>JAWNNH010000423.1:0-2556080 GCA_035043045.1 Hirtodrosophila alboralis | reverse complement strand
TTTTCAAAGTACTCTTAACTAACGATCTTTTATAGCCCAACAAAAAAATGACGAAAAAATTAGCTAGAAATTTAGCTAAGAGAAGAGTTCAAAGAGCGAAACTTTAGCTATAAAGTCATATGAGTTTGTGTGATATGTTAAGTGTTCTGAATTAAAAAAATAAAAAGGAAAATGAAAGCCATTGACACAATTGAGAGCGTATTGCACAGCGCCGACTGTGATATACTCTGTTTTAGGACGCTGGGAAGTTTAGAAGTAAATCGTATTTTGTGTTAAAAAAAATACTTTAAGAAATAATTGATTGATTACTAAAAAGCGGTTGATAAAATAGAAAAAAAAAACTACAATGATTTAATTACAAAAAGATATATAAATATATGTAAAATATAAATATGTTTAAAATTCAAATCTAAGTAGCTTTTCATTTTTATTTTAAGTATTTTAATAACTTATCAAAATGATTATGAATTAAATTTTTTTTTAATATTTTTTAAGTACCAAGAATACTAAAAATATTAAAACAATTTTTGGTCAATTTTTTTTTTAATTTTTCCTTTTCTAGCGAAGTGAAAAATTTGATTTTTAAATTATTATTTTTGTTTTTGTATTTTTATAGGACCGAAAATACTATATTTATTTTTATGGTCAACATTTTTTTCTTTCCTACCAAAGCGTACGATAATTCCAAAAGCGATTGTAAATTTATGTTATAACAAATAAAAAAAATAAAAAATGAAATATAGAAAATTATAAAATTTATATTGGTAAATCTTTTTTTATTAATTTATTTTAAATGAAAAAAAACCAAGAAATATTTGCATTTTGTGTGCTTCTAATTAATTTTTTTTCGGTTTTTTGATGGACTAAAAAAATTTAAAAAAAAATAAATATTTGCATTTGCATTGATTTTCTTATTATTATTTTTGTTTTTGTATTTTTATAGGACCAAGAATACTATATTTATTTTTGTTGTCAAAATATTTCCCTTTCCTATCAATTTATTTATTTTCAATTTAAAAAAAAACCAAGAATTAATTAATTTTTTTTTTTTGGTTTTTTGATGGACTAAAAAAATTAAAAAAAAAAAATGAAAGGAATACAAAAAATATAATTTATTTAAAATATCAAAATGTATTTTTTAATCAATATTTGCAGGAGATAAAAAATTTATCAAAATTTTGTTTTTCAGCATTTATTTTTGATTTAATATTTTGAAATTTTAGATTTTTATTTGTGATAATCTGAAATAATATGACAAGTTTACCAAATTTTTTTAGTTAAGTTTGCGGCAAATATACTATTAATATTTCAACAGTGAAACAAAGCCCAATATACGCAATTAGAACTGTAAAAACAGAGTAAAAAAATAATAAAAAAAAAATTGCTGTCAATTAAATTTTTTTTCTCATTTTTAGGCAGTTTTTATAATGCAAAAAGCAGTTTTACAAATTTGTGGCAAATTGTAAGCTAATTGGCCACATTAATTACGCACAATTTTATTTTATTTTTTGGTGAGGGTTGCATGTGGCAAGTGGCAAGTTCTTCATACCTTTGGCCCTTTTGCCTTGCGTCGGCTGCTTTTGGGCAGTTCAAGTAGCTAATGCTCAATTACAAATTGGCTGCTTGCAACAGCGGCGGCGGCAAGTTAATGCAGACAAATGACAATGCCAAACGCTTTTTGCCACCTGGCTGTGTGTGTGTGTGTGTGGCAGGATGTGTTTACTTGTGGCACGTAGCTTCTAAGTGCCACAAATTACGCACGCAAATTGGCTTTTGTCTTTTTTGGCAGTTGAGGCAACTCTTAACAGTTTGCTTTTCATATGCATATCAGTCAATAGTTTGCCGGCTGCCGCTGCTGCTGTGGCAAGAACGACGCAACTGGTCAGCCGACACCCCCCTCCCGCTGGCCAACAAAAAAAATTTGGCCATTAAACGTGGCTTAGTTGTGGCTGCCCCCGCTCCGGCTGCCCGCCTGGCTGCTGCCTGGCTGCCTGCCACTTTCTAGACAATAGAGACTAGCTCAAACTGACAACTTAATATGAGGCACGAACCAAGTGACACCCAGGCCTGCCTGCCTGTCTTCCTGTCTGCTTGCCACACTGTGTGGCACGAACACCCTCAAAATACCCATACACCCGAAAAAACGGCGGGCACGTCAAAAGTCTGCCGACAACTTAAAGGCGTTAATGGTCGTTTGTTTTATGAGAAATTGCCAAAACGTGAGTGGCATACACAAGTTGCAACAAGCTGTGGCAACAACGTCGTCAATGTCGCTACAACTTGTAAAAATCTGCTGCCGCTGCTGCTGCCGGAGACGACTTTGCAACAAGACAGAAAAAAAAAAAACACATCAAAGCGCCAGGATCAACAGTCGACGAGCGTGCCCCAGATATAGATATATACCAAAGCGTAAACTGTGGCATGCCACACACACACACACACACACACAGCGTGCAACGTGCTTCAAGGCACGCAAGGGGCAGCAGCATTTAAATGAGTTGCAAACACAAAAGCACAGATTTATCAAGTGCCTAAACACAATGTTATATATATCCCCAAACAATGTCAGCTTTATTATAACATATTTTCAACTTTGACATCGAAATGTCAAAGGTGTAGATATATATGTATATATATCTATATATCCATATATCTACATAATATTATTCTCAACTAGACAATCATTATATATTCTTCTTGCTTCTACACATGGCATTCCATTGTTTGCTTTGGCTTATTGTAACATGGAATTTAATTTCCTGAATTATTTCAAAGGATAAATTGTGGTAAAGAGGTGTTAAGGGGTGTTAAGGGGTGTTAAGGGGTGTATAAAGGGGTTAAGAAGGTGTAGAGGGGTTAAATGACAGACGGTGTCAGGTCAGAAGGTTCATTAAATAAATAATAGTACAACAAAATTTAATAAAAAAAATAAAAACGATGTGTTCTGATGATGGTGCAGATGAAGTTTCAAGTTTTTTAAAATTTATAAATTATAATAAGATGCAAGTTATATAAAAAAAAAGAATTTCATATTAAATGCTAAATTTAAATTTAAATTTAATTTTTTCTTACAAAAAACTAAACAAACTTTTTTTTTTTTGTTTTGTTTCCAATGCTCACAATTTTATTGATTTGAATTAAATAATAGTACAACAAAATTGCTTGAAATAAATATATAATATTGTTGATGAAGTCTCAGTTTTTATTAAATGCAAAATTTGGAATTGCTTGAAATTTATTTATAAATTATTAGCTTAAAGTTATATAAATGGAATTTAATATTAAATGCTAAATTTAAATTTTAATATTCATTTTTTCTACATTTTTTGCACATTGTCTAAGCTAAATCACCTTTTTTTTTGAAAATTCTTTCCAATGCTAACTTTTTTGCATTTTGATTTACTGTGACTAAATAATAGTACAACAAAATTGAATAAAAACAAAAAATATGTTCTGATAATGATGTTAATTAAGTCAATTAATTATTTTAAACTTACATTTACGCAATTTGCTTTATTTTGATAAAATAATATAACAACAAAATTTAACGAAAAAAATCCATGATTTCTAATAATGTTGTAGATAAAATTTTAGGTCTTTTAATATTATAAATAAATTAGAATTGAAAAAGACAAATTTATAAATTATGAGCTTGAATTTATATAAATATCAATATATAGAATAAAATATTAAATGCTAAATTGCAATTTAATTTCAATTTTAATTTCTTCTGACGTTTTCAAACATTGTCAAAACTAAACCAATTTTTTTTTGACAAGTTGTTCTAAAACTTACATTTTTGCACTATGATTAACTTTCTAATTTTCAATTATTATACATTACTTAACTTGAAAAATTTGAATTGATATCTCAGCTTAGCTTTTAAAAATTAAAAAAATATTATTTTCTTTTTTCTGGAAAAAATAATTGATATCAGGAATCGTTGCAATTGATGTATAAAAATTATGAGTGAAAATTATTTATGTATATTTTTCATTAAATTTGGCAAAAGCTCTTTTTGTTGACCTGAAAATTAAAATTGATAATCAAAATTCGTTGCCAACTTTTATTTTAAAGTTGAATTATAAAATTTAATTTTAGATTTTTATTGTAAATGTTAAATAATAAAATTGATTTTGAATATCTTCAGAAACACGCTGTGTATTTTAAAAGTTCAAAATTGACAAAGTTCTGATAATGATATGAAAATACATTTACTAAATTTCAAACCCTTAAAACTCAATCAATATTTATATGGTTTCATTTTTATGACATATTTTTGCTTATATGCTTACAAAATGAGATATATATATATATATATATAAATATTAAATTGGGATTTCTATTTCTAATTAATTTCTGAAAAAAATATAGATAATTAGAAACTGGCTTTAGCTGCTCCTCAAACCAAGAAAACACATAAAAAAAGGATTTGTCATAAATTAATTAAATTTTTTTTTTGTAAATTTATTTTTATTTTTTAATTTAAACCCATGTTACTAATATCATAAACTCTAGTTGGAGCGCTCAAAATTTTCTTTAAATTAACCTGTAAAGCTTATCATTTTTAATTGTTTTATTTTCTCAGCTTAATTTCGCCACTGATTCGCCATTATTTCGCCTTTCTGCCACTTAAAAGTCTTTATAAACTTGTCACTGCAATCAAATCAATTTTTGTTGTCATTGCAATTGATTTAGATTGAGATTAGACTTGACATTTGATAGATCCAATAGAGATGCAATATATCTAGCTTCAATTTGCAGTCCATGCAAAATGGAACAAAACTGAGAGGGGTAAAAAAAAATCTAATTAAATCAAAAACAATTGCAAAAATCTACAGTTTAATTAAGCCAAGCAAATTGCAATATATATACACACACAATTGAGTTGAAGAATCTTTTAAAACTATTATTATTTGTTGTTGTTTTTTTTTTCATATTTTTTCTTATATAGTATGCTCTAAATATTTCCTGCTGCGACGACCTGGCAACAGTTCTCAATGCAATTGCCGTGTCCCAGGTCCAGGTCTAGATTTTCTAGGTTTTTTTCTATTTTTCTCTCTAATTTTTGATTGAAAACTATGCGAGCTCTCGGAGGCTTGATGAAGATTGACGCAATGCACTTAATCTCACATCATCTTTTGGAGGCGTCAATTGCTTTGCACTTGCCCCAAAGACCCAAATAATTTTCCGACTTTTCAAATAACTGCACTTGAGGCCATTTTCATAGCTATATATTAGGTGTATATATATATATATTTAAATATATATATTTTTTTAGTGTTGTTATACGCTTTTGTGGAGTATAATAAAGTGTGTAATGTTTTGAAGAAATATTTTATATTAAATATATTTCTGATTGAAATAAGCAAATTTTGTTAATATTTTTGGTTTTTATGGAATTTTGTTAATCAATTTTAGAGCTTAATTAATACTTAAAAAAACTTGGTAAAAATATTTATTTTTGGCTACAAACAGCATTTATGTCGGATTTAGCAGGATCAAAACACTATATCACTATATAGTCATTAAAACAAACGCTCGAAAAAAAATTGTTTTTTTTCTTAATTATTTCTTTTTCAAGATATTGCATTTTCAAAGCTGAATTTCTTATTTCAAGTTAAATAATTATTATTATTTATTTTATTATATTTACAATCAAAAATGGCTTAATTATGTATTTTTTATTTATATTTATTTTTTTATTTATTAGTTTTTAAAATTTAGCTGTTGATTCGAAATTTATTTTTGATTGTTTTTTTCTCAAAATATCTCAACAGAACTTGTCAGTTTTAAGTTTAATTTGGTTTCTAAAAAAGTACTTGAAAATTAATTTTAATTGAAATATATTATGATATGGTTTTCATAGTTTAATTGATCGATAATAAAATTTTTGGTTTATATTTTTGCAATTGGTTTGTATTTAATTTTTAATAAGTGTTTTTTATTTATTAAAAATTCTTTTCCTACTTTTCAGTACATTTTTTTTTTGAGAAACTATTTTTTTTTTGTAAAGATAACTCAACCAAACTTCAGTTTTAGGTATTATTGTATTTTAAATAGATTTATGAAAATCTGACTACTATATCTTAGGAATAATCGTTGGAAGATCATATTTTAATGTATAACTAAATCAATTTTCGCAATTTAAAGGTCTTTAATATTAAATATGCTCTTACAAAGATACTAGAGACTATATAATATATATAGAAATCATTGAAATAATCTATATTAAAAGCAGTTATATATATCTAGCCAGAGATATATCTCAATTAAACTGACTTATTAGCAAGGTTTATAATGTATTTTATGTGTTTGGCAAATGTTTAGTTAAAAGCGGATATATTTAAAAATATAGGTATATATAAATCGGTCTTGGAAAATATCACTTTCCATTTCGATTTTTTGCTAAGATAAATCATATATCTTTGCCATGCAAAAATTTAAATCAAATTCATGCAATATTAACTTTTAAAATTTGCACTTAATTTATTTTAAATAAAATATCAATTTCAATTTAATTTTTTTTTATAATAAAATATATTTTTTACCATCGATATTTTAATTAAATTCCGCTTAAAAAATAACACTAAATTTAAACAAAATTAGATTACTATAACATATAGCTGCACATTGGAACAATCTGTGCTAAATTGAATTTTTGATGTGAAATATATATTTTTCTTCTGATCATACATATCTTTACTCAACTCAATGTCAGCTATTTATTCTGTCTCATTTAATACATTTCTATGCATATGTATAGAACACCCACACACACACATAATATAGTACACAATGCAACGTGCAGCATTGCAACGTGCTACGTGCAACTTGCAGCCACAATTTTCAGTTTCCTTTGCCCATTTGGCAAAATTACCTTGACGTTAGTTTTTTTAATCAAATTTCCACATGTTTTTCCTGGCTGGCTTTACTTATAATTGTGCTCAAAAAGAAGTCTATAATTTTATTATTTTTTGCTTTTTTTTTTTGTCTTAGTTGGTGTGTGGCACGCCGCGCCTGTCTGCCACAAATATGTTGCCCAGTTAGTCAGACAGTCAGTCTATAAGTTTTTCCCTTATCCCTTTTTTTTTCGCTTTTTATTTTTCATTTTTGCCATCGATTGTTGGCAATTGTCTGGTCGGAAAAGCGATTTTCACATTGACTATATGCGAGTAGATGAAAATAAATTGCCAGCACACATGTGCCGCTAAATTTATGAGCAGGGGGCAAGCAGCAGGCAGCAAGCGCGTTTTGTGGCAAGTCGCCCTCTGTAATTTTTTTTCAAATACCCTATACTAAAATGTATTTCTCTAAAAGGGTATTAAGGCGAATGACATATTTTATATGCGTACAAGTTGGCAGATAACTTAATTTTTTTGATTTTGATTTTGAGTATGAATAAATTAAAGTTTAAAAAATATTCGTTGTTTTGCTGAAAAAATAATAACTCCAAATTCTTGTAAAAATTAATTTAGCTATAAAAAAGTAGTAGGCGGGTTTTTAGTTTGTTTATTTGCTCAAACAAATTAATAGCGAATATTTTTGAATTTTATTGAACTTAAGCAAATCTTTTTTCATTCTGTAGTTTTAAAGTTGTTGCCGCTTATAATTCTCAACTGACATTATTAATAATAATTTTCAAACTACATTTTCATTAAATAACTTTTCTTTAATTTTATTTTATTTATTTTTTCATTCCATTTAAGCTTTATTTGCCAAATAAATAATTTCATATTTTCAATTTTAGATTTTTTATATTTTGCTCGCAAATTTGCTCGATGCTTTCATTAATCATAGTGATATATTTAACCAATGCATTTGAATATAATTTAAAAAAAAAAAATTAATAAATAAAAATAACAATAAGGAAATTTATAAGAAATTTATTAAAATAATTGAATAAATAAAAATAATAAACAGAAAATGTATAAAAAATATATTAAAATAACTACGAGTATATAAATAAAAATTCAGTCAATCATAAATTATTATAAATAAATATAGTAAAAAAACAAATAGGAATTTTATAAGAAATATATTATATTATTATTATTAGTTATAATTTACTGAATTTTTTATATACTTTTTTTAATATATTTCTTATACATTTTTTTTTTTTTTTGTTATTTTTATTTATTTATTTTAATGAATTTAATGAATTATTTTTGAATTTACTCATTTGTCACGATAGGATAAGAACTAATTAATAAAGTAAATGAAATAAACTTGCGATGAGTTAGCAGCTTTAAAATTATTTATGAACAATATTTATGAACAATATTTATGAACAATATTCTGTTTTACATAGTTCAAAAAAAAGTTCGTCTAAAGAAATAATTATTTCTTTATTAAATTTAATTTTCTCTTTGGGCTCGTATAAAACTGAAAATATTAATTTTATTTTTTGTTATATATTTTTCCAATCAATTAATATGAAATGTAATGCCGTTCATCGACTTTCGAGCTATAATTATAATTAATTTCATAATATACTTTATTTATATATTTAGTCATATGATTTGTCAGGCACCCGATTTTTTATATACCTAATATAATAATATAAATACTTATAAAGGTTTCAGAAAAAATGTTCCATTGTGTTACATTATATATTTAAAGTATTCTAAAATATAAATTTTATACATAAAATTTATATTTTATTCTATTATAAAATTATTACTAAATACTATTTGCAATTTTTGCTACAACTCCAACTTTTAAAACAATTTCATATTTTTTTTAATAATTTATCGATATTTCTTTAAATATGTCGCTACATATCGATTAATATGATATTTAAACTTACCAAATATTAACCAAGGCTTCCTTCTTTGTTTCACTTACTCTGCTTAAGGTATCTGCACGTTGAGCATGCTCTACTTTGCTACTTTTTTACTCCTAGATTTTTGTTTTTGTTGTTTTTCTCAGTATTACAGGAAATGAGCGAAAATCATTGTCTATGTCTGTGGGCCGGCCTAATTTGCCAGCAAAAGTCGCAGTGCATTTTTTTTGGCTTTTTTTTTTGGTTTTGATTTTGATTTCTGTTTTTGTTTTTACTTTATTTTTTTTTTTGGCTTTAGTGCTGTGTATTTTTGGTGGGGTTTTATTATTCCTTTTTTGGGTTCAATGCACGCGTGTCATACCAGAACGGGGTGGAAGGATGGGAGTTTATTTGGTAACAATAACACCCTAGAAATATATTTCAAACTTGGATGACAATAGAACAATGTAATGACCTTGAGTAATGCAATTTGTGGCACATTCTTGTTTGCCACACACAGGTATTTGTGTCAGGTCTCAGCAACAAGTGCGGATGCCCCCCTGCTGTGCAACACCTGCTCTTCCCCGCCTCTCTTTCTTTCTTTCTCTGTCTCTATCTGTCTCTCCTTGACAAATACATTAATCTCACACTTGTTATACTCTCTTTATCCAAAAAAAAATGGGCAAAGTACAAGAGTTTATTGTATTTTGATAATGATTATTAAAATTAAAATTTTCAATTTTTTTTTTTATGATTTTTGGTTTATTTATTTTTAGACTTATATAGAGTATTAAGAGCTATTTAGTTAGCTATATATGTAACTGTCTATGTAGCTATTTGTCTAATAATCTGTTATCTCTATCTATAATATACAATATTATAATATTTAAGAGACTAAGTCACCCGGCGTGCGTTGCTACGCTCCCATTACAAAAAAAAAAAAAAAAAAAAAAAAACGTTTTTCAAATGCATTTTCCACCCAATTCCCGATATATTTTAAACAAAATTTTTTAAGAGTAACAACCTATGATATAATAGCCAACTACAGTGAAAATTGCAGATTTCTAGTTTCTACCGTTTGGCTTGCTCGTGATATGTCAATCAGTCAGTCAGACAGGTTAAATAATTTTTTACATCTAGATATATTCAACTATAACTTTCTCAACATTTATTATAAAGCAAATACAACTATTTAATTTATTATTTATTTATTTATTTAAATTAAATCAAAAAACCTTTAAACAGCAACAATTTAACCCAAACAGAGTATAGCACAGTGTGGACTTTTTGAAGCTTGCATTATTATTTGTTAGTTGTTGTAAATTCATAATAAATCGGACAATTGGTTCAAGGACATTTTCGTCTTCATTTAATTGCACACACACACGCATAGTGTAAATATTTCGTTTGTTTAACGCGGCGTATGCGTAATATGCAATAATAATTCATTTCACTGCTTGGGTGGTTGCAATGCGAATGATAATAGCAGAGGGGAGACGTGGGGCAGTGGTAGGTTTTGGTGATGGATGTTGCACAGTTAGACAACCACTGAGGTATTATCCATGTGGCTCAACAGCGGCATTCCTAATAACAATAAACGCTCAAATCTGTGCCAATTGAAAGCCACTTGCTTTATTTCTACATAAATTATATACATAATATGTATATTTGCATTATTCATTCAAGGTGTTCAAAAAATATTTAGAGCCGTAGATACGTTTAAAAAAGTCTAAAAAAATATTTGAAAGACTGCAATTGTCTAAATACAATTATTAACTATTAATTAGTGTGTTTAAAGTGTTTAATTTAAATTTAAATATTTAAATATTAACCGTATGAAGTTAAAAATAAATAAACCAAAAATCATAAAAAAAAAAATTGAAAATTTTAATTTTAATAATCATTATCAAAATACAATAAACTCTTGTACTTTGCCCATTTTTTTTTGGATAAACAGAGTATAACAAGTGTGAGATTAATGTATTTGTCAAGGAGAGACAGATAGAGACAGAGAAAGAAAGAAAGAGAGGCGGGGAAGAGCAGGTGTTGCACAGCAGGGGGGCATCCGCACTTGTTGCTGAGACCTGACACAAATACCTGTGTGTGGCAAACAAGAATGTGCCACAAATTGCATTACTCAAGGTCATTACATTGTTCTATTGTCATCCAAGTTTGAAATATATTTCTAGGGTGTTATTGTTACCAAATAAACTCCCATCCTTCCACCCCGTTCTGGTATGACACGCGTGCATTGAACCCAAAAAAGGAATAATAAAACCCCACCAAAAATACACAGCACTAAAGCCAAAAAAAAAAAAATTAAGTAAAAACAAAAACAGAAATCAAAATCAAAACCAAAAAAAAAAGCCAAAAAAAAATGCACTGCGACTTTTGCTGGCAAATTAGGCCGGCCCACAGACATAGACAATGATTTTCGCTCATTTCCTGTAATACTGAGAAAAACAACAAAAACAAAAATCTAGGAGTAAAAAAGTAGCAAAGTAGAGCATGCTCAACGTGCAGATACCTTAAGTTGAGTAAGTGAAACAAAAAAGCAAGCCTAGGTTAATTTTTGGTAAGTTTAAATATCATATTAATCGATATGTAGCGACATATTTAAAGAAATATCGATAAATTATTAAAAAAAATATGAAATTGTTTTAAAAGTTGGAGTTGTAGCAAAAATTGCAAATAGTATTTAGCAATAATTTTATAATAGAATAAAATATAAATTTTATGTATAAAATTTATATTTTAGAATACTTTAAATATAATGTAACACAATGGAGAATTTTTTCTTAAACCTTTATAATTATTTATATTATTATATTAGGTATATAAAAAATCGGGTGCCTGACAAATCATATGACTAAATATATAAATAAAGTATATTATGAAATTAATTATAATTATAGCTCGAAAGTCGATGAACGGCATTACATTTCATATTAATTGATTGGAAAAATATATAACAAAAATAAAATTAATATTTTCAGTTTTATACGAGCCCAAAGAGAAAATTAAATTTTATAAAGAAATAATTATTTCTTTAGACGAACTTTTTTTTTAACTATGTAAAACAGAATATTGTTCATAAATATTGTTCATAAATATTGTTCATAAATAATTGTAAAGCTGCTAACTCATCGCAAGTTTATTTCATTTACTTTATTAATTAGTTCTTATCCTAGCGTGACAAATGAGTAAATTCAAAAATAATTCATTAAATTCATTAAAATAAATAAATAAAAATAACAAAAAAAAAAAAAAAATGTATAAGAAATATATTAAAAAAAGTATATAAAAAATTCAGTAAATCATAACTAATAATAATAATATAATATATTTCTTATAAATTTCCTATTTGTTTTTTACTATATTTATGTATAATAATTTATGATTGACTGAATTTTTTTTATATATACTCGTAGTTATTTTAATATATTTTTTATACATTTTCTGTTTATTATTTTTATTTATTCAATTATTTTAATAAATTTCTTATAAATTTCCTTTTTGTTATTTTTATTTATTAATTTTTATTTTTTTAATTATATTCAAATGCATTGGTTAAATATATCACTATGATTAATGAAAGCATCGAGCAAATTTGTGAGCAAAATATAAAAAATCTAAAATTGAAAATATGAAATTATTTATTTGTCAAATAAAGCTTAAATGGAATGAAAAAAAAAATAAAATAAAACTAAAGAAAAGTTATTTAATGAAAATGTAGTTTAAATATTATTATTATTAATGTCAGTTGAGAATTATTAGCGGCAACAACTTTAAAACTACAGAATGAAAAAAGATTTGCTTAAGTTCAATAAAATTCAAAAATATTCGCTATTAATTTGTTTGAGCAAATAAACAAACTAAAAACCCGCCTACTACTTTTTTATAGCTAAATTAATTTTTAAAGAATTTGGAGTTTTATTTTTTCAGCAAAACAACGAATATTTTTTAAACTTTAATTTATTCATACTCAAAATCAAAATCAAAAAAATTAAGTTATCTGCCAACTTGTACGCATATAAAATATGTCATTCGCCTTAATACCCTTTTAGAGAAATACATTTTAGTATAGGGTATTTAAAAAAATTACAGAGGGCGACTTGCCACAAAACGCGCTTGCTGCTTGCTGCTTGCCCCCTGCTCATAAATTTAGCGGCACATGTGTGCTGGCAATTTATTTTCATCTACTCGCATATAGTCAATGTGAAAATCGCTTTTCCGACCAGACAATTGCCAACAATCGATGGCAAAAATGAAAAATAAAAAGCGAAAAAAAAAGGGATAAGGGAAAAACTTATAGACTGACTGTCTGACTAACTGGGCAACATATTTGTGGCAGACAGGCGCGGCGTGCCACACACCAACTAAGACAAAAAAAAAAAGCAAAAAATAATAAAATTATAGACTTCTTTTTGAGCACAATTATAAGTAAAGCCAGCCAGGAAAAACATGTGGAAATTTGATTAAAAAAACTAACGTCAAGGTAATTTTGCCAAATGGGCAAAGGAAACTGAAAATTGTGGCTGCAAGTTGCACGTAGCACGTTGCAATGCTGCACGTTGCATTGTGTACTATATTATGTGTGTGTGTAGGTGTTTTATACATATGCATAGAAATGTATTAAATGAGACAGAATAAATAGCTGACATTGAGTTGAGTAAAGATATGAATGATCAGAAGAAAAATATATATTTCACATAAAAAATTCAATTTAGCACAGATTGTTCCAATGTGCAGCTATATGCTATAGTAATCTAATTTTGTTTAAATTTAGTGTTATTTTTTAAGCGGAATTTAATTAAAATATCGATGGTAAAAAATATATTTTATTATAAAAAAAAATTAAATTGAAATTGATATTTTATTTAAAATAAATTAAGTGCAAATTTTAAAAGTTAATATTGCAGAATTTGATTTAAATTTTTGCATGGAAAATATATGATTTATCTTACAAAAAATCAAATGGAAAGTGATATTTTCCAAGACCGATTTATATATACCTATATTTTTAAATATATCCGCTTTAAAATAAACATTTGCCAAACACATAAAATGCATTATATATCTTGCTATAAGTCAGTTTAATTGAGAAATCTCTCTGGCTAAATATATATAAGTGCTTTTAATATAGATCATTTCAATGATTTCTATATATATTATATAGTCTCTAGTATCTTTGTAAGAGCATATTTAATATTAAAGACCTTTAAATTGCGAAAATTGATTTAGTTATACATTAAAATATGATCTTCCAACGATTATTCCTAAGATATAGTAGTCAGATCTTCATAAATCTATTTAAAATACAATAATACCTAAAACTGAAAAGTTTGGTTGAGTTATCTTAACAAAAAAAAATAGTTTCTCAAACAAAAAATGTACTGAAAAGTATGAAAAGAATTTTTAATAAATAAAAAACACTTATTAAAAATTAAATACAAACCAATTGCAAAAATATAAACCAAAAATTTTATTATCGATCAATGAAAACTATGAAAACCATATCATAATATATTTCAATTAAAATTAATTTTTAAGTACTTTTTTAGAAACCAAATTAAACTTAAAACTGACAAGTTCTGTTGAGATATTTTGAGAAAAAAACAATCCAAAATAAATTTCCAAACAACAGCTAAATTTTAAAAACTAATAAATAAAAAATAAATATAAATAAAAAATACATAATTAAGCCATTTTTGATTGTAAATATAATAATAATTATTTAACTTGAAATAAGAAATTCAGCTTTGGAAATGCAATATCTTGAAAAAGAAATAATTAAGAGAAAAAAAATTTTTTTTCGATCGTTTGTTTTAATGACTATATAGTGATATAGTGTTTTGATCCTGCTAAATCCGACATAAATGCTGTTTGTAGCCAAAAATAAATATTTTTACCAAGTTTTTTTAAGTATTAATTAAGCTCTAAAATTGATTAACAAATTTCCATAAAAACCAAAAATATTAACAAAATTTGCTTATTTCAATTAGAAATATATTTAATATAAAATATTTCTTCAAAACATTACACACTTTATTATACTCCACAAAAGCGTATAACAACACTAAAAAAATATATATATTTAAATATACATATATATACACCTAATATATAGCTATGAAAATGGCCTCAAGTGCAGTTATTTGAAAAGTCGGAAAATTATTTGGGTCTTTGGGGCAAGTGCAAAGCAATTGACGCCTCCAAAAGATGATGTGAGATTAAGTGCATTGCGTCAATCTTCATCAAGCCTCCGAGAGCTCGCATAGTTTTCAATCAAAAATTAGAGAGAAAAATAGAAAAAAACCTAGAAAATCTAGACCTGGACCTGGGACACGGCAATTGCATTGAGAACTGTTGCCAGGTCGTCGCAGCAGGAAATATTTAGAGCATACTATATAAGAAAAAATATGAAAAAAAAATACAACAACAAATAATAATAGTTTTAAAAGATTCTTCAACTCAATTGTGTGTGTATATATATTGCAATTTGCTTGGCTTAATTAAACTGTAGATTTTTGCAATTGTTTTTGATTTAATTAGATTTTTTTTTGCCCCTCTCAGTTTTGTTCCATTTTGCATGGACTGCAAATTGAAGCTAGATATATTGCATCTCTATTGGATCTATCAAATGTCAAGTCTAATCTCAATCTAAATCAATTGCAATGACAACAAAAATTGATTTGTTTGCAGTGACAAGATTATAAAGACTTTTAAGTGGCAGAAAGGCGAAATAATGGCGAATCAGTGGCGAAATTAAGCTGAGAAAATAAAACAATTAAAAATGATAAGCTTTACAGGTTAATTTAAAGAAAATTTTGAGCGCTCCAACTAGAGTTTATGATATTAGTAACATGGGTTTAAATTAAAAAATAAAAATAAATTTACAAAAAAAAAATTTAATTAATTTATGACACAATCATTTTTTTATGTGTTTTCTTGGTTTGAGGAGCAGCTAAAGCCAGTTTCTAATTATCTATATTTTTTTCAGAAATTAATTAGAAATAGAAATCCCAATTTAATATTTATATATATATATATATATCTCATTTTGTAAGCATATAAAAATGAAATTCATAAAAATGAAACCATATAAATATTGATTGAGTTTTAAGGGTTTGAAATTTAGTAAATGTATTTTGATATCATTATCAGAACTTTGTCAATTTTAAACTTTTAAAATACACAGCGTGTTTCAAAAGATATTCAAAATCAATTTTTATTATTTAACATTTAAAATAAAAATCAAAAATTAAATTTTATAATTCAACTTCAAAATAAAAGTTGGCAAAGAATTTTGATTATCAATTTTAATTTTCAGGTCAACAAAAAGAGCTATTGCCAAATTTAATGAAAAAAATTCATAAATAATTCTAAGCTCATAATTTTCATACATAAATCGCAACGATTCCTGAAATCAATTATTATTGCCAGAAAAAACAAAAGAAATTTTTTTTTGCATTTTCAAAAGATAAGCTGAGATATCAATTCAAATTTTTCAAGTTAAGTAATGTATAATAATTGAAAATTAGAAAGTTAATCATAGTGCAAAAATGTAAGTTTTAGAACAAATTGTCAAAAAAAAATTGGTTTAGTTTTGACAATGTTCGAAAACGTCAGAAGAAATTAAAATTGAAATTAAATTGCAATTTAGCATTTAATATTTTATTCTATATATTGATATTTATATAAATTCAAGCTCATAATTTATAAATTAGTCTTTTTCAATTCTAATTTATTTATAATTTTAAAAGACCTAAAACTTTATCTACAACATTATTAGAAATCATGGATTTTGTTCGTTAAATTTTGTTGTTTTATTATTTTTATCAAAATAAAGCAAATTGCGTAAATGTAAGTTTAAAATAATTAATTGACTTAATCAACATCATTATCAGAACATATTTTATTTTTTTATTCAATTTTGTTGTACTATTATTTAGTCACAGTAAATCAAAATGCAAAAATGTTAGCATTGGAAAGAATTTTCAAAAAAAATGTGATTTAGTTTAGACAATGTGCAAAAAATGTAGAAAAAATTAATATTAAAATTTAAATTTAGCATTTAATATTAAATTCTATTTATATATCTTTCAGCTAATCATTTATAAATACATTTTAAGCAATTCCAAATTTTGCATTTAATAAAAACTGAGACTTCATCAACAATATTATATATTTATTTCAAGCAATATTGTTGTACTATTATTTAATTAAAATCAATAAAATTTTGAGCATTGGAAACAAACAAAAAAAAAAAGTTTGTTTAGTTTTTTGTAAGAAAAAATTAAATTTAAATTTTAATTTAGCATTTAATATGGAAATTCTTTTTATATAACTTGCATCTTATTATAATTTATAAATTTTAAAAAACTTGAAACTTCATCTGCACCATCATCAGAACACATCCTTTTTATTTTTTTATTAAATTTTGTTGTACTATTATTTATTTAATGAACCTTCTGACCTGACACCGTCTCCCATTTAACCCCTCTACACCTGCTTAACCCCTTTATACACCCCTTAACACCCCTTAACACCCCTTAACACCCCTTAACACCTCTTTACCACAATTTATCCTTTGAAATAATTCACTTACAAAGGCAGGAAATTAAATTCCATGTTACAATAAGCCAAAGCAAACAATGGAATGCCATGTGTAGTAGCAAGAAGAATATATAATGATTGTCTAGTTGAGAATAATATTATGTAGATATATGGATATATAGATATATATACATATATATCTACACCTTTAACATTCTGTTTAGACGATGTCAAAGTTGAAAATATGTTATAATAAAGCTGACATTGTTTGGGGATATATATAACATTGTGTTTAGGCACTTGATAAATCTGTGCTTTTGTGTTTGCAACTCATTTAAATGCTGCTGCCCCTTGCGTGCCTTGAAGCACGTTGCACGCTGTGTGTGTGTGTGTGTGTGTGTGTGTGGCATGCCACAGTTTACGCTTTGGTATATATCTATATCTGGGGCACGCTCGTCGACTGTTGATCCTGGCGCTTTGATGTGTTTTTTTTTTTTTTTTTCTGTCTTGTTGCAAAGTCGTCTCCGGCAGCAGCAGCGGCAGCAGATTTTTACAAGTTGTAGCGACATTGACGACGTTGTTGCCACAGCTTGTTGCAACTTGTGTATGCCACTCACGTTTTGGCAATTTCTCATAAAACAAACGACCATTAACGCCTTTAAGTTGTCGGCAGACTTTTGACGTGCCCGCCGTTTTTTCGGGTGTATGGGTATTTTGAGGGTGTTCGTGCCACACAGTGTGGCAAGCAGGCAGGAAGGCAGGAAGGCAGGCAGGCAGGCCTGGGTGTCACTTGGTTCGTGCCTCATATTAAGTTGTCAGTTTGAGCTAGTCTCTATTGTCTAGAAAGTGGCAGGCAGCCAGGCGGGCAGCCGGAGCGGGGGCAGCCACAACTAAGCCACGTTTAATGGCCAAATTTTTTTGTTGGCCAGCGGGAGGGGGGTGTCGGCTGACCAGTTGCGTCGTTCTTGCCACAGCAGCAGCGGCAGCCGGCAAACTATTGACTGATATGCATATGAAAAGCAAACTGTTAAGAGTTGCCTCAACTGCCAAAAAAGACAAAAGCCAATTTGCGTGCGTAATTTGTGGCACTTAGAAGCTACGTGCCACAAGTAAACACATCCTGCCACACACACACACACAGCCAGGTGGCAAAAAAGCGTTTGGCATTGTCATTTGTCTGCATTAACTTGCCGCCGCCGCTGTTGCAAGCAGCCAATTTGTAATTGAGCATTAGCTACTTGAACTGCCCAAAAGCAGCCGACGCAAGGCAAAAGGGCCAAAGGTATGAAGAACTTGCCACTTGCCACTTGCCACATGCAACCCTCACCAAAAAATAAAATAAAATTGTGCGTAATTAATGTGGCCAATTAGCTTACAATTTGCCACAAATTTGGAAAACTGCTTTTTGCATTATAAAAACTGCCTAAAAATGAGAAAAAAAATTTAATTGACAGCAACTTTTTATTTTATTATTTTTATACTCTGTTTTTACAGTTCTAATTGCGTATATTGGGCTTTGTTTCACTGTTGATATAACAAATAGTTTTTAGCTCTATTTTAAGCTAAATATAAATTTGGTAAGCTGATTATATTTTTTTCAGATTAAATAAAAATTAAAAATTCAAATTATTACATTAAAAATTCAAGTTTCAAAAACAGAATTTTGATCTAAAATGATCAAAATTCTGTTTTTGAAACTTTAATTTTTGATGTAATTATTTGAATCTCCGACAAATATTGATTTAAAAAACATTTTGATAGTTTCTAAAATAATGTTAAAGAAGCCGCACTTAAATTATATTATTAGTACTCCTTTCTTATTTTTTTAAAATTTTTTTAGTCCATCAATAAACCAATGAAAAAATTAATTAATTCTTGGTTTTTTTTAAATTGAAAATAAATAAATTGGTAGGAAAGGGAAAAATTTTGACCACAAAAATAAATATAGTATAATTGGTCCCATTTTTTTTTTTAATTTTTTAGTCTATCAAAAAACCAAAAAACAAAAAATTAACTAGAAGCAGACATTATGCAAATATTTCTTGGCTTTTTTTTAAATTCAAAATAAATTTAAAAAAAATCATTTATCTACGAATCAATATAAAATTTATAATGTTCTAAATTTTATTTTTTATAAAATTTTATATATATTTTGGAATTTGTTTACGCTCTGATAGAAAAGCGAAAAATTTTGACCACCAAAATATATATAGAATTCTTGTTCCTATAAAAATACAAAAATAATAATCTAAAAATCAAATTAAATGCAAATTTTTCTATTTTTTTGTTAGAACTTAAAATACTTAATGTTTTAAAAAATATGGAAAATAAAGAAATAAACAAATAAATAAAATAAAATCTAAACAAAATTTGGAATATTCCACAATTTATATAATTTTTTGTTTTAAGAAATATGCTGTTATACAATCGAATTTAGAATTTTTTTTTATTAGAAGACAATATAAAAAAAAAATTTACCAAAAATTGGTTTAATATTTTTAGTATTCTTGGTACTTAAAAAATACTAAAAAAAATATTAAAAAAAAAAATTAATTCATAATCATATTAAATGTACATTTTTCTATTTGTTTAGTATTTTGATAAGTTATTAAAATACTGAAGATAAAAATGAAAAAACTACTTAGATTTTAATTTTAAAATTATTTATGGCTTACATATATTTATTTATCATTTTTAAATTAAATAATTTCAGTTTATTTTTTCTCTTTTTTAATAACCGCTTTTAAGTAATAAATCAATTATTTTGTACAGTTTTTTTTTAACAAAAAATACGATTTCCTTATAAACTTATCATTGCCCTCAATGCCACAAAAAAAAAAGGTTTAAACAGAGTATATCACAATCGGCGCTGTGCAATACACTCTCAATTATGTCAATAGCTTTCATTTTCTTTTTTTTTTTCAGAACACTTAACATATTACACAAACTCATATGACTTTATAGCTAAAGTTTCGCTCTTTGAACTCTTCTTTTAGCTAAAATTTCTAGCTAATTTTTTCGTCATTTTTTGTTGGGCTATAAAAGATCGTTAGTTAAGAGTACTTTGAAAACTTTATAAAAAAAATGTTTTTTATTATTTTTGCTTCTGCAAGCAATTTGATACTGCCCGGAAAAAAAAGCAAATCTTGAACAGACTTTAGATGTTTTCAAATTAATTATGATTCTCATTTCAAGAGATTTATATTTTTTTTTTTTTTAATTTTTTTTTCGTCTTTTTGTAGTTTGGTTTTTCGCGGTATTTTGCGCATTTTTATTGTTGTAAACATTTTATGTGCCATTTTAATGTGCCGAATTTTTATATTTTCGTGGTTTTTTTTTCTCATAAGTGAGTATTTTGTAATAATCGTCAGTCATTTCGTTTTGAGGGGTTTTTATGTCCCTACATTTCGGTCTTTTTATGGCAGCTGCCGCTCAACCAAATTCGCCACGTGTGGCAGGCACTCTCAGTCTTGTTATTTATGCTATATAAATGTTGCATTTCTATGTTTTCGGTTGCTTACAAATATACATATTTATAGAAATGATTTCAGATCATGTACATGCAAATTGTTGCAGTTTCTTCTTTTTTTGATTATTTTGCAGCGAGTTGGCAGCACCAAACAGCAAGAGGAAGCACAGCAAACCAATTAAAAGTGTGCAACAGTTGAAGTTAAAATGTTATTCAATATACTATAGATATAATAATTGAAAAGGAACAAAGTGTGAGCAGCAGGGCATTAATGAATATTCAATAATATAAATAAATTTAAAATAAAATAAAATTTTAACCTGGACCGAATTTGATGGAAATTGAAAATAATAAAAATTATCAAGGTCTAAACTGCAAGTAAATTGAATTATGTGAGTTTAAATATGATGAAAATTTCAAATTTCTTTTCTTTAATAAAAACTTTGTTTAATTTATTCTCAATGTAAAACTCAAACGAGACAACAAACTCTAAATAATATTTTAATTTTGGACATATTTAATACGAATCTAACTTGTATCTAAAAGAGAATAAAGTCCGTTATTAGACTTATATTTTAACTTTTTTTAAAAGAATCAAATATTAAAAAAAATTTATATTTCTTCGAACTTCAGAATATATTTTTATGACATAATTGAAATCTTAAATATTTCTCTCAATTTGTCATCGTAATTTTGATTGTTCTTCAATTCATTTATTTTCTTCATATTTAATGCTTTACATATCTTATTTATCTCATTCTCTGTTTTTTATTGTTCTTTATTTGTTTAAATGAAAACGAATTGATATTTAAGGCAAATTCATCAAAGCAACTTCAAAAATTTTTTTATTTATTTTTTTTTTTCCTGGTGCCCACCCTTCAAATACTTAAATTGTTGTTGTTGTTGCTATGCCCTGTATTTAATAGGAATAAAGATGGGGTTGCATAAAATGTGGGAAATTTAAACTTAAATTTTATTTAAATGCATTTATATCTATATAACTTTTCAAGCTGACTGACTCAAGAGCCGTCCAAACGGTAGAAGCTAGAAATATGCAATTTTTTCTGTAGTTTTTAATTATATCGTAGGTTGGCACTTTGAAAAAAGAATTTAAAAAATTTTTACAGGGTAGTGGTTGGAAAATGCATTTGAAAGTTCTATAAAAATCTCAGTAGCAGTATACCCGAGGCTAAAAGATTGTAAAATATGATTAATTTTTTTTTCCTTTTTTTTTTTTTTTTTTTGGCTCGGGAGCGTAGCAACGCACGCTGGGAGAACTGGCAAAATTTAAATAGAATATGCTCTTACCTAGCAAAAAAAAAAAATGAAGAAATACGCTGAGTCAATTTATTTCTAATTCAGTTAGTTCTGTTCACTATAATTCTGTCATATTTCAGATTTTTATTTAGTTTCCATTTTATTTTATCTTATAATATTTTATTCTATATTTCTTTTTTATTCAATATTATTTCCTATTCTATTTAATGAAATTTCATACTATTTTCTATCTGATTATATAGGGTATCTTCTAGTATATTCAATTCTATATAATATAATTCTATTCTACCAGAAATGTGACCATTCAATCACATCCAAATTTATTCAATCCAATTCAAGTCTATATTATTCTATTCCATTGTAACTTTTCTATACCATTTCATAGGGTATCTTCTCGTATATTATACACTTCTAGATCATTTATAACTGATTATGAAAGGCCAATTTGAAATGTGTGTGTGTTGTGTGTGTGTTAAGTTGCCCGTTGGCCGCATTTTGGTGTTGAGGAAGCGAATTCAATGACTTGAACTTCTATAAAAAGCATTTACGCAATTTTTGCTTCTACAGCACTTGTTGCTATTTGTTGTTATTGTTATTGTTTGTGTTGTTGTTGTTATTGTTGCTGTGCGTTTTTATTACATAGTTTAGCTTTTGTTGTATTTGTTTTAGTCGTTATTTATAGCCATTCAACCGGCTGATAAGCAAAACTTCAAGACCGCGTGCTTTCTGATATGTTTGCTACAAAATTATTGCAGCTAAATAAACCTTGCTTCCTTATATAGACTATAATTAAATATGCATAGTAAATATATAATAAATAATATAAATAAATAAATAAATATTTATTGTCATCTGTGCGCTTAAGTTTTAATATACTTGCGTTAGGCATTAAAATGTTGGCACATAAAATGTGTAAAGCCAATAATTTGCTAATCCATAAAGTATACAGAAGACTATACATACTTTTGATCATTTGCATTATTAAAAATTAACTATATTGTTATAATATATCAGATACATATATAAGCTATGATATATATGTATATATTTTGATATATATCTCTCAAATTCAGAATTCATTCAACTTAAGGCAAATTAAACAAATTTGTTTAACATTCTACTACATACTCATACCTCATATCTTTAAGAGCCCAAATCAGTTGAATATCAAATTAAAAATTTTATTTAATTAAATTATTTATTAAAGATAATTTTGTCATTCACAAATTTGACTATGCTTCATACGATATGTTTTAATTTAATAACAAATAAAAAACATATAAAATATAATATAAATTTAAAATATTATTATATTAAAGTTAACATTTATTATTATTTTTATAATAATCCCACTGTTTTTGGATTTGTTGGTTCATTTTTTCCATTATTGTTACGTTATTTATGTTTAAAGAAAAAATAAATTTAATTAAACTATAATTTTGGGAAACATAATATCAATTTTTATATTTTATAACTGCACAAAAAATGCGATATGAAAATTGTCAATATTCCATAAAAGACTTCACATTTTTATTCTGTTTATCAACATTTTGAGGAATTAACTATTACCTAAAACTAAAGGTGAACATTTTTTACAACTTTTAAAATTTTTTGTAATTCAATTAAGCTAGCGAATTGATTTTATTTACTTCTTCCTAATGAATACAATTTTTTGCAATAAGGTGAATTTAATTCACCAAATTTTAATAATTCACCCAAAATTTAGTGAAAATGGAAAAATACACTTAGTATACAGACATAAAATAAAAAAAAATTCTTTTGAATAAAAAAATATAACTTAATTCAGGATTAAAATAAAAAAAATTGAATATTAAATTATTGTATTAAACAAGATCACAAAGGGGATATTTGGCAATCCAAGTATGCCTCAAAATTAAAAAAAAAATATAATTCAATATATTTAATTGCATTTTTTTTTTTTAAAGATATAAATTTATTTATTTGATTTTTAAAATAAAATAGTAGTAATAGTACAACAATTAAATCAAAAATTGTTTATTTCTGCTTAAAAAAGTATAATTTAATTAAAAATATTTGATTGCATTTTTTTTTATTAAGAAAATATAAATATATTTTTTTAAAATTTTATTTAATAAAAAAAAATATATATTTAATTTAATAATTTTTTTTAAAAATACTTTTAAAAAAATTTCAACTGTGTTCTAAACAGTACAACAATAAAATCAAAAATAGTTTTTTTCTGATTACAAATATATTTGATTGTATCTTTTTTTATTAAAAAAATATAAATATATTTCATTGCAATTTTTTTTAATAAAAATATAAGTATTTTTAATTTTATATATTTTTTTGAAATACTTTTAACAACATTTCAACTGTGTTCTAAAGCATAATTAACAATGCTTGCAATTTGGTTTTAAATTTCGATCTCCAATCGATTTTCTTTTTATTTTAAATCAGTTTATTGATTCAGTATTTGTTCCTGTATTTTTTTTAGTACATTATTTTCATAATTAATGACAATGGCTATAAAATGAAGGCTTAATAAGACGCCACAAGTTGCCAAAAAGCATGGGAAAATGTTTTGTATTTAGAATCCTTGCCACTTTGCAATCCTTTACTGAGTTCGCAGCGACTTTCGAGGGCTGCCCTGAAATCTGAGCTCAATTAGTCGTAAGTTCAGTTCCATGGTTAAAAAAATAATAAAATCAAAAAAAAATTGAAGTCAAGTTCTGAACCTGAAACAGAGTCTGGCAGTTTGAAGTTTAGAAGTTTTGAGCGAGTCTGAGTTTTATTTTTATTTTATTTTTTTTTGTTGTGTATATAGCATCGATATGTTGGGGCTTCCTCTGCTCAGGTTGGTGGAGCGTTGTAATTTTGGCAAAAATTTAATTTGACCAACGTAAACAACACAACGGCAACACTGGCAACTATTTATGGTAAAGTTGTTGTTTGAAAGGCTGCCGAGTGAAACATTTTGCGGGCACGTGTGTTTCAGTTTTAATTTGTCTAAACTTTGGCAAGTTGGCCCACACACATGCCCCTCCTTAACCCCCTCTTTAGGCTAGTCTCAGCTTCGTCTGCCTATGTGTGTACAGAGCGCAATTAGCAATCTGACCTTTTAACCCTTTTGCGGCCGCTCATAACGTCAGACAGCGACGACCTTGTAACCACAGCAACAGCGAATGCCAAAAAGTTGTGGATTGGGTTAAGAGGGGGTTTTGGTTAAGAGGGGGACGGGGCAGTACAGACAAATCGGGGGTATAGGCAGCTAGACAACTAACTGCATTGTCAATTACTACCAAAAAAAAAACTATTAAATTTAGTAATCTGTAAAATCAAGTCATGCATCAACATTCAAATGCAAAATACAAATGTAAAGTTGACATTTAAATGCCACTTAAAATATGCTAAATAATAACAATGATTATATCAGCATAATAATATTAATTATAATATATGCATCATAGTATTTAATGACTTCAAAAATGCAGTTATTTTTTGAGTAATGATCAATGTTTAATGTTGCCAGATTGTGCTTTCGAGATAACATTTAATATTTATTTCTATTTGTTGTTTAAGACATAAATCTTTTAATTAAATTATAAACCATAAAAGTATTCCATTTAATGCTTATTCAAATTAAAATGATTATAAATATCAGGGCAAAAATTATGCAACAAAAATTACTTTTTTAAATTTTAATCATAAAAAAAAAATTAACTCTTATTTTAAAATAAAATTAAAAAATATTTTCTAAATTTTTATTATAAGAATCAGAAATACATATTGAAGGTAATTAACTTTGAAACCAGCTGCTGTATGAAAGGACCAATATTAAGAATCCTTAAAGTATAAAAAAACCTTTTATTTTTAATTCTTTTTTATATACAAATTTAAATTTATTTTTATAATACAAATTAAAAATAAAAGTTGATTCTCTGTTCAGGATACTGCAGTCAGAATTATTATACCAAAGATTTTCTCATTCGTCTATTAAATTTTTTACTCAGCTGTAATTTGTGATCCCTGTTTATCAGGGAAATAAAATAAAATATTTTTTAATAACACTAGATAACACACAAATTGTATATTTAACCAAACCTATTTTTTCTGGTGCCCCAGATGACGAAAAATTACTTTAAAAATTTTTCTATGGTAAGACTTTTTTTTAAACAAATTTTTGAAATCTGATAATTTTTTTTTAGATTTTTTTTCTGAGGCGAGCCTGCAGATTTTAGCATTACTCGAGAATCTTACAGTTTTCTGAAAGCTAATGAAAGGGACTATTAATCATACATATGCCTTATTACGTTTAAATTACTAGTTTTGCAACTAAATATTTAATTTTGAATTTAGAAAATGATGATAATTATAATTATAAATCTTTAAATTGGTATATTTTTTTTATTTTTTTCATTTAGCAATTTAATATTTCCATAGTGTTCTGATAGAGTAAAAAAAAATAAATACATATTGCATGTATATTTCAATCCTTATGTACTTTTTCCTACTTTGAAAACATTAAAAATGTTGTTTAGTATTTTTATGTTTTTTTTTTTTTAAAGAAATCTATTTAAGAATTAAATCATATAAATATATATAAATTCACTTTGAATTATACAATTATATTAATTGTACGCATTTCGGAAAGAGTTTAGCAGTGTCCGCAATGTAATAATTAATATTAAACATATTTCAATGTTATTAAAATATATTATTTATTTTATATTATGGCAGAAACTTCGATATTATTTTTTCTGTATTACTGGCAAAAATTTAAAAAAATTTGACTAATGAATTAAAGCTGAAAAGAACTACAAATTGTAAGAATATACTTTTACCCGGTTAGTGTTGTAAAACTTGAAAATTAATTGCAGGTACAAAAAGAGTTTTTAGGAACTACAATTACATTTTCAGTGTTGCAAAAAACAAATGTTAAGCAAATTAACAAAAATGTTCACCCGGTAGACCTTCAGAGTGGCAAATATTTAACAATACACAAATATTGCGATGTCAACGTCAGATATTTTATCTGAATAATGCAGTAAAAAATAAAACCAAATGTACTTAAGAATCATAAATAAACTTTAGCTATGTCAGTTGTCGGCTAGCGTGTATGTCATAGTTAATTCTAACTAAATTGTTATCAACTAATATTTGAGTTGTGACTCTTTTTGAATTACAACTAAGTGCTTAGTTACTACTACTACTAAATCTATCAGCTTGAACAAGGGCATTTGGTAGCATATTAAGTGCATATTTTATGGGACTTCCCCGCCGATTGATGAGTGATTGATGCACTGGAAAATCTGTGCCACAAAAACAAAAACTAAAACTTCAACTTACAACTCGATTCGTGCCACAGTTGCCAATCGATGATGTCATGGACCTATGTAGACGTTGATAAGTACTATGATATCATTGGCTGTAATTTTCTTAAAGTTTTTTTTTAGTTTTTTTCGGTTTTGCTTTTGTTAGTTGCAATTCCAATGCATAAATCATGACGCCTCTGGCGCCAAAGCATGCAGTTTATGTTTATCTGCAATTAGCTTCAGCTAGAGATGACAATAAAAATTGTTGTTTAATGTTTGTTAATAACGATATTAATGTGAAGAATTTTTAAGCTTAATATTTTGTATATGAATTTGTTTGAAGTTTTATTAAAAAATATGTTTTTTCCTTAACATTCGAAATATATACGTTTGGGAAACGGAAATTGTTTTCCTGTTAATTAACACGATATCAAATGTTAATGCTCATTTAAACAGAGTTGTAATACTGAATTTATTTGTTATGTTACAGAATATTTTATTTTTGTATATAACAGTTTTTAACTTTATTAAGAATATTCGGGAAAAGAAACTAATGTCCTTTTAATTAACATGTTTTTAAATGTTAATGCCTATTTCAGCTGAGCTGTTACATTGAATACATCTGTTATGTTACAGAGTATTGGTCATTTGAATAAAATCGTTTTTACTCAAATGGATCTGTTAAGTTAGCGGAATTTATATTTGTGTTAACATTTTAATGGTATTTACATTAGAAAACTCTCCTAAATTTCATCGCGTTTCTGTTGAGTTTATGTTAAGAAATATAATACTCAAAAGAAACTGTTATGTAACAAAGTTCTCCTAAATTTTATGGCATTTCTGTGAAGCTAATGTTAAGAAATATTATACACAAATGGAACTGTTATAAAACAAAGTAATGCATATTTAAGCCATTTCGTAATATTCCAATTAATCTGCTATATTACTGAGATGAATTAATTGTTTTAGATCTTTTAAATATCGAACAAAATTTTAACATTTTCGATAAAAGCAATCGATATTTATTTTGACAAAAACTATCGCATTTTAGTGCCACCTCTAAACTCCACTTATTCGACTACAATTTGGCTGCCAAAGGCAAAGATCAACGATCAGCGATCAACGTTCATTGATGATCATCATCAACATTATGATCATCTGTGCTGTGTGGTAAAGTGGTAAAGTTTTTTTTATTTTTTTTTTATTTCATTTTTTGGCTTCATCCATTAATCAAATACAGCCGCAATTCGGCTATCAAGATGTTAACAGCTAAATTATATAGCCATAAAATGAAAAAAAAAACTAAATATGTTTTTTTTTTGGGTTTTTTTTTAGCGGCTTACAAACCAAAAAGCTGCACTTTAGCCAACGTCACCGGTTGGTGCAGCACTACAGTTATTCAACAGCTGTTGCCACTTGCCGGTGGCCCAATGCAAATTGTAAATGGCAACACGCTCGCGGTGGCAGGTTTAAAGTCAACGTTTGCCGCATGAAGCGTGTTTAATTGCGTGCAATTTGTTTTAGGCCCATGCAAAGCTACCAATTTACACACACACACACACACACACACACACACACACACACACACACAGGGAAAAACAGTAAAATAGACAAACTTACAGTGTGAATTCAATATAAGCTACCAAGCCCAGCTCTAACAAGCTTTAAATACTGATCATAAAAAATTAAATAATAAAATAATTACAAGTCATAACAGAATATAGGCAAAGATAACAGAACTTAAGTATTTAACAACAGCTGCTAATTTAACAGCGCATGGTATAACAGACATTTAACAGCTGCTAAGAATGCCATACATGTTATAACATAATAATATAATACTAGATAACATAACAAATGTATTTAACAGTAGCTGATTGCAACATCGCTAAGCCGAATTATGCTAAATTTAACATTTTCCAACTGTTAACGCTAGACTGTTATGTCAATTTAACAGCGCATGGCATAACAGACATTTAACAGCTGCTATGAATGCCAAACTAGTATCTGATCAATTTTAACTTTAACTTTAACATGTGAATATAACAAAAAATCAAATTTAAAAATAAATGTTAATGTTATGGGAAAATTTTAGATATACTCAGGCTGCAATATTCTGAAAAAATTATAAACTTTAATCTTCTATTATAAGTTTATATTTCAACTCTAATTCTTGAACTTAAAAAAAAAATATAAAAAAAATTAATAATAAATTTCTATTTTTATTTAAAAATCATTATAAACCCCTGATATTCAATTTTTATTACAAAAATGAGAAATCTTCTAAGTAGACATATCATATGAAAGGCTAATATTACAGTACCCGGTTTTAAAGATATTACCATTCAATTTTTATAATATAAATTAAATGATTTAAAAAAATAAATGTGAATTCAAATATTATATACACTAATCTCATTTTTAATATACAATTAAGAATTGTTTTTCAATTGTTTAATAAAAATAAACAAAAATGTATTTATTTTAATATAATAATGCATATTTTAAGCTTTAACTGAACAGAAATTATTTTCATGATTTAAAAAAAATAATTGTAAATTCAAATATTATATAAACTATCTTCTTTTTTTTTATTGTTTCATAAAAATCAAAAAATTATTTTTATTTTAATATAATAGTGCAAGATTTAAGCTTTTTTTTAATTTTTTTTTTATTTTTGCTGCATTTAATGTAGGCATTGAACACTGTAGCTAAATGCATTCGAATATCTGTTAAACAAATGTTCAAATGTCTCTGGCTATTTGGTGAGCGTGGGGTGTTGCGGGCGGGGTATCTATGTAATATGTTACAGTCACTCAAAAAAAAAAAAAAGCCAGACTGTTTATATGTATAGTTGTTTATTTGCATATGTATATATATTTATATATGATATTTTGTTGTTGTTGTTGGGTTTAGCATTACAACAACTCATTAGGCACGCACAGACGACGACGATGATGATGACGACGCCGAGTCGAGTCAGCGTCTTGGTTGTAGGTCAGTCTGGCGAATGATGACTGTATGCAGTGATTGACTACTGCTAGCAGTGACTGTGACTGTGACTGTTACTGCCACTCCACTGTTAACATTTAACAGACTGTGACTTGAGATTGTCAGCGCTGGAGGCGACGTGACGCTGCTTCAAAGTTCACTCGCATTTTTATTTTTTATTATATTTTGTGGCTGTGTCTCAACTTTAAACTTAATTACCCGACAGAGTGTGTGTATATTTACATATATTTATATATATATTTTTTATATATATTTAAGTACATATATGGTCAACAACAACGCATAGTTTGAAGTTATTGTTTAATAGCCAGTGTTTTATTTTTATTATTATTATTATATTTATTTTCATTTTATTTTGTGTGGCTAACTTCCTTATGAGCACCAGCCCAGTCAACAACAATAACACTGTACAACATGTTTTATGTATGAATGTGTAACATGATTTCTATACTCAGCAAAGCTCGAGTGGTATTTTTTTGTTTTGTTATTTCTTGCAATATGATCTTCATTTTGCCAGTACATTGACAGACCAAATAAAAAGTTTACTGAACCTTTCTGCGGAATAGTATATCATTGGTATCTAGATTTGTTTACACTTGCATTGCTGGAATGTTTAAAACTAAATAGAATTTCAAGCTATTTCATTTAATAGGCAAAAACATTAAAATTTATTTGTATTCAATTTCAATTTATGTCGCTAAACGATAGAAAAATGTTGAGACAAAATAAAATAACATGCACAACAGCTAATATAACATATGACTGTTAATTTAACAGTGCTTTACATAACATAACAGTCACTTAACAGCAGCTGCTCTAAGCAGAAAACCAAACTAATTTTAACATTGGCATTAACATAAGCATATACTTTAAACTTAACAGTGCAAATTAATGCCTTTAACTGAAAAGATTAAAATTTCTTTTTATAAAATAATCAAAAGCTCAGTTGTAATATATTTAAACATAGCACGGTCTACATTAGACATATGAATTTTTAAAACAATAAAAAAATAGAATTCAAAAACAGGAAAAGTACTTGAAAAAACATCAATTGAAATGCCTAAAAACATTCAAAAAAATACATAAGTGCACTCAATTGCATTTTGGTTCAAGTAAAGATATAAAAAATAATTCAAAACAACAACAAAAAAGTGACGAAATCTTTGGCCTTTGGCCATATATACATACATACTGTTGGCTAGAACACGGCCAACATAACATATTATGATTTACATTCATGAATAAACAAAAAAATAAAATAAAATAACAGAACCGCAATCGATCATACTTATTGTTCATGGATGCTGACAGTTTTTCCCTGTCAAGTTGCACAGATTTCAATGTCCGTCTGACAGTTTTGTCTGGGGCGAATAGGCATTTTTATTATTCTTTATTTTTTTTTTTCTTTTTTTTGTTTTATTATTTCTTTTTGAGGTCAAATGCATTGCTCATCTGTGCGACAGTGTAATAGACTTGTGGGCCTGCACAACAATATCAATAAATTAAATATTGACGTAGACCAGCATACACAGTCCAACGATTAACTTACTTATCTAAGAATATTGACGCCTCAGCTCACGCACAGGGGCAGGAGCTAGGAGGGGGGATTTGGAACAACAATCCCCTTAAGTAGACTTATAAACCCATAAAGACGACCTCGCACCCAACTTATGCATTCGTATAAAACGAAAACTTAAACTCAGGTAAAGCAATTTTCACGCAGATTTCAAAGCTTATCGCCTTAACCAGATATTACCTCATCACAATATAATCGCATAGGAAATAAAAAAAAAAAATTAAATGCTCATAAAATTCAGCAGCGCGAAATCAATCAAATTGGCCAAAAAAAAAAATAAAAAAATACTTAAAACATTTGCGGCCTACCAAATTGGTTAAACGGCAAGCACAAAGCGTATTCAAAAGGCGTTCAGAATAGAAATGAGAAAAGATTGACAAATTGACAAGCTGATAGAATGACAAACTGACTATAGAAGCTGCATAAATTAATGGCCATAAAGCAAGAGACACTTCAAGCCAGTCCCAAGACTTGTGACTCCAATTCGGACTTGAACAACGAATGAAGACGCGTTTAGTGATTGTTTTTTTTATATATTTTTTTTTTTAATTTTTATTTTTTTTTTTTGTTTTTGGCGACGTGTTTGGCGCACCAAGTGGGCGCGGCATTTGGTTTCAGTTAAAGAAACATGCAAAGCACGTTGCCATTCATTCCTCAAGCGAAACCACCAAAGAGACCAAAAGATACTTTAGACCACAGTAAAGACTGACCAGGCTGAAAATTATAACATGCTAAATGCACAGAAAACATCGTTCTTTAAGCACTTAAACATTTGCTTACTTTAAGTTAAATTATTCTTAACAATTTTACACAATAATTGTTTTTTTTTTTTTGAAAACAGCATGCACTAGGCATGAATTAAGAAGGCAAAAACTCATGACATTGTTAAACTTGACATTGCTAATAGAAAATCTAAATTTTAAATAACTTAATCTTTCGTTTCACATTTTTGCTATTTAAATTTATTTATGCAATATACATTTATTATACTATTTCTTATTTATTTTTACATAAGTAACTGCAATGGGCATGAATTGAGAAGGCACAATCTCAGGATATTGGCAAAAGTTGAAAATATTTATAGCACATAAAATATACGCGTAATATAAATAATATATATAATATAATAAAATATACTCATAATATATTAATATAATTCTTTTAAATTTACTTTCCGCACATTATATTTGCCCAGCCATGCAACATGCATGATTTGAGAAGGTAAAAATTCATGACATTGCTAAACATGACGTTAAAAAATGCACAGAAAATATTTTATTTATTACTATATTATTATTGTTATATTTATTATATTTCAGTCATTTACATTGAAAAGATTTTTGTGCAAATCAATATAAATTGTTTAAATTTTGCTAATTTATTTTATTTACTTTAATTTAAATTATTAAAAATATATTTAACCATTCGATTGCAAATTTAGTTTCTCAACCTTAGAATAACGCTTTTTAACAAAATATTTTTTAATTTAAGTCTGCCTACATAACCAGCATGTAACATGCATGAATTTGGCAGGGAAAATCTCATGATATTAATAAAAATACATTTTTAAAATTAAAAATTTAGGAAAAATATTAATTCTTAACCACATACATGGTTATTCATAAATTATTCTGAGTTTACTATTTAGTTGGTTAATATTTAGTATTTTTCTAATCGCATATATTGATAAGTTAATTATGCTATAATATAAAAATTCTATAAAATTTTCAGGGATAAAGAAAGAAAATAATAAAAAGAAAATATAACTAAATAATATAAAATAAAATAGTACTCGCTGATATTTTTCCTTACGCTCAGCTGAAAATGTAATGTGCATTATTTATATTCATTTATTTTTATACAATAATTTCCAGTTCAAAATATATTTAAAAATCATTTATTTTTGTAATTTTCATTCAACAATATAAATGTTAAAAAACAAAACAAATCTCCTGTAGGGCAGTTACAATGCTTCGTCTTTATTTTATTGTTGTTGTTGTTGTTTTTGTTTGTTGCACACACACAAACACACACAAAACTAACCTCAAAATGCGGCTGCTGTTGGAGAATAAGGTTCATTATAAAGCTCATGGATGTTATTAGGGGGGGGAGAGGGGTAAGATGGAATTGGAGGTGTGAGCTGCGCATAGGCAGCAGGTGCCAGAGGCCAACAGAAGGGGGGTAGTGTATGAAGTGGGGTCTGTAGCTTAAGTGCAACAGCCCAAAGCTGAACAAAGGTGCAACCGCAATTCCCTTGCCATGCCCCCCAACCCTATTCTTTCGTTTATATATATATATATATATATATATGAACTGCAGTTGTCGTCAAGTGCAACGTCATCCTGCTTATTAAAGGTATTACACCTACACACACACAACACACACACAACACACACACAACAACAACAGCAGAAGACAAGTAAACGTAATTACAGTGAAGATTTCGTCTCTGTTGCCGTTGCAGCTTCTCAATTCTTTGTAGGCCTCTCCTTGTCATTGTCACAGCGTCTCAGTGACACGAGTGCTTAGCCCCCCTCCTCCCCTACCCTCCACTAACCCCTCGATTCTGCTCATGGGTGTAGTGACTGTGCGGGGGTCTAGAAGGGGGCCGGCAACCACTTGAGAGCTGCTTGTTGATTTCTTCAGCGCATTGCTGCACATTTACCCAGAAACTCAATAGAAAAAAACAAGTACAAAAAAAAATGCTCTAGTCAAATATGTTGCGACTAAGAAATACCCTGTATATAAAGTTAAAAAAAAATATAAAGATTTATTATCGAGAGTATAGATTAAGCTGCTAAAGCCGGGAAAAAACCCAGGAATTTAAAATTAAAAATTAAAAATACAAATACAAAATTAAAAATCGATTGTTATCTGTATAAAAAATTAATAAAAAATTAAAAATCGATTGATATTGAATAAAATTGTATGTACACAATAGTTGCAGCAATATTTTAATTAAAACTTAATAAAATTTAAAAAATTGACTAGGCAACTGATTGAAGAACAAAAAAAAAAATTTCATAAATTGAATGTTAGATAAATAATGAATTAATGTTGAACAAAGAAGTAAATTGTTTTAAAAACCAGTTCAATTTAAAAAACAAAAGGATATATTTATTTAAATAATATTGAATGAAATTTAAATTAAAAATATAATACATTTTTTGGCAATTGCAATGCAACAATATTAAATTAATTTATTAGAAACTTTAAATTGATTTTTTTTTTCCTTTCGAAAATTGAACTATTCCAAACATGGTAATTAGAAAAATATTAATAATTTCAATGCTATCAAAAATCTATGTATTTAATAAGTTATTCCCAACATTAATTATGTAAAAAATACATATATAAAAATATTTATAATTCCAATGATGGCGAATATCTATTTAATATATCAAGCTATATCGAATCATATCATATAATATAATATTTTTTGTTTTTTCTCATTTCAGGACAACATCTTGTTCATTATAAAGTTAAATAATTTAGACAAAAATTTAAACTATATAATCATTTATATACCAATAATAATTCAAAATCAATTTTTTATTATTTAAAATTTAAAATAAAAATTTGAAAAATAAATTTTATAATTCAACTTTAAAATAAAAGTTGACAAATAATTTGTATTATCAATATTTATTTCGGGATTAATGAAAAAATCCAGAAATAATTCTTACTCATAATATTTATACATAAAAATTACAAGAGTTGCGATTTCTGATAATCTTAGCTCTTTAAATTTTCAAGCACAATTTAGCAACAGTGTATGCCCACATTTTGTTGCTTTTACTGAGTACAGGGTATTAAAAATGAGTTATTTCTTTTATGTTTCTAACACTTGAACTGCATTAGCGTAAGCTGCGACTGAGACTGCGACTGTGTAACTGTGACTGTGACTCATAAGTGGCAGAGACAAACACCTCCCCCCTTTTAACTGGTTGATACCCCCTCGCCAGCCCCGCCACTGCTATTACTGGGTCTCTCAGCTGATGACAATGCCTCTCTGTCGAAATTGTTAAGGTCCAAAGTTGCAAAACAACAATTTGACATTTGTTTGGGCCATAAAGAATGCACATTTGTTTATTAGCATCTTTTATTTTTGTATTTTTTTCGTATTTTTAAATACACATGTATTATGCATTTTACAGATTCTAACTAACTATGTACATATGTTATAATGGACATTAATGATAGCTTGCAAAAATATGTTTTTTCTGTTTGTTTTTTACTTCAAATCTTGTTGAGAGCAGCACTTGACATGGCAGCTGAAATATCAATTACGAGTATAATAAAAAATAAATCTGGCAAGGCAACATACTGTTTAAAAATAAACAGTTAATTTTTTTTTTATATTTTATGCATGAAAACTTAGCTGAAAAAAATTGGGAATTGTAACTGAAAATCAAGATATATCTTATATGTATGCTTAAATTTGTTTTGAACTCCAAATACTTGTTTCAATAGATAATTAAGTAGAAACTTAATTTTAGAACACAATAGCATCTTTTTACAAAAGAATTAAAAAAATGTATATATTTTTAATGTGGAGAAATCTTTGTGCCTTATATGCTGACTGCTAAAACCATTTGGGAATTATAGGCGCTCATCAGTGCAATAACAACGCCTACAAGTATTTCAGTGGGTTATTACAATTTCTTGTCATGGGGAAATTGGTAAAATTGAAACGTTTTTAAACTTCCAAAGAGAAATTCCTTTCTTAACGATTTTAACAATTAATTTAAGCAAAATAATAAAATTGAAGAATAACTATTATTCGCCATTTTGGTACCTTTTTTCCCCTCAGTGTATAGCTAAACAGACTATTTTGAGATTTAACAGTTCAGCTTAAATAAGCATTTACATTTAACACCAACTTAACAGTAACTAAGAGATAAATGACAATTAAAGAATTGTACAAATATTTAATATATTTAATATGATTAATTTAATATGTCTTGAAGCTGTCTTGTGCTTTTGCATTATATTTAAACACAAAAATAGTAACATAACAAACATTTTTCAATATAACAGCACAGTTAACAGTTTGCATGAGCATTAACATTTTCTCAAATGTTAATAAACAATTTAGTGCCTACTCAAGTTAAATTCATTGAATTTAAAGGTTAGATATAAAGCTGATCAATTAATTTATTAATGTATAGTAAGTGTATAATAAAAAAAACTCTATATATTAATTCATATATCGAAAAACTGCCTCAAAAGTAGTGCAAGCCTAATTACAGAAATTCTAAAATAGTATTAAGATTTTGTTAAAAGAAATTAAATAATTAATTTCCTTACAAATTTGCATATATAAATCTTTATAGACATTCCCAAAGAAGCGCAGTCTTCTTTGACATTCTAGCTTTCAATGACAGCTTTAGCTTAGCCAACTTTCGATCAAAAACTTATCGTTATCGATAATTCAATCGATTCATAGCTGCAGCTCTAGTTTCCACATTTATCCATGCTTAAAGTGTATTTAAAAATTCGTTCATTAACTTTTAAGCACAGACAGTTTGAGCTACAAAAAATAAAAAAAAAGGTTGCCTAATGGAGTGGCAACAACACGCGTCAAGGTCAAGTTGTTGCTGTTGTTATTGTTGTTATTGTTGTTGTTGTTGTGGGTTGCTTTGACCAAAAAAAAAAAAAAGTTGCTGTTTGGGAGTTTGTTTGGCGGCACGTTTTATTGTTGCCAGCAACAGCAGCAACAGCAATAACAACAACAACAACAACACAGGAAATAAATCAAGTTTGGCTTTTGGCCAATTGTCGAGTTGTTGCTGTCTGGTGACAACAACAAATATTTGCCTTTTGACAGCTAATGGCCACATTTAGTGACCGGCAATTGGCTCAACAGTTTGTGTGGGCCCCCCCCGAAGCTTCTCAGGGCTGGAGAGGGACAGGGGGAAAGGGAAAAGCTTGACCCAAGCCCAAAGACTGTGGCAAGCCCAAAGACAACTTCAAGCGTCAAGCTGTCTGTTTAACTTGCTTAAAAACCCACACTTAAAAAAAATAAAAATAACAAGAAAGCAAATTTAAATTTGATTTGAGAAAAATTAAATACCCTATAAAAAAAATTATTTTTAAAATTCTAACACTTAAACTTTAAGTTTAAAAGGCTCAAATTGTCCTGAATAATATTAAAAAAATTATAAAAATTATACTGTCAAAAATAGTCTCAAAAAAAAATGTATTTAAATTAAATATGGTAAAAATTTAAAAAAATTAAATATATGCAATGTTGAAATGCTAGTTCTTTTAACACTTGTATGATATGTTCAGTCAAAAATTTAATTTAATTCAATTAAATAGACAACAACAAAAAATAAAACATAATTTCCTTTAACAAAAATCTAATTTTATATAAGATTTATAGGTAAAGGAAAAAGAAATAGAATTTCGTATACAAAAACCAACTGCAATACCTTCTATAAGGTTTTCTAAGAAATTATTATAATTGTACATTTTTTTTAATTTTCGTAGCAGTTAAAAATTATAAACGTTTGCTTTTTAATAAATTTATCAAAACAGTAGAGAGCATAATTAAACAAATATTATTTTAATAATGAATGAGAATTTTTTGTATATATTCAAAATGCATTAAAGTTTCCTTTTTTTACTCAAACTTTATTATAATTATGCAAAGTTTGAAAAAAAAAAAATTTTCAATGAAAGGAAACTTAAATATTTAAGAATGATAATCTTGTAAATTATAAATAATTTCTAGTAGGTTTTAAGCAGAGGAATTTAAGTTGCTTTATCTAGTAAAAAAATTAAAATTTTATACATTTTCTGGAGTACTTATTGTAGCTCAAATTTATGTTAATTTTATAATAACAATAAAAAAAATATTTTGTTAAATTTAAGTAGTATATAGACACTAGATTTTTAAAGTATAAATAAAAATTGAATTTATGAGTTTATTAAAAGAAAATTTCAAATAAGAGATGGCAACTATTTGATATAATAGTGCAATTTTGTTAACAATTTAAACAATATAGAAAAAAAACATCTTGCTACCAAAAATTAAATGAGATTAGGTGAAAGTATCTGGAAAAACCAATAGGTTTTTTATACCAATAGCATATTTTTATTATGAATTGTTAAGTCATTGTCTCTATGACAGCTATATAGTATTATTATTCGATCACATAAATACTAACTACACCGAAATCAAATTCTGAGGCAAAATTCAGAAAAATTATTAAATTTAAAATAATAAATATTTTCTTAAATAAATCCAAATACCCTTTGTCTCTTTATCACTCTCTCATGCTAGGGTATTAGCCCAAGCTCATAAATACCTCTTGAAAAAAAGTAACACACACACTCACACTCACCAATCCCCACAACATACTTAAAAATGTGTGTATTTAATGCATATTGACTCGACACATACCTGAAAATAGACAGAAGAAGATAAAAAAAAGATTTAGAAATGAGGCAAAAGTTGTTGCTAATTAAATTATTAATGCATAAATCAATGCAAAATGAGATGAACATGATGATGATGATATTGATTAGCTTAATAATGAAGATAACTTGTTTTTAAATTGGTTTCTTTTTTCTACAAAGATTTGTAGCTTCTATTCAAGTTCAACAGATCAAAAGATCTATATTTGGTTATTGCCTTGTTAAAAAAAAAAAGATCTATGGGCTTGGCGATACAATTAAAAAACCATCAATCAATTTTAAACAATCGCAAGATCTTTTAACTCATATGAATACAATGTGTTACATGCTTTTGGCTACTTGATCTTATTTTTATTTTTATTTTTTGAGCTAAGCTCCAATTTGATTTGAGTTTAGCTTAACTAGGCTTGTTAATTATAAAGTAATTTATTAATTATATAGATGTAGATAAATGTAGATATATCTACATTAAATGTAGTTAGATATATATTTTACAATTAAAGTTTATTGATAACTCAAGTTTTTTTTTAGAAAACAATTTTAAAACTAAAAAAAAAAACTATTTTAAAATAGAAAAAAAATAGATTTAAACAAAACTCCTATTACAATTTTTATTGGTCAGAGAATATAAAAGAAATAATATAAAAAAAAATGTATTACTTACAATAGTTACGATTTAACAAAAATATCAAATTATAATATCAAAAAAATTTATTTCTTACCAAAGTTAAGATTTTACAAAAATATTAAGTATAACTGCGAAAATAAATTAATTTTAATTTTAATTTTTTCACAGACTTCCTGATAAAGGAACAATATGTACCATAGAGTAGGAGGATAATTTTTAATAAATAATAAACAAAAATACAAACATAAATATAACCAAAAATATGAACAAAAATTCCTTTAAAAGACTTAACGTTGCGACACAAGAATAGTTGAAAAAATAAAGTTGAAAATAATATATATATCAATTAACAATTTTATATATGTTATAATTGTTTGTACAACAATTATTAAAATTTCAAATTCAAACCTAATCAACGTCTCGATTCTTACATTTATCCTAAAAAAAATCTTTTATAAATATATGAAATTAAACGCATATAAAAAACAAAGTCTTTTATTTGCATTTTATATATTTAATATTAAATACAACTTTTTAGATACTTGTACCAAAAAATGTTCTTAAATTTCCGCAAAATAAAATACAAAAATTTCTACAAAAAAATCTTTCTTTTACACATAAAAATATATATTACCAAATGTTTTTAATATTCCAAATAATTATATATCACTGTAATAATTTATTTACGAACTAAAATGTATCTCTGAAATGCGAAAATTCTCATGATTGTCGTTCCCATTAAAAAAAATGACAAACTCTTTAGTTCATATCTCATTATTCTCAGGAAACAGTTCTATTTGATCTATTCGCTAAAGTCACGCCATATTCACTTGATCAAAAAGCTAATGAACTTGCAGAAACTAAATCGCGCGTTTATATTTAATGTTTTTTTTTTTAAATAATTATTTTATGCTGAGTGTAAAGCGAATTGCATTTGACACCTTTGGTTAGCTGAGCTGAGTTATCGCATTGAACTTAACTTCACATATTTGGACGCTTAGTCAGCGTTGAGTTCAAGCAACTGAATAGTTTTTCGGCACAAAAATAAAAATAAAATAAAAACAGAAAAAAAAAGAAGATACTACCAACAGCAGTAACAACATAAAAATGTGGCTCTTAAATGCCCAATTGATAAGGCAACTAGTTCCGAAGACCCGAAACGTACTCATAAATTGTGGCAACCGTGGCGGCGGCTTCTGCGTCTTTAAACGCTTAATAAGCCAAAAAAAAAGACAAGAAAACCGGTTAAAAGAATCAAGAAAACAACAAAAACAAAAAAACCAACAGAAATATATATCAAATATTAAAGCGAAGCAGGCAAACAAAAAAATTTCAGTTATAATAATATATTATAAAATAAAAGCAAATCGAGCCGCCAAAAACTTAATGCATGCAAATGTCATCAATATGCATTAAATTAAAATTCATCAGATCTCCTGCCTCCCCACTCCACCGCCAATAAACACACTACACTAAAAGAAACAAATATTAAATATTAACTTAATTCAAGCTTAGCTTGGTACATATTTAAATAAAAAGAAACAAACATAAGCTTTATATTAAACCAGCCTTGAGTATAGTTTAAGTCAAAGTAGCATTTTCTAAGAAATAAATATATGAGCTTTATATTAATCCAAGCTTGTAAAGCATTTCAATTGAATTTTAAATTGTAGACATTTTATAAATATTATATATATTATTATTATAAATATATTAATTTAATTAATCATTAAATCCAATTTGTATTGAAGTATTTTTAAGCTCTCATCAAAGCATTAAGTGTTAAGCTTAACTATAAAAGCTTTCAGCAATATTTAAATATTTAATTTACTAAAATTCAGAAAAATATTAATTGCTAGCAAAGAAAATTAAGAAATATTTAATATAAAATCTTTATATTTAAATGAAAATTAAATAAAATTAATTAAATTTAAAATTTACAATCTATAATATCGATTATTATTATTATATGTTTAATAATTTAATTAATCATTGCATTCAATTTTTATTAAATTATATTAAAGCTCTCATCAAAGCATTAAGTGTTAAGCTTAAATATGAAAGCTCTCAGAACGATAAGCTGAATTTTAGAGCTTTTGTTATAATCGATAGTTTCTAGTTAGCCACCTCGATTCTATCCATTGTATATTTAATATGAAAATTATTTTACTTTGCAATTAAAAATACAGATTTTATATTAAATATTTCTTAACTTTTTTGCTAGCAATTAATATTTGATTTACTGAATTTTAGTAAATTAAATCTTCTAAAATTAAAATATTATATCTATATTTTTATTTAATTTTATTTTTTAGCTTTATTTGTTTTGTAAAAAAAGTCAAAAAAAAGTTTTTTTTTTTTGCAAAAATGAAGCTAAGGAAATATGTGAGTTATCGATATAATCGAAACTAATTAGCTAAATATTCTTTCTATTTTATTAAAATAAACTTTTTTCAAAAGCCTTAACATCAAGAGAAATTGAAGATATGTTAAAAAATCTTAAAAATATTATTAAAAATATTATTATCTTAACAATTAATAAAATTTTATCGATCAGAAAAGTTAAAGTTGACATTCGATACATATCGTTAAAGACAAACAGACTTGAGTCAAGTGTTCCAAACAATTAAAAGTATTAATTTATTTATTAAATGATTTACTAATATTAATAATTTTAATAGAGCTGAAAAATTCCAACTAATTTTAATATTCAATGCATAATAATTAAAAACTATCGATTATATCGATAAAGACAAATAAACTCAAATCAAGAGTAAGAAACTATTAAAACTAATTATTTATTTATTTATTGATTTTCTAATATTAATAATTTAATTCTTTAAAATACCAAATAATTTCTTTTATTTAATGCATAATAATTAAAAACTATCGATTAAAAATAAGTAAAAATTGACATTCGATAATATCGATAAAGACAAAAATGACTCAAATCAAGTGTTAGAAACTATTATTATTATTAATTTATTAATTAACTTAATTAACTCATTTTTTTTATTCAAATCTTTAACTTTACCTACTTATTTCTCTCTGTGTACATACAGTTTAACAGGCATTGACTGAAGTTTATCGGTTGCTATCAACGCGTCATGTTGCCACTCTTATCAACTTGGCAACAACATAAGCATGACAAAAACAACAACAACAAACTATGCCAGCTATGTGTGTGTGTGTGTGTGTATGTGTGTGTGCTCTATTAGTTAGTTATATCTTATCTGCAATTGACTGGCAATGCTCCAAACTATGCGCTTTCCTTTACTTCAATTCTTCAATGTATAGTTCACGTACTTCTCTATATAGAACGCCTTACATTTTTTACTTAATTGATTCGACAACAGCAGCAACAACAACAACAATGTATTTTACCAACTAATAAGAACAACAACTAACATGGCTTATATGGCAGCAACAGAGAACCCATATAATTAGCCAAAAATATTTCGGCACACACACACACACAGCTACAAAAAATATATACTAAAGGCCATCAAAACTATTAAAAGGAAATCGATAATTAAATTGCTATTTTTTTTTTATTAGTATGCCCTTTACATAATGCAAGCATATTGATTTTTATGTAAAATTTGCAAAATATATTTTGTGCTTGATATGTTTTATTATTAAGAGGAAAATGTTTTTTATTATATTAAACATAGCTGCAGTTTTAATTAAATAGCAAATATATGAAATTGTTGTTTAAATTTTCATAGGTAATAAATAAAAGAAACGGAATTAAATAAATATTAAAATTAAGAAAAGAAAATTGAACTTTGAATTTTAGCTTAAAAAATAGAATTTTAATAATATTAAATAAAAGAAACGGAATTAAATAAATATTAAAATTAAGAAAGAAAAATTTAACTGTGAATTTTAAAGCTAAAATAGAATTTTAATAATAATAAAAAAAAATAAACGCAATTTAACAAATATAAAAATTGTGAAAAGAAAATTAATTTTGAATTTTGGTTTAAAAAATAGAATTTTTATACAAATTATCGCTTTAGCGTAATTTAAGCTTTACAAAAAAAGGATTTTCATACAAATTTCCACTTTAAAAAAAATTCAATTTAAATACAAATTTTCGCTTTATTTCATACAAAAATATATAAATGCTATATGAAACTTTAGCTATAGCTATAAAAATACAGTTTAAAATTAAGGTCGGGTTCGATTCCTTTTAGAGTTTATGTTTCCTAGTTATAAAAAATCTTGATAATAAATAAATGTATAATTAAATTGGCTTATAAGCTCTTTGCAATTTAAATGTCGTCCACCAAACAATTTTAACTAATAAAAAACCATTATCATTTGTTTACTTCTAAATTAGTTTGGACTAAGTTTGACAGCGCAAGAAACTGTAACAATCGTAAATAACTTATTTAAAGTAAATATATTTAGAATGAAAAAAGTTTTTGTTAATATAAAAATCAATTTTCTATATGTGCAATAAATTCTCTGTTATTTTTTTCTGATTAACAATGCAAAAACTGCAGCACATAATAAAAATTCATATAAAAAATGGCTGTAAAATTGCAAGAAAAATTTTATTTTATTTTATTTATTTTTTTTTGTAACGCAATTTTAATACATAAGTAAAACAAAATGATTTTTAATTAATTTGACAATATTGATAGAGAAAAATCAATTTTTCAGCTGAAATTAAATTTTCAGCTATGTTAAGATTAATTTATATTATTTCAGAATAACTATCACAACACTTCAAAAGTGTATTTTAGTTTCGACTAAGCATTTTTTTAAATTATTTTTTTTTGTTAACATAAACATATGCAATAGCACAAATTAATGAATTAGCATAATTATGCATTTATCTTTTTTGTTTTGTGTTTTTTTCTGGCTTTTATGCTTTGTTTACTAATTAATTGACTGACAAAGACCAATAACACAGCCGAATTGCTTAAGTTTTTGTTTCTCTGTTAAATTTTTTTATTTTTTTTTTTTTTTTTTGGAAAAATGTTTCTTAATATATGCCGAAATTGATGTAAACAGTTTTGACAATTAAAGCGCACACAGGCTTCAATTAATTCAAATTGAGCAAACAATTTCCAATGAACAATTTCAAGTAGTCTCAATTTTTTTTTTAAATTTTTTTTTATTATTTCTTATTTTCGATACAATTCTTAAACGTCATGCTTCAGCTGCGCGTCTCCGTCTCAGACAGATGATGCAACTTTGCAGCAAGATCATAAAGGCATGATAAACCAACAGGCATTTTTTAATTTCCACGAAAATAAAATACAAAATATAAATAAAATATGATTTATAAAAAACGATTATAAATTGGCGCATATACAAAATATATATATATATATTGTTGATGTCACCCCAAAAAATGTCCACACCCAGCTTGAAAGTTAATTCTGATCTGATCTTTGGCCAAATTCGAAAAACTCACAAAAGACAGCTGCATTGATTGTGATTTATGGTTTAGACAAAAAGCAGATGGAAACCGAAACTGAAACCGAAACTGAAACTGAAACGGAGCCTTTGTATCTCAGTTTTCAAAAGCAATCGAAGCAATTGAAGCCGCACATAAAATTTTAATTTAATTTTTAATTGTTTTTTTGTTGCTGTGGCAAGCCAAACATATTGTGGAATTAAAAAAAAAATATGCAACTCAGAAGAACTTCAATTGAAGGATAATAAATATTTCAAAAATTGTGAATCAATAAAAAAAAAGAAATAATAAAATATTGCATTTGAAAGTTTTAGTAACATCATTTGAGACTTTGGGTCAACTCTAAAGCTCTTTAAAATGTTCAACATTAATTTTCAAGCATATCAGAAAATATTACAATATAAATATATATTTTTTTAATACTAATAATCGTAAAAAAATAAAAATAAATTTGGTTTTTTTATTGAAAAAATGTTTAAGAGATTAATTGCAAATTCCAATAAAAAATACTTGACAAATTGAATTTTTAAAAACTAAAATATTTTTTATATTAATTTTGAATAGCTTGATTTATGACAGAATTATAAGAGTTTACATTTTTGGAAAAACATTTTTAAAGTAACGATAAATAGAAAATTTTCTCCATTAATTTCCAATTATCATAATTTTCTTAAATAGGTATTAAAAAATGGTAAAAAAAAATTTTTTTAATTTTTTAAGCTAACATTTTTTTGATTCAAATGATCAGCATAATTTTCTCAAAAATAATTTGAGTTTTATGAGAAAAGTCATTTGAACAAAAAAAATCATTGTTAAAAATTTTTTGAAATGTATTTTAAGCATTTTTTCAAACAATTTTGCAAAACTTTTGGAATATTAAAATTGTTGAATTTTTTGAAATTTCTTTTAAGCATTTTTTCATATAATTTTGTAAAAGTTTTGAAATATTTAAATTGAACAATTTTTAACAAAAAATATGTTTAAAAAATTGTAAAAAAATTTTTAAAATATTTTTAGCAAACATTTTTTTTTTATTCAAACGACTATCATAACTTTCTCATAAATAATTGGAATTTTATGCGAAAATTCGTTTGAATAAAAAAAATCATTGTTAAAAATTTTTTGAAATGTCTTTTAAGCATTTTTTCATAGAATTTCGCAAAAATTTTAAAATATTAAAATTGATGAAATTTTCGTCAAAAAAAATTATTACTTAAATTTTTTTGAAATTTCTTTTAAGCATTTTTTGATGCAAATATCCAATAATTTTGACACATAAAGTTATGAAATTTTTATTTTAATTATTGTTATAAAGTTCATTTAAATTAAGAACAATAAAATAATAAACTAAAGCTGCTAAAATGCTATTTACAGAAAATTCTTATTTAGATTTAAGAGCTTCAATGGAATTTGGCGACACTAGAGAAAATTCAGAATCTTTGAAATGTTAGCAAAAGCAAAGACATTCAATATATTTCAAAGAATTTAAAAAAAAACTCTAATTCTAGACATTGCCATTAATCAAGTTCAAAATCAACATATTGTAAGAAATTAAAATTGATCTATTGCCTACAAATAAAATGTAGGGCATTAAGATTTATATCTTTAACTTATATATTATTGAGAAATCTATGCACGTTTAGCTTAAATTTTAACTGTTTAAGTATTCAAACGAAATTGGAATATTTTAAAATCAATTTTAGAAAAAAGTTTTCATTAATTTAATACTTTTTTTTCTGAAATGGATAAATGGAGCTCATAACACGCGCCTTCAAATCGAAATGGGCAAAACATTAATAAGCAAACTATTTCACAATGTAGTCAGTAAGATTGCTATCATAGTTATAATTAAATGAATTCAAACTGGTAGAAATCTAAGAACCAGTTCTACTATATATTCAACTATATTATCTGCATTCGAATCAGGCAAAAGCAATTCCCAATACTCTTAGATATTGCATACAAAGTGCTGCGTTATTTGATGATCATTGTTAAATATTTTAAGCATTATTTTAGGATTGGGTTTTAATGTAAATGGCAATATTTTCTATTTTTTAATATTTTTTATTTATTTATTTTTTGCTGCCTGATGGGCAAGTTAATTACATAGACAGCTGGGATGACACAATAGCGCTAAATAGATTGAAAGACACCCACACGGCGTATGGTTAATAAAAACTCATATACATTTTTGCATTTTGTAATAACTAAAAGGCAATTTGTGACAGTTTCTTAGCAGTCTGAAGAGGGGGAGAATGATGATGTTGATAATGGCACCCTCCACCCCATTGTTGTCTTTTTCTATTTTCAACATTTACGCAATGCAAAAGTCAAACAATAATTATTCATACGGAATGTCTGAGTGTGCCACACACACACAGACACACAAACAGAGTCTCTTTATGTGGCAGACGTGCCAGACAAATATTGGATTACAAAAATAACAAACAGAGAGTATGAAAAAAAAAAGAAAAACAAAAAAAAAAAATTGGTTTACACTACTTTGACCACTTTGCAATCACAAAAGCCCGGCGCCCGACACCGCCTCAGTTTTATGTTTATATGTTTAGTCTATGTTCATTTTTATTGGTCAGAAATCCATATAAGTAGTACGATATTAGATCTGGCCATGAGTTCCATTCGGAAATGCGAAAAAAAACAAAACAAAACAGCATGTGCAATTTAAGATGTTCACAAAGTATTCATATAACAATAATTGTCATACTATGTTACTTTTTAAAAGATTTTTTGTTGATATTTTGTTTAATTTCGTTTAACTTGAAGTACTATGACAAGCAGCTTTTGTATGAGTAATGCAAAAATTATTTATTTATTTTTATAGTTTTTACTTAGAATTATTTGTAAATTACAAATAATGTTTATAGCTATCAAGACATTCAGTCTGGTTTCTGTTTAAAGTCAAAATATTCATATTTATAGTTTAGAATTCAGCTAATTGGGTGACATATCAAGCAGTTGTTGTCAGCGAACGCTAGAACTATCTAAGTTCCAATAAAACTACAAAAGTTTCTTTAAATTATGTGGAAAATGCTTTTTTTTAACAATTTAATTGATATTTAGTAAAATTAGGTTAACATGAGGTGATATAGCAGGCAGCTTTAATAAGGGAGTTTCAGTGAAATAAATGCAACTCCAAAAATTCCGAAAAGTATCAGAAAAATATTTAAAATATTTATTTCAGTGTCTCTGTTTAGCTAATGAGCTAATTGCACTTTAAAATGTTGTTAATATTTAGTTTAAACCGTAAACTATTTGGGTGACATGGCAGGCAGCTTTAGTAAGTCTTAAGATTACAACAAGATTTTATCTGGGACTAAAAAGTTTATAATTTTTAAAATAAAATTATTTCTTGATTTTTATCAACAAATTCTTCAATTTAACTTAAATTTTTATTTAAAAATCATAATAAAAATTCATATTTAAATTTTTATAATAAAAATTTGTAAATAAATATTGAATGTTTATCAAAATTTAAAAAGATTCACAATGTGTGGCTCAATATATTTTATATTATACATCACATGTCCTTTTTTACTGACATGGAATCATACTATAGGAATTCTTAATTTTATGTATTGTTTTTTGTATAAAAAGAAAATTAAATATATTTATTCCTAATTTAAAAAATTGATTTTTAAAACAAAATTCAAATATCTTTACTATTTCAAATGTTATTTTATATCATAAATACGAGCTAAAATTAATTTTTATAATTAAAATGGAAATTTAGAATTTATTCAGTTTCCAGGCTACTGTATACTGATTAAGTATATCTAAGATTCTCACATTTATCTAGATAATATTTTCATCAAGCTTAATAGTTCTATAGTCATTCCTTAGATTTCTTATTTTTAAAACCCAAAAAATCATTCCCTGCTGCATTTTATTCCTATCTACAAGTTTTATAGCAACCACCTTAGTAGATTTCATAGCCGTCAGCTTTCAGTTAACAAACAAGCATTTATGCATTTTAATTGTTTGCTTAGAGCATTCAAGAGTCGTTGATTTAAACATGTTTGTAATGAAAATTTTTATTGTTTGTTATAGCTCATCTCCTATCCATTTACGATTTACACAAAACAAAAGAGAAAAAAAAAGAAAACTTAAAAAAAATATATATATATAATAAAATTCTATGCGTTTGTTGTATCTTCTAGTAGTAAGTATATATATTTGTATCTTGTAGCTTGTCGCGGCGTGTTGGCAACCTATTTTTAGATGTTTGCCTCAGACATGGCTATTACAAAATGCATACAACATTTGTTGTCAGTTCTTGGACGTTGGCCAGCTGTTTGCTTTTGTATTTTTGGCCAGTTTTGGTTTGAGCATCAACAACAACAACAACAACAACAAAAAAGGGCAACTGGATGACTAATTGTTAATGCCATCTCCCCTTACTCTCTCTCTCTCAATTTTTTACTCCATAATGCCACAAGGCGGAAGCGGCAGTTGCTGCCAATTGACAAAGCCAACACTTTACACTATCACCAAGTGGGCGAAGCATTTGGAGAATTGGTTTGTTGCTTTTTGCCCAAGTGGCTTAAAGTGGGCTAAATGCAGTAGAGAGTTGCATTGAATTGTTTGAGAATTGATTTGAACAATATTTTATATCTGATTGTTGATTACCTAGATCGTTTTGTTGAGTCAAATGAGACTGTGCTTGAAGAAACTGATTAAACTAAATGAACTGAATGAATGAACTATAATAATTAAAATAATAATTAAATTTTTCACTGAAACAAATGATTTAACGAACTAAATGAGTGAACAAGTGTTGCAAGTAAACGAATGAGCAAATGAATCGTACGAATGAATTAAACAAGCAATCAAGCTAAGGAAATCAATGAACAATCAAGCAAATAAATATACTAAGCTATTGAACTAAATAAGAACGAACTAAAAAAACTAACAAAACATTTTATTATTATCATTTAAATTTGTTTTTGTTAAATTAAAATATATTTTAACTTTATATTTAGTACCAGTAATTGCAATTAAGAGTTTTGCTTAAGAAAATTAAAGCAGAAAAAAATAATCTATATACTTATACAGGATGCAGTGTCCTCAAAACAGTATAAACTTTTATTTTTAAATTTAATTATAAAAATTAATTTTAACTTTTAATTTTGAACTAAATAGAAAAATATATAAAAAAAACAATTAAATTTTTCACTAAAACAAATTGAACGAATGACCAAGCGATTTAACGAACTAAACGAGTGAACAAGTGATGCAAACAAACGAATGAATCAAACAAGCAATCAAGCTAAACAAACAAATGAACAATCAAGCAAATGAGTGATCTAACTGTGCGAACTTAAAGCAAACGATCTGGTTAAACGAACAAATAAATTAATGAATTAACTATACCATAGCCTAATTGTATTAACAAACTAATGCCGACAATTTGAACGACAAGGCACAACTCTAGAGTCAAGTGGGTTAAAGTGCGTTAGACTGAAGAAGGGGTATACGAAGAGGGGAAGCCAACTTGATATTTGTTTAAAAGTAATGCATTTAAAGTGTGCCATTTGTTGTTGTTATTTTCTATGCTGAACTTGAGCTCAAGTGTTAAACAGTTGAGCAAATGACAAAGTCGATCGTTGCAATATGTTTAAACAATTTTTTTTTTTTTTTTGCAATTTTTTGTTGCCTTGCGAACATTGTGAATTATATATTTTTGCATAGCATTTGTACATAATATTTTATATAATTTTATATATATATAGAGTATAGATATATAATGATATATATATATATAGATCTCATCAGGGCAGCAACACATGCGTTCGCTGTGGCAACATCTTGTGCCCATATGTTGTAAAAACAAACAATTGAAATGAGAAATGCTCGTATACAAAACAAAAAAAAACAAAAAAAAAGTTGGCGAGAAACGAAACGAAATGAAAATTCATCTTAAGAATTGATTTGATGTGCCGGCAAAAACTGTACAACAACAACAATTAAAACAACGTTTTGTTGTTGTTGCTTTGTGGCAACTGTTTGCTGTCGTTGCAAATATTTTGACAGACAGACACGAAACCTGATGACATGCAGGCCACATATGTAAGAATTAGTCTATAGATGCAAAATAAAAAAACAAAAAGAAAAGAAAAGCAAAAAAAAACAGCAGAGCTAAAGATACATAGATACAAATGTATCTGATGGCTGTGATTAACATGTGATAGCTAAAACTTTTGCTGGCGCCACTTGGTAAGACTGTTCAACAAAATGTAGTGAGTAGCGAGTAGAGATTTCTGAATAGCAATTGGTGTTAAAACAGGCAAAAACTAGCGAGTAACGAGTAACAACCTGTAAGTAATTAAAAGCCAAAAACCAAGTAAGAAACAGAAACTTGCAAGTAACGAGTGGGAACTAACGAGTAGCGAGTAGCTGAAAATCGAATAAAAGTTAAAATTATTCAACAACTAGTAACGAGTAGCCAACAAGGTAGTAATAAGTAGCAGCGCCTGAGTAATGAGCAGCCAAAAGGCGAGTTAGAAGTAGCAACTTGCAAGTAACGAGTAGCAACTAACGAGAAGCGAGTAGCCAAAAATCGAATAAAATTGAAAGCTAACGTCAAGACTGGCAATTATTATACAAGCGAGTAAAGAGTAACGAGTAGCCAAAAAGCGAGTTAAAAGTTACTTCTATCGCAATGACTAGTGACTAGGCAAACAAATAGTCAAAAAAGCGAGTTAAAAGTATCAATTAACGACTAGCGAGTAGCAAAACAAGCGAGTAACGAGTGAATGAGTCAACTTTATCCATTTTCTTCCCAACCTCTCTTAACAGCACAAGCAATCAGGATCATTATACATATTTTATATTTCAACCGCCTGACAACCGTCTTTCTGCTCTCTCTCTCTCTCTCTTTCTCTTTCTTTTGCTTTTATTATAGTTTTATTTAACTTTGCACACCTGTGCGTATGCTTGATATGAAATCATCAATATTATATATATTACGCATACGCCGGATGGGCTAGCCATTACTTATCGCCTTTCTAGTCAATTCTTTGTCACTGACCTCATTACATGGCCTGCTCTTCATGATTTTGCTACAGTTTTATTCTTTATGAATAAATTTAGGAATTATATATTATAGAGAGCGTATAAATTATACACATATATATACTTGATCAGCATAAATTGTTGAAGTCTAATTGTGAGCTTAGAGGCTATATTAATGGTGTTTTGTCAAACATATTTTTTATTAGATTTGATTACTGTATTCTACAGAAACGATTTAGAGAAAATTATATTTTTTGTAATTTCGAATTTTTCTGAAAATCGCATAGCTTTATATTCCTATAGCTGTCCTAGAAATATTCACAGAAAAATTTTTTAAAAGATTGAAAAACCTTTTCTAAATAGCTATTTAGCTTTTTATAAAAATAAAGAGTTATTTGAAAGTTTGATTGACAGCCAGGGTATTTAATAACTTAAACAATTGTTATTAAACTTTTCTTTTCTTGTTTCTTTCTTCACTTTTATTTTTTTGCAGAAAGCCTATATAATAAAATACAACAAGATGCTACAATATCCGTGATAAGGCAGTTTACAGTTGCAGTTATAGGGCAATGCGGATTGTGGCCTCATTTACGCAATTTCCGATGCGATAAAACCATCAAGAAACAACAACAATTAAAAGAACAACAATAACCCAAAAAATAATTATAATAAAGTTGAAAGAAATGAATTATTATATTCAATTTTTTTTTCATTTATTTTTTCTGTTTTTTTTGTTAATGTTAATTTAAGAAATTATTTCATTGCAAGACGACGACAACGTCGATGACATCGACTACATCATGTCATTAACACATTGATAAGAACGCCTCGCGTTATCAGCTCTCATTATGATGGGGGCATACAATCAAACCATATAGATAGAGATACAGAAATTAGATGGACAACAAAACGAAGGCGATTCCATACATAATTGGCAAAAAAAAATACATTTACTTTTTTTTTGGGCATTATAATGAACCACAAAACAAAGATTTCAAATTGGCAACCAAAGCAAAAAATATAAAAAAAAAAGTATATTAAATTTATAATATATATAAAATATTCATATACATATTTTTATTATTTTGGGCTGCTTATGATAACCCCAAGAGTTTGACCCCATTGCAGGGTTCAGTTGACAGACAAAATAATTGTTTTCATTTAAAAAATGTATTTAAAGAAAACAAAAAATACAATTATAAATGAATTTATTGTCGCAATGAAATCCGGTCTTGTACGACAATAATTCTAGAATTCCAATTTCAAAAAAATTGTCTTTAAAGCTGATAAGTCGTTCAAATGCGTATAAAGACATTTTTCAGTTTAACTTTGATTTTTCTGTTTATATTTATAAGTTTATTTTCCTATTTTATTAATTTGTTACAAATAGGCAAAGGTCAACAACAACAACAACAAAAAGGTGAAAAAATTGTGGCATCTACAAAATTTATGTGTTCGAAATTGTGTGTGTAATATTTATGTATCTGCGTTGTAAAATAGTTCAAGTTCGTTGTTGGCTTTTTGGCGGTTGTGTCATCCACATTAATATTAAGAAGAAACAAAAAAAAAAAGAAAAAACTAGATCATGTCTGTGTATGCTTTAGAAATGTGAGAAATATTCTTGTTTCTTCAAGCAATATTTACATACATATACATTTTTAAGAAATTTTAAACATTTTGTTAGCTCACAAAGATGGTGTCACACTTAGGAATTCTAATTATGCAAAAATTGTGTTGTTTTTATTTTTTCCCAAGCTTAGAAAAATTGTTTTTATATATTTAATAGTTGCAATTAGAAATCATAGTACAATTGGTATTTGATTTTTGCTTACTAGATTAGCTAAACAGATTATGAGCATCAATGAGATCATTTCAGTAAAAATAACTCCATTTTGAGATAAGTTGAAAATGTTTAAAATTAAATTGGAATTGTGGAAGAGACAACGAAATGCAATTACTTCAATTAAGTAGCGTTCTCTCTTTAAGGTCTAGAATAATCTAGATTAAACTGTTAAAACAGTTTTTGGCTTTCCCTTCAAACTCTGTTAACTCGCAATTCTGTTAGCCCAACATATAATCAATAACATTGACAATCTGTTAACTAAGTTAGTCTTAGTTATGTTATCAATTACACTGTTAATGCTCAAAATTAAAAAGGAATTGTGGAAGAGACAACAAAATGCAATCACTTCAATTAAGTAGCGTTTCCTCTATAGGGTCTAGAATAATCTAGATTAAGCTGTTAAAACAGTTTTTGGCTTTCCCTTCAAACTCTGTTAACTCGCAATTCTGTTAGCCCAACATATAATCAATAACATTGACAATCTGTTAGCTAAATTAGCCTTAGTTATGTTATCAATGACACTGTTAATGCTCAAAATTAAATTGAAGTTGTGGAAGTACACTTAAGTAGAGTCCTCTCTATAGGGTCTAGATTAATCTAGATAAATCTATTAAAACAGCTTTCGACTTTCACTTCAAAATCTGTTAACTTGCAATTCTGGTAGTCTAACATATATATAATCAATAACATTCACAATCTGTTAACTAAGTTAGCCTTAGTTATGTTATCAATTACACTGTTAATTTGCTGTTAACCTGTTTATCTCGTCAATTAGACTGTTAATTAAACTGTGATTTTTTCATAAAATAAATTACACTGTTAATCTGTAATCTGTTGCGCTGTTATCCTATTTATCTACTTAATTAAACTGTTAATTAAACTATGACTTTTTATATAATTAATAGCAATGTTTAGCCAATTTAAACTTGATTTAATCTGTTAAGAGTCAGAGACTGACTCAGTTAGTTATTCAATTAAACAGTAACAGCATGTTATGACTGCTCTGTTAACTCTTGAGTCTGTTATTATGTTATCCTGCCTGTAATTTCTCATATCTTTTGAGCTGTTTAACAGTTAATCTTTTAATCTGAGGATTAGTCTTGGTAGATTACTCACCTTGGCATTGATCTCCGTAACGTGGCAGGCATTCAGAACGAGGGCAACGGCAAAGAGGCGCCACAGCAGCGACATTGTCTGTCGCTGTTGCAACGTTGCAACCGTTTGGGATCCTCTTGATCCCATGATTTGTGTGTGTATTTTGGCAGCGATTTGGTTATTTGATTATTAAATATACTATATGTATAATTATGGGGAGGCAGTTTATAAGTTCGTATTCGATATATTTTTTTTTTATTTTTGGTTTTTATTTATTTGTTTTTTTATGCGTTAGGAACGTGGTAAATAAAGAAAAAGAGGTTGCGGTGTTTATGGCACTGCAAAAATAAAAAAAAAATTCACATATTGTAATTGCAATTTTAAACTGTCTCAGGAACCGCTTAGAAACAAGCATAATATTAATAAAAATATAAAAAAAAACACGCAAGCTACATAAAAAAATATCAAATCAGCAAAACAAAAAAAAATATATATAAATTGGTATGTATGAAACCAAAAGCCGCAACCGCAAAAAATAAAAGAGTCAAGATAAAAATTAAAAAAAAAATAATCCAAGTCAAAACGCGAATTCGTCAGAAATTGCTGTCTGAGAACAATACAAAAAAAAAAAGAAAGAGAGGAAAGGATAAAAAGACGCTGTGGCGGAACTGAAGAATTAGAGAACTTTTGAACAGCTGAGACTGCATGAAATTCCAAAAAATGCTATATATGATCCTTTAAATTTTTTATATGATTTATTATAATTCGTATTTTCATTTTTAGTTCCTTTTATTAGTTATATTTAGTTTTTTCTGCATTTCGCGCGCGACTTTTTAAAATTTGAGAATTATAATGAAATTTTTGCCGGTCACACTTTTCTTTTTCAGAGTTCAGATCTGTTTTTTTTTTCTTTCGTTTTTTTTTTTAAATCTTTCGGTGCTTTCTTATCGTTTTGTCATTTTTGGGCTTATTTAATAATCATAATTTTTTTTGCACTTTGCTGTTTGTTCTTTCTTTTCTTTTTTTTTTTGGTTCTTTTTGCGGTTTAGGCAAATAAGAGCAAAATATGAAGAAGAAGCAGAAAACAACGAAAGAAACAAAAAAAAACCGCAAAGTTTGCCAAAGATAAGAAATGCTTGACGATCCTGCGATCCGCGCACGTTTTTGTTTTTTCTTCTTTTTTTGTATGTTTATGTTTATGTTATATCCTTCTTTGGGCACCAGAACAGAAACCAAAAAAAATAAGTATTATATTTAACACTTTCAGTGAGCACTTTAAAAAAAAATTATAAGACAACTATCTCAAAAAAATTGCACTTCGAAGAACAACAACCACAAGAAGCAAACGGCAACAACAAATGCGAGACAGGCGTCGCAGTCGCAGCAGCGGCAGGCCAAAGCAACACAACGCACCGAAAATTGTGCGACCGTCTCGTACAACGGCGCGCAACCGAATGTATCACTGGAAGAACTTTCGACGGCAACGCTGCGCGTTGACGCCGCTGACGACGCTGACACCGTTGAAGACGCGCACGAGCGACACGCGAACGCAACACACGAACAGGCACGAAGACGCCAAAGCGTTAGCATGCACACACTCACACACACACCCCCCACACATACACACGCGTAAAAGACTTACATAGCCAAATGCACAAACGCTTCAGCGAACGAACATATAAAACCCAACGTGCAAAGTCGCTGCGAGTACCGTGGTGCATAATTGAAGAAGTTTTATATGATTTCAAAATATCAACAATATCAATGCTTAACAATTAAGGAAATACAATAAAATAATCAGTTTCAATTAATAAGTTTTTGGAGTGCGATACGAATATTTATTTTATTTGCCATGGCATAATTTCAAGTGAGGAACAATTATTTTTGAAATATCAAAACAAAACTTGGCAGATTATCAAAATCGGACCGATATATCTTATAGGTGCCATAAAAACACTTGGGCGAAAATTGTCATTGCATGAGTTATTTTTTTGTTATTAACGATATCGAAATAAAACCCATTAGATAGATGGAGAATTACAATTTTATAAATTTTATAAAACGATATAGGACCACTATATTATATAGGAACAATCGAAAGATAAAAAAGTCCTTTGAAAAGCCCAACTTAACAGTTCGATGTTTTATTTTTATGTAGACAATTTATTATGGACCTATAGAAACAATCATTTTAAAAATGCGTTGAATAACCAACTTTTTTAGTTTTTGTAATATCTTAATCAAACTTTCCATTTTTAAGTTTAGTTATCGAAATAATAATAATAATAATAATAATAATTAAACTTATTAAATTTGATCAAAATCGGTCTTCTATATTATATACCACCTATGGGAACGATCGGTCGAATATTGAAATTTTGGGTAGACCTTTTTAGCTTTTGCTTATATTTTCAATTGGAGTTCAAATATATTCTTATTTTTGTACAAAATATTATTCCTGTATCTTAATTTACTGTTGAGTTATTTTTTCTTTGTCACGCTTAGTTATTTTTATTTTGTTTTTATTTTGGTTACCAAATAGTTACCATTTGGATCACTGTGCAGAGTTAGCATTAGCGCTGGCTGCGAAGTTTTGCTTGTTGTTGTATTAAGTTCCTGACTTGCGGTTCTAGCTTCAAACTGAATGGCGCTTGAATACAGCAGGCAGCGCTGTCGCCATTGACGCCGTTTTGCCAAGCCTGTTGCGTCGCACAGTGGGATCTGCGTGCTAGATGGCAAAGATCATATCCCATGAAAGTTTAAGCAGCAACTAACAGAGCGTTAAATGGCTAAATCTTTTAGAGGTGGGACTTATGTCCACTTTATTTGGTATAAGCACTAGCACTACCATATTTATATTAATTGATTTGCTTTTTCTATATAGTCATAAATTAAAATTAAATTATCATGTGAAAAATATTCTTGTTAGCAGACTGTTATACATTTTGTATAACATTTTGAGAATATCAAATAACATTTAAATTTGCAACAATTTTCAGTCACATGTTCCCTAGTACATCGCTCTCTAACTGTCTTTCTCTCGCTGTTTTTCTCTCAATTTCTGTTCAGTCGCTGCGCTGCTCTGCCCCGAGCTTTGGGACTTTTCGTGCATGGCGTGGGTGGCTTCGCTGTCGCTGTCGCAGTCGCTGTCACCGTAGCGCTGCTGCAGCAAAAGTTTATCGCACTGCGCTTGTGCGGCAGACTCAATATTTTTCTACATACAAAATTTATCGGCAACAGGATGCAAAAGTTGGTGCTCTGCACTAATTTAGCCTTATGGCGAAATGGGCGAAAGATGTATAAAAATATATGTGTGTACATATGAGCATACATAGACATGTACATACATATTTAAATAAAATAAAAGTGTATACCTCTCTTGGCTGTGGAACTGGGCCCAACCCCAGATTCTTTATCTCTTCTGTCAGCTCAACATAAAACTGGAACAAAAGCAACAAATGCAACGTCGACGTCAGCGTCAACGTCAACGTTAACGCTGCTGCTGCTGCTCTGTAGGTCAACTGATAAAATGGCGTGAAGAGGCCAACACCAACAACCAAAAAGGCAACCCAAATGCAGCACCCACTGATAATGTACATATGTACATACATACATAAAAACATAAATATGTATGTATACATATGTAAGTACATTTGCTTGTAACAGGCGCTAGATGGCGCTGCTGTGTCTTTTCTCCCTTTTTCTTCCGTCCAGTTGCATTTTACTTTAAAGTTTAAAATGAAATAAGTATAGACTTGTTAATACCCTTTAAAAGGTCACAGTCGGCAAGAATTTTCTTAAGCTTTAAATCGCAAATAAGTGTTATGAGTATAAAAAACAAGCTGAAAAAATTATTTAGATGAAACTTTGATATTCTAATTAGGATGCAGCATCCTGAAAATAGGACAATCTTTAATTTTCAAATTGTATAATACAAATTTTAAATAAGAGTTATATTCAAAATTTTTAATAAAAATTGAAGTTGAAGTTTTTTATTATTTTTTAATTATAAAAGTTTGATTTGAATTATTTAATTTTTTTTTTAAAATTTTTTTTTTAATTTGTTTAATTTTTTGAATTGAATTCACTTGTTTTTGATATACGATTCGCTAAATCGCTAAGTCAAAAAAACAAGCTTTATTTTCTAAAATTTCACGTTCCCACAATTGTAATTATTTTAGAAAATGTAAGCATTTTTATTTTGAATATTGAAATATCACAATTTCATCATTTAACGCACATAATAATTATTTGTAAAATATTTTTTTAAAACCAAAAAAAATGAAATATAAATTATATTGCCAACTAGTTCAAAATAGCATCATTTATTCTAAGAAAACCATTTTTTTTATCTGTAAAAAAAAAAAAATTTAATAAGAATATTATTATTCAAATAAACAGAAAGTAGAAAATCAAATATTTTTTAATTTTCAAATCTTTCCAGCTGGAAAGCTGTTTAGCAAGACTGTGTTTTTTAAACTTGAAAAATATTTTGTAAATCTATGGATGCAAAGATAATAAAGTTTGTTAACTTCTTAAAATAAAAAAATCATCTTTTACTCCATAAACAATTCAATCACAGAATGTTTAACATTTTTAGAACATTTTACATTGTTATGGAAGTTTTTATAAATTCTTAATATATATATTGTATATGCATATATATTTATTATTAAATATATAATAAGTTTCCTTAGATTATTTGGTCAAGGTAAGCGTAATCTTAACAAATTTTTTATGGCTGCTTTTTGTTAGTGCTGTCAAAAATAAACTAATCGCATTTATAATTATATATTATATAATTTTAAATACTTATTTTAATCTTTAAATGCTAACTTCAGAAGGTTTTTTGCGGGAACGACAATTTCAATTTTAACATAACATGAAGAACATTTTGAAAAGTGTTTTTGTTTTCTAACGAATATAGAAATCAGAGAAAATATATAACATAAATGTTGAAATAAAAAAATTGTTCAAAGATCCAAAACTAATCAAGTTAGGAATAGATTAATTTTTTAAACAATGTTGAGCCAAGGATTCTTGGCAAATAAATAACAAAAAAAAAAATAAAACATAATTTTCTAATTTTCGATCAGAAATAAAACTATATAAATAAATTAAAAAAAAAAAATTAAATATATTTGTATTTAAGATTGGGGTTTTTGAAATGGTGTAGTACACTGAATTGTACACAAAGGATTAAAATTGGACTACATATCCTGTCGAATATTTATGTTAATATTTATTTATTGAAGGAATTCCTAGCAGTCATTAAGGTGCATCCAAAAATTATACTATTCAACAAGTATTATAAAAAGGATTGTAGCATAAATCAAGTCAAAAACTCATGTCCAATTTATTTAAATGATTTTTTAAGATGTTTGCAAAAACCTATAGCCAAAGGATCAACAGTTTATCCCGCCAAAAGGCTTCTCAGCATGTTTTTAAATGATTGGCTAGCATATTTTGAGCCACAGGATCAAATGCACTTAACACATTTTAAAATTGTTGATGATTGTCCTTGCCGTATTAGCAACAACTTTCGTCATCGTCCTTGTCGTCGTGTGTGGCACACGAACCACAAAACCCGTGGGCCACCCAATTGCCACCCACAGCTGTCGTCCTTCCCATTGGCGCCTTGCGGCCTAACATTGGAACTGAGCGCATGCGCCAAACCGTCGACATGTCCTTCCTACTCCTCCTACGCCATAGCTGGCAGGACACTGCCAGCAACGCCCCAACCCAACAACGATTGCCAACCGACCAATAGGCGAATTGCAAAAAAAAAAAAAATAAAAAATAATAAAATTTGTTATATATTTTTGTGGTCGCTTCCGCTGTTGATAGCGTATATATATATATATATTTATGCTTAAGTTCTGAAGCGTGTTTTAATTATGCGAATGCCAAATCAAACCATAATAAAAAAAAGTCTATCAATTTTGCGACCTGTTCTATCAGCGGGGTGCTCACTATTTGGGTCAGTTGGCTCAAAATCCTATATTGTCTATATAGAGAACAGATTTCGACATTCGACAAAACGCCTGACTTGCCTTTCGAGTCAGAGGTGGAGTCAACGTTTGCCTTATCTGCTTGCTCAGTGTTACAGTGAGCGCAAATAAGTTCATGTACACGACTTGGTTTCTAGGAGAAAAAAAACTAATTGAGCTAAAATTGATTGTGAAAGGTATACTAAGATTTTGGGTTTTTTTTTAGCATAACAAAATTATAAAGAATAGCTTAAATATATATATTTAGAAAGCTTGAACTAATTTATAAAATTCCATAACTTGAATTTTTACATTCTCACTTTGTATCAGAAAACCGACATGATCAGCAATAGTATAGATTATTTTATGAAATTTTCAAAATAAATGCAAAGTGTTGTACAATTTCAAAAATAGCTTGAATATTTTTGTACTTAAACAATTCATATATTTACAATAAATTACACATAAATTTACCTTATTTCATATTATTTTCTCATACATCAAGTTTTTTCTTAAGATTTTGTTAAAACCTGGTATCGCAACTCTTATAATTTTAAACAAAAATGATGAGTAAGATTTTTAAATGAATTTCTTCCATTAAAATTGGCAATAACTCTTATTATTAAACACAAAAATAAAAATTGATAATAAAAATTATTTGCCAACCTTTATTTAAAAGTTAAGTATAAAAATGATTTTACAATTTTCATTTTAAATAATAAATAATAAAAAATTGATTTTAAATATCTTCTGAGCCATAAAACATCTTAGTTTAATCCAAAATTGGTAATTGAAATTTTAAGTTATTATTATTATTATAACAAATTAAAACGAGTTTAAAATTTAAACCAATCACGAAAGTTCTTAAAAGCACTTTAAAAAAAAATATATTTTATTTGAGAATAAACCAATTTTTATTTAAGTACGTTGTGCCTAAATGTTTTAAAAAAAGAAATACATTAGTGCGGCTATAATTTTTAAATAACTTAAGCAGTCAACATATAAAGTCTGTGCTTCTGGTGTTTTCTTTAATTTCAAGACAGAGTATAATCGCTTCTTTCCCAACCATCTAATAATAATTTAGAAATTTTTAAAATTATGCGATTGATTTATTTTAAAAAATACACGAAAAACGCTTAACAAAACTTTTTCTTAAATAATTTTGTAACCAAAAGTACTTTTGCTAATTTTGAATTAATTAGTTTCATAACAAAAGATTTTATTTTTAATTTTTGATATTTTAATTTTAGAATACTGAAAACATTTATATAGATTAAATAAAACCTGGGAAAATTCATATTTAACAACTAAACTAGTCAACTTATAACCATATTTAATTTTTTTTTTAAATAATTTATGTTTTTATAGTAATAAAATGAAAAAAATAGTTGCCAAGATACATCAATAATATTATTGTATTTTCCAAAAATATATCACATTTTAATACACTTACTTCAATAATATTATATTACTATTATTAACTAATTCTTAAAGTTTACCAAATTCCGTATAAAAAGTGTATAATTTCTATAATCATTACTATGTCATTTTTTATTCAAAAAAATTGTTAGTTAAAAGCGTAGGGTAATTCCCAAATTGTACATATATTTTTATAGCTGACTATTCAAACAGACACGCATACGTACATAGAGATAGAATTGTTTAAATGTGAATAGATTATTATATTATATGAATGAATTTGGAGCGCAGTGGTGAAAGTCATTATCAATAAACCACAAAAGGTTATCAACAACAACATCAAAGACTGACGCACAAATGTTAAGGCCATAAATATTCACCACAGGGCTTTAAACTGTTAACTGTGTTGAAAAGCAGCTGCTACAGTTTGATGTGCATTGTACCAGTGTACAAAAGCTTTTTTAGCCAAGTCAACGAAAGCTCTCAAAAGAGCTTTACAGTTGTGTTTTTTATCTACGAGAAATTCCAAACTTTGGGAATAATTTGGATTATTTGTAATAGAAATTCTTAAGATTTAAAGCTCTTGCATTGTTCCAATATCAGTTGACTTTATATCAAAAATTAAGATTATATATAGCTAGATAATTTAATTCCATTAATTTTAAGATTTTTCGGTATTTTGAGAGTCAACAATAAAAGCTTGTTTAAAATATAAATATTTTACTTCTTGAGTATTTTTAAAATATTCATAAATAATTTAGAAAGATAAGCAAAATGATTTACTGCTCGAGTACAAGTATTTAAAGAATCCATAGAAATATATTGTTTAAATTAAATAAAAATTAAAATTAATAATAATATTATTTATTTGACTCTATTGTGCCCTTAGTAAATATAAGGAAAAAATCGAGAGACTAAAAATAACAGTTAGATTAAATGATAAAATCAAAATAAAAAATAAAAAAAATGAAAAAACAAAAACGTTAAATTAATTGTAAAATATGACAAAATGTTAAGAACTTTTTAAATATTTATTTATATTATATTAAAATCTTATAATATAAAATTATTATTATAAAATTATATAAGTTTTTCAATATTAAAATAGTATTAAATTTGTAACGGTATATTACAATTTATATAATACTAGATATCCCGGCGTGCGTTGCTACGCTTCTGCTCCTAAAAATAAATAAATTGATAAATTATCGAATAAAAAAATGTTTCGATTATTGTAGCATACTTCGCCACTTAATATGCTCCGGCTGAGATTTTCATACAATTTTCAAATGCATTTTTCTCCCACTTTTCGACATATTTTTAACAACATTTTTTCAGAAAGCCAACCTACAATATAATAGGGAGATATAGTAAAAATTGCAGATTTCTAGTTTCTACCGTTTGACCTGCTCGGGAGTCGCCAATCAGTCAGCAAGTCCGATTAACTAGATTTATATATATAGATTATTTAAACTAAATCGTTAAATAAGAAATGCAATATTTAAAAGTAATTTAATATTTATAATAATATAAAATTTTTAGCGGTATATTTTAATATATTTATATACAAAAAATTAAAATGATATTAAGAATAACACATGTCTCAAATTAAAACAAAATATTTTAAAATTGTTAACGCAAATAGTTTTCATTGAGTTGCGGTGATTCTGTTTCAATTTCTTCAATTTATATAAATTCCAATTAATTAAATATTTCAAAATCATTTGTCGATTGAATGCACTCACATTTCAAATACTCATATTCATTGTTCATTTCAATTCTTCTTTGGCATTTATTGCAAAACTTTTAAACATCTTAAAAGCGCCGTCACAATTCATACCCATTCCCGTTCCCATTCCCAATTCTATACACGAGTTTACAACTATATTATATTCAAACCAACCATCAACCACTTTACCACACACACACACCACCTCCCTACCCCTCTTCGGAGAGTCACATGTTCAGTTTGTGGCAACTTGTTGGCCACACACAAAGCTCTCCGCATTTTTTTTTTTGTGTTTTGTATTTTTTTTTATTTGCTTCTTTTTTGTTTTTTGTTGTAAATTTTGTTGGACGCCACAGAAAACTTCTGCTATTTGTCGTCATTTCCATCTAATTGTCGCCGTAAATAATTCAGAAGCCTCGAATCAAATTGAGCGTTTACTTGTTTTAAGTAGCGAAGTGAATCAAATTTTATAACGTATATGCTGAACGAGTTGTTAAATACCCTTTTATATACATTAAAGAGTTGTCAAAGAGGTATAAAATAGGCAAAAAAAATGGTTTCTTTAATCTTAAAAGGCATAATAAAGGTCCTGATACAAATTGAATTTACACTCACTTGTGTTTCAGACTTAAAACATTTCTAAATAAAATCCCGCAACTTACCAGTCCCATTTGAGTATAACAACTCAAATAAGTAATGTTTAAATGAGCATTAACATTTTATACGAACGTAACGGAAGAACACTGATGTTGTAAACTAGATTGAACTACAATTTTAATGTATTCTGCTTCGGACTTTATATATGGACCACTAGAATGAACTTATAAAATTAAAAAATCTTAACATAACTTTGTAACATTGTAACAGTTTCGTTCTAAAAAGTATTAACATTTTCTTTACATATTAAATGTGTTCTAGAATGCATTAACATTTTTTTACATATTGAAGAAAATTTTTTATTTAAGTCTTTTTAGCTCAGTATTTCCTTAAAAAAATCTTAACATAACTGTGTAACATTGTAATAGTTCCGTTCTAAAAAGCATTAACATTTATTTTACATATTAAATCCATTCTAAGGAGCATTAACATTTCTTTACATATTGAAGAAAATTTTTTATTTAAGTTTTTTTAGCTCAGTATTTCCTTAAAATATCTTAACATAACTGTGTAACATTGTAATAGTTCCATTCTAAAAAGCATTAACATTTCTTTACATATTAGAGAAATTTATTTATTTAGACAATAAGAACAACTTTAGAGCTGGACAGTAGCTCTTAAACATAACAGACATTTTGACTGGGAATTAATATTAGCTTACACTAGTTAGTTTTAATAGTTGTTTAATAACATAAATGAAAAGAGTTAGACCTAGAGCTATGAACATATATAACTAAAGGGGGGTAACAGGCACAAGGAGGCATCTTCGACTGTATAAATTATATATATTCTTAATCAGGATCATTTGCCGAGTCGATTTAGCCCAGTCCGCCTGTCAGTCTGTATAAATGAACAGATCTCGGAGCCTCTAAGAGGTAGAGACACCAAATTTGGTATGTAGGTTCCTGTTTACTAAAAATTCCCGATATTTACCACTCAATAATGCAAATCAATAAAATCGACATATATTTTCAAGATTTTACTTTAATTTTTGGCATACGCAATTCTTATGCTGATCTAAATATGCTACACAAATTTCATCACGATCGAACCATAAATGCAAAAGTTATTAAAGATTTAGTTTACGTGGAAAGCAGTTGGTAGCGCTGTCAGCGTACAGGATGTGCCATAGTCGGCCCTACTCGACTACATCACTCGTATTTATTTGTTGATTGGTTTTATTGTGCCATTCAGCATGTTAAATTGAGTTGCATATTTACAGGCGCACGAAACAATCAACAAACAATCGAATCTCCCACACACCCCCCACAATTCATCAATTCTCCAATTCACCAATCCGTTAGCATGCATAATTATGCATGCATTCAACATGCAAAAATTCGGTTGGCTCACAAAAGTTCTTGCATAAAATATGTCATGATAGGTTGTCCTCAATTAAACCCCACCAACAACTGCACACTGGTGCGAGTCTATTTAAAACTGCAGTGAAATGAATCTTTAATTATATGTGTTATAAATATATATATATTTTACTAGATTAAATTAAGACTAATCGACAAACTAATCATATAATATAATGTCACTATTATTGTAGCCTACGGCGTCACCGGCATGCTCCAGTTGAGATTTAAGGTGCATTTTTCACCCACTTCCCGATATATTTTTAAATAAATTTTTCCAGCGTTACAACCTAAAATATAATAGAAAGCTACAGTAAAAATTGCAGATTTGTAGCTTCTACCGTTTGGCCTGCTCGTGAGTCGCCAATCAGTCAGTAATGTTAAATAGTTTAATAAATATATATATTTTATTTATAAATCCACTATGCAAGATTTTTATTATTTTTATTAGAGTCAATTCAAATGTAAAATCGAAATAAAAATATTTCAAAATATGTTTGCCGTAACATTTTTAAGCTAAAATACTCATAATTGCGCCAAAATTGAAAAGTTTACAACAAAAATTTAAATTTTTAGATTACAGTTCAGAGCTAATCTACAACACTTTTATGTCTTTATATTTTTATATAATATCCCAATACAATTTCTTTAATTATAAAATATATTTAGCTATTAGAAGTTGTTATTTCGTTGTCTATCAATTGATTTCAAAGATTCATATCTTAAATGACGTCCAATTAGTGCCACTATGTAAAGCAGAGGAGAGGAAACCGAAAAATTTTTTTCGACTTTTCCTCGAATTTTAAAGTCAAAAAATCGTAAAAATACCGCACAAAATATCATAATTTTTTAAATTCAAAATTAAATATTTGCAAAAATAATAATTTAAACTTAATAAAGTATATATATGATTAATATGCTCTTTCATTAGCTTTCAGAAAACGTAAAACATTTGAAAATCAGCTGTAAGATTCTCGAGTAATGCTCAAATTTGCAGGCTCGCCTCAAAAAAAAAGCTAAAAATTAAATACCAGATTTCAAAAATTTTTTAAAAAAAATGTCTTTTTATAGAAAAATTTGTAAAGTTGTTTTTCGTCATCTGGGGCACCATATGTATCAGAAAAAGTAGGTTTGGTAAAATATACAATTTGTGAGTTACCTAGTGTAATCATCGCTATACGATTAATACAAATATTTTCAAAATTCTTATTAATAATATGATTTGACTAAAATTTAAAATGTATTTAGATTTCACATGAGAATTTGTTGTATGTAAATTTGTTTCCGAGTCGTATTAATCGATGTAGGCTCTTAGACTTTAGTCATATGTACATACTTAAACGTATACGTATGTTACAACAATTATATTTTTTTTATTAAATACGTATATAAATTATTTCGCTGAATAAATAAACGCTGCTTTAGAATGGATGTACAAAAGGATCAAGTGCAAAAGGATGCTCCAAATATTAATTCAACAGTAAATCAATCAGAAGACGAAGACAGAGCCGTCGACGCTGCCACAGACGATGACATCATGACTAATGACAAAGATAAAGCCGATGCCAGAGAACTCTTAATTATAGTATCGAATCTAACAATCGAAGAGTTGCGTATGGGTTATGCTGTTCAAATTATTGAATATAGGCAACTCAAGGCATTGTATGGCATTACCTTGAAGAATTTAAAGAACGACACAAACTCATTTCAGGCTGAGCTAAATGGGGAAAGATTAAAAATTCAACAGTTAACCCAAGAACTCAATGCCAAGGAAAAAGATCGTGAGGAGCAATCAATAAAAATGCAGCAGTTGACCGAAGAGCTAAATATTGAAAAAAATGATCGTGAGGTGCAGTCAAAAGAAATGCAGCGGATGACCGAAGAGTTAGTAGCTATAGTTTCAGCTAAATTTCAATTGGAGGAGGATATGGAAATATTAAATATAAATATGCAACATATGCAGGAAGAGCTTAGAAAGCCAAAGCAACCAGCACGAGATTTTAAAAAACCATTTGGTGACCAGGTTAAAATAAAATGTTTTCAATCCGTGCCAAACTTATCTCCGATTGCGGAAGAACCATACACTGAGCTTCAGGAACAAATCGATTCGAATAAAGAACTAATTGAGCTAAAGGATGAATTAATTGCCAAACTGCAATCTGAAATCGAGCAGCTAAATGAACGCCTTATAGCGATGGAAGACAATCAAGAACCTATCGATAGACAACCCGATGAATTAGAGTCATTTTCAATACGTATTGACGAGCTGGTTGCTGCCAATGCCCAGGCTGAAGAATCCTTGGAGAACTCTAAAGTAGAAAAAGAAAAACTTATTAAACATTTCCAAAAAGAGCTGGAAAATGCCAAGTTAGCGTTCTTTAATGAATTTGAAAACAACAAGTTTGTATACAACGAGAATCTGCAAGAATACCAGAATGAATGGGAAAAGAGCAGAGAGGTATATGAAGCCAAATTGGATAAATTAAACAAAATTGTGATTGCAACTAAAGAACATTGTAATAAAATCGAATCAGACAGCCAGGCAGAGATCTATGCTCTGCAGACTGCAAATGATTTGGAAATCAATCGAATGTTACTTGAAAAACTTGAATTTGAAGCAGTCTACAATGAAAACAAAAGATTGGTAAAAGAATTGCAAGAATTGCAAGAACAATTAGCTAAAGCTGTTGACGTTAATCAGTCAAAACCATTTCCAAATCAGACTGAACTAAATGATGCTAAATTGAAAATAAATTCTTTGACCCAAGAACTGAATACTGTGAAATATCATCGTGAAGAGCAGGCCAAGGAATTGCAGCGAGTGACCGATGAATTGATTACACAAAATTCAGTAAATTTTCAATTAGAGCAAAAAATCGAAAATTTAAATAAACAAATTGAATTGCAAGCGAATCAGGAGCTTTCTGATAAACAGGCCGATGCCATGCTGCAGTCTCAAGATTCTTTCAAAATCTCCAAAGTAAAATATGAGAGTCTTATTAGCGAATTGCAGAGCGAGTTGGACAATGCCAGAACGCAACACATCTTGATGGAAAGTCAAATAAAAGCTGAACTTAGCAATGCCAATCTTAAAATTGAACTCAGCGAGACTAGAGCTCGCGAGAATCTGCGTAAATGTGGTATTGAATGGGAAGAGAGTCGGGAAGTCTATGAAAACAAACTGCAGAATTTGGAATCCATGTATAGTGAAAGCAAAAAACTGGTGCAACAGTTGCAAGCTCAACTAATCCTCAATGAAAATGATCGATCTGAAGCTGCCAATCAATTAATTAAATCCTACAATGAGACAATTCAAGAATTGCATGATAATTATGCGAAACAAATTCAGGACTTAAAGAAACTCAAAATAGTGCAGTCAAGGACATTAGAAAATACACAGATCGAGTTAGATAAGGGAAAATCAGATATAGAAAGATTGACAACAGAATTAAATACAGAGCAAAATGATCGTAAAGAGCTGGCCAATAAATTGCAACAGTTGAACAATGAAATGGCAACCCTAAATTCCGTAAAATCTGATTTGGAAATGCAAAAAGAAACCTTTAATGTGAAAATGAAAGACTTACTGGTAGAACTCAAACAGGCCAAGCAAAAAGTTCAAGACTTTGACAAATTATATATGAAAAATGTAAAATTAGAGTGTTCACTGGCCGAGTCAAACGATCTAAATAAAAATCTATCGCAAGTTGTGAAAAAACTCGAAAATGAATTATTGCTGTCTAACAACGAGTTGACAACACAAAAAGATAATATTAAAAAATATAAATCTAAATTGCAAATAAAGCTACAAATAAACATTAAGAAACAAACCATCTTAAAGCAAAAAATACAAGATACAGAGACAGAAATGTCCAAAATGTCCCAAGAATATGAAGAAAAACTTAAAGATTTGCATAAGGCAAAAGCTGAACTAGAAACAAAGCTAAAATCCTTGACAATGCAAATATTCACACTGGAGACTACAAATTACGAACTGAAATTAACGAAAAAAATAAATATTCAAAACATAATATCACAGAACACTTTGGGATTGGAATGCGAATTGCAAAAACAAGCCAATGCCTACAAACAATTGAAGAAAGAACGCGATGCTCAGGTGGCAACTCTGCAAATGGAGATTAATAAATTAAAAACAACCCTCGTATGTATTGGCTAATACTAGCCATAAATATATAGCTAAATTATTATATATATATTAACAGAAAACCCTAAATGAAGATGATAATGTTCGCATGAATGCCGTTCCTAGTCTTTTGGAGACCAAACGCACATTGGAGGAGAAATTGTGCACCATGACTGAGACGGTGGAAGAACTTGAAATGAAATTACGATCACTTGAAGCAAATGGTTCAAAAACGTCCTTAAAGCCAGAGCTTGACAAATCGCGGGTAAGTGCTTTCTTTAATTCTAATTAAATATAATTAAATTACTTCTAATTTCTCTATATATAAATCTTTACAGGAGCAATCAGAAAAGCGCAAAAATATTCGAATTAATGCACACGATGAACGGCGACAGTGTCTTTGCAATGATTCGTGTCATGTTGGTTCTATGACAGAACCTATTGGTATGTGTAAAAAGTAACGAGTGCTGTAGTCGTGTATACCCGACTAAGGTATACTCTGTATACACCTATTTTGTACACACATACCAAATTCCCATATGCATACCCAGTGGCTCTCGAGCTCGTACCAGCTAGGCTGTGGCCCGACCGAACAAGCTAGGTCACGGGCCCAACCGTGCGATTGCAGAGAAGTGCATTGCAATCGTAATAATTGCAAACATACTTATATACACATTCATATATAACACACAACTTTAGACGGTGCCCTGCGCTGCTGCTAGCAGTTTTTCCACGTAAATTAAATCGTGAATAACTTTTGTGTTTAGTATCCGATCGTAAAGTTTTCACAGCACATATATTCAGATCTGCATTAGAGTTACGTATGCCACAAAAAGTCAAGTAATTTTTATAAAGTTGAGCCTAGAAAACGTTTTTATCGATTTGCGAGGGGGTGACTACCCTAGGTAACACACAAATTTTATTCTTTACCAAAGCAATTTCTTCTGATACATATGTAGCCACAAATGACGAAAAACTACTTTAAAAATTTGTATATGGTTAGGTTTTTATTGTAATATTTTTAAAACTGGTATTTTTTTTAAACTAATTTTCAGAAGTGAGCATTTCGCGATTTTAACAAGCCTAACGTTTTCTAAAAGCTTATATATATCTGCACTAGATCTGCAATTAAATGATTTTGAATTAAAAAAATATTTTGTGTGGTATTTATAACAATTTACTGACTTGAAAAATCGGAGAAAAGTTGAAAAAAAGAATTTTTTTTGTTTTCTGCTTCCCTGCATTTAATAGGCGTCGTTTAAGATATTTATCAAATATCTATCGGAGATTTAAAATTAACTTAATTTACATACTGTACCCACAATCAAAATTTGATGGTTGGGCAGACGGACAGGGATAGATCGACTCAGCTGTAAATACTGATGACTTATATCAAGGTTGTTTTTTTATGACTGTAACAGACATTAGCATTATTTAATGATCTCCTTTTACCCATTTTTAATGGGAAATTGAAAATAGTTGCTTAATTTAGTTTGAATAACCAATCTAATTAATCCATTTTATATTCAGCTTTAGTTAATCAAAGCGAACTCAAGGCACTTCAGCTCAGGCTACAGAACTGTCAACACACTCCGTTCTTAGCAGAATGCGAAGTCGAAGTGCTTAAGGTAAGCAAATTTTTTATGTTTATTCACTATAACTAAATTTTGTTAATATTTTTTTTTAGGGCAAATTGGAAGAAGAGAAGAGGGAGAACTTAATCCTTGCTGAGAAGTATGAAAAGGCAAAACAGGTTCTGAAATTGCGTCGGGATGAAGTTGCGGAACTTCAAAAGAAGTTTAATACTGGCAATCCATAGTTTTAAAATGCTGTGAATTAAAATTTTTTTTTAATTTTGTTAAATGCATGTTAATGACGATCATAAGGAAATTGTGCATCTTTTTTTTTTTTTTTTTTTTTTTTTTGTGCCAGACATCTGATAATTTCGGGCACTCAGTCAACTTTTAGAAGGGATTCATAATTGTTCAGGCAAATTAAAAATATTTATAGCTTCCTTACAATTTAAGGTGACTATCTATATATATAAATCCGTTCAACCCGAGCAAATGACTGACTGATTGACAACTCACCAGCAGGCCAAACGGCAGAAGCTAGAAATTTGAAACTTGTGGCAATAACTTTCTAATATAGCATAGGATGGCATTCTGAAAAAAATTTGCTAAGATTATATCGGGAATTGAGTGGGAAATGCATTCTAAAATTATATATGGCGCAGGAGGCTACAAATAAATTAGAATATGATTAAATTTAATTTTTTCCAGGAAGCGTAGCAACGCGCGCCTTGAGAGCTAGTAACTAGTACATTTGGCGACCGATACTATATATTTTTTTTTTATTTAATTTAGATTTAAACAGTGATATAAAATAAACCAAATACGTATTTAAAAAAAAAATTGCACAAAAAGCCAAAATAGACTTTACATTCATCCAAAATGTTAAATGCAATCCCCTAAAACTTCTAAAAGTATAATTTAATTGAAAAATATTGTATAACAAATTAAAATGCTATTTAATTACCTTTTTGAAAAGTCTGAAAATATAGTTTCTTTCGTTTAACTCGAAAACGCTCCCACAAAACAAAATTCTTTTATACATTTTTTTGGATTCAGCGACCGATTTTACCTATGAATTAACTCTACAAATTTCTAGAAACAAGAATTTTCAAAATTGCTGAAATTCGCCATGTAAATGAATTATATAAAACCAAATATAAAATCCGCTTAAAGATGTATATAAAATTAATTAAAATGAATTTTAAAAAATACCAAAAATATATAATTTCAAGAAATAAATGTGAGTATTAAGTAACATTAAGATAAAAGTATATTAAAGACGATTAGTTAAATATGCACCCACCTTTAATTGAATAACTAATAGTAATTGGTATTAAAAATAAGGTTATTGCATCTACATTGGCCTAGTTAGAACAAAATGCAATTGAATATGTATGAATATTCAAATATTTATAATTTACATTACAACCTAAGTAGATCAATTCTATTCGAAACGTATTTAATGAGATTTCTTTATGAATTATTTAATATTAATTTAAATTTTGTGCCAATGTGCAACAAGATTAAGGACGATTGAGACGGTTTTGACACATTTCTCTGTTGTTGTCACGTTCAAGGAGCTTTTGCCACAAAATGTGTGCAATGTGTATTAGAGTGCACCTCATAGTGTGCGTACACCTTGTGCAACTTATATAAGTCTAAAAAAAGAAATTGAATAAAAATGGACAAGTTTCTGAATGCAAAAAAAAAATAAAGCATTGTGCAGAAGCTTGGTTAAACGTTTTCATTATACTCTACTCTCGCATAAGAAAAAGAGAAAGTATATTGAAAAATTTGTAAGAGTTAATACAAATATAAAAAAAAAAAAAAAATTAAATTAAATAAAATGTTTTGATATTTAGCCGACAAATAAGTTGAATTTGTTTTTCCCCAAAAGATTTTCGGGTGTTTTATCTATTTGTCCATTTATTTATGGTATAAATATATCTATCTACAACTCTTTGATGATTTAAATATGCTAAATTTCAAACTTTGAGATACATTTACAACGCATTCCTAGTTACAAATAGGTTTACTATAATAGCTAAAATAATTTAAATAATATCTGTAGATTTATGCTCTATTTATTGAGGGACAATTAGATGCCGTTCTCGAGCTAAATTAGCTAGCTATTTGGCTTTTTAAAAATATAGTTTTAACTAAATATAAAAACATTAATTTTATTAAAAATATTCAAGTTTTTCAACTTTTTGAGAACGTTCTAAAATATCCTTTTAATATGTAATATTATATTTTTAAATTAATATTTTAGTTGTGGAAAAATTATGAATTAATTGCACAATTTTTTGCCTGAAAATCTGAAAAATAAGATAAATTTTCTAAATTTATTAAAAATTCGAATTTTTATTTTTTAATTTTTTAAATTAAAGTAAAAGTTTGGGATTAATTTTGTTTTTTTTGACTCTTTTTTTTGTGTAATTAAAATATAAAATATATTATTCAGATATTCTTGAAAATTTGAATTTTGGGTTTTTATTTTTTAACTTATTTTTTTCATAATATTTAGCAGAAGAAATTTAAAACTTTTTTCCTTTATAACTCGGTGTGCAAATATGTCAAAATCCATTAATTTATTTCGAGTTATTTTTCACATTTGTTTTTCTAACACTATTAATATAATTAAATGAATTTTTTTCAATAAAATATATAAATTAAAATATATAAAAAGTAAAGTAAAGTAAAGTCACAAAATATTCGTCAAAAATGATATGTAAGCTAATAAAATAATAAAAAGTATCTGAGAGAAGTGTATACAAGAGAAGGTGCACATTTTATTTGCAAACTAAGTCTTGTGACTTGTATTCGTTTTGGAATTTTGTATTTTGTTAACAACTTGACAAGTGACTTGTTCGATTGTTGTGCAATTGCAAATTGAAATTGAAATTGAAGGCAAAATATAAAAAGAACAAGAAACACTATGAAAATGTCAAGCAATTTCAATTTAAGCCAAAGTTCACTTTGAAGTTTGTTTTGGCCCCATTTCCAAATCCCAAACACCCACCAATGACCTGGATAACAATTTGTGCTAATCGTTGTGGCTGTCTCTTTCTATATCTATATATATATATATATATATATATATATATTTGGGACCAACAATTTGGCAAGTGCTTTTAACTTAATTAAGGCCTAAAAGGTGGCAATTTTCTATGTCAAACTTGCCCACATTTGGGCCATCAATTTAATTGATGAGTCGCCAATTTCCCCCCCAATCTAAACCATTCCTATTTTCAAATTCCTAGCTCAATAGCTGAACCTATCATAAAAGGTTTGGTTGACAACAAACATCATCTCTTCACCTGCTGACAGATTTAACAAATAAATGTAATGTCATCTAAGTAATTAAAATTATCTTCAAATGAGTGTGAGAATTTGCAGTTTAGATTTAAATTTATAAATAAAATGTGCGTGAGAACAAAATAATGCCTTGGATATGGAAAATTGAAAACGATTTGACCTTTTATTTATTGTATTTTATAAATAGCAAAGGAACAAGCGAACAAGTTTAATAAATGAACAAACCAAGCAAACAAATGAACTATACAAGCAATCGAAATGAATCATTTAGTTGACGCAAGCTAAAATAAAAATAAAAATCTAAAGAGCTAAATAAATAATTGAACAATAAAAATTAAACTTAATTTTTTTTAAATAAATTAAACTACATAAAACAATGCAAATAGGCTACAATAATTAATAAATACAGAGTATATTTAAGTCGCCTAACAAACTCAATCAATATTATGCTAAACAACGTCTGGAAAAACTCCAAAAATATACATATTTGTGCAAATACACGTATAAACAATATTTATAAATAAATACAACACCTTTATGTAACTAGGAATGCGTTGTAAATGTAGCTCAAAGTTTGAACTTAAGAATATTTAAATCATCAAAGAGTTATAGATAGATATATATATATATAACATAAATAAATAGACAAATAGATAAAAACACCCGAAAATCTTTTGGGGAAAAACAAATTCAACTTATTTGTCGGCTAAATATCAAAACATTTTATTTAATTTTTTTTTGTATTTGTTTATTTATTTTTGCTACAAAGTAATTAAAAGGCAATCGCAAGGTAAATACACACATTGTCAAGAGGTTTTATTTTGTATTTAAAATTTTGGCCAATTGAGTGTGAGGGTTGAGGGGGGGTATTTGAGTTTTGTCAACGAATAAGGCCTTTCTGGCCTCGACTTTTTATCGCCTTATTGTAGTATTTTTTTTATTTTTTTCGCCTGCCTAATAAAGTTGAGCGTAAACAAAGTTTCAACAAATAGCGCGCCCAACAGTAATAACATTTTTAAATACCCTTACCACCCCCCCAAACCTCTCCTCTTTTCGTTCTTTCACACAACGTTTCTCACTAATCTAAACAAGATTTCTTGCCAAAACGTAGAGTCGTAAAAAGTTGAGAGCAGACGTTTTTAGAAAACTGAAAAACTGAAAAATTGAAATATTTTATGTAGTATGTAAAATATATTTCAGTAAACACGAGTTAAAATAGGGCAACTACTTAGAAAAATAGAAGAGAAATTTGAATAAAATTTAAAAAACAATATCGTTGCCATATAAAATCTAAAAATTTTCTTACTAATTGTTTCAATTATATGGTTTAAAACTAATCAAAGCAATTGGTATATAAAAAATAAATATATTCAATAATTTTATCGAACAAGTGTATTGAATTCTACCATATAATGATAGATTAAAAGAATATAAATTATATTCTTAATATTATATTAAATAAAAAATTTCAAAATTAAAAAAACTTGTGTCAAAATTTATTTACATATAATTCGCCATTATATAGTGATCTGTTATAGTGATCTGATTTTTTTTTTTTTTGTTAAATTTGATGTGAAAATTAAAGTTGGTAAGCTAAATTACAATAACTTGAAAAAATAGAAAGTGTTTTAACCAACTACTAATTTGCACTAAATGCATAATGTAATTATAAATAATATATATATATATCTATTCAACTATTCAACATGACCGACTGACTGACTGATTGGCAACTCACAAGTAGAAACTAAAAATTTGAAACTCTCACTGTATTTTCCTATTATATCATAGGTTGTCATTATGAAAAAATTTTGTGAATAATATATCGAAAATCGGGTAGAAAATGTATTTGAAAATTGTATGAATATTCACCTGAATATATCCGGCGGCACAGTACGCTACAATCAAAATGATATTGTAGAATATGATAAATGAATTAATTTATTTTTTTGAGCGGGGGCGTAGCAACGCGCGCCGTTAGAACTTGTATGATGTATGATATAGTGATCTAGTCCGGCCAGTTTCCTTAAGATACTTCTAAATCTGAGTGATAAGTGTGCAAGGAAATAGACGGACATGGAGATATCGACTCTTAAACTCCCAATAAACTTTTTGAAAATATTTAAAAACTCATTTTTTCACATAAATTCTATATATTTAATTATTTACTTAAAACTGGTCTAAGCTCGTTTAAAATCAGTTGGCCGTGTCTTGTAGCTTTTGAATTAAGCTCCCCCCAATTAAAAATATCTTAAGCTTAAAATACATTTTCACTATCGTACTATTTAAAAGTCTTTTTGAATTGCCTGAGCTAGTTTGCTTTTAGATTATTTTTATTTTTATTTTATTTTGATCCATCTACTTAAGTTCGTTTTGTACTTATTCAGAATATTCGCACTTAAAAGCTTAAAAATCTATGTTAATTCAGACTTTCAATGGCATTCCAAATGTGACAGTCGAACCGATGGATTATAATTGAGTTGCAGCTTTTGCCAGCGATGCCATTCTGGATTCCATTCCCTGAATTACCGTCCCGGGATACCCGTCACAGCCTCCACTCAATTTAATGCTTCACTTGCACATTTTTTTATTTATTTATTTTTTTTTTTTTTATATTCGTAATAGCGTCCGTAAAGCGTGGACAAATAATAAGAAAGAAAATAGATGCAACCAGGGAGGAAAACTAATCTTGAGAATTTTCAAGAAAACTGGCACGAACAAATTGAAAGGTGGAAAATGGAAATGTAGCTATGAAACGGAATTCCGCAATTTTCAATGCAATTTTCTTTGCTGCAAGACGACGCAATTTTAAATATGCTTTATTTCCAAAAAAAAACAAAAAACACAAATTCTATGTAGATGCGATTCAATTCATGTAGCAGATAAAATATAATAATTTATCATCAACATTATTTAAAATAAATACAAAAATATTCAAGCCATAAGACTTTTTAACAAACATTTGCTTTCAAAATCAAAATTGATCCATTTAAATGATTCTTCGTATATATAAATTAAATACTCGTCGAATTAAAGTGAGGCAAGTTATAATAATTGTAATTAAATAGTTTGGCTTGGTTTGTGTAAAAACAAAGCAGTTTACCATATCTATAATATTTACTATATAGATAGAAATTTTTTCTTTATTTCCAACTTTCATAACTTTTCAAAAATAAGTCGATTTCTAGCTAAATCCTCTTTCTTGGCTTGATTTTATTTTATTACTTATTGAATTGATATTTAAATATTATTCATTTTTTTATTGTTTTGTAGTCCCTTTGCTTGATACCAAACTAAGTTAAAATTATATTTAAAATATTGAAATTTAAAAAAAAAAACATTTTATTTTAATATAATGTACTACCAGTTTTTTCAAATAATTTCCCTAATTCTCTAATTGTTACATACAAATTTTTTAAAATCCGGATTTTAGGAGACACAAAATTCCGATTATAACCGGATTACAATAGATAAAATTTTAATGCCCGGATTTTCGGGTTGCCCGAATTAGCGGATATCCGATTTAATGAGTTTGTAGTTAGTAAAATCAATTTTTTTATATCATGAAAGTTGGTTATTAAGCTACCCATGAAGCGTGGTTGTTCTGTATTATGAAGGCTGCTTCTTGAAGGCTGCTTCTTGACAATAAAAAAAAAATAAATATTGATCAGGACACAAGTTTGTGTACAGACACATTTAGTGATAAAATTATATTACCCAATGCAAGGGAATAAAACTACGCTCAGATTTAAAGTCGAGTGTCCGGCGACGCTGACGTTGACGTTGCCGTCACCGTCGGCGTAGACGGTGACTGTCGCTGCAATTGCCTTTTGTTTAAGCTATGCGTTGTTGTTGTTGTTGTGCTATTTATTTAATTTCTGCCTGTTCCCATTTCTCATTTGTTCTAATTTGTGGGTGCGCGCCCAAGGGAGACGCAAAGAACAAGCAAGAGAGTAAGAGTGAGAGAGGCACAGAGAGAGGGGCAGAGAGAGTAAGCTTTGAGTCTGACTTGCACTAAGCGTTAGCTAGTGTTGTAAAGCATTCAGCTTGTTGTTGTTTTTTGTATTTTGTCTTTCTACATTATTTTCTTTTTCTCCTTCGTCGTTGTTGTTGCTAAAGTGCGAATATCAATATCGTTGTTATTGTTATTGTCGCTTGTTGCTTGTGGCTTGTCGCGCTGCCTTTGTCATTATCGCATCTGCCGTTATTTTATTTGTCTTGTTTTGTTTTTTCTTTTTGTTGAATACCCTGTAGCCATAGATTAGCTAAGCGAGGGTGTAAGCAAACTGTGCAAAAGTATGTAGAAGGCAGAAAATGTATTGCAAATATTATAAAGTATAATTAAATCTGATTTCTATATTAATTTAAATGATAAGGATCTCCGAAAATATATATTGAATATCAAATGAAAATCAAGTTATATTACTTAAAGATTTCAAAACATTTTTAAAAATGCTTATAAAATGCTTATTATTTATAATTATATTATTAATATTATTTAATTAATAATGCATTAGTTTTCCTATGACAGCTAAAAGATATAGTACTCCGATTTCGTTGATAAATAGTCAGATTCTTAAAATAATAATATTATAACGAATTACAATATTTGGTTTTAATATCTTGAAAAACAAAAAAGTTTTTCTTAGAAGAACTTATTTTAAATAAAAAAAAAAAAACTAAAGAAAGATTTTAAAAAATACGTTTTGTTCATGATTATAGTACAAAACACCTACAGGGTTTGATATTATCACAATTTTAGGTCCCTAAATATGATGAAACCGCTAATTTAGGGCATATAATTTTTTTTTTTTTTTTTTAATATAAATATAAATTTTAAAAAAAGACATTTTTAGCTTAGGGTAACTTCTAGTCGCACACACTCAATGTATATCATTCTTCTGGTATTTTTATTTGCATTTGTATAACAATTATAATTTCTTTGCTCTCCTCTCTTGGGTGGGGCATCTCTAAGCTTCCCAGTTTCATTTACAGTTCTCATTTGCCCGCTGCCGGTTGCCATTTAATGTCGCTTTACCTTAACGTTAGAATTGTTATCGATATCGTAATCGGTTACATCACTGTGATCGACGTGTAAAATCGAAAAGAAACTATCGCATAGATCTACAATTAAAGCAGCAATCAATTGAAAGATTTTTATGTGAGTGCTTTAAGAATTTTCCTATATGTAAATGTAAATTTTCATCGACTTTTCAAATAAAAATAGCTTGTTATCATTTTTACACACTGTACCTATTAAAAATGGGTAAAAGGGGCTGACAAAACGGTGTAAATGTACGTAACATGTATGTAACATAAAGAAGCATCTTCGATCATATAAAGAATATATATTATAATCTGGGAAAATTATTTTCAATAGAACTAACCATTTTATAATAAATTAACCATTTTTGTACCCAAATAAAAATAAATACCAAATTAAAATAAGTTCTATATCCTGTATATCATACGCAGATCAAAATTCCACTTCACCTCGACTATAAATTTTTTAATTTAATAATAATAATAATAATAGTATTATGTTATATAATGCCCGACCGATATTAAATGAATATTAATACAATTTTTACTCAATCGTTTCTTATTAACATTGGAAAGCGACTGTTATTTATTTTTAACAGTTTGTATTAGCATTAACATAATTTTAAAAACTGTTAACTGTTATTGAAATGACATTTAAATATGACGTGACAGTGAAATAAATATTTTTTTTATATTTCACAGAACTTAAACAAATTTAAATCTTTGTTGAAATTTTAATATGTATAAAATAAATTATTCAGCATTTTAATTTATTTTTTCTTAGGTTTAATGCTTAGGCCTAATATAGCAGTAAAATTAATTTTAGCATAAAAATATCTTCAACGGAATCTTAATAAAAAAATATAAATTGAACATTCACATAACTTCAGTACAGTTAATGGTTTAGATTGGAACTATATTAAAAGAGTAAATAAATAAATTTTCCCCTAGAATTTTAAAACTGAGAAAAAAACTAATAATGAATTTTAGCGGAAAACTTAAAAACACTTTTGTAAAATTTTTGTTTGCCTGAACTGTTAGTACTAAATCGTTTTATTTTAATTTTTTTAATATTTGAAAATAAATATTTAAATATATAAAAAAAATAAATATTAAAAAAAGACAAATTTTTACTGTAACCCTTCTAAAATAAATTCTGGGATTGCTACAGGACAATAGTATGTGCTATAATTTCCAACTATTTTTTGTGTTGTTTGTTTTGTTTGTGATTGTGTGTGTGTGTGTGTGTGTGTGTGTGTGTGTGTGTGTGTGTGTGTGTGTGTGTGTGTGTGTGTGTGTGTGTGTGTGTGTGTGTGTGTGTGTGTGTGTGTGTGTGTGTGTGTGTGTGTGTGTGTGTGTGTGTGTGTGTGTGTGTGTGTGTGTGTGTGTGTGTGTGTTAGACAAGTGTCAACGTGTGCCAACGTGATTTATGGGCGTCAGAAGCCGCCAGGCGTAACATAACAGAAGGCCTACAGTAGAAGTAGAAAAAGAAGCCAAGCAAATGGTCAACTGGCCAACAGGCTAACGGGCCAACTGGCCAACTGGCCAACTGGCGAACCAACTAACCAACCTGGTCAATGGCTATAATTAAACACTGGAAGGCGACGTCGGCACAGTTTCTCATTTGTCAAGTTCTAATTGAAAACAAAGAACAAGCTAGATGCACACACAACAAACAAATACTACTTCAATACGACAACCAAATGCTCTACTTTATATACTATACTAGATCATCCCGGCGAGCGTTGCTACTACCCACTCCCAAAAAAATAAAATAGGAAAATAAAATAAACAAAACTCACAAATTTTAAACCATTTAATATTGTTTTTAGTATAATCAAACAATTTGAGAAATTGATTTTTGCTTATAAATCAGTAAAAGTTCCAGACTTATGTTTTTATAGGCATTAATATTTTAAACTTATGTATTTAAAATATGCTATTCTATGCTATTAAAGTATATTTATATAGACCCATAAAAGAAAAATTTAACAAAACAATATATTCTATATCTTTGACATCCTTACTTTATATAAAATAAATCTGCTATTTGAAATTAAAACTTCTTATAGTTCTTGAGACCATTGATATTCAGTCAATCAGACAGACTTGACAGGTTTCTTATATTTTTTTATTAAGACTTTTTTATTTTTTATCTACCTTATTTTATATTTAAAAGATTTTAAAACTTAAAGAGGTTAAAAATTATTTCATTTAAATACTTTAAATATTGGCAGATGAGTAAAAGTAAATAAAAAATAAAAATAACACTATTTTGCTAGCACTGCTGTAATATTAACAAAGTTAACAATTTACAATTCTCAATCACTTTTTGCCCTACGATAATTGGCTCATGTACATGCTATTTTCATGAGTTAAATTGGTAACATTTGAGAATATGTCACCTCACTGTTTCTTATTTCAAAGTTCTTAATTAATATTAAAATAATAATAACTGAAATCTTATTTACAAATTGTGAAAGCTTTTGCTGATTGTCAATATGTATATCAGAGCTCAGAAACGTTGAAAAGCGGAGAATATATAAGCTGCTTATTTGCGATAAAAATTTAAAAAAAAAATTGTTTTTCTGTTTCTTATAAACGTATAATATTCTATCCTATTTTTCTTCCTATTCGTACTTAACATTCGTTATGGTTTTGTCTTAAATCAACCTTGAATAAAATTTTAAAATCTCAACATTTACCATCTTCTCCCACAATTCAGTCACAAAATTTGAGTAATATTTATAGGTATGTGAAACTTTTATTGATTTCCTGAAAAATTTAAAAAAAAAAAAATATGGTCACACTTAATAAAATACCCCGTAATTAGGCAAAAACTTTTATCGTCCAAAAATTTTCAGCTATAAATAAAATTAACGAAATTAATATGAAGACTACTAGAAACCTAAATATGTCACAAAAATTCAAGAGAAAAAAGATTTCTGGCACAGAGTAGACAGCATTTGGAATCCATTAATTGCAATAATTTTAAGATTTGATCAAAAAAAATATGGTCGCTCTTAATGCAATTTTCCTGAAAGATTTGATCAAAAAAAAATATGGTCACTCTTAATGCAATTCCCCGAAAATAGGCAAAAACTTTTATCTTGCACATAATTTCAGCTTAAAAAATTACCAAAATTAAGACTACTAGAAACCTTCTTCAAAAAAATTTCAATTGCCATAATTTTAATTAAATTTTTATCAATAGTTTAAAAATATTTGAAATGCCTTTAAGTGCAGGGTATTTAAACAAAACACTTTCAAGTTGATGCACTGCATTGTACTTGACAGAGAGTGTATGGGGTTGAAGGCTTGCATGGGACAAAATGAACGCTTGGCTAGCTTAACACGCAAATGAACAACGCGTCCGTCATTCGCAGTCCCAAAAATACTTGCTTCTTCTTTTTGGATATGTTGCAAGTGCAAGTGCGGTGGCAGATGCAACGGCAGCAGGTAAAACGTGACTAGGCCAATGCCTGGCGTCGTCTTCCGTCATCGATATCGTGGTCTTCAACGTGGGCGCATTTTCGTGCATTTGACAGCAGATTGAAGTGCGCCGCACATTTGTATGCACACACACATATGCACACACATATGCACACACTCATATGCACACATGTATGCACACACAGTCATATGCAGACGCAAATGTGCACACTTATGCGCACATGCATTAGAACTTGGTTACAATTTTTTTTAAGGATGAACGCCCCAGTTCAATGGGCACGTCACATGTAGCCAAAACTCTAGATGCACTGCAAAAAAAAAAATTAAGTTAAACACAAGCAGTGCAGCATTTTTCACTGTACAAGCAGTGCAGCATTTGCACTGTACAAGCAGTTCAGCGCATAGTGCAAGCAGTGCAAAATAAATTTATTTAAATGAGCATATGTATATGAAAAATACGATTGGCTTATTATGAATTGATTTTTAATGGTGATGAAATTTTTACAGCATTCAAAGAAGGTTACATAAGCATAAAATCAGCATAAAAAATTTAAATTTTCAAATTATGTCTATTTATGGACTTTTAACAGGGATTGCAAACAAGAGTTAAAAAAATCAAGCCTGAAAAAATTTTTTTAAAATTTTGTATTTGTTTAGCTATATTTACATCTGCCCATGGGACATTAAATTAAATATTATGATACAATAGCAGGGAATATACTACATGGGTATTAGCGATGATAATTTTTTTAATTAATGGAAAAATCTTGATATACTAATTCAGCATGCAGGATCCTGGAAACAGGATAAATTTTCAAAACCAATATTCATAAAAAAAAGACTTTTTAACTTATATTTTTCGATCAAAAAAATTAAATTGTGAAATATTAAATATTACTATTATTATTCTATTTAAATTTCAATCCTTTTTTTTTGGTTGAAAAGATATTCAAAATTAGTTTCTATTATTAAACATTATTGTTATTATTCTTATTAAATTTCAATTCTTTTTTTTGGTTTAGAAAATATTCAAAATCGGTTTTTATTATTTAACATTTGACTTAAAAATTGAAAAATTACTTGATATTAAATATTATTATTATTTTAATTTAATTTCAAGGCTTTTTTTGGTTCAGAAGATATTCAAAATCAGTTTTTTTTATTTAACATTTGACATAAAAATTAAAAAATGATTTTTATATTTACCTTTAAAAAAAAATTTGACAACTAATTTTTATTATCAATTTTTTTTTTGTGCGGATCAAAAAACAGAATTATTATCAATATTTATAAAAAAAAATCCATTAATTATTCTTAACTTATAATGTATTTAATATAATAGAGTTTTGATCCCTGATTTTTGACAATGTGCGGGTTTGACATTAAAAATATTTTATACTCCTCTCCATTCTTGAAATAAGTTACTATTAAGTAAGAAGAAAGTCATTTTTATATGCTCTTAAAGAAATATTATCAGCTTAGATAGATCCTGCAAAATGTTAAATATTTTCGCAATTCTTTTAATTGATTTAAATAACTACAATCTAAGCAACATTTTTAAATAGTTTTTGAATATATATATATAAATATAAATAAATATATAAATATCAAAAAATAAAATCTTAACAGGTTTGCCTCCTTTACTATAAAATAATACGACTCAAATAAATAAAAATGTTAAATATTAATATTAATAATATAGTATATAATATATATATTTATATATATATTTCGGTCAATTTCAATAAGTAAAGCTTTTTATCTAGAATTAATAGATGTGTGCATTCTTTTTTTTTTACATTTAGTTAAAATAATTTTTATATCACATTTTGAAGAATATGCAACACTATTGCATTTTAAATTTTTTCAGTGTAGACAAACTACGTTTATCGTCATTCAGGCATTTTAAGTTTATCGTCATTTCGACTAAATATAGAATGCACTTACGTTCAACGTTCAACACACTCCTTTATCACATGGTTTAGTTGAGTCACGTGCTGAACAGATACAATAGCCACAATGCCTCAAGAATAAAAAACAAAAACAACATTGTATTCAACTTTAAATGATCGTCTTGCAAGCCAAATTCAACAAAATAGTTGCCAGAATTCCTTAAAGAATTATAGTTCTTTAGCTACTGTAAATACCCTTTCCGTTTCCTCTTTAGAGGACACTATATTAGTTACCACCCACCCCTCCATTTCAACATCCTGTTGCACTTCATCTTTAAGCGCATCGCCTAAAAGTATGCTCCAAATAAAAATAAAAATATTCATCTGTGTCTTTCACACGTTTTGCGGTTTGTAGAACATTGACAGTGGTGAATTTAATCACTTTTTTTCAAATAAATAAATTATCTCAAAAATAAATCGAGTGCTTGGGCTTCATTTTAAGTCAACACTATAAAAAGACATTTAAAAGAGTTTTTGGAAAAAAAAAGAAAATTTTTCATTTTTAAGTTTAATTTATTTTTTTTATGTATTACCAACAAAAGTTTGTTAATTTTAACAACTGCAAAAAAATTAATTTATTTCAGAAAAGTAGTATAATTTCCCATAGTGCTGTCTAGCAAAAAGCAAAAGTATAAAATCTCAATGCCATTTTGCAGGACAGCAATTGCTGCACATCAGAGAGACAGAGCTTGAGGGAACAAATAGTAAAGGAATGAGAAAAATACTTTTTCTGTCTTATTTTTTGGTAATACCCTAGTCAGTCCAAAACTATTTATTTATATACAATTTTTAGAGTATTGGCAATGTTTCATTATCTCAAAAAAACAGCTTTCAAAGCACATTAAAGCTTAAAATATATTTAGCTCAATTTTATCACTTTTCTATTCTTAATTCGATTTAATCATCGGTATTTTTTTTAATTTGCTTCACTTTTATTGCTTTACTTTTCCGCTTATGTATGTTTAATTGCCAATTTGTTGATTTAACTGAAGTTATTTGAAATTTTATTATTAGCATTTTTATTGCTTAGCTATACAATATTTATTATCTTCCTTTAATATATATACACAAAAAATCAATTAATAATATATAGCCCCATAAAAACACGATCATACAATAACATGACAGAGCATTTTTTTTTTTTGATATATCATGAATAGGTTTATATATGTATCATGTACATTTTAAAGAAAGGAAAACTTTATTATTGTGAGTTAAAATAGAGAAAATAATTTTCAAAAATTATACATGTACTCTGTCAGAAAAGATGAATATATTTAAAAAATTTAAATAACATCAAAATTTGTGAAAATTAAGATTATTTCTAAATTATTTATTCAAAACCTTGAAACTCAAGCTATCTGCTGCGATATACTCTATTTTTCGTATTTGTAGGATCAAATATATAATTTTTATATATTATACAGCTCTGCTAATGATTTATTTTATAGAATGTGTTATATTTTATATTATATATTACTTCGCATTACTGTTGTTTTGGTTACATAGAGATTTAATAATGATGTTAATTAACATTTTAAGCAATGTTAATGCTCATTCGAATATAACATAACATTTTTGCCTTTAATTGACTTTATTATTAATATATATTTCATCGTTTTCCAGTTCTTTTGGTTACATTGAGTTTTAATAACTATGTTAATTAACATTTTAAGCAATGTTAATAAGCATTTCAACATAACATAACGTTTTTGTCTTTTCATCGACTACAGGGTATTCATGATTTTTGATTTACAGTTAACACTTGCCTGCTTAATGTGTGTGTGTGTGTGCGTTTGTTTGTTTGTATGTGTGTCACCGGTAACGGAAATTTGTTTGCAGTTTTATTTTGAAGCTGGCACCAATTACAATAACAATAACAACAATAACAAGGAAAAGCTACAACAATAAACAAAAAACAAAATATATACACAAAACATTAAAAACTATATATTCCGTTAGTATTTTGTTTTTGGGCTAAACATCACGCTCACATACACGTGCACACATACGCAGAGAGAGAGTGTGCCGCTTAGCAGCCGCTTTGGTCGCTATAGTTAAACGCCTGCAATTGCACTCAGCCCCACTGCCCGGCAATATGCCCCCCCGCGACACACGCTGCCATCCATCAACTAACTATTCATATACAAGAACAACAACAAGAACAGTAAAAGCCGAAATGAGACGAATGACGCGAATAAGAAGAATACGACGAACAAAGCGTTGGCGAGGAGGCGCGAGACGCGCGAAACGAACGCATTGCACGATTCGCATTGCTCATTCGTGTGCCGCTGTCGCTGTCGGTGCCCGCTGCCGCTGTCGCTGTCGCTGCTCGGGCTGCCAGATATATAAAGGATAAGTTGCTCAGATGCTTCCAAGATTCTGTCATAACGGCTTCGGCACTCGTAGCGCGCGTCTCGCACGCGGCAACAGTAGTAGCAGCAAAGAGAGAGACCAAAGGGTTTAAAAAAATAATAATATTTTTTTTTTTTTGAAAGTTTCGCAGCTTAACGACATATTCGAATATTCACATTTTTTTTAAGTGTTAAATTTATTTTTACTTGAAAAACGTTTAATTTTTTTTTTAAAGTGTGTGTAAGTTACAATGTTATGGTTACTTTACGCCAAATACAAATCGAAAGATAAACATAGCGCTGCAATAAAGTACTTCAAAATATTTGTATTGAATTCGAAAACAACAACAAAAGCAGATAAAATTCAAAACAATTAATATCAGAAAAAAAAAACACAAGCTGCAGGTGAGATGTACGGTATAAATTTTACATTTTATTTGAAATAAATATTCAATATTTTGTGAAAAAATAAACGCCAACAAGTTTTCCAATTTCACAAAGCAAAACAATATAAATTTAATATACATAATGAAACTTCAATTTAAAATCAATTTCTGTTGCACAATTTCGTATAAACAATTTCGCATAAAAAAATGTAACTTCAAACAGTTTATAAATCGATTAAAGCATAAATATTGCATTATAAAAAACTGTATTAAATTTAAAAAAATAAATCACAAAAATTTCATTTCATTCGTAATTGATTGCCAAGCTTCATATATAATTTTTTTTAGTTTCAAGCGAATTATGATAAGCTTTTCGGCGAAAATTGTATTTAAATGGAAAAGATTAATAGTTTATTTATTAAATAAACATTTTTAATAAATTCTCAAAAATTGTTTAATTTTTAAATGCGCTGTTGCCGCACTTCACACTTCACTTTAAATTGATCAAATATTGAGAATTATTTTTTTTTTTTTTGGTAAATAAAATAAATCTCAATCTCATAACTTTGACAATATTTCAATGATATTTTTAAAAAATTTACTGCGCTGTTGCCGCACTTCACAACCTTGTGTTATTTTGGACTCTAAATTGATCAAATATTGTGATTTATTTATTTTTCTTGTCAATAAAATAAATCTGAATCCAAAACTTCAACTATTTTGAGTAATATTTTCAAAAAAAATTTCCGGTTGCTGCGCAGACTGCTACCCAAAATTGTTTTTATTGTTTTCAAAAATTTAATGTACTTGTTCTAGTTATATTCAACATGAATTCAGCTATCTAAATATTTATAAATTCAATTTTTTTTCTGTGGATTTGCATACTTCCTGCAAATTTTCGATTTGTTACTATTTGCACTAAACACATATTTACAATATTCAATAATTCTGATGTGCGCTGTGCAAACGGGGCGTATGCGCAACATTACAAATATTAATATTTGCGTAATTTTCATGAATTTTTAGAATATATTTTTTTTTTTAACATTTTAATATGCAAGTTGTCTAAGCGGGAATCTGCAGCAAAGCCAAAAAAAAAAAAATATAAGTCTAATGTGTGTGTGTGTGTGTGTAAGCAAGAAAGTAGAGCAAAGAATTTTAGGGTTGCCGCATAAATACCCTTTGCATATATATAAAAATAAAGTTTTCAAATGAATATAACCATAAAATATATATATATATATTAAATAATATTAAAAATTTTTTTAATTTTTCTTTTTCTTTGTAATTGAGCGTATAATAAAAAAAATTGCCTATTAAAATATTTAAAAATTAAACAAGTTTTTCAAGCATGAAAATAACTATAGTTTTGGTATACAGTTTTTTATTAGCTTTTATTTTTGATTAGGATTTTGTTAATTTTAATTATTATTATTGTCAAATTTGTTGTAAGCTTATTCCCATTTGAATGTCTGATAATTTGAATCCTAGCTCAAAGCCAATTATTTAATAATGAAAATGTATTTTTCAAAATTATTTCAACAGTGAAATGGAAAAATATTTATGGCAGCTTAATGAAAAATTAAATTAAAATAAAAAGTAGTAGTTAAAATTACAAATTTAAATCAATAAGGAAATTATTTATTTATAAAAATTCAATTTTATTTTTGAATTTCTTTATACCCAAATATTTAACATTTAAATTAATATATAGTGTGAGAAAATAAATAAATAATAAATAATAAAAAAAATTATAATAAATAATATGTAATAAATAATATATTATAAATAAATTTATAATAAATAAATTTATAATAAATAAATTTTTAATAAATAAATTTATAATAGCTAACTAAATATTTCTCTTCAATTAACTCATAAAAAATATGAGTTGATAATTCCTAAACATATTTATTTTTATAAACATTTATTTTTTTTACATTTTATGCCAATTATTTAGCATTTAAACTGATATTATATGAGAAAAAAAATGAAAATAAATATTTCTGTTTAATAAACGCATAAAAAATATGAGCGCTAAATTCCAATATACATATATTTATTTTTATACATTTTTTTTTTTAATATTTTATGAAAAAAAGTTTTTTTATAGGTTATAATAAATAAATTAATTGGGGACAATTAGGCAGAAAAACATAGACATTTATTAAAACTAAAAATTAATGAATGAATAAATAAATGAATTAAAACTAAAATTTCATAATTAGTAGAATTAGAATTAGTTAGGGACAAAAATTAATTAATTTATTAAAATCGTTTCAGAAACATTTTTTAATAAATGAATTTATTAAAACCGTATAAAAAACAATTTTTAATAAATTAATTAGTTAGATACAATTAGGCAAAGAAACGAATTAATTTATTAAAACCTTTTTAAAAAAGCATTTTATTTTTTGAGGCGTTACAAATTGCCCAACAAACTGATAATACCCGTTTTTGTTAGAAAATTCTATATAGAGAATACGGAATTTGTGGCTGCTGCATTTGTTCAATTTCAATCTTTACCAAAAAAATCTGTTTTATGGTTTAGCAAAAAGTTGTTGCACGCTGTTTTGCAGGACATAGTCGCGACGTTTCCTGAATGCCCTCTCTACTCTCCACTCTCTCCCTCCTTGTATGTCCTGGCTGACAAGGACATGTTGGACTCTGGCCAAAGACAAACTTCGTGTTGACAAAAGTTGTTACATGGACGGCACAGCCTGCCCAAAAAGTGTAGAATATGCTGAAGAAGGCCAAAAGCAGACTTTTCCTATTTATATATATATATATATATATATATATTTATGTGTGTGTGTGTGTGTGTGTGTGTGTATGTTCAGCTCGTTAGCATTGTTGCAAGTGGCATGTTGAAGTGTTTTTATGCTTGCAGCGACTTAAAGCAACAGCAACAATACATATGCTTGCAACTTTAGTTTTGAAGTGCCAAAAAGAAAGCCTGAATTCGTAGAACTTTCACCTCTAATGAACTGCAAACTTGCACCGTGCACCATGCAACGTGCAACCAACAAGAAGCATGTGAATACACACACACTCTGTGTTGCACGTTGTTGCCTCATTATCAAACGCGGCGGCATATTCCAATGTTTGCGGCTTCTGTCACGTGGCATGTTATCAAATTGAGACACTTACGACTGCCTTTTTGACCAGGCCAAAAACAAAAAAACTCATCATCATTATGTTGCCACAAATGATTCCGTGGAAGTTCAAAAGAACGAGTCAGCTAGGGGATTAAATGAACTAGTTAAATACACTCAGAGCCAGTCAATTAAGGTTAAAAAAAAACTAAAAAAAAAAGAAGGACGATGTTATATACTCTAGCAATGCTTTTCTAACAAAATTTTGAACTTTTCACCGATTGTTCCTATGGCAGCCATATGTTATAGTGCTTCGATATTTTTTAAAATTTATCAGTTAGTACAGAGTAAATTTCTATATCGATATGCTGAGTTTGATTCTGATAACTTAAAAATCAAAAATGTTTCGCATAGAACAACTTTTTTTATTACATTCTGGCATTGAATCGATTTATTTTATATTTCATTTTTTGAATCAAATTTCAATTCATTTTCTTATAAATATTATTCAGCACATTTATTTTTAAATCTGTGCTCAAAAACTCAATAATCAGGCCTGTTCCCATTCTCACTTTCGGCTAGAACTCGCGAAAACGAATTTCCCTCTACGAATTTCCCTACAAAACTTGTGTATTTTTTTTAGGGAAAATTCGGCAAATTCTTGCGTTATTAAATACGCAAAGTCCCACAGATTTTTTAACCCATTGTGATCTCTTAGTTCCAGTTGTTTTTTATTATTTTCGAAACACAATTTTGTGCGTTCTGTTTACTAGAATCGCATACTTATTAGATTGTGAATTTCTATAATTATGCATATTATAAAAATTATTTAAGTTTATTTAAAATTGGATTACCATCTAATATAGCTGTTATAAGAAACAATATGTCAAAAATTTTAAATTTTCTTTAGTTGTTAGCATATAATTTAACAAACATTTTATACAGGTTTTTTACTCTTTTCCAACCAAAAATTCTCTTTTCTTTTTTTTTAAATTATATATGATAAAATTGTTAAGAATATTTCTTAATTGAAATATAATTTAAATGATTCTAAAGAATTGAAGCAATCATTGAACTAGTTCCGTCTTTCAAAACACACACAACACAACTCTAAGTAAAAAAAGCAAAAGCGAGAATCCCCGTCTGTGTATGCGTATGTGTTGTGCGTGTTGTGTCTGTGTCTCTGTGTGTGTGTGTGTTGTGAGTGTATTTTATTTTATTAACACAAGTAATGAGCATGAAATGGGTTCAAGCTGATGTGGGTGCGACAGACAGTGAAGAGAGACAGAGCTTTACACCAAAGAAATTAAATAAAAAATTTAATTTTTTTGCATACATATGTTTTATGGGTTTGCCACATGTTTATACTCTGTTTCCTGTTTTAAGGATTTCAATTTGGAAACTACTTGGAATTTTTAAAGCTAAGCACGAAGTGTATATTTTGAGACACCTTTAACACTAGAAAAATCGAATTTTTTCTGATTTTGGTTTATATACAATACATCAATTTTTTTATTAAAAAAAAAAATTTTTTTTTTCTTTTTCCACGTTTTTTCACACATATTTTAGAAATATAAAATTGTTTCTGATTTTGGTTTATATATATTTTTTTACATTAAATAAAAAAATATATTTTTTTTTTTTTATTCCACATTTTTACACACATATTTTAGAATTAAAAAATTTGGTTTGTGGATTCCACATAAACTTCCTGAAAGATTAAATTTTAAAAAAATAATGCTCACGCCTAGCTTTGTCTCCGAAAATGTGAATCAAATTATATGTCACTCATAAACCCTAAAGCTACATATTTTAAAATGACAAACATAATAAATAATATAATAAATAACAGAATAAATACAAATTTTAGTTTTTCAAGCTCTTGTAGAGATTTTTTAAATACTTCAAAATAATTTCAACTGAATGTCAAATTTTAAATTAACTTATAATAATTATTTTTAACATATTTAAAATGTAATTTAACGATAAAAATCTTGAAAATTTTAAATAAAAAAAAGGTTCTCATATAGGCAAAAAAATATCAATTGCAAAAAGAGTATAGTACAGTCGGTTGGCTTAAAATGTTTTTGGTTTTTACTTGTTCACATTTCCAAACTACTCGTACACTTTAAAGTACTTGCCATAAAATGATGCCCTGTGCTGTGTTTATGTGTCGTTATTTTTTTTATGTTATTGTGTCAACACTCAGACTGTGTGTGTGTGTGTGTGTGTGTCTGTCTGTCTCTCTGAGTGTGTGTGTACATTAGCATATTCTCAAGCAAGCAACAGCCTGGAAAATCTTTAAGAAAACAAATGAATTACAACTGTAAATGAAAAATTAACATGAATTTGTATTGCGGCTGGCGGTTGCGGCAAACACGTCGTATGCTTAATATTTTGAGAATTTCCTGAGAATATTCACTAACATTGCCTAAAACACAAAAAAATAAAAAAATTTCCATTGTTGCAACTTCAAAATATGTAAATGAAAATTCTAAAGTGAAATTTACCCTTCAATTCAATTGAATTTAACAAAGTTTGTGTCATGTCAAGGAAAATTCAATTTGATTGCCAACAGGTGAAAACGGTTAAACGTTGCAATATTTAATTGAAATTGAATAATATGTGGTCATGAAATTTGATTTAAGATAAGGGTTCAATAAATAAAATAATATGATTTCCTTTCAATTGATGGCAAACGTCTTTGGCAAAGTAACTCAGATTTTAGGACTAAGATTGAATTTATTTTTATTGCCCTATAATTATATTCTATATTCAAAAAAAAATTCATTTCAAAAGCAAATTATATAAGCCATAAATTATACCAAATTATTATAATTTATAAATTTATAATTTTATAAAATAGAGAAGCGCTTTAATTATGAATTTCAATTTTTTTTTTTTGTATTTGTCAACCTGTTCCCCTTAAAAATTAAATAATTCTGAAAAATAAATACAAAAAAGACATTCCAGCTTTTAATAGTAAAAATTTTTGCTAGATATTCAAACTATTTTTATTATAATTAATAATTAATTTTCTCCTAAGAAATGGTTTTTCTTGACTACAAACAACGAAAACTTTTTCAAAATTGGTAAATTATTTATGTAAAATATTGTTTTACATTAGATTAAATTTTTAAAAACAAAATTTTTCTATTTTGTATACATACATATTGCCCAAATTTTTATTACTTAAATTTAAAAATAATAACAAATATAAATCTAATTAAATGAGTTAGTTTTATTCTCAAGCTCAAAATTATAAAACTTGAAATCTAGATAGCTAATTTCCAATTAAAAAGGAATATTCCTATTATCAATGATTTTTTTTGACTTTAAACTACAAAAACTTTTTCAAAATTGATTAATATAATAAATTAAATTCTTAAAAATAAAATTTCTATATTTTTTTTATATTTTTTTTGTACAAAGTTTTTAAAAGTTAAAATTAAAAAATAAACTATAATCACATTTTTTGGTTGAGTTAGTTCAATTATAATGCTCAAAATTTCCCAAAACCTTGACCTGTAATGTTTCCAAGTTTAACAGAAATATGCTTTCTAGACTTCCCAGATTTTATTACGCCCAATTTAAAAGTTCAAGAAACTATTTAAATATGCTTTGTCATAATTCAAATGAAATCTGATTTTCATATGAAGTTTATAACAATTTCTAGAATATGATTTACAGGAATATCTCTTGTTAATATTCAATAGCATTTAAAATATTCATCATATGCATAAATGTAATTGCTTTTGAATTTAAATAAATCGTTATGCAAGAATACATATTCATATAATATATTTGTACCCCAGAGGCTAAAACAACGTTGCAATGCAATCAAATTGATGATATGACCTTTAGCCTGTTGCATGTTTGAAAATTGATATAACATTCCAAAAAAAAAATAAAAAAAATAAAAAGGACAAAAGGGAAACTTCTCTATTTGCATACGACTATTAAAAATTCTGCAATATTGTTGAGATTTTTCATATGTAGTTTTCAATTTTTTTTTTGTTTTGCTGCCAATAATTAAAAAACAAAACAAACAGAATATCAATTGAATGCCAATGCACTTATTATTGTTGTCTGACCATTAATAATAACAAATACGATGTACAGATATTTTTCAAATGCAGATTCATTTTAAATAGATTATTTTTATCAATATAAACTACAAATTGTAAACGCTAAGTTTGATATTAAAAAAGGAAAGTTATTTATACAAAACTCAAATGTAAACTGTTTAACATTTTGCTAAACTGCTTGATCTTGAAATTCTAATTTGCACTGCTTGTTTTGAAGGTGTATGTAGGTATATGAAAGTCTTTGGGTTTACTGATCTCGGATTGGTTACAGAAACTCCCATAGTCGTGTATACTCGACTATAATATTCTGAAATGTTTATTTTTTAAATATACGCAATGTTTTAAAGAAATTTTAACTAAATTCCCAATCTTAAGTTTTTTTAAAATCTCCTAACATATTTTTTATTCATTATAGTATTTTTCAAAAGGTTTTATATCCAACTAGTGAATCCGACGTGCGTTGCTACGCCCTCCCTCCATTAAAAATACAAACAAAAATTAAATTAATCATTTTCTACTATACCCGGCAAACGTTGTGCTCAAATATAAATTATTTCTAGTTCACTACTTTCAAATACTACTTTCAAAGGAAAACGAAAAATATTTTATTCGACTTTTCCTCGAATTTTTAAGTTTTTAAGTAAAAAAATCGTAAAAAATACCACCCAATATATCATTATATTCTTAATTCAAAATTAAATAGTTGCAAAACTCGTAATTTAAACTTAATAAAATATATGTATGATTAATAGACCCATTCATTAGTTTTCAGAAAATGTAAATTATTTGAAAATGGGCTGTAAGATTCTCGAGTAATGTTAAAATCTGCAGGCTCGCCTCTGAAAAAAAGCTTAAAAATAAATACCAGATTTCAAAAATTTAAAAAAAAAAGTCTCACCATACAAAAATTTTTAAAGTGGTTTTGCGTCATCTGGGGTACCATATGTATCAGAAAAAGTAGGTTTGGTAACTTATACATAAAAAAAGCTAACTTTTGTTACCTATTGTAATATAACCTGATTTGTATTCATTTAAAATATACTACATACTGTTATTTTCTTATTTAATTTGAAAAATACTGCCTAAATAACAGTACTGTATACTTTAACAGTGCTGTAACAGTGATGCATACGTGAAAGGTGCTGTAGTCTTTAACAGTGCTGTCTACGTTAACAGTGCTGTATATTTTAACAGTTTTATAACAGTGATGCCATCGATAACAGTGCTATATTCGTTAATAGTGCTGTCTACGTTAACAGTACTGCTTACCTTAACAGTGAGTACAACTGCTGACGAGTTAGCGGCTAATCCGGAAATTTTTCTTAGAAATTTCTTTTGTAGAAACCTTTTCCCGGCAATTACAAACCGAAATAAAAAATTTTAGCCAAATTATTTCAGCTGTTCTCAATTGATAAATATCTATACATTTTTTTGGCTTTATATATATATATATATATATATAAAATATATATAATAATAGTTAAACAACATTAATTTGAATTTACAATTATATATTTTATTTGAAATTGGATACTATCTTATTTCATTTAATATACTTTGCATTTATAATATAATTAGTTTATTGCACCTTCTTTACTGTCCTTCTAATTTAGTGATTTAGCTGCTTCTTATAGTATATTTTAATAGCTAACCTCTGACATGCCATAGATTTTAAGTCTTTTCAATCTCGGGAAGTCTCGGAGACCATCTGAGTGTAATAAAAACTGGCAGGCTATCATTAATATGATTTTATTTTTGACTGACGTCAATAGCTCAAAAATCAAGGCAAGTTCATCTCAAAATGTTCTTCCGTTTGTTTCTTTTGCTTAGTTGATTTATTTTTAGTTAGTTTGCGATTGTTAATAAACAATCATCATCAGCAACAGCAACAAAAATAAATAAATAAAAGAAAAACAAATAAAAAAAATCAAATGCATTATTGATTTATTATTTTTTTTTTTTGTGTTCACAACAGCAGCTGTTTTATCTTTTCATGTATACCCTGTAGCTAAGAAAATTATTGAAATGGTACGTGAGAGAGGAAGGCATATATATTTATATATTTTTAAAAAATTTTATATTTGTTAAAATTTAAATATATCTTTAAAATTGAAAGAAATTGTATTTTATTATTTAAATCAAATCTAGACACAACAAATTTTAAAATGACAACATAATAAATACAAATTTTAGATTTTCCAGCTGAAAAAATAAACTCTTTTAGTGAACCTTTAATTATAAATTCTTTAAGAAACTTTTAAAATCTCTTTTATTTAAAATATGTACAATTATCATATGAAAATCTTTAAAAATAATTTTATTTCAATGAACAATTTTAAATTTATTTTGAAACATTGCAAATCTAATTAAAACCTTTTGTTACTATGGCAGCTATATAATATAGTTCAACTTTTAGTTTCTTTTTATATTGTAGTTATTTTCAATAAATTTTAAGTAATTATAAAAAATAAAATAAATATATATTGAGTTAATTTTAAGAATTTTTTACTTCGATTCGATTTCGACTATGCAATTTATTTTTTTTTTTCCTGAAAATCTATTTTGTTCGTTTATTAAGTATATTTACAGACAGCTAACTAGTTAAAGGGTATTTCCAAGTCGACAATAATCTATTAGAGCACATTTATTTTGTTTATATTTGTAGAACATTGCAAAGATTATAAGAATTTTGTCAGGAAATATTAACGGAGGCGTCTGCGACCTAATAAAGTATAAATACTTAGATTTTTGCTCAACATCTGTCAGTTTCTAAAGAAATTTGTTTTATGCCTTAAGAGCTTCTCTGTTCAAATGTTTAAATATTCCTGCATATATAACTGATATAGTGTAGCTGATATAGGAACAATAGGTTCATAATTCAGCTCTGAAATACTTCAAGCAAACTCAGAAATTTATAACTGTCATATATTGTTGTAATTTGTCTGTAAGTGGGTTAAAAAATAATAAATAATAATAATAATAATAATAAATAAAAAAAAAAAAATCATATTTTAAGTTGTGTTAGATATTTCATTCTCTCAGAAAATAATTATAATTACTATTTTGCGTTACTTTAGAGAAAGTTATTTTAGATTTTTGGTATTTTTTATAGGCAATTTTTACTGTTTATTTCATAAATTCTAAACTAGCTCAGCAACATATAATTTGTATACATGGTTTATGTAAATTTTATATTCCTATAACTGAACATATTAAGCCGAATTAAATCAATATATCATATAGCTGCCATAGGAACAAAATTGTGTTTCAAAAATAATGAAAAACAACTGGAACTAAAAGATCACAATGAGTTAAAAAATCTGTGGGACTTTGCGTATTTGATAACGCGAGAATTTGCCGAATTTCCCCTAAAAGAAATACACGAGTTTTGTAGGGAAATTCGTAGAGGGAAATTCGTTTCCGCACGATCTAGCCGAAAGTGAGAATGGGAACAGGCCTGATTATTGAGTTTTTGAGCACAGATTTAAAAATAAATGTGCTGAATAATATTTAAAAAGAAAATGAATTGAAAATTAATTTAATAAAAATGCACTATTAAATAAATCGATTTAATGCCACAATGTAATAAAAAAAGTTGTTCTATGCGAAACATTTTTGATTTTTAAGTTACCAGAACCAAACTCAGCAGATTGATATAGAAATTAGTTCTGTACTAACTGATAAATTTTGACTGAAAACGGAGCACTATATCATATGACTGACATAGAAGCAATCGGTGGAATATTTAAAATGTTCTTGTTGTTTCCTTATTTTGAAGTTTTCATAGCTAACTTAGCAAACTTGGTTTATAAATCCCTTGTGTGTTGCCTTACCTTGCGATACATTTAGATATTCTGCAGTGTACATCTCTTTATGGGGGCAATTACTTAATATATATGAGATGCCGTATTTATTTCCAACATGTTTGTTGTTTTTATATTATCAAACTGCTAAACAAAATCGGCTTAGTGGCAACACGCGCCAACATACATATACCCTACACTCACACACACACACACACACACACACACACACACACACACACACACACACACCCACACACACACACATTCAATATCAAGGTCAGGTTTGTGTCATAAGCTTTTGCTTCTTAAATTATTTGCACATTTGTGCGATTTATAATGAAATTTGTCGCCAACGGCATTTTCTTACATAAAAGCTGCAGTAATACATTGCGTATGAGGAATATACATAATATTGTGGATACACTGATATATAAATGATCAGGTTGACTTATGTAATCTATAAATATTTATATTATTTCGATATTTATGCAAATATTGCATTTTTGAATTAACTTAAGCTGTATTAAGGCTTTGAGAGCTCTGAAAACAAAATTTACTATAATATATATAATATTTTGGGTTACAATAGATCTTATAGGTCCCTGCCCTAATATTAATATAAAATTTATATAGAGTATTTGAGATTAGAGAGCTTTAATGTCTTAAATAGTTGATATAATTAATCAATTTTAATTTATTCTCTAAGCAGTTAATTTCATTAATAAATGATCTTTTCTAGTTGAGATTTTTGAGGCAAGAAATTTTCCCTAATTGTTTAAATTCTTCGAATTGAAATTACGCGTCTTTTATTTACAATTTAATTCCCTTTCATGTGTCAAAATCATTTTTCCTAAATATGCGATTTCACTTGATTTTAATCTACAATTGAATTTGTAAAATATATTAAAATTTTAATAGATTTCAATTCACTAGATTTTGTGAATTCAATTCACTAAAGTTTGAGTAGTTCAAAATTTCGTGAATTTAATTCGCCAAATCGAGGGAATTTAAATCGATTATAATAAAATAAAGTAATAAATTAATAAAATTCACATATAATATAATTAAATGACTCGATTTATTATTTATCGATATATATATATAATTTCCAATTACAAGCTCTTATCCTTATAAATAACATTTCAATTATATCAAATGCATATTTCAATGTATATTCAATCGATGATTTTGCTTTGTATGGCAAATGTGGATAATGATATACGCTTTATGTCCTGTTTGTTTGATTTTCTTATTGATTTTTGCCATACACACACACACACACACACACACACACACACGCATACACCCGCTCACACATATACATATGCAAAGGACTCTGCGCTTTTAACATAAGTGTAGCATACTTTTTAGGGCACCAAATGCACTATGGAACTTCCAAATCGATTTCGTTTTTGGCATAAGTTCGTAAATAAAAAAAATGTATAAAATTGATTAAAAAAAAAATACTTTGCTTTACTGGGAAAATAATCGAATTTAAAAGAAACATCAATAGACAGCAAAAAATCGTTTTTTATGAATAATCCCTTTCAGAAGTTGTCGCAAGTTTCCGATTTGTCAGTTTCGCAGATTGACTTAATTATATAATTAATACAAATAATCAGTAAATCTGATAAATCTCCAATAAAAATTCAACTATTTGCCCATTGTTCACTACGCTGAACAATAAAAATGGAAAACAGGAGTAAACAGGACGAGAACGAGGGTTGCTTTTTAATTTTATCTGATCTTGTAATAAAACAAAGAGTATTTAGGGTCGGAAATGATTTTATTTTTACTCAAAGTATTCTTCCTGAAGATTAATACTATTTTAAATACAATTTGGCTATTTTAGAAACATTTTTTCAACTTCGAATTAAACACTTTTTAAAAAAAGGGAAACAACATTTAATTATTCAAAGTCATATGACGGATGATGCAATTATTTTATTTTTTGGGTATATATGAATAAATGATTCTTCTCTTGTAGTTTGTTTTTGATAATTTATCGAAATAGTCGTACATACGTCAAATTTCACAGCTTTATAATGATAATGTAAAAATATATTTTAAAATAAAAAAAAAAACAAATTGTGAGAAATTCAGCGTGAACATAAAACGTTCACAGTTAAATTAAACTTATTTTTTTTGAGATAAATTCTTCATGTCAATATAAATTTATAAAACAGTGTGACCGTACTACAAAAAAATCAATGCAAGTCTATGCCAGAAAATGGAAATGACAATTGGAATATAATATGGCTAACATCATCTAAGCCAAATAGATAAATACGTGTGGCAACCCTCGTATTCACTCGCAACTTGACTGCGTTCTTGCGGCTCAAATAAAACATTGCATTTTACTATTTTTGTGTGTGGCCCCCAGAGGAAAACATTCCCACAGCATACAAACAATAATAAATGCGGCATTCTGTTCCACACTTTATTATATTTGAATCGACTTATAGATATAGCTCTATATAATATGCATATATATATATGCATTGAAACTGATTCGATACTCTGTGCTTCTGTCAACAACATTTATGGTAATAACAATGATACAGTCAATGCTCACAAATTAGAACCACTTTGTTTTTGTACATAAAATAAAAAAGTAAAGTTAATTTTCATTCCAAATAGCTACAATAAAACTCTTTTTTTTTTTAGTTATTTCGATTAATAAAAACAATGAAATAAAAATATTAAAAGTTCTCTGTTTAATTAAAAATTAAATTAAAAATATATGCAACAAAACAAAACAAAGATTCACTTCAATTAAATTAAAACTATTTTTTTACTTAAAAATAAAAATTCGATATGTTTTCAATAAAAAACTATAGATAATGGCGGTAATAATCCAAGTAATGTATAACAAACTCTAATAATAATTACTAAAAATGTATATTACTGTGGGTTCTAATTTGTGAGCGTCAACTGTAGTAATAATAAAATTATAGAAAGGAAAAAAAATACAACTTTTAAAAAGCTCTTAATTGGCCAAGACAAGAAAAAGTCGACTATTTGGAAATCAAATATTTTATTATAAAATTATTGTGTACTTCCGTTTTGATATATTACAAAAATTTTTTCATAGCTTCAATATTTATTGCAGGACTTGTTTTCTATATTTCGCTTTGTTCATCTTTATCAGATTCAGATATATTTTTTTTTAAATTTCTTAATATAAATCAACTTATCAGTTCTTTGCCTTCGATTCGAAAAACCAAAAACAAAATTTGCCACACAATTTTTTAAATGAATTTAACTTTTTCATTCGCTATTTTATTTTATTTTTTATTTATTTTTATTTTATATTTTTTTCAGTTATTTAATTTTTTTTTTTCTAATTTTAAATTTTTTTAATATATTTTTTTTTTTAGTTAGTTAATTTATTTAGGTACTCATAAGGACTTTTATAATCTTGTAGCCAGTAGCAGCAAAGGTTTAATTTAAATATTTTGATTTTGGATTTTTTTTTTTTTTTTTTTTTTTTACAACATTTAATGTTAATGTTCGACTGCTCAATTCGACTGCTTAATTTCAAAAAAATATTTTCTTCAATTGAATTATAGTCAAGATAAAAGTACAAATGCAATATTTCAATTCGTATTGTTTGCTTTCAGATAAAAATATTACGTTTTGGCGCTCTTTAAAAATCTTTATAAATATAAAATAACTAATGCGGATTCCCTGAGTGTATCCTAGAAAAATAAATTTTCAATCTTAGAGCTGAAACTTTTTTTTTTCATATTTGAAGCTTTTAAATTGTTCACTTTTATGTCAAAATTTAGGTATTTACTGAATGGCTTGTTCACTTAACCCTGAAAGGACTTTATATGCTCTATAAAGACGATATCTTAAAACAATTTTATGTCGTATAAAAATAAATATTTCTTTAGTTTCTTTTCTCTGGCAAGTTTTTGCATTTTATTACGTGCTCACTCAAGTGACTATTTAATGTGCAGCTGCTGCAAATTGTAACTAATGAAATAAGTCAAGGGCAACTGTTTTATATGTATATAATATTATGATTAGTTATATAGCCAACTAATCAGCATATATATACTTATTAAGTGACATTCAGCAAGTGCAAATAAAATTTAATTTTACTGCCATGGCAATTATTCTTGCACTTGTAATTGAATTGACGCCCTTCTTGCAATTGACAGTCGAGACAGAAGCAATTGCAAGTTATATAAATACATGAATACATTTACACATGCACAACATAATATATATGTACAAATATATATATATACAGATATATGTATGTCATGGCATCAGCTTTCGCTTGCACATGTCACAACATATAATGTAATAAATAAAAATAATACGCAAAAATTAATTGAGAATTACTGCAATGCCCTTCTGCCATTTGATGACAAATGTCATTTGAGCTGGTCAACCCTCACATATCCTTGGCTTATATCACAAGTATTATAGCATAAATAAATGGAAGGATGTACGAAAGAACGTGGAACTTTGAGAAATTATCCCAACAGCTGTCCAACTGAACCCAAAAAAAAACTATTTGTTTGCAAGCTGCCACAAGTTGTTGCACAGCAATAATTGAAATTCTAATAAATATTATAATGGAGCAGGTTATTGAGGTCATTAATTGGGTTATTTTTATTTATAGGGCAGGATATAGAAATTGTCTGAGAAGGGCAAATTGACAGAGCTTTATTAGTATTAACATTAAAATTAAATTAAAAGAAAATATAATAATAATAATAATAATAAATATAACATAACAATTTAACCTAATAAAAAACAAGATAACATAACAAAACTTAACATAATTTAATAACATAACATAACATAACATAAAATAACATAACATAACATAACATAACATAACGTAACATAACATAACCTAACATAACATAACCTAACATAACATAACTTTACATAAAATAACATAACATAATTCTGTATTCTTATGTTAACAGAACATAACATAACACAATTTCAAATAACATAATATAAAATAATATGTTATGCCATGTTATGTTAAGTAATGTTATGTTATCTAGATTTTCTATTTCATTAGATAAATTTATTAATAATGTTATATAATGTTATGTCATGTTATAATATTTATCAATTGAAAAAAATCATTTAATAATATTTATATTTGAATTTCTTTTAATTCCTCATCATATAACGAATCACAAACAAACAAAGAACAGGAAAAAAATTACTTAAAATTAAAAAAAAAAATTATAATTTTTGTAAAGAAACAAACAAAAATATTATGCGTATTATGAAATGATTTAATTCGGATAATCAATTCCCCAAAAAAAAAAAAAACACACACACACTATAAGTATGTACTATTGCTGTTGTCAACAACAGTTTAAGTCATTATATAATTTAATTAAATTGTTTCATTAGTTAAACTTTTGTTGCACAATAAAATTCAACTCTTACCTCATTGCTTTAATTAAATTATTTTTATGCAGCCCCAAGTGACTCAGGTAGAACTTTATTAATCCACGCACAGTGTTCTCAACTGTAAACAAAAGGAAAATTAATTGAATAAAGATTTCAAAGATTTGCATTTAATTTTAAAGTTTTTATGTTTGGGCTAAGTTAAAAGAAAAAATAAAAAAAAAATTGTTATATATTTCGAAGCTGCCTTTTTCATTGATTGAAATTTAAAACAGGGATCATTTTTATGTATACAAATTATGAGTTAAAAATTATTTATGAATTTTTTCATTATATTTATTATGTCACAAAAAAAATAAAATTTATTTGACAATTTATTTATTCAATTTTTATTATAAGACATATAAAATAAAAATTTTAAAATAAATTTTAATTTAAATTTTAAAGTAAAAATTTATATATAATTATTATTACACAATTTTATTTTATGATTGAAAAATGTAAGTAAAATTTAATATTTTTATAAATATTGAAAATAAAAGTTTATTCTTGGTTTATCTAAGAATTTTCCAGTTTATTTTTTAAGATTTTTTTTAAGAGCTCATAGCTCTTATTTGCGATCTCTGATTCAAAGTGAAAAATTATTTAATATTTACTTTTTATTTGCTTTTAAATAACATATGAAGATCAAAAGGTTAGAAAAATAAATATACAACAAAAAAAAATATTTGTTGGAATATAATTTCAAATGCTTTCGAATATTTTTCAATAATTTCAATTTAAAATTCCACAAAATTTAAATAATGCTTTTTAATTAGATTTATGTATTTAAAGTATTAATTAAGAAAATATTAATAAAACGCAGTAAAAAAAAAACTTTTCAAAAGTGTTTTCAAAGTTGTCTTCAAGTTTTTTATAGTTCAAAGTTTAAAAAAAAAATAATACGATTTTAATGTATAAATATTTGTAAAAATCATTTCCTTATTTATTGAAAAGTTCACTTTCAAATGTCTTGCAACACTGTGCAGCGCGTTTTGGTTGCCGCAATGTGTTACAAAAGCTTTGTGGAGCAACGCGGCGTATGCTTGATACATATATTTTTGACTGCTGCAAAAACTTTGACAAAGTGCACCAGGCCAAAAAGTCACGCTCAGTCATGGTTTAGTCATATTTTGCATTTGCTGCTGCTGAAGGTAAAGCCAAATAAAGTTGATTTTAAGTGAAATATGCGGCACTCAACTGAGGCCATTGCCATCAAAAAAAAAAAAGAAAAAAAAAAAAAAAAGCCAACTCGCCGCTAATTTCACTTTAACTTGCACAAAAAATTTACATATATACCCGACTATATATATAGTATGACCAGTTGCCAGGTGGAAGTTAACTGATTTTAGGTGTCAACCAAACACGTCAGCGTGGCCAAAATACAAAGTAAAAGCAATTTTTTAGAAAATATTTTTTTAACTTTGCGTTAAAGTAAATAAATATATATTACAAAAATATAGTTTGAACTTCGCCCTAGGCTAACATTAGAGTCACACAAATAAGACATTTATATTTAATGCAATTTGTGTAGATTCTTTCATTTTTCCTTACTTCCGCTTCGGGGTGTTGCCAAAGTTAATTAAATGTGCACTAGACTACACCAAAAAAAAAAAAGATGAAATTATGGGTATTCAGGGTATACTCGAACTACATATTAAGCTAGTAATAGGTTATCAAATAAACTGTGCAACAATATTTAGTTTAAGGGAAATTAACGGAAATGAAGGGAAATGGCGTTATGACTAAAAAAGAATTTTTAAGGCACTTTTTAAACTTAATATAAATAATATCAAATAAAGAATATGAAAGCTGATGAAACCACCTTTCAATTGATATATATATATATATATATATACTAAATCTTTAGTATAGACTAAGTTATTAGTCTGCCAATCTAGCTTTATTTTTAATCTTCACAATTTTTTGACCTTAATAATTTTTATAAATTTTTTTACCCATACAAAAGATATTATAACCATATCACGAAATGATTAAAGCTAAGAAAAAGACGTCTTCGAGCCCCATAGTATATATATTCCTGATCAGGATGACGAAGTGATTATTTTTTTGGTTTATTTTTAAGGTATTTTGATGAAACTTGGTACAGATGCATTTAGTTATTGTATGTAGTTTGTGTATCAAAATCAGCCTGATCTTACTACTATATCATATAGCTGCCATAGGAACAATCGAAGAGACTTGTCATTTGTATGAAAAACTGTTTTTGTATTTCAAATTATTAAAACCTAACTCAGTAAACGGATGTAGTATTATAATCTGTAAAATCACAAAAGATTTTATCCAGATCGGAGCACTGTCCAATGCATAGATATAGTTTAGTATATTTTTAGAATTTTTTGTACAACATTTTTGAATTGTTTTGCAGTATTTATGTATATATTAAAATATGCACAATCTGACAAAGTTTCATCCAAATCGGACCGCTATATTATTACTTTCTCATCTGTTTAATGTTTAGATCGTTTTAGAATATTTTTAGTGTTTCTTTGAAGAAGTTTTCCTATCACTAAATTTTTATGAATATTTTTTATTGATTTGCCATCAATTTTGTGTATAAAACAATGTTTGTTTTAACAGAAATTGTTTATTGTATTTCATTTCTTCTTATTGTTTCTTAATTCAAATAAACGCTTTTTGACAATAACTTCAGATTTTGGAGGTGACTTTCAATTTTTAAATATGCAGAAATATTCTAATCGATTATAACTACAGCGTATTAATGATCATTTTTCATATTTATTAACTTTTCTTAATTTTTTTTATCACAGTGATATGAATGCTAAATTTATTATTTAAATATTGAACAAAATTTTAAAGATCTTCATCTCTCTTTCTTTCGGTTTCGGTCTCTTTGGGAACTCGTATTTAAATCAGTGATCGCAACTAATAAAATTTTTATATTTAAAAAATAGACCAAAAAGAATTATTTATGGATTTTATCAATAATTTCGACAAAAACTCCTTTTTCTATACAAAAATTAAAATTATGAAATTTAAATTAAATTTCAATTTTTATTCAAAAAATAAAAAATAAAATATAACAAAAATTAATAATAAAAATTATTTGCCAACTTTAATTTAAACGTTGAAAATAATGTCAAAAGTTCAGTTGAATAAAAATTAAGTTTTGAATATCTATTCATTATTTATTTGATTTTTAAATATTTCATAGTTAATATTTAATATTTTATAATTTTAATTTTCGTAACGAAAAATACATGATCAAATTGAATTTTTTAATAATTGTTAGAAATAAAAATTTATGCTGAATTAGTATATTTAAGATTTTTCAATTCATCTAGATAATATTTTTTAGGCTTGATTTTCTTTGACGCCTTTTTGTGTTGCCTTATTTAAATGAAAAGTTTGTAGTTGAATAAAAATCTTCTCAAATATATAGTTGATAGTTTGATTCACAGTGCCAGATTGCATAACATGAATGCGGCTCAACATTTGTGCAGATTTTCTATTTTTAATAAAGCAAAGCGCAAGGTCAGACGCCAATTTTGTTGGCTTGCTTCTGCCTTACCGCTGGTTGAGTGCCACAACCAAAGGGTTTTTAGAGGTTAGCACTTAGCGGGGGTTTTTAAGCCAAATCAAAAAAAAAAAAAAAAAAATTTCAAGCGAAAAGGCGCACAATATCTGGCAAAAAGGCAGCAGAACTAACTAACGTTGTCCCACCATTTTGACCATTCGCCACAAGGACGCCGAACTGAGCTCAGTCATTTAATGCCAATGTCCTGTGAGCAGAGAGAGAGAGAGAGAGAGAGAGGGAGAGAGAACGAGATGCCAAAGTTCTTTCGCAGTTAAAGCCAACATTTCGTAAACTCATCATAAAAAAACCCAAAGCTAAAGAATATTGCAGTTGAATGCTAACGACTGCATAATACTCTCTTTTTACTTTGATTTAAATTTTGCACAATTTCACAATTGTTATTTCATATTGTAAAAAAGATTATAATCTTCAATATATTCTATATATTCTATAAATCCTGCAAATCTTTTATGTTGACTGTATTGATAATTATCATAAGAATATATAGAATTTTTCATATTAAAATTTATAGAATTTAAAGATCATTATATTCTTGGCTCAAACCTTTCAATATAATAAATATTCGTAAATCTCGAATACTCGATAAAAATATATATATATATATCTTACTTTTAAAAATAAATTAGAAATACGTTGGCTTTTAGGTAATTCTGAACCTCCTGAAATATTCTAATTTCTGAACATTTTATTAAAATATAATTTAAAAAAATGCAGTAAATTTACTTCAAAAAATCTAAAATAAAACTCTCTTTTTAGTTAATTCTATTATCAAAAAACAATAAAACAAAAGGTAATAATTCAGTACAATACATATTAAAAGTTCCTTTTTTTTTATTAAAAATCAAAAATAAATGCAAAAAAAAACCTTAAAAATTTCACTTCAATTAAATTAAATAAATATTTCCACATAAAAAAAATCAATGTGTATTCAAAAAATATAATTAAAGATAATTACGTCAATTCTCAAAGTAATGTATAACAAAACCTAATTCAACTTTCTGGAAATTAAATTAAAATTACTAAAGGTTCCAATTTGTGAGCGTCGATATAATATATAAAAATATATAATTTGATATATAAAAATATATAATATAATATATAAAAATGTATAAATACAATAGTAATAAATTTGCAGCATCTAACTATAAGATTATAAATTCTAAGCATTTGCAAAGGCAACAATGAACTAAATCATATTTTTTTTGGGTTTAAACTTTTAATAAAATAAAGTTCACAATTCTAGCAAGAACTCAAAACCCCAACCGATATATACATATATTATTATATATAAGTATAAAGCATAAGTTTAATTATATATTAAAATTCAAGTCTAAAAACAATTGCAATTGCTGATAACTTTCATTAAACAAGACGCTTTGGTTTGATAAAAATAAATTTTATTCAAAAAAGTTGCAAGTTTGCCACAAACAAAAAAATAAAGATTTCAACATGAAATTATCGCAAACTTTTTGCTGTCATCAACTATAAAAGTAATTGCCAGGTGTATAGTTTTAATAATAATTTTTATTTAGAAAAATTATGAGTAAATAATTATTTCTGAATTTTTCACAAAAAAATTGGCAAAAAACTCTTTTGATCCGAAAATGAAAATTATGACTTAAAAATTCAATTTCAATTTTTAAAATAAAATTATAAATTAGCTCTATGAACTATTATAATAAAAATTGATATTAAATATTATTTGACAACTTTTATTTTAAAAATTAAAAATTATAAATTTTTTTTCAATTTTTATTTTAATTCTTAAAAATAAAACTTGCTATTGAATTTCGTCTGAACCAAGAGTATTAAAAAAGTAAATTTTTTAAATGTTAGCTAATAACAATTAAAATAATTTTAAAATCATAGAAAATAGGAAAAATAAATTTAAATTTATATTAAATACTATTGCACAGTTTCAAATAAAATTTAACTCGCACATTAATTATTCAAAATAATACTGGGCTTTCGTTTTGAATGCTTTTGCTGTCCTTGACAATAATAGTTATAACAATTATAGTAAAAACTAAAAATCAGAAATATACTAAAGTATTAAAAAATATTAGAAAATAAAAAAAAATCTCTTAGTCGACCACACACTCGATTCGGGAAATTTCCACTTAAATAGACTTCAAATTAAATCGGAATGTGTAAAAAAAAAAAATTAAAATTAAATTAAACTATTTTGCTAATCTAGAAAATATCAGATATTTTCGCCATGCCAATATAATATATGAGTAGTAAATTCCAGCAAAAATATTTTTTCCACAAAAAACTCATTTCTCAAACAATTTTTTTTTTAATAGCAACTATATGATATAATGAACCGATCTGTAGGTATTTTTATAGAGCCTAAAATTACAATAAATTGGTAAAGTTTTTAAAGCAATAAAATAAAAATATCACACAAATATTTAACATTATAAAATGTTTGATTAAATTAAACAAAACAAAAATATCCAATAAAAAATGTTTGATTTAATTGGAAAAAAATAAAAATAAATTGCTTATAAATTTATTAAGGTTACAAATTTAAATAGAATTTTTACAAGCCATCAAACCACATATACACTCTATAACCATTTGCAAACAGAGTATCACAATAATTAAAAAGTTTGCAATCGAACGCGTTGGCAAATAGAATACAAGTTGCCAAAAGCCACTCGAATATTGGGGGCCAGAAAGCTTAACCAACATTCAGGTGTTGGCCAACTGGCCAGTTTTACAGTTATCCACTTTCAAAAGTTGCCAACAATTTGATCTTTTAGCCCTTTTCTGCCCCCCTCCCACGCACCACTTCAGATTGAGTTGCAGCGTTGCAATTGAATGCCAGTTAACTTCAAGTAAATGCCAGGTAGTTCAATCTGTTTAAGCATACAGAGTACAGAGTACAAAAAAAAAGAAAGAATTTTCCAATCAATTCTATTTCTTTGATTCCATATTTTAAGCCCCAAACACTTCAAGTCAGAACTTGGCCATTTCCCTGTTTTACTTTTGTATCAGTTTCTTGGTAAAAAGATTATAAAAAAAATCCTTAATACCCTTATATAGTACTTACTTGAATGGGATTTTATAAATTTGCAACAAAGTATGTAACGTTTTAAAGAGCTGCAGTTCAATAAAGCACATGTGTTCCTGATCTGATTGTTTTCTATATAAAATAATTTATTCAAATTAAAGTTATCTTATTGAAACTTAGCATGAATAATTCCCTTAGGTATAGGCAATGCATATATGTATATTAATACTGACCAAATCAGAATTCTATATCATATAGCTACCATATAAAGTCAAGACTTAAAATTAAATTTCTTTGTGATAACCTGTTTTATTTCTCAAGATGCCTAGAACAAAATTTATCAGCTTATAGTCTCTCCTATAGGAAGTTCGATCGAAAAACGATTTTTTTTTTTAAATTAACAGTGCACTAAAGAGGTGGAGAACTATCGATAGCACTATCGACACTATCGATGGTTGGACGCTTTCGAGCTACCTTCGATACACTGCACAGTGGACCGGATAGCCACATATTTGACAAAAGACATTCGAAAATTTTCTGAAAATAAAACTAAATTTTTAACTAATATAATCAAGCAATAAACTCAATAAATATTTTTGCTATAAATGCAACCCTGCAATTTTGATCGTGTGGCAAAGTCTAATGTTTAGTCAGCTGATTGTTTTGATAAAATTGAGGGGAATTTTTTATTAAAAGATTTAATTGAATTAAAAGTAATTGAGCGATTTGTCTTTTTAAAATTTATGCACTGATTATTTATATTATTCCATATTTATAACTATTTACGATACGAAAAATAAAAACAATATTCCGAATCCCTTAAAAGTTTTGTCCGTTCAAAATTAAATATTCAAATGTTATGACGTATCCGCAATGTTGTCATATATGGATGGTAAGGTTTAGGGTGTTCAAACGAACTTCAAATTCTGTTTAAATAATCTGCTGCCTATAATTAAAAAATATACCAAATTTTAACTCGATATCTAGAATATTTGGCGATATGGTTCACTGTGCAGTAGACGCCCGCAAATAAAAAAACACTTTGTTTTTAATGTAATTCTAATTTCTGAAATATTCTAACTTCTGAACTTTTTTTTGTACATAAAAAAAAAAATTAAGTAATTTTACTTCAAAAAGCTCGAATAAAACTCGTTTTTTAGTAAATTCTATTAGTTAAAACCAAGAAATTTAAATATAATCTTTTGTGCGAAACGTTTTATAAGTTCTTTTTTCAATTAAAAAAAAATTAAATAATTAAATAAAAGTGGATGCAACAAAACAAAACATAAAAATTTAATTCAATTACATGAAATATTTTACTATTATTCAGAAAATAATATTCAAAAAATTACTAAAATATGTATTACAAACAATAAGTAAAAATTTCGGGAAATTTTAATTACAGAAAGTTCCAATTTGCGTCGACAGTATTATTTTCATTCCGAGAAAAAATTAAACAGTCTAGATTTATTGAAATCCCCACAATAGTTTGCTTTCATACTTTTCACATTTTGTGCATATTTTACATTTAATCTTAAATCTATTAAAAAAAATAAAATAAATATTTGCCTAGTCGAGTGTCGAGACTGACTAAGAGATAAACTGTACTCAATTCGAAAATATTTGTCATAAAAAACGTCAAGTTCTATTTTAATTTGCAGTCTTAAAATTTAAAAAAAAAAATTTTTTATTATTTTTATTTTTTTTTTTTTTTTTTGATTTTATCATTTAAAATTACTGTTATTTTCCAACAACTTAAATTAAACTGAACAAAAAATAATAACAAAACAACTTAACAAAAATAAATCAAAATTAAGTCTGGTTATTAATAACAACTTAAAAAAAAATACAAAATTAAGTCTAAATTTTTTTTATTATTATTTATTATTTTCTAATTATTTAAACTTTTTTTTTATTTATTATTTTTATTTATGTTTTAATTTTGATTACTGACCTTGTTGTTAACAGCAAATATCATCGATTTTATTGAAATCGCAGCTCACAATAATTTCATAATAAACTTGCAACTTTTTCTTATTAAATTCCTTTGCACACAAACCAAGCCCTTTAGCCCCGTGAAAGCTCTAAACAATTGCAATTGCTTTCAAACTTAAGTCTAAAAAAATTAAATGCCAACTTTTAGCACATACTTAGTATAGTATATTATATATTCTATATGTATATTAATAAAGCACTTGGCTTTGTTTCAGAACACACAAAGTGTGTTACGCATAAGTTGGAAGTTGAAGTTGCCTTCTTGGCTAATCAGTAAAATGAAGATACTTAAAACAATGGCGATTGTTGTATTATTATCCACGTGGATGTGGTATTATAATGTAGGCGGTTCAGGAGGTCAGAGAGGTGCATAAAATATATATAATGCTGTGCCTGCACTATACACTATACTACATAAAAGACAAAGAACAAAAAAAAAATAAAAACCGTGCAAAATATCAGACAACGTTAAGAGGTACACTGCAAACTGCTGGACAGGCAGAAATTTACAAAAAAAAAATATAACAGAGAGGTGGCTGGGAGCAACATTTATATATATATATAGTATATATACACTATATATTGTTGTTATCATTATTATGACTGGGCCTTTGTTTGCCAGCCTCTCGGACAGGCCAAAAACTGTTGCATTGTATTTTTCCCGACGACCAAACATACAAAACAAAGAAACACTGCGACGGGGTTGACAAAGGGCGGGGAGATGGCTTTTTGTTGATACCCTATTAGAGTGTAATAAAAATTTTAGAGACAATTTGTAACGCATTAAGTTAAACGCTGCTTTATGGAATTTTTTAATCAATATCAAAGTCGAAAACTCGTTTTTAAACTCTTCAAAACTCTTGCCACAGTTTGATAATATAGATCTATTGACAAATTTAATTTAAATTATTTGAAATGTAGAGTAAAAAGATTAATTAAAAACTTATTTTCTAATTATTATATTTTTATCTAATTCTTGTCCTTTTGGCTAAATAGTTTTAGTGAAAATAACAAAACTAATGGCTTATTTAAATTTAATTATTTTAAAAAAGGAATACAGCAAAAAATAATTAAAAACATTTTTTTTTTAATATATTTGGAATTTGTACTTATTATATTATTAGTTAATTGCTGTCTTTTTGGATTTTTTAATTTAACACCTTTGGACAGACCCAGCCTAAAATTTTTAGCCTTTCCCTTTTTTAAATATTTAATATTAATTAAGTAAAATGCTTAAAATATTGATTTTTCAAAAAAAAATTAATTAATTCATAAATAAATAATAAATAAATGATAAAAAATAATAGTAATAAAAAAATAAAATAATAATAAATAAAAAATAAAAAATACACAAAAAAAAGTTAAAAATAAAAAATTAAAAATAATAAGTAAATAATAAATAAATAATCAATAATAATAAATAAATAATAAATAATAAATAAATAATAAATAAATAATAAATAAATAATAAATAATAAATAAATAATAAATAAATAATAAATAAATAATAAATAAATAATAAATAAATAATAAATAAATAATAAATAAATAATAAATAAATAATAAATAATAAATAAATAATAAATAAATAATAAATAAATAATAAATAAATAATAAATAAATAATAAATAAATAATAAATGAATAATAAATAAATAATAAATAAATAATAAATAAATAATAAATAAATAATAAATAAATAATAAATAAATAATAAATATATAATAAATAAATAACAAATAAATAATAAATAAATAATAAATAAATAATAAATAAATAATAGCTAAGTAAAATTTAAATAATAAATAAATAACAAATAAAAAAATTATAAATAATTAATAAATAATAAATAAATAGTAAGTAAATGATAAATTAAAAAATATATAAATAATAAATAATTAATAAATAAATCAAAAAAATATATAAATACCAAATAAAAAATAAATAATATATAAATAATAAATAAACATAAAATATATAAATACTCAATAATAAATAAGTAATAAAAAATTAATAAAAATATAAATAATAAAAAATAAATTAATAAATAATAAATTAATAATAAATAAAGATAAAATAGAGATAAATAAATATGAACTATGTCTGAAATACCCCGAAATGTGCTCAGTATAAAGATCGAAGCAGTATATAAAAGAATCATAAAATATATATAAAATAAAATAAACTACAATATAATCCTTCACATCGCTCAGTTTTAGAGCTATATTATCTTAAAAACTCTGGAAATATGCAAATATAAGGGAACTAAAACAAAATCGAAAATTATCGATAAAAAATTAAGTTGTATTTTATTTATTTATTTTTTATATTTTTTATACTTATTTTACCTAGATTTAATACAAATCAAATTTCTATATATTAAAATAACCAATTTAGATGTTTAGTTTTATAATCGATCATGAAATTTGTGTTTTATCAGAGAAAAATTGATCGATGAGGGGATTAAATAACTTCGGTATACGAAATTCTATTTTATTCTGTCTTGTTGTTTTTTATGATGTTGTATAGTTAGTTGGCAAGATTGCGAATGTTGTCAGAGTTTGGGTTAGCAGACACTGTATTGTGGCTTGTGGTTTAAGTTCTATAGCTTGGATATATATGGAGAATAGGCCGTGTTTCCTCTAAACAATGCGGCAATGGAAATGTTATACCCTGTGGCCAGTGTTTCAGTATTTCAGTGTTTCACTGTACACATTGCCTTTGCACAGTGGCTTAAGATTGTTATTTTTAATGCCCAGTGGGTATAAAAAGCAAATAAGTTTGTGCTTATCAATTATTAAGACTTGGCCAAGAAATGGCTGTAAAAAATGAACTCCTTTTTTTTACTTAATAACATCATTGTATTGTTGAACTTTTCAGTTAAGCAACAGTAAAGCAAATAGGTTAAAAAGGTTGAAACTTGATAGCTACCCACTTCAATATACTCTGTTCAAAATGTTCTCTTATTTTGGATTTTTTTTATATTTTATATAGTTTTATATTTATTTTGATAGGCTTAAAAATGTGCTTGATACCTTAAACATAACGAGTATACATTTAATAGAATCAACGTTTAAAATTGTTTAAGCTTTTTACACAAATGTTGCTTAATTTTGTAGGAAAACATAGTCAACATTATAACAAATTCAATACTCAATTATTTTTTTTTTTTTAAATGTATTAATATTTATTAAAGGCTTAAATGAAGATTCAGATGTTGATATTAATATTGTTTTTGAAAAAATCTGAACAGTAGCCATCATAAAGATTACATTTCAGCTGACAAAATAAATGTTATTTGCCTTAAATTATTTATATTTTCTAATAAAGTTGCAAAAATTCATACTGAAAAGAAATTAATCAGAAAATTCACTTAATGCTTAATATATCGATTATTTCTTTAATATTTAATTTTATTAAATTAAAGACATTAATTAACTAATAAATCATAGCCAAGAAATTACACAAACCAATTACTTTTAAATTGCAGTAACCATATTGCCATTTCAAAAGAAATAAATTATGATTTTTCTGAAACCAATTAATTGAAAGATTCATAATAAATCGATTATTTCTGAAATATATATGTTCCTAAATTTTTTCTCTTAATATTCAAAGCTTTTTCTTTTTTTTTAATTAAAAAAAAGTTCAATAAATTTACACTGAAAAAAAATAATCGAAAAATCCATTTAATGTTTGAAAAATCGATTATTTCTTAAGAATTTAATTTCCTTAAATTATAAACATTAGAAAACTTATAAAAACAAATTCAAAAAATTACAGCAATCATTTAATTTTAAATTGCAGTAATAATATTGTCATTTCAATAAAGATTTTTTTTTGATTTTATCGAAACTAATTAATTGCAGAAATTCATGTAATTAATTGATAATTTTTTTTTATGCTATTGAATTTTTCTTAAATTAATTTCAAAAAAAATAATACATATGCAAAATAGAAAGAATGAATATTGAAATTAATAAATTAAAAAATTCATGTTTTATATTGATTATTTCTGAATTATTTATGCTCTTAAATTTTTCAAAAAATGCATTTAAAAAATTGATGTACTAAATCGATTATTTCTGAATTATTCATGCACTTAAATTGTTCATTAATTTTAATTTAAAAAACAAATAATTAAAAGATCATGTTTTCAATCATGTATTAAAATTAAATTTAAAAACAAAACGTATGCAAAATTGAAATATTATTTATTGAAATTAATAAATTGAAAAATTCATGAATTAAATCAATTATTTCTGAGTAATTTAAAAATTTTATAAAAAATAATTTCAAAAAATATTTTTTTAAAAGAAAAATACATATGCTAAATTGAAAGATTATTTATTGAAATTAATTTATCGAAAAGATCATGAAATAAAGCGATTATTTCCAAATTATTTATGCTCTTAAATTATTCTCAAAATTCATATCTTTTTATTGAAATTGAAAGAAATATTTTTTTGGAAATTTGTTTTCAATATTTTGAGCAATTTTTAGACACTGTGCGAATGTACTTAGTAGGTATTTCGTCTCTACAATCTTGGACTTGGGTGTTAATCAGCCAAGCTGAACATTGGCGAGAGACTTATAAATGAAGATGATGATGATGTTGTTGTAGCTGTTTGTGTGTGCGGGTGTGTGTGTCTGCTATATACACGTGTACTTAAAATGTTCTACATGCAACATGAGGGGGCATGCAGCATGGAGACAATGATTTGCATATATGAAACTGCAGCTGCAGCTTGCCGCTGGGCCGCATTTACATGCATCACTTGTTCTACTTATAAATGTATAAATGTGCCACAGTGTGTGTGTGTGTGTGTGTGTTGGTTGTGCAAGGACGAAAGGGGCAACTGACAACAAGCACATGGCCATCATAGCCTTGATCTTGATATATATATATATTCTTTTTTGTACATATATGCACAAGTAGCTGGCCAAGAAAAAAAAGTGAAAGCGACTTTCTAATAGGCCAACTGTTACTAAAGCAGTTACCAAATAGACAGGCTAAAGAACGAAATAAAAACTGAAAAAACCTAAAAGAAAGCAAAGAGAAAATTACGGCAAATATATAATGTAAAACCCTGTTAACAATCGCAGTGTAAATTATATATGCATCAACTTAAATAATAAAACAGCAAACAGAGCTCACAAAGTGTCTACAAAAATCTCGGTTAACCAGACGTTTAAATGTCAATTGTAAATTGAGCAAAAAAAAAACAAAAAGTTAAGTAATTATTGGGCTAATAAAGCTATTATATATATTTATATATAATTGTATATTATGCAGTAAAAATTAACATATATACATAAGTACAATATATAGCTTTAAAACTGAAAGATCAAGATCAGCCAGATGGAAATAATTAAACAAATTCAATTATTAATGTATATTAAAAATATATATTTGAATACCAATCCTTTCTGAGTGGGGTAGGGGAATTATACGAGTATATATATATTAGGGCGAGTCCCTTTGTTCAAGTCAAAAAAATCGAATTCTTTAAAGATTTATAAAAAAAATTTCCCTATTAAACTTTGTGTCGAAAATCAATTGTTTCGGGTCAAAAAATAAACAAGGGAATCTAGCAAAAACTCTTAGAAAATTGCACTATTTAACTTTGTGACTAAAATCAATTTCTAGCCTACGCTTCCTAAAGTTTTCGACTTGGGGTACTTTAAGGTATTTAAATATCTTTATTTATAAAAAAAAATTTAACATTTTACAATCATGCTGAGCCGAATTCTGATTCATCTTTTTACAACAAATTTTATAAATATTTGATTCTGTTAATTAGCCAAACAGGCTGAGGCTCATTTAAGAAAGTCCGAGCCAAAAGTCAATAACTTTTGAGTGTAGTGAGATATCGCTCTGAATTTTTTATTAAATATCCTTTATTATGTTTAGGGGAGAAATTATTGTACCGCGACAATCTATTTTACCCTCTTCAGAGCTTCAGAGCTCACTCATCAACCCTATCTCCTGCACAAATGACAGAATTTTGGCAGGATTAAGAGCTACTATATCTCATGGCTGGCAGATATGCCTACCCAGGACTTTATGTCTTAAATATCCTTTAAAAACCAAAATAAAAATTTTGAACAAAAAATAAATGGCAGGAGAAAGATCATAGCTCAACGATCATACGCAAAATATCGTTATTTTCAAAACTTAAAGTTTTTGTAAAAATAAATTTAAAAATACATTTTTTAAATATTTTTTGTTTTCATTTTTAAAAAAGTGTTAAATTTTCTAATTTATAATTTTAGTAAATATTTTTCGTTTTTTGCTCCAGTTAAAATATGTTATTTCGTTTAATCTTGACCTTGGCCTTCTGTATAAAGTTAATAAAAAAAATAATAATATTTACAAAATTTTTTGTAAAATTATGGTTCAGATATGAGCCCAATACGTTTGGAAAATGCGTAATTTTTTTTACAAAACCCAGAATACCTTAAATACCCAAAAAAAAAAAAAAACCTTAAAATACCTCAATCTGCAATCTTTACGCTTCTTAACGAAAGCTGGCAATTGTTTTAAGACACATAATTTTATGTTGAACTTTTGTTAGAGTTCTTCATAGATTACGATGCTGAATTCTGAAAAAAAAATTGACCCGCGCTAATATATACACATAGAATTTATAAAAGTCGACATTAAATGCAAAAAACATTTTGCAAGAGTTTATCAAATTTAAAGAGAGAAAAATTACTTTCAAGACTTCTTAGACTTAAAACTGAACCGATTGCGAATTGCTTTTTGATCAACTGTGCATTAGTACATCAACTTCCATTTATAACAAAAAATAAAATAAATAAAAGAATATATAAAAAAACAATATATTTCAACCAAAGCAAAAAATGCCAAAGATTTTAAGAAACAATATATTTTCAGAAACAATTTATTTACAAACACAACTTTGCTTTTGTTATTTAACTAAATGCTTAACTGAATATGCAACAATAAGACTTAATCAATTTGTAAACAATTGCAAAAATAGCATACTTGAATTTCCTATATTTATTTTTGGCTTTCAGCTTTGGTGCTTTAATGTGACACAACAACTAAAACTAAAGCCCATTGCATGTTTTATTGACCCAGCTCATTGATCTCTAAAATTGACAAGCTCTCTGTTATTTCATAGTAGAAATATTTTATTATTTTATTTGAGTTTCTAGCTGCATATTCAATAAATACATATTTAAATAGATATACATACATATGTATACTCTTGCCATATATCAACCACAAAACCAACATTTATTTTCCTTTGTAATTTGATTATTCAACAATAAATAGAATTAGGTTTTATGCCCATATGTATATATATATATATATATATATATGCAGAGGCAACTAGCCCGTATCAACTGCTATTGTCACACTGGGCGTATGCGCAATAAATTTTGTCAGCTATATTAATCATACGCCTCGTGGCCTCGCGCTGTTTCGTTTTAGATGCGGGAAAAATATATATACATTTATATATGTATTTATGTGTGTGTAACAACTTTAAGCAGCTTTTTTATTTGGCAACATTTTGAGACAAATACACAATACTTATGAATTTACTTTTATTAAGATTAAATAAATGTTTCTTTTAAGTATTAGAATTTGTCTAGCGGAAAAAATATTTATTGGTAAAAAAGTAGATAAATTTTTTTTTAAAGGAGAAGAAAAACAGGATTTTTAACAAAGTTGATCTGCATTTTTGGATAAATTTTAATTTCAAATATCAATTCAATTATAATATATATTTTAAACTTATTCACTGAGGGCAAAATAACGTTTCAAAATGTAGAACAATTCGTGTTAATTTATTTTATTTTGCTCTGAATTAATTGTTGTTAAAAAAAAAAGAAAGCTAATTCTTGGATTTTACTCTGATAATATACTAAAACAAGCTTCAATTTTATCATAATAAAAAAGTGTTGCATACTTGCTGGCGCTATATGGTGCAGACATGTGTGACTATAATTCCCAAATGTTTGTTTTAGCAATTATATAAGGCATAAAATTAAACTTTTTTTTAAACCTATTTTTCAGCAATAATTTTATCTTTTAAAATTAAGTAAGAGCAATATTTTTGCTTTTAAGAAAATAGGTTAATAGTAGACTATTGTCAACGAATGTTTATAGTTTCGGTAATTTTTTGAATAAATATTTTTCTCAGTGCAATTCTATTGTAACTAAAATGTACACATGTTTTCCATTTAACTCTGATTATACGTAAAAAACAGTTTATTAAGTTTTCTACTCTGCACACAACGTTTGCAATTCAATTTCTTTTAACGCACAGCTTTTTATGTTAAATTGTAATTGAAATAAATTGTTTAATGAATTTTAATAAGATTTTCTTTTATGTTGTCTATTCAATTTCTTTCCGCAATTTTTTTGTTTTGCATAATTTATCAATTCTTCTTTATATCGCATCCGTAAACGCGCAAGTGTTACCATGAAATTGACCTAGAATTAAATTGCCTAATTTTTTTGTATTAAAACTTTGACTTTGATTTCATGTTTCTTTATAAATATTTTTAGTTTATTTCTTTTAAATTTTTCTTTATTTTACATAAGTTTATTCAAAGTATTTTGTTTTTTTTTGTTAGTTTCCGTTTTTGTAATCAGTTTAATGGCAACCAATTTAATTTCCCTATTTTTGCAGTTCTTCTTTATAATATATCCTTAAACGCACAGGCTTTAAATATCAAATTCAAATTGAAATTGTTGAATTTAAAGTTTTTCCTAAAGTTCGCATCAAATTGTTGTTTTTCTCGCAATATTACAACCGTAAACACGCAGCTTTTGCTATTTTTTTTTTTTAAATTGAAAATATAAACTGTTCAATGGACTGCATAAAAATGTTATTTTGCCTTCAAAATTATTTTGAATGCTGCGCCAATTAAAAATGATTTAAAATTCCAAACGTTCTTTGAACTGTTCAACTTGTTAGCTTCATTTTTTGTGAATTTTATTATAGCACACAATTGTAGCATAATTGCAATAAAACGCACACAACCACAAACACACACCACACCACACACACACACCTAGGAGCTAACGATCCTTGGGGCAAGCACAAAGGACATTTTGGGGGGAAGAAGCATTGCTGCTAATTAGAGCAGAGAGCAATTGTTTGGCATGTTGGTTGTCTCATTGTGAACTGAGCTGCTGCTGGCCAGCGGCAAAAGGACATTCGACAAGCTGCCAATTGTCAGTTTTGCAGTTGCTGCCCCAAAAATTTGCTAGAAAGGACGCCAACCTTTACGAGCTGGATATTGTAATGAGCTGCATGTAAATTTTAATTAATGCTCGTCAAGTAAACAGCAGTCTTTTGGCCTGCATTGGCAATTAGAGTTAGTCTGGATAAGCCTGGCTAGGGTCAGCTATGCAACCCACTCACACACACACTACAAAAAATCCTCAAACATCCAAGCCAGACAGGACAACCAATCCACATGGAATTCAACCTCCAAAACTGTAGCAAGCCGGGCAAGCGGAAGCGGAAGAGCAACAAAAACCAAATGTGCACACAGCGTGCTGACATAAGAAAAAAACAAATAAAAAAATAAATAAATAAAAATGTTGCTCACTCGACTGCCATATACTCTCTTTTTGAACCAAGCCTTTAAAATGCTTAAAAGTAAACTCTAAAAAACAATAATTTTTTTTTTTTAAATAACAATATAAATTTAATTTTCATTAGCAATATATCATAATAATTAATTAAAATCCATTGGGAAATACAGAAATGTGCTATATACATGTGAATATTTACATGATTATTTAAGTTGTCTAAAAGTAAACTCTATAATAAATTTCTTAAGTCAAGCTTAAAAGATTATAGAACTACATACATGTTCAGTTTTTTCAATTTTTGTTACGTTATTGCAAAACCAAATAATTCTATTATTTGTATTGAAAACTTTTGTTTTTTAATAACAAAAAAATATTTTGTAAATCAAATTTTTTTTTTTTGTTTTAATATGAAGATTAATTCAAGATTGCGTTGTCTCATTAAAAAAATATTAAATTTCTATGCTAAAATTATTACTTAATGTATTCATTTTATTTATCACAAATTCGCATTTACTTGATTTTGTAACACATAATTATCCTCTTACAAAGGGATTTAAAAAGGAAATAAAAAAGTGTGTAGAAACCACTAAAAAAAATCCAGAAATTTACTGTCTTATTAAAAAAAAAAATAATTAGATTTCTTGTTAATATTTTGTTGATAATTTATTAAGGTTTAATGAGATAATTTTGTTTATCGAAAATTCGCATTTATTTAATTTGATAACACGAAATTATATTCTTAGAAAGGCATTTAAAAAATAATAACATAGTATGTAGAAGCAATTTAATATTATTTTATATCATAAAAAAAAATTTAATTTCTTATAAAAATTGTATTTATAATTTATTTATACTTATTCGCACTTGCTTGATTTTTTAACAAATAATTATACTCATTGCAAAGGGGTTTAAAAATAAATTGAATAGTAGGTTGAAACATTTATAAATATATCTAAATTAAGTCTGGTTAATTGGGAATTATAGGCGCAGCGTAATGCAACAAACAGCTCCTACAAGTATGCAACACTTTCAGTGAAGCACTATAAATTCTTATCATGGTAAAACTGGAAGTTGTTTTTTTTTTGGTATTTTGATTATTTGTGAATAAAATATAATATTGAAAGATTTATTGTTCTTCATTTTGGAAAGTAGTTTTCGTTGATTTAAGCTTTTAAGCAGATCATACATAAGTAGTTATTTATTACTAAATTCGCTTCTAGCCTAATAAATTTGCTTAAAGTGAAAAGCAATCTGATTCGTCTTTATAACAACAATCAGCTCCTCTTGCTGCACAACCAGGAGTCCACGTGAAGAATTGTCAACAAGGAAAAAGAAATCATTTCTTAACCCTGTATTTTTATCTTGGAAATTTAACCAGCAGCTGTTTTCATATTATAACAAATTTTGCTGGTCTAGCTGCAATAGAAAACTCAGTAAACAACCTTTCATTTTTTTTTCTCGCAAAATAGAGTATAAGAGAGTAAGGAAGAAGACACAAATAACAAAAAAGAGAAAAGAGAAAAGAAACGGCAAGTAAAACAAAGACCAAAAGAATAGATAAACAGACAAACGGTTTTGCGGCACACTGGGGTTAGCGAAAGCGTGCAGACGAAGGGACAAGCGGGGTGTTGTAATGGAATAACGGCTTTGGTACATTCACAAAAACAAAAATAAAAAATAAAAATAAAAAACTCGACTGCAGTTGGATTTGGTCAGCGCAGCGCGGCAAAGTAAGCTACATTTTTTTTGCATTTCTTTTAACATTGCATTTGCAACATCATTATCATCATCAGTATCATAATCATGATAAACAGCATCATCAGCAACATCATTAGCATTATCATATTGCATCATCACAAATACAGATGCTAAGCTCCTTTACAAGCTGCCAGTTTTACCAGCTGCCACAAAGCACAGTGCTTCAAAAATGTATTTAACATAATATAAAATTTAAATTACATTTTAATATATAATTCCATGCGTACTTTTTGAATAACTAAAAACTTTCAAAGCACTTGAAAGTTTCTAGTAAACGTCAAAGCTCAAATCAAATTTCATTTAAAGCTCAACAAAACTAGAATATAATTTGGCAAATTTTGTGGCGATTAAAAAAGCCACATATGAGCCTTATTTGTTTTATCATATTACATAAAGTTTAACTATATCTAAATTTATTATTCATTTTGCTAAAGCTCTGAATCATTAAATCGAAAAAATCAGCAACAAGCTTAAGTTGTGAAAGCACATTTATGCTTTCAAGTACATACCTATTTGCTATTGTTTTAACTTAACTTAATTTAACTTAATTATTATAATACAAATAAAGATATAATAAGCCCAAGTCATATGTCTAAGTTCGCTCTAGAATATAATCAGTTTGTTTTAAATTTTTTTTTTTTTTTTAGGGAAAAAATTCTTCTTAATTTTTTCAAAGTTAATTCAAGGCAAAATTCATTTTCCAGCGGGTGCGTTTTTTTTTTTTTTTTTTTTTGTATTGAGAAAGTGCGTTGCAACGCTCGCCGTGTCAACTGGTAAATATATAATACCTATTTTTGCAATTTCTTTTAGCTTTTCATTTTCAACAACTACATCAATTTCATAATTTTTCTATTAGTTCAAAAATAATACTCATCTCTCACTTATTGTGTAATTATAATTACACATATATATTAAAAAATTATTGTATGCCAAACTTTTCAGAGTCAATTTATAAGTAAAATTCAAAAAAAAAAAAAGTATTTCAAAAATATGTTAACAATACCGCTTTCGAGCCTAACTAGATTTTTGACAATATGTTTGAAAAACTCTGAACATAGTTTAATGAAATTAAAGGTGTTGTAATAAAAAAAACCTATCAACTTGTTGCACAACATTTTTAAATTAGATTATTCGTTTAGAAATTATTAGCAATTGAATTCAAAATTTTTGTATAAAAAAAATACCTACTTCCCTTTTTTGTAACAAATAAAATAATTGTGTTTTGACAAACATTTGAATATGACTTAAAATTAAAAATTTACTACAAATTTATATTAGAAAAACCTCATAAAAAAAATACCAAAACTTTTCATAATATTGAACTTCTTATGTTGCCATTAAAAATATAAACATAAATGTGTTTTTTTTAATGAACTTTTATTAATATTTAAATGAATTTATATAAATTCTCTGCTTTTAAATCACACAAATAGTTTTTTGCTTTTTTAATATTTCTTTCTTATGACATTCTTAAATTATAAAATTCAAATGCCATGTTTAAGCTGCAAAATTCTTTATTAATTTATTAGTCAGACAACAAACTAATTTCTTAATTTTAGCGTAAATATTAGAAACCACAAGCAGTTCTACAAGTTGTTTTAATCTTTTCTCGGCTTCAATTAGCTATTTTCTAAGTATTTCAGAATTATTATTTTTGAGAAATTATAATAACACTAGGAGCCACACAAAGTCTGATTTAATTCAGTTTAACCGACTACGCTACACACTTCAACATAAAACACATATCCATGCAAACCAAGCAGTGCAAAACACTTAAAGTAGTTCAGCAATAGTGCAAACAAGCAGTGCACTTCAGAGGAATGTTATTTATATACACTCAATTAGTTTTTACATTTTTAATATTTATTTTTTATTCTTAAATCTCCCACTGACTACGTTCTTATCCAGTAAACATTTTATATGTCTTGCACCAGTGTGCAGCTTATTGAGAACAGTATGGTAACGTGGCACAAGCGGGGGCAAAGACTGCAACGGCAGTTGCCACAGCGTTGCCACTTAGCAAGGGCCCGTTTCTTGTGCGGTTGCATGTGCAACTTATATGGAAATTTATGCAAAATGGAAAATGTATATTGCCGACAAAAAGGCCAAAAGACAAAAGACAAAAGCCAGAGAGTGTACACTGCACATTGTGGTTAAAGTTATTGCTATATGTAAGTTGTCAGTTGTCGGTTGTTTTGTTGTTGTCGGCTGTCGGTTGTTTGTTGTTGGTTGTTTGTTGTTGGCTGTTTGTTGTTGTTGCCGCCTGGCTTGCCAATGGCAATTAAAAATAGCCAGAGATAAGAATTATAACGCTCACTTTATATAGGCATTATAATTATCATTGGAAAGCAAAAATATATAAATAATGATTTCTAGATTCTCTTTATAAATAGATGTGCATATAAAATAGAAGAGAAAAATAAAGAAAAATTTTATTTTTATTAATTAAAAACAATAAATTATTATATACATAAATATTACATAAATAAATATATAAATAATAGGCATAAAATTTGACTTATTTAAAAAATGATACCAAAATAAAACTTAAAAATATTAAAAATATAAATAGTTATACAAAAATATTAATTCAATATAATAATTAAATAAACAATAAACACTAAATGTAATAATCTAAAACAAAAATTGAGTATTTTAATAATAAAAACGCATTTGAAATAAATAAAATAATAATAATAATAATAAAATAAATAAAATAAATAAAAAAACAAATTCAAAATAATAATTAAATAAATAATAAGCAATAAATATGACAAAATATAATAAATATATTTCTTTTTCTTTTTCTTTTTTTTTATTTTATTTAATTTTATTTTTTTTTTATTTAACATGAAATTTAAAGTAAATAACAGCCACGCTTCATGGGAAGCTTAAGATAATAAATATTGAGTAGAAATAATAAAATCAAATTTATAGAAATAAAATAAGAAGTTAAAAAAAATAAAATATATAAACAAATTCAACATATAAATTAAATAAATAATAAAAAATACAAAAATACAAAAAATTAATAAAAACTTTGAGTAATAATAAAAAAAACGCATTTAAAATCATTTTTTATTGACGTATGCCAAAATATTAAATTTTTTAACTTGTTGCTGCCAGATAAAAACAAATTATATAAATATATAAATAATACTTTCAATTTATAATGTTATTTATTACTTAAATACAACTTAAAATTTCTATAAAAAATTTTAAAGATATATTATACTTGTTTTTCTACGATGTTAGTTTCATTCGCAAAATCTGAATCTTGATCTTGATCTTAAGTTATATATATATTTGTATATGAAAATAATATTTTAAATATATTTTTCTGTGTTGCTTCAACTGCTTTATAAGATAATTCCCACACTGCCAACTATTAAAATTTTTTTATAGAATTAACACATTAACCCACACACAAAAAAAAGAGCTTATCTCAGAAGTTCATATAAATGAAAATTCGCTAGAAAAACTATTTAATTTGATTTCATATTTTGCAAAGGTTTTTATTGTTTAAGTAATTGTACAAAAACTTAAATCCAAAATTTCAAAGAATTGCAATTCCTAACTAATTGATTCAAACTGCGATTCGTGACCTTTAGCTTAATTGGCACATCTTTGGCATACAAAATAATAATGTATATAATCAAAATGAATTTCAAGAATTCTTGTCCACAAGTTGCAAAATGATTTCATTATCATTTAGTTTATTAAACTACTTATTTATAGCTTAGAGTTTATGTTATTTGCATTTAATGTTATTCTACACATAAGAAAATTAGATAAGTTATTTAAAGATTTTATAAATTCAAAATGCCATGTTTAAGCTGCAAAATTCTTTATTTATTTATTAGTCAGACAACAAACTAATTGCTTAATGTTAGCGTAAATATTAGAAACCACAAACATTTCTACAAGTTGCTATAATCCTTTTCTCGGCTTCAATTAGCTAGTTTCTAAAAGGATTCGAATTATTTCCAAGAAATTACAATAACACGAGGAGCCACACATAGTCTGATTTAATTCAGTTTATCCGACTACGCTACAGACTTCAACTCAAAACACATAAAAGAGACTTATCCATGCAAACCAAGCAGTGCAATCTACTTATAGCAGTTCAGCGTTAGTGCAAACAAGCAGTGCACTTTAGGGGAATGTTTAAATATATAAAAATTAAATCACTTGAGTTTTGACAAAGAATTAAAGTTTTCAAATTTATAAAGATATTTTTCAATAAAAAATATAGTTTTCCTAGATTTCTATCTTTTATTAGTTCGTTAAAACTGAAAACGATTTTTAGATAATATAACATAATATATTTTTTAATAATATAACATAATATAATAATAAAATATAATAAAAAAAATATAAAAATATATTGTAATAAAATTTCAATGAAAAATATTATTTTCAAATATAAAAATTATTTAAAAGCCAATTTAATATATAAGAAAATAATAAACTAAACAAAAAATCAATAAAAATAAAAGTTCAGTTTTGACAAAGCTGTCAAAATTTATAAATTGAAATATTCTATTGAAAAAAAATTTTTCTTGACAACTCGAATGACTTGAGTGTATAAAAAATAAAATAAATAAATAATTGCATTTTGAGAGCATATTGAATATTTCAAATTTAATTCAAACTATTACTATAATATTTTAAACACTTTTATAGTTTTCCAGGCGGGTCGGGGTTAGTTCGAAACAGAACTAGATTGTGACTTAATGCTTATAGAAAATTGATATACTTTATAAGGTTGAAGATACCTTCTTATATCCTTATACCCATTTTTAATAGATATTTTCCGCTTAAAACAAGATCGTTTAATATTTAAGCAATAAGTTTAAATTTCTAATTTTATTTTAATATAATCAGGACAAACTTACCAAACATATTCATATATGAAAATGACGAATCCTTTCCAATGAATTTTATTTTATTTTTTTTTTATTTAAAAAATTATCTAATAACTGTAATTTGCGGTTGCTCTTTTGGCCTAAGCCCTGTAATCGCATCAGACTTGTAATATGCATAGTCTCTCGACACTCACACACACCCACACACACACACACTCACTAGAGTCCTGCACAATATTATGATGTTGTCTAGACACTCAGTCCACTATAGTTGAGTCCCATTCATTTGGATTTTCATGTCGAGAAGTTCAATTAATAGAGATGGGTTTGTGCTTTTGCCATCATAACGTGTGTGTGCGCATTTTACCCATTCCGACAGTTTTAATCCCAGGACGCAGAGTCCTGCCATAAGTCACACATCATTCATTCATTCATTTGGCATATGCAACATGAGGCAATGAGAGCGAGCAATGCCACTTGCCACAGTCAACATTCGACACGCATTTGTGTTAAGCCCTCAGATCTGTAATCCGGATTTCATTACAATTTAAACATTGCAATCCTTTGCGTTGCGCTTTTTGACAGCCGCTGTCCGTGTGTGGTGGCATGTGTGGCAACATGGCAACGCCGCAACAGCGTGCGGGAGGTGGGCGAGAGCGGTGGCAGACCGGCGACAGAGCGGCGGCAGAGAGCTGTATTGCAATTGCTCGGACCTTTCGTACCCCTTTCGCCCACAATCAAAATATAAAATACATGTAAGCAATAAACCATCTGCTGTGGCTTTCAATCGGCCATTTGCTGCAGATTTTTGTTTTTTCTTCTTCTCTCTTCCTTTACTGCGCCTGCTTTTGCTAGTTATTAATTCCTTTTGAGCTTCGGCTTGCATTCCGCAATTGACAGTTATAACTTGTTTTGGCTTCTGATTTTAAATAGTTGGCACACACAATTTATTTAATACGCAATTAAATTCAACCTGCACTTAATCACACACACTACAATTTAGTCTGAATAGACAGTTTAAATGGCTTAAATTTATTAATTTCAAATCTAGACACGATCACGGGCAAATTTTTTGCATTTCTTCATGTTCTTCTTTTTACTTTTGGCGTCATGTAAAACGTAACGTAAGGCTTACAGCTGTTCTGTTAACGCTTACCTCGCGACTCTTAAGGGACTGTTAAGGGACTCTTATGGGACTGTTAAGTAGTTGCGTTAACGCGATATTCACTTGCGCTTTAATAATGGAATCAAGAACTGTTAGAAAAATAATATTTCACGAATGCAGCGATCAAAACAGATATATAGTGACTAGCCGAATGTGCTAGACTTTGAGTTAACCTGTTAAGAAAATAATATATCAGAAATGCAGCGATCATGAAAGAAATATAATGACTAGCGGAATGTGCTAGACTTTGAGTTACCCTGTTACCCTATTACCCTGAAATATAATGACTAGCCGAACGCGCTGAACACCGAGTTACCCTGAACGCAACTCTGAAATTAACACAATCATAATTTATTTCAAGAATTTTAAATCTCTAGCAATTTAAAGACGTTATTTTCCTTGTTGCGCATTTTCAATTGTTGCAATTTCTACGAAATTCGCTATTATTGTTATTTTTTCAGTTAAGGGTCTGCTATGGCTGCTGCTAGGAATTCTTATACACACAGCTGTTCAGTTGTGTCCTGGCTAAGAATTGCTGCAATTTATTATTATTTGCAATTGAGTTGAATTGATTTGTTGTCCCTTTGATGGACCCTTTACACTTGCACCGTAATGCCCCTCACTTTTTGTTCCTTTGTTGAGTTGGTTATACAACTTAACCTTTTCTATTGATAAACACTTGTTGCAAACTGACAGTAATCCTAAAGAATTCTCCCATCTCTATATACCATTCTCATTTTCTAAAGATAATCGAAAGCATATTATGTGACCATTGACCAACAACTGATTCAGACGTGTCAATGGACATTACGCAATATCCAAAGTCTGTTCTGTCTATGTGAATGCAGACAAGCGGGCATATCCGCATACAATACAGAGGCGAGAGATGTGCATAACTGTGATTTCATTGTCACATTATTTGTAACTGTGACTATTGTGAAAACATATTAAAGTAGCAGTGATTGCGACTAAATGAAGAATAATCTAGCTTCTTTTATTATATTTTGTTTTATTATATTTTGTTATCAATTGTTGAAAACAAATTGCAATTTATACTATAATAATGGAAAGTGTTGCATACTTGCAGGCGCTGTTTCGTTTGTTGCATTCCTGTGCGTATAATTCCCAACCGGCGTTATTATCTTTTTAAATCCTTTAGTAAGAGAATATATTTGCATACACAGATCAAGTTAGTGCAAATAATCATATTTGATAAACAATTTTCTCACATTACGGCAAATAAAATGGCCACTAAATTTTATTAAAAATAATCTTCAAAAATCAATAGCAAACGTACAGAACAGACAATTGTCAACGTATGTTCATGTTTTTAATATAAATAAAATATAATATAGTGTTAATAAAGACATTTAAACGTACAACTCATCTCTAGAATACAATTTGTGACTGTTATATTGTATATGTTGCCAGGACAATGTCTCGTTACTCAAAAGCGAGTTTATGTTGTCACATTTAGCTCAACTCTCATTGTATCTAGGCAGAGATGCTCTCTTAATAACATTTAATTTGAACAGAAATATAATACATCATAATTATTATGTCTAATTAAGTATATTGTACTATAGATGCTAAAGAAGACAACGCATATTATTCGTTCCATTTTGTCAATTATGTCTAATTTTATTGTGTTAGAAGATAAAGGACACAACGCATTGTGATGTTCGTTCTGTTTCATATTGTCATTCGAAACGGCAACAAAATCAGCGCATAATAATGATGACCAACCAGTCAAATAAACGAACACCAACCAAAGGAACCACCGCCACAACCACAACAACACCAACAAGGACTCTGGCCCAAACGAGCGTTACGAAATTATTTTGGCAGTTTGCCCGTTCGCGCCATTGTCCTGGAGGGGTTAGACATGAGGAGGCCAAAACCATGCTACTGTCATAGACAGCAGTCAATAGCAGTTGAGTCTTTGAACAGGACCAGGGGTCCTGCGGGGGCAAGCAAGTAAAATTGTGAGCTTAAAGAATGTTTTTTTTTTATTATTTTTTTTTTGGTACCCTAGGCTTTGCATGTTTGTTTGTTATGTCATTGTAGCAACTGTTCGTGCCTGATTGTGATTTGCAATCAAGTAAAATTTGAAAATTCAATACTTAACGCTTGTCCAATTCAATTTGTTTTCAAAAAATACTCAATGTATACCTCTTATATAAGCTCTACAAGTGATTTATGTGGAGTAGTCCATAATATTGTTTCTAACCCTAGGCAGGCTTTTTAAGGTATATTTTCATTAAATTTAGAAAATAATCCTTATGAAATATTAGGAAACGCCTGATAAACTAGCAAATTATGTTTTTAAAAGGCATTTCAGCAAAAAATTCAAATATTCTCGTTTTCGAAACTGAATTATTGCATAAATTGATTGACTTTAATTTTCCAAGAGCAAGAGTATATATGATACAATTTTAGCACATTTCAAATTCATTTGCATAAAAAAAACAATTATTTCATCCAAAACAAATATTTACATGGTCAAACCAAATTCTATCATATATCACGTTTACCGCACATGTGCAGGGTATTGTTTAGCCAGTCAGCGCTTCTTTCTGCTTTTGCTTATGTTCGTGTACGTGTATCAATGTCAATTGTATGAATATCGATATTGATTTATAAAGTGTCAATCTGACAAATTGCACATCATAAGCAATGCAACAGTTACACTGAAAGAGAAACCGAGAGAATGGTCGTGGGCGAATGAAAGAGAAATAGAGATGAGCAGAACAATTAAAATGTAAACAGCTGTCAAAAACTGTTGTTGTACTGTAAACAAAAGGAGCGAGGCATGTGGCGCCCTCCATTGGCATGCATTCAGCTTTTGTGCTATTGTCGCCAACAGAGGGCGCTGCATTGGATCAAGCCGCTAGTCGCTGCCATCGAATACAGTTATTCATCTTTTTCTTTGTCTTTTATATTTCAATTTATTGTTTTTTTGTAATTTAAGTTGTGGCTTATAAAATGCAACAGACCACATCGAAAAACAATCATGAGACAAATAACTTGCAGCACTTTGCTGCTGCCAAACTAGAAAACTAAATACAACAACAAAAAGTTCTATTGCCCAAGTACTACAACAATTTCAATGCCAAGTAAAGCACCAGATGTTCGGCCAAGCGGCAAATGTCCTGCGGTAAGGAAAAAATTCAATGTTCCTTCATCCAAGCCCCCTCCGATCAGCCCACCAGCCATTGCGTCAAGGTGCTGTTGGGTCCTTCATATCATTCCCAATCTGCTAGCAAAAGCCACAAGAACAAAATTTCGTAAAAGTAGGTGATGTAACTGTAACTGCAATGCCTTGAATTGGGTTTTTATTTAATTTTAATGCGGTTTCACTTAGCACAATGAGCATGAACCACAATGCAATGAAGAATATTCTTGAACAATCAGTCGATACCCTGTAAGAAAGCTGCAAAACTAGCTATAAATTATTAATATAACTATCGATATTATCGATATAAATATCGAAAAAGAAAAGTACAAATAAATACAATTTATTTTTTTTATGCATACAATTTTAGGTACGCTAAAATTAAATGGTTAATTTTATTTATATGATCAAATTATAATATGTTTATATATATTCTTGACCAAAACCTTTAAAAATAGACACATCTTGTTTATAATTTTCAATTTATATTTTTTTCCTAAAAGGCTCGGTCAATTTCAGTTTATTAAAAAAATTTTCACAAATTTAAAAACAAAAACAGCTAGAAACAAATAAATTTTAATTTAGTTTTCTAACATTTCTTAAAATATCGATAATTACAGAGAATCTCAGTATTTTATGTTTTTTTCCTAAATTTTCTAGCTTTGAAGTGTTTCCTAAAAACAAATTAATGTAAGGTTATAATAATAAAGAAACAAATAAATAATATAAAATAAAATGATTTCTATATAATTTGTCTACTTTTATAAGAAAGTGTGCCCTAAATAATAAATAATATAAAATGAAATGATTAACATTTAATCTATATTATTTTATTAGGAAGTGGCCCCTAAATAAAAATTAATGTACAATTTATATAAAAAAAAATAGTAATAATAATAATAGATAATATAAATAAAATATACATAATAAAAAAATAAAATGTTTTATATAGAGGTATATAAGTATACTTTCAATAGGAAGTGCTACCTATGTACAAATTAATGTAAAGTTAATATATAAAATTTACAAATAGTATGAAATAAAATGGTTTACATTTAATATGTATACTTTTATTAGGAAAAAATGTATGTAAAATTAATATAAAAGAATTTAAATAATAATGAAAATAAATAATATATATAAAATATAAATAATATAAATATGAAATAATATTATAAATAATATGTATACTTTTATTAGGAAGTGCCCCCTAAATACAAATTAATATAATGCTCATTTAAAAAAATGTTCAATAATATAATATAAAATGATTTACATTTAATTTGTATTACTTTTTTAGGAAGTGGCCCCTACAAAGTTTATATAGAAAAAATATAAATTATAATAAAAATAATAATAAATAATATAAATAAAAGATAAAAAATTTAAAAAGAAATGAGAAATGAAGAAATACAAATTAATAAAAAATAAATATATACCAAATATGAATAATATTTAATGAAATTAATAATATTTAAAATGCATACTTTGCTTAGGAATATCAAAGGCTATATCTTTAAAATTTTGATTGTAATTTAATATTTATCGATTTGTGAAAGTACCAGAAAAATATAGTAAATTAATAACCAATCTCTGATTTATGAAAATCTACATTCCAAATTTGATATTTCTAGCTTATGGTTAATAGATTTAAATTTTGAAACATTCAAGGACATTCCTATATTGAACCAGGACTATAATAACCATTATTTAAATAATAATTCTTTTAGATATAGGGTATAAATAGCTGAGCATTATTTTGGTTAGCTATTAAAAAGCATTGCAGTGTCTTGCCCTAAGGATATCTGCCTTCGCTTTATGTCCCTTTAGTTATTCTCTATCTCTATCTCTATCTCTGTCCTCTTTAGCCATCGCTCCACATACCGTTTAGATCCTTGTGGCATGTGCTGCTGTGCCAGCAAATTGCCACATTTTGAGCTCAGACTACTTGGCCATCCTGTCTGCATTTGCCATTCGAGACATTGAATATTGCGGCTTGGGTTTTGGCCCTTAAATTGCCACTTGAATCATTTGCAACTGTGCTTGACATTAAGGTGAGTTATCACTGTTGTTGCACCTTGTCTCTCTGTCTCTCTATTTCTCTCTATTTCTGAACATTCAACATCCTACATCCTGTTTACATCCGGTAAATCAAGTTACTTTCTTTCGACTTTAATGTTGCCGATTTAAAGCAGTTTATGAAGCATTTCACAGATATTTAATTCTTTTATATTTTTGTTGCAAGAGGCGTAACCACAATTTGTATAAATATTAAATAAGTTTAAACACCAAATTTATTTAATATTTACGATTTATTTTGAGGGTCAGAAAACACTTACAAATTGTTGACAAGTGATGAAAATGTTTTAAATAAAATGATTTAAATAAAATATTAAATATACTATTAATAAAAATAGTAAATTTGATTGTTAAAAGATGATGAAAACCAAACAAAAAAAAAAAAAATTAATCTTTTGAATTTATGGAAAGGTTTACATTTTTTAGCTTATAAAAATTACAATATTTTAAATTAAAATTCTTTCTTTGCCTTTTGGCAAATTTTTCCAAATTTACCCAATTTTATTTATAATTATTTAAATAAATAAATTTAAGCAATGATGCCTGCTCTAATATTTATAATTTAAAAAATAATAAAAAAAAAATAATATATTTCTATAATACACAAATTTTTAATTAAAAGTATTAATGCAATTGGCTAACAATTAAAATACTTTTATATCAAAATAAATATACAATTTTTGTGTTGCTAGAAATTTGTTATTTAGTCTCTCAAGTAAACCGTCTTAACTCTTTTAAAAATAAATCCAAAAAAAATATAACTAATTCAAAAGTTATCTAAAACTTAAGTTTCAGAGTTAAACCATATAATTTGGCAACTTGTTTGTCATCTTAAGCAACCAACTAACTGCTCAACTATTTATTCATAAAGTCAAACTAGTTTCCCCCCCTGATACAATATCATGTTGGCCTATTTCTCTCAACATTATTTTATCCTTAGGCGCAATTTTCAGTGCAGTTTTCAAAGCAGTTGCATTTCTCTATTTTTGTGCTCCCCATTGTCAAATAGCGCGAAAGTTTTTAAGGTCACACTGATGGCCCCAAGGCGCAACAGCAAACCTACTCCTACCCGCCCCCACTGCAATCCTTAAAATTCAACCCGACCCCTAAACAAAAACCCCAAATTCAAGCCAAAACTGAGCTTTCTCCCCAGCCAACCCAACAAATGCCTTTGCTAATGAGCCCACAGACTTAGCCGACTTGGCTCACTGTAAAAAGAAGCCAAAAAAAAATATATTTAATTATTTTCAATGTGACCCCGTCTAAATACCCTGCACTTAAGTGATTGCTAGACATTTTATAAAATAATTAAATTTTTATTTTAGTTAAATGATATATACTTCAAAACTTATATTAAACTTTGCAAATTGAAGTTTAATCCGATTATTTCCATTGTTCCAATATCAGATTTAGCTATTATCAAAAAAGAAAAGATTATGAAACAAAAATTATTTGTTGATTTTTATTAAAAAGGTAAAAAAATTATTCTTATTTAAAATTTAAAATAAAAAATATTTTTCTATTTTTTTTTTATTAAAATCAAAAATAAAAATTGGCTGTAAATATCTTTGGAATCTTGTATTAATGGAACAATATTAAGGATCTTTACGGTATAAAAAATAACTTCTATTTTTAGCCAAAGTTAATTTTCATAATCAAAATTAAAAATTGAAGTTTATCCTGTTACCAGGATAATGCATTCCGAATAAGTATTCATAAGAATTTTCCATTTATCTAGATAATTTTTCCAGTTTTTTTTTTTTTATTTTATTATTTGTGATACCTGGTTTAATTAATGATTGCTTTTGTTAAACCTATAAATTATATTATTTAATTATTTAATTTAAAAAAATAAATAAAATTTTTATTGAATTTTTTAATCACCATGACAGCTATATATAAGTAATAATTGATAGAAATCTAACTAAAAGTTAATCGATAAATATAATTAAAATATTTAAAAATCAATTAATCAATCAATCAAAAAAAAAGGAATAAAAGGAATAATTTATAATTATCGATGTAGAATTTTACCCGCCAAACTGGTGCATATTTCATAATACCCGCTGCAAGTGTTCTAGGGTATAACAATTCTCATAATTATGCACAAAATGCAGTGCATATAGATTTGTTGCCTCGTTAGCCGCCCTTTTTAGTTCTAGTATATAACCTTGCAATTAGGTTAACTATGTATATCATCAATATGCTTCAATTAAATTAGATTATTCTTTTTGCAAGCTAGTAAAAAAACGCACTTTAAAAAACCCAATTGAAAATCTATATAATCTTAACATTTTCTGCAAACTTTTAAATCAAGAAAACCAAAGTTTAAGTGAGATTTTACAAGGGCTCAGATTAATATAACAAAATTTGTTTAATTACATATATTATGTCTTAGCAGGTATATGTTCAAAATTCAATTGTATTAGAGTCAGTTTTTGTTTTTAAAGTTTTCAATTAAATTAAATAATTCATTGATTTGTTCTTGTGTGCAAATTAAATTCGATAGCTATGTTTATCGAAAAAATTGCTCAAAAAAATGATTTGTTGTTTTTATAAGCAGCCCCTGTGTTTAAAAAAAATATATTAATTAAATTTAACACTTGCTGGCTTAATTATACATTATTTAGCTTGGCCTAATTGCAACAAAATCAGATTTCTATATATTTAAGCTGTCATAGACATTAATCATGATTGTTTTAGTATATCTTCAAATATTTAGTAAATATCATTAAGAGTATTGAAAAATTAATTTGAAATTTGAGCTTCAAAGGACTATAGCCCTTCAATAAAATGAGGTCATCAGAATAACAATAAATCAAATTTTAAATATTATTAAAATTAAATTGTCTATTTTATTATTTTATGGTAATGCAGCTGGTGGTGAAAGAAAACAGAAATGTAGACAGTTCGGTAGACAATAACGAAAAGGCCAACCTAAAGTAGGCGTCTACTTTTCAGTCTACTTTTCAGCAACCCCGTAGCCAATGACGATAAGTAGTCAAGCAAGTAATGGGCAAAAAGTTTGACGAGAAATAGATAAAGAGGCATAATAATAAATAAAATAAAAATTTCAACATTAAAAAAATGTATAATAAAAGTTTAACAAAAAATATAAATGCAAAGTAAGATAAATTTCAACTTAAAAAAAATACTAATAAAAGTAAAATAAAAATATAAACGATTCGAAATATCAACTCAAACAAAATTTATAATATAGATAAAATTAAAATTAAAAATATTAACAAACAAAAATATAAATGCAGGAAAAATTCCATAATAAAAAATTGGAATACTTTTTATGAATATAAAAATGTAGCAACATTTGTTAAGATTGTAAATCTAATGCACAGGGGATTTGATACGCTTGACAATATTATTATTATTTTATAAGTTTTTAACTATTTAAATTTGATAATTTAATCAGCAGCTGATTTTCCATATAAAGTTGCAGTTCTCTGCATTTAATAGTTGAATAATTTTAATTAAAAAAGAAGAATAACTAAATCATAAGTATATCTGGTATAGGAACGATCGATAATATAATTTATAGTTTTGTTAAGTTATACACAAGTTAATCAAAGTTTCTCTTAATCGGTATGCTATATCGCATAGTAATCGTGGGAAAATTAAGAGTTTTGGAAGAAAAGCTTTACTACAAGATATTTAAATATTTAATATTTATATAAAAAATTATATTCTATTTAGTAGCTGTCTATTATTTATTTATAATATAGTCTATTACTTATTAAGGTAATTAATTATAATCATAAAATCAAAGAAAGCTTCTCACTTCACTGTGACGCATACGACGTGTTGTACCAAACAATTGTTGTCTACTTTGCGGTATGCAAATTTTGACGGTCGCTTGTGGGTGTATCTGTGTGTTGGAGTGTGTGGGTGTGTGTGTGTGGAAGGCCAATTTGTCAAACAGTATATCGCATATCCTTATCTACATATCGTCCAGCCCAGGTATGCCACAAGCATGCTTGCGTAAACATGTTCCCTGGCATGCTTGTGTCAACAATAAAAAAAAAAAACAACAGCAAATATATAGAAACAAGCAACTATGCGGCTATTATGAATTGCTAATTGTATGTCTTGCAAAATACCCTGTATTTCAGCTACAAAAATCTAAACAGTGTACCCACAAGAAACACAATAGCAAAAAAATTACAATTTAAAAAAATTGCTAGCTAATTGATAAAAATTAATTAAAATTAAGAAAATATTAAATTAAAAGAAATACTCACATATGTATATAATATATTAATTTTTTTGCTAATTTTTATCCTACACTTGCTAGCATAAATATCAAAATAAAATAAAAAAACTTGTTCTTTTCTAAGAATTCGTATTTTTGGCCGTATGACGCACAACGTGTGACTTGAATTGACTTGGACTCAACAATGCATAAAATGCTTACATAACCAGATAGCTGTATACCCTGTATTGTAGCTTATTTATATACTTATACCCTAACCCCAACACTTTGAGCAAAGGTCATCAAACGTGAGGTTCAACTCGCTTCAACTTATGTAAGCATCGTCATGTGCTGATTTATTTAAAAACCAAGTCAAGTTTGACAATGACGACAACTGTATTTATTTTTTTGCTTTATATGTATATGTATTTATTTAAGAATGTCTTCTATGCACACGACAATATAAAGTTCTTTTAAATCGTTTAAATTTTGCTTTTTAACGACGTGATTTGTTTAGATTCATTTTTTTAATACTTTAAATATTATAAATTTCGCATTTGCGGCTCGAAACGTAATTAAGAATATTTTTTTTTATGATGTGTGTAATATCAATCAAATTGGTTCATTAATTGTATTTTTAATTAAAATATTGAAGTATATAATGCAATAATGAAACCAGGGATCGTAATACTTTTAATTCTTATGTATAAAGAATTATTTATGGATGTTTTTCATTAAAATTGACAAGAACTCTTTATTTTAATCCGAAAATAAAATTTGATAGTAAAATTCATTTTTGACCATTTTTTATTTAAAAGTTGAATATATTTATCATCGATTTACACGAATATTAGGTTAAAATTTGTTTTTCTAAATTACTAAATTTTCCTTTTGATATTGAAGATGAAATAAATGTTTTATTTGCGTTAAATCAATTTTTAAGGGCCATGAAAGTTATGTCACGTAACGTTACGTCACGTAGCGTTTTATACTAAGGCTTTTTCAAAAAAATCAGGAAGAGGTTTTTAAATTAAATATAATGCAAAATTAACTTACATTATTCATAATCAGGAAAAGGTTTTTAAATGAAACAGCCTGCATAATTAACTAACATTATTTATAATCATACTTAAAGAAGTTTTATACAAAAAGGCTTACACACTTCGAAATCTACTTCTATTCTTGTCACGTAACGTCGCGACTGATTTTTACTTATATCTTTTAAACGGAAAGGTCGAATGTTTTCTTCGCTTTTACTAAATATAGTCCAGCTGAATTGCTTCTCAGATATAAAAAAAAAAAACTTTTAAAAAATTTGACTTTTTTCTGGCTTTTTTTAACGTTTAGGCGTACGATTGTCACGTAACGTCATTCTAGAAAAGCCCATATATAAGTTATTTATACAATTTTTGCCTTAAATATAAAATAACAAAACTGATACACAATTCAAAAATTATGCAAAATCTATTTTTACTTTGAAGCTTGATTTTATTTTCAACTTTTAAATAAAAATTTATTTATTAACAATTTTATTTTCTTGATTGAAAAATAAAAGTTAAAATTAAATTTTTTAATACAAATTTCCAGCAGCCTGCATCCTTAATAATAATAAAATATCTAAGATTTTTCCATTCAACCGGAATTTTTTTTTCAGTCTTGATTTGTTCGAATTCATAACTTTTATTTGCGATTCCTGAATGAAACTATATAAGTTCGACAGCCATGTAACAAGCAGCCATAACCAAACAAAGTAAAGAAAAACGTGATTATTACAACAGCAACAAAAAGTATATAGCTAAGTAATTTGCAATCTTTTGTATTACATTGTTAACGGAAACAAACTTTCAACTTTCACTTGATGGATTTCGCACGTGTCCTTGATCCTGCACACAGGGTATTTTGTTGCAGCTGCTGCTGCTGTTGCTTATGCTGCTACCCCCTAAAATGCCTTTGAGTGTATTTATATAATTTCATAAGAATTTCAATTTTGCAACTTGTCGCAACGTATGTTACTTTCATAACCAACGCCCCTTCCACTTTCAGCCAAGCACTTTATGTAAGCCAAAAGAATTAACGTGGCCCAGATGCATTCCCAAACGGTTTATTCACCCCCCCTCCAGCCACCGTCCCCCTTGAAATGCCCGTAGCACGTTTATGTGCATCATTTGGTCCTAAAAGCTGAGCATTTCGAGACTTACTTATCAGTTTGCTAAATCCAAAGTCAAACGACTCTCAATTACACAGTGAGAAATATATTTAAGCAAGTCTTTATTCAGATAATAATTTTGGCAAATTTAACAGAATATATTGGAATTATAGAGATAAGAGAAAAACAAAAATCAAGATGACAAGGAAATACATATTTATATATATTTATAAATTTTTCCTTAAATATATAAAATATAATTAATCCTTTTACCCTATTGAAAAATTACAAATTTAGCACATAAAATATTAAAATAAAATATAGCTAACTTGTTAAGGCAATATATAAATAATAATAATAATAATAATATAATAATAATTGGTGGTATGAAAATCAAAAAATAAATAGATTTTTCCTCATAAATTATCTAACAGTCTATGCTCATAAATTTATTGAAATCTATTTTTTTTCTGGAAACTAAAGTCAACATATATATATGTATATTATATGTAAGTAATATAATATGTCTTATATGTAAGTAATATTATATTATAAAATTTATATTTACACGTAAGATTCAATTTAACAAAAAAAAAAGTGTAGCATACTTTTTGAGGCTTGGAAACCTTTTATAAATTTTTTTTGATTATTAATCTTCAAATTATACTATGCATATAATATAATACATACATATATTAAAGTGACATGAAATATCTAGATTCTATGAATTAATTAAAATTTAATTAATTATATGCCCGTTAGGAGCTGCACTATGCCAAATTTGACTACATTTTGTGGCCCAAATTTATTTCCTGAAAGTTGCCAATTTAAAATATTTTCAAATATATTCAAAAAGAGTTCAGAGAAGTCCATTAATGAAATATATAGTGTGCTATAGAGTATTTTATTTTTCTTCAAATGTTTTCAATTAAAAATAAGACTTTTAACCACTTTGCAAGAAGTTTTTGATTTTTAGAACATAACCTCATATTTAAAGAGTTTTTTGACTGAAACGGCGGGAAAAATTGCAAAGAAAAGTTGTTGCTTTATTTTTTTTTAAAGCTGCCATACCTGAAGAGAAATTGGGAAATCAAAAAAACACCAAATTTAATTTAAATCGGTCAGCAAAAAACTATCTCCAAGATTGTTATTTTATGTTAAAATAATTTTTTTTAAATTTTATAATAAAAGGACGTTTTTTTTCTACTCACATTTTCTTTAAATCTAATACTTAATGCAAAAAACGAAACTGAAATATTTCGGCCACAAATATATTTATTTATTATATTTCGCTAAAAAAGATAAGGTTCAATAATATTAGATTTTATATTGGTACAGTCGACGCTCACAAATTAGAGCTACTATATTTTTCAGCAAGTTTTAATTTTTAAAATATTCAAATGCCTGGATAATTTTATTTTGTATGTAAATTAAAAAAAAAGCATAAATTTACTGCAAAAAGCAACAATAAAACTCTTATTTTTTAAATTAATTCTGTTAAATGTTATAATGTTATAAGTTGTATTTTTTTAATTAAAAATATATGTATATACATTAAATAAAAAAATAAATGCAACAAAACAAAGCATAAAAATTCACTTTAATTACATTAAATATATATTTTTCCAGTTTAAAGTAAAAAATCGATATGTATTCATTCAAAAATTTAATAAAATTTATTACAAACGCTAATACTAATTTCTGGAAATTCCAATTACTAAAGATTGTAATTTGTGAGCGTCGAAAATAATTATGTAATATTTATTTCATTCTAGAATTTCAATTTCTAACTGTGTATTACTTGGAGCACGGCTCATCAATTAGTGTTTTCCCTTATTGCAATTTCAGGAATTATGCTTGCAATTAAACCAAGTTAGCACTAAAGTCAAGCACTTGGCCGAGATTTAGGTCTCACTGTGTATCTGTGTGTGTACTGTGTGTATCTGTGTGTGTCTTGCCCCCAGGCAAATCAACAGAATGTAATGTGAGTCGCGATTCGTGATGCTGTTGCACCTGCCACGTATAAAAGCTATAAATGTATCTCCCCTCTATGCATTCCCCCTCTACAAATGTTGTTCCAATTCTTCGATTTGGGTCACGGGGCAGCGCTATCAAGTTTACACAAGTTGAGCAGTTAAGTTCGAATTGTGTCTTAAATATATATTTTAATATGATTTACTAAAGCAACACTTGAACTCTTAATATCAACTGAAATACAAATCAACTTCAAGTTAAACAACTAACTAAATTTATTATTGCTATCAGATTTTTATTACATGATTTACAAAACTAAAAATTTAATATATTATGCTAAACTTAGTTTGTAATGTAAAGTTTTTATAAACGAGTTAGAATAGCTTATAAGAACAGGACTAAATTTTGAGGATAAATAAAGGAGAATATAGAGTATAAATGTGGATAATTTTAACCGCCTATCTTCAATATTTTCAAAGATTTTAAAGTTTTTTTTTTTTTTTTTATTTTTAAAAATAAAAGTCTCAATTGACATTTTTTTCGAAAAATAAAAGTCTTTGGTGACATTTACTTTTTTTTTACATACTTATTTTAGGAAATAAAAGTCTGAAATGACATTTTTTTTATAAGAAACCTTATAGAAATAAAAGTCTCAAATGACTTTTTTCTTTTTTCGAAAAATAAAAGTCTTTGGTGACGTTTATTTTGTTTTTTTTTTTTATTTTAGGAAATAAAAGTCTGAAATGTCATTATTTTTGTCGAGAAATAAAAGTCTTTGATAACGTTTATTTATTTTTCTTTTTTTATAAGAAACTTTATAGAAATAAAAGTCTCAAATGACTTTTTTTCGAAAAATAAAAGTCTGTGGTGACGTATTTATTTATTTTTATATATATTTTAGGAAATAAAAGTCTGAAATGAATTTTTTGTCGAGAAATAAAAGTCTTTGGTAACTTTTATTTGTTTTTCGTTTATTTATTAGTAACTTTATAGAAATAAAAGTCTCAAATGACTTTTTTCTTTTGTCGAGAAATAAAAGTCTTTGGTGACGTTTGTTTATTTTTCTCACAAATAAATATTATGAAAGACTTTTATTTTAACAATATAAACTTTATATGCTAAAAAATGTACTTTTTTTGAATAGTTTGATAATTAAATAATTTAACCAAGTATTATATTTGAAATTTATTTATAATAATTACTTTTAAGCCTAAAAAATTAAGTAAAGATTTGAATAAAATTTTAAATGGCAGAATTTTTGCCGATATGTCTCCTTCTAAAATGGTAAATTAGAATATGAAAATTAAATTTTATTAAATAAAGAAGCTCCCTAGCTAGTTAGTATAAAGAAAATGAAAAAAAATTTTTATTTGATAAAAAATACCTAGATTTAACTAAACAACAGAAGTATCAAATTAAATACTCTAACTAGTTATTTATATGTTTTTATTAATTTAAATGCTTTCGCATGATCTCTAAAACTATTTTATATAAATAATGAGGCTATCTAAAGCTAAATATTGCTAGATTGTATATAAACTCAAACTTTTTGCATTTGCCAATCAAATTTATTAGAAGACAAGACGATTAGATTGTTTAACTTGTCAGTGCAAACTGAAATCTCATCATATTCTGATGTCATAGATTTCATATATATGTTTACACTGATGTTGATTGTCTTGTTCACGTTTAGGTTGTTGTATAGCTATCTATATATATATATATACATATATAGACTATAGTCGAGCCATAAATACATGCCATCAACTGCATTTCATAACATATTTATTAATAAACAACAATAAACGGCGCCAGTTTTATGATGCAATAAAAATCAAAGGCAAACAAAAAAAAAAAAAATAAATAAATAAAAATAAAACATAAACAAAAGACTTAACAGTGTCTATGACTAAGAAAAAATGATTTGAAAAATTGATTGAAATATTAATATAACACATATATATTTGTATATTGAAAAGCTAGCCTGATTGTGAGCCAAATGATTAGAAACTGAGCTCTTTATACTCAATCCAAGACATAACATAATCATAATAATAATGTGTCTACAAAAAAAAAAAAAATTAACTATTAAATACAAAAGTGGATAGAAGCTGTAATATCAAATATCAGCTTCAATCTAAAGTAAATAAACATAAAATAAAATTTAAAAAAATAAATAAGATTTCATTAGCATTTAAATTGAAACAACTTTAAAATAATATACAACTTAAATACATTATTAAATTAATAATTAAATAATAATCAAATAATAATTATAGCTCTTAAATTTTAAAAGTTTTCAATAAAAATAAATTGAGAATTTTTTAAAATTTTAAACATATTTTTTTTTGTTCCTCTTGATGGTTTTATTGAGAGAAACAAAGACTTTCGACATTTAATTATTCAAGAAACTCTGATTTTAATTAATCAGTAACGATTTTTTTTTTTTTGGCTCAAAAATTGCCTAAGTTTAATTAAAAATTCAGGAAAAAGTTCCTGTAATGTACTTAGAAAAAAAAAATTAAATTATTGCTGATTTGTAAATTGAAAAAAAAATTTAAAAAAATAATCATTACATGTAATATTTTTAAGAAAAAATATTTGTTATTAACTTTCCCTGCTTTTTTCAAAAGCGAATTAAAGAAAAGTCTATAAAAAAAAAGGGAAATTTAACCGCATTAACTTTAAAAACAAATGTAACAAATTAATCATAGTGCAAAGCTTCAAACTTCAGCAGCTTTAAGCTTTAGACGGATGTTTTTAAAGCTCCTGAAAGCTTTTATTGAACATTGAGCAGGTAAATTCAATTAATTAGCTCTCAATTGAGCTAGACTTGGGATTTCTCTTTAGTTTTATTTTTTTGCTTAATTATAAACTGATTTGTTTTGGATTTTTTTGCATTGACAGTGATGTTATCTGAGGACATAATATGATGCAGCTGCCTGGCATCATCTACTACGCTGGCAGCACCACCATCAATTCCCTCATCTCACAGCGTAACGTAAGGCGAATCGCGAGTGCATCCAAATCCAGAAATTCAATCTCAACCAAATCCATGCTGACCCAGATGACGACAGTCAATGGCAATTGGTTGTCTCCTACCACAATGGCAACGAAAATGCCAACAGCAATTGTTGCAGCAACATCACCACCAACAACAGCAGCAGCAACAGCAACAACATCAAGCCCGATTCATTCGCATGTCATAGGTCAACTGGCGGATGTGGCAAATGGAACAACATTTGAGGCAGCAACTGTCAGCTTGGATATCCTGTCGAGTCCTACCAATATCAGCAACAGTTTCAACTCAAATGCAACATTGTTGGCCGCCTCGGCCAACAGTTATGACAATTGTTCAAATGTCTTTGCCAACTATACAATGCCACAGACAGGTGAGTTTCAAATTGTTACAAAGGTGTAGTCAGTCTTTCACCAAAAGGAGTTCTGCATTTCACTTTTTGACATAAAGGGGCGTTAAACTCTTGCACAACTTTTCTTCAAATATTACCAAAAATTTTCCCCAAATTATCTCTTTCAATTTCGTTTTTTAACTACGCCCGTGGATATGTATTAATATAAGGGCGAGTTAATTTTTTTCGCCAAGGTGTTCAGAATCTAAAAAGAATTCTAAGAAAATTTAAATAAACAATTCCTAGAGAGAGAAGAGGTGAGAAGCATAAAGACTTCAGGTATTTTAAGGTATTTTGAGGTATTTTATTTTTTTTGAATTTTTTCTAGGCGCTTTCTACGATTTTTATTGAACCGATTAAATGTTCCAGCGTAAAAGCCTTAAGACTAGGACTTTGCCTATGGCTAAAACATATATTTTTGGTTTTTATAATTATAATTATATTATATATAATATATATAATATTATTTATAATATATATAATATTATATATAATATAATTATATTTATAATTTATATAAAAAACGTCGTTTTTTAATATTTATAATATTGAACAATTATTTTACAATTCTTTTCAAAATTTAACAGCATTTTGTGACAGCCCCAAAAATTATGTGTGCCAAATTTCAAGACCTTTCAAAACAGCAAAATTGTGGCTAGTAATCGAAATATTATTGATGTAATCGATATATTAATTTCAATTGAGAAAAAAATTTATATGTTCAGTACCAAAAAAACAGTCTTTGACTAAGACGACTAGCTAATACTGCATAAAGAATTGATTTTAGAAAATTAGCTTCATGGTGAAATTCTTTTAGAATTCTTCGTAGATTCCGATTCTGGTGGAAGATTACCAAGTGTTTTTTTTACCAGTCCTAATATATACATATAAGGGACTAGTATTACTTTTAAAAATAAAATTAGCAATACTAAAATGAATTCCAATTTTTTGTTACAAAAAAAAAAATTTTTATAAATCAAAAATTTGAATCAAATATTTTGAAATATTTATTTTAGAAGACTGTAAAAGTTATTTAAAAAAAAAAAAAAATATATCATTACCTAAATTATTTTAATATTTCTGTTTTATTATTATTTAAAAAAATCTTAAGAAATTAAAAAATATAAGCTATTTTAAAATTTTTATTTAAGGAGTTAGGAATAAAATGTATTCTGTAACTTTTATTTATAATATATATCCTTTAAGCCACTTGAATTTCAAATGAAATTTATTTATATATATTTTATATAGACAGATAAAGTCAACGGTGACGGCATCTACGACTCTATGAAGTACGAGTGATCCAAAAAAATCAAAATTCGTGTTTTGAAGAGAAAATTGCACAAAAAATAGCTATTTTTTAAATGGGCATATTTTTATGCATAATTTCCATTTCAGTCCTTAACAACTTCTAAACGAATAAACTAATTAATAAATGTTGTATAGCAGGTGTATAAGCCATTTTATTACCTTTTCTAAAATATAAACACCTTCAATATCAATGGAATATATTCGAAATTATTGTCTCTTTATCTACCTACTTTTTTAGAAAGTCGAAAATATATATATTTTTTTAAGTTTTTTCGGAATCAGTTTCCCATTAAATGGACTCCAAAAGGCCGGGATGCAAAATGCTGTTGCATAGTGTTATCACATAAAAATATTTATTAAATTAATAATATTTTAAAAATGTACATCTTCAATTTCATCTTCAATGTATCGATATATACAAAATTTTCACTATAAAATCTATAAAACGACAAAAGTTAAATTTTCCAAGCTTTTGTAGGTTTTCTTTAATTGCTAATCATTCTAACATTTTTCTATTTACTTCAAGTGGCAAATAATCATAATAACAATATTTCCTATGAAAAAATGCATGTAAATATTTCCCAGAATTATGAGTGTAGAGCTTGCATATAATGTTATAGTGAAAACAAGCACCCACTATGTGCAAAATTACACAGAATTGAAAATATATATTGAAATAACAAGTCAAGGACGTAGATAATGGGCAACAGGACTTGCAAAAAATATATGAAAGTTTTTGGAAAAATTAACACATTAGCAGCATAACAGAATCCCCCCATGGGAATGCTGACTACGTCCTTGCAAAAACTCAATTAATTCAAGTAAAGTCGCTTTGACAAACCTTTCTCCGAATAATAATGTTTTGAGGTTTTTGTTTATTTTAGAACAAATTTTTGATGAATCCATTTAGCCGTGAAACTAATGTCAATTTGTTTTTATTGTATTTAACATAAAATATGCTTATAATAAAACGAAAATCTAAGTGCTCGTTTCGGCAATACTCTCGTTATCTATTTATTTTTCGAAACTTCAACCAAATCGTAAATTAAATATTTTTTAAATTTATATTAATGTGGCACTTTTATTTTTAACAAATCGATATATATATATTTAAATCGCCAAATATGCTTAGGATCATTATGAATATTGCATTGAAATGTGAATCCCAGTCAAAATATGTAATGACTGTCCATGCTCAGTCGCAACGTTTGGCCAAAGGATCGATTACGGATGAGGATTGGAAGCAGCTCCGAGAAACATTGTCAGCATGGAGGATGCAACATAAGCAACTTCCGCTGCCAATTGCCAAACAAAATGGCGATTTCTTTGATGAGCCGCATCTATTCTCGGCCGATGCATGTCCGCCGGATGTGATCAGGGAATGTAGCTCAGATTTACACTTCAATAACAATAAAATTGTGAAAACAAATCCGAAGGTTTCAAACGATATTAAAGAGACGGGCAAACGATGCCAATTCGAAAAATGATTATAAAATTATACAAATTATAGCTAAAGAAAAGCCAACAACAATGATAAATTGTTTTATTTATTTCGAGTGAAACAAAATTAACAAAATTATTTAAAAATTGTTTTTACAGAAATAGGACATAAAGAAACTTGAGATTGCTTTATCATATTTAAGAAATCTTTATTAGCTTTATAGTTCAGAAGATATTACAATTTTCGATAAATTGTTCAATCCAAGTCTGTTTTAGTTTCTGTTATTAACTAAAAGCGTTTTTTTTTTAAGGATTGACAAATATCTGTTACTGCAAAATAGTTTTTTCCATTTGATATATTTATTCGTTTTGAGATAAAAATAAAACTAAACGTTTCAAAATAAACTATACAACTTTAAAATTAAATTAAGATTTGTTTAAAATTTTCCGAGTTTCTCTATAGCAGCTATAGACAATAGTAATGAGATTTTGTTTAAAATAGAGCATAAAAAAACTGAAACCGATTTTGATTAAAAATTTATAGAGCATAAAGAAAACTTGGAACAGCTGAACTTGGTTAAAATATCTCAAAAACCAAAAATGTTTATCTTACAAAAGTGTATTTATCAACCCATATGGCAACTCAAAATATATATTAGTTCGATTTTGATTAAATGTATTCAAATTATAAAATACAAAAAAAAACTGAAGACGAGTAGCGTTAGATCGACTCGACACAATTGGCTGCACTATCCTAGAAACAGGATAAACTTTTATTTTTAATTTTTCATTATAAAAATAAATTTTAACTCTTAGAAATTTATTTTAAATTTTTAATTTTTTTTTTTTTTAATATTGGTCTTTTATGAATATATTATGTATCATAGGAAAGAAATTAAGCTACAAATTTTAAATGTTTTTTAATTTTGTATAAACAGCAGCTTCTTCCAAAGATATTTACATACAATTTTTATATTTAATTTTTGTAAATAAAATGGAAAAATAATTTTTATTTTAAAATAAGATTTATTTTCAATTTTTTTTTTTATAATAAAAAAAATCAACAAATATATATTCAAAACATTCATATTATTCTTAACATTCCGATTCCTGTTATATTGACATCTTTGGATTAATTTGATGGGTCTTTCCTATACTACATATATATTTATATAAATATATATAATTTAATTTATAGTTTGACTAGTTTGATGGGTCTCTCCTATATATATATATTTATTTAAATATATGTATATATAATTTATTTTATATATTATAATTGTAAATGTACACTGTAGACTAATTTCGAGGAATTTATTTAAGTTAAGTTTTGGTTTCTGTAAAAGACTTTCACTTGGATAATTCACACACCTGCCACTTTGCCACATGCAACTGTCGTTGGCATTTCTTGATTTATTGAGCGTCGCCTCCATATCCTTGGACTCAATTTGTTGTTTAATTAGCCCTGCTGACATTTGCTCAACTTGCCTTTTATTCTCACATTTAACTGTCTTATTCTGACACTCTGTTTCACCCCCCCCACTGTCTCTACATTTTCGCTTTCTTTTTGGCCAGGCCTCTATTGCAACTGGACTTGGGACTCGTTGCTCTGTTGGCCACCAACGCCAGCCGGTGTCCTGGCCCACATGAATTGTCCTGCCGGCCATCACGGCGTCGATACACGCAGTAAGTAAACATTGAACTAGCATTTGAGAAATATATACATACATATATACAAAGCATTTATTTAACACAACACCATGAATGCTAAATACTCTTTACCAAATTATATTGCAGTATAGAAAGAGAAACTCGAAAAACAGAGAAATAAAAAAAGAGATACGAAATGACTGTAGAAAATAATCAAGACCCTGTCAGACTATACAAAAATTAGGCATTATGCATAAGTTTTGATCTATATATATATAAATAATGCAAATTATGAGAGCAGCTAGGCCGATTTGGCTTAAATTTTTTTCAGTTGTTCATAATTGCCAGGAGAAAGTTTCTAGAAAAGAAAAATTTGGGAAAAATTTCCCGTAAAGTGGCTATAACCTTAACAGATGTACTCACTGTTAACAGATACAGCACTACTCACGGATACAGCACTGTTACAACACTGTAAACGTAAACAGCACTGTTAAAACACTGTTACCGCATACATCACTGTTACAACACTGTTACCGCATACAGCACTGTTACATCATTTACAGTAGTCAGTATTTTTCAAATGAAATACCAAAATCACAGTCGGCAGTATTTTTTAAATTAATTCGAATTAGGCTATATTATTTGGACGTAATGCCGGGTCAACTTGAATATGAATAGTTGGTTTTTTTTTTTTTGTGGGAGGACGTAGCAACGCACGCCTGACTGACTGACTGATTGGCGACTCACGAGCAGGTCAAACGGTAGAAGCTAGAAGCCTGCAATTTTTACTGAAGCTTCCTATTATATCGTAGGTAGGCACTCAGAAAAAATTTAATCAAAAATATATCAAGAAGTGGGCGGAAAATGCATTTGAAAATTTTATGAAAATCTCAGCTGAAGCATAATAGGTAACGCAGTAGACTACAATAATAGTGACACCGTAAAATATATTTATTTTATTGTTTTTTATTTTTTGAGCAGTAGCTGAAGCGTAGCAACACACGCCAGGAAAGCTAGTATAATATAATGTATTCTAAAAGTAAATATACAATTTTGATTATAACAACTTTATTCAAATTAAAAATTTCCTAAAAATGTAGACATATCTATTCAATTGTAGACCAGAATGAGCATAAAAAGCAAATGCTTGCTTTGAAAAATCATTTAAATCAATTTGAAAAACGTTTCAGGATGTGTCACATAAGGAATACAGAAATCCAAATGCTCTTTCTCTCTCAAGAGACTAATAGAGAGAGAGTAGAACACCATTCGACTGAAAACTCATCAGAAATGCAAGTCACGCAGTTGCCAAGAGAGATTTATGTTTAGTTTAGCTGGAAAGAGAAATGCAAAAAGTGGACCGTATAATTAGAAAAAATTGTCTCATTGGCTCCGACATATATATTGACAGCCGACTTCTGGTAATGCCATACAATTATTCCATGCATTAATTTTAAAGTAAATTGAAACCAATCACAAGAAATTGTATCCTTCACTACTTAAATGCAATTAAAAGCCATTTGATTGGAACGTGCTCAGTTTAGTTGGGGTTGGGTTTGGGGCCATTCTGACCTGGCTTAAAAGTGCTGAGTCCTGGGCTTAAGCCAACTTTGTAGTCATGCTGACAATCTTAACCAAGTGGCTAATTGTGGCCTTTGATAATAATAATGAACATTAGCATTAGCCTGGCCGTCGTTCCCATAGCGTTAAGTCTTCTATTTTATTTTTTTTTTCTTTTTTTTTTGTGTTCTCTTGAATATTTAATAACCATGTAGTCACAACCTGAACTGACCTCATTCATTCTATGGGTTAAGGGTAGGGTAGGGGTAGCTATAACAATTGTTCACCTGTGCACAGGGGGAAGAAGGGGGGGAAGGGGTCACAATCAGAAATTGCTCGTTTCGAATTGACATAATTACTGTTAGACCAATGCTGTCATTGACAACGCTGACGTTGACGCAGGCGTTGACTTCGTTATTGCCTGATTGAAAGCAAATACTAAATAGAAAATAGAAATCAAGAATGTTGCACACACGACTGTAATATACTCTGTTTTGCATAATCAATTATGCCTTTGACTTTCTTAAAATACCTAAAAATAAAAAAAAAAATTTCAAAAATTTTTTATTCAATTCATATGTAAATTTGGTTGCTAAATTCGAAGAAAAAAAAAAATTCTACAGAAACAGAAGAATGTACAGAGTGTTGAAAATGATAGCTCAGGACTGTTAAATACTCTGTTCTGCATAATAATTTATGCCTATACAGTAAACGCTCTATAATTCAGTTCTGAAATTAAAACTGAAAATTCTACTTAAAAATAAAAGTTTTTGGAGTATGCAAGAAAATTTAAAAAAAAATTTTATTTCCCAAAAATTTTATAGTCAACTCAAATATATATTTGATTGCTGAATCTGAAGATAACAATAAAAAAATTTAAAATAATTAAATTTAACAGATCTAAAGTGTTTAAAAATATTATTCGAGTTTGTCTAAATTTTAATGCAAAATTTTCAATTCAAACCCAAATAACTTGTGGATAAAAGTTTTTTTTATCCATTTCATACAACTCTTTAATATCATTAAACTATGTTTGAATACATTTACGCTGATCCAAAGCTAACATTTTTGAAATATCGAAAATCTAGCTTTTTTCGGTTTGCTCTAAGGTAAAACCCATAAAACTTTTTTTTAGATTTTTTTTCAAAACCAGTACGTATGAACTAATTCTCAGATATTTAGGATACAAAATGCAGTTTTTTTGTGTTAACAATATTTCCATATTCCATTTTATAACACCAGCTATAAAGTGTGAATTATGTAGGCTGTGCAAAAATTTAAAATCTTACGATATTATCTGAAAAAAACCAAAAATAAAATTGTTTCAAATTTAAGAGACAGCACAAAAACAAAATATGCTTCTATTCCCTTTTCGAATACAGAGTATTAAAGTTTAAAAAAACAACGCGTCAACAGTAAAGGGGCAATGCGAATCAAATATTACACAACAATTGAAACCTAGTTTCAAAGGGGGGCAACAAAAAACAAATAAACAACATTCAACGAACATTGTCCATTGCCCCGCCTCCTTCGCCCTAGGATTAGTTGCATTCATTGACTTTCACAATGAGTATTATCACTTTATCATGAGGTTAGTCGCATTATAAAATAAATCAAATTAAATTTAGTAATAAAAAAATCAAGTTAGCAAGGAAATTAAGTTTTTTTAATTTGTCAACTTTTCGAAAATGTTGGAAAAAAAATATATTTTCAAGTTGCCAACATGTTGAAAATATTGAAAAAAAAATATATTTGATATACACATTTCATAAAGTTCAAGACAAAGTTCATCTTTGGTTTACTGGCAAGTATAACTCATCTATATATACTCGACTATAGTACACCCTGCACTCAGTACTCAGTCCGCACACATTTATACATATTCATATATATGTTTCATCAAAATAAACTATAATAGTTTTAAAAGTAACTCAGGCTGAAAATAAATAAGGTAAGCTTGTTAGCAATAATTAAATGTACAACTTAAAAAAAAAATTGCATACTTATAGGCGCTTTTATACAGTTCTGCAACTTTGTGTACAATTCTCAACCAGTCTTAGCAGTAAGGTTATAAGGTCTGCGTATTTTTTCCATAATTAAGCATTGAAAATCTCTTTTAGGCAACAGAAATAAAAGAAAATTATACTTATCATAAACTCCAATCTTGTAAAATATAACATCAACCTCATCTACTTCAATTTTCATCCCATAGAGTATTTGTTGTTCAGGTTTGTTCAAATTCGAATTCAAAAAAAAAAGAAAAAAAAATATCATATTCCCCATTGTTGGCTGCTTGTTTATTTGCTTGGTTGTACATGTTTTGACGACCCTGACACAGATTGTAATGCTTGCAAAACTAATAATTGCTTTAATTCATTAAATACAAAAAATTATACAGAATTTGCCAATCGGAAATGTGAACTAGATGGTCATTGGGGCGGACGACCCAACGAGACTGAACCAAATCCCGCAGGATGGACAGATTATTTACCCTGCTATAAACCTGAGGTCATACGTCTCATGCAGGAGATCAAGGACGTGAATGTAAGTAATATAAGTAAAGAATAAAATATTTATTTATTTATTTATTTATTTACAGCTCTATATGGATATTGCGCAACGTACACGCACTTTGGAAATTATTGGATTATGTATATCCCTATTCGCATTGATCATATCTTTGGTGATCTTTTGCGCCTTTCGATCCTTGCGCAATAATCGTACCAAAATACACAAGAATCTATTTGTAGCCATGGTCCTACAGGTGATTGTACGACTGACCCTATACCTTGATCAATATCGACGAAATAAACCGGAGGCAGCAACTAATACAAGTCTATCGGTTATCGAGAATACGGTAAGTATTTGGGGTGAGCATTCTTTTGGATAGAATTTATATGAAATATTTGTGAATACCTTGATAATATTGTAACCTTAGGTTAAATGTTGAGTTTCAAAAAAAGAACCCTATAAAGATATATAATGATGCATAAGATAAAATTTAGCTTGCTTGAGATCTTCGCAAATGAGATTTCGTCCACAAAAATCATTCAAGAAATGAAGATTAACTTACATTTTAAAGTGAAAAAAAAATATATTAATTTTGTAGAAAGAAAGAATATTTTCTTAATTAATGAAACCTGAAGAGTTTCCTATTCTAATGATACCAAAAAAGTGTAGAAGTTGATGTACAAGTAGCTTATCTCAGATGGTTAAGGGAGTTTTCTATTAAAAGCTGAAAGAGAACTTGGATTTAAGACGAACAAAAAGGGTCTTAAAAATGTTAAAACCTTAGGTTTTGAGCAACAAAACTTTTAAGAAAATTGTATAATTATAGGGATTAATTTATCTCAGTAAAATATTGGATTCTATTAGCTTAAAAGAAAATAACCCTTCATAGTGCAAATTTAATTTTATCTAAGTCTTTTCTTAGATAAAACCAATTGAAAGGTTACATAATAATTAGCTTATTTTAACTCTGCAATGGGGAGGATTTTTTTAAAAAAGCAAAACTTTAATATAGACTGAGTTGTAGGATGATTTTAGCCATTCATAAAATAAGAACTCATTTTTCGGGAGATTATTTCTATGGCAGCAATAAGATGTAGTGGTTCGATTTCGATGATCATTGGTCTGATTGCTTTACCCATAATAAAATTTCAAAATTGGGCTTTCATATTTTGGAAACCAAAAAAGGTTTTTTTTTGCCAGATTACGATTTTTGCATTATTTTAGCCCAGAACACCAATAGGACCTCAATTTAAAGATTTGGTATTTTCATAAAAGTTGAACTTTGAAGTATTTGGAACAACTTTGCCAAAGTAGGTTTTTAGAAAGAACCAACACCCATAGATTCAGAGCTAGACAAAAAATGTGCTACCTGCAAGAAAATTATTATATAATCAAAAATTAAAAAAAAAATTGTATAAAACCATCTTGTTAGCGCAAAAAACTAATAATGCACTTCGATTAAGAATGCTCGAAAAAGGGTTAGAACGCCTTATTTGTGCTTTTTGCAAAGTGTTATTATAACCGTCAACAGACCTCTTAAGTAGACTAGTATTTGGGTTTAACTATGACAGAAAATTAAATAAATGACATATCATTAAATTTTTACATTTTTATTTGCAGCCCTACCTATGTGAAGCATCCTATGTCCTGTTGGAATACGCCCGTACCGCCATGTTTATGTGGATGTTTATTGAGGGCCTCTATTTGCATAATATGGTAACTGCGGCCGTATTCCAAGGCAGCTTTCCTTTAAAACTATTCTCGGTATTGGGCTGGGGTATGCCTGTTATAATGACCACCGTTTGGGTACAATGTACAGCTATTTTTATGGATACAACATTGGGTGATTGCATGTGGAACTATAATTTGACACCCTACTATTGGATACTAGAGGGACCACGTCTGGCAGTTATATTGGTAAGTCATACAGCTAATGCTAACAAGTTAATTCTATTGACATATTTAATTTTTAATGTTTTCAGCTCAATTTTTTCTTTTTGGTAAACATTATACGCGTTCTGGTTGTCAAACTACGTCAATCTCAAGCTAGCGATATCGAACAGACCCGCAAGGCGGTACGGGCTGCAATTGTCCTGTTGCCCTTGTTGGGTATTACGAATCTATTGCATCTGGTACCGGCATTGAAGACTGCATGGAAATTCGCTGTGTGGAGCTATGTGACGCATTTTCTAACCTCATTTCAGGGTTTCTTCATAGCGCTCATCTATTGTTTCCTGAACGGCGAGGTAATTGCAAAATGTTGAGATAATGACAAATGTAGAAAATTATCGATTCTATTGATAATACATATCAACCAATAACTTACCTATTCTTTAAATTGATTGGGAATTGTTTTTATATTTTTGTAGTTATTATAAGTATAAGCTTAAAGAAATATAAAAGTCCCTGTGTCAGCTAGTCAGCTAAATAAAAATTGTTATCGATAATATCGATATTTTCATTTAGAGATGAAAGTGACTTTGAAACTGTAACAATCCCTAAAAACCTTTTGGGTTATGGCTTAATGGCTTGTCTATCGTGTTAAGTCCACCGATCTTCAAAATCCTTAAAGTTTTCAAACAAAATAAAGTCTCCTACGCCTAAATTTTAATATTCATAGCATTTTTACACCCTATTCTTATTAAAAAAAAAAATAAAGGTTTTGGACTGGGATCAGGGTATACCGTAGTCGGGTAAATTTGAATATAACGCTCTTGATTTTTATATTATTTTATATTTAATTTCAACAATATACTTCGTATATTACGGATTCAAAATATATGGTAATGTGGATAAATATTATAAAGAAGAAATTTTTAAAACTTTAAGCAAACTGTTTAGAATTCAGTCGAACTTTCCTATAATCCTTTTCTATAATCAATTTTAAATAGCGCAAATTTCATTGAATATAAGTTTGTTATTAAGAAGCTATATTAAATAAGACAGAAAACGAAGAAAAGAATAGCTGAAATAAGTCCTGAGAAATTGGGAAGATCGAGGCTTTAGTTTTCTAATGTAATGTCAACTCTTATTTAGGGAAATACTAATGATATCATACAGAAAATAATAAATATTTAACTATAGCTGCTTGGCTTATAAATAGCAAGACCTTTCAAATCTAAAAGCTTGACGAAAAATCTTCAGTTATATCTTGAAGAAATGTAGGTTTCTAAGAAAGCAGAGTGTATAAAAACTCCTAATACAATTGAAAATGTTGGCATTCATTTGAGATATTAAACTGAACTTTAGGCACAGTAGGGTATTACAATAAACCGTAGAGGTCCCAATAAACTACCTTTATAAAGTTAATAAATCATTAATACCTTCCATTTGTAACAGGTACGCGCTGTATTACTGAAGAGTCTGGGCGTATGGATGTCTGTGCGTGGTCACCCGGAATGGGCGCCCAAACGTGCGTCAATGTATTCGGGTGCCTTCAATACCGTACCGGAAACGGATGCACTACAGCCACCAGGCGACTTAATGCCACCAACGGGCAAACGGTATGAATAAAAGATACAACATTTGTTTTTATAATATAAATTAAATTTAAATTAAATGTATCACAGGGTGTCGCCACCGAATAAACGCATGAATTGCCGTAAGGGCAGCAGTGTTAGCATTGTTATAACCAATGAACCGCAACGTCAACGTTTAGTCCAAAAGCGAAATAATAATTATATGGCCAATGGCAATACACGTCCGGTATTGCAAGAGGAGCAACAACCACAACAACAACATCAAAAGGATGATCCATTGGCCACGCGCATACAAAGCAAGGATACATCCTCCGGACGTTCAAATTGGATGATTATCCTGTGCTTTCGCGGCCAAAAGGTACTGAGAGTACCGCCAGCGTCATCCGTACCACCCGAGTCAGTTGTATTTGAGTTGTCAGAGCAGTAGTAGACCAATGTAGTTCTAGCCATAGACTTTTTTAGCCATGTAGTCTTTAGTAGTTCCCTTAGTACTTTTCTTATTTTTTTAAACTAGCGTCTAGACATCGTAAATTACCTAAACACACACACAAACACACAGAAACACCCTGTACAATTCTCAATTATTACACTATAAACAGCTTTTGTATAAAGTATTAGCATAAAAATATTATCTTAACTGCATAAATACATTTTATACATGCTTCTCCGTGCATATACCTTCAACCAAACCCAACTTGCATAGATATATATTCTGTATATAATTTTATTTATTTAGTTTCCGCCATCTGAGCTAAAAAAAAAAGGTCGTCATGTACCATATTTATGCCTAAAGCTCTAAAAAATATATTAAAGTTCTATTCTTAATATCTAGGGTATATCATCTTTATAAACTGTTTCGTATACTCTACTTTCGAATCAATTATTGTTTGCAGAAATATGTTTAGCATAGTAAAATATTTTGGTTTGTCGTCATATGTAATTAATCGTGTTATATCTGTATAAATATATATAACTGACTGACTGATTAACGCCTCACGATCAGGCCAAAGGGTAGAAACTAGAAATCGGCAATTTTTACTGTATCTTCTTATAATATCGTAGCTTAGCACTCTGAAAAAGTTTTGTCAAATATATATCGGATAGTGGGTCGAAAATGCATTTGAAAATTATATGAAAATCTCATCTGGAGCATACCCGGTGGTCAATCATAGTGACATTGTAGAATATAATTTTTTTTTTTTTTTGAGCGGTAGCGTAGCAACGCACACCGAGAGAGCTAGTATCATATAAAGTTTACATATTCAATCCTTTTTTTTTGTATGATATTGATTCGTTAGTGGTATTCGAAACAGATTTTACTAATTAATCCCCTTTCAGAATCAAAATCCTTAGCATAGACACTCTGACAGCGTGTCTTTTTTAAGAATATTGGAAATAACAGTGTGACCAAAGTCACAAATCAAAATTTTATAAAAATTCTAAATCAGACAGGATTTAAAAGCATGAAGATAACTTTATAAAAGTTATTCTTTGTAGCTTTAAATAAAACCTTAGTGAAACTTTATGGTTTAATTCCTGTGTTTCATAGATAATTCTAAATTTAGATGATAAAGTTTTCTTCATATTGCTTAAGTCCTGTCTTTCATAGATAATACTAAATTTAAATGATGAAGTTTTCTTCATGCAGTCTTTTACTTAAATGTTACCCCAACTAGTATAACTCAGCCATTTGTATATTAAGTTAATACAAAAATGCATGAAGTAAGCTTCATTGTCTGATTTTAGCTTTAGTTGCTTTTATTATTGTTTTTTTTTTTTGCTTTTTTAATTGTTTGCTACATTTAAAAACTTATTATTAGTGATCTTGTGAATACATACATATGTTTAGTTACATTTTGCTTAACTTTAAGTTTCAGCTAACATGCATTTTATTTTTTATGCTATTTAGTTACACTGTTCACTTGTTCGTACACTGTGCAGCGTTGCTTATTTAGGCACAAACATTTTGTTATATATTTTATTTTCTGCTATATATATATATTTATATTGACATACATATAATGTTTTCTTTATTTTTATATTGCCAATATTTAATAAAATTTAATCCGATCACAGCGTTGATTGCTGCTCTTTGTTTGCAACAAACGCACAAGTTTGCAAAAATATTTTAATAATAATATTAATTAAAGTGAAAATGAAATGTAAGAGAAACAACAAAGTTAATTTACATTTGCTTTCCATTCTTTCTCTCTCTCTCACTCTCTCTCTCTCTCTCTCTCTCATGCTTACGAATTGTCATTGCTTGTGTTCTTTCATTCGTTTTGTCTTGCGCCTCTTTCTGCTTCTTCTTTGATTTTTGTCATTTACAGAACAAATGTGTGATGCCTGGCGCTCAAATGCCGCAGCAAATATTTATGACGTCAGAATTGCCCACGACAACACCAACAACAACAACAACAACAACAGCAGCAGCAGCCGCAGCAGCAGCAGCAGCAATTACAACATCAGCAGTTGCCGCTGTTACAGCAACAACAACAACAGCTATTGCCGCCGCCACAGCATCCATATTACAAAAACAACAAACGTCGAAAGCTTAAAGCGATCTATATAGTTGTCTCGCTTGCTCGCACGCACGCTCGCACGCTCGTTCGCTCGCTCTCTATTTCTTGCTCTCTATCTCTCTATTAATTTCTCTCTCTATTTGTATTTATGGTTTAGCTTAGCATAGCTTGTAAGCGCGCAACTGTACTACAAACAGCAAGAAAGAATTTTCTATCTTCGGCTAATCGAAGCTTAAATACCCTTGTAATTATCTTATATTCAACAGATTTTGCTTAAAATTTGGTCGATATCTTTTTCACCGGATTGTTAATATGTCAGCTATATGATATAATGATTCGATATTAATCAAACTAAATAAAAATGTTCGAAATAAATTTCGACTGCGTTTGCTTTTGATATCTTGGAAAAATTAACTAGTTTTCCATAAAAGCACAATTTTTGAACGATTCTTCCGATAGCAGCTATATGCTAAAGTAGTACGATTTAATTAATATTTGATCAGATTGTTCAGATCAATAGATAATAACGCTTCAAAGTGTTGAGTTTTAGTTTTTTCTAGCAAAACTAATTTTTTGCTTATTTTAATGACAACTATAAATGATATAGTAAACCGATCCGACCTGCAATACAAAAAAAAAACAACTGTGCCGAGTGTCATTAAGAAAGTTCAAAAACTTGAAGTTTATCAGACGGACATGGCTCATCGATCTGATCAAGAATATATATATAACATATTTTATTGAATCGGAGTCATCTCCTTCCAATTGTTATCATTTTTGCAAGGGTATCAAAAACAAAAACTAAACTGAAACGTGTGCACTTTTATAATATACATACATATATAGATAAATATAGTTGTTTTTTTTTTATATACTATATACATATATTTAAATACTCCTAAATGTTAACTGGAATGACATATGCGTGTGAAAAGCGATAAAATTCGTAAAAAAAAAAATTTTCTTAATTGTATTGTATGTATGTAATGCTATTATTAAAATATAGAGAATCTTTTATTTTAAATATATTTACATACATACATACATACAGTAAACATTCAAAATACATACACGCATATATTTATTCATAAATCACTATATTCATATACAACATATATAGTCAACATATTTACATAATTATAGTGCAATTATATTTACACACTACGCAACATAATTTAAAAAAAAAAAACCGAGAAAAAGGCATACCAAGGAACCTGACCAAACAATATGTTTTAAACAAATAAAACATTTAAACATATTATTATACATAATTGTACGTACAAACATATTTGGAAATATCAAGTACTTGATGATTTAGACAAACAAGTCATTCGAATGCGAATGCCAACAAATACACAAGCTTATTAAGCTTTTAGCTGAATGAATCAGTGCTGAACATTTAAATTGAAACTGTTTCTATAATTTCTGTCAAATATTATTAAGGTACTTGTACCTAAAAACTGTCAAATACTGTCGATATTTATTTAGTTGTGGTCCTTGTATTGAACTCGATTGATATAGGCAACAAAGTCCAAATGAAGATAGAAAAAAAAACAAAGAAAATTAAAAAAAAAAATTTAATTCAACAATTTAAGGCAAAACTACAGATCATAATAAATATTAAGAAACTCTCTCACGATTGGCTGTTTTTTTATTTTTATTAATATGCACTATATTATTTCAGAGTTTAGCTTAATCAAAATATTTCAAATATTCAAATATTGAAGTCAGAAATTTTACTTAGACTTTGGCTTGTGTATTTTTGGAACATATCTTATTTCATTTACATTCAATTGTAATGATTTTAATTGGTAACGAAATCAATGAGAAATCTCGATATAAGTTTATCAAAATATATATTTAGCGAGTACAAAATGAAGTCAGTACTTTACTTGGTATGCAAATCTATATCTTAATTAAGTACGACACGCATAACTACATACAATACTGCATAAAGACCATTTACATGCACCACATCAGTAGCTTAAAGCCGCATTTACATGTTGTAATGTGTGAACAGCTGATGAGTACATTATTTCTAATAGGTAATATCAGCAAACATTTTTTTTCTCCTAGCGCTAAAGCTTTTGTGCAAATTTTGTAAGCTATCAACTCAATAGAAAAGCAAGCCGAATTTAAGAGAACACGCAAAAGAAAAAAATTTCAAATGATAATAACTACTTACTTAAAAAACAGCAACAGAACTGTGAAAACTATTAAAAAATAAAAAAAAAAACAAAAAAAAAATAAGTAAGAACACACAAATAACACAGTGGTCAATGGCAAACTATTACGTGTATAAGCAAAACCAAAAAAAAAAAAAAAAAATATTGAATATTGAATATATGAATAAACATTATAATTTTATAAATGTATAAATGTGCATATTTTATTTATGTATGTCTCGCATTTTTATTTAGAAACTCAAGATCATAAGCAACCTACTGTCAAGTATAGCCGACACTGGTATACCCTGTATCCAGTTAAAAAATTCACAAAATTCAAGCAGTGCAGAATTTCAACTACTTGATGCAAGCAAGCAGTGCAATTGAGACGGTGCTGCGACTGCATAATAGAAAAAAAGAAAGAAATATTTTCATGCAAATTTTCGATGTTTATTGATCGAAATCATTATAAAATTTGCACAGCAATTACGGATAAAAATTAGGCATGCCATAACTTTAAATTCTTTTTAATAATTTCAAATATTATTGATCAGCGTACATACAAAATTTAGTTTCTCTAGATCTTATAGAATTTTCAAAAAAGATTTTTGAGTTCATACAGACAGACGTACAGAACTAAATCGACTTGATAGTGATCGAAATATATATATATTTTTTATATGGTCGGAATGATCTACTTTTACCAGTTACATACACTGTGAGCTATTATAAAACACCCTTTCATCAATTTTAAATGAGTACAGAGTAGAAAAACAAGAACAAGATCAAGAGCACAGTGTTGAAAGATGATCGTCGCAAAATTGCTTCCTCTTTTTTTTGTTTTTTTTTAATTATACAATATATATTTTATTGATTTGCGGTTTTATATAGGGGCACGTGCCTGTCTATATAAAGAGCCCTGGTACAACCATATCGATGACGTTGAAATGCCACTTTTGCAGTCTAAATTATATGCGAGACAATTTTTATAGGGCCATCAAAAAAAAAATAATTGTTTTTATTTTTTTTTGTTTGTTTTTTTTCGGTTATTGCACAATTAAAATAGAAAATTAACAATTGGCATACACACAGACAGACAAATAAAACAACAACAACAACAATAGCAATAAAGTACACAAAAAATAAAATAAAAATGCAAATACAAAATACGAGTAATTAATTTCATTAACTACAACAACAACAAGAGAGCAACAACAACAAAACCATCTTGGGCAACAATATAAAAATAAAAACAAAAATATTATTCAACTTTTTTTTAAATGTAAAGCTGTAAATTGTTTAAATTGGAGGTAGTTTATGTGTGTATGTGTGTGTGTATTTGGGTTGTAGAATTAATATTCTTTATATATTTTGTTATCTGGCTAGAATAATAAATCCTCATCGCCATCTTCTTCGAGTATATTTTGTGCCTCCTCGCTGGAGGAGACATTATAGCCCTGACGACGCAATTCCTCACGTTGACGATCCGCACATTTGCGTGCCTCACGTTTCTTATCCTGGATTTTCTTCAAGCGATAAAATTCCTCGCGTTCCAATTCATCCAGCTCACTGATGATATACTCAATGGTGCGATTAATGCGCGGTATGATAACTATATAGAAAAATTAAAAATATATATAAATATATTACAATGGTCAAATTGCTTTTAAAGTATATATCTCAAGCTAACCGTGCTCAATGGCATTGACACGCCTGTTGGTCACTTTGATGACATCATCCAGGGTGACAAAGGATGTTTGCAATGAGGCCAACTCCACCAGCAAACGTACAGCACTTTGATAGTTTTTCTTCAATTTGGCCAACTGTTGACCACCACGTGCCAATCCAGCCAGCTCATAGGTATCGACACCATCCTGATATGGCTCAAAGAGTGGCAACTGTACACCAGCCACATTATCCTTTTTGGTGCGTATTTTAATTTGTGCTTTGGTCACATTTTGTAGAACAATTTGATTGATGTCACCGGTGGTAAATTTAACTTCAGCTAAAGAGAATGCCGCCTCCTTCATTACCTGACCCATCAGCGTTTTGGTCTATAGAAAATGCAGGTGTACATTCTATGCTCTTTATTTCTCTCTCTCTTCCTTTGCTTACCCACCTCTATGATCTTGCCCAGTATCAAGCGAAAACGCATTTGGAGAGCATCTGCCTTCTTCTTAAGTAGGCCATGGCCCTTGGTGGCGCCTGCCAGACGAGATTTCATCAAAGTTTGTGCACTGCAAAAAAATAAAATAAAATAAAAAACAACATTGGAATTTTGACACTCTCCCGCTCTCGCTCTCCTTGTTTTGGCAGACAGTGTGTACTCACCCGCGCGATGGAAATATGGGTAAACGATCTCTGGCAGCCATTTTTCTTTTACTTTTTATCTTCTTTTATTTTAATTACCAGTTACAACGTCTATTTACCGTTTGCTGCCCACACGCTACTTTGCACACTGCCAATTGCGTTTGAATTGTTTTTTTTTTTTTGACAAGCAAATTTAGAAATTTTTTTGTTTTTTTTCTATTTTTTATTTTGAAACAAGCTCAACAAGAACAATCCGCAGAACACCAAAACAATGCATAAACTATAAACTATAAATACCAATAAAAACAAAAACAAAAAAAAATAAAAGGCAACAAAAAATTATTAACTAAATATATGCGACAAAAATACAAAAATAAACGGACGACCACGAGCAAGCAACGAGAACGAGGCGCAAAGCAGAGCACACGACAACAAAATGGGCCACAACGACAAAATAGCAAAGAACGTCGACGTTGACGTTGACGTTGACGTCGATGTCGATGTCGACGTCTAAAATGACGGCGCTTTGTTGGGTGGACAGACAAAATGATGCCGACCGTTGGGCCAGGCAATCAGCTGTTCACCAGCAAGCTGTCAGCTGATGAGCGCGTCACGCCCTAGAGATGCGCGCGTGAGATTAATTAGAGATGGTCGCAGGACAGTAAATGCGTTAAATTTTATATGATTTTGATTGATATTGTACTTACTATATGTTATAAAAGCAGTTTCGATTTGTTTAGTATTATTTTAAGCTGGACAGATAAATACAGGTATGTTTTATAGAAAAATAAAAACTTTTCTTATTTCATGAGTTGTCATTTAGTTTGATTTGCAAGCTACACAGAAAATGATTTGCTAGCTACTCAGAAAATTAATGATTAAATTTTAAACAAATTTTTCTTAAATACACATTTCCAACGCAAAAAAAAATCTTCAAATTGTATTTATAAATTATTGCAGACGCTAATATTAAAATTAAGTCCTTTTTAACTTTGCTATAAATATGTATATGGATATTTACATTTTCAGCTTCGTTTTAAATATTCTTTCTACATTTTAAATTTATAGTTGCTTTTTTTTGGCTAAAATCCAAGCTCTTGCTCTTAAATAAATGTTAATTAATCACGCCATAAGAACTTTGAGATTGGTAGTATCAATTCAGTATCTACCCACTCACTTCTCATCTTTAGTCACGATTATAATTCACGCACATCTCTAGGCCAGTGCTGCCAAATCGCTGCGTTGGCCGTTAAACTGAATTGATTTAAATTGATGCTGATTGCCAACAATACGCACAACGATTTCTATTACAGCCCACAAAATAAGTAAATACCAAAAAATGCCATAAACACGCGCTACCATTTCTATTGTCATCAAATTTTCGGCTTTGACCTGACAATGGGACACGGTCACAGAAAGCAGTCATTTGTGGAACAGGGGGAGTAGCAGGCGGTGTAGGGGCGGTAGGTCACAGAGTCACGCAATTTGAATATGCGTATTCTATCGGTCATGTGTTTACAAAAAAAATAAAAAAAAAATAAAATAAAATAAAAAAAAAATACAATATTGCAATTGAAAGTACTCAACTGGAAAATACTCTAGTTCATAATATTGTGGCCATATGAGAGACCATAAAATCGCGTAGCAAAAATTTTCGTGCTACCATCTTTCAAGTAGGTCTTCAGTAGTACTCTTAGGAAGTTAAATTACCCTAGCTCTAAAATGATGTATGTATATGAGGTTTTTGTTGAACTTTTAATGATATACTTATAAAAAGATCCGTCATAGAAATAACAACCAAATTTGGCGATCAAATTAACAAACAGTTTATATACTACAAATTTTCCTTTAAGAAACTTTAATAAATAATTATCCTGACTTTATTAAAGTCAGCTATAATGCATAGTCTAAAATTAAATAAATGCGTAAACCAATAAAATTAAATACAAAAAAAATCCAAGTGGGGTATAATACATATAATTATATTATACTGTATAATATTTTCAATAAAATCATCGGCAGGAAAACAGATATGATTTATTATGCAATAAAATTAGCTGCTTTTCTGCTGATGAATCAGGTCTAACATTAATACAATTATAAGTATATTACCAAAATATTAACAATCAGCAACTTTGTGAGTTTTTAGAAAACAAAAAAAAAACATCTGTGCAATTGACCAAACATCATATTCGCCTGATATATCATATATTTTCCTAAATTAAAAATTGCAATGATGTGACCGTTGTATGTTTTGTGGCTATACAAATTTAATTCCCATAAAAGACACTGCTTAAAACCAACAAACTCTTGATAATTTTTGCAAACAGAGCATAAAAATACTTTTATTTTTGCTACTTTGACAATGTACACGTGTGCCGCCTTATACTCGTAGTATGTATCGTATATGATATACGGTCACGGCCCACTGACGACTCGAGTTGTGATAATATTCATTAAAATAATAAATATAAGATTGGGGTCGTCGCCAATTGTTGGATCAGTCGGTCTTGGTCTTGAGACAGGCAACAATTGTTGATGGGATGTACTTACTTATGCCCAGTTAGGTTAGGTTAGGTTATGGCAAACTATGGAATATTTTAGTATCAGTTTGATTATTCTAATCAAATATCATGTATGTATATTTTTATTTGAAACATAATCTTTGTATATATTATGAGTATATGCTATAATCGAGAGTCTCAACTGATTTAAAAACATTAAATATTCACTCGTGATTGTTTTTGCATTCACCTATATCATAACTGCACATTCCAGTTAACAATTAAACATTTATATCATCGATTTATATCGCTTAATTCTTTGAGTCGGTAAGACTATATATACTCTGTCACCCAAGAATATTTTGGAAAATAGTTGTTTTAACCTTTTATACATTTTAAATTCAGTATTAATGCTAAAAAACTACCCTAGAATATTGCAATCTAGCCCATACCTAGTTAGCTGACTAGTCCAGTCGGTGCAGTCCTGTTCCTAGACCAGCCCAATGTATTTTCCTATACCAATGCGTAGCAGCACGAAGTCCTTGAGTAAGTCATATAAAAGTCAAAAAAACATATATGCTTATTTACAAGTATTTACATACATATTTACATACAATACGCACATAACCGCAATTTGTCGGACACGCACTTACACACACACAATAACACACACACATACACTTAACGAGTGAATCAACAGTTGGTGCTGCTTTTTATTGATGTTGTTGTTATTGCTGTTGCACAAAAATGTCAAAATTTGATGGCAAGGACGAGTACAAGAGGCGAACAGGATATGGTATAGGGCGGGGATTAGAACAAAAGAAGCTTTTGCGCTTCTCCCATATGACATTTGCCCAAAAGTCACGAACAGGCGGCAGCAATCGTTCGCTGGCACTGTGGCAACAATTGGCAATTCTAAGGATGAAATGATAAAAATGCAAAAATTATTAAGTTAAATGTTTTCTAATCCCTAAAGTAAAGACTTTCCTTACCCAACTGGAACAGGTTGACACGATTGCTCTATCTGTTATAGGGTTGTGCCACCGAAAATTCATATCAGCTTAAAATAGTAGAGATAACATTACACGATCAGCACAACGTGCTGACAATCAGGCAAAATTGTAATGATTGGCGCTGATATTTTGTAATTGAGTGAAACTTCTGTTATTATCGGTGTAAATGTGCTGACAGTGTAATATAGTAATAGCTCGTAGTTTAATATGACTGAAAAGAAATTTCGTTTATACCATCTACTACTTGTGTTAATGATCAGTTTCAAAATCATTACATTGTGCTGACCGTGTAATCGTACTTTTTGAAAACTATTTTATTATATTAATAAGTTATTAATAATAACACTATAAAACAGCATATTGAATCTCGGACTTTTTAAAGCAGTTTTATATGTAAAATGAGTCACTGAGTCCAAGAAAAATTTTAAAAAATAGTTTGCCGGTAGCGTTTTCGAGGTAATCGAAAAAATCTAGATTTTCGGCTTTTCAGAAAGGTAGCATTGGTAAAGTGAAAATAACCCTGAACATAGTTTAACGATATTAAAGATGTTTATCTTTTTGTGAAGCTATTAAATTTGCCTATCAATCCGTCAGACAACATGCCTATATTAGGACATTCGTTCAGAAGTTATTAGAGAGACTGGAACTGAAGTTAAGGATAAAAATATGCCTATTTACAAAAAACCTATTTTTTGTGAAATTGTTTCCCCAAAACTAGAATTTATTGTGATTTTTTTGCAAAATTAATAAATATAAATAATAATTAAAATTATTTTACTTGTCAATATTGCAGTAAAACTTTATGCTAGAAAAGGTTGTAATTTTAACCATAGTGCCTCGCTGAGTCACTCAACGGCTCACACTCACTCACATATACACACTTACAACACACACACACACAGAAGCTCATACTCGAATACGCACTTAGGCATCCCGTTAGGAGTTAACAGCGAATGGCGGGCCCCCTTAAATTGTTTTCTACCATAGGCGGCTGCAAAGGGTTTCCGCCTGTGAGCGACTTGTTGAGCGCATAAGCAGCCCCCCGGTACAGACGCCACTGGAAAAGCAAAACTTTTTCTCGCTCAACGCACAGGAATAGACGCTAGGTTGGATGCTGTCGCTGCTGCTGCTGCGGCCGCAGTTCACATTTCGCAGCGCCCGCAAGTAGGTTACACATTTTTTTTGCTCTAGCTAACGCCGCCATTCAAAGGAAATCAAATTGAGTGGATTATTTAAACATTAAGTGACTGCAACACAGCACTTTAAATTAGTTTCATAATTAATGAAAGTTGTGAGGAAAGATCAAAAAAATTAAACAAAAATAAAGGCTGCCATTACAGGTGTTATATACGTCGAACATATGGCAGGCGGGAATGCCGTTTAGCGGAGAGTGGAGAGTTTATGTGATGAGGCTCTGTCGCTTAGGCGTCGTAAATGTTGAATATAATGCGATTGTAATCGCAGCAGCAACAACAAACAACAACAAAAGCAGCAGAGAGAGAGAGAGAGCGATTGAGCGAGAGCGAGAGAACAAATGCAATGTGTGTTGGAATGTGCGTGTGTGTGTGCGAGAGAGAGTTCAAAGTGCTCTCAAATTGAGTTATGGAGGCAAATGAAAAAAATGCCAGTGAGAGCGTCCTGTCAAAGAAATTGTTTATATATGTATGTTCGTGTACGCACTTGAGCATATTGTATGTATGTATATATGTATATGTATGTATATATATGCCATTATACTTAAATGACACTCATTACATACTCTCAGCTTAAAGCTTGAGTGCTCTTTGATTTTCAGTAATTGATTCAACCTTTTGTGCAAAGTTTTATAATTCAATTTTTGAATTGTCCGAAAAGTGTACCATAAATATTTTATCTGACCTTTTATAGCATATTGTTGGCTTAGAATCTTATACCATTGATAACAAATATATTTAAATTATATTTTAACAAGAAAGAAACGGCTATCTTCAGCACGCCGAAGCTATATACCCTTGCAATGGTCTCCTAAGAAAATTATGAATGCCAACATTGGTTTTGATATCTTAAAAAAACAATAACGTTTTTCAAGCGAGGACTTTTCGACCGATTGTTCCTATGGGAGCTATAAAATATAGTGGTTCGAACTTAGTCAGATTGTAGAAATCGTAACTCTACATCCATATGCCAATTTTGGTTTTGATATATAGAAAAACAAAAAAATTTTTCATACAAACAATTTTTATGAAAATGAATTGTCTTTAATTATTCTTCCATAGCTATATTATATAGTGGTCCGATCGGGCTGATTTTGACATACAAATTACATACATTATCATGCTTCATCTGTGCCGAGTTTCATCAAGCTAGCTCAAAGATAAATCCTTATAAAAAAACTAAAACTCTTAATGCATTATTAATTCTACACATATCGCTCATTTACTTCAAGACCATATTTTTGGAATAATATAATGGAAAAATATTTTTTATATTTTAATTTATATTGTGTAAACATTTGATCATCCTATCTTAAATATTCTATGCGTGAGAGAAGAAGAAGCGTTTCCTTCTTTCGACTTTAAATAAGTTTTTCTCGAAATACCATTTTTTTTTATTTTTGACAGTCTTGAAGTAAATAAGCGATATATATTTTATCTCTCATATAGCCGTCTTATAGTTTTCGTCCAAAAAAACAAATCTTAACAACATGGAGTACAAACTGATCAATGCCGAATATTATGATCGAGTTATCGATCATTTGCGCAAAAATTTCTTTGCCGACGAGCCCTTGAATCGTGCTGCCGGACTATGTCAACAAGGCGGTGGCAACACCGAACTGGAACACCACAGTCTGGCAACGCTGCAGGATCAGCTCAGCATTATGGCTGTGGATATGCGCGAATCTAGCGATACCTATGGCCAAATCTCTGGTGTCATACTCAACGGTGTACTACGTCCGGGCGATACAGAACAGGCATTGGCGAAGCTACACCAGAGCCAGGATCTTAACTATAAGAAGATATTTGAATTGCTCTACAAGCATAGTCTTCAGGTGGACTTGTTTGCTCGCTATGGTGTGGGACGCATCTTTGATGTACGCATTTTATCGGTGGATGGACGCTATCGTGGCCAGGGTATTGCCAAGGAGTTGGTACGGCGTGCCGAGCTGGTGGCACGCAAATTTAATTATCATCTACTAAAAGCCGATGCCACGGGCATGTTCTCCCAAAAGATACTCTGCTCACAGGGTTTTGTGCCATTCTCCGAACAGCTTTATGCCAAATATACAAATAATGCTGGGGAGATTATCCTGCCAGTGGAGGCGCCACACATGAAACTTCAGTTGTTAACTAAACAGCTCCACTATGACAACACTAATGTATCTCAGTCTGAGAATGCTCAGTAAAGTCCAACACAAAATAGAAAAGAAATACCCATTAATTTTATACTATATTTATATACGAATGTATTTATAAAGAATATTTATTGGAATGTACTTATATATGGGGGGGACAGAAAATTTAAGTTTAGTTAATTTTGTATTTTCCTATAACAACATAGTACATATATGAAATTTTTGTTTTTTAACATATTTTATATGATTTTTTGTATTGCATAAATATTACAAAGAACTTTGAAATTCTAAAAAGCAAAACAAGCTACAGAACAGACAGATTCTCATTTTCAAATCGTTTGTTAAAATTTTTTCTAGCTTACAGTTAAATTCAAAAGCGAAAAAATTTCATATCAAATATTTTAAAACAATTTGGAATGTTTTAATCAAATTTGAGCACGTAAATTGTGAACATGTTAGATATTTTATAATTTTATTTAACTTTTACAAATAAGTATACTAAATTTGAATTTAAAGATGATGCGCTTTATTTAATAAATAATTTAGTTAGTTAATTGCATGCTAACAGCATTGAAATTCCAAGTTCATTGCAAATAATTTTACAAAACAGATTCAGGCAAATTTTAAAAAACGAATTCAAATTTAAATACAAACTAAAAATGATCGCCAACAATAAGAAAAGCGAATGCTTTTCAAAATACATTTATATATTATATTATATTATAATAAATATTATATTTAGTAACATTGTTGTATAATTTATGTTAAAAGTTGACAAAAAAAAAAAAAAAAACAAAAACACAGCTCAAAATAATACACATTGCAAAGATATTTCTTATTTCTAAAAATGGGGACCAACTGTTAAAACTAAATTAACAATAACTAAAATGTATGTTTGTTAAATAAATTATGCGATTGTTTAAATGCATAACAAATGCATTAATAGCTACAATTAACAAAGTTTTGGAATTTAATTTGAGGCTTATTAAAACCCTTCTATGAAATTAACTTAAATATATCATCCAAACATGATCTACTAAAGTTTACAATAAACTATATTTAAATTTGATCAATTCAATGGCTATATAGTTATAGTTATAGTTATGTATGTATACATATTTATCGTGGTATATAGATTAGGTACATTTGTTGTGTGTGGCCCAGCCTAGTACAAGCATTTTACAATTCCTACTACAAGTTAATATCACAAGTCGCAGATCCATTTCATATATAATAACAATAGCTACTGCTGGGCAGGTACTACAATAGTATTGGCATTTTGGCATTGCTTCGATATTTTACCATTGAATTCATATCATCAATTCATTCATCATTGTTTTCCTGTTTATCATATATAAAGATTATATCCTGATCGGTGCCAAAGGCGGTGCGTGCCGTATCCATGGCATCTGACATACAGCGACATATATCTATGGTAAGAAAAGAATTTAAATAATTAGTTTATATATATTTTGATAATATTCTCAACTTACGTCCATCGTGCACCTCCGGATTATGATAATATAACTTTTGAGTGTTCATATCATAGCCACATAGCACCACATAATGTCCAGCATAACTTTTGGGCAAGCGTGTGTTTTGGGCAATACAATTTAGATGAAAACAACTTGATAATATAAGTAAAATGTATAAATGTAATGAAAATACACAAGCTCTAGAATTAATATTATATATGGGAATACCAGGTATTTGTTTTGGGTATTCCACAACTTAAAATTATAGATATTGAGCATATAGTATTGTATGTTCATTTATAGTTCAGACAACTATAGAAAAAAATTGAAGATTAATCGGATTGAAAACTTTTTTTTAATTAACTTAAAATGTCCACTTAGCAATCAAATATTTTATTTCAATAAACCTTTATCTATCTAATCTATATCCCTATATTCTAACTAAACTACATGTTTATATCTTTAACTCCAAAATGTTAAAAAAAAAAAAAGATTTATAGATTTTAAAAGATTTTTTTCAACCAAAAAAATGGATACAATGATCTGAACATTCAAAAAATATAATTTTGATAGTTAGGTGTACAAAAAAATATTATAAAATAATTAATATTAAATAAAAGAGTTCACATTGAAGTATATATTCTTGTCTTTCACATAAAATTGAACTTATAAATTTCAAAGCATCAAATTTTAATTTTAATTAAGCTAAAAAAGTCATAAATACAGGGACTTTAGCTATTGAAATATTATACATAGTTGTCTCGAATTTGTATTCTAATGGATTTTAGAGTAAACAGAGTACATATATGACAAACTCTCGCAATAGTAAGAAAATACTCGATTGTATAGAAAATTGTTATAAATATCGATACTATCGATAGTGACATTGAAGGTTTTGCAACTCTAATAATGAGTAGATATGATGGGGTCCAAAACACTTTGTACGATAATTCAGATTAAATTTGTGTTTTAATTAATGCCTAGCCAGAATTACGTAAAAAACTAGTTATCCTTTGATTGTTCTCTCTATTTCTAGCTGTGTATTTATGCAAAATTCTAAAAAAAAAAAAAAAAAAAAAGGACGCCTTTGTGTCTGTTCGACTTACCCAAATTTCTCAAGGGCATTACGTTTGCATATCTCACAGGTGAGCAGGGAGGCATTAGTCAGCAATATGACAGGACCATTGCGAGCCAAATGCTTGATAATAACCTGCATATCGACAGTGCGCTGTAGAACGCGCAATCCATGTGCTCCAGCATCCTTGAACTTGCGCGTCACACGCTTTTCGTCCTTGTCAATGATTTTTGAGTAATACATATGCTGTGTATAGTTGGGATCAATGCCAAGTGTTTGCGTATAATACTCATGACGCACTTGATAGCGCTGCAGCAGATAGCATAGATCAATGGTCCAGGTACTGTAGCCGAAGCCCTCCTCCTTGCAGATGGACTCGAAATTGTTAAGAAATTGTTCGCGCTGTGCGGTGGACAATATCATTATAATGCATGATAGGCCGCAGTCCCAGTTATAGCGTTGTTGATAATGTGTTAAATTATAGTGTTTACTTTGCGGCAAAACATTCATGTTGTTTAGTTTGTTATGCTTTTGTTGTTTTATATAAACAAACTGATTTTTATTTGCTGCATTAAATGTTGAATGTTTAAGGCAATTTTGTATTTTTATCGCTCGGCCTTAGCTGTTCGTTCGAAACGTTTAACTTTGTTACTAAAATTGCCAAAATAAACAATTATTTTAATGCTATCTAGAATTTTGTTGCTGCCGAGCGAATGTTTTATGCAACACTGGCGCAATGTAAACTTAACAGGGCATGTTAAAATTAACAGCGACGTAAACGCAAAATGAGTGAAACATGCGCAAGCATGAGTAACGTAAGTAAAACACCAGTTGAATAATTTATTGTTGTTAATACATATTTTGCATAAATATTTACAGTTATAGTTGGTATTTGCCAGGTAAACAAATAATAAAAGCAATATTCTTAAATTTAGCATAACAGGTCACAGGTCAAATTAACAGATTGGCTTATTAACATTAGATATGAGCGATACCGTGATTTTTAGCATACTTTCAGTGATGACAAAAATAGTAAAAATATTTGATTTCCTTAAACTTATGAACATATGAAATTATTGTCGTTAAACTAAACTATAACTGCTGCCGTTGTACAAACATAACAATACATTATTTTTATTCATTTTTGTAGCAACTCTTTTTGCATAAAATCACATCGCCTTCCATATTCACACTTAATATAATATATATTTATATATACACACATGTACGTAGACTTATATTGGTATATAAAATCAAAAAATATGGTCTATGCACAAAAATTCGCGACTGATGCTTATATAGTGACTGTGATTTTATGCCAGAGCTACTGTTAGAATGTTGTTGTGATATGTTAAGTTATCGCTCATCTCTAGAACATAACATAATACACAAGTGTGCGAATTCCATAAAGTTGCGCACGGCCAGAAACGGCTCGGGTAAATATTAAACAATATTCAAAAATTCACATATATGTTGGCGTCTGATAACATAGAAAATTTCTTTTGTATTTGGGTCAGAAGCGAATCAAACGGCGCCAGCAATATACAAGAAAGTGTGTGACATGCGTGTATGTGTGTATGTACATACATTCATATATATCTATGTACATATATATGTACATATGCGCTTTAACTCGTGTGTGTGCGTATGTTTGTGTGACCTTCGTGCAATCATTTAGCTTGGCCGACTTTTGCCAATTAAAATCAAAGTAACAGCATCCTGGGCGCACCTTTAATTATATACTATACTCCAAGCAAAATAAATTGACTTTGTGTTTAATAAAGATACTAAAATAGCCAACAGCCGGCTGATGACAAAGTGCATTAAGACGCAGCAGCACTTGCATTTGATTATATCGTCGTTTCTAATTAGATTCTACGGCCACCTGAGAGAGTTTTTAACATAACAGCAACAGCAACAACAACAACAAAACCACTAATGAACTGTCTTTATATGCATATTTCTTTACAGTTGACAACATAACATAACAGCAACAAGAACAACAACAGCAGCAACAACATATATAACAGCCGCTTCTGTGTTAATAGAAAACGCGAGGTTCTTTATAGCAAACACACAAGTCTAGTCAAACAAACAGAACCAAATGAGCGCACACTCCAGTTAAACGAACAGCACAAACCAAAAAAAAAAAAAAACAAAATTTATATTTTTTTTTTTAAAAACCAAAAAAAAAAGCAGCACACAAAATGCGTGTTGTGGCAATGGTAAGTGGCGGCAAGGATAGCTGCTACAATATGATGCAGTGTGTTGCCGAGGGTCATGAAATAGTCGCGCTTGCCAATTTGCATCCCAAGGACAGAGGTAAATTAGCACAAACAACACTCACACCCACGCATATATATACCATACCATAATATACATATAGTAGATATATATTTATACAATCATTTAACATGTTCTGCAGATGAGCTGGATAGCTTTATGTATCAAACTGTTGGCCACATGGGCATTGAAATACTCGCCAGCGCCATGGGTTTGCCGCTCTACAGGCGCGAGACCAAAGGCAAAAGTACACAGACCGGCAAACAATATGTCCCCACCGATGATGATGAGGTCGAGGATCTCTATAGTCTGCTGGACACGTGCAAGGTAGGTAAAAGCAATAACAACAACAAAAAACAAAACAATCTTTAGTTTAGTCTATAAAAATTAACAAGCGAAAGATTTGAGACAGAGATTATTATGATAATCGATGCAAAGTAGCAAAAGCCGACTGACGAATGTCTACATTATTGATGACGCTTGCCCTATATACCCTGTACTTGCAATTGTTTATAAAGTGGGTAGTAAGCTGACGCTTAAGCTTATCTAAATTTCACAAAAAAAAAGATAAGCCAAGTTAAATATCAAATTATTAAATAAATACTAAAATAAATAATAAAACTAAATACCCTGTACTCTTAGCAAGGGAGTATGCTAAACTTTGGTTAGCTAAACTTATTTTTACTGGTAAAAAAAAAATGATTTCAAAAGTTTAAAAATTAGTCGACTAAATATCATAATAAAAGCTATTTAAATATTCCAATAAAATATGGCTGTTTTACCCTTTATTATCAGCTGTTATATATACCCTGTACTTGAAGCTTATAGCAAGGGAGTATGCTAAACCTTTGGTAACTTTAATTCTATTAGTTGTCGGTGGGGAAAAAAAATATTTCAAAATTTCAAAATAAATCGAGTAAAAACTATTTTAAAAGCAATTTAAATATTCCATTAAAATGTGGCTGTTATACCCTGTATTCTCAGCTGTTTGAAAGTGTTTTTAAACTATTTTCTACTCTATCAACAATCTATCTCTATAAACAAATGAAAATCTTTAAAATTTTTAAATTCTTTTTTTATTTAAACTTCAAAAACACAAAAATGAAATCGTTTATAATAAAATAATTATAATTAAAAATTCCTTAATACAGGGTATAAACTGTGCTCTCTATATTCATAAAATGAATTTTTTAAAAACTCATTAATACAGGGTATAAACTGTACTCTCTATATTCCTAAAAAAAAATAAATATTTTAATTTTCTGCATAATTATGGCGGCATATATAATTGTTAAAAGAAGCAAAAATAAGTCGCAAAAAATTATAATCAAATTGAAATTTTCTAATTTGCAAGATAAGATACTAAAACTTTCAACCTATAATACCCAGTACTCCCTAAAATAAAATAGAGTATGCTTAACTTAGAGAAAACTCATTAAATTTGCAAACTTATTTATCATTATATGATGGATGACAAATATAATTAATAAAAACAAAGGCAAAGGTCAGCAAATTGTGACTCACAATAAACAAGAACAAAAAAATAACAATATAATTAAATAAATCAAAACAGATAAGATAAATGTAATTATGTACATTTTTTAAATACCCTATAGTTTAAAATGTTTAAAAGGCCGCATAAACTTTCTAAAAATCAAATTAAATATATTGAGAATTTTCGCTTGGTAACTGATTTAAATTTCATTAATATTATCACAAAATCTATTTTTATATATATTATAATCTAATCTTGCTCGGAAAGTTGCTTAGAGTATGATACTACAGGATATCTGATTGTGCCTCACTCGATTCCAGTCATAATTTATTACTGTTTTTGCAAAAAAGTCCTTGAACGAGTTGCGACCCACAAAGCAAGAGAATGAAAATAAAAATAATTGCGGAAATTAGTTTTGCAATGGGGTTAAATTGTAATCTAATCAAAAATGTCACCAAGCACGTGAACTTGTGGCAAATATTTGATTAAACTTTAACGCTTCAAATAATTGATGCACCACAAATTGACAAGTAACAAAACAGTCAACAAACAGGAATTTTTTGTTCATAATTTAAATTGATTAAATTGATTTTTTGAAGAGAATCCAGAAAGTATTTGATTTGGAATATTCAAATTTGACTTGAGAGCTAGTTTTATTCAAAGTATTTAGAGAAAGACTTTAAATGCTTCTGCCACAAAATAAAGTATTTCAATATTTTATTAAAATAAATTCAGAGTCATAGCAAAGAAAGTATTTGTTGAATTATAATTATTATAAGAATTCTTGGTAAAAATATAAAAAAGATAATCAAGTCTTATATGGAGTCCAAAAAGTACAAGAATTTAATTTAATATGAATTAAATAATTGTTTTATAAATGAGAAAATATTAAAATTACAATATAAAAGTTTGGCAGATATTTTTTCTTTTTATAAAATAAATAAATAGGGCTCATAATAGAAAAAGTTTTTGATTTATTTTGTTAAAGTTTAAATTGCAAGCGCTTGGTACATAGTTTATATAAAAAGAAAAAAAAAATCGATATAAATTCGATGTGTCTTGTATTGTGAAATAATTACCTTAAAATTAATTGTTATATTTATATATATAAAAAAAGGAACTAGCTATGTCTTGAGGATTATAACAGACAAAATATTTGATATAGTATAAGGCTGAAATTTGGTATGCAGTCTAGTCTGAAGTACGCAGCGTGGTTCAGCAGATATTAGGGTTGTTGATAATGTATAATATATAGATATATTTTTTATAAAAAAAAAAATATAATATCGTGATATTTTGTGTTATATATTCAATATATCGATATTTTTATAAAAAATAATATATTTATTTCGTGATATATTTTTTGGGCAATTTTTTTTAGGGGAAAATATCAAATAAATCGATATTTTTATAAAAATATATTATATCGTGATATTTTTGTTATATATTCAATGTGTCCATATTTTTTATAAAAAATAATATATTTATATCGTGATAATTTTTTTGGAGAAGAGTTTTTTTTTTATGGAAAAAATATCAATTATGTCAAATAGAAACAGAAAATATTGATACAATTTAAAAAAATATTCGACATCCCTAGCAGATATTCAAAATTAATTTTTTATTATTTAACATTTCAAATAAAAATTAAAAAAAAAACCTTTTATTTGGAATATTAAAATAATATTTAAATAGTAATAAAATTTTGCCAAAAATTATTTATTACCAATTTTTAATTTCGGGTCAATTTTAATAAAAAAAAAAACCAAAAAAAATTCTTAACTCATAAATTTTGCACATGAAAATCGTAAGAGTTGCGATACCTGATTTTTTTAACTAAAACAAATTATAATTTTTGTAATATAATAACTTCCTTGAAATATATAGTTATTTAGATGGCAATAAAATCAGTTAAAGTAAATTAATTAAATTATATTTTTTAATTTTATGTTTTTTATGCAGCACGAACTAAATGTGGATGCGGTGGCTGTTGGTGCGATATTATCAGACTATCAGCGTGTGCGGGTGGAGAATGTGTGCAGCCGCCTAAACCTGATATCCTTGGCCTATTTGTGGAGGAGAGATCAGACTGAATTGCTGCAGGAGATGATCGACTGTCAGGTGCATGCCATTATAATCAAGGTATATATGAAAAACGAATTAATTATTATATTTTTATATAGTAATATTTATATATATTTTAAGGTGGCTGCATTGGGCCTAGTGCCAGATCGTCATTTGGGTAAATCGTTGCGTGAAATGCAAACACATTTATTGAAAATGCGCGATAAGTATGGCTTAAATGTGTGCGGCGAGGGCGGTGAATATGAGACATTTACACTGGATTGTCCATTGTTTAAGCAGCGCATCTCTGTGGAAGATATACAAACGATAATTAGCAGTGCCGATCCTATTTGTCCGGTGGGATATATTAATTTCACCAAGTTAACATTGCAGCCCAAGGAGCCAAATGCTGGCGGTGATGTTGTATTTGTTAAGAAATCATTGGATTATATAAGCGATCTCAATGAATCCACATATAGTGATCTAAGTGATCCAGATTTTAGTGAAACTGAATTGGAATTAATTGAGAAAGAGACACGTTTACGTGAATCTTTAAGCCAAAATGAGCTTATATCGCGCAGTAATTCATTTGGACGTCATTTGGCAACATCATCGTCATCGCCCATACCCATTGTCACGAAGAGCGCCAGCGTCGACGAGCCCATACCGGCGGCCAGTTGCATAACGGGCAGCGCCTCCCTGCTGCTGCTTGCCAATCAAGCGAATCAATCAACATCAGCATCAGCCTTAGGTTGTGGCGGCAGCAGCAGCAGCGGTTTACAGGCAAATAGCTGTTGCGCTTTTGGCAGCTCACATCCGTTGGGCAGCAGCACGGCCGCCGTATGCGGCTCGATGTCGCTGGCCATCTCCTCGCTTGGGCTAAGCACCACACAGTGTAATAATAATGCGGCGACGACGACGATGCCATTGGGCCAAACACAGCCGCCAAGTCCAATGAAATATGAACGTGAATTTCGTCCATTAGCCAATCAGGCCAAAGCGGCCATCAATGCCAAAGGTTGGATGTGGCTGGCAGGCATACAGGGTAAACACGAATCAATTAAATCAATTGAAACAACATCTCACTTACAATTTCCCCTTTCTTTCCTTCCCTTTAGGCTGTGCCTCCAACATGGAACAGGGCATGCAACAGGCTTTGGTTACACTACGCGAATTATGCCATAATAATGGTTATGATTTACAAGATCTATGCTTTACCACGCTCTATGTACGCTCTATTGCCGAATATCCAGCATTGAATAACATCTATTTGCAAGCATTTGGCTTTCATAATCCACCAACGCGCGTCTGTGTCGAGTGTCCACTGCCAGATGATTGTCATGTCATTATGGAGGCAATTGCCCATCGTGCACCCACAATTCATAGTGGCGATGATAGCGAGGAGACGCAAACGTTGCTCAATGGACGACGCAATACAATGCATGTCCAGGGCATTTCACATTGGGCACCAGCCAATATTGGACCCTATAGCCAATCGACGCGGGTGAGCGAATTGTGGTGCTAGTAATAATAAAAAACAAAAACAACACACACAATTGCATATTTAACAACAACATTTCTGTTACCTATATCTAACTCGCTTCAATTACAGATTGGCGACATAACGTACATTTCGGGACAAATCGCTTTGGTGCCGGGCAGCATGACAATCATTGAGGGCGGCATACGGCCACAGTGTAAATTGACATTGCGTCATATTAGTCGCATTGCCAAGGCAATGAATGCCCAGGGTCAGCTAAGAGATGTTGTTCATGGCATTTGTTTTGTCACCCATCCAGCATTCATTGGCGAAGCGCGACGCCAATGGGAGCGTCGCACTACGAATGCCATTATGGATTATATTGTACTGCCCGCGTTGCCACGTGACGCTCTCGTCGAGTGGCAAGTGTGGGCGCATACACACAATGATCGTTTTGATTGTAAGTCTGTGTAGGCTTAATTATATTTAAATGTGTATATTTTATTAGTTTAGGAATAGAATTTTGTATCTGCGTTGCAGTTAAATCAGCTTTTTAGAATGATTTTGTTCACGTTGTATTTTTTAATTAATTAGGTATGAACTTAGACTTTAATATGTTTAAATTGTATATTAAATAAGTTAAAGAACAGGGTTTTGTATTTGAGTTGCAGTTAAATCAGCTTTTAATAATGATTTAGCTTAATTTGTATTTGTTTCTTAATTAGGTATGAAATTAGGCAGATAGACTCAGTGAATATTTTGAGTTTTAGTTAAATTTGTTAATTATCTTTAATTGTGTTATGATTTTTGTGAACTTTGTTTGATAGAAGATTTGGTCAATTTTATGTTTTACTATATTTTATAAAAGCTTAAGATTTAGATCACTTTCAAACAGTTCTAAGTGGGCAATTTCTTTAAATATTATGTGCTTAGAGGCAGGTTTTAACATTTAAAAATTGTATTTAAAAAAAAATCTAAAACAAAGTTAAATAATTTAACCACATTACTTAAAAACAGTGTTTGTGCAATATTTTTTTTTTTATTTATAGAATGTAGATTTAAATATGTCAGAATTGTATATTAAAAGCTGTAGAACAGTTAAAATCGCAGTGAATGCGATACTTAACTGATTTAATAAGGTTTGAAATTTATAGAATTTAGACTTTAATGTTAGAATTGCATTTGAAAACTTTTAAAACAGTCTAAATCGCAGTTAATGCCAATTCCACCTTTTTTTAATTCGGTTTGAATTGAGGCAGATAAACATACAGATCGGTTTGAGTTTATTATCAATATTATTTGTACATTGTATATTACTTTGACAAGTTTTTCGAATAAGTCTTAAATTTAGAGCGCTTCCAAACAGATTGAAACCTATATTTTATTTAATTATTTTGTAGTAAGAAAATTGTTTTAATATTTAAAGACCAAAAATATCAAACAGATATTTAAATTTCTATTTTATCTTATTTGTTTTTAGTAAGAAATATATTTTAATATTTAAAGATCAAAAATATCAAACAGATATTTTAATTTCTATTTTATCTTATTTGTTTTTAGTAAGAAATATGTTTGATTATTTAAAGCTTGTGTAATATTTTGTGCTTAGCGACATTTTCTAAACATTAGATGTAGATTTTAGTAGTCTCTAGGTATATATATATTTAGCGTATATATTTTAACATTATATATAAACAGTTTTAGAGCATAGTTTAGTATTTAAATTAGCTTTATAACCATTTAAATCAATTCAAAATTGTTTTAGTTCGAGTTTTTTATGTTTTATTCCATATTTTGAAAGTCGACAACGAAAAATGTATAAGTCACTTGAAAACTGGTTAAATTAGATGTGAAATGAACAAGTATTAGTACAATGTTAGTTTCAACTATAATTTCATTGTTAATTATTTGAATTGTTGATATAATATTTGAAGTTCATCAACAGATCAGAATAATGTACTAAAGTCACTGTTAAAACGTGTTTCAAACGCCTCAAATCGCTTTTAATTTGTTGTATTCGCATTAATTCAACTTTATAGACAGAATTTATTTATCGAAAGTTTTCTTGAATCTTCGTGTTTGAAAACATAAAAACAGAATGTTGTCAATGTCCAAACATATTTAAAATGCCTCAAATTATATTAAATTTTCTTATTCGCATTAATTTAACTTAATAGACAGACTTTATTTATCGAAAGTTGCCTTGCGCAATTTATACAATTATAAATCAAATTAGCGCTAGTTTAAAATTGTAAAACAAATCACATATAAATGTTTTCTTTTAATCCCTTCAATCAAGGGTTTTATAAACTTTCGAATACTATCAAAATGATATATAAAAGCTAAAGAAATTTATGTGTATTTAATTCTGTGATTTTGTTTTTAAACAATTCTTAATTTATTTATTCATTTTTGGAATTGTAAATTGTGCTTAAAAAAGGAAACATACTCTAAATTGTATTTTAGACTTTGCTAGTGTATAATTTTGTTTATACTATAGATAATATTAATACAATTGCCTAGGAAGTATTCCTAATGATTTTTCAGATTCATTGAATATACATATTTTTACTTAAATGATCTAAATTCAATTCAGGTATTATTTTCCATTTAATCGTTTATATTATCAATAGTATAAATAACTTAAAACATTGTTAAACATAAACTAATCTGAAACTTTTACAGATGAGGAAACTGGCTGCTCGGTTAGCGATTATACAATTTCGATACGTCGTCGCTGGAATTATGAGAACAATTGTGCGGCAATTGTTTGCTATGTGGCAACCGGATTGGCCTCATCCACCACACAATTGACGCAGCTAAGTGAGGATGTATTGGCTAATCATTATCGTTTAGCTCAAAGTTTAAGCGCTGAGCATTTGGATGAGATACTCACCTATATTGTGAATCGTTTGCTCAAGGATTATCCCATTGCGAAACGACAGCAGCGTCAACAGCAGCAGCAGCAGCAGCAGTTGCAGCGGGATATCGATGATTGCATTAGCACGCACACAGAGACAAAGTTGATGCAACCAGCAGGTGATGCAAGTGCAGCAGCAGCAGCAACAGTTAATACATTGCCAGCGATACATTTGAAGCTATTCTATCAGGTGAATGCAGCGCCGCCAACGGATTTATTGTTGCAAGCGTTGCATGATTTTCGATATAAATGCCAGGAAATGGCATCTATAGTGTATACAGTGTTGCCGGCTTGCAGTTTGCACAATTTTAGCACGTTCCTGTCCATATGCGGTGTGCGGCATGAATAGAATTAGAGAGACAAAAAATTAAATGAGATCGAAAACCTTATTATAAAAGGCAACGTCCAAGCCGCCACATAAAGCACACACACACACACACACACACACACACACTAAACTAAACCTAAGAATGCCGGCATAAGCAAAGCCCATTTGTTGATATTGTTAACTAGCCTCTGTGTATCTATTTACTATATATATTTACTATAACTATTTACAAAAAAAAACAAAAAATCAGCCAGTCGATAAAAAAACAAAAAAAAAAGTGAAAACAAAATTATTTCGGACCAACAACAATAGCAAACAACAAATTTTTTTAGAATGTGCAACTTAAAGTGTTTCAAAAACCAAATTAGAAAGCAAAAAAAAAAGAAGAAAATTGAATATTTAAAAAAACCAAAAGCTCACAGAATTTTTTAAATTAAAAGTCGAAACTTATAATATAAAACAAAGAAATTTATAAACAAATCTCTTTTGGGTACACCACAACACAACTACGATTACAATTACAACTATTCTACTCTACGCCCAAAATTGTAACTGTAATTATATACTCGGATAAACTGTTAACAGATATATACACATAACTATACATATATGTATATGTATGTATATATTTTCGATGTGCTTTTTCATTTTGTCGCCTCAGGTTTCGCCTTTTTCCAAAACCAAAAAAAAAATGTCTTGTTTTTTACCTTTAAAAACGAGAAATTTATTCATTTAATTTTTTTTTTTTATGAGATTAGCTTAACTTTTTTATGACCAAATATTACACAGAACGATTTGCTTTATATATGTCGTTTAGCTCTATACAAAATACAACAATACAAAAATCTCTAAACTTTAAAAATACATATATTTACATATATATACATGCATACATACATACATATAACGACAATTTCGTCATGCCCACAATATTTGTTTATGGAATATATTCCTAAAAGCGCCATATATATAAAAAAAAAGTTTTTTTTTTAGAGTGTATATACAGTAAACGTTCGATAACATATTTTTACAGCTTTAATGCAGTTGGGTTATATTTAAATAATTTTTTGGATGCTGTTGAAAATAATTTTTAAAAAATGTTTCCTCAAAAGAATCATAAAATTGACTATGATTTTATGTATTAGCTATAAATTACTTTAACTTGGCGGGCAAATCATACCTTGTTCGATGCCTAATTAATATTTGAATCGTATGTAATTTAATTAGGCTTTTTCTATATTTTCTAAAATTAAGAAATATTATAACATTTTCTTTTACGGAACAGCATTGTTTGTCATCCAGAATATTTAATGTATCTGTTAGATACGAGTGCTAAATTAAGCATTTTTATTTTGACTTTATTTTTTTTCTTCGAATTTTCCTGCGTTTTTAAAGTCGAAATTATGTATATAAAAATAATTTTGTAATTTATTTTAACTACTTAATTGAGTCTATATATATATTGACTGTTTTTACTGTTTATAAAATCAGTTTTTTTCCCAAAAATTATGGTCGAATTTATAAACTCACATCGTTTAAAAATTGTCAAAATTTATAAAACAAAAAAATGGAAAATTGTTTTAAAAATATTTTCCTTGAAAAAAAATCGTTCTCAGCATTACTTCAAGAAAAACTAAACTTCTGATTAATAGTGTAATAAGAACACATGATTTTAGTACTGTCCAGTAATGTATGTATTGAACGATCTGAAATTTAGAACTGAAAGCTCTAGTTAAAATGAAAAATTATAGTTAAAACTCAAAGTTACATTTTAATCTGAAAGTTTATTTTTTTTATAAACAAAAGTTTGTTTTTTTTATCTCTATTGATAAATAATTGAAATTAAAATATGATTGCTTAATTAAAGCACAAAAGAATTGAATTCTAAATTCCAAAACATATATTGTAAATATTTCATTGTTAATATACGTACATATATTTTTTAAAGACAAAAAATAACACGTCCAGTAATTGAAACTTATCGATTACTCAAAGCGGATTCTAAAATTCAGGAAAAAAAAAACATAAAATACATATTATTGAGCGTTTACTGTATATTTAAAGAAAAATCTGCGCAAATTGTTTGCCTGCTTTTCAACCTCCCTCCTCACACTCTTTAAGAAAAATAAAACATTTTTGAATGCGATTTTCCCATGCTTAGCAAATTTTACATTTTAATCACACAATATATAAGTCTAGGCATATGTCAAGTATGTTAATAATTGTTAATAATAATTAACAATTTGCACAAATGAAACAAAAAAAAAAAGGAAAAGAAACAAATGATGCATACAAAATTTGGGACAAATCTAAATAAAAGACAATGAAACATATGTCTACATATGTTGACATGTCACTGATAATGAAGATTATTAAATGCTATTATTGTTATTAAACAACAAAAAAAAAAAAAACAAAAAAACGATAATTATATTGATATGCGTGTCATTACAAAAATCATAAACCAAATACACAAAAAAAAAATAAAATACAAAAAATAAAATGGAGCGTTTTATTTAAATGTCGACGATTCAGTGAATACTACTCCGAAAATATATAGTCTTATGATCTTAGAGATCAATTTTTTCTTCACAACTAGAATTTTGGTTTTCGTATTACTCTTTAAATCTAATTACTAATTACTAAAAGTAGTAAATATTAGTTGTCAAATATAGAAGTAGTTAGTTCACACAGTTCCACAATGACAATGGACGATGGGAACAGCTGGAAGTAGCAATTGCAATTGTTATACTCTGTGGCCTGATCAGTGGCAGTCTGGCTGCCTCAGACTGCAACAGCGATGGGGCAAGTATGCTAGTTGCCAGTTGGTGCTACAATAATTAATATTGCGCTTTGTAGAGTTTCTCCAGTGAATGTCCTGCTGATGCAAAGCTCCTGATTATTGATCAGGCGGCACAAGAGGCAATCGTTGGGGCACACAATGCGGTGCGTCAGTTGTGGGCCAGCGGACGGGGCAATGTGAGAGCTGCCGCGTGTGGCATGGTCACCATTAGCTGGAATGCCAGGCTGGCAAAGCTGGCTGAGCTGAATGTCAAACAGTGCAAAATGGAGCATGACAATTGCCACAATACGCCGGAGTTTAAGCACTCCGGACAGAATCTATATATAGCAGAGTACTGGGGCATGGAGGCGCCAAATGTGACGGAAACCTTGGAAGATGCTGTACACGAATGGGCCCTGGAGGGTGCTCATGTGACAGCTGACCATCTAAGCTCATACCCTGTGAAATTTCGTCCGTAAGTACTTCTAAGTCAGATCTACCACAAGGATCGTGATTAATATATATATATATTTTGTTACCCATAGCGATATTGGCCATTTTACTGTGATTATTCAAGAACGTAATGTGGCCGTTGGCTGTGCCATGTCCAACTATGTGGAAAACAGCTTCAACGTGTTTCTGGTGGCATGCAACTATGCCACAACCAACTTCATTGGTTGGCCCATTTATAAGACCTGCAACAAAGCAGCCACTGAATGTAGCAGCGGCACAAATCCCCAGTATCCGGCTCTTTGCTCCATCAATGAAAAAGTGGACTTGAATTATAAAAGTGTGTAAATGAAACTCGGCAATCGATTTATCGATTTCTGTTCTATTCAAGATCTATTTCTTGCATGCACATCTATTCTAAATTGTAATAAACACAAGGAAATGTAGAAAATTGTTGCATTAATCAAAGAAGTTTAAATTGAAACCTGAAAACTGAATAATCTTTTCTATCTGTATGTTTGGCTTTAACTAATTTAATCTTACGATCATGCACTGTATTTTAAATGTATGGGAATGAAAAGATTTGATTATTTGAAGACGTTTAAATCGATGTTAAAATGATGATTTAAATAAAATCATTATTAATTGCAAGAATCGTTTAAAATATCAATTTTAAACAGGGATATATCGTAATGATTGTAATTCCCATGTCTGAACTCTAGACCCTCAAATGTACATTCAAAATATTTAAATGAAGCTGTTCATATAAGCATTAAAATATAAAAAATAAAATGATATTTTGTTTGATGCTTGGAACATATTTTTCAGCGCCTATATTTCAAATTCTAAAATTTCATCAAATTCGATCAAATCGTGTGTAAAAATAAATCGTATTTTAAAACAGAATGAACACAAAAATTTTCTGATTGTTTGATTATAATGTGGATTAATTGCTTTAGTTAATTACTTGGCAACAATTGTCTTGAATACTGTGGGACGCTTGTGAGCTGGCAATTGGCTATTGCAATAGGTTTTAATTGTTTCCAGATCAACTTCCGCATCTGGCGAAAGTATACAAATGACGCCAAGACGATGACCCCAAAATTTATTGGGTATACCCAAAACGGCAACATCATTAATACCCGGATGTGAGATAAGCGCTTTCTTGATCTCCGAACCATAAATCTTATAGCCTCCAACATTGAAGACATCCGTAGATTTGCTCAAAAAATGAAAGCTACCATTTTCATAGGCACATATATCGCCAGTCTTTAGAAACTCCTCTGTCCTGTGTCCCGACAGCTGCTGTAGAGCTGTCTGCTGATCCAAGTGCCTGGGCATGGGTATCTTCATGGGGAACAGATTCTCACCGGCTATTTCCAGTTCGCCAATAACTGTGCTCAGCATTTGCTTATTAATCGATATTGGCTTGTTATCTGGGCCCAGTGTAGAAATGGTTGACAACTCACTTGTGCAGTTGATCAGCTGGTCACCATTGTTGTTAACCAGACGCGCTGTGATGCCTACCAGAGGTGCACCCAATGTGCCAGGATAATACTCCGAAGGATTTGTTGCAGATAGCTCCTCGAGTGTTGGCCCCAACACCAGGCCCGTCTCCAGCATGCCATAATATTCGTATATATTCTGTCCGGTTATCTCACGCCAACGATAAAATACCGATTCCGGCAATAGTCCAAATGCGGTGGCCATTAAACGTACCTTCTGCTTACAATGATTGATTATGTAATCGACCATACGGGAATCCTGGACAAACATTTTATCATATTCGGCAATTAGACGCTTATAGATGATGGGCATTGCCAGAAAGATGCTGACACGCTGCTTGGATGGACTATTAATGCCGAGGAGGGAACTCCAAGCGGCATGGCTATCAAATTTTTGCTGCAACAATATGTTGCCACCAACGCCAAGTAGTGCACCAATTGCTGCATGCATTCGATTCATTGATATAATGGGCAACATGCAATCTGTGGCATTTAAAAGCCAACTCGATGTGAGGCAACGCATTTGTGCCTCAATATTGCGATGGGTTAAAATCACGGAATTCCTTCCAATTGCCGTACTGGGCGTATAGAGTAACATGGCCGGTGCCTTGGCATAATAATCATTGGGCAGTGTACTTTCGGGTATAAGGATGCCATTCTTGCCCACCAATTGTTTGGCATACATGGCCGTCGATGATACACTCTCCGATGTGGGCACAAAGCTATGATCTACCACAATGCTGGCCGCCTTCAATTTCAGTGCCAATTCCTGTGTAATTGTCTCGAATTCGGGTGTGCCAATTAATAGTCTGGCCTTGCAATCGGTGGCCTGGCCAAGCAGCTCCTCTGCTGCCTGATTTGGTTCTAGGGGCACCGCAACTTGTCCAGATATCCAACAGCCCCATTGCACCACAATCCACAGGGCATTGTTTGAGCATAAAAAGGCAACATTTGATTGCGAGGCGCTGCCTATAAAATATAATTAAAAATTAATTAAAAATTCTATATTATATTATGGTATACTTACCACAAAAATTGGATATTTGTATGGCCAACTTTTTGGCTGTTATATACAGCTGAAAGTATGTAAATTCGCCTTGTAAGTCCTTTATAGCCAAATCATCTGGATAAAGCATGGCTTTCTTAAATGTTGGCACCACAAAATTATTGCGCTCATCCTCGCTAAAAGTTTGACGCAGCTTCTCTATAAGAGTATCCTAAATAATAGGATATTTTACAACTATCTATTAATTACTTTTAATTATATCTTAAACTTACCTTGTGTATTAGCTCAGCCGAACAGAAGCGCACCAATGGACGCCATTGAAATCTTTGCAAACGTTTTAGTGACAACATTTTTCTAAAAGTTCTAAATGTTTTTTTTATTCTCCTCGATGCTCAGTCAAATGAATTTATCAAACCTCAATGCAATAAAACTATGAATTTTCCCACAATCCTAAGTAATTTTAGCAAAACTTCAATGCCTGCTGCGTTTTTGAGATGTAATGAAAAGTGTCAAACGAATTTATTTCAATTTGATTTTCATTAAACTCTTTAACCTCACTGACTGACTGGCTGACTGATTGGCGACTCACGGGCCGGTCAAACGGTACAAGCTAGATATGTGCAATTTTTTCTGTTGCTACCTATTTTATCGTAGGTTGGCACTCTGTTAAAATGTTATCGATAATATATTCGGAAGCTTGTGAAAATTACATTTAAAAATTGGTAATTTTCAATAAAACAAATCGAAGTCTAATATAAAAACAATTCAAAAAGTGGGATATATATTAAAATTTTTATTAATTAATATAGCAAATATGAAATATATAGGATATTATATACTAGACTTACAAATTATTGCAGATAATTGGTATTACAATATACTACTAAAATTTTTTCTAAATTATTTATTGAGAGGCTTTGACGTTTCTCTCCAAACCCCATTTTGTATGCGAAAAAGCTTTTTTCAACATCACAGGTAGTTTTGAAGCAACTTATATTTCATGATATTTTCATTTGTAACAGGTTCCAGTCCAGACAAATCATCAGCGTTTTGACTTAGAGTATTATTTACTATTAAAATAAAATTAAAATCTGTATTTCTTTTTAAAATGGCTTCAAATTTATCCTTTAATTCCATTCCCAAATCACCAGCTATTCTATGAATAATTCTTTCAGTTTTTCCTTAACTATTTGCATTGACTTGGCTTCTAAGGAAGTTATAATTTCGGCAACGCTATCGCAATTCGATTTTATAAATATAATATATATATATAGAAGCCAAGGGAATATTAATTAATAAAGTTTTAATATATATCCCACTTTTGGAATTGTTTTTATATTATATTAAGTAAAGTAAAAATAGTATAAAAGTAAAAAAAAATTAAGTTTATTAAAAATATATATTCGGAAGTTTGTGAAAGTTGCATTTGAAAATTGGCAATGGGAATATTTTGTAGGTAAATACATATATTTATTTATTTTATTTTATTTTATTTATTTTTATTTATTTATTTTTATTTATTTATTTATGTACCGCTGGCGAATTAGACGAACCTTCAGGCTACAAATATAGTGACATTGTAGGATATGTTTTATTTATTTATTTATTTTTTTTATTTTATGTTTTTTTATTTTTTTGAGTGAAGGCGTAGCAACGCGCGCCGTGTAAGCTAGTGCGTACACTATTAGATGATTTGGCAGATACAACTCTATAAATTAATAATTCTGTCTTATAATTAATACGTTAATTCCAAAGTACATTTAATGCTGGCGTAGAAGATGGATAAGAAAGTCAGCTTAGGAATCTTTCTCACATTGAAACTTGATCAAATTGATATTGCTAGAAAATAAAGAAATAAATAAACAATATAAGGAGAGAATGTTAAGGTTGGGTTTTATTTAAAAGATTTACGTAAATTTATAATACAGTAAATGCTCGATAAAATCAATTAGTTAAAGCCAAAGTCGAATAAACATTTAGAAAACATTTTTTAGTTTAAAATATTAAATTTTAAGTTCTACAGTTAATGCAACAATTTTCTAGATTTCCTTGTGCTTATTCAAATTTAGAATAGATGTGCATGCAAGAAATAGATCTTGAATAAACAGAAATCGATAAATCAATAATCGATTGCCAAGTTTCATTTACACACTTTTATAATTGAAGTCCACTTTCTCATTGATGGAGCAAAGAGCCGGATACTGTGGATTTGTGCCGCTGCTACATTCACTGGCTGCTTTGTTGCAGGTCTTATAAATGGGCCAACCAATGAAGTTGGTTGTGGCATAGTTGCATGCCACCAGAAACACGTTGAAGCTGTTTTCCACATAGTTGGACATGGCACAGCCAACGGCCACATTACGCTCTTGAACAATCACAGTAAAATGGCCAATATCGCTATGGGTAACAAAATATATATATATTAATCCCGATCCTAGTGGTAGATCTGACTTAGAAGTACTTACGGACGAAATTTCACAGGGTATGAGCTTAGATGGTCAGCTGTCACATGAGCACCCTCCAGGGCCCATTCGTGTACAGCATCTTCCAAGGTTTCCGTCACATTTGGCGCCTCCATGCCCCAGTACTCTGCTATATATAGATTCTGTCCGGAATGCTTAAACTCCGGCGTATTGTGGCAATTGTCATGCTCCATTTTGCACTGTTTGACATTCAGCTCAGCCAGCTTTGCCAGCCTGGCGTTCCAGCTAATGGTGACCATGCCACACGCGGCAGCTCTCACATTGCCCCGTCCGCTGGCCCACAGCTGACGCACCGCATTGTGTGCCCCAACGATTGCCTCTTGTGCCGCCTGATCAATAATCAGGAGCTTCGCATCAGCAGGACATTCACTGGAGAAACTCTGCAAAGCGCAACATTAATTATTGTGGCACCAACTGGCAACTAGCATACTTGCCCCATCGCTGTTGCAGTCTGAGGCAGCCAGACTGCCACTGATCAGGCCACAGAGTATAACAATTGCAATTGCTACTAAAATCATACGCCTCTTCCAGCTGTTTCTATCGTTCATCATTGTGGAACTGTGTGAAGTCTTTGGATTGAGGAGCTGCCTTTTATATGTGGCATCTACATTGAAATCGTGAGCTGTTGCCGTGATTGCAAGAACACGAATTGTTGTGATAAGCAGCTGAAACGTCGTGATAGTTGATATTGGGAAAAGTAATTAATTACTTAGTAGTTCAAGCACAGTTAACTGAATTTTAGTTATATTTATTTGTCCGCTAAATAATGGCTTAAATCATACATAATGTTAAAAAGTAAACTCTAAATATTTTATTTAAACTTCAAAGCGTATCTATTATATATTGTTCATATATGTAAAACTTTTCAGACACAAACACAATTTGAAATTTCGAAATTAATCAGAAGCGCAATTGTCGACCAAATTTGAGTCAATTAGAGCAATAATAATGACGGTTACCTTTCTGATACCGATATATCCACCCGATAGCGGTTTGGTTTTGGATTGGGACGACAATGTGGAGGCATCGCTGCTGCTGGCCTTGGGCCTGTTGATCCTGGTGCAGTTCCTCATGTTCATTTACATTGTGTTGCATCACTTTCAATGTGGTTCAATCTATCGCCAGCAGCTCAATGAGAGCTGTCGACGCCGCTTCCGCAATTTCATCTTTCGTCGTCTATTGGCCCAGTTAGATGGCGCACTAATGAGACGTCCTGAAGTTGGCCAGGAGCTGAGCTGTTGCCTACAGGCCAAACTTCGGGCCGAGTCAGCGATACGTTTGTTTTGCCGGGATAGCACAATGGTTCTGTATCCTGAACACGAGCTGGACTCATTGGCAGCTAGTGATGTCTACTTTGTGCTTGAGGATGAGGAGACTGAACTGAACTATGCTGGCTATGCCAATATCAATCTAGATGTTACAGATGCATTTTTAAAAAGCCTTTTGTATCCAAAACGTGATAAAACCATTCACAGTCGCAATAAATCAATATCGTGAAAAGTCAAAGTCGTCTTGATGGTAACTTATAGTATTTTACAGGGTATCTGTGGAGAGAACTGTTTAAATATATTAAAAATGACATTTGAAACATTTAAACTGAGTCGGGGATTACAAATTGATCAGTTGAGTTAAAAACAAATCTAAACTGAAAAAAATGATACGAATTCAGTTAATTGTTGAAAATTCTATTAATAATATTAAAACAATTCGATTATTTTAAATGTATGTATATTTTGCAAACAACACGAATACTTCATTCTCATACAAAAAACCAACTAGAAACATAACATAAAAATATAGTTTACAAATTTATATTAAACGTTAGCATTCTGTCGATATATGTACTCGTAAATATACCTACAGTTATGTACAATTTACAATGCAAAAAAAAAAACATAAAACAAAACAAAAGCAACAAAACTAGATTTGATTTCAAACAAATCCGGAGGAAGCTCCGTATAAATGACAACGAAGTTTGAGTATGAGTTTATCGATTAACTTGACGATCGATTATTTTTTAAAACAGATTTTCAGAATGCGTATGACTGGCGCCTCGAATAATGCGGATATGACAAAGGCGGTGAAAAAGGAGACAACAGCATTGCCCAGAAACATGGTCAATATCATCGGATTGTTCAGATGTATGGTGCCGCTCATATGGGACGAACATATGAACATAATTATCGGATGTATCAGATAGGCACAATAGGTGAGACGAGATAATGGCCAGAGCACCCGATACGATAATATTGCATTCACCATAGGCGCCAGACCCCAACAGCAGGAGAGCACAATCCAGATGAGGCCACAGCCGAAGGCGGTATGTCCTATGCCCACATAGAAGGCGGTATTCACGGGACTTAGTTCGCCCTCCCAGACGCCAAAGACGACAATCATGAGTATTCCAAGGCTGCCTGCCCAGAGGCTTAAATTGAGACGCCTGGAGATTTGTGGCGGTGTCTTTACCTTATACAGGGCATAGCCAGTGAACATGCCTGTGGGGTAGAGTATATAAAAGAGTCGGTAAATTGCTAATCACATTCAACTAGATGACTATAACTTACCCACTATGTAGGCGCCCACACGTTGCCAAGGTTTGTCGTAGAGAAAGTCAAAGGACTCGAAGGGTAGCGCCACCTTATGAGTATACTGATACTGCAAGGATATTACGCCCGCAATGCTCCAGGAGCTGATCAGAAAGACAATCAACGCCAGAGCCACAGCCTTAAAGTATCTGTTAAAACAAAAAAAATTATCAATTAATTTATTTTGTTAATTACAGGAATCGCAAATAAGAGTTATGAGTTTAAAAAATCAAGTTTGGAAAAATTTTAGATACGATAATTCAGGAGACAGGATCCTGGAAACAGCATAAACTTATACTTTCAATATTTATTAAAAAATTACATATTAACTTGTATTTTTTGATCAAAAAAATTAAATTGTGCTAAAATAATTAAATTTCAATTTAAAACTTGAAATTAAAAGTAATTTTTCAATATTTATTTATATGCTAAAAATAAAAATGGACTTTTTTCCTGAACCAAGCTGTATATTACAAAAGTTGATAAATTATATTAAATATTATTGTATGTAAATGATTTTAATCTCAATACCTTGCCATTAAAATAGGCACAATAAATAAATTTATATTATTTAATATTCAAAATAAAATTTTTAAAATCATTTTTATAATTTAATTTTTTAGTATAAATGTAAATTTTAATTATTTCACACTTTCTTTTTTAACTCAAAATGTATTTTTTTTTTTTTAAATATTGGATTTAACATGAACATAAAATTAATTTTAAATGCAATATTTAAAAAAAAAAAAAAAAATATATATTTATTTTTTGAACTAAAAAATAAAGTGTGAAATAATTAAATTAACATATAAATTTAAAATTAATTTTTCAATTATTATTTTTAAACATTTAAATAAAAGTTAGCAAATAAATTTTTACTGTCAATTTTCATTGTTAGACAAATAAAAAATAGTGTTATTGCCAATTTGAATGAAAAAAACCATAAATAATTCTTACTCAAAATTCTTAATAAATAAAAATTATAAGAGTTGCGATCTGTGGTTATTTGTTATCTAAAAATCACTTACTTTCTGGAGAAAGCCAGCAGGAGGGAGCCCATTATATAGAACTGCATATCATTGGCCATATACCAGCTCCACATCATGCACATCTCGCGTTGTGGAAAAAAATTGTTAATATACAAAATGTTGCGCCACCAATAGACGCGGCACGTGTTGTGCTCAATTTTAGCCGGTTGAAATACGGATGAGTCCAGGCCCTGCCTTACGGCAAAGTCATTGAACAATACGACAAAGAGGTAGACGGGCGTAAGACGCAAATATCGATAGATGAGCATCATAAAGGTCTCTTGGCAGCTACGTCTCATAAATGTGCACGGTTCCGAGGAATATTTACGATCCTGTTTCATATAGAGTAATGTGACCAACAGTCCGCTTATAAAGAAGAACGAGTCTACGGAGAATGTGGCATTGCCAATCACCTGATACCAAAACGAACGTTCAGTTATCACACGCTCAAACTGAAAGAATTGAAAGAAAATTTATAAATATTGAATGAAAGTTTGATTGGAAGAGTATCAAGAACGTACCTTATTCTCGCCTATTGCAAACAATTGCAAATAAGTATGCACCATCATTGTCCAGAGTACGGAGAAAACTCGCAGGCCATGCAAACAGGATGTGTGTGACTGAAATGGGAAAAATGTTAATCAAATTATTAGGATAATTTCCAGGATAATACTATGCAACAGCTGTTTGTATACCGTACATTTGTAAGTCAATTAATATGTAAAATGCAACGCTGACTCGTGTGAGACAAGCAAATTGAATAGGTATATAGAATATATAAGGCTATAACTTGGATATTTATTAATAGATTTTAAAGAACGATGAATTTTATACTCAACTGACCATTTTGAATTGTTTTTAGAGACTCAAATGTATCTAAAAATAAATCAAATTGCAGCCTTACCGCAAAAAAAAAAATGCGCACTTAAGCGCAGAGAATCATTTTGCAAGCCGTTCAATATTTTTGTTTTTTATTTTTGACTTAATTTTAGAAATCAAATTAAATTGTTACTTAAGAAATGTCTGTGCAGGATACAATAATTTTTAAAAGTTGGTCCTTGTTGTATATCAATGAAACCTTGCCAATTTGATCAATGAATCATAATAAATACTTTTTAAATTTAAAAAATATTAAGGGCTAATAACTTCAACGTTTGTCGACAGAAACTTAAAAATTTTTTTAATGATTTTTATAATTAGTAAAACTACAGATCTAAAGAGTGATACAAAAAAAACAAAATTCCAGTTTTGGACACAAAAATTGCACAAGAAATAGCTTTTTTTAAAATAATAAATTTCTATGTAAAATTATTATTTCAATCTCTAAAAACTTTGCAACGAATAATATAATTTAGAAATATTTAACGACGAATAAATAGGTTTTTCTATTAACTTTTCAAAACGATATTGATTAGTAACATTTAAACAAATTATAGGGTTATTTTTATTAAGTTTTCAAAAGGATAAGCATTTAAAATATCATTAAACTATATTTTTGAAAAAAAATCTATCTTAAATATCATTTAACAATGTGTGAATATTTATTCATTTTACCCAGGTTACCTTGTTGAAAAGTCGATAATCTAGCTTATTTCAAAAACGATACGGAAAACCTATTTCATGAACTTTATTTTTGAAGTCAGCGACCTATTTTATATATCTATTGACTCTAAAAAGTTCGGGATATGAAACTTTATTTTTAAAATTGTATTTTTGTTTTAAACGTTTTGGTTTATTTAAAACTGCCCCTGTGGGGTAATTTGTTGCATAGTGAAATTATAGATTTATTTATTTATTTATATATTTAATTGTTTTTTATTTACCTCCTTGGTTTTATCTATGTTCAGAATGGCCTTGGCATTCGTTTGCAGGGCAAAGCATAATAATAGCTGCTGATGCAAAGCTGTAGGGGATTACAATTTAATTTTAATTAAATTTTAAAGTCAACTAAACCAATTAACTTACCTATAGGCTGCTCAGCCTCGTAGGTACCAGCGACACCCGCACAGCTGCCCGTTTCCACCTGATAGTCGGTCATCTCCGTCTTCTCCGGCTGCTTGGCCGCCGAAGTTGAAGCTGTGGAATCTCCGGCAATTGCCTCCGTTGCAATTGTGGCTGCATCTCCGTGTCGCTGTCGATTGCCATTCATATCTATTTGTGCATCTAGAGCTGTATCCGAGGCCAAAATGCCATTGCTGCCCAGTGGTCGCATTTGGAATAGTTCAAAAGGTTTGCCATAGTATGCGGCATCATAGTCTCCGCTCTTGGTGGCAGCATCACACTTGGCACTTATTGCCGGTATGGGCACTGCAATCAGGCGACGTTCATCGATCTTCATCTGGTAATACGTGGCAACGATCATCACCAGCAGCAGGGTCAGTAGAAAGCTTCTGCAGTGATTATATATCAAATAAAAGTAAAATTATTGTTGCCGCAACACTTGCCACATGGGCTTAAACTTACATGAACACTTGGAATTTCATTTCACGCCAATGGCTATACTGGCCGGGCACTGTACGTACGCGCAGCACTTGCAACACCGGCTGTTGCACGCTGACATTGTGTGCCCCCAATACGATCAGCATGCGGGCATAGGGATCCAGCATCAGTATGGACTGGACATCGTGTGACGAACAGGATTTGGGCAGGCATTCGCCCAGGCTCAACATTTGCTGCTGTATGTCAGTCAGATATGGTAGGGGATTACTGTCTTCCAGCTAGTGTTGACTCACTCACCGATCGATTTAAGTGCGGCAAATGCAATGTTATATCCGCCATATAGAATTCCATCTCAATATGTTTACGCTCCCCGCCGGGCAGCTGTCTATTGAGTTCCAGGCAAAACGGTAACTGTCCCAGCCACTTGTCATTGCCAAATAGTAACTGGCCCCGATATCGTCCCGATGAATCGTAGGCTGTAATTGGAGAATAAATTCAAATACTTTATATGTGACTGAAGGTTAAAGATCTTTTCAAGTGATTTCAGATCACAAATTCTTTAAGATATTCTACAGCGAAAATGTAAACTGTGAACAATATATCAGTATTAGTAGATGTAAGTATATTTAAATTTTTTTTTTTGGTAATATAATCTATTTATATAAAAATGGAGCGATTTGGCTAAAATATTTTTTTAGTTGTTCGTATTTGCCAGGAGGTTTCTAGAAAAAAAAAATTTGGGAAAACTTTCCATAAAAGTCGCTAGCGCCTCAACAGATGTACTCACTGTTAACGTATACAGCACTGTTAACGTATACAGCACTGTTAAAAAAAATCACTGTAGGCAGAACTTTTTAAATGAAATTCGCAAATCACAGTAGGTAGTAATTTTTAAATGAATTCGAATTAGGTTATATTATTAAATTTATTTTAATAAACATATAAAAATTCAGAGTGAATAATTATGAATAATTTGAAATAAAAAAAAAATATTTACATTTTTTTTAAATTTGAGAATCAAACATAAATATTTTTTATATTTTTTATTTAAAATATTTATTTTTGATATAAAATTGAAAAAATTATCGAATAAATATTATGAATGATTTTTATAATAAAACCAGGAACCGTAACAATTATAATTAATTTTTTGAAATTACTATAAATAATTACGTTTTCTTTTTCAATATAGGAATCAAAACTAATACATTTTTCATTTACAATTAAAAACATACACGAATAAATATTATGAGATTAATATTAGAATATATATACATATATAATATTATGACACATATCAAAAATAATTATTTAAAATAACTTGTTAAGTACAAATCAAAAAATAATTCGTATAATTGCATTATAAACATAAAAAATTGAAACATAAGTTAATGAGAAAATTACAATGTATGTATATGAAGTAAAAAATCTCAATAATAATACCACCTAAGAGGAGTATAAGCCTCCGTTAGAAGAATTTTTACTGTATCTTTTTTCGTTGCCTGTTATAAATACAGAATTTGGTAGCTATTACTTTCGACTTGATTAGAAAATTATGGATAGTTGATTGTATATTTTTGCTTAGAGAAAAACAATTTATGGGTTTTCTTTATAATCCTTTCTGATTGCTGGTAATTCAATGTCCTACTCAATCAAATCTTCAGTTTACAGCAATTACACTCACCTTTCTGGGCCCACTCGTAGCTGGAGTGTAGAGCGGTTAAATAGGCCTGCATTTCTAGGCCACAACCGGTGCGGACATTGGTGCGTATCTCCGAGATTTGCCAATAGAAATGATCATACAGATTAGTGACAATCTGAAAATAGTTAGCCGAGGCATAAAGACTCTCCGCCATGGTATTATTCACAATTGTCGAGCTATTCGAACTGGCCAGATATCGACTAATGCTATTGATGGTACTGCCCAAGGTCTTCAATTGCATATCATCATCGTTTTGTTTGAGTAGTTCGCGACCCTTTTTAATGGACGGTTTATTTCGAAGTATTTTCAATATGTGTGTGGTGGGTGTGGTTGTTGATATTGTTATGGTGCTCACTGTAGCTGTTGTCGTTGTTGTGGTTGTTGTTGTTGTCGCTGGAGATGAGGCTGTGGTTGGCTCTGTGGAGCTAGATTCGGGCAATTCGGATATATCCACATCGACAGTATCATTATCATCGGGATTTGTGGGCTTGTAGCTTAGCTCAGCGGCATTGCCATTGCTCAGTACATGTTGCTCTTCACTATTGAGATCACCCTTCTTAATAACCTCATGCTCCAGATCCTCCAAGTCACCCAAATTGAAATCGAATGTTACCGGATGCAATTCATATTCCTTAAGTGCATGAGGCTTTGAATATTCAAGACTGGGCAATACTTTCTCCAGGGGCAAATAGGGTTTCTTCTTGAGCGGCTTAAGCGGTAGAATCTCGTGTTGGTTGAGTGTTAGGGGAGACTCTTCGGGTCCATCATCTATATTGACCTCATGCAATATGGTTATGTTGTTTCTACTTGAGAAACGACCAAGTTGCGTCTCAGTTTGATTTTTTACAATCTCCGTTGCCGTTGTATTATCCAGCGCATTGCTTTGGCTGATGTTCAGGATCAGAAGTACGAGCACAATTCCCCATTGTTCAACAATAGATTTGTTAACCCTACAACCCCCGAACGATGCCCTTGACATAGTAACTACAACTTTGGCTACGTCTTCGTCCTCCTCCTCGTCGTCGTCCTCGTCGTTGTCGTAGATGTATTTATCCTTTCCTGCAATTTTCCTTAATGTCCTTCAGTCTAATTCTCTAAACGCTTGCTGGCATTTTCTCCTATATAGTATTATGTTGTGTCTTCTGGACATTTGCTGTTCTCACTTCTCGCTGTCATTGTTCTAGGATTTTACTTAAGTTCAATTTGTTCACTATAGAGTGTATCTAAATATGGATTATATATATGTGTATTGATTAGTATTAGAAAGGGTATTCAATTCAATATTAATTAATTGCTTTTGTCAAGTACTTTTTAATTATTATTATACCACAGTTTTTGGGGCATTTTCAGTTTTAGCAGTTGTTTATGAACCAATTTTTATGAATGACTTTAATTGTTTCTATTCAGCTGCAGGTTGTTTCATATTGCCACAGCCTTCCTGCCAACCCGCTACCCTCCCCTCCCATCCAGATGCTGTGAAAGCATAAAGAGGAAAATTTCAAAATTTCCTGGTTAAACTTGTTAAACTTGTTGTGACCACGGACGGTGGTGGTCGATGTCTGCACTGATGCTGATGCCAAAGCCGATGCCGAATGCCAAATGTTGGAAAATGCCGCCGCTTGGAGGTAGTAGCCTTTCTTACATAACTTCCGCATATCGCCATCAATTCGCATTCGCATTCGCAATTGCTGTGGATGATCTTCGCCTCTATATACATATATATAAATATACACAGTTTTCACCCTATTATGCAATTTCTATATTTTGATCTAAATTGATTAATCAAATTGCTTTTAGTTAGCTTAGTCTAATCTTTAAGGTTTTTAGTATCAATCTATGCATCGGAGTTATTAAGCTTTTCATATTTACAATTACTTTCAATTTCAATTCAGGTTAGTTCTTTTTAAGCCTCAATAATTAGTTAATGAATTATGCCTGAAGCAGATGGCTATTTCTATATCTTTAACTGATTTATAACTTGTTATCTATATATGTATATAAAACTGTGAAAACTGTCTGACAGACTGACTAATTGGCAACTCACGAGCAGGCCAAACGGTATAATCTATAAATCTGAAATTTTTACTGTAGCTTTCTATTATGTCATAGGTTGGCACTCTAAAACAATTTTATCACAAATATATTGGTAAGTGGCTAGAAAATGCATTTGAAAATTGTATGATTTTTTTTGTACTGGGAGCGTAGCATTGCACGCCGGGACAGCTAGTATATACATATATTGATTTTCAGAATTATTAAATAAAACCAATAAAAAAAAAGAAATAAAATAAAATATTTCAACAATCTCTTCTGAATCTTCCCTATTTAATATTAAATGATTCTTTTTTTTGTTACGACTTAATATAAATGCCATTTATAGAGATATTCCTTTTTATAGTATGATTTTAATGATTTTAAGGCTTTTATCTCAAATAACAATTAAGTTTTATAACATTAATCTTTCTACTCATAATTATCATTAAATGATATTATAATATTTTCGATAAACGAACATTGATTCTAAACCTATTTTTGAATTTTAAAAAAAATTCCTTAATTTCACATTTTTGAATTGCAAAAGTCACTTTTAATATTACATCATCTATTTGAGAAAACTCCTTAAAGTATTACCAAGAGGAAAATGAACATAAAATGAAGTTAAATTAATTTTTGCTAAATTATATAGTCACATTAAAGATAATAGCATAAATATATAAGTACTTCATTTTTGTAAATAATAGACAATATCCGAATGACTGACACAATATGTTGTTAGGATGTTGGGTTTGCAACACAACAGTTCCGTTCACTCGACTCTTGGACACTTTTTACATGCCACAATTTGTGGGGGTGGTGCAAGCAAAGTGGTGCAACATGCTGCAATTCAATTGTTTGGCAATCACAGCAACAACAATAAAAAAACAAAAAACAAAAATAATAAGCCCACGCAATATAATGGGGGGAGAGAGAAAGACAGAGGCGTATTCACTGTTAGATGGTAATTGGAGAGATAAACAACAACTACTAAAACAACAAAACAATAATCATAGTACTAATAATAATAAAAAAAACACTAAACAAAAAATATGAATAGGCACAAAACAATTTGCTGGACACGACGACGATGCTCAACCGAAGCGATGAAAGTAAAAACCGCGACTGATCAGGCGCCGCCAAAGTTGGCAACGCTGGAAGCCAATGGACGGGGCAGAAAATCGGAGCCGAGGTTATTCGTAAGCCGAGCAGTGTAAATAAATATAAACCCAGAGCTACGACTTCCAAGTCGCCAGAGTCGAAGAGTCGAAGAGTCGTAGACATAGTCATAGTACACTCACATGGCGGGAATATCCAAACTGGAGTTGATTACGTGTCGTGACACGAATAAACACGACTTGATTTTAATTAATCAATAATTAAAAATTGATAGTATATAAATCATTTTTTTTACTATTCAAAATTGCATGTTCTGACATTCGCAAAATGCAAAATTCAACTTGAAAGCAATTTATATTTTATATTATATTTTACATAAAATATTTTATTTTTTACATAAAATAGTTGGGCATTAATCGATATATGGAACTTACACTAAAATTATAAGTAAATTCGTTGTTTTATGAATTAAAAAATACAAGTTCTGCTATACGTAAAATGCAAAATTAAATTGAAAACGAAAGCGAAAGCACGATTATATATATTAATGCAAGCAATTTGCATTTTATTTTATTTATTACATAAAATACTAAGCTTTTAATTGAAGTTTGGAAATTACAACAGGATTATATTTGTTTTACGATTAAAAATTGCATGTTCTGACAGTCGCAAAATGCAAAATTAAAATGAAAACGAAAACGAAAGCGAAAGAACGATTATATATTGATGCAAACAATTATCACTTTATTTTATTTTTCACATCAAATAGTAAGCTTTTCATCGATATTTGTAACTTACACTAAAATTATATTTACATACATAATTTTTTATACAATTCAAGAGTGCAGGTTCTTACATTCGCAAAACGCAAAATTAACGTGAAAATGATAACGAAAACACGATAATAAATTGATAAAAGTAATTTTCATTTAATTTTATTTTTTATATAAAATTGTAAGGTATTAATAAAAATTTGGAGCTTAGAATAACATTATAAACAAATAAGTTTAAGTTTTATGATTTTGTTGTTTTATGTTTTTAGTGGCTTTGGCTTTCTACGATTAATTCTGGTGCTGTTTACATGTTATCTCTTTTCGACGACCGTACGACTGCGTCAAGCACTTTTTCGTCGTCCGAAAAAAAAAAAACACAAATATAATAATTAACAGACTATCGATTATATGGACTATCGTGTGAAATAATTATCGCTTTGAATACGCAACAACATGCGTGCATCTCTAGTCCTAAGGGGCTGGCATGCAGAAAGGGGCAGCCACATGGAGATAGAGACACGAGGCACAAAATGCAGTTGCAAGTGCAAGAGCTGCCTTTGTGTAACTGGATAAATGTGTGTGTTTCTCTATGTGTGTGTGTGTGTGTGTGTGTGTGTGGAAAAACGAAATAAAGCAAACAAGCAGAAGTCATAATTTGCACTAAAAACCTGGCGAATGCAATTGCCATGGAGGCCACAACAGCAACTGCAACTGCAACTAAAAATCGAAAACCGAATCCCAAATGAAATCGAATGTGTATCTGCAGATTTATTCGAATGGGGAGCAAAGGAGACGTTGGGCGGGGCAGGGGCAAGTCAAAGAGAGGACAGAGAGCAGGGTGTCACAAAAGCATAATAGACAAGACAAAAAAACCCATGGCATTAACTGAGAGTGGAGAGTGGACACAACCAGACTTGCCACAACTAAAAAAACTCAACCAGTCTCCATGCTGATAAATAATCAACTGGCAGAACTAGCTCGGGGTTCAGCAATAACGGAAAAAACAAAATTTTGAAAATACAACAAAAATGTTGCAATAGTGGACCCAAAAATGGTAACAAGATAAATATTACAGTTCAGTGGCAGACACACACATAATGCCGCATATGCCACACCAATTTGGAAAGCGAATGTATTTCTCAAATATTGTCATATTTAATATTATATGAGATCATAAATAGATTTTTGCATATTTAAACCTTGAATAATTGTGGTTTAGATTTATTTTTTTTTGTTTGTAAAGTGTTGCAAAAACTTGTTTATTTTATTACATTTTGCATAAGTTGGTGCAACAAATGGGCATTCGACTTGGCTATACAAATATATATATTTAGACTTTCAATGCATATAAATACTAGATGGATTTACCATGCCAGAATGATTTGACCTGGCCTCCAGAGGCCTTCAAAAAAATTGACAAGCCTGCAAGATTGTTGCATGCAACATAACAACGACTCGTCACATATTAGCTACAGTTCAGGTTAAGTTAGTTTAGCATGCTTATACATATTTATCTACTTAGTAAGTTAGTTTTACTAGCGGGGAAGCTGCCAAAGTGATAATATTTAAAGAAAGCGATTTTTGTTTGCTGGCAAACACGCGTTGCAAGCAGACTTAGTTGCAACTGCCAGTGGCGCAACCGCGAGACTATAATAGGGGTAGCTAAAGTGGGAGGTAAAAAATAGAGAAATAAATAGAAGTTTGCCTTCAAAAAGTTTGATAAATTTTGAAGCGATTGTGGATCCTTCGTTATAGACATATAGAAATTAAAATTAAAATTTTTTTTTTTTAATTTTAAGGCACCTTTGCGACCTTGTTTATCTGTTAATTCAGCCTAATTAATACTAAATAATATTAAATTTATATTATTGTTAATTTTCCAAGATTTTGAACTACCATAAAAACTTGGGGATTATATATTTTTATAGAAATTTTAATTAATACGATATAAAGGCAATCTCATTAACTTTTAAATTGAAAATATTGCGATTTTAGCTACCTTAAAAATGTTGAGATTTTATATATCTATAAAATTGATTCGTTATTAAAATTTAAAAAAGAGTAATTCAATTTCTTGATTATTTACTTAAAAAATTTTATTTTTTGTTCAAAAATACCCGTTTTTTCATATTTTTAAATAAAAAAAGAAGAAAAATAAAAATAAAATTTTTTCTTAATTTTTTCAATTTATTCTTAAAAGTTATAGCTTATTATATTAAATATTATAATGTTGCAGACCTTTTCAGAGGGCAACTACTTGCTTGAGTTATGCGACAGACCCCTTTAGTTATTGCCACGCGCCTGGCAACATGGCACGAGCGACGGGCTAAGCTGCAACTATTTTTTATATATTTCTGTTTTTTTTGTGGCAAGCGCCACAAATGCTGCCGTTTCAGTGACTGGGCACGTTGGGCGGTGGGGCAAGCAAAACTTGCCACTAGCGCCTGGTGATAGTCGTTCGTTGTCATTAAGTGTGTGTGTGTGTGTGGATGTGTGATTGTGTGTGTGCTTAAGTGTAGGCTTTGTTAACTAACCAGCATTGTGATGCAATTTGGCAGACACTCAGCGATTACGATAGCCATGCTGCTGTTAGCCAGCCAGTTGGCCAGTTAGCCAGGCCATTATGGCTGGCAACAATGCATGGACTAGTATATATGATGGCAACAATTTGGCTTCATTGCCGATTGCCCCCAATGTGTGTGGACGACATAGAGTCCGTTGGGTTTTGGCCACATTGTGTTAAACACTTGGTCACACTTGCGCATGTTGTGTTGGTGTCAATCAAAATGCATACGAACATACGAACATGACATGCAACAAAGATTTTGCAATGTTTTGTTGCAAGTTTTCGCATTCGCATTCGCTGCGAGTAAAGTTTATAAATCATTTACATTTCACTTTCATTTTTGACTGTACGAGATTGCAACACATCATTGCATACTTTTTACGATATTATTTAAATTATTTGCTTGCATACTTTTAGGCATGCGCATAAATTAGAAGTTGTTAATAGTGTGTGCATTTGTGAGTTAATTTGTTGATGAATAATTTATTCAATTTAAATATAAAAATTATGTTATTAAATATAATGTAGCAGCAAAAGCAACAATTTATATATTTGGAATAAATAGGTTTAGAGCAAAAATTGATTATTTTATACTGTATATTCAGTTAAATTAAACCGACTTACAAACAAACAAGGCAACATTATTTTTAAAGTCTAATACGCTTCTTTAATCCCCACAAATTTACTTAGTATATGTAAAAATCTAAAATAATTCACAACCTCATTTTATATATGTTTAATTAATTCATTTATTTAAACACACTCATGTCACAAGCTTTTATCAAATTTTTTGACAGCCTCTAGCCTAAATTATATTTAGTTATAATACGAAAGACTTTCGATTGAATTGAAACCATTTGCTTCTCTATTTTCTTTAGGTTTACGGGATTCGTCTCCTGCGCCTGCTGCAAATCGGCATTGAAATATTGCTCTCCCAGAATCTGGTGTTCTTCAAGAATGTTTCAAAGATATTTTCTTTTATTGATTGCAAATCACCGGAATTCTTGCTTTCTTTTTTAATATACATTGCTCATCAATTTTCAAATTGTATAGAATCAGCTTGCTTTCGATACTTAGGTCCAAATTAAATTTTCTTTTTAGAGAACTGCATTTTTTATAGGCAAATCAAGGAATGTGAATGTTAGTCTAAAAAGTTACAGCCAACTTGGTTTTATTTTATATCAGTTTTCTTTTTGGGTAGCATACATTGGCGATATGTATTTATTTGTATGGTGACAATCCTGGCGATAGCAAAAAGAATAGAATTTTCTATGGAAATAAAAAGTTTGCAACCAAACTTGTTTAGCTCTTTAATAAAATAATACGAAAATGTTATTTAATCGATATTTGATAAATATTTAAATATCAGTCTCTAGATCTTATACCCTAGCCAAGCAATAATCGCCAGCAATCAGCTGTATTAACCATTATATTAAAATTAAAATTTAAGCAAAAATATAAATAAAATATTAAAAATTAATATATTTTGTTTTAGCGCTCATTTTTGTTTGTTAAAAAAAAACTCAGCTGTTTTTGGGCTGTTTTTTTTATCGATAACTTACGATGATTGGGTAAGGCTGTCACCCTATCTACTCGTCGTTTGACCGCAGCAGAGTGACCTTACAGCGACCATATGAATTTAAAGATTTTGTGTATAATTAATTAATTAATTAATTACAACTACGATCTGGCGGCAAAGCCTAAGGCTTTTTTGTGCCTCCGACCGGGTGTAAATGTTTTATTATTTATATTTGATATTTAAATAACAGTCTCTAGATCTTATATTACTGAAAAGGGGATATATTATTTATTTGCCTATTGCATACATTATCGTTGTTTTATAAACGCAATTTTATTCATTTTAATTGGCTACATTTTATAATAACCTTTAATTAACAACTTTAATGGCCCATCTCACTCTGTCCTAGTCTAGATATGGCCATTTATTTTCCAGGTGTGAACACAATTGAGTTACTTTCAGGTAACTTATAATCAAAAATGAATGCAATATGATGGCTAATAATATTAGGCACTATACTATAAGGTGGGAATATGCTAACAACTACTTGCTGTGCTACTTACTTACTTCTAATACTATGCCGCCGCCCTGACTCTGCCACAATTTGTTGCTGAATTCCGGGGCGAACAGAACAGCACACAGGCGAATTATGATCGCTTTAACGCCTAACGACTAACGGTACAACGTTCCATTAGCAGTGTGGCCAGAGCAATCATCATCAGGCCAAAACATACGCAAAACTACTTACACATCCGAGAGTTTACACGCCAATGAAGTTGAACAGCTTGGGAATGAAAAAACAAAAAAAAAATACAAAATAATAATAAAAAAAAAGAAAACAATCAGCACTCTTAATGACAAGAATTTTTGATTGGATCACGCTGGAAATCGGGGCAGGTGACCCACAAGAGTCAAAAACAATGCCTGATTATGTCAGGTCAATGTCCAATGGGCTTAAGAATACAGTATAATAATAAGTATGTAAGTTCGAGTATTATTAACTCTTTAATTTTAATTTATTAATATTATGTATGTATATTATGCCCAATACACTATACAACAATTTTTATATAATGGCAAATGACCGTATGTACTTTGTAGTCCTACTCGATTATATGTAGTATTTTTGCATAATTGATATTTTCAGATGACCCCCAAAATCTGAAAATCCTTGCAAACGCAGAAAAATTTCTACAGATGATGAGAGAAAATAAAACGACCTTTTAAATTGTATATATATATATTTTATATTTATAATTATTTATATATTTTATATTTTATAATTATTTAGTACTGGTCAAGATATAGGCTTGCCGGCCCGATCAAATTTTCTCTTTTTTATTCATCACAATTTATTGGCTTTAATTGCCATTTAGTTAAAAAGTTTCCTTCGCACAAATTTTTTTAAATTTTTCTTACTAATTTCCAATTAATTTTGTTTAGAAAAACGCTTATTTAAACAGAATTGGCTTAAAATGAGAAAAGTTGTGATAATTATAAGAATAAACCTCAAATTTGTAAGACAGTATGTGACCCATTAAAAAACGCGTCTCTGATAAATAATATATTTGATATCTTACTATATAATGTAGTTTCTCAGTTAATATATCATCTTCTACTACCAAATAACTCTAACTAGTTTTTGATTTTAATCACTGCATTCATTGCCAAATAAACTGTTAACAAAAAAAAAAAAGAAAATAAAAATCATAACAAAAAAAAAATTTTTTTTTTTAAATTCAGAGGGCCAAAAGCTTCGCCAAAATTTGCAACAACATTAAGAAATATCTTGCCATGCCTAGTTGTTAGTTAGAATATAATATTATATTTTTATAATAGATATCAAAATAAAACTAAAGAGTTTCATGTAGTAATATTATCTCAACAATTTCACCTAAATCTCATCAAAATCGGAGCACTATATCATATTGCTGCCATAGGAATAATTGAGTACAAAATATTTTCTTTTATGCAATATTTTTTTTTTGGTTTTTAAAATATTAGAAATAAGCTCGCCATATCGATATAGAAATGTATTGTGTACAATTTGATTAAGTTTGAATAAAATCGGATAACTATATTATAAAGCTGCCATAGAAACAATTGCTAGAATATTAAAAAAGTTGTTAAAAGATTATTGCAAGGGTATATACTAGCTTCGGCGTGCATTATTTTTTATTTTTATATTTTTTATTTTTGTATTTTATCATATTAAATCTAGTACTAAATACTAAACATAATAATAACGAGAGCGCTGGGGCCTGCGACTCGGAATGTATAAATGTATGTTTTTTTAATTTTAAATTATGATTTTCATAATTTATTTGTTATTTAGTATCTCTAGTTTTTTATCTGTAAATTATATTTGATCACAATTCACTTAACGGCAACACGAAGCGTAGCTAACCGAATGGAACGATCGGCACAATCGTGTGCATGTTCATGTCCAGCGATCGTAAGTATTCACAATGATCATTTGCATTTTGGCCAAAAGTCAAAGCCAAAGACAAACGCAAAAAGGCCAAGCCCTGGGCCAAAAAAAAAAAATAATAAACAAGTACTCGTACTTGGGGCCTAAGCAATCACAGCATTTCAACTTTTTTTTTTTTAAGAGAGCTGATGTAAAAGGTCAATTCGTCAATGGGAAAAAGAATTGAAAACTCTGTTGTTTTCTGTTTTCTATTCTTTTATGGTAACGTAACGGTTAGATGCATTTCTATGGCTTGTTCCTTGACCAAGACCCCCAGACGCAGACTCAGACCCAGACCCAGAGCTCTAGCTTATAGTTCGCTTCTAAAATTCAGCAATTTGTATCTGTAAATTGTCCCTGCGGGTTCTTGGTACCGTCCACAATTAGCGGCAATTGAAAACGATCCGAAGATGATCGCTTGGGACACAGGTGCTTGTTCCACACACACACACACACACCGAACACACACCAAACACACACCATATAGTTGTCAAGCTGTCATTTTGTGAATATACTTAGTTCCGGTTAGTGGTAGTTTGTATACCCTAACGAATTGACACATGTTTTTAATTGATTTTAAACATGCAATTAACTGAGAGAGCAACAAATCTTATTATTTAGCTATAAGACTTGACCAATCCGTTCGAATAACTTTTTAACTTTTACTTTCTTTTCATATTTTATATATAAATAATAAATATTTAATATAAATTATGTTGATGTGCTTCTAGCCCAGTTTTTTTTTTCTCAATTGAAAACTAAACCAAAGAAACTCTTAAGTGTTCTATATATGTTTTTTTTTTATCCATTTTATTTCCAAAAGCAGATTTCATTTTCAACAAAAAAAAAAGCTTATAATTTGCAATGATTGGTTCGGTGTCGAATTCTTGCCCACCATTACTTGAACCATTTGGATCGACATAGATCTTTAGGCAACTGCCAACAATCCACATGACTGCGTATAAACATTTTTTATTTTTTTTTTATTTTTTTTTTATTTTTGTTGTTGTTGTGGGAATCAATCAATGAATGATTTTTCGTGCTACTAATGTGGGCAAACCGGAGATTAATATCGTTCCTACAGCACTTTACAATTTGTGGGTCATTAGAACAACTGCATTTTCTAAACGATCTTTAATTTATATAATTATGCCCCGACGATCAAGTCTTTATTTTTTTGATGTATTAATCATGCCAAATGGAAAGCCCAACAACATTAAGAGTTAACCTCACAAAATACAACCCTGGGCTGAGTGTTTGTGTTCTCAATCTTGATCTTATACTCGGTACTCTGTATTATTCTTCTACTCTATCTCTCTTTCCTTCTATGCTGAAGTTATAAGTTCAAATATGCTCCGGGACATATTTTCCATGATTTAGCTTTGATTTAATTTGATTGGGCTGCAGCTTGTTTGTGTTCTACTTAAGAAACCTACATAAATTCACTTCCCATATAACAATCATTATAAAATGTAGAAAATAAATTAATGCATTAATTTTTGTTTATAAAACTAAGCATGAAATGTTTTAAATTATCAGTTAATTTAATTTAATAAAATAGTTTATTAATGCATTTGTACATAACTAGATCATCACGGCGTGCATTGCTACGTACTGCTTCAAAAAAAAAAAACAAACTTATCATATTTTACTGTCATTATTATTGTAGTCTAAATTTTAATACAATTTTCCAATGCATTTTTCACCCAATTCCCAAAATATTTTTAACAAATTTTTTTTAGAGTTCCAACCTACAATATAATATAAAACTACAGTAAAAATTTCAGGTTTCTAACTTCTACCATTTGGCCTGCTCGTGAATCGCAAATCAGTCAGTCAGTCAGTCAGTCAGTCAGATTCAACAGATTTAAAAAATTTAAACAGTCGTATATGCCAATTTACAAAAATTCAGGGGGTTTGATAAAACTCCATATATATCCACAAAAAGACTTTTTAATATTAAAGATGGAAACGTTTGCATTAATGAAAGGAGTCAAAAAAATTAAATCAAATAAAAGTCTGATGAATGAATACGCTGATGGCAAAGATTTATCAAAATTGTTTTGCAGCTGAGAGAAGTTTAGAAACTCATCTTTTAGTTGACTTAAACTTTTAATGACAATTTAATATAATATGTAAATTTATTTAATAATTATTAAATCTATTTAAAGGTCACAACAACAGTAACAGCAAAGAGTGTACATATATCCCAAAATAAATATATTTTTTATGAATTTTTAACTTTTTAACTGAGTACTTTTTTGATTTATATGATTTATGCATTTATTTTAAAGCTTTAACTATGTATATTAAACTTCAATAGTGCGTATATTGAATTCTTTAAAAGCCTTTTATAATAAACTTGCTTTTCATTAAACAAAATAAAAAACTAACTTTGTTCTACAATGTCATTATGATTGTTGTCTACTGCGCTACCGAAAATGTTTAAGTTGAGATTTTCATACAATTTTCAAATGCATTTTTCACCCATTTCCAGATATTTTTTTTTGCCAAATTTTTAGTAGAGCCAACCTATTACACTAGTTTACAAATTTTTTTTTGATCGAGGGAGCTGGGCTCTCATATACTTTTTTGATGTATTTTTGGGCGCTGATTTCAAATATTCAAACCATTTATTTTTTCAAAGAATGGTTTTCGAGAAAACCGCGAATAGCTAGTTTTTTGGCAGTCTTTCGACTTATTTGTTCATATCTACATCAGATCTTATTTGATCTTAAATAATGTTACACAATTCAACAGACAATTGTATTTCCTTTCTAACAGTATGCCATTTATACTTCTTCAAGTAAGAATTAAAGACATTACAAGCCCTCAAACTTGAAAAATGTGAACTTTTTTTGCATTTTTGAAAAATTGCTGAATTTCAATTGGAATTTTAAAAATTTAAAAAATTCGTTTAAATACTTTTTAAGATTTATTATGTTAGATAATTCTTTTACGAATATTTTAAGTATACTTTTGTCCAAATCGGTCGGTAAATGTGATAGTTATTCAGCAATTAGTAAAAACACCCAAGATAAAATTCGCCTTGTTCATCACTTTTCCAGTCATATGGATGGATTATCCTGCTTTTTCAGATGCAACTGCTTCAAGTTCGGAGTAAAGTAAACTTAACCTAATAGCCAATGATCCTGGGAAAAAAACACGACATAATTATTTTAATTTTCCTAAATCGCATAAGGGACTCTGGCGATTATTTGCATTACGATCACAAATTGATTAAATTCGCTTGATATTTGAATTATTATGAAAATAATGAAATTAACTAAATTTTTCCAAGGCATAATAAAAATTGTATATCAACTCTGGTCATAGCAAAAGTGTGGCATATGTCAACCCTATTCAGAAGACAAATATGACCAAATTAAAAAATAACTAAAAAAAAGGCTTTTAATGGCCTTGAAGAGTATCAATACCATGTATTAAAATACATTTTTTTTTTTTTTTCAAAATCTTATACCAGAAAAAGCATTAAACTAATTAAAGTTTATTTTCTTTATAAAAAGAAATAAATGCATAAAGTATTTAATAGTTATTGACATGAATATATATAGAAAAGCGTGGCGCAAGATAAACACAAATAATAATAATAATTTAATTAAAAAGCGATCCCTTGGCCCAAATGCTTCGCTGTGTGTTATTATTATTATTATTTTTTTTGTTAAATTTTTGGGTTTTTGGGTTCTGGTTAGTGGATTCTGTATAATGTTCAGTGCCCAGCACGCCATTTATCTTTGACCTTTTTGGTGTGTTTTGGTATTGTGGCTAAATGGGTCATTCGTCAAGGTAACTTTCATTTAGACTGGAAAACTCAACGAACGTGGAGCACTTAATCATAATTCTTTATATTCTCTTCTGTTGCGTTTTGTTCTTGTCATTGTTGCCGTTTCTACGGGTAGTTAAAACGATGAATTCACTAACAAGCCAAGCCCGGGAAGATCAAGAAGAAGACTGAGCAGAAGAAGAAGAAGAAGAAATGAAGAAACGCTGCCAACTAATTGGATCGCTGCTACAACTAGATGAAGGTGGCAAAGATATATATATCTCACTAGTTTTTCTGATTTTGTTTTGGACTGCGTGCCAACTTGTCAAGGATGTAAGGCTGGTAGATTACAACGGTAAACCTTTTTAGGAAACGGCCCCAAAATGCCCATGAGGGTCAATGCTAATTTCAACCTTTTGACAACTCAACTTCATTGAACTTCATTCTCAACACTCTGCCAACAACTGTGATGAGTTTGGAAATTGTGTAGCTTAAGGCTCTTAAGCTCTCTTATTGCCTCTTAGCCATGGCATCATTCATTCTTCCAAGCTGCGAATCACTTTCTTGCTTTAAGATTGTAATTTGGCTTAATTGAATTTTCGTGCTGGTCAAAGCAAAGCGACTCAACGATTCAACATGCCTCATCCCCCATCCCCCATCAGCAACATTGTGTGGCATCGAGCAGCAATCAGGGGCAACACTCTAATGAGCCTCTCTGCCTAGACACCACATCCGTCAGTGGTTGCAAGTTTCTGCTGCTGCTGCTGATCTCTCATTAATAAAATACTGCAATTTTGCATTTCTCCAAATCATTTGCCAAAATAGCAAAAATTAAAAAACAAAATGTTGCCAAATGTTTGCAACAATTAAAATGCTCACAATTGACAATATATGTGGCAAATTGTCTGATTTGTCTTTATTAATTCATTAGCCTATTTTTTTGTTTATTTATATTTTTTTATGTTTTTAAAATTTTATTAGATTAGCGCAACAATAGCGACTAGCGAAATTATTACTAAAAAATTTTAGTTTATTTTTTTCTTAATTTTTTTTTTTATCTAATAAATTGTACAAAATATAAATAAGTTGGTCCATAAATTGCCTAAAGCTGCCTTCTTCATATGCTTAAGTGAAAGTGAATTTTGCCATATTAAAACTGTCAAATCAAACTAATATATAGAAGAAAATTCGTGATTTTTTTTCAACTTTATTTTCATAAAAATATGAACTTAAATGCAGCAACAAATGTGCCGAGGAACTTGGACTCTATTTTAAATTCTGTCGATTGTATTATGTTTATGTACACACATAGAAAAATACAAAATAAAAATGTTACAATAGGTAAATTAAATTTAAAGAACTTGAAAATTTAATATTTAAATAAAAATTGTTATCCTAAAAGCAATTTAATGCGCAACTCTGCAGGAGTATTAAATGTTCTGCACCAAAGAAAAATGTTTCTGTGGATTTTTTTTAAAATAATTTTTGTGTTGTCACTAGGGTTGTAACCTCTGCATATTACGAGGTACTAACAGGGTTGTACACACTGAGAGAACTGAGCTAAAAAAACTTTGAATTGACATTTAAAATACCTGCAAATCATGCTTTGCAAATGAACAAAAAAAAAAAAAAAAAACTGTAGCGAGAAAAATAATTTCTTCATTGAGAGTCAAAAATAAGAGACATACCAAAAAAATTGTTGAAAAATTGTAAATAGTTTAATTTTATTAATAAAATTACAATTATTAAATTACAATAGAGAATACTTATAGAAAGGAGCAGCTGTAACAATTAAAAGAGAAGCTCAAAGAAATCAGAAATAAAAAATCATATCTAAATTGTTGATAAATAATAATCGATAAGTTCTTAAAGGCGTCTCTAGCCCCAACTGGTGGAGACCACAAAAATAAAGAGAATTAAGAAAACTACATACAAATTATTAAACCTTAATAAATGAATAATATTTAAAACATATATTTAACTGATTATTATTGTATCTGTCAGCAAACGAGTCATAACTCACACCCTGATTAATTTTTATGATTTGCCTTGATATGAAGCTGGGATTTAAAAGGCGTGGGCTGCTAACAGAATTTGTGGATGCAACTTTTAGGACATTGTTTGCTGATTGTTGTTGGCAGCTTTCGTCATGCCGCCAGAGCTGTGGCAAGTTGCCAGAGAGCTGAAAGCCAGACAACATGTTAATCATTTTGCGCGTCAGGCCATGTCAAATAGCTGGCAAGGAAGGCCTGCTTATTGGGCCAGACATAGACTCAGACTCAAGCCCAGATGCAGACCTAGACTCAGACCCAGATCTCTAGCTAGAGATTCAGGCCCAGTTTTGTTGGTTCTCTAAGGAGTTAAGAGTGCGCTGCGGGCGCTTGTTACAAATTTTGATGGACGGCCTGTGCGAGAAATTGATTGGCTTTAATGGTAATGGCAAGTGTTGGGCCTACAGAATGGATGAAGATGGCAACCACAACAAATGCTAATGGAAATTGCGTATAGAGGTGTCTTAGGCCCATATGGATACAGTCCTGACAGCATTCAAAAACTATCAAATGCATTTGGATGGGCAGGCAATTTGTTTCACAGTAGTCAGCAGCTTGCTTGATGATGATGATCATGCTGATGGCAGATGGACCTGAAGATGGATTCCTTTTGGCATTAAAGGAGGACAAGTTCAAGGCCAAGTTCAAAAGTGTTGACACTTTGACAAGCCATTCAAATGGCGCTGCCCATTTGGCGGTTAAGCAAAATAATAAAACTCAAGTGTTAACATTCGCAAACCAAGATCATTCTCAGCAGCAACAGCAGCATTTTACCATTTTTATGACTATGATTATATATATATATATATATATATATGTGTGTGTGTATATATACATAGATAAATATAAGTATATGATGACTGAGCTCACCTGACTTTGATGAAGGATGCCCACAATGCAATTTCTTTTATTTGCTGTTGTTTGTTGCCTCTGGCATAACGAACATTTTTATGGGTCGACAACGTCAGGTTTTCACTACACAGTAAAAAATATATTACTATGTATTCAAGTAGAGTTTTTTTGTTAAACAATAACTTACTGTATATGCATATTTTAGGCTAACAAAAACAGCTTGAAGATTCTCCTGGAAACTTTTAATAATTTCGGCTTAGTTAATCGAAAGTCCGGTATGTAAAGAAGTCTAGAATTATGGAATATATATATAGATATATCTATTTATAATAATAATAGCTTTACACATACACAAATACCTTCAAATTGTAAATGTATTTTACAATAATTAAATAATTTTTGCATTTCATTGGAATTCGCAAATTCCTAGAACTCACCATAAGACGATGAAATATAGTTTCATTTTAAATAATAATATAATACAAATAAACACATTAATTTTAGCTTAAAGAACTCGTTTTAAAGGCTTTTCACAATTGGCATTTCATATAATAATCCAATTAATAACTTGAGATCATACAGAATATAACGTCCATGCTGGTTTCTTTGCTATCGATCAACACAGAGCACAGGGTTGCATTCGTGCCAAACATATTGTTAGAGTAGGGCTATTCCCTATATATTTGATTATTAATTGTATAATTTATTTATTAATTTATTTGTATTTTGGGGAAATTTATTTTTTTTTTTTTTTTGCAGGTAATCGATTTTTAATATTAATTGCATCTGATAATTTAAATTTGAAATTGTCATAAAAATTCGGTTTGCTTAATTCATAGAATATTTATTATTTTTTTTATTTAAAATATTCTAATACAACCACTTTTGTATAAACTCGCGTCAAGTGTTATCGCGATTGTATGTTATCGATGACAAAACGCGTTTGTGCGGAAATCGTGTATTATTATACAATCATAATAAGTCTTCGGATTTTGCATATATTTTTTCAAATTTTTGACACATTTTTGCATCGTCTTTGCATTAATTTTTTACATATTTTCAATATTTTGCACTTAAATTAATGGCATTTGAACGATAACACGTCTAAATAGAAAATTTGGTAAAAATCTAATGAAAAATAAAACAAACAAAATCAAATAAATATGCAAAATCAGAGGTATAATCATAATTATAATATTCTTTCATATTGTTTGTATATTGTGAAATTTAAATTTTTGTTTTGTAACAATCACACTGTAGAGATGATAGTTAATTATTTTTTTTTTTACCAGCCTTGGAAAACGCAACGATATCAATACAAGAGACTTCGATACTTTATTTTTTGGCAATCGACTTCGATAAATTACTTTTTGCAATCGAATTGAGCGCGTCGGTTCGCTTGCAAAATATAAACATAAACAACTAATTAAATTTATAATAAAGTATATAAACATTATAAAACACTATTTATTGCAGTGAAGGCGATAATGTAAATGTAAATGTATAATTCTAACTTGATAAAACTTTATACAAATGCTTATTTTTGTTGCAGGCACAATATTATGAATGTACTTACATATGTACGTAATAATGTATATGTACATTGTACATACATACATATACATATACATCAGAACCGGCCGGATAAGTTAGTTAAATACTTAGAAGCCCCTAGAAACTATAGATCGCTTTACAAGTTCTTGTATGAAAAATATGTTGTCCATTAAATATAAATAAAAATAATTTTATTATAAGGTATTATAAGTGCATCGAAACAAATAGATTTCAGCGATACTCTGTTAATGAAATAACATACTATATTGACATTTCAATACGTATTTGATCACAAATTTCTTAATTTTCAACCAATTTAATTCAAATAAGCATTTTTGTACACAGAATTAATTGGAAATTAGTTTAAGAAAATCTATATAAATTTGTGCATAGGAAAAAAAAATATATATTGATTTGAAAAACAGCTACATATATTGACAGGATTATTAACTTGATTTATACCAAATATTTATTAAACATTTATATACATTTTTTCTAAATTTAATAAGTTCTAATGGATTTGAAAGCAAAGTAATGATGCAAGTTTGTTTTCAGTCTTATTATTGTATAACAAATAATTAAAATTTATATATTTTTAATATTAAGTTTTAAAGTTATTCAATTAAAACTGAAAAATTGCACTGACAAGAATGTTCGTACATTTATTAGATTTACTTTTTTTTTGTTAATTAAGTATTTCCTACTGAAACTTTATGGTTTTTCATTTGATGTGTATAATTTAGTTTTCTTGGAATTTATAACATTTTGGCATTTTAAAAAAGTGTACAATCGGTAGAATGGTTCCACGCAAAGTGGAATATTCCAAAAATTAATAAATAAACATAGAAATATAAAGAAATCATTTGGCGAAATTAGAAATTTATTATTCAAAAGTCTGTTTATTTTTCCTTTGGCAGAAAAAAAGTGTTATTGCCTGTTTAGCGTTAAAAGTGACTTGAAAACATTTTTCGGCTATAACTTTAGATTTTGGTGGTGACTTCTAAATTCCAATTATGCAGAAATATTATACTCAAGTAGGACTACAACGTACATATGAACATTTGCCATGGTCTTTCCATTTTTTATTATTTTTCTACCACAGTGTTATTAGCTTAATTTTTTGCAATTGGTAAAATTGTATAAATCTTTTAAAGTAACTGTTATATATAAAGACTTAATTGTTTTTAATATAAAACTAATAATTTCTTATTGTGTATTTCGCCCACATGCTGGTCAAAGATTTAGCTGCTGCTGCTGCTGCTGCTGTTGATGTCTTCTGATGTCGTCAATGTCCATTTCCTGGGCCACTCTAAGAGACCGCAATCTGTTGCGTTTATCTATTTTTGTATGTCTTGGGTCAGGTTTCTACGGCTTTGTTGTTGCTGTTGTGTGTGTGCGTGAATATTTCTGCATAATTTGCAAAATTATGGGAATCGAAATTCAAGTGCGCCAAGCAAAGCCAAACTGTCCGTCTGAAAAATGCCAGTTAACCAGTGAAGCCGCAACGTTGTCTACCCATACCCATACCCATACCCATTCCTATTCCTATTCCTATGCCCGTTCCCGTTCCGTTTCTCTGCCCGGATGACCCCGGCCCAATGGACATGGCCATGTCTAGCGACTCCTACTCTAGGGTAAACACGATTGCCCAGCCAACTTGATCTGCGGTTTTGGTTTTAGACTTTCACAAAACGGCCAACTGGCAACTTAACTTAAGAATTTACTTGCCAATGACAATGAGCAGCCAGAATGATGATTACCATGATGATGATGTTTGCTGGCTGGCTGAAACCGACGACTCTGTTGTAGCCATTTTATGCTTCATTAGGCCAAAAATTATATTGTGGCATCAAAAGCTTGACTGCCAACCAAGTGACAGACAAGCAACAGCCAATCTGCAGCTAAACTGGCAACTAAATGAGCCAAAGCAACAGCCACACAAGGCTGCATGCCCCAAGGAGAATGAACAATAGAGGGGCAACTGAAGGAGGTTCTCTCTCAGCTTAACTAATGCTTATATATATATATATATATTTTCCTTTAGCAATCTGACAATCTTACAATCTTCATCATCATCAGCCTACGACCTACACCTTCTGCTGAAGTTTTCAATTTAAAGATTGATGAGCTTGCTGATGGAAATCTGTCCAGACGACGTCAAAGTGTATAACAAATTAATAAAATAAAATAGCAAAAGTTTACTCTTTTTTTTGGAATTATGTTGCCGCTATAAACGCAAGTTTACAGAAATTTCTAGCAGCCAACTAATTGCACTTTTTTTTCAGTTTTCAATTGGAAATTCAACTAGAAATTATTCAAAGATTTCAATTTCATATTTTCGTCATTTTATTTAAACTGATTAACACCTAAAAAAGTGTTGACACCATCAGCATTTATTATGTTGATTTTTTATCAGCACAAATGTGCACTGATGTTAATCAGCGCAATCATTTCAATTTTGGCTGCTCGTCAGCACATTGTGCTGATTGTGTGTTGGCATTTATTTCAAAAAAAAAAAATTGTCAAACATTCATCTAACAATTCCCATAAAAATTCAAATTTTCAAATGTTTTGTTAACATGTCATTGACATAAAAACTTTGACATCATTACAAAAATAAATATACATCAATTAATGTGTCATTCCATGAGTTTGTGTTGAAATGGAAATTATTCTGCGGTTTTCAATTGATTGATACATGATCAAACACGTGTTAAACTCTCAGACAATTAATTTAAATATCGTTGACGAATTTGTTGTCATTTTAAGCAAATTTATAAATTGATTGAAATTAATTTGCTTTGGTAACTTGTCATAAAAAAAAGGAATGCAAATTTAAAGCTGAATAATTTTTTAAAAACGAAATTTAGCATAATTTTTCTATATAAACTATATAAACTATAAACTATAATTTATGAATTATAAATGTAAGTACATAATTTTTAAAACTCTTAATTATGTATTAAAATTTATGTATATTAATAAATAAATGTATAATACTAAAATAAGAGTTTGACTTGAAAAGTGCTGTTAAAATTTGTTTTTAAAAAATATTTAAATGTTAATACATAAATTTATAATGCTAAAATGAGGATTTTACTAGGAATGTGATGTTAAAATATGTTTTTAAAAAATGCTTTAATGTAAATACATAAATTTATTATAATGAAAAAAGAATTTTACTAGAAAAGTGATATTAAAATATGTTTTTAAAAAATTTTTTAATACCTAAATTTATAGTACTTTAAAGAGAATTTTACTGCATTTAAATTTATAGTATATTAAAATAAAATGAGAGTTTTAATAGAAAAAATATGTTGGTTCGTTTTTAAAAAATACTTAAATAAACTTACACGGTTTTAAAACTCTCATTTCAGTATTATAAATTAAAAATGTTATTACATAAATTTATAATATTAAAAGGAGAATTTTTAAAATTTTATTACATAAATTTATAATATTATATAATTTATAATAATATTATAATGAAAGTTTTGTGTTTTTTTTTTATAACTATTGATAGTATCTATTTACTATCTTAAAGGCTTAATTCACAACCAAATATAAAAAATAAAAAATGTACTTTATTAAAGCAATTTTTATCAATTGATTTATTTATAAGAAAAACATAATCCTATCTAAATTCCTATATAAATAATTATTTTTTTCAATTGTTTACAGAACACGTCATCAAAACCTTTAAGAAGTTGCATTATCAATTAACAAACCCGTATACAAAATTTTGTGTAGTCTACTGCAGGGTATTTAAGATTCGTTCTGTAGTAAATACTATTTAGATTTTCTTAGACTTTTGCTTTTGGTTATCTTTACCCGCAGAGCATCTTGGAATTTAGCAGCAAACACCGCACTCACCCGCATAGATTGCTGGAAGCTCTTGCTCTGGACTTAAAAGAATTGAACTGGATTGGACGGGACTGCAGACTGTAGACTGTGGACTGTGGTAATCAATGTAGATCTTGAAGAAAACTCACGCATTCTGCTGGCCAGCAAAACACGATAGAGCTGCTAAAGATTCGATCGTTTGCAAATGAAGTCAGAAATTTGTAGAAGTCTTGTAACTATGAGTGCAGAGGCATTCAACGCCTCTGGCTGGCTGAACTGACTAACTGACAGAGTGACTAACTGACTGACTGATGGATAGATTGATGCACTGATTCAAGTGTGAGCACAATCGCAATGCCAGCGGCCTGTCAGCAAACATCAGCGAAGCGACAAATGAGCAGACGAGACAAGAAATGCTGCAGATGAACTAAGATGGAAATGGGATGGATGGGATAGAATAGGATTGGATTGGATTGGATTGGATTGTTTGGTATGGTATGGGAACCACAGCACGCCTGAAAGTAAACCAACCTTTTCCCTCTCCTTTTGCCCCAACAACAACGTCTTGGAATCTATTGGAACCGCAGCTTTTGTATGCACCACACTCAAATGCCAGCTCGTCCACGCTCGAGTGTACAAAATGATTTTCCAAAGTCAGTTCAGACTGAGAGAGAGAGAGAGAATGGACTGCTTTACTACTTATATGTATATATATAAGTACTAGTACCTCCTCATACTTTATATGTACTTATATAGATTTCAATTTATTTCATATCCGCACACTCTACTCATGATGCTTCTTCAATGCCAATGCAAATTATTGAAAAGTTCATCAAACTTGAGTGCTGAACCAACTGACTTTTTAGATTTAGTTACAGTACAGAAATCAGTTCCAGTTCCTAATCACTCTGCAGATAAAAATGGGAATAAAAAATAAAGAAAAATCAAGAAAACTATTTGCTATGTAGTTATTTCATATGTAGGTCGTAAGGTTTGCGTGTCTCTTGGCATCTTTTATTTTATTTTTGTATTTTTTTATTTTTTTTTATGACTCCCATCATGAATCATTCACGACTCTTAAGTTAACGGTTCACCAAGCACTCGGCAAGCTTTTGAGCTGGTTTTAAAAGCCATCTGAAGTAACTCTGTAGTAACTGTGACTAGTCCAATGCTCGGTTGCATAAGGAAATATTTACGACTAGTTCGTTCCCTAACTAACTAACTAACTGACTATTTAGAATGATTTCATCAGAGTTGGCCAAATCAGCACATCAACATCACAATCACAATCACAATCAGAATCAACGACCAACGTTACCTCGTCACGCCTGTGAAACGTTCCGGCTTTCCTTCTCTCTCTTACACACTCTCTCTCTCTCTCTCTCTCTCTGTCGCCCACTCAATCTTTGTCTTTGGCCCTGGCTTATGTCACTTTGGTTCCATCTAGTTGTTGTTGTGCTCCATTTCTGTCACGCTTGAAGACTGCAATTGAGCCAATTGACTCCTCCAACTGTAGTTGCGGTTGAAGATGCTAAAGTCTTCTGTAGTCCACCCAGTCTTCACTCTTCAGTTCAGTTCAGTCTTCAGTCTCTATTCTGTCTGTCTTCTGCAGTGGGGGCGTGTGAAGAGTGCGGCCGATTAGAAGCGAATCTCAAGAAAACAAAGCTCTAAGAGTTACAAGTATATAAGTTGTAAGAATGCTCTACTTAAAAATGCTCGTCTAAATAATACTCTGTTTTTAGCTCTAAGCTAAACAAAAATAATAATATATCAAGTCAGTAAAAAAATCGGAAAAAATAAAAAACTTTAAATTCACAATTTTGTCATTTTTATATTATTGCTTTTCTTATTATTTTTAGCTGTATATATATAAAAATAATTTATATTATAGAAATAATATCAAATAACTGAATATATCGAAAAAAAAACATAAAAATCCTTAAAAGTAAACCTGTTGTACAATTTCAAACACATTCAAAAATTCATCTTTAAATAATCATTTTTTGTTATTAATTTTGGCTTAAACTTAAATAATATAACATCAAACTATTGAAGAAATTGAAGAACATAAAAATTCTCAAATGTAAAGATGTTTCTTAATTTTAACCACATTAAAAGATTATTTTAAAAATTTGAATATTTCCTATTATTTTTAATATTATTTGTAATTTCAAGGTCCAATCCTTTTTTGAAAACTTTAAAAATAAATTCTCGGAAATTTGATAGAATTAAAAAATATTTATTTTTGGAAATATCATGTTTTATTTAAGCACTAATGTTGATTTGATACTTAAATAATTTAAATTTTTATTATTTCATCAGCTTAAATCATTTAAATAAGACTAGCTCTTCCAGCGTGCATTGCTACGCTCTCGAAGCGGTAACGCTCCAGCTGAGATTTTCACATAATTTTCAAATGCATTTTCCACCCACTTCGCGATATGTTTCTGATAAAAATTTTTCACAGTGCCAACCTAGGTTACAATAGGTAACTAGAGTAAAAATATCAGGTTTCTAGCTTCTAATGTTTGGGCTGATCCTGAGTCGTCAATCAGTCAGGTTAAAGTGTTTTATATAGAAAAATTAACAACAAATAAATTCATGTGTTTAGGTTCGAGAAACGGATTTCTATTTTTGCAACTATATAATATAAAAATCCGGCTCGACCTAAACTTTATTTGCTGTTAATCTGTATATATAAAACTCTTAAAAAATATATAAAAATGGAAAAAAGAGCTTTCTGTAAAGAACACTTTTGATTTTTTTAAAATATATTGCAGCCAAATTGAGTTCAAAAATTCATTATGATTCGAATAATTAGATCAATATCGTTTTACTATATCTATCATAATTTGTATAACAAATACCAAAGCTACAATATATGTAAAATCAATAAAAAAATATTGAACATTATATTTTGCGGAATATAAATGTAGAGACTTGTTGAGGCTAGTTTGATTTACTTTGAAGGAAGACCCTGTCTATTACCCGATTAAACTCAATTTTAGTATACCCATTTTGGGAATTTCTATTTGTTACAGGGTATAATAAGTACAATATCAAAACGAGAACAACGACAAACAGCGACAACACAATGGCGCGGGAGGCGCTCCAGGAAAATGACTAATTATGCAGCAGGCAGAGGCGGAGGCAGAGGCGAGTGACGAGATGGACAAACGGTGGGGCAGGTGGCAGGTGGCAAGCGGCAGCCGTCAAGCGTCAGGCGGAAGGTGGTGCAGGCAGGCAGGCAGGCAACCACATTAGCGGCAACGGGGCGCGCTTTGCGTTTTATTTTTTATTTTTTTCTATTTTTCTTCTTTTTTTTAGCGGTGAATGGTAATTGCGAACCGTTATAATGCGAGAGTGCGCATAATAAGAGCAAATGGTGACGGTGTCATGGACAATAGAGGGGAGGAGAGGGGAGCGGTGTAAGGCATAAGGCAGCCTGTCGGTGGCAGGTTGGCAGTGGCAGTGGCAGTGGCAGTGGCAATGGCAGTGTGGCAGCCCTCACGCGCACATTTGCCCCAATTCCGCAAGGCAAATGTGACACTCGTTCACGCCGCATTGAGGCAAGATCATAACCATGTGGATTTGCCTAGCCGCAGCCAGGCATTGATGTAATGATGATGATGTTGATGTTGTTGATGATGACGACAACATTGTTGACCCAGTTGCAAAAGTAGCCGCCGCAAAACCTTTGTGCTGCATGCAACGCAAGGCAGGCTGGCTGGCTGGCTGGCTGGATGATGTCTTGGATATGGGTGCAAGCCCATCTTTTGTTGCAACAAAACTGTGTCAGTGGTTGATGCCACACAGTGGTGTCGATTCCACAATGCGCTCATTTTGTTGCCACACAAAGCCAAATGTTGCTGCCAAAGCTGTTGCCAAAGGTGTCTGTAGGCATTTTTTCCATATTTGGTTACCACACAACCGGGCAACCTGGCAACCTGGCGTTGCAAGTCTACTTGAACTGTGCTGCATTTGCCACAATTCCAATATGGACAAATTGCAGGAGCTAACCCATTTCAGTGTCTTCACAATGTTTAATGGCCCTTTAATACCCTTGACTGCCCTTTTCCCAAGAAATGATTGATGAGGCCGACACTCTCTTAGTTATTCCACTTAGTGTTAAGTACATTTTAAACTTTTAGTATATTGCTTGAGCAATACAAAGTCTTCCAATCAATCAATCAATCAGTAACAATTTCTATTTAAAAATAACAAATTTTCTATATTTTCTATGGCTTAGGTAAATAAGAAAATTCACAAAATCATTTGGCTTAAATATATTCCCCAAGATCATAGAGTTTTAATTGTCTGAAGAATCTGGTGAATCTTGCAGAAATTTTTAGAAAGATGCAGTTGTAAGTACAGTCGAATTATTCGATTTTATAAACTTTTGTTTTTTGTATAAAAATTAAAAAAAAAAAATAGAGTAAATTTACTCCAAAAAGTTAGAATAAAATTCATTTTTTTTTAGTTAATTCTTTTAACAATACATTGTATACATTAAATTAAAAATAGATGCAATAAAACCAAAATTAAAGATTCACTCAAATTACATTAAATATATTTTTCCAGTTTAAAAATAAAAAATCAATATATATTCTGTAAAAAACTGACAAAAAATTTACTGCAAACTAATTTGAATTTCTATAAATTCATTTGCTTCATTTATTTTTATTTATATACAAAAAAAAAATGTCAAGAAATTGGAATTTTTCAAAAATTAGAATTAGGATGTGCAGTACATTTCGTTTATTCTGTTCTCTTACACTAGACAACACACAAATTGTATATTTGGTCAAACCTACTTTTTCGGATACAAATGGTGCCCCAGATGACGAAAAACCACTTTAAAATTTTTTGTGTTTGTGTTTGTTGAAATGCTTATATTTCCGCCCTCTCTTTTTATCGATTTCTATGATTAATATCTTAAAAGACGCGCAATTAATGCAACTATGTAAAAACAAAGAAGAAAAAAACGAAATAATTTTTTTTCGACTTTTCCTCGAATTTTAAAGTCAAAAAATTGTAAAAAATACCGCACAAAATATCATCATTTTCTAAATTCAAAATCAAATAGTTACAAAACTAGTAATTTAAATAAAGTATATGTATAAATTATAGGTCCTTTTATTAGCTTTTAGAAAACGTAAAGCAAAATCGGCTGTAAGATTCTCGAGTAATGCTAAAATCTGTAGGCTTGCCTCTGAAAAAAAGCTAAAAAATAAATACCAGATTTCGAAAATTTTTAAAAAAAAGTCTCACCATAGAAAAATTTTTAAAGTGGTTTTTCATCATCTGGGGCACCATATGTATCCGAAAAAGTAGGTTTGGTCAAATATACAAAAAAAAAAGCTAAATTTTGTTACCTAGTGTTATTAATTGCTTTCAAGCAGTTCGATATACGCATTAATGCAGTTAAATGAAGCCTTAAAATAAATAGATTATTTAAATCAAAAAAATATTGAAGTGATGTTATTTAATTTAATTATTATTTAATTTTATAGTTTATTATATTTGTTATTATTGGTTAGTTAATTTATTTAACATACAATGGGAATAGATTGGCACATACATATAAGGCAAGAAGTACAGTATTTTATTGGGGATTTTGATTCCCAATGAAATTTTTAAATCGTCGATTGACTCCATAATACTTTGAATATCTCAAAATGCACCTAGCTGTATAATTATATGCAACAATTGAAGTTTGTCTTGAGTTTTCATCGGTTGAGCATAGGAATTGGTTCCAGAACCTTGCTCTAGGTAATACGTATGGCACAGGTATAAATATAGATGTAAATATATATACTATATATTTACGACTAGTATTTCTTTGGCATTGTCTTTCCGATTTAGTTAGTTAACTCTAACAGTTAATAGGTACGTACTGTACATACTACAAGTACAACATAAATATATATGGAATGTATATACCAGATATATATATATACATATATCTTCATGCTTCGCAGCTAAAGACGTCTATTCAATGTCATTGTCTTTGTTGTTTTTGCTCTTATTGTTATTGTTGATATTATGATTGTTGTTGTTGTTGTAGCTAATCGCAGATCGCACGGTTTCGAGTCAAGGCCTACGAAAATTACCAGAGAGTTGTATCTAAAAGCTGATGACAGGCTTTAGATACTTTTTCTGCATACATGAAATCGCATGGGCGTAACTGCAATAGAGTTATAAAGGGGTAAAAGAATTCTTAATATTATTGTATAATTCAAATTAAAATTAAATATAAAATTGTATGCAAGTTTACATACATTTCAATGATCAATTTTATAAAAATAAATAAATGGACTTGAAAAGTTGTTTTAAACTAGTTTTAAATTTAAATAATTTAATATTGAAATTGTGCAATTTTTTTAAATTTCTAAATGGTTATTAAATCATGAGCTTAATAAGTTTTAATTTAATAAACTATTTGCTTAGTAACAAGTACTTGGCAATGGGGAAATATTGAATGTAGTATAAGTAAAATATTTACTAAATTTTAAAAAATATATAAAAATAAAAAGAAAAAAATTTTAAATTTAACAAGACTGGAAATTTATTAATTCTTTTTTTCATATTATAAAGAGCTATTAAAACGTGAGCTTTATAAGTTTTAATTTTATAAACTATTTGCGAATTAAAAAGTACTTAGAAATGGGAAAATATTGAGAGTTATACAAGTACAAATTTATTTAAATTTTAAAAAGTATGGAAATATTTAATTTAATTTTGTTTTTTATATTTCTGAATAGCAGCTTAATAAGTTAAAATTTAATAAATCATATGCGGAATAAAAAGTACTTGGCAATGGCAAAATTTTATTTAAATTTTAAAATATATGGATATGAAACTAAAATCAAATATATCAAGCCTGAAAATTTAATAATTTTTTTTATTAATATTTCCAGACAAGCTCGAAGCTTAAATTTAAAAAAAATTATTTTTTTGATTAAATATTTTGATTATATTTGGCTTAACTAACAATTTTTATATAAATTGAAAAAAGTAAAATTTTTGTTAAATTTTAAAAAATATAAAAATAAACCTTACACCAAATTTACCAAGCCTGGAAATTTTTTATATTTTTTTTTATTTAAATACTTGTAGACAAGCTCAAAATTTTATATAAAAAAAAAGAAATTTCGCCTAAATATTTTGTTTTTATTATTTATAAGTTGACATATTTATACAAACTGTAAAATAAATATTTTTAAATAGACTTACGAATTTTAGTTATTTTTTTTTATTTAAATACTTGTAAGCAAACTGAAAATTTCAAAAAAAATTTCGCCTAAATATTTTGTTTTTATTATTTATAAGTAGCAATATTTGTATAAAGTGTAAAATAAATATTTGTTAATAGAGCTACAAAATACCAAGAATAGAAATTTTATTATTAATTAATTAATTTATTATTTTTTTTAAATATTCCTAGAATCAAAAAAAAAATTGATTTATATCAAAATATACTGATTTTATTATGTTTACGTATCAATATTGTATTTATATAAATTATAAAATAAATATTTGTTAATTGACCTACATATGGGGCAACCCCTTTTATTTGTTGTCTTAAAAACGCACGTGCATGCCCCACATGTGGCAATTTGTACTGTTGCACGCGTATATGATGAGCTGGGCTAAAAAAAATACACATCTTAATGTCAGTTGCAGTTGCAGTTGCAATTGCAGTCAAAGTTATATGCGGGGCGGGGCTTCTTGCAACGGCTGAGGCAACTTCTAAATTCTAACTGAACAAAACGCATCTAACTGTCAACTGTGACAACACGTTCCATGAATTTGTACGCTTGACTGCTGTTCCAATGATTCTCAAGATCTTAAATCAAATGCCTAAAGCCTTACAAATTATGGCTTTTATCACTAACTGACTGCGTGTTGCACACACACACACACACACACAGTTGTTGTTCAAGTTGCAGTTGCAGTTGCAGTTACAGTTTTATTTTATCTTTTTTGTATCTTTCGGGCACACTTTCCCATTGTGTGGCCGGCGCTTAGAACGGTTCCTATTTAGGGATCAAACAAATTGTTATTGAATTCGTGTTAGAGCCAAAGGCGGCTTTCACTGAGAAGATTCCAACTCCATCATCAGAAATCACTTTCCTTCCGATATCAAATGGGGCAGATGATCTGGCTTTTATTTAGTCACAGGCTTCCAATTCCAGCTACAGCTTGTGTGCCCATTCTGAGTTTGGGAAACTTGCCTATAATGGAATGCGCAAATGAGTTAAGGAAAAAACTAGAAAAAAATAGAAAAAAAATAGAAAAAAATTAGGAAAAAATAGAAAAACGTGAGTCCCATTGCGGGGGAACCATAACAAAAATCGAAAACTATTTTTCACAGCATTTTGCCAGGGCCAAAGTTAAAGATGCTGTGCCCCGCCAACGGCGACAAATGCATTTAGAATAATTTTTGTTCATTTTCATTATTGCCAAAGAAAGTTTTTCTATTTTTTTTTGCCCACCTTCCTTCCTGCCACAATATTGAACATTTTCAGATTGTTTTTAGGGCTTTTTGTTTCTTTTTTTTGTTGAACGTTTTGCTTCGTTTGGCTTTTTGTATCTTCATCCAAGTATACATATCTTTGTCTGTGTATTTTGTGTTTTGTGTTTTGGGGTTTTAAGTTTGGGTTTTGGTCTTTTGTTCTTGCTTTCTTATAGCACTCGTAGTAGTATCTGGTAAATGCTATCTAACGGCATCAGTTACACTACATAACTGTTCTCACTTTCTTGACTGCGATGCCACAGCACGATGAATTTATTGTTGCTTTGTCTCTCTATGTTGCCGCATATCCGGTCGCTGCCACAAATAGTGTCCGTAGAAATTACAATTACTTACGAGAGGCACATTTGAGAAAATAGAACTGAAAATAGCATAAGAAATAGAATCGAAAATAAAAACAAGTTTTACAATTAAAATTAACAATTTGTATCTGAGACAGAGAACTAGTTAAATTTAGATATAATCTTTACGCTCTAAATTCAAAAAAAAATCAACAGAGTTTTGTATACATTTGAGTAAATTAATATATGTATATATATCTTTGGATATATTTAGTAAATTACTTAATTAATTGCCTGCCATTTAGATATTTTGTGATATTGCAGCATTTGCATAATGTCTCAATTTATATAGATTTGCTATGGGAAGAGTATTATAGCTTTTTTGGGCAGGTTAAATTTAAGATATAAACTACAATTATAATTTAGAATTAAAGTTTAAGATATAAGTTGCAGTTAAAATTTTAACTAATTTTGAAACAGTTTTAAAGAGAAAATAAACAATATTAAAATTATAATTTAAATATGACATTTTTAAAACTTTTGATTTATTTCATTTAAGATTATCTGTAAAATATCTACCTACATTATATTTCTATTAAATTCCTTAGAGCATATATAAAATTTTAATCACTTTTCATTTAAGATTATCTTTGGAAGGTCTAGACACAGTTATTGTAATTACTTCTATTATATTCCTATTAGATTCTATAGACCTTAAGATATCCAAATTTAAAATCATTTGTCTTCGGCTTAACACTTTCTCCTAATGGAAACAGATTAGGAGAGGCAAAAAAAGCTGTAGAGCATTGTTAGAGTTCGGCTTGAAATCTTTTGGGCTATTTTTAGGAAGAAATCAAAAGACGAGCGGTATTTATAAAACGATTGAAGCTTTAAGAATGCATAAAATGCGATTAAAAAGATATGAAACAATATCAGAAATTTCAGAAGTTAGAAAGAATTGATCAAGTTGATCTGCAATAAAGTTGGGTTAGTACTAAGCAATATAATGCATTCCCTATAGATCAGGAATTGCAACTCGAAAAATTTTTATGTACATATAAAAATTATGAGTTACGAATTATTAATGCATTTTTTTTCAATAAAACTAACAAAAGCTCGATTTTTTCTAACCCGAAAATAAAAATTTATAATAAAAATTATTTGCCAAAAGTTCAAAATGTTATGATTTTTTTGTGACCTTAGATGTTGTTAGATTAATTAAGGAAAAAAGAATAAAGAAAAAACTAATGTTTTACTTAAAAACCTAATTTGACCTCGAGCCGACTAAACTCATCTCCTAAAAGTTAAAAAACTTAAAAGTTGAAAATAAAAATTGTAAAATAATAATTCAAATTTCAATTTTTATTAAGGGGTTGAAAACTTTTTTTTCAATTTTTATTTAAGGGTTAAAAATTAATTTTTCAATTTTATTTGAATTTTTAAAAATTAAAATTGTTTTCAAAAATATATTCTGAACCACGCTGTGTATTTCAGAAGTTAATGGTATTGAGATTAATGTCATTTATATACATATGTCAATTTTGAAATACACACAAAAAAAATAAATTGATTTGGTATAACATTTAAAATAAAAATAAAAGGTTTTTTTTTATTTAAAAGTTCAAAGTAAAAGATTTTTTTCTAAGTTCAACTTTTAAATAAAAATTAAAATTTAGTAATTATTTGACATTTTAATTTTTTTTATCGAAAAATTACGGTTAAAATGGAATTCTTTAATAAATATTGGAAATAAAAGCTAATGCTGCTTCCAGGATCGTGCATTCTGAATAAGTATATCTTAAGATATTCCTCTTCATCTAGAAAATATTTTTAAAGCTTGATTTTTTTGAACTCATAACTCTTTTTTGCAATAAACTTAAACTGTTGACTTAAACTGATTGAAACTTTTAATATTTTTGATAAGACATTATCGCTTTTTAAAAGTCCCAAATTCCAAAATCTTAAGATATTCCTCTTCATCTAGAAAATATTTTTAAAGCTTGATTTTTTTTAACTCATAACTCTTATTTGCAATAAACTTAAACTGTTGACTTAAACTGATTGAAACTTTTAATATTTTTGATAAGACATTATCGCTTTTTAAAGGTTCCAAATTGCTGCTACTACTATCGACTGTTTAAGCGATACTATCGATAATCTCATTTGGTAGCAACAGTGTCAGTTTAATTGCTCGGTTTAATTATCATTCTCTCTCTCTCTCTGTGGCAGCAAGTGAAATCAACGACAACTGACTTGGAAGTGCCACATAGTATACAATTTGTCAAAATTTGTAATGAAAGTAAAACCCATTAGATTCAATGAGCAATGATGACCATGACAAGAAAGCAGACGTGCGACACGTGTAGAGACCTAAACCTGAGATACTTTACGAGTATCTCATGTATGTAGGAATTCGTAGTATAAATAATGTCAAAAAGACTGGCCCAGACATTCGTCTAGTTATGTTAGCTTGGCCACAGACATTAAAATAAAATCAAGTTAACACAAAAATTGTAAAAACCAAAAGAAAGGCAGTGTCTAACAAAAAAATAAAAAGGTCTGTCTAAAGAAAGATAATAGAAACACAGTCTGTCCAGTTTACCTTACCATACTGCACTACACTCTCCAACCCAGTCCACAGTCCAGTCCAGTTTAGTTGGGTTGAGTTATATATATTGGAAGCGCCGTTGTTGCCTTTTCTTTAAAGTGAAATTTTTGCCTCAATGCCACAGAGTCTACAATGTGCCACATGAAAAGTGAGCAATGAAAAATTATGTATTTGTTTAAAGCATAAATGTAATATTCTCTTTCTAAAAAAATACTTACTAAATGTATGTTGCAATTTAATGTATTGATATATATTTATATAAAATACCTAATTTTAAAAATAACATAAGAAACTTAGTTTTAGAAATTTATCTATTTTTTAGCTTAAAATTTAAAGTATAAAAAATTAACAAAATTATTGAACTAAATAATGATATTATGAAAACAAATAAGAAACTTTGAAACACTTTGATGCAAATAAATATGTAGAAAAATAAAGTAAAATATAATTTAAAACAAAAAAAAATTTTAAATTAAGAAATATTTTTTGACAATTTAAAAAAAACTTTTAATTCCGATATAAGTGATATATGTTCTCTGATTGTCTATATCTATTACTTAATTAGCACTATTAGTATATATTATTCATATATATTCGCCAATTTGAAAAAAAATAAAAAGAAACATTTAATTTTTGAATTCCATCTATTTTTTCACTTTCAAAATTAAAATAAACAAAATTAATAAAATTAGTCAACTATTCATAGTAACAAAATAAACAAAAACAAAATTTGAAACACTTCGATAGGAAGTACGTAGTTAAATTAATAATTAATATTGAAATTGGAAACATTTTCTGGTAATTTCAAAAAAAAAAATCAAAAATAATATAGTTATGTTACAATGTGATGTGCTCTCTGATTGTCTATATAAATTATTTTATAGCACTATTAAATAATTAATATCATTATAGTGCTGAGAAAATATATTCTTTAATTTGAAAAATATTATAAGAAACTTAATTTTCTTAATAATTTAATTGTATGTATAAATATATATTCTTTAGCTTCAAAATTAAACCGAAATTAGTCAATTACTAATAATATCGAAAAAAAAAACAAGAAACTTCAAAACACTTTGATAGCAACAGATATGTAGTAAAATAAAGTGAAATATAATTTACAAAAGAATTAATAATAAAATTAGAAATATTCATTGGCAATTTAAAAACAAAATAAATAAAAAAGGTATAAATATATATTTTTCAACTTAAAAATAAAACCGAAAATAGTCAACTATTGATATTTAAAAAAAAAAAAGCAAAAAATAAAGTAGAATATAATTCACAAAATAATTAATATTAAAATAAAAATATTATAAGAAACTTAATATTATTTTTAATTTATTTTTAATTTAATTTAAACAAGAAACAATATAAATAAACTTGAATATAGTTCACAAAAGAATTAATTAAAAAAAAAAGAAATAATTCCTGGTAAATAAAAACAAAAAATCCGTTTAATTTATTTTTAATGTAGCGTTACAAGCTCAATAGCATAGTTAATATGCCCCTCTATATACATATGATAACTTGGGAATTTAATGAAGATGACAGACAGAAGACAGGGAGGGACACACAGAGGGCCGGACACGGGTAATGAAAAGTGCGTAGATCATTACTTGTTTTCCGCTTTTATCATATTCTTGTGCGTCTGGTCGCTGCTTAAGAGGGGCACCTGTACGGTGTACGGAGGGGGGGGTCTCGATAGTTGGCTACATCTTAAAACACAATTTATTTTGCGTTTAATTGCTTTAATTGTGAAATTAATTTCGTTTTCGTTTTCATTGGCCAGTGAAATTTTGGTTTATTTTTGTTTCTTTTTATTTTTTTTTATTTTTTTATTTCTTTTGTACACATATAATTTTGATTGTCGGCTCTTTATGAAGTTGAATGATTGCGATCACCCAGGCGGCCAACAGTGTCTAACTGGTCTTATAAGCCTCTGTACTTACATATGTACATATGTATATAGTTATGTACATATATATGTAACCCGAGAAAGAAACCTCAACATGCATTTAATCGTTGCAGTGAAAATATATCACACAATTATAAGCTATTTATTATTTAATGTATTGTATATAGTTGATACTATAGGGAAAAGTTTAATATTTCTGTTTCCTTAATCAGCATCGCCTTGAAACTTTAATAAATACAATATTTACTTCAATTCATAGAAGTGCGCGAGCGCAAAAGCGAAGGTTTAGTGTGACCAAATTAAGCAACGATAAAAATACACAAATATATCGATTGTAATGTTGAGCTGAATATGTCAAGATAGCGCCACAAGTGTCTCTTATTTTTGTTATCAAAATGGAATTGGGATATGTTTTTCAACTCTAGTAGCAAATAAAACAAATAAATTTAGAATTTTGCGATAATTTGATTAAATTTCAAACTTGCCATATCGGAGCTATTTTGATAAAATGTTGCTTATTTTACTTACAGGCTTTACAAATGGCAGAATCAGCTCAATCAGATCACTATATATTTAATTAAATTATATAAACTGTATAATAAAAGATTATTTAAAGTAATATAACGTTCTGACTGGCACATTGAATTATAAGATTATACTTGTGGTGCTGAGAAACCCAATAAATAAATAAATAAAACAATGTTTAGAGTTTGGTAATAATTTTAATTGTATCATATAACTGCACTATATAGTACAGGCCACATAGGAACTATCAATCAAAGATGTGATTGTAAGAAAAATATTTTCATTTCGATATATTATATAGCGAAACCAAACTCACAAGCTCGATATTGTATTAGAAGTAGTCAAAATTTTATCTATATCTTATATATCTATATCTATATTATTTCTTTATCTTATAGGCCTCATAGAAATAATCGTTTAATATACAAATTCGTTGTTGTTCATCATTTTTGCTTATTAAGAATTCTTAATGAAACTGACCAATTTAAAGTTTCACTATTATATAAATAATTTGATTAAAAATCATAAAGATCGAAATTCATCTTTGAAAATCTTTTTTGCTAATCAAGTTATAAAAACTAAACTCACTCTAGATATTATTATGATGTAGACAATCTGAGCAAATTTTATCAAAATTATTATTGCATTAGTATATTGTTCGAATTGCTGAAAATAAACGTTTCTCTCTTAATTTATTCTAATTTTATTAATTTCTTTTACTTAACTTTTAAATTTTTCTCAATCCGAATTCACAAGAAACATGTGAATGCGTAAATGGGAGAATTGCCGAATAAAAAATGTAATTCGATAAATGGTGACTAATTCGATGAAGATGGAGTATTTTAATAATTTTTACTTTATTAAAAATATTTTCAAGAATTTAGCATTTATATTAGGCATAATATTATATGTTGTATCTGATAATAATAAATAAAACAAGAAAGAAACGGCTATCTTCGGCACGCCGAAGCTATATATACCCTTGCAATGGTCTCCTAAGAAAATTTTGAAGGCCAACTTTGGTTTTGATATCTTAAAAACAAAGTTTTTCATACGAGAAATGTTTGACCGATGGTTCCTATTGGAGCTACAAGATGTAGTGATCCGATTTTGTTCAAACTTTGTCATAATTCTACATCGATTTGCCAAGTTTAATTTTGATATCTTGAAAAACAAATAAGATATTTATACAAGCACTTTTCATGAAAATTAAGTGTCTCCGATTGTTCCTATGGCAGCTAAATGATATAGTGGTCCGATCGGGCTGATTTTGACATACAAGCTACATACATTATCAAGCTTCATCTGTGCCGAGTTTCAGCAAAATAGCTCAAGGAAAAAGCCAAAAACTTTGCATAGAAACAGACAGACAGATAGACATGGCTATATCGACTGAGCTCCTCGTCCTGACCAAGAATATATATACTTTGTGGAGTCGGAGACAGAATTATAATACCCCTTTGCAAGGGTATATAAAAAAATATTTTCTAATTAACGAATATATTCAGTTACATTTTAATTGACAATAATAATCATATAATTTACTTTATTCAGTTAAATATTAAATATTTTTATGTGAATAAAATATATTATATATAGAATAAGTTATGCAACAATTTGTTCTATTCCATCATTCCACTGCACCAATTATTTTGTTATAGACAGATATGTCCCATTTAAGTTATCGATAACATTGTTTCTGTTTTTTAGTTCGATTTGTTGTGATCGCGGTTTGTTTTGATTTGTTTATGGGACAATAATAATTGCTTTGGACATGACTCGTTGAATATTCACTGAGCTCAATCAAGAACTATTTGCACTTGCATTTAACCAAAACAGGTAAATAGAAAACGTAAAAGATTTGCACAAACAACAATCAGCGAACCGTTCTTTCAATATTAGCTGACTAAACATGGCCAAGAAGAGACAGTTGAGTGAAGCTGCTACGGTACTGCCATGGCCAAAATGGAATGGCAGCCAAAAAAAAAAACAAAAAGAAATATGAATAAAATAAAGAAAAAGAAAAGAAAACCAAACTCATAAACCAAAATTATGCGCGTAAATGGCGTGCGACTGTCGCTCTGGAGAGAGGAGGAGTTCAAACTGAAGCTGGAAACGGTGGCAGAAACACATGAAGAGGCTGAATTTCAGTTTGAAATCAAAAAGTTAATGAAAAGGTTATAAATGCCGTTATGGCACACACAAATACACAAACACACACACACAACATATACACATAGCATTAAAGCCAGAAATTATGCCAATACAAATACAAATAGAAATAGCAATAAGAAACTGCTGCCAATTTGTGTTTGCAACGATATTTTAATACCCTATGCTAATTTAGAAATTGTGACAGCAAAACGTTCTTATTGATTTTTGTAGGTGAAATTGTGAATATTGGAAATTTGTTATGTGATGTATCTAAATGTATATGAAAGGTATTGAAACACACAGTGTGCATGTTTTTAAATTTTGAAAATATACTACACGGTTCTAAAGATATTTACAATCAATTTTTATTTGAAATGTTTTTAATTAAAATTTAAAAATAGCTTGTACCAAATTTATAAAATTCAAAAACAAAAATTTAAAAAATAATTTTCAATTCAATAAACATATTTAAATTCAATTTTGATTTCAAAATTCTTTTAATATAAATGAAAAAATATATTTTTGTGATATAAATTGAAAAATATTTTGTATATTTTAATTTTTATTTAAAATACAAATTGAATTTAAATATGTTTATTGAATTGAAAATTTATTTTTTAATTTTTGTTTTTAAATTTTATTAAAGTTCGATTTTAAGCAATTAAAATTTAATAACAATTATCTTTGTTAGTTTGGTTTAAAAAACTTTTTAAAATGTATTTCTCAAAGTATATATTTAGAAAAATACGGAAAAAGAAAAGCAGAAAATCAAATGGTGCCAAAAAAAAAAGAAAAAATAATAAAAAAAAAAAAATAAATAAATGTGTTTAGAACCGTGTATATTTTTTTGTTTCTATTATAAAAATTGGCATAATTGGCAAATAATATTTGTTTTTGATTTTTATTATAAAAATTGAGAGCACGTTTTTTTTTGTAAATTTATATTTAATTACTGTCGGACAATTTTATTTACTTATATCAAAAAAAAAAAAACACTTAAAATACATTTTTTTAATAAAATTTAAAAATTAAAGTCTATCCCGTTTCCAGGATACCAGCACCCAGAATTGGTATATCTTTCATCTAAATAATTTTTTAAGGTTTGATTTTATGAAATTTATAACTTTTAGCAGTTCTTGCTTCTGCCTTATATCTCGTACTAGATGTAAAAAAGAATTCAAACAAAAAAGGAATTAATAAAAGTATTATTTTCTAATTAAGCTTTAATATATTATAAAACTCGAAGTAGGTAAGTTTGTTTGGTAAATTGCAAAAAAAAAAAAACAGCACATTTATTAATAAAACTTAATTTTTGATTCAATTTCCGCTATATAATATAAAAATACAAAACTAAAGTGACATTTTTCCGAATATTTTTTTTTTAATATAATTGTGTACATTAAATTTAAAAAAATTAATTTTTATATATTAACAGCGATACAAGGCCTACAAGAAAATTGAAAAAAAGCTGTCCCCTGTAAAATTGGCTTTTTGGCGTAGAGTCAGGCCTGGATATGCGGACTTTAAACAACAATTGAAAATGTGTTTAACAAAGCGTTACACATTTCATGTTAAAACACATAATACCCTCTCGTGTGTTGAGAGTTTTCTTCTAATTTCTTAGCTTAGAGTAGTGAAGTTCAAACCAAACGAAATGAATCTGAATTTGACTCTTGCGCTGAAATGCTGCGGCTGCCATGGAATGCCAAACATGCAAGAGCTGGCCCAGACAAGCCCCAGCGCTGTCCCCCAGCAGCTTTTGTACCGGGTTTTGTCTTGGGCCACAACCAGGTTGCTTCACACGCTGCCTGGCGATGCATCAAGCGGCGAATTGATGCCGCCGATGATGAGGTGCCACTGCCACTGCCACAGTCAGCCAAGCAAGCAGTCGGGCAATTCAAGCATAATGAGAGTTACAAACAGCAGCAACAACAACGGCGACTGCGACGCCAACTGAGGCTGCAACTGAGACTGAGATTATGCTAATAAGTTGGCGCTGGAGTTGCCAACAAACGGTATTGGTAACCAAAGTCATGGACGCGGCCGCGACCGCGACAGCGCCAAAGCCAGAATCCCAAACCGCTGCAAGCAACGACACATAAAACGGAGAATAGAACCAACTGAAGAGAGACAACAGTAAAAGCTAATGCCACCCAATCACGTTGCTCAAAGCAGGGTATACTTAAGCAGGTAAAGCCTAGGGCCAAGTTATATGAAAAAATTGCTCTTTTTCTTTGAGTAAGGAAAGATATAGCTCGATTTTTAGTTTGTTTTATTTTATTTTTATTATGTTTGCTAAAAGTTATAATTGCTATGGTCCCTAATAACACTAGTTAACAAAATCTAGCTTTTTATTGTGTATCCTTTATCAAAATCTACTTGTACTGATTCCAATGGAACCGCAGATGTCTAAAAACCTTTTAATTTAATTTTTTTTTTATTTTTTGAAACCTAGTATATATATAATTTTTTCTATAACGCTAATTTATTAATCTTTCAATAGATTACAATTACAACTGTACATAATTACTTACTATTAAAAATTATATTGATGTTATTATTAAAAAAAAAAAAAAAGTAAGTATATTTTTATAACCTTTTTTTTAAGAGGCAAGCTTGCAGTTTTGCTATTTACTCGGCAACCCTAAAAGCAATGTAAGAACACTATACATTTTCAGAAAGCTAATGAATATATCTATTATTCATTCAAAGATTTTTTTAAGGTTAAATCGCTAGTTCTGCAACTATATAATTTTAAATTAAGATGACTTTTTGTGTGGTTTTTTTTTTTTTTTATAATTTATTATAAAGGCATTTAATAGAAAATATAAAAAAATTAAATAGAAATGAATACTTTTTATTTAAAGCATAATTAAATGAGCTATAGAAAATTGCGCACCACGTGGATACAGATAAATAATTATTTTATTTTAATTATAATTTACAATAATAATAAACGCAAATATTTCAGCGAATTTACTGACGTCTGGCCCTGAAAAACTGAGCGAGCTCTCTCTCTACCGACTTATAACCAGGCATAAATAATGCTTTGAACTGAATTTCTTGTGTGTCGTGAATGGGCCGCATATGCTTACTACTCGTGCATAGCTGCATTCTAGGTCACACTGACTACACCAACAGGAGCTGCTCAGAGTTGGCTTTTGGTATGGTGTTGGCCAACGTCTCATTCATTTATCAACGGACTCTCTGTGGTGCCAGCACCAGGAGCAGGCCATGGAAATCGGTCAATTGTTGCCTGGTCAACTGTCAGCAAATGCTTTTAGCTTTCAGCTATTTTTTCTCTCTTTATATATATATATATTTTTTTTTGTGGCATATGACGAGTATGTTGGCCTAAATGGCTATTTGGAAATGATAAGTGGCATACGAGTTATACGGGCCACAAATTGAGCTTAAAGTGGGCAAATGGGGCGCCCACGCTATATGACCTTCAGTTAAACACATACTCTAGGCTAGCTAAAAAGCAATAATTAAAATTACTAGTTTTTTTTATTATTATTAGAATATATATTTATATTAATCTTCATCGTCTGCATCTGCAAGTTGTTTGGCCACATCAGTCCAAGCGCGAAGTATTGCCATTTCGTCATTCAGGACTTCCAGTAATTGTTCTTCATAGAGCTTAATCATTTTTGGACTACGAGCATATGTCCTGAATTTTTCCAAAAATATCTCATGATCCTGGTGTATCTTTTTCGCCTTCTTCATAAGTCGACACAAATTTGTTTCAAGATATTCAAGATTTTTCTTATTCTTAGACATATTAAAGTTCCTTGAATTGAGCGGGATTTATGTCGTTGATAATCAGATTGGTACTAGAGATGGACAATATTTATGTCGCTGTTAATCGCAACAAGTTTAGTCAAGGTAACAGCTACAAAATCATCACAAATGTAATCGATTTAAATTATAAATAAAAATAAAATAATAAGTATAAATAAAATAGAATAAATTTATTTTCTACATTTTTTCTGACTATAAAAACGAAAAACAATTAAAATAAATATAAATAGAAATCCACTTAACTATATTATATATATTTATTATATATTATATTAATATTTACAAATAAATTATAACTATTTATTTGTGGGCCCATTTAATGTTGCTTTTGATTATATTTTTGGCAACTGAATTAATAATGAGGTGGTAATTAATTTTTGTCATAAATGTTTATTATTTATTACAAATTGTTCTCCTTCTCTTGTAAATTTAATACCTCTATCTGGAGTCTGGGAGTCTGTGAAAAATGAAATAATAATTATTATCAAATTTATATACAGTTATTGGCGATAACTAGGCGAGAGTATAATGTTATTGGGCGAATAAAAAGTTAAAATGAAATTGATTTTAAAATTTAATTTTAAATGAATTATTAATATTTTCTGCTCTTATCGATAACATAATCATGCATTAAGTAATGTGCGTATAGTTGATTTCCACTCAAATGTGATTTGTTATCGATATCACGCCGCCACGATAACACATGATGCGTTTTTCTAGTAAAGTGAATGCGTTTACAATCAGCTGATCGTTTAATAATAATATTCCATTTATTAAGCCAACAGATTTTTTATGACAAGTGCAATTATTATAAGAATTGTCAATGTTGTACAATAGTTTATATTACAATTTCCTTAACTATATATTTTTATTTATTTATTAATAATGATAGCTTAGTTTATTAAACTATAACTAACATGAGAAATATATAGTATTGACTACAAAAGCCTTCAGCTATATCCTGAAATATATATATAAATAGTTGATTTTGCATTTTAGTCTAGTTTAATATGTTTCCATCGACTCTTGGTCAAAGAATCGATATAAATCGTTATACTTAACAGTGTTGGAATGCATCTACTATATGTATCATATATCATGTGAAATATGTCTTCAGGCTTCAAGGCACTATTATTAATTAAAGACAAAAAATATGAAAATCCGAGGTTTAATTATTATATATATATTTATATATATTTTTTAAAATATTAAATGCTTGTGATTGTTGGTATTTTGCATAATAAAATACTAAAATTGCGATCGATGCATGCAAGATTTTACAAGTGAACGACAAACGGTCACACTTATTTTTGATCGTTAATTTTTTGGACTTTGCTATATTTTGCGTCGCAATATTAGACATAAGAACGGCTCGACCTGATATGTAATAGTATTTTAATATAATTTTAAATTTATAGCAGCCCATGCGCTTCTGTAATTGGGATATAAAAGGCAAATACTTATAAACAAGTTCCTGTGCAACACAGATCGTGTTGCACACATCAAGCAGAAGGACTACTGTGTTGCATTGAAGTTGCCTGTAAACAAGGAACTTTGGACAAATGCATACAGAGTGCGACAATTCAGAATATTAAAATAAAAATTTTTACACAAAAATTTTATTTATAAGAATATATAAATATGTAAGGTCTGTTTTATATGCAATTTTTTCAAATTTTTTTGCAATTTTTATTCTGTTGTACAATTTTAGAATTATGAAAGCCATGGCATAATTTTGCCCGGATTTACTCAGTGTCACGAGGCGCTGCGGGTTGCTGCCAAAGAAGATTGAGGAACTGCAGCAGCAGCTGATGGATCAGGCTCAGGCCAACGGATATCCTTTGGACTATCTGGATGCACAGTCCATAACGATGCGTAAGTTTAACACCAGACCTTAGCCCAAATATTTATTGTGGCTTGCAACAATTGTACCTCATTTTTTTGAGTTCAGATTTTTTTTTTTTTAATATTTAAATTGTTTCTACAGGCAAAGGTAGACTTTAGCTTGAGCGTGACAAAAATCAATTAATAGTTTATTTAACATAGTATATTTAGTTTCAAAACTATTGAAATATACGGTCACAACTTTGTGTTAGCTTTTTGCAAAGAGATTTTGTCTTATAATTAATTTTGTTAAAGAGTTCTGAAGAGGCACTGGATGGTGCAAATTTACAAGGTCAAGGATCTGTCATATAGAGGCGTTTTAATATGCGAAACATTTTTTGTCTATAGCCCTCAATCTACATTTCATTTGATAGGCCAATAATAAATATATTTTTTATGGAATTTGTAGATTCATTAGATCAATTGTGTGTGATTTCATTTTTATTGGTTTTATTGGTCATTATTATTGGTCTTTATCCCGGTTTCGGGACGTTTAATTGTATTTAAAATTATTTCATTTTAAAAATTTGTTGCATTTTGTGTCTTTTAGGAAAATGTGGCCTTTAAAAATATTTTTAATTTAAGAAAGTTGAACTTTTCATTTTTCAAATTCTAACTGACGTCAAGCCAGCTAGATTTTCACAATTTTCACAATTAAGAAAATGTTAAATAACTATGCATTGATTGTTGATATGTAAATCTAATATTATAAGCTCTGTGTTAATTGCAACTTGTAAATATTTCAATGCGGGTTGCTTTGAATTTATTTCTGGATATTATTATTATGTCTGCATAGTTTTATTCAGTTAAAAATAGCGGCAGAAATTGTAGTGTATATTAAAAATATACATATATTTTTTATTGATTTATTTTGAAATTTTGTTTAGGCGTGAATCATTTGAACATGTTATATAAATAATTCATTTAGCTTGTAGAAAGTCGCATCGTTCTATGACTGTTATAATGTATGCTATTTTATTAATCGAAAAAATTATATTTTATATAAATTATAAGAAGTTTACGACCAAAGAAGTTCTTAGTCCGATTAGCTTTGACTAATCTAAGACAAAAAGCAAAAGAACAGAACTGAGAGACTTATTTGCATAGAATTGGATTAAGACTGCGATCAAGTTTTCAATTCTGATTAGAATTTGATATATCATATATATATATGCATATGTACTTCGCACATTTTGTGAGAAATGTTGAGAAAGATTTTATCTTAATGGCGAGATCAAATCGATTAAGTTGATGTCTGTCAAAATGACAGAAAAAGAAGAAAGAGAATTGTCAGCTGAGAGTCAATGTTGATTCTTTTCATTCATGGAATTAGTTGAGTATATTATGTATCTTGAAATTTAGCTGTATCTGTATGTGTATGTGTATCTGTGTATTTGTATCTGTGAAACTTTACAGTTTTGTTCGCTGTTGTTGTTCTGCAAAATGCCAAATGCTAATGCCAATGTTAATGATGATGATCATGTTAATGATGATAATGATAATTGTTGCTATAGCAAGCGATAATGATGCCAACTGTGGAACTGTTGTCCACTAACTGGACTGAACTCAGGGAATGTGGCGCGTCTCAAAGATTACAGCAAATTACCGTAAAATGAGTGACAATTATAATGAGCATTCAAGATTAATCATAATATATATATATATATACATATACAATATAAATATATTCACAGCTGGAGAGAGAGAGAGACCTCACACACACAAAAAAAAAAATAAAAAAAATGATCAATCAGTTGGCCAAGTCAAAGAAGCTTTCAACGTTCAGTTTTTTTTTTGGCTGAACTAATTTTTGGATGTTATGATCATTAGATGTTGACTCATAACGCCCACAGTCTATAATGAGTCCACCTACAGCCACGCCCACTTTATGGAAATTAATTAGCATTGTTCTCTCTTTTTTTTTGGGTTTTTGTTTTTGTTTTGATTTAGAGCTTATATATGTGGGCGATCTTTTGCTCTGTGGGTCTCTGGGTCGCGTATCACTTTCATATTGATAATCGCAATAAATCATAAAGTGCTTTTATTATTTTTATATATTTTTTTTTATGGTATTTTCATGATGCGTGGTCGGCAGCCGATTAGAGATCAAATGGAAGTTCTTTGATTCGGTTTTTTTTTTGTCTATTAATGCGGTTTCTTGTTCTGGTTGTTGTTGTTGCTTAAAGCCAGCAAAAATGGCAACACAACAACAACAAAAAATAACAAATGACCTAGTAAAAGAAAAAGTTTATTTTTATAAAAATTTTGTTTCCCTCATTTTTTGCAGTATTTTTGTTGCTACAGCCAAAGCTGCATAGTTATTAATTCTTAACGGTTTTTACTTTCACGTTAGAACAATATGGACATAGGCGATAATTATTTCTAAAGATGCCGCAACCTCGAGCATCCGTCGCGTTCGTTGCCTAAGTCTTTTGTTTGCTCTTCCGCTGGTCGCATATCATATATCATATATATATACATTCTCGCTGCCCTCCTTGCCCCCATTCTTAAAATCTGGCAGCAGACAAATTCAGCCCCAAATATGTTATTTATTTATACTTACTTACTTATATATATGTGGCCAACTAACGGTTCGGAGAATGACGTGCAAACTTTACACTCTGTGTGTGTTTTTTAGAGAAGTTTTAACTCATTTCTTACAAATATTTTTTTTTTTTTTGTATTCATAACAAAAGCAAATAGAAAATTCAATTCAAAAAAAAACAAAACAAAACAAAAGCAAAAGCAAATATGTATATACAAATACTCGTAAATGGAAACTAGAACATAATGCAAATTATATACTGGACAATGGCCAAAGAGGTTAGTTTGGGCCGGGCCAAATGGCCAGGTGAAACCTGTAAATCGAACAAATAGTAAAATTTGCAAAGAAAATATCTAAGTTCAAGGCAAACAGTTCAGCACTCAGTTTGTTTGATTATATTCGTGTATACCAATATGTGATTAAGTATATATACACTTAAGGATCCGGGTTAGTCATAAATGAATAGATATGTAGCCAAAATCGATCTCTGTTCACTTAAAAACTGAGTTTTATTTTGAGAATTTTATTAATTTACCAGAGTACTTAAATAACGATCTATGTATTATTTTATATCAAAAAATCATTCACTTCGAATAATTTTTGAAGAGCGGCAGAAGTATAGCAATAGAATACTCTGACAATACTCTAATCATAATAATTCTCAAAAATTACGCTAAATTTAAACGTTTTCTAAAAATTGCAAAAAACATTGCGAGTTTCTTAGAGCAGAAAAAAAAATATAAAATTAGATTTATGAAATAATTTTTTAAATTATTTATTGAGCAAGAAATTCTTTTAAAATTTGTATTAAATAACTTTTAAAAGGGAGATTAGTTTATTCGGCTCAAGGCCAAATTATGTTTTTTAATAAAAGATAAAAAATCACAACAATAATTTTTAAATCATATTTATTTAAGCAGATTTTTTTCTCACAAATTTTGCTTGGAAAATGCTACAATATTTTTGCAAAATGTTTTCTAATTTTTAGTGACAAAATATAAATCATTTCATAACTCTAATTTAACGATTTTTTTGATTTCGATCTAAAGAGAGTATTTTTATATATATTTTTTTAAATGTTATTAAAAAATTATGAAATAAATCTTATTAAAAATTATTTTTCTTTTGAAAATTAGCTTAAATTATTTTCAATTTTTTTCATAATACGGTTTTGTAACTCCCAAAGGTTTGTTTGCTCTTAAATGTATAGTTAATTCTTAAGATTGTTAAGAATCTTAAAAAGTAAATCATTATTTCAAAAGCAATTGAAAAATGTCAAAAAATAATCGCTAACATGATTTCATTATTTTATAAGCAATTGAAAAAAATCAGGAAATAATTATTAACAAGAGATTTTTTATAAAATAAATTATAATTCTTAGTTACGCTCCCTGGAATGTAGTTCAATGTATTTTATGGAGAATTTATTTAAATTATTGTATTATATTAAAGGAAATCTTTATCAAAATAAAATCATGATGCTTTATTGTCTCATGACTTAAAACTATTTCAAGGAGAATTTATTTAAACTATTATTTTATATTAAAAAAGTCTTATCAAAATTAAAGGGCGATGATATTTTTTCTTATGATTTAAAACTTTATCTAGAGCTCAAAACTAAAAGGAACTATTAACAGTTGTAGCATAAAACATACACTCGTTTTAAACCCAATGTTAATGCCAATGTTAACAAGCGCTGTTAAGCTAACATTAACATTGCCTTAACACTTAAGCAGTCTGCTTTGAAACTCATAATTTTGATTTTAATTGAATAAATAATAATTCAGGAAATTAATGTAAATTAAAAATGTTAATTATACCATCAGTTAAAAGTTAGTTAATAGGATAGCTGACATTAATTTGAAATTCATTTGATGGCCTCGGACTTTCTTGTTATAGGAAATTTGGGTCATGTATATATCAGTCGGATGGATAGTGCCATCATCATTATTATCATCTTCATCTTTATAATAACAAGCCGCACATGACATGATATTTCAGATGAGCATGCAAGCATTGACAGGCGCATTTTTCTTCTTCTTCATCTATCTTTCGTTCATATTTTTTATTTTATTTATTTATTTTATTTTTTTTTCTATTTTTTTTTTTGTAGTTTTCTGTTTCTGTTTTTGTTTTTACTCAATAATTTTTCTTGTTTTAGTACAACTTTCACATGTGAATGCGACGTCTGACGGTTGCCGTCATCACCTGGGGCCCACCCCCTCAACCGCTGTCAAATAACCCCCTCCCTCCTACACCCCACAACACACATATTTCCCCCGCAGCGCAGGCAGCGCAGTCAGCGCAGTCAGCGCACTGAGTTAATGTCTTGACCGCTTTGGTTATTATGTTAGCGATTTTTTATTTTTAGCTACATTTATTTTATGTTCCTCCTCAATTTATACTCTATTTTCGATGGAAAATATGTATATTGAAGGCGTATGAAAGCAATATTTTAGGGACTATATTAAAAAGCTACAAAACATCAAAATTCTGATTTTGAAGAAAAAATTGCACATAAAAAATACTTTTTAAATTGTGCATATTTTTATGCAAAATTTTCATTTAAATCTCTAATAATTTCTGAACGAATTATCTAATTGAAGAATTTTGTATGACACATTTATAGGCAATTTCATAAGCTTTTCAAAAAGAATAAGCAACTTTAATGTCATTAAACAATGATCGGAGTTGTTTTCACTTAACCAAGGCTACCTTTTTGAAGTGTCGAAAAATATAGATTTTTTTGAATATCTCGGAAAAGTTCCCGGCAACCGATTTTTTAAAATTTTTTTTTAAATTAGCGACTCATACATATATATAGAATTGCTTAGCCTAACTGACTTACTGACTGACTAATTGGAGACTCAGGAGCCGGCCAAACGTTAGAAGCTTTAAGCCAGCAATTTTTACTGTAACTTCATAAATTTTTCTGGAAAAATTTTATTAAAAATATATTGAAAAGTGGGTGGAAAATGCATTTTAAAATTACATATAAAAATCTTAGCTGGAGCATATCAGGTGATGCAGTAGCCTACAAATTTAGGGACATTGTGAAGTATAATCAATTTGTTTTTTTTTCCTATTTTATTTTATTAGGAACGGGAGCGGGAAGTTACAACGCACTCCGTTATGATCTAGTTTTATATATAAATTAACATTTAAATTACAAATTTTAATAATAATCCCTAAGTATTCCATTTTGATCAACTGAATATCCTAAATGTAGTCAAGTATTTTTATTGGATTGAGTAATATCCCTGCAGTTTTCCCTGAAGACTTAGTACTTTCTCGTCTTTCGAGTCCTTTAGTTTATTGAGCTGACTTTTTAAATATTTTGAAGTTCTGTAATCTGCCCAATTAGATTATATCTCATTGGTATTATATTCTTAATTTTTTTTTTTAGGGAATGACTTGGACTGTGTGAGCTCTGTCTTCAGTTGTAGTTTCCCACTCTCCTGTAGTTTCTTATTATGGTATTTTTTATTATACAAAATGCTTTTAGCCTTGCTAAAAAGAAGCTTCTCTGACTCATTTTTTGGTTGTCGGGTTGTCGCATTACCAGAGTTTATTCCAATGCAATGAGAGAATTAAGATTCCAATTTTAATAAAAAGGCTTGACTTGTTGAAAAGAGACTTCTTAAGAGAGGTTCTTCTCAGCAGAGATTGCACTCTATGAGGAAGTTTATTTTAGAATTTTCTCTTATTGAAAAGCAGCTCATTGCGAGAAAAGGAAGTTCTCCTTGGAAGAGGTAGACTTATCCAAGTGAAATATACATTTATGCTGACAATGAAAAACCCTCGGAAAACAGAGCACAGACAAACAATCAGCGAGCAGAGTATAACACAGTCGTGAGCTTTTACTTTATATTATTTTTTTGTTTTTCTTTTTGCAATTTTGCTGCTTTTCTTCTAATGGCTAAAATGGTTTTTTGTTGTTGCTGCCGCTGCCGCTGCTGTTGCTGCTGCGGCTGTCGTCTTCAGTCTTCTGTCTTCTGTCTTCAGTCTTCTGCCAGTTGTCGGGCAAGCTATAAATTTAATTTCGATGCAAAGTTACAGCTTAATTCTAATGCCCAGCAACGATGGACACGACCAAGGCGAAGACGTACATCATCATCATCATCATCATCATCATCATCATCATCTGCAGCGCCAGCGAGAAAATCAGAATTCCAGCGATTGTGTGACCGGCGGGGCCGCATCTGCCACAACTGGCGTCGCACTGTTGCTGCCTCCCAACTTGTTGCAGGCATTTCACTTTTTTCGTGCCGCAAATGATGATCGATGTGCGCGTCGCATGTCGCTGTCTCTGCTGCCGTGGAACGTCGAACATTTCGCTTTTGTGGCTGCCAGCATTTAAATTGGCAAAATGCAAATGTTGCGCCCTGCCCTGCCCCCCTCCTTGACCATGCCACATGCTGCCCTCAGCTGTCGACAGGCGGTGCCAAAAATTATTAAGATAAATGTCAAGTATGTCTTGGAATTGTTGAAAAATTAATTAGAGACTAAATGGGCTCGCCTGCCAACTTCAACTACAACTTGCAAGTCTTTGCTCATCCTGGTGCAATCCTCGCTAATCACCAAAGAGCCTCAGCTCAATTGCACAGTGTTTGCAGGTCTATAGAAAATGCAATCAAAAAACTATAACTATTTTAGGAATTATATTAAAGTTTATTTCGTTTTATCAAACGTGCATCGGTTTGAATTTTTAGTTTTCTCATTAATTCTTTCCTGGTTGTCAGTCCTTAATTCAAACATTCAGACAGGAGCAGCATTTGAAAGACTTTCTTATCCATTTGCTTCAATTCCGCACACAGTTCTACTACATTTTCAAAATTTTCTTCATTCTCATGCAATAAATTCAAATTATAGTTAGCCAAGGTTTGTGGTTGCATGAGAATATTCTTGAAATTCAATCCAATATCTTTCAAGTATAGCATGAAATTCTCGAGTATACTATTTTCATTATTCATGGCTAAAATCAAGGTTTTTCAAAATTCACGAAAATTACTTTAGATTTTAGTCAGTCTATCGTGTGGCTGAGTTTTGATTTGTATTTAACAATTGAACTGAATGCAAAGGCAGGGCATGCTTCGAAAATGTTTAAAGTTGGTTTATTTTAAATTGAATAATATATGAACGTAAACATTGGTGTCAAGTTTCATTATTATAGTTGCCAAAATTCTAATCAGAGTTTAGTTAGATTGAATTTTGAACACGTTTCTTTATGTTAATAAATTTAAATATTTTTTCCAGGTTAAAGTTAATGTTAGGCAGCCTAATGAAGTTTACAAATTGTTGTAAAATTATTTTTTCACTTAAAAACAAAAGTTTAAATTCAGCGATGCCCATTGCACTTCTGCAATTTTGAACTTCTGAAATTTTGCACTTCTGCACTTTTGCACATTTTTCTGGTGTACTTTGCACTTTTCAAAGGCGTTATACAAACAATTCATTGTCTGCAATGTCTCTGTGTGATAAATTGGCGTGTTATATTTTTTCGTCGACTGCACGACTGCGTTAAGCACTTTTCGTTGTATTCTTTTGTCGACCGAATCGATTAAAATGCTTTGTTTATTTATTGATATTTGTTTTTGCCCTTGAATTATTTTAGCATCGCTGTTTCTAATAAACTAATTTTTTTTTTAATATTTAAACATTTTTTCTAACAAAAATTTCTGTGTATAAACTTAGCAAAATATATAATTTTTTGATTTTTTAGAACTATCGATTTATTCGAAATAAATTTTGTTTGCTTGCACTTTTTTTTTATGCATTTGCAAACAATTCTTTGTCTGTATTGTTCGTCGACCGCACGACTGCGTCAAGCACTTTTCATTGTCTTTTTTTAATGCAAATCAAATCAAATGCTTGAATAATTTTTTATCGCTGTTTTAAATAAGCTAATTATATTTTTAATATTTCAACATTTTTTTCTAAGCCAAAAATATGTATTTTTAGTTTTTTAGAAATATGTTTTTATGGAATTAAATTTTTTTGTGCATCTTGCTCTTTTCTAAGGCATTGTACAAACAATTCTTTGTCTGTGTGAACAATTTGCGTGTTATCTCTTTTCGTCGACCGTACAACTGCTTCGGCGACCGAATCAAATCAAATGCTTTTTTTTTTATTGATATTTACTCTTGCTTGCTTGTTTTAAATAAGCTAATTATATTTTTAATATTTCAACATTTTTTCTAAGCCAAAAATATGTATTTTTAATTTTTTAGAATTATGTTTTTATCGAAAAAAATTGTTTTTTTTTTTGGCATTTTTGGGCACATTTGATACACTGTAATTCGCGTTCCGCTGCAATCAGTAACAGCGGAGCCTAATAAATGACCACGTTCAATTCTCAGTCGACGGCGCCGTCGCCGTCGCCGTCGCTGTCGCAGTCGCCGTCTCAGTTAACGTCTTAGTAGGCATCGCAGCTTGTTAGCCACACAGCATCCAAAGGCGCTAATTAGCCGCGTTGCGGCGTTGCGGCATTTGTAATGGCGTTGGGTTTGGGCCTGGCCAAGAGACACGACAAACGAATTGCTGCCAACTCTGAGCTAAAGCTGGAATACTGGGACCTTGATGACAACAAATGGGCTAGCCCTGCCCACTGGGATAGTTCCATAGGCTGAAGGGGGGGGAAGCACTGGGCCTAGACTTGGTGAAAGCCAAAAGAGGCACCCGCATTTGAGCAGTTCCAAAACATCTAATGAGCCTCTTGGCAGACACATAGCCCCCCGCATGGTTTCATGCCTTCTCCTTCACCAAAAAATAAAACAAAAAAAAAACTAAAAGAACCTTTAATGCAGCTACCTGTAACGATGTCTTCTCATTAAGTGTGCGGGCTTCTGATCTTCAGCCTAGCTACAACATCATCATCATCATCATCATCAGCTTTGCTTAAATTTTTATATTGGATAAGCCAAGAATCGAGCTAAAATAATCAACACCTTCTATCTCAGAGTCTTTTGTGTATCTAACTAATTTAAGAAATGTCACTTAACTTACTAATATTAAGGAATAAACATTTTTTAAAAAGTTTTTAAAAGGTTGCTCTTCTAAAAGTATTTAACATATTTATCGTTGAATATAAAAAACTATTCCATTTAAATATTTAACAAAATTCTGAAATGCATTAGTGTGCATCTTTATTTTTAGAGTACATTTGTATATATTAGATATACTAACTTAGAGCATAAGGAAATAGAAATAGAGTATTATTTTTTATGAATTTATCTTAGAACTAAAAACAACAAATTTGATATTAAATTTTTAGATTAAATTTTCCAGAAATTTATGGTCAAAAAATTAGACATTGATGACTTTATTCAAAAAGGCTATTTAATTAATTTAATGCAAAAGTACATTTGTCTATGTATATCTACCTAAAAGTATAGGGTATACATTTGTTTGTTGAAATTTAAAACAGAAAGAGTTAACACAGAGTTTTTTTTTATGAATTTGTCGTAAAGCTCGAACAAAACATTTTTTTATCCAGTTTTAAGAAAAAATTTTTCACGAATTTATGAACAAAAAATAAGACACTGCTGACTTCATTTAATAAGACTCTTTTATTTGTTTAATATTTTGTGCACTTTAATTTATTTAAAAATAAGTTTTGTGATGGAAAATAATTTTTTGGAAAATAATAATTAATTAATTAATTTCATATCATTTTATTTAATTTTATATAATTAATGGCAATAAAGAGACAAATTCTAAAATATATATCGACTTCACTTGCTTCAAAATATAAATGTATTCCCAGAAATTAATTATTGCTCGTTCATGTTTTATCATATACATATAACTTCTCATTTTTACCTATGTTGGGAAGATTGCCAATTTACTGATGTGTTCAGATCAATCGCAAAATTTTCTAAGAATTAGGCTTGACATAGTTTTAAATGATTTGAAAGTAGAATATCTATGCTCTTTAAAAGTACTGAGAAAATATTTCCCATAAATACTTATTAATATACGAGAAAATTTGGCATACAACTTATAAAATATAATATCATAAAAACAAAGAAATCTTTTATTTATATTTTTATTTTAGTAAATGTTTACTTCAATAAAGCCAAATAAATGAATTTATTAAATGGTTTACTTTAAGCTGATTGCTCCTATAAAAAAAACATTAAAACAACTATTTTTTCGATTAATCGATTTTTTTGAACCGATGATTAATCAAAAATTAATTAATTAAAGCAACTCGATTACTTTGGAAATATTTACCAGTTTACCGATGCACATATTATTTTCTTGCATTTCTTTGTACAAATGTTAAACATCATATAATTATTTGATTCACATTATCTCGTCTGCTACCTGAACAGTAAAAACAAAATAGAAGATCTTTCAGAGCTTTAAAGATTAGTCTGTAATGGCTGTAACAGCTAGACGCTTAGCTATTATGAATTCCAAGCCCTTCGACTTCGACTCCAGACCCGTATGGAGTATTTAGAATCTCTACAGATCATCAGTGGATCAACGCACCGGCCACTTCCGGCCGTACATTTTCGAGAGCTTTTTGTGGCCTGAAAGTTGGTTAAGATTGTTTTTGGGAGGGCTGGGGGCCAAATCGAAAACTTGTTGGCCACATTGGAAAGCTAACGGTTCATGGCTGGCTCTCAGTGATTAACTGGGATGTATGATAACAACTAATTAAATAGAAATCAAATCGAATCACAATCAAACAAAGCAGACAAACAAAACAAACCAACAAACATTATTAAGTATTTGCTTAGGGAAGTGAAAGGTTATGCAGACTACTCCATCCAATAGAACTTTGTCGTTGGCCCGGAACAGAGCTCTACTCGAACTTAACTGAACTCAAAAAAAAAAATAAAAAAAAATAAAAATAAAAGACAAACTGAAGCAAAAGTAAAAGCCAGGCTAGAACTGATCAGAAACGAGACGAAACGAAACGAAAGGCTGTCTCTCTCCCGGCCAAGAAATGACCAAAGCTGAGCTGCAAATATTTAGAACAGATCCAAAAAAAAAAGCTAAAAAAAAAAAATTATAAAGAAAACAAGAATTTAATAAAAACGTGTGTGCTTTGTGTTATGTGGTAGCAAACTGGTCAAAGACACTGTGTCAGCTGTGAATAAAGTCTGTCATAACAGCTGCCTGGGGAATGAGACATTTTACTAGTTAGCGATGGGCACAATAAGCGATATAAGACAGCGATATATACTCGACATATCGATATTATCGATAGTCTTTAATATCTCTATTTGGTCAATAAGAGTGAGAATTCCGGAGTCAAAAGAAATTGAAGATATTTTAATTTATCGATAGTACAAAGTATAATCGATGGAAAATGGAAATACATCACTGATAGCTCTTCAGTATTAACAGGCGATGTTCTAGATAGAGAATTTTAATAATAATATATATTTTAATTATATATTAATACATACTTATAATACAAAACTATCGATAGTGTAAACTATCACTGAAAAAATTTATATTTTTATTCAGTTTATATGAATTTAAGATTGGATCTATTATATGTTTATGTTTTCCGATTGCAAATTATTATCTATAATGCATAAAAACGTACTTACGTAACAGAACTATCGATAGTGTAAACTATCACTAAAAATATGTTCGGCTTTAACCCAGTTTACATAAATATAAGACTTGATCGATTAATTTCTTTAGTTTCGACTAGTTTTCATTAAAATTAATTAATTGTAGACATAGAAGAAACTATCCTAACTAGACTTGTTAAATAGCACAATCGATAATATCGATAAAAACGATAAATTGTTACTGTAGACAACATAGTCTACACACTTTTGATAATCTAATCGCTAGCACTATCAAATTGCATGTAATTGGTGTTAATATATCGATTAATTAATTGTTTACAAGTAAGGAATTATCATTTTTAGCCTTTTTAGATAGCACAATCGATAATATCGATAAAAAGATAAATTGTTGCAGTCGAGATCGTAGCATAGACATTATTGACAGAGTCAACATTAGCACTATCGAATGGTATGTAATTTATATATAAATAAATAAATAATTTGAAAACATTAAAATAATTATCGTTATTAGCCTTGTAAGATAGCACAATCGATAATATCGATAATAGGTATGTAAGGAATTATCATTATACAGCACAATCGATAATATAGATAAAAAGATAAATTGTTGCAGTCGAGATCGTAGCATAAACATGATCGATAGTTTCATCGGTAGCACTATCAAATTGCATGTATTTAACATAAATATATCGATTAACTTATCATTAACATTATCGTATCACGCAACCATCGCTATTAACAGTAAAGTAACTGGCGCCCAAAAAAAAAAAACGCTAAAGTTGTTGTTGTTGTTGCAATACTAGAGTGCAATTGCAATAGAGAACAACGGTGCTTTAGATTTTTTGCAGCTGTGACACAGAACATTGCTGCCAGAGAGGCGGGGGGTGGGAAAGGGGTGAGGAATGTATGGGGGTGCCTTGCAGTATTATATTAAGCAGCGTCACAGAAGCAGCTTAAGTAAGCGGAACCCAAAGCGTCAAGCAATTTTCTTATTTTAAGTGATTTCTTTACGCTTTCGCGGCGGCTGCTCCAACTTGAACAACGAGCAGCGGCGACGGCAGCGGCGACGGCGACAGCAACTGCTGCTGCTGCTGCGGCTGCTCGTTCGCCATTCGTTCCAATCTTAATTATTGTCGTTTGCAGTCAGGCAGTACCCAAGTCAAGTCTCCATCTGCAACTTCAACTTTAACTACAACTACAACTCCATCTCTATTTTCATCTTAGCTTCGTCTGCAACTTCAACTTTAACTTCAACTTAAACTTAAACTTCAGCTTTAGCTTTAGTTTGCTGTTATGTCAAGCCTCTGTTGCCAGTTGCTGCTGCTGCTCAATTGATGCCGCTCTAATGAATTATGATTACATTTGCTGTGGCAAAACTCTACAAGGCTGCAGCGGCTATGTTAATATCACTGTTAAGACAACTGCTGCTGCTGCTGTTAACAGTTTAGCTAGGCAGCGTCGTTAGCAGCATGCCAATGACCTGCGACTGCGTAGAGTTTACTTGTCTAAATTCTCATTACTCAGCAGCAGCAGCAGCAGTTGACGTCGCCGTCGCCGTCACAGCCTCTGTCTCAGTCGCAGTCTATTTGAGCATTAATGTTTGTTTTCTTTATTTCATACTAGCTGATGTTGTTGTTGCTCTGTTAATGTATTTCACAAATATTTATGTATATATGTATATGTATGTGCTTCTGTTTATTTTCTTTAACATTTTACTTACACATTTACAACATAACGGCGGCTGCGAAATTTGTCGCCCTTTTCTTTATTTGACATATAATATCAAAATAAACTAAAGCTTTACCACTTTCTTTTCGCATAGAAAATTTCAAAAAAAAATTATATTATCAACATATTATGGTTAAAGTAATTAATTCGGCTTTATAATGTTATTTTTATTTAATTTTTTTTTATTACTTTTGCTTTGAGTTATTTTGGAGGTTATGTTAGGTTATGTTAAAACATTTTTAGGTCCTTTAAAGTGGATAAATGGGCAAAATGAAGCAGTGAAAATGTATATAACAGATCTCCAATCACATAAAATATATATGTTTATAAATTCTTGAACATTATCAACAGCTGAAAACTCACATAACCTAAAAGTTAGTATAGAAAACTATAGCTAAATAGTTCTATACCATACCTAGATCAAGTTTATTTAAAATTTCCCTTACTCTCCCAGGCCTCTTCCACACCTTTCAGTCTGAAAAATCAATAAATATATTTTGTCAGTCACAATTTAAATGTTATAATTTGAATTTCTTATAATTTTATAACAATTTGATAATAAGCCACGAAATTATTTAAGAAAATATTTTACATGCATTCAGACAGCCATGCTTGCTGGCATAATCGTTGCACTGCTTGAAAATCATATGCTAATGTGCACTGCTTGACTTGAATATGTATGTATTTGTAATAGCGAACTAATAAACTAATTACAGGTTACTTCCGTAGTCGGGTATATTTAATTATAACAGTCTAATTTCCTTGTTTTTTTAATTAAAATATTTTAAGCTTTTCCTTGAAAGTTTTTCAAGAATGCTTTCAACTGAAATTTAAAATCTATTTTTTACTCTTTATAATAAAACAAAAATCACTTCAGGAAACAATTTTTAATATATTTAGAGAGTTACAGTAATTTTTTAATAATTTTTATCAAAATAGAAAGAATTCAAAACATAAGAAGGTAATTTTAAATAAGAATATTAAAAAATCTTTCGCGTACACAAAAAATCAATTCTTTTATTAAACATTTATTGAACTTTCAAAGTGTTGTCAAATGACATTAAAATTCTCTTATTATTCCATTACAATAAGTTGCATTTTCATTATTTCTAGTAGAAATATGAAAATATTTAATATAATATTTTTCTTATGTTTAATATGTATTTTTATGTATTTCTTAATTAATTTTAACATTAATTTTCCTATGTAATCTTTTGATTTTTAATAGCATTTTTAATACCAAATTTCCACAAAAAAAAAAAAAATTAAACAAAATTTTGTTATCATGTGATGAATTTAAGCTGAATTTAGAAATTAAAGAAATCATGTATTATTTATTACTTTTTCCGTCAACAAAAATTTAATCTAAAAATTTCCATTTTCCCAGCTCAAATTGAATTATTAAACAAAACAAAAAAAAGAAAATGTTATTTATGATATGTACAGTTAGAAATCAACAGCTGTAGATTGCTATTCTTAGCTAAGATGGATCGCTTGGCTCTATTTATAGGTTTATTCATATTTATCATATCATACTACTATATATCTGACAACTCGCACTGATTACACAACATTCCACAGTTCCCGCAGTGACTTGGCATAATTCATTAGCATATATTTATCGCTCAATAGTAGATCAACAGCAAGAGCAGCAGAAGAAGAAGATCGCACAGAGATGCTGACAAAAATTAACAGCGATCTGTTATGCTACCAACCCCCACCAAACCCCTTCCGTAATACCCCGAAAAACGGTAGCCATGCAAATTGATGCGTTGTAACAGGTGCCGTTGTCTCTCACCAAGACATTTCAAGGGGGGGGCAGGAGAAGAGAAAGCAAAACTGAAGCTTAAGCTCGCGCAACTGTTGACGCTCTGTTGTGTTCAAGTTCAATGCTACGGCTGCTGTTAATGTTACAGGCCGCTGTTAAAAGCTTGACGACCAACTCTACATGGAGAGTGTGCACGCGTGCGCTGTAGTTGTTGTAAGTGGTATTTTTTTTTCTTCTTTTCATTTTTGTGGAGAGCGCGCTCTTGTTCTCTTTTGCTTGTGTTCTGCAGAAAGAGGCGCAACGCTCGCTGAAGCGTGGCTGTGCCCGTGTGTGTGTGTGTGTGTGTAAAGTAGAAATGGGCTCGCGCTTTTCTTCACTGTCAGCTTCGTGCGTCTGCAATGCTGCTGCTCTTACTGCTGCTGTTGCTGCTGCTGCCGCTGCATGCTTAGCAGTGGCTTTCTTATGCTGACGACAACGTCGACGCCGCTTTCTCTGCCGCTGTTCTTGTGCGCTCTCTGTCTGCTCCGGCTGGTTCTTATTCGCTGTGGAGACCTCTGGGAAAGGCATAAAAGTGGCGCACTCGCTGGCCCACCAGCCATTGCGCGTAATGCAATTGAAGTGCTAACAGCGCCGTCGTCGAGTCAGCAGCAGCAGCAGCGTCAGCAGCAGCATTAGCAGCAGCAGCAGCGTGGACATAATATCAACTTTTTTTTTTTTTTGGTTGAAATCAACTTTGTGTGCTCCTAGTGAACTTGAAAGTGTATTTTGCAGCATTTGCAACATTTTGGTGGCATTCGGATTCAATTTAACAACAACAACAACAGACACCCTCTGATCATCAGGGGCAGCCAATATTTGACAGCCACCTACAAAAGTGTCGAGTGTGAAAGTGCAAGCATTTTTTTCCTGTTTCATTTCACTTACGATAAAAAAAAACGCGAAAGGATTCTCGCAAAACATCAAAATCAATCAACAAAAATATAAAAAACACAAAATACCTACAACAACTATTACAACAACAGCAACAGAACAAACTGTTATTAAATAATTTTGTGCAATATACATAAATACAACAAAAGGTAAGCAAAAGTATAAAAAAAAAACTGCAAAAACTGAAAATAAATTTTTTTTTAAGTGCTGCAAAAATCAAGCTCAAAACTTTATGAAAAAAAATTTTTTTTAATTTTTTTTTAATTGGCATATTTCTAAGAAGTGTTGCAACAAAAATGAAGTACAATCAGCAAAATTCAAGAATTGAATAATATATGATAAAAAATAAAATATAAAATATATACAAATTGAAAAATAAAACACAAATTTATAATTATAAATGCAAAAAACTTATTAAATTAAATTATAAAAATTTAAAAGTTGATTTTTTGTAAAATCACTAAATATATATTTTTATATTGAACGATACATATAAAAAAAAAATTTGATATAAATTTATATTTAAGCAAACGAAAATTGAAAAATAAAGTTGAAAAGCAGCAAACTTTGCAGAAATTTTTAAAATTTTTGGAATAGAAAATAATATATATTTGTATAGTAAAAAAAACATGTAATTTGAAAAGAAAAATCACTAAATATATATTTTTATATTGAGCTATATAAAAAGAAATATATATATAAGAAAACAAATTAGAAATAAATTTATTTATAAACCAACAAAAATCTAAAGTTTAAATTGAAAAGTAGCAAATTTTGCATACATTTTTGGAATACAAAATTATACAATATTTGCATAGTATTAAAAATATTTAGTTTGATGGGAAAATCATTAAATATATATTTTTATAGTGGACGATACATAAAAAATAATATTATAAATAAATTTTTATATAAACCTATAAACATTTAAAAATAAGGTTAAAAAGGAGCATATTTTCTTGAATTTTTTTATTAAAAATTTTAGCAAACAATATAATGCAATATTTGCATATTTGGAATATTTTTAATTTAAAAAGAAAAAGCAATTGCATTAGCTAGAAATAATATTATTTACAAGTTGTTGCTATTGAAATAGTTAGGTCATAATGTTCTATAAAATATAATATTGAATATAAATATAAGTTAAAAAAAAAATAAAAATAATAACGCTTGTATATTTAATACAAAATTTTTAACAAATGTTATAAGAAAAATTAGGATTCTTTTCCTTTATAGAAATTGATTTTTATATTTTTCTAAAAGAATGAAAATTATTTTTATAGAAAATTCAAAATATATTTTATATATATTTTATTTAATAGCTATCAGAAATATTAGAACTCTCAGCTTTAAAGAAATTGTTTTAAAACAATTTAAGTTATTCTAAAAGAATGGAAATTATTTCTATAGAAATTTTAAAGATAATAATAACTCTTATTATATTAAATACTACATTTTATTTAACAGGAATAAGAAAAATTAGAACTTTTAGCTTTAAAGAAATTGATTTTATCAAATTCAAATTATTCTAAAAAAATGAAAATAATTTTTATAGCAAATTTGATAGATCATAATTACTCTTGTTATATTAAATATTAAATTTTATTCAATAAATTTGAACTCCTTGCTTTATAGAAATTGTTGTTGAAGAACTGCAATTATTTTTAAAGAATTTAAAAATATTTCTGTAGATATTTTCTCTGGTATTCAAGTTTCTTAGCGCTGCATTAGAATTTCTAATACTGCATAAATTTCTAAAGTTTGCTTGGAATTAAAAATTATTAAATTGTAAGTGGGGTTCTTGCTTAAACTATTTGTTGCTCATTGTAATTATTAAAATTTTTTTATATATTTTTTTTATATTTTTTTTATATTTTTTTTATATATTTTTTTTTTATTCTTAAGATTTCTTATGCAGGCGCTAAACAAAAGACTTAGGCAACGAACTTGGCGTGCTATGAAAATGTTGGCAAATTATGCATGCGTTTTATGTGTGTGTGTGTGTTGTGTGTGTGTATGTTTTGTGTGTGTTGTGTGTGTGGCAGGATGAGCCCAGCCGGACATTGACACGCAATGTATACCCGCAGCGCGTCTCTTAAGCCCAACTCCAACTCCAACTTTGACTTTGCACAACTTGCGACATTTTCAATTCATTGGAAAATGCAGGCAACAAAGAATGACACCCCCCCTAAACCCCCCCTAAAACTGGATACGCTCTCTCTATCGCACACGGCAAGACAATGGCACATTTAATGCTCTTTCTTTTAGTTTTTGTCTACTTTAGTTACATTACTTGACTTGACTTGTTTTTTTTTTATTATTTTAATGCTTGCGCTTTATATTTTCTGTTAAAGTCATTAACGCAATTAACCGTTATTACCGGGCCGCCATCGTCGCCGCTGCTGGTCACCCAATTCATTAGGAAAGCATTTAGTGTAAGAAGCAGTAAGAAGAAGCAGAAGAAAGACACACACACCACACACACACACAGCAAAAAGCAACGGGCCGAAAGCATGAGAAACGCATTAAAAAATAAAAAAAAGCGAACGCAGCAAAAAAAATTAAATTAAAAAAAATTAAAAAAAAAATATAAAGAACAAAACTGAAACTCAAGCGCCCCAAAAGAACCTCTAACTAGCTGCCACGCCCCCTCTTAAACGCCTCCCAGCGCCGCCACATTGCAATGCTCGTAGAGCGGCCGGCGTTTGCTTTTATAGCTTTTTTTTTTGTGTTTCAAACCAAAGCCAAAAAATGCGCGTTGACTTTGTTGAAATTAAACTTTATTATTTTGCCTTTATTTTCCACATTTTTCCACATTTTTTCCATTTTTTTTTTAGTGCCTAATGCCGCCCCGGAAATAACGTAATAATGTTGCATAAAAAATGACTTGTTGTTTTATAATCGAATCGTAAAAAGGCCAAGAAATATAGTACTATAGAGGCAGTCATAAAAGTTGCCGCCGCCAGCTTGTACCCGTACTTTATATATCTATATACAGAGTATAATGGTACATGCCGCCAAACACAAAAGAACTTGCCACACAGACACACAGCAGGCAACTGTTTGTATATTAACCTTTAACTATTATATTGCAACAATTAGTTAATTACAAGCCAAATGCAAATGTGCAACAGCGAATGCAAATTATATTTGTAGCTTGAAAAAAACCCTTGCAACCTTTAGCTGCAGCTGCACTATTGCAACTTCCCCCCGTCTCTCTTTTACTGACCAGCGTACATGTTGCGTGTTGGGGGCGTTGAGGGCATTCAAAGTGAGGGAGGGCGGCAGTAAACTGACCCAAATCTGCCAGAGCTTCGCTGTCCGCTAAAAAAAGCCAAAAAAAAAAGAACATAAAAAAGACAAATAACAACAACAGCAACTTCAACTAAACGTTAAACGTTAAGCGCTAAAAGCTTTTTTTTTAGTTTTTTTTTTCTTTGTCTTGGCCCACTTTTTAATGTATTTATATCTGTTTTTTTTTTGTGGCAATCAAGTTGCCAAGTTTTTGTAGCGGAAATTGATGAAATCGATTTTGATTAGATTAGAATTCACCTTAAATACGTTTAAAAACCATGTGATTGTCTGAGAAAGTTTGATTAAAGTAAAACAAATAAAACAAAAGTAAATAACAATTTTTAAATAGAATTTTCAATTAGAAAAGTAGATGAAAAAGAGCTGCAAGCAACTTAAAATTAATAAATAAATAGTTAGAATTTTTTATGAGAAAACGAGTTAAATAAAAAGAGCTTGAATCAACTTAAACTCAATAAATAAATGTGCTTAATTTTTATTAAAAAAACGAATTAAATAAATAGAGCTAAAATCAGCTTAAAATTAATAAATAAATACACAAAATATTTGATTAAAAAACTAGACAAAAAAAGAGCTAAAATCAATTTAAAATTTATAAATAAATAGTCCGAATTTTTTATTAAAAATTAGGTTAATAAACAGAGCTGAAATTAACTTAAAATTAATAAATATGTAGGCAACATTTTTGATTAGAAAATGAGATAAATAAAGATAGCTAAAATCAACTTAAAGTTAATAAAACAAATTTAAGTTTGAGTATTTAATTATACTCAATATTTTTCGCTCTTGAATTTAATATATAATTAAATTTTTTGCATATCCAAAATACATGTTTTATTTAGTTATTTATTTATTTATTTTTTTTGTTTTTTTAAATAAAGTTCTTTGTTAAAAGAAAGAGTTATAATACAGATCTAAAGTTCTGCCTAGTTCATATTAAGATTTAAAAAGAAAACTAAATAAAACTTAAAAATACTTTCAGCTGTACATTATTACTTAACTTTTGATTTAAAGTTTGAAAACATTAAATATTTAATAAAATCAGGGACCGTTAATGAAAGATAATGATCAACTTTTCAATTTAAAAAATCAGTTATAAGTAGAAGTTTAATTTGTGTTTTAATTACACCAAATTGTTTAATATTTCAGAATCTTTGCGAATAACCAAAAAAAACTTATATTTAAACTATTACTATTATGTTATAAAATATTTTCTCTGTGCTAATACAAACATTTATTTATGTTTTTCTCTTGGAGAACATATGCTTAATATATTGATTGATTTTTTATATATATTTTTATATAATATAAACTGATCTTAGCTTAATTTTCAATTAATTTGTTGATATAATTTATGAATATATAAGAATTAATTATCTTACATTTTGCATGAGTCAAAGTAAATGATATTTTTTTTGCTGATTAAGATCGAATTTATATTTTTTTTTATAACTTAAAAATATTTAAATGATTTGAGATACATATTATGTAATTATTTATAATATTTCCTTTTCCCATTTCTTTTAGTTCTTTTATAATATTTGTTAAATGGAAATATACATTTTTTATAGTTAAATATTCTGTTATAATGCCTTGTGATATATTTACAAAGTTTCATTCAACTTTCTTTTACTAACCCAAAGAAAAACATTGATATTTTTATTTTTATTTTTATATAACTTAATTTATATTTTCTCAATTCTTTAATTAAACATAAGCATTAATAAAAAAGAAATTTCTTTTGCGCCAGCTTGCTAAGTATATATGCTTATATTTCAGTTTTCGCTCAGTGTATGGCTTTTAACGGGTTAAGAACTTGTCTAAAACACAACAACAACAACAACAACAATTGTGGCCAACTACTTAAAAAAAAAAAAGAAGAAGAAAATTGAATGGCTAAGTACGACAAGACGATGCTTGTTTCATCCTGTCTCACATTTCGGCCAACAGAGTTGCTCAGTTGTTCACCCATTTGGCTCTATGTGGCACATTTGGGTTCGGGTTTGTGCCGCTTGGCTGCCGCTGCCACTGCCACTGCCGCTGCGGCAATGCGGCATTTGTAACTGAATGCGCTGTGGCACAGTTTGTTTTTCTCATGTTGTTGTTGTTGTTGTGGCGCTGACCCACATTTTCAGCAGCTGTTGAAGCACTCTGAACAAATTAAGCCAAACGAAATCAGCACCTGTTGCAACAATAGATTCGCACAACAATAACAATAGCAAAAAGATAAATAAACAAATAAACAAAAAAGAATTAGACAAATAGTCCCATATATATATATATAAGAATTACACTTGAAAAACTACTTCAAAGTTTTTTGTTTTCTATTCAAATGTACTCGTAAATTCAAGTATTCAAGTATCTGTTGAATATGAATATGAGTGTGAGTACAAGTAATCGTTTAAACACTCATCGAGCTGCAATTTCAATTGGTTTACTATTTGCAACTGTTCCCATTTTTACACAAATTCTAAATAAATAAAAGATTCTTTTTTTTTTCTTATTTTTTTGTGATGATGATCTGGCACTTTCAACGTTCCAGTTGAAATATTTTCGTTTTCTTTTGGGATAGCCACACTTGTATTCTGGAATCTGTGCTAGTCAACGGTTGTTTTTATATATATACTAAACATTTATAAATTCTTTGTTAACAGCACGCCCCACTGACCAGAGTCTCAGACTCCATTCATACCATATTTGTGCTTAGAATAAATCCAAATGCTTTTGCTTTGTTCGCATTTCCCATTATGTGTGTTTTGATTGTCACATATTTTGTGTCGCCAATGAATTCTCAACTTTCCTTCCCAATTAGGCCAACAAAATTATTCAACATGAGATCTTCTATCTGAAAAAGTTATTCTTCTAATCAAAAAGCGAAATTCACTTCTCTAAAGATAAAAAATAAATGGGTTTATTTACATTAAATATAATAGTTAATTGTTGGGTCTAATTTATATATTTGACATATTCTTTGAGTCGCTAAAAAAGAAAAAATAGGCATAAGTTAGTTTAAATAGAATATATAAATTATTAGGCCTATTTTATATATTTAAAAGTTTTTTTTAAGTCTCTAAAGAAATAAAAAAATTTAAATTTAATATATAAACTATTAGGCCTATTTTATATACTTAAAAGATTGTTAACAAAAAAAAATGCATAAATTATTGTACTTTAAATTTAATATATAAATTCTTAGGCCTAATTTACAAATTTGCAAAAATTTTTTGACACGCTTTCTTTATTTAATTTATTAAATATACTTATATGGCAAATTTTAACAAAAACTAGCTAGAGAATAGTCTTCTTTTGAGTCGTTAAAATTAAATATACTTATATGGTAGTTCTTACCAAAAACTAGCTAAAAAAATAGCCATACTCTCCTGTAGTAAATGTTTACATTTCTCTGTTAAATTTCTTTAAACAATGATTTCTATTTGTCTTTAGATTTAGCACAGTTCTGTTTACTTTTATTGTTGTCATTTATTAAACTTTAAATATTTATGGTTTTAGTAAAAATTTTATGAGTAATTCAATTGTTGGATATTCTAGGCAACAGCATTGTTTTTTTATTTTTATTTTAATGGTGTTAAAAAACTATTTTAAATTGTTTGAAGTAATACATACCTAGGATTTAAAGACGAATTTTCGTGTTTCTAAAATTGTTCTTTTTTTTTAAATTATAAAATTTGAAAATGCCTCAAAAGAGTGTTGAAAGCGAGCTCGGGGAATATTAAATTATTTAAATATTATATAAAATCGATCATTTAAAGGGTAATTAGTTGATTTTTCTAAAAATTTCAACTCGAGCTCAAACAATTATTTGCAGAAAAATAAATACATAAAAAATAAATTAGTATATTTCCAATATGTTGAACAATTACTATGAATATTTAGATATAATAACCCTGTAAGTTTCTGCTGATCAGCATATATTTTCAAAATATCCTGGAGTGTTTTGACAGAAGATATAATTTTAGCAGATGTTTCAAGTAACCAAAAAAATTGTTTAAAATTTTGTGTATAGATTTGTGGGCCCCTTTAAAGTTGAGATTGTTTATATTGCTTATATTTTGCAAACTGGGTTAATAAGGCCGTTGTAATTTATTTTAAATAAATGTTTATTATTTATTGAAAAGTTTGTCTAAACATTTTCCATCTATTTCTTTTCATAAGCCCACTTATTGAACTCGCTGCATGCAACAAAATAAATTCAAAATTAAATAAATTTAATAACTTTATATAATTTATATATTTACATACATATGTATTTAATTTTCCTATTACCTATTTTTCCAATGCAAATTAAATCAATTTAAGCAATTTATATAAATAATATACATATGTATTTTATTCCTCTATTACCTAATGTTTTTAACAAAAATTAAATAAATCATTATAATAATATACACATGTATATTTTTCCCCTATTACCCAATTTTTTCAGCGCATGCAAAAATTTTAAAAATTATTCTTCATTTATTTATTCTTTTATTTTTATTCTTCAACAAAAAAAATGCCTTAAAATAAACACGACACAATATAAATTTTACATAATATTTAAAATGAATTTTTTGCCGCTAGAATGACTCACATTATTCTAATTTCAAAATTAATGCTCATATTGTTGATGTCACTTCAAAAATCACCTTTCACTCAACAGAGAGAGAGACGAAGCCTAATATTTTTTCTAAATTCTTAAACATGATTAGCACCTCAGTCGTCAGTTGATGATGATGATGACGGTGGCCTGGGCTTACTTTTTTGTATGTAGAATGTGGCGAAGAGAGCTGAAAAATAATAAGAAGAAGATGGATTAACAAAATCCACTTGTCCACTTGTGTCCAACGTGCGCAATGTGTGAAAGTGTTCCCATTTCGAGTGTCATTTCAAGTTGGGCGTCTTTTTTTTTTTTTTCTTTTCTTTCTTTTTTTGTTGGATTTCGACACTTCTGAAAATGATATCATTGCACTTGACGTTGGCCAACGGCAAGCCAAAGAAGAGGGGCATCCAAAAACAAAGAAAACAAAAAACAAGCTTCTTCAAGTATATACATGTGCCCATTTGATTCTTGAAACTCTCTGGGCAACAACAATTTTAATGAGCAGCGTTTGTACTTTAATTAGTTTATGCGTATGCAAATGCATGTATATTTAAATATAAATGTGTGTGTGTGTGTTTTTGGAGTGTGCGAATGTTGCTGTCTCCTTTCCGCATAGTATTTAAAGACGCGCTTCATAGAACTTTCAATGGAAATTGGAGCAACTGCAACTGCGGCTGTGGCATCAATTTTTTTTATTTTTTTTTTTATTATTATTATTCAGGTGGCAACACTGCAGAGCAGCGGCAACCCAACAGCTCAGCCAGGCGTTGCACATTTGCATAGAGTTTAATAAAAAAAAAAATATCGCCCAGGCCAAGTTTGTGTCTTAAGTCTTTTGTTTGCAATTCGGTCAAGTAATCAAATAGAAAGCAAACATTTATTGTTGTTGCTGTTGTTGTTGTTGTTGCTGCCACTGATTGTTGATTATGAACCGCATTTTTTCTTATAATTTTTCTGTTTTCTTTTTTCTTTTTTTTATACATCTTCTAAGCAAGAAATGTCATGTTCATGTCGCCAACTTTTCATGTCTTTTATTTTTCTTTAACCTCTCTCTCTCTGTCTCTGCCGCTCTCTTGCCGTCTCTTTTTAATTGTTTTATGTTGTAGCTGTTAGTTTAATTACACAGCATGTTGTTGTTGTTGCCATGCAAATCTATATATATATATATCCGCCAGTTCATGTCCCGATCTTTGACTGCCACATGCAGCGCAAAACATTTCTTTTTGCACTTTCCACTCTGCGCTCGATTGAATGATGACTTGGTGGAATCAAGAATCAACTGGCCATGCTGCAAGTTGCAAGTACACTAACTCTATACTCTATAGAGTCCATACAGCTGGTCTGGTCAGGTGTGCAGCAGGGTGCGGGGCGTGGCAGGCAGGCAGGCCGTAGCATTTTTCTCAAGCCAGTCAGACTGCGCGTATATCAATAACCCATTAGACGAGCTTCAAGCTGAGGAAATAAATGGAGATGGGAGTTGTGAGATGAGAGATGGGAGATGGAAGACGTGGCTCAGCGAGTAGTAGATACCGTTACGCAGCAACTTTTCAGAGAATGAACGTGAGAGGAGGGAGAACAGGGGCACAGACGGGGTGTGTAGCGGTTTACTAGCTAGAAGAACATGTTGTTTGCCCCGCTGCTGGAAACCAAAATGAAGCGACCAAAGCAACGGCATTATGATCTTAATGATGATGACAATGGCGTTGTTATTGTTGTTGTTGTTGGCCATGGCAAACGGTCAACAGTAAGAACAACAGCAACAACAAACAGCAACAACAAACAGCAACAACAACTCACAGCTGACCACCAAAAAAAAAGCTTGAATATGTATTCAAAAAAGAAAAGAAGATATAAAGAAAAGTAGCTGAAATTAAAAATTATATTACAAAAAAAAAAAAAAGTTGAAGAAAAATACATATATTTTCGACAAAAAAAAAAAAAAAAAAACTTGTTCTTGCCCCTTGCTAAGCTGCTGCATGTTTGAACGAAAAGTGATTTTTCTTTCAAGCTGATTATTATTATGATCAGTTTCGGGAATAACTAATAATTAAGGCGCATTGTTTCGCCGCCGCATTGAAAAAAATCTAAAAAGATCTAAAAAAAATATATATAAATTTTCTAAGCAAAGCTGCAGCCAGAAGAAGCCATAAAACTTAAAAAAAAAAAATAAAATAAAAGCAGCAGCAGCTTCGCTGTTGAGTTGGATTATAAATTGATGTTAATCAAAGTTCAACTTGGATAAAGTTTTTATTAAAAGCAAAAATTCACTAGATTTTAATTAGATGCTCAGCTGATGAAAGCTTTTAAATTCAATAAGGAAATGAGGTTCTATAATATATAATTAATGGGAAAGCAATTAAGATCGAGTAACTAAAGCTTTTATGATCAAAGATAAAGTAGATATAAGTGAACTTTAGAGAATTTAGAGCAAAGCAAATATATTTATTTATTTATGTTTTTTTTTTTATTAGAGAGAGAAAAGCAAATATATAAATAATAAATGCAAATATATATATATTCACATATTCATTTATTTGTTTTTTTTTTGATTGATGTTCAATAAAAGTTGTTGATCTTGAAAATACAAGCATAAATTCATTTAAATATGTTCTATATCAAATTTTCAATTAATTAGTTATTTACACTGCTAATAAAAAAGAAAATAATTTTTTAATATATAGACTTTTAAAGCCCATTTTAATTACCAGTTTAAATTATAAAAATAAATAAAAGATATTTAAATATATTATAATTTATATATAAATTAAATAATACTCAAAATTGTATTAAACTCAGTATACATTTTAGAATAAGAATTTTTGTAGGATCTTAATTATGTTGACTTTTATTGCAATATTTTTTATAGTTAAACAAACTTCTTAATATTAAAAAAATATTTCCACAGTTAACTAAAAAAATTATTGAAAATATAATATAATAAATATTGTATTTAATTATTTAATAATTGAAAGCAGTTTTACTTACAAAATTGTATTTATAAAAAAAGAAAAAAAGTTATTTAAATAATAAATAATTTATATAGAAATTAATTAGTGTTCAGATTTGTAGAAAACTTAGCATAAAAAATATGTTAGAATCAGGAATTTTTGGTTGGTTTGAGATTGATTTTAATAACGTTTACTTTTTTTTGCAATTGAGTCTGCAATATCTATAAAGTTAAACAAACTTGTTGCTGGTATTGTTAATATTATAAAAATAAAAACGAAATCTTTTAAATTTTGTTGTATTAACTTTAAATCCTGCTCACAAATGCAAAACCTGTTAAATAAATAGCAAAATTTATATAAAAATATAACATACTTAAAATGTTACAAATATAAATTTTAAATTGACAATTATATTTATTAAAATAAAAAAAAATATAATTTTGCTATTTGAATTTTGAAAAATGTATATACAAATATTATATTTACAAAAATCTTACAAATAATATAATTTTTATATTGGATATTATATTTGCTAAAAATATAAAATATATTATAATTATATATATAATAATTTTTGTGTTTTCTGTTCTTTTTCCTTGCAGCTATTTGCGGCATCAAGTTTTTTGTAGCTGTCACACTTAAAGGTAAGTTCCGATGATTGAGGAAGCAATTCCTTTTTCTATTTTTTTTTTTCTATGTCTAAAACAAGAATTAGATTTTCCGCACAAATTAAAAGGCAGGTGTTGAGTGGCGAATTGACGAGTTGACCAAGTGAATAAGTGAACAAGTGAGAAACTGTGTGCAACTGGATGTTGACTTTGAGCTGTTGCAAGTTGCAGCTTTGACTGCGCTATGCTTATTTATAAGTCTTGGCCCTTTTGCAGCAATCAGTTGGCAATTAGTCACTCAAACTGACGGACTGACTGGCTGGCTGGCTATCTGGCTGAATGGCTGTCTGGCAGCAATGATTGCTGCTGCTGCTGCTGCTGCTGCGTCTGTTGCAAGTTGCAAGTTGCTGGCCATACTTCACAATTAGGGCTGCGTGGCAGCAGATAAATGTCAGTTGCCTGAGCCTCCACCTAATTGACGATCAACAGGCTGCAGCAGCTTTTAACTTTGGCGGCAGCAGCGTTGGCGGCGTACAATGACATTGAGTAATGCGAGCAACGCTTTAGCAAGAGCAACAGTTGCCGCTGCAAGAGCAACTGGCTACTTTTGATTTGTTTAAAGCCGCCATTTGTTGACGACTGGCCAACAATTAAGTTTTGTTGCTCTTATTGCTGACAAAACGAAAATGAATTGCCGCTTTCAAAATAGAAGCAACAGCAACAGCAGCAGCAGCAACAACTAAACTCAAGGCAACAACAGCAACAATTGCAGCTGTGCAACGCCCCAAGTTGCTAGCCAAGTGCTGGGCGCGTCTTCGCAGCAAGTCTCCAGAGTCTCTAATTTATTATCTAGATCTGTGCTGGTTGCATCTTCATGTGGCGTGGTTAAAGGCCGCACCCGTCATTCCAATTAATAACTATGTCTATTTTTAATTCGACATTTGATTATTGCTTACGTCTGTAACGGTGTATTGTGGGCGTGGCAGCACTTAACAAAACAAAGCAACAACAACAAACAAAAAAAGGGAGAAAAACAAAAGACTTAGGACACAAACTTGCATAGATGCGTTTTATATGAAAATTCAATTAAAATATCAAACAACAAAGAAAATTTAAAATTCTTGAATTATTTTATATACATTTTACATATACATTTATATATATATATATATATAGCAATTAAAATGACAGTAATTAGCTTGATTGATATTTCTACAAAATGCAAAAATGAGTTTTATTTAAAAATTCAATTAAAATATTAAACAACAATAAAAAATGCAAAATTATTGAAACTTTTTATATACTTAAACAGCTTAAAATTTCAGTGCTTATTATATATATTTGTTTTAACTTTAATCAAATATGTTCAGAGTATGTAAAGCAAAATAAATAAATAAAATTCTATTATATTTGAACAACAACAAAGTATATTCAAAAATCTTGAAACCTGCTATATACACAAAACATTCCAATTATTAATCGTTTATTATATATATTTATTTGAGTTTAATCTATTTTTTTTTCGCCTATATAAAGCTTTATAAATAATATATTCAGTTAATAAGTTTGCTTAATATTTCTAGTAAATTAAAAATCCATTTTATTTAAAAATTCAATTTAATATTTAAACAACAAAGAAAATTTAAAATTAATAAATTATTTTATATACTAAATCAGCTCAATTATTCTTCGTTTAATATATGTAGTTATTTGGGTTTAATCAAGTTTATTCTGACTATATAAAGCTAAATAAATAAATTATGCAATTTTTAGAAAATTAAAAATTTTTTTGTTTATATACAATGGTGATCAAAAAAATGTTTACTGACTTCTATTTTAGTTATCTCTGTTCCTAGTCAATAAAAATTTTTTAAAAAACTCATGATAGTGAAGAATGTTGTTTATTAACCGAAAATTGGAATTTCTAAACATTATTAATTTTTTTTCTGATTTTTTATCAAATAAAATAAAAAATAAATCAATTTAGTTTGTGTCATTTGTAGGTATTTTGACAAAATAATTTTTATACATTTAATATTTTTATATAAATATATAACCGTCTATAATTCATTTTTAATAAATTATAACTACAAATTTTCTTCCTACGCTCGGTACATTTTGTGCCTTTATTTTTAAGGAAGTCTGTGAAAAATTAGAAAAAAAAGCAACTTTATTGGAACTGTTATTTAGACTGTCTCTATATAAATGACGGCTGCTGTGAATCGAACCCAAGAGCAATCGTTTGTTATATGCTTAATACAATTAAAAAATGACAAAAAAAATAATTTATTTTGTTTTTTTTGTGTTCTGCTAAAATTTATAATACAAAATTATTGCAATTATTTGTAAAAATAATGTAAAAAAAATCCAACGATGCTATCGATAATTGAATCGATTTTTTTTAAGCTATGCTATATAGCTATTTCTATACTTTTATTTCCTTATTTTAGAGCTAACTTAAAAATAATAAAATTGTAGACTAGCTTATTTTATGCCTATGATAACAAAGGCCTTCAGCTCAGTTATTTCTGTGTACATCAGTCTCGTCTATATATATTTTCATTCTTTGTTTACTTTTGCATTGTTTTTCATTTTTTTTATTTTTTTAGTATATATTTATTTATTTCTTTTGCTGGCATTTAGCTGCACTTTTATCTTGTTTATCAACTCGAATGCATCCATTTCCGGCCGTGGCAAAAGTTTTCGCTTTGGTTTTTTTTTTTTCTTCTTTTTTTCAGCCGCTTTCTATTTATCCAGCAATTTTGCTGGTCCCGCCTCTTGTTCAGATTCTGCGAGTCACCATAACGAAATATATAAAAATCTTTCAACTTGCAATTCCATTTGCACTTGGGCTGTTCGTTAACGCTTTTGCTAATCGGTACAATCATCTTATATTCCCCCCGCCTTAACCCCCCCACTATAATCACATGCTGTCAACGATTTTTCATATACAATATCATTTTAACCATCTCTGATAGCTGTCATATTGATTTATTATCAAATAATTCGCGTGGAAAGTTAACAATTTGTGGCACACATTTTCATAGTAATTAACGCGTGTTAAACTCTGATTTATCCATGTTTTTTTTTCCTGTAAATTATCGATAAATTAATTAATTATCTGATTTTACGTTTCGCAGCTTTAAATCGCATATAAATCGATATACATTTATCGATTGCTTTTGCTCTTTAACTGATATTTTAATTTGCTTTGGTTTACTTTTCATTTGCAATTATTTCGCTGCTCATAAAAGTCTCTATAAATTTAGTGTTAACAAAATAAAATATAGTCCATTTCGATTTTATTATTTTGCTGTTATTTGTACTGACTTTAATTGCCACTTTATATAAAAATCGATATGAAAAATAATCGATTGTTTTCGCTTATAAATTCAATTTCGCTTTTTTTTTTTTTTTAAAACGCGTTTTCGATTATTTACCTGGGTTATTGCCCATTTCTCATTGCTGGCCAAGTAACTAAGGGAGTCCCTTCTCTTTGCCCTTCCCTTTTCACAGCAGTGATGATCATCATGATGATGATGTTGTTGTTGATGATGATCATGAGCATCGTTATTATGATCATTTAGAAGTGGCAATTGTTAATTTATTGTTTTTAGCTGCCCGCAAGCATTTATTGATTCAGCTTGCCAATTATTGTGCAAATAAATTCCAAATTGCGTGCGGCAACAACAACACATACAGCGACAACAACAACAACAGCAACAGTGACAACAACAACAACAACGACAAATATACAACGATTGCGGCAAGTTTGGCCAACAACAAAGTGTTTACTTCATGAACTTGGCTGAATGTTGTTCTGGTTGTTGTTGCTGTTGTTGTTGCTGATGTTGTTGTTGCTGTTGTTGTTGTTGTTGTTGTTGTTGTTGTTGCTGTTGTTGCTGTGGTCATTGCCAATGGCCAAGCACATACATTTTTTTGTACTTTATGGTCAATTTTGAGCGTCCAACAAACAACAAGAACAAATGGCCAACAGCGGCAACTCTAACAGCCAAGTAACGGATACATTTACTAGACAACAAGAGGGGCGTATATATAGTAGAGTATATAGAGGGAAAGGTAGGGTAAACATTTTACTAACAATGCGTTCCATTGTACATACGTTACAAATTGTCATAGAAACTTTTTGCTGCTTTTTTTTTGAGGCTGCTAATGAGCTCAGTACGATAAAAAATTGTATGGAAAGGTTTTTTATAATATACTAGAACAAACCGGCGTGCGTTGCTACGTCCCACAACCGCTCAGGCTGAACAGTTTTATAGATATAGAGTTATACTCTGGCAATAGGGTTATTTAATTTTGTTACGACGTGTGTTATGCATTGAAGGAGACTTCTCTGACCCTATAAAGTATATATATTCTTGATCAGCACAACGAGCTGAGTTGATATAGCCTTGTTCGTTCGTCTATCTGTTTCTATGCAAACTTGTCTCTCAGTTTTTGAGCTATGCTGATGAAATTTGACAAAGATTTTTATTTTTGTTGCAAACAGTTTTTATCCTAAAATTCAGCCAAATCGGATTACTATATTAAGTAGATTTCTTATAATTTTTTTCAGGGTACTTGTCAAATCGATGTAGTATTAGAATATAAACAATCTGAGCAAGTTTCATTAAAATCGAACTACTATATCTTATATTTCCCACATGAACAATCGGTCGAAAAATGTGCTTATATAAAAAACTTTTTTGTTTTAGAAGATATCGAAATTAAACTAAACAGTTCTATGAAGCTTAATTATCTGAATAATTCGAGCAAGTTTCATCAAAATCCGCCCACTATATCTTATATTTTCCATATGAAAAATCGGTGTAAAAATGTTCTTGTATGAAAAACATTTTTGTTCTTCACAATATCAAAATCAAACTTGGTAAATTTATATAGTGTTATGATGTGGACAAGCTGACTAAATTATATCAAAAATATATTACTATATCTTATAGGAACAACAGTTAAAAAAATTTGTTGTATGCGCAACATTTTGATTTTTCAAGAAATCTTCACCAAACTTGTCAATTCTAAGTTTGAATATGCCATAAATATTCTGATTGAATATGATCTAAATCGAAGCACTTTATCGCTGCCATATAAACGATCGGTTAAATACCTAATTTTTTTAGAAAACTATTGCAAGGGTACATAACTCCGGTATGCCTAAAAAAAATCCATTCTTTCTTTTTCTATTTAACTGATTTCTAACTGAACTACAAGCACATCACCGCACGCTTAATTAGAGCTAGTTTTGAATTTCCAAGGTTTTCCCTGATACTCGCACATATTGTGCTTTTAGTCAAGCAAACCCAATCTGTTCTGGATTACAAAAACGATGTTATCAGGAACTGTGTGGAACTGCCCACCCAATTCCATCGTCAGTTCAAAATGACAACAGACATAAAAAGGAGCTGAAGGCAAAGGAAACCACAGAAGCCACAGACGCTTGTCATTTGTTTGCTCATTTTATGAAACTGCCAGTTTGGTGCTGGGATGCTGTTGGTCTGCCAGGCTGCCAGGCTGCCAGGCTGCCAACAATGCCAACTTCATCTTCGTCTGTAGCAACAGCAACAGCAACAGCAACAGCAACAACAATAACAGTAACAGTAACAATAACTTGGCCCGCAGCTGCGCCTAGGCAACACAAAGACTCTGTGGCAACTGACTGACAGACATTTGGATTAGCATTAAAACATCAGCAGCAGGCCCATCAATGCCAGGCCAAAATGGCCAAAACAAAGCCAAAAGCCAACATTGAGAAGCGCATAGAAGAGCGCTCAAAGACAAAGACGATGCCGATGCCGAAGCCCAGAACTAAGAACTTCTATAGCTGTTGCTGGTCGCGCATGTTATGCAATTTTAGCTACTTAATGCCCATCAGTCAATCAGTCCAAATGTCTGTCATCACATTCTATTTATCTATTTTTTTTTTTTTTTTTTGTATTTTTTCGTTGACAGCTTGGTGTCTGTCTAGTGAGCCTGAAAATGCACACTTTTGGACTATACACACACCTAGTTTCAGTCATTTAAGTTAAGCATATACTTGACCATAGATCTATTAAAAAAGTATTAGCCAAAAGCACTTAAATTTGAGTAAAGATCTTAGCCAGCAGTTTGGGAATTTGTCTTAACATAGTTGATGAAATGTTAATGCCAATTGAAGATTTATTTGTTATGTTAGGGAGAATTTCAAGTTTTAGATATGAAAAGTTGTGTTTTTTATATTAATATTCGAAAAATCTTATAAAAGATATATTAATTGAGAATGCAGCAACCCGAAAACAGTAGAAACTTGTATTTTATTATTATTACATGGTGAAATGTTAATGCCATTTTAAGATTTATTTGTTATGTTAATGCGGTGTTAGAGGGGAATTTCAAACTGTAGATATAAAGGTTGTTTTTTTAATTACAAGATTAAATATAAATATTCGGAAAATCTTATAAAAGATATATTAATTGAGAATGCAGCAACCCGAAAACAGTAGAAACTTGTATTTTATTATTTTTACATTTTGAAATGTTAATGCCAGTTTAAGATTTATTTGTATATATTTCAAGTTGTAGATATGAAAAGTTGTCTTTTTAATTGCAGGATGAAATATTAATATTAGAAAAAAATTAATAATATTATAAAGATATATTAATTCAGAATGCAGCAACCCGGAAAAAGTATAAAATTTTATTTTAATATTTTTAAAAAATTCATTTTAACTCGCATTTTCTATTTATTAAAAAACATATAAAATAATTATGGAATAACAGTTTTTCTTTAAAAATCATATACAATTTAGGAATCCCTAAAATATGATGTATAAATATTGGTAATACACTAACCGGTTGTAAAGATATTTACATTTAATTATTTTATTTATTATTTCATCTTTAGATATTGGAAAATAGCTTTAACTGTAATTTAACAAAAAAAAAATTTTAATTTAATTATTATTGAATTTTTTTTATTGCAAAATAAAAAATATTTTGAAATTTTTTAATAAAAATCAGCACATAAATTTTATTTCAAAAATCACACCCGATCTCTTAACATTTGGAAAGCTGTTAATTGTTGTTTTGTTAAAAGTCAAATGCAGTTGGCTGTTAATTGCTAACAGCTGTTAAATAGCATTATTGGTTCACAGCTGTTGTCGGTTAACAGTGAAAAGCAATTCTTTTATTTAATAGTATTTTCTAGTGGAAAGTTGGCATCCATTTGTACGTTAAGTGTCGAAAACTGTTATCTAAAGCGAATTGTGCCCAAGAGGCAATTAGTTTAATCCCATTAGCATAGTTTTTTTGTTGTTTTTTTTAGTATTTGCTACTGTGAGTATTTCAAGCTAAAATGATATTCGAGTTCAAGGCAATTTGGCGTCTTAAATGATGTTTAATGCTTTAATCTTGGCAGCTGCAGCAGCTGCTGAGATTCCATATTGGAAATGCTTTTTTTTTTTGCACACTTCAGGGCCATTTTCGGCGAGTTTAACGATTTGGGCAAGAGAGCAAAGAACTTGGCAATTTGGAAGGGAAAATGAAAACTTTACCGCAATTGGGCAATTGAATTGGCCATAAAGCAAGCGAAATTTGTTGGCCATTAAATGCACACCATTAGCGACAGCAGACATTAGCCTTGTGGCATTGCTAGTATATGGATAAATGTGGTAAATGTGGTAAATGGGCTAAGAGGACTAAGAATTCCATCATTGGCGAGAAAGTTGCGCCAGCAGCGATCCATCAATTGATTCTAAATCGATGCGATAACAACCAACGCCGCCAAGTCAACCAAATTTAGCAATTTAGCCATAAATGAAAGACCAAATTGCAGAGCTTACTGATCACAGTTGCCAGTTGCAAGTTTCATGTTGCAAGTTGCACAGTTGCACAGTTGCCAGTTGCAAGTTGGCAGCCATTGGCGATTGCCTGACGGCTGTCTGACTGGCAGTTTAAGGCTCATTAAAAACGCCCCAAATGCACCCGCTATGGAAGTGGCCAAGACAGTCTCCGGCTCCAGTTCCAGCTTCAGTTCCAGCTTCAGTTCCAACTCCAGCTTTGGCTCTAGTTGTGAACTCCAGACGTCTGTTGGCTTCATTATTGAAATGTGCTCATAAAATATGAGAAATAATTGCAATTATTGACTATGCTTTTTAACAAGCTGCACAAAACGCAATGCAATGCCGTTGATTTTATTTACACTGCACAAAATATATGCTACAAATAGCAAAATATTGAAAATAAATTTTAAGGTCTAAATTGAAGCCAAAAATTATCGATTATATTCAAAAATGGTAGTACATTACAAAAATTGAATTTTTAAATATTTGAAATAAAACAAAAAATATTTCAATTCATTTTTTCCTTGCATCTAGAGCTAACTTAACAGTTTTGTTTTTTAACAGAGCATTAACATACAATTGCTGTCAACTGTTAACAGCTTTAAAATTTGTAACTGCTGTTAATATATATATAGATCTGTTGTTAATAAGAAAACTATATACATAAATGTATTTAACTAAATGTCAAATATTTTATAGTTTTTTGTATTTATATGAAATTATTTTAATATAAAAATATCTAGATTTGTATATGTATGTTATATAACATAACATAATAATACCATTAAAAAATTAAATATCCCAAGACCAGATCAAAGAACAATCGTTAGCTGATACTGCAGTTTTTCTGAACTATCGTTACAATTCTTAAAATATATAATATTTCTTATATCCTTCTATACTGAAAGCTCTACTGATATATAATTAAAAAGAATTTATAAAAGCAAATACTTGCATTTCGCATATATACTTAGTAATCATTTAAGCTTTAAATGTTAAATCAATTGTGTTCAATTAAATTGAATTTTATGCACAGTGTGCGGCAGATGTATTTGCTGGCTTTGGCAACCATTTGTGGCACATGCAGCAAAAGCGCCCACGCGGCAGTCAAACCAAATGCCCCAACCAGGCTGCTTTTCCATCTCTCTGCACAGTGTACGATGGGCAAGAGACGATTATTTTGTTGTCAAAAATTTCAAAAAAATAAAAAAAAGGAAAAGGAATGTAAAAAAATGTTACAGAATACATATAATATATATAAAACATTAAGTAAATTGAGAACTAGAAATGCATACGATTATTATTTACATTGTATACATTGTATTCGACATGAACACAAAACTATAAAAAATTGTTGTTCATTAATAACTTATTTATAATATACCTTAACGGGCCTTTTTTCTTATAAAAAAATAAATATTAATGTTAATTTTCAAGTCATATTTTTATATTTTAATGCAGGGACGCCCATCGCATTTGCACTTCTGCACATTTGCCTTGGGCATTGTTCAAAAAAAAAAACAATTTGCTTGTAATTTTTTTTTCGTCGACCGAACGACTGCTTCCAGAACTTTTTTGTCTTTTTTGTCGACCGAACCGCATCAAATGCTTTGTTTATATATTGGTGTTTACACTTGCCTTTGAAATATTTGGGCGTTTCTGTTTCAAATCATCACTTGATTGGTTGACTTTAATCAAAAATAAAGAATAGATTAAAAAAATTATTAAAAAATAAATAAAAAATCTCTAAAAAATCCCTAAAAAATAAAAACTCTATATTGGTTAAATAGATTCACGAAAGCAATGCAATTTTTTAAAAATTATAATTATTATTAGGAAGAAGAAAAAAATATATAAAATCTCTTAAAAAATAAAAACTGTATGTTGGTTAAATAGATTTACGAAAGCAATGCAATTTTTTAAATATTATTATTATTATTAAAAAGAAGAAAAAAATATTTTAAATCTCTAAAAAATAAAAACTCTATATTGGTTAAATAGATTCATGAAAGCAATACAATTTTTTAAAAATTATTTTTATTTACAAGAAGAATAACAAATAAACTCTTAAGCGTCTATAATTAAATAAGTTACTGCAGTTTCAGCTTTTAAAAAATATATTTCAATTTATATAAAAAATTGTCATATTTTGTCCATAGTACTAGTGTCCAGTGTGTCCATTGCATTTTGTGTGCATGTATTTGCATTTTTCATTTTTCACCGCGCCATATTAAAAAGACATCTTGGAACGCGTCCAAAGAGCAGCTCGATGTGGATGTGAATGTGATTGTTGTTGTTATTGTTGTTAATGTTGTTGTTGTTGTTGCTGTTGCTTTGGTTTAGTTTGTTTGTCAGACTCATTTGAATGCAGTCGCTATTTATGTTTTATGCTAAAGGCGGCCCAGAGGAAGATAACACGCAACCTGGCAATAACGGCGACAAAACTGAATGTTCTTTTTGAGTTTTCAGCTCACGTCTCTCAACTCTCATCTCTATGGATTATCCAGTTGCTGTTTAGTTTCTCAGTTCTTTAGTTCTCCGGTTAAGGTAATGGCTAAACGAGCCTGAGTTGGCCAGCTTAAATTGTTACCTTTGTTTGCTGTGGCTTGTGAATAACTCTGCTCAAATAAGCAACTCTCGCCTGGCGACCTTTTAAGGTGCGCTAACTGTGCTCATATACATATATAAACATCTATATATATATATATACTATATATACAGATTTATGCAAATAGTGTTTGGTCTGGCATTCTGGCTAACTGGCAGCCCTCCTGACCCTAGTCCCAAAAGTGTTGAAGAACGTTTATTGAGTGATCCATTCGTTGATTCGTTGGTTCATAAATCAAAGAAGAACTGTTCTCACATTGTAGTTTCTTTTTTTAAAATAAAATCATCATAAAAGTTGTTAACTGAAACAGAAGACAGGATTGACAGACGCGAAGCCAACAGAAACAAAGAATATAAATAAAGATTATAATGCAAGCTTGTCCCAAATGCATTGTGTTAATATCTTAAAAGATGAGCTGAATATATTAGTTTGATGGTTATATTTTTTATTATATTTAAAAATTATAATATATAGTATTAGAACGTCTCGAGTGCAAAGTATTATAAAATTGAGTTCAAATATAATTCCATGCAAATGTGTATAATTAAATAGAAAACAATTCGAATAGAATAAACTAGAATAGAGTTGAGTCCATTAAAATCAAACATTTAGAAAGCAAAGTTTTTTTTTATAGTAAAAATACAAAGCTGAAGAATTAGAAACATATAATAAAAATTGAATAGAATATATTAGAATCCAATGAAAATTAAATCTCTTAGAGAAAGAGCGCAAGCAAAGAATACGAAAATAAAAAATTTAATATAATAAAAATTAATTTAAAAGAAATTTAAAAAATAAGAGAATAAAACGCGCTTTCAAATAAAATGCAAACAAATGAGAGCCATATGAATTTTTATAAATACATTAAAATAGCAGAACTTAGAATATAAAAGAACGCATTCCAATTAATTATAAACAATTGAAAGTCACAAGAATTTTCATAAATATATTAAAATTTTTGAGATTTAAAAAGGAGAAAAATAAATTAAAAATAAAAAATTGCTTTTTAACTCTTATAGAAATTATCTACCGCGTTGACTTAGTAATTTTAAAATTGTAATAAATTGTTGGCATTATTTCACGTTAAGAAACAAACAACAACATACACACAAATACAAAAACAATTAAATACAAATGCCAAGAAACATACACATTGACACGTAGTAATACTATAAAACTTGATCATCCTCAATAATAATTATGCTCTCGAAAAGGAAAGCTCACTCGAAAGATTGTCAACAGCAACTATTATAGCTCCAGATTAAAGACATCAACATCAAAAGTTGTCATAATAACAGACTAGAACTTGTAAGCTATCGATAGTTGCGTCAATCGATAGTTTTCATTGTTATAGCATCAAAAATGAATTTTTAATAAGTAAATATAATATATATTTCTTTAAAAAAATCCAATAAAATTTTTAATACAAATTTTAGAAATTTCTTAAATTAATAAAATTAAAATAAATAATTTCGATAGCATCGATAGTGCTTACAATTGTTTAACCAATTATTTATTTATTTTTAAGTAAATATAACGAAAATTATTAAAAAATAAAATCAATAATGTTTTTAAAACAAACAATAAATATAAAATAAATTAATATATTGTAAATAAAATTAGTATAAAAAAAAATAAGTTTCGATAATATCGATAGTGCTTACAATTGTATAAGCAATTATTCAATTGTTTTAAAGTAAATATAACGTCAAATAATAATAATAATAAAAAAAAGCAATAATATTTCTAATACAAGTGGAAGAAATTTATTAAATATATATATTATAATTAGTTTCGATAGTATCGGTAGTACTTTTAATTGTTTAAAGTAAATTTATAGTAAATAAAATAAAAAATAAAAAAAAACAATTATATTTCTAACACAAATTAAAGAAATGTCTTAAATAAATATAAAATAGAAATTAGTTTCGATAGTATCGATAGTCCTTTTAACTTAAACATTTAAAAAAACAAATATTCAGTTGTTTTTAAGTAAATACAACGCACATTCATTTAAAAAAAATAAAATCAATAATATTTCTAATAAAAACTTCAGAAATTTCTTAAATAAATATAAAAAATAAATTAATTTCGAAAGTATCGATAGTACTTTCAATAGTGTTGAAGTAAAAAATAAAAAAAAAACAATAATATTTCTAACACAAATTAAATAAATTTTTTAAATAAAATATAAAATAATATATTAGTTTCGATAGTATCGATAATCCTTTTAATTTAAACATTTAAAAAAACAATTATTCAGTTGATTTTTAGTTAATACAACGCAAATTAATAATAAAAAATAAAATCAATAATATTTCTAATAAAAACTTCAGAAATTTCTTAAATAAACATAAAAAGAAATTAATTTCGATAGTATCGATAGTACTTTCAATTGTTTAACCAGCTCTAAGTTAGAGACAGACACACATTGACAACATTTCAAATGCCAATATGGACTGTCTGTCAGAAACTGAATCCAACAAGTCTGCGTCTCATTTGCATATAGTCGAACTTGTGTACTCTATTCTATTTTTTTTTTCTTTCTTGTTTTTTTTGTATACAAGTTGTAATTGCATCTATCATTGGGAGACACACAGCATGCTGGTGGCCAGAATTCCATATAAACTGAGTTGACTGCCAGATTGGAATTAACGAGATGATTGGACAACGATAGAAAATTCAATGTCAGGGACAGCCAGAGTTGGCAGGGCAGTGTATAGAGGAGCTAGGGTAGGTTAGAGTATTGGTAGGGTAGGGTACATGACGACAACATTGACATTTGCATCGTTACCAGCTAGATCTGGCAGCACTCTGACAGAGAAGTTGTTACTGTGGTTTGTGGTAAGTGTACTTGTTGTGTTTTTTGTTGCTTCATTAGACAAAATAAAAACTGGCCAGTTAATAAGGTAGCTCAAGTCAATCAGTAGCAGCAGCAACAGCAACAACTGCAACTGCAACTGCAACAACAACAACAGCAACTGCTGTTAGCCAAATGCCGTTTGCCATTGCATCTTGTGGCAGCCACAAACCGGTCAAAATTAACCTACTTAAACGTAGCAACGATACGATGCCAGCTGCTTTTGCTGTTGCCATCGCCTTTCCCAAAAAAAAAAAAGAAAAAAAAAAAGCCCAAAAAAAACCCAAAAAAAAGTCAAAAAACAAATCTTTTGTACGTGCCTTGTTGGTCAAGAGAAAAATATAAAAACCAAAAAAAAAAAAAAAACCAAATTTCAAATGAAGATGCAGTCACCTACAATTTGTTAGAGATTATTTTATTTAAAAAAGAAAATTTATAATTTTTTAATGCTTTTCATTTAATTTGTTTTATTTGTGAGTTTCAAGTCAAATGTCACACGCTAGAAAAATATTATTTAGGAGAAAATAAAATAAATGCTGTCACGCCCACAGTTTTTAAGATATTTAATTTATATTTAATTTAAGATACTTATAATATTTTTTAATGAAAATCTCTAGTTATTTCAAATTATCGAAATGGTAAATTTGCCACGTTTTTAATAGAACAATAGATTCACATTTTTAAGTTTTTATGATATTTATTGTGATTGAAATATTTTTAAATAGAAATCTCGTATTATTCAAAATATTGGAATGGTAGATTTACTATGTTTTTAATAGAACAATTTCGGAAAAACATTTTTTATTCCATACCTCAGCAAAAGCTGACTTTTTACTTGAAAATTGTTCCAATTTTAAATACATTTTAAGCAATATATAGTTATACGCAATTGTTATACAAAACATAAGTTGAATCTATAAATATATATTATTTAAAGCAATTTATGTTTCATGGGTTTGATATATGAAATATAAGCTCAATCTATAAATATATATTATTTAAAATTATGTTTTATGGGTTTTTTTTTTTTGGTTAAATTTTCCCCGCTTTCAAATGTTATTTTGTAGAATTAATTATTTTTCTAAAGGACACTATATCATTACCCCACTTGTAAATCCTCATTATAAACATTTAAGTAAATAAAATACAAAAATTAATAAATTTTAGAGTTACTTAAAATGAAGGAAAATTTTATTTATTGAGCTCTTAGCATATGAAAATAAATCGTTTTTAATAATTAAAAAATTTCTCTTGACCTTGTTTAGTTTCGTTGGGCTTGGTAAGCTATCAAATAACTAACATCAAATCCAATAAAAATGATATAAAAAAAAGAAACTATCGCATTTTTTAAATATATCATTGGCAAATGGTTTGCTGTCAAGTACTTTCTGGTTTTTTTGGTTCTGGCATAGATTTTCCAATGCACCAAGATTTTTTTTATTTTCTTCTTTTTTTTTTTTTTTTGAGGTTAACCGCGCTGCGAAATTGAAAATTGCGAATGGGCCTAGGCAGGAAAAAAATAGTAAAAGAATGGTAAATTCAACCGCAATCAGGTCTAAGACAAAACCAAAACCAAAAGCGAAGCGACTCAAGCGAAAATTTCATCGCACTCTCATCAGACTCTGTTGGCAGTGTCGATATCATCTGAGTTTAGTTGGAGCTCCAACTTGCAGCTTCATCCTCGGGTTACAGCTTTAGTTACAGCTTTGCTGGCGACTGCCCATTTGACCAAGGTTAATTGATTATCTTGGCGGGGCTGCTGCCAACTGGCGCTGATGCAATTTAACTTACCCGCTGCGTGTCCACATCGACAACCACATCGATAGCCCCACATCGACATCGACATTGCCATCGACATTAACATTAACATCGACATAGACACAGCCGCATCCACATCCACATCCACTTCGTGTGGTGCAAATGAAGATCAGCGTTCATTTCGACCGCAATGACAAGCGTCACGAGATCAAAGCATTAAAAAAAAAATACAAAAAAAAAAAAGAAATCAAATTAGAATTTACTGCAAGCCTTTCTCAAAACTTGGCTACAATTTCAACCAATTTTTTGACCTACCTAACTAAGAAAGAAAATATTTTTGATCCAATTACGTATTGCGGTAGCAACTAGAGCTGGATTTAAAATCAAAAGATATATTTCAGTATACTTCTTAATTTTTTAATATTATTATTAAATACAATATATAATATTATGCCTAATACAATTAATAGCGTACAAGACCTTCGACGCCTCCCTACAAATATATTGATTTATTTTATTTTTATTGAAATATTTTATAAGCAAAAATTTGAATTTTCAGCATTTATATTCTTAGGTGTAAAAATTTAAACTATATAGACAAATTTAATAAGAAAAACTAATCAATTTGTTGCTTATAACTTGCTTTAGCTAATATATTCGAAGCTTAGATTTCGAGGCTGATTTTTACTTAATATATTTGATACTAGCTCTCCCGGCGCGCGTTGCTACGCTCTCGCTCTAAAAAAAAAAAATAATAAATAATAATGTCACTAAGATTGTAGCCTACCCAGGCATTGGGCATACTCCAGCTGCGATTTTCAAACAAATTTTAAATGCATTTTCCACCCACTTCACGATATATTTTCTACCAAATTTTTTTAGAGTGCCAACCTATGATATAATAGAAAGTTACAGTAAAAATTTCAGCTTTCTAGCTTCTACCGTTTGGTCTGCTTGTGGGTCGCCAATCAATCAGCCAGTTAGATTAAACAGTTTTATATATATAGATTATATAAAAAATTAGACCTGGAAGCCTTTTTCCAATTGCATATCCCATTTGAAATTAATTTTCATTTCAAATTAGGATATTTAAATGTTCTCAAAGCTGTAGCAAATGAAAATATATAAAGCTGCCACAAAGAATGATCAATTTATTTGTTACTATTTGCTTACTGACTCATACTCTTGTCAACATTTATTTTATTTACATTTTTTCTTTTTTAATAAATAATAATAATAATAAAAAACAATAATATAGACAGGTATAAATAAGTTGGGTAATAAATAATAAGAGTGACTTAGCTTTTTGTACATAATAATATTGATATAAAAAAAATAATATTAAAACACAACATAAACATTTAAGCTGGCAAAAATTATAAGCAAAAAATCCTCACATAAGCCATTGTCAATATAGATTAAATACTCAACTGTTTAATACAAATATAGAAAAATAATTAATACAACAAAATTACAATACAAAAATTATACAAAAAACCCCTAAAATCCTTTGTTAAAATGGATTAAATATTCAACAGTCTCATACAGCTATAGAAAAATAATTAATACAACAAAATTACAATTTAAAGCGGCAAAAATTATATAAAAAATATTGCCCATAAAGGGAAAATTGATTAAATAGTTAATTCAACTGTCTAAAAAGCGAAATATTTTAAGAAAAAAATCTTTGCAAAGATTTTAGAAAGCAGAACAGCTGAAAACTTTGTTATCGAATCTGGCATGGAATTGGCAAGAAAAGCTTTACTTAATATTTTTATTCCATATTCTAAAATCAACAAAATTTAAAATATACGAATATAATATAAATATACGAATATATACAATATACTCAGGCTATATTCCCAAACTATATTCCCAGCTCTAGTAGTCAAATAGTGTTTGTTTCTTAGCCTGCTTTAACCTGGCCCTAACTACGACTCTGACTTTGGACTATGACTTTGACTTTGGTTTTGTTACTTGTGTGCAACACCAAATAAAAAAAATACAAAAAAAAAAAAAGGCCGGCAAATGGCTAGAAAATCAAGTGATTACTGTCTGGCATCACGAGTAATGAAACGTGACTCAAATCGCAGTTAAACACCCCAACGACAGAGTGGGACTCTAAGACTTTGGACAGACACATATACACACGCAAAGCTAAGTTCCAAATCTACAAAAAAAAAAAGAAAAAAAAAAAAGAAAAACCCAATTCGAACGAGCTAAAACACGAGGCAAACAGCAATTAGAACAGACAAAACCAAAGCCAAAAAAAAAGAAGCTGCAACAAGACCAAAACTGGCAGATTGCCAACTGAAGGAATCTGTTGGAAACAGTTGCAGGGGCCAAGCCAAACTGAATATACTGGATACTGAGTATATATACCCAGTATACTGGGTACACTGGGTACACTGGGTACACTGGTCACTGGTTAGAAAGAACCACATCATCAATGTCGTTGCATGTCAGCCATTTGGTTAATGGCAACCATTTGGTGTGGCAGTGTCGAGTTGCTGGTTGCTCCTGCCAGTACGAACAGGATGTTTCTTTAGTTTGCTGTTGTTGCTGTTGTTGCTGTGTGTCTGTTTGCTTTAGGATGTGGCAACAACAAGACACCAACAACATGACAATGTGTATGTGTTTGTTTGTTGACCCAAAGGGTTGCTTAGCCTAGTTAACAAGCGCAACAATTGCTGGCAGAAATATCTAAGCTGAATTTCTTCGCTTTATAAATTGAAAATAACAAAAGTGTATTTATTTTTCATTTAAAATTGAAACTGCAATGCTTAAATAAATCTTAAAAAAAATTTTTTTTAATTATATTAGCATTTTAAATGTTTTTAAAATTAAGCTAAAGCCAGCTCAACAGCAAAAAAATATTTTAAATAAATTAAATAGAAAAGAAAAAATATATTTATAATATGATATTAATTATTTATTTCAATTTATTTTTTTTACCACATCTACAAGGAAATGTTGTGAAATTCCATTTCTACAAGAAAAAAAACCCATTAATTAATTTACTTCGAAATTCCTTACATCTAAAGATTTTAAATGTGTTTAAGTCGAATATATCGTAGATTCTTTTTATAGAATTTGAGTATTATTAAAGCTAATAAATGTCTTAATATAAGATGATTATTTAAAATGCTTAATTAACTGCTAAAGGTTAGTTTTCAACCAAACCAATATGTGAAATTTTTTTTTTTCAATATATTTCAATTGCAAATATTAAAATCAAATCTTTAATAAATATTTCTATATTATTTAATTCAAACTTATGAAATGCAAAGCTCACAAAATATAACATACATAATTATTAACCTAAAATAAAATTCTTTATATTAAACTTTCTATATTATATAAAACCTTAGAAACATTTAAATAAAAGTCGATTATTTAAAAAGTTTAGTTTACCCAGCTCAAGTTCTATTTTCATTAAAAAAAACGCGTAAAATGTATTATTTTTGTTTATAAAATTATTTTTGTAATATTATATTAATATATTTAAATTGCAAAAATTATAATCAAATAGTTAATAAATATTTCTTTATTATCGTATTGAACTTATGAAATGCAAAGCTAAAAAAATATAAAATATATAAATATAATTACGATAATAAAGAAATAATCATAAAATTTATTAATACAAAACTGGAGCATATTATATAAAAATTTTAAAAATAATATAAAACCCTAGAAACGTATATATTGATTTTTATATGGTTATATAAATATTTCAATTCCAAAAATGATTATCAAATATTTTATAAATATTTTTATATTTTTTCTAATTGAACTTAAAGAAAGCAAAGCTAAAAAAAATATATAATATATAATTAATTTATATGAATATGTAATTAATTAGCCAAAAAGATTTAAATTTCTTGCGTTATTTTGAAATTAAGTTGAATTTGCTTTTATAAATATTTTTATTTACAATCTTAAACTAGAGACAGATTTTATAGAATATTAAAGCAAAGAAAAACATATATTACTTGAATTAGTTCGATAAAATTATGAGCAATATTTTAGCTTTATTAAATCTAGTTTATATAACTTTTAACTGAAATCAAAAAAAGGCAATTGCTACTCAAAGTTCTAGCTAAATAATAAGGTGAACTGAAATCATTTATTTTTTTTTTTTGCTGATCCAGTTACACTTGTGTTCCTATGGCATTTCGTTTGTTACTTTTGTGAAAGAATCAGAACGCTATAAATGGTAATAACCGACCGCCATAGTCCATATCCGTTTGGCCCGATGTCCATGAATTATTTTCTAGAAATTTGCATACGTTCTAGCAAAATGGAAACCAAATACTTTTGGGTTCGAAAAGGTTGGCCCGTTAGGCCCCAAAACAGAATCTATGCAAATCTTGTGCGCGTCCACGCCCAACGTGCAACGTGCAACGTGCAACTGGCAACTGGCAACTTGCAACTTACGTTGCACACGTGTGTGTTTTGGCAGCGTTGCGCTCTGTTTACAAATGCAAAACTGACACTGCAACACCAGGCAAACTTGGCACTTGGCTGGCAAAAACCTTAGATATCATCGCATGTATCTCACAGATATAACTTTGGTGTTTAAAATATTTCACTTTTGGTTGCTGCTGCCGCTGTTGCCCTGCCGCCCACCGCAGCAACAGTTGGCTATTGTTGCAGCAACAACAATGGACAACAGTCCACACAGCTGAGGCTAAGGTTGAGGATGATTTCTTGGACTTGGTTTTTGCCTCTTGGCCGGCACAAAACGGCAAATGGCAAACGGCAAACGGCAAACGGCAAATGTAATTCATGGCATTAAAACACAAGGCAGAGGCCTCAAAATGGAAAATTGCCATGCATAACAATTTTTTTTATTTTTCTTTTTTTTTTTATATATTTTTCTACAGTTTTTTTTATTGTTTTTTTGGTTTTTTGTTTTGTGGTTTATTATAAAGAGTTGCAAAGTGTTCTCTCACCGGCTCGAGGGCTTTCGGACCAAGCAACAATTTATGCGAGACGAACGTAATTTTGTTAGAAATATCTTCTTTTTTTTTCAAGATTTGCTCGAGTTGATTATGCGTTCAACATTGTTAAGTTTTACGCCATTTTGATATATTTAGTGAAACTATGCGCCGTTAGAAAGAAGTGCTGGAATTTGAACTGTAACTGAAGCTGAAGCTGCCAATTATCTTTGTACTCTGTGGGTAACTCATCAAGAACACAGAGCTACTGTGGCAACTGTTGTTGCCTGTTGGCAGCCCAATTCAATTAACTTTCACTAGACGCAGCAGCAACATTATGATTCTGGCCAAGCTACAAGCTGTAAGCTATAAGCTTCAACTTCAACTTCAGCCTTCTGGTTACAAGTTCAGCTGCGAGGCTTATCTTTGGGCCGTTGTCTGCAGCACGTTTGTATCCAGTCGACCGTCCGCCCTCTTTTTACCTGTTCGCTCTCTACGTGTCGTGTGTCATTAAGTAACGGTAATTTACCACGACACCGATGCGATACGCTGCTTGTTGCTATAGTTGCCACAGTTGCCACAGAGTCGCTCTGTTCTTTTTGGGGCTCTTAGAGCAAACCTAATGACTATAGCCTCAATGCGGGCTTTAAGCCTTCATCTCATGCTTGTGCTTTTATTACGCCAATTTGCGGTTATTTTCCATTTTATGAACTTATTAAAACGTTACAAAAAAAAAACAGAAACACACACACAAAAAAGACTTAAGCGACAAACGCGGCAAAAAACAAAAGACTTAAGCGACAAACTTGCAGGCAATGCAAAGTTTAATGCAAAGTTCAGCGCATAAATTTTTTAATAAAGCAACTAACTTATATTATTATAAATATAAATATATATTTCTACAATTATACACTTTTATTAAATAATTAATTTTACTTTTTAATTTCTATTTTTCTATTTTTATTGTTAATTTTATTTTTCTCATGTTTTTAATGCAAAGTTCAGCGCACAAATTCTTTAATAAAGCAACTAACTTATATTATTATAAATATAAATAAATATTTCTACATTTGTACACTTTTAATAAATAATTAATTAAAGTTTTTAATTTCTATTTTTCTATTTTTATTATCAATTTATTTTTCTCATGTTTTTTTTAACCTGTTGAACAACTTTTGCTTTTACTTTCAGATTCTACAACGAAAGCAAATTTTGTGCGCAAAAAATAAAGGTAAATTAACAAAAAAAAAAGCACAAAAAAAATAAATATAGCTTTAAAGTTATTTGTTATTCTTGTGGCTTGTTCATTTCGTTTTCATGCCGCATATTTATTTATTTTTCATTGATTTGCTTTGCTTTTTTTTAATCAAATTTAATTGGCTGTGTAAAGCAAACTTTAAATTCATTTATATAGCATAGTTATATATATATATATATATATATAGAAAACTTAATAAACCAGCTTTTTAAGAGCGCATAAATGCCGAGAAAGCATGGGAAATTGAGCTATAAAAAAAAAATAGTAAAAAATAAAAATAAAAAACTATGCAAAATGTTTATGGCCTGTTAGGCGTTTGGGGGCGTTTGTTGCAATTGTGTGGCAGGCGGATTTCAGGTGGGGGGGGGGGGGGATTGTTGGCCATTAGCTGTGACACGACTTTTGGCTCAGGCTTAGGCCGCTTCTGCCACTGAATTTTGAAGTAGTTCTATGCTTCGCTTTCACCGAAATCATTTTATTTATTGAATTCTGTGCATGTCGAGCACGTTTGCACGAAACACAGCACGGGACAGACAAACAGAGACAGACTTTGAGCGAATGCGACATTTGGAACATGTACGCGAATATGTGTAAGAAAAAGTCGCGATTGTCAAGGAACAGCAGCAACAACAACATAACAACAAAAACAACAACAACAACCAAGTGCTAAATAAACTTAGACTGGGGCGGCGGTTGGCGGGGCAATGGACATATGACAACGGCCGGAGCAGCACATGTTGGCATGCCAATGAATTTTTAGCCACGATCTCCTTCAATGTTGTTGCCCGCCCCCCTCAACCCCCTCTTAGTCCGCCTGCCTGAGTGGCATGTGAATGAGACGCCATCGAAGCAAAAATTGGTACACAGTTTCGTGTTTTTTTTTTTTGTATTTTTTTTATGTCTATGCGGCCAGAAATTGTCTGAGGTCGTGCCAACAACAACAACGTACAACAACAACAACAACTTGGCCTATGAAAATGAAATTGAAAAGTTCTCAAGCGACAACAAAATTTTCAAATAAAAACAACTTTAACTATGTTGCATTATAAACGCTCAATTGAGAGCAAAAAAGAGATAGCAACAAAAAGCGTTTAAATATATTGTTTTGCTCCACAAAACGACAAAAAGACAGTAAAAAAAAAACCCGGGCAATTAGAGTTTGGAAAAAGAAAATAAAAGAAAATTTAAAGAAATGCCAGCTGAAGTGAAAACCAGAGCAAAGAGCAAACAGTTGGCCATAATGTAAGGGCAAGAGAGGAGTGCGGTTGGGCTTGATTGTACGAAAATTGTTTAAGGTGACTAAACAAATTGAAATGACCGCAATTGGGTTGGAAAAATAAACCCAGATATGTTACTAGAAATGCCGTAAAAGTCTATCGAAAAATGAAAACTAAAAGCAAAGTATTTTTTTCGATAATTCTCCAAATTGAATATATTTAAAATTGAGTTATATCGATAGTAATTTGGTATTTTTTTAGCAACTTAGTTTTAATAGATAAAAAATGAAATTTTTAAAAATAAAATTTTATATTTAATTTCAAACGTTTCATAACACATTCTTCCCTCAAATTAAAGAAATATTTTTTTTATATTTTTTTTCAAGGTTTTTAGATTATTTTACAGCTTAGTTTTAATAGAGAATAAATGAAATTATTAAAAATTACAATTTCTATTTTAATTTCAAACGTTCCGTAACACAAATTTCCCTCTAAACAAACCAGTATTTTTATTTTATCATATTTTATCAGGGATTATAGATTATTTAGCAGCTTAGTTTTAATAGATAAAAAATGAAATTTTTAAAAATAAAATTTTATATTTAATTTCAAATGTTTCGTAACACAATCTTCCATCAAATTAAAAAAATATTTTTTTATCTTTTTTTTCAAGGTTTTTAGATTATTTAACAGCTTAGTTTAAATAGACAAAAAATTAAATTAACAAAATTAAAATTTCATCTTTAATTTCAAATATTCCAAAATACAATTTTCCCTCTAAGCAAACAAGTATTTTTATTTTATCATATTTTATCAAGATTTATAGATTATTAAACAGCTTAGTTTTAATCGATCAAAAATGAAATTATTAAAATTACAATTTCATCTTTAATTTCAAAAGTCCAATAACACAATCTTCTTTGCAATTAAATAAATATATTTATTTAATTAATTTTTTTTATCAAGCATTATAGACAGTGCGACATTTTTAGTTCTATATATCAAAAACCTTAGTTAGTTAGGCAAACAAATTTGATTAATTGAAGCTGCAAATTGTTAAGTGCATTTAATCGCATTTATCGTTTATCGATATACGATATGCGCATCACTAACTGCACACACCAAACGCTGACCGCAAAAACCCATTTGCTGACAGACTGACAAAGCTGTTAAGAAGAAGGGGGGTAGAAAGCAGGAAACTGGTTTGATTTAGCGGGCCAAGATCGGGCGTCAAATGGCAAATCAACTGGCCAAAAGCCCCAAAAATCGGTTCGTATATATCCGGCTGACCCACAAACACTTTAAACATGCTAAAAAAAAAAAAAAAAAAATACTCTGTGCAAGAATTTGCATGGGAGAGCCAAGTTGCTGTTTGCGTTGAGTTGTTGCATCCGAATCTCTCTCTCTCTATATATATATATATAGTATATATTATATATATATTTATATATATATATATATGTGTATATTTGTGTGGGACTTGGCGATGCCATGGCACAGAACTTGGCCCACTTCCATGTGATGTGACCGCCATTGCAGCTTGTTATGTGCAACAGTTGCACACACAACGCTTCTAATCGATGCAACTGCAACGTGTTGTCAATAAAAAAAAAGAGAAAGAGTACCCCGTTGTCCCCCTTTTACTCCCCTTTCCAAGCAGCTAAAGCAGCTTAAGCAGCAGCAGCAGCACTTTCCAGCCAACGCACTTTCCCATTATAATCAATCTTGAGCAATCTTGACACCTGTGCAGGCGTCCCAAGTCTCAAGTTCCAACTGGGCCAAGTGTCAGGTGGCATGAATGCCAAATGTGGCTGACAATGCGTTTAATTTATCGATAAACGTAGCGATAAATTTGGGGTTTTTACTGTTTAGCTGCAAAGTTATCGATAATGTTATTTTTTGTAAGAAATATTAGCTGATTTGGGAGAATGTGTTGGTTTTGCTTACTTTTTAATTGTATCGATTAAAGTTGATGTAATCGTTATAATTTATCGATAAATATTAGGCATAGTATATTGGAATTTTATTGATTAAAGTTGCTGTAATCGTTGAAATTAATCGATGAATTTTGGACATAATATATTGGAATTTTATTGATTAAAGTTTCATTAATCGTTGCATTTTATCGATAATTAGTAGACATGATATATTTGAATTGTGTTGATTAAAGTTGCATTAATCGTTGCATTTTATCGATAAATATTAGATATACTATATTAGAATAAAACTTTTACATTTTCAAATGCAATAATATTAGAAATAATAACAGAAAGTTAATAAAAGAATTTCTAGTGCGAAACATCTTTATCAGCGTTATAACAGAAATCCATTTCCACCTAAGACCAATCTGTAGATGTCACAAAAATCTTTAATAGTTGTTTTAGTAAATTTAAAATTTTTTAATTTAGTAATTTTATTAGAGTTGTGGATAATTCACTATATATAGAAAAATAGTTTTTTAAAAATATAAGCAATGTATTACACTAAAGCAATAATATTTCATCAATTAATCTGCATTAGAGATTTGGATAAATTCACAAAAAAATAATTTTTTTTTAAATAATAAAAACAATGTATAACATTATAGCAATAAAAATTTTTCTATTAATTTTCATTTTTTATTTTTTATAAATATAATTTTATTAAATTCATTATTTTGCATTTTACAAAATATCTAGTTAAATCTCCAGATATTTATATATAAAAAATACTATAACAACTAAGGCTCAGTTTCATAAATATTTTGATTTTACATACAATTGAATAACATTTAATATTTTCATTTTTGTTCAACTAAAGTTTAAATATATTGCGATGAAATATTTATAAAAATATTGTTTTTCCAATATTAAATATTGGAGTTTATAAGGCCGTTTTGTTTATTTTTAAGAATATAATTAATATATATTAAACCCTATTTAACCAAACTCTCTCCATATTAAATTAAATCTCACCAATTTCTGTGACATCTACATTTTTTTACTATATATTTCAAATGCAGTTCGATCAAAAATCTCTCGAGATTTCTATGACATTTCTGTATAAAACTAATATTAAAATATAAGCTAACTAAATTCCATATGCTTTAAAAATCTAAGGCCAGCAAAATTATATGAAATTGTTATAATTTAGTTTGTCTGCGTTCTTGCTTAAGGCGAAATCATTGAAATTGCTTAAGAAAAAAAATAGGAAAAATAAGAAAAATAAAAAAAAAAAAAATTGAAAGTGTCATTCCACAATTGTGCATAGTACGTTAAGGCAAATCCCCATGGGAATTCATCATTTGTGTGTTTCTCCTTGACCAGACTCCAGACGCTATAAGTATCTGCATATTTCAATGTTATCCTCTGCAATTTCAAGTCATTAACATGCAGCGTCTTTGTTGTTGTTGTTGTTGGTGTGCATAAGATCACGAGAATTGAGCAAACAAAATACCAAATGCATTAGCATTAAACTTGATCAAAATCATGATCATCAATGATGATGATCATTCGACTAATGACAGCCCTGGCAGTCGCGTTCATCCACTTATTCCCTTGGCTTGGCAGCAGCAACAGTTGCTGCTGCTGCTGCTGCTGCAGTTGCTGCTGCTGCTGTTGGTACGTGCGTAGCATTTTGGCGATGACTGTTGCGGATTATGTGGCGACCTTTGACGAGACGAGGTAAAAGAAAAAAAAATACTGACAACAATTTTGTGCTGACCAAATGCTCAATTCAAATTGAAACTCATTTCAAAGTGCCCCATTGTGATGGTCAGAGAAGTAGTAACAACAACAACAACAACAGCAACATTAAGTACAACTACAACTGCTTCTATCGCATTTTGTGATCTGCTGTCTGCTCTTAACTTGACTGCGACTGCGACTTCAACTGCGACTTCAACTGCGACTGCGACTTGGACTGAGTTATGCAGTCATTTCTCAAAAGATCTTCAGTTTTCTGTTGTTGTTGTTGTTATTGCTGGTATTGGTGTTGCTGTTGTTGGTGCGCTTGATTTCCGTTGTTGTTGCTGTTGCTCTTTGCCTATTGCTGTTGTATTCTAACGCTTATCTTTTGCCTGTTAACCAGGTCAACTAACGGCAACGGCCGCAAGCTGTTAAAGCCAACTTAAACAAATAGCACTCATTCATTCAGAGTCGCAATCTTGTTTCGCTCTCTGCCATTTAACTTTTACCACACTCTCTCTCCCTCTCTCTCTTTTTATCGCTCTCTCCTTCTCTCTCTCTCTCTCTTTCTCTATCTCTCTATGCCCGCATTTAACTCCCTCTTGAATTTTTTCTCCCTCGCACAATTTACGCACATAAAATGCACATTCAATTTTCTTATTAGTTTTTCTTTTTTTATATACACTTGCTAAAGGGTATTATAATTTGGTCACGAAATGTGTAATGCATGGAAGAAGAAGTCTTCGAATTCATAATATATATATTCCTGATCAGAATGACTAACTGCGTCGATATAGCTATGACCAGAGATCATAAAATAGTATTTTATGACCCTCTCTCCGTCTGTTTCTATGCTTACTTTTTAGCTTTATCTTTGAGCTATCTAAATGAAAATTGGCACAGATGCATTTAATTATAGCAAATAGCTTGTGTGAAAAAATTAGCCCGATTGGACTACTATACACTATATATATGCCATGGAAACAATCTCCAAAAAAAAACTTTTTTTTGGGATATTAAAAACAAACTCGGCAGATCGATGTAGTATTATATTCTGAACAATCTAAACAAGTTTCAGATCGATGTAGTATTATATTCTGAACAATCTAACCAAGTTTCATCAAAATCGGACCACTATATCTCATAACTTCCATAGGAGAACAATCGGTCGAAAAGTGCTTGTATGAAAAAACTTTTTTGTTTTTCAAGATATCGAAATTGAACGTAACATATCGATAAAAAATTACCATTTGTATAATCTGATTAAATTTGATTCAAATCGGACTACTATATCTTATAGCTGCCATAGGTAGAATTGGGCGAAAAATAAGTTTTTCTATGCAAAATATTTTTGATTTTCAAGATATCAGAGCCAAACTCATTATATCGATCTAGAAAACCGATCTATACTTTATGTTAAAGTTTGACTAAAATCGGACCACTATAGTTGCCATAGAAACAATCGGTTGAATATTCAAAATTTTCTTAGAAAACCATTGCTAGGGTATATAGCTTCGGCATTTATTTTCAGTTTTTTTTTTATTGATCAGCTTTCTTTTAATTCCAAAGCTAAAAATTTTCCAAACAGTTCAGGGGCCAGATAATCAACATTAATGCTTAGGGTAGGGCATGCTGGGAAAGGGGCTTTGAGATGGCTTTGAGGGGGCTTTCAGGAGGCTCTAATGAAGCTTTGAGGAGAGACTTGTGTGTGCATTGAAACTCGAACTTTTATTTATTTCATTGATAATGGCAAATAATTGTTACAAATGCACGTAATTTCTTTGGCTGACTTTGGCTTTCTAAGCCGATTTGCCTAATGGCAATAACAACAACAACAATTGTACAAATTTTTAGGTGCCAACTGGCGCAGTAATTCCCTCTGTACCTCTGTATATTCCCTTTGTTTTCAATGCCTGTCTGCTAAGTTCATGTTTGTCATTAGCTAGTAATAGCTGTCTAATGAAGCAACAACAACAAAAACAACAATTTCCATTTGATTGTAATAAATGATGGACAACAGCAGCGGCAGCAGCAGCGGCAAAAGAATTGGCCATTAAAAAACATTTGATGTGCAAAACTAAAAATAAAATGTAAGAAATCAGCGCAAGTTTGTTGCCTAAGTCTTTCGTTAGTGCTCGCTCATCAGCAACAGTTGCAGCTGCAGCTGCAGCCTTGTTATTAATGTTTAGGTGCAAACACACATTGCCAATGACAACATTGTTGCTATCAATCATGCCACAGCATGTTGCAGTTCCTGTTGTTCTTCTTGTGCACACAATTTGATACCATGGGTGTCAGCAAAAAGGGCATAATAAACTATGTAAAATGCTGAGTTGTGTTGTAGTTTAGATACCATAAAGTATATGGGCATGTTGTCAAGAGGCCATAGGAGACATTCAAAATAAATGAGTTGAATGAATTTTATTCAGGAAACTGTGACAAATTTACAACTGGAAAAGATATCACATTCAATGAAGCAAATATTTGAGTTCTATTCGATTGTTCTGGAACTAAAACTGAATTTTAGAGTCACATTGTCGACTGGAATTGAAGAGCGAAAGTGAAACAAAATTTCTCGACTGTTTTATATATTTTTTTTTTGCATATTTATTCTACAATTTAGCAAAATTTATCCTTAACCAACTTCTCAAATTGGGTTTTCTACCTTTCCCTTGTTGCACTTTATGCACTGTAAATGCAGAAAAATATTTTTCTTTCAACATTTTAAAATTTCTTATAAATTCTTGATCAGAATAACCAGTGGAATTTATATAAACAGATTGTTTTAAATACAAAACAGTTTCAAATAATAAATTAACATTGAATTGTTTTCAACTTAAATAAAATGTAATACTCTTAAATTTTGTATATTACTTTAGTGTATATTATTTATAAAAAACTCTAGTATACTGCAGCTCAACTAAATAGGTTCACGAATTCCTATCTAAATAAATTGGCCAAATCTCTTCAATCAATTGGCCGATTTTGACAACATAAATTTAAATCTGTAGAATATTTAATTCTTAATTGAAAACAAAAGTTTGTGATGTGTAACATAAGTATATATAAAAAAATTATTTTATTTTTTAAAAATGGCCAAAATAAACACAACTGAATTGGCTCAAAAGATTGCAATAAAAAATATATATACTTATCTATATAATGAAATATAATTCACATTTTGAATATAGATTTTTGTGAATCTTCTCAACCTGCCTAGATAAGTCAATATTCTGGACTTTTGAAGATATATGTTAGCCCTTAAATTTTAGATAAAACTTTTTTCTAATTTAGTATTAAAAATTCGCATTTAAATCAAAATAAAACAATATTTTTTGAATGCTATATGGCAAAAAAAACCTAAATAAATTAAAGATCTAGCCGCGTTAACTATGTAAGAAATCTATTTCATAAATTTTGAAATATTTAAATTCAATTATTATAGTAACGTGAGAATTATCTAAGGATTAAAAGTATATCTCATTAGTTTCGTTGCAACATATCCTTTATCCTTAATTACAATCAAAAATTTTAAAAACTAAAAAGAATTATATATTTTTTGATATTCACTTTTCTATTCAACAAAAATAAATGCATCAAAATCGTAGAGCTGATGCCACATAAAGTGTTAATACTTTATGCATTACAGGGTATTGCCTAGTCAAAAATTATTTGTTTAACTGCCACATTTAAGTAAATCAAATATAACGCTTACTTTAAGTAGCTGCAGCTGACTATAGTTCAGAATATATATTTAGCTGCATGCCACATTTAAGAAAATTCTTAATGAAATGTTTACGCTTTGTGTGTGTGTGTGTGTTTCTAGGTGTGTGTGCGTTGTGTGTAAAATGCCATAAAAATCACACACAACATAATTCTTAACAAACACAACAGAAAACATGCACAATCATTCAGCATGCAACATGGCATTCCATACCACAACGAACATTGCAACGTCACGTGCGGCATTACGCCCGCTTCCAAGCCCCCCCCCTTCCCCCCCCCTGTCCGGTTCCGCTCGCCGTTCACTCCAGTTGTCCGTTGTCCCGCTGTGGTTTAATTAAATGCTGGTTTTTAAAATTGCAACTGCAAAATGAGCCACAATGGGCCACTTAGGGGCACATACACATACACAACTTGCAACTTGGCCGCATTTGCTTATCGAGCCGGTTGCCGGTTGCCTGCTGCTGTTTGTGGCATGTTGCCATGTACCAAGCAAATTGGTCATCTTCATGTGGCATCTTTAGCAATGTCTGTTGCAGCAATTCAAGCTTTGCTGTTGCTGCTGTTGCAGTTGCTGCTGTTGTTGCTGTGGCGCATTCAATTATTTCCATGTCCTGATTGTCTTGTCGTGCGGCCGCGCAACTTTTGCATTTAAAAATAGGCCGGTAAAAATTTTAAATTGCACAATTTTTAATGAGCTACTATATGCCTGCCGTTGCGAATCTCTCTAGCGCCAGCAACAGCAGCAACAGTTGCTGCTAGTAAAGTGTCAGGCGTGTTGTAATGAGCGTTGCTTTGGCTAAAAATACATTCAACAGCACAAGAAACTGATAAGATAACCTAGAGGAACATAAGTATTTCAACAAGCTGTCATGTACTCATTAAAAAAATAAAAAAATAAAAAATACAAAAAATAAAATTACTAAAAATATTTATAATTTTTGCATTTACATATTTTTTGCGCAATTTATGTTTAGTTATAATTAACTTAACCAAGAAAAAAGAACATGTTAGTTGAGCTTTAGGCTTATTTTATTATATTAAAATTATATTAAAAAAATAAAAAATACAAAAAATAAAAAAAATAAAATTACTAAAAATATTTATAATTTTTGCATTTACATATTTTTTGCGCAATTTATGTTTAGTTATAATTAACTTAACCAAGAAAAAAGAACATGTTAGTTGAGCTATAGGCTTATTTTATTATATTAAAATTATATTAAAAAAATAAAAAAATAAAAAATAAAAAAAATAAAATTACTAAAAATATTTATAATTTTTGCATTTACATATTTTTTGCGCAATTTATGTTTAGTTATAATTAACTTAACCAAGTTGAGAGCAGAGCCATGTTAGTTGAGCTTTAGGCTTATTTTATATTAATAAGTAACTTTAAAAGCTTTCCGAAGCTTTAAGCTCTCGTTTACCTATTTAACAGTTTTCAGCAATAATGTGCTTCAAAATCGTTTAATAAAATGTATTTCTCCATTTGTAGTTGCAGTTCAAAGTAGTTTAATATTAATACAACTTAAAATTCTCAACTGATTTAAGATCTTCTTATTGAGATTCTTCTTCTGTGAAAAGCAGCAATTGTATGCTCCCCACACTGATCTACAAAATCATATTTTTTTTTAATAATATTTCATAAGTTTTTGTGCAATTTAAAATCCTGGAGCAAGTTCTGTTATTGCTTTTTCAATGTGCATTATAATTACAGTTATTTAACGGCCTATATTTTGTTAATCATTTAATATAATGCAGGTTTATAAATGTAAATTATATTTATATTTATTTATTGGCTTAAATTCATTATATAATTTTATATAAACAAAGTTATTAACTTAAAACTTTCAATGTGCTTTCAATTTATTGCATTGTAGTAAGTTGCTGAAAGCTTTAAAGCGCTTACAATTAAATTTAATTAAAATTATAATTTAACAGCTTTCAATGGAACTTTCTTATTATTTTTGACTTTAAACCGAAAGTGAAAATATTTTGAAAATTATATAAAAATAAAATAAAATTTCTATAATAATTGAAAAATAAATAAATCAGCTTAAATACATTTATATGCAATAAATAAAGCAATTGCATGTCTTTTGCAGTCTATATACAATAAAACTAATAACATATCATTACTTTATATCTATATACTATAACTTATATCGTATATACAAGAGTTGAGTGCTTAGTTTTTCCAATTTCAGTTTAAATCACTTTCATTTTGGATAATGTTTTGGCCCTGTCATAACATGTTGTTAAACAAAACGAGTTTCACTTGTTGACGGTTTTTAGAACAAAAAAAATAAAATAAAATACAAAATGGTTACAAAAAACATTGATGTAATGTAATCTTTGGATGTTGTTTTGCAATTAATTGTAAATTGTAATTTCTAAGTGCATTAAAGCCTCGTCATCAACATAATTGCCATAAATCATGCAACGCTGCACTTGCCACAGCCGCAGTAGAATGCTGCCACAGTTGCACCAAACTGATCCGTTTTGCGCTGCTCAACGGCTTAACTGCTCATCTCTTGCGTCTCTGCGTCTCTGCAACTTTTCAACTCTTTACCTCACCTTGGTCTTGCCACATTCCGCGTCTCAAATGCGCTCTAATGACTCCTGTGCTTTGTTCTTGAAGCTGCTGCTGCTGCTGTTGCTGTTGCCGTTTGCTGTTGCTGTTGCTGCTGGCTAATGGCTTTTTGTGGCATAACTTCCGCGTAGTCCAGGTTTTTTTTTTTTATTTTTATTTTTTCCATTTTACAGATTGTCGGTGCAGTCATGAAGTTCGGAGTTGAGTTGCGGCTGTGCTCTTCCAGGAACTCAGCCCACACAGCTGATTGAAATCGAGTTGCCAAACATGTGCCAGACAATTGAACGATCGATTGCCCTTCCTTCCTCTGCCTCTCCCTCTCGATCTGCCTCTCCCACTCCTATATATTTTGCTCTCTCTTTTCTCTCTTTTCTCTCTTTGTCTCTTTGTCTGTCTTAGTCTCTTGACAGCTGCATTTGCATGAAGTACACAGTAAAAAATTGTACTTTACCTTGCAAAATTAAACATTTCAAAAAATCAATAAAATATGATTTTCAAAATTTTTTTAAAATAGAAATTAATCTGATCTTTTTGAAAGAATTGTATTTTTTTTTATTGTATATTAACTACTTATGTGATAATATATAATCATCTGATTTCAATAAAATGTTTCTCAAATTATATAAATTGGAAACATGGGAAAGTAGAGCTTTAATGTATATAGCCTGAATGAAATGTATTTATTTTGGCTGTATTTATTTATTTATTAATAATTTATATTTATTTTTCGAAACTAAGTAGTATAGTAGATATAATATAAAAGTAAATTAATAATAATATAAATAAATAGAGTCATATTTTTCAGTTTATAGCCAAAAAACGCTTAAAATATGACATCTCACAAATAGTTAATAAATATTTACTTTGATATTTCAGTTAAAAAAAAAAAAAATCTAAAAATTTCTAAGCCAAAAGCTAAGTCTAATTTATTATTTATTTATATTTGTAGTGAAATTATTTATACTATTTCTTCGACTTAAATAAAACATAATTTTTGAAGAGAGAACAATAAATACGAAATTGCAAATAAATGTTTAAAGTTCAAATAAAATAAAGCCTGAAAAAAATGATCTAGTTACCAATTCAATAAATCGTAAAAATATTAATTCAGGATGCTGGAAAAAATTGTATTTTTCATTTTTATTATAAATATAAATTCAAAGATTTGATTAGTTGGCTCGAGGTCAATAATATGCTTTATTCACAAAGGTTTGTTTTTTATTTAAAACATCAAATTTGACATCGAGTCGACTAACCAAATCTCTAAACAAACAAAGTTCGCAAAAAATCATAACAACCAAATAAAAATACACTTTAACTCGTATTTTTCGATCCAAAAAATTAAATTATAATATAATAATTCAATTTCAATTTTTATTAAAAAAATCATAAAATAACTCGTATTTTTTAATTTATTTTTTATATCTAATAAAAATTGATAATACAATTTTTTTGACAATTTTTAAAAGTTGAAAATAAAAACTAATTTTCAATTTTTATTTTAAAAGTTAAAAATTTTAAAAACAAAATTCCTTATTAGCCCAATTGCAATAATATAAACAATTATAACATTAAAGGGGCTCTAATATATACAAAATTCGAAATGTTTCAATTAATCATTGTTTCAAACACATTTTTATATAGTTTCATTAAAGAAATCACAACAAAAAATATTTAAAAAATTTTCTTTGCTAAATTTTTAAACTTTTCATGAATTATTAAATTAAATAGATTGATTATTTTCACAGAAAAAAATCAATGTTCGATTGATTGAATTAAATAGATTAATTGTATTTTCTGCAAAATTAATCGATAATCGTTTGATTGTAGCATACCAAAAATAATCGATTAGCGTACAAATTATGTAATGAGCTAAGCAATTAAATTGATTAATCGATATTTATTAGAAAATACGCTGATTTTTTTTTTTACTGTGCATCTGTTGGCCATTCCAAGAAGAATTTATGAAATGTGGCACAGTGTGACCCGCCACAGCCCCAGTAAACATTACCCAGTATTCAGTATTCAGTCGCAATCTCTTCTGTATACCAAAAATCCAAAAACCGCAGTTTCAATGCCTGGGCCCACGCTGGGGCAAGAGGCACCACACCCGTTTCCATACTGAAGCCCGCATATCTGGAGCCTGCATCAATGCGGCCAGGCCTGGCCAGGCCAGCTCCAGAACGAACAAGAGATGCACTTTCAAATATGTTTGCTGGTGTTTGGTGTTTGCGACACCCCCTCTGTTGTCCCGCTCCTTGAGACTATATAAATGCAGTTCGGTCTATAGCATCCTGATCTAAGCTAAGTGTTGCTAAACAACCTTGAGGCAGTCCACAAACTGGCCAACTGTGTGCAATCTGGCCAAGACTGTGTTGTGTGCCCCAAACCTGGCCACATCCTTGGCTATCGTGTGCTATCATGTGATATCGCAGCAGCATTCAACTTGTTATGCAATAAATTTCCGGTTCTAACAACAACATTTGGCCATTCTTTTTTTTTTATTTTTTTGTGGCAAAGCAGGCAATCAGAGAACCGCTTCCAGCTTTGGCCAGCACCTTTCGCTGCCCCTCAATTTTTGCTGTTGCCAAGATTTGTTCCGTTTTCGTTTCGCTTGTGCAACACTCAAATTGAACGCCGCCCTGTCGCGTAGCAACCTGCAACAAGCATCCCAAGCAACACCTGTGGCACAAACATCTTGTCCTCTGTCCCCACGTCCATTCGTCCATGACAGGCAGTCAGCCTGATTTTGTTTCTGTTTCAATCATATCGCATGCAATTCACGCTGATCAATGTTTAGGCAGCGGGCAAAGAGAGGGCGGGGCGGGGTAGAAGTAGCTTCAACTCGTTTTATGTGCTCATTTTAAGTGGGTGTCAACTTTACAAATTAGTAACGGCATTTAATAGCACACACACACACACACACAACCATACACACACATTACTTTAAATGGAGCTTCTGCTTTTATTGCAAAAGAATTTTCAAACAAGTTTGTGTTCTAAGTCATTTGCTTTGCACACACATTCAAAACTTGCTCAAATGTTTTTTACAGTTATAATGCAAAATTTATGCCAGTTATGTGTATTCTATAAACTCCTTAGAGTTCTATTTTTAAACTCTTAAGTGTTATAAAAAAGAAAATATATTGAATTGGAAAAATTTCTCATTTAAATATAAAGTTTGTGTTCTAAGTCATTTGCTTTGCACACACATTCAAAACTTGCTCAAATGTTTTTTACAGTTATAATGCAAAATTTATGCCAGTTATGTGTATTCTATAAACTCCTTGGAGTTCTATTTTTAAACTCTTAAGTGTTATAAAAAAGAAAATATATTGAAATGCAAAAATTTCTCATTTAAATATAAAATAGAATATTCATTTAATTGCAGTTTTGAGAATATGTGTTCATTATGTTATTATTAATTATGGGTTTATTAAGAATTTTAATTTTTAAACCGCTTATTCATGTCTATTATACAGGCATATATTTTTTCCTAGTTTAAATAAGCATTGTTTAATTAAATGCATGAATAAATAAGTAAATATATTTATTTGAGTCAAACTAAAAAAAGAATTCTGTCATTTTTATTGTGCACAAATGAAAAAAAAATATTTTCTAATTTAAACAAACTTTTTCAACTGTTAATGCTCCTGAAGCCATTTAAAATTTCTTCTAGAATTGTATATAAAAAATATGTTTAAAAAGTCTAAATTATATTTAAAGAAATTCACCTCGAAATTTAAAATATTTGTTTTTCCTAATTGTTACTCTAGCCCACAACTTTCCAATGCTCTTGAAGTCTTTTAAATTGCATCTAGAATTTCTTATATAAAATATATTCAAAAATTCTAAATTATATTTAAAGAAATTCAAAATATTTGTTATTTTTAATTGTTACTCTAACCTTCAACTTTTGAGTGCTCCTGAAACCTTTTAAATTCTTTCTACAATTTTATATATTTAGAAAAGATATTTAAAGAGTCTAAATTGTATTTCTAGAAATTCTCCTCAAAATTAAATTTTTTTTTTTTAACAATATTTTCTTTCAAATTAAAGTTAAATATATTCTCTTTAGTTTTATTTGTTTGCAAAATTTAACTAAAATTTTATTTTTTGTATTTATTACCTAAAAAGTTTATTTTTGACAACAAAATTTTAAATAAAAACTATAATTCTTAAGAATTTATACAAGTTAAAAGCCATTGGATTAGAAAGTCTTAAATATATTTAAAGAAATTCTCGAAATTCGAATTAATTGCTTTTAACAATATTTTCTATATTCTCTTTAATTTTACTTGTTGCAAAATTTAACTAAAATTATTTTTGCCTATTTATTACATTTAAAGTTTCTTTAAATATATTCTGCTTAATTTTATTTGTAGCAAAAATTAAAATAAAATTACTTTTTCGTATTTATTACCTAAACTGACAAATTAAAAATTAAGTTTATTAAGAACTTATGCAAGTTTTTTGTTCAACGTTATAGATAGTTATTAAATAAATATTTCATATAACTTTCGGTTTAAATTAAATTTGAATTGGTTTTTGACTTCGATTGCTTCTAAATTAGCCAGCTGAAGATGCTTAAAAAGCGCCAGATTGCACATGAAGAAAAACCAGCTGGAAAATGGCATTCAATTTTCTCAATTTAAAAAAAAACTTGAAAGTGTAGCAGCCGCTGGCAAAGTCACAGCCTTGGCTCAATTTCAGAACCAATTTGAGCTGTAAAGTGATTCAAATTAAAAGTGCCTGCCACACATCAATTTCTGAAATCATTATTTTGTCTTCACCCCGATGCCACAACCAGAGCTGAAATATAAATGCTGTTGCGATTTCAGGCTGTGTTGCATTTTGTGTAAAGTGTTTGCTTCTAATTTGAAGCTCCCCTCTCTCTCTCTCTCTGTCTCTGTCTGCCATGCATGTGGTCCATCAATGTGGCAGCTTTACTTAGGATATTGCTGTGGGGCATGGGGCTAGAAGGCATTGCCATTAGACGAAGGCCGCCGTTGTTGCATCGTGTTGGGTGCTACCCTCACGCTTTGCTGTTCATTTTTTTTTTTCTTCTTTTTTCTTCATTTTAATTATAACTTTTAATATTTTCACACACACACACACTGAAACGGGGGGGGTTTGTGGGAAAGGTGTTGCGCAATGTGTGTGTGTGTGTTTGCAGCTGTGGCAACTGTGGCAGCTGTGGCAGCTGTGGCAGCTGGCAACTTGAAACTCTCTGGCACTGCCTTGACATGTTTTGCGGTTCTGCATTGTTCAATAGCAATTATTGCATCGCACTTCTATTGCATTGTGAAACTTGGGAATGAATCTGGGACTCATTGGGAGTCACGCACACACGCACACACGCACACACACACGTACACATATACACTGGGGGGCCATTTAATGTTGAATGATTGTGGCAGGTGCTTCAACTTGGTCGGTTGCACGTTGCGCATCTTTAAACTGCGATGATTGAAAATTGCATAATTGCAATACAGCAAACAAAGAGAGTGAGTGAGAGAGAGAGAAAGCACTCACACTCACATACACTCACACTCACACACACACACTCACAAATACTCTCACACTCATTTCATTTAGTGAGTATACACTCGCGTGTGTTGTGACAACAAATTGCAAATATGAAAAGGCCTCCATTTCCGTCGCTGATCGAGTGGACAGTCAGACAGACAGACAAATGGCCAAACATCCGTTTTGAGTGCCGCACAAGACACTCACAAGACACTCATGAGTGCGGCTCGGCTAGAACTGTTTTGAATATACTTATATTCGATGTGCCAATGTCTCTTTATGTTGTCGACTTTTGAGTGTTTACCAAATGATACAAAAAAAAAAAACATTTGCAGAGAAAGCCTTTTTGCTAAAAAGGAAATGAGTTGGCTGGAAAGCTTTAAGGGATTTGCATACAATTTTCGAAAAAATTAAATTCTATTCAATTGAATTGATTTGAGTGTTTGAGGTCAAGTCAATCATAATCAAAAAATTATAAATTAAATAAAAAGCATTTAAATAAATTTGAAAACTGTCAGGGAATCATTTAAGTCATTTAAATCATTTGAATCACTTGAATCATTTGGAATTAATGCGGTCTTACTTAAATTATTCGTTTTTGATATAAGTTGAATAAATGATCTTAAATTGTCTTTAAACTATAATTTTGAAAGTATTTTAAAGGTTTTGATAAACAATACTTCAAAAATGAACTCAATTAATTTGATGCGCTTTTTTATTTACTTGCTTAATTGAAACATTTGAATCATCTGATAACAATTCTGTATTTTCAAAATATATAGCTAAACTTACTAATTCAATTTGAAATCACCCTTAGGTTCCTAATAGCTTCATGAACCGCAAATATATTAAGCTTAAAATTTGATTAATTAAATATAAAATAAAATTGTTTAAATAATTCAATTGGTTTATATGATTTGAATAAATCAATTTTAAAGTGTTCTAATCATGCAAAACAAAAGATTTGAACAATTTTATGAAGTATTTGAATATGATTTGAATAAATCAATTGAATAATTTGAACAATTTTAAATTGTATTTGTTTCACAAAATACGAGTAATTTCGCAATTTGAATTTTGAATAACTTTTGTTCAAGTCATTCAAATGATTTATATGATTTGAATGAATTTAAATAAATAATTTTATTTATTTATATGATTTGATCAAATCAATTAATTGATTTGCACAATTTTAAATTGTATTTGATTCAGAAAATAATATATATTTTTTGGCAGGAAATTAATTATATTTTCTGGTGTGGAATCAAAACATTTTTTCATTTATTTAAGCAACTCAAAAACATCTTCCAATTGAATAATATACAATTTCTAATTAAGTTTTTTGTATAGAAAAGCAAATTCTAATATTTTTATATACATTTCTAAAATGTTTATTGATTCAGAAAAAACGAGTAATTTCGCAATTTGAATTTTGAATAAATTTCGTTCAAGTCATTCAATTGATTTATATGATTTGAATGAATTCAAATAAATAATTAAATATGTTTATATGATTTGTCTAAACAATTGAATGATTTGAACAATTTCAAATTGTATTTGATTAAGAAAAATGAAGTTATTTCGCAAATAATATATATTTTTTCCTGGTGTGGAATCTACCATTTATTATATACAATTTCTTATTTAGTTTTTTTGTATAGAAAAACAAATTCTAATATTTTTATATACATTTCTATAATGTTTATTGTTGTATTCTACAATAAAAAAGGCCTAATTTTCTCTTCTGTACTTTATTTCCTTTAATTATAATTTATTTCATATATTATTTAGTTTTTTTTTGTATACAAATACATTTCTATAATGTGTATTGTTGTTGTATACTAGAAAAAAGAAAGACAAAAAAAACAAAAGCCTGAACTTCTTTTTTCTAATTTATTTCCTATAATTATATAGAAGCTCATAACATAACTGTCACTTCGACTAATTAAAACTGGAATGGCTTTTGTGAAAGATCTTTCTTTTTGGCTTCTGTATTTCAGGTTATTTATTTGCACCGTTAAAAATCATAATAATAAAAAAAAAAAGAAATATGAAGAAGAAAAACAACAGCAAAATGCGCTCTGTAAACGAAGAAAAATTGCCGTTGGCCTTTGCCGTTGTTTTTTTTTCTATCTTTTTTTATGATATTTTTTCTTTGTCTTCTTTTTGGTTTTCTTTAGCTGTTTCTCTGTTTTTTTGATAGTTGTATTCATTTCATTTTAATTGAGTTAATTGCATATTATTACTTTCACTGTTTGAGTCGCTTTTTTTGCTTTCTGTTGTCACCGTTATTGTGTTGATATCTAATTTGAAGATTTTTTGTTTTTTTTTTTATTTATATTTTTTTGTCCAGCTTTGTCCATTAGTTCTGTATTGTTTGTTCCGCTTTCATGCATAAATTCGCCTTTTTATTATGGATTTATACAAATTCTTCACTTGAGGCTTTTCACTTTGATTGGCCTAACGGAATGACCTTTGAAGGTTTTCATTTCTTTTCTTTTGCTTTATATCTTGGGTCATATATCTTTGGCTCATGTGTAGGCACTTGCTACAGTATAACTTCTGCTGCTTCTTCTACTACTTTGTGGGCATTCACTTGCCTCATAATTAGAGGCCGTACGCGAAGAGGAAGTAAACGTGCCTAATGATAACCTTTAGCTTGTTGCCTGAACAATCTACAATAAGAGGGCGCCCCAGAGCCAGAAAAGGCAGAAAGAGGGGTATAGATACTACTATATAATACTAGCCAAGTTTTGTACCAAAACGAAAGCAGCCCCCCCTCCCATTACCTATAGCTATAGCTATACCAAAAGCATTCCATTTGGGGGCAAGCGTACAATTTTCATGATTACTGGTTATATCCAAGCCCACAGTGCATCATCCATCTAACTAAGTACGCGCCACTGACCAGAGCCCGAGAAGAATGTGATGAGTGCACTCATATACACTCATACTTCTAGTTATACCATCTGCTGCTCCAATATATTGCACTCATTTTTCTTCTTTTTTTTTTTTTTTTGCTGTTGCACATTGATTAAGTGCACTGGGCTTTAAGTTAACGCCCACAAAAGCAGATTCTACAGACACCCACGGAATACTCAATACTCAATACTCAATAACTGAATACTGAATACTGAATATTGATTGGTTTCTTTTATAGTTTGGCGCCACATATGTGTGAATATATATATTTTTTTTTTGAATCAGCTGCCGTTTCCTGTTAGCCAACGGCAACATTTAGCAGCTGATTTGAGGCACATATAACAATTTCATAGTTGTTGCAATTACTGGGAATTGCAACAAGAGAAATCATCATTCAGTCGGTGTTGATCAAATTAGAAGTGAAGTCAAGGACGAGAGAAGAGGCCAAAAATAAACTACATTTAAGCTATAAATAAAATGAATCGTGGCAACTAGTTGCAACTTGCAACACAGGCAACGGCGGTGGCAATGACGTCAAATGTGAACGAATGCGTTTTTCTCTTTTTTTTTTTGTATTTTATCTGAGTTGGCAGATCGCTCGACTGTGGCCATGTAATTGGCTCGACTTGCATTGCTTTGGATTCAAACGCATTTCATTTACCAAAGCTGAAGCTGTGGCAACTTCGGTCTGTCTGCCTCATGCAGATTGGCAATTGTAGAACACGAACTGTGGCAACTAGAAAAAAAAATACAGAAAAAAAAAATGGCAAGAAAAACATGTAAGAATGCACTAGACAGGCATGCTCGACTAGGGCACACTGTGCACAGTAAATACATAAATTTAAATCATTTTTGAATATACATATATACATATATTTAAATCAAACAGCAAGCAGTTTATGCCAAACAAGCAGTGCATTTTAGATGACACAACTGCAGCCTCTTTACTATTTAGTGACCGTAATTTATATTATAAAAAATATAATAATTATTTCTTGATTTTTTAAATTATTTACTATACAAAAATTCATTTTTAATTTTATTACAAGTTCCAAAAAAAAAATAATTTTTTTTACCGGAAAAATCTATTAATAAAAGTTAAAGTTAAACTCTAAATAATTCTGTCCTTTTTTCCAGTGGCAAAAAAAAAAACCTTAAAAAAACTAAGAAATGATTTAATTGATCGTTTAAAAGTTTAATAAACAGCTATAAATAAGGTTAAATGTATTTTTGAGAAATATTTAATAAAATATATAAATTTAAAGATCATGGGAAATCAAAGGATTGCCAAAGATTATAATTTATATTATAAAAAATCACTTGATAGTCATTTAATATTATATCTTGATTTTTTAAATTGCTCATTATACAACAATAAATTTTTAAATTTATTACAAAACCCAAAAAATTAAAAATAGGTATTTTAACGAAAAAAAAATCGTTTAATAAAAAATAAATTGAGATTTAAATTAAAGCTCTAAATAATTCCGTCATATTTTGAATGACTTAGGAAAATCTTTTAACAACTCAGAAATGATATATTTTGTTGCTCAAGAATTAACAAAAAAAACTGCTTTAAATGAAAATTGTTAAACAAAACATTAACATATTTAAAATCTTGGTCAAAGTTTATTGTTAGAGAATAATTTTGGTACATTTCTCACTGTTCAAAAAATGAAAATTTCAATTTAACAATTATTTATTTAATTGCGATTTCCGATACTATTTGGAATTATTTATTTAAATAATTTTGTTGCTTATTATTTGAATGCTATACAATTTTCATTGCATGTTCACATTCAATTCACATTCTTATCGAAATTGTGGCTATCTGTTGTTACAAATCAAGAATGTATATAGAAAATATCATCATCTCTATATATTCTTGTCTGTTACATTTCCATTAAACCCTTTCTACACAATTTTAATGGGTATAGGGTGAAAAAGGGCAGAAGACGGCGATGCCCTGCGATGCTGCTGGTGGCTATTGCTGCTGTTGCTGTTGTTGCTGCTGCCGTTGCTGCTGCTGCTGCTGCTGCTGCTGTTGTTGCTGCTGTTGTTGCAGTTGTTGCTGCTGTTGTTGCTGCTGCTGTTGCTGTCGCTTTGGTTGAGAACACGCTACACATTCCGCTGACTGTGTTTGCCACCTATTTCATACATTGTGGCAACATTTGTTGTTGCTGCCGTTGTCGTTGTCAATGTTGCTCATGTTGCAGTTGTAGTTAGCTTTTTTTTGTTTGCCCCCATCTTTCTCTCTGTCTGTGGCCAAATTCGTTGCGCGCATTTTGCGCTGCCAACCTTTAAGTTAATATTGTTTGTAATAGCCACGTTCCGAGTGCTGTAATCATTTGAACCAACTTGAATATAAACCCCTCGATTCGCAACTCTATCAACTCCCCTTATTGTTTATATATTCCGTTGCCCCCAAGACATATAGTAAACCTTATAAATACTCTTGTATAAATAATTGCCATTGGCACAACTTTGCCTGAGACAATTCAGCAAACAAATTGAATTGAATATGTAAATATAATTATATAGTTCTTGGTTCTTGATTCTTGATTCTCAGCACTCGGTTGGCTTTGTTCTGGGGCGTTTTAAAATCTATAAATTTAAGGCCTAAATGCCGCTCCAAACGCAACAACAATTGCAACTGCAACTGCAACTGCAATTGCAATTGCAATTGGCAATGCTTTAAGTATCGTATCGGTATCGTTTCTACAACTACAAATAGTATAACGTTTCATAAATGGACTTGGACTTGAAGTTAAACTTGAAGTTGAAGTTGGGGCTGACCAAAGACTTCCGCATCGCAATGGCCATTTCCAGCGACTCATTATGCACTCATATGCAAATGAATGCAGTTACAAGTCGACTACATGCACGCATACATACATAACTTGAATGTTTATGAGTTGAGTAGTGAATGGAATTGAGTGCGAATGCGAGTGCGAGTGCGAGTGTCAGAAACAATCACGAATAGCAAATGAATTGCATAAAAAAAACTGTATAAAAAAGAGAATTTATAGACAATACATATAGTATTATTGCTTTAGGTGTTTGGTTTATTTAGTATCCTTGATTATGTCATAATTCGAATTCACACTTTTATACACTGTGATTATTTTTGTGAGCAATAAAATTGTTTATTGTTTTGCAATTGTATCATTAACACAATGAAATATTGAGAATCCTATATAAGTCTAAAAGTCGGGATAATATTGTGAAAATAAGGTTTGTTTTATTTTATAGTTAATATGTTAAATAAACCATTCAATTTAGATCAGATTAAATTTAATTTAGATTTAGATTTAAATAAATCACCTGATAAATAACACTTATATATAAATTGTGCAATGAAAAACAAAATAATATCGAGTTATTAAAATCTTTCCGAATAACCTAAACCTTATATTTGTGACTTAAAAAAAAAATAAAAGTTATTATTAAATTCCATAATATCCGTCAACAATAATGATTAAAACTGATTTTTATTAAATCAGTCTTGACATAACACTTAAAAAATTGAGTTTTAAATTTTTTAATACTATTTATAATAATAATATTAATTATAAAAATAATTCAACAGTCGAAAATATCACATTGAAACAAGGACAGTATCTGTAATATGGTAACCTTATTTATAAGCAGCCCTGCTATCTATTAAAAGCAACCCTGCTATCTTGTTATCGGACAGATCTATAATGATCGATAGCTTCTGTCTTTTTCTCTTGATGTTATGCCAAGTAAATTATGAGTTAATTTATAAAATATATTTCCTTTGTTTTTATTTTTAAATATAATATTGAGTGCCAAATAATATTAGTTATTTTCTCTGTTAAAATCTGTTGGTTGAGGTAGTTAAAAAAAGAAATGAAATACATTTTAATTTATTACTTTTATTTGAACATTTGAAAGTCTTATGAACCGAAAAAATTTAAAATTAATTTTTTTAGTCGGAGGCTTTTCAATACTTCCAAAATTTTGCCTTAAAGTGTGTGAGTAGCTATAGAAATAATAATAAATAATAAGTAAATTTAAAAAAAATCAAATGTCCTGCTTTAACCCAGGAATAGTTAATCTAAATCTTAGATCTTATGAGAGTTTCTAAGATATATCTAAGATTCAATGTGTAGTGAATGAATGAATAGAGTTGGGTTTGAATTGAGATGAGTTGACAGCTTGTTTGGCTTTTGATTGATCCACCAACTGAATAGCAATAATACTCGTAATCCGAGTGCACACTTGAATCATTCATGCACTCGACACTTCAATTGTTGAATTTTACTCTTGGGGATTTAACCATTAATATGAATGAGTTGGCAACTGATAGAATTTGGCTTAAAAGATGCTTTGCCAAAGGAAGAGGCTTTCGATTTTTACTGACACCTTGAGGGTCAATGTGCGCCCCCACATGCCCTTTGGGGATAGGTCAAAAAAAAAACAAATTATGGGCAAACGCAGCAGCTGCTTAATGTTCAAATATAATTTACAATACGCGCTCGAATGAAAGCCACAAGAATGCCAATCTGTTAAAGCTTTGGAATTGGAATTGGAATTGGTATTGAAATTAGAATTTCAAACCACAAAGCAAGTGGAACGCTTTTACTATGCCATTGTTGGTAATTTCCGCCATCTCTCTTCAAGAACTGGACAGCTCATTAAGGTCTGAACAAATGCAAGCCAAGCCGGGGGCATGGCAAATGTGGAGTAGCCCCCAAGGAGGGTTTGCGGATCGGGCGGTCCAAGAAGCGAGCCACAATTCTTATTGGTTCGCTGGCTTTGCTGCGGGCTCAGTTAAGCGTGTAATGGGCCGCACTCTTGAAGCGGATGTATTGCCATAGCTCTAGAGTTCCACACAACAACTCCACAATTCTACAAGTCTACAGCTACACAATTCTACAGCTTTAGCTTTGATAGTCTCATCGCTGTCAGCGATCGCAATTAGCAAATCGCCAGGCACCACCTGGCGGCCATGATATGTAAACAGAAGCCACAGTTAAATGGCTACTTTTGCTACACTGAGCGAAAAGAGCAGTAGCCAATCAATATCTCATTTCATTTTTAATATATAATATTTATTTTTATATTATAAAATTGTAGTATTAATTATTTTTCTTAAAGCTGTATTATTAGGAAGAAAAAATTCTCATTATTAACATTTAAATGAATAAAATTGAATTGAATTTTTGTTTTCGTTTAATTTACAACTACTTTTTGTTGTTTGAATTGCTGTATATATTTTTCCTTTTTGTGGTGCAACTTTTATTATAAATGATATAAATAATTGAACACTTGCAAAATCTTCTGCATGAGCGTTATGAATTGTTTAGATTGCTCAAATTGGATAAAATGCATTCTGACGACGCCCAAAAATATGATTAGTATTTATTTTGTATTTATTTTTGTAGGTAAGGAGGGCGTAGCAACGCTCGCCAAGTAAATTAGTTTATTATACATTTTGGTCATAGTTTCTACAGACAGTTTAAAATCTAACCAAAATATTGACGTTCAACATAAAAATGCTTAATGTACATAAAATATATTATTTTTAAATTTTACGATTTTTACAATTTGCAGAAATTAGAAAAATACATAAAATTAAAAATGTGAACACAAACATTTCTTTTTTTTTGTTGCCTTTTTTTGTAGTTGAACATAGAATAATGAGGGGTTATTCCCAAAAGAACATAAATTCCTGGTAAATTAAAAAAAAATACAAAAGTAGGAGGACAATTTTTAATAAATAATAAACATTAATTAACAATAAAACACAGCGGCCTTTTTAACCCAATTGCAAAAGTATAAACAGAAATATATACATAAAATTTAGACGACAGAAAAATGTTATTTAATATTAATTGTAAATAAACCCAATGATTGCAAATGTGACAAAATCTGATATATATGTAGATTTTGTTCATACATTTCTCTAGACTCTTCTAACATAATTTGTACACATTTAAAAGAAAATAAATTGTAATTATAATAATTGTGTTTTCGTAGCTATATAAAACATATTAGAAAAGCTATTTCGACTTTATAAAATTTATATAATTTATTCTATAATTCAATCAAATTTTATTTTATTTTTTAATAAAAATGAAACTTTGCTAATAATTTTCTCTCTGTGTTTTCCTATTTGCAGATGAAAACCGCAGCGAACAGCAGCAGCAGCAGCAACCGGAGAAGCCGCAGCAGAACACAGGGAACAACAACGGCAACAACAACAACAACATCAAGAACAACGTCAACGATCTCCATGGGCATGATGTGGATATCGGTGGCATTGGCGGTGCTGGTGGCACTGCCCGGCGAGGCAACGGCACGCATTGCCTTTGAGAAGTTAACAGATTATGATTTTGCCGGTACCACGTATTACAGTGTGAAGAATCTATCGCTATATGAATGCCAGGGCTGGTGTCGGGAGGAGGCCGATTGTCAGGCGGCGGCGTTTAGCTTTGTGGTTAATCCACTATCGCCATCACAGGAAACGCATTGTCAGCTGCAGAATGATTCATCGGCGGCCAATCCATCGGCGGCGCCACAGCGTTCGGCCAATATGTATTATATGGTGAAATTGCAATTGCGCAGCGAGAATGTCTGCCATCGTCCTTGGTCCTTTGAGCGTGTGCCCAATAAGATTATACGCGGTCTGGACAATGCATTGATCTATACTAGCACCAAGGAGGCCTGCCTCTCCGCCTGCCTCAATGAGAAGCGTTTCATTTGCCGTTCCGTTGAGTATGATTACAATAATATGAAGTGTGTACTAAGCGACTCGGATCGTCGCAGTTCCGGTCAATTTGTCCAGCTGGTGGATGCCCAGGGTACCGATTACTTTGAGAATCTTTGCCTGAAGCCCACACAGGCGTGCAAATATATGCGTGCCTTTGCCAATGCTCGCATGGGTGTCTCCGAGGAGAAGGTGGCCCAGTATGTGGGTCTGCATTACTATACGGACAAGGAACTGCAGGTGACCTCCGAGTCGGCCTGTCGCCTGGCTTGCGAGATTGAATCCGAATTCCTGTGCCGCTCCTTCCTGTACTTGGGCCAGCCACAGGGCGCTCAATACAATTGCCGTTTGTATCATTTGGATCACAAGACTCTGCCGGATGGACCCTCAACCTATCTGAATCATGAACGTCCATTGATTGATCATGGCGAACCCATTGGACAGTACTTTGAGAACCAGTGCGATAAGTCAGCAATTACCCCAGGATCTGAGAACTCACCACCCGGCACTTTGGATAAGATCGATACTTTGCCCGTTAGCCTGGACACCATTGAGGATCCAAATCTGACCAATATGACACGCAACGATGTCAACTGCGATAAGACCGGCACCTGCTATGATGGTAAGCTACATTGATTATATTTTTTATAGAATATATATTTTAAACTCAAGTTGATATTCAAATGCACAATCATTTAATTGGAAAGAAATGTAATCCAAATATTCATCATAATTTATTGTACTTGTCGATCGTCGATTGATCTGTATTAGCATTTGCCAACAAACACAACAACTCAGTAAAAAATATAATAGAATCTACGAGTATATAAAAAGAGTTAAAAAAAAATGTAAAGGTATTTTTTCAATTGTTCGTAATTGCCAGGAGAAGGTTTCCAGAAAAGGAAATTTCCAAAAAAAAGTCGCTAGCGCCTCAGCAGATGTACTCACTGTTAACGTTTACAGCACTGTTAACATATAGAGCACTGTTAACGTATACAATACTGTTTACATATACAGCACTGTTAAAGTTTACAGCACTGTTACAACAATCACAGTAGGCAATATTTTTTAAATGAAATAGAAAAATCACAGTTGGCTTTTTGGTTTTTTCACATGAATACGAATTAGGTTACACTAATTGTACGTTTACGGACGTATCGCCACTAGAAATAATATATATGGCAGAACAATGTTTGCCAGATCAACTAGAATATGATTAGCTTAATTTTTGTTTTTATTTTTTTGAAGCGAAGGCGTAGCAACGCGCGCCAAGTTCACTAGTATAGTATAAGAACCAATTTATGCTTTAAATATATGTTTTCACAGGAAAACTGATAAATTTCAGGTCGAATTTCTGTTATTAACAGATTTTTATTCGCATTAGCATTTGGCAATTTATGTTAACAGCTACGCAAATGCCAAATGTTATAAAAAAAATATCGAGTACAGTAGTAGTCCAGTTCAATAATTGTGCTATTTGTTTTTAAATACTTATATAAATTTAAAACATTTAGCATTCAACATCTGAAAAATTTAAGCATTAATTTAAAGGAAAGGTATATTATAGGAGACTGGATGTGTGTTAGGTGTATTATAAAATAAAAAAATATATCAAATTAATTAGCCAAGTAGACGGTAGACAGGATGCTGCCCAGTATCTCTTCAGATGTTTCCGGATTTGGACATAAATTTACCGATTATTGTAAATATCCAAAAATAAAGTTAACAATTTTAACCGCATTTTTTTCGATAGATTTATAGATAATTTAAAAAAGATTCAAGCTAATTAAAAATAACTTTGTTTTCCCTCTTTCTCCGTAGTCTCTGTACACTGCAAGGATACTCGCATTGCCGTTCAGGTGCGCACCAACAAGCCATTCAATGGACGCATCTATGCCTTGGGACGCTCGGAGACATGCAACATTGATGTGATCAACTCGGATGCCTTCCGTTTGGATCTGACAATGGCCGGACAGGATTGTAACACCCAAAGCGTGGTAAGTGGCAGGCCAAACAGCTTTCTGATTATAATTACATATATAACTATATTTATTTCACTCTTCAGACTGGTGTCTACTCCAATACGGTGGTGCTGCAGCATCACAGTGTCGTTATGACCAAAGCGGATAAAATATACAAGGTGAAGTGCACATATGATATGAGCTCTAAGAATATTACATTCGGCATGATGCCAATACGTGATCCTGAAATGATCCATATTAACTCATCGCCGGAGGCGCCACCACCAAGGATTCGCATTCTGGATACACGTCAACGTGAGGTGGAAACTGTGCGCATTGGAGATCGCCTCAACTTCCGCATCGAGATACCCGAAGACAGTACGTAACTGAGCTAATTCAATAGAGGAGATAGAATAAAATGTTTTTCTTTTATTTTTATAGCTCCCTATGGCATTTTTGCACGTTCCTGTGTCGCTATGGCCAAGGATGCACGCACTAGCTTCAAGATCATCGATGATGATGGCTGCCCTACCGATCCAACCATCTTTCCGGGCTTCACCGCCGATGGCAATGCTCTGCAGTCCACCTATGAGGCATTCCGTTTCACCGAAAGCTACGGCGTCATCTTCCAGTGCAATGTCAAGTATTGTCTGGGTCCCTGTGATCCGGCTGTATGTGAATGGAACATGGAATCATTTGAGTCTCTAGGCAGAAGGCGGCGTCGTTCGATTGAGAGGTGAATATTATTAGCATAAAAAAAATAAAAAAAATATATTTTTCAAGCAGACCTGTTCTGAATAACGCTTTCACATTATTTTCATATGAAATTTACGATTTATTTCACGTTCATTTTGTGTTCTGTGAAAGTGAAAGTGAAATTAAAAGCAAAACTTTATATGCTTTATGCTTAAACTCTCTCTTTCTCTCTTTTTGTTTTAGCAATGAAACCAAGAGCGAAGATGATATGAACATCTCGCAGGAGATATTGGTCTTGGACTTTGGCGATGAGAAGCGTGAATTCTTCAAGGCAGATCCAAGCACAGACTTTGCCAAAGGTAATTTAGAAACAAATATATAAATTGTATTATTTAACCGTTTTTAATTAACATTTTTTGACTTACAGACAAGACTGTCACCATTATCGAGCCATGCCCCACAAAGACGTCTGTGCTGGCGCTTGCCGTAACCTGTGCGCTCATGATCCTGCTCTATATCTCCACATTATTCTGCTATTACATGAAGAAATGGATGCAGCCGCACAAAATCGTAGCATAAGTTTAGGCGACAAGAAGACAAGACAAGAAAGAAACAACAGATATCGAGTTAGAAAAGAGAAAACAAAAAAAAAAGGAAAACAAAAACCATACACAACAAAAAATTGTCACCTACACACACAACAACAACAACAATACATACATATACCATATTTCTCTCACACACTCTGTGTTCCCACATAAACATATACACACACACACACACACAGTGAATCGCTATATCTATCTCTCTCGCAATGTGCGCTCTCTTTTGTGTTATGTCGTCGCTTGTCAGCGCTCAGCGCTCTCTCGCCTGCCGCGTCGGCATGCACAAGAGAGAGTTCGGCAATGAGAGCAGAAGCGCAGATGGAAGCTCGGCAAAAGGAAATTCCATTGAAATAAATGGAACCCGAAACACAAGCCGAATCTGAATCCGAACACACAACACAACACAACAAAAACAACTGACAACACACTGAAGAGAGCGTCTGCCCGAACTAGCTGACAAGCGTATATTTTTTGTTTTTTTTTTTTTTTTTATTAATTTACTATATATACAATTTATTTATTTATATTTATTTAGATTTAAAGCGTGAGATAATTTCCAGCAAATTTGGTAGCGAAAGCGAAATAAATAGATTCGCCTACTCTTAGCCTATTTTTTTTATACTTATTTTCTAACAATTAGTAGACAAAGCAATGCGAAAAGCAGAAAACAAAATGAATTGCACATTTACAATTATGCGAAAGACTAATTTACAAATTTTAAAACGAATGAAAGAAAGTAAGAGAGAGAGAGAAGAGAAGAGAAGAGAAGAAAATAAAAACGCATAATGAGAACTGCGCGCGTGTACTTTCTATAAAGTTATGAAAGAGATGCAGAGAAATGAGTAAAAGTGAATGAAAGAATAGAGATAGAGATAGAGACAGAGAGAAAGGGAGGAAGATAGATTGAAAGACGAGCTTATGCGACCCATTCACGGCGTTAATTGCTTTCGTGTGATTTTTATATATTTACCGTGAATGGGGCACATTGAAGCTCAATCGATCGATCAATCTCTTTTGTAACTTGTATAGAGACTGCGGCCGCAGATGCACACACACACGCACACACATACGACACACACACCCACGCCCAGCTAGTTTCCCAAACACACACACACACACACGCATACAAACACACGCCCACGCACGTACTCACATTTATTTAATTTAAAAAAAAAAAACATAAAAAAGAAGAGAAAAAAAAACAACAAAACAAACAAAAAAAAATCATAAAGAAAGTAGTTTAAAAAGCAATTAAGACAACAAAACGCAATAAACGGCAAAACAGAAGCAATTAAATAAACATGAAGAAGAAGAAGAGGAATACTGAGCGATCAGAGAACAAAACAAAAAAAAACTAATTTCATATATAGAGTGTGTACAATGAAATTGTGCTTAATTGTATTGCATTTATTTAATTTAAATATATTTATGATAATAAAGAATGATAATATAAACGAATCGGTTCGCTTTCCAAACATAAATACATATTCATAACTTTACTTTTTTCTCAATTTTTTTGAACACAATTTTCCTTTTTAAAAATTGATAAAAGAGGATTCTAGAATCGTACAAATTTATGTAACAAGCAGAAGCATATATGTTCAACAGGAAGTAAGTATATACCAAAGTCAGCTGGATCGAACAACAATATCATATAGCTACCATAGCAACGATCATAAAAACAATATTTATTTGAAAAATCAAAACTTAACTTGTCACATCGATGTAGAATTATGATCTGACCAATTCGGCGAAGTTTCATCAAAATCGGACCATATTTTATAGCCCTCATATGAACAATCGGTCAAGATTTTAGAACTAAACTCAACAGTTCGATGTAGAAATATTACTTTTATAATCTGACAAAGTTTTATCAAAATCGGACCATTATATCATGTAGCAGCCATAGCAACAATCGGGTGTAATAATTAGTTCTTCTATTAAAAAACTTTTTTGTTTTTCAAAATATCAGAACCAAACATTACAGAGCGATATTAAAAAATTATTTCGTACATTCTGATCAAGTGATTAACATCGGATTAGTATATATGATATACTATATATATATAAACGATCGGTTAAATATTGAAATTATTAGAAGACTATTGCAAGGGTATGCGCTTAAATTTATATTAAATTAGGTTAATCAAAAAATGTCACATACAGGGGCGAGACGTGTAGATATAGCTGAAATATACAATACACAATAATTTATTTACTTAGGTAAAAAAAAGCCTTGCAAAGATGGAATTGAACAAATTGTTACATAACATGCCCATAAAAATATTTATTAGCTTTACCTATTTGATTTAATGATAGTCAAATCATCTTTTCAAGCTACGAGCTATGCATCCTTCAAACGTCAGTCGAAAATTTTGTCAGTCAATGAAACTGCAGATCCTTGCGATTGTGTGCCTCCGGATCCGTCATACATAGGTTATATAATTTAGTTAAATTCGCTTCCCATTTAACCCATGTCTGATTCTTCATCTGAGTGGCGGTAAATATACACACCTGAACAGAATAATAGGTACAGGTGCTCTCCATTTTTATAAAAATTCACAATTATTTCGATAATTTTATAGGATTATTAATAGAATTATCTAAAAATTTGCGTAATAATGTAAATATTATTATTTTTTAGGGGCAAAATAATGGCATAATTTTAATTACCTGATATCGTTGTTGTTTTTATTTATATAAATATTAAAATTTCAGACTTTAAGCCTTTAAAATAATACTAGACATTTTAATCTATGTAGTATAATTCCATTACTTGAATAGTTTAAAAATGATGATAGTCCAGTCCGGCATTGTGCTTGAGGTTGGCGCAGATTATTTAAAAGGACTTTTGAAATGGCTGAACATAGACAAAATATTGCTGTAAAATTAACAATTAAATTAAAATAAAATTCGTTCAATTAAAGTTATGCATTGTTACAGTTGCACTCTGCTTTTGCATTTCAATTGGAATTTTGTAGGAAATATTATTTGTTTGGTTATAGTTTTACTGCAGCAATTTCATTAGCATCTCTACATCTCCAATGTTATATGTTCCTTCCTTTCTAGTTAGCCAAATAATCCACTTCAATCTTAGTCTGCAAATTTCAGAGATTATCAGGCATATATAAACTAATTAAATTATTCGTTGGTAAAAAATCATTTATATTATTTATTTATAATAAGTTAAGTTGTACGCTTCTCGGAGTACTCATCTAGCTTAAAACTACAATCTTAAGATGACTGACAGCGATGTGGACAAAGCAGGGAACATAAATAACGAATATTTTATATTAAATGTACAAATTTTTTTATATAAATTGGATATTTTCTGGGTTTTAAATAAAACTTAGACAATAATAATTATTTTTGAGTAGCAAAATAAAGCTCTAAATTAATCGTTATTGAGTTTTATTATATTGCTCAAAAATAATTATTATTTCTAATTTTTAGTATATAAAAAACTGAAGTATTAAGAGTTATACAAGAATCGTGTTTTTCTCTTTTCTATAAAAATAAAATACAATCGTTTTTTACGTTCCCTGCGACAAAAAACAAACGCTGCCTACTTGCACATTGGAATACTTAAGCCTAATTGCCTTAGTCTGGAGTATTGAGTGTAATATTAGAATTTTGTGGACTGGACGGCATCGATTGATAGCTGAATAGCTCTGGCTGAGGCTTAGGCTTAGGCTTTAGGCTTAGTCTTTAGTTGGTTCTCATCTGAGCTTAAGCGGTTGAACATGGGCCACACCATGCTCCGGCACTGGCGATTTAACCGTAGCCAGACATGTTTCTTTGAGCGACTTGCCCGCTGGACGTTTAATGCATTCGTCGTAGTAACATTTCTCCACATTATGCAAAAATTCAACAAGCAGCTTGGCATCGGCGCCATTGGGTCCGGCAAAGTATTCACATTCGTAGCCATGCAGCTTGAGGTCCCGCACACAACAATCAAGAAATTCCGCATTGGCCGAGTACCAATTGTTGTGGCGTTTGAGTGGAATGCCCAAACGTGTCCGCACTATGCCCGTTAGCCAGGTATCGTCTATCCAGAATATGGGCACACGTTCTGCCTCGGCCACAAGCCTGGCAGCAGTGGCCACATTGGTTATATACAGCCAGCCGGATAGGTAAGCGGGATATAGAGCATGCGGATACTCTTGCCGTGTCACATACCATTTATTCGCCTGCAGTCGTATTGGTGGCTTTGCATCCAGTACATATCCAGCCAGAAGTGTGCTGCTGGTGGCCAAGGCAGGCTGTTCCACTTCCAGAGATTCGAGATAACGTCGCAAATGAAAGACATCATAAATAATATCATCGTCTAGCTTGATTATAAACTTGGCACGCTGCTGACACTCTCCGGCCGCCCAGCGTAAGCCCATAACATGCTTATAGCTGAGATTGCGATAATCTTCAATAAAATTGCCCTGCAATAGATCACCAAAGCGTGACTGTTCGCTAACCAGCTGCTCCTGTGTCAAGTAACGCTCATGTGCGGGCAAGGCGGCCAATAGAAAGACGCGCTGCAGCCCAATCTCGGCCAACTTGCTCTGAGCTATGGCCTGGCGGTGGGCGGCGCGCAGTGCATCATGGCCCGCATACGAGGTGACAATCATAATAGCTATAAAAAACAATAAACAAATAGTTAAAAAATCAAGCAATGTAAAAGTTGTTAACAATTACCCAACAGCTCACGTTCCGCGCGTTTACAAACATCGCTGGGCAGCAAATAATTAAAATTTGTTAAATTTAACAGCGAACCAGTTTCAGTTTTAATGTTAATATTAACGCCGCTGCCACTGTTATCCTCATTGTCGCTGGCTGGAACTGGTGGCAAGTGTACCAGAAATTCATCTCTTTCCTCATCTTTGTTATGGGCTGAACTCTCACTTAGATGATTTGATATATAGCTAATGCACAATATTATGATAACAATTAGCGATATGACAATTGGCAGCAGTCTGCGGCGCATCTTCAAACATTCTATTGTCTTAGTGTGTGTATGTGCATTGAATGCAAATTACTAATTTAATTGAATTAATTAATTATTAAGATTTAAAACAAATGCAAAATTATTCAAATACACCACACACATACACACACGCACACGGAGCCATACACATCAGCAATAAGACCTTTGTTTATGTTTATCGATATATCGATAGTTTGTTTAGTGAATTACAACAATGGTAGATTTAACTCAAGATTACGCTCTATTCGAGCGACTGCAATAGCTAGTTGTGACGTCATGAACGTTAAATTATTTATTTTTATTTATTTGGTTTCCTAGCACTACAATTATGAACTTATAATTTAATGTGCTAGTCACTACAAATTATTAGTAATAATACATCGATAAGCTGTCAACTGAACTACAACAATGGTAGATTTAACTCAAGATTACGTTTGATACGATTGATTGCAATAGATTGCATTAATTTGAATACATAAATAATTTTTTTTTATAGAACCACAATGAGCAAGCCAATGCTTTGATCACCGATCCACCGGCCGCTTCGAGTGTTCATTAAGCTCTTATTTTCTTGAGTTTACTCTCATGTTGTTGCTAGCTGTGACGTCAGCACCGTTAAATTATTATTAACGATATATCGATAGGCTGTCAAGTAAACTACAACAATGGTAAGATTCGACTCAAGATTACGCTTAATGCGATCGACTGTTGTGACGTCATGGCGCTAACAAATTCTATCGTTTATATACAAAAAATTGTTGATGCAAGTTATTTAATGAAATTTATTTATATAGCAAGCAGATACTATAATATTAGCATTAGTTTAAAATGCGTTGCTGCATACTGAGCGCCCAATTTTTTACTTATTTTTCATTAAATAAATCAGAGCCTAAAATTGATACGGCCACACTGATTCTTGCAATTTGTGCTTCGCGCCCATTTTTATTTTATTCAAAGATTTACATATACCATTGCTAAACTAACAAAAAAAAAAAAGAAAATTAATATTTTCTTAATTAATTTATTTAATAATTTTCTTTTAATTATGTGCCGCACTGCGTACGAAGTACAACGCGATTTTGCGCTGAGCAGCGGCCTGCGTTCCGAAATCATTTGGGATTCGTAAGTTGTTAATTTATTGCTAAATATGTATATACATTAAATGTAATTAAAACTATTGACAGGCTATCGCCAGACCAGTCAGATGTGCTTAAGCTAAAGATTGCCAGTCTTCTCTGTGAGAATGGGGAGAATAATGATGCTATCGCAAAAAGGCGCCAATTGCTGTTTGACAATGTTTGGCGTCAAAGGATTTATACAAATGGAACGCTGCTCTCGGCAATTATCTATGTGCTGGTCACTACAGAAACAGATCCACAATTGGCGCTAAAAACCCGGAATTTTAGCTGCCATCCGGTTATACGCACGCGCAAATGCATACGGCCGGAGGGTGAGAATAGCGAGGGCTGCTGCATGATGTTCATTGATGAGCAGGCACGCGTCTATGGCAACTGGGATAAATATGTGCATAACAATGCGCTGCCCAAGGGCACTATGATTACTCCCAAACATGGCATCTATATGTTCAGCAATGATGATGAGCAGCATGTGAAATTGCAAGTGCTTGCAACGCCAGCAACATTTATTAAACAAAAGTTACTCAATGCGGGCGACAGTTTGGCCACAATGGGCGGCCTGGTGGCCAGTTTACCTGTGGCAATTGGCATGGCATTGCCCGTAGCTGGTCCCATACTAATGGCAGCCACTGTTGTGGGTGTCACCACGGCTGCATATAATACACTACGCTCAACGACACAGCTCATAGATCGACGCTGGCATGGCCAATCGACATCTTTGAGCAACAGCGAGGCACGCAGCAGCTGGCTGGGCATGGCTGGTGGTGTGGCCGGTTTGGGTGCCACGGGTGCCACCAAAGTGTTGTCTGTTATGAGGAATAAAACGCCAATGGCCGCTCAATTGGCCGTCAAGGGCGTCAGTGTATCCTCTGTGGTTTTATCCGGCACGGGCGTATTGAATAGCGCCTATGATTTATATTTAAAAATTAACGATGATCAATCGTTGAGCAGCTATGATGTGCTGCAAATTGCATCCAGCCTGTTGATATTTACACATTCGTTGAATAATCTACGAATTGCCGCCAAGATAAGCGATGGCTACAGCCTACGGCGTGCTTTGCGCCAACAATCCCGTAAGGCTTTCGATCGCATCTCCCAGGAATCCAACAAGTTACACAGCAATTCCGTTGGCAAAAAGTTCAAATTTGATATTGTGCGCACACTCAACGATATACCCTACAAGGAAACACTGCGCACTCTCCATCAAATCCATACACATCTGGCACAGGGCGCAGTGGGTGCAGCTGTTCTATTGCCCAGCTTTGTCATCTTGGGCGCCGGTGAGCAATTGCGTCTGGATGTGAATCAGTTGGCTGGACAATTTGGCAATAAGTTTGTTCAGCATATATGTAATTTGGGCAGCTTTACGGACGTACTCGATGGCATGATCAGATACTTTAGTGATCAGGCAGTGCAGCTGCTCCTACAGCTCACACGCACCTTTGTGGAGCAGAATGTGGATAGCATTGATCGTACATTAAATACATTTGTCTCCACGGAGCAAGTACTCTATCGCATGCTGATGCACTGCATCAACAATTACAAGAATTGTGGCGTTGACTATTTGGAACAGCATCGTCACGAGATCTTGAATATCACATCCAAATACTTTCAATCTCTGCAGCCGGAACCGTCCAGTGGACAGAAATGCCGTAAATACAAATGCGCCGTATGTCGTGGCGTCTACTACATAAATCGATTGTAAGCCAAAATTTAAAAGCTAGCATTTTATAATTAAATATTTATTATGTCTATATTAAATACGCAATTTGTAATGTGATTTGACATGTGATATGTAGGTTTCAATTTAACATGTTTGACTAATAAATTTAATTTAATGTTGTCTATATTTAATTTGACATGCAGGTGCCTATTCACTATGGAGTTTTACTTTTTTTGTCGAAATATATTATTTTCAATTTAAATCTGAAAAATGAGCGCCATATCCAAGTGCTGAGAATATTTTTGTAATACTTTCCAGCATTACCAAATATTCATTTACCAACACTACTTGGTGACCGCCAAAACCAAATTTATAAACGCAAAATGAGCATATTGACGCAATGTATCAACTATCGTAACTCGCTTGTCTGCAAGTATTTTTATATTTTATTATATCAATTATTTTGGCAAAACAGTGAAGCTGCACTGTCGAAATTCCGTTTTCTTAACAAATTCGCATATTATTACATATTATTTTTGCGCGCTTTACAAATAGTAACTAAATCGATTATATGTAAATATGTCAAGCTATGTCGCCTTGGATTAGATTTTAAGTCATTTGACCTTTTATGCATATTTTTGTGTACATGCTTAAAACGACTTGTTGTTAAAATGCATTTAAATGCGACTAAACTTAAGCGGGTAATGCGCTCTTTTTGTGCGATTTACAACACTAAGCAAAGAGTTGGCCTATGCAATTGCCGCACACTGAGATATCGGCGCCATTTTTTTTCTCGTCACTCGCCACTCGCTAAATTACTATCCGCTACTCGTCGAACCTGGCACACGCGTTTTACAAACCGTGCTTTTTTTCGCCCTCAGTTTATTTTTTAGTGTGCGAATTAAACAAGTTAATTACACCAACAACAAATTGAAGTGCATGTGCTAAACAACTGGCATAATTAGTATACTCTGCAAATTAATGCCCCAACAAATTGTATCAAATGCGTTCGTGTGCGTTTTTTTAATGCCGAATGCAAAGTACGACGGCGACGCATAGTTCGACCGCAGCGCGACGTTGATGTCAGTTTGTGTGTGTGCAGTAAAAAAAAAACGAATTGCGAAAGAGCTAAAAGGCAAGAGCCAAAAAGACAAAAAAAAAACGTACGGTCAGCAATCAAACAGGCGGGCCCAAGGGAGTGGAAAGGCTGGCTGTGTTAAAACAGACAAAAGAAGCGCGCGCGCGGCATGCAATGTGCTAAAAAAGCAATAACAGCAGCCCATCATTGGTCATGAGGAGGGGGTAAGTGTGTGCAGGCGGCTGCCGAAGGTAGCGGCGTGGCTCTGTTACATATGTATGTATGTACGAACTTGTACATATATATGTACAAAAAACCAAATCAAAATTGTAAAAGCATTTTCAAACATTCCAAAATCTAAACTAGTTAGCTTAAATATCAAGCCCCATATATAAATATCGACAACAGTTTAAATAAATACAAAATTAAACAATAATTACAATAAATTCTCGTTCGCCTTACAAGGTTAATATAATTTCAGTGTTAAATATATATAAAGAAAGAAAAAAACAACGATAAACTCTACGATCGTGGCGCCAAAGTGCAAATTAGTGTTGGTCCAGTAGCAGAGCATCTAAATTTGAGAACAGCAGCAGCAGCAGCGGGCAGAGCAGAGCGACGCGTGTGTTGGAATCTCGTCGTGACACACACACACACACACACGGAGCGAGAGAAAACGTTTTGCATTTGCACGACGAGACAAACACACACACGCACGGTGTATTGCAACAGTGTGGCCGTGTTTCGTTAGTTTTCATCGTTTATCGTTGGTTTTTTTTTTTGTATAATTCGCATTTTGGTATTTGCGTGTGTGTGTGTGTATGTGCGTACATGCATTGTTGCATTTTGTGCGTGTACACAAGGAACGGTGCCGGCTAAAATCCAATAATGTCCACATTTGAGGATGGACAACAGCAAAATAAACAATCACAAACAAGCCAAACACACCTAGATGAGGCGTCCGAAGGCGGCAGTGGCAGCGGCAACAGCAGCAGCAACAACGTGAGTACAACTGCCAGCACCAGAGGGCGCTCTTTAAATAAACTTTAAATTCTTATTACTCCCATATTTATTTTTTATTTTACATTTCAGCCCTCAATTATGAACAAGGTAAAGTTGCGCGTGTCGAGCATTGTGCCGGATTCAGTTAGCAAATGGTTCTCACCCAAACGGGAGGGCAGCCCTGCTGTTGCCACACCAAACATCGATGAGCAGCAGCAGCTGCAACAGAATGGCAGCGCAACAACATCAACAACAACAGCAGCAACGGCTCAAAGTAAACGCAAACGGAGTCGTCGTCGCATTCAAATCGAACGAGACGATGCACCCGATATTATTGATGATAGCATCGATGCTCAGGATCTTAACGATGAGGAGGTACAACTAGCCGATAATATAGCCGAGCATGATCTTGCCGCTGAGGATGAGCAGACGCGTCGCAGCGAGTATAATGTTAGTTTGTTACGCAAGCGTCAGTTAGTCGCGGCGGCGGTGACGGCGACGGCGCGTCACACTAACGATGACGATGACGATGAGGATGACGACGACGATGATGTCGAGGAGGAGGACGATGATGATGATGATAATAATGATGAGCCTAACTATCAGCCACAGCTGCCAAATCGCAGTGTCGGCTCTCGCATGTCAAAGTTCAATAACAACAACAACAACAATACGACAGCACAGCCACAACAAAAGCGCCTGCGCCTGGAGGTAAGTTAGAAATCATACCAAGTGATGTTCACTCTAATGATCCATAGGGATAACGATAACAAAAGCAACTTCGATTTTGATAAGTCAAGTTATTGTAATGCCGATAAATAATTGAAAGTGTAATGTGGGAGTTTTATTAATCTGGGATCTTAAACAATATAATTTATATAAACAGAAAAACCAATTAAATTTAATTAAAATCAAAAGATCGATTTGACAGCCATAACTTCGTTTGTTCTTTGATTTATCGACTATCGATTTGTTGTTTATTTATTAAACTTGATTTTTGTAATTAAATAATACTTATAAATCGAATCTATATACAACAATTTAAATCCAAATTTTATTATGTATTAAATATCAAGATATTCGATATTTTTATATGTAATATCGCATTAAATTAAATTTAAAAAATATATATACGAAGTATCAAACATTAGTAGACTTAAAAAAAAAAAATTATATATAATAAAAAATATTAAATTTTTTTTTGTACATTCTATAAATAATACAGACAAAAAAGTATCGAAATTGAAGGCATTATCCACTATTTTTTTGTACTATAATAAAGCTTTAACAAACTCTATAAAATATAACAGAAATTATAATTTTGCAAGAATCGAAACATCAAAAAAAAAAAAGGATGCAAAATTATGATTTTATTTTATTTTTACTTTTCAATAGTTTTTACTAAGATTATTACTCCACACATTATAAGAACTTGACTGAAATATAAATAAATATATATTTATTTTATTTTTTTTAATTTTTTTGTATTTTTAATCAAATTTTTTAATCAAATAAAATTATTTTTTTTTTAACAGCAACAACAGCCGCATTCATTAGAAACTACATCAACAACAATAACGCCTCGATTTAACGCGCTACGTCCACGTCCTCAGTTGCATGCCTCAACACCAGCTGCCAGTGAACCTCTGCGCAGCCATGCGCCACCGACTCGCTTAACATATATGAACCTCTATGGACATCAGCGTACCCGTGAGCCAGCCTTCAATTTTTTAGCGGGCAGCTCAAGCAGCGAGGCAGCTGTTGCCACCAGCGGTGATCTGCCAATAAGGTATAAAAATTCATTTAAAAATATATATATTTATATTTATATTAGAGCCTATAAAACAAATACTAATTGTAAAATAGTAATCTAGTTATTTATATACTCCGTTGCTTTATATTTGAAAGAACGAGACGTATTAGTCGATTTCAATTAATAGTATAAACTAGTAAATGAGAAAAATTAATATTGATTTGTATTAAATATAGCTCATTTACTAAAAGCTTGTCAGAACTAAAAAAAAAAGAGTTTCTTCAGAATATACCTTAGTTTCTGCTCACGCAAGATATTTAAATTCAATTCAATTTTATTCACTTAAATGTTATTAAAAAGGATTTACAAGTGGGGTAATAATATAGTGTTCATAAAGAATACAACTTTAGATAAATAATTATTACTACAAAATACTATTAAATACCCATATAGGTATTTAAAGATATGATAATAAAATTTTCATACTATATAAATAACAAGGCGTGCGCTGATACGCCCTCCAAAAAACAAAAAAAAAAACTAATTATATTCTAATTGATCCAGCAAACGCTATATTGCCCCATAAATTATTTCTAGTAGCGCTACTTTCATATAATATCTAATTCGTAGTCATTTAAAGACTGCCCACTGTGATTTTTCTATTTCATATAAAAAATCCTTTCTGCTGTGATTTTTGTAACAGTGCTGTATACGCTAACAGTGCCTATGTACGTTAACAGTGCTGTATACGTTAACAGTGCTGCATACGTTAACAGTGAGAACATCTGTTGAGGCGCTAGCGACTTTTCTGGAAAGTTTTCTCAAAACTTTCTTTTCTAGAAACCTTCTCCTGGCTATTACGAACAAACTGAATAAAAATTTGAGTCAAATCAGCCCAGCCTTTCTTAATTTAAGATATCTATACATATTTTTCGCTTTATTTTCATATAAATAGTTGCAATGAATGCAATGAACATGTAATGTATTAATTCAGTGAAAAAAAAAACCAACTTTTCAGTTATGATTATCTTTTTAGAAAATGAGTGATATGTATATAAATGTTTTAAACTCTTTTATTTTTTTTTTTTTAGAAATTATTTATTTTTCTTCAAATTTATATAAATTTGAATAATTCACCTGATTTGTTTCGTTCGCTAAGCTAATACCCTACTCTCCTGAGGTTATTTATTTTCTCTAACAATGAATTATAATAAAATAATGAAATTCATAATTTTATAGTGCTTGAGTAAATTGAGTAATTTCTAAATGAAATATTAGCTTTGAAAAAATATATATATATTTTTTATTATATTATAATTTTTTATATTAATATAATTTTTTGTAATTTCCGAAACGAATTATGAATTCAACTTTAACGTTCGGATTTCAAACGAAAATCATTTCTGAATATATTTTTATCAACAAATGTATTTGTGCAAGGCTCTAATATGTGTATATATATATAATATTTTTATATTTATAAACTATTACTAAACTATATTATTTATTACAAAACAGTGCACGTCGCGCTTTAAATATTCCGATAATGACTGAACGCCGTGATACATCGGGTCAGCGTGTAAACATAAATGATTTAACACTAAATTATAATCGTCAGCAGCAGCAGCATGAAGAGCAGCAGCAACAGTTGCAACACGAACAGCAGCAGCAGCAGCAGTTGCAACAAACAACAATCAATACACGCGAGGAGCCAAACATTAATAATAATATTATAAATGCAAAGCGTGGAACTGGCACAGATTCCCATTCAGAATGTGAGAGCAATGAGAGTCATACGGGTCGCACATACAACAACAATAACAACAACAACAATAATAATAATAATAATGCCAATTCATTATTTTATGGTAATTTAAATAGCCGCAAATCAATTTTTAATACAACAAATGCAACTGCAACGCCCACACATTATAATTCAACGCTCTCGCTTAATTCATTCAACAATCGTCGACGTTTCAATGCCTCAATCTATGGCAGCACATCAGCATTGAGCGATAGTCGTTTATTGAGCAGCAGCTCAACGACCGCAGGAGCCAATGCAGCGGGCTCATTATTCTATCAAGGACCAACAGCCTTTGGCGGCAGTTCGGCAAATAATCGTTTCTTCAGTAGTCAAGGCAATTTGAATCTTATCAATTCGGGTGGCAGCTCACCGGCTCCATCAAATAGTGATAGCAATTATATAAATGCTGCACGTGGTTTTCTACAACATTATGGCATGAAGTCAATTGAAATGCGGCCGCGACAAATAAATATGCCGCCCGAGGGTAAAGCGAATTTATCGCACACGGCACAGCGTATAATCAATCTACTTGAGAATCATTCAACGCCATTGATGGAGGCCAAAAAAATGGGCAGCACATTGCGTGAGCATCAACAGCAGCGTACAAGTCGCCAGGCTGGCAGTAAACCCTATTCGTATCCCAAATTATATAATTCAAATACAACAAGAAATCATGGAAACGAACAGCAGCAGCAACTACAACAGCAGCAGCAACAACAACAGCCACAGCAACAGGAAACAACAACTAATACCAAATTGTTGGTGCCAACAATGTTGGAGCTATTGGAGCGACGTCGCATGCAACGTATTACACCAATTGCGCAATTGCAAACGGAGCAACAGCAGCAGCAGCCAGAAAAACAAAATCTAAAACAGCAGCAGCAACAGCAAACTTCCTTTAGATTAACCAACAATTGCTCAAGCAATGCAACAGCAGCCACAACAACAGCAGCCGCAACAATGGCCACAACAATGACCACAACAACCGCAACAACATTGGGCAACTTGAGTCATACAAATAAAATGCGTTCACGTTTATCGCATCAAACGCGCAAGGATTCACGCCTTGCCGATGATCAATTGCCGCCACCGCCCATCGAATTGCCGGATATACGTTTTCCTAGCATGGCAAATAAGCCAAACTTTGATTTAATTATATCACTGCCCAAGGAACAGCATCAGCAACAGCAACAACAGCCAAAGGCAACAACAATTCAAATACCTGCGACAAATCTCAACAGCATTAAAAATGTTTTCAATTTCAATGCGCCGCTGTCATTCAAATGCATTGAACAACAAAATAATGCAACAGATAAGCATATTAAATTGAATTTTAAATTTGATTCGCCCATAACATTGGCCGAGTTTAATCAACCGCAACCAAAATTATTGCCAACATTAGCTTTTAATGGCGATGCGGCGGCCAAGCAAACAGTAGTTGCAACTGCAACTGCAACAGCAACTAGCTTTGGCTTTGGTGATCAATTTAAGAAATCGTCTAGCGAATGGGAATGTGAGGCATGCATGGTGCGTAATAAATTGGAGGCAAGCAAATGTATTGCCTGTAGCACAAGCAAGCCACAGGCTAAAGTTGCTGCTGCTGCAGCGACAGCAGCGCCAACTGTTGCCCTTGGCTTTGGTGATCGCTTTAAGCAGCCCACAAATAATTGGGAATGTGATGCTTGCATGTTGTCTAATAAATCAGCTGATATTAAATGTATTGCCTGCGAAACGCCGCGTAAAAATCAAAATCAAACAAGCAGCAGCAACAACAACAGCAGCAGCAGCAGCAACAGTTTGCCAATTGTCTCAACGGGCTTTGGTGATGCATTCAAGCCCAAGGCAAATACCTGGTCCTGTGGCACCTGCATGATAATTAATCAAAGCAGCGCTGCTGAATGTGTTGCATGCCAAACGGCAAATCCTAAGGCCGCCGCCAGCAGCAGTAGCAACAGCAGTAGCAACAATAGATTTTCATTTGGCTTGCAACCAACTGCTGCTGCTGCTGCCGCGCCCAAAGCGGATGCGGGCTTTCAGCAATTGATTGAGGCACAAAAGTCAAGCAATTGGAATTGTGAGGCATGCATGGCACAAAATGATATGACGCGCAATAAATGCATTTGCTGTGAACAATTAAAACCAGGCCAAAATGCTTCACAGCAGTCAAATATGTTGTCGGCGCCCAAGTTTATGTTTGGTTTTGCACCCAACAGCAGCAGCAGCAACATGGCAAAACCAGCAGCGGCAGCTACAACAGCAGTTGCAACCACAGCAACAGCTGCAACTATGTTTAAATTTGGTTTTGCTGCGGCAGGCAAGGATGAAGCCGATTGCAAACCAATATCAATTGCAGCTGCAACGGCAGCAGCAGCAGCTGCAGCAGCTGCAACCGCAACAACAACAAAATCTGTTAGCTTTAATTTAAGCAATGAGCCGCAGCAGCAACAGTTGCAACAGACAACGATGGTCGAGGCAGCGGACATGACTGCGCCGGCAAGCAGTAAGGCACCGGCGACATCCAGCATCGGCTTGGGACTATTTTCAGCAGCAGCAGCAGCCACAACAACAACAGCTGCAGCAACAACAACAGCAACTGCTACTACAACAGTCAGCACAGCAGCAGCATTTTCATTTGGTATTGGCAACAACAACAGCATTAACTTAACAACAACAACAACAGCAGCAGCAGCTGCAACTAATACGCCTATAACTGCCACGAGCAGTAGCAGCAACAGCGGCAGCAGCAATACAAACAGCAGCAGCAGCAGCCCTAAAAAGCCCGCAGCAGCAACTGCTTTATTCAGTTTCGGTAGCAGCAGCAGCAGCATTAAACCAGCTGCAACAACAACAGCGGCGGCAGCACCAGCAAATGCTTTCATCTTTGGTCAAGCAGCAACTGTTGCAGCCCCAACAACTACAGCAGCCCCAGCAACAACTTCTTTAATCTTTGGTCAAGCAGCAAGTGTTGCGCCTCTACCAACAACAACAGCAACAGCAGCGCCAAAATTCATGTTTGGCAGCCAAGCCAGCACAAAGGCAGCAACAACAACAACAGCAGCAGCAACTACTACCAGCAACAGCAATACTTTCATCTTTGGCACACCAGCCGCCGCAACAGCAGCAGCAACAACAGCAAGCAGCGGCAACTCTGGCATATTTGGCTCGATATTAGCAAACAACAGCAGCAGCAACAACAACAACACTGCCACTACCAGTAGCAACACATCGTTGTTTAGCTTTGGCAACAGCAGCGGCGTCGCCGCCAACAGCAGCAGCAGCAACACATTTTCTTTTGGTAGCTCTAAGCCAAGTTTAGAGACGCCGCCAAGCTTTGGCTGGCCAACAGCAACAACAGTCGCTGCAGCAACAACAACAACAGCAGCAGCAACATCAACAACTTTTGGTGGCAACATGTTGTTTGGTGGTGCTGCCGCCAATACAACAGCAACAACAACGCCAGCATCAGCAGCAGCAACAACAGGCACAACAAATATTGCCAATGCATCGCCATTTGGTGGCATGACAGCAACACAGTCTCTTATTGGCGGCAGCAATTTTAATGCCGGCAGCAACACATCACCATTTGCCTCGTTGCAAGGCAATTTTAATAATCCATTTGCTCCAGCACCGTTTAATGTATTTAACACAAACAACAACAACAACAATACGGCAACAACAACAGTAAACAGTGCTGCTGCCCCAGCTGCAACAGCAGCGACTGCAACACTAACTGCTAAGCCGGCATTTAATTTTGGCGCCACAGCGGTAAATATTTATTGCATTTTAATTTTTGGAATATAAAAAATAACTTTTTCCCTTATTTTACAGCCAACGGCGGGCGCCTTCAATTTTGGTGCAACAGCAGCGTCAGGGGCAGCATCGAATGCTGCCAACAACAGCAGTGTGGCAAAGCCAGCGTTCAATTTTACAGCAACAGCGATGCCACAGGCAACGACGGCATTTAACTTTACGGCAAATGCCGCAACAGCTGCGCCAGCGGCCAACAGCGATGTAAGTTAACAGAAATGCATTTAACATAAAACCGAAAGCTTAGATTCAGTCAACATTTGTAGTATATAGTTTACATATATGCTAGAAAAGGACGTTAAACACACGCACATCAAAAAATAAATAATTATTCTTATTATTATAATTATTAATATTATTATTGTTGTTGTTGTTGTGTTTAGCGGCTGTTGCAATTTCTATATTTATATTTATTTATTATATTTTTGCATGCTCAGATATGTATATGTATATTTATCGACGACAGTGTTGTTGTAATTGTTATTATCTGAGTTTCCTAGCGATAAACTTAGCTTTCATTTAGTTAAAAAAAAATTTAACTATATGTCTATTTATTTATTTTAATACTTTTCTTTTCTTCTTTTTTTTTTATTCTTATTTCATATTAATTATAATGATATATATTTTTAATTTAATACAACATTTATTGGCTGTTGTCCGGTTTTTCTTATGCAAAAAAAAAAAAAAAAAATGTTTTTAATTGTACTATTATTTAATGTATTCCTTTCTTTTCACTTTTGCTACTCTCTCTTTATATATGTATTGTATTGTGCAACTTTTACGAATATTTGTAATTTTTTTTTGTAAAAAAAAAAAAAAAAAAAATTAAATTTTACGGGCACGGGAACACGAATGCGATTACTCTATCCAAAATTTCTTCTACTACTATTCGTAATACTACTACTAATACCTACTACAACCTACCAACCCACCTACCCAACTACCTACTACTACTTCTACTACTATTGTAACGGTTGGCCAACGAAGGTTTATCCAAGAACGGAACGACTTTTTCAATTTGGCAACACCGCCTCATCTGATGTTGCTGCCGGCGGCGGTGGTATCGGTGGTTTTGGTCCTAGCTCATCCTCGGGGCAAACATCCAGTCAATTGTTCAATTTTACCGCCTCAGCGCAACAAATGCAGGTAAAAAAAAAAGAATTGGAGAGTAAAAAAAATACTAGCTATGCTTATTTATAACATAATCTACTATTATTATTATAGTGTATACTTTATCTATTATTATTAATTTTATATTTATTTCTTCTTTTTTTTTGTGTATTTCTTATATTTTTATTACATTATAATATTATATAGCAAAGCGTAGTTAGTTTCATAACAATTAACGTTTGCTTTACAAATATTTCAAACCATCTCAGTTCTAATACTTCAAATATTCCCATAGTTGCATTTACTTAACGCTTGTTTAATTACTAATAATTCTTGATCTAGATTTGTATATGTTTTAGCTAAATTGAATTATTTATTAGACAATCTATATATATGTATATTTTTCTATGCTTTCTCAACATAGAGAGACGCAAATCTTTCATGTTCACAACAAAATTAACCTTCATTTAACTCTTCTTAACGAAACCCAAACTCAACGAAGCAGAAACATTTCTTTTTATTAAACATACAGTGGTTCTTAGCTTATTTAATCACGAGCAATTTTTATACTTTTAGAGGCAAGCTGTTAAAAATATCGAAATAATTTAAATGCCGAATTTATTATTATTAATTTTGGATTTTAAAGAATTTTTCATCGTTATAACAACTTTTAAATCTAATTTTTTTGGCTTTCCCTAAAAATTCAGAATTTTTTTTTAATATTAATTCTAGATTCTAAATAATCCTTAAGCAATTTAATCACTTTTGGATCCGATTTTTTTGAGTTTTCCCTAAAAGTTTAACTTATCCCAGGCAGTAAAAAACGTGTTAGGCGCGTTTATACCGATATTTATTCGATTTATCGCGGCTATAATGCTTTGAATGATTTATTTGACGAAGCAGGGATTCATATCGACCATTTTTTTTTACCCCACCCAACCCATTATAACCAACTCAAGGTACTATATGGGCCAATTTTAGTAAAACGCTAAACGAAAAAAAATATAAATTATAGCAAAAAAAAAACTATAAAATTGCCCCAAATGGTATAGAAAATTTTATCTAAGGTTTACTTAAAAATGCCACTGCATGAAATAAGCTGTGATATTTAATTTTTTGCTGTTATTTGATTTTTAGGAAGTAAAAGAATTTTACAATTTATTATATGTTTATAATCTAGAATTAATAAAAAAGAATGCCGCATTTAAATTAATTCAATATCTCTGATAGCTTGCAAGTTATAGCCTCTCAAAGTTGCAAAAATTTTTGTCTGCATGAAGTGAGCTAAGAGCCCACTGTACATTGCATGTTAAGCCAACATGTCTGCCAAGCACTGTTAAGTGAAAAAAAAAACAACGAAACTGCTTGTGAACTAACTTAACGAAACACACATCCAACCGGTTCACCTACACCCCATCCGCCCGCTTAACGGATATGTAGATCACCATAAATAGACGAAACATACATACATATGCACTTAAAGCATCTTTTATTTAGAATCCTCTCAATCACATCATATTATTTGACATTCTTACAATGTACATTACACATATTACATTTTCATACAACAAAAAAAAATTAAAAACATGCCAAATAGTAATTTGAACAGCAAAAAATATATATATAGAAATTATGTGCAAATGTTAAAACGAGATAAATTTGCGGCTTTTAGCATATTATTTCATTAACATTGTGCGCGCTTACAAAATTTTTACAAAAAAAAAAACAACTAAACACAAAAACAAAAACCCAAAATATTTTTTTGCAGTCAACGCCAAGTGCTCCTTTCCAATTTAATGTGCCCGCGCCCGCGCCAGCTAATATATTCGCGTAAGTAGTGTAAAAAAAGGACAGCAACAGTAACAGGCTGCGCGTGCTCTTTTCCGTGTAACACAGCCCCACACTGAGCAGAGAGAGAGCGAGAAAGAGAGAGAGAGCGCGTTAGTGTGTGTGAAACAAAAAAAAAAGTGTTTTTGTTTAAATTTGGTCCAGTGTCGAATTGAAACAGGCAAGACAGTCACACACACACACACACGCGCACACACTTGAACACGAAACTTACTCACACAAATGCATTATTAACCGTTTATAAGACAATTGCATTTTATATGTTAATTTGTAAGGCATCTTTTATCATGTTACAACATTTTCTTATTTAACAATATATAAATTAAATGTTTTTGTTGTGTTTTTGATGCACCTTCATTTACATACATACACATACACGTGTATATCATGATATACATACATACATACATTATGTTGCTCATTATTATTTTTATTTGTGTGTGTGTGTGTGTGTGTGTGTGAATATGTCGCGCTGTGTAAAAGCTCTCGTTACAACAAAATGGCTATGCTATGAATTATTTAACATTTCCCGCCCCCAACTCTCTGTTAATCAGTGTTTAGGCTGAATGTGCTTGCAGCGCAGCACGCGTGTCCTTTTTTAAAATTCTTATTGTTTTTTTTACTGTTTTATATGCTTATACTAATGATATTTCATTTTCGCACACAGTTTGAACCCGCCAAACTCTGGCAACGCCACACAGACAACGCGTCGCAAGATACGCGCACCGATGCGTCGTCTGCCGCCGCGGTAGAATTAGAAATGGCCGCTGCTGCTGACACTACGCAACACTGGACGAGGGCCCCAAGGCTGACGGACGATGAGGACGGCGACAGCGACACTGAAACTGAAACTGGACAGGAATTACAGTTGCAGCAATTGGTAGCAACTGAGCAAGTTTCAAGCAGGGCGTTGCAACGTCACAGTAGCGGACTGCACAAGCGGCAGCAACAATTGCAAACAGAGCTACAACAATTGCGGCAGCAGCGGCGGCGACAGCAACACAAATATCAAAAGCCAAGTCTCAACAAATATCGTTTTGTGCGTGCCAACAGCAGCGGCGGCGGCAGCGGCAGCAATAGCAGCAGCAGCAACGTCGCAGCATTAAAGACAAATACAACAGCAGCAGCAGCAGTAGTAGCCAGGGCTGCCAGACAGTTTAAATACAACAGTCTGGCCAAACGGAAAACGCTCAAAAATAGCAACAATCTACAATGTAACCGTAGCATTGTCAATGATAGTAATAACAATAACAACGAAGTAAACGACGCAAGCAGCAACAGCGCAACAGCAGCGGCAGCGGCAACAACAGCTTCACATGTCCTGCGCAGTCGCTACAAACTGGTGCGGCGAAGCAGCGCCGCTGACTGAACCAATAAGAAAGAAAAAAAATGAAATGTATGGAATGGAACGGCAAGTTGTGCAGCGCACAAGCAGAAAAGAGAAGAAAGATAAAAGAAACGAGTGGAATGCGTAGCAGCGAGTAGCGGATGGAAAATAAAAATAATTTTTGGAAATCATCTTTACACACACACACACACTATACTATAGTATATATAAGTTTGTTATTTAAAACATTTTTTTTTGCGCTCTGGTCAACATAAGTAAAAAATTTAAATTTTAATTAAGTACAACAACAGCAAAAGCAGGCAGCAGCATGATGCGCAAGTCTTCTACAAATTTAAGTTTAGTTTGATTAATTGAATAATTTGTTTTTATTTTTTTCTTCTTTTTTTTGCATAAATAAATTTTTGTTGATTTGTCAAATTTTAAAAAAACACCCAAATAATACATATATTATATAAATAAAACTATATATAAAGATGTCGAAAAAATCTGAAAGCTACTAAGAAAAAGAAAATAGAACAACAACATTGTAAATTGTAATCTTTTTTTTTTTGTTGTAATTACAAATTATTATAATTTTTGTTTTGGTGAACTTTAGCGCTTTTTAAAAACCATAAGAAAAAATATATATTATATACATAAACATATATTTATAAGAAAAAAGAAAAACAGAAAACAAAAAAACCCTTTAAACGATAATTATGTAATAATTATGTTGTGAAGTTGTAAAGAAAGTGTTAACATAAAAGAATGAAAGAGAAAAATAATAATAATAGCGCAAAAACACTAATATACATAATATATGTATGTACATTAAATATGGAATCATTTGTTTAGACAATTTTTTAAGTGCAACAACATTGCCGACTATATAAAGATGTGTAACGGAATACGGTTCGAAACGGTTATTTAGGGAAGAGAGAATGAAACAAAACAAAAAACATAAAAACATAAAAAATAAAAATAAAATGAGATGAAAACTATAAGCGCATTATGTGTATATGTATGTCATAGTTTTTTGTTGTTAGTTCAGTTAAGATTCACTTCCGTTTCGATCGGTATATATAGATTGATTGAACCTACATACATATATATATAAAAAAAACAGGTAACAAATGAGCCACAAAAAACAACAAAACAATTTAGCAGCGTAACAACACTATTATATATATATACATACATATATATATATATATGATTAAGAAACGACACATAAACAACTACAATTATATATATATATATATTATGTGCGTGTTTTTTATATGCATACATACTGAAAAATTTAACATAAGATTTAACAAACAAAACAAAAGAAGAAAACAAAACTGAATCCCGAAGTCTTAGTGTTAAGCGACTCAAAAAACAAAAACCAGGCAGTTGACAATTTGAAATCATAATGTAAATAAGTAAATATACACGGTATGATATTTCAAAAACGTGAAAAAATATCAACTTGAATGTCTTTTGAATTTTTTATATTTCTTAACATTTGGCGCTTAATGTTAAAATAATGGGTGACAACAGAGACTGTCAGTGCTGGAAATTACATGCAACTTTTGATGGATATCGATATATATTTTGAAATCGATAAGTAACGACAATTTTATTTATTGTGAGCGTAAATTGGAACAGATTGAAGTATAAAAGAACTAATGTTCTTAGTCCTTTCTAAGCATAAGTTTATTACTGGGAATGTATAAATGAAGCGTTGGATTTTGCCATTTTAACATCCTCTAATGAAATTTTTCCGGTCATTATTTGTCATAAGCTTGAATCGGTGCAAACATTTAATTTAGCGTTCTTTTTCCGATTACCACATTCATGGGATCTTTAGAAATAAATACTGTCTGTATTCGTGTTCATTAAAAACCAGGTAATCGGTGAAATTAAAATTGGAGAAATTTATTATTTATTTAACGGGCAGGAGGGATGTCCGATCTCACAAGGAATATATATTATTGATGAAATCTGTATGAACAACTACCATACGCAGGTCAGGTTTGTTTCACATTTTCGATACTATTTTAGTTTTTTATTCCACAATTTGCAGTCACAATTTTAAAAGTTAAAAATTTAAAATTTCTGCTTGATTTTCTGGATGGTAAGCTGCTTGAAATTCGAGCACAAGGTTCACTGCTTGATTTGATTTAAATCAACATTGGGAGTTACTACTATTTCTATGTAGTAATTGCTTAAAAAAAAATCAACAAAAATCCCTAACAAATAAATTATTATAAAATTCTAACGTAAACTTGCAATGTGTAACGCAAATATAGCAATGTTAACGCAATGCGGAGTTAGCTAACGCAAAAAGGGTAAGCTATCGCAACACAGACGAGACAGCTATCGATATCTGCAGTACCGATTAAATATAGAATATAAAAATATTGCTTAAGATATCGATATGTGGATACGATATCAACATCCCCAGTTAACAGAAAAACGCACGACAAACACAAATTCGAGGAATTACGCACGGGTGTTTTTTCGTAGCTCAATAGTACTATTTGTTTATTTTTTTCGGTTCTAACATAAATGATGCACACATTCGAATGCAAATAGTTTTTAGTGAAATTTGTGTACAATTATAAGCCAATTGCATATGTTAGATATTAAGATGGATATAAGATGCAATCAACGCAGCACCAGCAACAACTACAACAACAATAAGAAACACATCAACAACAACAACAAGGCTGACTGACTACACCCAAAAACGCAGCAACAACAAAAAAAAAGAAAGAAGGAAACAGTTGCAGGCGAGGAGGAATAACAAAACGACAGGAAAATGAAGTAAAAGCGACTGAAGCAACGGAACGGCACTTCAGTTGCAGTTGTGTAGTGTGGAGTACATATTGAGCAACGCACACACAAAAATACACTTACATACATATGTACATAAATAATTACATACACAAACAAAACGCAACACACAAAGAGACATTTGCATGCATGTGTGTGGGTGTAGCAGCAGCAGCCCAGCTCCAGCGTATAACTTCGTGTTCGACAGTCGTCGTCGTTTTGTCGTTGCTTGTTCGTTCGTTCGCCTCGTTCGCCCCGTTCGTTTATTCGTTTGTTCGCACGCTCGTTGTTTGTATCGTGTTGTTGAAGTAACAGCATTCGCCTACGCAGCAGCGCAGCGCCAGCAGCGACAGGCTAAGGAAGCGGTTTAAGAATGCATGGGCATGCACAAAGTACGAAACACGAAACACGAAATGCGAGAAATACAAGAGAAATGCAAATTTAACAGAAATTGAAGAAATAAGTGCAACGGGTTTCCAATTCAATTCAAAAGCATTTTAAAATTCAAAACGTAGTCGCAAATTTATGCCAAAGTTTCTACATTGCAACGGATCAAAAGCGGTAACAAGCCGTACGGGACGAAGGTGGGAGGGACACTAAAGAAAGAGCCCTAAGGAGAAAAAGAGAGAGAGAGCGCCGAATCAGATCACGTCCAATTTAAGCTTCAGCTGCAGCAGTTCCTTTGTTGTTGTATTTGTTATACTATTCCCCCATTGCTCCTCCGTCATAATATGGATTGTGGTGCTCTTGCCGCGCAGCAGCAGCAACTATTACTACAACAACAACAACAGCAACACCAGCAACTACAATTACAACAACAACTGCAGCACTCACGACAACAAAACCAACAAAATACGCTCAATTGCCTTGAGGAAACAGCAACAAATGTAAGTTTTGTACACAGACACACACTACATACATACAAACATACATATGTACGTACATATGTTTGTATGCATGTGTGTGTATTTCTCTTTTACTTCCACTTCGCATTCGCCCCCACACTCAAAACAAACCGATGCGTTTCGCTGCTCTTGCTCTTCTTGCAGTTTATTGGTTTTCTTATTAGATATTTTTCATATGAGTAACTTTGGGCATGGAGTAATTATTAAGGGTGGTGCCAATGCGAATGCACAGTTACCAGTTGACTTTGTGTAACAGAAAGCAATGGTAATTTAATAAATGTGACCAAACAATTGGTAACTGAAATACCACTTAAAATAAATACATCATGAATTTGACAGTCGCGGCAGCACTGCAAACGCAATGCAGCGTCGTCGCTGCGTGTGTTTGTTTGCCTTTTCCTTTTGCGCTTTGTTTTTGCCGCAGCGCAATTGTCTTCGCCTGCGTGTGGGCTGACAGGGAGACAGGGGGGGCGTGGCTGCTAGCCATGTGCAATAAATAATTTAAGACCTATGTGCTTATGTATGTGTGCGTATGTGTGTGTGTAGAGGTGGAAGGTGAGTCGCTTGTGGGCAGGTACAAAGTTCATACCGCACAAACTTGAAACCTCTTGCAACATTTTTTTTTGTTTGGTCTTGGCCAAGTTCGCGAAACGCTAAAAGGGGGCAACTAGCAAAATGAATGACTCAAACACTATTTAACCAACCGATGATTAATCTCTGCGCAGCTGCTGCGCTGCTGCTGCGGCTACTGCGGCTAAAAAAAATATGTGTAACGAAACAAAACAAAAGAAAACGCATTAAAATGCTCGACTAAGACATACCATGTACAAACTGGCGTGTTTTTAGTTTTACTCGTTTTGCTGCATTAAAATTTTATAAATATCTCAAAACCTTGTTTTAATCTCCATTTGAACTATAAATTTATTTTTCAACTAATTGGAGTCCAAAAATTCTATTATCTATTGATTTATTGTCTTTATTTAATTTAAATTGCATTGCATTTTTATATTTTAATAAAAAAAAAAAACATGTAACTATTATATAGTCGAGTATAGCCAATCACATAATTTAAGAATACCTCATATTTAAATAGATTTTAGAAAACAAAATAATTCTGTTACAAAGAGATTTAAAAAAAAAAGTAATATAGAACAACCTTTATGCCTCATTTAGTGTTAGCTGAAGCTGGTTGAGAATTATAAGTGCACAGGTGTGCAACAAACAGCGACTGCATACTTTGCAAATCCTTTTTTTTATTTTTTAAATTTTCATATATTTTTATTTTTTGCTAATTAATGAAATTATAAATAGTAAATTAATAATGTTTATAGAAACCAAACTTAAATTCAATATACGATTATATGTATATATATATATTTTATTTTATATATTGCTTACGAAGAGGCCAGGGCTCTGGTTCTTAGGTCCTGAGGAAGGTATAACTTAAATCTTTTATTTTTCTGGCCCTAGAACATGGTGCCAGCGTTTCTAGGCCAGAACTACTTGGACTTAAGGAAGTTCCCCTTAAGTGGGATATTATAATTTCTTATTATGGTAAAATTGGTACTTGTTTTCATACTCTAAGAATATAAAACGAGAAAAAATGATCTTGTTGAGAACAGAATAACCAAAGATTGATCGACTGTTCTTCATTTTGGAACGTTGTTTTATATTTTTTAATATTTTTTAAAATTTGCACTGAATATTCAGATTATCAGAGAGTTGAATTGAAATGGTAATAAAAATTAAATTTTTATTATTTAAAACTCGCAAATCTGTCAAACTTCAGAGCGTTTTCGTTTTATGGAAATTAGATTTTTATTAATCGACCACTATATCATATAGCTATGGAGGAAAAATCGAAGACACTTAATTTTCATGAAAAGTATGAATAACATTTTTGTTATTTAAGATATCAAAACCAAACTTGGCATATTTACGATGCATATTTACGATTTGTACAATCAGACCAAGTTGACTACTATATCTTGTAGCTCCCATAGGAACAATTGTGTCAAAAATTAGTTATTCTATTCAAAAGTATTTAAAATTCTTAGAAGAACATTACAAGGGTATATAGCTTCAGCGTGCCGAAAACTTCCTTATTGTGTATGCACATTTTATATATCCTTTCTGTGCACTTCAGAAATAGAGGGTATTAAAACAACAGTTGAGAAGTACCGACGACGTCGCTTTAATTGCCAGATTTGTACATGGTACATACTTTTGCCCATTACTTTCACCGTGCATATAAATTCTAAAGCAACAACTAACAACAACAATAACAATAATACATCAGCCAAAAGAAGTGAATGAAGAAAAGAAGTTCAAAATAAAATTGTATATACAATGACAACAACAACAACAATAAAACCAAAGTTATTCGCGTTGACGTATATATGTATGTATGTGTGCAGCAACAACAACATTAAAAAGCAGAATAAGCAAAAGAAAAACAACGCATTCTGTTGCTTCTTCTTTTCTTCTTGTACGTTCTTTGTTTTTGCCGAAGAGCGGTTAAAAATCTTTCGTTGTTTTTACCTTTCCCCGCGCCATGCGTTTCTCGCAAGTTTTGTTTTCAGTATACGTACGTGATTGCAATAAAATTTAACTGCAATTACGTGTCGCATGCTTTGCGTCTGTATGTGTATGTTTGTGTCAAAAATGGTCAACACATAAAAGCCGAAAAGAAATGGTCAAGAGGGGCAACAAATAACATTGAATGCCTCAAGGATAAACGCAGCATGCGAACACTAACGGCACATTAAGACCAGGTCCTGTTGTGCGTGTGGCTGTGTGTGTGTGTGTGTGTGTGCTGTGCGTGAGTAATTGCTAGCGCTGCCAACCTGATTTGCAACGTGCACTTGGGCAGCGCTTGTTTTTTTGGTAATGAGTGAGAAGGTTACCAAAAAAATGTGTCACCAAAATGTTTAATATTTTAAATTACCAAAGTTTCATATATTTGCACAGTTTCGCTAAGCATTTGTATATCTATAATAGTTTAACTAATTGATGGCTTTTTATAAGCGTATTTGAATAACTTGAACTCTATTTCTTTCATTATTATTTATTTGAATCACATGAATTCATTAAGCCTGTGACGTCACAGCAAGACCAGCACAAATGCCGTCGCGGCGTCAGCTGTTACCTTCCATATGCTGTCGCAATGCGCTGCAAGAGTGTGTGTGTGTGTGTTGAGAGCGTGTGTGTGAGAGAGCGAGCCTTAATAGTGAGCGCGTCGCCGTCGTTGCTCGCATTTATTTGTCGACCGATGCGCGCACGAGACAACGACAAAGCGGAAAAACGAAACGGACGGCAAAAAAAATAAATTTATTTTTTTTTTTGGTTGTAAATTATAAACGCGCGCGCGGAAATTAAAGGCGACAGATTAGTTAAGTTAAAAGGTTTTGTTTTATGTTGTCGCGTAAATTTTTATTGCTTAACTTGCAGCTTTTTTGTAATAACTTTTTGCCGTCGCTGTTGTTGTTTTTTTTTTAATTGTTTATTTGTGTCTGTGTGTGTGAGTATATTAAGTTCCTTGTAAAATAGTAACAAACAAAAATAACAATTAACTCCAGCTGCTTTTGTTTATACAAAACAACTATACAAAACGGGTGTGAAACGCGGCAAATGAAGCAATAATTAAAAGTGCCTTTTTTTTAATTGAAGAGCAGAACACAAACAACAACAAAAGTAGCGGGCGCTGCTGCTGCGCCACTGCTGCTGGCAATCGAAATCAAATTGACGTTAACATTGACGCGGTAAGAGCATCACATAAATACATACATATGCATTAATTTGTGTGTGTGTGCGCTCCTGCATAAAAACCAGTGCTGCGAATTGATGATAAAAATAGCCAAAAAAAAAATTATAAATAATAATAGCTGAAAAAATAGCTTATTATTATATTTTTCCTAAACTTTGTTATATCTGTAATATCAAGTACTAGCTACTTTACTACACAAATTTCTAATTAATTTTACAAATACCTGTAAATATAAATAACTCTCGCTTTTATGACCACTAAAAAAAATGCCAGATTTAACGTGATAAAAAGCTATATTGCCAACGCTGCATACAACCCTGTTTGGCTCCCCTGCAAAAGAACTGTTAAACTAAGGACAGAAAGAGAGAGAGAGCAAGTGTGCGATGAAGTTTGCAGAGAATTTTGTTTGTTTTTGTTTTTGTTTTTGGCAGTTAATGTTAATGCGTTTCGCTTTTGTCTTGTGTGCGGGGGCGACTGCACATCGACGTCAGTTTTTGTGCTTTTATGTTCCAATCAATGTGGCAGGCGGGTTGGGGTTGGGCAGTAGGCAAGCAAGTGATAGGGAGCATTAGTAGGGGGTTGTTAAGAGGGTTTGCCATATGCCTTATGCTTTTATTATTGTTTACTTCGTTTCATTTTGTGTCTTATCTACATCGGCCACACACTTTACAACAAGCCGCAGACAAACACACACATACTCGTACTATATAGTATAGTGTATCTGTGTGTGTGTATATTTGTAGTTTCATTCAACTTTTCTGCATGCGGCAGCTAAATTTTCGTCTCGGATATGGCAACGCCACAAAGTCTAGTCTCTTGTTTTTGCCGGTTCTTTTTTTTGGTGGTTTATTTATTTTTTTTTTTGCCAAGTCATATGGTCTCTATATGTGCGTCATCCTGCCACCCGCAGCAGCACCCGCATCTCTCATACTCTTTCATTCTGTTATTATTGGTGGTGTGGCCGTTTAATTGCTTCTGCACGTTCATCAAATATTTGCTCAACTCTTTTTAATTACATTGCCCACTACACACACAAGTGCACGCATATGTATGTGCTATTATACCCTTTCACACGAACGCGATTTGAAAGGAAATCGTATGTGTGTATGAGTGTGTGTTGAGTATCGAAGAGAACATAGCACAGTGTGACGACATTTTGCAACAATTGGCAAATAAGGCAGATGCCATAATTTTCTTATATAGTATAATATGAATTTTTCATAAATTATGATCGTATAAATACTATTTTATATATTTATATAAATAAACATTGCAAATTTAAATGAGACCTTAAGTGACCAATTTATTAAATAAATCCCTAGACCGACAAATGCACAAATACCCTAAATATCAATTGTCAAGTAGATAGGCCTTGCAAGAATAAAGAACCAAACAATATACACAAACAAAACTTCACATAAAGTTTCAATTCAATTTGTGCGTATAATTGTGTTTTTCTTTTTATTATCATTATTATTATGTACTACCAATACTTTTCTACGCCTCTTTTAATTGCTGATCAGATTCTGCATACAAATGTACATTGCACTGAAACTTAATTGATGCTGTTTGCCCTGAACCGAAACACAAACATACGTATTATTATCATAATAATAATATTTTTAGACTTCTAATGCGTTGCTTCCTTCTGTGCAGACAATTGAAACAGTTTTGATTCCGATTCGATGTGCGTTTTGATTTATAATTTGTCTTGTATTGATATAAATTGTACTTATGTACTACAATGCTTTGTGTTGCAATTTTATACTATTTCCGAGTTTTAAGTAGAAATATTTCGGCAGCATCAACTTTGTACTCCACAAGGTCATGCCTTGGCCCACTGTGCGTTGGAGGTTGCCAAAGCAAGAAGTAAAATCGCTCATTTGAGCGCATTTGTTGTATTTGCTGCTGTTGTTGCTGCTGCTGCCCGGCAATAGCAGTGTAGCCGCAGTCGCGGTCTCTGTCGCAGTGACAGTCGCGGTCGCAGTTGACGCAGCATCACAGTACCCATATGACTTTTGCACACATGCCTGGCTGCGTCGCATTGCCGCTGCGTTGTTGTTTTTAGTGCTTTACTTTTTATGATTCTTATTACACGCTTTGCTGCTTATGGCAGGCTTTGCTTTGCTTTGCTTTACTTTACTTCATCGACAGCGACGTTGACAGAACAGTTTTGTCTTTTGAATATCTATGTATGTGCATAGTGTATGTGTATTTATGCGGCTACTGCGGATGATGACGACGCGACATCTCTGCCGCTGTTCATTTTAAATTTGTCGCGTTGTGCGTTGCTGTTGTAAATATTTTATTATCGCTTGTTTCCGTTTAGGAACCAAAATGGGGGGGCAAAAAAAAAAAAATAAAATGTGTGTGCGCGTATGTACATATGCATACTTACACGCATACGCATACATATTTTAAATTCTTTTGTCGCCATATTCATTTCGAAATTATGTACTTGGCTTGTTGCTTCACACGACGCTTCGTCGCGCATCGCCCATTGCCCCCCCAACCCCTTGCCCCTTGTCAATTTAGTAGTTATCTGTTTGTCTATCTATCGAGCATATACGTATGTAAGTATGTTTGTATGTATGTATTCCATTCCATACCATTCCGTCTGACTTACATGACTGACCCTGTGCATTTCTTCTTCTTCTTCAGATGGTGGGAGGCAGAAGAAACGAAATAAATAGCAATAATTTCGTGTACTTTGTCGTAACATTCTTGCGTTTTGATCTTTCTCTCTTTCTCCCTCTCTTTGTCTTTTTATTACAAAATTAGCGTAATATTTTGTATTTGTATTGTATTTATAGCTGTGGTTTTTCTTTTATTTTTATTTTTATATTTTTTTTTGGTCACCGCATTTGTAAATTATATTTAAACACGATTCGCTGTCGCCTCGCATCGAAACGGAATGGAACGGGCTGTGTTACCAATGTGGGCGTGCAGTGACCCAATTTCTCTAATAGATTGCATTTTGCCACAGTTCTCTCTTACACACACACACACACAGAGAGATAATAGCTAACACACATACACAACGGCATATGCACACATGCTTTTTATTTTATTTTTTTCTTTGGGAATATTTGGCGCATTGAACTCTCTCTCTCTCTGTCTGTCTCTCTCCGTCTGCCCAGTTGTTTGCCCGGTCTGCATCCTCTTGGCTATTTAATCTCATTGCTATAGATCTGCGAGAACCCATTGCAAACATTTTGAGCTTGTTGGCATTTCCTGCTGGGCAAATATAACAAAGAGGAAAAACAAAAAAAAATAATAAAATTGTCGCAGTGTTTGCAAAATATGTAATGACCTCACATTGCAGTTGCTGTTGCTGCTGTTCTCATTCCATATTCGTTCCTTGCCATTTCGTTTCATTCCATTCGTTTCAATTCCCATTAAATATCGCGCATTTCGAGTTCCCAGGCCGCCTTTTGCTAATTAAGTGCAGTACTTGACTTCGTCTAAAGCTCACAATAAATATCAACAAATTGAGCACACACACACACACACAAACACACATGTGTGTGTGTTTATATGATTATACAGTATAGCATACATATATATAATTTATATGGTCTTTTAGCACATTTGCTTGCTGTGTTCCGCATTCCACGCCTAATTGCCATTATACACGATATTAACAAAAAAAAAAAAAAAAAAATTGGTTTTAATTTTAGAGCAAATGTTAAATGTCAAAAAAATGACGATATAGTCTTTATATCAAAGATCTATTACCCTAAAATCATACCTTCTATATTCTATAATGAATAGAAATCATATCGATTATTTTTGTCGATATTTTTCGCATTTATAAATCATGCATTAAAAGATTATTCATGCTTATTTTAAAGTTTAAATTAACATTTTTAACTCAATCTCCAATAACTAATTAACGAATTGTCTAATTTTATATTTATACATTTTAAATTCTATTATCAATAGAAATCATATCGATAATTTTTCATCGATACTTTTTCACATTATTCTTGCTTATTTTAAATTAAAAATTACAATTTTCAGCTCATTCCCCACTAACTAATTAAAGAAATATCTGATTTTAAAATGTTTTATTACCTTTTTAAAATTACTATGTTCGGAGTCGAAAATCAGCTTTTTTTTCCGGAATCCGCGAACTATTATAGCTATAATTGACTCAAATGTTTTGTATACAAAATGCTGTTGCATAGTGTAATGTTAATGAAAATTTGACAGGTTTTAAATAATTACATATTATAACGATCGAGTTGTTCAGAGTTAACACAAATGTGTAGATCGTTCGAATGGTTTTAATTTCTAAAATACATATTTTTTTTATCCCCTTAAACTGCTTGAAAAATGTCATAACCAAGCAGTGTAGCTGTTATTTGAATTGCATTGCTTGTTTGCAGCACTTTTGAACTGCTTGAAATTTAAATATAATAATTCAAATATAAAGTGTTACTTAGTCGGGTATAGTCTACTATACGCTCTTATTATAGATCAAGAAAAATATTAATTTATTTTTAGGGCTTTTCCCCGAGTTAGTTAATTGTTTTTAACCAAAAACAGATTTATTTACTTATAACTTTTCATATTACTTTTTTTTAATTAAGTCGAAATATTTTTAATTTAAATAATTTTCCCATAAAGTAAACGATACTAATTCATTTTCTTAGACTGCCAGCTGTAACTGCTGATTCAGAAATTGTTTTACTTGCTCTCATTTTTCAGTTTTTCCCAAGAGACCTAAAACAACCCAAAGTACAAAAAAAGAAAAAAAATTAATAAAAAAAATTCCCCCTTGCTGCATGCAACTCCGCGTACACTCACATAAATCGACTTGTAATTTGATTGAGCTGCAATAAAAATTTGTCAAAAGAGGGGGAAGAGAGGTGTTCTTCTATTGGAGCATATACATACTATACATACATATGTAATCAGATGCTTTTATTATATTTATTGTATGGTTTGTTGTTGCAGTAATATTATTACTATATTTTCTCATTTTGTTTGACATTTTAATGATTTATAATGCAGTCCAAAAAAAATGTATTTTTTTTATAACAAATGTGTCTCTGCCTCCCGTTTTTAAATCAACAAGTTGATTGATGATGCCCAAAAAAAAAAACTCAATGATCTTGAGATTAGAATTTAAGTAAGTAACATAACCAAGTAACCCCTAAAACAAGAGCACGTCACGGTGTCAAATTACGCATTACTCATTTGCCGGATGGCTACTAACAATAGGCTGCTTACACTGCGAGAAAATGCTAGTGAGAATTAGAAAAATTACAATTGATCTTATTGAATTAAATATGGGCATTTCCATAGTGGCGTTACGTGACAGTCGTACGCCTAAATGTGAAAAAAAGCTAGAAAAAAATCAAATTAAAGAAAAAAAAAATTTTATATCTGAGTAGCAATTTAGCTGAACTATATTTAGTAAAAGAGATGAAAACATTCGTATTTTGCGATTAAAAGAGATAAGCAAAAAACAGTTGTGGCGTTACGTGACAAGAATAGAAGTCGGTTTCGACTTAAAGTTGTAAAATGGTAAAACTCTGCAAAGTGTGCAAGTCTTTTTGTAGAAAACTTTTTTTTAGTATGATTATGAATAATGTAAGATAATTTTTCCGACTATTTTATTAAAAAATCTTTTCCTGTTTTTTTTTACAAGCCTTAGTATAAAGTGTTACGTGACATAAATTTCCACAGTACATTTTGAAGTAATATATGTAAAATTACAATGAATTTAATGAGAACGCGAAAAATTAAAGCATAAATAAATAGAAAAAAATTATATTATTTTAAGGGTGACCATAAATGAAAAGCGCAAAAAAATTCATGATAAATTTTCAATCTATATTTATTCTATATCTATATTTTTTTGTATAATTTTTTCCGATTTAAAAATGTTATTATTTAGTATCAATTATTTTTTTAGAAACGGTATAATTAAGTCGACTGTAGTCTTTAAGGACACTATGGCTTTACCCCACTGGTAAATTCGTATTATTACAAATTTAAGTAAACGAAATTGCATTGAAACGAATTAAAAAAATAAAATACACAAGCAAGATGTCTAAATCAGGAAATAAGACAATTTTGGCTTTTTGGCAAAGTTATATATTTAAAATTTATATAAAAATCTACCCTCTAAATCTACCCTTGATTCTAAAGCACTTCAAACATGAATAACAAGTCAACAGGAAAATGGTTAACTTGCCTCAAAATGAGTCACTGCATCCACCTGCCAAATATATAAAAAAGTTAAGGAGAATTCTAAGATATTTTATTCTGGCAAGGAGGGTATTATAATTTTGTTATGAAATGTAAAAAAAAAATATTCAGAAAAGGTGTCTAAATTCTCAATTATATATTCTTGATTAGGCCGATAAATTGAATCGATATAGTCGATGTCTGTCTATGTCTGCTTAAGCCTGTTAATTATATTTAAATAGTTTTATGAAACCCTTTAAATAATTTTTAATGGGTTACAGAAGGTACAAATGTATTATTATTAAAATAAACAACAATGCCCAAAATAATTCGAAACATAAACTCAAAAATTTATTTGTTTTTCAAGATATCTCAGCTAAACTCAACAGTTTGTAGTTTTATTATAGTCTATGCAATCTAATTATATTAATATAATAACCAGAATCGAATTACTTCATAGGGTTGATGACATTTTTAACAATGTTGCAAATAAAAATCGATAAAAGAAGAAATATGCCGGAAAGTAAATTAATCGCTTAGAGTTTTTTTTTTTTGTAAAAGTGACGATATTTTTGTTTTAAATCAATTTGATTCAGTTAAATGTTAATAATAGGGACTTGGAGGTGAGGTAATGATATAGTGTTCATCAAGACTTTTTTTTTTATTTGAAAATACAGTTTTAGAAAAATAATTAATAACATAAAATAACATTTGAAAGCGGGAAAAATATACAAAAAAAAAAAATGAATAAAGAAGTTCTTGTAAAATTTCTTTTTTATTTATATATGCTTTAATTTTTCGCGTTGGTTTTAAATTTATTATATCCAAATCAATCATATAGATTACAAATTTGTATTTTTGCGCTTTTTATTTATGGTCACCCTTCAAAAAATATAATGTACTATAATATATACTTGTACTATGTTATTTAATTTTTTCTAGCTAGTTTGTGTATTAAAATTGTTTAAAAAATGGCTACAAATTATTAATATTTTTTTTTATTATTAAATACTACAAAATAATATTTGAAAGCGGAAAAATTTATCCAAATAAAAAATTTGTCACGTATTTTTTTGCGCTTTTTATTTATGGTCACCCTTAAAAAAATATATTTTATGTACTATATAAATGTACTATGTTATTTTGTTTTTAAGAGCTAGTTTGTGTATTAAAGTTTTTAAAAAAAAATGGAATGAAATTTTTAATATTTTTTTTTATTATTTTAATAACAAAATTTAAATGCTTATGCTTCGTATACTAGCATAATTTTTTTTTTTAAGTTGAAAATTTCGGGAAAAAAATTCTTCGTATACTAGCAACATTTTTTTTTTTTAAGTTGGAAAATTTCGGTGGAAAATAAATCGGAATTGGGCTTGTTCGGGATCATATTTGCTGTCCGCTCCCATCTCTAATGTTATTCTCATTAAAAAAAAAATCTCTTGCATTAACTGTACTAAAAGATTTCGAGTTAAAAATTCTTTAAGTGTATAAACAGAAGCCTGTAATTATACACCATCCCACACACACTCAGACACACAACTTGAAATGCATCTGTTCTCCATCGATGACGCTGAGGCTTATCTTGATCTCATAATCAGTAGAAGAGCGAATGAGATGGCAAATGTTAGAGAGAGAGAGAGAGAGAGAGAGAGGGAGAACTGAACGAACGTCATTTAACCATTTTGGTAGGGAAGGAAGTCTCTACTCCCAATTTGTTGTTGCTTTTTTTTCTTATTTTTTTTCTTATTTTCTTAGGTCTCTCAATGCATTGTCTGTTAGCCAAGTGGCAGGTGCAACACGCGCAGCCGTTGCCCCGTTTTTTCTTTTTTTTTTCTTTTGTTGTACCTACATACATACATAAAGATATTCCTAAAGATTATACTCCTTATATGCATTATGCATTTTAACCCTAAAGAAATGATATACAAAAAAAAAAAAAAAACCTTGTCCCGATTTCTTGCCGGACACGCGCCATTTAAACACGCGTCATGAGGCAACCAGAAACCAGAAAGAAGCAGAAACAACAGCCCTTACGAAAGAAGAATCAGCAGAAGAAGATATATATGTATATATAGAAAGGGAGCACAAATATTGAACCCAATATGATTTTTTGAAACCAAAAGATTGCGCTGCAGATTTGCTTCTCTTTTTTTTTCATTTCTTGGTAACATTGTTGCAACAGTTGTTGGTTTCTAAGTTGAAAGACAGATGTTTTTTTTTTAAGGGTCGTCTTCTCGTTTCGATGTTGGTCGCGTGTTGTTTTAATGGGTTTTCATGGTTTTTTTTTTTTTTTTGAAGTTTTTGTAGTACAACTTTGTTGTCTGGCCACGCATCAAGAAATCCCATAAAAATTCTTGTCAATAATCAAATCCAGAACATTTTTAGTGGAAAATTTTTTATAAATATTAAGTAATATTATTTTGATTTTTAAAATGCTCAAAAAAATTTAAAAGTTATATTTTAATGCAAAATAAATATGTAATATTTATATTTTATTGCGAAATAAATCTAAAAACTTGGTTTTGACAGAGTTTTGGAGATTGTAATTTGTAATTGTAATTGTAATTTTAAGAAATTAAGAATAATAATAATAATTCTAATTTAATATTTTTTGATTTTCTGCATTAAAATTGACAGAGCCTACTCAGATTAATTTTTAAAATGTCTTTTTATGCTAATTTTAATGTTTGCTATCAAAGTTTTGCAATATTAAAATTTTTATAGATGTAGAAAAGAAAAAACAAACTAAGGAAAATATGAAAAAAAAAATCGTTTCAGTTGGAATAATAATGTTAGATTTAAATTTAGAAAATTTACTTTAAAAAAAAAAACCCCTTTAGTTGAAAGGAAATTATGTAAGATTTTAATTTGGAAAATTTAATTTATTTTGAATAGATTTTATATTATTAATATTGTGTAAAAATCATTTAATTTAAAGTTTACAAAATTTAAATTTGCAAATCATTTAAGAGCTCATGACAAAATTTAAATCGTTTCAATTTTTTATATAGTTTTGAGAGTTGGAAATTTAGAAAGATCAGATTCTATGGGAATATATTTTTTAACTTTGTCAAAATTGTTACAATTTCGATAGAATTGTTTTGTTTAATTTGTGTATATAAATATTTATTTATACATATAAATATCATTTTTATATTTAATTTTTATATATGATTTTTATTATGTATAATTATGTATAATAATATAATTATGTCTAATTTTTTTTTTCGATATTTTATTATCTCAAAATTATATTTCTTATTTCAGCTCAAATTTAAATTTTAATAACGAATTTATTTATTTAAATATAATATTTTTATATTTAATTTTGATATTTAAATTTTTTTTTTAGACATTTTAATATCTCAAAATTAAATTTCTTATTTCAACTCAAATTTAAAATTTACTTTTGAAGTTATTCTAATTTTTACTGCTATAACTTTATTATATTTGAAATTATTTTTATGCCATTATTTTTTTATTATTATTTTTTTCTTTTCTGATTTTAATAAAGTAAAAATCTGTTCAGCAACTGTTGTTACTTAACAAATGTTACGAAAACAACTTTATCAAATGTTGAACATACTTGAATATTTATTTCTGGAATATAATCACAGCAAGACAAATATGCAATGAATTTCCCGTCTTGTTTTTGTTGTTTCATTCTTTTTTTTTTAAGATTACATATAGTATTATATATTATATATATATATATATGGTATTATAGTTATCGTGACATTGAAGGCTACTTAAGTAAGAAGAATTATAAATAAACTTCAATTATTGTTGTGGTCGTTCTCTTTGCTCAATGCGAAAGTAAATACATATATATTTAAAAAATAATAATATATATATATAATAAAAATATATATATAATAAAAATATATATATATATAATAAAAATATATGATAATTGATCAAGTATTGTGATAATATGCTTTTTTTTTTAATTTTTTCTTTGAAGTATTAGCTATTAGCTGGTCTTGTCTATCGAAAACAATATTATTAATCGATTAATATTTTCAGATGATTTTTCACTTGAAAAAAAATTTTTTTTTTTTTTTTTTTTTTGTAATTTTACATAGAAATAGTCGGTTCGGATCTTAGATTTTTTTTAAATATTTTTTTATACACAAATTTAAGAACTATATATTTTATTCAGGGTAATAAATCTGTATTTTTTTTTTAAGTCTCAAAATGCAGATTCAAACAGAGAAGCATAAAAAAATATTAAAATAAATATTATTATTGAAAAGAAGATTAACAAATAAGTTCTTAACCAACTAGACTTTCAGCTTGGATATAATAAAATTAATTAAATATAATTCTATAATATTTTAAAGAAATAATTTAATTACATCTTTTTAATGATAAATATTCACATGTATTTTGAAAAAAATTATTAATAAAAATGTGTGTACATTAAATTATTCCTATCAAATATTATAAATTCTATATATAATTAATTTTATTATATGCATGTATTTTGATATTTTTACTTAAACCTAAATTCAAATTTATATAATTTTATAATGAACTGAAAATTTGGTTGAAAATCTGCCAAGTTTATTAAGTTTCAATTACATTTCGTGGAATTGTGTCGATTTAAAAACATTTTTAGCTATAATGTCATTGGAAATTCCACTTTGGTTAAATGTTGAGTTCATTTTCTTGAAATTTCATATGGTAGCTTTTATTTTGTATTTTTTTTTTTTTTTTTTTGGTTGATTATTATTATTATTATTACAATTTTTTGCTGTTGTTGAAGATTAGGAAATAGCGCACTTGGCCTGTATGACAATTAAGCTGCTTAACGAACCGTCAAGAACTCAATTTGAAATTTGAATAAAGTCGCTTTTTATTTTTTATGTTGTTGATGAGCGACAAATTTGCAAAAATTAAATAAAATGAAAAAAAAAAATTATGTTTAAACATAAAATTTTGAAGAGGATATACTTCATATGGCATGTGTGGCCGCATGTGTTGCCGCATGTGGCAATCAAATGTTAAATTTTATGTATTAATTTAGATTGTCTTTATGGTCAGGCGCTTTGCACGCACTTTTTTATCACACTCCCCGCCCTGTCCCCCTCAGCTAACAACACACACGTCGCACTTTTCGCCAAAGTTCCGTCACATTTTAGGCGTTGTTTTGTCATTTAGATACCCTTCGTAGTGGGCAACTAAGGAAGGGTATAATGCAATGATATATAAATAAAAATTACATATATTTCTTAGTTGAACTTGGAGATTGTACATAAATAAATAATGTCACTGAAATTGTGATTCATTGTTAAAGGAATTTTATTTAGAATTATTTATCACAAATTTTTGAACATTGAAATGTCCAATAACATTTTAAGTCTCGCATAACAGTCGCAAAGCTGACATTAACATTATAACTTACTGTTTAATTAACAGCATTCACACTCAAAGCAATGTTAACAGTCCACAGTACAGTCGCGTTAACAGTCAATGTCTTCATATTAACATTTTTAGTATAGATAGTTTTTACAGTGTCAATAACAGTTTTAAGTTTTAATGTTAAACTTTTGAACTTAACAGTCGCAGTTCCAACAACTGTTACAGGCTCGATAACATTCAAAGTTTTGGATAACATTCATGTTATATATATAATAATAGACACAGTTTTAATATGAAACTATTGATAGCCATAACCAGGGAATAAAAATAATAAAAAAAGGAAAATAATATAATTTTACTAATTTATCTTTTTGGAGTTTTTTTATTCCTAAAATTTTTCAAAAAAATGTTTTTCTTTTTAAATTTTATAATATTTTTATAATTTGCAGAATATTAATATCTTTTAAAAATATCATGTTACTAATTTTTCTTTTTTGAGTTTTTTATTTCTAAAATTGTTCGAAAAAATATGTTTTTTTTTTTATAATTTTTTATATTTTTATAATTTTCAAATATATTTATTTTTTAGTTCGTCTTAGCTTACTATTTTAAAATAAATACCAAACTTGCTATATTTAGCTATAAAAAAAATATCATAATTGGATTTTGTGTTTTATTTTTTAAATAATTAATAAGATTTTAGAGTTTTATTTTTTATTACTCAAAAATTAAAATTGATGTTTATTTTTGTGTTATATTTTTTTATTAAATAATTTAAATTTGCGTTTTATTTTTTGAGTAATAAAAATAACTTAATTAATAATGATTTTGGAGTTTATTTTTTATAATTACAAAAATAATAAATTTTTATTATATTTTTGTGCTATATTTTTTTTTTTTTATAAAATAATTGAATTTTGTGTTTAATTTTTTGAGTAATAAATAAAACGCAATTAATAAAGATTTTAGAGTTTTGATTTTTTAATATTCAAAAATTTAAAATGATGTTAATTTTTGTGTGATATTTTTTTTATTACACAACAATAATTTTTACTTTTCAATTTAAAAACAAAAATATTAATAGTTAAATTGAAAAATAAAGAAAAATATTGAAATTCACAAATTTGCTCCAATAAAATAATCGTTATATAGGCTATAATTTTTTTTATTAAACTAACAATATACAACTATTTAACAGGGTATTCTGTAGTCAATCACGCTTTATATGCTTTTCTTTTAATTTTTATATTTTTTTTTTGGTTTCTATTAATTGACTACGGAAGTTGCTGTAAATGTTCACAAACATGAAAATATATTTATATACTTTAATGTTTTTATATGCAAAAGGGAAATGTGCTTATAACATGGCCAAAACTCCCTTTTGTACAACAGCCCCCCCTCTATAACTTAACCTCCCTTCCAGCCATACATGACGTCATTTTAAGCTTAAGTCTTAGCTCGTTAGTTAAGTGTTGTTTTTAGTGTTGTTTGCTTAGTTAGTTAATGGCAGCTTTTACTTAGTTAATGATTATAATAGTGTGTAGTATGTATGTGTGTGTGTGCTGTACAATAAAGTAATTACAATTACCATTTCTATGACAGCAACTGTTGCAACTTGATGCCTTCAATTAGCTAAATGTCAAAAAACTAATTAAATAAAATATTCTTCAACCCCTCCAGCTTGGAGGTCACTTTGGTCACTTGAGTGCAAAATGTTGCTCAAACTATAAACAAAATATAATCATAAAAAACCACTAAACAATTGTCTAAGGTCATGTTTTAAAAAAAAGAGTTAGAACCGTGTTAGCTAATCGCCCCCAAATTGCTACAAAACTAGAATTTAGGTCAGTTTTTCACGTGTTTTACAAAATATTAGATAAGCGAATTAAATTGATAAGTGTTGAGCTATAAATAATATTGTAAACCATTTATCAATTTTTTTTTAAACTAGACCATTTTTATGGTAAAAGTATTAGTTAGATTATTGATAGGAATTGAGAAAGTATTGAGAAAGAATTGAAAAATGTAAAATAAAATAAATAATAATAATTTTCTCATTATTTTTACAACTGTGAGAAATAATAGAAAAATTGGAAAATTAATAATTTGAAATAAATATAAATATATTGCCACTTATTTAATTTATTGCCAAGTATGGTCTGTAAAATATCCAACGTTTTTTCATTGTTTTATACACCTGTGAAAAATAATAATAATAAATGTGTAAACTCTACTTTCAAGTCATTTTTTACCATGTCAATCATCATTTTAAAAAGATTTCGCAATTTATCGGGCATCTTTAATAAATTAACTTTCTTAATCAGAAATAAACATTAGCATTAGAGGGCTGCTTGTATATTTTAAATGTTCATTTAAAATGAATACTTCTCATTATTTGAGTACAAAATATATATAGAATTGAATGCGTGCTGTATTGCTTACTCATTGTATTCACATAAAAACAATTGACATTCAATAGAAATGAATGAGTTACGATTGAGTGAAAACTACTCATCGGCCAAAAGACCATGAAGCCGAACACCTTCGGCTATTCGCAACGACACAAGCCGAAGTAATACCGATTTGCTGCTTGAGTGCAGTGTTACCAACTTTTTAGAAGCAAAAAAAAGCTGTTTTTGGTGGTAATAAAGCTGAAATTTCGACCAAATAGCTGAATAGAAATTTTATATTTTTTGTTATGTTTATCAACTTTCTTCTGGCAAATGTTTTATAATTCTGTTAATTTAAATATAATTGTTCTCTTTTTCATGTGACTCTGAAGATAAAATTAATTTTAAATATTTTTAAAGCAATTGTTAGTCCAGCTTAGCTCGTATGTAAATAATATAAATATAAAATAAATATAAAATAAATTTAAATTAAATATAAAATAATAAATTTTCAAAATTTATGGCGGTTTTTATACAGCCAAAATCTGCAATACTGCATATTTAATATTTCTTATTTATTTTGTAAAAATAAAAAAGATGAAAAAAGCAAAAGATTTTTTGAAAAATCCAGAATACCATTTGCCCATTATTTTTGGTATTTTTCCCGCAATTGAACTTTGGAAAAATTCGATTTGACGGGGAAAAAAGCTAAATTGGCAACATTTCTTGCTATTCACTCACTCAATAACTCAGTCGTCACTCAGTTCAAAATTCAATTTATTCAATTCCAAGGTACTCAAACTCATTTAATTCATTTCAGTTTGAATGTCTCATTTTTGGTATTTTTCTTACTTTATTTGATATATTCCTCACTTTATTTGGTATATTCCTTACTCCATTTGATATATTTCTTATATTTTTTGTTTTTTATTTTAATTTTTTTTATATATATATTTTTTTTTAATTTATTTTTTTTTTATATTTATTTATTTGTTATATTTATTTTATTTATTATATTTATTCTTTTTTTTATATATAGAAATAATTTGCAAGTTTAGTTATCATCCAACATTTTCATATTGAATTGCCCAAAAATATGCATTTCTGCCAACTCATCGGTTGTCTCATTCCCAAGCTATATATCATACTTATCTAGCAAAAATATCTTATAACACTAATTTTGTAAAATAAGCTTAAATTATGAGCAACAATTGAAGCGAAGGTCACACTTTTATATTTATTATTTGTAAAGAAGTTGAGAAAAACCTTTAAAACCTTCATTCAGAACATGAAGTTTAGAGATATTGTGACCAATTCATTAACAACTTTAACTTGTGTCTACCTCAATGATTGCTTATAATTAGTCTGGAAAAATATGAAAATGAAGCTTTTGACCGACTTCTCGAGCTCGAGCTGAAGGTAAACAACTTTGCAACTGAAATCGATCGCAGCAATTCAAGATCAGCGATCATTTAATATTAGAATAAATACTAAGTACAAAACAATACAACAATTGAATTTAAAATGCAATTTAAAGTTAAAGATTTATTTTTTTTTAAGTTCAAAGATCTTTGACTTTCAATCAGGAGTTAAGAAAAATCTCAACAGGCTAACAACAAGTTATTTATGAAACATTATTAACATCATCATGATGATGATGATCTTTGTTGTGGCTCTTGGCACTTAGCTGCGAGTTGAACAAATGTACAGATAGATATATATATATATATGTATGTATATATGTACTCTCATCTCGTACCTAACCATTTAAGTACATATGTATGTATATATATATATATAGAAACTATGCAAATAGCAGGTCATAAACTAACAAAAGATCGGTGTAAAACTGCGCCACGACCTCAATGTGTGTGGCGCACACTTGTCTTGTCTATAAAGTTTGGTTTTTCAAATACCCATTAAAATTATTGTTTGTTTTTATTTTTTTTTTTTAAATATATTATATTTAATTTAATTTTAATTTAATCATTTTTAAATGAAAAATAAAATGGTGCAATTTTTGAATTACATTTAAGTGCTTTTAAGAAATTTTCTCCTTCATTATTTTTTTTATCATAGAATAGTTAAAAATTTCGATTCCAAATGATTTTATTGTAATTGAAACAGAGATTCAACAGAGTTTGATATTTCCGATTAGTTCTATAAATTGTTAACTTACTATCGATATATTTTTTTTATCGACTTTCATACATCTCGATATATGAAAAATTCTTAAAAAATAATAGAAAAGCGATAATTTAATTACAAGTAAATTATTTAATGCTTTGTTTTGCTTTAACTGTCTTTTATTTGGTTTTTCTTAATCTTTGAATCGAAATCGAAGAACCGATAACATTCAATGCATTCCTAATGTTTGTTAAAGTTTAAATTTTGTGCATCAATAACAAAAGTTTTTCTACTTGAAAGACCAAAGAAATCAACACAATTTTTATGCAGTATTTTATTTAAAATTATTGAAATTATTTTTTATTCTAAATAAGTAAACCAAGATTAACCTAAAAAAATTGTTTTAAAAATTCGGAATAATTTTGAAATATTTTTTTTTTTATTCGTATTTGGTTCTTTTATTAAGCAAAAATATCAAACTTATGACATTTAGCTATAAAAATACCATGATTTTGTGTATTATTTTTGAGAGAAAAAAAACTAAAAAAAACAAACAAAATTCAAATAATATCGATAAATTTTTGTTTTTATTTTTTGGCAAGGTTTTATTTATAATTTTTATATTATGGTTTAATCCAATTTATAAAAAATTTTTTTTTTCTTTTTTTCATATATTTTATATTTTAATATTATTTAAAATTTATTTTTTTTTTATTTATTTTATATCTTTTATTTTATTTATTTTTTTATATTATTTTTTTTATTTTATTTAAAATATAAAATATATTAAAAAAAGGGAAAACATTTTTTTTTATTAATTGGAATATTATTTAATATCAAAATTATAAATAAAACCTTAAAAAAATTCCCCAAAAATAATATACAAATTCTATTGTGCACTGCTTGATTTGAATGCGTACAGGGTGTCTTGTAGTCGCGTATATTTGACTATAACATGCTTACATATTTGTTATTGTTGTTTTTGCTGTTGCTGTCATTGAACTTTGAACAAACGCAGGGTTAACAGCGAATAGGCTCGAAAAAAAACGGGGTGGGTTGGGGGTCAAGGGAATGAATTGCAGTTGGTAATGGCAATTGGTCAAAGCAAATATACAAACATACATATGGACATACATATATATATGGAAGTACTTAATTTTATAGCACTGTGAAGCCAAGAAATCAACGCATCCTCCTCCTACACTTATCAAAGTGCCCCCTCTTAGACTCTGCCCCTGACATTTATCAGCTGCGACTGCAACAGCAGCTGCTGCTATTGACAGATAGATGAGAGGGGGAGAGAATAGTAGAAGGAGGGGCAAAGAGACATGTCATGTCATGTCAACAAGTGCCAATTACCGCTAAGCCTCCAAAAAAATCAAATCTTTGTGACTCACTCGACCATTGAAAAGCCGCCAAGTAAATCTTCAATTTTTTTTTTTTTTTTAAAATTTTTTTTTATTACCAGTTTTTTTCATTACCTTTTTTTTCTACCTGTAAATCAGTAAACAACATTGAGTAGAGTGCATTAATACCTTTGTCATGTTTGTCATGCCAAACAGTAGTTGGAGGGAGTAAAAAAACACCGCCATAAATACTAGAGCTGACATTCTAGCATCCAGAAAAAATGTTTACGAGAAAAATTATTCTTAGCGAGTTTCATTGCAAAAATAGGGCTTAAAAAAGCTAGATTTTAAGTAAATATTTACAATTGTCGGCTTTGTTTTAAGTTTCTTCAAGGATTAACTAAGCTAGTATTTAAAGTAGTATTTTATATTATTGATGAATTTAAAAAAAAATCTTTTGAGGATTTAAAAGGTTATTTGAATGAATATTTAACCTAGTTTGGAATTGTAATTTAATGTAATTTATTATTTATTTTTTATTTTATTTTATTTTTTATTTTTTTTTATTTTTTATTTTTTATTTTTTTTTTATTTTATTTTTTATTTTATTTAAATATTTTAAAAAAAATATCGATAAATTTTTGTTTTTATTTTTGGTCAAGGTTTTATTTATAATTTTGATATTAAATTATATTCCAATTTAAAAAAAACTCTAATATAACCTAATATAATATATTACCATTTGTTCTTTAGATTGTTTTTTTTTTTTTTTACTTAAAACTTTTCTTAATTATGATTCTTATTCCATAAGGAAGAAATTGCGCCGTTTTCAAAAAATATATTACAATATATTTTTTAGATTGTTTTATTTTCTACTTAAAATTTTTTCTGAAAAATTCACCCGTATTTAAGAAATGACGTAAAATATATAAATATTTAAGATTTTGCGAAATTAGAAATAAATTCTATACTTAGTTGTGTTGTTTGATTTTTGTAGAAGAATTCAAATATTTTTATTTAATTTGCGCAAATTTACTTAACTACTAAAAAGAAAAATTAATCTGTTATTCCATAAATTCAAAACTTTGAAGATTTTGTTTTTTTTTTTTTTTTTTGTAATAAAGGGTTGAAAAAATTAATTTTGTCTTACTTTGTTGATCACCATTAATTTCAGCTTAAATGACTGAAAAGTAAAGAAATCTGATAAAAATAGATTATGTTTTTTTTTTGATGATTTATTGTAAAAATTTCTTTAAAAAAAAAATTAATAAATTGAAAGAAAAATCGTGTTTTAAATCTTTTTGCCAAATATGTAAATACATAGAAAAAGTCAAAAATAGATGAGATATAAAAAAGGTATTTAAAGCATCTTTAGAACTTATATTTATATAGAATATTATCTTTCGAAATATTTTGTAAGCTATATGTCTTATTTCCCAGTTGGAAATAGATATAGAAAATATTATGAATAAAAGCATTGTATTTTTATTATTACTCGCAGCTTACATCAAATCGGGCCAAAAAAGAGCGAGATTGAGAATTTATATTTTTAATATAAAATAATAAAATATTCATGTGTGTGTTTGCAAGTATTATTGCAATAGAAGCATTTTCCATTATTGGATAATTTAAAATGATAAAAAATAATTCGTTTTTTTTATTCAAGTTTTTATAACTAAGCATCGACGCTTCAATGCACGTGTCGATCAAATGTACTCAATTTTTTCGCTCAATGTTCTTCAAAAAAATTAAATAATGTGATAAATAGGAGCGTGGACCTGCTTCAATGAAAGCAGGATCGCTACTGAGCTCACGCCGCAGCAGCTGATGACTGACATCGGCAAAGCCTTCGCGAGGCTGCAGCTTCGGCTATAGTGTGAAAAGCCGAATGTGTTCGGCTCGTACGTGCTTTGGGCTTTGCTTTTGATCTTTGGTCGAAGTAAATTTTTTTTTTTTAGTTCCTTTTTGTGATTTTCTCGCTGCACTCTCGCTCTCTCTCTCTCTCTCTCTCTCTCTCTCTCTCTCTCTCTCTCTCTCTCTCTCTCTCTCTCACTCTCTTGCCTATCTCTAGCTAGTTGGCAATCGTTTTGTCGTCGCTTAGTACGTGACTTATGTATTGAAAAATTACTTAACACTTGGCAACACTGAGCAAGAAACAACAACAACAACTAAAACGACAACTCTAAGCGATAAAAACGCGTTCAACTATCAGCAGCAGCACCAGCAGCAGCAGCAGCTGGAATAGTGCCAATCGCAGAGGGTTGCCAAGTTAAGTCGGGGATTGGGAGAGAGGAGATACTATATAGGGGCAGGGGGTATGCATTCGGATAGGGGCCCATCGGCTCAGCTTTGATTGCATTAGCAATTCGTAATTGTTGTTGTTGTTGCTTTTTAAAAACGGAAATGTATAACGTGTTTTTTGAAAGCTTTGCAACTTAATTCAACTTAACTCGCGTCGATTATTCGATTCAAAGTCTCTTTTTAAATGCAACTGCGATCGTGAGCTGAGCACGTAGAGAAAAAAAATATAGAGAGAAAATATTTTACAATTGCTGATTATTAAAAATGGAATTATGAACTGAATGCACACATAGGTCAAGGGTCGTATTATCTATTTATTTAATAATTAACTTAACTTAACTTTTCTCGCTAAGTTTAGATGTTATAAATATGCATAAATCTGCAAATACTTTTTTTAAAATAAAGTCTGTCTGAAACGAGTTTTTAGAGTGCAAAAAATATATTTTTTTTTATTTATTTTTTTTTTACTTATTTTTATTTTATTTTTTTTTTTCATTTTTTTTTTTATTTTTTTTTTTCATTTTTTTTTTCATTTTTTTTTCATTTTTTTTTTTTTTTTTTTTTATTATAATGATTTTATCATTTAATTTTACTGTTATTTTTCATATAAAAACTAATTTTACACCTGATTGCAAATCGGATGTTTTCTATGGGAGCTATAAAGTGGTCAGATTTTTATCAAACTTAGTCAGATTTTCTAGATTATAATAAAACGTCGATCTGAGTTTAGTTTAGATATCTTGAGAAATAAATAAAAAATTCATTTAAGAACTAATTTTTCGTCCGATTGTTCCAATGGCAGCTATAAGATATAGTTGTCCGATATCGAAGATCATTAGTCAGATTGCATAAAACATAAAAAAAAACTGTTAACTACAAAGTTTTGGTTATGATAACTTCAAAAACAAAATAGTTATTTTTCCCCCAAGAGCCTATAGAAATGACTGTCAGATTACGATTTTTCCATTATTTTGACCCAAAACACCTACAGGACTTCAATTCGAAGGTTTGATGTGTTCATACAAGTTGAACTTTGGAGTATTTGGAACAACTTTGCCAAAGTAGGTTTTTCGAAAAAATTAACACCAACAGATTTATAGATCAACGAAAAATTTGGTATCTGTTAAAAAAAAATTTTTTTTTAATGAAACCATCGTGATAGCGCGAAAACTAATGATGCAGTTCGATTTAGAAAGCCCCAAATAGGGTAAATCCGGTTAATTTGGGCTTTCCTTTTTTTTCGACTTGTACAGTGAAATTAATAATAAAAATAAATAGTTAAAATTAATAAAAAACAAAATTATAATACCCTTTTGTAAGGGTATAATAATTAATAATCAAAAATTTATATTAAAAAATAAAAATTAATAATAAAAATTGTATTATACATATATATTTTTTATGTCGTTTCACAAAATTCTTTATGTCTTTTAAAAAAGTCATAAATGTGCGCGAGCTTATGACGCTCGCCAAACGGCGATATTGTGGCGGCGAGATTATGTCGCTATATATGCTGCATATATATTAATTAAAGTTTTACAACGTCCTTTATGTCTTCTCACATCGTCATAAATTCGCGCGAGTTTATGACACACGTCAAACGGCGAGATTATGTCGCTATTCCTTTTAAATGTTGCAAATATCTTAATAAAAGTCTTTTCTGTTTTGCCTTACAGATTAATCAGCTAGCTAGCCAGGGGATCATCGTTGGCGACCTTGTTGCCAGCGAAGGATCAGAGTTAGCAGTTGGATTGGGATTGGGATTGAGTACAGTATCCGGAACAGGCAACAATAGTCCACAGCATAATAAATTGCTGGGAATTGTGGATAATTCAAACGGCGCTGGCGCCGTCAAATTGCGCAAACACAGTGAAAGGACGACGACGACGACGACGCCGGACGCCAAGTCGCACGCCTCGTATCGCATCTCTATGGCAAATTTGGAGGATACACAAGAGTCCGAACTCGATCTAATACTCGGCGAGCTGAGCTTGCTTGAGGCGCAGATCTCCTATGGCGATGCCAGTTTCCTGCCCAGCATTATGGCTGGCAACATTAGCGGATTGCCAATGCAACAGCCACTGCAACAGCCACTGCAACAGCCACTGCAACTGCCACTGCCACCGCCTCCATCCGCATTGGCGGCATCGATATCATCGGCTGCATCATCGCGAACACATTCACGCACAAATAGCAGCATATCGGGCGATGTGAGCACCACATCGACATCATCCTCATCGGGAATCTCAGAGAATGGGAATGGTAATAGTAGTGCTATGGGTGTTGCCAATGTTGTTGCCGGCGTTGGCCATAATGTTGTTGCCAATATGAACATTATACCAACTGGCCACATGACCATGGGCATTACGCTGGGCGTGGTGCAACCGCGTGAACCCCGTACTGAATCTCCCGACAATGATTCAGCATTTAGTGACACTGTCTCGCTGCTGTCCAGCGAATCGTCTGCCTCCTCCAACACCTCAACACAGCAGCAACAACAACAGCAGCAACAGCAGCAGCAACAACAACAGTTGCAGCTACAACAGCAACAGTTGCAGCTACAACAGCATCAAATGCAGCTGCAACAAAAGTTGCAACAACAATTGCAACAACAGCCATCCGCCTCGGCATCAAAGGCAGCAAAAATTCAATTGGCATTGCATAAGCTGGAAAGTGCATCCATTCGTCGGCTCTTTGTCAAGGCATTCACAGCGGATGGCGCCTCCAAATCCCTGCTCGTCGATGAGCGCATGGGCTGTGGCCATGTGACGCGTCTCCTGGCCGACAAGAATCATGTCCAGATGCAGCCAACGTGGGCGTTAATCGAACATTTGGTTGATCTGCAAATGGGTGAGTCCTCAAAAGCCTTGAAATTCTTCAAATTAGAGCTGCAAAGTAAACGATAAATGAAAGTTATCGATATCGATAAATGTTTATAGCAGGGTTGTCAATTGTATAGATTGCGATAAAAATAATTACATATTTTTCTTTATTTTAGAAAAGAAGTGAAATGTTTATTATTTATTAAAAATAATCCTCCTACTCTTCGGTATATTTTGTACCTTTATCGGGGAGTCTGTGGAAAAATGATTAATTAAATTTAATTTGAGGAAAATATGTTGAAATCCTACTCAAGTATAGATTTACTGCCTACTTGCAATTTTAAAATGATCCCAAAAATTTGAAGTTATGGCCAAAAAACGTTTTCGTGATACTTAACAGGCAATCAAATTTTTTGTAGCATACCCGAAAAATTTAGCTATAAAGATTATGAAAGGAGATAAAATAAACTTTCAATATATATATATATATTTATAAAACTGTTCAACCTGATTGACTGACTGACTGATTGGCGACTCACGAGCTGGCCAAACGTTTGAAGCTATAAATTTGCAATTTTTACTGTAGCTTCCAATTATATCGTAGGTGGGCACTCTGAAAAAATATTGTCAAAAATATATCGAAAAGCGGGTGAAAAATGCATTTGAAAATTGTATGAAAATCTCAGCTGAAGCATGACCGGTTAAAAAGTAGGCTAAAATCATAGTAACATTGTAGAATATGAATTGTTTTTAAATTTTTTTAAATTATTAATTTGTCGGGCATTACAAAAAAATTCTTTGAAAATTTAAAAAATTAATTTTACAATTATCTGAACTATAACAAATTTAAAAAATATTTAAACATAATTTCGTGCATCAATTTTTAACAATTTTGCATGGCAACTAATTTTTGAGATGAAATTAAACATTTTTTTTAAAAAAATAAACAGGCCTGTTCCCATTTCCGTTGGGATTTCGCGTATTCGATTACGCGAGAATTTGCCGAATTTCCTCTAAATTTCCTGCGTATTTCTTTAGAATTTCCCCTAAATGTCCTGCGTATCTCTTTAGAATTTCCCAAAGCAGTGTTGCAAACCGTTCAAGCGAATTCAAATACGCATGTTTTTGGCGGAAATTCGTTTACGCAAGATTTTGTCGAAAGTGATAATGAGAACAAGCCTGAAAATCGCAAATTAAACATTTATCGATTGTATTATTAGCTTTAAACGTTTACTTACCAGTTCTGTGGCTTTTTTAATTAGAAATTCTTGAAAATCCTTTATTAATTCAAATTCTTTCACAATTTAGAACGCCTTTTTGAGGATCATGAGCTGTTGGTGGATAATTTGATGACCTGGAACTCAGATGCGGGCAATCGTGTGCTGTTTCAACAGCGTCCCGATAAATTGTCGCTATTTGCCAAACCGGAACTGTATTTGCCGGGTCCACAGATGGCACCTGGTTGCCAGCACGATGAACAGACGCGTCATATGCTGCTCGAGGAGTTCTTTGAGACGCATGCCCAATTGCAGCTGGACGGGCCGCTCTATATGAAGGCTGATCCCAAAAAGAACTGGAAGCGACATCATTTTGTCTTACGCTCCTCGGGCCTCTACTATTTTCCCAAGGAGAAGACGAAGAATACCAGAGATTTGGCCTGTTTGGTATTGTTCAACGGCAACAATGTCTACACGGGCATTAATTGGCGCAAAAAGTGGAAATCCCCAACGGATTATACATTTGGTTTCAAATCAGCGGTGGATTCATCTCTGGGCAAATCCTGTCGCTCCCTAAAGATGCTATGCGCCGAAGATGGACAGAGTTTGGATCGTTGGCTAACGGCGATACGCATTTGTAAATATGGCAAACAATTGTGGCATAATCATAAGCTGCTCATGGAGGAACTCTGCACGGGAGGCGGCTCAACATTTGTTGCCTCAATGCGCAGCGAATCGATTAGCAGCATCTCGTCGGCGGTGCCATCGCAATGTGGCAGCGTCTCATCGGCCATTAGCAGCATGTCCAATTCAAGTGGCCGCATATCACGTGCCTCCAGCTCCAGTTCCAGCGGCTGTCTATCGGATGAGAATAATGCTTTCGATTCCGAATTTACAACGGGCACAATTAAACGAAAACCCTCGATGAAACCCAATTTGCCGCTGACCACGATGACGCGTCAATTGAAGGAGGTTGGTGAGATTACGACGGGCTGTAATCCAGTTGCTGCTGCCTCATCGGTTGCTGCGGCTGTGGATGCGGCGGCTGCCTCACCGGAACGCAGTGGCACCTTGACGCGACGACATAGTCGCCGCAAGTCACAGGAGAGCAATGGCAGCAGCGGTGGCACGCTCAAGCGGCGTCCAGTTGTTGCAGCAGCAGCTGTTGTGGCAAGTGTTAAATGTACCTCAGTACATGCCGCAGCCGATGGCAGCTCCTCATCGTCCAGCAATTCAACGCCAACGCCAACACCAAGCATTTGTGCCAAGCCGCCGCCTGGTTTAACCGATGCGGAAATGATGTGCTCATCGACATTGTCGCTGGACTCGTTGCCACCGCCACCGCCGCCAGCTGCCTTGCTGGCCGATGAGCAGGATGTCTATGGTTCACAATTATCGTTGGCCTCATTGCCGCCACCGCCGCCGCCCGAGGAGGTATTGGCGTATGGCGCCGAGCCCACAACACCGCTCACACCAACGCCCATGTCCATGGGCATGAGTTTGGGCTTGAGTCTGGGTCTGGGTCTGGGCATGGCATTGCCCAATAGCAATGGCACATTGCCGCCCGCGGTGCCCGCCAAGCCCATGAAGCCGGCGGTTAAACAAGCCCTGAAAGCAGCGCCGCCCTATAAAGCGCCGCCAGATTATGTGGGACCGGGCGCAGTGGCTGCTCCAGCTGGCATGTTGCTGCTGCCGCCGCCGCCAGCGCCCGTGCAGAAGAAGGTATCATTTGCGGATTCACCCGTCTTGTTGCGCCGCAAAATGTGCTCACCCGAACCACAATTGCCACAACGTTCGCCCAGCACAGCGCTCAGCGCCAACTATCAACAGCAGCAGCAGCAGCCGATTTATTCACCTGGACCCATGTTGCCGCCACGCAGCGATTTGTCACGTCTGTCCAATGGCAGCGATATGATGATAACATCGCCCAAGCGTCTACAGGAATCGACATCGAATCCGCCAAGAGATTTCCTCAAGGATCTGCAGCGTGTGATGCGCAAAAAGTGGCAAGTGGCACAAAAATGTAAACTGGAGCCGGCAACAACGCCGCATGAGGTGCTCGGCTTTCGTGATTTCAACAATGATGATCTCCTCGCTGCCCACAATCTCAATTCGGGCGCCAATTCATCGCATTATTATCGGGAGACGGCAAATGTTAGCCATTGGGTGCAGGAGCATTATGAGTATGCCCACAATGAATATGCCCTCTATGAGAATGTTAATGGCAATGCAACAACAGCAACAGCAACAGCTGCCACATCAGTTGCAACATCTGCAGCAACCAGCAGCACAGTTGATGGTGCAGCACTGCCTTTGCCAGCGGTGCCACCGCCAGCTGCTGTGGCAGATGCAACTGCCGCATTGCGCAAAAAGCGTCCACCGCCGCCGCCGCCAAAACGCAGCGATTCAACACATTTGACGCATCGTGTCTAAAAAACATAAAAAAAAACTAAATATTGGATTTAAGTCTATATAGTCTAGAGATTTCAACAGTCTGCAGTTGTTGTTGGCCAAGTTGCAGTGAGTAATCTATATATAAATATATAGAATCGGAGGGAATACACTATTATGAGACAAACATGTTCATGTTAAAGTTGTAGCTAAAGTTAAATCGATTTTAACAACGAGTTGACAGCACTTTAACTCCATTATTCAATTTATTCGAATTATAATTAAATCATTTAATAAAAGAATTGAATTTGATATTAATATATGCAGAAATCGTAAGGATTATTAGTTTTATTTTTTTTTTTAAATCAATCGATTGTTTTTGTATTTTTTTCCATATAAATTGGAATATGCATTTTATTTTTGGAGTTTTTATTAAAATTTGTACAATAATAATTATTTTTGAGTAATAAAAAATAAACTAAATATTTGTTATTTTTTTCGATAAAAAAATGTTAATCAAAATTCTTCAATGTCGAAAAGTTTGATATTTTTTTTTTGTCAATAAAAGAACCAAGACAAACTTAAAAAAATGTAGAAAAAATTTTTTTTACATAATTTTCTGAAAAATATTTTTTTAATTCATTTGTTTTTGCTTTTTGAATTTTTTTTTTTGTATTTATTTTTTTTAATTTATTTTTTTTTGTATTTATTTTTTTAAATTATTTTATTTTTTTTTTTGAATTTTTTTTTAAATTATTTTATTTTTCTTTTTGAATTTGTTTTTTGTTTTTGCTTTTTGAAATTTTTTTTTTATTTTGTATTTATTTTTTTTTAAATTTATTTATTTTTTTAAATTATTTTATTTTTCTTTTTGAATTTTTTTTTGAATTATTTTATTTTTCTTTTTGAATTTGTTTTTTGTTTTTGCTTTTTGAAATTTTTTTTTTATTTTGTATTTATTTTTTTTTAAATTTATTTTTTTTTTAAATTATTTTATTTTTCTTTTTGAATTTTTTTTTAAATTATTTTATTTTTCTTTTTGAATTTGTTTTTTGTTTTTGCTTTTTGAAATTTTTTTTTTTATTTTGTATTTATTTTTTTTTAAATTTATTTTTTTTTTTTAAATATTTTATTTTTCTGTTTGAATTTTTTTTTTAAATTATTTTATTTTTCTTTTTGAATTTTTTTTTAAATTATTTTATTTTTCTTTTTGAATTTTTTTTGTTTAATGAGTTTCTTTTTTAATTTGTTTTTATTTTGATTTTTTTTTTTTGTATTTATTTTTTTTAAATTTTTTTTTTTTAAATTATTTTTATTTTCTTTTTGAATTTTTTTTGTTTAATGATGTTTTTTAATTTGTTTTTATTTTGATTTTTTTTATTTTATTTTTTTTTGTCTATTGTTTTTTTTTTGTTTTTTTGTTTTTTTTTGTTTTTTGTTTTGTTTTTTTTTTGTTTATTTGCTTTTTTTTATTTGACAATTATTTTTTTAGGTATGTCTTGGCTTTCATTATTGAATAGGTTCCCACTTTAAAATATTTGTAGGATTTTTATTTTATACTTAAAATTAGTTTTTTTTATTTTTTAATATTTTGTTTTTTTTAAAATTTTTTTTTTTGTATTTTGAAAATTATTTTTTAGTTTTGTCTTGGCTTACGTTATTGAAAATGAATACCTACACACTTTAAAATATTTGTAAGTTAACTGTATTATATTATATATGAAATTTTTTTTTTTTTTTAATATATTTTTTTTGAATATTGTTGGATAATTGTCTAATATTACATTAATAAATATTGTTTTAGAGCTAAAAAAAAAGAAGAAAACAAAAATCATTTCTGATTTTTATAATAACATTTTTGTATAAATAATTATAATTGAAACAAGCTCCAACTACAATGGTTTTTTTTTATATATTCAAGAATACTAATATTAAATATGCTTATTCAATTTTAACTTAACTGCAGGTTAAAGTGTTGGTTAACTTTAGCGTGAACATGTTAAAAATAAAAGAAAATCTTGATAAATTTTAATAAAAAATTTCTAACATTTTTCTATGCTTTTCTTCCTTTAGGCAACGCGCGTGCTTTAACACTTCCCGAATCGGATCTCTTGGATCGCTTCGATGGATGTTTCAACGATCCAACAACAACAACAACAAGAAAAAACAAAATTTTTACATCTAAGCTTAAGTGCAAAAAGAAAATTCCTATCAAAAAAGAAAATGAAAAGAAAAACAAAGCAAAACAAAACAAAATGAAACAAAACCCTAAAATTGTAGATTTTAAGCATAAGGCGGCGTATGAACGCGCCTTTCCCAATTCTCAAGTATTATATTCAGTTTATTAATTAATTTCAAAATTATTTAAATTTTTTTTTTAAATATGTGCGGCAAATGTGTTTAATTAATGTTTTGTAAATGATTTTTGTATTTTTACACACACTGTGCACATGAATTGTAATTGTGCTGCCATAAAAATATCAAAATTAATTAATTAACAGATTAATATATAAGATTTGAAACAAATAACCAAATAGTGCTTAAGCTGAGCTAAATTTAAGTTCAACTTTTTGGGCTAACAAATCTTTTTATGTATTTTTGATCAGTTAAACGATTTTTGATTTAACAGAACTTGGATTATTATCAATCAAATTAATTATGTTTTGAATGCGTCTTTTGTCTCGATGAAAAATATAAAAAATTGCAACTTAATTAAAAATTAATCAACATTTTTAAACTGCCTATGTATATACAATATTTAAAAAGAAATATATTAATTTATATATATATTTGTGTGTTTTGCCAATTTTATTGTTTAAAAACTAAAGCAATTTGGTGCAATTTTATGCTATCTAATAATAAGAATAACAATTTAATAAACATTTAAAATGAAACTTTTGTTTTAAGCTATTATTTGGTTTTAATTTTATGATTTGTAATTTACATTTTTATTGTTTGATAATTATGCCTTTTTTTATTTTCCATGATAATAATCCAAATGTTTGTTGTTAAATAAGAAAAAACTGGAAATATGTAAAGTGTAGCTATTCGTGTGCGCAGCAGTGTGTATATTTGCGTACATAAAAGTATGTATATATATACTTAATTAAAATGTATATTTTAGTTTTTATATTTTTTTTGGAATATTAAATTGATTAAATTTTAGCCTAAATTCAACATAAAATGAAATTTGATTTTTTTTCATAATTTTTTTTTGATTTAAACTAAAAATTGTTTTTGTAAAATTTTGTATTTTTAAAATAAATAAATAAATAAAATTGTAAAAATAACATTTGCCGCACAAATTTTCGAATATTTCGGAAAAAATACATAAAAAATTTCGATAAAAAAATTTTTATAAATTAAATTTATAAGCGAATTTGTAGATTGTAAAAATAAAATCGAGCCACAATTTTTGTTTTGTTTTATATCGAAATATACATACAAATAAAAATGCATATAATATATAATATTTTTTTTTAATTAGAATTTGTATTTAATTTGCTCTAAATTGTTTATATTTTGTATTTTATTATAAACTATTTTTTTTTTTTTTTTTAAATATATATTAATTGTGGTGCATGAAATGCGCCTGAAAAAAAAATAAATGGAATACAAAACTACGTTGCAAGCAAGCCTTATACAACTATTAATCAATTAATGCATTATATACACATAAATCTAAATCTATATATATATGTATATATATAGACAACGACTATATGAACACTAAGCGCATATATAATAATTATATATTTATATATATATATACATATATATTACACACATAGAGAATGATTTTTGCTTTCGCTTTGTATTCTTTTTTTTTTTGGAATTATTATAATTATACGCGCTGCCTTGATGTATTTTGGAATTGTACTTACTGCAAATCAATACAGAGACAGCAGCCTATAACTATATATAAATTACTTATTATTATTATTGTGCATATATATATATATTTAACTAAGTAAGTAATTAATAAAAAGGAATTCATTTTATGGCAAATTAGCAGGCGTTCCTAAAGGTTTTTTCTCTAAAAATAACAAAAAAATGTCCAGCAAACAAATTCAAAATCAAACGCTACATAAATATATATATATAGATATAACTTGTAATTAAAATATTGTAATTGTAACTGATTTGCCATGATTTTACCCACAATATTTTGTATAATTTAAAAGCCATAAAACAAGATTTAACAAAATGTATGTACCATATATATATATATATATTTATATATGTATGTCAAACTATAGTTTATAGCCTTGTAATTCATCAACTTTGTTATGTTTAAGCGCTTTATAGAAAAAAGTGCAGTCAAATCGAATAATAATAGCACTATACTACATAAAAAAACACATCATTGTTTCTTATTTATTTTCTAGAACATGTTAGCTAAACTATTATTAACTTGTAATCACTGGAAGATATTGAAAAACAAGAAAAACGATATAACACTGTAAAGTTTTATGTTTAACGATTTGACAATGCGGTTTTCACTTTCACTTTCGACAAGATTTTGCGAATTTTATTCGTTTTTTTAAGTTTGCAACCGTTTTTTATGTCAATTATATGTTAAAATATTACAAACTTTAGCAGAATCATTTATACCTTTTGATTCAGCATTCTCATATAAACAAATTGATTTAAAAAATTACTTTATTCTAAAATATAAATCTTGTTAAAGTAGCAGCATGAAAAAGCCTAAAAGTTAGCATAAAACAGACATTTATGTACTATATAGAGAACTTTTTAATAGGGTCTAATACGATTCCTTCACAGGACTATATAATCATATAATAATTGCTTTGAATGTAGTAAGAGTTTCTTTATTTAGTTTTGCATAACTTCCAGAGATGAACAAGTTAGACAAATTGCCATTGATACGATCATCAAATTAAAATCAAAAATAGTCTGTACTATATAATAAACTACATTAAATAGTATTTCAATTTTTATGCAATTCTGTATTATTTAAATTAAACCTTTTGCTCGTTTTGTTGTTTGCTATACAAAATAAATTAAAAATTAAATAAATAAATGCTATTCATGAATTCATATGCAAAATGTGCGTTAGTTTTTTTATTTTCTACAAATTTTTTAATTTTTTTAACTAAAATAAAGGTGTAAGTGTGCGTGGGCGTGTGTGTATGTATATGCATATATATATATATATATATATATATATTTATATATAGAAATAAACTAATGGAAATGCCAATTTTTAAGCTTGCATACAAAATATTGAACTTACATAATAAAAAAAATACATGAAGCTATTTTTTAGAAACTATTATATTATAGGCACAGTAAAAGTAAAAACAAAAATCGTAAATTTAAAAATAAACAAAATATAAATGCTATGCTTAATAAAAATTGAAAATGTGCCATAGGCGCCGGCGTAAGAAACAAAAAGAAAAAAATACAAAAAAAAAAAAAACAAAATTTGCAAAAATGCTAAATCAATGTAATAAAAATAAAAATAATTTAAGTTACACAAATAAATAAAATTAAAAAAAAAAAAATAGCATAATATTGAAATGAAAGCGTACTAAACAAAAAAATTTCAAAAATACTTTAAGTATGTGCAAAACTAAGCGTAATTTTTTTTTTTTACGAAATATATAAAAAAAAAAAAAATTTATTAGAAATTTTTGCATTTTGTGTTTTCATCAATCGCTTTTTTACCAAATGGAATTTTTTAAAAAAATAAGCATATATGTACACTTCCAGCAAATCAAACTATAAGCAATCCTAAATGAAAAAAAAAAATGGTAATGGTAATGGAATTATAAGTAAAAGTAAAATAAATAAGTTATGAAAGAATTCGGTGTGTTTCCATTATTCACTTGCGGGAAACATGTGCACAAGTAAATTTATCACGTGAATTCAAAACGCAAATTTTACGTGAAATTCGCTTTTGCGCAGATTTGGTGAATATGAAAACAGACCTGAATATTTCAACAAAAAAATGCAGCCACAGACAACAAAGAGACTTCAACAAAAAAACAAACAAACAAACAAGAGAAAAATCAACTTCATTAATAAAACTATATATCTATGTAAGTAAATATCAAAACAAAAAAAAATTAAAATAGCAAACATAATTACTATATATATATGCATAACTACAAATTTACAAGAAAAAAACAAAAAACAAAAACAAAAGCAAGCAACTACAACTACTACAACTAATTAAAATAAAATTAAATGAAAACGAAAAGAAAATTAATGTAAAAAATAATGAAAAATAATGAAAAATAATGAAAAAATACATGAAATTTTTTGCAGGTCTATTATATAGTGAACAATGTTGCCATTTGATACGATTTTTTTCCAAACAAGACATTTGATATATATACATACATATATACCTTATATTCCGATACAAATGGAATTTTTGTAATTTTGATAGAAACATTAAAAACATATAAAAAAAATAAAAAAATAACAAAAAAAGAAAAGACGACAAACAATTGAAACAACACAAAGAAATACTGCAAAAGAAAATGTGTTAAAAAAAATACAAACAATGGAAAAGAAAATAAATGCGACAAAATGCCTAAATTAAAAAGAAAACTAATTGATTTTTATTTAATAATTATTTAATATGATGATGGGTTCTTATAAAATTATATATATTTACTACATATATCTGTTGCTTCCTTATGAAGTGACGCTCGATGGTATCGATGTTTTATTATTCACTTGGGTTGTAATAATATAGTTTTATATTTAATTTTAACGATTAACGATGTAGATAAACTTTTCCTTTTACTTTTTTTCCAATGGTCAAGAAATCAAAATTTTAATGATGTTTAGAAACAATTAATAAATTGCAAACTTTTTGTTTAATTATTATTTAGATAAACCTTTGCAATCAGTTGTAAAATTAGTTTTTATATGAAAATCGGATGTTTTCTATGGGAGCTATAAGATATAGTTGTCTGATTTTTATTAAACTTAGTCAGATTGTCTAAAATGTAATGAAACGTTGATCTGGTGAGTTTGGTTTATATATCTTGAGAAATAAATAAAAATTTCATATAAGAACTAATTTTTCGGTCGATTGTTCCTATGGCAGCTATAAGATATAGTGGTTCGATTTCGAAGATCATTGGTCAGATTGCATAAATCATAAAAAAAAACTGTTAACTACAAAGTTTGGTTATGATAACTTCAAAAAAAAAAAAGTTTTTTATGGAACAACTTATTTTTCCCCCAAGAGCCTATAGAAATGGCTGTCAGATTACGATTTTTCCATTATTTTGACCCAAAACATCTACAGGACTTCAATTCGAAGGTTTGATGTGTTCATACAAGTTGAACTTTGGAGTATTTAGAACATTTTTGCCAAAGTAGATTTTTCAAAAAATTTAACACCAACAGTTTTATAGATCAACGAAAAATGTGGTACCTGTGAAAAAATGCCCATATAAGCGAAAACTTAAAAAAAAAATTTTGGATGAAACCATCGTAATAGCGCGAAAAACTAATATTGCAGATCGATTTAGAAGGCCTCAAAATTACGCTTATAAAACTGTTAATCTGCACAATCTTCCCCGTTTCCTAACAAAATTCTATCACTTATATATATTCTATATTCTATAATCTCAACTATATTTTTTGAGTTAAATTTAAACAAATTATTTTATGCGCTGCATCTGAAATCAATTGGTCATAGAATAATATTTCATAGAAATGATTATTTTTTATATAAGACTCAAACATTTTTAAATATTACTATTAGCTCTAACGGCGAGCGTTGCAACGCTTCCGCTCAAAAAAAAAAAAAAAAACAAACTAATAATATTTTACAATCTCACTACCGGGATCGCTTCAACTGACAATTTGGGTTAATGACATAAGCTCGCCGCCACAATCTCGCTCTGTACAATCGGCGAATTTATGACGTTTTTTCTTTGGCGTGTTAATGACGCTTTAAAACGAAATAAACTCGCGGCAGTTTATACCGCTTGTCAAAAGGCGATATTGTATCGGCGAGATTAAGTCGCTTTGCCTAAGATTTTCGTACAATTTTCAAATGCATATTCCGCCCACTTTTGAAATATTTTCGACAACATTTTTTTAAGTGTGTCGACCTACCATATAATAGGAAACTACAGTAAAAATTGCAGGTTTTAGCTACTACCAATTGGTCTGCTGGAAAGTCGACAATCAAGCAGTTTTTTTTTTGGTTTTTTTTAATAGAAATATTTAAAAAAAATTATAAAATATTTACAAATATTGGTATAGCGACTACTTAGTATACAGGGATATTAAAACATTTATTTTATCTGTACCACATCGGGCTAACATCCCAGCAATCAACTAGGCCCAAATCAATCCAGACAGATAGACAGACAGACTAGTAAATCATATTAATGCAAAGGATGAGGATGAGCAGTCAACTTACTTTTACTCCAGCTCCAGCTTCAGATCTAGTCAAGCGCAACTCAACCCTGCATTAAAAAAAATACTCTATGGATTGAGGCAACATATGCAATTGTACCGAATGTGGCGATTGCTTCATGCAACACACGCAACGGCCAGCAATCATTTGGCCGGTTGGATGAGATGTCCCCTGGCGGGGACTTCAACTCCTTTTTTTTTCTCTGTCTTTCATTTTTACAATGGCACAAAATCGAATATTTGTTGAATAAAAAAAAATAGCTGAATTTCAATAAATGTTAAATAAAACTTCTGTTTCTGTTAAGTAACAGTGTTACACACAAATGTTAATAACAGTTTATATTAGGGAAACATAGCATAATGTTAGCATATCGCTGTCCATTCGAATATATGTAATTTAATATAGAATATAGCTAAGAACGTAATAAAATTACAAGATAAGTCTTTGATCAAAATTTAGTCCAATGTTAATAAAAAAAAATTAAATATTTTTTTATTATTTATTTTTTTTTTTTTTTGGATTTGAACATTTGTAAGAGGGATCCTTCTTGAAAAAAAAAACCTGAATTCCATGCTTAATAACACTAGTTAACAGTCATAAAGGAGCTGAACTCTCATAGTATTTTTTGATGTATTTTGGGGCGCTGAGTTAAAAAATTAAAACCATTTTCATTCTTATAAAATTATTTTCGAAAATATCATAAATAGCTCGTTTTTTTTGGCACTACACCCACTTATTTGTTAATATTCACATAAAATTTTATTTTCATTTGACTCCAATAAATAATTGCATCCTCTTAAGAACAGTTTGCCGTTTTTTGCGAATCGAATAAGAATTAAAGAAACTAAGCTTAAATAATACTGAAACTTATTTGTTTTCTTGCTAAGAATAGAATATTAAAAAACAACTTCTAAGCAACATTTTTTGAAATATTAAATTATTAAATGCCATTAAATTTGGAAAATACTAACTTGCTTTTTTTATTTTTGAAAAAAATTCGTTTTACATTTTTTTAAGATTTTATATATTAAAAAAATCGTTAACGAATATTTTTGAAGTATAAATTTGTATATGTGGTAGTTATAATTGAAGGAGTAAATAGACAAGGGATCCACTCTGGTCCTTAATCCCATTATATTAACATTATGTTCACCTGTTCCTCCAGGCTCCAGGCTACGTTTCGAAAGTCCTGGTATGAGCAGACTCCATCATCCTGTATAGACATACTCGAAACTATGAAAAATTTGTTTGAATTTGACTTTCCAGCTATTGATAGGGATTCAAATTCAATTTACTCAACATTAAATTATCCTTTTTCTGAATAACATTTATAGCAATATTTGCATTTTGTGGCCACTGTGCGATGTTAAGGACAACGACGACGCATTGTTGACGATGCTGATGAGGAAGATAGCAACACACACTTCCGTCTGCCCACACACACACACACACACACACACACACACACACACACACACACACACACACACACGCAGAAACACAGACATTTGCAGAATCCTTGCAAATTTACGCATTTTAATGGGCACGCACTGACCATCGACGAGGCGCAGACCCAGGCACGAAGCCAGACAAGAAGGACGAGTACACAAGGACCAAGCACACACACACACACACATACACGAGAAGGATAACAGCCGAATGCTGACGATGAGAGAAACGATGGCGCAAAACACGAAGGCGACTTCATAATTTTGAATTTCTTTTTCTAGGTGGACACGACGCGTACAATAAGGACAACAAGGACAGCAAGGACGACAAGGACACGACTCCAGCTGGCCAAAAAAAATAAAAAAGGGTTGGCCGAGTTGCTTTTGTTTGCTTTTTTATTTAGCTGCGGCATTTTATTTATGCTGCGTGGTCGTTTCGTTGCCAAATTGGAATCGGGTGTATTAGCTACGCTATGAAAGAAGGATTTTTTTCAGCTCAATTCTCTTTAGAATAGTTGATTATTTAATGTTAATATATAAACAATTTAATGTAAATATTGAAACAATTTGAAACCCTCAAATTACTTACTTGACTATGTTAAATATAATATATTATAAAATACAATAATTAAAATAATTACAGAATTGGTTGTAATAACTCATAATCATCTAAAAAATGGTATAAAATTATAATTATTATTATATTATTATTATAGTATACTTTATCGAATGAAATAAAAATTTCCTTTCATTTATTATCTAATGAATATTAATGTAATAAAAAATGTGTTTATTAAATGAAAAGAAATATTTTTATAATTTTTATTTTATATATTTGTATATTTTATAGAGAATAGCCCAAACAAAATTTACTTAATATTTAAATACCACAAAAAAAAAGAAATTTATAAATAAATACAATATTTATTTATATGTTTTGTATATAATATATATATAATATATAAAAGTTGCGGTTCTACATTTTTCAATTCTTTTTAAATTATTTGATTTTAATATATCTACTTAACATTCGCCAAATATTTAAATATTAAGATATGGCTTAAATTAACTAATTTTAAAGTTTTTATTTGTCAAAATTTTATATTTTTAAATAAATAATAAAAACTCTTAAAAAAATCTGTTTACTTTAAAATAATTTTTGTTAAAAGATTAAATAAAAGGCAAAATACTATCTGTATTATAACAATGATTATTTCAGGGTTTCTGTTTGAAAATAAAATTTTTCTCCTTTAAAAATATTACTTGAATTTATTCCTGGCAATTCAAGCTTACTTTAATATACACTTTATATATCCTGCTAATTTGTCATATCTAGTAATATGATTTCTACATATATGTACAAAAAAATAGGGAATTGCGGGTATGTTTGGTTTGTTAAATTTTCGTATATAATAACTTTATTTTTGGAGACAGATAATACAGATATTCATATATATTCATATATATATATTAATCACTATTAAAAAAAATAAAGAATTAAAACATTTTCTTCTATATCTACAGTTTTATAGCTAGAGTTGCAAAATTTTTGATATTAATTCTATAAATGTATTCTTTTGTTTAGCACACTGAAAACAGAGTATATCGGTGTCGAGTTTTAATTATTATTATTTGTTATGTTATATATATAAGTGCTTGAAAAATCACAGTGAGATTAAATGATAAAATGCCAAAAAAAAAAAAATGAAAAAATAAAAAAAATTAAAAAAAAATTTATCGATTCTTCGACTGTTTTATAGCTAGAATTGCAAAATTTTTGATTTTAATTCTACAAATATATTATTATATTATTTAACACACTAAAAACAGAGTATATCAGAGTCCAGTTTTTGTTATTGTTATTTGTTGTTGTTATAAAATACCAAAAAAAAAAAAAATGAATAAATTAATTAATTAATTACAAAAATCGAGCAAATCTTCGACAGTAAGCTAGAATTGCAAATTTTGATATTAATTTTAACAAATGCATTTCTTAGTTTAACACACTGAAAACAGAGTATTTCAGAGTCGACTGTCTTAATTTTTATTTTATATAATTACATTACAGAGTATTTCAAATGTCAACATACATTTTGTCTAATGTCTTGTACATCTTTCATTTTTTTATTTTATTTTATTTTATTTATTTTTTGTTGCGTTTGTTGTGCTTTTTAAATTGGCAAGCGCCAGCGGGCAGCTCGGCTCAGCAGGCCAGCTATTAGCCCGTAACTGGCAGCCTGGAGTAGCTGCCGGGAGTTGGCCAAGGAGCCACCACCAGCAGCAGCAGCAGCGACGGGAAGGCATCATCAGGAAGGCCGCATCAGGAAGGAGGCTGGAACGACAGGACCTTAACCCGTTCGTGCGTTGCCTTGGCTGCTTCGTGCGTGCGTTGTCCAGTGGTTGGTGGACTATCGAGTGGGGGTGGTGTTGCTGAAGGGGTTGCAATGGGGTTGGGGGTTGGTACTGGGCTGCTGGGCAGCCGGTGGGCTTAATTTAAGCGGGTTTTATTTTTTCTCAATTTTTTGCGTTACGTTTTTTTGCGTTTTTACATGCTTTTCGTTTCGTGTTTTTTATTCGATTTATATATATATATATATATATATACATATACAGGGGTGGATTTTCTAAACTGGACGTTGGTGTGTGTGTGAATCTCGTTATGTTGTCTGCTGTTTGAAATGACCGCTGCTGCAGCGACGCAGCGTCGCAGTCGCTGTAACTCTTTTTTTTTATCATCCTTTTTTTTTTTTTTTTTTTTTTGTATTCTACATTGTGATATATAATGTATTTGATGTGTTTTTATGTATATTTTTGTTTTGTTTTGCCCAAGCTAAATAATTTTAATTGAATTTTTTTTTTAATAAAATACAAATTCATTTATTTTGTGTGTTGTATTGTGCTGTGGGGGTACGCAGGGACTTGGTGCTGGCTGAGGGGTCTTCAAAGAAATATTCAAAAAATACGTATAAACAAAAATGTAGCATACTTTTATGCTGAACTCAATAATAAGCTTATGCAAATTTGTTAAGCGTATCAATCAAAAAATAAATAAAAATATTATTATATACATATTACAATATATAATAACTTATAAATATAATTGTAAAATGTATTTATTTATATAAAAATATATTCCAAAACAAGCATAGATTCATAATTGCCTTATACAATCAATCATTAACAAAAAATGAGACGATATAAATTTAAATTTTCATTCATTTAAATAGCAAATAAAATACCAGTTTTTTTTAAATAATCAAATATATTTTAATTGAAATCGGTCATCGAACATACAATTCATGGGAACTATAAATAAATATAATTGAAATTTTTTATTGTTAAATTATTGCTGAAGACAGATGTTATTTTTAATTTTTAAGTATATGTCAATATATTTTACAGAATTGTATAAATCTAAAATATAATAAAAATCAATTTCACTAAATTAAAAAGTGGATTTTGCGAATTCAACGTTCTCTATTACATATTCTGTCTGTTGCATGTTATAAATTGCAATCTGTGTGCGTTTCACCTAATTTATTTAACGTTTTATGGAACACAATTGAGTGAATAAACCATAGCATTTGCGTTTTTGAACATCTTGAAGAAGAGGGGTTATTTTGTTGGCTCTATTCATGTTTATTAAGTACTTAAGCTTTCTATATGTTGTTAACAAGTTAAATATATAAATAACTAAGCTGAAAGGCATTCCTATAGAAACTTAACGTTCTTACTTACCCTTAATCCAGCAGATACTGATCTTGAGTCACTTAATTTTCCAAAAACGATCTTGATCCGGGATTATCATTAAGTAAATCGAGACTGGAATCATCTCAATATCGGAGATATACTACAATGGATTGACTGATTTGCTTATAATATAAAAATAAACGCTTCGTCTTTTTTCTCTTGAAGAGGCGGAACAGGTAATCTATGTAATATATCCCCGATATTAGAATATTTCCAGCCCCTAGGAAATATGTATATGTATATAATGAAATAAATTAAATACTATACAGCAGGGAAACTAATTCAGTTTTCACAAACAGTATTTAAATGATAAATTGATGAGTCTTAAAATATTTTTTAAAGTGTTTGTAGGAACCGATATCTCCAAAACTATAAAAGCTAGAGACACCAAATTTGGTATATATATCTGTAAATACCGTATATACAGATATATATAACCTTAACCCCGCAAATCGATCAAATTCAATTAAAAAATGTAAAACAAAATAAAAGTAAGTTTTAAAATAAAATACAAAGAAAAATGCAAAAGTGAGGTTAGGTAAATCTGAGCTATGAAATTTATTTAAATTTTAAAGCCTTTAAATACAAAATAAAAACTTATTACTAAGCTGTAGGTATAAATAAGTATAATAAATAAATAAAAAAAATAAATAAACCAAAAAGTGTGCCCAGAGATTGACAAAAAAAAAGAAACAAAATGGCATAAATAATGATTGCCATGACAAATGATGCAAATTTAATTGAAACATCATCAATAAAATGATGATGTAAACGAGAAACCGAAATCAAATTGAAATTGAAAATGAAAATGAGAATGAGATGGTGAAAGTGAAAGTGAATGTGAATGTGTAAAGAAAAAAGAAATGTCTTTGATATTTAATATGTTTAAATATGCGAATCCTTTGAAGCGAGCCGGGGCAAACAGAAAAAGGCTATGCTCCCCTACTCCCCCATCTAGAGCTTAACAAATAAAAAACTGAAACAAAAAACACACACGCGCCGGACACAGCATGTATATATATATATATATAAGTGTATATATATGTGTGTGTGTCAGATACTATATGCTGATATAGTAGTCGCAAGAAACATCAGCAAAAGGGCAAATGAAATTCATTCAAACGAAACGAAATGAAACGAATTCAATTGAGATGACGACGACAAAGTCGAAGATGCAGAGGAGCGCGAACGAAGGAGCGGGAATAATGCCAATGAAGAGTAAAAAGTAGATCGATAGATAGCAGCCAAACACACACACACACACACATACGTATACAAGAGCCGCATGTGTGACCAGTTGGCGAAGCAGCAGCTGATGGATGCAGAGAGAGGTAGAGAGAGCGAGCGAGCGAGTGGGTGTGAGAGAGCGGGTGCGAGGCAGATGGGAGAGAGCGAGTGCGAGGCTGATGGGAGAGAGAGCGAGCGAAAGAGATCGTAATGCAAACTGTCAGAATGCGTAACTCAATTTACAATTTTGCTTTTACTTTTTTGTTGCTGCCTCTCCACCCATCCAACCTTATTATTTGCTATTCTTTTCTTTGCGTTTTTTTTTGCACAAAAGAAAATGCGTGTGTGTGTGAGGGAGAGTGAGGTAGAGTGGGAGTGGGAGTGGGAGTGGGTGAGCGAGAGCCAAACTGTATGTTGAATTAAAAGAAAATGGAAAATGCTAAAAAACCGAACGGCTGGACACGAGGCAGCAGCAGCAGCATCAGCAGCCGCATTGAGGGTTGGCGCTGGTCTGCCAGGCTGCCCATGATAAAGTCAGCCAAATGTGCGTGGCGAGGTATGGGAGGGGGGCGGCCAGCAGCAGCTGTCGTTGGTGGAGAGGTGCGGGGGGTTTGGTCAACTGGACAGAGGCTTTTTGTTTCGCACGAATCCTTTCGCCTGCGCAATACCCCTTCCTTGCCAACGACACCCCCGCCCCACCGTCCATTCACCCAACCACCTGAAGCCAACGCCAAAAAAATAATAAAATGATAATAAAGTATTCAAGTGAAACTCGCCACGCAGATACCCTATACTGTGTACTAAAGTGAAGGCAAACACAGATGCTGTTGATATCGATATTATATTTATTATCGATAGTGTCGATTACATTATGTGGCGAATATTTAGCTATCGATTTTTTAAAGCATTTGGGTCACATCGACGAAAATAATTTAAAAAAAACTTTATGGTAAAATGTTTCTTAACAAATTTTCCAAGCTAAGACCGATTCCAAAAATACAACAAAAAAGCTTAAAAATAAAAGTTGATTTTTCGGGTTGTCAAAAATATTAAACTTAATTTGGGACAAAAAATTGAGGTCATAAAAAATATTTTTGTTCAACATTTGTATTTTACTACTGAGGAAAATAACAAAAAAAAAATTACAGTGGTTATCTTAGCACCGTAATCCACCGTAAATCTATGAAGAAACATAACAAAAGACTAAAGAAACCATAAAAAAAATGTAACAATCAGCAGTAAGCTTTGCTCACATCTATTCAAAAAGTTATTTCTTATTATATTTTTTTGTTGCTACTATATCTAATAGACTGATCTAAGTATATATTATGCAGGAAATAGATTTTGTTTTAATTATCAGAAATATATAATAGAAAATGTGATCAATTTATTTTGAAAAATAACTTTCATTCTGTCACATTATTATTTATACTACAATTTAATAAAATTATTAGTATTTAGTATTTTTGAAAAACATTAAAATATAAAAAAAAAATTCATTGAAAACTATTCATAAAAAATTAGTTAGTTTTCGCTTGGAAAGTTTCTAAGCTATTTATATATACATATGTATGTATAATAGGCAGACATACACAAAAAAAAAAAATAGAATACTATGTATATGGTATATACATATTTATATTTTACTTAGACTCTTTTTAGTATTTTTTATAACGAAATAAAAAAACATTCATGCTTTTTCTTAAGATTTTCACGTTTACAGGGTATAAAATGCGAACAAAAATGTAACAAAAGCGGATGCTGCGTGGGCCTTTATAAAGGGTGAGGGTGTGTGGTGTCCAAGGGCCAAGAGTAGGCAGTTGTGGCAGAGGGGAAGGGGTTTGTTGTTAGGTATGAAAAAAAAAGAATGGGTTGCTTCTTGTGCAAAAAAAAAAAGAAATAAAAAAAAAAGTGGAAAATGCCAAACACACACACACAAACACACGCTCGTTTGGACAATTGGCCATGGCTTTCATTTTTTTTTTGGTTTTTTTTGTTGCTGACCCCCCTCTCTGGCAAACAACCCCCACCAACATATTTGCCAAGCGTGCAGAAAAGCTGACCAGCACAAAAAAGCAAAGGCAAACGTACCAAATTACATAGAAAATGTACAACAACAATGCACATAAAAAACGAAGAAGAAAATATATATGTATATAAATAAAATAAAAAAAAAAACAGAAAAAGAAAAGCAGGCAAAATCTCTGAGCAGCAACAAAATAGCAAGAAAAATGTGGACAACAACACAAAAAAAAAAAAGAAAATATAAACAGAAAAAAGGGTTACGAAATTACGTAGAAGTCGACGGCAACGGCAACGGCAACGTCAATGCCAACGTCAACGCCGACGCTAACGTTAACGCTAACGTCAACGTCTAAGTCGACGTCCAAGCAAAGAAATGTAAAGAAAATTACAAAATCACCCCCCTTTGGCTAGGCTTACATGCTTACAGTTATTACCGCGATAAGGTGAGGGTGTCCACACACCAAATGGGGGGTAGGGTGCAGGAGAGAGGGAGGACTCTCTTATCACAAGTTCCGGAAATGAGTTGTTGTTGTTGTTGTTGTCTTTATAGCAGCATCGATTGTGATAAGAATGAAAACTATTTTCGGGGGGGGGGGGGGGGGGGGGGGTGGCTAATAGATTAAAGTAGCCTGATCAAAGGACAATCGGACAGAATTTAAAGTTCACCAATTGATTTACATAAAATTCACTTTTTGAAATCAAAATAATTTTTGCATAAAAAAAAACCAAAAACTTATAAAAATAAAAATTGATTTTAAATATATTTTTAACAAAGTTATACAAACAAAGTACTCAGATTTTTTCCAGTTTTTGGTTAATGCCTTTTATTAATATTCAAAGCATTAGTATTAAATCTAACTTTTGCTTAAATAACAAAAAATAAATAAACATTAATTTAAAAAAAAATTAAGTTCCCAGCATTTTTGGTTTGGGAATGGTGGACGATTGAAAACCCGACTTAAGGGGTGTCCTATTCAAGTAGCGAGGAGTGTATATATAAAATACATAAATGATCTAAAGCTTTATACCTTTTCTTTAGTATATCAATATTATGGTTTCTGCAAGCTTGTATAAAATAGTAACAATTTTTATTTTAAAATTATTTAAATTAAAATTGTAAAATAACTAAAAAAAATTTTTTTACTATCAACTTTCATTATAAAAATTGGTCAAATTTAAATTAAATATTTTATCATATTTTATCATAATTTATTTTTTTTTATTATTATTAGATACAATATATAATGGTATGCCTCAAATAATTTTTGGCGTAAAAACTTCTATGACCTTCGAGTTTTTGCTAATTTTAATAAAATAAAAATCAATATAATTGAAAAATAATTTTTATTTCTATTTTAAATTAAATAAATAAATAAATTCTTTCATCTGTCAAATTTGGTTAGTATGTATTTAAAAAAATTATTTTTCCCGTACAATTTTTAAAATCCGATCGTTGCTATGGCAGCTTTATGATATAGTGGTCCGATCCGTATGATTCTGACACGCTATATACTGTCCGCAATAGAAAGAAGCATTTAAGTGGAGCCAAAGATGCCTCTCTCCCTTCCTTGGGCCAGGGTATAATAAGTAAATAATACAATTTTTGAGAACTGTTACGGTAAAATTTATTAAGTTAATTGACAATGTGACAATATATTTGTAAGGGTATAAAAAATCATGCCGGGAATATATGTTACAACTCAACGCAGCTGTCGATGAAGAACATTTCGTTGTTTTGGGGCCATATTAATAAACAGCTAGCACACACACACACACACACACATACAGAGAGAGGGAGAGAGAGAGAGAGAGCACATGTTTATGCATATGCATATATGTATGTATGTACATTATAAAATGTGGTACAGACAATAACAACACACACACACACACACACACATGTTGGTCAAGCAAATACAGCAAATCAAACGCAGTCATTATTCGACCCCCACCTACTCCTCCCCTCTCCGCACACCTTCAGCTTACACTTCCGCCCTCCTAGCCCCCTATTCATACATATCCCCTCGCACACACACGTTGCCTTTTACTTGGCGCGCCAAAGTATGCTACAAAAAATTAAAAAAAAAAAAACTCAGACGCTGACCAAGAGCAGCAATGCGTCGCTGTCAGCGTCGACAGCGAACGACGACGACGACGACGGCGGCAGAGCAAATGAAAAATTACATAAAAACCAAATTTATATACGCAAACACACGCACACACACACACATATGCATGTGCATATGCAAGAAAGAATAAAAATAAAGTAAAAAATAAAAAAAAACGGAGAAAAATCTTCCCTTAACTTTTCATTTCAATGTTATGTAGTTGACAGTCAGACGAACTCCCACTGCCGCCCCCCTTTGCCCTATGCCTACACCCCCTTTGCGAATTGTTGTTGCTGTTTTAAAGTAGGAAATTGTGTCCGAGCTGCTCATCATTGTCGTCCTGTTATTTTTGTCCCGTTCGCACTTGTCCATACACTTTCACTTTTACTCGCGCGCTCTCTCTCTCTCTTTCTTTATTTCTCTCTGTCTGTCTCGCTTATCAAATGATTTTCTTTTGTAAAACTTGCTGCCCATCAAGGCGAAACAGAAGGACACACGACAGACAGACAGACAGGAGCGACAGGACAACAGACAACCCTTTTAAGTCTCCCCGAATTGAGGAGTATTGGACTAATGCTAATGTCGCATACGCTTGTCATTCGCATTGCTGAACTTGTCCAAATGTCCTTTACGATATTTACTTTTTTTTCCTTCTTCTTCTTCTTGTTTTTTACGTGATTTTTGCATTTCGCTTTTTTACGCCAACTTCCTTTCAGTTTTTTTTCTCTGGACCAAGAGATTTGCTCGATTTAAAACGGCGTCGGTTTAACCCAAATTTTCAGCAACTCTGTGGGAACTAAGTCAGTGTGTCTCCTGCCAAGCATAAAAACTATACAAATACAAATACAAATCAAAGCAGACACACACACACACACACACAGACACACACATGTTTGTAGTTGTTGTATGTGTTGGCCATAAATTAAACATGCAGCTTTCAGTTTCAGCTTCAACTTCAACTTGAGCTTTTAAATACACTTGGAGAAAAAAAATGTTGTTTTTAAAAAAAATAATCATTCTTTCTGCTTGTTAATTACTTACATTGCATTGATAAATTTTATGAAATAAATTATTAACTCGAAAGATTAAGCGAGTTTTTGGATTTTCATTTTTTTTTTTTTGGTGTTAAAATTTTAGGAAAAAAATTTTTTTATTTCCTTTTTTGTTCCATTTTATTCTTGGACTTGGCTTAACCTCCAAATTGATATTCCACTTAAATCTAAAATTAAAATTTTTAATCCCTTTGTGAGATATTTTGTGATCCGTGATTTCTTAATAAGCCCGACAGACTTCATACGCCCATAACTTGATCAAAATTAATACGATTTTCAATCGGAATTGCGTTTTGATCATGATTTGACATGAATTCATTAATTGATTTTCCAATCAAATCTAAAATTGATATTTTTTGACACTTTTCATTAATTTATATGCGCTCTAAAGATCATAGCTTTCATTTCGATATTGTGGTGGAAAGTTTAAAAAATTATCGACATATATAGGCAACCATATACCTAATTATTGTTATATTATATATTTCTTGAACATTTTTTGAACATAAAAATTTTAACTTTGCTTACATTATGTAGATTACGTAACCCTAATTCATACATACCATATTATTACATCTAATCAGGTAATTTATTGTAGTGTATCTCCAATATTGGCATGACTACAATCTTGATATTTAATTTCCCTAAAATTAATCCCGGAACATTTTAAAATACAACTGTGCTTCAATAAGAGATGATTGGCCAAAAAGGATTTAAGAGATTGTATTTGGAATATCAAGAGACCTCTTACAAATGATTTTAATTCCACTCAAGATTTTTATAATTATATTATATTATATTAATGATCCGGTGTGCGTTGCTTCTACTCGCTACCGTTCACAAAAAAATAAAATAAAAAAAAAAAAAATTAATTATACTCTACAATGTCACTATTATTGTAGTCTTCTATGCCAACGGCTATGCTCCAGCTGAGATTTTTAATTGTAATTTTAAAATGCATTTTTCACCCACTTCTTGATATATTTTTAATAAAATTTTAATATAGTGCCAATTTATGATATAATAGGAAGTTATTGCAATAAATTTTAGGTTTCTAGCTTCTACCGTTTGTCAGATTAAACGGTTTTTTTTTATATTATATTATTCAATTTTTTTGAAGTGTAATTTTGCCTGGCGCTCAAAAGTATGCTACGCCAATGCGACGAACCGTGCAAATGCCACGCAATCAAAAACTTTCGCTATCACCCACTCCAGCATCCACTCCCCCGCCCCCCAATCCAGCTAGTCTGTCTCGCTCACTCTCTCTCTCTTTCATTCTATCAATATCTCTCTGTCTTTCGCCTTATCCGTTGTCCATTGCCCACCTATGTGAATAGAGAGCAAAGGCATTTTGTTAGTGCGGTCGCACAACTTGAAAACTAGTTTGCATAAGACAACAACGTGTGTGTGTGTATATATATGTGTGTGTGTGTGTGGACAGTATGATAAGGGGGTGAGCTGTGAGTGAAGGTGGCTGCCTTATGTACAAGTAACAAGCAGATAGCCAAAAACTGCCTTGATTATAAATTTCAACTTAATTACATAAACAGAATTTAATCCTTTCAAACTGTGTCGCAGCCGCCTCAAAACATACATATGTATATTTGTGTGCGTGTGTGGGTGGGTGTGTGCGTGTATGCTAATGCGAATTGTGTAGCAGTATGTGTGTGTGTGTGTGTGTGTGTGCACTAATTTATGGCCAGCATAACTATCGCAATATGAACACAATGGCGACTGCACAGTGGTCTTAGAGTTGTTGAAAAACCAACAAAAACTAAATTATGTTGGCCAAAAATTGCAATTGCTCGAAAATAAAGATTAAAAGCATATTACAATTCTTTTTACAATTCTGATATATGTGTTTTCTCAATAAAAAAACAAAAAAAAAAAAAAAATTATTTTCAAAATTTAAAAATTTTCTAAAAATGTATATTTTTCTTTAAAAACTTGGTAAATAATTTTTTATTGTTTTGGAAATATGTGCGACAAAATATTTTGCATTTTTCTTAGTATGTTGTAAGAGTTTCAACAATTATTTTTTTCGATACGACTTGGCTTACTAATTGAGATAAAATACCAACCTTGCCATCTTAAGCTATATAATCCTATGAATCGAGAAAATAAAATAAAATGTATTATATTTGCAAACCTTTTTATTATTACAAAAATTTATTATTTCTGATTGATATGTTAAAACTTAAATATTATTTGTTATAATTGAAGAAATGTAAATTCTTTAAAAATATAAAAATCATTAAGGACATGCATAGATTATTCCGTAACGATTATATTAGTGTAGTCTTTTCCCATAAATATGCTTCAAGTACATAGTTTTAAAAATAAAAAAAAAAATTTTAAATTATCGGTATTTACAATGCCTGTTTAAGACCATTTAGTCGGAGATGGTTAGACGGACCAGCTAGTAATTGATTGATCAATTATGGAAACTCTACTTATGCCAATTAATCAGAGAATTTAGTTTTTAATTTTTACCTTTATTTGTATATAAATTTTTCTCTCAGATCAGACTAAAAATTTAAAACTAAGAACTCTGATTCATTGGCATAATTAGAGTGACCATTCTTGACGCTATTTTCTGTGAGATGCATATTGATTACTAATCAATGATTAGATAAAATAATAAAAAAAAATTAAATAAAATAATTACAAATAATAATTGTAATTAAAAAAAAAAAAAAAATTAATGAATGATTGAGGATAATTTCAAACTTGATTCTTCTATTCCGATAATTGTTAAATTTGTAAGTTTAAGGCCAACCCAATTTTTTAATAACTTTTTAAGAGATGTTGCTTCAAGGTAAACCAAACCGAAGGACAACTGAGGACGAACTTGTCCATGATGAATATTCCAAAACTTGTGCATTAGTTTGGCTACCCTTAACATCAAAATACAAACACACACACACACACACACACACACACACACACACACACACAGGCACATAGTTTAGAGTCGTGTTAAGTGTAGCATACAAACAAGCGTCAACAAACCGTACATAGTATATTGGTCCAGGCTATATATTATTTGGCAGCTCAGGCTGATCGGGACGACATACACCTGCCTCGCACACACACACACACACAATGTTGTGCGGGAGTGAGACGTTAGAGAGGGGGGGCAAAAGCAATGCTAAACCAATTTCCACACACAACAACAAAAAAAAAAAAAGAAAATTTTAAATTTCCGACTTGGCCGACAAATACACACACACGCTGAAGGCTGCCAAGATTTGCGAATGCCAAATTGAAGGCCTGGCCTGAAGCGTGGGGTCCAAAAAACCCTCAACACACACACACACACACACACACATACATATGCACTTAAGTTAACTTACAATAAAAGCTATTGCCAGCGTCGCCGTTCGCCATTTTCGTCCTTATTTTAGCCAATTTTCTATGTTGTTGTTGTTGTTGTTGTTGTTTTATGTAAAGTGCGTAAGTTGTGTTGTGCGTGTGTGTGAGTGTGTGTGTGATTGGACGCACTATTTTACATACGTAATGCCAACTCATATGCGCCGTCGGCTAAAGGCAGCGAAATTAGCGTTTGGACACACTGCCAGGACAATTGGGGAGTTGGGGATTGGTTAAACGATAGAAGGGTGCGCAGAGGGGGCTGGAGAAGTGGGGAGTACACAGCCCAACATATGTACTATTAAATATATATGACCATACATATATATATATATATATATACATACAAGTATTTATAGCTGTAAGTACGTATACGCTTAGCGAAAATTCAATTAAAGGCAGCGACATTTTCTTGAAAAACATTGAATAAAGAATTTTTGAAAAATATTCTTTTTATTTTTTTTGCTTAGATATATGAAATATGCGTTAAATAAAATCAAAACAATTTAATTATATTCAATAGTAAATTTACAATGCTCAATTAAAAGAGAAAAGTGTATTTTAAGTGCGTAATATAATAAAAGGACTTTTAAAAATAAATTTGCGCATAAAGTATGATATATTTTGGTGTTTTTTAATAAGTTCAAGTATATTTAATAATAATGATAATAATTAAAAATAAATTTGCCTTTATTTTGGCATTAACTTAATATGGAAATGCCCAAGGAAATCGACAAAAATCAATTTTATTAATAAAAAAAAAGCAAAACAAAACGCAACAATTCAGTACAGTGCTTATTAATAGCTAAATCAATAATAAATGCAACAAAACAAAACATAACGATTCACTTCAATTAAATAAAATATATTTTTATAGCTATAAATAAAATATTCAATATGTATTCATGAAAAAACTGAAATAATGTATTACAAGCCCGAATTCTGGATATAAATACTAAATTTCATTAATTACACTATGAAGCAACATTTTATATATAAAAAATTAGATGCTGATTCTGAAAAAAATTTTAAAAAATGGATTGCCAAAACCGTTTACGATATGATAAAAAAAAACTAGATTTTGGAGCTTTCATATATGCAGCTAAGTGAAAATAACTCCGAATATAACACTAGGTAACAAAATTTAGCTTTTTTTTTTTTGTATTAATTACTAACCTACTTTTTCTGATACATATGGTGCCCCAGATGAGGAAAAACCACTTTAAAAATATTTCTATAGTGAGACTTTTTTTGTAAAAAATTTTTTAAATCTGGTATTTATTTTTTAGCTTTTTTTTACTCGAGATCTTACAGATGATTTACGTTTGCTTTACGTTTTCTGAAAGGTACTGAAATGAAATCAATCATACATATACTTTATTAAGTTTAAATTACTAGTTTTACAACTATTTAATTTTGAATTTAGAAAATGATGATATTTTGTGCGGTATTTTTTACGATTTTTTGACTTTAAAATTCGAGAAAAAATCGACAAAATATTTTTTCGTTTTCCTCTCCTCTGCTTTTACATAGTTGCATTAAGATATGAATGTTTAATATCGATGATTATAATTATAATTTTCCCTTCAAAAGTTATTATTGAATGAAATAAAAAATTTTGTGTAAAAATATGTACATTTTAAAAAAGCAATTTTCTTTTGCAATTTTTTCGACAGAACTAGAATTTTGGTTTTTTGCCTCACTCGTTGGATCTGCAGGCTGTAGACTTACTAATTCTAAAAATAAATTAAAAAAAGTTTATAAATATCAAACGATAAATAAAAATAAAGAATTTATTAACTCCAAAGTGAAAAGCTACTAACACACAAATTATGAAAGCGGTATCCTATTTTTTACATTTTATTTTACATATAAATTAACTCTTAAAAATTCAGTAAACAGGAAAGTTGTTAAAATTGTTGCATAGTGTTATTATCAATGCCCACAAAGTACTTGAAATATTTTTTATAAAGCACGTTGAAGTCGCAACATTTATTTAGTAAAAATGAATAATATTAACTTCATAGAAATCGATACGTCACAATTTATCAATTAAATTAATTATTTTTATCTCGCTCTTCAGCCTGTAATGAAACGAATCATCTATGCCAAAGTTTAAAATTAAATTCTCTTTAAAATATTATTAATTTTCGAAAATTCAAAATTATGTTAGTTACAGTTAAACGGTATTTAAGAATAATGCAAGTAATTAAAAATTAATGTTGTAGGCTAAAAACCTGAAGAAATCGTCCTGTTCTACCATAAAAAATTGGTAATTCCACATTAATTCCAACAAGTTTACTTTTAGCCAAGTTTAATTTAATAAATTACATATTTCGAATTAAGCAGAGTCGCATTTAACATTTATTAACTGATTGTTATTCAATTCGCAGACATAATCGAATCCAATTTTGAAGTTCAAATCAGTTATGTGAATTTTGTTGAATTTTGTGCTGTTGCCAAAGTCGCGCCTGGAATTGCTAACTGCTGTCCAGGCATAGGAAACCATAAAAAAATAAAAAAAAAATAAAAAAAAATATACGCGACTTGCAAACTTGAAGCTGCCTAGTTGAGTCCTGTGAACGCACAAACACGCATGAATTTTTTACAGGACTAACAGCACAAAAAATAAATAAATAAAAAAACAGAAGTAAACGCCAGCAGCAGGACAGATACGGCCAGCTTCCTGTTTTCGATTGGGTTTTTAGCTTGTATACCCTGTAGACAACGTGTAAATAGAGTATGCAAAAACATATACAAATACTATGTTAAATTGAAGATCTACAAGGATATTTATAAATTATAAACTACAAATAATATAAAGTATATTGAATTTAACATGCGAGTAGCTATAAACGTATGTTAAAGTTAATGCTAAAGGTAATATTAACTTGTACTCTTTTTTATCATATTTAATAATATATAATAAAGCTAATAAAAAAATGTAAACAATATTCATTGAACAATTTTAAAGGTATTTGAAATCTCTAAAATATTCTAATTTCTGGACTTCTTTTACATTAATAAGAATAATGAAGTAAATGAAGTAATGCAAAAAGCTACAATCAAAATATTTTTTTTTAATTAATTCTATTAATTAATACAACAAAGAAATGGTAACAAACCAGTGCAATATATATTATTTGTATTTTTTTTTCAATAAAAAATAACTATCTATAAAATATGTCTTGTCTTTGAAGCTTAATATTTACGAATCCAATAAAGCTTTCAAGTTGAATTTTTTACCAATAAAATTTTATAGAATTCTACACAAGAAAAAATGATAGACAGAATTTTAACTATATTATTAACATTTTAACAGAATTTTAACGAATTTAACACAGAAAATTTGTGTTTTTTTTTTGCAACAGTTATAGTTTCACTATAATTGCGCTAAATACATTTTTCCAGTTTAAAAAAAAAATAGATATAAATTATGTAGGAAACTAAAATTTCTGGAAATTTAAATTATTGAATTTTCTAATTTGTGAGTGTTGACTGTTCTTTTTAAAAATTTAACATAAATAAAAGGAAAAAAAATGTAAAAAAAAAATATAACTGCAGGGAAAAAATGCATCAAAAGTGCTAATCGATGTATCGAAAATTTATTAAATAAATGCAGAAAATCGTACTTAAATATTTTTATGAATGACACTTGATAGTGGAAATACCAAAATTAATTAATATAATAATGAAATATGTTGGATGTAGTTGAAAAGGAATATTATACCCATTAAAAAATGGATAAATGTACAAACATGCCATCGATTGTTGAGTATAGAAATATATTGTTTCTTTTTTTTCAAAATTGGCAAGTCTTTAAATTTTTATGTATAAAAATTACGAGTTAAGAAATATGTTAAGAATTATTTATGAATTTTGTTTCATTTAAATTGGCAATTACTCTTTTACCCGAAATAAAAATTTTTTTTTCAAAAGTTGAATATAAAATATATACTTCTCAAATATTATTTTTAATGTTAAATAATAAACATTGATTTGAAATATCTTTCGAATCACGTTGTGTATTAGTAATACTGGATATAACAATAGAAAGGTATTGAGATCAAGATCATTTATTTATTTTATTTATTCATTTATTTTAACTTTTGAAACTTGGTTCACAAATTATTCGAAAACAATTTGTATTTTTAGAATTTCAATAACTTTTAAATAAATATTTAATTCAATTATTATTTTTTTGATTAAAAAATTCAAGTTAAAATTTATTTTCTTTAATAAATATTGGAAATAAATGTTTCCAGGATACTACTGCATCCTAAATTAGTATATCTAAACTCTTCCCATTTAATCAGCTAATTTTTTTCGGGGTTTATTTTTTTTTGGAACTCATAACTCTTACTCTCATATTTCTTGTTTTTTTTTTCCTTTTTCCTTTTTTTTTTTAATAAATAAAAGGTAACTTAAAGTCGAGCAAATGTTGCTGAAATTTTACATTTCTTTTATTTTTTTATTTTTTTACTGGACGCCAGGACTTACGTGCGATTACGTTCTTTAGATTGCGTATGTGCGTGAGTGTGTGTGGGTGTGAGTGAGTGTGTGTGTGTTGCCTTTCTACCCCCATTTGACTTTCACATACGTCTGGCACCCCTGCTTACCCCTTCCTTCCATCTACTGTCCGATTTCTGGCATATATGCCCGCTGGCCAAAAGCCAAAGGCAAAAAAATACATTTCTCTGTCCCGTTGTCTATTTGTTTATTTGACAACATTTTAGAGGACACATGTGTGTGTGTGTGTGTGTACAAGTGTGTGTTATTTATGCGTCAAGTTTTGTGTACTTTTAAATTTTGCATTTGCTGTATATTCCTATTCATGTTTCTCAATTGAAATTGGGCTTAAATACTTGGCCAACAGATGGCGTCGCAATTAAGATGCCGCTTAACCCTTTCTTGAACTTTTGTTGCCAACTGTACTTGGCCAATATAAATAAAAAAAATAAAAAAAATATACTTGCTGTTTTTTGTTGTTGTTGTTATTGTTGTTGCTTTGGCCGCGTTGCGCATTAGCAAAATGACATTGAAATATTACAAAAATTTAAAAACCATTATAAACAGACAAGAAAGCCTTATGCCCACACTCCCCCCCTCCCCCCCAACCTTCCCCTACCCCCGCTATATAGTACATAAATATCTTATGTAGACGACGCTATATATATATATATATGTATATATACCTATATAGCGTAGCTTAGAGCAGGGAAAGGGGCAACAAAAAAAGTGTGGAAAAATTCCTAACACCGAAAATTGCGCGCGAATAAAAAAAAAAAAATAAAAATAAGAGAAAAATAAAGAAAAAAAAAAAAACAACATTTTTATACATATATATGTATATATATGTATATATATATATGTATAACTAAAGAGGAAAATCAACAGCAGCCAAAAGAAAAAACATCCACTTTTTCAGTTTTTTTTTTATATTTTTTTTCCATTTTCTGTTGTCCTTGTCGTATCGTTGTCGACGTTTGGTCCTGGTCCTGGTCCTGCTCCTGGTCCAACTGGACGGTGGCAGGGGTGGGGCAGCAGCGGCGGCGTTGGCGGTCCAACTGTATGGTAAGGGGTAAGGCTCTGCTCCTTGCGTACTACCAATTTGCTAGTGACCATAATCAACCCCTTTATTTTTCTTGATTTTCTTTTTTTTTTTTGTTATCAAACAATTTTTGTTGTTGTTGTTGGTATGCAAAAAAAAAGTGCGTAAGGCGACTGCTTTTGGGCGTTTTGGCACGAAGAGTATTCGGGGGGTTAGGTGGAGTGAAAGGAGTAAGCAAGAAGAAAGCGAGAAGAAGGAGAAACGTGTGCAAAGTACAGCTGTACAAATCAAACAAGCAGAGGCGTCGTTACACAAGGCAGGAGTCCTCAAAAAGGGAGGAGGTTCTTTAAGAAGGGGATATTCTTTTAAATAATATCATATATTAATTATAGTTTTGGATGCAAGAAAAGTTTGTGCTATCTAAGCAACAGTTTAGACTAAGAAAGTCGTTAAAAATCAAGTATAACAAATACAGTCAGCAAATTTGGTATATATATATATAGTAGACTCTCAAGTATCTTGCTTAACATCTATAAAAATTGATTGATATATATATCACAAAGTGTGTGGAAAAGAAAATCTCAACTGGAGCATATAGTTGATTATTGAATTTTTTTTTAACGGGAGCGTAGCAACGCACGCCGAAGAAGCTAGTATTACAAATTTGATAAATTCAAATTAAATCATAAATTCAATCATATCACTTAAAATCAGGGAGTGTAACTCTGTTATTTTTATTTAAAAAACAAGAATGAAACGACTCTCTTCGGCACGCCGAAGCTATATATACCCTTGCAATTGTCTTCTAAGAAAATTTTGAAAGCCAACTTTGGTTTTGATATCTTATAAACAAAGTTTTCAAACGAGCACTTTTCGACTGGATTTCGCTATAAGATATAGTAGCCAGATTTTGTTTAAACTTGGTCAGATTGTAAAAATCGTAAATATACATCGATGTGCCAAGTTTGGTTTTGATATCTTGAAAAACAAAAAAGTTATTCATACAAACACTTTTCATGCAAATGAAGTGTATTCGGTTTTTACTCTATAGCTATATGATAAAGTGGTCCGATCGGGCTGATTTTGATATACAAACTACATATATTATCAAGCTTTATCTGTGCTGAGTTTCATTAAGATATCTCAAAGATAAGGCCAAAAACTTTGCGTAGAAACAGATGAACAGACGGACATGGCTATAGAGACTCAGCTTGTCTTCCTGATCAAGAATATATATATTTTAAGGGGTCAGAGATATCTCTTTCTATGCGTTACACATTTCGAGAAATAATTATAATACCCTGCTGCAAGGGTATAATAAGATATAACACAAATTGTTTATAATTTCAAAATATTTTCGAATAAACAAAAAATGTTAATTTGAGGATTTTACAAAGAAATAAATTATGAAATTGCCATAACTGTTATGAAAGACTACAAAAATTAAACGTTGTTTTAATTGTTATGTCAAGACTAATTAAATAAAAATATATTTTTACTTATTATTGTTGACGGATATTATAAAAGTTAATAATAACAATTATTTTTGAAGTTTTTCTTAAAAGTCTTGAATAATTAGTTAGCTATGATAGGTAATATAAAAGTTGTTTAATAACTATTAAAAGACATATTTAATCTTATTTTCCATAACAGTTAGGTACCCTTGTTATAACTTTTCAAATGTAATAATTACACTAGGTAACAAAATTTAGCTTTTTTTTTGTATATTTGACCAAACCTACTTTTTCTGATACATATGGTGTCCCAGATGATGAAAAATCACTTTAAAAATTTTTCTAGAGTGAGACTTTTTTTTAAAAAATTTTTTAAATCTGGTATTTTTTTTTAGCTTTTTTTCAGAGGCAAGCCTACAGATTTTAGCATTATTCGAGAATCTTACAGCCGATTTTCAAATGCTTTACGTTTTCTAAAAGCTAATTAAAATTAATATTAATCATACATATATTTAATTAAGTTTAAATGACTAGTTTTGCAACTATTTTATTGTGAATTTAGAAAATGATGATATTTTGTGCGGTATTTTTTACGATTTTTTGACTTTAAAATTCGAGGAAAAGTCGAAAAATTATTTCGTTTTTCTCTCCTTTGCTTTTGCATTATTGCATTAATTGGGCGTCATTTAAGATATGAATCTTTAAAATCGATGAAGAGGCAACGAAATAACAACATTTTATAGCTAAATATGTTTTTGTCGACATTGACTATTTCTTTACTGAATGTTCTACGAAATTTGGTTTTTAGAGCACCGGGATGCCGCCTAAACTAATTTTTCTGGCCTTTTGATTTTAGAATCACATAAATATATAAATAGATCATTAATTAATGCAAAAACGACAGAATTATGCGATGTTATACTCACAGTATATACGATTTTCGGTGGCTATGACCGATGTCTGGCCCCCCCATCTATAGATAAAACAATCAGAAATTAATTACACTAGGTAACACACAAATTGTATATTTGATCAAACCTACTTTTTCTGATACATATGGTGCACCAGATGACGAAAAACCACTTTAATAATTATTAATAGTTTTTATTTTAAAAAAATTAAAAAATTTTATTAAAACATGATTTTAGTGGTAAAAATTATGGAAAAGAAAATTATTGTGTTATTCGATTTAGTCTAAACTAAAATAAGATATTTGGTGTTTTTTTTTTTAACTAGCTGTCAACTATATAATAATTTATTTAGTTGAAATTTGATGTCATAACTTTTATTTCCGGTATTTCAAGATTAATAATATATATTAGCCCTATAAATAAGCACATAACATATATTGTGAACTGATTCGAAACAAGTTCATTTGATGTATAACCAAAAACTAAATTAGTTAAAACCTTTTAAACCCTTGCCGCACCCCTTCTGCCCCTTCTACACCTCGTAAGCTACGCACGTGGCATGCATCAAAGGCGTTCTAACTACGCTCCATGCATATTCAAATTTTTTATTTTTTTCTTTTATTTTTTGTTGGGGCAAGTAGAATGAGAGTAGCCGAAAATCAAGTCCAAGCACTTAAGAGTCCGCGCCCCCGTTTCAAACCCCCCTCAAATCAGAGCACTTGCCCTTGCACACCTCCCCTAGCCCTTAAGATGTTCCCATGCCATAAAACGCGACAAAAAAAAGGAAGAAAAAAAAAAAAAAATAAATATCCTTAAACGAAGTCCAGCAAAAAAAAAATATATAGAACCGACAATGAAAAGAGAAGAAAAATTAAAATACGCACAAAGTTTTGACAGCTGAATTGGCATAATGATGGGGTTAGTGGCGTTGCAGGGGTGAGGGGGGTAGGGCCTTGGGGTGTTAAGGGTTTTGTTTGGAGGGTTGGGGTGTATGTCCATTGTCACTGCTTTGAAATCCTCCCCCAAACTTTGCCTTGGAATATATTTTTTTTCTTATTTTTTTTTTTTTTTTTTTTTTTTTTTTTGTTGCTTTGCCATCATCGTTAATTTTATCTACGCAAATGCAAAATAATTACTTTACTTTTACTTTTTCTTTGGTTTTCCGTTTTTACAGATGCCCCCCCCCCCTCTTTCACCCCCCTCCCCCACCTCTATAACCCTTTTTTGGTTGGGCAACGGCTGTCGAAATTTATGTACTTTGCCTTCGTCTTTTTCTATATCTTTAGCATTTCTTTTCATTTTCAGTTTTTTTTTTGTATTTTTTTGTATTGAAAAGCATTTTAAAATTCAGCGCCAGCTGTCCTGTTCTATGCATATATAAACTCTCTATATACTATACTATATATATATATATATATATATATATATTTCTATTTATTCCATTTTGATTTTTTTTTTGTGTTTTTTAATTAAACAAAAGGGTTAAAAAGTTTTGCAGCGTCGCAACAAAATGTGAAAAACGGGGTTAAAATCAGTTTTTTTTTTGGGCCGCGTTTTCAGTTTCTATTTAGTTTTCATTTATTTTTAAAAGGAAAAATTTTTAATAACAAAGATAGGGTTGGACTCTCTCCAGTCGGCCGGCCTCATTATCCATACACATTTCCCAGTTACCCTGTTCCCCTGTTCCCAGTTTCTTTCAGTTCTTGTCCTTGTGCCGTCTTGGGGTTACACAAAAGGAACAAAATAGAAATAAAAATAAAAAAAAGGAAAATAAGAAAAACATTAATGTAATTTTTGTGCTATTATTTTTAAGAGTTGTTAGCTAAAACTAAGGCTAGAGCTGGAGTTTCGTGTCCCAACTGTCAGCCCTTTCCAATGTCCAGTTTGCTCTGGTCTTTCATTTTATTTTCTTACATTTTCCTTATATATATAAACATTCTTTTTTTGTCTCTATTTGTAATGCCATTTTCTACTTACTTTGCCTTTCATTTGGCATGTGTTTATCTTCACGTCTCAGTTGTCCGACAATTTGCACTCGGGGGGCTTTTCCTTTGACTTCGTTAACAGGACAGAACAGGACACGGCAAATGGAAATCGCATAAATGTTTCATTACATTAATTTCACTTTGAAGCGAAATAGTTTCCACAACATTTTGCCAACTGAAAATTTTCAAATGAAATAAACGTTTTCATCTTTAGCTGTAACTTTAGATAGTTCTTTGTTCTATGGCTAGACTTCATTTGTTTAAGTAATTGCATTTCGAATTGTTAGGGGAGAATATGAAATCTACAACTGTATATAACTCAAGTATTCAGTATTGAAATCAAATTAATTGTGTAACCTTTGGCATCGAATATATAATATAAAAATACGCTTTTCTACAACATTAATGCAGTTCAGGATAATCAAAGGGTTCGAGTGTCACAGGAAAGGCTTTCAACAATACTTTGTCATTAAAAAAAAAGAAAACTAAGAAAAAATAACAGGGAACACGGGCTAGAACATCAGAGTTAATGAGCTAACTGAGTAAAGGTCCTTGCAATTCTTTGAGAAATTTTAAACCAGGAAACATATATTAAATCTATATTTAAAATTTAAAACAAAGACTTGAAATACAATTTAATAAAGTAAACAGGAATCAAACTAAAACTAAAAAATTGAGAAATAGTAAAAACCTGTTTTCAATTTCACTTTCGAATTTATTTCACAGCAAAATGTATAGCATACTTTTGGGCTGACAAGATTTTTAGCAATTTATTTATATTCATTTGTGACATTGCGCAAAGTTTTTCTAGTATTAATTTCTCTATAATATCGATAATCATAGTTTATTTTTTTATTTCGCTAGCTCAGAGATCTCTTCTAGTGTAAATAAATTATTTGGAATAGCATTCTAGTTTAAAACAAACACATATAAATGGAGTTCTGCCTGTGTTATTCTCCAACTTCGTGTAAAAAAGTCAATCAAAAATCAATCATGACAAACTAGAGAAACGTCGCAACAAATTATTTCAAGACTTTGAAAAAAAACATTTTTCAGCCTATAAAATTTAAAAAGAAAAAAAAAACAGGAATAAACTAGGTACATCTAACTCAAAAATGTAAAAAAGCTTAAAAATGTATTCACAGAAATGATAAGTCAAGCTCTGAAAGTACCTAATATAATTTACTGAATTTTTTGGTGTGTCACAAAATGACAATAAACATTTCAAATAAAAACTGAAGTTTAACAATAATTTTTATTATTTTATACAAGTAGGCTTTTACCTAGAGAGAAGCACCTAAGTAAAAATAAAATATATATTTTAAAATTTTGTAATTTCCTACCAAGTTTAACAATGGCTAAGGACCTTTTTGAGACAATCTATTGTGATTTGGACAACACTCAAGTGATTCCCCAATTTAGAATATTATTTTGGTTATTTAAATTGATTAATATTTACTCAGTTAAGGAACGTAGAGCGTGCTGAAGAGAACAATCCAACTCGGACGATTAAAATAATATTAATATCGCTGCTGGGAGTTTTAATCATAAAGAGTTTGGAATATTACTTTAAACAGTTTTTGAAGAGTTACGCATGTGAACAGAAGCAAATAAAGCATTAAAGATTAAAATGCTTAAAGGTTATGTATTTAATAATTACATTAAGTGATTTACATCCCTATAAATACCTATTCTTGATCAACAGCAACATCCGAGTCAATCTAATTATCTCTGAGACTACAAATGCTAGAGACATTAAAATTTGTATTAATGTTCTGGGATTTAATTTATGTTCAACTTCGGATACTCAAAAAAGAAATATAGCTTCAACTTATTCAAGAAAATATAATAATTAATAAGAATGTAAATAGTCTCATATATTTATCGGAGAGTTACAAAAATTAATTTAAAATCTATTTTCCATAGACGGAGCGGATGCAAAGCCGTTGAGTTATTAATTTAATTTTAATTTTAATTTTGTTAATTAAGTTTAATTTATAATTTAATGATTTGCAAATGATTGAATGAAATATAAAGAATTGAATGACTTTAAAATTAGAAGTTTTGTCCTTAAAACCTAAATAAAATAGTTTTTCGTCGCGATTGATATATAAAAATTAATCGATTGAGCTTATGAAACAACGAGAATTGCATTTCGATTATTTTAGAAATATTTATGGTCTTTTGCTATTCTTTTTTAGTATAATTAAATCTACGCATCTAAAAAGTGATACATAAAATCAAAATTCTAGTTTCGCAGAAAAAATTGCACAAAAATAGGCTTTTATTCAAAATTTTTATCTCAATTCGCAATTACTTCGAAACTAAGAATTTAATTTAAATAAGTTGTATGGCAGGTTGATAGGCCTTTTTATTATCTATTTATAACAATTAAATATCTGTAATATTATTAAACTGTGTTTGGAGTTATTTTTAATTTAACAAAACTACTACTTGATAAATCGAAAATTTAGCTTTTTTCGATTAACTCGCAAACTGTCCTGGCAATATATATTTTTTAAATTTTATTTTCGGAATTATCAAAATATTTTTCAAATAAATCGACTCTAAAAAGTTCAAGAATACAAGAATTTTTGTTAAATTGTTGCATATTGTTTTTAGCTTTTAATTTATAATTTAACGCATTTAAGTGTACCTAATTTAATATATATTTTATTTAATTCGTTTAGAGTTTAAACTATGCCTTAAGATTCTATCTATATTTTTTGGTACTTGAATTCATTTCTATTTCGATTGAGTTTCAGTTTCTTTTGCCACTCCATTCTGATTAAAGGACAGCTCTAGTTGAAAACCAGCAACAAGTTTTTGGTGTATTAGCCTTTAGTAGGTCCTGTTAGCTTCCTTTTAAGTGTGCCTTCTGCCAGGATTAAATCAACCTGTCGCTTTGTACAATTTTCCAACACACACACATGCATTCGTATTTATTTCTATTCAATTTGATAATAACCCAAAAGTGCGTGGCTCTCGCAGGACTTTAGGTCCTGTCCAGGGATTGCTACTGATGGTAGGCCATGGCAGTGGGGGGGGGGGGGGGGGTGAGGAGCAGCTGCTTGGTCGGCCACAGTGGAGCATTTAGAGTGGACGCAATGTATCAACGGTTGCTCCAGCTCCTGCTCCTCCAACTTCTACTATAGCTCGAAGGACTCTGATGTCTTCTTTTGCTGCCCACGACAACCACGCACTTTCACTTTCACATTTTTCCTTTTACTTTCACTTTGAGTTAACCCTCCCTCCTCACCTCACCCATCCAGCCAGGCAAAAGTGAAACTCATTTTCCCCTTTTTTTTTTCTTCTCTCTGCAAACATTTTTTCACTTTAGACCAACGCAACGCCTACTAAAAAAAAGCCCCGAAAAGTAAAAGGAAGAAAGTGCGCAGGATAAAAAAAAAATAAAAAAATACCCCCTTGAGTTTATAACTTAAAAATTCAAAGCACGAACAAAGTTCTAATTTAAACACCGAAAGAAAAAAGCAAAAAAAAAAAACGCACGCGGCGAATACATGTCGAAAAAATTGGACATAAAGTGCACGGCAGGCGAGGCGAGTAAATATATAAAAAAAAAAAAAACGAAAAAAAAAGCCAAAGAAAGCCCAGGACCCGGTCGCAAGTCCTCGCACATCCTTTCCACTCGTTGCGGCGGACAACGGTCCACACAAGTAAAGGAGTAAAGGGGGTGGCAAAAGCAAGTTCCTTGCAAATACAAAATAATACAACAAGGCAAAAAAACTGCGTAAAAGGCTAAAAAGAAACAACAAAAATTGCAAAAAAAAAATAAAAATAAAAACTAAAAAATTGAAAGTTGAAGTTGTAATAATGCACGACTTAAAGTTATCCTGCTAGTTTCAATAGTTTTTATTATTGCAAAAAGCAAAAGTTACATTTAGTTTAAAAATACAAAAAATTACAAATTTCCAAAATATTTTTAGACTGTTTTTTTTTAAGCCTGCAATCCTTAAAAATTAGCAGTATATATATTATAGATTAGCATCAGAACTATCTGTCCATTTGTCTTTTTTTTAATGAATTCATAAATCTCGGAGACTCTCGTAGACTCTCGGAGAATTATCAGGTTTGGTATGTGGATTTCTGTCTCATAAATGCAGCTCAAGTTATTTCAAATTTTCAATACTATATCCTCACAATCGACATCAATAACACTAGATAACAAAATTTAGCTTTTTTTTTTGTATATTTGATCAAACCTACTTTTTCTGATACATATGGTGCCCCAGATGACGAAAAACCACTTTAAAAATTTTTCTATGGTAAGACTTTTTTTTTAAAAAATTTTTGAAATCTGGTATTTTTTTTTAGCTTTTTTTCAGAGGCGAGACTGGAGATTTTAGCATTACTCGAGAATCTTACAGCCGATTTTCAAATAATTTACATTTTTCGAAAGCTAATGAATGGATCTATTAATCATACATATACTTTATTAAGTTTAAATTACTAGTTTTGCAGTTATTTAATTTTGAATTTAGAAAATGATGATATTTTATAAACAGACAGAAAAACCGCTTAAAAATAGTTAAAAATTGACTTAGACTTAGCTAGAATTGGCTTAATCAATGCGGCAAATAGTAAAACATTTTTCTAATATTCAAAATCACATTTAATATATCACTAATCAGAAAAACTAGAAAAGCTGTAGTATTCAATTCACCCAGTTAAGCTATATATAATAGCATAAATAAATGAAAATATTGCAGGCATTAAAATAGTATTAATAAGAAATCTATAAGAGTTGAATTAGGTACTACAATATATCTACATTGCTGCTGATTAAATTTGGTCAGATTGTTTTGAGTAATATCTGATCGGAAATATATATACTTTATATAGTCGAAGATGTCTCATTCTACCTGTTACACTCATTTGCAAACTTTTATAATCCTGTTTTGTCCGTTTTCAATATAAGAAATAAAAGAAAAATCTTCCAAATGGACAAAGTTTGCCCCAATTTAAAGAAAGAATAAATATATTTATGACTTATAATTGGAAATATAAAAGTTCTCTGTATAAAATTAAGGTTATTTACCAAGCTGAACATAATTATATTACATAAAGACATAGTTAAATACTTATTATCAATTTGTATTTTTATATATAGCTCAAGAGAAATAGAAAATAAATCTTATCAATTAAAATTAGTGCAAATTTTAAAAGCTGAATAAAAATTTCTATAAATAATTTAAAATACTTTTAAATAAAATAAACTTCGCACAATTTAAGAAATAAGTGAAATTACAGCTCTTTGTAAAATTGTATAATTTATTGTAGTTTTTTACTATATCGTGAGTTGGCATTTCAAAAAATTGTTGTCAAAAATATATCGGAAAAAATGGGTAAGAAATGTATTTGAAAATTGTATGAAAATCTCAGTTGGACCATGCCCGATGCCGCAGTAGGCTGCAATATTAGCGGGATTGAAAGCGTAGCAACGCACACCGGGTTGACCTAGTAAATATATATACGAGTATATTATAACGATCGGTTAATAAATCAACATAGTTATTCAGGGTAATATTTCTTGGCTACAGAAACCGCTTATATTTCCTTGCTTACAAGGGCGTAGTTAGATGGGGGCAGGGCAGGAAGGACAACATAGTTGAATCAGTAGTGTTCAGTAGAAAAATTAATAAAGCTAATTTGAGAAAATGTTGCTAAAAATATGGAGAAAGATTGTTAATCCTAAGTTTGTTGTATACTATGATAAGTGTTTTTTATGAAAGCAAGGGTTTAGCGCCCCCCTTGTGCCCCCTAACCCCCTGGTTCACTACGCCCTTGCTTGAAAGGCCGTTACAATTTAAATTCTGCATCGCTAGTCTTTTATTTGGCTTTTAAATTGATTCTATTATATTTATAATACATTTCAATAAATTAAATAATAATTTCAGTTTTACATATACTTTTGCGAACAAAATATTTACTCAGTTTATATTCCTTATCTAAAAATAAATTATATAAAAATCAAATATAAATATCAAACGATTACAAGGGACTGCAGACACTGTATACAATTTATAAAAAAGGTTTAGGAAGACCACACAAATCGTGTGTGTGTAAAAATAAACATTCTCAGGGCAGACCATTAAAAAAAATATTCAATCTGTAAATAGCATTTAATTAGCTAGATATTAAGTTAATTTGAACGTGGGATAAAAGCTTATCAAAGTAAATATAGTTCATTCAGCAGCTAAGTACTTAGAAATATCAAAATTATAGCTAAAAAGGCAATTGCTATATATTTAAAACCTTTGAACTGACCAATATTCCCGCTAAGTCCAAATTAATTAACGCGTTAAGTGCAATATGTATAAATTAACGAGTTTTTTAGCTGGAACTGGGGCTGGACGACTTTTCTTTCATTTTTCAGCATCTAATTTTTAATGTATTATAAGTATATATATATATATATATAAATGTCGATTTTCATTTACCTAGTGGCCAACCCTTGCGTCAAGTCGGGGAATGGGGGGGGGGGGGGGGGCTAGGATCCCAGCTCATTAAGTCCATCGTCGAAGCTTACTTATTTACTGGCCATCGCCTTCGTCAAGGAGCAGTAGGACAATGCGGGCATCATCGGCTTTTGATACCCAGTAATTCCAATGGTTTGGCAAGGGTTGTCATAGTTTAATTGTTAAAACCTATAAAATACAATGCAACTACCGATAGTATGCACAATGAATGGTTTATCGATAATATCGATTTTTTAAAATTTGTATTAAAATGTAAATTTTAAAGCCTGATAATATAATTGTATATATTTCTTTATGATTCAATTATATTTATAATGTTTCTATCTATAGTGTTGAATAGATAGATATAAATATACAAATTAAGTTAAATTAAATTATTACAGAAATTTTAAGCAAAACATAAAAAAAACTATAAAATCCTGTGCAACTATCGATAGTGTACACAATTTACGGCTTATCGATACTATCGATATTTTACATATGTATCAAAATATAAAACTTGATTATATAATTGTATTTCTTTATGATTCAAATTTATTTATAATGTATTTATGGATAGTGTTTAATAGATAAATATCAATATGATAAACTAGATAGATTAAATTATTTTAAAATAAAAATAAAAAATTAATTTAAGGCAAAAAATATAAAAACCTATAAAACGCTGTGCAAATATCGATAGTGTACACATTCTATCTATTTATCGATACTATCAATTTTTTAAATATGTATTAAAATCTAAACTGTGAAACCTAATAATATAATTGTATATATTTATTATTTTTTTTATCGATAGTGTTTAATAGATAAATATAAATATACAAATTAAGTTAAAATAAATTGTTACAGAAATTTTAAGCCAAACATAAAAAAAACTATAAAATACTGTACAACTATCGCTAGTGTGCACAATTTATGGTTTATCGATATTATCGATAATTTTAATTTGTATTAATATATAAACTTGAAAACCTGATAATTTAATTGTACACATTTCTTTATGATTTATTTTTATTTATATTGTTTTGATCGATAGTATTAAGTAAAATAGATACTAGAGCGCTATACAAGTTAGGTGTAATTTTCGTGTCCCAAATTTGTAGCATATTTCAGGGCGTATTTATAAAAAACTGAATTATTTAAAATTTTCTTTAAAGAGCATCATTATCGTCGTTCACCTCAATTTATGGACCCTTTTTCAGCTCTTTTATAGAAGGGGCAATAACTTTGGCGCAACTTTATTTTTTCTCAGCCACTTGCCAAGTGAGCGGGGCTTTTTTTTTTTTTTTATTTTTGAAAGGACGGCCACGCAATTATGTTTAATTGGACCTTGTGGGCCTTGAATTTTCTTTTTTTTTCATCTTATTTTCTTTGTTTGAGAACATTCTATAGCTTAGTTGATTTTTTTTTTAAGTATATATATAGATGGTCCTTTTGAAGGACTTCAGAGCTGAAGACATTAAGAAAAAGGCTTTAGCTATAGAGAGCATATGTAAATGACAGTAATAACAATTAGCATCACTTAATAATATATATATATCTATATAATAATCGACATTAACACATATATTATAGTTGATAAAAAGAATTAAATATGAAATATTTAGAGTCAAATTTTTAATTAATTTATATATATTGTTCATTTAATATAAGCTTAAATATTACTTCAAAGAAACAGTGAACAAATTTTAATAAATATTAAAAATTTATTTAAAAGGAAAGACAACTATCTTATCAGTACAATTGCAATAATATAAATGAAAATAAAATTAATTTAAGTTAAATTAATTTCTTTTATTTTGCATAATCTGTTTTCTATGTTTGCAAAGACGATATATTAAAAGAAATATAATTTTTCCCAGAAAATTATTAACTCTCAGCTTAATTTCCTATATAGATTTAAATCTTTAGTTTTTCATTGCAAATAAATTATTTTTGCAAAAATTCAATCTCTTCTTTTTAATGTCCATTTCAAGTTAATATTATTATTATTTTATTTTAAGGCTCTACTATGTTCAGACATTTAATTCAAATCTCTTTGGCCTCATTCGGTTTAAGTATTCAAATTAAAGAAAACAAAATGTGTTGTTTATTTAAATTGAAATAGCAACAGCAACAATAAAAATAACATTGACAATTAAAGTGCAAAAATGTTGAACAAAAAACTTCTTTTTTTTTTTGATGACTTAAAAATATATATAAAACTACAACAATAAAAACAATGGCTAAACAAATGTTGAAATGCCACATTTACGTCACTTAAGCTGCACGTTTAGTGGCAACACACACAAACACACTCACACACACACACACACACACACACACACTTGCAGTTACAACATAAATTAAGTTATTTTGATAATCAAAACTGAAAAGCGAATGTTTTTGTTAGACAACAGCAACACAGAGTGGAAAGGGGGGGGAGGACAACACAAAACATGGGCATTCATTTGTAGTTTATAGTTGTAGTTTCAGGTGGAGGGGGGGGGGGCAGCAGGGGGGTCAGTTGGAGACAGAGAAGCAGCAGGAAGCTGCTTGCCTGTAAGGGTTGCTGCCTTGTCCATTGTTGTAGACGTTTTGCATGTTACACACACACACACACACACAAGAACACACACAAACTATTGGTCCTCTAACCCCATCAGCACTAAGCCCCCTCCCCCACCTAACCCCAGCCATACAGAAACCCCCTTCTACCCCTGCCTTTCCTTTACCCTGGCCATGGCTAGCGGGCAACATAGTTAGCACAATTGTGTTGCATATTTATTCGGGCATGCGTCAAAGCGAGATGCCAAGTGCGTATGTGTGCGTGTGTGTATGCCTGTATGTGTGTGTGTGTGTGTGTGTGTATGTGTGTCCAACAACTGCCCAAGCTGGCTAGCCCACAGCAGCCTCCCCCCACACCCCACCCACCTGCTAAACACACACACACAAACTGTCAGTTTTAAAGGCTCTCAGGCAGTTGGAAAGTGCGCACCACCTTTGCATACACACACACGCACACACACACACATATATACACACTCTAACACACACATATACAAACTAATTTACCTACGCCAGCAGTTTTTGGTACACACACACATCTGCAGAAACACACATATGCAAATTTTACAATGCTTTATATTTGGGGGTTGGCCAATGGGTGTGTGTATTTTGAGGGATTGCGGACTGTGGCAAGGGGAGGGAGGCGGTGAGTCTTGGCCAGCTAGCAAAGCTGCCTCGTCATTGTACTCCATCTCCAACTCCAACTCCAACCGCCATCTCTTTCGCCGTCTCCAGCTCATGCCCCCATTCCAGGATTCTCATTCTCATCTACATCCTGGCGCTTTTGCTGATTCTCAAAGTCGTTAGGCTGCCTTTTGGCCATTGTTGGACTTATGTTTCCCTTTCACTTTTCAGTGTGTGTGTGTGTGTGTGTGTGTGTGTGTTGCCTGCCCCCGCATCGAACAAGCCATCAAGTTACCATATAAAACTCCCCCCCCCTCACTTCTCACACATACACCACCCTTTCCAGCCCGGCTTGCCAATGTCCATTAAAAGCGAAAAAGAACAGCTAAAATTGCTCTAATCAAGTATGCTAGCCTATTAAGATACCCAGTGTCTTTCGATAACATTAAAAAAATTTAATTTAAATTAAATTCGTGAAAATTAAGTTTATATAAATAATAAAGAGTCAGAGTCTATGAACATGAAAATTGCCTTTATCTCATTCTTGTAACTTTTATTCTATTTATCATTGTTTTTTCGATTAATTTCGATCGATTTTGATCGATTTAAATCGACTTATTTTTTGTTATTGCAAACATTAATATTTTATTTTAAAAAAATACAAAAATTGTTAAGAATTTATGCTTTTATTGTATTCTTAAAACATTAATTCTATTTTTAAATGATTTTTTCGATAATTTTAATCCTTACTTTTGATCGATTTAAATCGACTTATTTTTTGTCATTGCAAACATTAATATTTTATCCGAATAAAAATACAAATTGTTAAGATGCCATTATGCCATTATCTTAGTCCTAAATCTTTTATTCGATTTTTAAATGATATTTTTAACAATTTTGTTTTTCCTATCGATTGTTTATTAACGAATTGTTGTCGTTATTGCAAACAAATTAATAATTTAATCCAAATTTAAATACAAATTATTATAAATTCATGACTTTATCTTATTTTCTAAACTTTTATTCTATTTTTCAATCATTTTTCTTTTTTTTTTATTATTTTCCATAACTATCGATAGTTTTTTAACGACTTGTTTTTCGTTATTGCAATCAAATTAATTTCTTTTATCCAAATACAAATACAAATTGTTAGGATTTCATGTCTTTATCTTATTTTTAAAATTGTTTTTCTATTTTTTAATGATTTTTTGATTATATTTCTTTACTATCGATAGTTTTTTTTATTACTTGTTTTTCGTTATTGCAAACATATAATAATGTTTTATAAAACATTGTTTGGCTTAAGTAAAGTCAAAGTTTATTATCTCATAAAACTATTTTAATCTATTGAAAGTGTTTACTTTCGATTGTATAAAACTATCGAATGAAACTGTTATCGATAGTAATGCAGCGTATTCTTTCTGCTCTTTATTACTATATACCGTGCTTATTTCAGCCGATCCTAGGGCAATACTTTATTAAAGGACTTCAACATTCGTCTTGAATTTATCGCAAATTTATTATACTCTTTTGGTGCTTGTATTTACAGGGTATTTGAAAACGAAACCGCCGCATGCTGCATACATTTTAATCTTTAATTTATGGCTTATTCAAAACTAATGACACTGAAAGTGTCCACGTCGCCTGCTGCTGCTGCTGTCCAAGCTTTTGTTGCAAGGCGTCGCAGCAAGCAGCGGGGCAACAGGCAACGGGCAACGGGCAACAAGCGGCGGGACAACAGGATAATCAAAGGGTTTGGGTGTCACAGGAAAGGCTTTGAACAATACTTTGCCATTGTGTGTTGAGGCGCCATTAAACAAAAAAACAAAAAAAAACAGCAAAAAAAAAAAAAAGAAAACTAAGAAAAAATAACAGGGAACAGGGGCTAGAACATCAGAGTTAATGAGCTAACTGAGTTGAGTAAAGGCCTTTGCAATTCTTTGAGAAATTTTAAGCCAGAAAACATATATTAAATCTATATTTAAAAATTAAAACTGAGACTTGGAATACAATTTAACAAAGTTAACAGCAATCAAACTAAAACTAAAAAATTGAGAAATAGTAAAAACCTGCTTTCAATTTCACTTTCGAATTTATATCATAGAAAAATGTATAGTATACTTTTCGGAAAAAGACACAAAATAGTTGCACCTAACATAAACTTAAAGCAATATGTTAAATTAAAATCAAAAAGTACCTTATCTCAAAATTTCGAAAACAAAATTTGAAATGAAATTGAAGTTTAACAACAATTTTATTATTTCATATGAGTAGGCTTTCACCTAGAGAGAAGCACTACAGCTAAAAATAAAATATATATTTTTAAAAATTTTTAATTTCCTACCAAGTTTAACAATGGCTAAGGACAATCAATTTGACTTGTTTGAGACAATCTATTGTGATATGGACAACACTCAAGTGATTCCCCAATTTAGAATATTATTTTGGTTATTTAAATTGATTAATATTTACTTAGTTAAGTAACGTAGAGCGCGCTGAAGAGAACAATCCAACTCGGATGATTAAAATATTATTAATTAAGCTGCTGGGAGTTTTAATCATAAAGATTTTGGAATATTACTTAAACAGTTTTTGAAGAGTTACGCATGTGAACAGAAGCAAATAAAGCATTAAAGATTAAAATGCTTAAAAATTAGGTATTTATTAATTCCATTAAGTGATTTACATCCCTATAAATACCTATTCTTGATCAACACCAACATCCGAGTCAATCTAATTATCTCTGAGACTACAAATGCTAGAGACATTAAATTTTGTATTTAATTTATGTCCAACTTAGGATACTCAAAAAAAGAACAGACAACGTTTTAAAAATATAGCTAAGGCTTATAAAAAAAAATATAATAATTAATAAGAATATAAATAATCTCATATATTTATCGGAGAGTTACAAAAATTAATTTAAAATCTATTTTCCATAGACGGAGCAGATGCAAAGCAGTTGAGTGGCGTTCAAATTCATATTTTTTTATTTGTTTAATTTACAATTTAATGATTTGCAAGTGATTGAATGAAATAGAAAAAATTTAATTACTTTAAAATGAGAAGTTTTGTTCTTCAAACATAAATAAAATAGTTTTTCGTCGCGATTAATATACAAAAATTAATCGATTGAGCTTATGAAACAACGAGAATTGCACTTCGATTAATTCAGAAATATTTATGTATCTCTGTTAATTCTCTTTATTACCCTTTTTTTATATAAAAATCTATAGATCCAAAGAGTAATACCAAAAAAAAAAAACAAAAAAAAACAAATTCTAGTTTTGGAGAAAAAATTGCACAAAAAAATAACATTTTTTTAGCGGGGCATCTTTTTAATTCAAAATTTGTATTTGAAAGAATAATCTAATTCAAGAATATTGTATAACAAGTTAAAAGGTAATTTGATTACCTTTTTAGGAAAAGTAAATATTTTTAAAATTATTAAACTATGTTTGGCGTTATTTTCACTTAAGCAAAACTAACTTTTTGAAAACTATTTTTTAAATTTCATTTTCGCAATCAATGATACATTTTACATATAAATTGACTTTTTAACTATGCGGGACACAAAATGCTGCTTTCTAGTGTTATATTCAATAATTTTAACTCTATAATTTGTAATCTCAGTTTTGTTATCAATTATCTATCCTTAACTATCCTTATAATTATAACTGTTTGACCGCCGCTTGACGTAACTCCACAAATCTTTGGTACATCAGAGCTACAGTTATAGTATAGAAATAGTTGGCTGTCATTAGATATGCCTGGCAACCCTTAAATTCTGCATGCATGTGTGTGTGTGTGTGTTGTGTGTGTGTGTCTCAAATTGCTTGCCATTTGTAAGCGTTGTGTATGTTTTTTAGGCCTTTTCTCGTTTGCTGTTGTTTTAAAATTAAAATGAATGCCCGCAAGCAATAACTACGACAAGCCAAAACCACCCAATCAAACCCCCTCAACACACCCCCACCCTCTCTCTCCCCCCCCCCCCCTTAAAAAGGACACCCACTGCTGTCCAAGACAAGCCAACATCATTATGCGTAGCTGTGTGTCCATGTGTGTGTGTGTGCGTGTGTGTATGTGTGTGTGTGTTTGTGCGAAATAATCTCGTAAATTACGCAAAAAAGGAAACACCGCCACCGCCGCCGCCGCCGCCGCCCGGAAGACACAGCTGCCCTAGCTAGCCCAGGAAGCAAACGAGAGAGCAAACGAGAACCGAAGTGCAAGTCGAATCGTGTCGTAACGAGTCTATGACCCGATGGGTTGGCTGCCAGACGAACGAACGGAGGAACGAAGGAAAGAACGAGCGAACGAACGGACGAGCGAACGAATAGACGCACGAACCAGCTCACCACATGGACCATGGACCAAACATACTGGCCATATAATTATATTTGTATGCACGAGTATATGTGTGTGCGTGTGTGTGTGCGTGTGTTTGGCTACGGTTCTTCTTGGCCATGGCCAAAATACTACTATGCGTAACAACCACCAAAGTTTGAGGAGGTTTAAGGAGCTGTTTAAATAGTTTAAAATGTATTTAAGTTTAAACAGAAACACATTTCCAAATAGTTGATTACTAAATAGTAAAAGTTAACGTTTTATATATACGCAAATATGTATTTAATATACTTACATTTATATTTTATATATTCAATATTGCATATTCAAAACTAAGTTATAATTAATTACATTTTCCAAGCTTGATTTTGCATTTGCGCCTATATCTTAGCGCATATTTGATGCAACTACTAATGTTAAGCGTGTATGTTAACGAGTATGTTAATTAACAGGAAGCACAAAATATAGAAGCAGCTAGATGAAAAGAACGAGAAAATTAATCTTATCATGTTGTCCGTTTACGCTAATCATGATCATTATCATTTCAAGTATACTTGAGATCTTAATCTGCATATAGTATTTTAAAATCTACGTAGCCTGGAGATTGACATCTCAAAAATATTTACAAGTATATCCCAGTTTTATATATATTATCTCTTACACACAATTACATTATACTTTATAAAAATTAGACTTTTAAATCATAAAAACATTGTTGGTTGATCGGCGTTAAATAACAAATTGAAGAGTTGCGATTAATATTATGAATTTATGCCTAATGTTTGCGACTTAACAAAAGTTCACATTCCAAAGCATAGATTGATGTATGATCACAATCATTGAGTATGAAGAACGTTGAGTAGAAATTTGGCCACGAAGCATTTACTCCCTTTTATTTTTAACAGTACAGTTTCTTTTTATTGCTTGCGTTTTTGTTTTGTGTTCATTTTCACATTTTTAAGCCGAGCTGAAACCTTTCTTAAAATTTCAGCAATAAAAAAGGTTTTTTTTTTTTAAATTTTTCCACTCGGCTCTTTATGAGTATAATGGATCGCAATCCTGCCTAGCTATAATCAACCGAAAAAAGCTTTAATCGCTCATGATCAACATGAGCTTTGCTTTTTTGTAGACTTTTGATTAGTTTGAATTGAGCTATTGCCATAGTAAAAAGCTTCAGTATGCAGGCTCCAATTATAAGAAAAATGTCACTTATTATAAATGTAAAGATTTTTTCTCTGTTAAACGTATGTTAATATTTGATTTGTTTTCCTATGTTATGTAACATACATTTTTTGATGTTGTAGGGCAATCTTTAAGCTTTTGCCAAAACAGCCCTCGCAGTCAACACACATATATACTTACTTATCTATATATGCATATATATATATATATATATACATATATATATATATATATATACATATATATATATGTACATACATATGGAGAACATTGTAAAATCCGTTCCGTTCAAAGTTCTCATGCCACCAACAAATTTTGACAGCGCCCAGCATCGTGTGTCCATTCACAACACTTGCGACGCACAATGTACGACGAACTCCAGTTGTTGCCCCAAAACGTTGCCCCTCCAACCGCCCCCTGCTGCCAATAACGATGTCTGCGTTAGTCCTTTCGGCCACACACACATACACACACACAGATAGGCACACACTCTGGTCCACTTATGATGAGTTTACATTTTCGAAAGCGAGACATGAAAATGAAAATTGGGCAAGGAAACTTGCCAAAATAACTACTTTACAGCTTGTAGTAACCGACTGCCATATACTCTATACTAAACTCTATTGGTTTTTGGTTAAATAATAATTATATGTGTATTGGATTGTTTTGAAGTTTAACAATAGTATTTTGTTTATAAAATTGTACAAACAAATTTATAGTTAACAATTTTTTTTTAGGTTTTTCGAAAATGTATAAAAAAGTTGTAATATATTTAATTTGTTTGGATTTTTTTAATTGATAATTGCAGTTAAAATATTATGATAGAGTTCAATATTTGACAAAATTTTATTCATTGTTTTTTGTTTGTTTTTATTTATAAATATTTATATACTTCAATAAAATTGGATTTTTTTTTTAAATATCGAAAATTAGTTGTTCTGGTTCGTCTGAAGAATAAATAAAAACCTTCTCATATTTATGTAACTATTAAAATGCCTTAAATGGATCAAAAGTTATATTTTTTGCTTTTATTTCATTCAATAATATTAAGATAAAAAATACATGTAGACATAAGATTTAACGCAAAAGTTACCCTGTATTTAAATAAAATTTATTAGATTAAATAAGCTGTATAATTAAATATAAGTTAAAGTGATTGCCCGTTGTAATTAGTACATTACAAATATAAGTGCTGGAAAACCAAATAAATAAATAAATAAATAAAATTTATCGAGCTCATATAGATATTTCCAATATTACCTAAATTCTATGTTAAACTCAGAAGTTAAAAATAATTTCAACATTTGAATAAAAATAATGTTCTAAAACTATAATTATTTCCTATTTTATTATATTAAAATCCAATCATCCTTTTTTATATAAACAGAGCTCTGTCAATTTTACAAAAAATTATAAAAATAATATTTCCAATCGAATATATTTATTAACAACAAAAAGGATATCAATTGCAGCTAATGTTCTAAGAAAATCTTAAATAAATAAAATTTGCACACTCTCTTACTTTGATAGTATTAAACAGCATACTCTATTTGTCTGCAAAAATAGAGTATAATAAAGAAAATCGCCCTCAATGCCATGCATCTCTCATAGTTGGCCGCTGGTTGTGGCACGTGGAAGGAGGCGGCTGTCACACATTCAAAACGGCTCAACGGCAAGTGTGGGCTGAAGGAGTGTGCGGGGCAGGGTGTGGGAAAGAGGCATGGGGCATAGTAGCATACAGGAAGCCAAATGTGGCCGTCTATCGGCCAAGTCCGCAGCCTTTACCCCCTTATTCCAGAGCCACAGTCAAGCTGCCCGTTACGTATGCATATTTTCAAAAATGGGAGAGGCTATGGGGGGGGGGGGGGGTACAACATGTAGCTGGGTGGCACTGTCAGCCAGACGACAACAGCCAGGATCAGAGCGGCGGGGATTGAGGACGAGGGGACGACGCGTCGTACAAATGAGCTTGAGCAAGGACGCAAAGATGTATGTGCTCCATGTGTGTGCGAGCCAGAATGAAAAGCAGACGATGGTGGGGGGACTAGGAAGTTGGAGGTGGTGGGTGGTGGGTGGTGGGTGGTGGGTGGTATGATGTGTGGTGGCAAGGGTATAGTAGTGTGGGAGGTAGGGGGGGGTAGTTTGCTGAAGCGGACACGGCTGGGCAAGTGGGCCCGTGCGGGCGGAACGGACGTCGTGTGGACGACGGTGATGCTGACTTTGAATGTCCATGTAGACATTTTGCAATTTTGAAATACATGCGCAGTCACACACACACACACAGTACACACACACACAAACACAAACGCACAGTACGCACACACACATATATATACACACGCACATGCGAAATGCTTTTAACATTTTCTAAGATTCAAATTTCGTAAATTATCCCTTTGCGAGTTGCTGGGGCGGCCTATGTGTCCATGTTTGAGTGTGTGTGTAAGTGAGTCTGTGTGTGTGTGGGTGTGTGTGGGTATGTGTGTGTAGGCCGTGTTGTGCTTCGGTTATCGATGGGCAGCTCCAACTAAACGCATGAGGCACAAATTCAACATTTTGTTAACTCAAAGCAAAATTCAAATAAATAAGTTATTACTCGAAACAAGTAAGATCGACTACGGAATAATGAGAATGATCTAGCAAATATATATCTATATATATATATAAAACTGTTCAATCAGACTGACTGATTGACTGACTGACTAATTGGCAACTCACGAGCAGGGCAAACGTTTGAAGCTAGAAATTTGCAATTTTTACTATAGCTTCCCATTATATCGTAGGTTAGCACTCTGTAAAATGTTTATTAAAAATATATCGGAAAGCGGGTGTTAAATGCATTTTAAAATTACATATGAAAATCTCAGCTGGAGCATATTAAGTGACACAGTAGGCTATAATAATAGTGACATTGCAGTATATGATTAGTTTTTTCCTTTTTTATTTTAATGGGAACAGAAGCGGGAGCGTAGCAGCGCACGCCGGCAGAGCTAGTACTCTATAAGGTAAAAAATGTATCCTCCTATCACATAAATTTTAACTATTTTAATTAGCACACTTTACACCCTTATGAATGGATACACGGCTTGAAAATTGAAGATCCTTTCCCCTAAAATTAGAGCATTGAAATGGCCTCCCTCGAATGATGATCAATTAACAACCCATTTATAATATATTAAAAATATTTTAGCAAATATTTTAAAACCCATCACTATATCATTTAAATACTGATTATCAAAACTGTATCAGTTTCCAAGCTGTGTGGTATTTAATTTATTTCATTTTATACATATTTAGTAAAATATTTAGTTGTTAACTAGAAAGAAAGTCTAACTTCTGCAATGTTCTTACAATGCGATTTAAAAAAAAAACTGCAGTTTCCCCAGATCATTCCTTTGGTTAGATAAATATATATGCAGGACCGTCTTAGGTCTTCCTCGGGGCCCCTAGCTAATTTCACAAGAAGAGACATTTTTAGCCTAAGAATTCAGATTTTTTAGGGGGCCCCTGGCTAAGGCTCAGTCTGACATACCCTTAAGACGGCCCTGTACATATGTGTATCGAACTATTGATTTAGGTTATCGATATTGCGATTATCGATAATTGTAAAGTTTTAGAACGGAGTTGCATTTAAAATACTTTAGCTGGAAGTTTGAGGCAACTTTTCGCTTAGTACAGCCTCTAACCCCTCCCGCTTGTCATTGATTACCCCCCTTTCAACCACACAGCCTCTGTCAGTGTATTGGCCACTGGCATAGCGTGTGTGGGTGAGTGGGTGTGTGTGTGTGGGTGTATGTATGTGCGTTGAGTAGTTCAAATTGTATTTGCTGGCACTTTGCATACTCGCAGCTTTACGTTTGAAATTAATTTATTTTGCCAAAGCGCGACATACACACACACACACTCACACAAAGAGCATTGCCCATTGGCAAGTAAAAGTGTCGGACGTTTGGCAGCGTCGATGTTGGCGTCGACGTCGCCGTCGACGTTTGGCGCTCATCTTTGTGGCTTTGCCTCAATGTCCGCGCTTTTGGTTGGCTGCCATGTGAACTTTACGCTGTCAGCCAAGCATGGACATGTGTGTGTGTGAGTATGTGTTGTGGGTGTAGGTGTATGTGTTTGTGTGTGTGTAGTTGCTATGCGGTTTAAAAGGTATCTCAAAGATACTAAATACTTTATGCATGAATGTGCCAAATAGATTTACGAGAAACGAGAAAGCAGCAACAGTATGTGTGTGTGTGTGTGTGCGTGTGTGTAATGTGGTGGTGGCTTAAGCGTGTGTGTGTTTGCGTGCGTGTATATGTGAACGTCGATATTAAATTTAAATTGGCGCTTGGATATTTTAGAGTCAGCAGAGTAGAGTGAAAGCCGGAGAAGCAGAAGCAAAAGGAGAAGGAGCAGCAAAAGAGGAGAAGGAGGAGGAGCAGAAGCACAACGGTCACGATGGCTTGCAATTAAGCTTTATGTATATATGTATGTATGTATGTGTGTGTGTAACATAACATGGACATGGTTAGTTGCCCATTTGACGTGTGTGTGTGTGTGCGTGTGTGTGTGTGTGCGTTGCCCTTATGTAAAGCCTTAAATATTAATAACAGTTACAATTTTTAATGATTAAAAGTTGGCGCATGTGTGTGTGGGCTAACTCACATATATGTAACATGTGTGTATGTGCAAGAGCTTAACAAAAGTACAGTTAGACAACAAATGCCAGTCAACATTTTGACAAGTGTCGGCCATGCCGCTCTGTTACGCTGCCCTCCACCCACCGCCCAACAACAACAGCAGCAGCAGCAGCACATTAATATTTTGCCTACTTTTGTGTAAAAGCAGCGCACATAAGAGAAAAAGCAGAAGAAGAAGATGAAGAAGCAGCAGCATAACAAACAACACAAAATATCAAAACAAATCAAAAAGCGCAAAAAAACATCAAAACTGCACTTTACAGCAAGAGCGCAAATAAAACGTTTGCAAATACAAAGACAAAGGCAAAAGCAAAATGCAAATGCAAATGTTATTGCAAATGCACTTGTTGCCCACGCGAGATTGCAGCAACATGTTGCTTTGCTGCGCAGTTAACATATTGCGGTTGTTGTTATGTTATGTATGCATGTGTGCATGCATATGTTATAACATATGTATTTGTATACTGCTCTGCTCAGCTGTGGGGGTGGGCGTTCAATCAAATAACACGTAAAAATGAACGACATGCCAATATCCTGTAACTCTTACAAACATTTATATGCTTCTGTTTACTTTTGTGATAAGATGGAAAATATGTTTAACACTTTGTACCCATTAAAAATGAGGGCATACTCGACTTAAGCATTTTTACTTGTTATAATATCTATTCACTTAGGTTCGTCTGTGAAGAAATATCAATATGTATCACCCTCTTATGTTTATTTTTTTGTTGTATTTTATTATTAATCAAGACTTAATTTTTTTTTTTAAAGTTGTTTTTTTTATTAGAATTTGTTTATTTTAATTTAATTTGCTTAAAAAAAAATAACAGAGAGATTTATTGATAAAATACCAAAAAAATAATAATAATAATAAAAAAACAAATAAATAACGACTATTTTACACTCTGTACCCAATAAAAATTAATAAAGGTGGTCATAAAACTGTGCAAATAAATGTAACAGGCATAAGGAGGCATTTTCAACCACATAAATTAAATGTATTCTTGATCTGCATCAATGGCCGAGTTCGCGGAGTTTATAAATGCCTGGCTTACAGGTTTCTGTACATACAATTTCTAATTTCCGAAATTCCCACTCATCCCCGCAAATCGATAAATTCGATTTATTAACACAATTTTATAGATATAATTTTAATTTTTATATAATTTTTATATATTTTTTAAAATAAACACTGAAAATATCAAACAAAACAGTTCATATGTACACACAGAAGCAGATACAAGAACTTGCCAAGCAAGCAGTGGCCGTTGAACTGCTTTGCACTGCTTGAATTGAATGTATATGTATTTAGGAGTATATATGCGCGAATATTGGAAATAAACTAGATCTGCGTATGGTATAAAAGATCCTTCAAGCCAATTTTAATGTCTCTAGCTCTTTTAAATCGAGTCGGCTATTAAGACTGATCAAGAATATATATAAATACTTTATATGGTCGGTAATACCTACTTATGCCAGCTACATATATTTGCATAATTTTACTACCCCATTTTACAGGGTGTTAAAAAAGTCAAGCTGCAAACATCGAACGCGCTATTAAGGCAAAATTAGAGCACAGTGAGAGGGGGAGAGACATGGAACACATGTATACGCATACATACATATATAGTATGCATGTATGTATGTGCATTTGTATATGCATATGTAAGTGTATGTGTCACACGTGTTGCACATGCATTGCATTTGCAAAATGCTACAACTGGCAACAGGAGCAGCGAGCAATAACAACAAAAGCGTGTACTTGGTGTACTGGCAGATTAGACACGCACAACGGGCGTAAGCAGCAGGGGCAAACAAGCGAACAGCGGACAGCGACAGAGGCAGAGGCAGCGGCGTTGTCACCGCCGCCGTCGACTGCGCTAAACGCTTACCCCCTCTCTCACTCGCTCACTCTTGCACATTCTTAGATTTTGTCTATGTGCATTGCTCATTTAGCAGTCGCCGTCGCAGTCGCTGTCGCTGTCGCCGTCGCATTTGTCGTTTGCAGTTGACGCTGTTGCTTTCGCTGACGTTTCATTGCCATTTTGTTGCAGTTGGCGCGCAATGCGTTGGCATGTTTAACAATGTGTGCGTGTGTATGTGCATGTGTGTATGTGTGTGTGCTCATGTGTGGCTGTTGCATTGTTTGCATTTCAAATTGAATTCCTTTAAAATTCAATTCCTGCCCTTATGCATGTGTGTGTGTTGTTGTTGTTGCTGTTATGTCTGTGTGTTTGCGTGCGTGTGTTGGCATTTTTGTGCGTTGTGCATCTGCTGTTTTTTCTGTCTCTCTGTTTTGTTGTTTTTCCCATTTGCTTTCGCTTCGTTCTTGTTGTTATTGTTGTTGTTGCTGGCGACGTGCATTTTTCAATTATGATTGAGCAGCATTTGTCGTTCGTTTTGTTGTTTTGGTTTGGCTTAGTTCTTTTGTACACACATGCATACATACACACACATACATACATATGCGCACAGTGCGCAAACAAAGTTAATGCACATATTATTATTCAAGCCAAAATTTTTTGATAATAATGCATGTACATATTAATTTTATTATTTTCTTTATTTTATTTATAAATTTCTGTTATTATTCATCGCCAAAGTAGTAAAAAAAAATTAAACTAAAATAACTTTTTTTTAACTACCTTCCCAATAAATATGGAACTATATTTTAAACCAATTATAATATTGTATTTGCTTTTTTCACATTTGTTATAAAAAAAATACATTTACATAAAATTTTTCAGCTTATTCGTATTTTTTTCACATAAATTATTAAAATATACAAAAAAAATGTTCAGTTTATTCGTATCTTTGTTTTGTTTTCAATTCTACGTGTAATTATTATATATGCAAATCTTCCCACCACTTAAACCTGATCCATAGCCAGAGTATGCGCCAAACCCTAAAAAAAAAATAAAAATAAAAGCCCTAAAAAAATCCCCAACCGATTCAAACAAATCGTAGCAAATCTCTAGAAAAATGCAAATGAAAGAGCCGAAGAGACGAAGCCAGAGCTCGAAGAAGTGTTAAGAAAACAAAACACACAGAAAACAAGAAGAAGAAGAAGAAAATACAGAAACCAAGGCGATATTGTGCAAACGAAAACATCATGCAAAGCAAACAGAATCCAGCAAAAAAACAACAAACCCATACAGTGAGCAAAAAAAAAAAAGAAAATCAATTTACAACAATTTTAAGAATATAGTGTTCATATGTTTCTGAACCGTCAAGTATGACAACAGAGATTTATGTATTTTTTTGAATGACCTCTTAATTAATAATTCAATAACAAAAAAAAAAAAATATATATATATATATATCTGAAAATATAGCTTATTAACAATTTAACACAAAAAAAATAGAAATTTAAAATCTGGATGATTATGATAATACCTTAAAATGAATATAATTTGGAATGATATTTGTACATTCCAAAAAATATATTAATTTTATGTATATACACGAATATTAAAATATTATTAATAAACTCATATTTATCAAACTAAATTAAATTCTTGTAAAGTATTTAAATTAATTTAAATTAAAATTATTTTTTAATAAAAAATCTTAATTTTAGCATTATAAGCATAAAATCAATTCTTTCAGTGTAATTGGCAATTGTCGCCGTGTGAAGAGCAAATATGTAAATCTTTACATAAGATATTCATGTACACGTGTATATAGAAAATACACAATATATATGTATGTGTATATGTAAACATAAATAATATTATGTACTACATGTACTAAATACTATATTTTCTTTAGCTTAAGCTGGAGAATTTGTCTTATAAAAAATATTTAAAATTTAAATTTGCTCACAATATTGAAAAAAATTTCAAACCGAGCTTTCAGCTTCGAAGCTTTTTACCATATTGAAAAAAAATAATTGTAAGCTCTATGCAAACTTTCGTTGCTAACTGTTTAATTAGGTCACAAAGTAGATTTATCGATAATTGATAAAAAGGATGTCTATGCGATCAAATTTGCAATCGATTGTTTGATGGGTGATCAAACATTCGATTATAACGGCTCTGTTGGACTAATTAGGTGTAATCACCGATTAAACCATCCCCCCTTTTCGCTTCTTTGCCAATCCTGTAAAACGACAGATCGAGCCAACATGGCGAGCCCAACAACTGTGAATATTCCTAATTTACATACAGCATATGTACCCACACATGCACACACTGGTACATATGTACATATGAGCGACGCTGCCGCAAAGTCAACATCGAAATGAAAACACCAGCAAAAACAACAAAAAAAACACAAAAAAAAAAAACATAGCCAGAGCAAACTTCAAGCCGGCTTTAGCAAAAAAAAAACGAAAAAACAACAAAACGAGCGTAGAGAAACCACAACAAACGGCGCAGCCGCGACGCCGCAACGCTATGTGTATATGGGCAAAGACATGGGCTAGGGGGAGGATCCAACAACGGCTTGGCCCTGAGCCATGCCGATTGTGAGTCATAGGGAGGGCAAATTGCTGCTGCGACAAAGATGCCAGCGGCGGCGCCAACGGCTTAACAGAGTGGCGCTCGCATTACATAAGCCGAAGCCGAAAGCGCAGCCGAAGACACAAAAACGAAGTTGAAACTAAACTTAAGGCAGCGGCGGCGGCATCGGCTTAAGCTTTTTGTTTGTTCTCACTCCCTCTGGCGCTCTCTTAGCGCTGTATGCTCAGCTCTCTGTTGGCTGGCAGCGCAGCGCAGCGCACTCTCACGTAATTAAAAAGTAACGGCGCTGACAATGACAGCTGTAAGCGCTCAATTAAAAAGTCATTAACTGCCACACACTCACACACATACACACATGCATAAATAAAGAAAGAGCGACGAGACAACACCGGACAACTAGAGATCTGTACAGTGGACACGCATTAAGGACTTGCAATCGCTGGCTGTGATTGACGCTGACACGCAAGGCCTCTGCCGCCGCCACACACGCACCTTATAATTAGAGTTGAGTTAGGCAGCGGCAGCGTCAGGCAATGGCAATGGCGACGGCAACAGCGACGCTTCGGTTCTACCTGCGCCTGCGCCCTCTTGCAACTGTTGCGTGTCATAAATGCGCCATAAAACTGCCTAATCCCGCTGTACACTTGAGCCGGCTGCAACAGCAAAAGCAACAGCAACAACGGCAGCAGCGGCAGCATCAGCTGTCTGCTGCAGTGGTGAAGATCAACTTTAAATCCTATCCCTCCACCCTCCACCCTACAACACAACTTGTAGCTTTTATTTGTGCGTAACAGAGAAACTGCTGCTTTTATTATTGTTGCTTTTATTCTTCTGCTACATCTTCTACTTCTTCTTCTTCTTTATCATCATCTTCCTACTATTCTTTCTGCTCCTTGGCCTTGTCTTGAATGCTGCTTTAGCTGTTTAGCTTTGCTGTCCACATACATACACATACATTTGTATCGGCATGCATGCATACATACACATACACATACAGTGAAAACTGCTTAAGAATAACGCAACAAAGGTTAATCCAATTTATGGCCATATGGTGGAAATATTAGAGAGAGATTAAACGGTTTAATCAATAAAAATCAATTTTTAAAATATTTCTATGAAATTGAAAAAATAACACTTGTTTGTTTGTTATCCTTGACCGTTAAATTAAAAAAAAAAACAAAATCTAGTACTGTTTCAAAATTAAAAAATAATTTTAAATTTGTTTTTTGTTGCTTACTATTAAATTACAAGTTCATTTTCATATTACATATTTTCAAAACTAAAATGTATATTTTATTTATATAGTTAGATGTTTCAAATGTGGGTATTTGGATGAAAAATGTGGAACCAATTAAATTTAATTAAAACCAACAAAATTTATATTTTCATATTGTTTGTGCAGAAAAAATACATTTTACACCTTTGTTACAACTTATTTCATTTATAAAATGTATTAACTATGTATACTAATCCAAGTCTTTAAGTAAAATAGCTGCAAACATTAAAAAAAAACTAGATTTTTATAAAAACAAAAAGTTTCCTAATTTTTTCTAAAATTGTAGAAAAATCTTTTGATTATTTTTTTTTTTTTTATATTTATATTATTTTATATTTTTTTTTGATTAGGCTAAACTCTTGTGTTGATATAAAAATACTTACCATAACAACCATTAAAATATACATTTCTTCCCGTATTAAATTTTAGCTACATTTTTTCAAAATTATCTTTTTATATTCTAATGAAAACATCTGATGTAGGAGGGTTGACCCTGCTCCTACCTACCCTTGTTGATGTATATAATTTACACAAATATCCATTTGTTGCATTTTTGTATAATTTTTTGACATTTGTAATGGTTTTTTTTTTATAAACTGTTCATACAAGCAAATTGTCATATTTTGCAGGGATCACAAATAAGAGTTGAGTGAAAAAAATGTAAAAACCCAAAAACTTATTCTAGAAGAATGGAAAATTCTTAGATATATCTATATATCTGTATATATGTACATGTATACTAATAAACGATGCTGTATCCTAGATATTTAATATATTTAACTCTTATATTTTATTATATTTGAAAAATAATTAAATCTTTGAGTTATTTTTAAGATATTTTAATATTCCTTTAAGGACATGTTATGTATCATATGACAGGTATTGAGCCATACATTGTAAATATTTTTAAATTTTGTAAGTACAGCAATTGGTTCAATAGATATTTACATTAGATTTGTATATTTGATTTGTATAATAAAAATTTAAAAATATTTCTTAGTTTTATTTTATAAATTGAAAAATACTCTTTATCTTTCTTTTAAAGTAAGAGTTCAATTTATATATATATATATATTAATTTTTATTTCAAAATTTATGCCTTTTTAATTATATTCCTGATATTTTAGTTCACTTAAACACGTTATTGTTAGTCGTTATCTACTGTACAGACACACACACACACACAAGGGCACATTTTTTTATTTTTTTTTTAGCTTTGTGGCCCGTTTTGTGCCCATCATACTTTGCCTGCTTCCACCTCTTCTTCGTCGTCGTCGCCGTCTTCGGCGTCGTCTTCTTTATTGTTTTATTGTCAGTTTAGGGATTTGACAATTTGCTTGCTGATTTTTTATGACAATCATGTATGTAAATTTTCGGCGTGCCTTCTGCTCTCAACTCTTCCTCAAGACCAAATGCCCACCTCCCCTTCGCCAACCCCCTCCCCCTTCTCTCTCACTGTCTGCCACCCGCATGAAATGTTGTTGTGTGTTGTCCATGTGGATCTGTGTGTATCTTTGTATCTGCATCTGTATATCTGTGTATCTGTATCTGTGTATCTGAGCGCCATTAGCTCGCATTTGGCTTACGAGATTTTTAAATACTTTTGGGCATTTTGAAGCGTCCCCAGCCCGAAACTGAAGCCCCAGCCAGACCGTATCCAAGCCCGAAAAAAAACCCGAAACCCTTTATACTACAGCTATTTTTAGTTTTGTCGCCTTTTTTGGCCTTTATACTATATGAATATTCTTTGCTTTTTTTTTATTTATTCTTTTTTTTTTTGTCATTTTTATGTTGTGCATAAAAGTTGAGTTTATTAATTTTAAAGCGTTGACAAGTTTTACGAGACCAGCGACGCCCCTAAAAAAGTGGCCCAACAACAAAAAACTAGGCTAGTAGTGTGTTCACAATCTGAATCTGAGTCTGAGTCTGAGTTTGGGATATGAATCAAGTTGGCTAATAGAGCAAGAATGCCAGACCAGCTAATAATGTGGCCAATAATCAAGACAACTTAATCATCAACTATATATATAGTCCATGCAAGGGCGTAGTTAACTTCTTGGCAAGGGGAAATGAGTCTAAATTTATTAATTGTTAATTTTAAATTTATTACATTAATTAATTTAAAATTTATATATGAGCATTTCCAGGCTCGCAAACGTTACATTCGTACGCATTTAAATTGAAAAAAAAAAAGAAAAGTAACAAAAACCTATTTTTTTTAAATATTTTTTTATGTGGTTAAATTGTTCTTTAAACGCATTATTTTTACAATTTAAAAGTCAAATTTTATAGCTTTGATGTTTTCAGATTACTTAAGAAAAGCCTGCCAACGCAAACGCTACAAAATATAGAAGTCGCTTTTGACAGTATCTGGAAAAATTAAAAAGTCTGCAAATTTAAAAGTAATATTTAATGGAAAATAATTTCAAACTATAAAGAAATAATATAGTTTTCAATATTTATTTACCATTTGGAAATAATTCAAATAGTTCACAATAAATAAAACCTTTTGCAACTATCGCGAACGTTACATTTTTTTCATGATAAATACAATATTTGTTATTAACGATAACGAAATATAGCTTAATAACAAATTAACAAAATTATATATTTACAAAAATATATAGAATTAATACAGTTCGCTCGCAAATTAGAACTACTTGCTTTTCAGGTAATTCCAATTTCTGAAATATTTTAATACCTGGACCTTTTTTTTGTATATAAAAACAAATTAGAGTAGATATACTCCAAAATATCACAATAAATTTAATTTTTTAGTTAGTTCTAGTAATAAAAGCAAAGAAACAATATATATATATATTGTTACATACATATATGCAATCTAAGTAATTTTTTTAATTACAAATATATGTATACATTAAATCAATAAACAAAAAACAAAACATTAAAATTCACTCCAATTACATTAAATATATTTTTCCAGTTAAAAATATAAAATCAATATATATTCTGTAAAAAAAAACTTAAAGATTATATTACTAAAAATAATTCCAATTTCTGGAAATTCTAATTACTAAAGGTTATAATTTGTGAGCGTAATAACGATATTTATTTTATTTTCAGTAAATGTATTCCAAGAAAATCTCTTGAAGTTATTTTTCTGAAAACATGTGATAAAGGGGGCCAGCTCTGCTCCTACCCACTTTATCTGCGCCCTTGTATTCTTATATTTAAATTATATATATATAATATATATATATTAACGAAAAAGTTTCTCTTTATTGAAACAGCTGTTGATCTGATTTTGAGTTCCTAAAGTTTGTTTTCTTTAAAACATTTTCTGTTTATCTCTCTCTCTGAGCGCAAACTAAAACTAAAAAACAATTGACAAGAATTCAATTTAAAAAAAAATTGTATAATCAGGTTTAAAACTAAAAGAAAAATCCAACTTTGTTCTATCGTAGCTTTTTAGTCAACATATCATATCATAATCATATATATTATATATAAATATATTTAAAACAACAAATAAATATATAAATTAAGACAGATGATACGTTTTATATTATAAAATTTTACAATAAATCATATTAAAAATAAAAGAAAAATAAAATATATATATATATATATATATGTATATATATATATATATATATTAATTTTTGACCGATTTGTATTAGTGAGAATTTATAATAAAGTCTTAAACTTTGCATTAAATTTGATTAGAATAGCTTAGAATATAATAAATCTTACAATTGGTTAATAAAACACATTTTTTTGAAATATTCATACTATATCTAATTATTATATTAAAATATCGATTTTGATTAAAATTAATCAGATTGTCGACGACTAACTAATGAACTTGGTTTGCAATATCTTGAAAAATAAACAAAAGAATAAAAAGGCTAAAAATATTTAAATTTTCTACCGATCGTTCCTATGACAGCTATATGATATAGTCGTTCGATTTTGATTAAATTATATCAGATATTTTGAAGCGTAATTAAACTATGAATTTGTAAGTTTGCTTGAGTTATCTTAAAAAATCCAAAAATATTGTTCTAGCTACACGTTTTTCGACCGATTTTTCCTATGGCAACTAAAAGATATAGTGCTCCGATTTTTATGAAATTTGTTCACATTGTTAACATCGTTATAAAACATTGATTTTTAGAGTTTAGTTTTAGATTTCTTGAAAACATAAAAGTTCTTCAAACAAAAACGTGTTTTTCGACCGATTTTTCCTATGGCAGCTATAAGATATTGTAGCTCGATCCGAACAAATCAGCTATATGGTATAATTATTCAATGCGACAAATAGAAATATTTGAGCCAAGTTTTATCAAGATCAAAAATATGTTTATATATATATGTTTATATATATTTTATATATATATTTCCTGATTTTTCGGAGGAGTTTTACCTCTATTACAAAATGAAATTTTGTTACTATCTGGAAATTTCAATAGTTGTTTATTGTTTAAGTAATGTAGCTAAAAAAAAAATTATGAATCTTTAAGCAATTTACACAAATTCGAATTTTTAAAATTTTTCTAAACTGTGCTACGAGCCAAGTTTTAATTTCGTTTGTTTATCTAACTTTAAAAGTATAATTTATATAAAAATTATAATTATATAAATTGTAGCTAATTAATTTGATTATTTTCGATTCTCTAGCTTAACTGCGAGCTGAGTTCGAATAGTTTGTCAAAGATTTCTTAGGCCTTACTAGGGTTAATTCGTCCTGATAACTTTTAATTTTAAATGTTTGCCGTCTATTCTTTTATCTTATTTTAATTTTATATTTTAAACACATAAAAACGTTATAAATAAATAATCAAAAGCAAATCAAATGCAAAAAAAAAAAGTAAAATTAAAATTAAAAATACACAATGCAAAAACAAAGCCGGCATTGGCAAAGCAAAAACAAATGCAGCCCACAGAGAAAGAGACAGCTAAAGCGGCGATTGGCAGCACAGCAGCAGCAGCAACGGCTGCGGCTGCGTCAGCGTCTGCGTCAACGAAACACACAAAACGCACGGCACATAAACGCCGCTGTCGCAGTCGCAGTCACCGTCGTTGCTGTACATAGCGCACACATACACAGGCAAGCCCAAAAGCAGCAGCAGAGCAGTGGTTGCTGCTAGCGTCGCTGCTGCTGTCGATGCTACTACAATGCTTGCGTATGTGTGCGCTTAAGCGTGTGTGTGTGTGTGCGCGCTTGTGTGTTTGCTTCTGCTGCGGCTGCTGCTGCTGCTGCTGTCGCCGCTGTTGCCAGAATGCCGCATGCACGTCGGTCATTTGTATTTGGAAACACAATTCCGTTCCGTCATTTGTATTTGGAACGCCGTAGCAGAAAGAAGGACACGAGCGAATAAGCGACGAAGCGTGCGAACGGAGCGGAGTGGCTATTTTAGCTTTTAGCGCCCTTTTTTGTTTCATTTTCTTTAAATAAAAAATAAAAAAAAAAAACAACAACAACATACGGCAAAAAATCAACAAAACAATTTTGGCAAACAATTTCGGCAAAAAAAAACTATTTCGGACTAATATAAAAGGAAAATTTAAATTTTCAAAAAAAAAACTAAAAAGTTTAATAATAATATAATTAACGCGTTTTGTATTGTTTTCTATTGTGTTCGTAAACAATTCTTTTTTTTCTGTTAAACCTAAACGATAAAAAAAAAACGTGATCTTGGTGTTAATAAATGTAATGTAACGAAAATCAAGAAACGATCAAACACAAAGAAAAAAAAAAACTTACCGGCGAACAAGCAGGCGAAAGCGAAACGAAATTATTTCGCGCTTCGCAACAAAAAAAAAAATCAAAATTCTAAATTCAAAAATAAAAAATAAAATAAATAAAGCAAATCAAAACACACGCGCAAAGTAAAAGAAATTCAACAGTTCTCTTCCGTTTCGGTATTATTTTTTTTTTTGTTATATGTTATTATTCTTCAGTTGTTTTGTGTTCGCTGAAGAAGAAGCAGCAGCAGCAGCAGAGACGGGCATACCATACATACATATGCGTATGTAACAACATACAACAACTGCACAAAGCGAAGGCGCAGATAAAAGTAAGCAAAAGCAAAATCAACAACAACAAGAACAACAGCAGCGCAGCGACGAAGATGGCGATGGCGAGTTGAAGCGATTGATCGAACATCATTATCAACAAGCATCAACATCATCATCAGCATTATTGTGTTTGCAAAAGCAAAAAAAATCATAATTGTTATTTAGTACATTTTTTTTTGCAAGTGTGTGTGTGTTTGAAAAACTCTAAAAATATATATATTTTTTGTGCAAAAAACAAACAAAAACATAAAAAAAAATAAATGTGAAAGCAGCAGCAGCAGCAAAGAAAACGGCAGCTGCATTATTTTTTAACAGCGCTGTAAAGCCAATAACAGCTGCAAAAACAAAAATTTGTTTTTTTTTCGCTTACGATCAGTGATAACAAAAGCAGAAGCAAAGTAAAAGCAGAGGAAGAAGCGGCAGTAGATGCAATTGCTGTTGCAGCGTTGCACACGTTTTATTTTTTTTGTGTTTTTTGCAGAGCATTGCAGCGCGCTCTCTTTGTGTGTGTGTGTGTGTTTGCAAAGTACTGACATTGACAATTATTAAAGAGAGCGAGAGAGCAAGAACCGTTAAATAGCGCTTGTGTGTGTGTGTAATAAAATTAAAATTAATTAAAAATAAAAATTATATTTTTGCAGTACAAAAATACGACGACAAATACAAAAAACCAAATACAATTAAAACGAGCGGCAAAAGCAGCCAACGAAACAACAAAAACAAAATAAAAAATATAAAAACAACAACAACAATTTGGCCACATGAGCGGCAGCGTAACGCCGACGCAGACGCCAACGTCAACGTCATATGTAGCGTTATATGGCGAGCATAAAAAGTGAAATGCCGCCGTTGCATGCGGCAGAGGCGCTTGCCTCGAGCAGCAGCAGCAGCAGCAATAGCGGCGGCGCCACGGACAGCGGCGGCATTGCTGTAGCTGCTGCTGCTGCCGATGGCGACGGCACAACAACAGCAACAGCCACAACAACAGCAGCAACAACAACAACAGCGGCGGCAGCAACAGTCGACACAACAGCAACAATTGCTGCGGGCGCAATCAGTGCACCGGCAACACCAAATGCAAATGCAACAATTAGCGCCGCCGCCGACTCCAGTGATAATCAGCCAGGCACACCGCAACCAACAACAACATCAGCAGCAGCAACATCTGCAACAGCAGCAGCAACACAACAACAGCAGCAGCAACTATTGTCCGCTGAGGCACAGCAACAGCAGCAGTTGCAAGCGTCGGGCATAACGCATCAACCCTATGCCACACATCACATGTATGCAACAACCCAACAGCAACAGTTGCAACAGCAAACAGTCTCGCAACAGCAGCAACTTTACGGCAGCATTTATGCCAACGACATGCAACAGCAGCAGCAGCAACAAAGCTACGCCGCCAGCAGCTACATCAACAGCTACGAGCAATTCTATCAGCAACAACAGCAGCAACAGCAGCAGCAGCAACAGGATTATGGCAGCGCCTATAGCGACTACAGTAAAGCCTCGGGTGTGCGCTATCATCCCTACTTGCAACAGCCCACATCAGTGCTGCCCGCAACCGCAGCAGCAGCAGCTCTGACAGCAGCAACAACAGCAGCCGCAGCAACAACAGCCGATGACAACACAGCCGCAACAGTTGCTGTTAGCAGCACAGGAGCAGCAGCTGTGGCAGCAGCAATAAGTCCACGCGTTGTCAGCAGCAGCAGCCCCACTTCCACCTCACCCGGTTGCAAGTTGCAATGCAAGAAGTGTGGCATATTGACAACAAACGAAAGCGAGTTGCAAGAACATATTGCCAATGTGCATGGCGAATCGCCGTACGGCAGCAGCGGCTACGCCAGTTCGCCGTACATTAAAGAGGAAATGCCAACGCCAACGGCAGCAGCGGCGGCAGCAGCAGCCGCAGCGGCAGCAGCAAGTGGCGACTTGTTGGATTTGGATTCACAGAAAATGGTTTATCATCAGCAGCAGCAGCAGCAATTGTTGCAACAGCAGCAGCAGCAGCAACATCATGAGCTTGCCTTGGCGCTGCCACTCGATCCGTTGCACTCAATGCAAACGATGCAACAGCGCGCGTTGCACAGCTGGGAACAGCAGCCGTTGCCGTGCAGCAACAACAGCAGCAGCAACAGCAACAACAATGAAGGATTGCCGCCGTACATGCAACCATTGCTCGATAAGACGCCCTACTACGCTGCCAGCAAACAAACGTCCTATCATCAGCAACAACAGCAGCAACAACAGCAGCAACATCACCATCAGCAGCAGCAACATCATCATCATCATCACCATCAGCAGCTGCAACATCATCATCAATCGATTAAGCAGGAATATGCATTAATTAAATCGGAATATTCGGCCGATTCGCAGCATTATGTTGATAAATCGTTTGATCCAACTGCCGCCGAGGCGGCAATTGTTGTTAGCAACGTGCAACAGCAATTGGCCACAAGTCCCGCTGAGTTTCCCAGCACCACAACGGGCAGCGATATTGCCCCAGGTGTTGCCACAGGCGGTGGCGCCGTAACACCCTCCGCCTCTGCCACATATCGCAACTTTGAGCCGCCGAGCTCCAGTTCGGTGTTGCCCGCAAATAGTTTGACCGCCAAGGCTGCCACATGGAAGTCGAATGAGGCACGTCGCCCCAAGACCTACAATTGCACCGCTTGCAACAAATGGTTTACCAGCTCCGGCCACCTGAAGCGCCACTACAACACCACGTTGCACAAGAATGCGGTAAAGTCGAGCGGCCAACCCGATCCTGCCACATTGCCCATCTCGGCGCATCATCATCCGTCTAGAGATCCCGTAACGAAGACAAGTCGTCGGGGCAATGCCGCCGCAGCAGCAGCAGCGGCAGCAGCAGCCGCTGCGGCAGCGGCAACCGTTGCAGCTGCCACACAAGAGTCGCCCGTACAGGCAACAACGGAGCCAACGCCAAGAAGTCCGCCGGATTATGGCGGTGGCGGCGGCGGCGGTGTTTGTGGTGCGACGGGCGTGCAGGTGGCCACAGCCATGTCGCAATATTCGGCATCGCCATCGCCCAATGCGGCACAGCAGCAGCAACATTTGGTTGCAACAAATGGCTACGCCAGCAATGGACATGCACATTATCATGGCTACAACATGCAACAGCAGCAGCAGCAACAAGTGCAATCGACGACAAATGCATCGCCACAGCATGCTAACAGCAACAGCAACAATCAGCAACAGTTGCAACACAATACCGTTATGAACGGTCACCCAAACGGGCTAGCAGGTCCCTCCGCCCCAATCAACAACAACAACAACAACAACACACAAATGCCGTCCTCCCAAATGAGGGGCCTGCTGAACAACAACAACAACAAAATAACCACAACAACAACAACAGCCACAACAACAGCCACAGCAACAACAACAGCCACAACAACAGCAACAACAACAGCCACAGCAGCAGCAGCAATCACAACAACAACAACAACAGCAGCAGCAACAGCAGCGGCAACAGCAATTATAAAGATCGAACAATTGGAGGACAGCAGCAACTCAGCAATGGCCATGACACAGCAGCACCAGCAGCAATTGCAGGAGGAGGAGGAGGAGGAGGAGCATCAACAATTGCTGGCAGCACATCACCAGCAGCAGGATTATCTGCTATTGCGGCCCTATCACAACAGCAGCAGCAACAACAGCAGCAACAGCAACAGCAACTCGCCCCTTACTATTTACCAGCACCAGCAACAGCTGCTGCCGCCGCCGCTGCCGCTGCAGCAGCAGCAGCCGCAGCTGCTGTTACAACACCTGGAGCAGGTGCAGCAGCAGCAGCAGCAGCAAGCAATGGATTTCTCGCGCACCACCCACATCACCACCCACACGCCCATGCCCATCCCCATGCCCATGCCCATGGGCACCCACATGCCCACCCACACGGGCATCCACATGCCCATCCACATGCCCATCACCACGCCCACCCCGCCGCTGTTGCCGCCTATGGGAGCGCTGCCGCTGCCGCCTATAACAATGGACTACAACATGCTGCAGGCTTTGGATATGCAGCACAGCAATATGCTGCAGTGCAGCAGCAGCAGCAACAGCACGCAGCAGCAGCAGCCGCAAATTATTACCACCACGCCCACCACGCCCACGCCCATACCCTTGGCCCACACCACGCCCCCCATCCCCATCCACACCCACATCAGTATGGACATGGGATGCACCACTATGCAACAACAACAGCAGCCGCTGCCGCTGCAGCCGCCGCAGCAGCAACAGTTGCCGCTGCACCATCACCAGCAGCAGCAGCAGCATTATCTGGAGCAACAGCAGCTATCGCCGCAACAACAGCAGCAGCAACAACAACAGCAGCAGCAGCAACAGCAGCAGCAACATCCGCTGCTGCTGGCAGTGGACAACAACAGCAGCAGCAGCAGCAGCAACAGCAGCAGTATAATCAGCAGCAGCAATACAGTCAACAGCAACATCATCAGCAGCACAGCAACGCCGCCGCCGTCGCAGCAGCAGCAGCAGCCGCACATCACCAGCAGCAACAACAACAGCAGCAGCAGCAGCAGCAACATCATAGCGCCGCCGCCGCTGCTGCCGCTGCAGCTGCAGCCGCTTCTGCCGCACATATACAACAGCAACAGCAGCAGCAACAGCAGTATAACCAGCAGCAGCAACAGCAATACAATCAACAGCAGCAACAGCAACATCAATCATCACATCAGCAATCACATCAACACCCTGCCATGCTATCAGCAACTGCCGCCGTTGCTGGAGCACACAATGAGCTATCACAGTATTATTGGTAATGATGTTGCCTACGATGGCACAACGGCAACATATGCAACAACAACAGATGGCCAAATATTGCAGCTGATGCCAGCAACATCGCTATTTGCCGCCGCTGCCACATATGCCTCACCGCTCTCGCCATATTCGGTGGCGGCGCAACGTTCGCCGCAGGAGGGGGACTTGCCGCCGGTGCATACGCTGACAACGGCGTTGCATGCACAGCAGGAGGCGCAACAGCAACCAGCCACAACAACAACACTAACGCTGCTTGCCACGCCCACGCCAACGCCCTATTCGCCCACAGTAAGCAGTTCGCGTGCAACGCCAGCTCTGGACCTGGATATGGCAACATTGATGGCCGCACAGCAGCAACAGCAGCAGGAATACGAGCTGGAGCAGCAATATCAGCTGCAGCAACTCGAAATGCAACAGCAGCAACAGATGCAGCAGCAGCAACAGCAGCAGCAGCAGCAACAGCTGCCACAACAAACTGTTGCTGTTTTGCCCAAGAAGCGACGCGCTGCCGCTGCGGGCGCAACAACAACAGTTGCCAGCAAGCGACGACGCAACAGCAGCAACAACGGCAACGGCAACAGCAACATTGGCTCAACATCGCCACATTCAACCACATTGCCATCGGGTCGCATCAAGTGCTTGGAATGCGACAAGGAATTCACCAAAAATTGTTATTTAACGCAACATAATAAAAGCTTTCATTCCGGTGAGTATCCCTATCGTTGCCAGAAATGTGGCAAGCGTTTCCAATGCGAAACGATCTATACCACACACTTGGGGCGGCATCGCACCCAGGATAAGCCGCACAAATGTGAACTGTGCCCCAAGCAATTCCATCATAAGACCGATTTGCGGCGCCACGTTGAGGCAATACACACGGGCTTGAAGCAACATATGTGTGATATATGCGAAAAGGGTTTCTGCCGCAAGGATCATTTGCGTAAACATCTTGAGACGCATTCACGTCCACGTGTTGTTGGCAAAAAGGCAGCAGCAGCAGCAGCAGCTGCAGCAGCAGCCGCCACAGCAGCAGCAACAGCAGCCGCTACAGCAGCAGCAGCAGCAAATGTTGCAGCAACAAATATTGCTGCTAAAAATGTTTATCGCTTAAAATCTAGAGCAGCAGCAACAGTTGCAGCTCTGGATTTGGCCACAGATGATGATAGTTTGCTAGAAGATGACGAGGATGATGTTGCCCAACAGCAACAGCAGCAACAGTTGCTGCTAAGCGGCGAACATCATTTAATTATTAACGAGGCAGTTGAAATAAAACATGAGCTGGAATATGATGAGGAATTTACGGAAGAATTTCATATTATTGAAAAGGATATTGAAATGTATTAAAAAATATATATCAGGGTGGGTTAAGGGGGGTCGGGAAACTGGGTTCGGGGGGCTTATTATAGGCTTAAGTTGCTGCTGTGGTCGAAAGTTTTGAAATGTTACCAATGCTTTGTTCAATTCAAAATACAACAACAAAAAATATATATAAATTCAAAAAAAAAAAAAATATTAGAAAAAAATGCAAACATTTTTTTTTATATTTTTTTTCCATGCTTAAAAGCCATAAATTGTTAATAAATTAATATTTTTTTAACTAAAAAAAAATAAAACAAAGCGTGCAGCATTTGAAGACAGCCACAAAAAACCGAAAAAAATATACAGTTTGCCATATATTAAAAGGGAGGGAAAACAAATTAAACTATATAGAAATAATTATATTATTATTTTTTTTTTTTTTTAAATATTAAACAAGGTTTTTTTTTTTGAATAAATTTAATTTAATTTTGCATCGAAATTCCTAATTGTTGTAGCAGCAAATTTAATTTTTAAATTGTATTTTTTAATGTTAATTTTGTATTATTATTATTAATATTTGTATGTATTATTTTGTAGTATTTGTAATGTTTTTTTTTTTTGTATTATTAATATTATTATTAATTATATAAATAAATAAATTTGTAAGCGCCGCGCATACCTCAAAGATTAAAAGAAAGAATTAAAAAATATAAATAAAACGCTTACACAGAAATCAGGGCAACAAAACCATAAATATATATATATATATAAAAAAAAACATATATAGCTAGAATCATATATATATATATATATATGTATATTATAGTTGATTCAATTATTTTTTTCCTAATTTAACTAATTGTTGTTGTTAAACAAATGCCATATATAAATATATAAAACCTAAAGCAGCAATGCAATGCCAATTAAAATATATATATATATATATATATAGATACACGATTCTTATATATATATATATTTATAGAGCTACACTAGCCTACAACACAAAAGCCAAACAAATAAATAAACGCAGAATCAGGGATAAATTTACATTTAAAATTATTATTCCTATTTTAAGTATATATACATGATTTTATATATATATAGAAATTGCGTATTATATATTTATTATTTTTAATTTATAATTTATGTTCTAAAATACAAATTGTAATTAATTTAAATTTTAATTTAATATACACACATATTTTCAAAACATTTATAATTTTCTTTTATTTTTTGGTTTTCAGTTTTTTTTTGTTTCAGTTTTCATTTGCGTGCATAATTTTTTGAATATATTCAAAAACAATTTCTGGGCGCAAGTATAAACTGAAATAATTAAAAAAAAATTAATTAATTAACCTTCTAAAATACTCAACAAAAAAAAAAAAACTTTATACAACTTTGCCATTAGCTTTATACATGTTTCATTTATATTTTGTTAAACTTTATTTTTTTTTTTTTTAATATAAAAATACACAAAAATTCCTTAAAGTTAACTGAGAATTATAAATAAATATTTTATATATTTAATTTCCTATTATTAAGTGCATATTTTTTTGTGTAATTAGCGCAACAAATTGTTTAACTATATATATATTTAGTTATAGTATGCATAGAATAAACATATGACAAACAAATATAATATTAAAATATGAAAGATGAAATTGATGTTGAAGAAGAAACATAGAAAGACGCGTCTACACACAGAAGAAGATCTATCAAAAAAAAGCAAAATAAATTATTGAAAATGTTTCAAACCCAAAAAAAAACATTATTTTCTTTTATTTTTTTATAATATATATTTTTTATTTTATTTGTTTTATTATTTTTGATTTTCAGCATGCTTTATGATTTGGAAAGTAATATATATTATCCTGATTAACAATATAAATAATTGTATTGAAAGTCTCGGTCTTAATTTTAGATTAAACATATAGTTTTCAGAAAAAAATTCTAAAGGGAAAAATTGCTAACTGAATTTTTGGATTTCTTACAAATAAAAACAAAAAAAAATATTTTTCTATATATCTATATTTTTTTATAAACATATTTTTCTTTATATAATTTTTTATATATATACATCAAGGTTCCATTTTTGAATTAAAAATAAAAATATTTTAGATTTTTATTTATTTTCTTAATAAATAAAGTTTTATTCATGAGCAATTGAAAAAAAATTATGATATAATTATGAACATATGATTTTTATAATATAATAAATTATAATCGTTGTGATAAACGTTTCTATTAATAATATTTTTGACAATTCATAAAGATACTCTATAAATAACTCGGCAATATTTTAAACAAGGAATTTAGAAAATTTATATTATAAAAGTTGTTCAATTCAAGTTTCTAGTTAAACTTCTAGAAAATTCTACAAATATTGAAATTTTAATTTAAAATAGTTAATTTTGTATTTCTTTAAGTGTCTTGAAGTGTTAAATGATTTATTTGTGATAGTTTAAAAATTGTCAAACTTATTAAACAACTTTTAAAACTATTTAATTTTATTTATAATTATTTTAAATAATTTTAAACAGCGCTACTTTAGATATATTTGTGCATTTATAGTACATTTAATCAGCAAATTTAGACTCGAATGTTTTATACTTATATTCCTTTTAATTTTCTTTACCTTTTTGATATTATAAACATATTATATTTAAAAAATTCAGAATCGTAGCTATTCTATTTTATATTATACAAATCTTTTTATGGTAGTAATTTCTTATATTTTTTTTAATTGCTCATATAATAACAATTATTTTTATATAAATATATATTTTGATACCTCAAGAAATAAAACATATATCTTAAAAATTGGCAAGGTTTTTAGTGACGTATCATTTGTTAAATTGAATTTGAAAAATGAAAAGTTAAATATGTTTTCATTTTTCAAATTCCAAAAATGACGTCGATCCAGCTAGATTTTCACAATTTTTCTTAAAAATTTTAAAATAAATTTTTGACAACATTTTCAGTTTAAGAAATAACAAATATATTAAAAAAAATTTTAAATTACATTTTTGACACAAAATGTTCACTTTAAAATTGTCGGAACTATTTTAAAGCAAAGAGTATTTAAAAATTTTGTTTTTTTTTATCATTGTCAGTATTTAATAATTAGTTTCCTTTTTTTTGTCATTACCATTTGTTAAAATTTGTCTTCTTGTTAATTATCTTAATTATTTTGCTTGAAATTTATTTTATATTATTTTTTTTATTTTTTATTTTTAACTTTGTTGTTGTTGCTATTTTCCCAGAAATAATTTGCGTGTTCTGCAATGTGAGTTATATACAAATATACATATATATAAACATATATATATTTATTCGAGTTGAAAGCGTTAAGAGCAGGAGAGGCAACAAGGGAAAGACAGAAAGAGAAAAGGCAAAAGGCGATATTTGTCGAAAAGAAGGAAGCAAACACATATATAGAGATATATATATATATAATATATATATATATATACTAAAACTGAAAGATATTGCAGCTCAAGTCTAGTCAGAGCTAAAGATATTTAGTAGTTCGCTAATGGAACAGGATATTTTAGAGAAATTTCATATTGAAGCATAAAAAACTTCAACTTGGAAATATCTTAACTTAGATTATATATATAATAAATATATGTTTATATATATATATATATCTGTTCATTTTATGAGTATGGGAAACATGGCTGTGTTGTATCTTGCTGTGCACATTATGGCGACATTTAAGTGCTCTGGCCACAAATCATAAGCAAAAGCAAAGTATCTTTGTATCTGTATCTGGCAAATGCCAAAAAAAAAAAAATAACCGAATAGCAAGAAACAGAGGTAGAGAGGTAGAGAAGGGAGAAGGAGAAGTAAACCAAAAAAAAAAAAAGAACTACCAAAGACAACGCACACATGTTGTTGCCAGCTCAATTCTCAATATTCTCCGGACTTCTTCTTCAGGAACAACAGCAGTAAATAGCCAAAAAAAATACATGTATATATATATATTATATATACATATACACACACACACAGTAACAGGCCGCAAATACAATGTAGAAGAGGCAAACGAAAAGTGCGCGCCACAGCAAGCGGCAGCAGCGGCAGCAGAGGCAGCGCGCAGCTCGAATGTATCTCAAAGATACGCAAACGCAAACAACGACGCGTTAAAGACGTTAAAGTTGCGCGCATGCGCCGCTGCCGCTGCCGACGCAGCGTCGACGCAGCCAGCGTCTCACTGACTATAGCTATGTCATCATAACACAACACTGAGAGAAATTTGGTACAGCAAAATTTAACTGTGATCAAGATAATATAATTATTTCATTTTATTAACGCTCAACTGAGTTGAGTTTAGGATTATATATATTTATCGATTTTTAAAAGGGTGAAGGCGTAGCAACGCGCGCCGGGTAAGCATTTTAAAAATACTTGAGCGAAATTATTTTTCATCTAAAAAAACAGAATATTGCAACTATTTGAGCTCAGATTTATGGAAAATACTTAGAAAAAACAATTTTCATATATATTTTGTAATTTTTATTGCTTTAAATATAAGGCAAACATATTTATAGGAAATACTTTATGAAAACAATTTTATACCCTTTGCAAAAGGGTATTATAATTTGGTCTCGAAATGTGTAATGCATAGAAGGAGACGTCTGCGAACCCATAAAGAATATATATATATATTCTTGGTCAGGACGATGAGCTGAGTCGATACTGTACGTTTATTTCTATGCAAAATTTTTGGCTTTATCTTTGAGCTATCTTAATGAAACTTGGCACAGATAAAGCTTGATAATTTATGTAGTTTGTATGTAAAAATCAGCCCGATCGAAGCACTATATCATATAGCTATGGAGGAACAATCGAAGACACTGCATTTCATGAAAAGTGTTTTTGCATGAAAAACTTTTTTGTTTCTCAAGATATCAAAACCAAACTTGGCACATCCATGCATATTTACGATTTATACAATCTGATTAAATTTTATTAAAATCAGACTACTATATCTTGCAGCTACCATAGGAACAGTCGATCGAAATGTGCTCGTATGAATAAATTTTTTGTTTTTAAAGATATAAAAATCAAACTTGGCATTCAAAATTTCTACTTTCTTGTTTTATATATATTTTTTGTATTGATTTATATGAGGCAGACAACTCAGAATGCAGTAAATAGTACATATTTTCCAGTTCAGTTCGATTTTATTTCCAAATTATATTTTAATATTAATAAATAAATAAAAATTAGGTCTCTCAGCTTGTCAATTATTAAATTTTTTTCTTTTTATTTTTTTTATTTATTTTATTTTTTTTTGTATATGTTTATCTCTATTAACATCTGCCCATTGGGCATTAAATTAAATATTATGATGCAATAGCAGGGAATATAATTATTTAATTAATTAATTATTAATTTTTTTAATGAAACTTAAAAAACAAGCAAGCAGTATTCTTGGCAAAATTTAGCTGTTTGAAAAAAATCCCAACAGTTGCAATTTTTTTCGCTTATCGATTTAATTTTATTTATTTAAAGTTTAGCTGAAAATTATATTTTTTTATGAATTATTGATATTAAATCAATTGCAGAAATATAAACCAGAAAAATGCTATTGTTTAGCAAGTTATTTTAAACAAAGTCTACAGTTTGCAGTTTTATTATGTAAATTGATTTAAATCGATTTTATCGATAAGTTTTTTGTGTATGTATCTTTGGCAATCAAAAAGATAAAGATGCTTTTTGAGTAAACTAGCTGAACTATAGGTTATATTTTGTGAAGTGTATCTGTATCTGTAAGTTTCTACTTGCTGCTTCTGCCCTTTGGCTGCTGCTGCTGCTGCTGCCGCGTTTTGTTCTTGTTGTGCTGTGTTTTTCTTACGCGGTTTGTTTGTTGAACATAAAACTGGTTTCCTGTACATATGCTCATCCAGCAACAACAGCAACAACAACAATAATAATAATAATAACAACAACAGCAACCATCTGTAATTTTAATTTTTCGGCAAGGCAGAGATTTCGATCGACGTCGCTGCCCAGGTAGAAATTGTGTACCTTTGTATTGTTTGCTTACTCTCTGTGTATCTACTGTCTTCAAGGTATCTGCAAGATACACACACACACACACACACACACACAGAGCGCTCTCTCTTTTGCTGCTATGTGTAATCCTTGCTGCCTTTTATTTCTATATCTTTTGCTGCTTTTTCGTCGTCGTCGTCGTCTTCAACTTATGTTACCCATGATTCATAGTTGTTGCCGCTGCTTGCTTATATATATATATCTTATATATATATATATATATATATGTATATATATCTTTATGCTATGTATCTGCTGCTCCTTTCAGAATACAATGCTTTGAGCATTTGTAGAGCCAAAAACTCAGCAAACACACAATAGTCTGTCCGGGCTTTGTGTATCTTTCGAATCGTGTATCTGTATCTGTATCTGTGTATGCGTGCAAAATATATCTGTGGCATACATTCTCATAGAACAGACGCCTCTATATATATATATATATCTTTATGCTTTTTTTTTTTTTTATTTTTTGTTTTTTCTTTATTTTTTTTTTTAGTTTTTATGATGATGAATGTGCAAGTGGTTTAAGGATCGCTTTAGTTGCCGCTGCCCCAGTCCCAGTTCCAGTTCACAGTTGTGATATTTGAAATTGAAGTTGTATATATGAAAATATATATATATATATATATGTCTGTCCTCCCTGTCCCACCCCTCCTATCTGTGCTTTGAGCACATGTGTTGATTTGTTCCTCACTTCCTTTTTTTTTTTTTTTTGATATTTTTTTGCGCTTTTTGTTGTTTTGGCCGCTGCCTCTGCCTTCGCCTCTAAATACTTGTGCCCCCCCCCCCCCCCCCTCTTTTGTTGCCTGTCTAACTGTGCTTTGGCAGCTTATATAAATTTACAATTTTTCTTTAATTTGCCTTTTATACAATATATTTATCTATAACTTTATTTGTCCTTTATTTTTGTGCCTATTGCTTGACAGTTGACTGACTTGTTCTATTAACCCATGTTGCGCCGCAAATTAGTCAGATTATAATAAATTCCAAAACCAAAAAAATAAAAGGTTAAAATTTTGCCTAGGCTTTAAAATTCATGACATCTAACATAAAAACTCAATCAAATTAGCTGCAAATGTCAATGTTTAACCCCCCCCAACCCCCTACTCCTCCGCCCTTTGCTTATTTTCCACGAAACTGTAAAATTTTTCCCCCTTGTTTTTCAATTTGACTTTTCTTTTAGCTGTGAGTTTTATTTGGTGTTTTTTTTTTTGTCTTTTTTTTTGTCTTTTTTAATTACCGCACATTTGACAGCATCCTGATGCTTATGTTGTGTTCTCTATATAGATAGTAGATACACACACACACACACACATACACACATACACTTACATATAATCGTAACCTTTTTTTAAAGGTTTGTCTTTTATTTTGGTTTTTAGGAGAGAGTGAAAAATCAACCCCCGAAATAACGTTAGATACAATATTTGATTTTTTTTTTGGTTTGGCAGCCATGCTGCATCATCATCATCATTAACATCTTGAATTTCGAATCTTGAGCATCTGCCAATGTTGTCTCTCTCTTCTCTCTCTCTTCTCTCTCTTATTTCTAGCTATATTTTATATATATATGTATATTAGTATTATGTTTGTATTGCAAAATCGAAAAGAAGTTAATTCTCTGAAAATGTAGAATTTTTCTATTTTGCAATCTAATGTGCTGATCTTTGTCTTTTGTAGAAAACATTTCTCAACTTTAAATCTAAGTTCATATTCTATTTATCTTATAGTTTATTGAGCTTCTTAGACTATTAAAAATAATATTTTCATTACAATATAATATATACTTTATTTTCATATATAGCTTTTCACACTTTTTATATATAAAAAGAAAACAAATTAATTTAGAAAACGTAGAAAAAATGAACTAAATATGTTGTTTTTAAATAACAGAATATCTTTAATCTCAGCTATAGATATATTGTTAAGTCGTAAGATCTATATGAGGATAGTCTAAAATTCCCAAATTATAAAATTCATATTTTAAAGAATATATTTTATAGTTAAAAAATAAACAAATAAATTCCCAAGTTATAAAATTCATATTTTAAATTATATATATGTCATAGCTTCAAAATAAATATACTTGGACTATTTAATTTGAACCCATTTCTTATTAGTTACATTTAATAAAACATAGAAAAATCTATTTATTTTATTACACATTTAATTGGCCAGTTAAATGAGCAAATATTCAATAATAATAAATGCCACACCATGCTCCTATATATTGTACATTTTTTGCAATTATTTTTTTTTTTGTTTATTTTTTTTTAATTTTATTAAATTTGATTATTGTCAAGAAGTAGCCCTCTTAATGTACTACAGCATGACATTTTAAACATTAAATAACAATCACGCTTCATGGGCAGCTTAATATAATTATTAAAGAAAGAAAGAAAAAAAATACAATATAATGTGAATTTATAGAGATTTTGCCTTTTATTATTATTAATAACAGTTTCATTAGAGTTATAAACTCTTAAACTAACATGGCTTCTTTATGGTCTTCAGCTACAGATTTTGGCTTTATTTCCCTAAATATTTCAATTGTCTGCAATAATAATCAATTCTAGATTTCGTGCAAATGTCAAAAAAAAAAAAAAAAATCAGAATATTGCGTGATTTTATAGAGATTTTTTCTATATTTTCCCATATACATATATATTTTAAAACCCCTACGAGAATCGTCATCAGCAAAATATTATATAGAAATTTAAAATTTTCGTAATTTTTTTTAATTAAACGAACTTCGATCAAGCTAAAAGAACATGATTTAAAAATAAAAAATTAAAGCGATAATATTAATTTTTTTTTAAATACCAAACTTCAATTAAAAAATTAAACTACAAATAGTTAACTATTGCGAAATATATATATAGATACACTATTAGCAAATTTTATAGATAATTTTTTTTATTTTATTTTAATTTATTTATTTATTTATTCTGGCAGACAATCAGCGCTGTTCCAGACAAGCAAACGTTATAATATTTCTTAAATGTAATAAATAATGAAAATAACAAAATTTAAATATTCTTTGAGCATAAAAAATATGAAACCCTAAAAAAACAAATAATTTTCTTTAAAAAAAAATTATTTAAGTTAACACGTTTTGCAGTGAATATTTACTACAATTATATTTTTATTTTATTATATTACTATAAACTTAATTTTAATATTAGTTAATTTCAACAAACTTGTACTGTCCCTCTGTTGAATATATTTGTTTTTGGAAGAGTATACAAGTGCGAGTTCAGCATTATTTCATTATTTTATTATATATTATTATTTTTATATATTTTATTATATATTTGTTATATAAACTAAATACTTATTGACAAAAATTTCTTTGGCTTTTTGCATTATTTTTTTTTAAATTGTTTTTTTTTAATATTTTTTATTGAATTTCACTTTTCTCATGTGGTATAATTTTGAGTTAGGGTTGACAATGCTATTTACCCTTGCCCACCCACCCCTTGTCTAGGACATCAAGCGTATATAGCAGTTAAAGTATTTAAATTTAACCTTAAATATTTAATTTCACATTTCCTCATATAACTACGTGTCTGCTTGCATATATATATATATAGTAATTTATATAATTTATTAAAATATTTAGTTAAACGCCCACATACACCAATGTCAGCTATCTCACTCTTTCGCACCGCATTCTTGCCTCTCGCTCGCGCCTTGTCAGCTGGCAAACAAAAGACTTAGGCAACAAACTTGGCCTCAGTCCGTTTCCTCTCAAAAACCAAAAAATAAAATAAAATTTATAAAAAATAAAAGCACACAGGCTGCAAGGCTTGGGGCTTTTATATATATATATACACTACTATAATAAAAATATATATTTCTTATATACATACTTTATGTGTGTGTGTGTATGTGTGTGCGTGTGTATCTAAGAAGGAGCGTCAAATGGCGCACAGCTGCGCCAAGCCAAGGCATCAACATTTTGTTGTTGTTGCCCAGAAATTGTTGCTACATTTTGCTGTTTTTTGTTGTTGTTATTATTTCATGTGTGTCCTAATTCCAATTCAACAGAAATTTTTGTCTCACAATCATCACAAAATACCAAAAAAAAAAAAACCAAAAAAAAAAAATTAAGTAAAGCGAAATAAATCTTAGAGCCGAGAGGCAAACAAAACGAGTTGAAAATAAAAAAATTAAAACAAAACAAGAAAGAAATGTTATCTTAAAGCTGCCGAATTTTAAATACCCTTGACAGTGATGCACTTTATATATGTAGTTCCATAGATATACAAATATGTACTTTGTTTTGAGGGCAAATCTAATTAAATTAAATGTTTCATTTCACTGACCAAATTATTATTTAAAGACACAAATTGTTTATAAGTTTTTAATTGAAATTTAAAATTCATTAATTTTATAATTATGTCAATTATTTCAGAAAGTTTGTATATGAGTTAGGGATCACAAATGAGCTATGAGTTCAAAAAAGTTATCTAGATGAATGGAAAAATTTTAGATATACTAGAAACAGGATTAACTTTCATTTTAAATTTTTTATTATAAAACCAAATTTTTTCACCCATTTTTCGTTAAAATAAAATACGGAAATAATATCTAATTTTCAATTTGTATTTAAAAATCAGAAAATAGTTCTAATTTTTCAACTGATTTTTCAAAATGATTTTTTTCATTAAAATTGAAAATAATGTATTTTTGATTTAAATATAAAATTATGACATTAGAATAAAATTTCAGTTATTATTTTAAAATGCTAAAAGTCTCGTATTTTCCAATAAAAATTTGAAAATAAAAAAGATTTTCAACTTTTATTTTAAAAGATAAATATACCTAAATGTTAGTTTTACATTTTTATACTAAAAGCTAAAAATAAAAATTTATTTTGACTATATTTCAAAAGATTGCATATATACATAAATTTATGATTTAATTGTCAATACCTTTCGATTGATATACCATGTGTCTTTAAAGGATCAATATTAAGGTTCATGCAAAAAAAAAAATTAAATTTGCAAAATAAATTTTATTTTCAACTTTTAAAATTAAAATTGTCAAATAACTTTTATTATTAAAATTTTTATTAAAATAAATGGGAATGTTTTTTTATGATTTTTAAATAAAAAACTTTAAACTCTAATATTATGCTAAAATTTTTATTTATCTGATTTTTAAATATAAATATAAATTGAAATTAAATTATTATGAAATTGTAATTTTTTTTTGGGTCAAAAATAAGAATTTTTGGAAATTCTAATGAAAAAAATCAATAAATAATTTCTAATTCTTATAATAAATTAAATTTAAAATTTACAAGAATTATGAAATAAAAACTTTAATAGAAGAAAATTCTATGGAAACTTTCAGTTCTAGTTTCAAAGTGTTCAATTCTATTTAATTGCTGTTTCCACTTACTGAAAGTTCTAATATTGAGAATTCTAACTAATTATAATAGTTACACTGTGTAACTAAATTTTCAAATATTTTATAAGCCGATATATGTTTCACTTTAAGTTTGAGAGAGATTTTCCGCTAATGCTGGTCAGAATGTGTTTTTTTAAAAGTTCGCACAGGTTTTCTTCTAATATATTTGCTACAAATTTCATGACTATATTATAATACATATATACCCTCTTGCAGCAGAGTATATTAAAAAATCTTAGGCTAAAGATTTGTAGTTGTTGTTGTTGTTGTTGCTTTCGGCGCTTTATCCGATTTTGTGCTGTGCGCTGTTTGTTTTTTATGACGAGTTTCCGCTAATTGCTGATGCGCTGCAGATTAAATGAAGCAGCGACAACAACAACAATAATAAAACAACAACAATAACAACAACACTAGCAACAACAACAACAACAGCTGTGCTTAAATGGGGAGCGACCTCAGTGAAATGTAACACGAATAAAACCAAAAAAAAGAAAAAAAAAATATTTAAAAAAAAATTCTCTAATTCGAAACTTTAAATTTGTATAATTTAAAAGTTAGTAACATGATTTGATAAAAAATACATAATTCGTAGAATTGTGTGTTTTAATTAATTTATTTTTTAAATAGACTTTGTGGCTTTTCAATCATTTTTTTTAACAATTTCACACGCTTCAAGGATTGAACATGATCAACATCATTGGCCCCACAATTACACCTCTGTGGCCAGGATGGATGACTACAGTGAACTCCACTGATGCGTGGCGTGGTTTGTGGCCTGTCAGTCATTGTTAGTCTCAACGACAGGCGACTGTGCTACACCATATAATAGAGGGTATATCAATAATAGCAGCAGCAAATAGTTCAAACAGCAGAGTAGTTGAAACAATCGATATTTTCAGAAGTGCAATCGATAGTGAAAAAAACTCCGATAAAATAGAATTACTTATTTAAGTCGTATCTATTTATTTATCGATACTTTTACAAGTGCTTGCTCAAGACTTTCCGTTTCGATAGCATCGATAGTTGGAAAATTTAACTCGATAATACAAAAAGTGTCAAAAAGACGCTCACTTTTCGGTTATACAAGTACAGCATTCATTTGAATCAATATCTATCGAATCTGCACCACTTAATCATCCGTTTCGATAGTATCGATATTCAAAAAATCAACTTGATAGTACCAAAAGCGTTAAAAGACGCTCACTTCTGGGTTATATTAATAATAGCAGCAGCAAACACAGTTAAAGTAGTAGAGTAGTTGAAACAATCGATACTATCGAAAGTGCTATCGATAGTGGAAAAACTCCAATAAAATATAAATACACATTCAAGTAGAAGCTAGCCATTTATCGATACTATCACAAGTGCTAGTTTAAGACTCAGCCGTTTCGATAGTATCGATAGTTTTAAAATTAAACTCGATAATACAAAAACTGTCAAAAGACGCTCACTTCTTGGTTAAATACGCACAGTATTCATTTGAATCAATATCGATTCTACTCCACTTAATCATTCGTTTCGATAGTATTAATATCCAAAAAAAAAATCATCAAAAGTGTTAAAAGACGCTCACTTCTTGGTTATATTAATAATAGCAGCAGCAAATAGTGAAAACAGTAGAGTAGTTGGAACAATCGATCGATTCAAGTACAATCTATCTGTTTATCGATACTATTACAAATGCTAGTTTAAGACTCAGCCGTTTCGATAGCATCGACAGTCGGAAATTACAGCTCAATAATACAAAAAGTGTCAAAAAACGCTGTCTTCTTGGTTATACAAGTACAATATTTATTTAAATCAATCTCCAGCTTTAAGAGACCTAAATTTAATCACTTAATCACACGTTTCGATAGTATCGATAGTACAAAATTAACACGATAGTGAAATAAAACGTCATAGACGTTAATTTTTTACTTACATCAATGCATCGATGTGGAAAAAATCTTATTCTATATTGAACACACATTCTTAGAGCACTCTGAGAGTCGCTTAGACCTAAACCAAACCCTTGCTGCGGTTGCTCTTTGTCGCCATGGTTGAGTTTTAGTTGGTACACTGTGAAAAATTAATGTATAAGTTTTGGGTCTAAATGGAAATGATTTATTTAACTTTAAAAAAAATTTATTCACCTTGCATAAAATGCATTTTATAGAAAAGCAAAGCTATATGTTCTATGAAAGCTTGAAAGAATATATATTTATATGTTTCTTTAATTTATTTTTGTTGAATTTATAAAAGCTAGAGACATTAAATTTGGTGTGTAAGTTCCTGAATATCTTGCAGTGCTCAAGTTTATTTCAAATATCAGAGACTTCCGATTTTATTTGGTTATTGCTATAAATCAGACTACAGCTCATAAAAGTATTAAAAATAAATATAAATTAACATTTTGTAATTTATTTCGCTATAAAACTAGCTAGTTTTAAAATGTGCATGTTTAAATGAAAATTGAATTTTGAATTTAATTAAATTGAATTGCAAATACTTGGATTCTCAACAAATACATATAATTTAAAAGACGCTTACAAATAAAAACCTTTAGTTATTAGAGTTTCCAGAAATTCAAATTCGTGTTTGTTTTTTTATTAATTTATTTTTTTTTTAAATTATTTTGTTTATTAAGTGTCTGAATCCATAAATTCCATAAACAAATAGTATCTTTACAACACAGATAAAACAATAGAATTAGAATTCCCAATTTTTTCTAAATTTTTTACTAAATACATATCGATTTTATATTTTTAACTGGAAAAATATTCTTTTTTTTTTATTTTATTATTTAATCTTACTTAAATTAAACTTAACAAACAATAATAACAAAAATAACTAAAAAAAAATATATTTAAATGGATTTGGCGTGAATCTTTATGTTTTATTTATTGTTGCATCTATTTTTTATTTATTGTTTACATATATTGTTAATTAAAACAAATAAACTTTAAAGCCAGTGCAATAGATTGTTATCTCTTGTTTTGTTGTTTTTTTTAATAGAATTAACTAAAAAAAAAAATTCTATTATAGCTTTTTGGATTAAATTTCTTTAATTTCTTTATTTATGTACAAAAAAAAAAGTACAGAAATTGGAATTTCCTGAAAAAAAAAAACAAAGTGTTTCTAATTTGTGAGCGTCCACTGTGTCTAATTATGATTTAACATATTTTTCATTAATTGTCAGATGTTTGAGCTGTCTTGCAAAATTTCTTAGCCAAATTTAATTTTATAAATATTGCTTTCATTAAATTTAATACAATTTTTTTTTTTGTTCAGTGTATATCATATTACACACGAAGAAGAGGAGCAAACCAAAATTAGAAAAAAAGGCGTAACTTCGATGGTTGTTGTTGTTGTTGTTGTTGTATGGCTTAGATTGTGGGCCATCATCAAATGGGAAAAAAAAGACAACAATAAAATAACAACAACAACAACAAAATTGAGAACTATACGAATTATAAGAATTACGCTGAAACTGAAGAGAAAGACATTTTATAGATATCAGATTATGGCGTTGCCTTAGCCGTTAAGCTAATAATTCTAACAAACAGACACACACTCAGTGTGTGTGTGTGTGTGTGTGCATATGAGCATAATGAGCTATAATTGGATTAAAGATTTATTTATTATATTTCGGTTTTTGTTTTTTGTACAACATTTTTACATTCGCCTGCGCCAGCTGCGCGCAACCAAATAACAAAAAAAATACAGGGTATAAAAAATGAAATTGAGCATCGCGTTCGACATTGACTAATTAGCCTGAATAATTATTGTGACTGGCAAAAAAAAAAAACATTTTGCATTTATTTAATACTATATAATACTATATTAATTTTTATATTTCTTTTTTTTCTCTTATTTCATTGCAGCAAATCGAAAGCAATCGATGCCAAATCAACCCTGGCCAACAACGAAACGTCAATACGAATACTCGAACAGGAATTATTATAATGCCCATAAACGGTTCAAAATTTAAATACAAATTAAATATTTCGGCTAGAGTCCGGGGCGATATTTATTATTATTATTATTATTATTATAATTATAACAAAACTAATTAATTATGCATATTTATCGAATAGTTTTTAAACTAAAAACAATTTTCCCAAAAATTCCCAAAAAACAAAAACCTCCAACCACCTCAGCCCCTCCTCATTAAGGTGTGTGTGTGTGTGTTTCGAAAACTTATGTAAAAGGGGAAAAAAAATCCAAAAGAACTTTTAGCACATGTACTAAATTTAATACAGCAACAATATATTTTAAATTTCAGCACATTTTTCGAGTTGTACTAAATGTAATTATATAAAAGAGCTATACTAAAATTAGTAGGAAGAAAAAAAAACATTTAATTTGGCATGGGAACAGCTAGAACATAGATGTACTAAAAACTGTACTAAATTTCAGTAAGCCCACATGATTAAAAAAGAAATAAAATTGGCAAATAAAGCTGTACTAAATTCAGTGAAATATTATATTTTAATTTGGCACGGATGTAAACCTATTAAATTTGGTATATATATATATGTGCTGAAGTGTGCCAAATGCTGTTCTAAACATGTGTACTAAATTTGTTGTATTTTTATTTAGTACAACTGAAAAGAAAAACATAATTTATTTTATTTATCTACAATATTTGAGTGTTTGAAATTTAGTACACATTGCTGCTATAAAATATCGAGTTTATTTTAGCACAACAAGAACATTGTATTAAATATTATATACGTGAGCTAAAGACATACAAATTTTTAAATATGTGTTAAAACATATTCTAAACAAATGTAGAGTACACTAAAGTACTAAAAGGCGCACAAAAAGTACTAAAAAGTGAAACAAATGTACTAAACAATGTGTACTAAATTTAGAACATGTGCCAGAAATTCAACAATTTTTACTAGTAGATGAAGAGAGAGCATTTTGTGCTACCCCCTACCCGACAGGTATACTAAATTTAGTACATGTGCCAAAGAAAAAAACTAAAATTAAGTGCAACCAGAAAATCTTACTACAGTACACTAAATATCGATGTACTAAAAGTGTGCTAAATTTAAAAATGCAGCAAAAAAAAAAAGAATTAAAAAAAAAACACATTAAACTTCAACAAGAAAAAATGCCACATACATGAGTCAATAATAGCTAGAAATGCATTGTACATATTAAAAATATGTATATGTTATTAATTAATATATATATTTTCTTTTAATAAATAGAATTTATATTTTTATTTCAATTTTTATAAGCAAGCAAATAACATAAACGATAAAACTATATAAACTATATCAACATTGTGCATATCATTTTTTTGGGCAAGTTAAAACAATAATTAAGCGTAAATAGCAAAAAAAAAGTTAACTAAAAACATCAGGCAATAATAATAAATTTTAGTTCAATTGTTTTGAAATGCATTTTGATTTTTGAAAATGTTTTTTAAACTCTGTGCAATACAAGAAAACAAGAAACAAAACTACGAAAAAAACTAAAAGTATAATGAATATATACAAAAAATACATATATATATACTATATACAATACAATTTTTTTTTTATATACATATATGTATGTATATATATATGTAGAAACTATAATTGTAAGCAAAGAATGATGAATACCTCATTGAAAAAAATTAAATAATATTAAACAAAAACAGCAGCAGTTCAAGCAAAATGAAGAAACTACCTCGTTAACAATAACTAAGAAAACTGAAAAGGAAACAAATAATGAAAGGACATATATATCAGCTATATATATATGATAAATATATATATATATATATACAAACATATTCCTCGAATGGCAACTAATTATACGTAAACTAAAACAAATAACAATTTATACGAATTGCAAACACAAGTTAAATTAAATGTACATTAAATTTAATTGTTTATATATAACAACAAATATATATATATGATATACATATATACACTTTCAAAAATAACAATTTACTTAGCTGCTTCCCCCCACTTTTCCCAACCCAACCACGCCCACACTTCCGCGTCAGCGAATTTTTTCCACGTTGTCATCGGTTTAAATTTGAATATTTTAAGAAAAATTAAAATAAAAAAAAAACACATTTTGGCCAAAACATAAATTGTTGCACACATATGACAACAGGCGTGTCCCCTGGGCGTGGCTGAGGCTGACGAAAAAACTAAAAAAAAAAAACAAAAAACCCAAATAAAAAAAATATATATATTGTAATTTAAAAAAAAAAGAAAATTTTCTCAATTCTAAAATGTAGCAGTTGTAGTTGTGCATCTATTTCAACAACGAAAACTAATTGAAAATTATGAAAAATTAAAAAAAAAAAAAACAAAATATATAAGAATAAAAATAAAAATAATATGGTTTTAATTGAATTTTTTTTATTATTATTATTTGGTTGGAAACTTGAACAAGCAATACTCAAAGCAGGCGAATTTTGTTTACATTATTTTTAACAATGCGAAACATATTTAAATTATGTAGCAACTACATGTTAAATTTTAGAAATTAATTATTAAAAAAAAAAACCAAAAACAAGAATACAAGCGAAATTATAAAGAAAGGAAACAAAAGTAAATCAATTTTGAAAGCACCAAGTGAAAATTAAAAAACAAAAAAAAAACACAAAGCACACAAAAACTCAATTAAATGAGAATTCAATGTCAGAGCTAAGTTAAATAAAATTAAATATATATATATGTATTACAAAACAACAAATGCAACAACAACAAATACAAAATACAAAATACAACAATTAATAACAATAAAATCATTAACATGACAAGGAACCGTGTACCTCTCAAAATAAAAAACCTGGCTAAAAGGCAATTCGAATTTAGATTCCGATTTCAGCTTCTATAGTCGGTGTTTATAACAAAAAAATATCTCTGAGTGTATGTATGAATGTGTGTGTAAATGTGTGTATGAGTGTGTGTGTGTGACTGTGTGTATTTGTACATTTTTACATATTCAAAAACGAAGAAAACACAACAATTGATCAAAAACAAAGTTGGCAGTTCGATCTTATATAAAGATATAAAGGCAACTCCATACAGAGTTTGTTTTTGGTTTTTCAAATATGTAACTCAACTTTTCTTTCAAAACTATATATATATATATGTAATTCAAAAAAAAATCAATGGTAATTGTGTAGTAAGTAAACGTCAATCCACACAAAATAGAATCTACGAAATTTATGGCAAACAATAACAAAATGTATCAAATTATTATATATACAAGACAAAGAAACAAAGAATATATATATATATATATATGTACATACATGCATATTTAATTAAAAAAGATCGAAACAAATACAGCCATATACATATAATTAGAAACATTCAGGCACAACTTACTTATATACAATATATCGCAATTATGCACAATGAGAACCAAAAGAGAATCACAAAATTGACATAACTAACAAAAAAAAAACATAAATATATATATTTAAAAATCAGAGAAAAAAAAATGGGTACCGATTTTTTTTTTGAGCCGAAATAAAGCATAAAACAATGTAAACTACAAAAAAGAAAAAAAATAAATGTTGCTATTTTATTTGGGAAATGGAGTTGAATTTATTCTAGTTTCAGAAACTTTTGAAAAAAAGGAAACAGGTAAGCGTGCTATAGTCGAGTATACCCGATACTTAAACATAGTCCGAGAAGCGCAGTCACAAATACATACACTAAGAAAAATGATTTTTTTTAAGTATAGAAATTTTTGATAAAATAAATAAAAATAAAATTCTACAAACAGAGTACGAATCTCTACAAAAATGTGAAAATTTACAAAGTACAAGTATATTTTCTATAATAAGAATAAACGAAAAAAATTGTGGGCTTATAATCGGAAAAAAGAATTTTCTACGATATAAAATCCAGGTGTTCTATGAAATGAATATAAGATTCAATAATATGCAGAAAATTTGCTATGCTCAATATAAATTTTTACAATTTATGTTGAATTATTTCTGTAACCAAAGTAAAGATTTTTTATTATAATTTAAAAAAAAAAACGGATTTTTTTATAATGGTCATTAAATTATAGATTTTTTTTATGTCTTGTAGAACTCCCCGAATTATCGAAATAACACGAGAATTTTCTCTGCCAGAGTTACAACATTTTCTCCACTTTATGCTATTGAAATCCACATGGCATAGAAAAATTTCTTTGAAGCTATTTCTATCCTGTTTTCCACAAATTGACGTCAGTTTTTCACAATTGAATGTACACTTTTTTTCTGAGTGTACACACGCACATTCAAATTAAGCAGTGCAATAAAGTATTTAAATTTTAAGCAGTTCTTGAAAAAATGTAATGTTATTTATATGATTTTTTTCCAGCAGATTAAAATCGTCATGACAATTTAGTATGCATCAATATAAAAAAAAAACCTATTTTAGAACCAACGAATCCAACTTTAAGTCCTTAAAGAGTTTTTTATAACATTGTATAAATAAACCCGATAAAATAAAGTATGTGTAACCCGACAAAAGGAAATTCCAAAATTTTGAATAAGGGTTTGTAATAAATTTTTTCAGTTTTTTACTGAATACATACATTTATATTTATATTTATTTGAGTTAAATAAGTTTTGTAAAAGTTTCAGAAGTAGTACTTCAGAATGTACTATGGAAATATATGTCACATAACGCCCTGTCACGTAACATTTTATAGTAAGGCTTGTAAAAAAAACTGGAAAAGGTTTTTAAATGAAATTCCCTGCAAAATTAACTTACATTATTCATTACAATACTACAAAAAAGTTTTGCGCTTTTACAACTTTAAGTCGAAACCGACTTCTATTCTTGTCACGTAACGCCACGGCTGTTTTTTTGCTTATATCTTTAAATCGGAAAGTTCGAATGTCTTCATCTCTTTTACTACTTTTACTACGTAACGCCACTCTGGAAATGCCCATATAGATTTTTGAATATATATTATATATATTATTTGTCAATATCAATAGGCGATGTGAGTTTGCAAATCGAGTTCCCAATTTCACATTTCTAGATCTTTTTAGTACTGTAATAAAAACTTATCAGTTTTGATTGTACTACTATAACTAGAACTATATGAGTATGTTTAATATATTTAAACTAAATTTTAAAAACTACAATACAGGATTATAATTATATGTATACAGTAATAATGATAATGACGTTGAACTTGAAGTTCGATGTTTTAATGACATACAAGTACTTACTTATATATAAATGAATGCACTCAAACACTCACACACACACACACGCTCACATACACTGGCAAATACAAAATTACTCACTCCCAGGACACTTGTGCGCAACGGGAGAGGGAGGTGGAGGAGGGGGCGTCGAGAGCAATAAGCAAAGGCAAAGGGCAGGGGCAAGGGCAAGGCAATGTCAGAGGCAAAAAGTAAGTAAAGGCCGTGGCCGAAGAAGTTAAAGCCGAGGCGCAATCACGCAGACCGTGTCCAATTAAAAGGCGCCGTACATCATTTCGAATGCAACAACAGCAAAATGGAAAAATCTACAGGTGGTGGCGGCAGCAGCAGCGCAGGCGACGGCGACGACAACGGCGACAGCGATGTCGGCGGCGTCGGCTCAGATTTGAATTTCCTGCACGGCTTGGAAAATGAAAACAGAGAAGAGAAAACGTAGACAGTTATGGGCTAAGGATAGAATTTAGAGAGATGAGAGGGACGGCACTTGCAGTAACAGCCAAACAGGTTGCACTCACACATGCATACACGCATACAAAAAGAAACAGAAAGAGAGAGAGAGAGAGAGAACGCAAGGATAGCGCTGCCAGCAATTTTAAATGCATTTCGTTTCGTTGCCGTCCGTCCCAGTGTCCCACTGTCTCGCTGTTTCCCCCCTCCTGTTTGCTATGTCAAATTGTTGTAATTTATTATTGCATGCCAAGTTAATGAGTACTGCTCTCTCTCTCTCTCTCTCTCTCTCTCTCTCTCTCTCTCTCTCTCTGTCTATCCTTCTATCTTGTATGCACTCTTGCTTAGTCTATCGCTCTGCCAGCATGGCCAACTGCTGCACGAACAATGAAAATCAAAAATTTGTTGTTGTTGTTGTTCAAAAAACCGAGCTAGCGAACAGAAGAAGAAGAAGAACAAAGATATTTCAGTGCACACCTTCCTGCATTTAATCCAGTGGAAAATCAAGAATATAATGCGTCAAGGTACGACGCAGGTAGAAAATTTCATGTCCATGTTCTTTGATTGCCTTTTCATTTAGTTATCAGTGCGTGTGTGTGTGTGAGTGTGTATGCATTGATTGAAAAAAGTTGTTTTGTTTTTTTTGTATGTATTACATTCTCAATCGAAATGGAAAGCTAATAAAATTGAGGCTGGTCAAGAGCATTAAATGAAGAGTATAATATAAATGGAAATAACAATTGAAAGATTTTAGGTTTAAAGCTCAAAGCTTTGCTCGACTACAAACAGAACTTGACTCTCTCCTGATCATCGCACTCTCTCACTCTCACTTTTGCTTGGCTTGTTCTCAGCAGCTTTTACTCAGTTCAGAGCTCAGCTAATTGAACTGGCCCCGCGGGCCCTGCTCTTTGCCGGCATATGTTTGCCGTTGTTCCTTGTCCCTTGTCCCTTGTTGTTGCTTCGCCCCTACCTCGTTTCTTTGCTCTTATTCCCCCACTGAATTGGAAAACCTTTTAAAGCGCTTTGCGCTGTAAGCAGCGCCTAAAAGCAGCTTACACTTACACTTACCCACACGCTCACTCACACACACACTCACACACAATTGCTTGAAGTGTTGTTGCTTGGGCAAACAAAACTGAAAACGAATGAAAAAAAGTACATTTTTTTTTTTTGCATACTATAACAAGGCAACCTACAGAAGATGCCCCAGAGAGAAGTTTTTTTGCACCATTGCGATGCCCTTTCAATGAGCCCAAGACGATGGCCCTCCGCTACCCTCTGCCCATACCTTATCATATTAACACCGTACGTAAGCAAGCCTCGGCCTCGGGGCAAAAAGCTTAAATGCCCCTCCCTCCATCCCGCATATAATCACATAACTTTTCATTGTGCAAGTAATTCGTGTGCGTGTGCATGTTTGTGTGGCTGTGTTGTGAGCATGTGACAATTGGTGTATGTGGCTGTATATGTGTGTGTGTGGGTGTAAAAACTACTAGAACTAGATTACACAACGCGATGATTTTGTTTAAAAGTGAGGTTAGGCCGTGTAGACACTGACAAACACCCTGTAAGGAAAATTTATATATAAACTCTCTATACGAAAATTACATATGAAGACATAGTTTACTCTTATATACACCATATTTTTGAGTTGAGTGTAGAAACTTGTATATTAATTATATGCCAGGGCGTTTTGATGGTTTATATAAAGGCTTTTTTTTTTTTTTTTTTGGTGAGTTTATATATTTAACCATAAGAGATTTCAATTACAATTTATAGGACAATAAATTGGTAATAGTTATTCCAGGGACTTATTATACTTGCTTTTGCGATATCAATAAGTTTTTTTGCAACCAATTTTATTTCAAAAACTTAGAAAAATTTAAAAAAATCCAAAGTGTACAGTTTAGTAGAGGAATATATATCGATATATAAACTACAAAAAAAAAAAAAAAACTGTCAAATTTAAATAAAAAACAAAAATGTAGAAGTTATAACAATATATGAAAATAAGACATTTTATTTTATTCTAAAATAATTTTTTTGCATCGAAAATATTGGTCTCAACTTTACTTCAGGAAAAAACAAGCCTTTGCTGCATAGTGTAATAAAATTAATAAAAATAATAGATATAATAATAATAACTGTAATTTTAAGCTAAATATTTAAATATAAATCTATTATATTCTTTTAATTGAAAACACAATTGTCAAAGCAAACTTCTAAGTTCTCTGTATAAAAATCTCAAGAAACCTAACCTATACAATTGTAATCTTGACCAATTGACCATATAAATGACCAGTCCAGTGTGTGTAGGGCAGCGTACTGGAGCAACAGAAATCGTATATTGATCCAATACAATAGTATATGTAAATTTTTTGTATTTTTTTTTTTATAGATTAAATATATATATACATATATTTACATACACAAGACCTTGAAGAGCGTTCAGCGCCCACAATCGCCGCCCCCCTTTTCCAGCTGGTACTGTCAGTGACAGGCAACGTCGACATCCTGTTACTGTGTGTCCTGCGTCCAGGACGCGCTGCTTCCGTTTGAATAAAACGCATTTTTCAAAAGCATGAGCTAAAAATGCCAATAAGTAAGTGTGTGTGTGTGTATGAATAATGTACATATATACATATGTATGTGTATGTATAGTATACAAATACAATTTACATATGCATGTGTGCGTGTGTGTGTGTGTGTGTGTGTGCTGTCGCTGTGGGCGTTTTTGGGCAGTTGGCAAACAGACCAACAACAACAAGAGGCTTAGGGCCGCCCTGAGGCTCAATGCCAGTCAAATGTGCCCCAACCACCTCCCCCCACTCCACCCTGCTGCCTGCCCAGTTGCGCCCCATAAGCAACCCCCCAACCCTATGCCAATATTGAAACTTTCAACTATACACACATGCGTACACACGCAAACACACGCACATACACTCTGAAATTTGTGTTTGGACCACTTTCACTTTTCATCCACACACACACACACACACACATACAGCTGCTGGCCTCATGGTCGAGACGATAAAAAAGCTTAGGCTTATGCTTTCGCACATTTTAAGCCAGCAACCCCCCCCCAAACACCCAACCCCTCACACCGTATCGTTATGAACGGCCACTACATAGAGAGCATAAGGAACGTCTAGTACAAAGCATGCGTAATTTTTGCTTAAGGGGGGAGTGGGCGAGGGGTGATGGACTGGACTGGGGGTAGTGTTTTTGTGCGTGCTTTGCGAAGGGGGTAGGCGGTGGACTATGAGAGAGTAACAGCGCACACATGTGCCCAGATCATGCCCTCACACCACCAACCAATCACACATTCATATATATATAAGGTGTGTACCGAAAAGAAACTGCACACCTTTGCACTGGATTTTCTCGTTTCTTTTTTTTTTTATTTTATCATTTAAACTTACTGTTATTTTTCAACAACTACTTACATTAAACTTAACAAACAATAATAACAAAAACAACTTAACAAAAAAAAAAACCAAATTAAGTCTAGTTTGTATTTTCTTGACATCTAAAAATCTGATCATAATAGGACTGGTACCGTTAGATAGCTTGAGCTTTTATGTTTTTTTTTGTTTCACTTTCTTTTTCATTCTATACTGCATTTTTGCATTGACGCTGTATTGAAGAGCAAGTCCGCTACACTAAAATAAAATTTCGTACAAAAAATCCACTAAAATTAATTAATTTAAGTTGTTGAATAATAATTATTATAATAGTAAGATTAAATGATAAAATCAAAAAAAAAAAAAAAAACTAAAAGTCTTGGAAAATCCTTCAATTGAAAAAAATTGGAATAATGTGAAAAGTTTCTTAAAGTAAGAAGGAAGTGCAGCTCAGGATATAAAATTTTTATTTAAAACTTGGTAACAAAACCAAAACAAAAACCAAATAAAGGGGTTTCCATATAAAATTAACCAAATAAATTTTTAATTATTATCGCTATAAATAATTGACAAAATATTAAAATATATAAAATCCCATTTAAAACAAAAAAAAAAGTATAATTTTTGAAGTTATGAGACAAATAAAATGTGCAATTGCTCTTCGGTACACGCCTTATACTATATATGTATATACAACCCTGTCTTAAGCTCCACCTATGCACAGCCTGCGGCTAAGCTGTCCAGCAACAAAATTTCGTTTTTGATTTTGCATGGACTTTCCAAAATTTATACGCTATTTGAAATGTAGCGCACGCGTGTGTGTGTGTGTGTGTGTGTGTGTGTGTGTGTGTGTGTGTGTGTGTGTGCGTGTGTGTGTGCGTGTGTGTGCAGCTGAATTATTTTAAAATTAAATATCCTTGTTTAAGTTTGCCTTTAAGTTTTTTGCTCTTAAGAAAACGCCATAAATAACTGCAAACTCATTAGCTTAATGCACATGGGCATTTTCAACAACAACAAAAACACACAAAAAACAAGTGAGCAACGTCACACCGAAGCTATATACCCTTGCAATAGACTAGTCTAAAGTCATACTTCCGTAAATAGTATCTTTACAACACAGATAAATTAATAATTTAAAAATCTGAAATCTTGAAAATCAAAAATATTTTGCATAGAAGAATTAATTTTTCACCCAATTATTTCTTTGACAGCTATATTATATAGTAGTCCGATTTTAATCAAACTTAGTCAGATTGTAGAAATTATAATTATACATTGAACTGTTGAGTTTTATTTTGATATCTTAAAAAACAAAACAGTTGTTTCATACAAGCACTTTTCGACGGATTGTTCCTATGGGAGCTATTTGATATAGTGATCCGATTTTGGTGAAACTTTGTCGGATTAGTCAGATTATAATAGTACATCGATTTGCCAAGTTTAGTTTTGATATTTAAAAAAAAACAATATATTGGACCGATCGATGCTATGGTAGCTATATGATGTAGCGATTCGATCTGACAAATTCTGACATATGTACTGCCTGTAATAGAAATAGATTAGATTGCATAGACAAACGGTCATCGCTATATCGACTCAGCTCGTCGTGCTGATCAAGAATATATATACTTTATGGGTTCGGAGACCTCTCCTTCTATTACACATTTCGTGACAAAATTTGTTTACCCTTTTGCAAGGGTATAACAAAAGCAAGTGCTGTTTTTGGCCAACAAGATATATACCAGAAGTGTCAAGTATAGTATACAATTTATATATATAGTATATACATACATATGTGTACTACATATTTACATACTGCATACATGTTTGGTAATTAATCGTTTAACCGCGCAGCAAGAAGTCGACACATTTGCCTTTGATCCCGCTGTGCATTGTTTGTTAACATATTCGTATTAAATATAACAAAACTTACTTGTCGTTAAAGGGTTGTTACCAGTGTTGTAGACAATTCATTGATTTTGTAATGCATTAGACATTTCATTGGCATTAAAAATGTGCCATTGACAAATGTAATGCTAATGAAGATGCGGGAAAATTTCTAAAGCGTGTGGGCGGGATCGGGACGGTTTCTTAAAAGTGCGATCCCGAAATTACACCGGCCCCGACTTTTTTTTACGAAAAAAGGTTCATTTTTAACATTGTTACAAATTAAAATCGCATAAAATATACATTACTGTTCACATAAATAGGTTTATAAATTGATAATATGAGAAAATTTAAATAAATACTATTTTTTATATTTTATGTGGTCGGAGATACCTCCTTATGCCTGTTACATACATTTGCAGATTTATGGCCCCGTTTTTAATTACACTTTGTAATGAAAAAAAATTTTAAAAGACTTGCAAATTTTTCTTATTTTTGGAGACCTTTTAAAATGTTGTATACAATATGATGCTTCAATTGATTTTGAGCAGCCGCTGTTAAGAATTTCAGCTTACTTCACTTACTTTAATTACGTTTTTTTAATGCTTATGAAAAAATAATGATAATTCCTATACACAGAACTTTAATTGTTACCATGTCAGCAAGGCAGCTACAAGCCTTAATATAAATAACATTTCAAATTTAGCGCCTTACAACATGAAAATAGACGTTGCCAGCCTACAAAACCAGCGTTGCCAGCACTTGTGCGTTATATGCGTTGTGGAATTAATTGTGGAAAATCAAGTTCAATTGAGATATTAAATTTGTAATAAACGTTAGGCAATTTGACTATTAATATGTTAACATTATTGATGTCGAAAAAAGAAGTCACCAGACATATAAAATAAATACTGCTTTAATTTTAGCGCCCAAATAAATAAAACACAGCGTTGCCAATCTTAGGAAAGGCAGCGCTGCCAGTACCTTAATACTTGTGCTGCCAATATAAACTATTATCCACAGCTGTTCGACAGTCTAGTTCAATTAAAATATGTAATTAATTACAAATTTGTTTCCATGTTTGTCAAAAGTAATACCGCACCTACCTTTACATAAACTGCGAATCCAGCGGCTAATAAAATCAGTATTCAGTACGCGCTGCCAACCCTTTTTGTGTGCGATCATCTAGAGTTACTTATCGATAGCTCAGTGTCCTTTCAGTTCAATTGAAAAATTTTATTGTGTGACTTAAAAATAGGTCATTATGAACATATATGTAGATTAAATTGCGTAAAAGCTCAATAGTTAATGGTTAGGCAAGAGTTTGATATGCATAATTAAAGTATTTTATTAAGTGGTTCAGTGTTTCAATTCAACGAACAGTTCAATTGAACTAGTTCAGTTGAACAGTACAACTAGCGCCAAGCGGCAGCAACGTTCGAAAAAATACTAATCAGCTACAACAAAAGGCTGCTATTGTGCAATTAAAAAAAGACAATTTTAAGTGCATTAAATACAAATATAGTTGCTGGGAAATCAACAACAACAATGGCAACGCTCAGAAATCGCAGTGGCAGCCACAGTAATAACAGCAACAACAACAATCAGAATGGCGGCGACTCACCGCTGCAGCCAACGCTGCTGCCACAGCAACAGGACGCTGCGTTTGCGCAGGCAATTGGTTATGTGCGTGAATTTAGCAGCCAAGTGGCTGCCTATCATCAGCTAAAAACTGAGGAATCTCTGGTGCATTTGCAACGCAGCATTGCACTGCTGGGCACCAAAGTGCCGCCGCATTGCTACGCACCCGGACCCGGCAATCTGGAACTTGCCAAATTCTATGTGGATTTGCATGCGCTAATGAGCACACTGGAGAATGACATCGATTGCGATGCTCTGTGGGGCTGTGTGACGCTGTTGCAGCATTGTAGCCGCAATTTGGAGGCACGCAGCGCCATTGTACAAAAATATTGCTTTGTGCCCGTTCTAAGTTATCTGTTGAAGCGTGCAACGCGTCCGGAGCGTACACAGCGTTTGTTACTATTACTGCAGGATCTCACCTATGGCATACATATTGGCTGGGAGGAGCCATATTTAGTTATGCTGCTCGAGCATCTGGTAGAGCTGGTGCACAGCGTGGAGGAATGTGATCCCAACACAACGGATGTGGATAATTCACATGCCAAGCTGGCGCTATCCATACTGGTGAATCTATGCTACAAGAACTTTGTGGTTCTATTTCTCTTCATGCGCAGCGTCAACATATCCAGCTTCAGTCGTCGCATACAAAACTATGGCCTCTTGGCCAACAAGATGCTCATCATACTCTCCGAGGATGTGCATGCATTTGAACAGCGTGAATTGCATACATTTTTACGTACCGCCTTCGCTGGCATCGAGGATTGCTTGAAGGAGTGGCATGTGCCGCAATTGCGTCATATTGTTGACTTTCTATTGGATGCCGAATGCCATGCGGGATTACATCGTGCCATGCTAACTCATACACACTTCTGTGAGGATATTGAACGCTTACTGAATGTAAGTGTCCTTATTTGTATTTGTATTTGATTCAATTGAGTTATATACATATAAATCAGGTGTACAAACATGTTACCGTCAGTTGACAGAGAATGGTTTTATAGAAGTTGTCGGAGGTTAAAGAAAATATTATATTTTAGAGGGTTTTGGTCTCCTTGTTAAGTTCTTTTTTTGCATTTTAATATTTGATGAATTTTTAAAAGGCTTTAAAGTACTTCTAACTCTTTCAATAGACATTTTAAAGTTCGAGTGATTTGCTTACTTTATAATAAAATATTCTTAATTTATAGAAAAATAAAAAAAAATCTTAGAAAAATTGTCAGACGTCCCCTAGTCATGTAGTTTTACGCATTTTGATATTTAATAAATTTTTATTGGATCATTTAGTACTTCAAAGTGCTTCAAAAGGCAGTTAGAGTGACTTGCTTACTTAATAAAATAATTTAAAATTATAGAACAAATAAAATAGTCTTATAGAAAAATGTTAAACAAAATATTGTATTAGAGGGATTAAAAAGTAATGTCGTTTTTTGCATTTTGATATTTGATGAAATTTAATATAATACTTATTCAAGGTCCTTCAAAAGACATTTTAAAGTTAAAGTGACTTGCCTACTGCATAATAAAAAATAATTTTAAATTATTTTTTAACTTCTTGTTGAAATGTCGAGCCAAATACCCGAAGAAGTACAAATCCGGCAATATGATTTTTGAGAATAAAATAGATAATGATGTTTATTCAAATGCATAAAATCAGATAATCTTGATATTTTGATTCGTGTTTATCAAGGAGATCAACAACTTTAAGCAAATATATTTTAGAGTCGCAAATAGGTTCGTCTTGCTTCAATTATTGAGAATAAATATCAACTTTTATATAACTAAATGTGGCAAGAGTATTTTGGGGGAGAGTAAAGTAATGTCTAGTAATAAAAACATAATACCAATGGAGAAGAAATCACTTAGAATACTCACAGGACTCCTTAGAGGACACTGTAGACTGAGCGACACTGTAAACTGAGGAACACTGTAGACTGAGGGATCATTTTAGGAAATTAGGATTAGTGAGCAGCGGACACGTGGAGGAATTCTCATTGAAAATGTCAGCAGAATGCACTGTCCAAGCCAGAACGAAGAAATAAACTCCAGGGAAAGTATATACCTCAGATCGGGGAGATAGAATACCTCAACTCTACGAAAATCCTTGCATTTGTGCAGGAAATAGGCTAGACGAGTGAGCTTTAGGCTCAACATGGGGTAAAATAGAACTTACAAGTCGCAGTACATATTCCCAGCAACAATAATAATGAACAATACTTTGAATTAATCGAAATATAGAACGTTATAATAGGAAAACGACACAAACTGATTTGTACCCCTTATACATGTATATATTTATATTCTTGAACCGCCTTAATGACACTTTTCACATTTTATAGCAAATCGAGGCGCGTCGGCACATGGATGACACCACGGAGGATACACGGAATCAGCAACGTTGCATGGAGCTAATCTTCCAGCTCATTAGCTATATTTTGGAGCTGTCCAATAGCAATAATATCATCAGTTTGGATGCCATTACGCCGCGTCTCTACGAGCTGCTCTGCGACTGGCTAGAAGCGGAACTTTGCGGTGTTTCGGCCATTGAACTGCTCACAACGCTGCTGCGTCTGGGCAAGCGTGCTGCCGTCGCCCAGCTGATAGCACGCGAGCCGGCAAACGTTGTCAAGCTTGTGATTAGCGCCGAGCGCAGCGATACAAAGCCAGCGCATGTGACAGCCATATTGCGACTGCTGCTGACATTGTTGCGTGAATCCAAAACCGAAAAGCTAGTTTTATCTAAAATATCTGAATCGTATTTTGATAAAATATTGGCCACGCCATTGGCGCTCTTGCCACAAATGCTTAGCACGCAAACTCTGGCCCAGACGGAGGTGGAAAAGGCTGTCTATTGTCTGCTGCTGTTGATTAACTTTGCCAGCATTGCCAAGAAGGCGTATCTGGATAAATGCTGTGCCCTGCTGGAGCTGCCACAGTTGCACTATACGCTAGCCCGTGCCATGCTCAGTGGCAATGAGCAGCTGGTTACAGCCGTGCTACAAATATCACAGTTTGAGCACTTTCCCAAGGCAGCCGTTGCCAAGGTAATTAGTGTTAGATATGACTATTTCTATCAATAAATCATGCTTAACTTTATAGTAAAAAAAAGGGTTCATTCAAAAAAGAACATAAATCCGTGTAATCTATACTTGAAAAAGTTTGAACAAACTTTATAATCAATTCAAAAAAAAGAAAAAAAAAATAACTATAGAACAAGTACTACACTAAAATGATCTTTAGCTTCTTAGTCTTTGCTTAATAATAGTTAATTATTAATAATTAATAATAGCATTTCAATGCTTAGAAAACAGAAATAATGATTTTTTTGATTAATCAAAAATAAAACTTAAAAGTTATCTTTATTTAAAGTCCTTTTACAATTATTTTTTTATGACAAGGTATTTTTTTTTTTAATAAGTAAATTAAAACGAAACTACAAAAAAAATGTTTAAAAAGTAGTATTTTTTATTCGCAATACTTTTTTTTTAAGTTTAATATTGAGGAAAAATACTTTTAAAAAAATAACTTTCCACATTTGGCTTTAAAAATACCATAGCAGGATTTTAAAGTTTATTTTTGAGCGAAAGAAAAAACTCAATAAAGATTATTAAACCCTTGCAAAAGGGTATTATAATTTTGCATAGAAGGAGACGTCTCCGATCCCTTAAAGTATATATATTCTTTGTCAGGACGACAACGAGCTGAGTCGATATAGCCATGTCCGTATGCTTACTTTTTGGCTTAATCTTTGAGTTATCTTGTTAATATTTGGCACAGATGAGGTTTAATATTGTATGTAGTTTGTATGTCAAAATCAGCCCGATCGGACCACTATATCATATAGCTGTCATAGGAACAATCGGAGACACTACATTTTTGTTGAAAAGTGCTTGTATGAAAAACCTTTTTGGTTTTCAAGATATCAAAATCAAAATTAGCATATCAATGTATATTTACGTTTTGTACAATCTGACTAAGTTTAAACAAAATCGGACCACTATATCTTGTATCTGCCATAGGAACAATCGAGTCAAAAATTAATTATTCTATGCAAAAGTATTCAAAATTTTCTTAGAAGAACATTGCAAGGGTATATAGCTTAGGCGTGTCGAAGATTGCCGTTTCTTTTTTTTTGTTTTTATTTAATAGTATATCTTTTTATTGTTGAAAAATATAAAACTTTTCACATAAGGCTTTAAAAACGCCACAGCAACATTTTCAGGTTTATTTTTGTGCGAGAAATTTAAGCTCAATAAAGATTTTTTTTTTTTTTGATTTTTACTTTTTATTACCCAAATATTTATGATTGCCTTTAAAAAAAATTAGGAAAAATCTCTTAAAATATCTTCAACAATTTATTTAATTATTTCCAATTGTTCTGCACTTTGAATAAGCCTTCGCTTTGTTAAATCTAATATCTTCTCCTCTGCCTTTTAGACAAGCCGAATATCTCAGTTATTATTTTGAGCTGCATATTTAAATTAAACCAATTAAAAGTAAAATATGCAAACTAATTCTATTTCTCTTATTACAGCACGTGTCCAGTATTAGCAGCAACAGCAATGGCAATGCCACATCCACAAATAGCAATGACCAGGCGGAACAGTGGCGCAATTTGAGCGTTATACTTAAGAGTCATCGCACATTTATTGATAGAGAGCTGGGGCAGCGTGTGAATGCGCTAATTGAGAGCATTGGGGAGACATTGCGGCGCAATGAGCTGCATGCGGCGCCTGTGTCGCAGGTGATTGAATTGTATAATCATCGCATTGATAGTCTCAATTGTGCCATGCAGAACATGCAACAGCGTCTGGAGCAGGCCAGCGTACAATTGTGCAAGAGCACACAGTTGACAAATGTACAGAATGCAGAAATTGAAACGTTTCAAAACAAAAACTTTGAGCTGCTCATTAGCCAGGAGCGGTGAGTCTATAAAATAACTAAAATTCAATTTAATATATTCAATATTTATTTTGTGACAGGCTGCAAACACAGTGTAAGGATCTCAAGGCTCAGGCGGGACAATTGAAAACAAATTTAAGCGATTTGCTTAAGCGTTGGTCCGAAACATCCGATCAGTTGGTGGCCAATGAGCGTCGTCTCTCCGTTAAGCAATCGGAGATTGCTGGCCTGCAAAAGGACTGCGAGGAGCTGCGCAGCAATCTGAGTGCCAAAAGCGAGGAGCTATCTAAACTGGAAGCGCTCAGCAAGGATAATGTAAGCAGCTTATGCTGTTTGAATCTGCACACAAGTAACTAATATGTCTTCTTTATTCTCTGACAGTTTACCCGCATCGATAAGCTTAAGAAATCGGTGATTGCCTACGAGCAGGATATCAAGGAGAAACTGCGCACCATCGATGAGCGCACCACCGAGTTGGCCAAAACGCACAAAGCACTCGAGGAGCAGCGTGAAGCGCGGAAAAAATCTGAGGATCTAGTGAGCGTTCTAGAGACGCAGCTGCAGGAGAAAAAGGAACAAATCGAACATCTCGAATTGGAACAAAAAGAAACTGAAGATCTGCGCAAGACCATCATGAGCCTAATGGAGAGTAAAAAGCCCAAACGCAAGGCATAAAAACCCAATTTTGTTTTAAATATTTATTTCTATCAAATTGACCGAATTTGTGTTAAAATAAAACTTAGATTGTAGCATATTATTTTATATTTAGAATATATAATTATAAATATATTTAACACATTTATACAGTTTATATGGTTTATTTCTGTTGATTTTCTTTATTATCGTCGCCACTGCCAACGATATTGGCATTCCCTTCAATGCCGTCATTGCCACCTGCTGAAGCTTCACCTGCGACTGCTTCAGCTTCTCCTGCGGCTGCTGCAGCTCCACCTGCGGCTGCTGCAGCTCCAACTGCGGCTGCTGCAGCTTCTCCTGCGACTGCTGCAGCTCCACCTGCGGCTGCTGCAGCTCCACCTGCGACTGCTTCAGCTTCTCCTGCGGCTGCAGCAGCTCCACCTGCGGCTCCCAATGCGCCTAAGTGGAACCTTCCTCGCGGCTGATGCAGCGTCTATATTTGCAATTTTTTTAAGATGTAATAAAAAAATTTGTATTTATTTTATAATTAGAAATTATGTATATCTCTAAAGTGCAATACAAAAAAAAAAAATCGACTTAGGAAAAATATTGAAAAATATATTCTATAAATATTATTATTAGAATATTGCTTACCAATTTTATTGGAATTCCATGGCCCGCTCCCCCAAGAGTGTTGGAATTCTGTGAAAGTAATATATATATATATATATTTAACAAAAATCATACCAAAAAACCAAAATTCAATTTTTCTAAAAATAATAAAATATCTTACTGCAAAATGTTGAATTCTATCCCTTGCAACTTCGGAACGAATAATTTAATGAAAAATATGTTCTATGCTTAGTAAATGTGCTATTTTAATATTCAAATATTCCTAGTTGCTCAAACAAGAATAAAGCTCACCAATCCTCCAAATAATCCGCGGCTGCATTCCGGAAAGTTGTTGGAATTCATGTTTTTTTTTTAATTCTCACACAGCCTTATTTGGAGTAATGTCAGAAATTTTATTTTTTCCTTCCGATTAAGTCTAGGACTATGACAATGTCGTTACAAAATTGATCGAAATGCAACTCTGCTTTTAGAATGAATATTCCTATTGTGAATTTGTCTATATAAAATGTCAAAAAATGAACATAAAACATTTAAAGCATCGTTAATCGAACGTTGTTTATTTAAAATCAAAAAGTGGTGTTACACATATTATTATTCTACTTTATCCTGAGATAGTTTATTCAATTCTGCATCTCAATTGTATACCATTAATTAATTCCTTTGATTCGCAACAAAGAGGATCTGTGACATAGTATAAATCAATTGAAGTATAATAATATTTAATCTGAATAATAAACCCATTATTAAATATAACCCCAAACCGCCATTCAGTTCAAAAAGGCGTTAAATAAAAAATCACAATTTGTTTATTCTGTATATATATACAATTTAATGCAATTTGCATTACATTACAATTGATTGCAACTTATTTATTGTTGTGCAATTTATATATAAAAAAAAAAATTATAAAAATAATAATAATAAAATTCCATTACAATTTCCAAAAGTACAAAAAAATAATAAAGTTATGTATGTATAAGGAGGTATATACATACAAGCATTACAATACCATTAATTTTTGCTTTATATTTTCTTTTTTTGTGCGTTTTATAAAAATAAAAATTCCATTACAAATTCCAAAAAAAGTACAACAAAAAAATAATAAAATAAAATATATGTATATATGTATATACATATAAAGGAAGAGTAAAGATTTTACATATTAAATATAAATTACAAAATATTGTATGTGTGTGTGTGTGTGTTGTGTGTAAATTTACTAAATGTTTGCTAGATAATTGATTATAATTATAATCTTTCGCTTTCGCGGCTCCTAAATAACTAACACCATCATTTTATCATCATCATTATGCTTAAGAGGAAGGAAAACAAAACAAAATTGAAAGCGCAGCACAGTTCTAACTATAGTTAAAACAAAAGGTCACAAATCAAATTCAAATAAAATAATTGTGGAATGGCTGCAGGACAATGTTTTCATCATAATATAAATATAATATTATACATAGCTACATAAAGTATTTCTTTTGTGTGTGTGTGTATATACAGCAACGCAGAGGCGAGAAGCGCATTTTACATTTATTTATTTATTATTTTCTGCTGCTTGGAAGTACTAATTACTTGCTGGAAGTGAAGGAAGTAGCAGGAGTAGCAGGAACCAGCACCAACAAAAATTTTTTTAAAATTACTTAATTGAAGTTGTCTTGCAATTTAGGACTTGACTTTGGAAATTGACTTTTTTTTTAATTTATATATTTTTTTTTATATATTTTGTGTGTTTGTGTGTGTGTGTGTGTGTGACAGCTGCTGATTACGAGCCAAAATGCTCCTTATCCTGATCGATGGTTTCAAAATCATAACTGCCACGTCCATCGAATTGCAAATAGTAATCATGATGCACCCAAAGCGATTTACGATGCGATACAGTGAAGAGCGTTATGCCCGCCTCACGGCAATGGCTATACATTTTGCCCTCAACATCAACCGACACGGCACTGGTGCACTCATCGAGAATGGCAAACTGTGGCTTGTGATAGAACAGACGGGCCATGGCAATGCGCTGCTTCTCACCGCCCGATAGAACATCGATCCAATCCTCGATGGCATCCAGGCCATTCTCACGCTGCTCCAGATACGTTAGCTGTACAATATCCAAAAAGTGCAAGAGATCCTCATCTGATTTGCCCAAACGGCGCATATCATCGCGCGTATGGGGATAAATGATCTATAAAAAGTGTAGAAAGAAACAACAAAAGTGTTAAACAGAGATAGACACAAAAAACTCATCAATTCTGTAGAGAACAGTCTAGCACATGCTTAGAAAGAGAAGGCAAATCAATTGTAAGCATTTAGATCATTTAATTAATTAAAACTTTAACAATTAATCGATCTAATAGGCTTTGAGCTTTTGTTGTCTTTAACAGCTTTTTAGCAACTGTTTAAATATTTATTTTATTGCTCACCTGATCACGTAAGCTGCCTAATGTCATATACGGCCTTTGGGGAATGTAGAAGAGCTTGCCACGTGCCGGCTTTGTTACCTTGCCACCCCACGTGGGCCACAGTTCGCCCAGAATGCGGAAAAGTGAGGATTTGCCACAGCCATTGGGACCACATACCAGTACATTGGCGCCCGATCTGCAGCAAATAATTAAATATTAAAACATGGCATACAAAATTGTATTATTTATTTATGTAAAAAAAACTCACTTCACTTCAAATGTGAGCTCCTTGAGCAGTACATCACCATTGGGCGTAACAAGCGGCACCTTCTCGAATCGTATAATATTATCCTCAAAGCACATGATGCCCTTGTTGGGGCCAAAGCTGCTGCCGGCTGTGGCATCGGTGCCATTTTGTGTGATACTATTGCCATTGACCATGGTGCGCTCATAGGTGCCCTTATTGAGATCGCCGAGCACCTTGATCAGTTCCGTCATGCGTGCCGTAAAGCCAGCAAGTCGTGACATTTCACGGCCGGCCAACACCAGCCGTCCAATAGCCTCCGCCAGTTTGACCAACATGCGTCCATACGTATAATATGCCTGCAAACGTTGACCGCTATTCTCGCCCGACAGCAATGGATGATTCTCCGAAAAGAAGGGTATCGACACAGCATAGAAGCCCACAATCGAGGCAAAGTCTATTAAAATGAATAAACAATTGTATTATTAATAAACTCTATAAAAGAAATCATGATTATTTTCATACATTTGCCAATTATATTGTCAATGATGCCCATGCTGACACGGAATTCCAAAAATTTGCGTAAATGCGAACGCAATTTCGAATAGCTGGCCAACAGTGTTAGCTTCTCGCGCACATTGCCCTGATAGAAGGCCACCTCCTCCGAATTGGTAATCAGCCTGCTGTTCACATAACGAAACTCGCCCTCCAGCTTCTGTTCCTCGACGGTCAGACGACCAGTTGGACGACGCAATCGTGTTAGAAATACGCCCGCAAATAATAAATATAACATCAATATGGAGGGTGTCTTGCCACCCAGATTCACTGTCAATCGATACACATAAATGAATATATCTAGAACAGGTTTGCTTATGTTCGAATATAGATCTGTTGCACTTTCACAGAACTTATCAATATCCGTGGTCAGCAACTGATCGGCGTTCGCTATTCGGTTGTCCAAATTTGACATTTTATAATAGGTATAGCCACTGCAAGAAAAGTATAAAAAATTAGAATATGTTTTAAATAATCAATTTAAATTGGCTTAAACAGGTTTAGTTGATTGAAAGATTGACAAATGTATAGTTAAAGCGTTTAAAAGCTAACAAAAATTAAAGTTTCTTAACATTTTTATACATTTTTTCGAATTAATTGATTTAAATAGTGTTGCCAGCTTATTTTTATATTTTTCCTTTTAATTGATAAATCCCTTCAAATTAACTATAACATTTATACTAATTTAAATCACTATTCATTTAAAATACTCTTTCTACATATTCCTTATGTTTGTGTATAAAACAAGGCTATGACTCTATATAAAGAAATATTTGTAAATTTATGACAAATGTATAGTAAAAGCATTTAAAAGCTGACAAAATTTAAAGTTACTTTACATTTTTATACATTTTAACAAATTAATTGACTTAAATTGGTCTAAAAATTATTTTTAACATTCTTTTTAACTCAGAAATCCCTTCAAACTTACTACAATATATAAAATTTAAAAAAATATTCTTTCTTTCTACATGCTGCTTATGTTTTGTGTTTAAAACAAAGCTATATATAAAAATATTTCTAATATTTAAGTAATATTTATATTTATACAATATGCATTAAATCATTTGTTTATTTTGAGTAATTGGAATTTTTTTTGCTGGAATGAAATTCTCAAGTTTCTGGCTAGAGGAATTTGTTTGGAATTGACAGCCGATCATAATGTTTAATTATGATTTATTTATTTTATTAGTTTACTGGCTAAATTCAAAATATGACAGCTTAAGCCAAAACATTCAAAAGTTGATTTTATAGTTTCTAACAAGCATGTCTATATATAAGTATTCCATCTATTTATTTATGAACTATTATATATACATATTCCATTCATTTATATTCTACTTATATATTTTCTATATATCTATCTATTTTTAATATACACATATATACATCTACTTTTTATCTAACTATATTTCATGTTTCTACTTAATTTCTATATACCTAATCTAAGGCCTGCCAGGTACACATATATTTATGAAATAAATAAACAAATTTTTCTGACTTTAAGCCCTTAATTAAACACTTTAAACGCTGTACAATTAATTTATATTGAATGCTTCAGTTTCCTCTTGCATTTTGTGGTATCACTCACTTGAGGTATTGACTGTACAAATGATGCGTTAGATTTGTGCGAAAACGCAGCTTCAACTCGCCCAAACTCCACTTTAGCACATTGGTGACCACAGAAATCTGAAAGCAAAAATATTGAAAATATATTTCAAAGCATTTTAAAAGATTTTGCGATTTTGTCGTGAATTAAATTCACTTGTAAATACATTTTCAATTAAATCCACTCGCAAACTCTTGTTTCATATTCAGCTGATCTTACCGCTGGCAATGCGGCCAAGTATTTAAGCAATGCCGTCTTAAACTTGGCCCGATTCATATGTATAATGGTGCTCTCCACCACAGTCGCATTCTGTATCATCCAAATATCGCTCACAGAACGTCCAATCAATGCGCCGGCAATTAGCAGCAATAAACCCGTCTCAATGCTCCAGAATCCAGGTATAAGTATGGCTGTAAATCGAGTTAAATTTTTAATAATATTAAATTTTATAAAAAATATATATAAATATTTATAATACTTACGTAGCAGCTGTCGCAGCTGTTTGAAGAATACTGAATTGACATGCGCTTTATTTGATTTTTTGTCCTTCTTCTCAGAAATGGTATATTTTATTTTATCCTCATATGCTGATTTCCTGTAAAAAATAAATGGAGTTGTTAATTAATTTAATAAAAAGTAAAAAAAAAAACAAATATAAAAATCAATTTTATTTTATAGATATATAATTGGCTTTTAACTATTACTATAAATAAACACTTTATAGCTTTGTTAGCTAATTTAATTTTTATTGATTTTCATCTTAAATTCAACTTGAATGTTGTAGATGAAATAAAATTAAATTAACTTGAAATAAATTTTCGGTATCAACAATTAATTTAACATATAAATTGACTGTCAGTTATTCGGGTTGCAAAAATGCATTTAACAGTATTCTATATAATATTTATTTATACAAGACTATAAAGAGATCTATATATCTATATTTCTCTTTATCTATATTAATAATATATTATCTATACTAATATATATAAAATATACTTCCAACAATGCATCATAATTTTAGGAATGAAATTTAGTGAATATAACGATTTTTATTTTAAATTAAAAAGCGGCATCAACTTCTGAAAATTGCAATTAAAAAAAATTTAAAATAAAATCAAACAATTTTTGAGTTTTAATGTTATTTTTGCTAATATAAAAAGCGAGACATAGCCAACAATATTGTCAACCAACTGAAACACAACACATTCTCTTCATTCAAACAGAAATCATTCAAAAATACAAATCAGTAAAAAAAAAAATATAGTTCACGATTTATTTTAAATTTACAAAATACAAATTTATTTAAAATAATAATACGCAGTTTAAATATATCGTAACAAAAACATAGCTCCTATAACAATAAAGTGAATTGAGTAATAAAAAAATTCTAATATTTAATTAAAAAAATGAATAATGTTTCTCAATTATTATATTAATTAAGTTATTATAATTAACCTTTTTTGAACTATTTAAAGAGCGTTTCGAAGCCAGGATGTTTCAATGACTATATCTGCAGCATTTTTAAAAATTTTCGCATTAGTTTATAGATACTTTAGCTATGGATATTTCCACAATGACGTGACGTGACAATCATACGACAAAATGTGAAAAAAGCTATAAAAAAGGCAAAATTTTGAAAAGTGTTTTTTTTTTTTTAATATATAAAGAGCAATTTGGCTGTACTCTATTAAGTAAAAGAGTTGAAAACATTCTACATTTCCGATTAAAAGATATAAGCAAAAAACAGCGATAGCGTGACGTTACGAAAATAAAAGTCAGTTGCGACTTAAAGTTATAAAAGCGCAAAACTTTGCGAAGTGTGCAAGCCTTTTTGTATAAAAATTTATTTTATTATGATTTAGAATAATGTTAGTTAATTTTGCAGGCGATTTTATTTAAAAACCTTTTCCTTTTTTTATTTTTTATAAGCCTTAGTATGCACCGTGACGTTACATGACGTGACGTTACATGATGTGACGTTACATGACGTGACGTTACATGACGTCACGTTACATGACGTGATGTTACTTAAATTTTCATGGTATATTTTGAAGTAATGATCCCCTTAAAAAATTATTTATCGCAAATAAAAATATAAATAAATAAAATAATAAAAATTTCTGTTTTTTTTTTCAACAAATTTTTAACGTTTACTGATCAAATTTGTTAAAAAAAAATATAAGATAAAATATAAAATCAAATTTATATAAAATATAAAATCAAATTTATATAAAATAAATATATATTCCGCTTGTAACATTATATGACAAATGAATCAGCATTTGTAAATGAACAGACACTTTGCCTGGAAGAACTCTATGTAGTTAAATAAAAAAATGTAATACCAAGGTCATTTGTAATCTTGCGAATCTACTAATGGGTATTCAATGAGAAATAATATACATTTTCAAAGGCAAATCAATTCATTAGTGACTTTATTAAAAGCCGGTTTTTTTTTGTATTTTATTTTATTTTTTGCTTTAACCGAATGCGGATGCTTTGTAGCCGGTCAAAGTGCAATCAATAGCTTTATGATTTAATTCAAAAGTTACATTGCTTATCAAAGCATTTTTTTGTATCAAGAAATTATTGTAGACCTCTGGATTGTGTGTGTGTGTGTGTGTTTGTGGGTGGGTGTTTGTTTGGTTTGGAGGCAGTCAAAACACAAAGTGCAAAGCTCGATTTTTTGCTACGGCTTATCGGAATGCCTCGGAGAAGGTGTCGCATCGGACGGACCAACCCTCTGGCCGACCGTTCGAGCCTCCGACCGATCGACCGAGCAGCTTCATAAAAAGTTGATGATTAGTGATGACTTGCAAAATATATACATTTATGTATATGTATTATAGTTTTTTTTAGTTTCCAATCTTTTTCTTTAACAAGTCATGGTTTTTTTTTGTGTGAGTGTGTTTGTGTGTTTCTTTTGTATACCCTTGCGAAAATGGTATTATAATTTTGTGACGATTTGTGTAACGCATTGAAAAATACATAATTCTAACCGTTAAAATATATATATGTTATATATATATATATGTATATTCTTAATCAGCGCGACAAACTTCTGTCTATCTTCATGAAACTTGGCATAGATACCAATTTTTTTTAAGCTAGATGTATATATATATCGATATCAAAAATGGTATATTCTAATAAATATCCTATATAAATAGAAACGATTTTTTTAAAAATTAAAAAACTTTTGTATTTTTTGAGATATATTAAACAGGAATCGCAAATCCATAAGAGTTATGAGTATAAAAAAATCAAGACTGAAACAAATTTTTCAGATAAATGGAAAAATCTTAGATAATTCAGGATGCAGGATCCTGAAAATATTTATTAAAAAATTAAAATTAAATGAAACCTTGTCAATTTAAAAAAATTAAATTTTAACTTGTATATTTCGATCAAAAAAATAAAATTGTAAAATAATAATCTAATTGCAATTTTTATTTAAAAGTGAAATATTTGAATTATTTTTAATTTTTATTTATGTCATATTTTGGTTCAGAAGAACTCAATTTTTATTATTCAAGACTTAAAATAATGATTGGAAAAATTACTTTTTTATTCGGCTTTTAAATAAAATTTGACAAATACTTATTATTAACATTTCAATTTGTTTTAGTTATTAATGAAAAAATCCATAAATATTTGTAACTTATAATTTTTACACATAAAAATTAGAAAAGTTGTGATTCCTGATCTTAAGCAAACGTACTAATTTTTTATATATATATATATATTTTTTTTAATTTTGTTTTTTGTGTTTTGTTACATCTTATTGTGATTTTTATAAAAACTTAAATTAAACTTCAATGAAAAAAATACAACTTAATTAAAAATTAAGTCTGTATGCACTTATTCCAAGTTTTAATGACCTCAAAAGAATCCTAAATAAAATTCAAACAAAATCGAATCAGAATATATAAAAATCTGTACAAACGAGATTTGAATTTTTTTATTATAAAAATAAATTTTTTTTTATAAAAATCAATTTTTTGTTTTTTTAAATATTGCAAAGCAAACGCAGCTTTTTTAAGTTTTTATTTTTTAAATATATATAAAATTTGACTAGATTTAATTAAAATCGGAAAACTTTATTTTATAACTTTAATAGTAACGATTTTTTAGTTTTAGTATAAAAAAAAAACAATTTTCAAGTTTAAAGCTAGATAACTTTTTATAAAATCGATTTACTATGACAATAAGCTGTCATAGTTATAGTTTAAATATTTATATATGTAGCCAGGTTAGATCGAATTTAGCCGCAAATATTTCTTTTATTATTTTTTTTCTTTTTTTTCTTCTCAATTTATTTATTAGTAATAGTTGGCAAGCGTCTACATTTTATTGTTGTTGCTTTTGCTTATTTCAATCAATTTCAACGCATTTATACGCACAAATATATATATGTACGATATGGTATATATATATATAGTACATTGTGTTTATATTAATGCCCATTTGTTGTGTGTGTGTGTGTGTGTATGTGTGTGTGTTTGAGGGGGCGGTTAAAGTGTAACACGTGTTCGAGTCCGTAGGTCGGTCAATCGCATTTGATCATCAACACGATTTTGTTGCGACGCGTGTCGTCTTTCATTTTCATAGATAACCAATAACACTGTGCAACAAAATTCGTGTATACCGAAAGAGTCAATTATATACGCTCTTACAAATCCAAAGAGTAGTACAAAAAAACAAAAATTAGTATCAGGATACAGAATAAATGTTAATTTTTAATTTTTATTATACTAATTAATATTGAAGAAAACAGAATAAAGAAAAAACTAGTGTTTTATTTAAAAACCTAATAAGACCTCGAGCCGACTAAACTTATCTTCTAATAAACTAAGATCACCAAAAAATCAATTCAAAAAAAAAAATAAAAATAAATCTAACTATATTAATTCATTTTATAAAAAAAAATTTTAAATAAAAGTTATTTTTTATGCTTTAAGGATCCTAAATATTGGTCCTTAACAGACATATTATACATATACCATTTTTTTTTTAAAATAAGTTATTTCTATATTTTTTGATAAAAATCTACAAATAATTTTTATATTTCATAATTTTTTCGTTTTTAATTGTAAACGTTGCAAAAAAATTGATGAAAAAATAGATATTTTTAAAATTTGATACAACATTTTCAATTCAATCTCAAATAACTTCAGAAAGAATAATTTATTTTTTTATATTCTTAAATGACAAGTTGAAAAACTTTTTTATTAATTTTTTTTTTGACAACATAAATTTTATATCATTACACTATTTACGAAATTATTTAAACTTAACTGAAGCTCAAGAAAAATCGAAATTCTAACTTTTTTTCTAAATTCTAACTATTTTTCTATTTTTTTTTTCTTTCTTTCTAAAATTTGATTTACACAAATATTTTTTAATAATTTGTTTAGAACAGATTTTATTAAAAGGAAACAAATATTTTCTCTTAATTTTTACATTTTTTTTCTTTAATTTCTATTTATCTGTTTGTATTTCGGCCAACAACATTTTGGCTGAAAAAGCGTTAATTATTTGTTTGGTAAGAAATAACAGGTAAGTGGCAAACAACGCTGTAAATTTGTTTGTAATAATTTTAAAATTTATTATTTATTCGGGAATATTTATTATCGATATGTGATCGCAATGTCATTTCTGTAATCGATATTTAAAAGCTACTTAATCGATTACTGATCGATGGCAACATTTTAATCGCTGCTGTTGCTAAGCAAATTGTTGTTTCTTAATCTATAGATCTATATATATATATATAATAGATTTAACCAGCTGGCGAGACATTGAACCTTCAGAAAACAGAAGCAGCAGATGCCAAATGTGAGGGTGAAATAGAGAGATAAAGAGAGAGGGAGAGAGAGAGAGAGAGATCGAGCAGGTGTTGTGCGATACAAAGTTCAATAGTCGAATTTTATGACACCCTAACATAAATCAGTTAGAAGGCATTTTCGATTAAATAAAATATATATAATCTTAATCAGCATCAATAGCCCTGATCGCCGATCTATCTATCTATCTATCTGTTCATCTGTATGAACGTCAAGATTTTAAAGATTATAAACGGCAATAAATTTGATATATATATATACATAGATTTCCATATAGGAATATATACATATATCTATATAGGTATATACCTCGTTTAAGTTTATTTTAAAATTTCGAAAAATTTTGTCACAATTTCAAATTTATAATTTTAACAGTAATTAATAATAATAAATTAAAAAATACCAAAGTTAGTATTAATAAAATATTAAAAAAAAAAAAAAGCAATTGACATCACTGCACTGCTTGCTTGTTTGTCTATTGAACTGCTTCCAGTGCAAATACAGATTTGCACTGCTTGATTTGAAAATCTACACTGCACTGAGGTACAGAGTGTCTCGTAAGCGGGTATACTCGACTGTAGATACTATTTCTGGTATTAATATTTTTTTTAATTCTATTTATTTTTTTTTTGGTCATCATTAGCCCTCATGAATGAAGACTGCACACATATATATACGAACGCGTCTATGTATACATATACATATACGGAATGACTTTTGGACTTTGTGATTTCGTCTATTTTGGCTCTTCAAAATTTATTTTTGCCAGTTTTTTAGAGAGCAAAAGCAAATTCGTTGATTAACATAAAAAGGTAGACAGCAGCAATAAAAAAAAACAAAAAAAAAACAACAAAATAAAATAGAAATAGAAAGAAATACATATATATTACTGCCGGTATTTTATTGCCGTCTTTTTGTTGTTTAGACAGACAAGTTAACACACAACAATACGCACACACACACACATATGTGCAAAACAACAAATAATATTATTAAACGCCTAGCATGTGCGAAAAATCAATAAAAAATTTCTAACGGTGACTGGCCAAAGGTGCAAAGGTTAAAAATTTATTTTTTATTTTTGTTTACAAGATCGAATATCTTAGTTAGGTGTAAATATGGGCGGGACGGAGAGAAATGATGAAAATGATATCAATAGTATTTTTAGTTAGTTGTTCTTTAATCATAAATAATTGTAATTGTTTTGGAATATCTGTAGTACATAGAGTAGTACCTCCGTATATATATATTTAATAAATATTTTCACCTTTTACAACACTTGATAAAAGATGACACATGTTTGTTATCTGTCGTCTGGTTCTTTATCAGGTTTGTTAGTGTATTTGTTTGTTAAAGGGTAATATGTATATGTATATGTGTATTAATTTATACAATTAATATAATGATACGCCGTAGGAAGGGAATTAAATAATTTAAATTTATTTAATAGTATATAATATTTATAATATCATAATTTTCATTTTCTTTTATTTGTTTTTAATTATGCCCGGCCCTATGTTGCAAAAAGTTAGTCCGCGGTCTAGCTCGTGCGGTTGCGGAAACGCCTAGTCCGCGGTCTAGCTCGTGCGGTTGCGGCAACGCCTAGTCCGCGGCCTAACTCGTGCGGTTGCATAGCGGGCATCGATGCTCGTATACATTGAAATAAGCTAGATTGCGATTTGGGTACTCAACCGGACGGCCTAGGCATATCGTTAGGCTCGGGTCCCACCTTAGAACCACTGGGGAAGTTAAAAATTTAACTTAAGTTTTATGTGCTAGCAATTTAATGGCCAAGTTTAATTAGCGTAAATGTCAATTAAAGCGTGTGACCGGGTTCTGAGCTCTCCAAAATAATGCAAATAAATATTTTTTTCTAAAGTCGTTCATAATGCAGCTACATAGGTATGTACATATATGTATGTATGTACATCAGTGCTCTCAAATATCCAAAACAGGACATCAATACAGGAATTGAAAAAATGCACAAAATATTTAATTATCTTTAACAAATTTAAAATATAAATATATATATTGTAAGATATTGACGAAAGTAATTTTTACAATTTTTCTATGTTTGAAAATTTATTTATAAAAAATTATTTTTAATAAAAACTTTGGAAAAATATAATTATTTATTTTTTTAGATATGGAATTTTTTTCCTAAAATTTTCCCCGCTTTCAAATGTTAGTTTAAAGTATTAATTACTTTTGATGGACACTATAATATTACCCACTTGTAAATTCTTGTAATTCCTACTTGGAACTTAATATTTAAGTGAACAAAATTGAATTGAAAAGTATTTATTTTTTTGTTATTTTTATTTATTTTAACAAGAAATTCAACAGCTCCCAAACTATAGAAATTGCTTGAAATTTTTGCTTTATTAGTTTTTTTAATATGCTACGATCAAAAACTAAAACGAAAAAAAAAAAATATTTAAAAATGTTTTTAAATAACATTTTTTAAAAATTCTTTTCGTTGTTATACATCCAATTAAATTTATTTTATTTATTTAAATGTTATTGCTTATTGCTTACTTTTAAATTTCTGATCTAACTAATATTAGGTATAAATATATTAATCTAAATATTAAAAGAAATTAAACATGTTGAAATGTTGTCTCACAACTTTTGGCAATTGTTCAAGTATTTCAATTAGAAATACATATTAGATACATTTAAATTAATGAGCATTGGCTACTCTTAAAATAGAAAAAATTTGTAATTTAAAAATTTTGTTAAATAATCGAAAAATTATGATATTTACATTTACACTTTGGTAGAAAATAATTTCTGTTAACATGTATGTACATAACATAGTCATTAACAGAGCATTAACATGCGAGCTTATGCATTTATAACAGCGAGTTTGTAGCTTTTTTTTTAACATTTTCGATTGCCTAATGCTAGAAATATGTACATAAAAAGATTGCGCAACAACCGGCAACAAAATATATTGTATATATACATGTTGAATTTATGAATTTAATGACAGCCAAAAGTAAACAAAAATTAATAATCATTCTAGGCAAATCGTGCGAAATTCGAGAAAATTAAAATCTAAAATAAAAGTTGCAGAGCGCATTTTATACACAATAAACAAAAAAAAAATAGATTGTAAATCTATGTAGACACTTATGTAAGCGTGAACAAATTTTATTAAAATTGGCAATAGCAACAAAGCAAATGCCGTAATAATTGTTTAACCAAATCAAACAAATGAAATAACTTGACTTGTCTGCATTTGCAATTACAAAAAAATTTGATTCGAATTCATTTCAAAATGCGAAATTCAAGTAAATTGATCATTGGGTATTTTAAACTTTAAAAATTATTTCAAGTTCAAATCCGCCTTTGGGAATACTTTTAAGGCTATCGATATTATCGATAACATATGTAGTCATCCCTGGATTTTTTTAAACATATTTTCATAATTTCTGATATTAAAAATGTTTCTTCTTAAGGTTTTCTTAACCTAATAATTGCAGTTTTATTTAAATAAATGCATTGTATGATTTATTTAATATTTTCTAAATTTAAATTTTTAAAAGATCGTTCCTATGACAGCTAGTTTATGGTATAATAATCCGTTGCCAAAAGTACAGTCCTAATATCTTTGCCAATTTTATTAATATATATAAGTATAAATACTTGTTGGGCTTCTGAGGATAGACTTCTTTCAAGGCTTTGCCCTCTAAAAAGGGCATATACATTTATTGAGGAAATGTAAGCAACACTTCGTTGGCTAATAATATATGCACATATGTATATATTCGCAATCGAATTCATTGCATTTTGTCTACGGTTGTATGTCAAAGTTGTTGCATTTTAATAGCTGAATTTTCTTTCTTTTTTTTTTTTTTTTTGGTTATGTAAGAATACAATGTTTTTTCGGAAGGGGTAAAAGGGGTAAAAAAAATTCAGCTCAATTCATTTTAACAAATGATCTTTCTACTGTTAAATTAAAAACATGTTAATGTTCCCAATTGAGCTCGAAATGCTATGTTAACATAACATTTTTATATAACATTAAAAAAAACTGTTAATGCGCATGCAAACAGAACCCAAACTGAGCTGTTATGTTATATTCAAAATACCCTGTTAAGTCACAGGGCTTTTATATAAATCTAGACAATAATTATAAAGTTTTTCGTTTGGTATAAATTAAATCGATGTTAAAGAACTTTGTATTATATGGAAAAATTGTGAAAATATGACTAATCAGCAATTTAATTAATATTTTATAACAAATCTAAACATTATTGACTTATGTATGCATAAAAAAATATTGATTTATAACCTTAACGCACAATAAATCGAAATATAAAAAAAAAAAACAATATCTTTTATTTTATCAAATCAAACCCTATCGATTGGCAAAAACCAACCATAACATTTGATATGACAGCCAATTTAGTATACCAACTTTATCGAGTATAAATAAATATATATTTATGACTAATTGTGTAAAGATAAATAAGATAACATACTATAATTAAATGACTGCATTTGCAGCAATGCAATTTTGAAAATTCTATTACGTATCGATACAAATGAAATTGAATTTTCCAAATATTTAACCCCATTCTCTATATACATATTAATATTCCATTATGTACAAACATTCCAACCAATTAATTAGTATAATTGTGTCTCGTCATGCAAACACAATTTTAATTAATTAGATCAAAGTCTATGAAGTGTTAGTAATCGAAATAGAAATATATATGTATATATATATATAATCCCAAGCCGATAACAACAAATTTATGAAGAAAACAAAAGTACAGCGAGTGTGCACAAGTTGAATACTTGAATAACAACAGAGGTACTCAGACATGTACTAAAAAAAAAAAAAAAAAAAAACAAATTGAATTATGACACCTGCAGATAAGATATACATAGTACGATGAGGAGGTTTATTACGTTAACAAGTCCAATTCGCCAAAAAAAAAAAAAAAATAGTTGTACCAAGCCCATAACAGCAAATAACGCACTTTTTCAGCTTGTCGCCATGTGAAATCTTTTGTTAAAGTGTGCAACAAAATTAAAGACTGGTCTAACAAGTGGTCGTCGGTCATTAAAGGTTTTTAAAATAGTTATAAAAAAAATGTTTGATAAAAGTCTTCAACAATTAGAAGACACTTGAAACCCTTTGAATGGGCCCTCTATACTATAAACAGTTACATTAATAGTTCTAAATTTAATTATTTTTTTTATTTTGGTATATTAAAAATACTGCATTTCTGAAACTAACCGAAATACTACCTTTAAATGATCTTTTTTTTATAGGTTTTTATTCTGAACAGCCAAACATTTATAGAAAAACACATGAAAATATATTCAATTAATTTTTTAATTTAATTATTTGTTTTATTTTGGTATATTAAATATACTAAAATTCCGAAACTAACCGAAATACTACCTTTGATGTATCTTTTTTATACGTATTTACTCTGATCAGCCAAAAATTACATGAAAATATATTCAATTAATTTTTTAATTTAATTATTTGTTTTATTTAGGTATATTAAAAATACTGCAATTTTAAAACTAGCCCAAAATATCGTAAAACTACCTATAAATGATATTTTTTATATAAATTTATTCTAACCAGTCAAAAATATTTATAGAAATAAACATGAAAAATTATTTATTTTTTTTTATTTATTTACTTATTTGTTTCATTTTGGAATTTTAAAAATGTTTTTTTATAGGTATTTATTCTGACTAGCAAAATAACAATAAAAATACACATGAAAATACATTAATTTAATTTTGTATTTAATTATCTGTTTTATTTTGGTATATTAAAAATACGTAAATTCTGAAACTAATCCAGAATATCGTAAAACTATCTAAAAAATTATAATTTTTATATGTATTAATTCTGACTAGCAAAATACCAATAGAAATACATGAAAATGCATTCTTTTAATTTTTAATTTAATTATTTTTTTTATTCTGGTATATTAAAAAAACTGAAATTTCGAAAATAACCCAGAAATACTACCTAAAAATGAGCATTTGAAATACTTATATTATTCTGACCAGTCAAAATATAATAGAAATTAAAGTTTATTTTAAAACTTAAATTTTTTATTATTATAACTTTTTTAATAATTTTTCGTTTATAATATAAATATAAAAAAAAAGTAATTATAATAAAAAATCAATTTCATTCAATTGACTTACCAAACTAATCGATTTCAGAGTCTAATAAATCTAGAGATAATTAATTTCCTATAAGCAAGTTTATTTAAATTTCCAAGTACTACTCACTAAATCGATTAAAACTATTATATTTTCTGACTATAGAGTATCGTCTAGTCTGAGCACTCTCGACATTCTTGCATATACTTAAAGGCGGACAACGAACAGAGTACAAACACGGGACACATGAGCAATGAAAGGTGTTATAAATAAATCTCATTAAGCTGACGGTGCCCACTTAATGTGAACTTTAATGACACAAATAAAAGAAAAGGTTTTCACACACACAAAATTCAAGTCCATTTCGGAACAGTGTTCAAAGAATGCAATCAGGTCTCTCTTCATTTTAGCTATTTTCACGTCAGATTTGGCTTTTTCAAGAGTGCGCAAGTAAAAAAGTATTTAATTACAAAAACTTGAAAATTTATTAACGTTAAATATAATTGAATTTATATGTAAAAAATTGTTTCACAGCTATATAATAAAGATTTTCATATTTTACATATATGTAATTAATTAAATTTGTTAGTTTAAGCAAATAGTTTAGAGGTAATAAATATCTTTAATACGATTTGAGATTGGTCATGAAAAATACGTAAATTCTGTAATTTAATTTGAGATCAATTTAAACAAAAAAAAATCAAACATTTTGAAGAGTTTAGTGTAAATAATAATTTTTTCTTGCTTTGTATTCCATGGAATCGAGTTAAGGGGTCTTTAACTATGTTAATAAGTCAAACTAAGAAACTAAGAAAACAAAATTCTTAGGAAAAGTGAAAAAATATCAAATTTTTTAAAACTTTTTTATGATTTTTAAATAATAATAATAATAATTTAATTCTTGCTTTTTATTCCATTAAATCGAGTTAAGGGGTCTTCAACCAAACTAAGAAACAAAAAAAAACTTTTTGAAAAAGTGAAAAAAATATCAAATTTTTTAAAACTTTCTTATTCTTTTTAAATTTTTCGAAGATTTTTTTTTTTTTTTTTTTTTTTAGCTATATTCCAGTTTTATATTTGAGTAGCTAGTTTCTGCCAAATATCTTTTTTTTTTTTATATTTTTTTAGCTATATTCCAGTATTTTATTTTTATAGCTAGTTTCTTATTGTAAATAGTAGCTAGTTTCGATAATCGATAGTTGAGCATCACTGACGAAAGCAGAGCAAAGTGCGATCACTTGATCAGCTGATGGTGATTGACAATTATTATGTTTATCGTTATCGTTGTCCTTGAGCAAGTGCAGGGTGTTTCTTAAAAATGGGGCACACTACATATAAAAATAAAAGCCAGTTAACAATCTCCACACAGCGCATCGTATGATCCAAAAACACATACATATATACAGCGTCATCTGTGTTGCCGTATTCAAGTTGAAAATTCAATGTCAAAACATTGAAGAGTGCAGCCAAGACTTTTCTCCCAATGTTTTTATTTATATTTATATATTAATTTTTTTTTAATTTTGCCACACTTACCTCTTTTTGTTAGACATTTTGCCATATGCAATTATCCATATAGCCGCCGTCATGCCCGCCACGCCGACGATGGCGCTGGGATTGTTCGTCAATTTACTCAAAGCTGGAGCCATTTTTTATTTTATTTTCTTTTTCTTTAGCTTTCTGCGAAAGTACACTCGCAACGCACACGCAACTAACGGCGCGCACTCACAAAAAAAAATAAATAAACAGCAGCAGAAATATATAGATGTAGTGTGTACGTGTGTGTGTGTGTGTGTGTGTTTGTGTTATTTATCCTGCGTTACAGCCCTGCTCCTCCACCTTGCTAGCTCGCGTAACAGCCCCGTCTTCAGTTTGTTAATTGCGGAATTGCTTTGCTTTAATGGCCTATGTACGTGCGTGTGTGTGTGTATGTGTGCGTGTGTTTTGTCGGAAATGTAAACTTTGCCGTATTTCGATTAGCGTTGCACTATTATTAACATAAGCATTTAATATTGTGCATTGCTTTTGGCTAACAATTACACTTGGTTGATTGTTGTTTCGAAGCCCGCACAATAAAACTGTGTGTTCACTGACTAATTTTCCAAGCAATACTACTGCTACTACTACTACTGAACAACTATTAACAAATAGTTTAGGTTTATTAATTAGTTGGACTCGAAACGAGTGTCCAATGTGCTGCACACCCGCGCTTTAAAAAAATATACGTCTGAACTCCGGCGAAACAACAACAAATCTGAACATTGGAGATGGGGGCTCTTGGTAAGAGACTTTTACTTTAATTGAGCGATAATAAATCGAATTATATTATCGATAATTCAACAAGTGTTGGTTAATGTGAAAAGTTAGGTAATTATTAGCACTGTCATGCAGCATGCAGTGTTGCCAGCTTATGTGCAAATATGTCTGGCAACGCTATGAATCGATATATTAGAGCGACCAGCTGTTCAAATACCAAAGTTGCATGCAAATTCAAAACATTGGAGCACACTGGCGCTTTTACACATACACACAGCACACACACACAGGCAAAATGAGATAGAGATATGGGCTAGTTTATTTACTAATTTTGATTTTATATGTATAGGTATGTATAGGCTATGTACATACATACATATAAACAAAACAGATAAGTTTATTAATAATTTGTCGTTTTCTCGCTATGTATGAATGTATGATTTTTAATTTCGCGCTGTTCCCTCAGACCAAAATCACAACAAACAAAACGGATTAAAAATCAAGCAGTTGACATATATACACAAACACACATCAGCGCCAACAGTAGCAGCAGCAGCAGCAGCAGCAGCAGCAATAGCAGCCGCAGCAACAGTCGACATTCTCATTCTCCTCGACATCGTCCACGCTACGACGTTAGATAATCGGGAATCAGGCCACTGCCGCCCGCCCCCCTTCAAACGTTTTTATAAATTTGCCAAAAAGGTGCGTCAAATTTTTAAGTAAAACAATATTTTTTAAAAATGCAGCAATAAAAAAATAAATCGATTTATCAACTGCACAAGGATTTATGCACTTGCACTAAATGCATATATGCATGTACATTGCATTTTGGCAAAAAGGTTTTTGCTCTACGTTTATTTTAATGTGTGTGAAATATTCATTATTAAATTTTGTTGCTGTTAAATTTGTTTATCGTTTTGCGTGTCGCGTTCAATTGAATTGCGTGCAAAATGCCGCAAATTAATAACTAGCTCAGTGTTTGCGTGTGTGTGTGTGTGTGTGTAATACAATAACTGTTTAATATGCTAATTATATTTTGGTTTCCACTTTGATTTGCTGATGTGTCAAAAAGTGCAAATGCTGCATTATTTAATATTAGCAGCTGTGCGTTTATTGTTTCATTAATTTTTCCCTTTCTTAATATATTATTTAATCCATGCTGCCTTATCAGTTTTATCTTATCTCTGCTTGTGGTATGTTTTTTTTTTTTATTCTATTTGTAATCCTTTTGCAAAAACAAAAACAAAAATCTCATTGCATAAGCTTGTGGACAATTGCCAAATCAGCAAAAGTTTATTAAATGTGCAATTTACATATCTATATAATACATATATGCACATATATTAACACACATATGTATAAATCGTATATATATATATATTTACTTTTATCTGTTGATTTCCATTGCCGCACCTTGACATTAGTCTCAGCGAAGGTTTTGTCTAAAAAAAAATTCTTTTTTTTTTATCAAGTACTATCGATGATATCTACTTTTTCATAATTAAAAAAAAAATATGCGAAAATTTAAATATATATATATGTATGTATATTTTAATTCTTCAAGCAATAAATTATGAATAAAATTCCTAACTCAAAATACATATAAAATTAAGTGTATTTTAGGAAAATTTAAAAGAAAAAAAATTCAAATTCTATTTAGTTTTATTACTATTTAGTTATAGCCTAATTTATACCCAATAAAATGAGCTGTCTTATCAAACTTTTTCGGCAAAGATAAAAGTAATTTTTTTTTTATAATTAATTTCTGAATTGGCTAACGATATTATTCATGAATTGACCGTTCGGGGAAGCACAGTGTTAGTAACGTCCAGGTAATAATTATTATATAATATAATAGTTAATAAAAAAGGCAAAAAAGTAATAATTATTATATAATATAATAGCTAATATGAAAAAGTTAAATATAAAAAAATAATTTTAAAGAATAGAACAAATTAAACATTAACACTTTTACATTTTACATTTATAAAATTACAATTTTATTTAATCTTCAAAGATTTATCAGTCAAATATTGTGCACATAAATTGCAATCGAAATAATCGATACTATCGATAGTATTATCGATTTGCATTTTATGTGACAAGCAAGCTCAAATGTTGTACAACATTTTGTTTTTATTTATCCTTATAAAATTGTATAAATTTAGGCTGTAAGCATAAGAAATCATTTATTTTTATTGCCATTGTACGCTAATTGGGAATACAGTTGTAAGTATTCATACATACATACATACATATGGGCATGTTTAAAGGGTAACCATACATACATACATACATATCCAAGGCCATCGCACAAACTTACATACATACATACGCAGTCTCTCAATTTCACAGCAAGATCTCGCTCAAACAACAAAGCAATAAAGAGAGAGTGGGAGAGAGAGAGCGCGCGCCAAGAACGCCATTATGCACTGCGCAAAGAGGAGCTGGCAAAAATTGCCAAAAAAAAAAATATTTTTGTTTGCTTTGTTTTGATGTCTTCTTGGCCTACGCATAGCTTGGAATTTTTTTACGTTCCCCATTTCGCGCAGTGATCGCGACTTTTATTGCTTTCTTTTTCCATCCGTCATGCGGCCCATTCACGATACACAAAAAATCACGCTCAAGCATCACTGAATGCGTATTTGGATTAAGTTTATCATTAAATAAATAATAGATAACAAATAACAATAAATTGAACTGCCAAAACGTTGTTAAATTTAATAATCATTAGCTAATTTAATTGTGCGCTTAAAAAGCACTCAAGCATGCGTTAGATTATTTTATTTTTATTTTTTTTAAATTCAAATTAATAGATTTATTTATTTTACATTTCACAATTTCAAATTTTTCCTTTTTTTCTTTGGTGTAAAAATTATATATGTAGGTCATGTAATTTATTCCAATTATTTCCTTTGTTTTTATTTTTTTTCTAAATATTTTTTGTACTTTTTCATTTTTGGCACACACTCTCATTTCACTGAGTTGTCTAATTCATTGCGCAATTGATGTTTCAAAGTACAAATATTGCGAACAAGACCTTGTTATTTGTGCATAGGTACACATAGTACATATATATATTTATATATAATATATACTATAGAATATAAGCTGAGACCTATTTATTACTGAGACTTAGACGTCACTGATAAAGAAACACATCAGACTGTAGATGAAAGTCAAAAGGTACGCACGTGCTGAGTGTGAAATGAACTATTCGCAACAAAAACTATTAAATTGTAAAAATTTGTTCCTGTTTTTAAGATTTTTTAAAAAAGCTACTTCTATTATAGGTCTGTAAACATCTGGAAAATACGAAAATAATAAAACATAATTAATTAAAGCATATCTAAGCTCTTACGATCTACTAAATCATTTATAAGCGCCAATTTAAATATAAAATCAAATTATATATTTAATTTCAATATAAAGCTAGTGTAAAATTAAAGAAGCTTTTACATATAAAAAAAATTTTTTTTATGTTTTTTATCAATAAACTTTGATTATTATTAATTTTAAATTTGTTTGGTGTTAAGCGGTTATTTTGAATGTTGCCTTTCTAGGGTTAATTGAAAATGTGATTGCAATTATCGATTGTTATCGATATTGATAATAAATTGAACACATACGCGACATTTGCGTTTGAATTCGTTATATGCAATTTGTCCGTTACAAAGCTTAAAATATATTATTAAAATGTATTATTTAGCATAATTTTATAGCGCAGCTTAGTATTATAATTTTAGTATGTAGTAATTTAAACAAAAAGTGCAAAATATGTATGGTATGTTTTTGGCTCACAAACTAATTAGCTGTTGCTAATACAATTGTTTTTGGCAATCTTATCGCAGCATTTGATAACACGCATCCAATATCAGGTAAAATTCAATCGGCAATGCCCCAATATGACTTTTAAGCTCTTATACATAAATCTAATAAAGGCGGGATGCGCTCTTATACATGCACAGCATATGTTTGTATAAGTGTCGTTTTTTCTGCTGCTGCTGCTGCTGCTGCTATTGTGAACCAATAATAATAAAACTTTATTTTCTATTTTGCAGTTTTGAAACAGTAAAAAGCTGTTCGTGACGTTTTAGCCTCGCCCAAAAAAACCAAAAAAAAAAAAACCAATTCGAAATTAACTGTGAATATGAGTCGTCAACTTATAATGAATCCTTCGAACGTACAACGTGCGGCAAATGTCGCCGCTAATGTGCCATATATTCGTGGCATTGCGAGCTGCGCCGCCGCTGTCATGCCGCAACGGGAGCAGCGTCGCTACCAGTTGCAGCAACAATGTAAACTGAACCCGAGCGTTGTTATACGCCGCTGGAAATCGTCTCTACATAATAATAACAGCGCTCAAACAGCAGCTACAGCCACGATGGAAGCGACAGCGACAGCGACGCTGTGCCGCAGTCAAGCTGAAGCATTGAACGCGCGTGGTTCTCGGTTAGTATAATAATAATATTATATATATTTTTTTTACATTCGCTTTCTTTTCTTGTGCTTCCAAAAAAGCTACAATAGTAACAATAATTTTGTGTGTTTTGCGTGTTGTTAAAAGTGCGTTTTTTTTTGTCGGTTTACAGCAACATGGCCACTCAAAGCAATGAAACGAAAACTTTAAATTTAAAGAATATAAATCCCAATTTGGTATTGATGGACTATGCGGTGCGTGGTCCAATTGTTATACGTGCCGGCGAAATTGAAAAGGAACTTAAAAGTGTAAGTGCATAATTTCTATTTGCTTTTGATTATATTTTTATATTAAACCGCGTTAACGCACCGCCCCCCTTTGGTTACATTCTCTCTTTATTTTGTTTTTGCGTGTTTTTCGCATTTTTTTTTGAAAGTGCTCTCAACACGCCATCTAGCGGGCGCTACAGTGTACTATTTGCATTTTATACAGCTTTTTCTAATGTTTCGGTGTTTTTTTTTTTTTTGTATTTTTTTTTCTCACTTTGTTTCACACTTGATTATCATTTACGCTTTGCGCACACACATGCCACCTGTTATTACCTTAATGAGATGACGTACGTGTTGCAAATATGAAATTTATTGATTTTTCCGGCTTTTAAAAGTGTAGAATATATATTTGGAGTATTTGAATTTTAGTTAATTTTGGTTTTAAAATCGAAATATGCTGTGTGTTTTATTGTCTGTTTAAAAATACACAGTAGTTTTTTTTTCTTCTTTTTTCCTCCTTTTTTCTCCTTTATTCTAAGCTTTGTTTTTAGTCGAAATTGTTGCCAAATTTAAATAAGATTTTTATATCATGTTTTATATTGAATATTGCAATTTTTTAGGCAATAATATAATAAATATATTTTATTCTAAATATTTGATATAATTTATAGCAAAACTCCATTTTAAAAGTATTTAAAATGTTTTTATTCAATCAAATTTATTAAAATCCACAAAAAAATAAGTTTTTAAATTTGTTAAATTTTGTATAGTAAAATTGTTGCCCCCCTCTTGCTGCTAAGCTTGACTACGCCCTTCTTAGCTCTAATTGCGTTATAATTATATTTTCATTCATCGTTTGAATTTAATTATTTTCAATTTTGTTTTGTGTTTTTTGTTTTGTTTTTTGTTTCTTTTTTTTAACGCTCAATTATGTATGTTATCTGGAATTTTAATTGTGCTTGATTTAAGCTCAAATTGTATATTATATGGTGCTATAGTAATATACTAGATATACCAGATTAAAAGATACTAGATGAACCATTTTAATTTTTTTTTTGACCCATTTGAACGACCTTCAAAAGGCCAACAACATTTGGCGGTTTTTTCTTTTGTGATTATATAAGTGAAGAGCATTTGGGATGCTGCGGGGGGTAGAGCGGGTGGGGGTGTATGGTTCTTATCAAACAAACAAACAACAACAAACATGCGCATGAGCTGTGTGTAAAATACAAACATATATGTATATATGTGTACATATGTATATGTATATGAATATTTCTTTATTCTTTCCAGTTTCCTAAGAACGCAAAATGAATTCTCTTTGGGAAAATTCATGAGTTTGTTCACACTTTACTTCTCAACGTCACACACTCCCCCCACTTCCCGCCCCGCAACACATTGAACTGCATTTACATATATGATGCATATTTATCACATTTATTCTAATTATTATTTCCCCATTTTGTTAATTTCTTTATTCCATTGTTTTGCTTTGATTTTTTCTACTTCATCTGTTTACATTTTGCGCGTCATTCTCATTTTCTTCTTTTCTCCCCCGTCCCAACCTTCTTTTATCTCAATTTTTGCTCATTTCCTTATTCACATTATTTGATTTTTCTTTTATTTTTTTTCACTCTTTAAAGTTGTAAATTTTTATTGGATTTTTTTTGGAACTTTGCCAAATGCACAAACCAAGCAACTGTCAATAAATAAAAATTGTTCACATTGTTAGACATAATACAAAAAAAAAATACAAAAAAAAAATTACTAAAAAAAAGTTTGATCTCAAACATAAAATTTAAAATATTTATTTCAAAAAAAAATACAAGTGTAATTTACGCAAGTTTGAAACTAAAATCAAAAATATATTAGGAAAAATTCATGCATCTTTAGGTTTTTTAATTTTAAGAAAAGATTTTTAGGGAAAAAGGGAATTTTTCAAATTCCAAATGACAAAATACGAAAAAGTAAAAAAAAGAAAAACCAAAAAAATGTTTGATCTCAAACATAAAATTTAAAATATTTACTTGAAAAGAATACAAAAGAAATTTACGTATGTTTGGAACTAAACTAAAAAATAATTTCAGGAAAAATTCATCCATTCTTAGGTTTTTTAATTTTAAGAAAATATTTTTTAAGGAAAGATTTTAAGTATCTAAGTTGATTAAATAGCAGAAATATCAGCATAAAACGGTTTTACATAAAAATTTTTAGTTAAGGATAAAAAAAAAATAGTTAAACTTTAATATATAAGGCGTTTACGGTGGATAATTAATGTTTCGGATATATATATTTTTTATATTATTTATTTTTTTATTAAGTAATACACAAACTTTTAATATTCTCTATGGAGTTGCATTATCATGTAATAAAAACCCCTTTTTTCCTGCCAAATAATCGTATCTAAATACTAGACTTCCTAATGACAAACGCTATAGAAATCTCAAGTAATATTCTCCATTTTACCTTATAAAAAACAATTTTTTGAAAACAATCAGAAAATATAATTATTATTATTATTCTTCTTCAAAAATAAATAACAAATAAATTCTTGACTTAATATAATTCAAGAGCGCTAGCTACTGGGCTTTCAGCTTAAAATATAATTAACATTTATAATTAACATTTACTTATATGTTAAGCTCTAAAAAATGTTGTTGTTTTCGTCTTTTATTATTATTTAAATTTGTATAAGCATTTTTAAAACCTGTAAAACATTTATAGACATTATTTTCTTTAGCTTAAAATAGCAATTTAATTTATTGCATTATTTTCTACATTAAAAATATTAGTTAACATTGTTTCTAACAAGTTTGCAGCTGTAACTAACATGCTGTTATGTAAACTGCCATTTTTAACATTTATGTTAACACTAGCTGCATGCGCTGTTAAGCAGCTGTTATGCAAAATTAACATTTCAATTAATTGTATATATATTTATTATATTCGCAGTCAGTTCAGTTAGGTAACTTGTTATTGTTATATGGTGTGATTTTTCACTTAACACTACAAATGTTAAAAGTATTTTTTTTACTTTTATCTTGAGCACTTACTAACTACTTACCCAGTATAAGATTAGAACACATTACCAATATTAATATACATGTTTGTATGTGTATAAATAAATTAGTTATTGCCTTTTATTTGACGTTCCGGCTCTCTAAATGTTTATAAGTCTTATTTATTATTATTATTATGGCCTGTTTTTTTTTTTTAGCTCTAAGGCAGCGATAAATATTGTTCAATATATTGATATAGATATTGTATATAGATTGACAAACCTAGATATTAGCACACAACTCTATAAATGTATATATGTACTATATAATATATATATGTAGCTACAATTGATTTCTATAAAAATGACAAGACCGCAAATAATTTTCTTAACAGTTTCAAGTGCAAACTACAAACTGTCAATATACAAGTACTTGTAGCTATATTATATATATATAGAAGATATATATTATATCACCTATAGGCAACTAAACATGTCAGCTGATTAATTTATCTAGACAACAATTGAGATCAGTTTAAAGGTTTATTAGAAACGAAAGAAAATCTTTAAAGTTGAATAAAAATACTAATTATAATGCTATAACTATCTAGCAATAGGTTAATACTAATAATAATTGCTTAATATGCTATAATAGTCTATTCAAAATCCCAAATATATATATTAAATATGTTAATAAACAAACAGAATTCAATAATAGCATTTTCACAGTACCGAGAGACACAATTACAATGAAAAATATTCTTTATTTTAAATGTTGAACATATCTCAATATATCGATATATATTTTATAAATTATAATCGATATATATATTATAATAAAAATTATATTTTATTGATATTTTTTTTGCTTTTTGACATTTTTTAAATGTCTCTTACCAACTTTTAATTGCAATTTTGTATTTGAAATTTCATTTTTTAACTTGCACGTACACATAACAGAGCTATTACAGAAATCTATTTCAAAAATCACAGAAATCTCTAGTTGTCGCTTTCAGATTTGGGTTAATATACCGAAAAGAATTTAAAAAAAAAAATATAATGTAAAAAATTAAAACAATAATAGTTTTTCAATTAATTTGCATATAAAAAATTAAATATCTGCGTTTTTTTTACTAGAGATTTTAAATACAATTGTCAATCTGCAAAGATTTCTGTGGCTCCCCTGATATTGAGTTATCGATATAAATTTGTTTTATCGAAATAATATTTATATTGATATTTTTTCAATAAATCAATAAACTATGTGTGCGATACAATGCGAGACAAATTAAATAAAATACTCCCAAGCTAAATATAATTATAATCTCTTAGGATTTGTCTGATATAATATTCAATATAGAGATTTCTGTGACACCCCTGATATTTATATATCCATATACATATTTTTATAAATAATTTTTTTTTTGTGTCAAAATAATATTTATATTGAAATTTTTTAAAATATCAAAAAACCTATTGCTCCGGTACAATCCACCGCTTGGTTTTTTTTTTTAAATAGTATGTGAATAGTAAATAGTAAAAATTGTATATGTATACCAACATTATAATTTAAAAAAAAATTTTTTAAAGCATAGAAAGTTTTAAAAAATATTTTATAAAAATTAAAAAAAATTTTTTTCATCACAAAAAGTATTTTTCTTTGGCCGTACTTTGTTTTGGCTTTGGTGTAGTATAATTTGGAATAAGTCTTATTTCTCTATATACTCCTACTATTTGTCAGTTACAATATACTCAAATTTTACCCAATATATTTTTCTATATAAAGAATAACTTGTGCATTTTAAGCTTCACATTAGCAGATAGTATAGAAAATTCAAGTTTTTTTTTTTGCCATTGTCATGACACAGACTTTGGATAAACTAAGCTAAGCTAACAGCGTAGTTTTTTTTTTATTATTATTATTTTGTTTTCATGTTCGTGATGTTTTTGCTGTGAATATTTTGCCCAAAGAAATGATAAATAAATTATTCTCTTCACCTTGCACTCTGCCTGCCCTGCCCCTTTGCACAAAATGCATTCGTATTTATTTATTTATTTACATGTCTTTTGTGTGGAATAATCGAGTAAATTGTTGTTCCCTCTTGTTGTTGTTGTTGTTGTTTGCGGTGTCAATTACCAATTTATATATTTTGTAGTTCACTTGGGCAAACTAAATGTAATCGAAACCCATAAAACAAACTGCAATCGGCATATGTAACAACATTCAAATTAAATTATAGTACTTAATTTGAATAAATTATAGGGTAATTCAAAGTCTGGTCAATTTGTATATCTTCCAAGTGGATTATAATTAACTAAACCACTTCAAAGTCTGCTCATTGATTATTTTTGATTTTTTGTTATTAAATAGTTGTTTTTTTTTTGTTAATTTAATATTTATTTAATTTGAATTATCTAAGAATATTTATTTAAATTTTTTATATTACCTATAACTTTTAGGTAAAAAAAAGAAAATAATTGTGTAAATCTAAGTTGCATTAATTGTCATTAAGAAATTAAATTAATAAATTAATAATATTTACCAACATTTACAGTAAATAGTTATTTGTATAGTTAACACTTACTTAGCATAAAATTTGTAATTTTATGTAATTATTCTAGCGTTATATTTAATTAATGGATTAATTTCAACTATTTATTAACTTTATTAAAATAGTAAAAAAAAACCATTTGTATTTAATTAATTAATTTCAGATTATTCTTTGGCATTACATTTCATTAATTTATTTTTAATATTTTATTTACATTTATTTAATTGACTTTTTAATTAAGAATTAAAAAAAAAAAACTCAAAAACTGACTGCTAAAACCGTTTGAGAATTGTTATATAAAATACCCAAAAAATATATTTAAAATTTTTTAAAATTAGATTTACTGTAGATAAACAAAAAAAAAGTACACTTAAAAATATTTGGCAATTTTTTAGTTGCGAGTTGAGAAATATAACATTATGGTGACAATTTCTATGTTCAATTTACAGTTTATTGTTACAATAACATTATGTATATTATATAAAAATATATATATTTGTTGTAAAATATATAAACTGTATTTGCAACAATAAAATACATGTTGATGTTGGAATGTTAGTGTTACAAATTCTATAGGGAATTTAATTTAATTGGCACAGTCAATTAACAACAATAAAATATATTTGTAAATTATTTACTGTAAAAGTTACATTGATCTAATTGTTTAGATTTTTTGGTTTGCTTGTTGTTATTAATTATAGCAAGGCACTAAATTTTATTATAAAAATCACAAAAATAATATTCATTATATATTGATTAATTTTTTGCAATGTTTATTAAAGCCCTTTTACACTAGACACCATTCAACATTTTTGACAAATGCTGAAAAATTCTGTGTAAATGCTATTTTTTTCCATTTTTTTTTTTTTTTTTTTTGACCATTTAAACTTAATGCAACATTTAGAACAAAGTCGCATTCACGATTTTATCGATGATTGCAATTTCACCTCGATAGTACCATTTGTTGAGTCTGGTAACCCTAAAATTTGTTTGTTAAATTTTGAATAACACGCAGTTTGGGTAGTGCGAACAATAATGACTTGAAATTCTTCCATCATATTGGTCTCCTTCTCTCCTTGTTATATTTGCAATAAAATTGCGTTTTTGATTTTCAACAAAAGTTCATTATTATTAGCATTTTATTAGCCATTTTAAGCTTATATTGCTTAAATGCCAAATTCACAGAGTTCTGTATACATATGTAAAAGTACACACCTATGTCAAATCAATACAAAAAAACAGCTGATCAAATGCTGAAATATGTAGTGTAAACAGACATTTCAGCATTAAGCATTTTCAACCCAAATTGCCAAATGTAACTCGTGGTGTAAAAAGGCTATTAATGAATTATATTTTACAGCTCCAACAATAATCATTATTTTTGAGCAAAAAAAAAAATTAATAAATCTCATAAAATGGATAAATATTGATTATAAACTATATTTTTTTAAATAAATCACAAAATAATGATTATATTTCATATTTTGATTGATTTGATTTTTTGTAATGTTTATTTTTGAGTTATATTTTACAACTGAAACAATAATCATTATTTTTGAGCAAAAAAAAATTAATAAATCTCATAAAATTGATAAATCTTGATTATACCTTGAGCTTTCATTTTTTTTACTTAAAAATCAAAATCAACTTGTAATTTAGGCTTCTGCATAAATATTAATTTGTCAGAGAAACAATAAAAATCATAAACTTTTAAATCATGATTATACAAAGATTATGCTTATAGGAGTATATTTTGTTTGATTAAATAATTATTATTATTTATAGCTCCTGAATTAAGCAATATTAATAATAAATAATATCCCCTTTTTTCTCTTATTATTGTTAAGTGTTTAAGTAGTAAATTCTTGCTTATTATTGAATTGTTTCCTTTTTCTGTTCCACTTTCATTTAATATTATTTTGATTTGTTTCGGCCCAACATCAATTTGTCGTGTCATATTAAAAGCTCATTAGAAGTTCCAACTCTTCTGAGCCATATTTATTTAATTTGGCCAATTGAGTGACATGTAATTTGGCTAATGCTTTCAATTACTAATAATAAATTCATAACATTAATTTGCAGGGCGTTAAGAAGCCATTCAATGAGGTCATTAAAGCCAACATTGGGGATTGCCATGCGATGGGTCAACGTCCTTTGACATATTTGAGACAGGTGAGTAGAAAACTGGGTTTCATTCATTTGAATATTTTTAATAAAATATATTTAAATTTAAATTTGCCAGTTGATGACATTATGCTATGAGCCCGGTCTACTCAACTCACCCGAATATCCCGATGATATTAAGGAGCGTGCCTGCGCTCTCCTGGAAGCTGCCGCTGGCAGTTCCATGGGCTCCTACACCGACTCGGCGGGCATTGAGTTCATTCGTCGCCAAGTTGCAAGCTTCATTGAGAAACGCGATGGCATTCCAAGCAACTATCTGAATATTTATCTAACCGGTGGCGCCTCGCCGGCCATCAAGAGTATTCTATCGCTTATGGAGTGAGTATAAAATTGATAAAGAAATGGGAAAGCTTGATAAAATATAAATGTTTGTTTTATATAGATTTTAGCTGAGGTAATTTTATTTTTTTTAAATAAACTTAATGGAATAGGAGATCACATTATTGTATTCACAATGTATTTTAAACATAAAGAAGTTCAAGATATAATTTCAATTCAAGTTAATTTAAATTAAGAATTGTAAAACCTGGTAAAAATTGTACTTGAATTTTGTCATGAAATATTATTGTAGAAAGCATCGGGTTTCTGATTGAAATTAATATAATTATACTATGCAATTATATATATATATTATATTATATATACAATTTAAAAAAAAAATTCTTGTATTCCAAACTTGTAAGAGTCGATATATATGTAAAATGTGTCGCTGCTTTCGAAAATTAAATTTAAAAAATTATGTTATCGTGCCCGTTATCGAGATAATTGAAAGAAAGCTAATATTTTCGGATTTTCAAAAATGCAGCTTTGGTAATTTAAAAATAATTCCGAACACAGTTTATTGATATTAAAGCTGTTTATATCAATGAAACCGTAAAAAGCGATTTTTACACAAATTAAGAACTTAAGACTTATGAGCTAATAACTTTTACATTTGTCAATCAAAATTTTTTGTATTTATTTAAGAATTAGTTAGCTTACAGATTCAAAGAGTCATACAAAACACCAAAATTCTAGTTTTCTAAAAAAAAATTGCACAAAAAATAAATTTTTTTTTTAAATGTGCATATTTTTAGTTAAAATTTTCATTTCAATTCTCAATAACTTCTAAACGAATAATTTAATTAAAAAATTTTGCTTAGCAGTTTATAGGTTATTTTGTTAGCTTTTAAAAAAGGCAACATTTTCATTTCAATCCTCAATAATCTAATTAAATTTTCATTTTATTACCTTTTAAAAAAGAAAATCACTTTTAATATCATTAAACTTTGTTCGAAGTTATTTTTAGCTAACCAAATCTTTTCAAGACTTTTCAAAAAATGCTGAAAAGTCGAAAGTCTAGCTATTTTTTTAAAAAAAATTTTTTGGAATCAGTGACATATATTATTTATATAAATAGACTCTAAAAAGTCCGGGTTATAAAATGCTCAATAAACATTCAATAAACATTCAACACATATTTAATATATTTAATTATTTATTTTAGAAGATTAGTTTAGTCGGCTCGAGGTCAAATTATGTTTTTAAATAAACCACGAGTTTTTTCTATATTCTTTTTTCTTCAATGCGATATATTTCGTCATGAATTTTTACATTTTTATTAAATATATATTTAAATTTGTCTATTGCAGAGCCAAGGTGAATGGCAAACACACTGGTGTAATGGTGCCCATACCACAATATCCATTATATTCGGCGACATTAGCTGAATATGGCATGCACAAGATTGATTATTATTTGGATGAGAAGAATTCTTGGGGTCTGAAACCTGAAGAGCTGCAACGCGCCTATGATGCCAGCAAGAGTGAATGTAATCCACGCGCTGTCGTTGTCATCAATCCGGGCAATCCAACTGGCCAAGTGTTGACGCGTCAGAACATTGAGGATGTCATCAAATTTGCCTATGATAATAAGCTTGTGATATTGGCCGATGAGGTGTATCAGGAGAATATCTATGATAAGAACTCCAAGTTCTTTTCGTTCAAGAAGGTCATGATGGAAATGGGCGGAGTACATTGCAATCAGGAGCTGGTCAGTTTTATGTCCGTATCGAAGGGTTTCCTCGGCGAGTGCGGCATACGCGGCGGCTGCATGGAGGTGGTTAATATGTGTCCCGAGGTGAAGGCCGTTCTAACCAAGGCCTTGACAGCATCATTGTGCAGCACCACCGCTGGTCAGGTGGCCATCAGTGCTATGGTTAATCCCCCGCAGCCCGGTGAGGCATCGTATGAACTGTACAATAAGGAGAAGCGTGCTGTTCTAGATTCATTGAAGGAACGCGCCGAATTGGTATATAATACGCTTAGCAGCTTTGAGGGCTATTCGATGAATAATGTGATGGGCGCCATGTATTTATTCCCAAAAATTGATATACCCAAGAAGGCAATTGAGATAGCCAAGTCCAAGAACATGCATCCCGATGTATTTTATGCATTTGAGCTGCTCGAAGCAACTGGTAATTAATTTATACAATTTATATCTATTTAAAGTAAACATTTAATTTAATTTTTTAATTGTTTTTTTTTCGCAGGTGTTTGCATTGTGCCCGGCAGCGGATTTGGTCAACTGCCCAACACTTTCCACTTCCGCAGCACCATTTTGCCACAGAAGGAGAAACTTGTCGCGATGATGGAGAAGTTTAGAAAATTCCATGCTGAATTCATGAAGAAATACAAGTAGATCGTGTATACCCTTCACTAAGAACACACACACACCCCCTTAACTTCGGCGAGGTGAAACGCGGTCGCGTTTTAATTTTATCTTAATTATTATTATTTTTTTGGTTTTTTTTTTTTCATTTTTAAAACAAAATTATTAAAGTGCTTTTTAATCCAATAATTTGCGTTATTTATACTTGTATGTACTATTTGTTGTTTATTATATACTCGTATTTATAAATATATATATATGGTTATATCAATTTATATAATGAAAATGAAATTAAACTTCTGCGCTTTGGTTAAAGTTAAGTTTCATATTGCTTGTATACTATATATATTCCATATGTGTAGCATTCTAGGTGGTTTAAAGAGAGTAGAAAAATTGAAATAATATAATAATAATTAAATTGACAATAATTTTTGATTTTATTGCTTTGTTTGCAATTACTTAGAAGCACACAAACATTGGTTAATTGTTAATTGTTGAAACAAAATAAAATTCGTTATAAAAATTAAAAAATATACAAAGTACATACACTGATATCCTGGCATTTTATATCCTTAATAAATGTTTTGTTATTGTTAAACCAAATTCTATACAAAATACATTTAATTGGTATGCAAAAATTCCAACAAATATTCACAATATTCTCAAGTTGGTTAAAAAACGATCGCGCCTAAAAGTATACAATGTTGGGTGTTTTATAAATGGGGTTTAACTGGTTCTACCAATCTTTTAGACATTATCCTTTGCACGATCCATACGGCATACATAGTAAAAGTTATTAAATGTGTACCAAATAAATAAGCTATTTTAGAAAAATTACAAATGTTTTGCGTTTTATTTTAATTATTTTAAAGTATATACTACAATTATATTGAATATGTATTAATGTCACATGTCACATATAATTTTTGCTGACTTTTTTTGTTTTTTATAAAACAGATGGTAAGAGATCATGATTCATAAGCCAATGGTTTCTTTTTTGTACAGATATTTATGGCAATCTATTTGCATAATTGGCATAAATTGGAATAAAATCATACTAATATATGTATCCAAATATATATAAACTTTTTCCAGATTACCATAAATTTCAGGTTTCAAGCCACCCAAACGGTAGAAGCTAGAAATCTGAAATTTATGGTAATCTGGAAAAATTTATTAAAAATATATCGGGAAGTGATTGAAAAATGCATTTCACAGACTCAAATAATAGTCATATTGAAGCATTTGATTAATTTGTTTTTTTTCTTTTATACTATTTTATTATTTTGAGAACAGCACACGTCGGGATGATCTAGTATATTGAATAACTGGTTCAGAAATTGAATTCTTGTTAATCTTGTCTAATATTTGATCTTTCTTGTCTAAATTAACCGTATGAGTAAAATTTTTTTTATGAAATCTTAGCTGATTAATAAGATTTAACCTGCCTAAAACCACGGTCCGTAACTGTTATCAGGAATACACGAAAAAGTCACTTTTAAGAGTTATTGTTATTATTATATATACCTGCATTGCAAAAATTGAAGTCTTTGGTGACGTTTATCTATTTTTTCACAAATAATTTTATGATAGATTTTTATTTCAAAAAGTCTTCAATAACCGTTATGAAAAACATTTATTTAGTTACTTTTATGAAAGACTAAAAAGTTACAACTCAGTTTTATGTGTTACAAAAGACTAGAAAAATTAAAACTGATAATCCTTATTTTTGCCGAATATTGTAGAAGTCAATAATAATTATTATTTCGAAAATAACTTTTTGTTGTCATAAATATAAATTTATTTTAAAAAATTTCGTGTAACTTAAACTCAAATTAACCTTCTACTTATATCTGATTTTTTAATTTGAAAATTCGATCAATAACTGTTATTTTCGGTGCCTGCCGAAAACCAAATAACTAGAAATTTATTTAGAAAATTTCTTTAAGTTAACTTCCAGTTTAAGCTTGAACTGTAATATATAAAATTTCAGAATTTAGTTCTTCTAGTCTGCAATCACTCAAATGTTCCGAAACTGCAAAAGCCAAGTTATAAATAAAAAGCATATTATATGTAATTTCATCATTTTTATTAATGTTCATCTTAAAATTTCATTTTTCTTCATTTTTTTTTTACAATTTGTGTTGATAGATTACAAATAAAATAAAAAATATGAAGTAATAAGTAAAATAAAATTCACAAACAAAAATACTCGTACCTTGCAATTCGTCTCTCCTCATGTGTTGATGTTTGTTATTAATGTTACTTGTTGTGACTTTCTTTAATAACTATACTTAAGTCTAAATATACACCAACATTGTGATTATATACTTGCCATCTTTTAAGTATGTTTTTTCTTTTTTTTTTTGTTGGGGATTTGGTTCGAAATGTGTTTCTCTTTGCAGTTTAAATTAGATTTGATAATAAAACTAATTATTTGTTGAGTTATTTTTCTCCTTTTTTTTTTGGTTTTTTTTTTGTAAACATTTTAAATCTCACTTTTGTACATAAAAAAAAATATTTTTTTGTTAAATATAAAACTGTCTGCAATAGGAAATTTCAATTAATGTGTGTGTGTGTGTGTATGTGTGTGTCTATGATCTCTGAAGAATCTGTTCCAAATCATTGGCTACATCTAATGGCGATCCCTTGAGTCCGAGCGACTGCGTCGATCCCGTGAGAAACTGCGACTGCGTGTTCTGGAACGTCTGGGTGAACGTGATCTATAAATATATTGGGTTTGATGGGCAAATGTTTTTGGTAGGGGGGATTTGGTAGAAGTTTTCAAAAACGAAAGTAAGAGAAAGTGGGAGAGAGAGAGAAATACAAAAAACAATTAAATAGATTAAATTATTTAAACGTTTAAACAAATGCTTTTTTTTTGTCATTTTTTTTTTTTTTTTTTTGGTTTCAGTTTCAGTTTGGTATTAGGAGATTTTGCTTTCAATCAAGATTGCTGTAGCTGTGGTTGTGGTTGATTGAGGAGGAGCTGCTGAGCTGAACTCTGAACCTAAATATAGTAGGCTGTTGCTGAGCTGAAGATGCGATTTTCAATTTAAAGTTGCTATTTTTTTGATTTGGAACCCAGTTACGAAAAACAGTTTCGATGTCTCGTAACATACATAAAGTAGTAGCTGCTGTTGGTGGTTGATTGATTGATAGATTGATTGATTGGTTGGTTGGTTGTTGGTGGCTTTTGATGAGGCAGAGCAGACTGTTGTTGTTGTTGTTCAGTTGAAACGTTTGAAAATGTGATTGCTGTTGTTGTTGTTGTTTATGGTATTTGTGGTGTTATATATAGGTGTGTTTTTGTTGTTGTTGTTGTTGTTATTGATGGTTGTTCTAGTTGTTGTTGTTGCTGCTAAACAATACACACATACACACAGACACAGCCTCAGCCTGGCAGTCCATCAGCAGTAGAAGAATTGCAATTCAGAAGCTAAAGGAAAGCAATTCTTCCCGCAATTGTAGTTACAAGTAGAACAAACAATTAGCATGTGTGTGTGTGTGTGTGTGTGTGTGTAGAGAAACAACATACAGAGCTAAACAAACCGAAAAAAAAAACAAAAAATTAATGTTAAATAAAAAAAATAACAAGATAAATAACTGCATTTATATGAAAGGGTTTCTTTTTTATCAAAAGTTGCTTTTAATCGACATTTTTCAAGCACTTGAAACTATCGATTATATCGATAATTTTAAATATTTCTAATTGTTTTGGTTGTTAGCCTAACACATAAATTATATAAATCGATTTAATATGAATACGACAATCTAAAATGGTAACAATAAAAATGTTTTAAGGGTTGCGACTATCTTCTTTTTTTTATATATCAAAATTATTTTTTAACAAAAAAATTTTACTTATAAATTTATAAGTACAAATTTTAATTTTTAGGCTAGAAAACAAACGATTCTTCGATTGTTATCAAAATGTATCACACATATTAATTTAAAAACGGACTTCCTAATCGTGCTTTAATGTTTTAAAAAACAAACTTCTCTTTATGTAATTATTACGATAATTTTAAAAATAAAAAATATAAATAATATAATATAATACTTGCGCTTCAACTAATTTACTTCTCTTGTGCTGTCTATAAAATATCAAAAATTATTATTGTTTAAAGCTATTAAAAAGATCATTACATTTATTTTTTAAATACTATCGATGTCTCTAGCACTGTCACTATTAAAATCTATCGATATTCACTATCGATCCTCACCTCATATGTCAGCGCTAGCAGGAACTATTTTTATGATTGAAAGAATCAATATTAGTTTTAAGGATAAGTAAGCTTAGAAGAAACAACACTAAATAAGCTAATTACTATAACTTCGAAATATTTTCAAATGAAATAACTATCGTTATTTGGCTACTTTCAACATTTTACGAAATTCAGAACAGCTAACAAATCGTAAAACTCTCATATAAATGCAGTCAAAACGTGAATTACAAAAAAATATTATATTTTTTTTCATTTCTTGATCAATTTTTACCTACGCCTGAAGGTGTACGCATTTAGCGTGCTTTCAGCTTTAATAAAATTTTTTTTTTCAGTTACTTTACGTGATATTTTAAAGTTGTTGGTGAATATCGTGGTTGGTGGTTGTTGGTTGGTTGGTTGGTTGGTGATTATATATAAATTTTTTGGTGGTACTTGGTTGTTTCGTTTCAGTTCGCTGTTGAGTTGTTGAAGAAGCAGCTGTATATATATATATATATATATATATAGTTATTGAAGAATCATTCAGATTTTTGATGCGTTTTCTTATTGGATTGATTCGTTTGATGGATGCGGGTGTAGGGCGCCAACCTCAGCTTGTGGCTAGTGTGAAATTAAGAGGGTGCAAAATATCTGAGGTTGAGATGGTGATTGAGCTTTGGACTGGAGCTAGAGCTAGAGCAACAACAAAATGTCTTTATATACTATAAAATATATATATATATATGAAAATAGAAATAAATTGTGTTGATGATAAGAAACCCTGTTGTTGTTGTTGCTGCTGTTGTAGCTGTAGTTGAGCTTTTGTTGTTGAGTTGAGCTGAAGTTGAAAGTTGTTTTGGTTGTTTGCTCGCTCGCTTGCTTGCTTGCTTACTTGAAGATGTGACTAGATGATATATATATATATATATATTTAGTTGGGGGGCAGAAGAAGCAGCAGTTGAAAGCTGAGAAGCTGAGCTGTGGAAGAAGCTGAAGAGACAAACGAGGGCGCACACGCTGTGAAGTGAAGACTGCAAAAGTTGTCTAAAGTTGGTTTTTTGTTGTTGTTGAAAGCGTTGATTTGATTTTGCTTGCTTGCTTGTTTGGTTGCTTGGTTGGTTGGTTGATTGATTGATTGCTTGCTTGATTGGTTGGTTGCTTGGTTGATTGATTGGTTGGTTGGTTGGTGTGAATTGGAGTTAGACTTGATTGCTTTTGCTTGATTGCTGGGTCAGTAGTAGTTGCATTTGCTTGTTGCTGTTGGTTGTTGTTGTTGTTGGTTGTTTGGTGTTGATAAGTGTAAGCAAATGATTGATGTAGGTACTTGTTGTTGTTGTAGTTGTTGTTGGTTCTTTTGTACAAATAGTAGAAGCTTATTTATGAAGAATGAAGATTGTTGTTTGCTGTTTGTTGTTCTTTTTTGGTGAAATTTTGCGACGACGGCTGCAGTCGAAAAGCGTTTGATTGATTTGGATTGATCGACTGACTGCTGACTCATCTTCCGCCGCATCGTCGCATTTGGGATGTTTCAAATGTGTGTGGGTGTGTGTGTGTGTGTATAATGAATGTAAAATAGTTAGAAAGATAGAAAGAGATTGAGAGTGAGTTGTGTTGTGTTGTGTTGTGTAGCTTGTTGTTGCCGTCAATTTTGATTGACTGTGGATGGATGACTGGACTGTAACCCCCTCCCTTGAGTAAAGGAGTGTGTATTGTTGTTGTTGTTGTTATTATTATTGCTGGTTGTTGTTGTTGTTGTTATTGCAGTCAGCGGAATATGTCGTATTTGTTGAATCTTTTAACAATTCTCATAAAGCTGCATAAATTTGTTGTTGTTGTTGGTGGTGGTGGTGTTGTTGTTGTTTTTGTTGGTGGTGTTGGTGAAATGTGTGTAATAGGAGGAGCAGGAGCTGTTGTTGTTGTTCTTGTTGTTGTTGTTGTTGTAGTAGTTATGAGACGTGAAGTTGTTCTTGTTGTTGTAGTAGTTGTACTTGTTGAAGGAAGAGGAGGAGTAGTAGAAGTTCTAGTAGTAGTAGTAGTAGCTGTTGTTGTTGTTGTTGTTCTTGTTGTGCTTGTAGTAGAAGTAGACTTTATCCTGCAAAATGATTGTGAAACCACATTAAAAACGGGCCCCATTTGTTGATGTAATTTGTTTTTTTTTTAATTTAATTTTTTTTTACTGAAACAGCATATTTATACAAAGGCCAAAGCCGCAAGGGAGGTGGCTGAGCAAGGCTTCGTGGATGTGTGGAGAGCGGGGGGAACGAAAGTGAAACGACATGATGTACGCAAGTGATAAAACAAAAACAAAAACAAAAATATAAAAGAAAAAGTTATCGATTGAGTTTAGGGTTGTTGTTGTACTGCGCCCGAGTGGCTTCAATATTTGAAATTATCGATTATTGATATATTTCCTTGCTGCTACTGCAAATGTGAGTGTGTGTGGGTGCGTGTGTGTATGTGTAGGGTTAGTGTGTGTGTGTGTGCTGTGCTCACTTTTACAACCGCTACAGTTAACCTTCTTGTATGTATGTATACGCACTTTGACGGACCCCAAGTGTTGCTCATTTTTTTTTTATGTGGCTCAAATCGATTTTTCATATTTTTCTTTTTGTGTTTTTCTGGTTATTTATTTTGATTTCTTTTTTTTTTGGCCAGCTCATACATATGCAATGCGCAACGTTATTGATGCCACACATATACACACAGATACATTGCATACGAACATACATATACAACAGAGTTGTTCTTTCTAGTTCAATTCACTGAAGTAGTTCAGAGCTGAATTTCTACTGAACGAACTGATCTTTTATTTGAGGCCCATTATCGTCAGTTGTTTGTTTTTACTAATTTAATTTATAATTAAGCAAAAAATTTTATTATTATTAATCGTCATAGCGATATATGAGCGAACGATTCGAAAAAGGATTCTATTGCACGACTGAACGATGCAATGGACTAGAATCAGAATTGGACTTACAGAACTTGAATGAACGATAATTAGGAATTCAGTTCATTCGTTCAGTTCGAACTTAGTCTGAACCATTCGAGACAACTCTATTATTCACCGTATATATATATGTAAATATGTATGTGGAAAAAAAAGATGCACATTCAATGTGAATGTGAATGACAGAATGAGACTCACCTATAACGTCCGCCAGTGTCACCAGCGCGAGCAGCAGCGCCACCGCCGCCACCACCACCACCGCTGCCGCTGCGGCCACCACGACGACCGCCGCCGCCTCCTCCTCCGCCGCCGCCACCTCCACCACCGCCCCCACGGCCTTCGCGTGAACGGCCCGAGGACATTTCAACGCGTATACGTGTGCCACAGCAGCGTGTGCCATCCAGACCCCGGGTTGCGTCCTCCGCATCGCGACGATCCTCAAACTCGACAAAGGCAAAACCTGGCGGATTTCGTGCTACCCAGACATTACGCAGTGGTCCGTATTTGCTAAAAGCATTCTCAATCTCATATTTGGAGGCCGATGAGCCCAGATTGCCTACGTAGACTTTGCAGGCCAGATCCCATTCACGATATCGCGGCATGGTTTATATATATATGTATTGTGTGTAGTTATTGAAAGCGTTTGCTAACTTTAAAGTTTATTTTCTTCTTTTTGCTAACTTATGTATTAATTGCGTCGATGGGTACACACAATTTTCACAGGCAGCAAGCGGACACAACCACGCTTACGTAGAGAAAAAATTAATTTGTGATTTGTGAGCTATCGATATGTTGGGACAGGCATGAAAAAAATTTCAGAATGTTATCGATGCTCACATCTATCGATGCCACTGAACTAAACGATATGTATTTATTTTTATTAAAATATTAAGTTACACTTTTGTGTAAAATTAAGCTGTCATATATATATATATATTATTATTTTCACCAAAACAACCCGAAATATATCATCATAAAAAAATGTATATCGATACATTGATATATATAGACAACAACCCTGTTGCTGTTTGACAAGTGCGGCACCAACACGCACAGCTGTGCTCTCCCTATTATTTAATCGCACCAAATTTTATTAAATTTTACAGAAACTTCAATAAAACAACACACTTCAAAATGGCTAAAAGTCCGGAAACTGTTTCGCTAGACCAACTCGACAAGGATCAAATGAAAACAGTGAGTAATATAATTGCTTAAACGTTTAATTCACATCATAAGTGATGCAATGTGCAATCAAATGTGCGGCCTTAAATAATTATCATTTGTTGAACATCTATTGAACAATATGTACAGTTTTCAGATTTTCTGATGTCCTACAACAAACTATCCGAAATGTGCTTCACGGATTGTGTGCGTGACTTCACTTCTCGCGATATTAAGGACTCAGAGGTATAGTTCCCAATAGATATGGATTCGGAATGAAAATATACGAATATAATTGCGGAACCAACAAGGTTCCCATGGTATTTCTATTCCGATTCGTTCTATAGATGCCATATTTAATGAATCTTGAACTTATCATTGTAAATACATTGCTTTACAGGAGAAATGCTCGCTGAATTGTATGGAAAAGTACCTGAAGATGAACCAACGTGTCTCACAGCGCTTCCAGGAATTCCAAATGATTGCCAATGAGAATGCGCTTGCCATGGCCAAAAAGAATGGCAAGATCTAGGGCTATAAGCTCAGTAACTGAGTAGTTTAGTTAACCAAAAAAACACCGATACTGAAAATAGAAACAAACAATGCATTTTTGTTGCATTTGGATTGTCCTTAACTAGAAATTAAAATAAACAACAAAAAAAACCAGTGTACAGGCTATTTACGTTTGTTATTTTTAATGCGTATTTTATTTGATAATATTTTAACCAGAATAATAATATCAATTACACTAATGCTATTAGAAAACAATTTACCATTGCAGAAGTTGCCTTAACTTCTATTTTGAAATAGCTTATGGCTAAATATTGTATTTCTTCAAAAATATAAAGGTAACGCTTCTCTTAAACTCTGGTATATACCCTTTAAAAGAACGCTTCTCCGATACTTTGGTAGATACCCTACAAAGGCTAAAAGTATGCGTTATATTTGACTGAAAAGTAAACTTAGGAGCGAGGCTTTTAGCAAAAACGTGTTTTCTTCACTAATCCACAGATGAAATATATTTCTTTCTATTTTTCCTATACAAAAATTACGAATTTTGTAATAACAATTTAACATCATTGTGTTTATACTACCAAATTCTGAAAAACGATAGACCGACTCTTTTTACATGCATAAATAGTACATAAAGCAAAATAAAAATTTAATGTCATGAAGGAACTTCCATATAATTAATTAATTAATTTATGCTTTATTAACATTTATACATGCTCTCTCTTTCTCTCTATGTTCCTCGCGTTTACTAAGTCTATTCTAAATTGTAAAATGTCTAATTAATGTAAATTTATTATACAAACCACATTAAAATTACCAGGCATGCCATAAAATTAGATGAATTGTTTTATGAGATTTATATAGATGCACTAGAGATCTGATTTTTATTCATGTTAAAGAAATGTTTCAAAAAAGACAAAGACACAACATGTGATCAACATAATATTAAAAGTTATAAATGACAATTTTGGTGGTCGGGCGATTGTTTATACTTAGATTCCATTGTGCCATAGTGCAAGAGGGAGAGGGTCTAGTAGTTCAGCCTCATAAAATTATTTTTAATTCTTTTTTTCACGATTAGGCCAGGACAATTAGCCAGCCACTTAGGCCAGGTCCAAATAAATAATTAAAAAAAAAATTGTGCGTCGGGCCGCTTATTTGCTAATAATGTCTAAGATAACGTTTAAGTAACGCCGATAGGTCGGGGCTGTAAAATATACGTTAGTGAACGCGACATTATGATAATCTAACTATACATAAGTATATAGTAAGCGATCTTAGCCAGTTGTCGGTGCACATATTGTTGCAGCGACCATGTCGATCTTTACATTATAGTTTAACCTATAGAAGCCAACGCCTGCGGCTTGCTATTCAATACTTAGGGCTACACACGCTGGGTACGCCGTCAGCTTAATCGATGCCTTCAGTGGCTGGTGCCGCCCGCCTCTGATGGAAAGCCCTCAGCTTCATTGATCAATGCATACTCCAAGATGACACGACCCTCTTTATATCTACAAAAAGAATCAACAAAAGATAAGACAATTGATGTGATTTAAGTACTCTCTGTATGCTTACTTTTGTGTCTCCTCGGTTGCAAACTCATACATCCAGCCGAGCTTGGCGCCACAGTTCTTGCACATGACATCGCGTACCATGTGGCGTCCTGTGAGCATTACACGCTCCTGTATGGCGCTGAAGGTTAAATTAACCACACGCTTGAACAGATAGGCACGTCCTAAAATACCAATGTTAAATTTACAATATTTTGCAATAGTTTAATTTAATAATTTATCTGATATACCTGTGGCGCCTGTGAAGCGTGTGCTGATCAATTGACTACGGTTGGTCAAATTAGTGTGACACTGTGCGCAATTGAAGAGCTTAAGGCCACCCAAATGCTCCAGAAAGATGCGTCCCATGATTGTACTTGATTTTTTTTGTTTTTTTCTTAGAAAACTTTGCTGCTTTTATATGCAGTAGACGTATGTGTGTGTGCGTGAGAGCAGTTTCTTTGTTTGCTGATGATGCTGCTGAGAAATTTGTTAAAAAAAATTGTTATTACTAATAACACGCAATGAAATTGCTAACACACTTTGTGTCTATATGTATATACATGTTGTAAGGCTCTTATCTGCTGCGTTATTTGTTTAATTGTATACATGCAATACACAAACTTACAACTCTTGTGGCCAGTGCCAATGCAAATGTTGTATTCGAAAATGTAATTTAAAACATAATCGTAATACACACTGCAGCGCAATAAAATGATTTAGAATACAACAGATCGCTAATTACGACGCCTTTGACAACAGTAACAACAAATACTAAAAAAAACAGCACAGCAATAACAATGCAATGCGTTTTAGGGCTGTCGCACAGCTATCGATAATACACTGCTATCGATAGTGCAATAATTGCCAAATTTAAGCATATTAACTAATAACTATATGCAGAATATTATCAAAATAGCATTTAATATTTAATTATAAATCTAGCAGCGTAATAAGTCATATTTACAATTAAAAAGCAAGCTGTTGTTATCGAATAATTGCTGCAATCGATAATGCAGCAATGTCGACGCCCTGGTCAACAGCTGTTGTCTACACGTGATTGCGTTTGCTCTTGCTGTTGTTGTTGTTGTTGTTGGCGTCACCATCAGCCGTTGCGTGTGCTTAAGATACTTTCCGGCTATCGTTTGAATTAAAGTTACATTTTATTTGATTATGTGCTGAGCATTTTAAAATTCAAACATTATCAATTAGCTTTAAAACTATTTTGGCCCCCATACACAATGGAATTCAAGGAATAAGATCGCCTTAAGAAACCATGCAAAATTTTGTTTCAAACGATAGCCAGTGTCTTCGTATTATCTCAAAAATTGGAACCTCAGCAACCACAAAGCGAAGATCAATTCAAGATGCATTTCCTGCGGCGCAAACTAAGAACGCTACTATCTCTAGGTAGCCGCAGTCTTCGACGAGAAGCGGCGACTAATCCCGGAACAGGCACAACAGCGGGTGCCAGTGCTACGGCCGGAACGCTGCAAAAACTACGGGAATGGCATGGAAGCGCTTTTAGTAATAAATTTCTACTCTTCACCAATGTGGGCATCTCATTGACGCTCAGTTCTGTGGGCGATATACTGGAACAGCAGCTGGAACTATATAATGGTGAAATTGATAAATACAGTAGCACACGGACCAGGCACATGGCAACCAGTGGTGTTACCGTTGGCATCATTTGCCATTATTGGTATCAACTGCTGGACAAACATCTGCCCGGCCGTAGCATGCGCGTGGTGGCCAAAAAGATAGTGCTCGATCAGTTAATCTGTTCGCCGCTTTACATATCCGCATTCTTTGTGACTTTGGGCCTGCTGGAACAGAAGGATGCGCACGAGGTGTGGGAGGAGATCAAGGAGAAGGCCTGGCGACTATATGCAGCTGAATGGACTGTCTGGCCGGTGGCTCAATTTGTTAACTTCTATTGGATACCCACACACTATCGCATATTCTATGATAATGTCATCAGTCTCGGCTACGATGTCTTCACATCCAAAGTGAAGCATACACCGTCACATTTGCCAATTGCTGCCTCGTCTACGGTTGCCAAGAAGCTAAAGACGCATCAGACTTAAGTTATAGCATACTAAACTATTTGTATATAGTTTTCATATTTATTTTTTTTTCTATTCAAATTGTAAATATCTACATGTGTTATATACAAATGCAAAATGAGCTTTACCTATTTTTTTATTCAATAAGTTCAATCAATGATGTACCTTGAGCTGCTGCTGCTGCTGCAATTCTCCAAAAAATAAATGGGCCAAAATCGAACGATCAAAACAATTGCAACTTGAAACTGGTTGCATTTTTAGTAAAAACTAACAGCTACCGTAATTAACTGTCATTAAAAAGCTGAGTCTGATGCAATTCTTTAGATGTATTACGAGGCTGCAGCTACAACTACTCTACACGATCGTTGCGAACAGCAATTACAACCGGTTTGACACACCTCCCCAATTGTTTAGTAATGTTGAGTGAAGGATTTTCGAGTACAACGACCGCGCTGTCAACACAAATACTGTCCAAAAATATTGGCTGGTGTAATAAATAAAGCGCGTTTGCTCTTAAACACGCACACACATTTACAAAAGCTTTTACTGGCGCCTGTACATGTATTAGTGAGCTTTTGATTTTTGTATAAAGCTTTGCGTTCGTTTTACTTGCCTACACCGTGTCCGTGTGTCGTGTAGATGAGCTTAGAGTAACGGAAACACGACTGATCTATGTGTGTGCGTATATAAGTATGATGACAATGACGAGAATGACGCAGATGAAGCGCAGCACGCTGCCACTGTGTAGCCTGATAATGGAACTGTTTGCTGATAACAAGCCTGGTTTTTTATTTATTTCGTTTGTATCTCTGTAGCAACAGTAGAATGGGCGGCATGAACATAGAGAGATAGATAGATAGGATGGGACAGCAACACGCCATGCCACGCCCAGTACGGTTGCTACCTACAAAAAAAAAATATATATATATATATAGATGACTTTTAACAATTTGCCGCAGTTAAATATAAATCAGAAAACCCATCCAGAACACTGATAAGGCACACCACACTGATAATGAGCACAAAAAACACGGGCATAAATCAAGTGTACATCTAGAAATATTAAATACCATATAAAATATATATACATAGCTGATACATAGAGAATTCATATCCATTAATGAATTCTCGACTATGGGTAGTATGACTAAGGCGCACTCTCTTATCGCATTCACTTGTGCTTGACATTGATAATGAAATTGCCTTAAAAGAAATTAAATGGCATATAATATTTAAAAAAAAAAATTTTTAAAAATACCTTTAAAATGCTGCAGCATTTCATTGGAAAGACGACGTTCACATTATGACGACCTTGATAACGCACAGATAATGGAAAACATTTAACTTGAAGCCAATTAAAAGTATTTCTGCATCTGGCTGGGATCCTAGGGCCCAGCAACAGTTGATCAAAATGTTTAAAAGATTCATTAAATATTGTATATTGTATATTAAATATTAATTTTTTTTTTGCATTAAATTTGAAACAATATTTCAAGTTCAGTTTCTTTGTCGCTGATTTGTTTGATACCCTTGCATATTGGGTATTATAATTTTGTTTCTAAATGTGTAATGAAGTATATATATTCTTGGTCAGGACGGAGAGCTGAGTCGATATAGCCATATCCGTCTGTTTCTATGCAAAGTTTTTGACTTTATCTTTGAGCTATCTTAATAAAACTTGGCACAGATGAAGTTTGATATTGTATGTAGTTTGTATGTCAAAATCAGCCCGATCGGACTATTATATCATATAGCTGCCATAGGAAAAATCGCAGACACTTCATTTTCATGATTAGTATTTGTATAAATTACTTTTTTGTTTTTAAAGATATCAAAACCACTTGGCATATCGATGCATATATACGATGTGTACAATCTGGCTAAGTTTCAACAACATCGGACCACTATATCTTGTAGCTTCCATAGGAACAATCGGTCGAAAAGTGCTCGTTTGAAAATTTTTATTGTTTTTCAAGATATCAAAACCAAAGTTGACGATCAAATTTTTTTCAGAAGATCATTGCAAGGGTATATGGCTTCGGCGTGCTGAAGACAACCTTTTTTTTCCTTTTTTTTTTTTTGTTTTTTGTCCCAGACAGATTTTTAGCGGGCTTGGCAATTTTAAAAACTGGTTTTTATATATTTTGGAAGATTAATTTCCCATGCTTATGTTTTTTTCGGGACGGTAGGCGGTAGGTTGAAAGAGGAAGAGAACACGATATGAGTTAGCAACCAAAACTTGATTGTTTGAAGCTAAAAGCAGGCTCAAAAATAACGAAAGCTAATTGGGAATTCGAAGTCGATCAGGCGAGTTTCACTTGACGGTGATTTAAATATGATCAGCAAACCGCAGCCGATATACATTTATATAGTACATATAAAAATAGAAGAAACTTAATATTTTGTGCAATAGAGCAAAAACTTTATTCGTGGCATTAAAATTAAGAACAAAAGTTAGATAAAGAATATAAATAAATATAAAATATAAAAGTAAAGAAAATCGTGTTTAAAATATTCAAAATGACGCTAGAAAAACAAATAGAAAATCATTATCAATATTCATGATTATTCATGATTATAATCTTGAGAATAAATGATTATAATCTTGATTATAGATGATTATAATCATGATTATAGATGATTATAATCATGATTATTGATTGCAATCAATAGAGAGCACATTTAATCTAGAATGGATTAGCCTATTGCCTATGACATTTACATGCGTATGTAAAAATATTCTTATATGTATATATACGATTACGAATAATCAGTTACATGTTACAGTTAATACAAGGTTTTTTTTTTTGCCAATTCTGCTGTAATTCTAACCTAAAAAAAATAAATTGAACTTGTTTTTAAACTCATTGCAAATGACGTACGTTTTATTGTTCGCTTTGCCAACGCCAAAATGCTATATAAGATAATACAATAAGAACAACAACAAATAATTAAAAATAAAAATGCGTTTATATGCTGATGCTGGCTGGGCACCAATGTTGTCAGACCCCCCCGCAACAACACATACATACATACATACATATGTATGTATGTATGTATGAAAAGACGAGGGCGCGCTCATTAAGAACGCGCGCGGATTGGCCAATTTTCTGGGCTCGTCTGTTGAGCCGCTCGCAGTGTGATAAAAAAAAATAAAGCGCAACATACATACAAATGTACATCAGTATCAATAAGGAAAACGTGTTAAGCAAAGAGCACAGATCGTGCGTCAAGCGCAAAGTTGGAAGGCGTAGGCGGGGGGTGGCAGGCAGGCATGGGCAAACAACACAAGAGCGCGGCACACGCGTAAATTTTTGTAAAGAGCTAAAAAGAGCAAGAAGTGGAAGAAAGAGCAAAATAATTTACAAAAGCGAACAGGTATCTTTACACACACATACATACATATGTATACATTGAGCAATATTTAAATTGGACACTTGTCTGTATGTATGAATTTATACATATATGTTCATGTCTGTTTTTACCTGCCTTCTATATGCTGGTGTGACTGATTGACTTTGTTGTTGGAGCAAATTTTTGCGGAATTTTGTTTTTTTTTTTTCTTTCTTTGTAGGGCTTTAGTGCCACGAGCAATCTCCAATGTGCGTGTGTGTGTGTGTATGTGTGTCAATTGAATATGATACCAAATAAACAATTCAAAATATTACAGAGCTCAACTTTAATATACCCCTTGTGGGCATTTTGATGAATTACAAGTCTGGATAGTTGATTTTTCCCAAAAATATAAATAAGATGTTTTGTTTTTACTATTATTATTATAATTTTATAAGTACATTTTTAGGGATAAAATGCTTAAATAATCATAAAAATTTATTTCCCCCCTCCACAAAATTAAAAATCAGTCCCCCCTTGTTTAAAAGCTGGCTACGCCCTTGATATTTACAAAACAATCATTTAAAATATCACTTAACAATTGATAGCATAAATTTGTTAAGCTTTATAATAATTTAAAGCAATTCACCAGCTAACTGAATAAGTCAACATAACCACAAAAAAAAGCAACAGTTAAAAAACTTAACGAAGCCGACTGCCCACAGCATAAATAATTTCCCTTTTTTCGTTAAAGGGAATTTTAAGGCATTTCCTTAAAATTGAAACGAACGAACACATGCTTTAATAAAACAAAGTTTAAATAGCCTTTCAAATATACCCTTTCTATTGCTGATCCACAAAATTGTAAGGTATACAAAAGATAAAAAAAAGCTTGTAAAAATATACAAACACCCGGGTCCGGGTGTTGCTATCGAGAGACACACACGTGTCGTTGAGTTTTGCAAATGAAGAGCTCTTCGGATTACAGCTATGTACACACACACACACAAAAAAAAAAACAAACAAAAACACATTTATTTATATGTACGTATATCGTACGATTTATAAGCTATCTTAACTTATATAACTTGGCACATTGTTTTGCCCAGATTTATTAGAATTTCTACACGTGATTTAAACACGATCAATAAACGCAAGTCCATAAAAGTCAAGCATTAAAAGATCATAAAATTCATAAATAGGAACATAAAAACCGGTTGCCTCAGTTGCTTAAGAGCTTTACCAATTCAATAAATAAATAAAAATATAATATAATTTCTTCATATCTTCACATGTTTTTGTCTCTAACTAAATATGAGCAGGGTTAATGAATTTGTTAGTATTATTATTGCTATTAACCTTGAAAGTGCTGCAAAAATTTCTTCGAAAATGAAAGCAAAAATAATATCATCGTTTAGTTTCTTTTGGTCTATCTGAAAATATCAATTAGAAAGATAGTCGGGAAGACGACAGCTGGTGAATTCTTCTTCTTGTCTTTTTACTTAATATTATCTATTTTTGAATGCCAAAGCCAAAGCTCGACAGTGAACATGAAAAAGCACAGGCTGTTCGGCCTTGAGAGCACTTTTTAGAAACAGAAACAGCAACACCATGAAATATCATCGACAAAAAATAAAAAATAGAAAAAGAAAATTGAAAACGAAAAGAAAATCCATAGAAAAATACATTCGTAGCACGCGTAAGCAAATAAATCACCAAAGCGCCCACGATTTTTAGAAATCTAAAAAAAAAAGAAAAAAAAAGAGAAAAAAAAATACCAGACAAATATATGAATGTACGTATATACTTACATATATAAAGCTATATGTTGAATTGAACATACATATATATAAGTAAGGAGCATGTGTACATCAAAATACTTAGTATATATACGAGTACATAACTAAAACTGAATGATTGTATTTTTTCAACTTTATTGCTGCATAAGTTTGTAAAACAAAGCTTTGCTTCAAAACGAATGGATCGATTCTTCTGCCATTTTTGGCAGTGGTTTAGTATCGATACATATATTGGTACATATGCCTACCAACAATAATAGTATCGATCAGGAAGAAAAATAAAATAATATAAAATATGTATTCCCAATCACTTCCACTGCAACTCCTAGATCAGCAAAAAAAATATCAAAATATACCGACAAACTGGCAAAAAAAAAAACATTTTTTTTTTTATTTTAGAAATTATAAATGATATCGATTTTATATAATATCGTAACTATTTTTTTTGGGACGTGTATTTATTTTCTCCACAAATGATTGCTATAAAAGATTTTTATTTCAAAATGTCTTCAATAACTTTTATGAAAGACATCGAAAGAAAAAAAATTAAAGCTTAAATCATTATTGTTGACGAATATTATAGAAGTTAAGAATAATTATAATTAAATTGTTTTTTTTTTTTTGAAATTTTCTAAAATAAGTTTTTCTGTTTTTCGCAAAGACTCTGAAATAATAAACAATTTGGTGTACCTAAAACCTTCTACAAATATCTGATTTTTTTAATTAAAAATTTGAACAATAATTGTTATTTTCGGTTTCTGCCAAAATATCAAATTTTAATAAGAATTATTTTTAAAAAAAACATTTGCATCAAATTATACATATTTTAAAAATTGCTAGTACAATTTTCTCAAAAACTTGAATTTTGGTTTCTTTCTTTAAATTTGTAATTTGACTTATAATAAAGTAAACAAATTCCTTTAATGAAAATCTGTCAGTAACTATAGAATCCCATAGCTTATATGTTAAAAATGAGAATTTGATTTATTGTTAAATCTACTTAAACCTTTAAAAAGAATTTAACAAAATCATTTTTCTCTCTTCTTAAAACGATTTTTATTTTTATTGCAAATAATCTGTTTTTCTAACTTAATTTAATATTTTCTTCAATATTTATGTAACTTTTACACTTTCATTATTTAAATATAAATTACTAAACTTGATTATACTCAATATTTAAGCATTCTCATTACTTAACTTTCACACTTCAATTATAAATATAAATTCATAAACTTGTTTACACTCAATATTTAAGCATTGATAAAAATTATATATTTAATTAAAGCTCAATCTACTTTAATAAATATTTTTGTTTACCAAAGTATATACTTATTAAATATATTAAAAAATTCTTAAATTGAAAGTTTTTTAAAAAGAAATGTTTTAATTGCATTCACATTTATCTAGTATTCATTTTAATGACGTTTGTAGCTGCCTATATCTTTCTGCTAGGATAAGATTTAAATTTGTTTTTTTTTATTTCTATTTTGATTTCACACTTTTGTGGAATTAAAATCAAATGACTTGCAACAGTTTTTTTTTTTTATCATTCTATGAATTCTATGAATGGTTTTTTGGTCTCATGGCGCATTGTCATTGTCATTGTCAGGTGCTGACGATAAAAGAGTTCTGATAATAATACACATACGTCCCGTTGGCAATCATGTGCTCGAAAGTTGTTTACTTAATTTATTATACCCTGTACACTTGTTAAATGGCTAAGATGGATTATTATATACCAGTGTTTACATATATAAAAGAAGAAGTTGAAGATAGTAAGAATATTGCATTTAGAAACAAGTTTGTCTTTTTTATTAAATTTCAAAATTTAGACATTTTTTTTTTTTTTTTTTTAAATAATGAATTTGTTGTTGAAAAGAAAAACATAAATCCCAGGCATGAGTTTAAATATTATCTAAACAGTGAAAAATTGTGAACTAATACTATCGATAATATAGACAATTTTATTTGGAATTTACAATTATCGATAACATTAAACCGATTGGAGAATATTAAGTTAAATATATTAAGCATTAAAGCTAAGGAGTATATGCGTATTTATTCTTTTACAATAATAACAGTTGAGTCGTTCTATCTGCCTCTCTATCTGCATTAGTTATCTAACTCTATTGTGTATCTTTATCTGTATCTGTATCTGTATCTGTATCTGCACTTGTGCCTACCTTATCTGCACATGATGAACAGGCACATCTACTATTTGCACCAATAAATATTTTTGTTTACCAAAATGCCCGGAAACTTCTAAGTACCACGACTTCCATATTGATATATTGTTTATTATATTTGTTAATATATTATCTATTAATACTATATTGATGTGTTAAAAGAAAGCGTAAATACACGTGGCTACTGAAAAAAATAAAAAATAAAATCAAAAATCAAACACATTTAAGTGCGTATCAGCATGTTGGGGGTGTGTGCGCTTTAAATTGTTTTTGGATTTTGGTTTTATTTTTTTAACATTTTTTTTTCCATTTATTTTGGGCCTCATTTGACGTAAACAACAGCAACAAAAGAAAGCAAAACTTTTGTACATAAATATAATCTATAATATATATATATATAAGACTATATGAGAAAAAGATAACTGAGTCGCATGTTAAACCTCGTGATGGTAAAACAAATAGATACTCGATCTAAAAAATTAATCAATACGCATATTCCATCAAATTTGGAAAGTTTTTTTATAAGCTTTTTTTTTTGATATAAATATTTGTTATAATTAATATCTTAAGTTATGGACAAATATTTTATGAGTTGACACTTGTACATGATCGAGTTAAAAGACAAATGATTAATTCAAATAGTTAAAATATATTTTAGAGTCTTTTATCATAGAGGAAAAAAATCTATAAAATGGCTTAGCTTTTAAATAAGTTATGATTTTATTTAAAAATCGCACATATGCTGTAATTAAAAAAATAAAATAAATGAAAGTGATTTGAATACTATAAAAAATTTAACAAACGCAAAAATAAATCAGGAATTTAAATTAAACCGATTTGTTGTTTTCTTGTTAATTAAAGAATATCCTTTGTATTCATTTTACATTCTGTTTTCATTAAAAAAAAACTTTTGTTTTTTTTTTTTTTTGTTATTGAGAGTTGAGGTCAAAAAATCAAAACTAAAAAAATGTTCTAGATGAATGTGAAACTTTTAGATAAATTAATTTGCGATGCAGTATCTTGGAATCAGAATAAACTTTTTTTTTAAATTTTTATTATAAAAATTAATTTTAAGTCCTATAAAAAAAAAATAAATAATAAATTAATTTTTTACTCTTAATAATTTTTATTTTTAAATCCTGTTACCATATGCAGATCGAAATTTTTTTTAAAAAAATTTGTTAACGTTATTTTCATGTATTATAATTGTTTTATTTTTATTAACATTTTGTGTACTTAATAAAACTTTAACATTTTATTTAAATAAGTAATGAAATAAACAATATTCCAAATATTTTCACATTTTTTTAGGAAATTCTTTTTCTATAAATAAAATATATAATTTTCCTACAAATTTTGTTTCTCTTTGTTAATTAATTATTGCTAATGCCAATGCTCCGACTGAAGCTTCTTAATTTTATATATTTATTTGAATAGTACTTTAAAATCTGATTAATTCATAAATCACACAAATATATAAGAAAATATATATGTTTTTGTTGTTGAAAATGTTTCATTTACAATAAAAGTAAATAATATATGTGCTTGTCTTCCTCAAAATTTACAAACTGATTTTGACTGTTGCCAATTCGAGTATAATATATATTTAACATATGTGTACATACATAATATATAATTATCATTCTCAGAATGTATATATTAATATAACATATATGTTCATATATTTACTTATCATTTATAGAAACTGTTTACTCGTATTACAATTGGCATCATCTATTTTATTAAAACTTTAGTAATCACCACATAAACAGTCTGATTATACGAGTATGTCTATATTTATACTTACTTATTAAATCACATTACGTATTTAAACCCTTTGGCCCCATTTAAATGCATTTGCATTTTTAAATCTAGACATAATGACGAACTGACCATTATTTTTATATATTACCTCGACATATGTATGTTTTGTATTTTGTATTATATTTAGTTAAAGCATACGTAAGTAAGTGCGTTCGATTCATATATAGCATATATATATGCTATATTTTGTATGGTATTCCGTTGGCAATAACGCATGTGATTCGTGGAATTATTCGTTAATCGGACTGATCGATTGAACAATCGGATTTTTAAATAGTTTCCTTTTTATATTTTGCATGCTTACGTCTTGGGAGTCTCCCAGTTTTTCCATAATTTGTATTTCCGTTTCCTAAAATAATCATTAGGAATAAGTTTCGAATGCAAACTCTTAGCTAAATAATATGTTTATAAAGTATTAGAATAAAATCTTCCAGTTTAAGTTGGAATTGGAATTAAATATTTGGAATAAGTTTTGATATTGACATAGCATGTCATATAATTTAAATTTTTTTTTTTTTTGAATTTTTGAAAGTATATATCATATTTATTTATTTTTATTTTTTTTAAATTTTTTTTTAATATTTTTTTTTTTTTTATATATATTTTTTTCAGTTTCTGATGCGATGTTTGACTATGTTTAAAAATAAAAATATATTAATCTAGTTTTAAGTTGAAATTCCAATTTAATGTACCATTTCATAAGTTAAATATTTGGAATAAGTTTAAATATTGACATAGCATAAGTCTTATAATAATAATTTTTTTTTTTGGGATTTTTGAAAGCATATTTCATAATTATTTTTTATTTTTTATTTTTTGTATATTTTTTTGTTTATTTATTTTTTTATTTATTTTTTTTAGGTTTCTAATGCGATGTTTGACTTAAAAATAAAAATATAATAATCTAGTTTTAAGTTGGAATTTTAATTTGAAATCATTTTTACAAATAAATCCCAATTCAGCGTTATGTTAAATTTTAATTAATTGATAAATTTTTAATTTAATTTTATTTTTAACAGGAATTTCAAATTCCATTTGTGATAAGCTACGAATTTGACATTATAAAAATTATGTGTTCTATATAAAGAATTTCCGTTTAAAAATCCATTTTTTTAAGTATAAATTTTGAGATTTAATATTAATATTATTATATTGTATATAATAAAGAATTTCCGTTTAAAAATCCATTTTAAAGTATAAATTTTGACATATAATATTTTTCCTTTAAATAATTATTTTTATATTTTTGTTATTTTTATTGGCTCTTAATTTTTAAGTACATTATATTTATAACAAATTCCGGATGCGATGACTAGTAAAACCTTGTCTTTATATAGATGTACACGTGCGTATTATATATAAATTAAAAAATAAAGAAGATAGTTGTAAGCACTTGTTGCTTACAGGAAGAACAACAATATGATAAATTTTCATACAATTTGACAATAATATTTACACAAGAATAATAAGAATGAAAGAAAAATAAACAATATAATGATATCAGAGTGAATTGCATTGAGGGGGGGTTGCGGCAAAGAGTGTTAGCTATATAGCTATATATAGGGTGACCTAGGGGGAATCTAGGGAGGCTAGAAACTAGGGGCGTGTGTGTGGTTAGAGAATGCTGCTTGACAGCGCAATGACGCGCTTCGGTTATCAAGGTGAAGACAAGCAAAACAAAATGCTTGTAAGTCCCAACGAGCACTGAAAGCAGTAAACAATAACAACAACAACAACAACAACAATAACAACAACAATAATAATAACAATAATATCAATTATACCAATAACATCAACAATAACAGGCCACAATTTTCTCATATTGCGCATACGACGCGTGTGCTGCGCATTCTGAAATTCATACAACAAATAAATAAATAAAAAATTTTAAAAAAAAAATATGAAAAGTGGGCCCGTTTCTAGAGAACGCGCCTCCAAAAAGAAAAACGCACATAATAATAACGGGCAGTCGAGTATACGCGACTACGAAATACCCTGTATCCAGTCTGAACTGAATACAATCCTCACCACTTGAATAGGACACCCCTTAAGACGTTTATTTAATCGTCCACTACTTCCAAATCAAACATGCTAGAAACTTAAAATTTTTTTAAATTTAAATTTATTTAATTATTGTCATTTAAACAGAAGAAAGATTTAATGCTAGACCTTAAAGTAATCATAAAAATCTTAACCAAATAATTGTCAAAATTTGTAGTGCTGTATTTGAACAGGAAACCTTTACGAAAAAATATTTCTAAGAAATTCTGTTCCTTTTAACACAGAAATTACATACATTTAAGTTAGTTGGAGTATTTTAGATTATAAAAAAAATATATTTATTAGTGTGTTGTGCTTACTTTCTGTTTTAAAACTACCCACAAGTACATACAAATTTACATCAAGCAGTGCAAATCATAATGTGAACATCAAGCAGTTCTGTAGCACTAACTTTAAGAATGTAAATCATTTTCTTTTAACGATTTTCGGCGATAATTGTGAGGAGTATTGAAAATTTGAAATAAACCCAAATTGCGTTTGTTATACAGGAAACTATATACAAAATTTAATGTATCTAACTCTGAGATCCGTTCATTTATATGAAAATAAAGAAGTCTAGAACGATAGGGCAATTAATACTGATCAGGAATTGATATACTTTAATGTAAATACACATAAATAATTGGATTCATTTTTTGCATGTTTAAAAATATGTATATAGTTTATAATTTATAATTATTTAATTAATTAAATAATATTCTAAGAGAAATCAATAAATTTTCTTGATTTACGGACCAATATTATTATAATAATAATTATTATTATTAGCTGCTGTTTTGACCATAATCTGGCAAAGCAAAAAAAAAAAATCTCTGCAGTTTTTCCCCACAAATTATTTATCGATATTATCGATAATTGCACACACAAAATATGCACAGCACTAAAAAAAATGTGTAAAATATCTTGCAACACTTTTGCAATTTATACAGGGTGTAAAAAGGCAGAGACACGAGTTATTTTTATATATGACCATCATTAATCAACTTGTTTTCTTTTTGCCATATGATCAACAATAACAACAATATAAAATGCTACCCTTGTGACAAGATTTAAAAATACTAAAATACTTATATATATTCTTGGTAAGTAAAAATGACTTTAATTTCAATAGTTATATATATTTACTGAGTATTTATTTTAATAATTTATTAAATTCTAAATTGTAGATAGATTATAGTAAAAAAAACATTATATAAATTGATTTTTATAAGAAAATTAATTAAAGTATGTACGAACATATATTTAAAAGACATATACTTATTTCTCTGGATTATTCATAGATTTATATATAATGTTTCATAGATTTATAGCATAGATACTGTTTGGAAATTTACAATTTTGCTTATAATATTTAATTAGGATTTCTTTTGTGGAAAAATCCCTCATTATTTTAAATACATAATATGTATTTTTAATTTTACATTTAAGGTATGTAAATACTTATTATTATTTAAATTTCAGTATAATAAACTAAAGATACATTTATTTGTGTAATGTCTACAATTTGGTTCTCAGGCAATTTTGATTGTAACAAACCTTGATTTAATTTAATTAAATCGGTTGCTGACTTTGGTTCCGAACGTATCAGGCACTCAGCAAACCAAAAGATGATTTCTAAAAAGAATTGTAAGATATTGTAGTAAGTACAGTATATCGTAGTAAGTATGTTTATAGGTTGCAAAGCTTTGTTTTGAAAATATTATATATTGAATATATATTGGACTTTTGGGAACTTGAGAGATATTCTATATAAAAAATTAACTTTATTATTTTATGCATTTTGTGTATTTCGAATGGTTTTTTCGAATAGTAGCAAATAAAGTAGTAGAGGTAGGAAAATAAATAGTAGTAGCAATAGAGTTGTAGCAGAAGAAATAGTAGTAAAATAAGTCTTTGTAATACATATGGTAGTGGTAAATAGTAGTATCAACAGAGTTGCAGCTGTAGAAATAGTAGTAGGGTGGTAATAGTAGAGTTATAGTAGCAAAAAAGGGTATTAGAGTGAATTCAATTCACTTAAATGTATATTCTTTTACTATTTTAATATCTTGAAATCATTTACTTTTCTGCATTCTTCATTGTTTCGTAACCGCAAACGTTTCAGTTGTAGTGCTAGCTAAATGAATGCGCTATAAAATTCGAATAAGAATACATAAATTTCCTTTATATATTAATACAGTATTTTTAATACTTATTTCTAGATGATAGTTTATGAAATAAAGTAGACAAAGAAAATAATAGCTAAAAGCTTAAATTATAGTGAAGTTTTGTTTTATTTGTTTATTTACTTGAATAGTGGTATATTTTTGATTATAGCTGGCCTTTGCTATGTACATATATATTTTATATATATACTACTATATAGTACATATTAATATATAGAGCGTGCACATGACACTGTAAAATATTCAGGTGATTAGCACTATCATAGGGCCTAAAAGGGCTTATGGCCTGTTTCTAAGCGGATTTTAGTTATCATGTAAATTTACAGCTTGTTTTTCAAGATGACCAAGCACAGTGCACTCTCCTCATTGAAGGTCATAGAACACTGACCCACTCAGAAGATACACACGCACACAGAGGAAAGAGACAGAAACAGAGAGATGCGTAAATATGTATGTATTACAACACAGTCAATCGTCCAGTACATTGACATTGGAAATACTCATAAATACATACGTATATATATATAAATAAATACATATGTATACAGTCACATCGCGTGATCGCGATAAAGTAGCACACAGTGACCGGAAGAAGGTGGGAAAATGAAATATTTGTTTATCATTTAGGTAAAAAAAAAAAACAAAAAATGTAAAGAGTATGCAAGAGCGCGAGCCTGTGTAACAAGTGAACGCGCTCTTAAGTACTAAAAAGAGTTAGCTCTTAAAATTACATCGTCAAATTAAATTTCCCAAGAACTGAGCGAAAAATGTTGTGAACATTTTGTTTTAATTATCAAGAAAGCTATGATAATATACCCTAATAATGTTGATGATGATGATGTTTGTTATTGCATCAGTCTTGTAATTATATAGTAAACAAATATGTTATAGAATAGTAATTTCCTAAGAAATATTAATGGGATTTACAGTTTCAAGTAGCCATTTGGACACATGCGACTTATCAGCGGGGAAATTTACCTATAATAAAAACATAATAAAAAAAACAATACTCAAATTACCGCTACGAAAACAACAAAATGTGCGCATCATGTTGTCCAAATGCCCAAGATAAGTGAACAAAAAAAACATTTTCATTTTGCCATCAACAAAAAACAAAGAAAGACACATTATTCAAATACTATTTTGCAGTTCCGGGGGCAGGTAGGAAGGAAATTTCTGAAAGAGAAAGAGGCGCTAAAAAAAACTACAATTGTAGAACACGTGTGCGTCAGAGTCCCATAGATTTTCCGCAAAATGCGTTTTAACATATGGCGCTATTCGGCTCTCATATTATGACATCGCACCATTAATATACTTTAACTATACATATGATAAAATTATATTATATTTTTATTTTTACTTATACTAGTTTATTTTCAAGTTATTTCGTTAAATTTAAAATGAGGCGGTGAACTAAGAAAATTAAAATAAAATATGTTAAAAAACGTGTTGGTAAAATTTTAAGAGTTCTGGAAGAAATAATAGTTCTTTGTTTGTGCAACGTATTCTTTCTATAAGTATATTGATTTAACAATATTAGAACTTTGTTTATATAGTCTATTATATAACTATCTTGAACTATTTACAAAAAATTATTCGAATAAACGGAATATATTTTTAATGTGTTTTAGATGGCTTATGATATTTATATTATAATTTAGGCACTAAAAGCTTTGATTTTTGGGCTACGTAAATTTAGAGTCACAAGTTTAGCACTTTCCGGTACATATATATAGTATTTACTTAGTTTCTCTATTTTTGAATATGATGATGCCCAAACGTAACGCTAGCACCTAGGATTACTTATGTACTATAAACACTTGTTCTCTAATGGAAAAGTACACACACAGAGCAGGCAAACAAAGAACCAGAAAGCCAAAAAAAAAAAAAAGCTCAACTCAATACAAACATATACGCTAAGTATTTCTTCAAAAAAAAAAACAAATATATATATAAATAAATAATAATATAATACGAAAACGAAAAAGGAACAAAAATTTAAGCAAAACGAAGCAAAATGTGTCTGAAATTCTTTTTGTTTTTTGCAAACCAATCAACAAAAAACGAAAATAAATTAAAATAAAATACACGTAAGCATGCTACAATTAAAATCAACCGACTGTGCTATACTCTGTTTGTGTGATCAGTTATCATTTGTTCATTTGCGACTGCAAAGCTTGGAGAGCCCAATACACTCTACTTTTTCTTTAAAATAACAGAGCATAAAAAGTTCGTCGATGGTAAAAATTGAATTCAACTTGGTGGTTCGATTGATCGTTCGTTCGGTCGGTCTGTCTGTCGTTCGGTTTGTTGTTTCGTTGAGTTTGCCGAAAAGCTGTTGCGCCCAAATAAGTATGCGGTAGGTGCGCTCAATCGCCCGGCGTCCGCCCCCTCCATTGCCTGGCTACTATACCCTAGCTCTCTGCAGCCCAAAAAAAACATTACCGCAGTTAATTTTGGTCTCCCTATGCCGAAAGAATCGTCTGCGTCTACATTTGCTCTTAAAATGGCTGCCGGCCGCATTGAACGGTAAACGAACAAGCGTTGCGTTGCGCCGCTTTACTTTGCTCCCGTTCGGCCAGCGTTTGCTTGTCGTCGCTGCTTTTGCTGTTGTTATTGTTATTATTATTGTTGTTGTTGTTGTTGTTGTTGTTCTTGTCGTCTCTGACGTTGACGTTGACGTAGCTGTTGTTGTCGTTGCCTTCACCGTCGTCGTCGACGTCGTCGTCGTCATACTGAACGCTTCTCTGACTATACATAGGAGCGCGCAAAGCGGCAGGAGCTCAGTTCTTGCAGAGACTCTGTGCTGTTTAGACGTACGCGCAATCAGAAACGAGAATAACAAACACAAAAGAAAAGAGAAGAAGAATTCAAACCAGAACCCAAAAAGATTCCAACATATACATAATACATATACATATACATAACGAGTATATATTATATTTTTTGCGAATAATAATACAAATTTCTTGATGTTCCCTCTTTTTGGGACAATCTATCAAAATATCATAAAAATCATATGTGAATAGTGCGCAAGTGCCAAAGGAAATCAAAAAAAAGAAAATTGTTTATAGCTATATAAAAATATAAATATTTTTTTTATTGTTGTCGCGTGCTTGTTCGTGTGTGGCTGCTGGAAAAGTGCAGCAAACGCTTTTCCATTAAATTGTTTTAATTTTGTTATATATTTTTTTAAAAAATAAAATTTACGCGCGCTCGCGTTTCCCTAAACATTTTACAAAATGACTACCAAAATGGCTATAAATGCAAAGGTTTGTATTTTATTTTAAGCATAAATGATTATCATAATTCATTTCATTCAAAAAGAAAAAAAAAACGCAAATTTAGCAACTGATAATGCCAAACAATGTGCAACAGTTGATATAAATAATAATCAATACATTAACAACAAGAAAACAATATAGAAATCAACATAAAACATAAATAAAATTTATAAAAAAAATTAAACAAAAAAATATAAAGAAAAGAATTAAATGTCAGCAAAAGAAAATAATAAAAATAATATAAAAGATCTATTTAGTATTCATATAATTAATTTGTATTATAATTAATTTTATATATTTAATTTAATGAAGCTTGAAATGTGTAAAGAAATATTCCAAATTTTTTAGGCCTAGTTCTTCGGATTTACCAACAAAAAAGAAAAAAAAAAAATATAAAATATTCATATAATTTTTACAAAATTTATTTAATTTTATAAAGCTTAAAAGAAGCTTGAAATATTTAAAAAAAATATTCAACATTTTTTAGACCTAGTTCTTCGAATTTATCAAAAAAATAATAATAATAATATAATATAAAATATTCATATAATTTGTACAAAATTTATTTGCCTTATAAAGAATTTTTATTAATTTAATTTAATGAAACTTTAAAGAAGCATCAAATATTTAAAGAAATACTCAAATTTTTATACGGTAATTCTTCAATTTTTTTAAAATTTATTAGCTATATAAGTATATACATATATAGTTTATTATTTTGCAATTCATTCATAAATCTCTTTTTCCTATAATAGAGTATTTATAGCTAGGAAAACCCATTCTTGATAAGTTATAGCACTTCGATAAAGTTGTTTAAAAATACATTTTTATTTTTTCCTATTATTATTTTTTATTTATTTATTGTTTGACATGTGCATTGGGTATTTATAAATATTTTGACAACAAACAAACATGTTTATTGCATTCTTTACGCTTTTATCAGTATATGATTTTTTCTATACGATAAGCACACCTGACAACCCTATCTAGACTTTATTATGATATGATATTGTGACTAGAGTTATGTCGCAGACAATCCGGCTTTTGTCTGGGGTCACACCAAAAAAAAATATTTTATATATATGTACATAAATAAATTGAGTTTTGCGCTTGAACTAGTTTTAGTTTTTTTTTTTTTTTTTTTTTTTAATTTGTTTTCAAATATTTTTTTTTGGCTGATGCAATGTTTCTTCTTAGTTTCTCAGTATTTTGTTTTCAAGTTGTTTTTCAATTTAAATATTTTTTGTATTTTTTCTTATGCGTTGTTGACACTTTTTTAGTTTTCCGGCATGAGTATAGCGAACTCAACTATTTCATCATCATATAGACACTATAGACTCTATAAATTATGCAAAAAAAAAAAAATTTTATTTGGATTTTGTTGTTGATTAAAATATTTGTTTATCATCGCATTTTGTAAAAAAAAACTGGCAGCTACAAATTTGACCTCTTTCAATATTATATATATTTTAGGAGTTGATTTTAAACTCATCTAACAAACTAAGGTCATTAAAAAATCATAACAATTTTATTTTAATAATATTTTAGTTTAATGACTATTCAAAAATAATAATTAAGATGATAATGCTTGTTTTTAGAAGCGAATTTATAGACAGACATAATACAATGTTATAAAAATCTAGAATTGAATTTAAATTTGAAAAACCTTTTTAACCTGGCTATATATATATATAGGCTGATTCTAGCTATGCATAATTAAAATACCTTGGAATTAGCTTAGACACTCTCTGCATAATTATGTAAATACTAGTATTTACTAATTATACATATATAGGCCTAAGCACTTGACATTTGGAACTAGAGCTCTGCCCATGGCCCAGATAGGCTCTTAGATATATACTAAACTATATCTGTACTATATAGTTAATGTGGAATGTTCTAAGGAGGTTATTGAACGACGCACTTTACTGGATACTGGATATATATTATATATTATATATATCTATATACATAGAGACAGGTAGGCACGCGGTTTGGGTCTGGGTCTACTATGCAAATGCCAAACATAGATATATATCTGATATATATCTATATATACATATATACTCGTATATATGGCGACAGGTTCGGGTTCGAGTTCGTTGCTGAAGTCCAAAATGAAATTCACGTAATTTCAATGCAAAATTTTCGGGTCTCTAATTGAGATTTGCATAGACGTGAATGGAAATGAAGTAAATAGCTAGGAAACAGGTGGAAAAAATATAAAATTAAAATAAATTCAAATTCAAGTAGAATAAACTATTGTAAAGTAAAAGAATTTTATAGATTTTTTAAATATTGCTATTGTAAATAGATAAATATTATCTAAAAATGAAATTTGAAAATTTTTCATCTATTTATTGTAGTTTTTAAACAGTTCTTAATTGATTATTTTTAATTTTTTAATTATAGAATTTTAATTTTTATAGTATAAATACAAAGAAAAAAATTAAAATAAAAATTGAAAGATTAAATTTTATTGAATAAATGTAAAAATAACATAATATATAAATTTTAAATAGTTTTTTTATAAAATTAAAAGGCAAAATATTATGAAATAAATACAAAAATAGACAACACAACATATTAAACTAATTTTCTAATTAGAGAAATAAAAGGAAATAAAAATTAAATAGCACAAAAATTAGATTGAACTTGTCTTCAAATAAAATTAAAAGGCAAAACAATATCAAATATGTATAAAAACAACATATAAATTTAACTTATTTTCTAATAGGAAAAATAAAAGGAAACAAAAATGAAATAAAAAAAAAAATTCAAAACTAGTTTTATAATAGAATTAATAGGCAAAATAATAAATAAATTTAAAAAAAACACAAATATAGCTAATTTTCTTAAAAGAAAAATAAAAGGGAATAAAACTTAAATAACTCAAAAGATAAATTTAACTAATTTTCTTATAAAATAAAAGGCAAAATATTATCAAAAAAACATATAAAAAATCACAAATAAATTTTACTAATTTTACAATAAGAAAAAATGAAAGGAAATAAAAATTAAATAATAAAAACAGATAATTTAACTAGTTTTTATAATAGAATTAAAAGTCAAAATAAAAATAAAAAACAACATAAATTTATCTAAATTTTCCTGTAAAATTAAAAGGCAAAATAATATGAAATAAATTTTAACTTCAAATTTGACTAGTTTTCTAATAAGAAATGTAAAAGGGGATAAAAATTAAATAACAAAAAAATAAATTTAAAAATTTAACTAGTTTTCTAACAAAATTAAAAGGAAAAACAATATCAAATAAATATAAAAATATAAAATAAATATTAATATAAAATATAAAAAAAAATACACAAAAATTTAATTAATCAAAATTTATATTTCTGATAAGAAAAAAAGGAAATAAATGGGAAAAACAATAATAAACAATAAAAACAAACAAATTGTAATAAATGCTCAATGCAAAGTAAAAAATTATAAATTACAAAAAAAAACACAATTTAAATAAAACATAAATAACAAAACTAAAACTAACTTGATTTAAATAAAATTTCAGACTTAATTTTGTTATTTTTTTTTTTTGTTAAGTTCTTTTGTTATTATTGTTTGTTAAGTTTAATGTAAGTTGTTCAGAAATAACAGTAAAATTAAATGTTTCCCAAAAAAAAAAAAAAATAATAATAAAATAAAATTCTAGTTAGACTCGAAATAAAATAATATGATTTTAAATTAATTTGAAAAGCAACTTAATATTTAATTAAAACCTTAAACATTTCATTTCATAAATATTTTTGCATAATTTTATAGCTTGATTTTAATTGTTAAAAACATTTTAATTTTCGTGCAGGACATTTTCCGTAATCAGCATCGTTTGATACGCTTCATTGAGCAGTCTATAAGGCTGTGCAGCAATCAATCCTTGAAGGCAGCCCAACAGCAGCATCAACAGCAAAAGACAACTACGCCGGACTTTGAGATTAGCGCCTCGGTTAACACGGAATACACAAATGCACCGGAACCCATTGAACACGAAAAGGATCTAGGACATTTGTTCAAGGCATCACAGTTGGCTGTCCGTTTGGCAACGCCACAGCAATTGCAACCAAAACCGGATAATGATGGCGAACTTGGATTTGGCAAACTATTTACGGATCATATGCTAAAGATCTACTATCACAAAAGTCTGGGTGGCTGGCAAAAGCCGGAGATAACCCCCCTGGAGAATCTAGTCATGCATCCTGCCGCCAAAGTGTTGCACTATGCGGTTGAGGTGAGTGTCTGTCTGTCTCTCTGTCTGTCTACCGATCAGACAGATCATCATTAGTTTATAATCGAGAGAGATGTCTCTGTCAATTTTTAACATAATCATCATTCAGGGAACCGTAAAAATTATAGTTAATGTATATTTAAAAAAAAATCCGTCGATAAAAAATATTTCCTAATTTTTTGCGATTGCTTATAAAAAAAATACATATTTAAAAAAAATCACTTGCTAATAAATATTTACCAATTTTTTTTATTTTTATAATTTTCGTAATTTTTTTACAACTGCTGATGAAAAAACAACGATTTATTTTTAAATTTATGGAATATCTTAAGATATAACAATTATTTTTTGTGTCTTTATAAAAAGTTAAAAATTTTTAATGACAATTTTGAGAACAAAAAAAAATTTTTTTGAGCGAAAAAATATTTTTTAATAAGCGTTATTTAATGACTTTTAAATTAAATAGAAGAAAATAACAAATATATTTCATATTATAGAAAAAATAATAATATTTTAATTGTTATATTAGACAAATTTTATTTTTGTTGTTAGGAACTATTTAATGATTTAAATCAATTGCAAAAACTAACGATTATTTTTCATATTATGGAAAAAATCACAATAATTGTTTTTTAATTTTTTTTTAATTGCTTTGAATTAAAGTATTATTTTTAATCTTATCAAAAATCTTAAAATCAACGATTATTTTTTGAGTTAGCCAAAAAAAAATATTAAAGCAAGAATTATGAAATGATTTTTAAATGAAATTCAAGAAATTGCAATAATTTTTTGAGCATCAATTTTTTTTTTTATTAAAAGTCATTTAGTATAACTATTTAAATAAAATTTTAAAAAATGTAAATTATTTTTTTAAACAATGAAATTCTTTTTAGAAAAGGAGGGAAATGATTTTTATTTTGTCGATCAAGAATAAAAATTACTAGAATATAAAATTTATAATTATGTATGCAATAAATGATCTTAGAAAATTCTAGTGGTATATTTCTTGCTCTCTAAAAGTCATAAAAATATAAAATATATTATTATTATATATACAAAAAAGGGTCTTGAGGATTCTCCTGGTATATATCTCGTTCTCCAAAAGTCATTATAAATAAATAAATTTTTTAAATTAAACAATAAAAGTTATTTACCTTTCCTGACATTATCATCATCACAATTATTATCATCTCATTTGTTTAATTAATTAAATCTAATTAGCAATTGGCTTTCGATTGCAGCTCTTTGAGGGCATGAAGGCATATCGCGGCATCGATGGCAAAATCCGTATCTTTCGCCCGGACATGAATATGAATCGCATGAATTTGGCCGCACAACGTTCCGGCTTGCCCACATTTGAGGGCAAGGAATTTGTGAAGTGCCTCTCCCGTCTGCTCTCCATTGACTCCGAGTGGGTGCCACACACAGAAGCCGCCAGCCTGTATATACGACCCACACTGATTGGCATCGATGTGAGTATAATTATTATTAATTATTTATAATTTAAATGTTAATTATTTTTGTTATTTCAATAGCCAACGTTGGGTGTTGCCTCCTCAGATTCGGCGCTACTTTATTCCATACTTAGCCCGGTGGGCAGTTATTTCAAAACTGGCACAAGCGGCGCCGTTTCGCTCCTGGCCGATCCCAGCTATACCCGTGCCTGGCCCGGCGGCGTTGGCAATCGCAAAATGGGCTCCAACTATGCCCCAACCATCAATGTACAAAAGGAGGCAGCGGCACGAGGATTGCAGCAGGTGCTCTGGCTATATGGAGAGGATCATCAGCTAACCGAAGTGGGCACCATGAATATATTCATGTTCTATGTGAATGATCAAGGAGGTTAGTATGGGATTATGTTTTTTTATTTATATTTATATTTTTTTTTTTTTGGAATGGATTGGAAATGTATGATAGTACAGTTGTGAACTATCGGTGCTAATATCGATTGTATTGACAAAATCGATAGAAATATTTTTATTTTTTTTTTATTTATTTTTTAATTTAAAAAAATCAAAAATATAGCTGAAAATAATCTAGAAAAATACTCATATTTGTAAGTCTGTAAATTTAGATATAATAATACCGATTGTTTCGATTACTTAAACTATCGATTGAGCCGACTGTCAATAGCTATTGTATAGATTTATATATACTAGTAATAATAATAATCTTTATAAATAATTTTAATTTGATTTTTGTTTTATATATTTCAAATATTGTGGCTCTTTGAAAAAGTTATTAAAAAATTAGTTATAGCTACAATTTTGATTTAAAAAAAACTTTTTAAATTTGTAAAAGAATATCATTGTTTTGAAAGATTTATGTTATATATTAAGCCAGGCATAGTTTAGATTAATTTTAAAAAAAATTTTATAATATTTAATGAACTTAATATATTTATATAATATTGACTTTTTTACTTACTGACTGATTGGCAACTCACAAGCAGGCGAAACGATAGAAACTAGAAATTTGCAATTTTTACTATAGCTTTGTATTATAACGTAGATTAGCATTCTATAAAAATTTCATCAAAAATATATCGGGAATTGTGAGGAAAATGCATTTGAAATTTGAATAAAAATCTCAGCTGGAGTATACCCAATGCAAGAGTAGGCTGGTGACATTGTAGAACACGATTAGATTATTATTTTATTTTATTGGTGCAGGGGCGTAGCAACGCACGCCGAGTAAGCTAGTTTATTATATAAATCTATTTAGATTTCAATCAAATCAAATGTTTTCTAGTTAGAAAAATATAACAATTTCTAAATTTTATACATTTTATTTCGTTTTTCAGAACAAGAACTGATCACACCACCACTGAACGGTCTCATCCTGCCAGGCATTACAAGGGACTCCATTTTAGCCATGTCCCGCCAATGGGGCAAGTTTAAGGTGCGCGAGGGCGTCTTTACCATGCCCATGATCTGTGATTTACTTAACCAGGGACGCGTAAGTAAACCAATCTAAAGAATTAAAGTTTCTATATTGATATGAAATCTTAATGCTAATTACAGCTGCTGGAATTGTTCGGTACGGGCACCGCCTGTGTGGTTAGTCCCATAAATCGAATCAATTATATGGGACAGGATTTGTATATACCCACCATGGAGCAGGAGAAGCCAGTGCATGAGCTGCTCCGTGAAACTCTGACCGATATACAGTACGGCAAGGTGGATCATCCCTGGTCGGTGGTAATCGACTAAGAGAAAAAAACCAAATAGATAAAAGAGAATACGTAAAGAAAAACTCAATCACCACCAAGAAACACCAGCACCATCCCACTGGGGATTGGTACAGTTGTGTATTAGTAGTTTATATACTATATTTAGTTAAAAGAGAAATTGTTTCTGGGTTGTCAAATTGTGCTCGAATTTTGTTTGTTGCATTTAGCGAATGTTGCATAACATTCGATCAATATAAACTATATATATATATATATAAAACAATATATATATATAAGTAGCCTTAAGTTAAGGATCGGGCTTTGCACCCCATGCTATATAGTTACTATATGTATATCATATATCATTTTGTTTAAGTCGCACTTCAGTTTTAATTTTAATTTATTTATGCCCGTTTTTTTTTTGTTTTTTTTTTTCTTGTTTGTATATATATAATATATAAATTTATAAAATATAAAATTACTTAATTCAGTTCATAGATGAAGCGTTTATAGTAGAAAGTGAATTTCATAAGATTTATGAATGCCTTTTGCACGCTTTTACTTCCAATTATCAAACAAATGAATTAATAATAATAATTTAAAAAAAAACTAAAAAATTAAAAATAATTAAATACACAGCCAAAGCTTAAGTTCAGGAACTGTAAAATATATGCAGACCTAAACAAAAAAATATAAAAAAACTAAAATTAAAAAAAAAAAAAAAAACATTCAAAAATCAAGTTTAATTTTGAAAACGTACCGGAGGCAAATGCATTTATTAGTCAGTAAGAGGAGAGTTGCCAGAATCGAGTTCAAGTTAACAAAAATAATTTGCTAAGGCATATTTCTGGAATGTTTATTTTTATATATACTATATATAAAATATATATCTTATTGTATATGTTGGAGGTAAAAGCAGCCAGGAGAGCTGCAGAGCAAGCTGTGACTAAACTATTGCATTTAGACATAAGACAAATTGTAATGTATACAATACGAAATGTATACGATCAACTAAATTTAATCATATCATTAAAACGAATTGATGAAATACAATAAAAACCACAACAAATATGAATGAAAATTTGTAGTTTATTTTATTATTTTGTTTAGTGTTCAAGAAAACAAAATTTTCTCATGATATCAAACATTTTGCCGCTGAAGGAGACTGATATTAGATGGTTTATGTATCATACGCATATTATTCTACATTTTCATTAAAATTGCTCTTTGAACTATTAAAGCTTTATTAAAAATTTGCCGATTCTTATATTGCTTGTATCTTAGATTATTCAGCTAGGGCTCAAGGCAAAAATACGAAAATTAATTACATTTTAGCATATGTAGTAATGTAGTTAAAAGTGTGAATTCAGAACCAAAATAATATTTCGGTAGTTTAAATAAGTTATAGAGCGTTGAAAATTAATTTTTAGTATAAAGTCAACAGCCCCATTTTGTATGCAACAGAAAGTTTCACTTCATACGCTGTAAAAAAATATATTTTTGTAGCATACTTTTAGGAGCGCAGCATAAATATATGCGATATAAATGTATATAAGTTATATTAACGTAAATGAAAATATAGTCAAGTAAACATATAAATGTATATATGTATAAATGTATAGTGTGTTTATGTATTCTATGTTCTAAGATGAAGCGTGGTTATTATTTATATGTATGATAACCCAACTGTCATGTCTTAGTCTAATATGAAGACTGATTCAAGGCAATAAAAGAAAACGAAAAATTTTGAAATGAAAATATATTAAATTTCCAAGGATATCGAATCCAATGTAATAGGGGATTGTCATCCAAAAATAATATTATTACTGCAAGTCTTTTATTATTACTCTACAAGTCTTGTTAGTGCCTAAAAAATAAAAACTTTCTAATTTACGTGCTCACAAACACAAATGGTTTCTAATTGATATACTAAAATATAAATAAAATAATGCTCGTATTTTAAGTTATTATAAAATCATAAAATCTCTCACAAATGCATTCATTAATAATGAGTACACAACAAGTACTTGCATGTGCTTAAATTAAAAATGGTTAATTCACTTGGTTGGCTTGAACTTTTCAAGCTTAGCTTTTCAAGAAAAGCTTACGGGCAAGTATGTTTAAGCTTACCAAAACTAGCAAGCGTTAAAAAAAATCTATATAAGTACACGTATATTTTTGAAAGCTTCTACGCTTCTCCTACTCTTTTAAAAAATACAAATCATGCGGCTCAAATGTATTACAAATTATTTGATTCGAATAAGCAAATATTTCGATGATTGATTCCAATTAATGGAAAAAAGCTACATAATTACAATTATTTTTTTGAAAGCTTCTACGCTTTTGACATGTAGTTATTTTTTAAATCTTCTAAGCTTCTTCTACGCCATCAAAAAAATACTTGTAAATATCTAAAAATAATAGGAATTATATGGATTTTTTCCAAATCTACACAATTACAAGTATTTTTCGAAAGCTTCTACGCATTTAAAAAAGTACTTCGAATTCTGTAGAATTTTTCCATTAATTGGGAATCACACTACAAAATTTTTGCTTATATGAATCATGTTATAGATTCGAAAAATGATTTGTCTGAGCTGCATTCATATACTATAAGATATTATTAAATAAAACATGGCAAAATTAACTTTATTATATTAATTTCTGTTTATTATATTGTTTTATTCTTCACAATTATTGCAATTTCATTGTTTGTTACATTTTCAATGCGTTTTGCTTTAATATTCGTTATTTGTTTTATGTTTTCTTTGTATTTTTACTATTCGTGTGTGTTCTCTTTATTTTATTTTTGTTATCTAAATGAGCAAATTAACAAAGTTGAAAAATTTTTACTAATCTTTTTTATATAATTAAGTAATTAGTTAAATTTTCATTTAAAATGCATTTTGTTGTTACTTTTGCTTATTGCTTTTGCTTTTATGGTCATTATTATTGCTGTTGTTGTTGTGTTTTAGTTTTTATTTGTTTCGAATCGAAAGAGTACAAAATTTTAGCACATTTGCATAATTTGAAATACAATTTGTTATAAGTTTTGAATATGACATTTTCTATATTTGAATGTTTAAATGTGCGGCATATTAATTGTGTTTTTTTATTAAGATTTTATATTTATGTAATCATTTCTGTAATCATTTTAAATTGTATTGTATTTTGTACATTTCTGTTGCATAATATAATATGCACTTTCATTAATTCAATTCAATTCAATTCAATTCAACAATGCTTTCAACATTAAACTTAATAGCATTATAATAAAACTCTTTTACCAATTTAAAAACGACTTATAAATAAATAAACACATTGTTAAAAACATTTAAAATTTCATTTGTCCAAAAGATTGCATTGCATACATTTTGATAGATTAAAGACAGAGTGTGTCTTTTTTAATTATATAGATAGATAGATCGATCGATCGATAGATAGATAGATAGATATAGATGAGAGAGAGCGTGTGTGTTTGAGGGAGATAGAAAGTTATCGGTGTTATTTCAGTTATTTTGTCAACAAATTTGTATAATTTTTTCTATCATTTTCAATATATAATTATATATTTTTCTGTTTTTGTTTTTGTTTATGCCTTTTGCGGCTGAGCTTTAACAACAGTCGTCGATTTTGTGTATTTGGGATTTGTTTTCTCATAGATTATATAAACAAATGTAACATTATATGCTCATTATTACTTTCGCCCTCATTTGATTCGATAATATATCATTTTTGTTGCTTGTGTTACAGAATTACTTTATGCTATATAATATCAATATCGTTTTGTTTGTAGTGAGCGTTTTTTAATTGTTTTTTTAATTTAATTTAATTATTATTATATTCATTTAGTTTAGTTATTTGTATTTTGTAACATTTTATTTAATTTTACATTCAATTGCATGCCTTGTAACTATATCAATTTTGATGTAAAATTTGTATTTTGTTCATTCTATGAATTTCTTGTTGTGTCACTCTCTAAAAAATACACCGATTATATGTATGTGTGTATATGATGTATGTATGTTTATTAATTAGAGTGTAATAAAAACTAAAAATGCCTGCATTTCATAATAATTATTTAAATAATCAGATTATAAAACATTCCAAACAGCATTGTGTTTTTTAATATTTGGCTTTGGCTTCGCTCACATACTTAAATATAATATTTTATATGTATAATTATTTATCTATATAATTATAATAATAATAATAATAATAATAATAATCATGATGATATCGCATGTACATATAACTAGTGCATATAGCTCTCTATATATATATATAATTATATTCATATCTAATATGCAAGTTGACTGATCATAAGATATGACTTTGAAGAGTCATGCGTTCATTACACAAAGTGAAACTGAAAAAACTGAGATACTACAATATATCATTGTATATATATATAAATAAAAACGTTCAACTACATCATAAGTAGAATATGCGTAAATAAATATCGTTATGTTTATCCTGAAATGCATTTGATTTTTTAAAGGCTATCCGAAAGTTATATAATGCTAATGTTGCTGCTTTTCTTGTTATTTGTTATGCAAACAATTGTTAAAATTTAAATTGAAGTTTTTTCTTGTTTTCTATGTTTTTTGTTGGCTCATTTAGATAGCCTCACTAGCATTGCTATTACATTTTGGATTCGTTACATATGTTGTCTTTGTTTGTTTGTTTGTTTGTTTCTTAGGAGTGTTTGCTTTTTCATTTTTAGCTTATTTTATGCCTTAAACAATTGGGGAAATTCGTTGGCTATCTCGCGTACCAGCTGCTGATCGGATGCACTGCATTCAGTTTCCTCACAAAAGATTCGTGTAAAGATTTTCATTAGATCATGCTTGCGATGCTGATGCTCCTGATAATTGGTATTACGCAAAATGCGACGGCACAGTTCCAAATAGCACGGACGTGTCTATAAAAAGTAGAAATTTAATTATTAAGTATGCCATTTATATATATAATTTAGTTCGAAAACAATAAGCAAGTTTTAATATCGATTGATAATATTGAACTATAACTAACAATATTGCAATTTTTGTTTCATTATTTAATCGTTTTAACTCTTTTTATTATTGTATAAAAATAACTTTCTTATATATACCCATTAAAAGCGTGTGCAGGAAGGCAAAAGTTTGAAGTTTATAAATGTTTGATCAGCTGCAAAAATTAGATCATGTTCTTATATAATGAATTATCCTTTACAACCATAATTGAGACAAGATCTAGAGTAATTGAAACTCTTTTCATAATATAAACAACAAAATCTATAAACAAAATTATAAATGAAATTTTAAGCTAACCCTCGTAATCTAGAATTTTCTGGCTTGTTTCAAGATTTTATCAAAATGTTTGATGACATTTTATATTGTGGGGTAAGGAACTTTAAAATTAAAATTGTTGCATAGTGTCGCATTATAAAATCAGAAAGCAAATGTTACTTAATTGTATCGATAACTTTATAGTATATATCGATAATATCTTTAGTTGATATGCAATCGACTGTCATTTGTTTTTCTATGTCATAAACATATACATATATATATTTATATACATACCGGACTGCCTGCATCCAAGTCGGACAGTTGACGCACCACAATATCAATGAGAACCTTAATATCGTTTGTATAAAACATGCCCGCCGTATCCTGATGACTGAATATGTCAATAAACATTCGCAGCACCGTATTCATATGCTCATTCTGATGTTTTAGCAGTCGCGTTGGATCATCTGTCAACAAAAAAGAAACAAATAAATATGAGAAAATATATATAATATTAAATTAAATGTTAAAATGTTCACTTACCCTCTCGATTGAGCAGCAATAGCAGCTTCTCGGTAAACACTTTGGCAGTGGGCAAATTCTGCATGGCCTCAATGATAACATTCACCGTATGCTCGCCAAATTGTTGATTAAATGATAATATTAAGGCTATAACCATATCCACAAGCAATTCAGGATTATTGCCCTCAACAATTTCCAGCAAAAAGCTGGCAAAATGTACGCCCAAATAATCTGCAAATAGTTGCAATTAAATATATAACAATTAAATGTGAAAGACAAAAAGTGTAACTAAATTGAAAATGTCGTAATATTGATTGCTTATTAATAATATTAATAAAGTACATGCTTTTAAATAAATTTATATTATAAAGTCTTTATTATAATGTAGTTTATTTGTTTTGTGGTTTAGCAGTCGGTACAGGTGCTGTGCTCAGTTGAATGGCCGGAATGGTTAACTCGATAGACCTGCTCCTCATTATCCTCAATATTTGAATCTACTTGCTCCTCATTATCCTAGGAATTTGAATCGGCCTGCTCCTCAAATTCCCCTTCCACTGGAATCGTTGCATCAGTAGAAAATTGACAGCCGCTGTCATAATTTTCGCCGGGATTTAGATTGTCATTCACATCCTGCTCTTTTTGATCTGTATTCATTGTGGTCCTGGTATCTTCTGCATTCTCTTCCAGTCGCATTTGCTTTGCCGGTAAATGCACTCTATAGGTTTTGCCCGGAGTGCGTTTCTTATTCATTCTGCGTTGTTTTTTTTTTGTATAAATGCAGTTTTGCAAGTAAAAAAAAATGAGAAAAAAAAAATAAAAATAAAATGTGCTTCTATATTTTGCGTATTTTTTTTTGTTATATTTCACGGCAACTTACTCGACCAAAAAATGATTTCCGTAATTTTTAACTTTTTTACTTGTGAAAAAATATAAGAAAAACAATTTTTGTTTTCTCAATTTTTTTCCGAGACTGCTAGTCGAAGCTTGACCAAAGTGTGAATAAAATCTGATTTCTGTTTAGCCAATGGACGAAATTTGAACAAAGTCAAGGCTAACTTGATCGAAAAAAAGTTTTTCTTTTTATACCCTTAATGCATAGAAGAAGACGTATCTGACCATAAAAAAATAATATATAAAAATTCATGATGACGTGCTATGTTGAACAATTAAACCTTAATTAATTGTGCGCTCTAATTTAATCTAAACTTATGTAAAATATATAAGACTAAGATTATCTTACAAGCAATCAATATAAATATTATTATGGATCAACTTTAATTTAAAGTTCTTCAATTAAATCCATAATATAAGTACGACACGACTAAGTTTATATTATAAATAAAATTTAAAGATATTATAAAATAGGAATTCTTTGATAATTGATAAATAAAATTTATAAAAAGATTGTTTATATTGCTAAATAAAAATTGTAAATAAATCATATGTAGTAATAAGAAAAAATACTTAGTTTTGTAGTAAATAGAGCCCTTAAATATATAAATTAACTTATTGCACAGCGATAAAAACTTATTAAATAAATAAAATACTCAATTTGCACACACAATTTTTAACAATTAAATTAATAAGCATAAACCTTTATATAGCACGAAATGCCATAAATGTATAAACATTTAAATAATATTAAATTGATGAAGGTTAATTGAAAAATAAATACATAAATTGAACGCACCCTGATGATTGACCGGCATGGGCTGACCCAACGAGAATATAATGGTTAACATCTTCACCAGCTGTTTGAAGCGATCCAAGTTAGCAAAATGTGTCTTCATGTCCTCCACCTTGTATATAAATTGAATTAGATTAATCTAATTGCTAATCAATTAAGAGTTATACTCACAATCTCCAGGGGCAGCACCGAGGTGAGCAGAATGTCAACAATGATGTGATCCAAATGGCAGGCAGCTGTGAAAGTCTTAAGCAAGAGGCGTTTGATGGACCAGCGTGTTTCCATCTGATAATATTGCACCAAATTGATGAACATTTGATACTGATCGCAGGACATTTCATAGCAACTGATGTTCTCATCCGCATTGTTCTGTAAATTATAATAATATTAGAATTTTAATATATATAAAAAGCAGAAATAATCATTATTTTTTTGTAATACAAAAATAATACTCAAAAATAATCGTTATAAATTTAATGAAATGTTTCTGGTTTAAAAAGAAAAATCATTTAATCGAAACTTTAAATTTATATTATATTTTTTTAGATTCTTCGTGGTTTTCTGACTGAGAAAAAATATTAAATTTTCAACATTTAACTATTCAAAATTGTAATTGAATTTTGAATGAAAAAAAATGTATAACCCAATTAATATAAAAAAATCACAAAAAATAATTATAATTAAAATGAAGCTTTCCGACTTTCTTCAACTATTTACCAGTATCTCGACAAGTTCCTCCAGAAACTGTATAATATCCTCCTCATCCTCGTAGAGCATCCAGGTGCGTTGTTCTGTATCATTTTTACAATCGGCCAGTTGGGCAAATAGATATTGCAGCCGCTTCGAGTCGTGTGTAATGCCGAGCAGCTCTTTGGGCGTGGCCACCTTGCCGGTGACATGAACGGCTACTGCCTCCAGATATGGATTGATGGCGCCATTATATAACTGCTCCAGGCTGGTTAACACAACGCGCAATGCTTCGCAGGACAAATCAAAGCTGAGATTCGTATTGCGACGCAAGGCATCCACAATTTGATAGACATCCGATGACTCCACCTTCAGTTGGCCAATGGCAATGGGCCCAGCAGCCAGAGCCCCTCCAAGGCGATGCGAGTGTGAGGGACTCTCAATGCTGTCATCCAGCGCCTGGCTATTGTCGCCGCTTTTGTTGGCCGTATTATTATTATGATTATTGTTATTGTTATTGCTGCAGCCATTGCAGGCATCGTCACTCGCTTCCGACTTGTCGGCTGCACTGTCTGGCCCCTGGCTGAGACTTAGGCTCAAACTGAGCTGTTCATCCTGCGTCGTTGAGGCACCATTGTTACCATTCTGCGCCTGATGTGTTGTGGCAGCGGTGGCGGCAGTGTTGGTTGCAGCGGCCGCAGCAGCAGCCGCAGCTGCAGCGGTTGCAGTTGCTGAGCCACCATTGCTGGCACTTAACTGGCTGGTCTCCTTGTACGTGGTCACCACATCCTCGCTGGTCGTCGTTGTTGTCGTTGTCGTCTCTGACGGCTCTGAGGTTATGCTATTGTCCTGTGCCACATCCGCCACAGCCGCAGCTGCAGAGACTTTTTGTGCTTGTGCCGCAGCCGCTGCCGCCGCTACAGTTGCCGCCGCTGCTGCTGCTGCTGATGTGCTGGCAACTGTTGGCGGCGCTGGCAGCGGCTGTTGCTGCTGTGGCGTCTGTATGGTGCAGCTGCTGCTCTGCAGCTGCATGCTGCCCATGCTAAGCGATTCGGACATTGTTTCTGGCATACTAACGCCCACCGCAGGACTGGACATGCTCTTCCTGCTCATGTCCAGACGTTGCGTGGCAGGCGGACTATTTTGCTGTGATTTCTGATGCTGCAACTGCTGCTGTGGATGCGTATGAGTGTGCGTATGCGAATGCGAATGCCGGTGCGAGTGACTATGACTGCCACTCAGCTGCTTGTCGCTGTAGCTGTGCGAATAGGATAACGATGAATCACCATCACGTTCCGAGCTCTCCTGCATAGAAAAAAAATGAGTTAATGGGGGTTTAAAAAGTTATATAAATATCGCTTATTTAATTCAAGACGGTTACAACTTTTGCTTTGAATTTAAACACAATATAAATCGTTGATAGGCTTGAATTAAATGGAACGATTTATTTGTATATATATCGATTGGCTTTACAGCATATAAACGCTCCATAGTGTGCTTCTTCTCGCGCAGCCTGTCGAGCAGCTCATCCTTGGACATAATGCCATTGATTTCCAGCTCGACGCACTTTTCCAGCGACTCAATCGATGAATTGAGAAAACTGATGAGAAAATCATGTTCCACCTGCATATTTAAGATATATATATCGATTAAATATATCAACTTTAGTCGGGTGGGGAGACTTACCTTAATCTTCATTACGTAATTGGATGGCACAAATCCAATGTTGCCCTTCATGCTAACCACCTGCCACCAGTTACGCTGGCGCGCCGATGTCTGATAGAGTATAAAATATTCACCCTCATCGAAGCTAATTGTTTTGGGATAAACCGCTTGAAAATCGTAAAGTGCTTTAAGCATTTCAATGCCTTCGCCGCCAAGCACACCAACTCCTTCAGTTGCTGCTGCTCCTGCCGCTCCTCCTGCTCCTGCTGCTGCTGTTGTTGTTGCTGTTGCTGTGGGCGATGTTGCGGCTGCTGTAATAAAGCGACAATTATGTGTCTATTGTTTTAATATTCTTACGTGATTATTATATATTTCCAAAGGGGCGTGACAACCGCAAACACACACTAACACACTCGCACACACATACACTAGCGCAGCAAAAAAATAATTTGTATTTCTTTAGTTACGTTGTTTGTTGCAGGCGCTGTGCTTTGTGCTGCTTCTGCTTCTGCTTCTGCTTGGGGCCCTTCCTGGCAGCCAGGCGCTAAAAAGTTCACTGCCGAGGGCCCAAACTGCTGACTTGATGGTTTGCCTTTGCACACACACACACACACACACACACACACACACACACACAAACAAACAAACTGAGCGTAAGAGAATGAGAGAGAGAGTGAGAGAGCGCGCAAAAGGCACAAGCGCATAAAATGGCAGGCGCCTGCAGGCGACAGGAAAAGCAAAAGCATAAGCGAAACAAAAGTAAAAAAAGCAACAAAAAGAAATTACAATAGGGCACAGGAAAAAATGCAATTTGTATATTGTATATGTACATTTGCAGCTTGGGTTTCCTGTGTGTCCTTTGGAGCCTGCTTGGCTATACAAATGCATATACAATACAATACACACACACATGCATACACTAAAAGCTTTTGCCGCTGTCGTTGAGGTCGACAAGCTGGTACCCTTTAGACAGCACTGAAGTTGTTTAACATACATATATACACATATGTTTACATACATACATAAATATTTACAAAATACATACAAATTGTGTGCATTGTTTATTATGTTAGAGTTACATTTTAAGCGCACAATGAAAGTATTGTTTCTTTTAAACATATAATGCAATGCATACAGGGTATAAAGTCAGCCTTACAAAACAACAAGATGCACTGCTTGCTCCTCTCGTTTGCCGTGTAAAGTGCGCTCTTATACTCATTCTTTCTCTCTCTCTCTTTCTCGCTCGCTCTCACTTCATCTACCTATATATCTCGTTCTCAGGATACCGCTCTCTGTATTTTGTATTCAAATAATTCAACTGTCAATTGCTGCTACTGCTACGCTACTGTCACCTGCACATTCACACTATACTCTCAATTACACACACACACACTTATGTGGGTACATATACGTATTTACATAGGTATATGTGTACATATGCAAATTTGTCAAAAGTTAAACAACCCACTTACCCATATTTTTTTCAGCACACCTTATTTTCTATATGTGTGCGCCCGGGTTTGTGTGTGTGTGTGTGTGTTTGCGCCTGTATATGAGTCCTTTTTTTTCTTATTGTTTCTTTTATGACAGTTCCACTTTTTACGTTTGCCGTTAACCAAGGACGTTACGTTTATTCGACTTATTGTTTTACTTTGCGCCACTTGCCAACACTGTCTGCTGCGCTTCTCTTGTTGTTGTTGTTGTTGTTGTTGATGATGATGGGCGTTGTGTATTTGGCCGTGCAGAAGAACACTTTTGTATACAACACTTTATGACTATCGCTTTGGGCGTGTTGTCTTATTTGTCATAAATATTTACATACATATGTATGTGTATACGTATATGTTCTTATTTACAAGTTGCCTTCAGTTTTATTTATCACTTGTTGTCACTGCAAAAGGGGGAAACTGCTCAGTTCAAGCTGAAATGTCACGTTAACTCAACACTTCGTCTTGCGCCCTTAAGACAAATAACTTTATACATGCATATGTACATATGTGTATGTTTAAATTGTAGCACAAATTTAATTAAAATGCATTTTTGTTTTTTAATTTCCCGTTTTAATTTCTAGGCGCACATTTTCCCCACTTTCTTTGCCTTTGCCTGCCCAGGTTTGTTTCTGTTTGCTCTCCTTTTTGCTTAACATTGGCCTAAGAGAGCGTCGTACACAATCTCACATACACGCATGCGAGATGCCAATGCGGAAGCAGCGCAAAGGATTCAATAGAGCATCGCATGTAAATACATCCGCATATACACATGCATATGTACATACATATATGTATACTTGCACTCCACCCAAAAATTACAAACACTCTGACATACACACGGATGCGCACTTTGTCTAACGGTATTTATCGTGTTTGTTTTGCTCGAACAGCGGAATATGAAGGACAAGACAAATAACATACATATGTACATACATACATACATATGTATGCAAGTAGTTGCAATGTTTGCACAATATTAGCTCTTTGATCACTTTTTTAAGTGTAGTATACTTTTGTGATAACAAATCTATGAATAAGCACCAAAGTTCACAACAAATCAATAGCTGGCATTTACCAAATTCATTATCCAATCAATTGTTTTGTTTGACTCATGAAGTTGCATTCAAACATGTGGGGCTGCATGTCGTACATTCACACAAACATACATTACGAGGCGTTGTCGAATATTTGTTACACAGTTTGGTGTTTGGTAATGCATGTAATTTATCGGCACACTTGTTTATTCCGAAAATAAAATAGAGTATTACGGGTTTTGATGTTAATGAGGCTTAAAAATGTAAACAAATAGACTACGCGAACGTAAGTTGCCCACCGAAAACCTAACATGCCATGTTAACGTTAACAGGGCGTTAAAGCAACAAAACTAACAACGTAAACGCAAAGCGGAGCAACAGAACGCAAAATAAGTTACGTATCGTTGTCAATGCCGTTACGCTGATAACAAGCAGAAAATCGATAATAAATCATCAGTTAATTTTTAAATTTATTATTTTCACCATAGATTATAATATAACCTCTAAAACACTTCTTATGTTTTGAATTCAATAACAATATTAATTGCTTGTAAGATAAACTTATGATTATATAGTTAACATAAGTCAATATTTGATTAGAGCACATAATAAATTAAGATTTAATAAATATAGTTATATCGAATTGTATGTGAATATGGTTATAGCCATAATTTTATATTTCAATCAAGAATTTGGCGAACTTATAGTGATGGTAAAGAAAGTTAGTGGTGGGCATGTCATTGAGCAACGCGATACTTGTATGAAGAACAACTACTATGAAAAAAAACTATCGTTGATATTTATCGAGTACCTTATCGAAAAATATAAAACTTACCCATGAGGAATTTCAAGAGATATATGTAATTATAACTGATTAGGGTTTTCCGTGCCTTATGCAAAATATATAAGTAACATTTCAGACAATTAATTTGAAATCGATAATAATCGAATGGGCGCCAAACATTAAACGCTCGCTAGCTTCAAAAAATAAAACAAATTGTTCGATACACTTGAATGGAATTGCATTTGAATTTGCTTTTTTAATATGCATTTCGTTTTGGTTCATAATTCTACTGATAAACATTACAAATTATTACAATGATATAGATGTATTTTATATGTATATATTGTATATGCATATGTTTTTTTTTCATTTATATAAGATTTTATATATATATATATATATGTATATGTATATCAAGTCAAGCATATGTATGTATGCGTATCTATTTGACGACTTTCGGATCCTTTGCAGACTTGTTAGTTATTTTCTTATTATTTTTATATATTTTCCAAAGGATTTCATAGTTATTACTCGTATGTATATATATATATATATATATGGATTGCACATTTCTGGCCTTAAAGATGAGCATGTTGATTTGTTGGTTGTTTGGTTGAAAGGGTGCAGGGTATACGGGGCGTTATTATTTCGTTGTCTCTCTCTCTATTTATGTATATAATTTATTGTTAACTAGACTAAAAGCAAAACGATTCTATTGCACAATATTTGTTCACAGTACCAATTTCTCAACTAAGCTGGAATAATATAATGTTGGCAAATTAATTTTACTACATTTTCGCTATTGCTAATTGTTATTGTTACCGTTAGTTTTTTTTAGAGTTTGCTGCCTACTATTATTTATTTGTTTTATAATTGTGTTTGTGTGTGTGTGTGTTTTGCTTTGGCACCGTCTCAATGCTTAAAATTTATTAGCATTTTTAAATTACATTTTTACTTTGAGTTTTTTAATATTCTGCTTGTATACAATACTTGTACATACATAGTACATATGTATATAACAAAAAAATAATAATTGAAAACTTTTGTTGTTACGTTCGTCTCATTTTGTTTTTACTTCTTTTTTTTTTGTTTTTTTTGTGGTGTAAATGATTATCGCCTTATATAAAATGCGTTGGTCATTTGTTGTTGTGCTGTTATTATTGTTGTTGTTCTTGTTGTTGTTGCTGTTACTCGGTGTACGTTGTTCTGTTATGTGTCTGTTAGGGCTAACAGTAGCCAGTAGACGTGCGCGCTGTTAGCATAAATATCGTAATATCGTATATCGTATGTAAAATTTGTGTGTAGCGTCAATATTTAAATACCAAAATAAAATAACAAAAATAAATGAAAATACATTCAAGTTCTTTTTTTTTTTAAATAAAATTCTATATAATTATAAACAATATTAAAAAGTAGCACATACATACACGAAAAATTACACACATATACAAAAGGTTTTGGTTATATATAGAGTACATACATATATATATAGTACATAGAGATTTAAAAAAAAAAATATATTTATATATATATATATAAAATAAACTTAAATGGTACATTTTGCTAAGCAACAGCAGCTGCAAATGTAATTTCAATCAATTAAAACTATGTAACTGAATAATTGCAATTGTTTTTTTGTTTTTACATACATTTTACGTATATGTACATATGTGTAATGTATTATATATCGATATATATATATATGTATATGAACATACATATGGTTTTTAAGCAGTGCTTTTTATTTTTATATATATTTTTGTTTTTAGTTATTTTATGCCCTAATATGAGGCATATATCTTAAATATATATATATATATGTATATATATATGTATAAGGTATATGTATATAAAAAAAAACCATTTAGCGCTCATATGTTTTTTTTTTCTTTTTCAACTAACATTTAGTGTACAAAAATTGGAAGATACATACATATCTATATATATATAATTATGTATATATATATATTATATAACATTACAAAAAATTGTGGCTAGCAATAAAAATATGTTTTGTTGTTGTTGTTGACAATCAGTTATAATATCGGTAGTATCCATTATTAGCAGCGATTATAAAGTACAAATACAATATATATATTTATATATATATATATAGGATTGGATTTTTTTAGTATAATAATTTTATGTCATTTAATGTATTGTTTTTTTGTTTTTTTTAATATTTGTCATATATGTATAATATATATATATATAAAAGTTGATTTTTATTGCATTTATCCAATCCATTCGAGTTGTTTGTATGGTATATATATATATATATATATATAATATACATATTGATATATATATATGCATATGTATATTATATAATGATCTTTTGAGTTTTATAAAATTGTCTTTTATTTCAGCTTTATAGCCTTTTTACACTGCGAGTTGCATTTGGCATTTAAGTTTGAAAATGTCTGTTTACACTGCACATTTCAGCATTTGATCAGCTGTTTTTTGTTTTGATACACAGCTGATTGAATTTGGCATTTAAGCAATATAAGCTAAAATGTATAATAAAATGCTATTAATAATGAACTTTGTTGAAAATTAAAAACGCAATTTTATTGCAAATATTCCCAGAAGAGAAGGAGGCGAAAATGATGCAAGAATTTCAAGATATACCTGTTCGCACTCCTTAAAATTTAACAGCAAAATTTCAAGCTTCCCAGACTCAAAAAAAATGCTACTATCGAGTTGCAGTTTGCAATTATCGATAAAATCGTGCATGCGACTTTGTTTTAAATGTTGCATACAAAACATTTGTCGAAAAGTGTAAAAAGGCTATTAGGGCAATTATTAAAATTAAAATTTATCAAATAGATCAAATATATATATATATATATACATTTACATATATATTTATGTATATATATATATATATATATATATGCTATATACGTTTATCAAGTATATATATATAATATCAAGCGTTGCTTTTCGAGTTACTTAAGTAAAAATTTATTTATGTAGTTTGCCACATGAATTGTTGGGATTCTCGAATTCTGGGTTTCAGTTTTTTGTGGGGTTTCTTTATTCGGGGCTTTTCCAGTCCACTCTACATGCCCGATTCCGCAATGCCTTCATCATCTGTAAATTTATGCAAAATTTAATTAGAATTTTCTTTTTTTTTTGGAAATATATAAATGATTATAATATCATATATTTATATATATATATAGACAAATAAACAAAGCATTAGAGACATGCACAGTTATAGCAATAACAATTATAAGCAGCAATAATTAGAAACAAAAAACACAATTATACAAGAGAGTAAGACAGATATATAGAGAGAAAGAGAGAGAGAGAGAGATAGAGAGTGAGTGAAAGGGAAAGAGTGAAAGTTTTTACAAACCCATAAACGGATTGGCATAAATGATTCCAACGCCGCCTGGCTCAGCAATGCCAGCAATAATATTAACGCCAGCTGTTGCAGTTGCAGTTGCAGCTGTTGCTGTTGTTGCAGTTGCAGCTGTTGCAGTTGTTGTTGCTGTTGCAGTTGCAGTTGCAGTTGCAACACCTTTAAACCCAAGCATACCGCCACCGCCAACACCGTTTAAATTGCTTTGCTTAACAATTTTGGTATAATTATCGCCATCGCCAATTAATGTGGCAATATCATCATCATCATCGCCATTGCGTGTGTTGCAGCTGCTGCCCAATAGTTGATCATAGCAGCTAACATCGGTGCTAATGACATCCACCTCAATATCATCATCATCCTTTTCCAGGCTATTGCGATTGCTGCCACCCAAAGAACTGTGCAACGCATGGGAATCCTCGTAGCTGCCACCGCCGCTGTCATCATTGGCATTATTCGATTTGGCATCAATGTGCGTCTCAAATAGCTCATCATGCATATAGAGCTCCACATCCTCCTCAAGTTCCGCCTCCTCCTCCTCGTCCTCCTCCTGCCCATCATCCTCCTCCTCCTCCAGCTGCAGTTCCAGCTGCTCCTCGCCCACCTCAACGCCCAGTTCCACTTCGAGCAAGGAGCGACGCCTGAAGACATCATCCTCAACAATATTTTGTTGCTGTTGCAGTTGTTGCTGTTGTTGTGGCATAATCATGACATCCTCCTCGGCAAAACTGAGACGCACATTGTGTCGTGTGTTGGCTGTTGTTGTTGCCACACCATTTGTGGCATATGCATTGGCAATTAGCTCATGACTTAGACTGTTCTTAATATCACAGGAGGATGCACTAAATGTAATCAACTGAGATTTGCGTCTATGTTGCAATGTTGTATAACCATTTGATGGCAACGATGTGGTCATCATTGTGGCATGTTGCTGTTGCTGTTGCAGTTGCTGTTGTGTCTCTTTGACGTCTATATCAATGCTGCTGCCCTCCTTGCAGATCATTGAACTGGGCTTGTTGTCAACCAGAACAATAACCACAGAATTGTTGTTATCGCTTTGGTTGACAACCGAATGTCATCTGTCTGTGGCATCTGTGGCACTTGTTGCACTCGCATTCGCATTCGCATTGCCACCAACAATGCCAAACGAGCTCATCGAATTGGAACCCAGATTCAAATTAATGCCATTTGTTGCACCAAAACTGGAAATATGCGCACTGAAGCTGCTTGTCAACGGTTGTTGCTCATCGTGTTGTATTGCCGCATTTTCATCATCGATTGCCTCCGCTTCGGCTTGTTGCAGATCGTGATGCGATGTTGCCACCAGATGCTCCTCAATTGTGGCTATAATCGCGCCATGTTCATCCAGTTGACCATCTTGGCCTTTTTTTTTGTTTGTTCGGTTTGGATTGTGCAATGCATGTGTGTGTGTGTGTGTGTGTGTTTGGTGTGTGTGTGTGTGTGTGTGTGTGTGCAGCATGTATGTGTTAGAAGAAAATTTGCAATTTTTTTGGTTAGTCATATTGAACCCAGCACCAAAAAATATATAAAAAAAAAAACAAATTTTTATATAAATATTTAAAATTTTCAAAAAAAATCAAATCCCCTTCAGGATTCTGGTTAGTTCATATATAAAAAAAAAATTGAGCAGCCCAGCACCAGGCAACAGGGCAACAATATTCGGGTTTAAATTGAATATTAATTGTTTTTTTTTGGGTTTTCTTTTTTTTTTGTGATTTGAAATTTACCTTCAAAGCCCTCATTATCATCCATAACACGCGCCGGACCCACAATATTCTCCTTGCCCTCTAGCACCGCCAGCAGACACTGATGTATGCAGATATATTGCTGCTCCGTTTGCACCATCCAAACGCGCTCTATTTGGAGAGAAAATATCAAGGATTAGATTGACGAAACAAAGAATTTAAATAAATGATTATTATTATTTTTTTTTTTTTCAAATATAATTTTTGAGTTCTTCTTTTCAATTACAACTACAGTCGAACTTTCCTTACTCGAATTACGATAATTCAAAGAACATTAATGAAATTCTTTTTTTTCAAGTTAATTAAAAGAAACTACGTTTAATATATTCATAAAGAGCATTTTCACAATGACGTGACGTGACAATCGTTCAACAAAATGTAAAAAAAAGCTAGAAAAAATTCAAATTTTTGATAAGTTTTTTTTTATATCTGATTAGCAATTCAGCTGTACTATGTTTGGTAAAAGAGATGATAACATTCGACCTTTCCGATTAAAAGATATAAGCAAAAATAAGCGATGATGTGACGTTACGAAAATAAAAGTCAGTTTCGACTTGAAGTTGTAAAAGCGCAAAATTCTGCAAAGTGTGCAAGTCTTTTTGTATTAAAATTTTGAGACTATGATTTAGAATAATGTAAGTTAATTTTGCAAGCTATTTTATTTGAATATGTTTTTCTGTTTTTTAATTACAAGTCTTAGTATGCACCGTGACGTTACATGAAGTAACGTTACTTAAATATCCATATATTTTTTTTACTTTAAAAATTACAGCGAACTAAAAAATCGCACTTAATTGGAGAATTCTCCGAAAAATTCGACTTAAAGAAAGCACATGCCATGGAAGTTCGAGTTACGGAAATAGTATTAATATTAGAATTTTTAATATATATATCAGAAATAATAATTTATTATAGCAATAAAATTGTAAACACATAATAATCATTTAAAGTAAATTAAGTTTAATGTGTAGGCTTAAAAAAATTAAGCTAAAAGTTCTAAAATGAAATTTTTATAGCTAAATGTGATAAGGTTGTCATTATTTCTCAATAAGAATACCAAAAAAAAATGTTCATTAAAAATGTTCAACATAAAAAAACATTTAAACATAAATTTTGTAAAATTTTGCAAATCATTTTTTTAGAGTCCTCTAAGTTCTTTTATTGCGAAAAAATATTTAAAATGTCTCTATAAAATTTTGTGTTTCATTTTTGAGCACAAAATTAAAACTAAATTATTAAAGAATATTTTTACAATTTTATTTATTACCAATTTATATAAGAAAATACTCAAAAATAACACTAGTTTACAGCCAAAAAGGAGCTGGGCCCTCATAGACTTCTCTTGATGTATTTTCGAGCGCTGATTCCAAAAATGCAAACCATTTATTTTTTCAAAGAATGGTTTTCGAGAAAACCGCAAATAGCTAGTTTTTTGGCAGTCTTTCGACTTATTTGTTTATATGTACATCAGATCTTATTTGATCTTAAATAATGTTACACAATTCAATAGATAATTGTATCCCCTTTCTAACGGTATGCCGCTTATGCGGATCGAATAAGAATTATAGCCATTACAAACGCTCAAAGTTGAAAAATGTGAACTTTTTTGCATTTTTGAAAAAATGCTGAATTTCAATTGGTCTTTTAAAAATTTTAAAAATTCGTTTAAATACTTTTTAAGATTTATTATGTTAGATAATTCTTTTACGATTATTTTGAGTATACATTTGTCCAAATCGGTCGGTAAATGTGAGAGTTATTCAGCAATATTAGTAAAAACACCCAAGAAAAAATTCACCTTGTTCATCACTTTTCCAGTCATATTTGACGAACTTTTACAATTTAAGAGAGAAAACAGTGATGCGTTGGTATATTAAAAGAAAAAATGTTGCATATTTCTTACGGAAAAAATAAAGTGTAAATATTCTATAAAGATACACCAATCTTCAGGATCATTATTTTTTCTAAATAAAGCCAACAATTCATTCAAATCGTCGCAATAGCTAAAGTTTCTAGCCAGGTGGAACTTCTCAACTTCAAATATGACTGGAAAAGTGATGAACAAGGTGAATTTTGTCTTGGGTGTTTTTACTAATTGCTGAATAACTCTCACATTTACCGACCGATTTGGACAAATGTATACTCAAAATAATCGTAAAAGAATTATCTAACATAATAAATCTTAAAAAGTATTTAAACGAATTTTTAAAATTTTTAAAAGACCAATTGAAATTCAGCATTTTTTCAAAAATGCAAAAAAGTTCACATTTTTTAACTTTGAGGGCTTGTAATGGCTTTGTTTCTTATTCGATTCGCATAAACGGCATACCGTTAGAAAGAGGATACAATTATCTATTGAATTGTGTAACATTATTAAAGATCAAATAAGATCTGGTGTTGATATGAACAAAAAAGTCGAAAGACTGCCAAAAAACTAGCTATTCGCGGTTTTCTCGAAAACCATTCTTTGAAAAAATAAATGGTTTGCATTTTTGAAATCAGCGACCAAAAATACATCAAATAAAGTATATGAGAGCCCAGCTCCCTCGATCAAAAAATAATTTGTAAACTAGTGTAATCATTGAAATGTTATTTTCAAAATACCAAAATAGCTTAGAGTGCAATATAAATTCAGAGTATACAAACCTTTGCGCATCGCATAGACAATGCCAAAAATGTCCACATAATCGGACGTATTAATCTGTTGCAATATGCGATCCAATGTAATAAATGTGCCCGATCTGCCAACGCCAGCGCTGCAGTGCACCAAAATGGGACGCTGCTCGGCTCCAATTCGATCACGAAATGCACGAACAAATCTCACTAAAGTCTGTGGCGGATTTGGTACACCAAAGTCGGGCCAGGTGATGAAATGGAAATGACGCAATATACGCTGTTCGCTGCCCTAGAATATCAAATGAAATAAAGGGAAATATGTTAATTAATAACTATTAATCAAGAAAACAATTCCTAAAAAATCATTCATTTAGTTGTTAAACTAAAGAATCGGTTCAAGAAACTGGAAAAGTATTTAGTTGGAAAAAACGGGGAATCACTTGAAGAAAAAAATAAAAAAATAAAAGGTTTGTTGGGAGAATAAAAAAAAAAATATTTGGAATAAAACAGAAAAGTTGGAAAAACCAGAAAATACTTGAATAAAATATATAAAATATATAGCTATCTGGTAATATATCAGTTAAATCACTTAAAAAAAAAGAAGAAGAAATTTAACAAATTGGAGAACCTATAAGCCTGGGATTTATGTTACACTGCCCGACACTGGTCGATTATATTAAATTAGTTAAAATTCTGTCAAAATGTTATTAATACAGTTAAAAAGCTAACTATCATTTTATATTCTATAAACTTGTATTAATAAAAAATTCATCTCAAAAGCTACACACGTTTAGCAGATATTAAGCTTCAAAGTCATTAAGTTTAGGGTGTACTAATCGCTTGTCGGGGAGTGTATGTATATTAAAGAACGATTCTTTATATAAAAATTAAATTTTAAAAAAATAAAAATTAAACTAAAAAAAAAATATAATTTGTCGGCTTTGAAGAACTGTATAAATCAAGAATTGACAGTACTATATAAATTCGTTAAACAAAGTAAAAATCAGCTATAGACAATAAAAAAAGCATTTTATGAAAACTTCATATGAGATAAAATTTTATTTAGAAAAGCGTTAAAGTGTGAAAAATAAATAAAAATGCTATAGTCGACAGCGGGACACCCTGTATTCAGTCCAACAGCCGCACATTCAAATCAAGCAGTGCCAAGCAGTTCAAGTGCTTTGTAACTGTTTTCTTTCATAACTTTGGTGCTTATTATTCGATTAAGATGAAATTTGAGCAGCATATTCAGATCAGCATTATAATTGTGTATGGTACAAATTAAAGCATAACAATTGTGCCTATAAATAGATTTTTATCGATTTGCGGGCGTGATGATTGTGCCCATAAATCGATTATTATCGAATGAGTTAAGAAGGCAACCCTTCGAAAAATATAGTCTCTGAGATCTGTGCGTTCATATAGACATACAGAAGGAGAAACGAACAGAGGGACTGGGCTAGAACGACTCGGTTATTCTTTCTGATCAAGAATATATATACTTTATATGATCGAAGATGCCTCCCACACATATTTTCCATTCTGTCACCCTATAAAAATAAGAAAATACAAAATTTAATCGCCATAACTTACCCGGCACAACATAAACTCGGTCATCACCCAGTCAGCGTAGTGGCTATCATTGAGTATTTGCACCTTGATATCACCATAAAAGACCGGCACCGTATCGTTGGGCCAGTACTGATCGCACTTTTCGCGACCCTTCTCAAAGCAACGTGTCAACATGACAATGGCACGGGAATTGCTCTCCCAGCACATGCGCCAGAAATCATCGCGGGTGGAATGGAGTGGTCCCTGGGTGACAATGAACTCACGCGGGGAATTGTGGCCAGGCACATAATTGGCATTAATATAATCAGAGCCCTCATCATCATCGACGGGCTGGAGCTTGAAGCGTGAATGATCATAGGGTAGAATGTTGGTAAAACGATTCTTCGGACGATTACAGGGTAGATCGGCAAATGTACATGGCTGATCGCGACCCACATGCTTCAATTCCTCGAATTCTTCGCTAAAACGAAAGTCCGAATCGGCGGACATTAAGCGATAATGCTCTGCAAAGTTCTTAATCAATATCGGACGATTCTGTTCGATGACACTATCCGGCAAGGACATATTATCATTGGCCCTCGAATCCTTGGTCGTTTTGCGGCAATTGTTGCGACGCCTCTTGTAGAACATTAATGTTACCAATAGCACCAGAATGATGGTCATGGGTACGGTTATAGCCACAATTAGTGAGGTATTGTCTTGATCTGTGAAACGATTTAAATTTATTCAATTAGTAATTGTTAATAAATTTTTTGGTTAAATTCTTGTATGCCAAATTTTTGAGAGTATTAGATTTATATGTAAAATTGGTCTCTAAATTTGAAAATAAAATTCGAAAAATTTTTGATGTTAGATTTTCGCCTTTTTATAGTATACTAGTTTTCCCTGCGTGCGTTGCTACGCTCCCTTTCCAAAAAAAATTAAAATAAGAAACAAACTATTCATATTCCACAAAGTCACTGAGATTGTAGCCTGCTGCTCCAGCTAAGGTTTTTTATACAATTTTTAAATGCATTTTAAGAATTGTAGCCTACCGCTCCAGTTACGATTTGCATACGATTTTTAAATGCATTTTTCACACACTTTCCGATATATTTTTCAGAAATTTTTTTTAAAGTGTTCAGCTACGATATAATATGAAGCTATAGTAAAAATTTCAGGTTTCTAGCTTCTATCGTTTAACCTGCTCGTGAGTCGCCAATCAGTCAGTCAGTCATTCAGTCAGGGTAAACAGTTTTATATATATAGAAAAGTAAATTTATAAATATTTTCACTAATTCATTATATAACAATTTTTAACTTTTTAATAATATAAATAATAAACCATAAAAAAAAATGTTACCTATACCATCAACTAGTCATACAACATTTTTAAACTCGATTATTTGGAACTGAATTATTTTGCCATTAAGAAGTAATTTTTTTAAACTTGAATATTGATTTCTTATATTACTCTGTAGATCTTCAGATTTAATAATTCTTAAAAAACATAAAAGAAACTCTATAAATATTGTTTGATCAATATAGAAATTTGAATATTATTTGTGGGCAACTTTTTTTTAATTAATTATTATCTATATTTTTGTAACTGGGTTTATAAGACCGTTGTGATTTGTTTTAATAAATGTTTATTATTTATTAAAAATTGCTCTCCTAGACTAAATTTTGTATTTTATTGGGAAGTCTGTGAAAAATTAAATAGAAATTCGTGCAAAATATATGCAAACGAATTTAATCGAAAAATTTAATTCTCTCTGTAAGAAATGGGCATTTCCACAGAAAGGTATTATTTTATGGTACAGTCTTAAATACGGTTATTCCCTAAAAGTATTAAATATTACCTTTAGGGAATAATTCTTCAATGATCGGTTAATATTTTAAAGACTGCATGTCTGATTAGTAATCCGCCAAAAAATTACTTTTCTTCTTATTTTTACAGGTTCCCTAATAAAGGTACAAAATGCATCGAAGAGTAGAAGCACAATTTTTAATAAAAAAAATAATACATTTTTAATAAAAATCCAACACAAGGAACTTATTCACCCACTTGCTAAAATATAAATAAAAACAATTTAAAATTGATCCACAAAAATATACATAAAAATATGGAAATATTTTCGAGTTCGAGTAAACAATTTTTTTAGCAGCAAAATTGCAATTCGAAAATAAATTCAATATGCTCAATTTAGCATCTGAAAGATACATTAATAGAGCGTTAACCAAAATATCGTTCAATAAAATCTATAATTAAACAACATGTACATTTTTTTCAAAGAAATAGCAACCGATTTTACATATGTATATATAGTATAATCAGATATTTGGCATACAAAATGCTGTTGATTAAAACAAAATCTGTAAATCTCGTTCAAACAGCGCTTACCCGGTGAACTTAGCAGTTCTAGAAACAAAAGATGTTTATAGAACAAGGCAAGACATAGATTGTTATAAAGGTTATTTAGAAATATGATTGTTAGAATTATATTTTAATAAAATCTTAAATAAACTAATTGAAAAACACACCTGTTTGTATGGGAAAACTGTAGGCGGTATCCGTGAATTTGTCGGGTCCGGTAAAGGCGCGTACCTTAACGCGATATGTGGTGCCCGATTTGAGGGGTCCATTGCAGTAGCCAATTTTATGATTATCACAATTGTCGGTGCCAATGGTAAAGTCCTCAACCGAACGATTCTCAAAGGGATAATAAGGATCATTGGCCTGATAGGGCAACCAGACGCTATACGATTGCACATCCAACCAGCTGGGCATCTCCAGTCCTGAGGCATTCTTGGCATCATCCTCGGCCACAATAATCGTATACGAGCGCACCTGTCCATTCTGATCCGAGAAATAATTCTTACGGAAACGTATCTGTATCGTCGATGAGCTGCGATATACTTCAGTGGGCACCACCTGGGTGGCCGGACGTGGCGGTGGCAATATGGGCATTGTCTGTTTATATTCCCGTTCCGGTCCATAGCCAATTGCCGTCTTAGCTTGAATTTTAAAGACATAAGTCTCGCCTGGTTTCAGATTCTTGATAATGCCAAACGATTCATCGGAATCGAAATTCTGCATGCCCGCATCCGTCAGATTATTGATATTCGTATACGCAATCGAGAATTGTCTAATGACGCCATTGGCCTCACTCGAGGGCAGCGACCACTCAAAGTTGATCTCGCTGGGCTGGACATCCATCGGATGGAAGCGTTCGACACGTCCTGGCACCGCCTCATTGGTGGTAAAGCTGGCCGAGAGCGGTGCACTGCTTCGTAATACAGATGACTCTGTGCCGGATCGGACAACGACCGTAAAAGTATAATTCCGATGTGGTCGCAGCTCGCTAATTGTAATCTCATTCCGGGTGGTCATATTCTGTGCCAACAAATTGTCAGCCGTCAGATAGGCAATATCAAAATCATTATATTCGCCCTTGGGCAGATCCCAGCGTAGGGCGATTTCCGTATCTGTGATATTTGTGGCATGCAACTGTGTTATGGGCTCCGGATATAAGCGATCCTGTCGCTGTATGGGCAAACTGGCAACACCGCCGCTCACCGTCCATACGGTGATGTTATAGAGACGTCCCGGCACCAGACCCGTAAAGGTCACCTTACGATCCGTATCATTTGCCAGCTTCTCCTTATCCTTAATCTCGGCATCGCCCAGCGAAAAGCGATAGATATCGAATTTAGATGAGGATTGCGGTGTCGGTGTATAGCTCAATGTGATGGTATCACGTTCATCCTCCTTTTCCCCATTGGCCACCACCACATCCGACTGTATCAGTGGCATAGTCCTTGGAAAGAGACTGGTAATACCCGACAATATCCCATATGAGGTCGTCTGTATATCAAACTTGTACTGAAGTCCCGGCATTAAATCCCCAATGAGCACACGCACCGTGGACAGATCGTCTGCTGTGTGTAGAAGATATAATATAGTTAAATATGATTATATAATTTGATTACAGAAAATACGGATTATTTTCTTATTTTTAATCGATTAATTTCAAATTTTTAATCGAAAAAATCATAAACTAGGAGTAACTTTGTAAATTTAATCGATTAATTTCTTATTTTTAAACGAAAAAATCATAAACTTGAAGCAACTTTCATAATAAATCTTTTATAATTTCTATATTTTTGAATTTTATGCTTTATTACAATTAAAACGATTAATTTTCGATATTTTATAAATAAATCAGAAATGCTAATTATTTTTGAGTAGCAAAACTTTAATAAATGCCTTAAAGTAAAAGTTATGGCACCAAATTTCAACTAAATAAATTATTATTAAAAAAAGTGCAATAGCATATTTTTTTTTAAAAAAATAAACCAACAATTTTATTATCGATAATCCATCGATAAACTATATATTAAAGGAACCGTAAAAACACGATAAATCCTTTATGATTTTTAGATTTTAAAGTTAAATGCTGGTTTCAATATAACTATTATTATTCGAATTTTAAGAAATAAATCAAAAATATATAATATAACTATTATTATTCGAATTTTAATAAATATATCAGAATTTTGTCTATTTTTTGAGTTAAAGAAATTTAATTTGGGTCTAAACTATCGATAAGCGGAATTAAGTTTTTTTTTTTTTTAATTCTTACCATAAAAATCGTGTATTAATTTATGTATTTGTTTTTTATTAATAAAAATTCAAAATAGTTATTACCAAGAGTATAATAAGTTTATTTTTAATGAAAATCAAAAAATAATTTTCATTTTTAAAAATTCATAATTATTGCCTCGCAATTTTAATTTAAAAAATCAATGCAAATTCGGCTCTTGAATTAAACTCTCAAATCGCTATTAATTGCAACCCAGCTATGGCGTTTTTATAGCTAAATAAAGCAAGTTTGTTAATTATGCTCAAATAGGTAAAGCCAGGAAGATAAAAAAAAAAAAATTTATAAAAAAAAAAATTATAAAAAAAAATTAAAAAGAAAAAATTAAAAAAAAAACATTTTCTGGAAAGTTTTTTGAAGTGTTGAAAATATATTTTTTTAGGGTTTGTCTTGGTTCTTTTCTTAAGAAAAAATATCACTTTTATTTAGCTACAAAAAAAAACGCCATAAGAGAATTTTAAGTACTATTAAATCAAATTAATAACGAATTAATTTTGTGATTTAATTTATTACTCAAATTATTGTGAAATAAATCAAAATAAATACTCAAAAATATTTATAATAATTAATCAAAATTCGGCAAATAAAAGTTATATTCCAATTTATATAAAGAAACTCTAAATAATTATTGTCATGTGATTTTTGAAAATAAAACTCAATTGTTACGCTCTTTCCCTGTTATGTCAAGTTAAGTTCAAGGATTGAGACATGCTATCTCATCCTTATTAGTGCTAGCCCTTACCTGACTTATTTTCGGAGACATTTTTGGTCTGGACACGACTGGGATTATCGCTGGGCCACCATTTCAATATATAGGACTCGACGCGTCCCTCTGGCTTGGGCCATTCCAATGTAATATTCCTGGAGTCAACCAATTGTATGATATTGGAGACAGGATTTGGCGGCACTGTTGTATTGACCTCCTGGGGATTTGGACTCTCAACGCCAAAGCTAACCGTATTCACTTGTATCGTATATTTCTCGCCCTTTGTCATATCCGTAATATCCGCCTCCGTTGAACGGACACTGGGCAAACGGACCCACTGCTGTTCACTGTCCGTGCGATACCGTATCGAATATTCCGAGAAATCGCCACTCTCCGGTGGCGACCAATGAACCAGCACCGAATTACTGCGCACCGTTTCAATGGTCATATTTCTGGGTGGATTGGGAACTGCAATCGAAATGTTATAATATTATAATTTATTTTTCTTTTATTTTTAATGAATTTACTTACAAACTGCTTGGAAGTAGGCATGAGGTTCGCTGCGCAGCTCGTGACTGACGGCAAAGACCTTGAGCTCATAGCCAGCACCAGGCTGTAGATTCTTGATGACCAAACGGGATTCCTTGGTAATGAGAGTGCGCACCTCGCTGGTACCATTGCGGGAATAGAGTATCTCATATTGTTCCTGCTTTGAGTTGACATCGCTCTTCCAGCTAATATTTAGGCCCATGCGTATACTCTTCAAATCCTCAATGATGGGCGATGAGGGACGTGTTACCACAAATATGCTCGTCTCATTCGATTCCATTTTCTTGGACACAGCCTGCACAGAAAGCGAATAATTGCGTCCTGGCAATAGACTCTCCAGCGTAAAGCGTGTTCGATCTGTGGTTAATGTGCTCGTATCGCCATTGAATGTCTCCAGTTCATGATAACTAAATCGGGGATCATAAATAGGTAATATGAGTTATAAAAAATCAAAGCTCATAAAAATTAACTAGATGGGAAAATCTTAGATATACTAATTTAGGATGCAATATCTTGGAAACAGAATAAACTCTTATTTTCATAATTTTGTCTCGAAATGTGTAAAGCATAGAAGAAGACATCTCTGACCCCATAAAGTATATATATTCTTAATCAGGACGATGAGCTGAGTCAATATAGTCATGTTCGTCTGTGTGTCTATTTCGATGTTTACTTTTTGTCTTTATCTTTGATCTATCTTGATGAAACTTGGTACAAATGAAGCTTGATAATGTATGTACCTTGAATGTAAAAATCGGCTCGATCGTACCACTATATCATATAGCTGCCAGAGAAACGTTCAGTGCAAAAAATTGTTTTTCAAGTTATCAAAACCAAACTTTGTATAGTGATGTATTATAATCTAGTCAATCCGACCAAGTTTTAACAAAATCGGGCTACTATATCTTATAACTTTCATAGAATCAAATCGTTTGAAAAGTTCTTGTATGAAAAACATTTTTTGTTTTTCAAGATATCGAAAACAAACTCAACAGTTCAATGTAGAATTATGATTTGTACAATCTGACAAAATTTGATCAAAATCGGATCACTATCTTATATAGCTTTTATAGGAACAAACAATTGATTGCATAATGAGTTCTTATGGGCAAAACTTTTTTGATTTTCAAAATATCAGAATCAAACTCATTATATTGATATAGAAATTTATTGTGAACTATCTGATAAAGTTCGAATAAAATTGGGCTACTATATCATATAGCTGCCTAAGGAACAATTGGTTAAGTATTCAGAATTTTCTTGGAATACCATTGCAAGGGTATATAGCTTCGGCGTTTCAAAGATGACAGTTTTTATTCTTATTTTGATTTATTAAATTGAAAAATAATTTTTTTTTAAACAAAAACTTAATTTTTTTTATAATAGGAATTATTTTAAAATTTTTTGTTAAAAATCATCTTTTTTAATATATATATAAAATAAAAAATTTAATTATTTTTAAATTTTTATTAAAAAAAATTAAGATTAAAATGGAATGTAAATATCTTTGGGAATCAGGTATTGGGATAAATTGAAATTTTTATATTAAATAAATTCAAAATATTATTAATAATGTTAAATATATATATTTTAATATATAAATATTATATATTGCGATAAATTGAAAATTATATTTAAAAAATTGTAAAAAAAATAATTTTTTTCCCATATTTTGAGGATCCTTAGTATTGGGCCCTTTAAGGACATGTAATGTATCATATGAAAGGAATTGAGCCACACATCGTAAATGTTTTTAAATTTTGTTAATAGAACACCTGGTTTCAAAGATATTTACATTTGATTTTAATTTTAATTTTTGTAATAAAAATTGAAAAATAATTTGAATATTTTTTTTTTTTAATAAAAATTTAAAAATCATTTTTATCTTTATTTTTATAAAAAAAATTGAAACATTATTAAATTTTTTATTTTTTCATAAAAATTCAAAAATAATTTTTATCTTGATTTTTATGATAAAAATGTAAAAATAATCTTTATTTTAAAATTAGAGTTATTTCTAAATACTCTGATAAAAATCATCAAATAATTTTTATTTCATAATTTTTCCAGTTTTAATTTTAAACTTTTTTTTCATTTTTATAGCAAACTTTTGACTTACACAATGCGATACTCATCCTGAGTACTCGCTGCATCCGCTTCCCAGGTGATGATCATTGTATTCGTTTTGTCATCGCTGAAGCTACGCAAATTGCGTACGGGCAGGGGACGTAGGGTAACATCGCCCGTGGCTGGCCAGGAGGTTACCTTGCCGGATACGGTCTTAACAATCACATTGAATGTTTTGCCCGGCTCGGCAATGTCACGGAAATCAAAATATGCAATCGGTTCATTGCTGCGTGCCACTGTCGATTGGCGACGTGTCGTTGCCACGGATACTTGATATTTGTCAAATTCGGAAACGCCCTTGGGCGCCTCCCAGAGCACCCGGAATGAATTCGATGTTATATAATCCTTGTCGAATGTGACATTCAATGGACGCAGCGGCACTGTGCGATATTGTGCTGTCGTTGGCAAGGATATCTCATCCTCGGACATTGTTTGCACCGATATATTATAGGCACGACCCGGCACCAAGCCTTTGAATGCCGCCTGCGCCGGGCCAGGTGGTTCGCCCTCCTTTTCCACATACAGCACACTGCCATTGGCATCGGGCGGCTCTATTGATACCCTGTAATGGGTATATATGCCAGCCGGATATGGCGGTTGCCACAGCACCAAAAGCGTTGTCTCATTACGGAACCACACTATGAATTTTCCCGGCGTATTGGGCTCTATTTAAAACCGGAAACAAAGAAACAGCATTAGAAAAAAATAATCAAAAAATAAAAGTGAGAGCGAGCCTTTTATTAAATATTAAATTAACTATTTGTTAATATATATATTATATTATTATATATATGTATATATTTTATTTATGCTAAAAGTTAGTTATATTAACTCTACTATATACATATGTATGTAATTATTATTCATGTATATGCAAAAAAATAAATACAAATAAAACATTTAAATATTAATTCTGATTAACAATGTAAATAATTATTTTGTATTTTATAGCAATTATTATAATTATAATTATTGTTTAATCGTTTTAATTGATTATTTTTAATACAAAATAATATATATAATTACACTACAAAATAATTTCAACAATGCTACGATCCATCTAACATCTATAATATTTTTCAAAGTCTACATATTTATTTATCGATTTTGAAAAAAAAAAAACAAAAATACAATTTAAGAAATATACGAAAAACTAGGACAAAATTTCGTTGGCTGTCAGATGTGCGGAATATAAATTAAATACACAAATATTAAAAAAAAGAAAACGAAAATTATAATAAATAAATAAAAATAAATATTTATGGTTTTATTATAATTGTTACAAGACTTTTCTTTAACAGAACTATATAAAATAAATTTATTTAAAGTGTTTATTTTTATTTTTCTACTTTGTTTTATTTTTACAATAATTTAAATGAAATACAATAATATAATAATCTTTTGAAATATCAATTAATTGAATTTCTTTAACGCGATTTGAGTTTTTTAAAAATATCGATAATAGCTTAAATATATATAAATATAAATAAATGTACATACATTTGTTTTTATATAGTATAAAAAAATACGAGTACATATTGCTTTGTAAAATATTTTTCTGCGCTTGAATTTTTTGGTTCAGTATTTTTGCTTTCTCTGTATTTATGAAAATTCTTTTCCGATTCTTTTCTCTTCTATATAACACTTTTCCCGAAATCCTATTTTTAAAAGGTTGTGAGACTTCTCAAAAAATTGTCTTATTTTATTTTCTTTTATTTTTCTTTCTTGTTAGATTAAATATGCAACTTCTTCTTATAAATATATTTTTTTTTTCAGCGTCTAAACGATTTGTTATTAAGTTCATTTTTTATCTAAAATTTAAGCTATAAAAATAGGATTATTTTTAATGTTTAATAAAAGTAGTTTTGTCTATTTTAGATTTTCACTGAATTCCAGAAAATTCGGAATAATATTTTGCTTAGTTATGTTAGTGCATCAAATCTTTTTTAGAGTTGTAAGAAATTTTTAACTGATACTGTCAAAATATCTATTGATTTTACTAGAAATTTGCGTAAATAAAAATATAAAATATTTGAAAATATATATTATAAATATAAATAAAATAATATAAAAATATAAACCAGAATATTTCTTCTATTAATCTGAATTTTCATTTCATAAATTTTTAAAAATTTTTTTTACTTGATATCTAGGTAAATAGACAGTAAAAATGTAAAATATTAAAACAAAATTTATTTTTTTATTAAACTGTATATGGGCATTTTCATTGTGGCGTTACGTGACAGTCGTGCGCCCAAACGCGAAAAAAGCTAGAAAAAATTCAAATTTAAAAAAAAAAAATTTGTATATCTATAATAATTAAAGTTAAAATAAAGTATTGGGTGACTTCTAATTTTTTTGTCGTGGTGGACTTTTTTGTGAAAATGAAAATTTCTCTAAATTTACTTTTTCAATTTATTTTCAATAAAACGAAATTTCTTGAATTTCAAAAATAAATACAAATATTTACATTATTTCTACTTAACTTTACAAAACTCTACAACTCAAATTCATAGCAAAAACATGAAAATCAAACCCACTGTACTATGTGAGAGAGTACAAAGGGAACCCTTGATTATAGGCATGCTTACAATACATACAAAGTATGTAGTATTAGCATGTATATATGTACAAAGTGTGTAATCGCACTTTGTTGTGGTCTGAAATGCAAATTTCAAGCAGAATGTTGATTGATGGGGCCAGGGGAAAGTGTATGCAGAGGTGGGTATTTGTAATTTTGGCTAGTAAAACTGAAATTTGGAACGTTGCCAAAAGGTCGGTCAAGTTGCAAGTTGGGTGTTAAGGGTGGGGTGGGGCGACTGCTAGGTCAGGGTTGTGGTGCAGTTCTTAAAGTTAAGTTAGGGGTTTTTTTTTTAGAGTGGCAATACTTTAAAGCATATTTCTTTACATGCAACGCAGAGAAAACAAACCCAAGTATATTAATTTACATTACCTCTTAAGATTTTAATGTCCAACAATTCTTTATGCCGCGTCCTTCGACCTTTTATTTTATGTGTTTTTAGATTTTTAGTTACAATTATTTGAAAGCACAAAAGTTAATTGGGGTAGAGAGCAGAATAATATTGTTTTTTGTTTTGTTTTAGTAACACGTTTGTACCAACACCACCATAATAATAATAATAAAATATATAGATTTATTTTTATAAAACCACAAAAACTCACTTGTCGTAAAATTGCGACTTGTATAGGCAACAGATTCCTTGCCATCGTATATGGTATAGGCCTGAACCTGATATGTGGAGCCTGGTGATAGTTCCTTTACACTATGCTGGAATGTATTGTCGTTGACCTGAAATGTGCGATTATAGCTATTCGATGCCTCCGCCAGGCCCAGAACTTTGATCTTAAATGCCGTATAGCTGCCCTGTTTGGGCGGTGACCATAATATGATCGCATTCTTACCGCTGCGTACCTGCACAGACAAATTTGAGGGTGGATCGGGCGCTGAAAGAAATAAAATTGTAAATATTATTAAAAAAATTTACATAAATAAAACAAAAAAAAAATTCGTTGCATCGGCCGGGAATCGAACCCGGGCCGCCCGCGTGGCAGGCGAGCATTCTACCACTGAACCACCGATGCTTATTGTAAAGCATATCGTTGACACGCACCTACATCAAAGCTCAACTCTCTCGCTCTCTCTCTCTTTCTCAATCGATCATGTGTCTATTTTTAGCTACGCCATTGTTAAGTGCTCTATTTGCTTTTGCTGCTGCGCGACGGATTGCTTGTTGTTTTCCTGTATTGTCAATCGGCAATTTTTCACTTTCTTTTCTTTTAATTAAATTTTTGGTTGTTTTTTTTTTGTTGGCGATGTTAGACAGCCAGAGTGAGTAACAAAGCGCATGCTTATGTGCAAACAAATTAAGTTAACAGCATTTGAGTAAATGAAAACAAGGTAAAGTCACAACAATGGCGGCGTTACACACACATTAATTAACATAAATTTAGCTCTTTAAGTAACTTCTATTTTGGTCAACTGCAGTAGAGGGTGCGTTCTTCAGTGAACATTTTTATATAGGCTTTACATATTTACCTATGTGTGTAGTTTACACTATGTACACAGGCTCAGTAAATTCCTAAGAGACCTTTGGGTTATTTATAGGCACAGGTGTTGTCTGTTCACCCACTACACTTTTTATTACCTCGCAAAAAAAACAACAACATGGTAGTTCGGTATAAAAAAAAATATCGTTTGCATCGGCCGGGAATCGAACCCGGGCCGCCCGCGTGGCAGGCGAGCATTCTACCACTGAACCACCGATGCTTACGAAAATTTGCATGGCCAGCAGGAGACATAGGGAAAGCTCATCTCTCCAGTATCTATATACGCATGTATGTGTGTATTTATTACGAACTGTGCCCAAAAATGATAAGATAATAATAAAATAATGGCTCAGATTCTCCTATAGCACTAAATCACAAATAAAATTGCATTTTTACTCATGCCAAAAATAAAAATCATAACTTAATACTGTGTCTATGGTTTTTTTTTATCGATTTGCGGGTGTGAGAAGGGTGTATCGCAAATTTAAAATAACCTTTATCTGCATATGGTATACAGGAGCCTACATACCAAATTTAATATCTCTAGCTTCTATAGTCCCTCAGATCTGTGCGTTATATCTGTATGATATATCCAATAGTTTGCGTCTTACTTCTGGATTAACTTTAGCTTTTTGGAAAGTAATATATTGTCTATGTAGCTCAAATTAACTTTACATATACATCAGCAGCAGTTAATTTATTTTTAGACTTCATGATGAAACAATAAATGCAAAAGTTTTTTTTTGACAAGTTGCTTTTCGAAATTATCGATAACTATACTGCGTTAGCGTCAACAATTTGTTAAAAAGTCTCAAATGCTGTTTCCATATGAGTTTAGCGTCAAATCAAGCAGTGCAATTCAGAACATCAAGCAGTTTAACGGGCATTGCTTTCATGAGCAGAGCGGTGCATAAACCCCATTTTTTTTTATTGCGATTGTTATGAAATTAGCACTGTTTTATGACCTGATTTTACCCATTTTAATAGGTGTAAAAATACTATCAAGCTTATTTTTTGATATATAAGCTACTAGCTCATCACGGCGTGCGTTGCTACGTCCCATTCGCGCTCAAAAAACAGAAAAAAAAAAAAAATACAAATCTATCATGTTCTCCAATGTCAAGTTTATTGTAGTCTGCTAAGCCAACTGATTTGCTTCACCTGAGATTTTTAAACAATTTTGAAATGCATTTTCTACCCACTTCCTAATAAATTTTTAATAAAATTTTTTCAAAGTGTCGGTCTACAATATAATAGAAAGCTACAGTAAAAATTGTAGGTTTCTAGCTTCTACCGTTTGGTCTGCTCGTGAGTCGTCAATCAGTCAGTCAGTCAGGTTGAACGGTTTTATATAAATAGATAAAACTTATTTTAAAGCTAAAACAGAGATCAACAGAGCTAAGACTTTTAGATTTAATGATTGTTCCACAACAATGAAGAAACTAGAAAATAAACTAGTTATTAGACTATTATATCATTTAGCGATTAGTATAAAAAGATAAAATATTTGTGAAATTGACTCGTAAGCGAAACTCTAATTGAGTTAAGTTCAATTTATTTTCATTTTAATCTTCACTTTTTATGGATTGTTTCAAAAACTTACCCGTTGTAATGGTCACCGTCCATGTAAGCCAATCGTGATGCGTAAAATTTGTATAATATAGCCAAAAATTGTATTTAGTGCCGGGCAGGGCTCTGGAGAATTGTATCTCATCGCCAATATCCCGTGAGGCAATTGTTGTATTTGGCTCCGGATAGCCAAATGGCGGACTATAGTCCAAACGATATGAGGCACCATCGTCCAGTCCCGGATTGTTTGGTATGCTAATGGCTAGATCGGCGCCATGCGTATACTGTAAAATGATAAATAGGAAAGATATACATTATATATTATATATATTTATTCACAGTAAATATCTATGTAAAAATGTGTGGCAGAGGCGTGTGGCAGAGGACAACAAAAAGTGCAATGACATTTACATAATGGCAACAAAAGTAACAACTGACAATAAAATGGCGCACGGCCGTTGGGTGCTGTTGATGATGTCCTTGTTGTTGTCCTTCTGCTGTTGCCAGACGCCAAATATTAACACCGCAAACAATGAGCTCTCTCGCTCGCTGCCAACTGTCGCGAATTAAAAATGAAAAAAAAAAATAAATAAAAAAATAAAACAGAAAGAAAATACAGAAATAATGGATTTGCCAGGCTTTTGGCAGACATGGCAGCGCCCAGTTGAGGCCCACATATTTAAAAGGATTACAACGAGTCCTGGCAATACGTGCGCATATGCTGAAGCCTCTTATGAGTCCTTTGCCGCCCGCAATTATGCAAAATATTCCAAATTAAAATATTTTTCTGGCATTGTTTTTAGGTTTATTGCGCATATAGAAACTAAATATTTAGTTGCTGTTTTTGTTGTAGTTTGGTATAAATATTTGGGGGTTTTTTTTTATTCCGGCTGGAAAGCTTTGCTGATCCAACAAAAAAAAATTAATTTTTTTTTTTTTTTTTTTAGTTTTTTTTATGTTAAAAGAAAGCTTTATTAAAAAATTTCCACTCTGCATACTTCATGTTCTATTGATGAGAGCATGAGCGCGAGCATTTTTTACGCAAAACTATCGCAAACATTAATTTATCGATAATATCGATTACCAATGACAAATTAAATAAAGTTTAATGTCGTTAAATTGAGAGATTACAAAAGAATTAAGAATGGGATTATAATTTTTAAGAGGAATCATATTAATATTAAAACTTTTATAATTGTGACTATATGAAACAATTTATCAGATAGCTAACTAATTCAATAACAGGTTTATTTCTGTATAATTTGCTTACATTTTTAAACAAAATTTTAATACCTTAAATTCATAAAAAAAAATGTAAATAAATATTTCATTAAAATTTTTAACAAAAGAAAATATTTTAGCTTGAAAGAAAGCTCTTCAATCTTTTAATCATATTAATAATGTCCAATAAATTCATAAATAAAATTATAATAAATATTTTATTAAAATTTATAGTTAAAGAAAATATTTCATTTTGAAAGAGAACTCTTAAAACTTTTAATCATATAAATAATGTCCATTATAATGGAAAATTATCGACACTAATATCAATTAATCAGCATATGAATTTTAAATAATTTTGATTAATTTTAAGCTGAATTAAATATCAAATTACGGGCTACAATTTATTTAAAGTACATAATTTTACATTAAATATTTTACATTAAAATAACAAACAAGAACAACAATTATTTATGTAAATTGAAGCTCATGTTTGTGGAATTAATACCAGAAAAAAAAACGAAGCGAAAGGCAAAACGTGGCGAATTTCATTTGTTAAATTGAATTATTACTGTTTGCTCGTACTATACAGCAATTTAATCAAATAAACAAACGTGCTGGGCAAAAATACAAAAAAAAAATATAAATAAAAAACGAAACATGCACTCACTTAAGCTCATAAATTCAAAATGTTTACAAACACACAAAATGGCGCATGAACCACTGAAAATGTTGACAAAATGGCGTACAAAATGGCGCCGCGCAAACGGAAGTGTAGAGCAAAAAAAAATAATAAAACGCGACGCGTTGAAATGATTGATGAGAGTGGCTTTTTCAAAAGGACAAAATGCAAATAAAAATAAAAAAAAAAAACATTTATTTACACATGTTTCTGCGTAGAGCTTGTCAGCAAAAAGATAATATTTTGATTTCACGATAACAAGAAATGGTCATCAAAAGCTTAGATAATATAAAATAAATGTTACAAGTTCTTAAGGATCGGTTTTTTTGACTGATCTTGCAATATTTGAGCATATTTATTTAATTTTAATTATTGTACATTTGACTTTAAATCAGGGATGTCAAATAAGAATTGAGTTCAAAAAAACCAAACCTGAAAAAATTTTCTAGATTAATGGAAAAATCGTAAATATACTTATTCAGGATGCAGTATCCTGCAAACCGGGTAAATTTTTATTTTCTATATTTATTAAAAATTACATTTTAGCTTGTATTTTTCGTTCAAAAAATAATAAAATTGTAAAATAATTATCCAATTAATAATCCAATTTTTATTTTAAATATTTAAAATACAAGTTGATTTTGAAGATCTTCTAAACCAAGCTGTGTAAGTTTAAATGATCTTAATCTCAATACCATTCCATGAATATGTCAATTTTGAAGTACAAAAATTTAGAAAAAAAAAGTTGCCAAGTAATTTTTATATCCATTTTTTTTTTGGATCAAAAAAATATTTATTGGAAATTTCAATAAAAAAAAAAATTTATAGATAATTCTTACTCATAATTTTTGTACATAAAAATTATAAGAGTTGCGATCCCTCGTTTTTATAAATCATGATATTAAACTACGCATAAGCCAAGCATTTAGGGTTGTTTGAGTTTTTATAGTTCATGTTACATTAGATCACGTATTCACTTGTTAAATTTAGTGCAGGACTAAGTGACAAAATTTATAGTTATATTTCTATAAAACAAGCCTAGAGTTTATATTTGTATACCTAGTTATATTGGCAACACTAATGAAGTCATTATAAATTACTAAAAAAAGTAAACAATGCAGAAACAAAATGTTGTTTTATATTTAAAAAGTGTTTAATAATTTTCTATATTAAAAATGATCCTGTACAAATAACAGCCAGGGCTACTGATATTGTAGCCCGTAATATTATTAAAAACATAAACATAAATGAATAAAATACAGTCGACGCTCGCAAATTGAAACCACTTTGTTTTTAAGGTATTTTTTTAAATTTCTGAAATATTTTAATTTATGAGCAAATGCAACAAATTTACTGTAAAAAGATGCAATAAAAATCATATTTTTTAGTTAATTTTATTAATAAAAAAAAAAAACCAAACATGCGGTTATAGTGTATATTATAAGTTCTTTTTTTTATAAAAAATATATGTATACATTCAATTAAAAATAGATGTAAAAAGACAAAACATAAGGATTAACTTCAATTGCATAAAATGCATTTTTCCATTTAAATTTATTTATTTATTTTTCCATTTAAAATTAAAAAATTTACATTTATTCAATAAAAATTTAAACTAGTTTATTATAATTCCTAATTCTCATTTCTGGAAATTTTAATTACTACTGAAGGTCTAATTTATGAGCATCGATTGTATTAAGAATTATGCTTTTATATGTTTTTCATTTTTTAAATATTTTCTAGGAGTTTTGGAGAAAAGATTTCGCAATAAAAATTTTTTGAAATTGATAATTATGTATTGTCGACTTTCTTTTTTTTTTTTTAGAAATATTTAATTTTTAATTTTATAAATGGCTATTGATTCTTTTAAACTAAATGCTAAGCGTTTCTGTTAGGTTCGATATATTGTAATATTTTTTGGAATAATAGGAATTATAAGAAATATATATAAATATATATACAAATTTGTACATTTTTCATAATCGCGTTGACTGACTTAATCAGTTGGTCAATCTAGTCTGTCCATCCATTAGACAATTATTTAGCTAATTACTTACTCCACATAGCTCATTCATATGGAACAGGCAATAAATTAAAGATATTTGCAATTATAATTATTTATTTCTTCTTTTATTTATAGCGCCTGTGTTGACACATAATCAATTACTACTTTATGTGCAATGTTGCACATTTTTTTAAAAATTTTTTCTACTACTATTTCAATTTTACTTTTTCGCAACATTTTTTAGTAACAAGTTTTGTTTTTTTGTTGAACTGGGCGGCAATTACAATTGCAATTTATGTTGCGCTTTCGCTTCATTTTACTGCTTACACATCTACACACACACACACATACACACACGCGCGCGCTCACACAAATAAGTGGGTAAAGCAAAAGTAGCAATAAAAAGAAGAAGAACTTTAAGGCGCCGCAGATTTGATACTCTTAACAAAAATATGCAAATATCAAGTAGAGATAAAAACAATATTAAATTTTTATATTTTTTTATTAAAGCAAGAGAATTTTTAATTAATTGCAACTTTATGATAATTAAAACAATTAAACCAGTTTTTTTTTATTTATTTTTTTTGTTGGCAACAAATTTAAACATTTAAATATTTTTTCTAAAATTGAGAGCGTATAGAAGAAGAGTATATCGTTTGATCGACTTGGCTTTTAGTGCGTTTAAAAACGCCTTTATTCATATTGTTACATATTTGCTAATAAAATCATAGCAACTCTTTTTGTTTGTGGTATACAAATTAAATGTAATCTAGCTGTAAAGCGTGTGATAAGCAAGCGGGCATCTGTTGAGCGCTCTCTCGCTCTTTGTCTTTTTTCTTCTTCTCTCTCTTCTTTCAGCTATTCACTCCACTCCCTCTTCTACTCGCAAAGCGTTTGTTACATAATTTGTGCGTTTCTTTCTTTCTTTTTTTTTCTTTTTTGCTTGTTTTGTTTCATGTTTCGCTTTGGGGCATTACATGATGCTCGGGTTTCTTTTTGTTTTCTTTTTTTTTTGGTTACTCTCGACATTAGTTATTGACCTCTGGTATGCCTAATTATAGTATAAGTAACTAATGATGAAGATAAAAATTGCATAATGCAATATCATTATTTTGTGCAAAAGAAACTCAAAACAAAAGCCATTCTCTCTCACTGAAAACTCAATTTTTTTTATGCTCAATTTCGAGTTTGAGTGTCGGCAATAATTAACACTCGATTGCCAACTATTGGCAACTCATTAAAGCCACTCCAAAATGGCCAACTTTAAGCAAGCTCAACAATTAATGGCAAAAATATATATCGAGCTTAAAAAAAAATGTATAAATAACAATAACATTAATCACAATTAATAACAAAGTTGGCGAACAACCTTCGCATTTGGTTTTCGCTTTGGCTTTGGCTTTGACTTGTCCAGGGTCAGAGCGATGTTTATCGTGGTAGAGGGAGAGAGAGAGAGAGAGGGGGAGAGATGGAAAGAGAGAGGGGTAAAGAAAAGGGGGAAAATATAATGACAGAAATGTGACTCTATCATCATCAATTTCTTTTTATTAATGTTCGGTGTTAAGAAAAGTTTAAAAACATAATATCGATAGTATCGATATATATTTAACGAGTAAGCGAAACAGAGAGAGGAAGAGAAAGAGAGAGAAAGACAGAGAGAGAGAGAGAGAGAGAGAGAGAGAGAAAGAGAGAGAGAGATAGAGAGTGATAGAGGGTTTGGGGGAGAGAGAATGAGAGAACTGTGTTCTATTCTATGTGAAAAGGTAAAAATAAAACATGATATCGATAGTATTGATATATATTTATCACGTACACATCTCTATATATCGATAGTATCGATTTATATGTATCACGTACAAATCTCAAGATATCGATAGTATCAATATATTCTTATCAAGTAAGCAATGTGGTAAAATGTAGAATAAAGCTAAACAGAAATAGTTAAAGTCTTATTAACAACGTTTTCTCGTAAAGAATTTAATTTAAAATGTGTTATCGATAATATCGATATTGCGCGCTTGTCTATCATAAACGATTATACTTTAAACTCTAGCAAAAAACAAAAAAAAATCTGAATTTGTATAAAAAAAATGTATTAATTTTTAAATAATATCATTTAAAAATAATGTTGCAACTAAAGTGGAAATATATATTAAATAATATATATAAAAAAAATAAATAAAAATACAAATATTTATTTTTATTTTTTATTTGTTTTTTTTTAATTTTATATTTTTTTTTTTTGTTTTCACCGTAATATTGCTTTTTCGTCAACAATTATTGCATATATTTAATTTCTTGAATATTGAAATTAAGTCAATTTACTTGTTTATAATTATCCGAAAATCTAGTTTTTATTTTTTTTTTTCTTAGAATTAGTTGACAACATTAATTTAAGATATATTTTTTAACTCATGAACAAAACCCATATTCAATAAGAGAGAAATTAACTTATTTCGCATTCATATGTATATATGTATGTTTATTTTCGTACGTATATATATTTATATATTTTTTTAAGTAGCCGCAGCAAATATTTGGCATTTCTTATAGCCATATATATGTACCATATATAAACAAACCTATGCATATAAATATAAATATTATTTTTTTAAGCCAAAGGCAAGCATGAACTTCAACTTTAGCTGCAGATGGTGATAGCCAAGGCAAACAAAAGCCCAAAACAAAAGCAAATAAATAAACAAACTGACATGTCAGTTTGTATATACTCTGTATATATATACATAAGTATGTATGTGTGTATATATGCCAAAGTAAATAAACAAACAACAATGGGCAAACATTATTTAAATAATTAAAGCTAGTAGTCAGAGTCAACCAAATTTATCCACTTAACCAGAAATCTGTCATATTTCCAAACAAAAAAAAAAAAAAAATAAATAAAATGTTATAAGTTTTATCAATTTGTCAAAAAGTAAATACGATGTGTGGCATTATAAATCGAGTTAAGACTTAAAAATGAGTACACTTTATTTTAATATTCAAATTTGTTAGCTAGATTTAAAAACACTTGTATATTTTAAGTAATTTAAAATTATTTTTTATAAAGCATTCATAAATCATAATTATGTTGAGAAAGTAAAGAATAATCAGTATTTTTTTTTAAATTTAAAAATACTCTAAAAAGTATGCTATATTTAATCTGACAATAGTCCTACTATAAATTAAGTGCTAAACAATCAAAAAAATTATTTATAAAACTTAAAATGAAATCATTTTTTGCGCACTTAATCGTTGAATTTTTGATTAATTGAGCCACAAAAAGAAAAAAAAATTGTTTATGATTTCTTGTTTTTAAATTCACAAATAATTTTTTAAAGAACCTAATCAATTCAAGATCAAGTTGGTAAACTTGAAATAGATCATATTTTGCATAGTCTATCATTGAAAAGCTACTTTATTAAAATTTATGGTTCGCTTAAGCTAATCTCTTGGGATTTTTAACAACACTTAATCATATTTAATTTTATTTATTTTATTTTAATTTATTTATTTTTTTTTTTTTGGCTCTAGACAACCCTTTTTTCTTGTTAGTGCAACTGTTTCAACTGCTTCTTCTTTTTTTTCTTTATTTCTATGCAGTCATCTACCTCACCCTGCACTTGACTTTTCGATGGGGTCGCTATGTTGGCTACTTGACCAAAAGGCAAACGGGCAATTAGCATAAAGTGCCGCACGGACTGACAGTCTGTGTATGTATGTTTGTATGTATGTATGTATGTATATGTAGAGTAGTTGTTGTTCTTGTTGTTAGTTAGTTTTTTGCTGTGTTCAAGTGTGAAAAGTTAGCTGCAAGTTTCAGGTTGACTGCCTTGACGATGATGACGGCAACGTCGACGACGACGGCGACGTCGAATGCAAAGCGCAGCGTCGAATAATAAGTGAGTGAGTAACTGACTCAATGAGTGACTGAATGAGTCAGACTATGTAAGTAAGCGCAGTTCAGTCTGCTAGTATGTATGTGTACCTGTACAGGTTACATATTTGTGCATTGCGTGTTTGCTTGGGAACACCCAAAACCCATGCCGAAGTCACACAGTTACACATAAAGCAACACAGTTACACATACAAACACACGTACACACACCCAACCAATTCAATTCAGTGCACAGCCCTTGGTTAATTTATGTTCATTTATTTAGTTTTTGTCTCTCTTTCCATAGCTGCCGCTGCCGCAGTCGCGCGCGCCCCTGGCGTTGCTGCGCTGCTACTGCCGTTGTTGTTGTTGTTGTTTTGCTACTGTTACTGCTGCTTATTGCTTTATGCCATTCCCATTCCCATTCCACCTTCACTTTTCAATTTTTTTTTTTTGGCATGCACTTCACGTCTCTCATTCGCGTTGCCGTCCGCCCGCAACAGAGCTTAGTTAAGTTGAGCGCGTCTGTTAAGTTGCAGCGCTTTCGCTCATTGTATTTCCCTCTCGCTTATGCATTCGGTAATTCACTCTCAGCTGATGACTTGCTAAATTTATATTTATGTTTGTATGTGTGTGTGCATGCGTGACTAGAATTGTTGTTTGTTTGATTTGTTGTTGTTGTTGTTGTCATAACAGCGCCTAGTTATCGGTTAAACAGCAATAACAACGCGCATAAGAAAAGTGCGATAAAATAGCAATAACAACCACAACAACAATTACTTTAAAGACAGTCGCACAGCAACAACAACAACATCAGACACTAACAACAGGAAGCTTAAATTAAAATGAATTTGTCTGCGGCCGCCGGCTTTGTGCGCTCTCTCGCTCTCTCACACACTCGCTCTCTTTCTGTCTGTCTGTCTGTCTATCACTTGATCTCTGCATGTGTCACATGAGGTGAGTTTAAAAGCTAAAAGAAAAGCTCAAAAGACGAGACTTGAATTATTAAAAGCTTAGCTATAAATTACACTAAGAAAAATACAGGACAATAGGAACGTTATTCATATTGAATTAACGGGTTTATTAAGACCGCCGTTTTTTATTAAAAACGCTTTCAAATATTTAATATGAAATAATAAGCAATTAAGATCACTTAATTCAAGAATATTCTGTCTCATTTTAAAAATTTTCTTTAATTTTATATAAACAATTTTTTTTGTGCTTAATGTGAGAATATTTCTTATTATATGCACTTACTTGATTTTAGTATACAAAATTTTTCTTTTACAAAAATATTACAAAAAAAAATTGTAATGTAGCGAAATCCCTGTTTTATTGCTGATTGTAAAAGCGGTAAGGAATTATAAAAGTACGGGCGTAAAAAAATAGCGTCTGCAAGTATGCAATACTTTGTAATCCTTTTTCTTTTATGGAAAAATTTGAATTTTTTTTTTTTATTCTCAGAGTATAAATTAAGAACCAGCATTTTTTTTTTTAACAAGGATTAATTGAGTAGTAAATATAATAAATGGCGTAGTAGTAAATAAATGAATAAATAATAAATAAGTAGTAAATATAATAAATGGCAATCGATTTTTTTTTTCATTTTTAAACCACATTTTTTGCTTAGTGTAGCTCCTATGAGCATGTGCTTTATTGAGATTAATAATTATAATTTATTTTTTTGATTGAAAAAACTACAATAACAAATCAATTATCTTAACAAATAATAAAAATTAAGGTGTGGCATAAGAAAATTGAATTTTGTGTACACACACACACACACTCAGACAGGATATGTCAATACAGTTGCGGTATTTGTAAATTGCCTCAAGCTATTCAGAAGGTTTTGCTATAAACTATAGAAGGAGAAAACTGGGTAGGCAATTTATCGTATATGTACATACATACAAACATACATACAAACATACATACATACATTACTGTACATATGTATATTTTCCAATTCAAAGCAAGGGCTAGCTAGGAATCAGATAGAGGGGACTTGGAAGACATATGATGACATGACTATACACTTAGACAGGGTCGCAATTTTGCAACGCAATTTGCAAAGTGTTGACAACACACGCACACGCACACACACTCATTCACACACACAAGCACACACGCACATCAAATATGCAAAACTTGCAGTCAAAGTGGAGCAGAGTAAGAGAATTTATTAGTTGCCTTTCACAGCAAATATTGTGACAAATAGGCATATAAAAGAAGCTTTGCTGATTGGATAGGCGAGGGGAGAGAGAGAGGAGAGACAGTGGAGAGAGGCAGGGAGAGCGCGAGCGCTAAAGTGCAGCTGTGAGTAAGCTTTATGTTTGTGTGTGTATATGTGTGTGCTAAAAAGTTACAGCTTAAGTTTTATGCTCAATGCTCGACATAGGCAGCGCTGCCGCCATCTTGTTAATTGCCGTTCGCAGTGCTACACCCGCGCCCCCTCCAACCCGCCCCCTTGACAATAAAGTTTGAGCCTAGATAATTACAGTGATGGCGCCATCAAGTGTGCCATGTGAGAATATCTCTGAACAATGCCGTCCCATTTCGTCCGTCCATCCGCCCATCCATCCGTGTTTATTCGTTCGCACTTTCCACGCATTTTCATTGCATACTTTTGAGATATTGCGCAACGTGCAACAAAACTTAAATTCCCTTTTGCCCACAGTCGAACACAATTTGCTTAATAATCAACAGTCGATGTATATATACTTTTATATATATGCATATATATATTCATTATTTATCGTTTATTGCTTTCGTTTGCAAATTCACGCCTCACAATTCGACAGCTCTCAGGATGGGGGGTTGGGCTCGTTTACTCTCAAATTATGCAATACAAACACGCCCACACAAACAGCAGCCCCCCCCAAAAAAAAAAAATAAAATAAAATAAAAATAAAAATTCTATCAGCCTTGCTGAAAATTGAAAAGTCATGTAAAAATTGTCAGCTGATTGTTTTTTTTTTGTCATTTATTGTACCCAGCGATTGCATCAGTATGTGGGGTATGTGCATTAACCGATAAATTTCTTTTTTTTTTGCGAAAAATTATTCTTAAATGAGAGGTATTAAATTTTTTTTTTTAAAGAATGTGTAAACACTTTTTATTGCAATAAATCGAACTTATGATATTTATTTTAATTATTGTTAAAACTTTGAGGTTAGAAGAAAATTTTGTTTATAAAATTTTTTTTTTTAATCAGGCAAAAATTAATGCAAAATATTCAATATATTCGTAATACCAAATAGTTTCTGAACAAATAATAAAATTTTAATATGGTATACTTATCACAAGATTATAGGATATATAACAAGATTTTAGGATATATTAATTTTTCTTTAATATTATGAAATAAAATTTTAGGATATATTTATTTTTCTTTAAAAATATGAAACTAAGTTCGAAGCTATTTACAGTTATCCAAATTTAACTTTTAAAATGTTAAAAAATCAGCTCAAAAATCGGACCAATAAATTTTTATTGATTTATCGATTGACTATCATCTGTTCGGAATGTAAAATTATATTTCATAGAATCGCTGAGAAGTTTTTTAATATTTAAAACCCATGAGAACATTATACTTCGATGTAAGGTTTTTTTTAAGTTAAGACAAAAAAAAAGAAAAAGATTTTTAAAATTTAGTTTACTTTCTAATTATAATATTAAAATTTGCCTTAAAAAAATACCAAAAAAAATAAAATAAAAATAAGCTGATTAGCTCTATATTTATGCCGCTCTAAAATTAAGAGAGAAAAGCTAAAAATTAATTATTTTATGTATTGAATAAACAAAGTATTAAAAAAACTATTCATAATAAACTCCAAAAAAATATAGCTAATAAATAAATTTAAAAAAAAAAGTGCATTAAAATTTCAAACTATAAAAAATTACAAAATTTATAAATTCCAAAAGGATAACTAACAATCGAGCATACCCAATCAATATTATTTTTTTAACAACCTCCATGTGCAATTGACAGTGTCCCAGCGATGTCATCTGTACATACATACATACATATGTTTACCATCTATATAGACATATATATACATCATTGTATACTATACTCTATAGGGCTGTGAATCGTATAAGGTAGCATATATATATGGTGTGGTATGTTGACTTTTATGTCGCACTGTTGCCCAGTGCAAATTGTCACTGAATTATTGAGCATTTCGCGCTCGTTCTTTTCAGCACAGATTTTTCACAGTTTTTCACGTTGTCTGTTGATTTTAAGGACAGAAAGAGCAAAAAGAAGGGTACAAAATGAGTTTGTATGTTTTTTTTATTTGCATTAACTTTAACAACTCAAATGGGTATTTGCATAAAATTATATGTGAATTCATATCTGACAATTTTAGTTAATTAACAAATTCCAAAAATTTTTCATTTGCTGATTAAAAATCAAATATTGATTTTATGTATATGCTAATGAAATTATATTTCTGTAATTAGAAAACTACAATTTAATTGAAATTGATTTGTTTATTTGATTGTATAGGAAAAATTTCCAGCACACAAATAACAGACACTGTTAGATAACAGAGCTAGCTACTGTTTGAATAAACATTAACATTTCTAAACATGTTAACTACATTTTTGCTTCATTTAACTGTCAATAGCTTAAAAAAATATAATACCAACATTTGGCAAACGGCTATATAAAAAGAAGACAGACTTAGTTATGAAAAAAAAAATAAAATAAAACGTAGAATTCTTCTAACAGTTTTCTACACAGCAAGGTAAAACTGATAAAAAAAAAGGAATATTTTTTTATATATTAAATGCAACTTTCAAGACGAGACAGGAGATTTATGATAGAAGTTCTGAATAGGGCATAATATTCGTAAATGTATATAGAGATATATCTATGCATAATATCGAATCATGAATAACTAATCATAATCTATACATTTTAAGCACAATTCTTACATATAAATATGAATAATCTATGAAATTCAAGGCATAGATTATGATAAATTAATCATGATTTGGAATTTTGCACATTTATTAATTTTATATTTATAATTTCTGCATAGATTTTTAACTCAAAGATTGCAAAAATTCCGGTTTATCTGATATAAAAATTGGCCGACACTCAAAGAAAGAATCGTAAATAGTATAAGACTTATAAATTATATAAATTTTGAGTATCTTAGAGATTATTTTGAGTATAACATTTTTTTAAAATAAATTAACTGACACATTTTCTTAAACATTTAACTTTTTCAATATTTAAGCTTCAACTCTGTTAATTTTCCATATTATTTAGATTATAAACCTAAGATAAGCGAGGCAGCAAATATAAAGTAGCAAAGTATAAATAGAAACTTTATGTCTAGCTCATAAAATATAAACTTGAAACCTTTTATTTTCATTAAGTTTTTCTCAAGTTGCGCCCAAGTTATATGTATATAAATAGGCAAAAGTCAAGGAGCCAGGAAATGCAAACTTCTTTCTCACTAATAAACCCAACACATTTTGCTATAAATTGCATAAATTATGCTAGGGGGAGACGACAGTGCGGTTTATGGGAAGAGTAAAAAAATTTGCATAAAGCAAAGAAACGAACGGCAAAAAAAATATACAGTAAAAATAACAAAAAGCCCAAAAATCAATAGACGCTATAAAACCTAGAAGAGGATACAACAAATTCAAGTTGCAAAAGAAAAGAAATCATTTTACTCTTCTCTCTGCTCAATCATAAAATAAATCTATGGAAAATGCAAGTATATAAATATTTATTGAAAATTGAAAATAATGATACTTATGATAAATATAATATGAATATTCTATAATGCTCAAGCTCATTTTTGGGAAATATGTGTTAAAAAGTGTGATAAAAAAAGACCAAAAAAAAATGTATTATTTGATATTGAGATGCATTTTAGACAGTTTTCTATTTATTATAAATTTTCAAATATAAATAAGTAGTTCACCCGTCGCGCGTTGCTACGCCCTGCCTTCAAAAAATGTTCCTCTCTCTTGAGAAAGTTTCATTACTCCGCGTGTCTCGCAATAAATCGATACTTCCTCATTTATTTCCATAAATTACATTAATTTATAAATTACTTTTAAATTTTTTTGTACGATTAAAGTTTTAGAGACTTCTTTTAATCCTAATATTTTTATTTATATTTGATTTTATTGCTCTTTTTTTTTGTTTCTAACAGGGCAAATAAAATTTAGCGAGTTAAAAATCGATTTTGTTTTCACCTTTGATTGACTGTAAGTCCATGAAATATTATTTAAAACGCATAAACCGTAGTTAACTTTCAATCTTAATATATTTTATGCAAGCCGAATAAAAATTAATGTAGCTTTGGGCAAATAATTCTGAATTATGTCAAAATTAAAATTTTTATAAGTAGTTCGATAAAAGTTTTTTAAAAAAAAATAATAGTTGGCATTTAGTTGAAAACATTGCCCAAAAGTAGAAAAAAAAACTATAGTTTAAGGAAAAAATATAAAAATATAGTATAAGCAAATTATTGTTTAAGGAAAAATATAGTTTAAGAAAAAATATAAGAAAATAAAATATAAATATATTTAATATAAAATATTCGTAATTTAAAAAATTGATTAATATTTTAGCAAATTCTGGTAAAAAAAAGAAAAATAAATCTTGCTTTATTTTTTTTAGATTCTTTATAGTATAGTTTAAGAAAAAATATAAGAAAACAAAAAAAAATATATATATATAATATTATATATTTTTTATTAAAAAAATCGATTAACGTTTGAATTCTGGTAAAAAGAAAATATTAAATCTTGCTTTATTTTTTGGATTTATTTCTTAAAATAAATCTATTAAATTATACATTATTTAAAGGTTTATTATTTATATAAATTGCTTTTTTAAAAGTGGCTATAAAAACAACTTTTAATTGTCTGCAAAAACTTGATAGATTTTTTATGAGATTCTTAAAAGAAAGGTTTTTTTGGTGCTCAAAAATCCAAAGATTGTTTGGACTTGCTATATATAGAACTAAGATTATCTAAAGTTTACTGTTTTTAACTACGCAAAAACCAAAAACAATTATTTAAAAATAAATTGAAAATGTTTGAAAAGCCAATTTCCAAATGTAAAATTGATCAAAAAAATAAAATCTAATTGAATTTTAATCAAGTGAAATGCAAAACATGTTTATAAAATTGAAATACAGAAAATGTTTTAACATTAAACAAAAAAACTTTAATGGCCAAGTTAATGTTGTTGTTGCCTTTTCTGGCCATTTGGCATTTAAACGTTAACTTTCTTTTGGCTTTAGCACTCAAATGTCAGTTTAGATTTCATTTTGCTTGTAACAAACCTGGCTAAAACTAATTAAAGCCAATGCCAGTTCAGCGTCTGGAACAAGTTGACTTTGATGAACTGCGTGGCGGGGTCTGAAGGGGTTAGCTATTGAGGGGGGTATGCAAGGTTTAAGCCCAGTCCAAGACGTATTGGCCCAAGTTGCAGCAAGTGCTAGCAATTTGCATTAATCTTAATTAATGCCAAGTTTGTTGCAATTGAAAATGTGTGTGGCATGTTGGGGAAAGGGGCTGTTGCACTGCTTACCATGCCACTTGCCACTTGCCACTAACTGCTGCATTTTAATTAAGTGCCCCCAAAAAGGCAAACTTGCATGGATTCAATTTCAATTTGACTTAAAGTCTTAAGTCTAGCAACAAATTCAAGGCAAATATTTATTTATTTATTTTTTTTTTATTTTCTCTTGACTGATTTCTTTGTTCTTTGGCGGCAGCTGCCGCGGTGGTTGAAGGGGTAACTGTGGGTAGCTAGTGCAAGCTCATCTTAGCCCAGTAAACAAACAAAAAAAAAAAACTTGCCTTTGCCTCTGCATCGACCCAAATATCATTTGAACTAAGCGGCGCATAAAACATTGACGACAACATGCCACATGCCCCCAATTTGTTGTAAGCTGTGCGCTGAGATTACCTTTTACCTTAGGCAAATATTTTGTTAGCATAATCATGAGAAATTGAAAAAAATGCATGCAACGCGACTTACAAATACCCTAGCTAAATACATAACAAAAAAAAAAATAAAAATAAATAAATAAATTTTTTTTGAAATAAAAAGCAAAAAAAAAAATTGATTTTTTAATTAAAAAATGGATAATAAAAAAAACTGAATTTTTGACTGCTTGATGGAAGTGCAACGCGACTAACAAATATTCTGCTATGAGCCAAAAACAAAAAAAAAAACAAAAATTATTTTTAAAAATGAAAAAAAAATTTAATTTTTTTAAAAAGAAAAAAAATTGATTTTTTGATTTAAAAAAATTTTATTTTTCTATACAAAAATTTCTATAAAAATAAAACTGAATTCTTGACTGATTTAATGGAAGTGCAACGCGACTAACAAATACTCTGATATAAGCAAAAATAAAATAAAAAAATTTTTTTTTTTCAATTAGAAAATTCTAAATTCTTTACTGCCAATATTCAGTTTATATATTAGTTATATACCTAAAAGGTTACTTTACGGCTTTATATCTCTTAATCCATATATAATCTATATATATCTTAAACCAATATAATTAAATAGGCAAAGATTTTTTTCATAATATAAATCTTCTATATAAAAATAAAGAGAAAAAAAAAATACCAAATATGCCAAATTTCGTCAGTTATTAGATCAGCCTAATTTTGATAAATAAATATATTTTGACTAAAAACAATTAGTTAAAAAAACAAAAATTACACCAAAGTTCTTCAAAATCCAGGAGAAACTTAAATTTCAACTTTACAAGGAGTCTAAGCTGCATATTAATCGATTATACAAAATATCAAATATAAATTTATAAAATATAGCGTAAATTCTAAGTGATTCCAAAAAGTATAGATTTAATGTGAATCGGCAAAAGATCGCGATCATGTAGAGATCATGGAAAAATTATTAAATGTGCCTAATTTAAATGACTTCGCCGATTTTATAAGGGAAAAGTAAAAAGTCTACATGATAAAAAATTCAAGGTAAAATTTAAATTTCAAAAATGCCAAATTCTAGATAAGGTGTGGCCTGTAAATTCAATTAAGTTACCTGTCCTGTTTAAGTTATAAGTGCTGACTGTACTGGACAATAAATTAAATAACATAAAAAAAAAAACATGTTATTAAAAATTCCAAGTTGTCAATTCCAAGTTATGTTAAGTTATGTTCTAAAAAATCTAATAAGAGATTTATTTAAATTATAATGATGTTCTGTATAAAATTGTTTAATTTAAGTTGCAAAAACTTGAAAATAAAAAAAGTTCTTTAAAGAAAACTTATTTTGTCGACCGATCACTTCCACTGTATTCATATTTTCCCAAAAAAAAAAAAATGTATTCAAATTTACACTTAAAATATTTAAAAAATTGTTTTTTTTTTAAATTTTTTACACCTTTTTTATAAGAAAACTAAAGTTGAACTCTTTGAAAGTAATTTAAAATTGTAATTCTAAAAGTTCTTTAAAGAAAACTTATTTTTACGACCGATCAATTCCAAAAAAAATTTTTTTTCTATATTTTACAATTAAATGCAACATTTTCAAACAGAAAACCCATTCTATATGTTGAGTAAGCTTTATCAAAATTTGTATTACAATATTATATAGCTGTGATCGGTCGCAAAAATTACTATTTATATGGAAAATAGATTATGCTCTACCGTTTCGATCCTGTTTAGATTTGGCAAACAAACTAGCGATAGCTTATAATGAAACCCAAAGAAAAAAATACATATATTAAAAAGAAACAAAAAACTATTTAGGCAAACAAAAAAGTTGTCATTTATGATTCATCAAGCAACAACAAAAAAAAAACACAAAATACACACAAAAATGTTTGTGCAACATAAAAAGGCCGCCCTGTCGCCATAAAGCGCAACATTTTAGCTAAAATCAACATTTGTATAAAAAGCCAAAAAAAAAGTGAAAAAAAAGCAAAAAGAAAAGCGAAAAAAAATATTATGAGAAAATCAACAAAATGCGCAGCTCAAAACTAAACCAGAGCAGCAGAAGAGGGGGCTAGGGGGCTACAGGTAGCTGGCTGGGTGGGCGTGGGCGGGGCAGGGGGTAAGTCTGGCTCTTAAGGATAAAAAAATAATATGGTGAAATGTTTGCCACGCCCACATGCAAAAAGTTTTCGCTGAGGCGTTTTGCGTTTAGTTTTGCTGAATAGTTTTTCCATTCTGATGATACTCTGTTCTTTCAAGAGATATAAGGAGTTTGTTGGGCCTGTGGCGAGATTTTTACAATTTAGAGCAATCTTTTTTACATATATATTTTTTATGGACATTTCCATTGTGGCGTTACGTGACAATCGTACGCCTAAATGTGGAAAAAAAGATAGAAAAAAGTCAAATTAAAAAAAAAAAAAAATTATTCTCTTTTTTTTAACTAAAATACAAAAAAGAAATACAAAAAAAAACATCCAGAAAATTGAATTAGCTTAAAAAAATGTGGTTTTAATTGGTGATCCCCCACTGTATTGATATTTTTCCAAAAAAAAACTTTATCCAAATTTACACTTAAAATCAAAAAAAAAAAAATTTTTTTATTTTTAACATTTTTATATGAAAACTAAAGTTGAACTCTTTGAAAGTAATTTAAATTTATAAATCTAAGTAATTTAATTTGTTCTCTTGTTTTTAATAATAAAAAAAGAATTTTTATTTGATTTTTTTGGAGTAAATTTACTTTATTTAAAAAAAAAAAAATAAAGGCAAAAAAAAAACATCGAGAAATTAGAAATACCTTCAAAACAAAGCGAATCTATATTCTGAGCCTTCACTGTATTTCTCAAAAAAAAAAAAATCTATACAAATTTACACTTAAAATTTCCCGAAAAAAAATTTATTCAAATTTACACAAAAACTTAGATAAAAAAAAATTTTTTTACATTTTTATATGAAAACTGCCTAAAAGTTATTTAAATATATAAATCTAATTAATTTAATTATTTAGAACTCGCGCCTTGTAAATGGGCAACAATATGCCAACAAAATTATTTAATTTTTTTTTTTTATAATTGAGAATATTCCGAATAAAATTCTTGGTATAATAAAAATTGATCAAAATATCTTCTACAAAAAATTAAACTTTCCCAAAAGTTGCTCTCAAAATATCTCTCAAATATGTAGACTAGATTAAAAAACAGAGTATTTAACAGTTGGTAGCTTAACACTACAACTATGTTTTTGCCTGTATTTTATTTTTTTTTAAGAATGAATGAAAAATGCGGCTCAGTTCCGTGTGCGCGGTTAAAAGAGCATGGGGAATTGTAGTTGGGTGTGTGCAAGTGTGTGTAGTTGTGTGTATGTTCTAGTGTGTGTATTTAGTTGACGGTGAGATGGTATATATACTAAGTATATAGCTGAAGCTGTGCTCATTATTGGAGGCAGGCAAGGCGACACTCGAAAGTGTTGCAAGTTTTTTGTTTTTAGAGCTTTGCTATTCACAAAACAAAGGCGACAGCCGTGTGCGGCATTAATTGAAGTTTGTTGAACCAGAAGTTTGTTTGCTTGGCCTCTATTTTTTAGATGATATCCTATATACACACACATATAAATTGATATTTATATATATATTACTATATATTCTAAGCAGACATATTCTAATAGCTTCTGCTGTTTGCTGATCGTGGCTGATGAAGGAAAATGCAAAATGATTTTTCAATTCATTAGATTTTTTATTGAGACGACAATATGCGAGCAACAGATATTAAAATTTTTTTTTAAATTTTTTATTAATTTAATTTAGAAAATGTTTACTTCTAAATTTTATTTTTTATTTATTTTTATTTCAAGCGTAACATCTACAGCTTCGTTTATTACAATATACTAAAGAATTTTAATGCCTACAATTAAAGAATTTTTTTTTTTTTTTAAACATGATTTTGTTTTTCAATTTTTAATTTCATTTTTATTTTTTGTAATTTTTCTACAATTAAAGAATTTTTTTTTTATATGATTTTGTTAATTTTAATTTGATTTCTATAATTTTCATATTTTTACCATCTAAGCGTTAAGTTCTCTATGCTTTTTTCTATATAACTGAAAATGTGATGAACAAGGTGAATTTTATCTTGGGTATTTTTACTAATTGCTAAATAACTATCAAATTTACCGAACGATTTGGACAAATGTATAATTAAAAAATTCGTAAAAGAATTAACTAATATATTTAATCTTAAAAAGTATTTAAACGAATTTTTTAAATTTTTAAAAGACCAATTGAAACTCAGCAATTTTTCAAAAATGCAAAATAAGTTTACATTTTTCAACTTCGAGGGTTTATATTAGCTTTAATTCTTATTCGATCAGCATAAACGGCATACTGTTAGAAAGGGTATACAATTATCTATTGAAATGTGCGAAATGTGCTTTAAGATTAAAAAATATCTGATGTAGATATGAATAAATTAGTCCAAATACTGCCAAAAAAAATTTGTAAGCTAGTGTAATTAAAAAATTGTTTATTAAACTGTTTATTGCATTGTTAATAAATAATAGATAAATATAATTCCTAATAAATATATGTGATGTATGGCTTTTTTTTCCACTTCAATAAAATGAATGAAATTTCAATGATCATTAGTGAGGTTATGTGCATTAATGGTACAGTTGCCTTAATTTTTTGTTAGTTTCGATTTCGATTTCTAGCGTTAACTTCCCTTACCTTAAGCCCAATCAATCCTAACCTAACTTTAAGTCACAATTCCACAATTTTTCCGGTAAGTATTTTTTTTTTAAGTTAAATTTTTTTTTTTTGGTACAGTTTCCTAAATGTAACAAAGCTCAAAATTTTGAATTAAAATCATGCAAATTTGCTTTCCCTTGTGAATTTCTAGTGGCTTATTTCTATATAAATACATATTTTTCTTGAATTTTCTGTGGCTTAACAATTGAGTATAGTATGTATATTAAGGTACCCATGTATTACCTTATATAAGGCATATAGTATTGTAGTCAAGTCTTATATAGAGACAATGAAATGGGCGCGACAATTTGCTCTCATAATTCAAATTGTCTGCGATGTCTTTGGAACTTTGTTGTTTCCCCTATTTCTCAACATTTTCCTCAAAATTTTCTCATCGTTCTTTTTTTTTCATCTTTTTGATTGCATTGTTATATATTTCATTAATGTTGTAATTTGGTAGCTTTGTTATGGCCAAAAAATAGCTATAGAAATAGCAAACAAATTTTTCCTGGTTATTGCGACAGCAAAAAAAAAAAATAGAAATTAAAATTTGTTTGTCAAATTGTATTTGGAAATAAAAAAATTTATTTGTTTGGTATTATTAATGGAAATAATTCTGATTACTGAATTGGAAGATAATTTGACTTTTAAAAAAATTTAAAGATGGTCCAGAAATGGACAAATATGGAAAAAAACCAACCTTTAAAATTTTATTAAATTCGTTGCCCCGACGAACAACACTATATTCTAATAAAACCTTATAAAAAATTATTTTTTAAATTGTAAATAATATTGTAAAAATCCAGCTGGCTCGAAATAAAATTAATAAATAATATTTAAAATCTTAATTTTCTTTCAATTTACACAATTATTCATTTTCCATGAAACAATTTTTTTAAATTAATTTTTTATTGATGATATAATTAAATATTAAATAAATAATAAATTAAATACAACTACTAAAAATCTAACTACGATTTAAGGGTATTATAAGCCGATATGATTTATATATAAATATCTACAACCTATATAAAAATACAAAAAAAGTAAAAAATAATAAAAAGTTAAAAAAAAACCTTAAATATATTTAATATTTATTTATTTCATCAATAAAAAATTAATTTAAAAAATTGTTTCATAGAAAATGAATATATGTGCAAATTTAACTCTTTATTCTTTTATATAAATTATAATATTTGATATTTGATTTTTCATATATCAACTGAGGATTTTACACTTAAAGAGAATAATTCGTTTAATTTTAAATATCTTCAATTATTTATTTATTATATACTGATATTTATTAAATAAACTTTCTTTTTATATGTTACGAATATAGAAAATCTAAAAATCTGGCTTGAGTTTCCTAAAGACCTTAATAAAGACCATTATAATAAAATTAAAAAATTCCGTAATTTTATTTTTTTTTATTTTCTTAATGCAATCCAAGAAGTTCACTGCGCCCGAAAAAAAAAAGTTTTTAGTTTCTTCCATAAACTTGACAATTTTGTGCAAATATACATTTTCTTCCTGTTTCTTCCAGCTCGAAGCCCCACATCCTTTCTTTCCTTCTTTTTATTCTTTGGCTTGCCATCTTCAATTTAATGTTTGTTTGTTGTCTGCATTTGGGTTTTTATTTCTGTGGCAACTGCCGCGCCCCTAAGATGTGGCATAAACATTTCACACAACATTTTTAATGCCCTCTCTCAGTGCAGTGCCATATTTCAACTATTTTATGATGAATTTTTTAATCTGGTATTTTTTACGATTTTTTGACTTTAAAATTCGAGGAAAAGTCGAAAAAAAAATTTTTCGTTTTTCTCTCCTCTGCTCTTACATAGCTGCATTAACTGGACTTCATTTAAGATATGAATATTTGAAATCGATTGATAGACAACAAAATAACAACATTTTATAGCTAAATATGTTTTTGTAGACATTTACTATTTCTTTACTGAATGTACTACGAAATTTGGTTTTAATGCCGCCCGAACTAATTTTTCTGGCTTTTTGATTTTAGAATCACATAAATAATCATAATACCTGTTAAGATATAATTCTAGTTAAGATATAAGCTATTTTTTAGCTACTTTTTTAAAATGATTTCACAAAGTTTTGTAAAATTTTTTGAACACAAAAAAAACCAAAAAATAAAAACGAATTTCCTGATTTAATACAGTTTCCTAAAGCATTTAAATTATTCATTTAATAAACAAATTAAATAGTTTACTCGATTTTTTTCTGTAAAATAAATTCGCACTTAATTTATTTGTACGGAAATAATTGTTTATAATTTTTACTTAGCATTTAGGGTATTTTATTTGGGGAATTAGGGTAAATTTTATTCGATAAAATAAATCTGAAAAAATTGATTTAAAACTTAAAATTCAATTATTTGTTAAAAAGAATTCTCAAAGCTTTGCGGTGCAAATATTTTGTGCACAAATTATTTCAAAAATTTTCGACCGCAAAATGGCGACCATTCGTTGTTTTGGGGTGGTGGCAGCCATTTTTGTTGTTTGTTTGCCACAGGCTGTGTGCCACCTGTACGTTGTGTAAGTGCCCCCTAAAAACCCTGCTTGCCTCAGTCTCGCCTACACACATACACAGACACACTCCCACACACATCGTTTCAAGGATACTTTGGCTGTTAAGCATCCTCCTAACACACCCTGTAGATGGCTCTATAAACCCTCCCAACCTCCCTCCAGACCTACGCACATCGCACATAAATCAACGCCGTCTGCTTCAGTTTCCTCTTCATTTTCTTGTTCTTCCTTCTTTTCTTTTTGCTCCTTCCACCGATTTCTCCTTTGTTTATTTGTTTGGCGCTTGTTTCTTGCCTCGCATCTTTTCCCAGACAATAAAAATAAATGTAAAAATAAAAATAATAAAAAAAACAACGCATATTTTAGGCTCCTAGGTTGCCAGGGTTGCAAAATATCCTGGGTACACAAGAAATGTGAGCAAAAATGTCATAAAGGTTGCAGGACTATGAAATACCCTAGATTGTGCTTAGTTGAGGCATAGATAAATTGATTAAGAATATATGAAATAAATAAAATTAAAAAAAAAAAAAATAAATTAAAATTGAATAGATATTATCTATTCTACAATAAAATAATATATAATATATATATGATAGAATTGAAAGAAAAAAAATGGGAAAGTATTGAAAAAAATAAATTAGAATGTTAAATAAATTTAATTGAATATAGAGTTTAATAAAAAATATTCTCAAAAAAATTGAAATACATATAGGATAAAATAGTAAAAAATAGAGAAATACTAAAAAAAAATAATAAAGAATATAATAAAAAATAATATAATAATATACATAAGTAAATATATAAATACTAATAAAAAAAATATACAACGAAACTATAACTTTAATATACTATAAGTAAATAGATTCCTTATAAGATATACACATATGTATATCATTTATTTATTTATTTATTATTTATTTATTTTTCATTTGTGATTATTTTTATTTTAAATTTAACTCAATTTATTTATTATTTTTGATTTAATTTAATTTATTCATTATTTTTAATTTAATTTATTTATTTATTTTATATTTATTTATTTTATTTTTTAATAATTATTATTTGTATTTTAAATTTAACCTAATTTATTTATTATTTTAGATTTAATTTAATTATTATTTTTAATTTTATTTTATTTTAATTTATTTATTTTATTTTTATTTATTTATTTTATTTTTATTTATTTATTTTATTTTTTATTTATTATTATTTTTAATTTAAATTTAACTTCATTTATTTATTATTTTTGACTTCATCTAATTAATTTATTATTTTTAATGTAATTTTATTTTTATTTATTTATTTTATTTTTTTTTTATTATTATTTTTATTTTAAATTTAACTTAATTTATTTATTATTTATAATTTTATTTTATTTATTTATTATTTTAACTTTGAATTTTAATATAATTTAATTTTTTTTCTATTCATTATAAAGATAATAAATAGATATAATAATTTAATACGCAATACAATAATAAATTGTTGAATAGACAGAAAAAATTAAAAATAATAATTTGCATTATATTATATATAAAATATTCTCCTAAGTATTATCATCAAAATTTCATGCATATATCTGAGAATTAAGCAATAATATTTTGTTTTATTATAAGAAAAACAAAACTTTTACTTTTGTTGTAAATCTTAGAGTATTCCCATAATTCTACAGCTTTGTATAATTTAAAGAGAAAAAGCTAAATTTCATCACTAATATGACAAAAATATCGTGTTTTATTTAAATATATAACCGAAATTTTTGTTCTTCCAATTCAGAGCAGTAAATCAATTTGTTGAAGCAACCATAAAACGATCTGTTGAATCTTTTTTTAAGAGTACATTCAACAAACAAGAGAAAAAGAGTTTTTAAATTCCCTTTTTATTGCGCTAATCCTTGCATGTTTTTTTTTATGGTTTGACCATCATTAAACCATCAAATTCAAATTCAAATTCAAATACATCCATTTGACATTATGTATTCAGTTTTCTTGTTTGGGTTCTGTCTTGGTTTCATTCCCAGTTTGTTTGTCATGTCATAAGAAACGCATTTACCAAAAAAAAAAAGGGTTGACTTGTATTCCGAATTCGAGTTTTCTTTTATTGCAAAGGGAGCAACTTGAAGGGTTGCTGTGAGCTTGTAAGTAATTTTGGCTTTTTGATTGATTGATTAATCAATTGGTAGGCTTAAAGAGAGCTAGAAAGGGTTTTAGAAATTGTGTATTAGTATAAAGAAAAGTTTTTATGGCTTAGGGTTACATTTTCATTGATAGAGATTTTATTAAGATTTCAAATTCGGGAATATATTTTTGGCAATGCAACAGATTTAACTCTTTCAAAATTCTGGGCAACGTATTTATTGAGCAAATCACTTTAAGAACTCCTTAAATTTGCAAAAATTATATTTAAAAAATTTGCAAGGCTTGCTCATACCAAGGACCCTATGGTAGTGATATAAGAATCTAGCGAGATTAAATAACTAAAAAAAAAATATATATATGTATTAATATTATTCACATATTGAATACAAAATTTTTACATACTTTATAATTTTTCTCAAAATTTTTTTTTTTTTTTACTTGTTTTCTGGCGTGCGTTGCTACACTCCCGCTCCGAAAAAATTTAAATATTCAACAAAAATCAAACTAATCATGTTCTACAATTTATATATATTTTTATATTATTGTAGCCTACTGTGCTCCAGCTGAGATTTTCATATAATTTTCAAATACATTTTTCATACACTTTCCGAAATATTTTTAAATAAAATTTTTTCAGAGTGTGAAGCTACGATTTAATAGAAAGCTACTGCAAAATTTTCGGGTTTCTAGCTGCTACCATTCAGCCTACCTGCCAATCAGTCAGTCAATCAGTCAGTCAGTCAGTCAGTCAGTCAGTTAGTCAGTTAGTCAGTTAGTCAGTTAGTCAGTTAGTCAGTCAGTCAGTCAGTCAGTGGTTGAAATGTTTTATAAAAACTAGCTAAACAATCGCCTTAACATGATTTTCACATGCTTCACATGCTCAACTCACTTTTATTTTAGCTACAATTTGTGGTTGGAAATTAAGAATACTTTTAGGAAACCAACATCAAAGCAATTATTTCCGTCCCCCCTCTCACAGCTACACTTGACTGATATTAATGTATATGAAAATTCTAAAAAGCAAAAACTTTCACAAAAGGCAAAAGCAAATTCCAAAAGTTGCCTTTTAATTATTTCACATAGAGAGAATGCTTTTACAATTTTATGAGCTAGCTAATTCTTTTGCAAAATAAAAAAGAAAAACTTTTCTTTTTTTTATTTTATTTTTTTAGCAACAAATGTCTGTGTTCCTTTGCGGTTCTTTGTGCAACAATCTGAAAGTGAAGATGGTTGCACATACATATACATTAATGCCATAAGAGTTATGGCATTTAATACTCTATATTGTTGTAGCTATAAAGAGTATATTGCAGCTATTAAAGCTCAGGTCATTAAATGTGCTATGGGTTGATTTGGAATAAGATTGCAACAAAAACATTTGATGTTCGACTATACCCTGTACTCTACTCTTTCTCCCTCGTTCTGCCTGTTGCCTAAACTACTTAGCTGCTGTTTCACATTTCCTACTTGGTTTTCAGTTTTCTTACTGCTTTTTTTTCCTTCTTTTGAGCTGTCAAATTCAATTCTAGAAATTCAACGAAATGTGTTCTTTCAAGCGCCCTAAAAGGCACCCGAAAAAAAAGAAGGAAAAGAAACAGAAATAGGAAAAATAATAGCAGACACAATATTTCCTATACACACACACACACATTATAAATAGCAGCCACCGGAAGTTGCACGAAGGCAAAATGGTAGTTATACACTACAAAAAAAAAAATATGTAAGATAAAAGTTAATAAACAAAATATTCAAGATAAAAGTTAACAGAAAAATATACAAGATAAAACTTGCCAAAAAATGCGAGATAAAAGTTACCAAAAAAATATGCAAGATAAAAGTTACCAAAAAAATATTCAAGATAAAAGTTACCAAAAAAATATGTAAGATAAAAGTTGCCAAAAAATATGCAAGATAAAAGTTAACAAAAAAATATACAAGATAAAAGTTACCAAAAAATATACAAGATAAAAGTTACACACAAAAATATACACAAAAAAATATACAAGATAAAAGTTACCAAAAAAAAAATATGTAAGATCTTTACCAAAAAAAAAAGTGAGATAAAAGTTACCAAAAAAAAAAAAAAACCGAAAAGAAAATATTGCCAAAACTGTGAAAATTGCTGTAAAAGTAATTCAAGTTAACATGGAGGACTAGCAACAAATATTTTTAGATGATTGTGGCTGGAACATAAAAAAAAAAGCTGAAAATAATATTCGTGACTTTTAGATAATTTTTACGCAGTTTTAAAGACTTACACAAACATTGTAACTTTATAACTTTAAATCGAAATAAATGCTTACAAATAAAAGTTAAGCTGGATGACTACAACTATAATGTATATCAAACATAATTAAAGTTATATGAAAGAGCAGAAATTGTACTCCTTATGCTCATTCAAAATTTTTTTAAAGAATTTTACAATTTTTGCAAATTAACAACAATTATTCTACAATTAAGAGACCATGGAGAACTAAGAAGCTTCTATAGGATCAATAAAAATAAACAAAAAAAAAAAATAGCATTAAGATTATTTAAAATTAAATAAAATAAAGATATGAAAGAGAAAATGAAATAAAATAAAAATATCAAGGAGAAAATGAAATAAAATAAAGATATCAAGGAGAACAGATTATTGTACAGTAATAGGATTTCTTTGTATTTCGTTTGATATTACTGAATATTTATTTAAATTTTGAATGTGATTATTTATAATTAAGAACACAGAAACTATAAAATAATATTAAATTATATTTCAAGCCAAACAAAGTGTAGATATTTTTAAATTGTTCAAATCGTTTATTTAAACTGATCAAAAGCATATGTATATAGTTTATTTTTGCATTTTTACCCATTTTTTTTTATTTTTTTTTATTTTTATAACAAGCCTGACTTTAAAGTAAAGCTGATTTAAATTTAGTTTTAAGACCAGAAAAAATTCATTTAATTTTATGTTTATAAAAGCTAGTCATAGTTTTTAATAGAGTATTCAAAATGGCAAAACTAAGAAACTTAGCAATTAATGTTGTTGTAAATGTTGTTTGTTGTTGTCTCCATTGTGCAAGTGTTGAAAATTCCTTGCGGCTATATATTAGCAACAATAAAAGCAACAACAATAACAATATACACCAAAAAGTTATAGTTTTTGTTGTTATGCGTTGTGGAGACAATACCCAACTATAATATACTCTGTTGATTGTTCAATTGTGTGTAGAATATTCTCATTTAAATCATTTAAATTATTCAATATTCTGGGAGTTTAGCTGTGTATAAATAAATGTGAAATTTATATGATTTTTATTGATTAATGACAGAGAACTGTGGCGTAGTTTATAAAATTCTACAAAAGCTCTTAAACCAAATATTTAATAATTATAAATATTTGAATTATTAAATTCATAGAAAATTTTTTTCTTTTATATCACAATTTTCCATATTCACTGAAAGTCAGTTAAAATCTTGAATTATTTCTATAATAAAGTAAACTCCTAACAAACAAAGGTCACTGAAAATCACAAGAATTTCTATATATTATAATCAGACTTAGTTTAAAAAAATATGTTTTAAATATTTTAATGAAGCTAAATGTGAAAATATTGTTCTTTAAATTATATTCTTTTGTTTATCAAAAGATTATTAATATTTACAAGATTATTATTAATATTTAAGCACATTTTTATTCTGTTCGCTTGGGAATTATAGGCGCACAGCTGTCTAACAAACAGCGCCTTAATGTATGCAACACTTTTTTATTTTATAAAATTTAAACCGTTTTTTACATTCTAAGAGCATAAATCGAGAACCAGCTTTTTATATATAACAATTAATTGAGACCAAGTTATAATAAAAAATATAATTTTAAAACATAATTTTTCATTCCGTGCTGTAACTCTGATGAGAGATAGGTACTGCAAAATTGAACAAAGAGTTTAATTTTTTTTTAATTTAACATAAATTCGTTATGCTTATTATCTATATTTTGGTGCTATGATTTTTTCTATCTTATATTTATTTATTTATTATTTATTCTTTATTGTTATGATTTTTTTTTTTTTTTTAAATTTCTTTTCTTTATAATTTGCCCTCGAACCGATTAATCAAATCTACTTTATTATTTATAACTTACTTAAATTTGTATTATTTTTTCTTTTTATTTATTATAAAAGTAAACTTTCTTTTTTATTTATTTAGTCAATTATTGCTTTTATTTATCATGTTTAATTTTTTTCGCTGATTTTTTGAATTGCTGTATTTTATTTTTTATTTAATTTATTTTTTTTTTTTGATTTTAGTTACGCTATTTAGCTTAATTGTTTTTTTTTTTTTTTGTATATGTTAGTTTATTAAATTAATAAATTTAAATTTAGTACAAATGTAGTACATATTTAATTTTAAATAATCTTAACAAAAATTCTTGTCAAAAACTCAATATACCCCATTTGTGTGCAAGCAGAGTATTAAAATGAAAACCGGCAAAAACTTTCCATCTGCAGTTGGCGGCGGCTGTTGCTGCTGCTGCTGCTGTGCCATATCTTGCAGCGACAGCACTGACGAAACAACAACAAAAATGTCTGGCAGCAACAAATATAATAACAACAACAACAACAACAACAAAAGTCGTTGCAGACGACAAAAGCCCAAAAGGAAAATGAAGAAAAAAAAACCACAAAAAGGAAGCACAGAAAATCGATATATTTTGGCAGATACACACACTCACACACACGCACAAGCACGCACACACACACATACACACACATACACACAAAAGGCAAAGCTGTTGACGCTCTGCCGCCGGCAACTTCTTCATTCTGTATACGCAATGTTGAGCATAGCTAAAAGCAGAGCGAGATAGAGTAAGAAAAGAGCGAGAGAGAGTGAGAGCGAGAGCGAGAGAGAGCGATAGCATGTTTTTACAAAGGACACACACAAGAGAGAGTCAACCCAAAAAGAGAGAGCGTAAGACGAAACTGAGAGCGCGATAGAGAGAGAGAGAGAAATTACCATAATTTGAATTTTTGATGATTATAATATTTATTTATTTATTATAGTTTATTATAGTTTATTATAATTTATTATAGTTGCTATTGTTGTTGTTGTTGCTGTACTGTACATAGTTACAAGCAATTGCAAATAAATAGCCAAAAAAAAAAAAACAACTATTATCATGTTATAATACCCTGTAAACTTGTGGATTAAAAAAAAAGGAATATTAGAAAATTTAATTATGTTTCATATTTCTACGACATTTATTTCAAATAAAAAGGGAAAAAACCAAAAAATAAACAACAAAAATGTATCCTTAAGGAGGCTATAAAAAAAAAACACTTTATTTAATTAACACATATTTAATTTGTATTAACAATTAAAAAAAAAATTTAACTAATTTTAAAGCTAACTCTTAATTATATTGAATTAAATAAAATTTATTAGTTAAAAAAAAAAATAATTATTTTATTTTATTTTAAAACTCTAAACATATATAAAAAAAAATTATTAGCCTTTTTTCCTCAAAAAATTTTATTTCAATTCTTTGTTCTATATATTTGAAGAGTTTTAAATTTAAATCAAATTTAAAATAAAATCAAATTTAAAATAAAATAAAATTTAAAATAAAATAAAATTTAAAAAAAAAGTTTAAGAAAAATAGAATTTAAAATATATACAAAATCTGAATTAATTTAATTGAATTCTTTAAAACAAGTTTTAAAATAAAATTACATATAAAATATATCAAAAATTGATTTAAATAAAATTTTATACTTTAATTTTTCTTTTAAAAATTAAATTTTATTTTATTACATTTTTTATCTATTTTAAGAGTTTTAAAATAAGATTAAATTTAAAATATATAAAAAATTGATTTAAATAAAATTTATTAGTTAAATTTATCTCTTAAACATTTAATTTAATTTAATTAAATTTTGTATCTATTTTAAGAGTTTTAAAATAAAATTTAATTTTTAATATATAAACAATTAAATTAAATAAAATTTTATTAGCTTATTTTTTTTTTTAAATTTAACTTTTTTTAATTCAATTCTTTTTATATTTTAAGAGTTTTCCCACAAAAAATAAATGTTTGACAATTTAAGTATTTTATCATCATTATCGTTTTATTTACATTTCCATTTATTTTTCCATTATTTCTACATCTATTTATCAAGTTATATTTATAAAAAAAAAAAAAAAACAATATAGAAACAAATTTTTATTATCACACATTTTTTTTTTATTAATCTAAATTATTTTATTACCAGGCTTACTAAACGCATATATTTTCATACAAAATTTTTTTTGTTATATTTAATTTATTTAAAATTTAAAGCCCATTTTATTTATTGTTTCCAAGCACAAACTAAATTTAAGCCCAGTTTTTTATATTTATAGTTTTTTAACATTTTATTTTATTACAGGATATCTAATGGCCTAGCATGCTGCACTTAATAAATTTACCTTTTGTTTATCTGTGCGTGTTCTTTTGTTTGGCATTTTTGGTTGTTTTTTTCAGTTCATTTTGTTGCTTTTGACCCAGTTGCAAGCCCCCAAAGAGAGCTTTCCATTGATTATCCTGTGCCCTGTACAGGTGTGTGTGTGTGTATCTGTGTGTGTGTGTTTTATATAGATGTATTTGTGTGCAACTGTCAGTTTATATAGCATTTGGTCTGTCAATTTTTAATATTGAATCTGTTAAAGTGGTTAAATGAAGCGTCACTGATGCAATTAAAACGAGCACCGGACATCAAAAAGGATGTGTCAGCAGCCAAAGCGGCAATAAGCTGAGAGGGGTCAAGCTACAAGGATAACAGAACAGATTCGGAATTCAGTGAATATATGTGGTAGGACGTGAAAGGACATAGATGCCCCAGACAAATAGACTGGGAAATTGCATGGAAAATTAGCTCTGGCAGGACTCGGTTCAGTGTGCTTGTAGAGAGTTAAAAATCAAAATCAAATACAAAAGTCAAGAGCAGTTTGGAAAACTAAACTGATACTATCCTATCAAGCATTGATTCTTGTTAGAGAAAAAGGAAAAAGATGTATAAAAAAAAGCTAGAAAATATGCTCACTAAATACCTTTAACTGCACTTTGCTTTTTACTACCCAATAGTTTATAAACAATTTATTCGATTGTTTGCTATTGCAAAATAAATTTTTACTTTTTTATTTATATAAAAAAAAAAGTTACACTTTGCTTTTATGTTTCACATGGTTTTTTTTTTTGCTTTTAATTTTCACATCGTTTCTATTTTTTTGCTTCTCACTTTACTTATCACTTTTGTTACACTTCTACTTTTCTCTTGAAGCACATTTCCTCTTTTGCATTTTAGCTTCCCGAAACTCTTTACATTTTGCTTCTCGTTTTAATTTTTTGCCGCTTTCTTTTTCTGCTCACATTTTGCTGCCCGTTACGCTTCTTCTTTTGTTTTCTTACATTCAATTTATCGAGTCACATATATATATATATAAGGAAATATAAGCAAAGTTTTTACTGATCATATCGCTTCTCATTTTATGCTTATCTCTTTGCCTTAATGTTTTTGTTGTTTCGCTTTGCTTTCTATTTCTCTTATCGTAGCGCTGCTCATTTAACATTTTCCCTTGTAATTGTGCTTAGGTTTAAGGCTCACATTGTCACTTCTCTAATCGCTTCTCTGAATAGTTTCTATAATTCGCTTCTCTGATAGTTTCTCTGATCTCTTCTCTGATTCGTTTCTCTGATTCGCTTCTTTCTGATTCGCTTCTTTCTGATTCGCTTCTCTGATTCGTTTCTCTGATTTACTTCTCTGATTCACTTCTCTGATTCGCTTCTCTGATTTGCTTCTCTGATTCGCTTCTCTGATTCGCTTCTCTGTTTCGCTTCTCTGATTCGCTTCTCTGATTTGCTTCTCTAATCGCTTCTCTGATTTGCTTCTCTAATTTGCTTCTCTGATTCGTTTCTCTGATTCGCTTCTTTTTTGATTCGCTTCTCTGATTCGCTTCTCTGATTCGCTTCTCTGATTTGCTTTTCTAATTCGCTCTTTCTCTCTCTGATTCACTTCTCTAATCACTTCTCTAATCGCTTCTCTAATCGCTTCTCTAATCGCTACTCTAATCGCTTATCTGATTCGCTACTCTATTCCGCTTCTCTGATTCGCTTCTCTGAGTCTGATCGCTTTTCTGGTTTCGTCTCTGTTCGCTTCTCCGATTGCTTCTCTTTGGGTTTTCTATTTTTCTCCTGCGTTTAATTCTTTCATCCTTTCGTTTCCGATTTGATTTATTTCGTTGCACTTTAAATTGCTTCTCGTTTCGCTTCTTACTTAGCTTCTAGACTTGGTTTGCTTCTCTAATTGCTTCAGTCCTTCTTTCTCTTTTTCCTTTCTGTTTAGATTTAGTTCGCTTGCTGCATTCTGAATAGCTTCTCTTTTCACTTGTTACCTCGCTTCTGGACCTGGTTACTTCCATTAAGCGCTTCTCTAATCGCTTCAGCCCTAGCACAAGCCTTACCTTTCTCATTCCCTACAGCTCCTCGGGGCGTATCTCATTTGTCTGTAACGGAAATGTAGGAAGCAACAAGAACAATGCACACAACACACACAACACAAAATGGGGGCACAACGGGAGTGTGTGTGTAGGAGAAATTCAGGAGGCAAATGCAATTTCCTCATCGCACAATGGGACAACATTGGGGCGACACCTGGCGACACTGGCGGCAAATTACATGGAATTGTCATCAAAAGCGGAAATTGTGCATTGCAACTTCTTTTGTTTATAACGGTGAGTTGAAACCGAGTTGTAACCAAGTTGTACATGGTACAGTGTTGCAACATCGTTAAACCATTGAACCATTGAACCGTTGAACCGCTAATGACACCGCTAATGTCTATAAATGAGACACAGACAGAGTTTTGCCAAAATTTTTGGCAACTGGCATACAAAAAAAAAAAAAGTTTTAGCCAACTAAGTTGCAGTTTAAGCAATTGTCAGAGCCAACAATTTGGCAAATTGCCAACAAATTTTGGTTTGACTTGCAGCTACTCTAATAATAATAATGAACAACTGATGATGATGATGATGTTCGAGTTTGAATTTGAGTTTGAGTTGAATTGAAGATATTGCAAAGTGCCAAAACTATGGAACAATTGACATATTGTCTGATTGTGTCTCTGTGGCAGCTGCAAACATTTTAAGAGCTTTGACAGTTTATTATAGAGTGTAACTTTTACATAAGAAAAACTCTTGGCAAATTGGGAAAAAAGTATATATAAAAGTATTCTTATATTGCTAGAGTTGAAATATATATTAGGCATAAATAAATGCCCTAAAATGTAAAAAAATCCGCTTGGCTTAGCTTTTGGAAAGTATTTTTCAATACAAAAAAAGAAACCTATATTCTAAAAATTATGTTTATTAAATTTAAAATTAGAGTAAATTATTACAAAACAAAGTAAAAGCTAATTTTTCTCCTTTTAAACTAAAAATTAATCTCTAGTTAGCTAAATAATATTATTTTATATTTTCAAGGCAATTTCTTCAATTTTTATTTAAGGGCGATTTTCTAAGTTTAAGAAAATATTTTATTTTAAATATATTTTCCTATATCATTATAATTCCTATAATCATAGAAATCAATCGGTATATTTTCAGTGTTGTGAACAGATAATTAATTTCATTATGCAATTTTTATAAACTTTATTGACATAACAAAAAATAATGATAATGAAGAAAAAAAAACATTTCATTAGAACAGATAAAACTATTGTTGAGGAACTAACTTTTTATTAGAATTTGAAAAAAAAATAATGTTAGTAAAAACTATTTAATTACTTGCTATTTTTAGTTTTGTAAACAATTAATTGATTTTATAATGCATTAGCCATTTCATGGACATAACAAAAGGTAAAGATAATGAAAAATAAAACATTTCATTAGAATTTGTTTAAAATTATGCACAGGAATTCACATTTCATTGGAATTTATAAAAATATAATGATAATAAAAATTATTTCATTACTTTCTAATTTTTAATTATAATAAAATGTTTTTTTTCCTTATCATTAAATTTTTCAACTACATTAAAATGTTATTTCATTGTCATTATTTATTCAAGGATAATCTCTGTCTATTAAACATATAGGTTCACGATTTCTATCAAAGTAAAGGGGCAATATCTCTTCAATCAATTGGCCAATTTTACAAAATAAATTTTGTTGTACAGTGTATTCAGTACTTTATATGATACAAGAGTTTCCAGTCTTTAACACAAGTACAAATAATAAAATTATTTTATTTTCCGGGAACGTAGCAAAAATTACCTGTTTATTTTTGGCTCAACTTTGACTTCACTTTGTTATCGACAGGGATAATTTAACGAGATCATTTCTTTAGTATTTAGTAAATTAGAATAATCACAGCGAATTTTTAGTAAAATTTGCCGCGAAAGTCGTTTCACTGATTTCTTAGAAGAGCTCAAATAAAGGGATATGCCGCATCTTTCTAAGTCACATTGAAATGGCTTAAAAAAAAATATATCAAAGCCAAAATGTCGTAGATAATAAACTTCGTGATACTTTAAACTATGGTAATCACATGAAAGATTGTGTTCAATATGTGAAAATATTAAAATATCATATATATAGATATATATAGATATATATAGATACACAAGAAAATTGCATCAAAAGTTGCATCAAAAATTGCATCAAAAGTTGCCTTAAAAGTTGCATCAAAAGTTGCCTTAAAAGTTGCATCAAAAGTTACATCATAAGTTGAATCACAAGTTGCATCACAAGTTGCATCAAAAGTTGCATCAAAATTGCATCAAAAGTTGCCTCAGAAGTTGCATCAAAAGTTTTATCAAAAATTGCATCAAAAGTTGCATTTAAAGTTACATCATAAGTTGCATCACAAGTTGCATCAAAAGTTGCATCAAAAGTTGCATTTAAAGTTACATCATAAGTTGCATCACAAGTTGCATCAAAAGTAGCATCAAAAGTAGCATCAAAAGCAGCCTCAAAAGTTTCATCAAAAGCTGCATCAAAAGTTTCATCAAAAGCTCCTTCAAAAGTTGCATCAAAAGTTGCATTTAAAGTTGCATCAAAACTTGCATCACAAGTTGCATCAAAAGTTGCATCAAAAGCAGCCTCAAAAGTTTCATCAAAAGCTGCATCAAAAGTTGCATCAAAAGTTGCTTTAGATATTTTTCTCAGTTGCCAATAAAAAATGTCACTTTGGTGTAAAATATTTCAAAAAGACTTTGTCGATTAATCAAGGCGAATCACAACAACGGAAATAAGTCTGGAAACACACAACAACAACAACAATAATAACAAACAACTGAGATAAGAAATAGAAGACGCAATGTGACAGCTGTCAAAGCACAGCAAAGATTGTGGGATGAACAAAACAGATGGGATAATGGCAAGTAAAGCAACAAAAAAGAAAAAACCGGAAAACATCAAAAATTTTCTCTCTATGTGAGGGTCGCTCCAAAGGAATGCAAACAGAGAAAGAGAAAGAGAGAGAGAGAGAGAGAGAATGGGAGAACTTGTATTATCAAGTAAACCACCCGAAAATCGCATAGCAAGTATACGACAGGGGGGTTTCCCAACAACAACAAAAATGGGGGAAGCAGCTGCTGTTGCCATAACAACGACAACAACAAACATCCTGATGACGATGACGATGATGATGATGATGATGTTGTAATAATGATTATGGAGCACATTGGGGGAGGGTTTGCTAAGGCCCAAGGATTGGAGTGCTGGCATAAAGTTGCGTTTAAACGGATTTCAACACGGGCACAAGATTCAATTTAATTTATCAACAACAAAACAACCCCACAAAAAAAGCAAAAACCAAAACCTATATAAGAATCTAACAACCAGCAGGACTTTTACCTGTAGAAAAATAATGTTCCATTTACTTTAAATTCATTCCTTTCAACAGCTTCTCGCTCTACAAATGCTAATGCAATTAATCAGTTTGCTTTTAAGCAATTTTCTTGCTACATTTCTAATTCCAAACTTTCCAAAAAAAAATTGGAAAAATTATTTTCTGCACAATTAACCGAAACTCACTTTGAATTACAATATGCCAACTTCATTAGCCTTTTGGAGTTAAGTCAAGCAACAACCCCGTAAATAGCATAACATATCAGCTCAGATATCACACACATAATTAGTCCAATTTGCATAGGGTAAGGGGGGCAAAGAGTGTAGAGTGACAACCAAAGTTAATGGTCCATACTGTAGACTCTTGGCCAACAACTGACAATTTGAACCCCATTTAAATTTTATTGCTTTAATTGATTTTGTTACGCTCGTACGAACTTTAAGCATTTCTATAAAAATTTATTATTTGATTTTTGTTTTTCTATGAAAACTTTAAAGATTATTTTCTACTCTTAAAACTTTCTATTGATATTGAACTTTTGTCAAAACAAAATATTCTTCCTTAAACATTATTTCTAGGCTCATTTTTGTGTTTGTAATATATATAAATATATATAAATACAGTGAAAACTCTCAAGAGTCTCCGTCGAATGCAGAAGATCTCATTCAATTTTTCTAACATTGTTTATAGAAAAAATATTCGTCTCAGAGGCGTATCCGACTACACTAGGTAATACACAAATTTTATATTTTACCAAACCTACTTTTTCTGATACATATGTTGCCCCAGATGACGAAAAATCACTTTAAAAAATGTTCTATAGTGAGACAGTTTTTTTTAAAAATTTTCAAATCTGGTATTTATTTTTAAGTTTTTTTTCAGAGGCGAGCCTGCAGATTTAAGCATTACTCGAGAATCTTACAGTCGATTTTCAAATGCTTTACGTTTTCTGAAAGCTAACAAATGGGTCTATTAATCATCCATATACTTTATTAAGTTTAAATTACTAGTTTTGAAACTATTTAATTTTGAATTAAGAAAATTATTACTATTCTATACTATGAGGGGAATTCGTTAATATTATAAATAATAATATAAATAATAATAAATTAATATTCACGCTAATAAATTAAACAAAGCAGAAAAGATTTCAGGGATCATACTTTTAACTAAAGTTTAATTTGACATTCATAAATAATTTGGTTTAGGATCAAAAAAAAAAAGACTGAAAAAAATCAATCAATTTTTCTAATTTTTTTTTTGGCTTTTTTTCATCAGAATCTCGCCGCACTGAAAATTTTTACACAAAAATTCAAAAATTTCCATTATTCACGCCTAAACTAATTAATGCTATATTTTTCGGCTGATAAATAAAAAAAAAATTTATTTATTCACAATTAGTAAGCCTACAGATCCAAAAGAGAAAAAAAATTAGAAAAACTTTTTTTTTTCAGTTTTTTAATAAGACAAAAAAAAATAGAAAAACGCTCTTTTCAGTTTTTAAACATTTTTACACAAAAATTAAAAATTTCCATTTTTTACTTCTATTTTTTTCGAATAAAGAAAAATTTTTTTTATTTATTTTACAATTTTACAGATCCAAAGCGTGTTACAAAAAACCAAAATTCTAGTTTCCACAAAAAAAAAAATAGCACAAAAAATAGTTTTTTTTAAATGGACATATTTTTTGGCAAAATTTTCCTTTCAATTCACAATAACTTTTAAACGAATAATCTAATTAAAAAATGTTGTAGAGCAGGTTGAAAAAATATAAACACCCTTAATATCAATTAACTATGTTCGGAGCTATTATAATAATAATATTATATGTTATATTTATAAATATATTATATATTATTATTATATTAATTTTAATGATATTATATATTATTATTATATTAATTTTAATGATTTTATATATTATTATTATCTTACTTAAACACATTTTTGAAAAGTCGTAAATCTAGTTTTTTTGGATTATCTCGAAAACGATGTCGGCAAACTATTTTTTTAAATATTTTTTTTCGAAATTAGTGACAAATTTTACATATAAATCGACGCTAAAAAGGTCGGAATACAAAATGCTGCTATTTGTATATTTAAACACACTTTAATTTAGTTGTTTGCATTAATTATTTTATATATAGAATTGTAAAATTTTAATTAAATCAAGTTCAATTTCAAATATATAATTATTTTAAATTGCAAAATCTGAATTTATAAATAAAACTTTAAATTGTATAATGAGTTCTTAGTTAACCTGGCTAATGTGCAAATTGGCTGGAAGTTTGTCAGCTAAACGACAAATCTCATATACATATATTCCATTTACCATCAAATAGACAATTGGCAGAGTTTTTGAGGTGTTTGCAATTCCATTTACCACCTGGTGGCACCTGGTGGTTGCCAAAGTCGATAATAATAAATGAAGTGCAATCAGTGGCAGCCCCAACGAATGGCAAAAAGGAATGTTGTAAAATAAGTAGCAACCGACTATAATATACTCTGTATGCAGTCGGTTATATTTGTAGAAAAATAAAGTTACTTTGGCAAACAATTAATGCAATATTTTAAGGAATAGTCTATATATCACATTCATTTCACATTAAAGCTGTTCTCATTTTCACTTTCATTTATTTCACAACGTGTTCTCATTTTCACTTGCGGTAAAATTTGTGTGTAGGTGAATTTCCTTACGATTTTACGATTTTCATTATTTTCGACAATAAATTTACAATTAATAAATGAATTTTTATTATTTTCGACAAGTTAATAAATTCACATTTATCTCAAGTACAAAACAAATTTAATCTATATCAAAGAAAATTAATGAAAAACGAAAAAAATTGAAACATGAAAAAAAATATTATTTTACACAATTTTTAAGGCTTAATTAAATTATAATTTGTGCCAAAATTTTATTTTATTTCATTTTTTTTTTGTAATTTTTTTTTGCCAAAAGTGATTTAAATAAAAAAAAAATATCACAATATATTTTGGAAATTTTTTTCTTAATTTTATAGAAATAGAGCAATCAAAAGTTGGACATTTTTATGATATTTTTCTGATTCTACGATTTTCATTATTTTCGACATTTTAAATAAATTTACATTCAACTCAAAACTAGTCAAATTTAATACTATATCCAAGAAAATGAATGAAAAATGGAAAATGGAAAAATAAAACATAAAAAATGCCTAAATAATTTTAAAAAAATTTTCTAAACTGTATCGAATTAAAGTAATCAAAAACTGTGAATTTTTGTAATTTTTCATTTGGAAATTTGCTTAGTTTTAGCTAAGATTAAATTTTTGTAATTATCTTCAGTGATATTTGACAATGCTGAAATAAAATATTTCTCAGCATTTTTATTTTGTTTTTAAAGTTTTGATTTTTTTTTGCATTAAATCAAATATACTCTTTTACTCAGCTTAAGAACAGAGTATCATAAATTTTAACTGCAGTGCACAAAACTATGACAATAAATCTGTTTTAGGGGCCAGAGACAGACGTGGTCAGACAGAGAGAGAGAGAGAGAGAGAGAGAGACAGAGACGCAGTTGTTTGTCGCATTGATAATATACACACACACGCACACCTCATATACATAGGTGTGTGTGTGTGCGTACACCCAGTCGAGTTGAAGGACAGACTGCATTCGAGGGCAGAGAAGCATTTAAAAAGCGGAAATCAGGCAGACGTCTGAAATAAGCTGCCAGACAGAGAAAGAGTTGGAAAGAGAGGGAAAGAGCGAGAAAGAGAAAGAGTGGATAAGGATAGGGAGTAGGAGAGTGGAGTTAAAAATTGGAGTTAAAAGCCGGTATAAGTTAAAGCTGGCTAACACAAGTACAATGTCGCCTCAACAGACAGCGGGAAAGACCCTATTTAAAATGGGGCGTTAATTTTCTTGCCACGCCCACTTAACACCACACTTAGCTACCCCTCACACAAACACACACACACACACACACATTTAGTTAAGCCTTATGTTAACCATTTGGATCTTTGTAGGGGTTAACAGAACATTTTGGTTTTAGCCAAAGTCTTAGTTAATTGCACGCAAAGCGATTATTGAACAAAGAGTATAAGTAAATAAAGATGTAAATAAAGAAAATAAAGATATATATATATATATATATATATAAAGCATGTAAACGATAAATGTATATATAAATTTAGATATATACCATATGATATAATCTTGTAAAAGTGTGATTTAATTAAAATTTAAGCACGCAAATGCTAAAATTTACAATTAATTTTTTTTTTAATGTTTACACCCTGTAAATGGTAAAAAATAGGGCATGATAAAACAGCGCAAAGGAGGCATCTTCGAACCCATAAAGTATATATAGTCTGAATCAGCATCAAAAGTCGAAAAGTTCTATATTTTTTGGATTAAATTTCCAATTTTGCATCAAATTATGCCATTTTTAAAAAATTCTATTTTTTTTATTGATTTTTTTTCGAAAACTAAAATTAATTTGTTTATGTAATATTTGATTGTCATATGTACGGTTTGCTAAAAATATTGCTGCATAACAATTCATAAATTAAAATAATTCGACAAATATTCCAAAAATTAAAAAAAAAAAAAAATATTCCAAAAATTTTAAAATAAAAAAAAATATATTTAAGAAATTACAAAAAAAAAAAAAAATTATTAAAAAAAAATATTAAAAAAAATATATAAAAAAAATATAAAAAAATATAAAAAAACATAAAAAAAATAACATAAAAAAAAACATAAAACAAAACATAAAAAAAAGAAAAATTTTTTTAAAAAATATAAAAAAATATAAAATATATATGCAAAAAAAATGTATATATATAAAAATATAAAAAAAAGCTATGTATTTTCTGGTCAAGAAGCTTTTGTTTTATTTATATAAAAAAAAAATATAAAAAAAATATTAAAAAAATATAAAAAAAATATTAAAAAAAATAAAAAAAAAAAAAAACTCCTGTGGTCAAAAAACTTTTGTTTTATTTATATTTTTGCAATTGGGGCCGTTTTGTTTAATTTAAAAAAAATGTTTAATATTTATTATAATTTGTCCTCCTACTCTTTCGTATATTTTATACCTTTTTTTTGCTTTGTTTTTTATTTTTTGTAAGTCTTTTTTGTAATTAAACTTTATGAATAAGAATTTATTGAAAGAAATTGAATTAAACTATATTATATTTATCGATTTATTATGAATTTTTTTCGGCTTGAATTTCGAAATTAATCGAACTTAGCAATTAAAAAAAAAAAACTGATAAATAGCTAAATAGATAGATTGATCGATAAATAAAGAAAGATGCAAAATGAGCTTATTTTTATAAATAATCATATAATTTTCAATAGCCTGGCAGGCAGCATACACACCACACATATGCATATATTTTGTATCTGTATCTACAACTCTTTACTTGTATCTGCATCTGCAACTATTGTATCTTTATGTCAGCTCAGAGACAAGGATCTCAATGTTAAGCTTACCGCATTATGTTTGCTTTGTGTATAGAGAAAGGAACTTTACTTCGGATTACTTGACATACCTGCAATGAATAGAAAGCACATATTAAATATTTGTGGTTAGTTTTGTAAAGTTGATAAATTGCGGTTTTAAAAATTCAATTAAAATAAATTTAAAAATGTAGCTTTATGACAAAATGTAATTCTTTTTGTAACAAAAACATTTTCAACTCAAAACATGCGTCAATTCCTGAATATACCTAAAAGTCCTGCTTAAAAGTGTTAACATTTAAGTTTTTACTAATATAAACAGGAATCAATTTGAAAACAATTCATTATTCAATACAATATAAACAAATCATCATCTTCCTCAATCCAACAATACTTCAGTTAACAAAACAAATTATTTGGCATGTGTCAAGAATTATGACAATATAAAAATATATAAGAAAACTATGTTATAATTAGTCAAGAAATGAAAACCTAAAACTAAGAAATAGATAGATATTTAGAGGGTAGAAGTAGGCTAAAATATAGATAAAGCTAGAAACAGCTAGAAACAGCTAAACAGCTTAATTTGATGTCATGACCGAGTTCAGTTGGAATTGTTATTGCTGTCATTATAAATAATGTTCGAGACTTCCCCCTCTCTCTGTCTCTTTTAATGCCTTGAGTTGTAATTGTTGCTAAGCATTATTAATGTCATTTGTTGTTGTTGTTATTGTTGTTGTTGTTGTAGCTGCTGCTGCTGTTGCATTTAACCCCCCAAACGCAGTCAAAATTAGTGTGCAAACATTTCAATTTTTATATGTCGCCTGACGGCACGCCAAGGCTTTACAGTCACGATACAATTTTCTATTTTCCCAGTTATCCCAGTTTTTCTATTTTACCATTTTCCACACTATTTGGTGGTGGGATGTTCTGGGTGCATTAACCTTTTATATACCAATTGACACCAGGAAACATTGTATTATATATATCATCCACACCTGAGAGTGAAGAAAAACCGACCAAGGACAACAAAAATTTTCTCATTCCATTACCCTATAATATTGTGTCACATCTGTTGGCATTTAATTCAATATTCTTTCTTGGGCATCTTTAAACTGATTATATACATATTATCAATTTATTTATACAACATTTTCTTATAACAAATTAATTTTTGTATATTTTTTAAAACAAATACTTTTATTCTACAATAATCACAGCAACTGCATCTTGCATTATTTTTGTTAAATTGCTTGCTGCATTCGAAATAAAAAATTTATACAACAAATTTTTTGGGGCCGTTTTTGAGTTCATAAAAAAATGTTTATATAGATTTTTGATTTTTTTTCAAAGGTAATTTCGCAGTACTATATATCAGGGTTGGCAAACAAAAAATCGAGCATGAAAAATATTCTCTAGATATTTGGGAGAATCTTAGATATACAAATTCAAGATTAAACTTTTGTTAACAATTAAATAATATAATATAATTTAATACATTAATATAATTTAATACATTAAAAAATAAAATTAAAACTTGTATTTTCAATAGAAAATAAATAAAATTGAAATATAATAATTAAATTTTCATTTTTATTTTAAAAGTGGAAAATAAAAGTTTAAAAATAATTTATAAATAAAAATGGAAATTTAATTACTATTTTTAAATTGTATTTTTTTTTTTAATGAAAAATACAAGTTAAAATAAAATTATTTTCAAACTTTAAATTAAAAAATAAAGATTTAGTTTTAAATTTTTTTTTAAATCTTCTGAATAACTAAAAAAAAAATTGAAATTAATTAATTTAAAATTAAAAAATATTAACATTTTTGTATTTCAAAAGTTGTCTATTTTAATAAAAAAAAAAAATCCAAAAATAATTCTTACTCATAATTTTCATACATAAAAATAATACAAACGGCGATTTTTGTTGTAAATTACATAGAAATTAATTAAATTTATTAAAAATATTTACATTTTTGAAAATGTTCAACATATAATATTTTTAAATTATATTTTTAGTTTGAAATTTAATTTATTTTTTATTGAAAATTATGCATTAAAATTTTTTTTTTTCTTTTTTTTTTATGGGATCGCCAAATATCCAAATATTTGTTTTAATACAATTTTTCGAAAAATTTTAATTGTGATATTTTTTAATTAAATTCTATAGACTCTAAAGTTTAGAGCTAAAGATTAATTTATGAGTTAAAAAATAAGAGTTATGTATTCCATTAAACTCAATTAAAAATTATATTATATGTTTGAAAAAAAAAATATTTATATTTATCTGTACCTATCTCAGTCTTTACTTATCTAACTATATAGCTATGTACATATAAACTATAGCTAAAAATATTATTTTTTTATAAAAACAATTTTGTCTTTCAAGATATTTCAATCGAAATACAATAATTTTTAATTTTTTTTATGACATATTTAAATTGTAAATATTTAATAAAATCATTTTTAAATATTATTATAATAATAATATTATTATTATATTATAAAAAGCAATCGATTAAAAATTGTGAATATTTTATAAAAGCTTCAGTTTTATATAATTTGTTTTTAAAAATCTTTAACAAACTGAAGACAAATTTTTAACATGTTTTTATTAAAGTAAAAATTTGATATTTATAATATAAATAAATAAAATAATATATAATATTTTTGAAACAAATTTATTGCTGAATGTTTTGAAAAGGAACTCTAAAGTTTTATATTGTAAAATTTTTTGCTTTTCAAATTTGGTTTTTCTTGCTCCTGTTTTTAATTTGATACTATTAGAAAAATACAATTTATATATAGATTGATTTTAAGTATTTTTCAACTAGTATCAGGTTAACTCCTTCACCATAAAATAAACTTCCTGCCCTCTCTCTCCCTTTCTCAATGTGTAGTATTAGCTATTTGAAGTTCCTCTTAACTAATGAGCTTAGAAAATATTGGGTTGAGAACAAAAAGCAAAAGCAGTGCAAAGGCGAAAGCAACCCCGTCAGGATATATTGAAAGGTCCTGTTATTGGCATTCGCTGTCCAATCGAATGCCAATCGATAAACAATAAATGGTAACTCAGCACTCAGCATTGCCTTTGGCCAGTTGAAACCCTAAGCAAAATGAGTTTGTTAGCCACCCTTCAAAGGACTCTCGACTCTGGACTTGGGCCCTGGGCAGGGCTGGCTTGCTTACAGTCACACTCACCACCCCTGGGAATTGCACAAGAAAAAAACATAAAAAAAAAAAATATATACAGAATTCCGAAAAGTGTTAAAAACGCAGCCCACAAAAAAAAAAGCAAAAAAAATATATCTGTGGCGGCAGCCGGTTGTGATTTGCTGCGGCGTTAACTTACTTCTTTTATTGTTATACTCTGTTCATTAAATGTAAAAAATGTATATTCGATTTATGCAATATTTAAAAAAAAAAACTAAAAATTTAATATGCTTACTAATGAAAGCAACAAAAAATATGTTTAAGCGCAAGGTCTAAGCTCAACTAAAAACATTTTTTTAATTCAATAAAAAAATATATAAATTTAAAAATATTAAAAAGGCACAGATATAGCGTCAAAATAGAGCTGTGATTTTGTACAAAGAAGGAATTTTTATATTATATTTATAATTTATTTTTAATTATTATGATTTTTTGGTGACCTTAGTTTGTTGAGAGATGAGTTTAAAAACAGAATTTGACCTCGAGCCGACTAAACTCATCTCTATTTATTTTTCAATTTATATTTATATATATAACGTATTATATTTAACAATATAATTCATTTTAATATATAAATATATATTTATATTGAATATTTATTCTAACTTGTCGTGTATTTTAATTTTTAAACAAATTTTTTTTTACAAAATATAGAAAACTTTCTACAATATCCTATGTTGAATTTTTTTTTAAATATTGTGTCGAATTTTTTAAAATATCGTATGTCGAATTTTTTTAAAATATCGTATGTTGATTTTTTTTTTTTTTAATTTCATATCTACAATTTTTTCTGTTTTGCAAAAAATATCAAAATAATATATTTCATAAAAAATATCGATGTATTTGATATAATTGGCATTTTTCGCTTTTTATAAAAAAAAAAAAAACAAAATATTACCCGAAAATTATCAATTATAATATATAAATAAAAAAAATATCAAAATAATATATTTCTTTGAAAATATCGTTATATTTGATATATTTGATATTTTTTGCTTTTAATCCAAAAAAAAAAAAAAAAATACACCAAAACTTATTACGATATAAATATATTATTTTTTTAAAAAAATTTCGACATATTGATATTTTGATATATTATTAACAATCCTGTAAAAAAATATTCAACACAGAATCGATAATTTTAATATATAAGGTAGAAGACTTAAAGTCGATTTGAATTTTAAATAAATTATTGTTTTATTTCTATATTTTTTTATATATATATATATTTTTTTTTTTTTTTTTTAAATATCGACTTATTGACATATTTTGATATATTATTAACATTATTAAAAATGATTCTACATAGAATGTAAAATTTCTTTATAAGGTAAAAGACTTTAAGTCGATATTAATTTTTTTTTCCTATTTTTCAAACTAAAGGAAAAAAAATTTGTATTCAATTTAAATAAAATGTAAAATTTTTTTTTAAAAATTTCCAAAATATTCTGTATTTAATTCTTAAAAAATTTTCCTGTGAATAAAAAAACTTTGAATTTTTTCCAGTTAAAGGATAAGAACTTTTCAAGCTCCTCAACTACCTTTAGAATTAAAAACAAGAAATCTATATTTCTATATTTCACACTTTAACAAAAGCTATATAAACTTCTTGAAAGATTGAATAAAAAAAAATTTTCTTAGGCCCTTTTTTGTGGCAGCAAAACTGTAAACAGAGTATAAGCACGTCGTGAGCTAACCTTACTTTATATTTTTCTTTTTTTATATACAAAATATATATATATATATATATATAGCAATATATGCGAGCAGGCCATAAAGATTAAGCAATAAAAAATTCGCTGTGCGGCGACACGTGTCTGCGCTGTTAGCGAACCGATTGAGAATTCGTATGCCAAAGCCAACAATTGGTTTATAAATCAACGTCAGCTGCATTTATGCATTTAAACTGTCAGTCAATTTAGAGTTTAACTCAATTGTGACTTAAACGAGTTGCGAATTACAAGTTGATTTCATTATTTAACGTCTGCGACAGCGCTATAAACCCTGCTCCTCTGCCCATCTGTTGCTTTTATTCGCAGTGCAACTGCAATTTTCTGTCTGGCATCGTAAACTTGCCACAAATTCAATTTCCTTACGGCGACATTTTTCCCGTGCACTTCAGCACGTAGTCCCCCCCGACAACCCTACAGCCCTACAGCCCGCCAAAACGATGTGAAATGTTTATGCAAACATTTTGAAGACACCGGGCCCAAAGTATCCATCCGGCCATTTGTATGCTAAACGTTTGTTTAACCTTCTAGTTACATGCTTCAAGCCGTGCCCCGGGTTGCATGTGGATGCTGCAACATGCATTGGCTAGAAGCCAGCCGGTAAAAGAGCCAACTCAAATGTTTCCTGGCTTAAAGCGAAGGGTGCAGCAGCAAAGCAGGCCAAGTATAGCCCAACTATGCACCAGGGAGTCATAAATTACACACAGACTGTAAGAGAGGGTATATAATTGCCATTGAGCAACAAAATATATATATATACGAGTATATATATATATGTTTATGTAGACAGACGTGCACTTGACAGCCGGGCAAAAAAATTGTTGTAAATATAAACTACGGCTCCTTGAAACACACACACACAATCCCTTAAAAGTTTCCTGCCCTCAAAGGCAGACAATTTATTATAAGAAAAAAAAAAAAAGAAAAATTAATAGTGCATAAATATAATTTCTTTATCTTGCTGCAACATTAATAATAAGCTCTACATCCTTAACTAAAGCCTTTAAATGCAATTTATTAAAAATTTACTGAAAATATAAGCCATGTCCTTCCTTAAACATATTAAATCAAAAATGGTTGATTTTGCGTTTTGAAATTACATTTATTTTTCTGATATAAGTGGAAATGTTATAATAAATAATTTTCATGAAAATAAAAATATATTTTTGATTTTTAGGATCTCTTATAAGTTCTTTTTTAAGATCTCTATTAAGATCTCTACTAAGATCTCTTTTAAGATCTCTTTTAAGATCTCTTATAAGATCTCTATTAAAATCTCTTTTAAGGTATCTTTTAAGATCTCTTTTAAAAACTCTTTCAAGATTTCTTTTAAAATCTCTTTTAAAAACTCTTTTAAAAACTCTTTTAAGATCTCTTTTAAGATCTCTACTAAGATCTCTACTAAGATCTCTTTTAAGATCTCTACTAAGATCTCTTATAAGATCTCTATTAAAATCTCTTTTAATGTATCTTTTAAGATCTCTTTTAAAAACTCTTTCAAGATTTCTTTTAAAATCTCTTTTAAAATCTCTTTTAAAAACTCTTTTAAGATCTCTTTTAAGATCTCTATTAAGATCTCTACTAAGATCTCTTTTAAGATCTCTATTAAGATCTCTACTAAGATCTCTTTTAAGATCTCTATTAAGATCTCTACTAAGATCTCTTTTAAGATCTCTACTAAGATCTCTACTAAGATCTCTTTTAAGATCTCTTTTAAGATCTCTTATAAGATCTCTATTAAAATCTCTTTTAAGGTATCTTTTAAGATCTCTTTTAAAAACTCTTTCAAGATTTCTTTTAAAATCTCTTTTAAAAACTCTTTTAAAAACTCTTTTAAGATCTCTTTTAAGATCTCTACTAAGATCTCTACTAAGATCTCTTTTAAGATCTCTACTAAGATCTCTTATAAGATCTCTATTAAAATCTCTTTTAATGTATCTTTTAAGATCTCTTTTAAAAACTCTTTCAAGATTTCTTTTAAAATCTCTTTTAAAATCTCTTTTAAAAACTCTTTTAAGATCTCTTTTAAGATCTCTATTAAGATCTCTACTAAGATCTCTTTTAAGATCTCTATTAAGATCTCTACTAAGATCTCTTTTAAGATCTCTATTAAGATCTCTACTAAGATCTCTTTTAAGATCTCTACTAAGATCTCTTTTAAGTTCTCTTTTAAGTTCTCTTTTAAGTTCTCTTATAAGATCTTTTTTAAGATCGACTTGTCGTTTGGCTAATTGAATTTGATCAGTTTGAACTAAGCATCCGGCTATTATAGCCTCTTACTTAACGCTACGCCGTACATTTTCCGGCTGAACTGAATGCAATGTTGATTGAGTTACAGTCCGCTTTGAGGTTTCCGCTTTTTCAACGCATCAAGGTCACAATGGTGTGAGTGGGTATTACCAAGGGGGTGCACAGGGGTTGTCCGACCTCGCTTTCAATTCCAAGATACAACTACAACAATATATATTGAAAGTCACCCCCACTTCACCCGAACTTCAATTCAATCGCTCATAAACGAGTACATGGCACGCATTTCCTGAACTCATTTCGAATTCCAAGCGCAAGCCCAATTCCCATTCACATTCTGAACAGCAGAAACTAATAATTAAAACTACAAATGAATTCACACCCTTCGAACAAACGTTCCAAAAATGTTGTGATCGTGCAGTTAAAAGAGTTTTGAGCATTCAATATGTGACTCTGTGTGTATATGTGGGTGTGGTTATAAGGGTGTGTAAATGTGGGTGTGCGAGTGTATGTATGTGATCAAGGCTAAAGTAAATAATTTTATATATATATATATATATAAAACTGTTTAAACTAGTCAAACTGACTGACTGATTGACGGCTCACGAGCAGGTCAAACGATTGAAACGAGAAATCTACAATTTTCACTGTAGCTTTCTATTATATAGTAGGCTAACACTCTGAAAAAATTTTGTCAAAAATATTTTGTTAAGTAAATGAAAAATGCATTTGAAAATTGCATGAAAATCTCAGCTGAAGCATATCCGATAGCGCAGTAATATATTCGAATAGTTTGTTAATTTTTCTATTTAATTTTTCTTTGGAACGACAGCGGGAGCGTAGCAACGCACGCCGATATGATTTATTATTATTATTATTAGGGAAGGGATTATTGTACCGCGACCAATTAGACCTATTGGGGCTACAGAGCTTAAAGCTATACTGCACAATGACTGGATTTTTGAAGAGTTAACAGCTACTATATCTCCTGGCTGGAAGATATGCCTACCTAGTAGTTTATGTATTTTTCTTGCTAGGGCAGTGCATTCTGCCGATATGATTTAGCTCTATATATATATTTCTGGTAAAAAAATGTAATTGAGAATGGAACTTTTTAAAGCTCCTAAAATATATTTTATCAGTTTAAAGGGTTAGATCAGTTACATGTCTGAAATAAGATTATCTTTTAAGACACTAATCAATTAAAACTAGTTTAAGCTGTCAATAAATTTGCAAATTTAAACCAAAACAAGAAATAAACGGAAAATTTTAAATACTTTTGCATAGAATAAATCATTTTGGACCCAATTGTTCCTATGACAGCTATATGATATAGTGATCCGATTTTGTTCAAACTTGGTCAGATTGTACAAATTGTAATTCTACATTAATATTATCATTATATTTTTTTTGATATCTTGAAAAACAAAAAAGTTTTTCATACTAACACTTTTCAGGAAAATGAACTGTCTGATTGTTCCTATGGCAGCTATATAATATAGTGATCCGATCGGGCTAATTTTGACATACAAGCTACATACAATATCAAGCATCATTTGTACAAAATTTTATCAAGATAGCTTAAAGATAAAGTCAAAAACTTTGCATAGAAACATACAGACAGACGGACATGGCTATACCGACTTAGCTATTCCTGCTGACCAAGAATATATATACTTTATGGGGTCGGAGAAGTCTCCTTCTATGCATTACACATTTCAAGCCAAAATATAAGACCCTGGAAAAACATAATTGTATTAAACATTACAAGTTTCTCAGCTAAGTATATATATTCTTGATTAAAACTTAAAATAGATTTGTGGAAATTTTCTGAACTATAACATTCTATTTTATGAGAGCCATAAGATTCCTCTAAGGTTTTAAATTAAATGGTAGGAAATTCATAGGTTCCTAGTTTCTATGGCATTTAAAATCCTTTATCAGTGTGACCAATGCAATGTTAAAGTGTCACATTAGCTCTTAACTCTGATATCCAGTATTTCATTTATTTTTTTTTTTATCAACAGCAAAACTTTACTATATTCATAAAACAACAATTACTTAGATCATTGAGCATTCAAGTCACCTGAGTTCATCAGGGTCAATATCTCAAGTTAACAGTGTGACCAGTTCAATGTTTGATTGACAGAGAGAGAGAGAGAGAGAATGTTGCAAAAAGAAAAAAATTCATATATATATATTTGCTATATTAACGCATCTGTCAGTTAGTTTTGTAGCTGCCACTCAATTGAGTTGACACTTTGTCAGTTTTTTTGATGCCAGACTTGTTGGAGGGTGTAAGTGTTTGGTGTAATGAACTAAATGAATATATATTTTGCACTTGACAAAGCTATGAAATACTATACATAATAATGCAAAAACTCATCGATTAATATCGAATAAATATGTTTAATTATTTAAATAGTTTTGCTGTTTTGATTTGTTTAAGTAGTTTCATATCTCATGGCTTTATGCTCAACTTTTAATGGATTTGAAAGCTTTCTAATGTTATTTCGTTTCAACTCTGTTAATTCTCAGGTATTAAAAGAGTGTAAAAATAAACATATATGATTAATAACAAGAACGTAAGGATATATCTGACATATCTATTTATTATAGTAAGTATGCCAAATTGTTTGAAAAATACGCCAAAAAATTGTTTTTAATTTTTTTTTTTATTGTATTAAAAATTATAATAAAATCAATATAAATTATAAATATTTACTTGGAGAATTTTTCGACATTTTAAACATGTTTTTTGTGAATTAAATTTAATAGCTTTTAAGCTAGAATTTAGGTTCTCTAGAGATTTACCCATGTGTTGAACAAAAATTGATTAAAATTCCTAAAAAAAAAAAAAATACGTTCACACTGACAACTCAAAATTAAGCTACAATAAAAACCTGATTCATGCAATATTTTCGCAAAAGAAGACATTAAATTCTTTATTTTTCTTTCTGTCTCTGATCGTTATAAAAAACCAACTCAAGTGCTTTCTGAGCCACATTAAACTCACAAAAAACAATCAAAACAGAGTATTAAAATGCTAATGAAAAATACAAAGTAGCCAAACACAATAAAGATCTGCCCGAAGAGAAATAATCAGAGTCAAGGGGCAATATCCAGTAATCATAACATATAAGCTAGCACAGACAATGCGGCGACTGTAATATATATATATACTCTATATATATATATACTATATAAACATATATATATAAATATCGAGGCGTAATCCCCAAACAAAACAAACAATTGCAATGCGCACTCAATAAATTTCAATTAAACAAACAGCGTTCTGTATTCCCCACTGCAGTTTTATATTGTTTATAGTTTTTCTTTTGTTATAGCAACTTTTCATTTTAATTTTAAAATACCCTGCACTCTAGAAAAATGCTGGGAAAAGGGTATGAAAGTCTTGTAACAATTTATAAAAGTTAGAATTTAAAAAAAATCAAATAGAAAATCCACATGAAAGCATAGAATAATTTATTTATTTTAAGTATATATAGATTATAATCAATTTGTATGTTAAATTGTTATTATTATATATATAAAAAAAATATAAAAAAAAAACATGGATCTTTATATTTTGAAATTTTTAATACACATTATTAAAAAACTATAAAATTGAATTTGTTGATATTTATTTTGATTTTATAAAATGCCGATTTGGTTTATTTTAATAATATGTTTAATATTTATTAAAAATTGTTCTCTTACGTGTTTTAAAAAATTATAAATATATCTTTATATCATTATCATATCATGAAATATCGTAATAGTCCTTAAATTGTAGATCTTTCATGATTTTATATACAAATATTCAAAATTATAGCTGAATTTTGTATAAAACATTTAAGATACTTTTTAAGCTAACATTTTTGAGATATATTTTATTTAAAAATATATCGTAATAATCCTTAAATTGTATTTTTAAATAAAATATATCTCAAAAATGTTAGCTTAAAAAGTAACTCAAATGTTTTACGAAAAACGCAAAAAAAAAAAAGGGAGAAACAGATTTTAAAATTTAAAATTAAATTGTTAGATTCAAGAAACTTAATTATAATTTTACTATAATTTGCTATAAAGTAATTACAAAAAAGCTTTATGTTTTTTTTTTATTTACAGAGCATCTTCTAGTCGAACTCCGCGCTCAATAAATTACTTTTTAATAATGTGTTGCCACATTGATTAAAATCAATGCTCATTTCTGTTTATTCATTGTCTACACATGACAAAAACATTTTAATATGCTACAGTTTGAATTTTTCTATTTATTTTATTTATTTTTTTTTACTTATATTTATTTTTATACCCTAGCAAAAGGGTATTATAATTTTGTCCCGATGTGTAATGCATAGTAGGAGACGTCTCCGACTTAATTTCTTAACTTAATTTCTATTGCTCATATCTTTTAATCCATATGAGATAATAGAAGCTATTAGTCTGTATTAAGAAAACAATTTATTGTCTATAATACAAAATTTAAATTTTTTGAATCTGCTCAGCACAATTCAAGAATTTGGTATTTATACAAAAGTACTGCAAAAAATGCTGTTTAAAAGCGTTTCACATGACTAAAAATCAATTTAAATTTATTTTCGTCTGAGAAAAAATTATTTTAAATGATCAATTATGAAATTTAATATATTATGGAGAATTTCAGTAGTGTTTCGAACCTCCCTTGATTTAAATAACCTCGTTTATTTCACTTTAAATGAAGTCCTTTTTCAGGCTTTTCAAATAATTCAGTTATATTAAAGCCGATGTCCAAACATTTTCTACTAAATTCAGGTCCAACGTGTAAGGTGAACAATTAAATCCCGATTTTAACACTCGAAAAGTATGAACATGTTGCATTTTCTTATTGGCATGTCCTTGTAGAATGCCTAAAAGGGTCATAAGCAGAAGAAATTGCCATTTCTAGGACACCTTTGAAAGACTCGTAGTTCACAATCGCTGTCAAAAATGTAAAGTGTAATTTTAATTTTAAAAACATTTTTTTTTTTGTCATATTTCGCGTTTTACTATTTATTTTGCATTTAGAATTCATGGAAGTAATTAAAAGGGCTTGAAGAAACACTTAAAGAAAAACGTTTTAATTTTTGTAGAATAGAATTTAATATATTAAAATTTTACAACTTTTTTAAATACCCCATTCAAATTACACTAGGTAACACACAAATTGTATATTTTAACTCTTTATCGATTTATATGATTAACATCTTAAATGACGCCCAATTAATGCAACTCTGTAAAAGCAGAGGAGAGGAAAACGGAAAAAAAATTTTTCGACTTTTCCTCGAATTTTAAAGTTTAAAAATCGTAAAAAATACCGCACGAAATATCATCATTTTCTAAATTCAAAATTAAATAGTTGCAAAACTAGTAATTTAAACTTAATAAAGTATATTTATGATTAATAGACCTATTTATTAGCTTTTAGAAAACGTAAAGCATTTGAAAATCGACTGTAAGATTCTCGAGTAATGTTAAAATCTGCTGGCCTCTGAAAAAAAGCTTAAAAATAAATACCAGATTTCAAAATTTTTTTTAAAAAAATGTCTCACCATAGAAAATTTTTTAAAGTGGTTTTTCGTCATCTGGGGCAACATATGTATCAGAAAAAGTAGGTTTGGTAAAGCTAAATTTTGTTACCTAGTGTTATTGTTATAAATATATATTTCTATAATTTTTTTCTATATCAAAATTCATATCATAACTATTATTTGCCTGCATAACATATTAAGTGTGTATTTAATGACTTTAATAATGCGTTTATATGTGTGGGAATGGGAGATGGGATTATATATATATATATGTAGTAAGTATATTAAATTGGTTCACCCTCGCGTCTCAGCGTTCTCAGTCCATCAATGTCTATGAATCATGGCTACACTTACAACAACATTCAACTAAATATTAAGGAACTTTATATAATAGTATATACCGTACGGTATGTACTATAACAAAAGTCACCCTCACGAGTGAAGTCAGAGGGCGAGTAAAAGCAATTTTTCTGAGGGAAGAAAATTAAAGTTCACAAAGAGTCGAAATATTTTTGTATTTCTCAACATTTTTCAACATTATCTATTTCTTTTATTTTTATATAATTTGTTTTCCGCAATTGTTGCCCATAAAAATGTATGAAATATATATATAAAATATATATATATATATATATATATATATATATACTTGTACTGGTACATACTATATATATACATAAAACATCTATTCATTCATACTCTACTCGCTGGATAAAACGAGTGTGGCGTTTGCCATTTCCGATGTCTCTACTTCAAAGTGGTATTTGCTGCCTGCTTCAAGTTTTCTTTTTTTTTTTATGATTTTTTCTTTCTTTTTTATATTTTTTCTTTTTTTTTTTTCTTTCTTTTTTTTGCATTTGATGGCACATTTCCGGCAGCATCTTGTTGATTTTTCGCTCTATTTTTGGTCTTCTTGGCGCACACGCACATTTAATGCATATGCAGAGTCTCTATATATATGGCTAAAAGACTCTCAACTCACAATTCAACTGAAGATTTATCAAAAGCTATTAAAAACTTGTCAGCCAGTGCAATTTTCTCCAGTTGCTTTGGTATTTTTCAGTTATGCACCTATATATTTATAGTTTTAGTAGTATTTTCAACAAGTTATTAAGCTGAAATTAATACAACTTATTAGTAGTCTCTGAGCTGAAGTTGTAGTAAAAAAATTAATTTATTATTTTTATTTGCAGTGCAAGTTTTGTTTGATTTATAAATTTAAGTGGGCTCAAAAAAAAATCAGCAATAAATATATACAAATTAAGTTTACCAGGAAATAAATGTATTATGGCTAATATTATTACTTCTATTATTATTATAATTATTATTTATATTATTACTACTATTGTGCCATAATATTTCATTTAATGCCCCATGGGCAGATGTAAATATAGATAAACAAATAAATAATAAAAAAAATTCGATATATATGTATGTATTTACTTTATTCCTTTATTTTCAGAAAATTTGTAATTTATTAATTTTTTTTTTTTTTAATATTAAATTTTGATTTTTCTTTAATTTTTAATATTTTTAATTTACAAATCCCAACATTAAGCGATCATCAATTTTTAAAATCTGACTCTAATTTTTATATATTGCTTCGATAAATGCATTATTAAGATTTTTAAGTGTTAAAAATTAATCGATAAATCGATATATGATATCATGACAGTCCTATATGATATTTTTAGTAATTTATGAGCTTTTAATTCGTATATAATTACAAATACTGCGGCTGTAGGGGGTAACGACATAATCTCGTCGCCACAAGCTCGCCCAGTATATTGTGCCGGCGAGTTTATGTCGTTTTGAAACGGCATAAACTCGCGCGAGCTTATGACGCTAGCCAAGTGGCAATATTGTTGCGATCCGATTATGTCCCTATGCTACATTTAATTTAATTTATTTCAGTTGAAAATTCTTAATGAAAAAAAATTGAATTAGAGTTTGAAATTTAAAATAATTGAAAATATTTTATTAAAACACAACTTGCGAGAATTTTTATTAAATTAAATTATTTTTGACAATTATAAAGCTTAATTAATATATATGATGTTACTTTTGAGATAAAAATAAATATACAAGGTCACAAAGGGGACATTTGGCGATCCCAGTATGCCTTAAAATTAAAAACAAAAATAACCTTCGAAATAATATTAATACATCAAAATCATGTTCAACCAAAATTAAGATACATAAAGGTATTTGTAAATTTTCTATGTGCTTGCAAACACTGATTGCCGTGAGAGTGTGCTCTTGTCTCACTCTTTACCACTCTCAATCACTCTCACTTCACTTCGCTCTTACTCTCGCACTCTCAAATACCGCTAATAGTTAATTTATGTAAATTTTTTATGGCTTTATTTGTTCCGGATTGCATTGAGACCCCTGTTGGCCCTTTTCGGGCCAGGGTTGCATTTAATTGAAAATCTTAACAATTAATCGCTCAGCTGTTTCTGTGTACTTTCTCGTTTCTCCCTTTTAACCATTTCCTAAATTATGCGTAATTAAAGGCATTTTGCTAGCTTTCAAGTGATTCTGGCTTTTCTGTTTTCAGAACTTTAAGCTCAGTTTCAGTTGTTTTTATACTCTATTTTCAACCAAAGAAAAAGAGCAAAAATCTAATATGACACTCTTAAAACTGAATCAACCAATATGTATCTCTCAAATTCTTGAAAATTAATTCAAATCTTTTTTTTTAGAGAAAACGGGCTTGGATATGAGTTTATATATTTTTATAATTTTTATAATTTACAATTTATATTTTTATTTTTATACAATAAATATATTAAAATATTGTTATGCTTTTGATTGAATTAAAAATATTTCTCTACACTATTTTTCTTATTAAAAACAATTGTAAAAAATTTTATTTTATTTAAAAGAATTTGTAATTATTTGTAGGAAATTTGTATCTTATTTGGAAAATTTATTTTTTAAATTTGTTTTAAAGCTGTCTATATAATTGTATATATTTAGTTTTCAACAGATATAAACCACAATAAAATTTAATATATTTTTTTTATATTAGGGCAAACTTCTTTCATTTGAAAGAATTTTTGATATTATTTATTTTTTTAAGCTTTATTTAATTTGCACATAAATTTTCATGACTATTTTTGTTTTGTGGAAAAAAGACGTTAATTATTTTTATGTTCAATTTAATGGACAAAAAAATTATTGTTTTTTTTATAAACTAGCATCAGCAAATTAAATACAAAAAATATAATGTTCAACAATTCTAAATATTCATTTAGGCTGAGCCGATTTTTTAGAATTAACTGCCAAAATTAAAGTTTTAAAAAAAAACATGCATTTTTAAAAACTGGCATATTTTAAGGCAAAATTTTCAATTTTATCCCAAATAATTTGACCTCGAGCTGACTAAACTCATCTCCTCCCAAATAATCTTTAAAAAAATAATTTAATTAAAAAATGTCATAAGAAGAATTTTTCAAAATCCATGGGATATAATAATATCAGCTAACTAAGCTCGGATTTATTTATAGTTACACAAATATATCTTTTAAACAATCTATTTTTTTTTCGGGAGAAGAAAAAAATTTGTTTTCGTTTATTATTTATTTTTTTTTTTTAATATTTATTTTTTTTTTAATATTTTTTTTTTTTTTTAATATTTATTTTTTTTTTTAATATTTATTTTTTTTTTTAATATTTTTTTTTTTTTTATTATTTATTTTTTTTGGGCCAAGAAAAAATGTTTTCTACTTTTTTTTTTTTTCGAAAAATCAATCGATATTTACATACAAATTAATAGTCAGATTTTCACGCTGCTTTCGGGCTACAAAACAGAGTATTTAGCAGTTGGTAATGCTGCATTATTTTTGCTTATTGACTTGCTTGCTTTGGACCAACTTGACACGTGGCCAATGGACTGGGCGGGGCGAGGCTGTTGGTTGGGCTGGGCTTATCCGTGCGAATTATCTGCACTGGCCATGGCCTTTGTCTTTGGCGGCGGTGTGTGTGCATTTAATTGTCGTTCACACCCAAAAAAAAAAAAAGGCCAAAAAACCACCAACAGCCCGATAACAGATACGTACTTCTACTCAACCCAAAATTCCATATCCGAAGCCAAAAAGTGAAACAGAAATTTAAACCTAAAACGCAATACAAATTTCAATTCGAAAAACATTCGCATTTTTATTGTCGGTTTAATTATTTTTCTGGTTTTGGCTTTTTTTTTTTGTTGTTTGGCTGCTTCAAATTAGGCCGCAGTTTGCGCTTAATTTAGCAGACAACAAATGGCAGTCAGTAAATATATATCCGTATCTATATCTGGGTATCCGTATCTGTATCTTCAGCTGGCATATGCAATTGTAGTATTAATAGCTGCATCATCTCTTTAAAATGCATTGATTTCCTTTGAAAACATTTTCATGAAATCAAAACTAAGCACAACATAAATTGCAGCGAAATTATTTTTCACCTAAAATATTTAATATTAAATATATGAAGAATTTTAACTTTTTGAATAAAACATGGCTTTAAAACATATATTTATATTTGAATATTTAATTAAAAAAAAAATAGCTATAAATAAGTTGCACACAGTTTTCACATTAAGAGATCAAAAGTAAAAACCCAAGTGCTATATAAAGTTCTTTATTTATTTACAAATCGATATTTTTCTTAAATAAGTTTAATACTTGGTTGAAAACGCATTAAAATTTCGCAATTAATGTCAGTTCCAGATATTTCTAGACATTTCAAACAATAAGTTATTACTTCCCAGAATTTTAACTAGTTACAGCATTTACTTACATGAATTATTAGCCCAAGTCAAGGAATGTTTCAGCTCAATTCATAAATAAAAACTTTAAAATAAATGGCTACAAAAAAAAGCGTCACGTACACCCAATAAATTATAAAAATAAAAAACAATTTTAAATATTTTCTATTTAGCGTATAATTATTGCGAGAACTATTTAAACTTGTGCAATGTAAAAAACTCTACTAAATTTTAAATTAATTGTAAATCCGAATATTTTTGGTTCGTTCCGGTTTAATTAAAAAAAAAAATACAATTTACAATGTTTTTTTTTTGTGATTTTAGACTTCCGTTTTAAAGTTCGCTAAACTGACTAGTTCATTAAAAATACGAAATAAACAAAAAACTGTGTTTTGTTTATCCAATTGATAAATGAATGCAAATATTTGCCATTTAGTCACATAGCTTTTAGCCATTATGGCCAACGTCATGGCCCAAAAGTCACGTCTGCCGTGCGGCGCTTTATACTATTAAATGACCCTCTATAAGTACTAACTACTAGTTTATATTCTAAATAGACAGACCTATTTACATATTACACAAGTTAAAATTTCTTGATAAATATTGAAAATTTAAGTTTTTACTGTTTCCATTAAATTAGTTTATCTAAGAAAATTTTTTCAGTCTTAACATTTTTGAACTCAATTTTTATTTGCAATCCCTGAAAATAACAAGTTAGATTTTAATTTATCTTAACGTATTTGATCACACTATCCTAATTTTAATTTAATTCTGTTCTGTTTAATTAGTTCTGTTCTGTTGTATGTAGAATTGATTGGAGATTAGTTAAAAATATTTTGAAAAAATTGGTGCGTAGAAAGTTTTTTGACAGAATTGCGATCAAAGTCAAATAAATTTAATTATTTAAAAAAAAGCTATATTGATAGGCTAATATCTTGAACTATACTAAATTTATATTATTTATATAGATATATATATATGTACATATATATCGTTTAAAAGGTCGTTTTATCCATTTTCATAATCTATATGGCTAAATTTTATGTGTTTTCTACAAAAAGTGTAAAAAGTGCCACGAAAATTTATTTCAAAATTTCAAGTATGCGGTAAAACTATACTCGAGTAGGAATTACTTAAGGTAATTTTCAATGTTAAAAAATTGTTACACAGTTTAATTTTAATATCGTAATTTTTATTTTAAAAATCATAATAAATACGGTTCCTGAATTTTATAGAAAAGAAACCGTGTTTTCTCAAGTACAATAATAAATTCTGAAGCTACATAATACGATCGTTTGCAAAAGCTATTTCAATTTATATAATACTAGCTTATTCCGGCGCGCATTACTACGATCCGCTTCTGCTTCCGCTCTAAAAACTCTAATTAACTATGAAAAAACTATGTCACTGTTATTATGGAATACTAAGCCAACTGATTTGCTCCAGCTGAGATTTTCATACCAATTTCAAATGCATTTTTCACCCATTTTCCGAGATATTTTTGACGAAATTTTTTTAGAGTGATAACCTACTATACAATAGAAAGGTAGAGTAAAAATTTCAGATTTCTAGCTTCTACCGTTTGGCCTGCTCGTGAGTCGCCTATCAGTCAGTCACTCAATCAATCAGGTTGAACAGTTTTTTATATGTATAAAGAAGCAATTTTGTAAGCATTATCAATTTTCGGCTTTTCTCTATTATTATATAATATATAGATATATACATATATTATATACTTATTAAGGCTTCAATTGTTGTGCACAATTGGAAACACGATCTTAACTATAAATATATAATATAATATAAATATATTAAGTTACTGACTATTAAAAAAAAATAACAATATTTATATTTCAGTGTAATATTAAATAGCTTAACCAGAAGAAGAAGAAGAAGTAAAACCTGCATACTAATAATATGAATATACAGCCATATAACCGCCCCCCTTTTCTCACCCCTCAGAATACAAGTTGTGCAAGCAAAAATAAACAAACAAAACAAACAGCAAAGACAGCAGCGACGCAGAACCGAAAACACGATGCGAAATAATTGAATTTAATTAACATGGGAAATGTGCGCTCCAATGAAAGACAACAGCAGCAGCAGCAGTCGCAGCAGCAGCAATAACAATAACAAATACCAACAACAACACGTGCACAACAGAGAGCTAGAGAGAGCGGGCGAAAGAGAGAGAGAGAGCGCGCGACAGAACCAGCATGAGAATGCAGCAGCAAGTGCAGCTGTGATTTATGTATGCATGTGTACATGTTGTTGTTGTTGTTGCTGAAATGCTTGTTGCCGAAAATACGTTGCCAAGCTTATGCAAATGTTGCTAAACATTTGGCCTAGCCAAAAGAAAGTTGACGATCATATCAAAAGTTTTGTATGTATATATGTATGTAGACGAAAAAGCTTTGCTTACCTGCGTACAAAATGCAGCCAGTAATGTTAAGCTCCATAGCCAGCGATGTTGCTGAGCTGCTTTTGATGTTGTTGCTGCTGCTGTTGTTGTTGTTGTTGACTGGTAACGTTGTTGCTGCTGCCTTTTGAGTCGAATTCTTGTTGTTGCTTTGCTTAGCGTATACAACATTTTGTGGCCGTCTTGTTGCTGCTGTTGTTGTTGTTGTTGTTCCGGCTTGCTATTGCTATCGTTTTTGATCGTTGTTGTTGCTGCTGCTGCTACTTCAATTATATACATGTATGTATGTATGCACGTAGATATTTTCCACTATTTCTCTTGCTTCTTTTTTGCGTTAACAAAATGCACTTTTACTAATTTCTTTTAATTTTCGACATTTTCAATAATACATGTGTAGTTTTTGTTTTTAACAAATGCATTGTTTTCAATTTGTTTTTATATACATACATACACTACGATTGCAACGTATGCGTGTATGTGTGTGTATTTTTTTTTTGTAATATGAACTTTCCTCACGTCATTCTGCGAGAGTAAAAAAAAGAGAGAGTGTGTCGACGGATATTAGCAACGCGCGCTCAACATTTTAAAGAGAGCGACCTAGGCAGGTTAAAGCACAGTTGTATGTGTGCATGTGTGTGTGTGTGTAAGTTTTTGAATGCGTGTGAGCGAAACGCTGCTTTCAAGCCAAGCTTTGCTTTTGCTACCAGAGAGCGCGCTCTCTCTCTCTCTCTCTTTATTAGTATTTGTTGCGCATATTGCTGTTGCCAAGCTTATCTGCTTCTCCTTCTTCTTCTTCTTCTTCTGTGCGTTATTGCCAACGGCGCCTGCGTAAATGCTTTTAGACTATTTTGTTGCTGTGTTGCTAAGCTTTCAATATATATGTACATATGTATGTATGTACATTTATCTTTTAATATTTCAACTTTGCTTTTTAAATATATTGTTGTTGTTTTTGCGTGCTGCTGCTTTCAAGACATAACACTATAATGCTAATTTAGTGAACAATTTTGCAATAAAATTTTGCAAATGATGTCAAAGGCAAAAGCTTAGCCCGTTAACACAAAATTATTCATTTATGTATGTACGTATATTTATTTAACAACAACTTTTACAAAAACCAGTTTTTTTTGTGTTGTGGCCAAAGCTTAGTCTAGGGTCTTATTTATTGTTGTTTTTTTTTTGTTGCTTGTTAATAACATTGCCGTATGCAAAAAGGCCTTCAACTTTGTTGCTGAAGAGAGAGAGGGAGAGCAACGGAGCCAAGAGAACAGCTTACATAGTGGAAAAGCCAAAGTTAAAGCTATGCAGAGCTTTGGCCCTATGTTGCCATTGTTCGTTCTGTTATTTACAAGAACAACAACAACAATCACCATGAAATCTGTGTAAAAGCTTTTGGCATAACAAAAACAAATGTAAAACTCAGAAAAACGAGTTTTTATAATTGTTTTCAAATTAAATTAAGCACAAAATTATCAACATTTGTTGCACACAAAAATACAAAGATAGTTTTTTTTTACCGAAATTCATTCACAAATCAAACAATAAACACACGCAGTGGAGAAATTTCATTCAAATACAATGCAAACATATTCAAATTAAAAGCGACATAAACAAAAAAAAATAACAAAGAGGAGAGAGAAGAGAAGAGAGACAAAACAGACAATTGTAATTCGGCGCCAACAGAGCGCGTCTATGTGTGCGTGTGGGTGGATGGGATGGAAGAGAGCAGGAGAGTTGGGAAGGAGCAGCAGAAGAAATTGAGCGTGAGCACACGCAAAAGAAAGCGAGCGGCAGCGGCAACAACAAAGCTGCTGCTGCGCTGCTGCTGCTGCTGCCGGTGCTGGCATAGTGTTGCGTAGGTGTTGGCGTTATTATTGTTGCTGTTGTTGTTGTTATTAATGTTGCGACGCACTCGAAACGCGCTCAACAACACACAAAACTAAATAAAAAAAAAAACAACTCTCAATTTCAGCTTTTGCTTTGCTACGCTTTGTTAAACATTTCTTGAGCAAAAAAAAAAAAAAATAAAATAAAACAAAAAAAAAATTATACAGATTATGTACACATGTATATGTATATGATATCTGCATATATAATAAACACACAAACTTTATTTTTTTTTTCTTATTCAACAATATCAACTTTTAATATACATGTGTATATTAATAAATAAGTATGTATTTGCGTTTAAAAAAATTTTGCTAACCGTTGCCAAAAAATACAACAACAAAAAAATACAACAAAAACGTACACTCAGACGCAGACGCACGCACACACGTAAACACACGACGTAGACGACCACGACAACGACGACGATGACGACTGTGACGCGGACGACAACAACAACGGACGACAACGGATCAGACAATGACGCGCACCTGAACACGCTCACGGCCAAAACTCAACTGAGTAACGGGCTATATTGTGGCGGTGGCTGCGACGCTGGCTGCATCTGCAAGTCGACTTAGCAAGTGTATGTAAGTGTGCGTGTGTGTGTCTGCTAGTGTTTATGTGGGAGAGCCCCCAATGGTGGTTGTTTTTGTCCCAGCGTTGCCACCTTTGGCGCGCTGTTTGAACTGCTTGCTGCTACCGCAGAACAAATGAGGACCTGCTATAATTAATAATTTTGAAGTATTCTAAATGTTTGCTTTAAACTTATAAATCTTTCTTTTAGTTGCCGTGCAAATTGAATTAAGCCTTTCAGCTATTATTATTAAGCGCAGAAATTATAAAGTATTTTTTAAACTGACATTGAGTTGTTACTTTTTTTTCTTTTTATATACATATGTTTATAATTATACACATTAAAAAAACAAAAGCAATAACTTTTACACTAAAAAACAGTAAAAATAAATCAGTTCGCAATCGATATTAAATGGTTTTGGCAACGCTGTGCCAAGATCGATAACCTATCAACGAGCGCATTTCAATAGCTTATTATCGAATTAGTATTTTAACGATAGGTATTAATGTTTACGATATATCGATATGGTCAAATCAAACAACCCTATAATTGCAGTGTTTCTTCCACGGTACATCACTAACAGCAGCTACGACTACACGGTTTCTATTTTTTTTTTTGCGCGAATACGCTTTCATTAAAACACAAACATTTCAGAGTTGTATATAAACACTAAATTTGGCGGCTTTACGCGCAGCTTTAGAGCGTATTGCAAACGACGGCAATAAAGCGCGGAAGACTTCCACACACATCCATTGCAGGACTACAGCATTACAAAAAAAAAAAGACCGGCAGCAGCTTCTTTTGCTGAAACACCCACGCACACTTATACATAAGTATACACATACATACATACATATGTAGGTTAATCTATGAGAGTGTCGCCGCAACAAGAATCATCATCTCAAAGAAGACAACAAAAGCACGAACATTTATTATAAAAAAAAGAAAAAGAAAAAAAAACACAAAGGGTGTCATCATCAGCATATTTTTGGAGCCATGAAGAATGTATTGATGGTTGCCGAGAAGCCAGCGCTGGCTGCCTCTTTAGCTGCCATTCTCTCCAATGGACGCTGTACAACAAAACGAGGTTAGAAACGCAAAAAAAAAAAAAACAATAATCCAAACTGTTTATATATACTATATATACATATATACATTAGATATCGGTTATATGACAAACCGCATATATATTTAAATACTGGTTATATGCAAAAACTCGACATATTTCCGCTTTATGCTGAAATTTTGCAGCAAAAGTTAATTGATTGTTTTTAACGATTTTCAGACAATATTTAAAATTACTGTTGGTATGCATAGTTCTGATAATAATGATTATATTCTATTGATTTATGTTTTGTTAATTTTCCAATATCTGTCGATTGTCGTTGCGATCGAAAAACTGATTATTAAATTTTCTCTTGGTAGAAAATAATAATGCAATAATCTTTCTAAGCAAAATATGTAATCAAATATTTAGATTCAATTAATTTTAAATACTACACCTAAAAACAAGTACAAGAAAATAAATTTCAACATTTTACAATAAATTTTCAAAAAATAATCAAACATTTTGAAAATAAATTAAAATTTTGAAAATATTTTTATTATATTTTTTATATTTATTAAAATATATTATTAACTTGCCAAAACTTCATTGTAGGGTATTATAATTTTGTCACGAAATGTGTAATGCATAGAAGGAGACGTCTTCGACCCCATAAAGTATATATATATTCTTGATCGGGACGACGAGCTGAGTCGATATAGCCATGTCCATCTATTCGTTTGTTTCTATGCAAAGTTTTGGGCTTTATCTTGAAGTTATCTTGTTGAAACTTGACACAGATAAAGCTTGATATTGTATGTAGTCTATATGTCAAAATCAGCCCGATCAGACCACTATATCATATAGTTTACATAGGAACAATTGCAGACACTTCATTTTGATGAAAAGTGTTTGTATGAAAAACTTTTTTGTTTTTTAAGATACCAAAATAAATATAATAATAATATCGATGTAGAATTACGATTTGTACAATCTGATTAAGTTTCATTAAAATCGGATTACTATATCATATAGAAAAAATTGGGCAAAAAATTAGTTTTTCTATGAAAAACTTTTTTGATTTTTACCAGATTAGAACCAAATTTACCATATCGATATAGAAATACCTTCTGTTTTAACTGTTAAATTTTAGTTTTAACTGTTAAATTTAGCTGCCATAAGAACAATCGATCGAGTATTCAAAATTTTCTTTCATTTATTTTTGCTCAAAAATAAAACTCAATTAATGATAAATTTTTGGAATTTAAAATCTCAGAGTAGAGTTGTAATTTTAAAAAATTAAATAAACATTATTTTATTTACTTTTCTTACAAATATTTAATATTTATGCAGTTAAGCGATTAATGTATATAATTTTTAATATATATCATCGATATTTACTGTATAAAGATTACTTTAATATAGATTTAACTATAAAATCTTGATTCCAACAGGCAACAATAGCTGCTCCACACACGAATGGAGCGGACACTTTCGGAACGAGGGCACCGTACACTTTCGCATGACATCGGTTTGTGGGCATGTAATGTCTTTGGATTTCACAAGTAAATATCAATCATGGGATAAGGTTGATCCTGTTCAGCTATTTGGCTGTACAACCGAGAAAAAGGAATGCAATCCCAAGCAACAGATGCGTTCATTTTTATCACATGAAGCGCGCGGTTGTGATTATTTGGTCCTTTGGCTCGATTGTGATAAGGAGGGTGAGAATATCTGTTTCGAGGTCATGGATGCTGTGCAGCATGTCATACACAATGTCTACAGTCACAATGTCACATATCGTGCCCACTTTTCGGCCATTACGGATAAGGATATTAAGGGCGCCATGGAAACCTTGGGACATCCGAATGAGAATGAGGCAAAGTCTGTGGATGCACGTCAGGAGTTGGATTTGCGTATTGGCTGTGCCTTTACGCGTTTCCAAACAAAATTCTTTCAAGGACGCTACGGTGATCTGGACTCATCGCTCATCTCATACGGGCCATGTCAAACGCCCACTTTGGGCTTTTGTGTGAAACGTCACGATGATATACAAACATTTAAGCCGGAAACATTTTGGTATTTACAATTGATGGCCGGACAGCCGGAGTTTACATTGGAATGGGCACGTGGACGTGTTTTTAAAAAGGATATTGCCATTATGCTGCTAAATCGTGTCAAGGAGCACAAGGAGGCCACGTAAGTGTATAAATTAACTAACTAATTAATTAAATACTAGGGCTGTAATATCATTTATTAAGTCCAAGCTGAGCTGGCAAATAAAACTTAAGTTTAAATAAAAATTCAAACAAGAAAAAAATGTTCTAGATAAATGGAAAAATCTTAGATATATTAATTGAGAATGTAGGATCCTGGCAAAAGAATAAATATTTTTTAAAAAATTTATATTTTAACTTGTATTTTTCGATCAAAATACTAAAATTGTCAAATAATTCGATTTCAATTTTTATTGCAAACTTGAAAATGAAAATCAATTTTTAAATTTTTATTTTACATGCTAAAATTAAAAATTGATTTTAAATATTTTTTGAAACAATTGTATAATAGCTATTATAATTCAAACTTTAAATAAAAGGTTGGCAAATAGTTTTTACTATCCAAAAATGCATAAAGAATTCTTACTCATAATTTTTATATTTTTATAATATTAAGTTTATTTTGTTAATAGGATCGTTAGCACAACCTGATCGAAAATTCTAATTTGCTGAAAGAAAAAAAGTATTAAAAGCAAAATGTATTGTTTAATTAAAACAAGATAAACAATTGTATAGATAATTAATTGTTAAACTTGAGTTGTTTTTAGCTTCTATATGGTGGCTATAATTCAATATTTTCATTTGAAGTTAAAAGCAAACATGAACATAACGCTCGAAGTATTTTCTATTATTTCTCCTTCTTTAATTTTTAAACTTATGTTTAATATTATTTTACCAATCCTGATTAATCTTTCGATTGTTCTTTACACAAAAAACGGGAATTGTGCGTCCGGCTTTGAATTTGGGAAACACACACTTGTGTGTATTTTGTTGTTGCGAAAATTAGCTTGTGTATAAAATAATAAAACTTTTTTTTTCCTATTTCCTTTTCACAGCGTGGAGAGCGTCAACAGCAAGGAAGCATTTAAGAGCAAGCCGCAAGCCCTCAATACTGTCGAATTGATGCGTATATGCAGCTCTGGATTGGGCATTGGACCATTTCAGGCAATGCAAATTGCGGAACGTCTTTATACACAGGGCTATATCAGTTATCCACGCACAGAGACCAATCAGTATCCGGAGAACTTTGATTTGCATGCCGTGCTGCGTGTGCTGCAGCCATCAAATGATTTTGGCGAGGAGGCACGAGCAATTGCGAGCGATTTTCAAACGCCACGTAAGGGCAAAGATGCTGGCGATCATCCGCCCATAACGCCAATGAAATTGATTCATCACAGTGACGTGGATCGGGACACTTGGCGTGTGTATGATTACATTTGTCGTCATTTTATGGGAACCATTTCACGTGATTTAAAATATCGCACCACAACCGCCAAGCTACGGGTTGGCATTGAAAACTTTAGCTGCACGGCCAATGTGCTATTGGATCCGGGCTTTACCAAGGTCATGACGTGGCAGGCATTTGGACGTGATGAGGCAATGCCACCATTTGTCCAGGGCACCCAGGTGGCCATCAATGATGTCCGGCTGGCCGAAAGTCAAACGGGTCCGCCTGATTATATAACCGAAGCGGAATTGATCACACTTATGGAACAGCATGGCATTGGCACAGATGCCTCCATACCGGTGCACATTAATAACATTTGTCAACGTAATTATGTGAAAATCGAAACCGGACGCAAGCTAATACCCACAACATTGGGTATTGTGCTGGTCCATGGCTATCAAAAGATTGATCCGGAATTGGTGCTGCCCACAATGCGTTCCGAGGTGGAACGTATGCTAACGCTTATTGCCAAGGGCTCCGCGGATTTCAATGATGTCCTGCGACATGCTATCAAAATTTTTAAATTAAAATTTATGTATTTTGTTCAGAACATTGCCAGCATGGATATGCTATTTGAGTCATCCTTCTCGCCGCTGGCCGAGTCGGGAAAGGCGCATTCGCGTTGTGGCAAATGTCGTCGGTATATGAAGTATATACAGGTGGGATTTTTTATATAATATATAAAGATATAGATAGGCAATAAGGGTTATATAGATACTAGGAACTGTAAACAAAATTTTAAAATCAAAAAAATTTATATATTTTGTGCAAGATGATTCCTAAAGAATATTCTACGCATATTGTTTATGATTTTAATATTTTTTATTCAATTATATAACTATATAACTATTAATATTAGAACTTTAATTGAAGCAGCAGAAATAATGATTAATTTTGAGTATACAAAAAATAGAAATCAAAAATAAAATTGATTATTTTTGAGTATACAAAAAATAGAAATCAAAAATAATCATTAAACATTTTCTTGCTCAATTAATTTAGTAATTGGAATGTTTCAACTCTTGTTAATAATTACTATTTATTTGTATATTAATTTATAATTAAACTTTCTATTAACTCTGCTCTTTCATCCTTATTACAGACAAAACCAGCTCGTTTATACTGTTCGCATTGTGACGAGAATTATACACTACCCAATGGTAATGTTAAGGTATATCGTGAATTTAAATGTCCGCTAGATGATTTTGGTTTATTGGCCTTCTCGACGGGTGTTAAGGGCCGTTCGTTTCCGTTCTGCCCATACTGTTACAATCATCCACCATTTAGGGATATGCCCAAGTTTGGCGGCTGCAATACTTGTACGCATCCCACCTGCCCCCATTCGCTCAATACGCTGGGCATATCCGGTTGCGTTGAATGCGAAACAGGCGTACTTGTACTGGACAGTACACTATCGCCTGCTTGGAAATTGGGCTGTAATCGTTGCGATGTCATCATCAATTGCTTCAAGGGTGCCACCAAAATCACAGTCGAAGGTAAGTCTCTCGAATCTCTTAAAGATCATAAAAACTATATTTTAATTATCTATTTAATTCCAGATACCAAATGCAGCGATTGTGGTGCTCAGCTGGTGAATGTTGTGTACAAATCGGACAAGTCCAAGTTTAAGGATGGCAGCGAAGAGAAAAACGGTTGCATATTCTGTTCAAATGATTTTTCCCATCTTGTTGAGAAACATCGAGCGGTCGCCGCGCGACAAGTGCGCAGCGGTGCGACGCGTGGTGGTGCCGCTGCGGGACCGGGCGGCGGTGGTGCCGGTAATACACGTGGCGGACGCCACGGTGGTCGTCCGCCCAGGGATAAAATGGCACAATTGGCAGCATATTTTGTTTGATCAATGGCTGCCAATGGCTTTTTATGCATATCGGACCACAACGGCTCTTAGATGCATTTAATTATATAACTCGTCACTAAATTAAGTCTAGTATGCGAGATAATGGCAGTAATAAACGAAATTTGTATAAATATGTTAAAAGTTTGTTATTATTTTGGGAGCATGTGATGATAATAGTCTTCATATACTCTGTTTCTATGAGACAGTTGCTTTATGATATAATATGCAACAAATGAAGAATATAATTTAAAAAAAATATTAAGGGACATATCTGTTAATAGACACCCATATACTTTGTCTGCTTCTATGAGACAGTTGCTATATAATATTATTGATCTAATATACTATTTCACAAATGAAGAAAAACATTTATTTCAATGGAAAAACTTATTCTTTAAAATATGTATATTTACCTATATTTATCGGTTTTTTTTTTGTGTCTTGTACTATGAAAAAACGTTAATACTTTTCAATATTTACCTAACTTTATCGGCCATTTTTTGGGGGGTCATGTACTACTCGAACATATCTCTCGGATAGCTTAACCGATTTAAAAAACCAATTAAGCAAAATAAAGTTAATATGCCTATATATGAGTTGATATTGTCGAAGTAATTGAAATAATTAGGAAACAGAATATTATTTCTCAACATTTATCTCAAATTTTCATTTCGAAAATTCGGAAAATCGAGAAGTTTTATATTGAAACGAGCTCTTAAGTTATAGGAATTTTATAGCTATAAATTCGAATAAAAAGAAAATTTAATAAATTAATAAGAATATATTAATTTCTTTTATAATTATTTTATCGTTAGGGACTTCAAATGCATAAAAAACTGAAAAAAAAAACTTTCTACTAGTATTATATCTGTAAAATATTTTTATTTCTTCAATCATACCTAATAGCGGTCAAGGAAAAATGGTTTTTTATGCATAAATCTATTTAAATTTTATTTTCATATATGGACACCTGTAGATAGCTGTTCCATATCATTGTTCGTAATATTTTAAGTGCAAATTGTTTGCACAAGGGTTAAGCCTGCCAGCACAATTCAACGCAGTCCCTAAAATTATACATTCATAATAAAAAATATATTTTAGAGCTATCAAAGGTCAAAGGAAGTATTTTCCAATATCGTCAGTAATAAACAAAAGATGCATAATTTAAAAACAAAAAATGAGAACATTTTATGTCATATTTCGTAGCTTCTGCGGCCACATAAGGGTTAAATGCTCCACCACTGAACACGAAAAAAAATTTATATTTATATCGATATTTTCAGACAAGAACCGCATATGCAAATTCATTGCTGTTCGATAGCACAACGATAACACACAACGCAAGGTCGTTTGCCGATAACAGCTGTTTGTTACTTCTGTTGTTGTCATTTGGTCACATCACTAACGTAGGCAAATGTAAAAAAAAAAAAACTTTTTTTTTTTTTATAAATTGTCGATTGAAATTATAACGTCACGAAAGTATTTAATAGCGCCCAGCAAAAAGGGTTACATCAATCCAGAACAGTGCGTCCCAGTGTTCACACACACATAGCCCAACACACACGCGTGCATTGCAATTGCACTGCACTACACTGTTTTTATATATTTTTTATTTGCTTTCCTTTTTGGATTATAACAATATTACCAGTGCGTTCCAATGGACAAGCTAATCAAGATGATGAACCATCGCTCCGAAATAATAGTGGGCGAAAAATACAGGATAATACGCAAAATAGGTAAGCGGCCACACACAGTCAGGGCCAAAAGTTGTCAGCCTGATTTTTTTTTGTTATTATTTTTATTTAATTTTTTTTTTTTTGAGTGTTTTTTTGCGCAGTTAGGGAAATTCCGTTTCATTTTTTTTGGGCTTCTCTGGCCACGCAATATACTCATATTCATATTTCAAACGCATATTCCTCATTATTTATCATAGGCAGCGGATCATTTGGCGACATTTATCTGGGCATGAGCATGCAGTGCGGCGAAGAGGTGGCCATCAAAATGGAAGCAGTGAATGCACGTCATCCCCAACTACTCTACGAATATAAACTATATCGTGTTTTATGCGGCGGTGTTGGCATCCCACGTATACGCTATTATGGCAATGAGAAGAATTTCAATATATTGGTTATGGATCTGTTGGGACCATCGTTGGAGGATCTATTTAATTTCTGTACTCGCCACTTTACCATTAAAACGGTGCTAATGTTGGTGGATCAAATGATTGGACGCTTGGAATATGTGCACATGAAATGTTTCATTCATCGTGATATTAAACCAGATAATTTTCTAATGGGCATTGGTAGGCACTGCAATAAGCTATTCCTGATTGATTTTGGCCTGGCCAAAAAATATAGCGATCCACACAGACGTCTCCATATACCCTATCGTGAGGAAAAGAATCTAACGGGCACGGCACGCTATGCCTCAATCAATGCACACGTTGGCATCGAGCAATCACGTCGCGATGATATGGAATCTTTGGGCTATGTGATGATGTATTTCAATCGCGGCGTTTTACCCTGGCAGGGCATGAAGGCAACCAACAAAAAGCAGAAATATGAAAAAATATCTGAAAAGAAAATGTCCACACCGATTGAGGTGCTCTGCAAGGGTTATCCAGCTGAATTTTCCATGTATTTGAATTATTGCCGCAGTTTGCGCTTTGAGGAGGCACCAGATTATATGTACTTGCGTCAGCTATTCCGGTAAGTATATATATCCTTATAAATATTTTTATTATTTTTAGTTTTTAACTGCATTTAAATAGTTGACAACTATATAAAGAAATAGATGTATAGTGTACTTTATAGAGTTTATTTATTTAATCGAAACAAAATAGTGCCAAAAAAAAAAAATTTATTTGTCAGTCCGACCTATTCACAGCCAAGTTATAGTCAGTCTTTACTTAATAAAAAGAGAGTTATTAATTAAAAAAGTTTACAGTTTAAAGTTTAGTAATAAAATACAGACGAAGCAAACTCGTAAATAAATCTAATACTAAAGAAATAAACAAAAAATAGCTAGGAAACTGAGAGAAATACAATTTTTTATAAGCTTGTTAAACTTTTTGTTGTTATTTTAATTTCTACAGAATGTCAAGTCTTATATTCTTGTAGAGAGTATTATAAATTTCCAAAGAATTAATGTATATATATACAATTAATTCTGCCGAAGATAAAACAAATTGATTTAATATTAATAAATCTATGTTTATATGTCTGTCTGCTTAACAAAATTAATAAAATTGTTGCTCAATTGATGAAACTTGAACAGTTTTTATATCTAAAAAATTTCTGAAAGATCGTTCTATTTGTATTCAACTTAAGTTTAACTTAGCTCATCAATTAAAACATTTTTTCTTATGGAATATACTAAATGTTCCTAGAAATAATCGCTGAAAAAATGATTTTTCTTTTTTTTTTAATAAACAAAACACATTAATTAAAATTATTAAAATACTTTTTATATATTTTGGCCAAAAGTTAAGAAATATTTTTTTGGATTTTTGAGTTGCTTCAAGTGTTTTTTTTTTCTTTGTGTATTGTAAAAGCTAATTAAATTTGATTAAACTTGTTTTAAGTTTTATATAGTTAATTGTCCTAAGAACGTGTAATCAAATATTTAGTTTTTTCCATACAAATATTTCATAATTGTCATAGATGAATAGAATAATTTTGTTAAGTAGTTCAGCAGCAATATTAAAAGTACTGCAAATTTTATATTATTTTTATTATCTTAAATGCGGAATTAATGCAAAGACTTGCAAAAATAAGAAAATAAAATAATCGAAATACATTAACTAACTCTCAAGTAGTTACACAAGCTGCAAAACCTGCAATTTTTTAGGACTAGCCCATGCCTAGGCCATGCCTAGCCCATGCCTAGTCTATGCCTAGCTACACATGTAACTAGACCATTTGGTACAGTACTTTTCTATTGTCCATTTTCCTTTATAATTTCCTTCGTTCAAGCTAAAGTTGTACACTTAAATTTAGCCTTGGCTCGTCGCTGCATCAGCCTGGGCCAACTACAAGCTAGGCTGGCAAAAAAAAAGTGTCAAAAAAAAAGTTTGTCTTAGCAATGATTAATTAGTTCATGATAAGGGCACAAATGCTTGGCTTAATCAAACAAATAAACTGTATTTTTCTTTAATTATGTAGTATATATAACACACTTTCTATTTTTTATCTTTTTAGCATTTTGTTTCGCACACTGAATCATCACTATGATTATATCTATGACTGGACAATGCTGAAACAGAAGAATCATCAGAATCAGGCGCAGAATGCGGCCAATATGCTGACACCGGAACAGCGTGCTGAGCGTGATAAGGAGAAGCAGGGGGGCAGCAAACCGACGGCTGATTAAAAATCAATGAAACCACGTAAAAGGTTTACGGATGGGTTACGGGTTGGGGAATTAAAACATAATAATACACAACAACAACAACAACAACAAGAACACAAACATACACAAACAGACTCGAATGTTAGTAGGCAAACACAGACAGAATGCACTGGCTGCATTTGCAATAATAAAAAGTTAAAACAAAAATAATTAACAAACATAATTATGCGCAATATGTATATACTTATATATGCATGAAATAAATATATGTATGTATACAAAAGCATAGTTTATTTTTATAAAAATTAAAAAAAAGAGAAGTGAGATAGCAATACCAGGCGAGCAAGAAAGAGATAGAGCGAGAGAGAGAGAGAGAGGGCGCAAAGAAGTTTGACTGCTAATCATGTACATATATATTATATATAAATTTAATGTTACAACCCACAAAAAAAAAAACATAAAACACATCTTCCAAACATGAGCAATACACATCACATGAAAAAACATAAACAATATACACATTATAAAACCCTATTAAATGCCTACATCTATATATATATATATATGTGTATATATATATATATACATGCAGTTTGTTATCAATGATATAGTTTGTCCCGATGGACTTGTTATCAGAGCCAGCAGGCAGGCAGAGCAGTGCATCATCGTTATATGTAGTTACATCTATATATATATAAACTGTATAAATATATATATATATATATATACAGGGTGATATGATGTGTTACCTATTCAAAAAGACATTAACTTTTTTTTGCTAAAATTATTTTAAATTATTCAAAGCTATAAATGGCATAAAAATCAACAAAAATTCGAAAAATCTGTCAAATCCCATTTTAAGCGCTCTATTTCGCATTAGCAAATAAAATATTCAAAATTGTTTAAATTTAACCCAACTTCAGGCAAATTCAAATGTATTCTAAATTAAGATTTATTTTTAAAAATTAATTTGCAACTTTGTATTATTTAAAAAATTGTTTCAACACAAAAAAGTAATTGCCTGCCGAATAGGTAAACCCTGCATATCAGGCCACCCTGTATATACATATATATATATATATATATATCCTATCATAAACACACAATTAGTTTTATTAGTTAACACAAACAACAAATTTAACAGTACAGGGGAAATGAAAAAAAATAAATACATATTTTATTTATTTATTTTTCCCCTTACATTCATAGTATGCTTAGGTTACAAATTGCCACCAGACGTCACGTAGACGTCGGAGACGTTGCTCGTATATCAAATCTGGTGCACAATTACATACACACACACTACACACACAACACACACACACACAACACACACACACACAACACACACACACCCATATAACACTTAAATGTTTATTAGAATTATTCTTCAAGTTCGATTTTATGAATTGCAAGTCGAGTACACATAAAAAAAAAAAAATTAATCTACAAATTGCGTTTCATGAACACATCTGAAATTCTATCGTGAGATTTTTCTCTATTTGTTTTTTTTTTATTATCATTTATTTTCTCAGTGTGTTAAACAATTGTAAACAAATAAAGTGAAAAATAATGGGATTATGAATTAAATGAAAAGCTTGCGTAAATATTTGCGCTGTTTTTTGTGAACTGATATGTTTGCCATTGCGAAGGGCAAATAAAAAAAAAATATAATAACAAATTTAATTCATTAAGTATCAAATATTTGTAATATACATAACAAAAAAATAAAAACAAATTGTAATTATTATTGTAAAAACGTTTACAAATAAAAAAAAAAAAAATAAATAAAAAATTCACAGAAAACCAAAACATGTTTTGCATTTGTTAGAGACAATTTCAACTTTTCAGATCTTTTGGCAATTTAAGGAAATATAAATAATATAGTTCAGACTTAAGACTTAAACACAGCGACTATTTCGTATTAACAAAATGGATTTGGGCCAGATAAAGATGCCTTTACTGAAGCCTTCAAAAAAAGCAAAAAAAAACAAAGAGGTAACAATCCAGTGAAATAAATATTATAAGTTCTTTCTTTTGAATTAAAAATACATGTATATAAAAATCAAAAATAGATTCACTTCAATTACATTAAATCTAGTTTTCCAGTTAAAAATAAAAAATCGATATGTATTCAGTAAAAAACTGAAAAAATGTTTTAAAAACCCTCAATTTAATTCTAATAACTGAACGTTTTCATTTTTGAGCGTCGACTGTATTTGGATGAAATACAAAAATTGAAAAAAACGCTAGACTAATATCGGGCGAAATAAGGACGTATCAATATAGTCCCCTTAATATATTACAGGGTGCACCATCTAAATGTGTTTGATGAAAACATTAAATTACTTGAACAATTTTCAATTGATTTTGATTTATTAAATGATTTTATTATACCCTTGCAAAAGAGTATAATTAGTTTGTTTCACTATATCATATAGCTTCCATAGGAACAATAGGAACAATTTTGATGGAAGGTGTTTGTATGAAAAACTTTTTGGTTTTTCAAGATTAGACTAACCAAAGTTGGCATATCGATGTATATTCACGATTTCTACAATCTTACTAAGTTTGAAAAAAATCGGACCACTATATTATATAGCTGCCCTAGGAACAATTGTATCAAAAATTAGTTATTCTATGCAAAAGTATTCAAAATTTTCTAAGAAGACTATTGCAAGGGTCTATATACTTCCGCGTGCCGCAGATATCCGCTTTACTTCTTGTTTTTATTAAACTTGAAACGTTTTAATTTTGTTCCAAAAAACAACGTAGTTCAAATGTCTAACTTTATTGCGGATAAAAAAATTTTTTATATTTTTTTTTCTGGCATTTGAATTTCGGTTTGAATATTGTTTTCAAGCTCGTCTAAAGTCTTTGATTTGTTGGCATACTCTTTACTTTTTTGAAATCTTCGGAAGAAAAAGTCCGGTTGAATCGGGCGATCTGGGTGGCCGGTCAATATCCCTCCCTTTCGATACCACACGTCCTGGGAACTTTCAAAGTAAGAAATTTATCGTTGAGTTTGTGGTGTCTTTCAGACTTTTTTTCACGCATTGTCTACCAAAATCCATCGATGCCGATCCTCATTGATCACCGATCCCCAACTGTAAAAAAGAACGACCCCATGATGGCCCAAAAAATCACTTTCTAAACATGCAATGGAGTTTAATGGACAGCATGATTCATGGTTAAGATTATATTACAATAATTACAAGATGTGCTCGACGACGCCAATCGATTGAAATTTGTCAAAGTTACTCAGTATTCTATAAAACACCCTGTAATTATTGAACTCGGCGCCTGAAAGAGCTGCTGAAAGCAAATTTGGCATGTAGACTCTTAAATACACATATTCTCTTATTACAACTATAATTATCCATAAACAAGTAAACTCAGTGACTAATAGGAGACAATTTTGTATACAAATTCGAATTTATAAATATTCTCATATTTCACTTACAATTATCCAGACTTGATTTAAATTCATATCAATTTAGCCTCCCTCTTCTATTTTACACTAAGAAAAAAGATTTCTTTTTATGTAGAGAAAATTTTCGATAAGAAAAAATAAAATTAAGTTAAATAAACAGAGTATAAATCTCTACAAAAAAGTGAAAACTCCCACAGTACGAATATATTTTCTATGATAAGAATAAACGAAAAATATTGTGGATTATATATATTATGAATAATGTATTTTGTGCGATATGAAATCAAGGTATTCTATGAAATGAATATAAGATTCATTAATATGCATGCTCAATATAAATTTTAACAAATTATGTTGAATTATTTCTGCAACCAAAGTTAAGTAATTTTTTTTTTAAGAAATAACGATTTTTTTTATTGTGCCCATCAAATTATAGAGTTTTCTAAGTTTCCTCAAGTTGAATTTTTTCTGTAACCAAAGTAAAGTAATTTTTTTTTTTATTTTAATTTTAAAAAAAATGGATTTTTTATTATGACCATCAAATTATAGATTTTTCCCATATTTTATAGAATAAGTTTTCCTTGAGTTATCGAAATAAATTCTATACATGATATATTTCGATACATTTTCTCTGCCAGTTACAATACTTGCTCCACTTTGTAGTAATAAAATCTACAAGGCATTAAACAATTTATATTTCTATTTCTTTCTATCCTGTTTTTCCACAAATTGACGTCAACTTTACACTATATATTACGGCTATATATTTACGACTATATAAGACTCTTCGAAAAAGATCTAATCGCATTTATTGAAAGACAACCAAAAAAAAGTTTATTTTTAATTTCAACATATTTATTGATGTAATTCAAAAATTAAATATAAGTTATGTTTATAATTATTACTGCGTACTATGCAAATTTACTTTGCAGTTTTGCGTTTTTTTTTTTATTTTTTTATATTTTTTTTTGTAGGTTTTTTAATGTTTTTTTATACTCCTCCCAGTCGCTTGGCCTTAACTTCGCATTTTCAGTTTTTTTTTATTTAATTAGTTTTTATTGCGTTTTTACTTGCATCGATTTTTGTTGTTGTTGTTGTTGTTGTTGTGTGGTTTATTATTATTATTATTATTATTTTTGTATGTATTTATTAATTTATTGCATTATTAATAATGATTCAATACAATATATATAGTATATATATATATATATATATACACTGGAGACAATAGTGTGTGTATATTCTCGATCTATATACATACATATATTATACATACATAATGTGTATTTTTTTTTTAAATTGTTTTCATTTTTTTTTTTGTTTTTTTTTTTGCTTTTTCATTATTATGTTTTTTGTTTTTTTTTTGTAATATTATGCTAATTTTTTTTTTGCTTGCTGTGTTTTATAAATTGTTGTTTTGCTGGGGTAGAGTGTGTGTGTGTGTGTGTGTGTGTGTTGGGTGTGTGTGTATGAATAGGTATATGTGTGTGTGTTGTGTGTGTGTGTGTGTATATATGCTGTTTTTCTAGTGTTGTTTTTGTTGTTTTTTGTTGCTGTTGCTGTTGTGTTTCCCATTTTAGAGATTTGTTTTCTTATATGTTTAATATAGAATTTAAATTAATTATATTATAATAAACATCCTAATGTTTCACCACAGCATTCCAAAAATTCAACTCAGCGCTGTGTGTGTGTGTGTGTTTGTTGTTGTTGTTTGTTGATTTTCCTTCATCCGATTAATTTTTAATGAATTATGATGGATTTTTGTTGTTGTTGTTGTTTGTTGATATTGCTGTCTGTTATTGTTGATTATCATTATTGTTAATTAATTCTCTTTCATTCAATTTTATGTTTTTTATTTCTTTATTTTTTTTTTTGATGCAGTCGTCGTCCCCCCTCGCACACTCTTCGAGAGAACTGCATCATCTCCTGCCTTCCTTCCATTCCTTTCCTTGCTTCCTTTCCTATTGCTTACTGCTGCTTACTCTGGGATAAGGGGCTTGCAGTTCGATTTCTCTTTCTCCTTATCGCGATCATTGCGCGGCTCCAATTGTTCCAGGAGCAGGGCTGGATTCGGTTGTCCCTGATGTACCTTCTGCTTCAGCATTGTCCAGTCATAAATGTAATCATATTGATGGTTAAGCGTTCGGAACAAAATGCTGCAAAATATTATAAAAAATATATAAATTAGTACACAATTGATAATTATATGTATTTTATAAAAAATAAAAATAATTGTTGACAATTAAAATATGTTTGTAAAAAAATAGAAAATTAAATCAAGCTTTTTAAAGCAATAACAATTATTTTTTATTGCATTTTTATTAAAGTTAATTATAAAAATGAAGGCCAAAAAATGATTTAAGTAAAACCAACTAAATAATCTCTCCCTTAAAATATAATCCTTTACTAATCTTTCTACACTAAATTTAAATCCAACTCATCTTATCTGATTTTATTCAAAATTAAATTAACATTTAAACATCATATACAATCGATTTGATATATGTAGCATAGTTCTAAAATATTCAGATATTATATACAATTTTGCAGTTAAAGTTATTTTCAATTGACAAGCTCAAAACTCATTCAAAAATCGCTCATTAAATTGTTTTAAGTTAGAAATTTCATTTATTTTTATTTTTAAATTTTTGTATTTGACATTTAATTCGTGTATAAAATTTTGGAAGCATATTAAAAATATATTCACAGAAAGAATAAAATTGCAATTTATATTTGCGCTTAGTGCTGTAATTTGTTAAAAGCTTTCAATTTATATTTAATAAAATATTTGCTATTCCTTATACGAATAAATCAACAAAGAAAATTATTTCAAATATATTGTACTATATTCTATTGTAGTACTATACAACATATTTAACCTAAAATTCTTTTTATTCTTTAATTTATATTACATTTTTTTAAGTGAAAATCTCGCTATTATATAGATTTTAGTCAATAAATAATAATCAATTGTATATGATTGCTTGCTATTGCTTAATAAATTCTGTTATTGTTATAAAAAAAATTAAATAAAATTAAAAGACATAAATCATGGGCTTTAAAAAAAAACAGAGACAAATGCAGAATCAATCACTTTTCCTTAATATCTTGAGGAACTAGTCTTTCCCGACAAAGAAATCATAACTTTCATTGGAATATTGTTAAATGCAACGATTTTAAGTCTATTCCAAGAAAGCCTATCCCAACAAAACATCTATTGAGACGTAAGATTACATGTAATGTAATTCTATAAAATATTAATTGGTTGCAATATTAATATTAATAGAATGCAATATTCTATTCTATTATATTCTGTTTAATAGAGTTCCCGGAATATAATATAATTTCAGTATTAAGCTATTGCTGCATTTTTTTTTTAATACATAATTTTGTCTAGATTTTTCAGACTTAAAGAAAAATTGAATAACATAATGCAAAGTTTGGTCGAAAATGAAACTCCATCATAATTCATAAACTGCAAAAGCTCAACGAAGCAACGAAATTAAATTGACGAAGAAATATTCTGAAGAAAATCGTTCAGTTGAAAATAAAACTGCTTTCCTGAGTTATCAGTTAGTGATAATAATTGAGATTGGGAACGATTTACTATTATTATCAAAGAACCAAAATTAATACCTTAAATATTGATCAACGTCAAAGTTCATTACAGGAATTTATGATATATTTAATTTTTTAAAAATTAACTCTTCCTTTATATGCTCAATTATAACAGATTTCTTAGACAGGCAATATTATTAATTAAAATTTTACTTTTGAGAAAAATTCTTAATTAAGTTAAGGCCTTGATGATCTTGTCGTTGCCTCCTAGTTTTAACTCAAGTTTCTTTATCAGAATCTGTTCGTTAAGTGTTATTAAAAGTATTTACTTTTATTATTATTAATATTGTTGGAGGTAGCTCTAGGATCTTTATATTATATTCCTAAAGCCTCAAGCTCTCCTATTATTCAGTTCCCATTTTATAGGGAAGAATTAAGAGCAAATGCTTCTGCGATCTATAAGATCTATTGTATCCCATATAAGATCTATTGTAGCCCATACTTAGGCCTAAAGCTAACTCTTGTAGCCTATCTCCTACACAAAGGCAAGGATATTCATAGGGTTGAGTTATCCTATATAACCGATCTGTAGTATATACTTGCCGTGGAGCTTATTACTGTTTTCTAGCTAGTATTTGCAATGAAAATTCCTTCTCGTGTTCACAGAATCTGCATGTCCCGCTGCTGACTATTTCTACATTCCTGAGGTGCTCTCTCAGTCTCTACACAGTGTCCTGCTATGAGCTCTTTCTGTAATATTAATGAATTCTTCCCCATTGGTATTATATTCTTAAATCTTTTTAGATTATAGTTTTCTAAGCTTCAGCCCTTAGCTAAGAGAGAAAACTCCTGACAGAATATGCAATGAGAATTCTTTCTCTAATTAACAGACTCTAATATTTTGTGCTCTCTTCAAAGAGAATACTAGCATTTTATACAGCTCACTTCATTGCCATTTATTAAAGTTAATTAAAAACATGTTTACTTAATGTTATTATCGTAAAAAAGTCTGTGTAACTTGAACTTAAATATATGTTTGTCTCAAATTGCCAATTGTATTCTATTTCCAATCTGGTTATTATTAATTTTTTACAAAACAGCTGCATGAAGAAAACATGAATTTTTAAATAATTATAGGTAATTGAATATGACTTTATGCATTGGATTATTGTTGTTGTTGAATCAATTAAATCAATACTCACCGGAACAATTGACGTAGGTACATATAGTCGGGCTGTTCCTCAAAGCGCAAGCTACGACAATAGTTCAAGTACATGGAGAATTCGGCCGGTGAACCCTTGCAAAGCACTTCAATTGGTGTTGACATTTTCTTTTCAGAGATTTTTTCATATTTCTGCTGTTTGTTGGTTGCCTTCATGCCCTGCCAGGGCAATACGCCGCGATTAAAGTACATCATAACGTATCCAAGGGATTCCATATCATCGCGACGGGATTGCTCGATGCCCAAATGGGCATTAATCGATGCATATCGTGCGGTGCCTGTCAAATTTTTATCCTCGCGATACACTATATGAACGCGCGTGTGTGGATCACGAAACTTTTTGGCCAGGCCAAAATCAATCAAGAATAACTTATTGCAATGCCTGCCAATGCCCATTAGAAAGTTATCCGGTTTGATATCACGATGAATGAAACACTTCAAATGTATATACTCCAAGCGTCCAATCATTTGATCAACCAACATCAGCACCGTCTTGATGGTGAAGTGGCGTGTACAAAAATTAAATAGATCCTCCAATGATGGACCCAATAGATCCATGACCAACGTATTAAAATTCTTCTCCTTGCCATGATGGCGTATCCGTGGAAAGCCCACACCTCCGCTCAATATGCGATACAGTTTCGCCTCATACAGCAACTGAGGATGGCGAGCGTTGGTGCTCTCCATTTTAATGGCAACCTCTTCGCCATTTTGAATGCTCATGCCCAGATAAATATCGCCAAAGGATCCGCTGCCTGCAACAAAATATGAAAATTACAAATTTAGTTTTGTATATTTTTTGAAAAAGGATTTTGAATTTATTGCATTTTTTTTTAATTATGTGTATAAATAAAATAAGATTGTAAATCAGCGGCGCCCAAATAAATAAAATATGCTTGTTAAATTGTATAGCAATGCATAGACAAAGCATGTAATACGATTCGGTCGACGAAATGTGCTTGACGCAGTTGTACGGTCGGCAAACAGTGTTTGACGAAGTCGTACGGTCGATAAAAAGTGCCTGACGCAGTCGTACTGTCGACAAAAAGCGCTTGACGCAGTCGTACCGTCGACAAAATGTGCTTGACGCAGTCGTACCGTCGACAAAATGTGCTTGACGCAGTCGTACGGTCAATAAAAAGTTCTTGACGCAGTCGTAGGGTCGATAAAAAGTGCTTGACGCAGTTTTACGGTCGATAAAAAGTGCTTGACGCAGTCGTACCGTCCACAAAATGTGCTTGACGCAGTCGTACGGTCTACAAAAAGTGCTAGACGCAGTAGTACCGTCTACAAAAAGTGCTAGACGCAGTGGTACCGTCTACAAAAAGTGCTACACGCAGTAGTACCGTCTACAAAAAGTGCTAGACGCAGTGGTACCATCTACAAAAAGTGCTAGACGCAGTAGTACCGTCTACAAAAAGTGCTAGACGCAATGGTACCGTCTACAAAAAATGCTTGACGCAGTCGTACGGACGACAAAAAGTGCTTGCAAATTGTTTTTTTTTTATTCAAGACACAGAATTGTTCGTTCAATGCATGCACGCTGAGCTCCTCTGTTATAAATATTTAATAAGTTTTTGGAATTAGTGTAAATGCTTCTTAAATGGCATTCAATATAGAAAATGATAAATTAATTTAAAAAATCTAAGATAACAAAAATGCAAGTTAAATATTAATATACACATAAATATTAAACTCTTCCTCATCAAGTTTAACACAATAACGATATATACTTATACAATATAAATATAAATAAAACTTCAATGCAATCTTTTTGATATTATGACGTAAACTTAGTATAGATTTAGATTTATATCAAGAGCTTCCATTAGTCATACAAAAATAAAAGAAACAATTTAAATGCAAATCAGCTGATTATACAAGTAAACGATATATAGAAAATGAAACCTTGCCCGAACAAAGAGACTACGGCATGAAAATTTGATCTTACAAATGAAATAAAACTACAAAAATGTCGATAAAAAAGAAAGGCATTTGTTTAAAAGAATCTGAAAGTGTTTGTTGTAATGCAATATTACATAATTATGATATATAAAATAAACATTTAATGACAATCAAGTAAATAATGTGTTTATATTAATGTGCACCCAGAATGTTTTTGCCGATACTGGAGAATCTGTCTAGTTAGGTGTTCGATTGGCATTGAATTCTAAAGAAAAGCAAATAAATTTTATTCGTTTAACCAATAAAACTTGAAACCAGGTTGGATTTCTTAGAAATAAAATATAACAGTAGAAATTTATCAAAGTTAAAGGGCAAAAAAAAGAACTTCAAGGTCAGAAAGAAGATTATTGGTATTAATTTATAAAGAGAAATTTATTTTGCACTACAGTAAATTTTAAATTAGGTATTTGAGATTTTCTTGAATTGTTGGGAGAATGATTTCGCTTTAGGCAAGAGTTTACAGATTCGGGAAAAACAATCTTGAAACGATGTCACATCTTGGAAACTTTGAAGTTACGTGATCATTATGAAATCATGATCGATTCGTTTTATTATAGCAGCTCCATTATAAGATTTGTTAGCTCCGATCGTAAGCCGATTAATATTTTTGGTTTTTATCATTCAGGACCAAATCGATCAAGCTGATCGTAGCTCAACGACGTCTCTTGTTTCTCCAAAATGTTGAACGATCGGTTGCAGTTACAGCTTGGTGATAAATGATTAGGATTCTTGAAAAAAATAGTCTTCAACAGATTGTCAAGTTGTTTATAGTTTGATTTCTAAAAATGTCACTTTGATTTGATTTAAAGTTAGTCCAAGTTGATCAAGTCCAAGTTCGATCGGTTGCAGTTACAGCTTGTTGATAAATGATTAGGATCCTTAAAATAAATAGTTTTAAATTCTTCTTTGAATTTCTTGTCTTGTGTTTTTTTAATTTCTTCAACAGATTGTCAATAATTTTATAGTTTGATTTCTAAAAATGTCGCTTTGATTTGATTTAATGTCAGTTCAAGTTGAGATCAGTTGTAATCGAGTAAAATCGAGCCGGATTCCTTTTTTATATATTTTTAAAATCCTTTTTAATCGCTGCACAGTTTCGTTATAGTACTATTTATTTTCTCACACATTCTATTCACGTGTAATAGCTTCTGGCAGCTGGCGTTCAGCTCATTTAATAATACTTTTCTGCGACTTTTAAGTTTCTGATTCTGTTGACGCAGTTTTAAGACATTCTCAGAGATCTCTTTGTTTTTGTTTTTGACATTTTGATGCAATTTCTTGAGTTCTTTTAGTTTATGTTTTTCAAGCTCTAGGGCTTGCTCCACTTCTTTAAGTCTTGACTTCGATTCAATAAGCTGTTTGACTAAAGATCTTAGCTGCTTTTCCTGCTCTTGTTCCTCAACTTTCTTTTTCAGAGTCTCATACTTGTCCAGGAATATATTATACAGTGCAGCAGCTTTGATGGACGACATTGAAGAAACATTGGGCAGCTCCGTATCAGAGGATGCTTCAGCTGTAACGGAAGTTGAGGATGTTGGCAGAACGCATTCGTCACAGTCCGAGCAACTGCGTTGCAATGTTGTAGGGATTAGTCCAGGAGCGGATGAGGGCGACTCTGCTGGGGCAACATCATCAAGCCTTTCCCAGGGTATTGTGCGACTTGTTTGTAAGTGAGATTCTTTTGTTGAATTAGTTACATTTGACTCCATGCAAATTTTTGTATAACTTGTAAAATTTAGTTAAAAATTTAGTTTCAATTACTTTCAAATAATTATGTGCGCATAAAATACAAGCGATGCCTGCTTATAAAAAAAAAACATTAAATAAATATAGAGAAAAGCCTAATCAATGCTAAAAGTAATATTCTATTGCATGCGAAAAGTTTAATACAACAATGAAAATATAATAAGCTTTCGGGTCACAAAAAAAATATTTAATTTTTTAGAAAAATTTTAAAAGTGTGTCACGTAACGCGACGGTATACGCTGCTTTTGCGAATACAACTTGCCATCGATTTACACGAATATTAGGTAAACATATTTTTTTCTGAATTACTAAAGTTTCATTTTAATTTAAGTGTATATTAATATTGAAGCCGAAATAAATGTTTTATTTGCGTTAAATACTTTTTTAAGGGCGATCATTACTTCAAAATGTCACGTAACGCCATGTCACGTAACATTTTATACTAAGGCTTGTAAAAAGAAAACAGGAAAAGGTTTTTAAGTGAAATAGCCTGCAAAATTAACTTACAATATTCATTATAATACTAAAAAAAAATTTTTATACAAAAAGGCATGCAAACTTTGCACACTTTTGCGCTTTACAACTTCAAGCCGAAACCGACTTCTATTCTTGTCACGTAACGCCACGACTGTTTTTTGCTTATGTCTTTTAATCGGTAAGGTCGAATGTTTTCATATCTTTTTACTAAATATAGTTCAGCTGAATTGCTACTCAGATATAAAAAAAAAAACTTTTCAAAAATTTTACTTTTTTCTAGCCTTTTTTCACATTGAGGCATACGCTTGTCACGTAACGTCACTCTGGAAATGCCCATATATATTTTTTATATTATATATATATATATTATTATATATATTTTTTTTGCAACTTACCAATCTTGCGTATCACACGATATTTGCCGGCGATAATTATCTCCGAGCGGGTATCCTTCACCATCCTCATCTTGTCCATGATGGTTAAATGTTGTTGACTTCTTTATGTTTAATAAATATTGTTATGGTCGAAGCAACACAAAAATCTAATATATATATAAATATATATATATATTTATATATACATATAGATATATAAATATATATATAATATATATATAAATAAATTTGTTTATTCTTTTACTACTACTAGGCGAGATCTGTAAAAAACATAAACTGTAAGTAGAATATGAATTAGTTTATATGGCTTTTAATATACTTATAATATATTCAGATATATATATATATATATATATTGGCGCCAAGTCTAAAGCAAAAAGTCTGATGGCAAAAGGCAAAAGACACTTTCTTTTTAACCTTTAACGTTGGCCATCTTTTTATTGTTGTTGTTGCCGTTTGTAATCTTTTTTTTATTTTATTTTAGTTTTTTTTTGTTGTTTAGCTATGTATTGTTTTGTTATGATTTTCTCTGGCTTACGTTATATATCATGCACTCTCTTTTTGGGTTTTATGCTTTGGCATGCTATTCGTTTTCCAAAATTGCAAATATTGCGCACTTTTTTCCCTATTTATATTTATATTTTTATTTCTATTTTTTTTTTTTTGTAACGAAATGAACACTTCAGTCCGATAGTCGATATATTGAGCTAGTGTGTGCGTCTGTGTGTGTGTGTGTGTGTGTGTTGACAGAAGAACAGCAACAACAACAACAGCAAGAGCAGCATAGGCTGACAGCGTATGTCAGGTGGCCCAGGAAGCGACATAAACGGCAGAAAAACAAATCGTTGATCGATTATTTATTTTCATCTTTATGTCGATTTCTATATATATATATATAAACACACAGACTTGATTTGATAAACCGATAAATGATTCGTGTGCGACAATATGATAAATGGACAGGTACAACAAACAATATTTTGCTTTACTTTTTAACCCGTTGGAATGCACATTGCACATACAAATGCAGATAACAACAACAACAACAACAACAACAACAATGGCAGCACCAATTCATAAGCATTGATACATACATACACACACACACACACACGCGCGTACACACACAGCTGCAGGCATTTGCTGCTGCTACACTACTGCACCTTACATGTTTTTTTTTTTTTCTTTACACAAAAGAAAAAAAAAAGTGTGGCAAACAGCACAGCACAGGCCCGCATTTGAAATGTTTGCTGGCAGTGGGAGGCCAGCAACATTTCATATATATTTTTTTATATTGTTGATATATTTAATATTTTTTTATTTTTTGGCGAAATTCTTACCCCCAAAAAAACGTTTGGCAAGCAGTGAAACTGTTCGAAACTGCTGTGCTGGGTGTTTCTCAAGGTTGGCTTTTTACTATTGTAGGGGGGCCAAAACGCACGAACGATAAAAAAAAAAAATGATTGAAATATGTGTGTGTAAAAATGTCGTAGCAAATTTGCGTCTTTGACAGCGAGCGAACCCGATTATTGCACTTGTAACTGTATCGCGATAATATATCTGTGTCTTAACTGCACACACTCTCTTCCGAATGCGCACAACGGAAAAAAAATGTGTAATATATTTATTTTATTAACGAAAATAAAATGGTTAGACTCCAGCAAAAATGCTTTTGCTAGTGCTGAACAGCCGACGATATACGCACCAACTATCGATTGCTCAATTTGCGATAAGTCATTGCAGACATTGCTGACAGCAACAGTGTTGCATAACGCCAATGTGACACATTCCATTTATTAACACTGCACGCGATGACCATCAAGTGATCACAATATGTATTTTTAAATTAGTATAAACCAACATTAAAATTAGTTACAGTATGTAAATATGTGTAATTGTTTTTTTTTTAATATTATTTTATACTTTTCAAGGCTCTGCCGCGTTTTACACACTGATTTGTATTTGTATGGGTTTACTAATAACCAGGGCTGCAACTGAACGTATTCGAATTTTGAATTTAATTTCATCAATTTGCTTGATGTTCGCAATTTTATGATTTTTATCTTTTGCTAGAATTGTGTAACATTTTCGAAAGTATTTTCAAATTTCATGTGCTGCTGCTTTATGTGAGAAATATTTTTTTGAATAATTTTGGAGTTTATTACCAGATCGGTTTGGAAAACCATAACTTTAAAATTATTGCAATAAAATTAAAGTACATATAGTCTAGACATTCTTATTAATATTTAAATGCAAGAACATAATAACAGCCAAGCTAAGCTTGGCAAGAATTTGTCTTATGAACAGTTCAAATATTTAGACTAATATTAAGTCTATTTATTTTATTTTTTTATTTCTGTCTTGGTTTTTTTTTTATTTCTATCTTGGTTGACAATATTTCGAGTCTACCCAAATGATGTATGTATGTGTTTCCTAATCTCGTCTTTAAAGTCCTGATATCCTGACGATACACATATGTAGATATTATTGTAGATTCCTTTCTGTAGTTAAATTGTTGCAAATTTTTTCGAATTCCTTCAGGAACTTATAACAACCATTAAATACGAAATTTTTTTTTTGGTCTATATATTTTTATTAAAAACAGTTTTTTTTTTATTTGTATTTTTTTGTTTGTTCTTTTTTTGTTGTTTTTGGTTTTTGTAAATAACGTGACGACTTGAAAACAGAAATTAAATAAGTGTACTTTACTCGTAATGTAGTAGAAAGTGTTATAAAAGCAATATTACAATAACTGTGGTAGAATTGGCTCCTAAAATAGATATTTTACAACTGATACCACTTTTTGTCTTTATATTTAAGCATTAATTGATGCGCTGTACCGGTGAAATCTTGAGCTGTATTGGCCATACGCTCGGCGCGCTCCTCCAACACATTGAGCTTTTCGCCACGCTCCATGGCCAACTGATGCGCCCGGCTAATTTCCGATGCGGCTGTGGAAGCACGTTGACCAAGCAGCTCCAAATTGGGACCAGGTATATGCCGTGCAACGGAACGATTTGCTTTCCCGCTCTGTTCACCAACTGCATATATATATATATAAAATCAATAATATATTTTAATATTTAATTAATTTATGTTTACATACACAACTCTTCGCGATCCAAAACCTTGGCGCCACCGCCAAAAAGACCCTTAAAGAAACTCTCCTTTGGCTGTTCGGGCATTTCGTGTACCGTATATAACTCACCCATCATCTCCAAAATAAATTGACTAAACAAATAGAAAAGAAGTTACAAATTTATTTATTATAATAATATTATGTAAAACTTACCAAAATTCCGATGATATCGTGAATTTTTGAATTTCGGTGGGCGATGCCATGTACAATCCATGACCTTTATGACTAAAGCAAAATATTTTTGATATTCTAAAAAAATAAAATGTTAAAATTAGTTTATAGAAAAGTTGAAAAAATTCTTATTTAAAGCTTCACAACATACTGAGTTGTATCTTCATGAACAATGATCTGTTGACCCCATATCGAAAGCATTGGATCCACAATTCCCTGTTTACATTTGGTTTGAAAACTGTCAGAAGATATGTTAACAAAGATTAATATTGTAATACACATTTTTGTTTTAAATTAGATAATTATACCTTAAGTCCATAAGCGGTAAGAAATCAGTATCCAATAACAGTTTTAGACTAGGAAGACTATGTACCATTAGATGGCCATTTGAAAGATAGGTTGCTAAGCAAGAGCCATCTGAAAGAACATAAGAACATAAAGAACATATACAAGCTATAATTAATCAAGTTATTTTATATATAAATTTCAAATATTTCAATGTTTAGGTGCTGTGAATGCCGAATGAATTATTAATATTCACAATATTTGATATGATAATTGATAAATACAATAAATATCGTTTTCTGACTTTGTTATCGATAAATAAGTACATATTTGCTGAATTGAGAACAACTGCGTTTGCTTACGCGTATTTTTCTTTAAAGACAATTTTTCAATTGAAGCATAGTAAAATTTTAAAGAATATTACATTAAATTATTAAATTTCTTGACTTTATGTTGTTTTACGAACAACATCAAGAAATTCAATAGCATTTTCGTTTGTAATACATTTCTGTTAATCTGATTACTAAGTTTAAATGTTGAAAAATTGTTATTAAAAACTAGAATCAAACAAATGAGTGAACTAATTAATTTTTAAACGAAAAATGCTGCTTATAAATAATTTAGACAATTTGCATTGTTACAACATTCATTTAAATTGATTTCTATAAATATAAGAATTAATTTTTGAACCTTTCATCGTGATAGTTTCTGCCTTGACTGCAAAATCCATTTCCGATAATTGTATGCGATTAATGCAGCATTGATTTGCCACATCGAAGACTTTTGTTTGCTTTTCGCTAGCGATTACGATATATTGTCGATCGGTGAGTGTTTCCAAACCGGTGCTAACGCTGCCACTGATGCCGCTGCTGCTGGCGCTGCTGCTGCTAATGCCACCAACAGCAGCCGCAGCACTAATACTACCACCAGCAGCACCGCCACCGCCAACGCCACTGCCACTGCCAGTGTTGCCGCTGCCACTGCCACCAGGTGTACTGCCGCTGCCCGCTGCAGCAGCATTAGCAGCAACAGTAGCCGGATTACCAGCAATGCCACCGCTGCCACCTCCAGTTGCGCCACCAGCACCGCCAGCAACCGAAGTATTTGATATTGTATTGGCAGTTGTTTGTGTAAATGTGGGACTGGTGCGACTGTTGCTTTTAGTGGGTGTGCCTAAAGAATATAGATACAGATATTAGATATAAATAATATATATATATTTATAGATCAATTTTCATTCATCATATATTCATTCAATTTACGCTCTTTCTTGTCCCTGTTCTCATCACGCCATGGCTCAAAAGTATAGGGTATTATCGAGCCGTATGAGTCTAAAAAAGACATTGATGTTATGGAACCTTTGAGTCGTACCACCGGACCGCCTTAAAATAAATATATTGATATTAAAAAATATACATTTAATTAAATATTTGGCTGCAATACCATTTATTGTAACCAATACGGGCTGAGATTTGCGCACATCGCGCTCTGGCATTGTTATAAACAATGTCAATATTGAACCGAAACTAGTTCCAATCCATAATGTAGGAACGAGCGTCAAAATATCTGAAATATTGAATAATTAAATTATATTTAATATAATGTAAAATCAAAATATTTGCTTTATTTAAATTTCGATTTATTATATTAAATTTATTTATTGTAATTAAGTTTAAATTTTATTCTTTATATGACTAATAAAAATGAAAAATTTATCTTTTAAAGAAATTTTATTTTAATACTTGTCTATTCATACTTTTAAATGAAAAAAAAATAGCTATGGTTTTAGCTTATTTATGTGATTTTTAATTTAATTAATCTGTATAATAATAAATTAAAAACATTTTTGTTTTCTTTTGAACACCTTATTTTATCCTGCATTTTGAATGTAATAATAAAGTAAATAAATTTTTGTTTTCTTCCTCCATGAAATTAATATATTCGATAAATGCTTTCAGATTTTGAATCTCAAAATAAAACTTTTCAATATATTTATTAAAATATTAATATATATTTAATTTTACATTAATTTTATAAAATAGAAACACTTTTACAATCTTTTGCACTTTAAAAAAAATTGTGCTATAAATAATTTATTTGAATTTTTTCCTACAACAAAATGCAGCATGAATGCAACCTATATCTATATCATTATTTAAATATTATTTAAATCAAATGATATTGAATGGAAGTTGTATAAAAAAAAATATTGAGTAAATCTTAAAAATTTTATTTACATTCTCTTAAAATTTTCATATTCTATTATTGTTTTTCTTAGTTATCCTAGCGAAATTCTTTATAATATAAAAATATTGACAAATTTGCAAGTATAAAAAGCAATTTTAATAATTTTTTTGACTATTCAAATTGCAATTTACATAAAAATCAAGCAACGAATTATTTTATTAAATACTTAAGTTAAATTGCTGTAAAATTGTTTTAGTAGTAACGACGTGTTCCAAAATCAATTATCCAATTAATTTCACTTATGTGCAATAAATTTAAAAAACAATTTAGATATTTTGCGAATCAATTTCACAAAAGTGCAATAATACTAAATATAAATATAGAATTGTTTAGATTTATTTATAACTCCGCAATTCTCCTTTCACAAGAAGAAGAACGAATTCAATTCACGTAGCAAACTTCCGTGCTCTAAAAAGTATGCAACAATTATTTGATTTGTTCTAATCGAAAAATGAAATTCAACGAATTGAATTCACGAAGCTCCAAAAACTTTGCAATAAAAATGTATTCGTTTTGAAATTCAACGAATTAAATTCACGTAGCAAGCTCCAAAAAGTATGCAATTTAAAATTTATTTGTTTAAATTAAAAAGTGAAATTCAACGAATTGAATTCACGAAGCTTCAAAAAGTATGCAACAATTAATTGAATCGTTTTAAATCGTAAAGTGAAATTCGGAACCCAGCTGCAATTATTAATAGATTAATTCAGACTTACCATTGCGTTTTGCATAACTCTCGATAAAAGCTAAACAGGTAACAGATTCAGAGGAAGACATATCAATGCTGGACATTGATGACGATCTGGATCTCGAGAAGGTCCCATCCAATTTATCTGCAAGGCATTTTTTTGTTGATAAACGATTGTATTAATTGATGTATTATCACACAGATACATAATGCGACGGCAACAAGAGAGACAGAGAGACAGAGAGAGAGAGAGAGAGAGAGAGAGAGAGAGAGAGAGAGAAATAAAGAGAAAAACAGAGAAAGAGAGAGAGTGGCAAACGATTATACAATATAATTTGATACACAGAGAAAAAATGTGAGAAATTGAGAGAGATAGAGTTTGATAGATAGATAGAGAGAGAAAGAAAGAGAGTAGGAAAGAGAGAGAGAGAGAGAGAGAGAGAGACAGACAGAGAGTAAAAGCGGCGGGCGGTAGTAGGCATAACTTTTGCTTAATAATTATTTTTATTTGCGATTGGTTTTTATGTTTTTTTTTTTTGCTTTTTTTTTAATTATATTTTTTTTTTATATATATATATTTTTTTTTTGCTGCACTATTTTCACTTGGCTGCTAATTGTTGTTCAATGTGAATATGTATGTGTGTATGCGAGTGTGTGTGTGTGTGTGTGTGTGTGAGCTGAACTCGTAACGAGTTTTGATGGGCCAATTAGAAGAAGGTCCTCAATTAGTTGACGTGCCAAATGCAATACGACTGTTTATGTGTGTGTGTGAGCGTGTGTATTTATAGTATGTGTGTGTGTGTGTGGGTGTGTGTGAACTATGCAAAAATATTTATTATATTATTATTTAATTTTTTTTTTGTTTTTTTTTGCCAATGCAGAATTGTCGAGCTTTTTTTTTTTTTGTTGCAGTTAGTTGTTGCTGTTGCAGTAGTTGCAGTTGTTGCTGTTGCAGTTATTAGTTGCTAATTAGAAGCGTGCACAAATACCAAGAGCGAGCGAGCGAGCGAGCGAGACAGGTTGTGTGAACAAATACATAAACATATTAAGAGTAAAGAGAGAAACAGACAGAGAGAGAGAGAGAGAGTAAAATAGAGAGCGAGCGGGAGTATTCAGCGAGCGAGCGAGTCAGATCAAATTTGAAGTCAAAAGAATTCGGTGAGCAAAAAAGAATTTGAGCAAATGTGGCATAATATTTACTATTCCCCCACTCCGCCTAAACCCCAACAAAACCAACAGCACGTCCCTGCTCCCCTCCTCCACACTCCAACCACATATTTGCACCCATTCGGCCATTTCTACAAACGTCGCCCCCCTCTAACCGCACCAACCAACACAAGTAACGGAACAAAACAATAAGCAAAATAAAAACGCAAAAAAATAAAAAATAAAAACGAAATCGGAAGAAAAGGACAAAACGCCGCTTAAAGCGGTTGGGCGGGAGCTTTTTTTTTGGTGCCGCCTGGCAAAGACAGAGCAGAGAAGAGCAGACAGAAGAGATAGAGAGAGAGAGAGAGAGGCAAACCACAAGCAACGTGCTCCTGTGTGCTTGTATATATGTGTGTGTGTGTATGCGTGTGAAAGTGTAGAGCGAGAGAGGGTGCCAGTTGTGGATGTGTGTGTGTGCATGTGCGTGTGCGTGTGCGAGTGAAGTACGTGAAAGGTGGTGGTGGGTGGGGGGACGTAGGGGACGTTCATATGTGTTTTACAGACAACACAATTGTATAAAGAGAGACAGAGACAGAGAGTTAGATAAGAGAGATAGAGATAGAGAGAGAGAAATGCTTTTGTTCTTGTGGTGCAATTGTTGTTGTTGTTGTTGTTGTTGCTGTTTGCAGTACTAGTTGTTGTAGTTTTGTAATTTTCTATTTCTATTTTTTTTTTCTTTTTTTTTTGAGATTGATTGATTGATAGATGTTTTTTTATTTTGTTGTAGTTGTTGTTGTTGTTGTTGTAGATGTACTTGGTGGCTGTTAACAGTGCTCTGTTGTGCTCCCACCTTGTGATTTGGACTTTTTTAGGGACTCGTACGACTGCTGTTGCTGTATAACGGATGTTTGATGCTGATGCGGATGCGGATGCTGATATTGATGTTGATGCGCACCTGCAGCACCAGCACTTGCACCTCCTGCACCTCCGCCGCCACCGACACCGCCACATGCATCGCCAGTTGTTACAGTTTCTGCCAATTGTTGTTGTTGTTGATGATGTTGTTGCTGTTGTTGCTGCTGTTGATGTTGCAAATGTTGTTGCAAATGTTGTTGCTCCTGTTGTAGATCAACGCTGCCGCCGCCGCCGCCGCCCGCACCTGAGCCGCCAATACCAGCTTTGGCACTACCACTACCAATACCACCAACACCAACACCGCCACTAGCAACACCCGCACCTGCATCTTCTGCACCATAAACGCCTGACGCCGACGCCGCTGACGCTGAGGCCGCTGCCGCTGCCACTGCCGCTGCATTAGCTGACGACGACGTCGACGCTGACAAGGGATCGCCAATCGTCTGCTGCTGCTGCTGTTGTTGTTGTTGCTGCTGCTGTTGCTGCTGTTGTTGTTGTTGCTGCTGCTGCTGCTGTTGCTGCTGCTGCGCTGCATTTGCACTCGCATTAGCATTCACATTCGCATTGGGATTCGCATTGCTGCTGGCTGCGCCGTTGATCTGGTCAATATTGTAAATAAACAATAATAATATGGAGAGGAGAGATACACACAGAGAGAAGGAGAGAAAGAGAGAGATAAATGCACTAAATGATTGAATGGAGCATTTTCATTTCATTTGTGGTTGTTGTTTGTTGCTGTTGTTGTTGTTATACGGTTTTTTTTTTTACTATTTTCTAATTTTTTTTGTTGTTTTTTTTTGCTTTTGCTCTGTGCTAATTTCGTGTGCTTATGTTTTTTTATATGTGTATGTGTGAGTATTAATATTGTAGCATACTTATGGGGATCATTTTTATAAAATGCTTGTTGTTGTTGTTATTTATTGTGGTGGGTGGTGGTGGTGGTGTTGAGGCGGGGGGTTAGGGGGAATTATTGACGCGCGTAACATAACGGTTAAACTTAACGAATGCATAACGGCGTGTGTATGTGTGCGTGTGCGTGTAAGCATTGTGTGTGTGAGCTTTTAAAGAGAGTGTACACAAAAAATTGAAGAGCATGAAATATGTATGTATATATTACAATTGAAAGTTTTGCCCGCTGCCCGTTTTGCGTATTTGCATTAGATGTTGTTTTGGTGCCAGGCAAAAATAAAGGATATGAAATGCTTTTGCTCTTAATACAAAAAAAAGAGAGAGGAAAAAAGAATAACTGTGAATATCGATATTTTGCTTTTTCTTTGTGATGCTGCTGAGAGAAGCCTTGAGGTGAAAAGCTCTTCTGATGGTGCACATGAAATTATTTACAACACATATGAACGACACAATTGATTGTGAGTGAAAGAGAGAGAGAGAGAGAGCAAGTGTATGTGAGAGAGAGAGAGAGAGAGAGAGAGATCGAGAACACAGCGAATAACGAAGGCGGCGAAGTTGAAGAACGAATGAATACAAAACAGATAAAACACACAAGAGAACAAGAACATTAAAAAATAGTAAAGAGTAAATAACAGACATATACATATGTATATATGTACATACACATGTATAAAGTACATATATTTAAGCTTAATACGAAATATATGTAATATGTAAGTAGTATATAATAAAAAAGGAAGAAAGCTCAAAGTTAACAGTTATATATGAAAAGTATGCAGCGTATGTAGATAGATGTATGTATGTATGTATAGGCATATATGTATTTAAAAACCTATAAAGCATGTTAGCATGTTTATCGATAACTTATCGTTAATTGAATTTATTATACATTTGATATTAAATAGTAAGCTTAATAATTAATGTTGATTTTTTTTTTATATTTTTACAGTGGAAATTTCGTATATGCTGAACAAAGCAACGGTAAATAGCGTTGCAAGCAATTTTTTTTAATTTTTTATCGATAACAAAATGAAACAAAGTAAAAAAGCCAAAACGAAAATAACAATAACACATATGTATATAAATATATATATATAGATAAATATAGGAAACATAAAAAACCTTAAAAAAACGTTTAAATGGCTGCAATATAAAATTAATGAGCGATTGACAACGATTTTTTATAATAATCGATAATCGATATACTCGCACATACATACACAAAATGATAGAGCGATCAATCGATCAATCGATGAACTATATAAATAACTATCGATCGATTGGAGAGTGGGGTTTTTTTATGGATTTCTGACACAGACACACACATACTACTTATATACATACATGTATGTGAACATTCATCGAGCGAATCCAAACAAACAATATACACACACATACATACAAAACACATACACGTATGTGCATACTAGAGCTTAAACTATCGATAGTGTCGATTGTTTTTTTTTTTTAATGTGATTTATCGTTTTTATGTGATATTAAAATGAATTGAAAGCCTTATTATTATAATATACAAAATATATATAAAGTACATACTATTGTATTGTGTCTAATGATAAATTCAACTAGAAATTATCGCAACTATCGATAAATTTGCAACTCTATTATTTACACACAAGTTTAGTGCCATAAAATTTGAACCGGAAATTTGGGAACCAAGAAAAATATGATATAATATTTTTAGGTTCTATTTGCGGGTTTGGTTTTTTTTTTTTTATATATTTCTTTGGTGTTGTGTATTGGTAGAGATTTGGTGAATCAGCTGGTACGGCAGAGTTTTTGTAGAATCCACAGAAAAATCGTTGTTTTTCTTATAGTATAGATGTGGTATATATATATTTTTTTTTTAATGGAAATGCAACTTACACAAACAAACGTGTAACGAACAACAGTCAATAACAACCCATTTAATATTATTATAATAATTATTATTAAGTAGTAGTAGTACATAGTATGTATTATAACGTTTTTGGTATTTTTTTTTTTGGTATTTTTTGCACAGTGCATACACAGAGTACGATTTTAAAGGAGTGTGGGTGAGTTAAGAGTAGAATGCTTAAGTGTTTTTTTTTTTTGGTTTTTATTCTTTTTTTTTTTTTTGGTAAAATTTTTTAGTATTTTTTGTGTTTTTTTTTTTTTGCTTTTAGAGTTATTACAACAGTTATGCAAACCATATGTAGCACATATATATATATAGAGGGGGGAATTATAGGGAATTATAGAGGTATTTATGTATTATATAGTATATACACACATACACAGTTATGTATACACAGATATATATATATAAATATGTATATAGAAATAGACAGAGAGACAGATAGAGCGAGAGAGAGAGAGAGCAGGAGAGAGAGAGAAAGAAATACACAGTTGTCGTAACAATTTCTTTTTGTGTATGCGTGTGTTTTTTTCATCTCTTTTAATTTTTTTTGCGTGTGTTATTTCATCTCTTTTAATTTCTTTTTTTTTAGGACGGGTTGGATTCTTAGAGGGGGGGCGGTTGGTGTTCATTCCTTATACATATATAAAATAAATGTGTGTGTGTGTGTAAAGTAATGTAAAGTTGCTATGTATACATATATGTGTGTATGTATTTAATTATGTATGTATATATATATATAAAATGGCGGTGAATGTGCTAAAATACTTTTTCAAAACTTCAACATAATTTTTAATACTCCTTTATTTTTATTCTTTTGTGTGTGTGTGGGTGGGTGTGTGTGTGTGTGCATAAGTGAGGTGTTTGTTGTGCATGAGCGTGTTATGTGATGTTGTTGTTGTTTGTTTGTTTGTTTGTTTGTTTGTTAGAATGAATTACCAAAGAACTTCCATACAATCACATAAAGGCAGTTATATTGCAGCTCTTCTGCATCCGTTGCCTGGTTTCAGAAGAAAGAAGCATATAGTAGGATAAGAATTTGATTTCATTTGAAAAAATTATTTTTTTTTTGATTTTTTTTTTGTGCTCTTGTTATTGTTCTTGTTGTTGTAGCATAGCTGTTTTATTTTATTTTTATTTTTTTGTAATTTTGTTACGTTAAAAGCTAAAACAAAATAGAATTCTACAAATTTTCACTATACAAAATGCATTTTTGAAAAACCAAAAAATATATTATTGAAGCAGCCCCAACTATATTCGATTCTTTTGCATATATATATATATATTATATACAATATATTACGCTCTCTAAGTTGATAATTTTTTTTGTTTTTACTTTTTGCAGGGTTGGGGTTAGGGCGGGGGGTTTATTTTCTACAACAAAAGTCTACGGCTTGCATATTACAAAACATACAAAGCGCTCTTAAGTAGAAGAGAAGAGAGTATGCGCGCCAGCAAAATCGTATTGTGGATTGGTTGCGGGCGTGGGTGGGGGTTTCAGGGTGGGGCGTACGACCTAAGGGGCAGCAGAAAACAAACACGTAAAGTACAACAATACCCTGTAAATGTTGACAACATGGTAAATCAGTAGCAGCACCTGCAAATGTGTGTGTGTGTGTATGTGTAAGTGAGTTGTATATGTGTATGAGTTTTTGAATTTCAGCTTTTAAAAAAAATTGAATTTTTTTTTTCGACTCACTCGCGAGCACTCAAACTGCAACTACAACTACAGGCTAGAAACTAGAAAGCACAAATCACGCGCGCTCTCGCTCTCTGTGCTTGGGTAGTGAGAAGAGAGAGAGAGAGAGAGAGACAGTTGTTGTTGTTGTTTTTGTTGTAAGGCGCAACCTGACGCCATATTGCCTTTGCACTCTCATTTGCACTGCTTGATTGACTGTTTTTGGTTGCTTGGGTGGGTGGCAGGTAGGCTGTTAAGGTGGGGGGAGGTTTGATTGTTTCTTAAGGGGAAAGCTTTTACACACAAGCTTACTCTCAGCATACTTACGTATCTTTTTGGTTAGATTGCCGCCCATCAGCGGCGACACATCGTTTTTGTTGGTACGCCCAACGCCACCAAGGGCGCCGGCGCGCTGCTCACGAGGCTGATATTTGATGTTCGGCACTGAGAGCAGACGCTGATCGCGTGCTTTCTCTTTAAATTTCTGACGTGTCGGCTTAAGTGGTGGCAGCTGTTGCTGCTGCTGCTGTTGTTGTTGTGACTCGCTTAACGGCAAATTGTTTGGCCGCTCTCCATACTCCGGCGGCTGCTCAAAATCGACGCGCTTTTGCGTCTGCGTCAACGTCTGCGTCGGCGCTGTTGTCTCGGTTCCACCTGCGGCTGTATCACAATTAAGCATCGCTGTGGCCGCTGCCAAACCAACATCATCCTCGCAGCACTCAAGCGCCTCGGCGGTGGGTGGCGGCAACGGCTCATCGCCAGGGCCGGACTCCGGTGAGCTTTCCTTGGGCGCATAAAATATCGATGAACTATTCCTGATTGATTCCATATCGGTATTAACATTAAGACCGATTTTCATATTGACTTTAGATAATTGACGCTTCAAATTGAACGTTTTCCATGACATGGATTTGCGGCGATCCTGTGCTGCCGCTGCTGGTGCACTTGCACCACCACCCGCGCCTGCTCCACCACCGCTCTCATCGCGCATTGGGCTCTTTGCTGCGGCCAATGCAGCAGCCGCTGCCGACGATGCCGTCGCTGCGGCTGCATTGCTAATCAATGTCTCTTTGCTGCTGTTAATCAGCTGGCCATAATCGCTGGCCACGCCCAACGGCGAATTGGGCCGCGATGCGCCTTGAGTGTTATCTGCGGACGCTGACGCCGACGCCGACGCTGATGTTGACGCCGCTGCCGCAGCCGTTGTTGTTGTTGTTGCGCCGACAGACGTCGCAGCCGGCTCGTTTGCCTCGGATATGAACTCAATCGATGGACTGTCCGGGCTTGTCGTATCGTTCAGCTATATATACATATATATAATATAATGCGGGGTTTGGGAGGGTTGTGTTTTTTTTTTTGTTTTCACAATTTTTAATAACAATCCGGCTAAACAAGGACTCTTAACAGGGTAGTTATTTAATTTATATATTTTTTGTTTTTTTTTTTGTTTGTGACGTGTGCCAAGAAGGCAAAGCAAACAAAAAAAAATTTAAGAACAACAACAACAAAAGCAACAGCTGATAGAAGAAGTGCAACAAAAGTGAGAGAAAGTGAGAGAGAGAGAGAGTAAGAGAGTGAGAACACCAATTCTCAGATATAAGTCTACTCTATATAATTAAATATTTAAAAAAAAAAAATTGAGTTAGGTTGAACCAATTGGCCAAAGCTGATCCATAGCATAGTTTCCACTGCCTAAAGCTTTTTGTAAAAGCTCTTTGAAGCTTTTAGAAGCTTTTTGTAAATCTCTACAAAACTTTACCCTTATATAATTGCCTATTTTAGGCTTAAAAGTCCAAAAAGTGAACATGTAGTTATAGCTCTATCATTTCTAAGTTGATTTGCAAGTGAATCGGGCAATAAATATCTATCGATAACACTTTCGATACTATCGATGCTTTGAGACTGTCAGTAATTATTGCCTATTAGGCTAAATTAACAGATAAACAAGGTCACAAAGGGAATATTTGGCGTTCCCCGTATGCCTTAAAATTCAAAAAAATTATTATTGTATAAAAACTATAGCTAACAATATCGATAAGAATTGATACGACTTGTTTTTTTCGATTATTCTCATAACTCTTTGTGAACATATCTAAGAACTATCGATATACCACAAACGATAGTCAAATTAAATATTAAAATTCGATTTTCTCTTAAATTATCGATCGTTTTATTTTTTGAGGAATTTTCTTTGATTGGGTTCTTAAAAAATTGCATCCTTGTTGCTGTTGTTGTTTTTGTTCCGATTTTTCTATATAGATATTCTTTTTTGTTTGATATGCGATTTGACTTTGCTTTATATATATATATATATGTATATATATACGAGTATATACATATATACTTTTATAAGACGTTGAATTCGTGTGTGTTGTGTTTTATAATAAATATCATAAAATGGAATATATACTTTAATGTATATGTATATATATATACTCAGGATAAATAGGAAGAGTTTTGAAAGTGTTGTTGCTGATGTTTTGTTGAATCATACCAACTATACATGTTACAGTACATACAAAAGTTTGGGAAGGGGTTTATATATATACATATAATATTGTATATTGTATATGGGGAGAATTTGGGTAACGGTTTAGTTTGAAGCTGTTATACGTCTAGATAATATCGTATAACAGTTATATATAACAATTATGTCACACACAAACACACACACAGGCAATACAATTGAAACTTTTTCGTTTTTGTATAAATATAATTTAAAAACTAATTTGAATATTTATAGGGTAATCAATCATCATCAATCAATGCGCAATTATACATAAAACAGTTAACAATTAATTAAGTTTTAATTGTATTGATATGGTTTATAATTTAAGTTTAAGTTTAAGTTCAGTTTAGTTTAATTTAGTTAGTTAATTAATTAATTATGTGAATATAGTAGAAAATGTTTACATTTGTTAGTTTAGCTTAGGTTTTGTTGTGTGATTGAGAAGGATAAATGATGAAAGGTCAGGCCTAACAAAAATACTTACACGAATACATACATCACATACACATACATACATACGCACAACAACCAATCAATCAATATCAATCAAATTAAATGTGAGTGTTTTTTGTTGTAAAAAAGTTGAGAGTAGAGAAATAAATGTTGATTTGTATTGTTTGTTATATTTGGGTGTACGCTAAGGCCTTCTTGGTTTAAGTAAAAAAGAGACAGAGAAAGAGAGAGAGAGAGGCAAAGAGGCAGAGAGAGAGAGAGAGAGAGAGAGAGAGACACACATACACACACATACAACACACAACAATCAAAGTCAATCATATCAAATGTCATATATCAAATGATGTATTGTGAAGAAGCGAGCGTTAAGGTGACAACAGCGGTGTAACAATCAATAATCAATCATTAATCAATCAAACAATCAAACGATGCAACGTGCAAAGTATATTTCAAAAATACACACACACACACACAGATATATAAAAAATGAAATTTATTTTTTTGTAAATCAATCAATCAATCGAATTTTATTCATGATTTACCATGCTGACAATTTGTGCGTTTCGTAGGTTTTCTTTTTTTTTTTATTAATTCTATGGAATTTTAGGTCAAAATTAAATAGCAGTTAGTTGGAAAAATTGTTAGACAGAGAGAGAGAAAGAGAGAGAGAGAGAGCTATACAAAAATACAGCAAGTTAGTGAGCGAGCGAGAGATTGATAGAGAGAGAGAGACAGAGATAGAGACAGAAAGAGAGCGCGTATATTTTGAAAGGTCTGCAGTTCTTTCTGAAGTGAAAAAAAAAACGAAACCAAAAAAAAAAACTTGGTTTCGGAAACTGGAACGCCATAAATTAAGGCATTTATTATAACAATATATGCAAGGCTGATTGAAACGGAAAATATTAATAATTTGAATTAGAAAAAAAAAAAAATTTAAAAAAAAACGCTTTTATGCTCAAATTCTGTCTTATAGCAAAGAAAAATCAAAAAAAAAACAAAAAAAACAAATATAATATCAATCAAGTGCCGAAAATAGAACTCAAAACGATAGTATATATATATATATATATATATATAGTTTATTATTATTTTATATATATGTATATATATCGAGCAGAGAGATAGTTATAGTTGGATAGTTAGGTTAGCTATTTTATGTTTAAATGGTTAGAGTTTTAATTATATAAATATACTAAGTAGTAGAGCTAAATATTATTGGAGCGGGCTTTAAATTTATGTACCGCCGAAAATAAAAATAAAATTAACACAAAAGTATATATATATAGTAGTATATATATATATATGTATATATATGTATATGTATGTAGGCTAAGTATATGTTTCTTATATCAATATTTAAAACATAAACAAAAAGTAATGAACTACATTGTTCTAATATAATTAAATAATTGTAGACTACATAGAAATTTTATATATTCATATATAATACTTAGATAATATATATATATATATATATAGAAATGTGTGTCTAAAATGCTTTTTATTATCAATATTATTAAATATATATAAATTTTTTTTTTTTGGTTTTGGGTTAAGGGGGGTCTAAAGAATTTTGTATTTGTAGCTTTGCTTGCATGTTTCTGTGTGTGTGTGTTTGTGTGTGTATTTTTCCAAAAAAAAACTATGAGGGGAGCAAACTCAAAGGGGGTGGATGGGATTAGTGTGAGTGTGTGTGTGTAAGTCAATCAACACAAAACATTATGCACTTCAATCAAAATGCTAGACAAATGCAAAAAAATTTTATTTTTATTTAATTAGGAATGTTTTATGGTTGGGTGTATATTAAAAAAAAAATTTGAAAAATAGCTTAGTAAATTAATTTAAAAAAATTGCGTTTTTGCTACAAAAAAAAAAGGAAAAGTTTAGCTTGTTTTTTAGATTTTTTTTTTTGTTTTTTTTTTTTTGATTCCATAATGAGTAATCAATCATTAAATGCATATATAGTAAGTATATTATATTAAATGATGAAAATTGTTAAAAATATATTAAATTTTTATTTGTTTTGTTTTTTTCGTTTGTTTTTTTTTACTATTTGTTGGCTCAAATATATATAAAAAAAAAAAAATTGTGTGTCATGTGTGTGTGTGTGTGTGTTAAATTGTAGCATACTTTTTTGGCGCTATTTGTCTAACACTTGATGCGTGTGTGTGTGTGTGTGTGTGTGTGTGTCTGTGTCTGTGTTTGTGTTTGTGTGCGTGTCACTGATTGAAGGCGGCAACAGCATTATATAATTATTAAAATTATCAATCATCCATTAATCATGATCAATGAGCTTCAATCATGTTCAATTTGATGATCAATCATCATTATTAGCAATTACATATTTTTTTTCTATATTTTTCTAAATATTTTTGTTTTTAGCATTTAAGAGCCAACATCATACATCATCCAACATCATCATCATCATCATCAACATCATCATAATCATGTTAATTGTTTTTTGTCAATCATCGTCACATCACTTACCTGATCTGAACTGGGCGAACGGCTTTGCTCCTCTTTGCTCTCAATGCGTTTTGGACTTTTTGGTGTTCGCGAATAAGGATCGTGTGCGCCGTACAGATCGGGACATGCAACACTCAATAGGCAAATTTTTTGGATTATATCAATTATGACAAGTCCATATTCGGTACCATAAGCCATTCTAAAAACAGAAAAGAAAAAACACGACATCATGTCAAAAAAACAACGGCATACACAACACAAATAACAAAATTAAGAAAAATCAAAAATATAATAAAATAAAAACCAAAATAAAAAAATTAAAATATCAAAATAAAATTGTATTGTATATATAAATATTATATATACTTATACATATTCATTGCTGCGCACACACACACACACACACCAGGCACTAAAGTTAGTTAGTTTGTCTGTCTGTCATCAGCCTAGGCTCAACTAAATTTACTCTAACGAGTAGCGAGTAACGAGTAGCGAGTGGCGAGTAACGAGTAACGAGTCTCGTCGTTCTAGCTTGCTGTTGCATCTACTTTAATATTAAATTACACAACGCAAACAAATCAAATACAGTTAAGCAGGGTGCGCGTCTAATTATTTCGTCCGTGGGGTTTTTTTGGGGATAATAATATTATTTTAGCAGGCTGCCATTTTGGGAGGAAATATAAGTAATTTTTATATTTGTTGACTAGTAGGCTCTAATTATGTATGTAAGTAGTCAGGCGCTTTCAGAGAACGTCATGCACAATATACGAATACAAACTACGAATACTGCACTAAAAATTTTGTTTTATATTTTTGTTCCTTGTAGTCCGCGTGTCCTTGTGACTGTGTGTATGTGTGTGTGGTGTATGTATGTAAGGATGTGGGATATGTGTGTGTGTGTATCAAGAGCATTATATTTGATTATCAATCATCATCAATCATCATCAATCATAATCAATTATGATAAATTATGATAAATTATGAAAAATTATGATAAATTATGATAAATTATGATCAATTACAATCATCAATCATTATCAATCAAAATCAATCATCATCAATTATCATCAATCATAATCAATTATGATCAATTATGATAAATTATGATCAATTACTATCATCAATCATTCTCAATCAAAATCAATCATCATCAATTATCATCAATCATAATCAATTATGATCAATTATGATAAATTATGATCAATTACTATCATCAATCATTATCAATCAAGATCAATCATCATCAATCATTATTAATCATTATCAATCAGTATTAATTATGATTAATAATGAACCAAAATTATCATCAATCATGATCAATCAGTTATTACAATTGTGTTTCTTGTGAACATAAGGAAGGGATCTTTTTTATGGATCTCTATTGAGAGGATTATCAACTACAGCATACTACTTACAGGCCATAGCTTGAGTTGATGCACAGCGATGTAACCTGTACGGTTCGACGATTGGGGCCCGTAGTTAGGCAAACCAATTGGGATTGAAAGCCCGGCGGCTTACGCTGAGCACCAAAACGCACCTTAAGCGTGCACTCCGTCTGCAAATAAGGAGCATAATTTAATTGAAATAAAATATATAATTATTTTGTTTATCAAAAGACAATAGGGCTGGAAAATCAAAGAAGCATATAGCATAGTCTAAAGTAAAATATTTTTAAACTAATAATATAAACTAAAAATTTAAAATAGAGTTTAATAAAGAAATATTCAGTACACAATGTTGTAAGGCATATTATATAATAAATTTATAGTACATAATATTATTATTGTAATATATTAAAATATAAATAATAAATTAGAAAAATAAATATAATATATTCCAGCTCTAGTTGTTTTGTTATTTAGTTATAATATGACATTAATGCTCACCTTATCCGAATCACTTGATTCGGTCTTTTGCACCTGATGACCAGTTAGAAAATCACATTCCGGACTGGTGCCATAGATGTCATCAAAGTTCTCATAGAGTATTGGTATCTCCAGCACCAGAACTTCCGATGTGGATTCAACTTTTCGAAATTTGAACAACATTACCTGACCCATGGCGCCGGCAACGCATAAACGTCTCGATTCCGAGCATAAAAATATCAAATGCACCGCCAATGGATTATCGCTATCCGAGTGGCTAACATGACGCGGCTTTTCAAACATTTTTGCCGTCTTCAGTTTATATAAAATCTACAAAAAATAAAAGGAAAGAAAAAAAACATAAAATTAATAGTAATAGTAAGAGGGGAACGATTAACGATGTGCCAAATTGTCATTTTTGCGATCGATCGATAATAAAATAGTCCGACTTTGATAAAGTCTAGTCATTATATGAAACCCCTAATAAAATATAAAACTATTGAGTTTGATTGATATATTTTGGAAAGTAAAACAAGTCTCTTAAAAACAACTTATTTTTCGGCCGATCGTTTCTATGACAGCTATTAGATATATTGATTTAATTGAAATAAAACCTTGTCAGATTTTATAGAATATAATTAAATTTTGCAGTGATAAATTGGGTTCATATATATCCTAAAACAAAAAAATCGATTTATCCTATAATAGTTATAATATAACGACATGTTCCTAACTTATTCAGAAAGCTCTAAAATTGTAAAATATGTTAACATAAAAATAGACAAGACAGACGAATATATAGACTTAGTTTGTCGTATATATAATGACCAAGAATATATATATATATATATATTTATATACACTTATTGATTGGGTAGAACGTAGTACACACCTGGAGTGTGCCAGCGCCAGAGTCCCAGAACTTTAAGCTACCATCCTGATGACCAGTGATGACAATCTCTGAATAACTGCACGAGGCCGGTGACCATTCGCCGCCCGATATGGGCCATTCACGCTCCGAGAAGCCAGTTTTTTTACTTGTCGTTGTGCGACCAACCTATAAAAATTGAACAAATAATAGTTGAGTATATAAAAGTTAATAAATTTGAAGTTATGATGAAGATATTTGAAATGTGAGCGCCTAGCATATAATTTTATACATGTCAGCTTTCAGATTGATCCAAAGTCGGTTCATGAACATTTTTTAAAGATTCCGGATATGTAATCTTTAGTACTGAACATATTTTCAGCTCTAGCAGCCAGTTAAGTTCCATGAACACTTACAGAATAAAAAGCAGGAACCAAATCCGATGGGCAATCGGTTAAATATGTGCAACATGTAACAGGTGATTCGTGTAAGTCCATTGGATAAGGCGATTCAAAACATGGAAAACCGGGCGTTAATAAGTCTATTAATACTAAGTCATATTGAAGCAGCACTGCTATCGCATATGGCTCCTGGGTTTCTATAAAGTACAAAGAGAATATACAATTAAAGAATGATATAAATTTATTTAAAATTGTCTGAAATACTTACCGCAAGGCCAGGGATTCTCGCAGAGGGTTATGAAATCGCAAACGGTATGCTCCATTTCCAAAACAGTTGTGGTCTTGCCCACCATAACGGTGATGCAATTCGATTTTGAGCCCTTCTCCGATGGCATGCCACCAGAGAAAATTGTAAAGGTATCGCTAAATATATAAAATATAATATAATATAGATTGTATAAAAAGTTACTTAATAATAATATACTTACCCAGATGTGCTGGACTTCAAGTCAAGTTTATAAATTGGTTTACATTTTTCCGCATTGCCATCCTTGTTGATTTTCGCTATATCATCAAAAATGTACATCAATCAAATGTTTGGCTATAAGTAAGTAAGGAAGTCATCGTCTACTTACCATGCGGACAAACTTGGGACTGCGGCTTGGGCTGTGGCCTGGTGGGCCAAGAGCAAATGGAGCCATCTGTATGCGATGATACAAAGTATTTACCCTCAAAATGCCAGGCCAAAGATTTAACAGCCTCGGCTGCCTGCCATCGTAATTCAGCGCATTTCGCTTTCATATCCCACAACACAAGCAGCCCACACTCAAATGCAATAAGCAACTGCAGGAATAAATTATATACAACAAATTAAACACAAGTCATTTAATTTTTCATCAAAATTTTAAATAAAGTTTTAGATTTTTACCTTGTTTGCATCCAATGGATTATCACATAACGCAATCACAGCACCTGGATGACTAGTTCTAACCCTGTTTTAAAATGCAAAATAAATGAAATTAAATTTTAGTTTAAAGTGATTATTAATATCGATTAACTGTTATACTAGCTTCAAATAAATAAATATAAAACTATATTTAAATTTTTACTGTAAAAATACAATTAAATTTGGGAAACATTTTCTTGATGGTTATTAAATTAAAAATAAAACAAACTAGTTTATATATTTTATATATTCAAAAAATGTCATCAAATAAGCTTTTTTTTATAATAGAAAACAACAAAAAAAAAACTATTCTTCAACCATTAATAATTTAATAATTCAATAATTTTATATTTTTTATATAATAAAAGATTTCATTGAATCTGAATTTTCATCATCCGAAATTTTAATATATACATTATAAATGCACATCTAAATGCAGTAAATAAACTGCAAGCAGTGCAACGACAGCAAAAGCAAGCAGTGCACTAAAGAGAGCGCGTTGCAACGACTGCACTGCTTTGTAGAATAATATAACTTGAATAACTTTAATGTTTCCTATTCGATCGTTATGAAATTTTTACAGTATAATCAAAAAATGCAGTCTTAAAAATTGTAGCTGTAAATCGATTATTTATCGATTTTTATTGCTATCGTAAATTTGAAATAAAAATAAATATATAGAAACCTACATGGGACTGTAATATTTAACTAGATTTGTAGATTTATATAGAGAAACAGACGGACGAACAGGTTTTGATTGATTTGGCTATTGATTAAGAATATATATATATACTATATTAGATCGTAGATATTTCCTACTATCTGTTAAATAAATTTTGCACAGTTTTAAATTAAAAATCATCAAATTAATAGAAAATTCCAATTGAAAACCACACTAAGGATGAAAAAATAATAAACATATTTCAACTAAAAACTGAATAGTCAATATATAAATAAAAATAGTAAAAATATGGTATGTTTAATAAAAATTATATATAGAAAAAATATTTATTATAAAATAAATTTGTTTAAATGAGAGTTGAATTTTGCTTTACAATGATACTTCTATAATAAATGTTAATTAAATTTATACTCACACTTCAATTGCTTTATTCCAGTTAATAATATATCCACTAAGTGCAAATGTATCTATGTGAACGACGTGTATGTTACCCTTCTCTGTGCCCACGTACAGCCATTTGCTGCCGACGGGCAAATGTATGCAAGTGACACTAAATTCAAAAAATAAAAACAAAAAAAAAATCATTTAATCATTTAGTTAAATATTAGTTAAATCTTATTAAATACTTACTGTTCGCGCTGAAATTTGAGGCTCTGCACAATGCGAGGCGTCTTTTGGCGTATATTCCACAAATGTATGGTATCATCGGCGGTCACAGTGACCAGGGCGCCCTCATTGACCAAGAATTGGGCAAAGAGCACCGCGCATTCGGATTCACCTTCATGTTTGGCATGTGCATCAACGCCAGGTCTGCCCAAGCTAAAAAAACCAACAAATAAAATACAATTTATTCAAATAATATTCAATGTAACAAGTTAAAGCAAAAAAAAAACTATTTTTTAAGGGGGTTTTCAACTAAAGTTCGCATAAATTTAGCGTTATAATAAAGTGCTTAAAATATCTCCTAACTGCCAGTTATCAATTGGAGATAACTAGGATAACTAGATAACTACAGGATAATATTGATTGCTGTATAAAAACACACTTTGAGAGAACATATAAGATTAGAGAGCAGAAACTTCAAATAGTCCAAGTTACAACTAAGATACTATAATATTTACAGATTCAAGAACATCATAAAGTTAAAAAAGAACTTTCTGGCCTTCCTAAGCTTTGGACTAAATAATAACCTTAACAAAAATAAAAAAAATAAATCCTTCAATTAAAAGGCTTCCGGGAAAGCCTTTTCTTCAATCGAAAAATACAGAAACCCTCAGCTTAATATGAATTTTTCCACCAAGTACAATAAATTAACAATAGCTAACGGAATAGCTCTAGGATCTATTAAAGGTTACTCAATAGATCATATAAGCCACAATACTTTTAAAAAAAATTAATACAATATCAGAAATGATTTCTTTATAATACTAGCCTACTATTTCTCGGCGTGCGTTGCTACGCTCCCGCTCAAAAAAAAAAAAACATATACTATACTGGATTTTCATATCATTTTCAAATGCATTTTCCACTGATTTCGGAATATTTTTTTAACAAATTTATTTACATTGTACCAATCTACAATATCATAGGAAACTATAGTAAAAATTGCAAATTTCTCGCTTCTATCGTTTGGCCTGCTCGTGGGTTTACTCAGGTTGAAAAGTGTTATATATATATTGATAAAATTATATATACATTTATTCAAAGAAAACTTACATGCGTATATAGCCCGATTTATCACCAATCGCTAATAGTTTTTGTACTGGATCGAAGGCAAAGGATGTGGGTGAGAATGGAAAGCCATGGCGGAAGGTCTGTAGAATATAAATTATATATATTATTTAGAGTAAAGTACAGTGCGTCTTTAAGTATGCAAACAGTTAAAAAAATAGATTTTCAAACTAGTGTATGCTGCTTGTTGAGCGAGACTGTTATAGCCGCGTGTGTCTTATGATAGATTCAATTTAATACAACTACCAAATAAGACAATCGCTGGCTACAACAGAGCTCTTAAATGGATATTTTTACACTTTCACTTATTTAAATATATTTAATGTGATTTTCCAATTAAACTTACTTTCTTTAATGTGAAATGATCGGCCTTCAATTGCTCCTGAATTTCCTGCTCCTGTCGTATGGCTTGCGGCTGTACGCTTTGTCGAAATCCATCCAGAACTCCTTTAAATGTGAACTTTTTCATTTTTCTAACATGAGTCGTCTGCCGATCTATCTCTCTCTATTGGGATACTTTTTGCTGATCCTTTTAAACAGTACTTTACGGCTTTATAGGGGGTTTATTGGAGGTTTGAGAATTGGTTGTGTTTGTTGTTGAAGATTATTTGTTTTTTTTTTGTTTTCCTTTTTTTTTTGCGGATACAACAAAATTGGGTTTATGCCAAAAAGGTTTTTGTTTTGTTTTTCTCTCTAATGTTCTATCTTGTTTGTTTTGATTTTTCTTTTTGTTGGGGGGCTTTGTTTTTTTTTTTTTGTTTGTTTGGGAAGTGAAACTAGGTTAGCAATAGTCGAATTAAGAGCTGCAAAAATCATTATCAAAAAAAAAAGTGAAAATCGCATTAGTCAAAAATAAAGTTTTGTTGCATGTTACGTTTTAATGGTTTTTGTTGCACACACACACACACATACAGTAGCACACACACAGGATAATGATGATGCAATAGCAAAAACGAGCAAACACACACACACACACACGCACACACACATCAAACAATTGCAGGAAATTGCGTTTCACTTTAGAGACAAATGCACAAAATCGTTAGCATACTTTTCAGGGCACATTAAGGCTTTGAATAGAACTTTTGCACCTTTTATAAAGGCCAATCCATATAAAAGTTTTTTAATGCACTTAAAAATCTACTATAAACAAAAAACAAAACATTTATAAACTTTTTTGAAAATAGTATAGAAGTCTAGTAGTCTTCGGATCATTTCAGAGTTGTATAAGCAAAGATTTTATAGATTTTATACAAGGTTTTTAGTATAATCTAATAATAAATCTATAAAATCTTTAATAAAATCAAGTTTAAGTAATAAAAAACCAGTTTCATTCGTTAACTAAGCTCATTCAATTTAATGACACGATTTTAAATTAACATATAAATGTTTAAAAGTATTCCAAAACGTATTCTTCTATAAAAGTTTTTACTTTTGTAAATATCTTATTTTTGGATTAATATTGTAAATACTTTTAATTGATTTCATAAAAAAAAAACTTTTGTATTTATTAAAAATTAAATTATATTAAAAATATTCTTTTTAGTATACAAAAAGAAAAATATTAATATTTTTTTTTAAACTTGTTGCTTTGAAGTCAATGCTCAGACAATTTCGTAGCACTGAAATTTTTTAATTGAATAACACTGATTATTTTGTTAAATATATTGTATTTTCTTGCATTTGATAAATCAGAATACTTTGAACCCATATAAAATGCATTTCCGCACTTGTCATGGAATATAATCAACAAAATTGTGTTGCTCAATATATTAAAAAAATGTACAATAATTCTTACTTGCAACATATTGAACTCCCTTATCCTTATCATTTAAAAAAAATTGCTGATTAAAATGCTAAACCATGTGTTGTACAGCGATATTTCAGCATTTTGCCTTTTTTCCAAACAAAATGCTGAGTGTTGAAATAATTAAAAAAAAAAAAAATTTCGATTAACATAATTCTATTTAATAAACTGCTTAAAAGTATTAACTATTTTTGAAATGTTAAATGTTAATGAAAACCCTTTTTAAAGTCACAAGAGAATAAAATATTATTTTAAAAAAAAAATACAAACTTATGTATAAAACTATATAAATAAATGTAAATATCTTTAGTTACATTTTGTTGTATTAAGGAAAAATTTACTTTGCTGAAAACAGCAATAAAAAATCTTAACAAATATCGACAGACCACAAAATCAGAAATAGTTTAAAATATTACGGACTTAACAACTCAGTGGCCTTATGAATAAGCCAAGGATTGTCTTTGAGTCCCATGTGGGGTAAAGGTATAAAAATTATATTTTTTTTAATTAAATGCAAATTTTTTAACACAAATTTAAAAACTTTGAACCTTTCTGTTGAATAATATTAGCATTATTATTTAAGTATTTTTATTAAAATGAAAATAAAATTGTCGGACATACTATTCACAAGAAATGGGTGTTTTATTTAAATATCAAAGAATTATGGCTATAAATAGTTTATATTTATAAAGATATCTAGGAAGTTATATTTTTCCTATTATAAACTGTCTTTGTATGTCTAGTAAGATAAATATTAAATAATTATACAAAATAAAACGTTACTAATACTCCACACACATTTCTTATAACTAATATAATATTTTAGACAGAACATTTGCTTGTAAATCAAAATTAATCGTCTATCGATATTGTTTCGTAATTAAACTGTTAACGACAACTTTGTCGCCTGACGATAAATTAATTGAAAGCACAAGCAGTGCTCAAGTGTCATCTTCATATTCAATGCAATGGCCGTTGAAAAGGTGCGCGCTATAAAACGAGCAGCGCTGCTAACGACGCTGCTGCTGCTACTGCTGCTGTGCGAATGAGATGGTCAATTGAAAAGAAATGGCAAATGGGGGATGGTAATGAGGCTGCTGCCTCTGTCGCTGCTGCTGCTGCTGCGTGTATGTGTGTGTGGGGGGAATTGGCAGGTTATGTGTGTGTGTGTGTGTCTGTAAATGACGATAAATTCTGAATTGTGGGCAGAGTTGTTGCCAAGAGTCAAGAGTCAAATGTTAAATAAAAAATAATTGAAAATCGCTGTTGTCACATTATGTTGCACAACGTAACAAGCACGCAAACAAACAAAGACACACACACGCACACACAAACAGGAAGACCTATGGCAACACATGCTCAATATATGGGTTATACATATAAATGTAGTTGAATTTGCACTTTTCTTTTCATTTTTCTTTCTATTTTTTTTTGGGATGGCACACAAATCGATTTTTCGCACAGTCATCGCCTGTCGACGACGTCGTCGTTGCCATTTTATTCTTATTTGCAATTGTTTACGCTTTGTCAAACAAACACACACACACACACACACACATTGAAAAGCCAGAAATATGTGGGGGTGGGTGGGTGTGTGTGTGTGTGTATGCATGTGTATATACCATTTAGCTGGGTCGTCAGGACACACACAAGAGCGCGCAACAGTAAAAAAAAAATAAGGAAAAAGAAAATAGCAAAGAAAAAAGTGAAAAGCAAATCGTTGGCATATTTTAAATTTAATTTGCGCAAAACACAGCAAAAAAAAAGACACACACACACACATTGTACAAGTGGAGAGCAATTATATATATATATAAGTGTATATATATAAATATATTTAGTATATATATTTATGTGTATATATACATAGATATATGGCGCCTGAAAGCCGCCGCTTTGCTCTGCTTTTTTTAATGATTCTCTGGATTTATGTGTGCGTGTGTGTGTGTGTGTGTAATGATGATTAAAATGCCAACGCTTTGTTGTGTTGGTTGTGTAAACAGCAGCGCGCTTGAAGTTTTTGGGAGGCTGAGCACACGCACACACACATACGCACGCACGCACGCACACGCACAAACCGCTCTCTATATGCATGTGTATATTACGTGTGTACACACATACATATATATATAACGAACGTGCACGTATAGATAACCTCGATTTACAGATTTTCCACAACACATACACACACACACACACACACACACACATTTATAGTGAATTTCATCTATTTCTTCTAACACATTCTCGACACTTCCTTCAACATTTTTTTTTTTTTAAACTTGCTTGTTGCTACTCACTTGAATATACTACATTTTTTTTGTTTTTTTTATTTATATGTATGTGTATGCTGCAAACGCTTTGGCGCCTTATGTCAACGCATGTGTTGGCCAACAACAACAACAATGGCAACAACAATATTTGAATTTAACAAAAAAAAAATTATTAATATATATGGGCATATATATGTATAATATTTATATATTTGTATGTATATGTGTAATTGTAACACAATTTCAAGTTTAAGTTATAGTTAATTTTTAACAAGAACTTTATTTTTAAGTTAATTTATTTTTTTATAATTTGTTATAGTCTTTATTCTGCATTTATTGTTGTATATTTTAGCTATTTTATTACATTATTTTTATATATATTTATATATGTATATATTTGCACTAATAACAAAAATATGTGTATCAATTGATTTTTCACTAGAAAAAGCGACACACACAAACGCACAGAGAGAAACACACACACAGGCACACACGCACACACAAAGACGAGACAACGACAACGAGACAACACAAAAAAGAAAAAAAAAATAGAACCGTAGACGGTGTCAAAAAATTCGAAGTCAAAGTCGGACACACGAGGATATGTAAGACGAGAAAAATGCTGCTGGTTAGCTGGTTAGTTAGCTACTGGAACTGCTGCTGCTGCTGTTGCTGCTGCTAGAGTTGGCGCTGTAGCTGAAGCTGAAGCTGCTAACTAACGCTGCTGCAGCTGAAGCTGCTACGGCTGAAGCTGAAGCTGCTGCCCCCGTTGCTGCCTGCTACTTATGGCAGAGTGGCGTCCTTTTCATCGTTTCGTGTGTGTGTAAAGGCATTTTTTGCACCTTGTTTGGCGCACGCGAGCACAACATGTGAGAGAAACGATGCCGATGCCGATGCCGATGCCGAAGCCGATGTCGATGCCGTTGCCGACGTCGCGACGTCGACGTCGACGACGCCACACAGCAAACATTGGACAATTCACTAGGACGAGGACGTTTAGCAGCGCGCGCGTGTCAGTGTCAACCCTGAGGCGCTCTCTTTGAAGCTTCCTGTCTCTGTCTCTATTCTACGCTCTCTCTCTATCTCTTTCTCCTTCACTCCTTCACCCACAATACCAACCTGGCACGCACTTACCCCACTTAAGCTCACAATGGTGTAAAGTGTTTTAGGTGATTTTCTTTACTGGTACCAGTTGCTATACATGCATATGTATTTATATAATACAAATAAGCTATTTAAATTTTTTTATTTATTTGTATGTTTTATTATTATATAATATTACTATTATTTTCGATAAATTATAAGTTCAAGTAATTTTCTTACATTGTCTGTTTGTTTAGTTATATATTCTGTAAAAAAAAATGAAGTTCCATAGTTTAAAGTTACAAAAAAATATATTTGCTTTTGTAAAATGCTTTTAAAATATACCAACTTTTTTGTTGCTCATCAGTAACGGTTTTTATATCCATATTTTAATTAAAAATATCTATAAAATAATTTTTTTTTGCTCATTTTTTTAATTTAAAATATGTTTAAAAAAATTTGTTTCTCTAAAAAAATTTTTTTTTGCATTGTTAAAATTTTATTAAGACGTTTCATAAAACAAAAATTATTTTTTCAATGAAAAATGTACAGTTTCTTAAAAAAGAACTTATTCGGACAGACTAGTATATTTGTCAACAACAACGATAGTAATTTTACTATTCAATCTACTAGAAAACAAAAAAAATTTAAAGGACCAGCTCTATGTTAAAATCCATACAATCACATTTAAATCTAAGCCCTATTATTAATTTATAATTATTTTAAAATTTTATATTTTATCAATATTTTTGAAGCTCTCACTTTCTCTGTAAGCAATATACCCACTTTCCTTGAGCACAGAGTATATAAACTGGCAATCTCAGTTACACACTCAAAACAAGCAAAATCAAATCACATGCACGCTCGCACCCCATGCAGCAACTGGTACCTGGCTTTTGCGCACCACTAGCACCTTTTATTATTACACCATGGCCCAAGGCACGCGCTCACCCACTTACGCTCACTTTACTCATTCCTCGTACTCTCACTCTTACTCTCACTCTCATTCCCACTCGCAATCGCAGTACATTTCTCTCTCTCTCGCTCTCGCTCACGCTCTTTTCGTTTTATGCGCTGTTTGTAAGGCACAAAACAAATAAAAATATTGTTGCATAGCTCAGGGCGCACGCTACGTTTTATTGTTGTTGCTGTTGTTTTTGTTGCACTTAAATTGATTGAATATCAACAAATTGCAATGTTTTTAACTAGTTTTAACACCTATTGTGTGTATGTTTGTGTGTGTGTGTGTGGGAGCAGAACGTAGTAGCTGCTTAAAGCGCATGCTTACGCTAAGAGTCGCTCCATGTTGTCCTGCGTGTGTGTGTGTGTGCGCCAGGACATTGTGTCGACCACAATGTGAATCGTGGTAAAACTGTTTTTTGCGCGCGCGGTCACATGACACGAGTCACACACACACACACACACACATACACATACACTAGCACATACATACACACACAGAAATCTGTTGAGGTAGCAAGCGAAAAGCAAACAAATGAATTTTAGGCTTAAATTATATATATGCAGCGCATTAAGTTAACATATTTGTTGATCATACACACACACACACACACTAACAGAGTGTCACATACATGCACCAATATATATTTATGTATATTTTTGTTTTTAATAACGTTTATGTTTGCGAAACATTTGAGCGAACGTCAGGGCGTCCACTAAAGGAAACGTTGCACGTTCTTTTTGGCCAAAAGGAAAGTCGAAACTGAGCGCTCAACACTTTTTGCTGTGTGTATGGTACCGCGCAGTTTCAACGTGTATGTATATGGCCAATACACACACACATATATATATATATATACATAAATATATATATATACATACAAACATACTTATATAGAGACACAGCAGTTATGCAAAGCAGCGTCGCGTCGCGTAGCGTCGTTTTAGGGTTGCCGCATCGCTCAGCTTTGATTTTGCCTTCGCCTTGGCTGCAGGCCCAGTAGGCGGTTAACAAAAAAAAAAAAGTAAAATATTTGGGCCAAGCGGCAATCCTGTAGCCATGGCCTGGAATCAATACTTGTTGTCCTCACACACACACATACAAGCACACAAAATTTAATCAACTCAAATGGCACAAAAAATTTGCATTGAAATTGTTATGAGTTATGCCGTAAAATGTGCTCTCAATATATTCTTCACACTCCTCCTGCCTTGCCTTGCCTTACTTTCCTTGCTTCTTGCTTAACAGCTTAGGCAAGGCGGCCATATTAATAACAACTCTCTCAGACACACACACACACACTCGACCCATTAACACACAGCAAAGTATGCAGTAAAAAATAATAAAATAAAAGGAAGAGAAAAAAAAACAAAATGGCACAAGCTCTTGCGTCATATGCCCAGGAATCATCTTGAAATTGTATTTGCAAATACGCACACATACATACATACAGGAACACACTCACGCTCTTAGAATTTATCAACCCAATAAGAAACTTGTTGGGCAGGCACGCGCGAGTCAGACACCAGCACACTATGGGCAAAATTACAAATATTCTGGATAAAATTTAACAACAAAGTAAAACATTTTAAATATATATACATTAATCTTTAATGTTGCATGCCAAAAATGTTAACATTCTCGCCTATTGTTAATTTAACAGCTGTTGCAAGCAAAAATCACGACTGCTGTTATTTATTTATTTTTTTTTTTTTGTTTAAAGTCATGACTTAAATTTTGAAAAAAAAAAGATTTTTTTTAATAAAACTTTTGATGGTCGATAGATCAGTGTTTTTGCTATTTAATGTATTTTCCAGTTGTTTTTGTAAATAGCAAACAAGCCAAAAATAAATAAATAATTATTAAATAAAATTTTTCGAGTAACTTTATCTGTGGTAAGAGTTTTAAATACATATTGTACAGTCATGAACTATAAAATCGAAACCGTAAGCTCAAGTTACACTTCTGGCACATAACCTCAACGAGGAATGCAATATTATTTTTTTTTATAAAAAAAAGACACTCAAAAACAATATTATAATAGCTTTTTGCAAGGATATAACAACATCCATATTGTTGACCACAAAGTTGTATACCAAAAATTCGCAAAATCTTTGAGTTAATAATTTATTTCAGAAAAATTTTAAATTTTTTCCATAGTGCAGCAACTATCGCAGCCGACGTCGACGTTGTCGTCGCAGTTGACGTTCTGTTAATAGCAATACACTTATGAGGGCGTCATAAACAACAATGCGACGACGATGGTGGCGCAAGACTCAACCCCTATTCCTTTGTGTATGTGCATACATATGTGTACGAGATTACAAAAAATAAATAATTAAATATAAAATAGTTAGACCATCGTTTTAGTTTAAGTGATTCACTGATCTGCTCTGAACTTCATACATATGTATATATATTTAACGATGCTGTTATTTTGATGACGCTGACGTTGACGTTGACGACGCAGCTGCTGCTCACACAGGCATCAAATAACGGCACACACACACACACACACACACACACACAGAGTGAGCAAACATGTTGTCATTTTTATCAGCATATGTATGTAAGTTTATATGTAGCTAATTGCTAATTTGCAACAGCAAAACGCTGACGCTGCTGTGTGTTCAGCACGTCTTAGCTTGCACAATTCACACATAATAAAGCATAACATCATCAAGCAGCCACTGCCACAGCAATATTAACTAAAAGCACAACAAAAAAAATATTCCACATGCGATGACACCCCCACAAAATGCGCCCACCTGTTTCATTGCGTTGTAAAAAATGTTGACACCTGCACGCGTGGCCAATTAGTTAATGCATTGCGTTGCAAAATACTTTTGTCGCGTATTGCAGCTTTCGCACCTGGACTCCAACGCGCAGAATTTACTTTCTTTCTTTTTTTCGTCTTAATTTCTTCAAAAAAAACAGAATACGTATCGAGTGAAGCTACTTCAATCAACTGAGCACCAAGTAAACAAACGTTATTTGCGTAACGTAAAGTTTAACATCACATATAAACGTTAACAGTACAAAGTCTGCTGCGTAAACGCAAATTGCTCCACATAAGCGCAAAATGAGTAATGTTAAGCGCAAGACGCAACGTAGCGACAAAATAATACGTGACAGATGTCAATGTAACAAACTGACAGCAACCGACTCAAATATTCCAAAATTTGAAAGAGTGCACTTTACTTTCAATTCAATTCTATTCCGTCCGGGGTAACAATTCAAAGTCGTGCGTAAGCCGGTTGCATCAAATATTGGACTAATAAAACTGAAAGTAAGTTTGCAATTCAGCACTTTTTATATTTGTGACATTTGGTTTGTTTACGTTTTCTGAAAAGCCGCAAAATAATTTTTAACCATTTTTTGCCTACCAAAAAATATGAAGAAGCAGAAGTAAGGCATAATTAGCACAAAATTAAATAATTTGCAACTTTCCTCACGTACATACTTAGTAAAACATATTAAATCGAGGAATAATTATATATAATCGTATCGAGTACTATGCAGATTTATCAAACTTTGTTAAATACACAAATAATATACTTATTTACATACATATACATATATAATATAATAAATTGCTTGCTATATAAGGGAATGGGCTTAAATTAAAATACGAGCAAAGCTATTCAATGAATAAACTGTTGGTCCAACAGCTTCAATAACAACAAAAATAAAACTTTGTCAATTCGAAATGAGTATATTTGGCTCAATTGAGTGTAGGACATTGAAGCCCTTGTGTAGAATGCAAGTGCGCAGTACACCGCAGGCGACCAAAAATTGTGAGAACTGCAAGCAAAGCAAAAATATATTAGACGACAATAAATAAACAATTCAATTATCAAAGCTTACCTCAACGGCATGCTGATGTATATTGCTGACACAGACAACAATTCGGCCACGCAAATGCGTCTCCAAATGTGGCACATTGAGTGCCTCCAAACGCTGCTCACCTAGCAACACAGTGGCAAAGGGTATATTCAAGCTGTGCGGCACATGTACACGCGAATATTCCACAACGCTGCGCAAATCGATCAGGGCCAATTCATTGGGCATGTGCAACAGCAGCTGATACACATCCTTGGCGCTAATACGCGGACATTGTTCCGATTGCAAATGCTTTAGTTCCACATCTGCGTATCCTATGTCCTGCAAGCAAACAATAAATAATATGTTAGCTAAATATCTTTAAAGTTGGGTTTAGTTAATGCTCTTTGTTTACCAAATCATGTGGCGCCTGTGTGCGCAATGCATGCTGTCGATGTGTTATGCTTTTCGGAGTACATTCATACATTTTCTGTGACTCGATGACACAGTTTTCCATCACAATATCGGGCAGATCGGAGAAGAGCAATATGCACTCGTTAAAGCCCGAACTGAGCAGAGTGCTCTTCAATTGCTTCAATATAGCAACGCCTATGAATAGGGGATATGAGCTGTCGCCCAGCATTAGTTTATCCCACAAATGCAAGATCTTGTGCAGCGGAAAAACATCTATAAAAGAATATGTTACCAAAATATATATTTATTTTTGTCATAATTGCAATTACTTACGGGAGAACATAGTCAGAAACCAGGGTATCGCAAATAGTTCCGGTATAAAATTAATACTTGACAAATGCTGTGCCAGCAGCGGCTCATGAAATGCGCTCAACTGTGAGAATTTACTCAGATATTCCTTAATAATAGCCGAATTGTCCTTCAGAAAGAACCACTGTAGATATTTGGGTATAAAGCGAAATAGGCTAAGAAATGCAAGTTCTGTAAAAAAATAAAATTAATTTAAAAAAAAATTGTAAAAATGTAATATATATATATATAATCGAGAGATTACAATTAAAGTGAAATTGATGGGAAAAAAAGTGAATTGAAAGGCTGATGAAGGAAAGAAATTCGATTAATCTGCTTTAACCATAAGAGGACATGAAAGAGACTTACATAGAAGAGAACAGATACAAGAAACTACACAAAAAGAAAGAGATCAACAATATATTTCATTTTTTTATCAGAATATATGCGCTTTTCCACAAAATAGCAAACTTTTAGCTGATCTTAAAGGCATTTTTTATTTATATTTATTTTATATATACAACATATGTTATGCTTGCATTGTTGCTATATAATCTCTCTATTAATATTAAATAAAGAAGAGAAAAATGCAGAGATTAAAGGTAAATGTTTATTGCTGGTAATTTCATACGTTCGCGATTGGTACTTAAGCGCGTAAAAAATAAAAAAACCAATTTAGATATTTCGAATTGCAATTAATTAAGGATAAGCTAGATTATTGCGCTTTAATATAAAAATAATCGCTTTTAGAATATTCTGTGCCATTTCGCTGAAATTTGCGTTTTTGCCAGTTGCAGCCAAAATCGAATTCCCATTTTTCGTACGTGCGCAACAGAATGTTTTATTTTTTTTGCTAATTTATTATAAACTAAAAATCAAAAGAAAATAGTTTTTGAATTAACATTAAATAAAATAAATAAATAAAAAAAATTTTAGTTTTCCTTCTTTTTATACCCTTGCGAAAGGGTACTTTAATTTTGTCTCAAAATGTGTAATGCCTAAAAGGAGACGTCTCCGACCACATAAAGTATATATATTCTTGGTCTGGACGAAGAGCTGAGTCGATATAGCCAGGTCAAAACTTGACACAGATGAAGCTTGATATCGTATGTAGTTTGTGTGTCAAAATCAGCTCGATCGGGCCACTATATCATATAGCTATGGAGGAAAAATCGCAGACACTTCATTTTCATGAAAAGTGTTTGTATGAAAAACTTTTTTGTTTTTCAAGATATGAAAACTAAACTTGGCATATCGATTCATATTTACGTTTTTTACAATCTGGTCAAGTTTGAACAAAATCGGACTACTATATCTTGTAGCTTCCATAGGAACAACCGATCGAAAAGGCTCGTATGATAAAATTTTTTTTGTTTTTTAAGATATCAAAACCATTTAAAAGTTTCTTAGAAGACTACAACAAGGGTATATAACTTCGGCGTGCCGAAGATAATCGTTTTTTTCTTGCTTTAACTTCGAAAGCATAAATGTCCATATATATATAATTTCAATATTCTGCACTCTTACCTTCATTGTTAAAGTTTAAATATAGAAATGGTGCCGTTAGCGAGTCCAAGCCCTGCCAATAGACATACTGAGGATGTGCCGTCACCCAGGCCTTAAGCAGACGCTTCAGCTTACGATGGCCATCCGGTGAGGAGAGCAGCTCATCATACTGATGACAACGCGGTATATCCACCTCAATTTGTCGATCTGTTGTGGTCGCTGTGAACTTGTCTATCTTGTCATAGCTTGCATTGGGCAATACACCAAGCAGAGCGGCCCAGATTTCGCCACGCAACAGTGGGGGTATATCAACAGCTGCCTCCCGATGCAGCAGTTCCGCTGTATGTGGAAAACCCTGTAGCAGGCGTGTAAATAGACGCACGCGTCGAAATTGATACTCAATGTCACGTTCGCGTATCAACAGCGGCAATTGTTGCTGCTGCTGCTGTTGCTGCTGCTGTTGGTGGTGTTGTCGCTGCTGGCGCGGCGTGTACAGCAAGGGAAAATATACATTGGCAGGCAAACGGCTGAGACGCCGCAGCAATGGTTGCAGCTTTAGCGGCACCACACGCTCATCCATTAAATACGATTGGCTGCGTGGTGGGCAAACGCTGACACCGCTTAAACGCACAATTTGTGGCAATGCCAAAATGGGCGCCTCGCTGCGTATAAGGCCCTCCTTCTTAAGCTCCGCCTGCACATCACCGCCGGCCAGCTGCCACAGGTGATAGATTTGCGTTAGCGGACAACGCAATAGCAACGGCACGGGCTCCAACATCGTTTGCGTTTGCGTTTCCTTTTCCGTTTGCACAAATTGATTGAGACTCAATTGGGCAAAACATTTGTGCGTTAGCACCTCACCGGGCAGCGGTCGATTGGCGGGCATCACACTGAGGCAACGTTCTAGCAGTTCCCGTATATCAAGCGGCAGCTGCTGATACAGCTCCAAACGTTGATGTTCACGTGCAATTTTCTCCAGTACGCCAGCCCCATTGTTGGTGTTGGCATTGCGGCCAAATGCCAAAAGCTTCCAGGCAATATTGCTTAGCTTGAGCTTGGGCCACAGTTCCGTTTGCAGCAACAGCTCCAGCATTATCATGGCCCAGGCCCAAATGTCGCTTTTAATATTGCCATTTGCGCCCAATAAACGTTCCGGCGCCATATAACGTATATTGCCAATGGGAAAGGGCACATAAATGCCGCCTTTGGTCATATGATGCATGCCATAATTAAATAGCTTAACACGTTCAGCAGCTCCGCTAATGTCCAATAATATGTGACGCGGCTCCAAATTGTGCACGACCAGTTTGTGCGCATGGAGGAAATCAATGCCGCTGGCTAGCTGATAGAAGATGCGTAGTATTTGTGTATGGCTAAGTGGCATATGAACGTGTCGTTTCACAAACTCCTCTAGTGTGCAGCCCACATATTCCGAGATAACAATGGTGCGCTCTAAATATACATAAATACAATATTAAATGTACTAAGCTAATTGCACTTATGTCTAAAAATAGCCGAAATCCTGCTCATTACCATGCTTGCCGCGTACCACATCCAAATACTGGCATAAATGCTCATGTTTCAGTTCCTTGAGACGCTGTGAACGCCCCAAAATTGCTATCGAATTTGGTGTCAGGGGCAGGCCATTGCTGCCGCATACATCGCCCGGGTGCAGCCGGGCAAAGAATGTGATCGCACAGAGGCGTCTTGTCTCCAATTTGCCCACTGTTGTTGTTGTTGTTGCGGCGGCCATTTGTGGCAGGCGGCTCACTATTTAAAAAAGTCAGCCACAGGCCCAGCCCAGGAGCAACAATTATTTTGCCGAACAGCTATCAGCTGATAGTTTGGCCTAACAAAGCAGCGTTATCGTTATCGATACCACGTTAGCATTTTAACAGCACTACTTGGCCGTTGCTCAACACTGCAATACATTTTTCCTTTTTACGTTAAATTTGGCACTTTAATAGAAAATACGAAATAAAATTAAATGTATATATATGTACATATTTTATATATCTTAAATATACACATATCTGTAAATTTAAATTCATGTTAATTCCATTCTCATTAATATTTGTATATATGGTACCTTATTATCAGCAGAAAAAATTTTTTTAATAAATTAATTAGCATTAAAAAAAGAAATGCATTTCAAAGACATAATTATATTACATTTTATACCTATATAAACATATTTAATAATTTCTATTGCAGAAACAGATTGAATATTGTTGGTGAGAGGTTGATTTAAAAAATAAGTAATTTATGCACACTGCATTAATTTAGTTAGTCATCAAAAAATATCAAACTCAAATGTTTATATATGTTTTTTATAAACAAAATTTGCTAACTTTGCCCATCGATAAATGGCCATTAAGTTCACGATTTCGACTATCGATATATTGCGTGGCCGATAAGGAGAAAAACAATACTGAACGCTCATCTTTGGTTTACATTTGCGTTTGAGCTAAAACAAGCTACAGGCAAAGTCAAAACTTGATACAAATACAAACTTTATTCTCATACTTGAATAGAGTTATATACATCAATAACAATGTCCAGCGATGAGGATGTAAGTAAAAATTCAATTAATAATTGCCAACTGAAATTTAAGTCAACAATTGTTTTAGAAAATCGCTTCCTCTGGCGATGAAAGTCAACAAGAGGACAACATTGATGAAGCTTACAACGCTAGCCAAGGCAGCAACGATAGTGAAGCTGACAGCATTAGTCAGGACGATAACAACAGTGATGATGACAACATAAGCAAGGAGGATAACAATAGTGAAGCTAACACCAGTCGAGAGAAAAACTTTGCTCAAGCTGACAATATTGTCAATGAGACGCCCATTGAGATTAGCTCGGATTCATACAATGGCGCTAGCGCCAGCGAAGATGAAGTTGACGATGAAGCTTCGAGTTCGGATACGGATGTAGCATCAATTTCCGATGCCGCCGATGAGGATCTCAGACGCTTTAAATCTTTGAACTCAAATAAGTTTAAAACATTCAGCGAATACATCACGTTGTGCCACATTGTCTTGTAAGACTTTTTGATTTATTATAATTAGTTAGGTGAATTGCCTGATTATTGTTTATGTTTATTAACTTATCTAATACTTATGCGTTATTTCAATGAAATTTTAAATTTTGTTTTTTACTTTCAAAAAACAAGGCTTGATTTAGTTAAAAAATTTGATTTTAAAGTTATTGCTCTCATATATATGATTAACGACTAGCTTTTCATTTATTTTATACCTTATATATCTAATTAATGTTTTACCCACTTACAGCCGCTTGAAAATGTTTGATGAAATGAAGAATCTTATGTTGGAATTTGAAACGGAGTATACTATACCAGCCAATATTTGGCTGCTGTATCTCGATATAGTTTATAATGTTTGCCAAACCGATAAGGAGCTCGATGATTATTACGAGCAATGCACCAAGGCATTAAGCGGCTACTATGGTAAGAACAGCAATTTATTCATATATATTTTTAATTGAACATATGCCTTTTCTCTCATCAGATGATAAACTTGCTAGATTTATTATACAACAGTGTGTGCAGCGCATAAAACCTAAACAATGCGTTGGTTGGGGTAAACTGTTGGCTGATTACGGCTTGGATTGTATCGAACTAGTTGAGATTATACGCTCAATGGTTTCTGAATTAACCGATAACGATCAAATTGAACTAATAAATAAAACATTCAACGATCTGTGCGTCGCTTGGAACGCGGATAAAGAATTGTTGCAGAAAACCCAGAATATTGTCGATAAATATAAGAATGGCTTAAAGAAACAAACCGGTAATACGACCTGGCTACAAAAACAAACCATAAAAGAGGTTGAGCTGCTTGATTTTAGTACCAAAATTAAAACAACTTTGGGCAAAATATTCTACGAACTGGCTGTGGCGAAATTCCCAACAGAGAGTATACTCTGGTTGGATTACATCGATTATATGCTATCACCACCAGAGATTAACAGTGATATCGAACGTCATACATTGGTAGACGATGGTTTTCTTAGCTGCAAGCCCTTAAATCTAATTGCCCGTGCTTTGCACATTAAGCCAACAGTTAAACTTAATCATAAATATCTGCAATTAATGGAGCACTATGATTATACCCTAACACAAGTGGATGCTGAATTGAATCTTTGCTTAGGTCGCATTGAGCGTGAAGTTGATATGACTGTGGAAATGTTTCTTGATTATTTGGCCTATCGCATACGCCAGTTTGACGTTGAGAATGAAGAGCAGGTGAATAGCTTGAATGAAATATTAATAAATAATTTTTTTAGCCTTTCTTTAACACCCTTTATAGAAATGATTCAATTTGGTTTTATTATTCTAAACATTCTGTTACTTATGAAAAATGCATTGATTTATTATTTCTTGATTTTTTTCCAGGTGGAACAATTGCGTCTCACGTTTCGTCACGTGTGGGATCGCTTGTCCGATCAATACGGCGATTTGGCGGACAAAAATTATGAGGTGCTGCAGCTGTGGGCGCAACTTGAATACACAACGCTAAAGAGTCCAGCAAAAGCCGAGGTCGTCTGGCAGGAAATAATGGGTATGTATATATATGACTATATACTTTACAATACAATTAAACTCTTTGCTTTATATATATATATAGAATATCCAGGAAGCAATCAAAAAGTCAACCTTTGGATGGACTATGTCCAAATGGATGCTGCATTTAATGGTGGCGCCAAATTGAAATCTTTGTATAAATTGGCAACACGTAGTCTGCCAAATCATACAATGGGCATATTAAATAACTTTTGTATACGTTATCAGCGCTGTTTTGGCAACTATAAAAGCATTGCCGAATGCCAATTAGATGCTGGAAATCGCAGGCGTACTCCGTATCATCCATTCTCAAGCTCTGATAAATCCGCTTCAGTACAACACAATTACACTCCGTATTATCCTTTACCAAGCTCGAATAGAAATCCAATTCGACGTATAAATGAATCGCCAGCTTCCAAGAAGCAAAAGCAAACGTGGCCCAAAAAGTTCGAAATGGCTAAAACTGAACAAGTCGCACCAGAACCAAAGCCATCGAATTTCAAGTATTCAAGTGAGTCTTATAATAACTAAAAATAAAAAAAATAAATAAATAAATTTGTTTCTTTTAACAGCTAATCTGGAAATGAATAAAATATTTATTAAAAACTTGTACGCCAACTGTACCAAAGAGGAGTTGACCAAAGCCTTTGACGCTTTTGGTACCATTAAAGATGTACGCTTGGTATATAAACTGTAAGCACATAAGACTTTTAATTGTAAATTCAACATTTAAATATTTAATGCATCACTTAAACAGGAATCAAAAATTCAAGGGCTTTGCTTATATCGAATATGAGACTCCCGAGCAGGCCAAATTAGCAGTTTTTGGTGGCGATGGAATTGAAATTGGTGGACAAAAAGTAAGTAAAATATTCAAAAATCAATTAGATAATGTATTTCTAAATGTATTTATATATGGGCATTTCCATAATGGCGTAACGTAACCATAAATATGAAAAAAAAACTAGAAAAAAGTCTACATTTTTGAAAAGTTTTTTTGCTATATCTGAGTAGTAATTCAGCTGTACTATACTCAGTAAAAGAGATGAAAACATTCGATTTTTCCGATTAAAAGATATAAGCAAAAACAGCTGTGGCGTTACGTGACAAGAAGAAAATTCGGTTTCGACTTAAAGTTGTAAAAGCGCAAAACACTACAAAGTGTGCAAGCCTTTTTTTATTGAACTTTTTAATATATTGTAATGAATAATGTAAGTTAATTTTGCAGGCAATTTCATTTAGAAACCTTTTACTGTTTTCTTTTTACAAGCCTTATTATAAATTGTTACGTGACATGGCGTTACGTGACATAAATTACATTTTGAAGTAATGATGGCCCTTAAAAATTTATTTAACGCAAATAAAACATTTATTTCGGCTTCAATACTAACATAAACTTCAATTAAAAGGAAACTTTAGTAATTCAGAAATAAAATTGTTTACCTATTGTAATATTCGTGTAAATCGATGACTAGGTGTATTCGCAAAAGGAGCGTATACCGTGGCGTTACGTGACACACTTTTAAAATTTTCTTAAAAAATTAAATATATTTTTTGTGACCCGAAAGTTTATTGTATTTACATTGTTGTATTCAACTTTGTTTAGTTCTGAAATTTCACGCACTTGCCATCATCAGTGCAGATGTAATGATACGAAATGCTGTTTTCCATGACGTTACGTGACATTAGCATATCACTAAAAGCAAATCAAAATTTTACTGTTAATTGATGTTTGCTTTCTCTCTTTGCATTTTTTTTAAAACATGATTTTCAACTTTGAAACATGATTACTCGCTTTGAACTCTTCAATTTATTAAATTTTGGACATTTTTCTAATAATAATTAAAATTTAAAAAAATGTATTGAAAATATCTGTGAAAATGCCCATATTTAATAATACCATTATTAAATCTATATTTGAATTAATTTCAGGTTGTGGTTGCCATTTCAAATCCGCCACCCAAGCCAGCATCTGCCGCAGCTGGAAAACCTGCACCATTGCCAACACCAACACAAAGAGGAGAGAAGCGTCGCTTTCCAACATCGCTGATACCCACCAAAGTGGTCATGCAGGAGTCTAAACGACGCAAGAAACTGGAAATTGATGAAGATGCTGGCAAAAACAATGCCAATGGCATTCATAAGAATGATAAAGATTTTAAGAATGATAAAGTTGATATAGATGATGAGACCAAAAAGGATGAAGAAGAAAATATTGCAGCTAAGACAGATGAAGAGAAGCCAGAGCCAAAGTCAAATGAAGACTTTCGCAAGTTGTTTAATGTTTAAACTAGACATAGAAAATTGACAAACAAGAACAAACAAAAATAATAATAACTACAACCACAATCGCAACACACAACTTAATGTAAACTGTATTATAAGCGACGTATTTACAAAAAAAAATGAAATTTCATCACCCAATCACAAAGACAAATATACACATCGTAGTTTAAATAGAAAATATACAGAAAACGTATATTTTTTCGTGCGATTTTAAACAATACAACAAATCAAAAAAAAACAAAAAAAAAAACTATATTTACAAATAAATACTTATATACTTACATACGTGCTTATAATACATAATAATATGTATATGTAGCATGTAATAATTTTGATTTCAACGAATTTGCAATAAATGCAAACCGTAACAAATGTGTTTTAAGAAATTTGTGACCTAAACCGAAATACATTTTAGTACAGAGAAACATTGTCAACTGTATCATAAAAATGATATATACAATACATATATATATATAAAACTTTATTTTATAATTTGTGTTTTGATCTCTTAATATGACATGATTTTCTATATATATATAAAACTGTTCAACCCGATTGACTGATTGGCGACTCAGTCCCAGACCAAACGGTAGAAGCTAGAAACCTGAAATTTGTGGCAATAGATTTCTAATTTATCATAGGTTGGCACTCTGAAAAAATTTTATTACAATTATATCGGAAAGTGGGTGGAAAATACATTTTTAAACAGCATATACAAATCTTGATATTGTAGAATCTAATTTGTTTGTTTTTTTTTTATCATAATCCGTGCCAAGTTGCATCAATATAGCCCAAAACTGGTTATATATTGAATCAACTCATTATCCAGATCAAGAATATATATATACAAAATAATAATACCCATTTTGCAAGCAGCTATAGGAAAGTAGCAAACACAGATTTAGACCAATAAAAGATTTTTAATAAATTTTAGCTTGCTTACATACAGAGTAAATTTATATATATGTACATATGATTGTAATGCTTTACGTTTTAAATTTAACACTTTTGACGACCGTACTCTTAATGCCGGATACTTCGCCGCCGTAGCGCTTGAGCTCTTGGCGTACGCTACGCACCGCGCCCTTGCGCCGGATGAGGGCCTTGCGATATTTGCCGCGATGCTTGACACGAGGATTGCGCAGCTCCTTTTTGCGATGAGGCGTAAGACCCTTATTCTTGGCCATTTGATAAGTAATGCCGCGTCTAGACAGCTCTTCATTCTCATCAGCTGCCTTGTCCTCGTCAGCCTGTTTGTCGTCATCTTCAGTATCTTCATCATCATCATCATCATCATCATGCGACTCTGGCGCTGCCACATCATTCTCAGATTGATTGTATTGATTTAATATCTGTAGCTTGGCCTTGCGGCGTGCCATATCGAGGATGGTAAATGTATCACCATCATCGATACGCTCCAACAACGCCTCCAGCTGCGGCCGTACAAAGTTCTCATAGCGTGGCGCCAGTTGATCGCGCAATTGCTTCAACTGCACCAGGCGTTTGACAACGGGATGAAATTTGACACCGTTCCGCTTGGCCTTGAGAAGCAGATAGAAGGACAGGTTGGAACTGTGAGTGAGCAGCACGTTTTGATAGAGGATGGCAAACTCGAGTGCCGGCACCATGGACTGCTGATGCTTGCGCACATGGTTGATAACGGGCGCTGTTAGTTGCTGCACCTCCTGCAGATGACGCTGAAAGTCTTGGGTAAGGCCCATAAATTCGGGCGAATCCTTTTGCAATAATTGTAAGCGTTCCCGTTCGCTTAATCCAGTTAGATCTCTGGTTACCTTGATGCTTTTGGTGGCCTTAAGTTTTGATTTCTTGTTAGCTTTAACTTTGGCGGCGTCTTCTGCTTGCATCTCATCCATGTCATCCAGCTGAAAGTCAGCCTCGTTTAGCTGCTTGGCCAAACGTAATTGTATCTTTTTGGCCTCTTCCTCCTCGGCCTTGGCCATGTCCTCCTCTTCGGCATTGTAGCTGCTATAGTCTTGATCCACAAAATCTGTGTTGTAATAGGTTCTTTTGTTGCTGCCCCAGTCCATGGTATCGGGTAGATCGCCATCGTCATCATCGGCACCTTCAATATCGCTATTGCGCATCAAGTCGGCAACATCATCATCATTATCATCGCTGTCGCTGAATGATAAAATTTCCTGTTTTTGATTTTTCTGTTGTTCGGCGCGTTTCTTCCGCTGCTTGCGCAGATCCTGTAATATCTCACGCTCCTCCTCATCGTACTCCTGCTCTGAGTCGGTGGGCTCATAGTCATCAGCCTCGCTATCCATTTTCTATACAAATTTATACTTAAATTATACAATAAAATTTAAAATTGAAAATCCAAAAGTGCAACACGTGTGGCGTAAACAAATGTGCGACTATGGTATCAAATTAAATCGCAAACCTGTGACCGAGTCACTATACCATAAACTGTGACTGAATTAACAGTCGCATTGAGCTAAGGTATCGATGTTTCCAAAACACATATCGATATTTGTATATTGTAAATCAGTCAGTTATTTTAATATTTTGTTATTATTGATGTAGCTATATATTAACAAAAACAAACATTAATTAAATTTATTGCATATATTGAGCTTAATTATGTTAAAAAATAAATATTAACATTTTGTTTAAATGTGTGTGAAAAAATAAAATCAATTTAAAACAACTCAAAAACAAAGTCTGCGTTAGAATTCGATGCAAGTATCTGATTACCATTTTTTGTTAATATTAAATTAATTAAAAATTTAAATATATTAATTATATAAGCCAGTGGAAACCCTTCAAAGCTTGTCATCATTGAACTAGGAGCAGCTCAGTGCCGCCACTAATTCATCTAATATCTGGCAGCCCTTAACATATTTACAGTTATATTTTATTCATATGTATTGTATCGCGTGCGTTTTTCTGAATTAAACTTGAGTTCATTAATAAAATATTTTACGCATATTTTACAAATATAGAAATCAGATTATAAATGTATTAAATGCAAACAAAAAGCATTTAAAAAAGAGAAGAATCAAACAAGAAGCCAAAGCCACAAGAGCATAAGAAATGCATCAAGCTATGTTCAATTCGGATGCGGCGCCAAAAACGAAAATGATGCCACAAAAAGAAGATGTAAAAAATGATGCTGAACAATCGAAGCTTGAAAAGTGGTTAACTTATGAGCAAAGAGGGGAGATGGCGGAGGAAGTAAGTAAATAAATGATATATTCAAGTATGCAAAAATTAGCAATATATTACATAGATATCTCAGTTTGAATCTTAAATTTTATATACATACAGTGGCAGACAAAACTCTAAGTACGACACATTTTCCTTAAATATTCTAAGTTCTAAAAGAATTGAAAAAAATGTTTAATTTAGCTTACATTTATTCTCAATTTTGCATGTGAATTCACCTGAGATGGTTTTTATTTTGCGGATTTAATTCACTTGCGATTAAAGAAGAATGGAATATTTTTGTCTAAAACTTAGAATCTAAATACAGAATTTAAAATTCATATTAAGCTAAAATGATTTTGTTTTATGTATAATATATATTTACATTTTTACTTTAATTTAAAAAGTTAAACAATAATTTAATACATTTTTAAGAATATATTTCAAATATGTTAAACAATAATATACTTATTTTGCAGCCTCAACCACATAAACTTGTTAATAATATCAAAAATACAGTCAATTATACCATAAAGTATGTTGATACTGAGGAGTCTGAGGATGAGGATGTGTCTTTTAACACATCATCGTTGAGCATAAATAGAACTTCAACACCAATTAATGAAACTGAATTAGGTACACCAAGTGCAGCAGAGTTATTTGATGTAGAGTGCTTGGCAAAGAGTTTGCAAGAAAAACTTTTGATTAATGACAGCGATGAGAGTATAGAACTACCACAAACAAATCCATTTAATCAAGATAAAACAACGGAAGTTAAAGAAACTTTACAGCAGCAGAATAACAATGATAATGAGACAAATCTATGTGCTGAATTGCAAATGGATAACTTTATACAATGCATACAATCACGTAGTGCAATTCCGGAATATGCACTGGTATGTTTCGCTTTATATAAATATTCTTAAAGAGAATTATATTTATGCCTTGGTTTATTTCATTCAAAAGTCTGATGAAGTGTTTAACGTGGACAGGCCAAACAATGCTGTGGCATTGGGCTTTGAGCTGCCTTTAATGCCCTTTCCAGAGAACTATACAATTGATGCTGTATTTAGGCTTTCTGTGTGCGAGGTGGGTCACTTTTGCCTTTACCTTAAAATATATATTAAAACTGATTGCATTTTATTTACAGGTCTATAGCCCATTTCAGTTCTGGTTTCATGCTGTCGATGAAACGTACTCGACACAATTTCTGGATAAAATGACTTATGATCTATCGTAAGAGCGTAATTTAACTATTTATCTATTTAGTTAGTTAATAGTTAATCTTTGACGAGTGTGAATCAATTAGCAGCGAAAATACAATTTAATTTTTGTTAATGTTAACGCTGTTTTCTAATATTTAGATTATTTATTATTGGTTTACTTTATTTCCGTAATGTTCATACAGTTTTGTGCTTAACTGTCTAATATATTTATATATATATTTAGAATTTTAATTTTTTATCGTTATTTACGATTTATTAAGTTTTATCTATATATTCCAAAGATTTTTCATACCTAAATATATACAGCACTCAGCTATATTTTAGCTTTCAACTCAAATGGACCTGTATATATTTATTTTTAAGAACATCAAAGAAGTAGAGAAACATAAGAATATTTAGATCAAAGTTAATACAGTCGCCGCTCACAAATTAGAACCTTTAGTAATTAGAATTTCCAGAAATTCGAAATTATTCTACTGAATTACTATTATTATTGGAGGAAGGATTATTGTACTGCGACCCTTCTGAGCCTAAAGATCGCTCATGAAGAGCAACTATATCTATATTATCTATATATATATAATATATTTAATGTAAATGAAGTAAATCTTTATATTTTGTTTTGTTGCATCCAGTTTTGATTTAATGTATACATAATTTGTTAATTAAAAAAATAACAATACGAATTACACTGAATTGTTAACTTTTATTTTTTTGTTTTTATAAATAGAATTAACTAACAAAAAGAGTTTTATTGTAGTTTTTTGGAGTAAATTTACTTAATCTTTTTAAAAAAAAAAGTTCTGTTATTAGAATATTTCTGAATTAGAATTACTTTAAAAACAAAGTGGTTCCAAATTGCGAGCGTCTACCGTATATTGTAAATACGGAAAGAAAAAACAATTAATCAAATAACGATTACTCGAAAAATAAGTTTTATTTAAAATTCAGAAAATATGTAATTTTTTAATTTATATTCGTTATTTACGCTTCCTGCTTAATATTATTAAATAACTGTTCGCTTTGAGACTTTGTCAAGCTAAACTGTGTTTAGATCTAAAAATTTAATTATATTTATATTATATTATATTAATTGTAACGAGTGTTGAATTAAGCAAGAGATATGCTTTCAAAAATTGTTTTGTAGTTTAATAAATTATGTAAAATGACAGGTTAGGAATCGTTTTAAAGATTTTATTCTTTTTAATCAGACTTCAGCTGCATAAAGCATTATTGCAGCATAGAATAATTTGCATTTAATTAAATATGATTTATTAAGAATTGATTATTTTGACTTTCGGTTGATGAAATGATACATGGTTCAAATAATTTTGTTAATTTTCTCTGATGATATGATGTAAATTTTTGGCCTAAGCTGAGCACAAGATATATTTATTTGTTTATTAATATTGATAGCTTAATTTATAAAATTATAACTAATAGATATAGTTATATATATAGAACATTGGCTACAGAGGTCTGCAGCTACAAGATATGAAATATTTATTTTTAACGAAACAATTTCTTTCTGTACTGTTAGACTATACGTAGATAATGAAGTAGCCTTAAGTATTATTAGAAGTTAACTAGATTTTTCATTTCTCTCTAACATATTTGTATTTTTTCTGACATTGCAGCCGTTTTTATTCTTCATTTCTCGAATTGCACTGGCATCTGGCCGAATATTTTGTAAAGCCCGGCTATTTGTGCGCAATCAAGGATGAACTGATTTGGAAACGTGCGCGAATTGTCAGCAAACCGGGCCCAAATGATGAAAAAGTTAACATCTATTTTGTAGACTATGGCCAGGGAGCGGAGGTGTTATGGAGAGATTTGTACTTTATGGATTGCTCCTTTGCCGAGCATCCGGCAATGGCGATGCGTGGCACACTAACCGATGTCTATCCGCTAGATTTGCACTGGCCAAAAGAGGCGACAAATAAATTTAAATCCTTGGTTTACGACTATGAATTGTATGCTTTAATCAAAGATATCGATGTGGATGAGCGCATAGTATTTGTCAGTCTCTGTCCGAAGAAAAACTTTGAGTTGACGATCAGCACAATCATGATCAATGAGGATTTGGCCGGTCTGAGTAGCAACTATACCAGTGCCAGGCGTGCGGCACACTGTGGACGACGTGTGCGTTATATACGCGAACGATTGCCCTCGTGAGTATCCTTTGGATTCTACATAATTGGAAAACATTAAAATATTAATTTCAATTCTTTTGTTTTGGCAGGTTTGGTATGCTTGAGTCGCAGGTGTTTCCCAGATCGATGCCTGATTTTGAGGAAAAATTTGATGATATCATATATTTGCCATCATTTTTTCGCTACTTTAAGCCGCCAATATTGGCAAATCCATTCCAGAAGGATCTGCAAGAGGCGCTAACCAATTGGTTAATCAAATTTAAGGCCATTGAGCTGGGCTGGCACAAATTATACAAAGAGGCTCACAGAAAGGCAGAGAAAGAAAATGAAGAACGCAGCGAATTACTGAATAATCCAACTTATCAAACTAGATAAAATTATTACGGTTACACAATATATATATTATATTTTTTATTTTATATATATATATACTTTTTTTTTGGTTTCAATTTATTTTACAATTATGTAGTTATGGTATAAATGTGTATATATTCATAAGAAACATAAATGAAAACAAATGGATGTTATTGATCTTATAATCTTATATATGTATATATAGATTTATGCATATAGTATTAGACATGCGTATATATATTATTTAAATGTGTTTACCGATTATTCATATATTCAAGACCATATGCGCTTTATTTTTCATGCTCTCTCGCTCAAGATTTGTTGGCCTCACGAGTGTTGTCCATCCTATCAGCTGGAACGATATTTAACCTGTAGGAAAGACGAAATTTTTAAAAAAAATTGTATATACTTTTTTAAATATAAATATATAAACTATTTCAATTTTGAGCATGTTTGTGTAATTATAACATTTTTTTGTAATATAATCAGGCTGTTTTTCATCTTATTAATATTCTTTAAGAAAAATCAATTTATTTTGGTTAACAGTAATAAAATAATCAAGAAATTTAATGTGACAGAAATAATAATATATTTATATATAAATATGTGATTACTAAAGTACATAATATATACTAAAGTTATTTGAATATAACGCTTTAGTGAACTATAGTTTGTTTTTTTTTTTTGCATTTAAAATATACATATGTATATATTATTATAAAATATATAGAAATTTAAATTATTATAAATTTCTATTAAATATAAAAAAATCAGTTCCGAAATATTTCTCGTGTGCGATTGGAAAAACCCATCAATTTTGTTGGTGTGAGCTCGCTCGAGATGAGGACTTGTGTGCCCGACTCCGAGCTTGGGACACAATGCAGAGTGTTGTAGTTTTGGAAATTTGTATATGAGATAAAATATGTAATATATTATAATATCTGATAAATAATCTCAACTTACTCCGTCAATTCGTAAAGTAATTGTAATTTATCAAGTTATCTTTGGTGCTGTGTTAATTATATAATGGACTTGTATGCTGATTCCATAAAACGCAGATTTCGCATATATCTATCCTCGTCCATATCCACGATTTGCCTTAAATCCTCTTGCAGCGATGAACCAAGAAAACTATGAAAATTATCCGTGCTACCAGCTGTTGCTGCTGTACATGCTGGTGCTGCTGGCACCGCATTGTTGTTGGCCGTGAAGGTAGCGATGCTAATATTAGCCAGCTGTCCTTTCGTTACCATATCGGGATGATCGTGTGCGGCCTTAAACCAGGGCATCGTTAACGAGACGCGATGCCAGCGCTCTGAGGCGCGTTCCGATGTGCTGTAGCTCGTTGGGTCAAGCGGCTCTACTGTGACTGTTGTTGTATCGGGCAACTCTGTTAAATTGGTCAATCGAAGCGCCTTCTGGCTGGTGCTGGGCAACTCATCATCATGGCTCAGTGGCTCCAATTGCGTTTCCGTTTGGATTTCCACATCTGAAGGATCATTGGCAACAACAGTGGGTTTATTATTTGTTGTATTGTTGACGCTGCTGGAGCTGCCTGCTGTAAATTGTGCCATGGCCAGTAATGGCTGATGATGCAGTTGCTCATCATCCTCGCTCAGCGTACCGCTAATCGATAAACAATTCGTGACACGCTGAGCGGACGCCAATTGGCTGCGCATCATATTATTGCTGGATCGAGAATTTCCATATTCCAAACGATGTTGCCGCATGGAGGCAAGCCTAATCAGTTCCGATTGTAATTGATTCTGTGTTGCAAACTGCTGTGGCGCCGTTTGGGATATTTGGGATATTTGGGCCACCTGATTGCTTGTATCGAGCACCAAATCTCTACCCGCTGTCTGCACCGTTGGCAACTGGCGTCGCTGCTGTCGACGCAGCACACTGCGTTCCATGTTGGAACGCGACTGAGCATTCCCATAGCTCAGACGTCGGGCAGCACGTTGACGTCGTTCCAGTGCATCTCGTCGCATTTCATCGACCGCACGCATTTTGGCTGTTACACGCAGTTCGCTGCGTAAATAGAAACCGTTGCCGGTTTCAGCTAACGCAGCATTACGCCGTGATATCTCCTGGCCCAACTCACGAGCACGCTCCAAGGCCAGGAGACGTTCACGACGCTGTTGGGCCTGTGCTGCCTCCGGTGACAGCGGCAACATTGTATGTTGTCCTCGATATTCGTTGCCGCTGCTGAGCCCCGATGGCGATTCGTTAATATCCTCGATTTGACGAAATAAACGCTTCAGGCGCACCTGACGCATCTTCATTTCAATGGTGCGATCATTGAACTCCTGTATACGCTCATATTCCTCCCGTAAATTTTGCAATTGACCATTCCGCTTGCTATTATTGAACATGCGCTGAAAATACGGTGTACGCTTGATTTGATATGACATCCTGCGGGTCGGGACACGTGTGTGTGTTTGTTATGTTTTGCCTGTTGTGTTTATATGCAAGTAGTATTATTAACTACGAATTTTGTTTAACCAAAGTGCCGCGATGAGAAATATTCAACTTTTTTTTTTTTTATGTTGCACTTGAAAATTTTGTACGAGAAAAAAAATTACAGTTTGCTGAATGTTTGACTGGAACGAAAATTATTTTTATTTTAATAAATCACTTTTGACAATTTTGTTATCTACATACAGCGTGGCAAAATGCTGTAAAACGACGCTGCCTGAGTTTTCACACTAAAGAAAATCTTGAAAATCAAAATTTTCTCTTTCAGAAAACTGTAAAAATAAAATTGTTTTCCAACAAATTCCAACGATTCTTTAGCTGTAAATTGTACAGAAAATGGCGGCAGCTGTTAAAAAAAAAAGAAAGTAATTCATATTCCTAGCAGAAAAAAAAATCGCATTGTTTGTTAATTTGTCAAATATTTAGCTTATAATTTATATTGAATATCAGTGTTCTAACCTAAAAGTTACAAAGTCATATAATAAATGTCATTACAAATGCAAGTTACATACATAAATCGAACACAATTTTTTGTTTTTGATATAAATAAAATACTATAGTTTAATGTCGCTGACGCCTGCGTCTTCTTAATTCTTGGTCTTTTGTGCGCTCATTTTGCCATTTTGGCCATCATGTGTGTAAGCTTGTGATCATCCGCACCGACGATTCTGCCCACGCGTCGATTGCCCTTGATGAAGACAAATGTTGGCATGCTATTCACTTTATATTTCGCCGTAAGGTCCTCAAATTTGTCGACATTAACCTTAAGGACAATTGCCTTGCTGGCATATTGACGTGCCAGAGTTCTGACCGTCTTTTCGATGTCCTTGCAGGGCCCGCACCAGGTGGCATAAAAATCAATTACAACCAATTTATTATCGGCTGCCTCCAGGCGTTTGTTGAAATCGTTTATGCTGCGTATGTTGCTCATTTTTTTGCAGACTAAGAAAACACACTTGGTAAAAAAAAAGACAAATTCTTTAACAATTGCACTGTGTATTAAAAATTGATTCTTGCGGTAATTTGCTTTAGCAAAGTTTGTCAAACAAACAGAAACGCGCCCAATTGTCAACACAGCTATTTATAGTTGCTGTTCTATATGCTGGAAGGCTGGATATTTACCGCTTTTGCTTTGTTCACCACAATATGGCGCGTAGAAACGGTACTTGTCCAGTGTGGCAATGTTGCCAGCTATTGGGAAAATACTGTTTGCGATTCGCAATAGGCGGAAATTTAATACTATTTTCTTATATTCTATTTTCATGATTATATTGCATATAATTTTTATTAAGTGTTTTGTTTGTCTCTTTTATCCTCTCGCAAATCTGAAATATATAGCCTCTTTTAGCGTTTTATCATCACTTTCACCAGGACCTATCGATAAGCCTCGAATGGTGTTTTTATAAGCGTTTGTAAACATTTGTAAGCAACATAATTAAAATTTTAAACCTAACATCTCATGCTATTTGCATAGCCTTTAGACGCAGACGCAATTGGATATTTGACATCGACGTGGACGCATCCTTAGCAGAAACCATTAACAAGAGAGTATACTCTCTTGTTAATGCAGAAACGAACTATTATAAACTGTACGAAAAAGTGTGGCAACACTCAATCATTTAAGAGCGCCAATGCAAGATGATCAAAAAAGTGACCAGACTCCAGACTGTTGGTCATTTCATTTAAATTATGCGCGTAAAATAGTATAAGAAATGGAAGGCAAATTTTAAATCGAGCGCCACGGCGGCCGCACAGAATCTATTTACAAAATGCATAAGCCTTAAAAAATATCTTGAATAACTTTCGTGTTTTTTATAAATAAATAAATTTGTACAGCCATATAAAGACAGTCAGAAGCATTGAAATATTCTTAAAATTTTTGCTGCAAATCTATTTTTGTTTATTAACGGTGGTGAGAGCGGAAAGTATGGTAAATTTTAAACAAGCAAGATCTGCGTATGCTATACAATAAACTACATACAAATTTTAATGTCTTTAGTTTTTATACAGACGGATAGGGCTAGATCGACTCGGCTGAATTATGGGATCGGATATGCCTCCTGCGATCTGTTACATACATTAGCCCTGTTTTACCCATTAAAAATGGGTTCCGGGTGTTAAAAGATCGGAGTCACGTCTTTGGGGAATATTGCCATACTCCATGGTTTAGTAATTTGATATATCCAAACGATTTCATAATATTGATATTATTTTAAAAGTCGTACCGGACTCGCTACCATCTCTATTTAAAAAACATATAAAAAACTGAAATCTAGTTCACGTATAGTTTATGTCAGTTGAAGCATTACAACTTTTTATCATTTCAGCTTTCAAGCTCGAGCTGCGAGTACTCCAACAAATTTTAGCTCACATAATTCCTACAATTATTTCAAAATTTATTTATATCAAACCTAAATTACAGCTAAACTGCAGCAGCCATGACTCATAGTGTGCAGAGCAAGGAGGACTTCGAGCAGCAATTATCCAATGCTGGCGAAAAGCTGATTGTCATCGATTTCTGTGCCAACTGGTGTGGACCGTGCAAAATAATAGCACCCAAGCTGGAGGAACTGGCAGCACAATATACCGAACGTGCTGTTGTCCTTAAAGTGAATGTCGATGATAATGAGGATATAACTAACGAGTATAATATAACCAGTATGCCGACATTTGTATTCATTAAAAATGGCGAAGTATTGGAGGTCTTTGTTGGCGGCAATTCCGATAAATTGGCCAGATCGATGGAGAAATTTGTCGGCGATGCTGATGAGCCGTTGGATGAATTCCCTCAACAACTAAGTACAACTACTGCCTGTGTCGGCAGTGACAGTGCCAGCCGTAGCACCGTCTCCGCACTGGATGAGGAGTCGGATACTGCTCAGGATGTACCAGTGCATGTTCAAGGTGCCATTAGCAAGGAGGGTGCCTTGGAGAACTAGCTGAGATGCCTAAACAAAACTAAACACAACAACTAAACAAATACCACAAAAGCCAGTACAAAACACATAAACTAAACACTAAACAAATTGAACAATCTTAAGTTCTATACTATATACACAAGCAAGCATAAATGTTGTACGTCACCATTAAAACTTGATTTGTTGCCAACTTATAGATAAATAATGCCATGCAACTTTTAACATAATTTCTTTAGTGTGTAGTTTATTCTAGTTTATCATTAAATAGGGGGTTTGTTAAAAAAAAATACAATTCTTGTATAATTCAAATGAAGAGTCTTTGAACTGAACAGAAATCGAGTTTCCTAGTATTGTTTATATATACATATACAATATATATATATTAATATTAATCGCGACTTTTACTTTTTGGCAAAAGTAATCTTCATAGCATGCGTTGGAGTTATTTTGAAGCCCTGTAGCGCTTCTTTGGCAGCATTGCTCTGTAATTCGGTTGTGAACTCCACAAAGGCGATATCGTGACGATTGGGCACCAGGCGTACCTCTTTGAAGCCGGGAAACTGATTGAACAGCATAGATAACATCATTTCGTTTGTTTCCTCGGGTAAATTGGTAAGGAAAAGAATTTGATTTGGTGGCTGCTCCGTTTGTGTATTTGGATTCGAATTTTCGGCATTCGATGGTTTTTTCTTCTTGTCCCTGATAATAATAATAATAATAATATATATGATTAATAAAACTATTTGTTACATAAATCAAGCTTGTTACTAACTTCTTTTCATCGGCGCCCGGTGCCGGCTTTGGCGGCTTCACCTTCTTTGGCCGCTCCTTGTACGTGCCCTTCAGTTTAGCCACAATATCCGAGTCGGACTTGGAGTATGCAATGCGCATGGGTTTGTCATAGAATGGAAAGCCTTGCATTGTGCGCAGAGCGTTTGAAGCACTACCAATTTCTTTAAATATGACAAATGCCTGTCCTCGCATTTTTAATGTTTTCAACGCAACAATGTCAAGTATCTGGCCGAACTGAGAAAAAATCGCATAAAGCGATTTCTTCAGTTCCTCCTTTTTAATCTTTTCATTTAGATTGTTAATATAAATTGTTTGATTAGGACGTACATCCATTTTATTGCTTTATTTTAATAGAAAAACTAATTTAGTTTGACAAAAAAAAATGCGAAGAGAAAATGCTCGATTGTGCTTGCCGATTAGGGATGATAAAAACAGCATTGCTTTGACAGTCGCCATGTTTTCGATGCAATATTATATCGATATGCTATCGACGGCACTTCGGAAAAGTCTAGACGCGTTCAGCGTATTTCCATTTTTGTTCAAGTATTATTTCGATGACGACTAGAATGGAATTTGCATTAGTGACCGGGACTGCATACAACAAGGTAATCGTGACTGCACGCAATGGAGTTGTTAAACATTAGGGATTTTTTTTTAAACCACCAAAAGAATTTATTACAATGAATCTATTAACAGCTACTTAATTATATTGAATTAAATCTATTTGAACTATTTATGATGTGGACAATTTAAATATACAGGAAAATCAATTTCAAGCAAAACCTCGATTCAGTAGACCAAACACCATAAGTACCATTTCAACAATATACATATGTATATTTATTTATTTATTACAATTATTACAAGAAGTAAAATGAAAATCGATTGTTATAAGAATCCTATCTTTTTTTTCGTGACTGAAAACTGTTACTTCGATATTTGCTTACAATGCTAATCGATATTTAGACGCTGACAGCGCTCACCCCTAATTCGCCGGTCTTAAGCGCTCACTGGCATTGCTTATTTCAATTTTACAAAGCATTTAATTTTTATTTTATGTCACGCAAATATGTTGCCCCTTGCAGATGACAAAAAAGATCACAATGCCAAGCTGTCATTTCTTGGCGAATGTCAGGTAAATATCCAGTGTATTATATTTTCAATGCAAAAGCTCATTTGTTTTGTATTTAGTCTGCCAAATTGGGCAATATACATATGTATATTGACAGACGCTGGCAAGGATATGATCACATTAATGCGACGCTTGTTTGCCATGTATCCTATCAAGCGCTGTTCCTGTCGCGAGGCCTTGAGTATGCCCTAGTTTCATAATAAACCCTCACCTACTGTTGGTCCCAAATTGCCAATGCCCTCGGGCCATACAGCGCCCCTGGCAATGAGAAGCCCGCCCAATAGCGCAAGCTTGTGGACACTACGGTACTTGGTCTTTTGCTGATGTTCTAAAAACTGAACTGCCCACACACCCTAAACACATCTAGGTTGGCGTTGGATTTGTTTGGGACAGATCTTTGAATAATGTTCAATATTATTTAGGCAGTTTGATCAAAATTCTTAGCGAAAAGTTCGGTTAAGGTTTTCGGTGGCGGTATCGGTTTTTTGGTTATACACTATATATATATTTGTCTAGCCAAAAAAAGAAAGGAGCTGCAACAGCAACAGGAGCATGCCGCTGGGCAAAAAATTGGCAATTGGCTCGGAGGAGGCGCGTCGTCAGCGTGCCGAGTTGCGTACCAGCTATGGCAATAAGATATCGAATATGAATCTGGGAAGATTACGCAGTCGTCCAACAACAGCCATAAGCATGCCAACAACAACAGCAGCAGCAGTGGCAGCAGCAACAGCATTGGCAACAACATCCAGCAGTTTTTTTACACCGGCAACGGCATCATTACGCCGGATTGCATCCAGTTTTGCGCAAGTTAGCAATGTCGGCTGTGGCTCCTGTGCAGCGTTGCCCCATGAGGACTCTGAGGAGGATGCACGCGAGGAGCGTGCTGAGGTGCTCATACGCAGTGAACCATTCAAATTGTCTATGCAACAAGGTCAATTAATGATAGGTGCCTCCAACTCTGATGAGCCCAGCTCCAAATATGCCGATAAAATCGCCACCAACGCCGCCTCCTCAACATTTGATCCGACAGAGCGACGCAATCTTTTTCCGGATCTGATACAATCTCGTGCCAGTGAACGTTGGGGACAAATAGCAAGCACCGTATCGGCACTATTCCGTGTACGGCGTATAAACAATGCAAATCCAATGTCCGAGCTACGACGTTTGCGTGAACAGCGGGATTTGCTCGAATCCTTTACGCGTCCATTTCTGTATGAGGATAGCGCACAGCCGAAATAATCAATTTGATTGGGAAGCAATAGAAGAAAGTCTACAACATATGTATAACCCGATGCCACAACCATAAAATACTATTGTAAATGCATACAAACAATTTATGCACATTCATATTTCATATTCGTATTCAAAATGCAGCTATTTAGTTACAATACTCAAACTCAAATTCATCTCATTTATATTTTTTGTTTTTGTTTTTTGTTTTGGACATTCCCTCTACTCCGGGTCTCTTCCGTCTCTTCGTTTGTGGCAATTGGCAGCACAGCTTGGTTAGGGATTGGATTGGATTGTTTCCCTCCCTTCGGTTTGATTCTTTCTAATAGCAACGACATCTATCTCGGGGACAATCCGATTTGTAATTCAAACATTGATCCATGCAGTATGTATCGGCACCCTCTCGACCCTCCAATTCACCAATTGCGACGCACTCTTGACTGCATTATACAAATGAGTAGATAATAATTAATTAAAAGAACGGGAGAGTTAGATCATAACTTGTACTCACGGGCAGTGACAGGCTTGTTCGGGACAATTGGGGGGATAACGCAAACAATTTATCTCACACCAGTTATCAATGCCTGGCAACGTACGGAATGGTGGCGCTCCAATGCACTTTTGATCGCTAAGAAAAGGGAAAAAAAAAAAATTATTAACCAAATAGTTAATAGAACTTTAGTTAAAGAAATATATGTATACTGCAAAAATATAAAAATATTTAATTGTAAATAATATATAAATTTCTTTAAAACTAACCCTTTATTTGCCATAACCTTTACTTAGAAATAAAAAGCTGTAGTCGGATTCGAATCAAGCAGTGCAAAGCAAGCAGTATGCATGGATAACTGTTTCCTATAATAATTTCGATCTTTTTTAACCCATAGTTATGAAATTTGCACAGAATATTCAATTCAGCAATAGAATTAGCATTAACACCTTGTTTTTTTTTTAGTTTTTCTAAATTTTGCTGAATAAAGATGGCCTGTACATAAACTGAAATGTTTTAGTAACATTTTTGTTTTGAAATTTTGTAAATGTAACTTTCAGAGATCAAAATTAAATTAAGTCTTATTTCTTCCTTTCTTTCTCGCTCTCTGTTTTGCCATGCCTGTGATGAATGCCGTTGATGATTACAAGCATAGGGAGTATATCCGTCGCCATTTAGCCGAACTGCGTATATCGTATGGTAATGCACTCTCCGATTCCAATTTGCGCCGGCAACGCACAAATTTCAACGTCCTGTACAAGTCTTGCAGATGCACAGCACCGAAATGCGATCATACTATATCCAATTCGCACAGCTGGCAGATATCCAATAACTATATCGGACGGCTTCATCAAAAAGGTCATGAAATGGATGATGAATCCTTTTCCATACTCAGACGCTATGAGCGATTGCAGCGTCAGGCTCGGCGGCTTTCCAAGCCTATAAGGAAGCATAAAAGTATGTCATCCCCAACAGACTGCATCGGAATGTTTCACTAAATTTGTTAATTCATTAGTTTAATCAAAATATTATACCATCTGAAATAAAAATGCAATTCAAAATTCTGGTACTATGAACAAACAAAAATTTATATGTATTTTTATATGTCTTTCCTTTTGTGTTGGCCTAATTATCCTGTGAGCATGAAGGAGTTAGATTTGTGAATAGTGGAGCTTAAATTTGTGAATAGCTCACGCAGGATTCTAAGTTCACCCTTGTGCAAATATCACAACAATCGAATTATAAATAATATTTTAGGAACTATTTTGCTACAGGATGTCTTGTAGTGCAGCATATTTAACGTGTAGGGGACTGCCCTTATTGATATCGCATACCCTTATAATAATGATAGCGAATATCGCACAGAAGTATCGCGTGTGCAATATCGATATAAGAGATATCGATCTTGCACACATCACCATTTGGCGGTATTCTGATGATAGCAAACGAAGAGAACAATGTTGTGATTTAAGAAAACGATTGAATTTTTTTCTTTCAACATATGAGAGAATATTATACAAATAATTATTTACATTATCTGTGTTCTTGTGTAATATTATCTATCGACTGTTAAATTGTTGAGTTGTAAAAATTAATACAGACCTTACTATATAAAGGGTGCTAATTAATGACATGTTCTTTAAATCTCTCTCTATCTATGCTAAAATTACTCAAAATGTTTGTAATACTTAACCCGATTAATGCGAGTAAAGTAGGATACTCTATATATGTTACATATATGTTTATTATATTTAAATCATTGGCTTTTGTTGTCATGAATTCGTTCGAATATGGACATTTTGTAGTTAAAGTAGTATGTTTTGTATTTTGGGCACAATCAATAAACCAGGTGAAAAATCCAAACACTCAATCGCACACACACACACACACGCACACACTCATTTTTGAGGAGATCCAAAAAGAGAAGACAACAAAATTATACATAATCGCAAAGCAGTTGCAACAAAAGAAGTAATCGAAGGAGAGAAGAATATAGGCTAACAGGATAACATAATAACATTATAGCAGGATAAAAACTAGCATATGTCGCATTAGGATGAATCGACCACGCATGAATTCGGTTAGGCAGGAGCGTGAAAATGATGGACTACATCAGGTCCTCCAGGTGCCAGACATGACAATGCTCCGTAAGTCAACTTTAACCAGAACGGAGCTAATGCAGCGTGCACCCATTGGTAAGCAATTGGGATTTCATGAAATTAATCATAAAATGTGACCTTATAAAATATAAATTCTTGATCTTGTCTGTCTGTCTATATAAACTAATTCTTTAGCTTTTCAGCTATCGTAAAAAACGCCACAGTATATATGTTGAAGAGGGTCGACTAAGATTTCTATATTGTATAGTTGTCATCAATCTGAAAAAACTTTTAGTTTTTAAATATATCGCAACCAAATGGAGCAGTTCAAAGTTTTATTATGATCCACTTTACGATCGGTCATTAAATATGTTTTTATATAGAAAATGTGCTTGTTTTTCAAAATATCCTAACTGATCTCACCAGTTTCAAGTCTTATAATGAATTCTATAAGATGAGTAAATTATAACCTTGCAAAATAGTATTTTAATTTTGTCTTGAAATGTGTAATGCATAGAAGGAGACGTCTGTGAAACCATAAAGTATATATATTCTTGATCAGGACGATGAGGCGAGTCGATATAGCCATGTTCGTCTGTCTGCTTCTATGCAAACTAGTTTTTCATTTTTTGAGCTATGTACATATGTCAGAATCAGCCGAATCGGACCACTATATCATATAGCTGCCATAGGAATGATCGGTTCAAAAAATGGTTTTTCAAGATAACAAAACCAAACTGGGGGTATCGATGTAGTATTATGATCTGACCAATCCGACCAAGTTTCATCAAAATCGGACCACTATATCATATAGCTGCCATAGGAACAATTGGGTGAAAAATGAGTTCTTCTATGCAAAACTTTTGGAATTTCCAAGATATCAAAACCAAACTCACCATATCGATATAGATATACGTCCTGTACTAACTGATTAAGTTTGTATATCATATAGCTGCCATAGGAACTATCGGTCGAGTATTCAACATTTTCTTACAAAACCAATTTCTTTCTTGGTTTTTTATTAAAATCAGAAACTTTAAGAGAAACACCTTTCAGCAATTGAAAGCTTTTGCTGTAATCCAAGCAATCTGATTAAAATTAATCAAAATCGAAATTGCTCAATTTAATTTAATTCAATTATTTTGGATTCTGTGAGAGACTGTAACTAAACTAAACTATATAAATAATTCCAAGGGTATGTAACTTCGGCATACCGAAGATGATAATTTGAATATCATGTCTAATTGTTGCTCTTCACTATTTACTTTTAGCTAATACTGCAAATCGAATCAAGCGCTTACATGTGCCTTGCAACAATCGTATTGCGAATGCTGCACCAACAATTGCAACATCAGCAGCAACAGCAACAGCAGCAGCAGCAACAGTAACTGATGGAACTAAACGTTTGGCCGCGGGACGTGGTCACTTTTTGCCACGTGTGGCCAAGCTTAACAACAACAGCAACAACAACAGCAACAACAGCAACAACAACAGCAACAACAGCAACAATAACAACAACAACAGCAGCAACAACAATAACAATATCAACAACAACAGCAACAACATCAATACCAATAACAAATCCGTAATACGCGACAAATCCACGTACCGTAAGCAGCTAAGAAGTTGCAACTATTCAACAAATAACTGTGAGAACAGCAACAATCTGTTCAACATGGTGGAAACGCAGATGCAACAGTTGCCGGTGTCACCGCTAATGGTGAGCATTGCCTGCGGCGACAGCAGCAGCATGAGCAGCACCAGCAGCTACGCCAGCAACAACAGCAGCACCGGCAGCACCGTGAGCAGCAATGATAAACGGAAGATTAAACTGGCCCAGGCCTTTCGATTGCCGGATGAGCAAAACAAGAGTTTTGTCTATCTATGCAAGCCGGTGAAGAAGGTCAAGGAGTTGCTAACGGTGCGTCGCATCTACAACAGCGTTGACAAGTTGCGGGAACAGGCAACAGTTGACCAAACCAATGACAATTCCAATTCCAATGCCAATGATGATAATAATGATGATGATGATACTGATGTCTATCAGGATGATGATAGTGATTCTTCGTCCAGTAGTAGTCGCAGTGGTTTGAATATTAAGGTCAACGATTTGCAGCTTTATAATCGTCAGAATTTGCTAACACCTAAGGCAGAGGTGGATGTCACGGAAGTGGATGAGCTGCAACAGCTTGAACAGCAGATTGTATTGGCCCAATCCCAACAGCTACAACGTCAGATGAATATGGAATGTGTGTGTCAGAATATACCGACATTGCAGCGTGAGATTCAGTTGCTCCAACAGCTTGGCGAGAAGCTGCAGGCAACACTGCGCGCCAATGCACTGGCCCGCAGTAGCGTTCAAGTCCAGACGGAGACCAATTTGGAAATTGATCGTTTCTATACACCACGCTCCACGCTCATCATGTACGGGTTAACAGTACTGCCCATTGTCTATTGTGGTTGGCGGCGTGTGGAGCAATTGCCTCTGGTGGGGCAAGAGGCGCGATTGATCTCTGTGGCACGTTGCTTTGGCTGCATTCGTGAGTTTCGCATTGAGAACAAAACGTTGACCGAGTTGAAGTCGGATGAGACCCAGAGCTTCTATTTGCCAATGCCGGAGGGTGATGGCCTGTTGTTGACATCGTTTCGCAAGTTGCGCCAGAATCCCAATATGCTGCTCGAGCAGTTGCGTCCCTTGAAGCCATCTCGTCCATTCAATCTACTCGAACAGGATGCCATGTTCTTCAATAGCATGTTGAGCTATGGCGATCCACAGCTTTCGAATTTGGAACAGTTGTTGCCACGTGAATCTGGCGGTGCCAATAAGTGGCCCTTTGGCCCGTTGGCCATTAATAATCCCAAATCCACGCCCTATACACGCCTCTCGGTGCGCCAACCAGAGATAAAGGAGACAGTTACTTGGTCCAATGAAGATTTGCAACATCTGCTAATGCCCACAATTGCAGAGAGCTTTAAGAGAGATATGCAAGTGGAGGAGATACAGCCAGAATTGCAGGACCTCAAAGTGAAGTCATCCAACACTTCGTTGACTCTATTGCCTGGCATTAAGAATCGCAATTCATTGCGCTGGAAGCGACCCAAAATGCATCCACGCCCCGTTGCACCACTGAAGCCACAAACCGTCGAACTGGAGCCACAAATGCAGGCACAACTCCTCAAGACTGTCCTGGTGGGCATTGTCCAAGTGGCCGTCTTTTTGGTGCTCATCATGGCCTTCACCTATCCGGATATAGTTTGTTAATCTTAAGCTGAAAATTCTAGAAGAATGGTCGAGAGATGGAGGAGCTGGAGGAGCTGGAGAAGGGAATGGAGCACTAGTAGAAATTGAATCTGTTGGGAATTGGAAGCAGTAGGAATCGGAGAAAGACTTGGGAGTTGGATTAGGTTGTTCGGTTACAATTTGTCGTCCTTATATATATATTATGATTTATATTTCGTAGGGAAGGCCAATGTTTCATTTGTTAATAAAATTTCATGTGTGAAGATTCTGTTTATATTTTTTGATATTTTGTGCTTATACACAACCCAAAACCGGTTGTGTTTTTAATGAGAAACGGTTAACCGTTTCGTGCAGAGCAAAAAAAAAACTATATAAAAACGACTTTTATATATGTTTTTAAAGTTTATTTAAAGCAATTTTATTTTATATACAGCTAAGTAATGTGTAGGTGTGTCTATGTGTGTGTGTGTGTGTGTGTGTAACCAAAAACCGTTATTTTTGTTGTGGTTTGAAAATGCTTACATAACTATAGTTTTCAATTGATAACCTTTACCCGTTTCGTTAGGATATTTTGGGACCCAATGTGACTGCTGTTTGCGCTGCTAGAAGCTAGAAAAACTTGTGTATCGGGTAAGCGGTTTAGCGGTTTAGCGGGTAAGCGGTTAAGCGGTTGGACGTTTGGATTTGCGTGCATGCCGCGTGGCATTGCTAAATGAAAAGTGAATCATAAGTTAAAATATTTGCAATTTTCAATTAAGCAATTACAGGATAGCTCTCAGTAATATATGAAGCGGTTAAGCGAGCGGAAACGGTTATGGAAAGGGTAAAAAAAAGAGATAATAGGAATCTGTACAGTATATAGTCCAGTTATCAAATAGAAAGCATAAAAAAAGAGCAGAAGAAGCAGCTTAGCGAAAAGAAAATAGGTTTAAAATTACATTTAAATATTTGTAGGTAGAACGAAACATTTACGTATCGTTAATAAAACTATTATAAAACATTATAGCTATTACAGTAAGGATTAGCCAATTGCAAACTGGTAATTTACTGTCGTTATAAACCAACATAGTAAATAAATATATATTAATTTTAACTGGAAAACAATCAATATGCTTTGGTCGATAGCGCTTATTTTCCTCTACTATCGATAATATCGATACTTTTATGCTGTCAACTAATTTATCGATGGTTTTCCAGTTTCTAGTTTACATAAAACACTTACCGCACAATAAGTGGAAAGACATTGTTATCTTCGGGCGCCCGATAATCACGATAATATAGCAAATATGGCGATTTATTGTTGACAAAAATGGGCGGTACACCGCCTCCCGTATTCGATATAATGGCAATATCCGCACAATTGCGGAATGTCTCTGAAAAATAACAAAATATTAATTTTAATTTTTGAAAATCGTTTAATAATAATAGGTAAATTTAGTTAAACATTTTAATTTGTAATAACATTTCTTTAATATTAGTGCTTTCATCAAATAGAAAGTAGCAAATGCAATTCCTGATTTTAAAACTAAATGAAAGTATTTAAAAAAATATTTTTTTCTATTTTTTTTGTCGGAATTTATAGAACGCATTATTAAAACAATATTTTAAGTGTTAATATATTTCATGTAATTCCTTAACTGTTCAAAATCATATTTTTACAAATGCTAGAAGTTTGTTTTCAAATATATCATGTAGATTTAGCTAGTATATCCACCGTGTATTTTAGGGATAGATGTAAAATAGCTTTATATAATTACTAGCTCTTTTGGCGTGCGTTGCTACGCTCCCGCTCAAAAAAATTAAATATATATCCACCGTGTATTTTAGGGATAGATGTAAAATAGCTTTATATAATTACTAGCTCTTTCGACGTGCGTTGCTACGCTCCCGCTAAAAAAAAATTAAATAATCATATTCTACAATGTCATTAAGATTGTAGCCTACTGCGGCACCGGGTATGCTCCAGCTGAGATTTTTAAGCAATTTTTAAATGCATTTTCCACCCATTTCCCGATATATTTTCAACAGAATTTTTTCAGAGTGCCAACCTACAATACAATAGAAAGATACAGTAAACATTTCAGGCTTCTAGTTTCTACCGTTTGGCCTGCTCGTTAGTCGCCAATCAGTCAGTAAATCAGTTTCAAATATATATAGATTTATTTTTTCAGTATACCCATATTCAAATACAACTCACCTGCCTTGCCGCAACCGACAGCTTCGGTGCCATTGGCACAGGTGCCCCACATATTGGCCGTATAGTAGGTCCATTGGAGGACGCATTGCGTGCAGGTTACGTAGGCGGGCAGACGGACGCGATAGTTGAAGATATCCTTCTTTTTGGCATCGCGTGGTATGAGAAAACGATGCTCTCGACTGCCCGAAATGAACAGAGGGAAACGATCGAAGCATTCCTGTGTGGCCTCCTGTCGTGGATTATTATTGGGACACAAATACATCTCAAAGCGACCATAATGATTGGCCGTCAGCTCCACCTCCACATCGATCTCCTGTCCAGCCGTATAGTAGCGTGATATAATGCCCTTGGCATACTCACCACCCGCCTCATGTGGACGCGGTGATTTCACGTGGTATGCATCGCCACAGATGCCGCATTGTCCGCTATTCTGCTCCCACTGCACCGCATATCCGCCGCAGAAGAGCTCATTGTCATTGTAGTTGACCGGATTCGGATAGCCAAAACGCCACATGGCATTACGTGCCGGCGGATCCATAAGTCGTCCATGACCCAGAGCCGTGGGTAGGAGCGTTATCTGTCAATTGATTCAATTGCTTTGTAAATGAGTATTATCGATAGGTAGATCAATAATCGATAAATATCAATAATTGATAAATATCTTAGTAGAATTTGCGGAATTATAAAAAAGATCAATAATGAACTATAGGTTGCTAACATAGATTTTTTTATTTACTTTAAAAATTATAAATTCTACGGTTTTTAAATATAGAATCCAATTGGAAATGAAGTAGATATTCCGCCGGTTTACAAACCTATAATGAAATGGCTGCATTATCTCAAATATACCTCTGTAAAGCTCATTATGAAATTTTAACCTTGATCTAACTATACATTTAATTTCTATAATTGCTGGAGGTTTTTCTTTTGTATAAAATAATTTTTAAAAATTCTAAATAATAGTCCATTACTATAACAAAATATAATGAATATGCCAGAGATAATGTCGTCTATAAACTATCGAAGCTATCGAGTTCCATTAATTTTGCAGCACTAATAAATAGGTAAATATACGATTTAATCCTGACTTTAGCCAATCCCAATGTTATTTACCAATGCCAGTAGGATTTTGTACATCTCAGTGGAGCCTGTCAAATGTCGGCGCATCTGAAATGAACAAGAGACATCGGTTGGCATAAATTTAAATATATTTTATACTTAAACAAGTTTTAAATTGAACTACCATGGGTAGCATTTAAAACCTTATTAAATACGAGTACTTATAATACGATTATAATATAAATTGGGTTCATTTTATTATTTATTATTTTAGTTAAAGATAATGATTTTATTTTTTATAAAAATATTATAGTTAGACCCTGATTCAAACAGTAATTATTTATATTTAGATAATTAAGTATTAATCAAGCTTAAATTCCTTAATTATAGTTTAAAAAACTATGCACATAATTTGATAATAAGTTTATTAAAATATTCATTCTTTAATTACCAAAAATATAACTATTTGTTGGCAATATGCTGTGTTAAACATTTTTCTTGATACCTAGAACGGTAATTATATTCCATAAACGGATTTATGAAGAGCATCTGTTACAAAGGGACGTTAACAAATTATAATTTAATTAATTATATTTTATTATTATTATTATTAATGTAGAGAATTGTAATGTCATATATTCTATCAGCTGAAAGCGTTTGAGAATTATAGATGCACAGTTGTGCAACAAACAGCGCCTACAAGTATGCTTCACTTTTTTTTAAACAAAATTTGCATTCGAGAAATTATCTTAAAGCCAAGATTTAAGATGAATTTACATTTTTATTAATATAAAATAATCAAATCATTGAAAGTCATATGAAATAATAAATAAGTAAATATTATTTATAGTATATATATTATTTATCGTATATATACTTAAGACATTGTACAAGAATATAAAAATTATATTTGTTAAGAGTCTTGTGACAATGATTCCTTTGATGAAAATATTTTTTCAAAACTTGCAAAAGTTCCTTTTAATAATAAAATGGAATAAAATGACCACTGTGCCAAGCGTCCCGATATTAACTTGCAAGGACGTCCACCTGATCTGCTTTTGGATTTTTACGGCTGTTGAATATTTTTTCTGTTTATTTTTTGTTTTTTTTTTTAATGTTCAAGATGTTTGCGTGCTTGTCAGAGAGAGAGAGCAAAAACTGTCAATGGGCTGCGAGCTGTTTATATTTTTTTATTTTAATTTTCTTTTCGTTTTGGTTTTTTTTTTTTTTTATGAATATTTTTATGGTATCATCTAGTTTACGTACACCTGAACCCGCCCATGCGTTGGGCCCGCGAAACGGGTTTGATTTTTTTTTTTTTTTTGTTTTTTTTTCTGGCTATTTAACTTTATGCGTTCGAGAACAGAACCTGAGGGCACACAGGGCATATGGGGACTCCAGCAGCCGGATTCAACACTCCGAGTGTCGACTTATGGTCCGGCCCCCCCACAAATGAAAATTTTTATTATTTTTTTTTTTCGGGGCGTGACGCTGTGGCAAGCTAAAAATATATTATGTATATACATATTGGTATAATCTTCAGCTACGGCTATTTATTTTTACCAAGCGTAATATTGTTTAATGAGAAATCAGATATAAAGTTATCACAATGAAGTATGTAAGCATATTGATTGAATATAAAATAATATGCATATTGATTCAAGATGATAGCGTACAAATGGGCATTGACTTCTGAACAACAACAGCTATTATAACATCATATAATCGCCGAAATGTTTTCATAATGAGCCAAAATACAAAATGCTTGCATCAATTTGCATAAATTAAAACAAAAAAAATAAGAAAAATTTAGTTCAAATTTGTCAAAAATTTAGAATTAAAAAAAAATAGCAATAGATGTTATAAAGTATCATATCTCAGGATCATTATGGATTAGTCAGCTGAAATTTGTTATGGGAATTAATTGAAACTAGTTAATCAGAGTGGTTAAAATATTTTAGTAGAGATACAAAATCAAAGTAATTTAAAAGGGATTACAAGGAATAACTATCAATATCTACAAGTAATTAGTTTATGCCAGGATCTCTTTAAGCAAATCAGTTAAAAATTTGGTAGAACAAGCTGTCTGGAGTAGATTTATAAGTTTAATGCACATTTAAGTTTTTCCACAAGCAAAATTCTTGAGAAATCTCAAAATAAGAAATTTTTGTTTTTTCCCCGAACTATTTAGTTCATAAAACCGGAAAATCGCAAAAGGCAAATCAATCAAAGGCTTGCAAGTCAATTTGGAAGCCTGTTAAAAATTGAGGTGAGCTTGGTTGGCTTGTTTTGTTTGTTGTTTGCGCTTGCATTAACTTTTCATATGTAATTAGGCTTGGATACTTGAATTTTAATTGCTATGCTATGGGGCGGTCCACAGAAATCAATAAGCAGCCAGCTGCCAGCTGCCAGGCGTCTGTGTGTTAAATGAGCGTGTTGCATGCAACACAGGAGCCACACAAAGGGACAACCAAATTTAACCGAAGGCAGCAATAGCAAGTCGTCAGGTAAATTAAAAGAGCAGTCAAGTAAGCGATTAAGTGCCACAAATTAACCGCAGTGCAAAAATATATGAAGAGGCCACCAAGTAAGACAAAAATGTTAAGCCGAAAAATAAATACTCTAAGCTTTGCGACATTATATGTTACATATTAAATATTTTTTAAATAAAAGCAATAATTCTAATATTTAGAAAAATTCATGGAATATTTTTTTATAGCTTATACAGCCTGTATTAATTAAGAGTCTAACAGCCAACTCTAATCATTTTAAGCATTTAAGGACTCTTATTTTTAAACTAGAATATTATTAGTTTATTTGCAAATTGTTCAATGTGCTTTAAAGTCTCTTAAATCTGCTAAAAAGAGTATTTAAGTTTCTAGTCAATTAAATTACTTGCTGGCCAAATTAAAATGCATGAAATTTTTTATTTTAAAACCCTTGTTTTTATTTTTTATTTAGTCGTGTGTTGAAGTATTGAAAATCGTTGCAGAAATTAAGTTGTAAATTAAGCAAATTGCGAAGGAAGCGCCATGTATATTGTTTTTGTTATTCAGTTATTGTTGTTGTTGTTGTTGTTTTTTAAAATGTTGTTGTCTTCTTTGACATCCAAAATTTATTGCTGTATTTTATTTTCTTTTGGCCCTGCACGATATCTTCTTTTATTTTGAGGTTTTTACATATTTTTTTTGTTTTGTTTTTTTTTTAAATTGTGCAATGGACATGTCCCGATTTACATGTTATATATATATATATACATATACATTTTATTTTATTTTATTTTATTGCTTGCATAATCGCAATACCCAAGGTGGGCACGGAATGCCAGAGTTGATTTTAAGTATTAAATAGATCACACTTCATTTTTTAAATATAAATTTTATTTTAAGTAATAAAGAACTAATTAAAAATATAGAAAGATGTATTGAATAAGTTTCGTGTTCTTAACTCAAGTAAATTATCCCATTGGCAAAGGATTTGGATATATTACAGATACATATATCTTTAAAAAAAAAATTAGTAGTTCTTAAAAAAATAATAATACTAAAAACTTTTAGTAAAAAGTCTTCTTAATATTATCAAATATTTTAATAACAGGAAGATTAAATAATAAAATAAAAAAAAAAAAAAATATTTTTAAAAATACATATTTAAAATATAAAATTAAAAAAAAAAACAAATAATATAATATAAAATATAAATATAATATAAAAAAAAATATATTTTAAATAAAAAAAAAATGCATTCAATTATAGGCTGGCATTTTAAAAGGCTCTTTAAATAAGTATCATATATATATATGTATATTTAATTTGGATAATAATTTGTTCAATAAACAGATATATTTCCTAAATAATATTTATAAACTTCGAAATACTCTAAACATAATCAACAGCGATACCAACAAATTATACATTTAATATAATTCCTGAAAAAAATCCGGCTTTTTAAATGTTAGAACTATGATCCATATTTTTATTACTATATATTTTTTTTATTATATTATTTTGAAGCCTTGTTTATTGGCAAATGTATAATACAATGAATTTCAAGAAATCCATAAATTATTATAATGTTGTTGATACGCATTAAATAATACATAATACTACTTAATTTTTTTTTTCGAACAAGTCACGATTTTGTTTAATAAATTTTCGTGGAAAATATATTGAGGTCGCGTTTAATAATGTTCTTCGAAACGAAAACTGTTTTACAAATTGGAATTGATTTTGAAATTCTTTGATTTGTGATTTGTTTATTTGTGTTATCGGTTTGTCTGCTTTGGCCACATTATTTATCAATTTCTTTTTGGCACGGACGAATTAATTACGCGGCAAATTAAGCGGCACACACTAATTGGGCTTGGAATTGGGTTCGGTTTGGGGATTGGTTCTGGATTGGAACAAAACAAAAAAAAAATATATATATATTTAAAAAAAAAAAGAAAAGAGAAAGACGCCCGCGCGCATCTTAAGATGTGACACAAAAAAATAAACAAATAACAAATTCTTCAATATTTTTTTTTTTTATTCTGCAAAATATTTGCATTTTTGTTGTGTATTTTTTTTTAGCAATGATCAAAAATGTTTGTATGTTATTTAAATAATTTGGAACATTGAGACCTATTAACGGGCCCAAGTGGTAGCCGATAAAGCGACTAATGGACTTTGATAAGCTCATTAATAAATATCCAATAAATTAGCCAACGAAATGTAAATGTCTATCAAAAAATGCCAATTTATTTTATTGTGTTGACGAACTCTTAACTTAAGATGAGAGCGCTATTAAATCTCATTCAAAATAGTATTTCAACAATGAATAAAGCTTACTACAAAATCTTAGATCATCTTGGGAAAAAAGAAATCAAAATATATATGTATATATTAACTCGTTCCTATCGATTTTCTCAGGCTTATTTTGTATTAGAAATAGCATAAAGATTAATAAAAAAAAATACATGTGTATATAAGGTTTATATTACTCATAAAAAATGCTGAGTGTATTATACAAAAAAATGAAATTTTTGATTAATTTTTTGCGACATGATTAACTGATATATTCTGATTAAATTGATATATACTTTAAGGAAACAAACACATTTATTTTCAGATGAATTTAAATATAATAAACCCTTTAAAGGGAAATTATATTTTTATACTTATAAAAGACAATAATGCAACTCCAATAGATTGTAAAATGCTAAAATTATTTTATATTTTAATTTGCAAAAATTGTTATATATTATTTACTTATGTTATCAACAATTTTTAGTTATGTTGTATAATAATGTAAACAGAAAATAAGTGATAAAATAAACGTCTTTCCTAATAAACTTAAGTATAATATTCTATTAAAGGATTATAAGTAAATACTAAGAAATTATGTTATCATTCTATCGATTGTAAAATGCTAAAATTATTTTATATTTTTGAATTAGCAAAATATTTTATATATTACACTAGTTTACAGCAAAAAAGGAGTTGGGCTCTCATATGTTTTTTTTTTTGATGTATTTTTGGCTGGAAAAGTGATGAAGACTGTGAATTTGTTCTTGGGTATTTTTACAAATTGCTAAATAACTATCACATTTATTGTCCGATTTGGACAATTGTATACTTTAAATATTCACAAAAGAATTATTTAACATATTAGATCTTAAAAAGTATTTAAACGAATTTTTTAAGTTTTAAAAAAGTGCAAATGAAAATCACCAATTTTTCAAAAATGCCAAAAAATTCACATTTTTCAATTTTGAGGATTTCTAATTGCTTTACTTTGTATTCGAAATTGTATACAATTATCTATTTGATTGTGTAACAATATTTATGAACAAATAAGATATGTTGTAGATATGAACAAATTAGTCGAAACATTGCCAAAAAACTAGCTATTTGCGGTTTTCTCGAAAACCATTTTTTGAAAACAAAAAAATGATTTGCATTTTTGAAATCAGCGCCCAAAAACACATCAAAAAAAGTATACGAAAGCCCAGCTTCCTCGATTAAAAACAAATTTGTAAACTAGTGTTATTTATGTGATCAAAAATCTTTAATTTTATTGAATATTTTAAGCAGAAAGTTAAGAGAGGTTATAAAAAGAAAATAATAATAATTATGTAGCAAATAAATTATTTCATGGCTTTGCTTTAATAAGCTGATAGATAAATTACCAAAGCTGCTTGAATTTAAATCTAAATAATATCTAATTTATTTACTAGTCCTACCACACTCCAGTGTGGCCCTTCTATTTCAACCTATTTAATAGTTGAGCTATGTGCAAATTTATTGGATACTTAGTTCAGAAAGTATTTAAAGCCAATCTGTTGGGTGGTTATCGGGGCAATATCTGGTTATATATATATAATATGCGGATCACGTATTAGCCCATGGTACATGCTAAATGCTATATCAAATGGAATATCCATCAAACATGCGTAAATTTTATAATGAAATCGAAGCAACTGACATCGATTGTCGATCGTTTGATCGTTTGCTTGATCGGGGTGGATCAGAAAAGCTGCTATATATATATATATATATATACAAATGTTGTTCACATTTCAAGGCAAATAAATGTGTCAATGTGTCAATTGGATTTTCTTGTTTGCCAAATAAAATAAAAACCGCAAATAAATTAAAGTGTGCAACAATTGTTAATTAATTCGCTAGCCATAGAATAAAACTAATTTATATATAAATATACATAACTCAAAGTTAATTTATCCTAATTTTGTATTGAAGTATTTCCGCTTGAAATTGCTTTGTTTCAACCAAAAAAATAAAAGTAAAAATAATAGAAATTATTTAAAGAGCTTGACAGGCGTGGGAACAATTCTGGAACTCCCTGAAGCTCTGACAAGTTTAATAAGTTCTTATTGTATTTATTATGATTATAAATATTATTATTGTTGTCGTTGAGCACAATTGATGACCCTTGGTTAACTGTGTTGGCATTGTGCATCCTTTACGCTTTTTATATTTAAAAAAAAAAACTGCGTTAAATTTTGTGTTTTTTTTTTTGTTGCCAACGACTTTTAAATGAGATGCAAAGATAAGTGAAACTCTGAGATTGTATTATGCTCGGATTACGCACAATTGAAGGCCATCAGAATGTGGCCAACAACCAAGTGAAAGAGCCAACTTGGCCAACTGATTGACTTGTAATTTAGCGCTATAAGCCAGGAGCCGTAACGGTTATAATTAAGAACGGAAAAAATTATGAAATAAAAATTATTTGTTGACTTTTATCAAAAAATTTAAAAATAATTTTTATTGCAAAATACGAATTATTTTTACATTTTTTGATAAAAGTCAAAAGATCATTTTTATTTAAAAATAATTTTTATTGCAAAATACGAATTATTTTTAAATTTTTTGATAAAAGTCAAAAAATCATTTTTATTTAAAAAATAATTTTTATTGCAAAATACGAATTATTTTGAAATTTTTATTATGAAAATTAATTTCTTTAAATTCAATTCTGTTATTATTGATCCCTGCTACAATCGTATATATAATAATTTTCATTAAATTCTATTTAAAATATAAACTAAGTTTCTTAAGACGATTGCTGATTTATAAAATTAAGTTATTATTTTATTATTAATTCCTTTAAAAATCTTAATGAATATTAAAGGCAACATTAGTTTTTTAGAGACATAATGTTCAAGTATTTTTTATAAAAAAAACATTTATGGATAAGTAACTTTTATATAGTTGTGTTAATATCTTAGAAACTTCGGTTTCAAAAAAATACTTTGTCCCTGAATAAAATGAAAGGAAAATCAAATTTTGTTTAAGAAAAAATTTGTTTATAAATCGTAAAAATCTTTAATTAAAATTAGAGGATATAATCTGTTCAAGGTATTTTAATATATTTTATATAATTTTTAATACATATGTATTATTTTATACAAGTTGAACTCAATAAAATGAGATAACATTTAATCTAAAAATTTATTACACTTTTTGATTATTTTTAAAGTATTTTTAACTTTAAACTCATTTTATTTAGTTGAAACATTTTTACCAAATAATTACTCAAAGATAATTGCATATTTAATATTATATTATTTTTTTTATTATTTATAATTGGAAAGTAAAATCAATATTTTATTAATAAATCATTTTCTTGCGCAATGCCCACGCGATGACTGAACATTTCCCGAATAGGTCAACGAAATAAAAAGAAAAACAAAAATAAAAAAAATATTACTTTTGCTTTCTTTTCAAAAATGTTCGACCAACAATTTTGGAACTCCTCCCGCAACACGTGATGCACATAAATTGATAAGTTATTTATTTTCTTAGCTACCAACTTGGTTTCTGGAAAAATACAGTTGAGTCAGAGCCAAGTTAGTACTCTGTTAACAAATTGTTTAATTAAAATTGTTGCTCATTGAAATGCACAAATTGCTATCGATGTGCATGGGGCATATAAAACCCAAATGCCCGGCTTGAGAATTCAGTCGTAAACCCGTAAAAGAAGCTATAATACTAAGCATTAAGCCTTGGAGGAGAAATAGGGAGATTATCGACTATTTCTTTTTTTTACTTACTTATCAATAAATTAACAAAAACATAGACCTCATATAGCAAGCTGTTTAAACCGCTTGAGAATTACAAGCACACAACTGTGAACTTTAAACGAAACATTTATAATTGGTTGAAGTACTTATATGAACAATTTTTATACTCAAGAATTTTCACACTTTTTGAGTATTTTATGGATCAATTTTAATTTCGATACCGTTTGTATTTAATATAAAAATAAATTGTTGTAATCGTACTTCCACTTTCAAGTACAAATTTTTATAATTTTTAATATAATTTTATTTTTTAGTAACTGAATTACTAAAACTGATATAATATGTTCTAAGTATATTATATATAAAAAAAAGATATTGAAATCATCAACTGAACTCAAATAAAAACTAGTTTCAAATGAACAAAAGATATAAAAAAGAATAATCTAAATATTTTTGGCTATGATTGATCACGATAAATTTGTTCAATTGAATAACAATGTTCAACTCTAATATGCATATATATATATATACATATATCTCCCTGTTCCCCACCCCAAAAGTCGGATTGCTGTGCATTTGAAAGACCTTTTTAATATGCCGCACATGTAGATCCCAAAATGCGTTGACTTTGAACGCTCTTGACAACCCTCCAGAAGGCAATAGCATTTCAGAATTGAAAATATTTAAATAAAAGAGAGTATCGAGTATCGAGTATCAAGCAATGCAGGTGTTTAACCGTAACATTTTTGGAATTAATTTTAAACAAAAGTGCCAATACTTAAATGAACAATTTGTCAAAATAAATCGATACAAATGATCTATTTAAGTCATTAATAAATAAAGGAAAAAATCGCCTTGTGGTTGTTAATAATATTTGATTAATTTGGAAAATATAAATTCCTCATTCAATCGGGATCAGAAATCAATTTCGATCGATAGCTTACAGGATAAATATTAATTTATGAAATATGGTAAAAACTTTAGACGAATATTGTATTGTTAAGCAGTTACAAATAATATATATAACTATAATATTGTATTTATCTAAAAAAATTTTAAAATATTGAAGAAACAAAATAAATTCACGAGTTTAAAAAAAATATATATATATATTTAAATAAAAACCGAAACATTTTATACAGCTGCAGCTACACTTTATGAATTTTTTTGAACAAATTAAAAAATGTTCAAGGTCTTTTCAGTTTACACAAAACTGCAGAAAAAACACTTGAAAAATTTAAAAAATTGTCTTATTTTATTTTGTACACTTGTTTTCAACACTTTAATAGTTTTTAAGGAAATTACCTGAATATTGTTTTTTAAATTATACACAAGAACAATTAATTTAGGTGGCACTTGTATTCAGTTTAAAATAAAATAATTAACGAAAAAAAAATTGAAAAAATATTGAAAAAATGCGTTCCTTGTTAAAACGATTAAAATTCTTTTTGATATTTATTTTATTTTTTTTTTTTTTGAAAACGTCACAGAAACACGCACTGTAATTAAAATTTATACGCGTTGCACGTAGGATACGTTTTTGGACTAAGGCTTTAGTTTAGGTAGGGGACAGTTTGACAGTACGGCAACTTTAACTGGAATATGTGGAACTGGAACTGATATGTTACTGGAACTGTGTTTTATTGCAAATAGTGGAATTGTGAACTTGGAAGTGTTGGTGGCGCGTGCTTTGCGTTTGCGCAGCCGTAGCGTTCTGAGTTCGTTTGTCGATTTGCGCTCGAATTTCAACAGCTTCAACAGCAGCAACAATAGCAGCAACAACAACAGCAACAACAACAATAACAGAAGGAACAATAACAACAACAACAACAACAAAAGCAGCAAGTTAAAGTAAATACGCTTCCGAGTCTCGTCTTATTTTTAATATCGATACGACGCGTCGTCGTTTTCAGCGCGACACTGCGCTGCGACTGAAGTATCGGCCCTGCCTCAGTTACCGTCTCTGCCTCAGTCGCTGCCACTGCCACTGCCCTTGCCTTTGCCTCTGCCGCTGTTTGCTGTACACGCTACGCATACGCAGTGCGTCGGTGTTGACGTCGCCGTTGCTGTCAACGTAAGCGTTTCATTGTAGTCGCAATTGTCATTGGAGATGAGCATAATTGTGATTTTTTTTTGGGTGTTACTGTTACAATAACAGTGAGTGTCAAAATTATTCACCTCTGTGCATACTAAGTTAATTAATGAATAATGCCCAAATTTAATTTACTTTACTGTAATGTGTATAAGTTCTAGATTTAAAATGCTTTTGTTGCTTAACTGTCACTTCAAATAAAATGTACAGAAAACGTAAATTATAATTATTTTTTTGTTATTTTTATTTTTTTATTATTTTTATAAATATTTATTGTCCTGCACAGAATTTTTCTTATAAATCAATAAAATCACTTAACATACGTGGAATAACTTTATTTTGAAGAGGACTAGATTAATGATCTTAACAGGATAATCAATGCATATGCTTAATATATTTTTGTTTTAATATTTCTGACTTTTATGCTTTGTTTCAATTAACACTATTAATTTTTGAAATTTAATATATGTACATATTAATTAAAAAAAATAATCATTATTGCACCAGTTGTATTAAAAATTCAGAAAATTATTATTTTTTCTCAATGTACAAGAAAAAAGTAACAAAAATAATCTGCGTCATGTATTTTTTAAAATATAGTCTTTTCCTTTTTAATAATTATAATCATAATATAAATAATATAAGTAAAAATATAATATAAATAATTAATTAATAAAACAAATATTATGTTTTTTGTTTAACTGAGTTCAGCAAGTTACGAAGGAAAAACGAAAAAAAAAAATTGTTACTACAAATAATGAAAAAAAAATTTTTAATTTATGAAAAATATATATTAAAGATTTTATGGAGAAATTGAGAAAAAAGGATTAAACAATTGACATTGAGCATATTATATATTACTATACTCTTAAAGTGCGTTTACACGGTCTGCACAAGGTAATTATTTTTAAAGCCGATCGTCAACACAAATATGTCATTAGTCATAGTATAAAAATACAAAACAAAAAAAATATTATACGGTCAGCACATTCATGCTGGCCAAAATCTACATAGTTACCTTGACGATGAATGTGACAATTGAAAATAATTTCATGAGTGTGATATGACAAAATTAAATTATTTTATTAATTAATTGTGATCAATTATTGTAAATATTTTTTTTATAACATTTTTTTTCTACCATAAATAAAATGCAGACCTGCAGCTAATGTCTTTATACATCATAATGCTAAGCTAAAGATTTGTTGTGTAGTTTGTACGAAAGTTTTTAAATTTTTGGGATTACTGGTAACAATCTGCGATTTATGTGATCGTGATGCAGTAACGGTTAACGACGCTCACTTCTAGTTTTTGGTATGCAAAGGAATCTTTACATTATTTGTTATCTCTCAAGTTTCGCTGCTGTCGCCCTGTGTGCTTTGTGTCGTTCTTCGCATTTGCAGTGCAAGCGAGTTTTGTCATTCCCATATGCAACCTGTGTGCGCCTGTGCATTCGACGAACTTGAACGAGCCGAAGCGAACCGAAGCGAACTTAACCGAGCCGAACCGAATCATACCGATCCGAACTGTTGGTCAAGCCCTGAGGCGCAGCCACGTTCATGTGTGTGGGCTGTGTGACGATTACATTGATTGAGTTGCCTGCAATTGGTTTTCTCGGTCTGGGTTTAAGTTTTTGGGTCTGGGTCTGGGTCTGAGTCTGAGTCTGTGTCTGAGCCTGGGGTCCGTCAGTTTGGCTAATTGTCGTACGGGTTGGCTGATTAATCATCCGACAAGTGGAGGCCACTTACATGATACGCATGCCAAAAAGGCCACAGATTCAGTGACAGCCTTGGCCAAGTATTTCCGCAAGCCGGCTTGAAGATATTCAAGGCAGAAAGCCAAAGTTTGTGCAGACAGTGGCGTTTTTCAATAGGGGTGTGAAAGGGTGTAATTTTAATAATTAATTTTTACTATTACAATTTTCATTATTAAAATTTTAAATTTTCGTATTTGTAGAATTTCTATTATTAAATTAGAGAGTTAAATTAGACTCACAAGATCAAGTGAGAATCACCAGAGAAAATAGGTGAAAAACAAAAATAATTGTAGACTAGAGAACTATAAAGTATAGCTATATATCAATTAAAATAAAGCTAATATGGAGAATATAATTAAAAAGTGAGCATTTACAAATGATGAATGATAAATCTAATAAAGGTTATGTGAAGCAATAAAACATAGGGTGACCTATGAAAAAATTAAAGAAAATTTATTTTAATCTGAAATTAATTAAAAATTGTTAAAAGGACAATAGAAAGGTACTTATAAGTAATAAAGTTTAAATTTGTATGGTCAAAGACAAAGAATTGGCAAAAACCCGAAAAAGGAATATCCCGAACATAAACTTAGAAATGACTAAAGAAAAATAGGTAAATAAGTCACTAAAATTTGATTTATTTTTAACTTATAATATGGTTCATAACTGATCGAATCCCCAGTTTATTTTTGGTAAATTACGCCACTGTTAACAATGTTTATTTATGTCGCATTTTGTCTAAATAGATTTTGATTTATGTCGTCCACTTTGAGTGCTGAATATGAAATCAATAGATCGAATTAGGCTGTTGTCATTTGCAAATTGAAATCGTGACTTGAGGCTTGAGATAAGGCGCACGAAAGGTAATTTTGGTACTGCCAATCGTGCGGTTTACAAAACCAGAAACTAAAATCAAAAGAAACGACCTATAACCAGATTCTCAACAAGTTCAATGAACTGACAATAATAGTTTATTGTATTTTCAAACAGAGCGCCTATTGTATAACAGTTTGTTACAGTTATACATTTATCGTTCGCCTGCCGATGGGCAGCACTGTTTCGATAAAGTTATCGAAAACATTGCGCAGGACACGCAACTTGCAAGAGCAACTTGCATAACAGTGCCAGAGCGTAGCGAAGAGAGAGAGAGAGAGAGAGAGAGAGTTTAACAGAATTGAGAGCACAAACTGTTGGAGAATTGAGAGTTTAATTTATCCCAGCAGTCCCATTATAATGCTCGCATGTTTGGGACGATGACTAACTAATATTTGCCATATCTACGGCATGGCGCTTGCCATGCGTTCCGCGTGCTCCAAGTCCGTAATATGCATGAGTTGGCTTCAAAAAGCGTGCCGGCGCGCGGCTTGGGACACAGAATTCACAATTTCTAAAATCTTAAAAAAAAAATACAAAAATTGATTCGCTTGAGACCTTTAAACTGGTTAAGGGATAAAATTGTTTGAGCATTGCAATCGAACACATAATTAGCCTTTTTTTTTTAGTAAGATAGTTTAACACACACACACACACACACACACACACACGCACAACCACATGTGTGCGGCAGTTGCATTGGCGCACTTGAGCGCCAAGCACATTACACATACGCCCAGTTGGCTTTAGAAGAGCCTTAAAAAACTAGACATTAACTAGAGCTTACTATTAGATAAAGGCGCTGGCTTAGGGGGGGACGGGGTTAATGGCATTCAGTGGCAATTTACACGCTTTTTTTGCAAGTAATTTAATTTCAACTATGCGCCATTTGTGGGCGTGGCAAACTAAAATTGTCACCTCAGATGTCTAATGTTAATGTTGCGCATAGCAAAATGTTGGCTAAGTGGACAGTCGGGCTATAGGTGTGTGTGTGTGTGTGTGTGTGTGTGAGGGGTGGGGAAGAGCTACAAATGGTGGCCAAGTAGTGTATGTGTGTGTATATATATTTTATAAGTGTCATTAACAGAGCAAAGCGACCGCAAAAAAAAAAAGCGCAAAAGCATCTCCAACTAAATAATACACATACATATGCATATATAACTCACAGTCTAACTGTCAATGTGTGTGACAGCATATAAACAAACTAACAACATGGCTAAGAAAACAACAACAACGACAACAACAAAAATAGTTGGCAAAAAATAAAAATGTCATATAAAATAAGGCAAAAAAATATAAAAATATATACAAAAAAAACACAAAAACTTGACAGCTGTGTATGGTAGGGGGGACTGGGGGTGTAGCACAGGGTGACTAACGTCGGCAGGGGGTTTGGGGGTGTAGTACAGGGTGGCTTACATCAAGCAGGACATGTCGCATGCAGTAGCTAAAGAGATGTTACAGATTGCAAGGCATTTAGTTATGCAAAAGTGTTCGTCCTTTTTTTGTCCTATGCCCCTAACCAAAATGTTGCTTAAATAGGACACACACACACACACACACACACACACACACACACACACACACACACACACCCGCATTGTGCTGACATTTATGACCGTGATAAGACATATTTATTTAAATTATCAACATCAAGAAATGATGTGACAGAAGGCATAACAAATTGCATTTCAAATTGTTAAAAACATTTTGCAGCTTTTTTTTATAATATTTTATAATTTATCAATATTTTACATTAAATACAAACAGTCAGTTATTGATTATAATGTGAACGGAAATTTAAATTTTAAAATAAGTACACATAAAATAGAAAACAATTTATACAACATTTTTAGTCAAAAATATTTTCAAATATAATATATTCCATACAAAATATATGAAATATAAGACAATAGATTTTTAAGGCTATATAATGAGCTATAATAGCTTATTAAAAACTGTAATAAAATGAGAGAAACTTAAGTTAAAAAGCTTTAACAAATGCGTAAACTTAAAAAATTCTTAAATACTTTTTTGAAAAGTCTTTCTTGCTAATCAAATATATACGATTTTTTTTGCTGTCCCAAGTTGTTTAACATCTTTTTACTATGCCAAAAAATTTAGTTAATTTTCAGCTAATACATATACTTATATGAATATATATTTAATTTCTATTTGAAATTCCTATTTATTTTTTTTAATGCGCCTACGCGCTACGCTCATAAAAAAAATAAAACGTTGCAGGGCGTCCCATTCTATAATATTATTATTATTATTTGAAACACTTTTATTTTTTTGAATTAAACAGGGCGGGGAAACAGCATAAATAATACACAAATGAAATGCAAATTAATGTGCAAATCGTTTTCTCGTTTATGGGAAACAATATAAATAGCCAAATGGCAACGTTTGATGATCGATCGAAGAGGGCTCTCAACCTGGCATTCTAATAAATGATTCTACATTTATTCGAATAAGAAACTGTTTTACTTTCCATCATAAAAAATAAACATATTTCAGAACCAAACAAAAGCCCAAAAATGAGCATAAAACTGTCATAAGCGTAATGATTTAGCAGGGGTGGCTAGAAAACCAGACCAAAAGCATTTTAATAGCCTACTATCATTTAAATATCATAAAAAAAACAACAATAACAAAAAAAAAGAGTAATCAAAAATTCAAAAAAATTAAACGAAAACGTTGCTCAATGCATAATTATCTATAACAAAAAAAAAAATCGCCGCTGATTGTTTATTGAATTCAATTTTTTATTATTGTTATAATTTTTGGTAGCTGCCGCTAAAAACACAAAAATTAATTAACATTACGTCCCCTGAATGTTCTAAAAATCATTCCAAATCGTTGACAATATCTTTTTTGACGAATGTTTTTGAAATCATACCATAACAATAATTGTTCGTGTCTCATATATCAACAATCAATCGATTAATTGTCTTTTTTTTTATTATTGAATATCGAACTACCTGTCAACCGTTTCAAGCTACCTTAAACAATTTGTATACCCTTGCTGTGGGTATGATCATTTTGTCATAAAAATAAAGCATTAAAGAATACCTCTCTGGCTTTAGGAAAAATTCATATTCTTGACTAAAGCTGAGCCTGTGTAAATGTGTAAAAATCTTTATTGTTTTTCAAGATATCCTAACTTAATACATCAAATCACCAATATAATTAAATACTTCACAATTTGACAATATTTTAAAAAAATTGGATTACTATATCATATAGCTACCATGGAAACAAACGATATAAAATTGCGTTTTTATTTTGTTAGAGTATATACATAAAATTAAAAAAGAATTATATCTTTGACACCCTCTAAAAATAGCTAATCTCTCTTGTTATTATTTCTTATTACCAACAATTCAAAAAAAAATATATATATATATATTTATATATATATGAAAAAACACGCGATTTGTTTATTTTCTTTGTTTTGCTGTTGTTGCTTTAACATTGAAAATGTTTTGTTGTTTTTTTGTTGTGATTTTTTGAGTTTTTTGTTTCGTTATTATTATTTTAAATTTTATTATTATTTTTTGTTTTTTTTTTCGAATTGTTTTGATTAGCTGCTGTTGCAGCTCATTCAACTTTCGATTTGATATACTTGTATATAATATGATATATATGATATAGTATGACAATCATTTGTATTTATTGAACACCTGTAAATAGCCATTGCTGAACTTTGATTCAGTGAACTGTCGACTTTTGGATTTACTTTCGACGCAATTGAAATACCATGGAACAGGATTCATTTTGGATGAGCTAATCATATATGTGAACTTAAAATATTGAATAGTCATTGCCATTGTATACAAGTATATTCATTTTCAATATTTTCAACAATTAACAATTTGTTTTGTATTGCTGTCGTATCGATGACAGGCTACTGTCTGCGTTCATCATGAAAGAAACCCAATATGACACTTAAATATACATTAATTCATAACCAAAAGAATTGATTGTCAGAATTGAAATAGTATACTTTGAACTGAATCATTAGCAGATGAATAGAATTCAAAAGAAGCAGAGACAAAAGGAGAATGTATTGGGAATTGTTTTTGATCAATTTTAGTGGAGTTGATTTAGAGAGGAATTAAAAAAATATTAATATAGTTCTTTGATTTATTTTATACTTTTTAAATCAGCGATTAACGATAGTACACTGAGGAAAAAAATATTAATATCTATATATATAAAATATTCCAAAATAAAGTAGAAACGAACTTCCTTTATTATATTTTGCTCTTAATTAATCGTTGTTAAAAGAAAACTCTGATTGTATTTATACTCTGAAAATATAAAAAAATGTTTCATATTAAGAATATAAACTATGCAAAGTGCTGCATACTTTGAGGCCCTGTTTGTTGCACACCTGTGCGCCTATAATTCCCAAACGGTTGTAGCAGGCAGCATATAGGGCGTAAAAGTTTTTCTTCTAAAATTATTTTTTTTTTTTTTTTATTATTGTCAAGTTGCAGCTTTTATAGTAGACTATAACATGACATTATTACTTAACATATAAGAAAAACCACGCTTCATGGGAAGCTTAATAAAAAATTATTAATATAATTATATAATAATATAAGGATTTTGTGTTCTAAAATCAAATCAGTAAAAATAATAATTTTTAATAAGCAATATTCTCACATTAGGCACAAATATAAAGGTTAAAAATTTAATTATAATATTTTAAAATAAAGCTCCAATTATGACCAAGACGATCCAAATAATAGAATGATGGTCGAAATAAATTCATAAATGGAATATGACCAAAGTTAAAGGACTTAAGAAAAGCTTCCATACCAGACTATTATCAACAGATGCTCATTATTTCAATTCTTTTAGAATGGTAATTTTGCTCAGTGTACAGAGAGCCTAAAAACAACCTCAGTACTGTCAACTGATAAATGGGCATTTTCAGAGTGGCGTTACGTGACAATCGTAAGCCTAAATGTGAAAGCAAGCTTGAAAAAAGTTTAATTCTTGAAAAGTTTTTTTTTATTTCTGAGTAGCTGAATTGGACTATATTTGGTAAAAGAGATGAAAACATTCGACCTTTCCGATTAAAAGATATAAGCAAAAAACAGCCATGGCGTTACGTGACAAGAATAGAAGTCGGTTTCGACTTAAAGTTGTAAAAGCGCAAAACTCTGCGAAGTGTGCAAGCCTTTTTGTATAAAACTCTTTTTAGTATTGTAATGAATACTGTAATTTAATTTTGCAGGGTATTTCATTTAAAAATCTTTTCCTGTTTTATTTTTTTTACATGCAGATTTGATCGTCAAAAAATATCGATTAATTTTGCAGCTCTAATTCTTAACTTATCGGCAAGTTCCATTCAGCCTGCAATATATTTTTTTTCTTATTCACGCACACGTGTCTTGCGATTACTGTCAACATTAATTTGTAGGGATTCTTAAGTATTTGCTTACTGCCAATTAGCATTAATACAATCAAGAAAATAAATATAAAAAAGTGAGAGAATCAATATTGAATAAACAATTAAAAGCGTATTTGTTTAACTGAAGCTTTAATACACTGGCGCATAATTTATTTCGTTTATATTAAGAATAAAGTTATATTTTTTTTAAATACATACTAAATATATATCTATGTACTATTTAATAGAAACGATAGCAAACAAATCTTTAATAGATTTTAATTGTTATTATAGATAAGAACATCAATAAAGGTCACCGACAGAAGTTTATTAAATTGAAAATTCAAATAGTATGACTAAGAATATAATAATGTGTTACCAAAAGATTGTCAAAGTTAAAATACCCTATATTGCAATTCTTTATACTAATGATGTATGATAAGGCAAAAGGATTTGTTTTGCTTATTTTTTGTTGTTGTCAAAGATATGTGAATGAACCCACAAAATTTTAAAATCCATAATAATTGTTTAATTGTTGATTTGTGCGAATATCGCCACCAAATTGTTATTGTCTTTATAATATTGCTGGGGTTACGAAAAGACTAATGAATACAAATATAATAAACAAGTCAACAGATAAGATGCATAATGCGGTAAACAAATCTTGAACTAAGCTATGAAATTGTTAATATGCATAAATAAATAAAGCGATATATGATTGTATATATATATATATATATTTGTGCTGAATAGATCCGAGTTAATTGTAATGTTTGATTAATTTAATATAGAATAGAAATGTACAGAAAAATTTAACTTTTTCTGTTATGAATATTTGAAAGATTTTACTTGCTGAGCGAGATTATATTAAAGAATTTTTAATAAGTTTATTTAAATACATTTTTTTTGGACAAACTAACTCTACACTTTGAAACTGGTTTTAGTTGCAAGCTTTTAGCCGAAACACAAACCCAACCAGTATGAAAAAGCTCCCATAAAACGCAGCTTTCTAGAGTTGAAGCTCTGCAAATGTCAACAGATGGCGCCACATAACAATTTAAAAGTGCAAAATATTCTTCTTCTTTTTTTTAAGAATTTAGATTTATTTATTTAGATTTTATTTAGATTTGTTTGGGCATATTATCTGTATACTTGACAAATGTTATATCGATTATAATATTAATACCTATTTGCTTAATTAAATTTTAAATCTTGCTGTAAATTCCTCAATTGACACTAATTTCTTGTATTAAATGATTTTTAAAATTCTATTTACCAATTTATCAGTTTTTAGTAAGCAAGATATCCAAGCTAAAATATGCATTCCATTGCCATTTGTCAGGACATTCGATAGCAGGTAAAGGACAACGTTGACAGGCTACGCCCAGCTCAAAGCGAAACTTTGTATCCCTATGTCCTTGTGACTGGTGTTTACTTAGACCTGCCTCCTTTTTTTTTTTGTTTGAATTATGCGCCTGCCAAACAAACCCTCCTCTGAAGCTTCACTGTACTTCCGCACCGTCTGCTCAAGTAAGTATCAAGGCTTGTCTGGAATTGTCTAGTTGGATTTTAGGTTTTTTTTTTGGAGTTCTGCTCTGGTCTGTTTATTTAAACTTTGATTTACATAAATTGGCATAGATTTTGCATTTGTGGAAAATGATTATGACGGCGCTGATTTGTAGCTCTTTGTGCACTAATTTATGGATAAATAAAGTGGCATTGTCACAAAAATAAAATTAAATGAAAATCTGGTTGGAGATGAAATTGACAATGGACTGTGGTAATTCCCACAATTGACTAGGAATGAAGCTACTAGATATTCCAAAACAGTAAAGACAACTAAAAAAAAAAAAGGTTACTTGACGCAACTTTAAGATATCCTAAACATACAATTTAAGGACGATAATATGGCTACCGATCTTATGGGACCCCATATGGGTACCCCTAACATGGCATCCCTCCTATAGATTAATTTTTCATTTAAATTAAAGATACGAGGCCCCATAATATAAGTACCCATATGGGGTCCCATGAGAGGGGTACCCGTAAGGGGCCCTATATCTTTAATTCTAAATTCTATATATTCTATATTATTCTATAGGTAAAACCATCAACAAAACGACATGCCGCATGAAATTTTGTTTCAGTCTAATATTTGTTGATTTGTTTGTCTAAAAATTTAAATACAGTCTTTTAATTAATTTTTAAAAAGTATATTAAGAAAAGACAATTGACAATTCTTTGTTCTGATCGAGCTGGAAACCTAACAAAAAGTGTTAACTTTAAAAAAAAAACTGTTTTTTTTTCAAATTCGACTCTTTATATTACATTGTCTTTGAATAACCATGAAGGATATTGACAGTGCTAATGACAGCTCCGGCTCGCTGGGCTGCTTTCTAGTTACCTCCTGTGTCATCCTGGCTGCTTCCTGGTTACCTCCTGTGTCATCCTGGCTGTTTGTCCTGTCTGCATTTTTATGGCACGCCCATCAAAAATTTGTTTATTTTGAGGTGTTGTTGCGGCTTCTATTGCTGCTGTTGCTGCTGTTGCTGTTGCTGCTGTTGCTGTTGCTGCTGTTGACAGATTTTGTTTGTGTTTTTGAGTGGACTTTGGTCAAGTAGCAGGCGGCTACTCTCTGCCTGACAGGCAACCTCATTGCAAATGCCTGGCGAAATTGCACGCACCAAAGGATAATCAGTCTGTTGCAGTTGCTGTCATAGTCCTGGCTTAATGCAAATGTGTTTGTGCTTCTAATTTTAGCGGCACTCACAAAGAACAACAACAAGAAGAGTATACCAGACCCTGTATAGAGTACAAAACTCGCAAAACAACCCTTTAGTTCGGCATAGTAGTAAAGGGTAACTGAGAGATTTGTTTTCTTTGCGCATTTTCAGGAATTATACAATACTTAAGCGGGATCAGGAAATATATAAAAATGTTTGTTAAACTATTTGTTAATTTTCTACGTCAATGCTGCCCCATGTCCTTCCATCACAGTCCCTGTCCTTTAATAGGACACCAGAAAATTGCAACATAGACAGAGAAATCTTCACTTCACTTAAATATATATTACAAAATAGCCAAGGTTGGGGCCAAAGTCAAAGGACTCTGCGATAATAGCAAAGTCCTGCGCACTATTGAGTACATTTGCTCAATTTCGTGGTGGATTGCATAATTGAGGCTGCAGGCAAAAGCTTTAAGCTTAAAGAGAAAAAAATGTTGGCCAATTGTATAGAGTTAAGAGCATTTTGGTAGCATATTGGCAACATTGTTGTAGGCTCACACAGTTAGCAGCTTTTCAGCTTTATTTGTTAATTAAACAAACACTTTTCTTACAGCTTGGAAGGAGGTCAAGGATCTGAAGATCACACAAATTGAGCCTTAAATGTATATGGAAAGTTTAGGTATTAAATACGGCAAACAGACATATAGAAAAACTCAATTCAGATTTCAATTTTATGGCCACAAATTCTTTTCCAAAGTTCAAAGTTGAACTTTGCAAAAACAAACTCAAACTTTTACTTGAAAGTTTATTTTAAAAATTTGCTATAAAAACAATAAATAAAAGCCAGTTAACTGTTTAATTTCAATAATGAATAATTTATTAGCATTAATGTTATATACCTATAAGTATTATATATATATATATAACATATATATTATATCTTAAGTATTATATCTTACATACGATATAATAAGATTTCTTATAGTTTCTCTGACTTTTGTTACTATTTAACTTCTTTCGGATTTTTGTATTCAAATAGACATAATTGTTTTTATTTTGTTAACAACGAATATTAATTTATTAAATAAAATTAAAACACATTTATTTTTATTTTATTTTATTTACAATTAAACAATTACTGAACTTCTGCATTGCTTAAGGGCAAACAATTAATCTTGACTTGAAATAAAAATATGCAATAATATATTTTGAATTTTATTTCCAGATAATAATTAAATATATTTTATAATATTATAACAATGACAGTATTAAGTGTGAGTTAAATCTTTGGGAAAAACTGAAAAGTAAATATTGTTTTTGTTAAATTAAATTAAGCAATCGTATTTAGAACATACTATTCTATGACTTAAATAAAAATTAGTTTGAATCTGCTGTTGCTAATAGTTCAATTAAATTACCAGAATATTTATCTGAAAGCTATTGATAATTTTTCCTATTTCAAACACAATTAGTTTTCTGTTATTCAAATTATTATACCATTTTATCCATATTCAGATCGGCGACATTTTCTATCTAATTTATTAACTGCAAGAATTGTATATTCACTTTTGTGATTTTTTTTAATTTAATTGATTAAATTTTTAAAACATTTTTATTTATATATTTAAGATTGTTAAATAATTTCAATGAAAGGTGCGTTTTCATACTATAATATTCCTGGCAGAGCCCTAACGTTATAACTTTAAACATTTTATGTTTTAACTCGCTCTCAACTCAATAATTTAAGCCACATTCTGGACCATAATCAGATATTAACAAAATAAATAAAAACTCTTTCAAATTGTGCCTCAATTGTGTCTGAAAACTGCACAAAATATTAAATGTTGCTCTGGTTGTTATAGCAATTGTTGTTGGCGTTGCTATGTTGCTGCTGTTGTTTATTTAAAGCAAATTGAAAATAAATTAATATACTTATGTAACCGAAACGAACATAAAATAAATAAATGCACAGCGCAAAGTGTGGCAATTATTTTTGTTTAGTTTTTAGTTGTTGCAACTTAAAACAAATACAAATACAGCAGCAGCAACATCAGCGGCAATAGTTGTTGCTGTTGCAGTTGTTCACGCATACACTGAAGAAAATATAGCCTTTGTCTGTTAAGTATGCTTTTCTCCATACGGATTTATTATTCTTTATTTTTAAAATTAAAAAAAAAAAAAATAAATAAAAAAATCTAAATTTTTATATGCAATTAAATACGATTTCATATAAATTCAAGATTATTCGTCTCATTGTAAACCTTTTCGTTAATTTCTAATTAACATTATGTATAAAATTCCCCTATATAGAGTTGCATTGTTGCACCTGAAATAGTTTCCCAATAATATTGCTATAATTCTGATTTAATATTCATATTTTTATTTTATTATTTTCGAACTCGCCGCCATTTTGTTGGGGGGAAACAAATCCTTTATTTCTGTGGTAGATAGCTATGAATAAAAGCAAAAGTTTTTCTATTTTGAAATAAAAAAAATTTATTATTCACTTTGAATTTTTACCGAATTTACAAATTAAATTAGTTTTGTCATAAATTTGTTATTTAAACCAAGCAAATAATAGAAGCGATTGGACGCATTGAATGCATTGAATGCAATTGGCCAAATGTCAACAAATGATATAAAAAATATTTGACAGCTTCTACAAAAAAGTATAATAATAACAACAACAACAATTTTATTGCATTTGCATATTTCAAATAATATTTTTGTTTCATTTTTGCTGCAACACTTTGAAAATTGTCCCCAAAAGCAGGCAACAATTTTTCAAACACACTTTTTAGTTAAAGTTCGTTTTTCGTGTAGAATTTGAACATAATTATCTTCGATTAAATTGATTATAAACTTGTTAAGAGTATGTATAAAACCACAAATGTCAAAACTTTTATAATCTAAAAAGTTTTGTGACTGTGTGAACAATAGAGTTTTAGTTTTTATATTTTTAATTGAAGCTAAGCATGTTTGTTATTTGAATTTTTGGTATGCATATTATCAAATTTTTTGTTTATTTTTGCTTTTTACTCTGAAATGAAGGTGTAGGTTAAATCTTTAGACTTGATTCGTATTTTACTTTCACATTAATTCTTTGGAGAGGCCCAAACATGACCTCTCTTTGTTGACCTGCATTTTCTGAAAATTGTATTTATTTTAAGTATTTTTATATAGTTTAATCTTAATATATTAATCGATTAGGTGTGACTTGTAAATTTAATGAAGTCACCTGCCCTGGTTTAGTTCTGGACAAATATACTTATATAAAAAATAAAATTTTATTTTATTTATTTTATATTTTTTCGTTTAATTATAGTAAGCTTTCCAATATTTAATAACGAATTTATTTAAGCTGTCCTAATAATATGACAAAATGCAATTTTAATTATAAAATAAAAATAAAAAAATTATTTATTTAGATAAATCAGGAAGATAAATAGATTAAGCGTCATTTTTAATTATTGTAAATTAAGATACTTGCCCTGTTTAAGTCTAAGGACTAAAAATAAATAAATATTAAAAACAAATTTAAAAAAAAAGAATTCAACAGAAATATTTTGTGGTATACTTTTAGGATAATGTTTAACATAAATAATTAAATCATGATCAAAAGTATTCTAATTGATTAAAAAAAGCCTTTCAGAACTGATCTTATAGCTTTTTGGATCTGAGAAACATTTGGAATATTTTAAAATGCAGTGTATCAAACATTATAAACCCATAGACACTTTTAAGTCCTTAAAAATTGAATTACAGATTAGTCCATGAGTCTTAAGATAAACAAGCCTTAATTCGTCATATTGAAAATATACTCTTCTATTATTAAATACCACATTATTGAATGTTTGCCCTTGAATTCACGTAGATATTTATTATCACAATAATGTAATAATACGTATTACATAGCTGTGTATGCTTAAAAATAACAACAACAAAAAATGCCTGAGACGCATTTAAGTATTACGTATACGCGATGCTGGTCAAGACAGGCTGACAGCCAAAAGGGGAAAAAGCCGTGTCAACAACAGTAATAGCAACAATTGCTGCGCAACAACTTTGTTGCTGACGTATATGCTGTACAACAACAAGGCAAAACAATAGATAATGATGACACGTCCACAACAACAATAATAACAACAATAAAATAACAAAATAAACAACATTCGAAGCTACTCGATGTCAGTTGTCAGCAGCAAGAATAAAGTCGATGATGCTGTTCACTCTCTCTCTCTCTCTTTCTATATATCTATCTCTATCTCTTTCGCTGTATCTCAGTGCGTATATTTGTCTTAACATGCTGGGAATTGAACAAAAAATAAACAATTGTAATAACGTCATCCTTGTTAGCCTGAGAGCAGTAGGGGACAGCAAATGCGTTGACAAAAAAACTGGTACTATGGGCAATTGTGCAGCATTTTGTGGTAAAAATTAATAACCACACTTATCTATATAAATATGTTTATAGACCTAACAATAAAGATAACTTCAAAACTTTCTTCTGTCTAATATTGAATACGGTAATGAAAATAGGCGTTTTAGAAATTGGCTTAAAAAAATGCATTCCTAATATTAAAGTAGTATTATAAGTTACAATTTATAGCTGATATTTCAAGTCAAAACAACCAATAAATTTGGGAACATAGAGGGAACAAAAAATGCAGCATATTTCTGAAATTTTTCTTACAAAAAATATTACAGAGAATGCTTGATAACTTTTTGGTAAATAAGTTTTTTAAAGAGTTTCCTAACAAAATTACATTATCAGTTATAGATAAATATTGCTAATGGTCGTCTTAAGGTATTCGAGGGGCAAAAAGTCCGATATTTTGGCATAAATACAATTTTTTTGATGTTCGATATTTTTTATAATTTTTTAATTTTCTAAATGTTAATACTCAAGATAAAAGAAAAAGTATTTTTTTTTAAATTTTTAGGGACCAGCATTAATTTTTGAGGCTCGACTAAAGTCAGCTTATTCAGAGTTGTTTTGAATATTTTCACAATCGGGGCGACGCTACTTTAGTAACATTTTTTAATAAATTTTTTAATACCACTCAAGGCCCCCCGAAGGCCCAGTGTGTCATACCCTTAAGACGGTCCTGGCGCAAGCATGCTGCGAAGACACAAACAATTCAAGTTCAAAAAATTACGGCAGCCAAAGGGAAATTTGTAGGACCACCGAGTATTTATTTATTTATTTTTTATTTTTTTTTTTGAGATTGACGTCGCTATGCGTCATTCCAATTGTGACCTTGATTATATAATGTTGCAATGTGTGGTAACAAATGTTATCATAACAGCTTTGGTTACATCTTTTGATACTACACAAGTTGCCGCGAACAGGCGACAAAAGTTTCGTGAACAATTTCTTTTTGTATTTATATGATTTGGCATAATTTAGGGAATAACATAATAATTATATTTAATTAATTATATTTAATGAACTATGGGAAAATTTTTAAATTAAGCCTAGTCCAGTAGAAAAACCTGTATTAAGAAGGTATTCCATATTTAAGATTGACAATCTTTAAGTACTCTAAAGAAATCATAATCGAATTAAATACTAATTGACTTTGTCAGCACTGATATTGAGAATTAGGCAGATTAAATGATAAATAAATTACAGATAGAAATAAATATAGCGTTCCAAATACCAAAGGAATTTTTAATTTATTTATTTTTTTGGTGATTTTATCATAGAATCTCACTGTTATTTTGCAACAACTTTAATTAAACTTAACAAACAATAATAACAACTTTTAAAGAAAAAATCTAAATTAATTAATCCGAAATGTGTGCTTGATATTTTAAGTACGATTTAAGAAAGTCATTTTTATATCAAGTACAAATAGAAATTGAAAATTTAATTCGAAAAATAATTTATATTTTTAGTAAGAAAAAAATGCATGAAAAATCGCAGATATGTTGGCTATAAATGGTTATAATTTGGCTGTTTATACGGACGTTACATAATCAAGATAGCCATAAGATATAGTGGTCCGATTTTAATAAAAATATGTCAGATTGTCTACATTATAATAGCATTCGGAACTGGTGTGTTTGGTTGCGATATCTTGGAAACAAACAAATGTTTTAAGAAAGGTAAAAAACAAGTGCTTGTAACTAACTTAAATAAATAAGTATAAAAAATAATTGTTATATCGTAATTATTATTTAGGCTCAGCTTGTACGCCATAAATTATATTAGGCATAATATTAATTATTGTATCTAAAAATAATAAATAAAGAATTAAAAAAATTCGAATAAAGTTTACTGAAGAGATTTGCTTAGCAGCAGTCGAAATAGTATTATCTAGACAGCCAACAAATTTAACTTTTCATTTTCATTTTTTAAATTCAAAAATTAACATTATCACAATTTAGAAAAATATTTCTAAATTCAAAAGTTACGATCCCTGTTTTTTGCACCATTTTTTAACACCTATATTTCGTCAGTAATTGGATTATTATATTCGAGATACAATTGCATTTGTTTAATTTTTTTATATATTTTTATTATTATTATTAAATGGGGGTCGCTGTTAAATAACATAAACATCGGACTACAGACAACAATGATGAATCCATGGAGAATTAAACTTTCGCTCTAATTATCGAACTAATCTTTCCAAAGTTCAAACAAGTTTCTGGTTCGTATTCCCAATTTCCCAAATAAGAGTTCGAATTCAGCACTCCAGTTAGTCATCCACAACTTCCAAATTCATCATTATGTCCCACGTCGACATTGAAATTAAATTATATAGGATTCGCTTTCCCAACATCAATCCATATAAACATTCATATTTTTTAAAATAATGTCCGGCAGAGCTAACTAATAAAAACAAATTAATAATAATAACAATTTGTGGTTTTTTTTTTCAATATGCATATGACATTTAATTTACTTTTTTTCTCAGTTGATTAATTTGTCGCTATACAAATTTTGGTAGTTTAATTTAATTAATTTTAAATTCTATTCGAGCTATACAACATGTACATAAATCTGTATAATAGAACAGATATTGATACTGTCTTAAGTATATATATAAATATGTATACATTATTTAAGCAATTTGTTTTGGGCGCAAAAAAAAAAAAAAATACAGATTTTTGTATAAATTTAATGTATGTATATTTGGTGTACATATATATATATTTATATAGTATTTTGTATTGATTGGATTTGATTTGTGTTTTGAGTATATATATAATAACGAAATTGAATCGTTATTCGAATAATTTCTTTGCTTCTTAATTATACAATTTTTTCTTCATCTTTTTTCTTAATTTTTTTTTAAGTATTTGCGTCCGAGGGCGGCATTTACAGTTCTTCAAACTTGTTGCTAATCATTTTTGTTTTTTTTGAGTATGAATGGTTTACTAGGTTTGTGCTGGGCAGTGTGTTCATGTGTGTGTGTGTGTGTGTGTGTGTGTGCAGGTGTGTGTGTGTAGTATATGTAGTTGGTGTTATTTATGTATCTATATACATATATACAAAGCGTGACACTGGTTTAAATATATTACTAGAGTTTTAGATTGTTTGGGGAGGAATTTTCCGACTAGTTTCACAGTTTGTTTAAAGCTGGCTGAAACTGTTCATCGGCTTGAACAGCTGCTGCAGTTTCAGTTGCACCTCCAGTTCCAGCTCCCGCTTCCGCTTCCGCTCCAGTTTCAGCTCCAACTCCAACTGCATATCCATATACATTTATTATTTTAATGGCGCGCCTGCGCGTCGTTGGTTTTATAATTTCAGGACGCACATTGTGTTGCATGTTGCCTTGGGCAAGAGCTTGAGTTTCTTCGGCAAAGAATGGATGATTGAGTGCTTCTTCGGCGGTAATCCGATTATGTGGATTAATCTCAAGCAGGCGATAAAGCAAATCATAAGCACTCTCTGGAAAGCATTCATACTGATCCAACGGCTCCGTCACATAGTCGCTCTCCTCGCACAGACAATTGAAATAATATTGATCACAATTCCGGCAAACTTCACATTTGCCATCGGGCGATTCGTGCTTCTTAACCATTTGCGGATCACTGAATATTTGGCGATTGCGAAAACGCAGGCATAATTTACGCAAATCCAAGGGCTTGGCACGCTGACTGAGTGTCACCATGCGTTCCAGAGCCAATGCCGTCTTGCGTATGGTACGATCCCCAAAGATGGTAACAATTTCGGCCAATGCGACAAAATCATTTGGCGCCTTAAAGAACGGATACACCGAGGATAATATGGATAGGAATATAACGCCGGCTGCCCAAATATCCACAGCGGTTGTCTGATCTGCATATTTAAGCAACACCTCCGGTGGCCTATAGCCTGGTGTGCCAGCCCGCGAGGCATGCACCTCCTTCTTCATCAGACAGTTGAGGCATACTGATGGATTGGCAAAGCAATAGCATTTTGTATTATTGCCACCCGTGCGATTGGTATTATATTTGCTGCTTGTGGCTGCCCCATTCATCTCTTGCGGCTGTGGCGCCTGTTGTGACATTGCAGCTTGTTGCATTTCAACATTATCGTTTGGAGTTTGTTTGCAATTATCCGGCGTTAACTCACAGATCTTGGCTGTAGAGTGTTGTATTTCGTTGATGGGTTTCAATGGCATCTTATTCCAGCTGTTTGGTGTTGTCTCCTCAATCAAACGCATTCGCTTTACCCCATTATCTGCCGCAAGTGGCGCAACATTTGCCGCCTGCTGCTGCGGCTGCTGTTGTTGTTGTTGTTGTCCTGCCACTTCGCGTTCGCGTGGACGTTTGCTATTAATTGTTGCATTGTTGCATCTGCGTATCATCTCCTGGTTGCCACTAGCCGCCTGCTGTGAGCTTGTCAAATTAACTGCTGCTGCTGCTGCTGCTGCCGCCGCCGACGTTGCCGATATATTCACATGCTGTGCCAAACCAAAGTCCACCAGCAAAAACTGTCCCTGACGACGATTATACAAAAAGTTACTGGGCTTTACATCGCGATGTATTATGTTGAATCTGTGTACATGACGCAGTGCCACCAAGAGATTACGCATATAACGCCTTATCTCCGGCACCTCCATTTTGATATAGAAATCATGAAAGCGATCGTGTGGCATATAAGGCATCACAAATGCAGCTGAAGCCTCGCACCGCAAACAGCAGTGGATGCCGACGACGTTGTCAGTGCCGCTGCAAGTAAAGAGTGTGAGAATAGAAATTATTAGAATTATTTGATTAAAATCTTAACGGGTTAATCGATATATCTATATATATAACAACCTGACTGATTGACGACTTATGAGCAGGACAAACGTTAAAAGCTAGTAACCTGCAATTTTTACTGTAGCTTTCTAATATTATTCTAGCTTTGCACTCTGAAAAAGTTTTGTCAAAAAATTATCTCGGCAAGTTGGCGAAAAATGCATTTAAAAATTGTATGAAAATGGAGTTAACAGGTGGCGCAGTAGGCTACAATTATATTTACATTGTAGAATATGATTTCTATTTCTTATTTTATTTTTTTTGGAGCGCACGCCGTTATGATCTAGAATATTCAGGCCTGTTCGCATTCTCACTTTCGGCAAAATCTCGTGAAAACGAATTTCGCTCTACGAATTTCCCTCTAAAACTCGCGTATTTGAAGTCGCTTGAATTTTAGCAAGCGTTTTCATTTCGTTAATTAATTAAATTCTACTATTTGAAACCACTATTGACTTAAATAAAAATTATAAATAAGTTTTCAGTTGTTTTGACAATTGCGTCAACACTTTTGTAATTCAAATTGAAATTTTGGCGAAATTCGACAAATTCTCATGTTATCAAATACGCAAAGTCCCAGCGAAAATGGGAACAGAGTAGCAACAAAAGCAATTACCAAGCTTAAACTTAAAAAAAAAATATTCCGTTAGAATATTTTTCCTCCAGAGTTTTAATGCAACATTATACCGTAATATTTATTTTCAAGAAAGACATTTTTAATCAAAATTTATTAGAAATTTTTTTTTTATCAGCAAATTGGCTGAAAATTGAAGTAATAATGGTTAAGGCCACATTTTTAAGGTAAATTATCATATAGCAGTTGCAAAAAAAGAGGCGATAAAACCATTTTACTGCATCAAATAGCAAATATTCTAAAAAATATTCTTTCTGTAGGGAAAAAATATTCCCCAATAGGAATATTAATGGAATATTTTGAAAAAATGTTTTGTATTGTCTATAACTCTGTGGAATATGTCTGAAACATGTGAAAATAAAACTCAAGCAACAAATTACTGATAAGGCGCAGAGAAGGAATAATCCTTACTAAAAAATCATTTAAAAAAATGCAAGGATAACAAAAGTTAGAGCTGGATTAAGAGAACATATTTTAAATGTCTGCAGTCGCCTCAAAAATTCAATATGGATTTTGAGACACGGTATAACATCATATACTCTTATTTTTGGAAAAAAAAAAATTTAAAAAAAAATAAATTTCAATTTTTTTGTAAGAATTTTTAAATAAACAACTTAAAATAAAAATTGATTTAACAAATTATTTATTATTTTGTTTTAAAAATTTAAAATATATTTGAAATATTGCATTAACAATCAAAACCGATATAAATATACCAAATTTCTGCATAATTTTAAAGCTTGTCTGATTGCTTTGCATTGAATCCTTGTTGCCACAAAAAACAAACATGCATTAGATGTGAGAGCGCTTCTTCATGCCGCCCACGTCTTACGGGTCTGTCTGTCGACGTCACAGCGATGATAATTTCAACAGCGCTGCGCACGATACAATCCCAGTTCCCACTCATAATTATCAACGCTGTGACGCAATTGGAATTTGCGCAAATTGAATGGATAGAGAAAGAAGATATACATATATGTATGTACATAAAGAAGAGGGCGAGCGACAGAGAAGGGTAGCCCAATGACCCGGCGGCCGGCCGGCCGGTCGCTTGACTAATGTTATGTATTATAGCTCCCACAGCCCACCAACCGCCCACTTTTGTAGCCCACGCACAAAGCGTCATTCTCTCTGTCGCCTGTTACTGTCTCTCTCGCTCTCTTTCTTTCTCTCTGTCAAATTGTTGCAATTGCAAGTGTAGAGCTATATTTAAATTGTAATGACGATTGAACCTTGTTGGAAGCTAGAAAAGTTACATGCAAATACAATGTGTGTGTGTGTGTGTGTGTGCAACTTATCTAATCTCAGCCAAGCTAGAGCAAGATTATCGATTGTTATGTAATCGATAAATATTGATTGTCAGGACATATCAAATTCAACAATTTTGTATGCACACACTGCAAGAGTTTTAAAAATATATCCAGACATTTGTATGTGTTTACGTTTGCGCACACATATTCAAATACATATGCGATATGCGCATACATATGTAATAATTGTTTTGTAAACAAACGTTACACGAACAAACCAAATGCAAAACAGAGCGACTAACCAAAAGAGAGAGTGAGAGAGCGAACGAGAGCGAGAATAATGCAACGGGCACGTGAATGGTGTGTGAAAGTGCAATAAACGTTAAGGCAATGGCAATGGCAACTGAAATAAATTGCAATGACGTATTTACGTAGGCACGTAGAATGGATGAAACTTTTACGGCTAGGCCAGGCCGTCGACTGACGTCGTTTGTGACGCTGTTAACGGGAAAATGTTTCACACGAGAGTTGTGATTTTTGAATTTTTTTTTTAGTTTATGCTTGATGACAAAATTTATTCATATTTTGACGTTGAGAACTTAAGTGATGCCCTATTATTAATGAACTGTCTCAAAGAACAAGTTCAATTGATCATGCCAATGAATTTTTTAAACCAATGGACTCAGCTCCAATTGAACATACAGCCAATAATTTAAAGCACCGTTATTACTTTATTTTTAGTGTAGTTTTAGCAAATTAAGAATATCGTTTAATACATACCCCATATCGGTCATACACTGCAGCTCCTTCATAATACGATCCGGATGACTGGTGGGTATATGATGTTTGATAGCAAACTTACGCCGCATGCTGTCCGGCAGCTGGGCCTCACGTTTAAGCGTTGCCAGGAGAACGGTACTGAAGGTGCCATTACCAATGCGGCTATGCACATCGAATATATGTCCAATATCGGGTATACGCTGCAGCAGATCATTTATAGCCTCTGTAGAATAAAGTAAAATAAATATAATTATTATTTGCAGCTATATTACAATAAATATACTAAGGCAAACTGAAATATACCATGATTCCCAATTTCATTCCATATTAATTTTCAAGTGTATACTTAATACAAATATTATGATTTAAGTGCATTAAAACATACAAAACAAAAATATGTATGTGCCATAAATGAATTTACATTTATTTACCTTTTGTTAAATAGCAAAAAAAATATATATATATGTAAATAAATAAATAAATTACTGAGCCTATTCCCCCCCATCAGCTCTAAAATATACAGTTTTTTGTTAAATCTGGCAGCACTCAACATTTCGCTCTCTCTCTCGCTCTCTCGCTTGCCCACTCTCTCGCACTCTGCGTAAGTACAACAAAAAGTTGTGCACAAAAATAGATTTGAAGACAGACAGACAGGCAAACACACACACACACACATATACAGCTCATAGCAAAAATCAAAAAAGCGAAAAAAAAAAGTAAAACCGAGAGTAAAAAGGAAACAAAAATAAAAATGGTTGCCTTACCTTCGCTTTTGTTGCGCGGCTTCGTCCTATTGCACGCGCCGGCCGCATTCGGCTCAGTGGCCGGCTGTTGCGGCGATTTCTGAATCTTCATATTGTTGCTGTTGTTCTGAACTTTATGCACATTTATAATTGTTGTTGTCGATTGTTTGTGGCGCACAGCTGAATTTGCTGCAGTTGCCTGCAACGGTTGGTCGTCCTGGCGCGCACTTGGCCAGGAATGAACACCGCTGCTGGCGCTCTGCAGCACATTGACACTCATGCCTTGAAATGTGCTTGCCAACTTGGGACTGGAGTTACCGCCGCCGCCGCCACTGCTGGCTATTATTGTATTGTTTGGCTGCTGTTGCTGCTTTGGCTTGTTGCTGATTTGCCTCTGGGTTTGTAACTTTGTGGCTGCTGGTGTAGCAGCTATGACAGTGTCATAGACATACCATCCGGATCCGGTATTGATGCGCTTATCCATTGTCCAGGCGTCGTTGGTTTTAACGTGAGCAGCATCGGCTTGTGCGTTGATTGTGTACTGGTTGCGTATGGAGTTTTGGAATATTGGTGCAGTTTGTCCGGATTATTCCGGTTCACTGGTCTGCTCGCCCGCACAGTATGTTATTATTATTATTATTGTGGCGTTTCGACCTTTTTGAGACAGCGAGTCAGCAAATGGTTTGTTTTTTTTTTTTTTTGTGTTTTTGGATTCTATAAATACATGGAAATTTTGTACCAAACTTGAGAAATTAATTTGAATTTTATTAGAATATAATTTAGAATTTTGTTTTCGGCCAAACGAAATTGCTGAGCGCTGTAATCTAACTGACGCACAGGCCTCTGCTGCTTCGTTTCGCTTTTTTACAGCTAGACGATTTCGAACCGCTTACTTTTACTCGATTCCGATTCCCGATTATGTTTCCGTTTCTGTTGTTGTCGCTGTCCCTCCCGCTGCTATTCGGGTACGCGTCACGTACAAAGCGAATCACGCTGTTGTCGAACACCAGCGGGAACACTTGCCGTATAGTTTAATTAAAATGCGACCGCAATGCTTGCTTACCCTCCAAAGTGTTATTTGTCTTTGAATTATTGTTTGCTTAATGTGCCAATACAATCATTTGCATGGTCCACTTTATCGGTCACGATAACTGCGGTAAGCAGCTGACTGCAGTGTTGCAATTGCTGCTCTAAGCGATTGGTCATTGCACCGTCTATCGATAGTTTCAATGAAATGCGCGAAAATTTAATTTATCATTTGAAATAGTTTCGATTATTTATGCATAAACAAATTGCGAAATACAGAAATTAACTGGCACTAACCTAGCACTAAAATGCAAAGTGACATTGAATTATTCGAATACATGGTATACAAAAAAGGAAAAATAATAATTTTCACAAATAACTTACTAAAACATAAAAATACAATTAGGATTAGCATAAATAAAGCATAAATATATAGTTTAAAAGAGAAAAAAAAAAACGCCAGCGTAATCATTAAACGGTGCAATATTAACCAGAATATTAACGCATATTACGCGAGCGTTCGGAATCGTCACCCAAAAGCGGTACGCCCACTGTATATGTGGAATTTGTGGCATTCACTGAACGATTGGGATCATCGCAGCTTGTACATGGTCCAAATATACGCAACATACGTGCCGCCAACGACTGTTTCCGTCGCCCCACCTGAGGATTAACCGTATACTGTCTCATGTTAAAGGATTGACTGTGCAGGCTGCTGTTGGTATCAGCCACCAGCTCAATGACCCGATTGCAATGCCTGTCATAGTATATGATGCCCTCACGTGGATACCAATTTCGAATGGATCCCAAATTCATTGTCTGGCCACGAAATCGTGAAAGCTCATGTCCCTCAATCTCGATGGCGGAATCATTGCTACTCGGTTGACTGCTGCCCGAATTGTTGGTGGCAATGCGATTAGAACTGTTCGGTTGCAAGTTGTTGCCAGTTCCATTTCCAGCTGTAAATATATTCAATGTATATACATTTTTAAAAATATATAGAGATGGTTTTAAACACATTAATACCATTGCCATTGGGATCCACTTCGACGCTATCGTTGCTAAAGTTCAATGAAATTGGCTTTATGTTATTGTTTTTCATGATGGCCTTGTTGGGATTCAATTGGCGAACCGCAGGCGGCACGCTGAGCAATGGTATTTCAATGGAACCAGCGCTGCTGTCATAGGTAATATCATTGAGATTTGCGTTTGGATGCGGTGTGGCGTTGGCAGCAATAGCAGGCATGTCCGATAGGTCGGATAGATGCAGCAGATCTGTTTGTGTGGCCTTTGCCACTGTCTCTGGGTTAAAGGGTGGTGAATGCATCGGGGGGCGCAAAGGATGACCCAGACTCAGAATGTCGGATTGAGCACCAGTTTGAGCTGCAGCTGCAGCACGCTTGAGCTCATCCTTACAGTTAGTCAGCTCTGTGCGTACAGTTTCAAAATTACGCTTTAGTAGAATATTATCGTCCATCTTTTTGTATAGCTGCGCTTCCAAATATTCATTGTAGTATTGCAGACGCTTCGTTTCGTTGCTTAAACGTTCGTAGCTTTCGTCTCGCCCGTGTGTGTCCGTCCCGCTGCTATTGACCAGCGATAGGGAGTCATCCAACTTGCGGTGCTCCTCGGCGTCGCCACGTGGCGTCAAGCTTTCTGGCATGGATCGATGGCGATGAAATGAGGCATTGCGACGCTGCTGTTCCTGATCGTGTATGTCCGCAATATATTTGCTCACCTTGCTGGGCACATGCTTGTAGCGGCGTTTTGTGTATGCTGAGTGTATATCCTGATAGGATACAGCCTTGCTACTCCTTCCACTGCCCAGTTGGGGATTTGTACGGCTGTGATGGCCGCCGCCATTTTGATTAATAGCCTTGGCCATATCTGAAAAATTTCACTCGTTTTATAAAAACGATACGTTCTGTGCTCTTATTTGATGCTTACCGCGATGTTTGGCTTCCTCGTGTTCATGCTCCAGACCCACAGGATCGCTGGCGCAGGTCTTTTCCGAGCAATCGCTGTTCAAAAATGGCGACGCATTGCTCTCAAAGTTATCGGGATCATCGTGATTCAAACATACGCTAAATTGGCGCTGAAAGCTACGGTTACTGCTAGCCACAGTGCCGTTAAGCTTATCGAAGAGCTCATCGGTGGGAAAACTTTCATCCTGCAGGCTCATTTTTAATTACGCCCACCTTGAATGGTTATTTAGAATTTTTGGGCTACTGGCCACAAATCACAGATACATGAAAAAATATAATTGGAATAGCTCCGTTATATTCAAGTGCTGCCTAGTTGTGGTCCGATCGATAAATGCTGATCGGCGAGGTATTTTTTAGTGCATTTAGTGAATTTGGCACATCGATATTTTTAAGACATTTAATCTCATTATTATACTTAATTCTCTATTGGCCACAAAATCAATGCACATTTAAAATTAATAAAATTAAATAAATTTAAAAATATCTTAAAAGCTATCGATATTTGTGACCACGCGGTAAAATCACATATAAATATTGCAACCCAAAAAAATATTTATATCGATATTTAAAATTCAGCAACCCTCCCTTAAAGCCGGCGTCATTGTTGCTAGAAGTTTCTGCTGTTTAGTTGCGCGTTTAGACCAGGAACAAAATTTTAAGAACGAAACGATGTCGCTGGAGCAGGTGAGTTTAAAGTGCTTTAAATTCAAGAACATACACGATTCTCTCACACGTGCTTACTTATAAGCTAAAAATCGATGTTGCCGAGTGCGTTGCGTTGCTGGAGCAGGCCAAAAGCGCGCGTGTTAAAGGTGCGCTAACCCAGGCCAAAGCGGAGGCAGAGCGAGAAATAATCAATCTGGAGATTAAAGAACGTCTGGCTGCTGAACGTAAAGCAGCTGGCACTGCTGGTGTAGATGCCAAAAGGTTAGTAGCATGCAGCCATAGACACTTGCAATTTAATGTACCTACAAATTACGCCGTAGATATTTGCACGAACTGACCGACTACGGCTGGGATCAGAGCGCAAAATTTGTTAAACTATTCATAACATTGAATGGCGTACAGAATTGCGCAGAAGATGCTGTCACCGTAGACTATACGGCCAACTCTCTGCACCTCCACGTGCGCGATCTCAACGGCAAGGACTTTGGCCTGAGTGTGAACAATCTGCTTTATGGGATTGATGTGGAGAAGAGTTATCGTAAATTGAAAACTGATATGGTTGCCATATACTTGAAGAAGGCAGAGGAGGGCCAGAATTGGGATGTATTGACGGCCATACAGAAACGCTTGAAGCAAAAGCAGGACAATGAGCTGGCTAAGGATAATGAAAATCCCGAGGGTGCATTGGTTAATATGATGAAGAAAATGTACCAGAGCGGCGATTCAAAAACGAAGCAAATGATTGCCAAGGCCTGGACCGAGAGCCAGGATAAGTCACGCTTTGGACAAGAAGTTGGCGGTCTCGGCGGCCTGGCCGATTTATAAGTAGTATTTTAATTGTTTCATGAGTTTAAAGTAAATTTCAATATGTACAATATAGTATATAATTCCATATTTGTTGATCATAAGCTTTCCTGAAATGCACAAAATACATATGCATGTATTAATGAATGTAAAGATTATAAATTTATAATTTTTACTGCTTTAGCAGTTTTGGTTGTGGGTGTGTGGGAACTGCTGTCTGTGGCAAGGTTGCAGCCACAATCTCTTTTGCCACTGCTACATACCGTTGCACCAGCTGCTGCCTAGCTACACATGTAATCGGCAAATTAGTTAATACCTTTAATTATATTATGCACTGTCTCTGTCTCTGTCACAGTTTAAATGTTGCTGTTGCTATTCCCTTTACGTTGAATTGCTGCCAGTATTTATATGCATATGGCATAATCGCTTAAAGGTAAGGAGACAAGAAATAAGGAACGTTTAAAGTTTTATTAAAGCATTGATTTATTAAAACATAATTCATGAAGCTCCATCTCTACAACTTCTTGAAGTTTCCAGCAACAATGTTGCCTGGCTTTTCGCGGGTCAATTAAATATGTTACGCTTCTGTCAAGCTTCCAGCTCTGTTATGTTTCCAGCTCTGTTAGAGCAAGAAATCGATAACACGCGCAATATCGAAGTTGTGCTCGCAAAGCGGCCAACGGCTTATTTTTAAATTTGTATGTTCATAAATATCTACTTAAGATTTCATGCATATAAATCCATTAATTGGCTGTCAAAATGTACAGAAAGGCGCCTGATTATTCTTAATTAGATACATATGCCCTTGCTAATTTACCTTGACGACAACTGCGACTCATTTAGATGAAGAAACTTGCAATTATTGCAGCCAGGCAAAACCGTCTGTAATGACTCCCATTTCTATAATTAAGCAATATGTTCTTAGCGAAACGATTCATTTTGCAAGTTTGTTGGTCTGCTCATTAATTTACTATGTTGCAATTGCTAGTATTATATTCTACAATATATATCTCAATAATTGTTTCATTTGTGGCAGCTTAGTTTTAAATTGAAAACAATATTTGATTTTGTTTTTATAGTATATACTCGTATTTATTTATTAAATTCTTGTGATTAAAATCAATAATGTTGTTGTTTGCATACATATATGTATATTTTCTTTGTAATCTATTCCATTTTAAATAGTTAGTTTGCTTTAAATGATTTAATAATATAATTACCTGTATTTAAAATACATTTTATATGTTTGCATTATATCAATTTGCACAAAAAAAAGAGGATAAACAAAATATTATAATTAATTGCCAGTAAGTCAACACAGCAACAAATACACATATAATTTGATTTGTATTTGATTTTTTTTAATTTTTTATTTTTTAGTTATTTTTTTTTTGTTGTTTTTTATGTGCGTGTGTTGTAAACAATTGAATTGTCATTTTAATCAAATAATTTTAATTGTTATTGTTTCGATTGGATCTATATATGTTTCGTTTATATATTGTGAATAACCATAGTTAGGAGCTAAGGCCCTCAAAATACATATATTAATATAGAGAATACACATTTGTTTAATTGCTATAAATATGTTTCGCCTTTCGTTTGAAATAATTCATTTGGTTTACGTTACAAACTGAAAGAGACTTGTCAAAAATCAAATATATATATATAATCATAATCCCATATAAGGATGAAATATTAAGGCTGATTTTAACGTATATTTATTATTTATTATAGTAGCTAACTCAGCGTTGTAAACAAAGGATATACATAGTATGTATGTATTTTAACATATATACTATATATATTAATAAAGGTACGACGTACTAAATTTGTTAACTTTGCTATAATGAAAAAGCAAAAAAAAAAATTAAGAAAATAACAAAAAAAAAAAAAATACATTTATATATATTATATATATAAGTAAGTATATGTATATTATTAATAGGAAATTAAGCTAATGTTGGTTTTGAAATGATAACTATGAAATTTTAAGAAATTTTTTTTTTCTTTTTTTTTTTGTTTTTTTTTTTGCATAATACGGTTATGGGGTTTTTGATATAAGTTGTAAGTATTTAGTGTAGTATGTGTTTAAGTATTTAATTTAAGCAAAATACTTAAAATTCGAAAAATTTGTGACCTTTTTGTCAAGTTATGGCTCTCAGTGTGTTTTTTTTTTTTTTGTTTTGATTGAATTGGGAATTAGCATAAATGATATATGTATATAATTGCGGTATTTGCCTGATCTATGAGTAAAGCACCAAAATTCATATTATTCTCCGCTCAGATGTTTCCTAACTACTGCAATACGAATTACTTAATATGCAATAACTATCTATCATATTTTCCATCAACTTTTAAATCGTATTTTATTTTATTTTATTTTATTTTTGTGTAAAATCGAGTTTTGTTAAAAGCTTTTTCCTTTTTTTTTCACATTGATGGCTTTTGCTTGCGTATAAAAATAAATTTTCCATTTCTAAGTCTATATGCAGAATATTCAAAAAAAAATAAACAAAATACTAACACACACACACACACACACACATACACTTATGTATATATTCCAAAACACACACACACACGCACAACAATCAGTCCTAATTCGATCCTTTATCATATATATATATATGTATATATCCTGCCTATTTATTATTATTATATTATTATTTTTATATATATTTCTTTTGCTGTATACTCAGCCTATATATATACACAAAATATTTGTATATGTGTGTGTGTGTGTGTGTGTAAAAATTTCTAGAAAATTATGCGCATTCTATGTAGATTGGGTGTCAGAGGAGCGGGGATGTGTGTTGTGGATTCTTCTAAATCTTCTATCACGTTAGCAATTTCTAAAAACGTTGTATACCGAAAAAATTGCTTAGTTGTATATAGAGTACTATTAAAAAAACAAAAAAAAAAACAGTTGTGAAGAAATTTTAAAAATTGTAGTTGAAAGTCTCAATTTTGGATTGTAAATGGTTAATTCTCCTAATGCAGATTCAACGATCCCAATCACGTTTTTTTTTGGATTTCAAACCAAATGCAACACCAATGAGTATAGAAATAATCGCTAGATAAATGTAAAACATCGGGAGATATATATATAATGAATTAGGATGATTTTGGGAATGCTGTGATTAATCGTTTATCGATTATTTTAAATAAAAATTGCACAATCTGTTCGATTTAACAAGAAAGAAACGTTTTGAGTTTTTTTTTTGCAAAATCTCAAATGCCAATAATCGATTTTTTTCGATATATGCAGAAAAGTGAAATGGAATTTATCAAATATATATATATATTTAGTCAGTAAGTAGCTTTAGTTATAGGATATAATTTTGAATTAAAGTTTCGCTTTTTATTCTTTTATAAATCGATATAATTTGCGATTATCAACTCTGGTGTTGCTCTATTAAAATGTTGGATCAGCTGAATCTGGAACCTGATGAGGCAGTTCTAATTACATTTTATTGATTACACTTGTGTATATATATATATATATATATATATATATATATATATATAGTATATATATATATCGTATGTATATTTTTGAGGTCTATTGGAACGGTTACATTCTCTTTGATTTCTTTTGATTCGGTTCGGTTCGGTACATTCGGTTCGGTTCAATACAGAAGTCCCATTTAACATACACACAGTCACAGACGGACAATTCCAGCTTGGCTTTAACATTAACTTATCGGCTAGTTTCCACTTGAATCTTCAATCTTCAATCTTTGAATCTTTCATAATCGAATTTTTTTTGTTTTTTTTTTAGAAAACACTCGGAAGAAGTTTGACATTGGCCGTGGAGCTTGTTATTGTCCTGGGCCTGACTCTGGGCCGGACGCTGGGCGTCCGCGCGTGCCGTTAATAAAGCTCCGTATGATGACGCACTGGCGCCGGTATCTTGGACATGCCACGCTCTCGCCGTGGCGACACCACATTGCCCGTTGTCGTCATGTCACGCGAATTATTGCTCTCACAGGACGAGGCAGCCGAGCTGCGCTTGGAGCGCGCCTTGGCGGGCGGTGAACAGCTCTCGGAACGCTCCAGATTGCCATTGCTGTGCACCCACGCCGTGGTGAAGTCCTCATAGACGGGCGTCTTCTTGCCATTATTGCAATTGCTGTTGGGTTTTTGCTGTTGATTGCCGGCGGCATAGCGCGACAGCAATGTCTTCATCTTCTCCAGAATCTGTGCATCATTCTTGGCACTGCTCGCTGCCTCGAGCAGCTGCTGTGCCAGCGGCGAGGAGGCATGATTCTTCACTGGCGACGTGGTCAGGGAACTGGTGCAGCCGCGCACCCGGCGACCATTGCTATCGTACAGGATCTGGGAGGAGCGTGTCTTGCCATTGCGTTCAAAGGGAGCTGGTGATGTGGATGTAGCTGATACTGGCGGTGCAAAGGTATCCGTATTGATTGTGGGCCGCTTCTTGCCGGGCACAGGCGCAGCTGTGCTGCGTCCACTCCAAGTATTGGTCACATCCCGCACCAACGGCAGCTGCGATGCCTTGGCACGCGGCGGTGCTACCGGTGCCGGCCTGGTCTCACCAGCTGACCGACGCACCGAATGATAGACGGGCTTCTTGCGGTTAAATGGCAGCGAACTGGAACGTGTGCTCAGATCCTGAAGACTGCCGCCGGCACTGGCGCTGCAGGTGCTGTTATCAATGCTGCTGCGACGGCGACGCGTGGCCAGTGGAGAGCGTGGTATCTTGCTGCTTGGTGGCGCCACAGTCAATGCCTGCAGTGTCTGTTCCTGCCCGTTGGCTAGCTGATTGCCATCCGTATGCATTTCGCTTGTTACGGTTATTTCATCATCCGTTATAAAGACGCCCGACTGCTCGAACTTCTGATGATTCTCATAGGCGGCCTGATTCAGCAGCTGTGACTGCTTGGGCACCACCAGCACAGCGGGCAGAGATTGTGGTCCATCCAGTTCGCAGCTAGTATAGTCCGGCTCCTCCTCCAGCAGGCTATTATCCTTGGCTGGTTCCGGCTCTGGTTCGTCTGTCGGTGAAATTTGCGAGTCGCTGGACATTTGATCAAGACGCGCTGCAAATAAAATTAAAGTTAATATATAAATATATAAATATATTAGGAGTATTCACGTCATGTCCTAACTGCCTTGTAAACTCGTAAATCGGTAAATCAGCTGTTCGAAATTTTGTTTAACAGAAGTTTAACAGAAAGTGAGACGATTAAATGCCGCAACTATGTTAATGTTGTGTAAATGGTAGCACTGTTAATCATATGTTAAATATGGAATGTTATGGAAAATGTTAATTATTTTTTGCAAATTTTATTAAAAACAATTAAATGATATTAGAACTTGTTCCTTAAATGTCGAACTAACCAAAAGTAAAACACAAGCGTGTAAATGTTTATAATTGAATAACAGCTGTTTACATGAAAAGCTGATTTACGCGGTATAAGCATTTTTTCGCAAAAATCTTCCACCAGAATCGTAATCTTTGATGAATTCTAAGAAAATTTCACCATGAAACTATATGTTTACAATTAATTACTGGCCCCCGCTGAGAAGGATAAAGATTTCAGGTTTACAGCTCTTAAGGTATTTTAAATTTAAAAAAAAAATAACAGATTTTCCTATCATGTTGGTTTCAATTCTGATTCATCTTTATACAACAAATTTTATAAATATTTTTTATATTTTAATTAATCAAACATTTTTATTTTAATTCGACGAAATAAGCTAAAAATTGATTGCTTTAACAGTGCTGTATGCGTTAACAGTGCCGTATGCGTTAACAGTACTGTATGCGTAAACAGTACTGTATGCGTTAACAGTGCTGTGTACGTTAACAGTGCTGTATACATTAACAGTACTGTATGCGTTAACAGTGAGTACAACTGCTAAGGCGCTAGCTACTGTTTCGCAAAGTTTTCCCAAAATTTTCTTCTCAAGAAAGCTGCTCCTGACAATTACGAACAACTGAAATACAATTTTACCCAAATCGGCCCATTTATATATATTTTTTTTACCATTTTTATATTTATGCTTCTCGGCGGGGGCTACGAATGGATTTTAGACACCTAGTTATAAGGTGAGATTTTCCTAGAATTCATCGTAGATTACAATTCTGGTGGACGATTAACACGATTTTTTTAATGGACCCAACCTAAGTAGCATTTACGACAATTACGTGAATATCCTTAATAAATATAAAATAAAAATTGCTGTTGAAGTTACCATTGCTTTCAGCATCCTCCATGGAGGCCTGACTATGCAGGGACTCGCGTTTCTGTGCATTGGACTGTATGACGCCCAAACTGCGATAACCCTCATCGCTAATCTCGCTGCCATTGTCGCTAATATTCTCAAATTTGCTGCTCTGCTCCGGCTGCATGGCAGCTGCTCCAGTTGCAATAGTTGCAGTTGCAGTTGCCGCTGCAACTCCAGCTGCAGTTCCAGCTCTCACTCCCGCTGCCTCCTCGCTGAACATCGCACAGTTGTCGCCCACAACGGCGGGCAGAGATTTGGGTCCACTGCTGTAGGTTTCCAAAGAGTTTTGCTTTTTGCGCATATCAATCAAACGACGCTGGCTGGGCGACATGGAGCGCCTGGCCAGTCCAGGTGAGCCGGGCAACTGCTCAACATTGCCAGCTGCCATGGAGCCAGTGGCCAATCCATTTGCCTGATTCAGAAACTTGCGCTGTGGCGTTGGACTGCGACTGCGATGCTTAACTGCAGCTGCAGCAGAATTTGGCGACAAGCTGGCATTGGTTGTGACTGCTCCAGCAGCTGCAGGTGTGACAGCTCCAGCTCCTGATCCTGCTCCAATACTCGATCCTCCATTGGCGACTGCCGAAAAAATGCGTCTATTTGCGGGCGGTGAGCTGCAGAAAATCAAAAAATTAGTCAAAGTTTTAGAATTAAAAAACAAACTAAGCTAGTTTTTTTTTGTCTACAATAAAACCCAATTTGAATTCCAGAAACTACTCCAAGTTCAAGTTCTATTGCATTTAAATGTAAACTGAACTTTTGCTTTTTATTTTTTATTAAATTAAATACTTTATAGCTTGTTTCTACTTCAATCTTTGATCACGCAATTAAACTTTTTTTTTTAATAATTTAAAACATTTAAAATTTACATACTTATGTTTTCATATCTATTATTTCATGTGGCTTAAATAACACAAGTTTTTTCTTTTTAACTTCAAATTTATACTCAAAATATTCGTAAAATAATTATCTATAAAAAGTATTTAAACGAACTTACATATTTAAAATAAAAAAGAACAAGTAAAATTTAATAACCAAACTTAATTTTGTTATTTTCATTTGTTAAGTTGTTTTTGTTATTATTGTTTGTTAAGTTTAATTTAAATTGTAAGTAAATGATAAAATCAAAAAAAAAAAAGTGAAATTTAACAATTTTTTGTAGCTCCTTTAATTTTTAGTGCGCCTTGAAAAGATTTTTTTGAAAAATAAAAAAATGGTTTGAAAATTTGAAATCAGCGCCATTGAAAACATAAAAAAAAATGTCTATGAGAACTCAACTCCTTTTTTGCTGTAAACTAGCTTAATCTTTTTAATAAATTTTTATTTTTGACAAAAGTAAAAAATTGAAATTAATATTTATTTTTAAAGCTGAATTAATTAACTACGATTTTTTAAATAAAACTTGTAAATAAAAATTATTTTTGATTTTTAAAATAAGGCCTAAATAATAACTCTTATTTTTGATTTTTAAAATGAAAATTTAAAATAATAATTATTGTTAATTTTATTTTTATAAAATCCAAAATAAATGTTATTATTGATGTTTTATTTTTAAAATCAAAAATAAGTGTTATTATTCATGTTTTATTTTAAAAATCAAAAATTATAAATAAAATTAAATTTTAAATGTTTAAAAAACTAAATGATAATAAGTAATATATCATAATTTTTATTTTAAAAATTATAATAGTTTTCTGCTGCCTAATTTGAACACATTAAATACATAATTATTATACATAGGTATATTTAGATCTTGATAGCTGTTTATATATAAATAGATATACTATAACTGCTTTAAAAAAATCAATAACATTACATTTACAACGAAGAACTTTATAAAAACTATCATCATCATGATCATTATTATATTGTTAGCTATAGAAATGACCACACATGATCATAATCAATTGTCATAGATTAAAAAAAAAACACGTTATACACTTAAGATAACAAACAAAACAATAGCAAAACAATGACAATAAATGTTTTTATAAAAAGGTCTTAAAAAATTATAGATTACAGTATATTACAGAAATAAAATATAGGGCCTTTCATTGTGTTTACCAAGAAATCAAATTGACTATAGCTATGATATATGGATATATGTTGTATTCTAAGTAATATTATTCATAAATAAATCTGTCTTATCCTGCTCTCCTCTGGATTGTATAATGGAACGCCTAATGGAGCACTCAACTGGCATGTTTCTGTTGGACAACTATTCCAACTCTGTCTATTTGTCTCTGGGACACTTTACTGCAAAACCGCATCATTATCCGGCTTTATGCATGCAATTAGCTTGGCGATAACAACTTAATGCATCGTCCCGTAATGGGCTTCACTTTTGAATTTCCAGTTGCAGCATAAGACGTTAGGGGGGGAATCCCCAACAATTAAACTCACCGTTCGTATATCACCTGCGCCTTATGCAGCTCAATGCCATTGCCAGAATTGGAGGTATTGCGGTACAGGAGACGCGATGTTATGGAACTCCGATGCTGGGCACGACAACGGCAAGGATCATGCTTGTCCAGATAATGAGAGAGCGTATCCCAGCCGCCGCCCACACGCACCATCACATGGGAGCGTAAGATCTGTAATTTATAAAAAAAAAAAAAAAAAACAATAAATATTTTAAAAATAAATAAAAATTGTAAGTTTCGATTGCCGAAGGTTATATAGGCTTGTTAAAATTGATTTATAAATATATGGTTTCTATATAAGCTATATAATATAATAATTTATTTAAATTGTTGAGTTTTAAAAACAAAAATATAAAATTTGAAAAATTTCCTAAATCAGCTATATAATTCGATTAGGATGCTTTTTTTTTTATACAATTATGTACATATATGTCAATATATAATTTCTATAGTTTGGCCCTAGTCTTGATATACTTAAAGCTGTCGAAAAAAGAACGATACATTTTTAACTATCGATAATATTAGCCAACAAAATTAGCTGTACCGAAAAAAAAAAATAGAAAATTTGTATTTAAAAGTGTTTAGGAAATGAAAGAAATTATGCATAATAATGATATTTAAGATGCTTAAACTTAAATATACCTTTTTGTATTGAAAAAAGGAAAATTTGTAGTTTCTTATCGATAATATCGAAACGTAAAATTCTCGCAATTGTGGCTACAAAATAAACACAATGGAATTTATCACTTTTCTAATAGATAGAGATCGATGCTATAGATAGAAATTTAATGATTATACTGATTATATATATTTATTTGGATTTACTTACGCGCACAAAGATGAGAACTTTGGTATCACCGATGCGATATTTGCCCTCGGAGACGCGCACCATGGGAAACTGTGAGGGGCATGTGCATTTCTCAACCAAATCTCTGACCTGTAAATTGGCAAAAGAAAATTCAATGGAAATTAAATAAAATGTGTCAGTTAGCTGTGTGTATGTGTATGTGTTTGTATATATGTATATATGTAGCTCAACGGGGCAATGGCAACCCCAAGCCTGACCCCGCAGGGCATTGCATAAGATCAAGAGCCACAGGCGATCAACAACCAAACAACCAGAGACCAAACAACCAGAGACCATCGACTGTTTGTTGTCTGTCGTCTGGGTTGAGTCTTTGGATCGCAATGGTTTTCACTGCATAAATTCACGCGCTGCCATTGTCCGAACAAATGATCAAACAAATGAGCGAAACAGCAAACGACTTGGCTCCCAGTTTCAGTCACAGATCCAAGCCCAAACCCAGACCCAAGCCCAGACCCAGACCCAGACTAGAGGACAGTCAGGCAGTCCAACTGGCACAGTGGCTCAAATGTGACTAAAAAACTAAGCTAAGAAATCATTTTTCAAATGAATGGAATCTGTCTAAAATTTCATAAATAGATTTGCATTCAATTAATTTGTGTATTTTGTTTGATTGGTAATTAAATCATAATAAAAATAAAGCTCAAGAATCTTCGATTTAAACTAAAACTAATAAAAACTCTACTTAGAACTAAGAATCAAGCTTAACGTTTTTAGGTAAATATATTCAATATTAATCTTTCAAAAAATAAAGAAAATATAAATACAAAATATTTTGATTTATTTTCTATATAATATTGCAATAGTCTAATCGATAGAAAAGTATTAGATAAAATAGAAAAAAACTTAGCTAACATAATAAAATAATAAACTGAACATATTTTTTTAATTTTAATCCACAGTAGAGAACAAAATTATTCACTTTTTGCTAATAAAATGCATACAATTTTTTATTAAATCTAGCTAGATTGACGTCATTTTAAAATAAAAAGAAATAAATAAAATAAATGACGACGATCCATTTTTCACTATTTTTTTTTATATTATTTTTAATTAATTTTTTCCTAATAAAATATATACAAATTTTTATTTCTTATTTTTATTAACTTTTTGCTAATAAAATGTATAAAATTTTTTTTTTTAATATTTTTATTTATTGTTTTTATTACATTTTTTCCTAATAAAATATATACAAATTTTTATTTATTATTTTTATTTTTATTAACTTTTTGCTAATAAAATGTATATAAATTTTTTTTTTAAATATTTTTCTGTTCTCTAAACCTATTTTATTTAAACCCTTACCGTAGTTTGCATAATCATTAAACTGCATAATTTATTTGTATAAATTAAAAGTCATATTATATTAATTTATTTTGTAAAATTTTAAGCTAAATCTAGCACTTTATGTACCACTGTGCAGGGCCCAGAGCAACTGGCTCGCTTCGTTTTGTTTCGTTTTGGCTTTTTTTTTAATGTCTGTAGGGAGCAAAAAGATTGGCGACTTGGCTACTGTGTCGCTGCCTTTGACAGGCCTTTTGACTGGGCTAACAAAGTTGGCCAAAACCAGCTGAGGAACAAGGCACAAGGAGAGAGGGAGAGAGAGAGTAAAGTCGTAGAAGGCAAACAAACAAAACGCATTTGCACCTTTGAACTTCGTTAGTTTATTTTCTTATTTGACGTTACCAGGAGTAGCAGCAGGAGAAGGAGAAGGAGAAGCAGCGGCAGGAGCTGGTACAACAGAAGTAGAAACATTAGGGCCAGGAGCTGGTCCAGACTGCAAAACTGGGAACTGTGCCACAGTTGCATGCGTCGCTTTGCCTAGGCCCATGTATAGGTGGAGTTGTTTTTTTTTATTTTTTTTTTTGTGGTAAGTTCGACATTACAATAAATCTAGCATTGCGATAAGACTGAAGCAAGCATAAATGTTGTCAATTGAAAGCTACCGACGGCTAAATACTCTGTTTTCATATAGTATGTGGTAATTTTGGGAAATATGAGTGTTATAGTCGTGTATACCCGTTAATGTAAAAGCAGAAATACATATTTATAGATACACACTAAAATCAAGCAGTGCAATATTTGAACATCTTGCAAGCAGAGCACTTTAGACGCGGAAACTGCTCTGCATATAATAATTGTTTGTCTTGAAAAAACTTTCGAGTTTTATTTGCGATCATTATGATATTTTTACAGCAGATTAAGTTAGTGATAAGAACATACATAGATATAGTTTTATCCTCAATATTATGACTGAAAATAGATTTTTTTTATTTTTGTATTTTTTTATTATAAATTTACGGGGTGGTATCTAAAGATTTAAAAAAAATATATATTTTCGTTCGACTCGACTATTGATGCTGATCAAGAATATATATACTTTATCGGACCAAAGTTAACTGCTTGTGCATTTCACTTATATTTGAACTGCTTTATTTGTTAAACATTTTTCTGAATTAAAGCAAAAATATTGCTCTGAACATAAGTATATATAGTTGTTGTTGAGATATATGTTTAGAGTTTATTTGGAGAGGAATTATATCTTTCAAAGTTAGCATCAAAACTAATATATCAAATATTGATAAATATAGCTTGGAAATGAGCAGCCAATAAATTTATTTTTAAAAAATATTTAACATTTAAAATTTGTAGTCTGTTTAATGTTAAAGCTCATTTAAAATTTAAAAATAAGATTTTAAATAAAATAAATTTATGTTCATTAATTTAATAAATACACTATGCAACTGCATTTTTGTATCGAAACTAATGATTTAGTAATACAAAAAAAAAAAACTAATTTGAGCTTGAATTGATAAAAAAAAAATATAAAAAAAAAAATAAAAATATTTGATTTTCTTTTTTTGTAAATACACATAATATGTTTATAATTTTTTATTAAATTCCAAATAACTTGTGAGCGAATAATCTAATAAAAAAAAAGGTTTAAGACAGTATAAAAAAATTCCTGATGACAAATTTCGGAAAAAAAAAAAAATAAATAAAAATATTTTTTTTTCTATTTTCTAAATACACATAATATTTTCATAATTTTTAATTTAATTCCAAATAACTTGTGAGCGAAAAATCTAATAAAAAAAATTAGTGTAAGACAGTATGCAAAATCACTATTGACGAATTCCGAACGAGTTCGATATATATCGGATTAAAGATAAAAGAAAAAGCTAGTATTTTATTTAAAAACACATAATTTGACCTCTAGCCGATTAAACTAATTTACATTGTAAGAAAAGTTAATAGAATATTTTATTAGATTTTCAAAACGAAGAAGGATTAAACTAAGTTCAAACTTATTTAAAATTATGAAAGTGTTCTAAAAAAAAAACATTTTATTATATTTTTTCCGAAATTTGCGATCGATTTGACATTATAATTTGTGTGTGACAGTTGAAAAATGAAAAGTTTTCGATTTTCGATGACAACGGTAATTTATATTCCAAAATTTTATCAAAAAAAAACCTAAATTCCATATCAAATTGTAGGTAGATTATAACATGTTTCTAAAATACAAAATATATCAAGAAAACAATATACTCTTTACTTGTTTTTCTGTGTATAGAGTATACGTAAAAAAAAAGATCTACCAGCTGAGATTTGCAATCGACGGCGTGACTGTGACGCATGCGAGATTAGCTGGCGCTGGCAATGGCGCTGTGATCCTGACCAGCCCATAAATTGCATGGCCAACAACAACAACAACAGCAACAACAATAGCAACAACAGCAACAACAATAGTAACAACAACAACAATGTTGACGACGCGGACGTGCCAAACGGCAGCGACAAATGATTCGTGGCTGCATTTCTCAGTTGCAGTTGCTGCTGTTGTAGCTGCAACTGCAACTGTTGCTGCTGCGGCTGCTGCTGCTGCCATGGTGGCACATCATTTGATTTTCGACAAGTTGTTGAGGCTATTTGCTGATTTGGCAGCAGCAACAGTTGCTGCTGCTGCGGCAAACAAATTGATTGGCTGACTGAGTGATCGCCAGACCAGAGACTGAAGACCGAAGATCGAAGACCGAAGACCAGAGACTGCAGACCAGGCTGCCATCTAAACAGCGATCCATTGAGCATGTCCGCCCGCCGGGGCAACTGTTGTTGTTGCTGTATGTTGCTGTTGTTGCTGCTGCTGTTGCCTGACAATGTTTTGGCAGCATGTGGCGCTGGTAGCCAACAGAGTGCGCCCCGGCACATTCATGTCCATGTTGCGTTCAATAAATGCGCAACGATTTATCCATCCATCCAGCAGCAGCAACAGCAACGGCAGCAGCAGCTGTCCAAGATGTAGAGAGTTAAGGTGCGGGATGCGGTGTTTACGGCGGAATTTCACATTGTTTGTGCCGTCGTCATTGATGTCAATGTTGCTGGCGGCGTGAGGAAATGTTTGCATGGCTTTTCATTAGTTTTCCGTTTGCCGATTTGCCTGTTTGTCTGGCTTAACTGACTGCTCCTCTCAATCCTTGGGCGCTGGCTGGCTTTTCAATGTTGTATGTTGCATGTTGCATGTTGTCCATTGGTCTGTTGGTCTCTTGTATGTTGCTGCTGCCGTTGCTGCATGTTGTTGCTGTCATCGCGCAATCGCTGCTCGCCCCGTCACACTTGTAATTACATTGGCAATTGTGATTGTTGTAATTGTTGTTGGCACATCTGGCGCCACCGGGGCAACAACAAAACAATAATAACAACAACAACAACAACAACGACAACAAAAACGCCTTAAACATCTTGTCAAATTAATTTACAAAATGTTGATGAGACCATGACATAAGAATTGATCAATGAATTCAAATTGAAATGCTTTAAATCATTTTGGCATCATTTAAATAACAATATATATATATATATATATACATATATATAGCATGTTATGTATAGCATCACAATATATATCAAACAGCATATGCGGAAATATTTATTTAATAATTAATATTAAAAATAATAAATAGTTTTTTTAGTTTAATAGAAAATTTTTTAAGTTTCTTTCCTAATTTCAAAAAGGAGAAAAAATGCATTTTAAGCTGGCAAATATTTTTCTTCATTTCAAATCAAAATGAAATTATTTATATTTTGTATTTAACAATTACTATTTGCAATAATTTTTAATATACAAATTTTTAATATTATTTTCTCAATTTTACAAAATATAAAAAAGAAATTTTTATTAAAAAAAAAGCTTTTCTTCATTTCAAATAAAATTGAATTTCTTAACATTTAAAATTATAAATATAAATAAAAATAAATAATAGTTATTTCAGTTAATAGAGAAAATTTTAATTTTAAAAGGGAATAAAGCTAGCAAACATTTTTTTTCATATTTAATTATTTAATAATTAATATTTAAAATAAAAAATAATTTTATTAGTTAATAAAGAATTTTTTAAGATTATTTTCTCAATTTTAAAATACGCAAAAAGCATTTTAAATTTTAAAAAAAAAATTTTTCTTCATTTCAAATCAAATTGAGCTTATTATATTTTTTTAATAAAAAATATTTAAAATAATATAAAAATAATTTTGTTAATAGAGAAATTTCTAAAGAAATTCAATTTTAAAATAAAAAACACTTTAAATTAGCAAACGTTAATTTTTCATTTCAAATCAATTCAAATTTTTCATTTTTTTTAAAGATTAAAAAAAAAACGCAAAAAAAAAATATTTCTGACAAGATTTAAAATTATGACAGAACTTGGTTCAAATGGGATTAAATAAGATCTAATTAAACTTGAGGATAATATTGAATACGATAACATTTGGGAGAAGTCAAAAAAAAAAAAACTTGTAAAAATAAATAAATAAATAAAATAAAATAAATAAAATATTTGCAGAAAGCAATTAAGTTATAAAAAAAATATAATTAAAGCAATATTTAAATTTTATAAACATTTAAAATTGTAATATATTTATATAACATTAATTATAACAAAATTTCTAACAATTTAATATTTAATACTTCAACAAATTAATTGGTTTAAAGTCTCAAAACTTTCTCAATATTTTGAATTAAAAGATCACGATTAATTTTGAATTTTGTTTAGTTAATTTATATGCCAATTTTAGACATAGTCCTCACAAATTGTTTAAACAATTATCAATAGCATTTGCTTGTTGTTTGAATTTTCTCTACTTCTGTTTTTTTTTTTTTTAATATATTTTCTTCTGCATTATATTGTTGTTGTTGTTGCTGTTTGCTTTTGATTTGTTTTGCCCAAGTTTGAAACTGGAAACTTAGCCATGGCTAAAAATGGACATGAGAAAAATAACAACAACGACAACAATAAAAAAAAAAAAAAAAAAAATCGTGAGGTTTGTTGCAAGAAAAAACTGAAACAAAAAAAATGAAAATAAAAGAGAAAACACAAAACCTACACACACACACACACACACATAGTAATAGATAAATGTAGATTTGGAGTACTTAAAGATTCAAGTTAGATATAGTTTAGATATAGTTAGCTAGTACTATATATTACACTTACCATCTCATCGAGGCTCTTCAGATCGTTTGTAACAATCTGTGGCTGTGGCCCATACATTAGCATTGGTTTCTTATCATCATCCTCTTCGTTCTCCGTATCGCTATCATAGAGATCCGTTTCAATGGCCACACACTCGGAGCCAATTTGTGGCGCCTCCGTTTGTGTGCCACTCTCGGAGCAACCATTGTTCGTTTGTGTGCCACAACCAACACCATTTGCTTTATTATCGGCCGCAATTTCTCGATCGATTTGTCGCTCCATTTGCACCAGCATTGGCGCTAGCATGCCTATAAAAATATTAAAAATATATCACTTAGATATATATATATTATTCATATACATATATATAATTATCTTACCAAACTTGGCGCCACGTCTGGCCACCTCCAGAAGACAGAGAATCACATGCTTCTCATTCTTGCGCATGATCAGATCATCCGTTTCGAACAATAGGCACTCGATGATTTTAAGGCTCTTTCTGTAAATATATAATAAATATATATATATATATATAATATAAAAATAAATAAGTTTATCAATAACAATCAGAAGGCAAAGATCAGTGCTCATTTTTAAGATATATATTATTATTCCAAATTGAAATTAAATTCATTTTTTTTTCTTCAAAAAAGTGACTTTAAAAATTTGTTAATAATAATGTAAATAATCACAGTTTGTTATTTAAAAATATGTTTATTTTTCCTGATAAGTTATATAAACATAATAAATATATGATATAATGAATAAATAATATAATAAATCAACTACAAATCATTTGAAAATTGATTAATTTACTATTTGGAATTTTATAAAACAATTGCTGGAATATCAAGATCTGATTTATTGCAATTAAATTTAAATACTATACAAATCAATTGAAATATTATATTATATTTTATATATTATATTATTTTTATTTATTATTTGATTGAGTCGACAGTAACTAATAGACTTTTAACAATATAAATAAGCTCCCTAAATAATTATTTATAATTTTGTAGAATTAAAATTATATGCGTTTAAAAATAATCAAACAAAATTCGCCACCATTTCTTAGCCTTATTTAAATAGTCTTTTTTTTTTTTTTATTAAAATCTACATTGTTTAAAATTTATTTATTATATTTTATTTAAGCTTATTTATTTTTTTGAAGTTTCTTTTCATAATTTAAAAAGGGAAAAAACGCAATTTAAGCTAATATTTTTCTTCATTTTAAATCAAATCAATTTATTTATATTTTTTTGTTTAGTAATTAATATTTTTATAGCTAAAAAATAAATAATAACTCTTAACTGCCAAGTTTTGCTAGAGTTTTGATTTATTTTATAGCTATAAATAAGCTTAAATTAAATATAATAAGTTTTGTTTAGATATTTAAACAAAAATATTATAGAACTTATTTTCAGCCTATTTTGTCTATGGCTAATAAATATCACATTTATAATAATCGGATATTGATCAAACCATACTATTTACTATATATAATAATACATTGATTTTGATTTTTTTGATACAAGCACATTTTTCGACTGATTGTTCCTATGGGCGCTATAATATATAATATTTCGATTTTAATCAAACTTGGTCGGATTATATATATTATAATACTACATCGATCTGACAAGTTTTTGTTTTAATATCTTGAAAAATATTTTTCACTAAAATGAGGTGTTCACAATCAACTGCATTGCGGCTTAATATAGTGCTCCGATCCGGCCGATCGAGATGAAATCGAAAAAATGCTTCTTCATAAATTTGGTGGAACCAGGACGGATTTGATTATTATATAGCCGCCATACTAACAATCGATCGAATCATAAATGCTTCTTTGGGAAAAACTTTGTTTTTATTAAGCTATCGCTCATTAGTTTGAATTTTCATTATAAACCATATAATCTGACTAAATTTAATTAAAATAAAAAAAACTAATTTTTTTTATGGAACTGCATGTACGCTCTTTTACAGCCTTTTTTCTAGCTTTTTTTTTGTTTTAGAACTATGTTCTTTATGGTCTAAAACTTACCTGCACCAGGTTATAAAGTTGGACACATTGTCGCGGGAAAAGAAGGTGCCGCTCTTGGCCGCCGGCAGATAATATACATTCCCCAGGGCGAGTATCGGTCCGGCCAAGCCGGAAGTCATCGAGCGTGTCATTGATTTGTTGCGCGCCTGTCGCCGGGCCAAATAGTCCTCTGCCGCTTGCCGCACATAATTTGCGTGCTGAAAACAAATTAAAGAGCGCAACAACAATAAATTAGACAACAAGCAACAACAACAACAAAAACGCACTGCAAGTGAAAGTCAAAAATATTTTTTTTTTTTTGTTGTTTTTTTGACTTATTTTAAAGCGCGACAAAAATCTAGAAAAAGTTTATTTTTAAGCGTCTGAAGAATTTAGCACGGCATTTTTAGGCTGACGACATGAAGACCGCCAAAGGGGCAGTTTCTCTAGATAGACTCTAGATTCTAGACTCTCTGACAATTCAACTGATTGGCACAACGTGCGGCAGCATGTTGGTGCACAGACTCAGACAAGAGACGCTGGGTTGCAGAAGGTGGTGGTGGCATCATGCGAATGATGGCGCCGCAATGTTATGCATAATTAATTGACACGCAGCCACTAAAAAGACTCACAAAACATTCACACGAACACTCGCTCACACTCACACTCACACACTCACCCGCAGATGAACACAATCCGAATTGCAATCACATTCAAGAAGACACTCGTCAGTCATCAGTCATTTGAACATTCTTATTCCCAATTTTGTGAATGACACAGTTACCATAAAAACTGCATTTGAATTACAAATATTTGTGTTACAAAAAGATCACTGAGAGAATATTCTCACTTGTGGCAACATCATGGGATCAAAGTATATAATAATATAAGAGCTTATAGCAAATGATCTATTTATGATTGCAAGAACTTGTTCTTTATATGACTTTATAAGACACTATATTTATACAAAATTTACAATTTTTGGCAATTGTTGACTATCAAGAATATTTCGATAAGTTATCGATATAGCCCATATTGTAACAGTGCTGCCATCTCTGATTACCAAAACTGGACAAATTTCCCAAAAAAATGTAGAAAAATAATATAAAAATAAAATAAAACAAAAAAAAAATGATAGAAAATTAATAAATTATTAAAAAATAATTATTAAATTATTTTCTATATAGTTTAGTCAAAACCAATAAATTGCAGTATATTATTGTAAAATCGATGACATATTGGTCTACACAATATTATATATTGGCAATATATTTTCTATAACACCTATATAAGTCCAATAATAGGCTAAATTTCTGGCTATTTGATTACTTTTAACGGCTAAAACAACTTTTAAAAAGTACAAATACTGTGACTGGGCAGCACTTCGCTGTAGAGCTACCTATAATATTTATCGATATGTCAATGTGTAATTAACATTGTATATCGACATTTTAATTATAAATTTGCTTATTTTTTAAATTTTTATTTTAATCTTAACAATTGTTAAGTGTTTTGTTATTTTTTTTTTCTTTGCATTTTAATGATTTATGACTGTTTAATTTTTATATTTAGCTGTTTTTGCTTTGAGCTAAAACTAGCTAGTAAACATTTGCAATAGTAAAAATATTCTTTTTTCTTTTGTACCTAATTTAAGTTGCAACCATAAACAAACAAGAGCTATGTATATATTATTAAATTATTTTAAGATTCATCCTGTTGCACTTGTTTCCTCAATTTGTCGCCCCCGCAGTGCCAATGGCAATGCAATGTGATGTTGTTATTTGGAGTTATGTCATCATCAATGCCGCGTGTTGTATTTTTTTTCTGTATTTTTATTTATTTTTATTTTTTTTAATGCGATGCTATTCCATCCACTGCAATCGAAAACGATCCGTAGCGTTTCCAATACGATCCGAATTGAAGGCGCTGTGTGGCACGACAACAACTTGCGACGTGTCATGCATTTCCATTTACATATCCATTTACATCATTCCATATTCATTTATGCACATTTTTGTAATAATTTAATATTTAAACAATTTCAATATTTCCCTCTCTCAGTTTGCCATATTATTATTTATTTTATGGATATCTCCACAAACTGCATTCAAAGTGCTTTATTTGGTGTTTATTGTATCACAGTTTTATACCCTAACTACCAAATATGGGCATCATCAACAGCTGCAGTCATCACGTCAAGTGGGCGTGGCATTATCACAATTTGCCAATTGTATTATGAATAAGCCAAATATATATATTATTGAAGATTAACAATAAATACATAAAAAATTAAACGAAAACAATTGTAGAAACTTCTTTATAAACTTGTGTTAATTTGTAAGTTAGAGCATTATGAATTCGTTAATTGTGATCTCTGTGTCTCAGTTTCATTATCTTCGTATTCGTCTTAATTTTACTGGCGTCTTCTGCAGCTTATCATAAAACGAAAGGTAAGCCTCGATGGGGCACGATCATATCACAGAGGCGTTAAATAGGTCTGAATCTTTGATGCGCTACCCACGGTCGGGCATTTGGCCTTGTGCAGTCGAAATGCATATAATATTTACTGACTGGATTAAACGTAATGTATATTTTTTTTTCTTTTTTTTTCTGTACTATATATAAACAACCCAACTTCTGATTGTTTCCTTTATTGTAGCGCATAAAAACTTTGACTAGAGCCCATTGAGTACAGAGTTGACAAAGCAGCCAATTTTCACTAAATCTTTAGAGCTCAAAACTCTAAATTCTTTTGAACTTACTATAAAGAACAAATGAACATGAAGTCAAGAGTTGTATTACATATGTATATAGTCTGGAAACTATTAAAATTAGGAATTGAAATCGGAAAAAAAATATTTTAAAAAAATATTTATTTAATAAATATATCATGATTTTATTTTTTTTATAATTAAAATTAAAAATAAAAGCCTATCCTGTTTCTAGGATGCTACATCCTGAATTAATATATCTAACATTTTTCTATACATTTCTTATTTTTAACTTTTAAGAAATGAAATGAAATAATATAGCTTTTATTTTCAACATTTAAAATTAAACTTGATAAATAATTTTTATGAGCAAATTTTATTATAAAAGTTGAACAACAAGAGTTGCTTAACGATTTTCAACTGAAAATTTAAATTTAAATTAATAAATAATCCCTTACAAATTTAACTTTTAATTGTTTAAATTCAAAAAAATGACGTCGATCCAGCTAGATTTTCACAATTTAATAATTCCTTACTCATATTTTTAATATTTAAAAATTATAAGAGCTGCGAATTATGATTAAAATCACGATATTCAATCTATAAACATCTATATAAACTATAAATCAGAATTGTTAAAAAAAAATCAAATTATCTATTTGAATTTATAGTGCTTTCGCAGCACTTTCAACATTCTCAGTGCATGAATACCGATAACTGTTATCGATTGATAAGAGTTGCAAACTCTTGCATAACAAATGCAACTCTGTACACAATTGACGACACTTCCTTTTCAAATTAATAGCTCGGCAGCTAGGACGTACTTTCGTTAAGTGTTTAATTGATTGATTATCATAAAATATATAAATCAAGTTAACTGCTGTTATAATGAATAACAACGAAAATAATATTATTGAAAACAAGCTGAGCATTCTGGATGACAATCCAGATAGTAATCTAGCTGAAATGGCTACTGATCCTAATAATATTAATAAATCTAACAAGAATAATAATCAAAATAATTATATGGAAAAACCAAGTGTTCCAGAAGTTGGTCCAAGTACAAATCAAATGGCTGCTGACATTGATTATTTTCGTAAAACTTACATAAAGCATATCGAAGATAATAAGAAAGATGATACAGATAATATGTTAGAATGGGATAATTTTAATTTTAATGTTGCTGATTATATTATTAAAACTGAAAAGGAAATGGGCTTTCTGGCTGAGGGTGCTGATACAGGGACTACGGTGAGTTTTGTTCAATTTATAAATATGGTATCTTTAGAAAATAAAGAAATCTAAATTTTTAATTATTTTTATTAATACTAATACACAAGTAGCTTTGGCAGCTCCTTAACATTTCAAGGTCTGTACGACATAACCTGCAAGTCAGTGTACTACATACATACATACATACGCACACACAAAAAGTCATGCATATGCACATGTGTTTGTAGCATTTCGCTTTGGCTGCTGCTGCTGCTGCTGCAGCTGCGCATCCTCGGTACCGAACAACAAAAAGCGAAAGCGAACACGAAAAAGCAAGCAACGCCAAAAACAAAAACAACAATGCGCCGTCGCGACGCCAATGGGCATGCGCTCGCATGAATTTGCGTATGCATATGTGTGTGTGCGTTTGTTTTGTTCTCTTTTCTATTTCCTATTGACTTTGATATTTTGCTTATTTCGTTTTGCTGCAACTTTTACTACAAATCGCGCTGCGCCGCAAAATATATTTGCATTTGTAAAAGAAAATGTAAAAACTAGAAAAGGATGTATGTACAAACATATATAAGTAATCTTAAATGGTTTTGCAATTTAAATTAATTTTATTATGCGTATGAATGTAAGGTATGTGTATTAATATATATCAAATATGTGTGTGAATATGTGAATATATGTGTACATAGAGCATGCTCCTATGAACTTGTGTATATGTGTGTGTATGCGTGTGTTTTGTTCTTTTTTCTTTTTCCTATTAACTTTAATATCTGCTTTTCTTTTTTGTGCTGCATATTCATATATAAAATACCTGCGTATGTGTGTTTATACACACTTACAGTCCTTCATATAAGTTTTCATACGCGTAAAAAATTAATTTTTTTTGAATTCAATTTTTATTCACTTAAATGTTGAAATTTTGATTTACAAGTGTAGTTATAATATATACATAAATTATTTGTTTATAAGTTCATATATATTGCATTATATTAAAATGATCTAATTATTTTTAATTTCAGCAATTGGAGCCAATTCCAGAGGTAAAAATTCAAATATAATAAAAAACAACAACAAAGCACATTATTACACTATATACATATGTACATACGGCTTATTTACTTCAAGACCATCGTAATTAAAAAAAATAGCGGCACTTCGAGGAAAACGCCTTCTTAGAGTTAACAAATGCCTTAAAGAAAGGAGAGGAAACTTTCTGCTCTCAGTATTTAAAATGGAATCATATATATATATATATATATATATATATATATATAATTTTTACATAATATTTTAATAATCATATAACGAAAATTTCTACATCTTTAATTCAAAAATGTGTGTATATTTATAAATTCATAATAATTTCATATCTTTCAAGGAATTGGAGTCATTGGAGTCATTATACTCGGAAGAAGAAATCGAAATTGATGAATTGGTTTATCGGGTGAATCCCAGAACTCCCACCGAAAATAGCATTGTCCAAAAACGAATCCTAGATGCTTGCAAGGAGAAGGGCAGCGAGACGACATTTGCCGATCTTGCTGAGCACAAGGATGGCACCAGCATGGCCCAATATTTTATGGCCGCCCTAAAACTTGCCGGCCAAAATAAATTGGAATTTATTAAAAACGTCGAAAATGTTGAAAATGGCGAGCCCCCAAAGTTGGAGCAATTGGGTTTCAATCTCAAGTCAGATAAATAAAATGTTTAACATTATTTAACATTATATTTAAACATGCAATCAATATGTGCAAAAACAAATTTTTAATAAATATTTTACTAATACAATATATGTGCAAAATCATTTTTTAATAAATGTTTTACTAAAATTCTTACATATATAATATTTTTAGACTGATTAACATACATATCTCAACTATATACTTTAATAATAGTTTATTTAAATCGATCTAAACTTAAGTTTTTTATTAAAATTTCTTCTGAGATATAATTAGAAAAAGTTATTTCTTTGTATTCTATTCCAAATACACTTTTGCGTACAGTAAAAATAAAACTATAGCGCAATGAATAAAAAAAAAGGTAATTAGAAATTTTATTAATTTAAATTGATTAACAAAATTTAATGTCTATATGTATTTTTATTTGCCTGTACGCAGACCGCTGTTGGCAAGTGTTTATCGAAATAGTTTTTCTTTTTTTTTTTCAAATATTTTGTGCCCATTTCCGATAACTAAGCTCTTGCCAAGACTGTTGTCAGGGTTGATATTTAAAATATCGGCGTTCACTTAAAATATCCTTTCCAACACTTTCACAACGCGTCTAATTTTTTTTTCGTCACAAGCCACAAAACTTAATATGAAATAAGATTTGATTAACTTTTACAAAAAGTTGAATACAATAATCAGGTAAGTTCAAGCGATTCTTATATATAAGTCGAAAATTGTCAGCAAATCAGCAAATACAAGAAAAATATATAAAAGTACATATATACATACTTGTATTTTTAGTTGTATACCTAACTTCGATTATGACATCGTGCTTATCGTTTATCGATATCATTCTTTTTGGTGAAAATTTTTGGCAAGCTCGGCACGTGTGTTAGAATCAAATTGCAATTATTTGTAATATTTGAAGCGAATATTTCTTTCAAATAGAATCGTAGCAAAATGAATGTGTTCAAGGATATAACAAATGACAATATTCCGGACGCCAAGACAGCCAAAGGAATGTCCTCGACAATTCCTGCTGCTGCTGCCGAGGTGCCAATGAAAATTGATTTCGAAATTGACAACCAGAAGAGTCCAATGCCAAATAAAGAAGCTAGATTGGAGATATCGATTGAAGATTATGATTTAACTGAAGAAAATGATTATAAACTGAATATCAATTGGGGCAGCGAGAAGAAGAACAACGTGACTGACAAGGAGAATCAGAAAAATCCTAGTACACAATGTGACACGGAACTTGAGGATCTCGAAGGTGAGGCTGTTGTAGTTTTTGGCATCGAATTACTTAAATTGTTAATACAGATACTGATTTGCTCTTTTACACCCATGACTTAGGTGAGCATAAGAAATTGTCCTTAAAACGCAAGCGTTGGGATGACTCGGAGAATTCCAAATTAAAACGTGAAGTTAGTCCACAATTGCCGGAGGAGGAAATGGATGTCACTGCGGGAACATCGTTAGCGAACTACTGGAGCACCGTTTTTCGCAATACCTTACAAGAAATAATCATTGATTCTACTACTTCATCCAATTTAATGGACGTGGCAGATAATGGCAATAATGCCAGTCTAAATATCGAATGTGAACCGGATCTATCCCACATTGTGGACGAAGAACCAGAGAAGGAAACCAAATTTACATATTCATCATTGTTGCCGCCCACACTTATTGAAGACATGGAATTATCCTCTGATGAGCCGGCTAATGATGAGCCCAGTTACAGTGTTACCAATGATAATGCAGATGTTTGTGAACCGGCTAAGAAGTCACGTTTTGATAACAATTTGCCTTCTAATAATGAAAACGAGCTTGTCATAAATCGCGGACGTAACTATACCCGCAGGGAGCAGGAAACAATCAATGAAAGATTCATATTAATCCAAAAAACAATGAATGAGTTGCAGTATCGTCTGAATCAGCCTTCTAGCAGCAAAGTGGCCCAACAACTACAGGAACAATACGATGCCCTTCGCAACGAAATGGCCAAAATGGTATATATTGGCATGAGATACATATAATCTGTCGTATTATTCACATTTACTTATTTATTATAACATATAACATAGAACTCTGTTAACAATATTAACACACACGCCACTTATTTCAAATCAAATTAATATCATATTTTAACACCCTTTTTTCTGCTAACATTTTCAACAATATTTGAATAACATGAAATTATTTTTCAAACTCTGTATGCATATATTTTTCTACAATATTTTTGAATAACACAAAAGTTTTTTCTTTATTATTTTTTAACACACATTCTTATGAAATTGTTTGAATTTTCAATTCAAATTTATGCACATTTAATTTATTACAAATTCATTGAATAGAACATGAAAGTCGATAATATGATATAATTTTGATATTTAATTTTCAGTTTATGTGGATTAAATGTGGATTTTGTATTAATAAAAATACACATTGATAATAATAATACATTTTCATATACAATATATTTTAATGCCAGATGAGATTATCAATTCCGTAAATTGTTTTAGGAAAAGCGAGTTCTGGTTTTCACATTAAATCGCTTTTGTGAATTTTTATAAAAAATATTAGATAATCTAGAAATTGTTTTAGAAAAAGTGAGTTCTAATTTCAAAGTTAAATCTCTTTTGTGTGTATTTAGGAATAATTTTAGATAATCTAGAAATTGTTTTAGATAAAGTGAGTTAAATTAAATCACTTTTGTGAGTATTTTTTTATAAAAAGCGAGTTCTGGTTTTCACATTAAATCGCTTTTGTGAGTATTAAGGAATAATATTAGGTTAAATTCATTTAATCTCTTGAGTCCTGCAAATCTAAGAGCCAATATGTATTTCCCAACACTTATTAAGGATATTTTCCGTAAAGCCAAATTGTATTGTAATGGATAAACGCAACAATTTAGATGTCCCAAACCACATCAAATATAACATATAGTATAGTATATTTATTCCTAGTAGATATAACCAAATTAATTTGTTTTTATTGCACTTAGTATATATTTTTTTTGGAATTAACCAAATCGAAGCAATATATATTTTGCCATAGGAATAATCGTATTTTATAAACATATTTTATATTTGCAACATTTGTATAATTTGTGCTTTAATTCTTAGCATAGTTTTCAGTGAATTTTGCGCACTTTGCCACAGGTCACATGCCCCATTCAACAGAGTCAAGTGTCAGGTGTCGAAGCAATTAACGTGACTTTGGCATCGCAACGCAGGTGTATTATGGATGTGGGGCAAATGTGGGGCAACGTGGTGCAACGTGGTGCAACTTGGGGCCACTTGTGGCACACTCATAATATGCACATACATGATATATATACTATATATATGCCGATGCTGGGCACACAACTGATTGCATGCAACTTTGCCACAGTACGTGACATGATGATGATGATGATGTGGATGTGCAGCTAAAAAAGAGAGCGAAAGCGGTTAAGGAAGCGAAGATGTTGCAACGCTCTAGAAGAGAGAGAGAGGGGCAGGGTATACGCTCCACAGATTGTGTTACCTATATATATATATGTATATATGTGTTGTGTGCCTAGGTAACACTCAGGTGGGCGTGTGTGTGTATAAGGGGCGGACGTTTGGGGCTTTGTTGCTGTCACGTAATTAGCTTAGATTTTTGCTTTCTGCCTGCACCGAAATGTGTGTCAATATGGCGTTAATAACATTAGGTAAAAGGCAATTGCAAAAAAATAAAAAAAAAATAGCAACGTCTGTCGCATTATACACACACACACAGACACACACACACCACTTATGGCCATATACCGTAATACCCGTAACAGCTTTTTGCTTCCGCAAAATGTCTACTAAAAAAAAAAAAGACAAATTAAATCAAACCAAATTAAATAAGAAAAAAAAACAAATTTTTTTTTGAAATGACATTGCAAAAAATTAAAAAAAAAATTGCAAAAAACCCAAAAAAAAAATGAAATCACAAAGTTAACGGCGAACATAATATTTATTGTACAATTGTTGATTTCAACGCCGCATTGCAATTACAAATGTTTCACATACCCCCCCCCCCAAACAAAGTGTGGATATATAGACAGCTATTCGATATATATATACACATACCTAGTAAGTCTTGTTGGCTGAAGTGAGGAAGGTTGCATAGAGTTGAGAGCGTGTGACTTTATTTTAAATAAATTTTTCAAAAACTAAAACTCTAAATGCTTAAAAAGCTTTAATATTCAAGAAAAATTTACAGAAATTTTAAATAAACATTTTCAGTATTTATTGCATTAAAAGAATTAAAAACATTCCATAACATATTTGATTTAAAGCATTTAAGTATATTTTGGCAACTTCTATCTAAAAAAAATTACAATCATTATTATACAAATATTAAAAAAAAAAAACACCAAATAATAAAAACAATTTTTTTTTTTGTACTGAGAGCGTAGCAACGCGCGCCTTGTAAGCTAGTATTACATAAGTTTGTTAAATACAATTTTAAATAGTTTTTTTTTTAATTTTGAGTAACTCAAAACTTGCTAAGCTCGTATACTACATATTAACAAAATTTTCTAATTTGCAATTTCCCACTTTTAAATCTTATTATTTATTTGGAAACTATTGTTTTAGCTTCAAGCCAAAAAAAAATGCTTTAAAATATTTTTTAAAAATCTTAAACTCTCAATTGCTTTAAAATCTTTAATATCCAAGCTAAATTTATAGAAATATTATTTTCAGTATTAATGGCATTAAAAGAATTAAAAACATTGAATAACAAATTTAATTTAAAGCATTTAAGTCTAATTTGGAAACAAATTACAAACATTATTATAAAAATATAAAAAAAAACACAAAATATTAAAAAAAATATTTTTTGTACTGAGGGCGTAGCAACGCGCGCCTGTTAAGCTAGTATTACATAAGTTTGTTAAATACAATTTTAAATAGATTTTCAATTTTAAAGAACTCAAAATTTGCTAAGTTAGTATTACATATGAACAAATTTTCTAATTAAGAATTTCCTACTTTTAAATCTTATTAGAAACTATTGTTTAAGCTGTCAGGCCAAAAAAAAAATGCTTTAAAATAACTAATAATTGAAAAAAAAAATACAGATTGCATTGTAGTGTTTTAAAAAATTATTTAAAAATTTGTTTTTTTAAAATTAGCCATCTCTAGCCAAAAAGTTTTGGTACGCTAACTTGGCCAACGCCTAAGCGGATTTGCCGTCAACCGTTTTTGCATTGTGTTGGCTTTATTTTATTTGATTTTTTTTTTTAAATTTTTCTTCTTTTTTTTGGTGCTGAGGAGTGGAGCCAAAGTCGCGAGCTTAAAGAGTTCAGTCTAATGGAGTGGACTGCCACCGATTGCCAGATAGATGGATTGTTCGATTGCTCGATTGGCCATAACGCTAACACCTAGCATGGCCAACAAAGCACGACAACGGCGGCAATTTAATTTTTTTTTTATTTTATTTTATTTCGTATTATTATTATTGTTTTCAACTCAATCAAAATCAAACTGTCCACGGTGTTCCATTCAAAATCATATTTCAAAGCCGTGTCGACGTTGCCGTCATCAAACTGTTGTTGTCTTTTATTTTTTGGGGTTCAAGGTTCTCATGGACAACTTCCTACCTAGCCAAATTGTATGTACATGTCGTTTTGGCCATTTGGCAATGATAGATCGCTGCCAAATGATTGTTGCAACAGCAACAACAACAGCAACAGCAACAGCAAAGATATCTTAGCCATTTGATCGGTCACCTGCTCGGGGGCCTTTTGATCTTGGCTTAAAACTTATGAATTTGATTGCCTGTTTATGGCCAAAGCGCTAACGGTATTTCCATAATGCCATAGAAGGCGTTTTGTTTGCCCAAAAGTTTGTTGCTCTCTCTTACACTCAGGTGTGGGAAACGACCATGGCCGTTAAGATCGACAAGATGATATGAGATGCGATGAGTTCAGTTGAGTTGAGATATGATCATGATGATGATCATATGATGATGAGATCACTGATCGCGAGATTGCAACGCTTGATCATCAAGTGCACGTTCTTTTGTGTATAAATATGTTATATATATATATATTGCGCTTTTACAACTTGAAGTCCAAAACGAATTCTATTCTTGTCACGTAACGCCATGGCTATTTTTTGCTTATATCTTTTAATCGGAAAGATTGAATATTTTCATCTCTTTTACTAAATATAGTCCAGCTGAATTGTTACTCAAATATTAAAAAAACTTTTCAAAAATTTAACTTTTTCCAGCTTTTTTCACACTTAGGCGTACGATTGTCATGTAACGCCATTCTGGAATTGCACATATATAATTTATGATCTTATATTTAGTAATATGCATTTTAAAATACTTAAAATACTTTATATATATATTGCGCTTTTACAACTTGAAGTCGAAAACGACTTCTATTCTTGTCACGTAACGCCATGGCTGTTTTTTGCTTATATCTTTTAAACGGCAAGGTCGAATATTTTCATCTCTTTTATTAAATATAGTCCAGCTGTATTGCTACTCAAATATTAAAAAAACTTTTCAGAAATTTGACTTTTTTCTAGCTTTTTTCACACTTAGGCGTACGATTGTCATGTAACGCCATTCTGGAATTGCACATATATAATTTACGATCTTTTGTTTGGTAATATGCATTTTAAAATACTTTATAAATTGTAAAACAAATCAATTGAAAAGCTAGTTCCAGTTCCGGGTTTGAACCGGTTCGGCTTAGGGCTTTATCTCGTTAGGATTTGTCACAGAACACAGCGTTTCTCTTGTAATTAAAGTTCTGTGTCTTATAGATTATAACTTGAAGCTTATTATATAAATATTACATATGTATTTTATCTGCGAATGGAACTTGAATGCTCATTAACAACAACAACAAAGGCAGCTAAGCGACAACAACTTGGCCAAAATACAAACATAGTTAACAAGACAAAAGCCGATGCCAAAAACTAAACCAAACTGAACTGGTTTTGTTTTTTTTTTTATTGTTGTTATTGTTGTTGCCGCTATTTTCCAAAAGCCAAAGCCAAAACGAATTTTGAATGTGGGTGAAGTTGTTAAAAATGTGGCAAACGCAAAACTCAAACGCAAACGCAATCGAGGCCAATCGCCCCGTGTCGGGTTCCAGAGCACCAACACCCAAAAAAAAAAAAAATAAAACCAAACCCAAGCCCCGGATACCCGCCTGGTCCAACTCCCCCCACCATCCCCCGGTTTTTGCCCAATAAATGTTAAGCGCATATTTAGTTATAAACTTGAATTTTAGACTCGGCCCAAATTAGATAAACACACACAGTAAGAGAGCTCACAAAAAGCTACAAAAAGATATTTTACAAATTTAGACAAAATTGCTTCCAAAAATTTAGAAAACGAAATTAACCTGGAATTCACATAGGCCATAGTTGATATTAACTAACTGAGCTATAAAGAATACTTCCTGCTTTAAATTGTCATATTAATATACATACATATATATATGTATATTTTCTTTAATAACTTCAGTGTTCTCTGCATATTTAAATGTACATATTAATTAATCAAAAAACAAATTACTTTGAAATTGTGACTGTAAATAGTTTTGAACGTATTACGGTGTATATATCGATAAACTTGATATGTCTAGGGTATACAGGTATACCTACATAACAAATTTAATGTCTTTAGCTCTTAAAGTATCCGAGATACAGACAGATCGAGTCGGCTTTCGATGCTGATCAGAGATATATATGCTTCCTTCTTCTGCCTGTTATATACATTTAGACTAAGTTATAATTCCCTTTTTAGGGTGTATAAAGTTTGACTGATCTATTCCGAAGTCTAGCCTGAATTTCGTAACAAGTTCTAAATAATAAAAGTATGCAGAACTAGTTCAAAATTGTGATTCATTTTATTTGCAAAGGGAACAACCAAGAACAGGAACAATCAAATTGCATGCTGATTTGATTTTAATTTCATAAAGCTGTTGACAAATATAAAAATCATATAAAAAATGTTTATTTTAGATTAAGAAAATATTACTAAATTATATTCAAATTTGGTATTGTAATATATTATAATTATAATTAAATATATGTTTCTATGAACATTATATTAGCTAAACTCATTAATTGACATTTATTCTCTTATATGTACATATGTATATATATATGTTTACATTAAAATGGCATTATTTTCACTTGATATATGTATGTACATAAATAAAATTTAACTTGAGTATTTATTTGCAATTTATGTACATACATTTTGTCATCATATTTCCACATAGCAAATAATGTAAACAAAACGGTAAAGTGACCAAACGAAATCAATTTTATATCAGCCCTAATATTTTTTTTAAAGTTATTTTTACAATAGCGAACTGGTCACACTGTCGCTTTGTTTTTATTTTATGTGGAGCAAAAGTGTTGTGTGCAGCAAAAAGTTTAAAATCAAATCAGAATCAGCCTTATTAATTTTGTTTAATATCAAATTAAAAACTTATTAGGTAAACATTGGCTGACTGAAAAGGAGTTAATTAATTAAGACACAATTTCCACTCGAAATTAGCTAAAACCATAATAAGACTAACTAATTTTTGTTATGGCTTTGTGTTTCCTGTCACAAAAAAAAAAAAAATAAATAAATAAATAAAATAAATAGATAAACTCTGGCACATCCTAACTTGTGTCGCTTATTGTGAATATTACGACTATATTTTTTTGTTTTTGTTTTTTTTAGTGAAATCGTGCAAATTGCCAAACCATGTATATTTGGCTAATTGTTCAGTCTTGGGAACCAAACCATTTTTGGGCTTTTCTATGTTTGTTGATGGTAAGTACAATAAATACGCAGCATATATGTATATATTAAGTTTTATTTTATTAAACAAACGTGACACCAACTCTTAAATGTTGACACAACAATTGCAAAAAGTATAAACACACACACACACACACACACAATACATATATACAAATAAACATATTATTTTTTTTTTAATTCACAAAACTTTTGTTTGTTGTTACAGTTATTTTATGCATACTGCAAACTGAACTTTTGAGGCGGGATCTATGGATTTGGACTCATTGAAAGTCTGTGGTGACATGAGCCGTGTCACCGGACAACTCCACATACTCTACACACACATATATTAATACACTAATACGTGCTCTTGGAGGCAGTTCGTCAACGCATCCAGCAAAACGCGTGGGAATTATGCCGGCCTTGCTTTTTGAAGTCAGTTGGGAAAGGCTATTTGCGGAATTTCAAAGGCATCAACAAATTACAACAACAACAAAAAAGCAAAAAAATATGTACAACATTCGCAATTGTAAATAAAAGTATTTCGTAGTGAAAGCAACGCATTAGTGTGTACACACTGGCACGTCCACCAACAGTGTGACCCTGCCTGTTGCAATTTTGTCGACATCATTAAAACGTGCTGTTAGTTTTGATCCCAATGCTTTAAAAAATTATTATAATTATAAATAATATAATATAAAATAATATAATATAATATAATATATATTCTTGATCTGTGTCAACACTCGAATCGATCGATGGCGACTATAAGAAGTGGCGACATTAAAATTGGTAAGCGAATAATTTCTGAATACCATACTAATTAATTAATTTATACTAATTATAATTTTTGTATAATTTTTAATATTTTTTATAATATTCCAATATTTTGACGCAATTTATTTTTTATTAACAAAAAGCAATTAAATAATAATAAAGGCAAAAGGAATTTATGAAAATATTTAAGATGAAGGCAGAATTTCTTCGAAACGCACTGCTTGCTTGCATTGTATCATTGCACTGCTTGCACTGCCTGAAAGTGCTGCACTGCTTGGATACAAGCATACAGTACTGCATTTATGTGAATTTTGTACTGAATTTTGTTTTGGAGCTGTCCCATAGTCGGGTATACTCGACTAAAGCACTTATATATTATTTATTTTTTATAGTTTTTTTTGTTTTCGCAAATATGGCTAAAGAAGCATAATTGTCACATAATAGCCGCAATATTGTGGCCTAAACTTGGACTGTAGTCGTTTAATTGGCCAAAATGATTCATCGTTAACAACAACAGCAACAACAACAACTGCAACAACTGCAACTGCAACAATTGTGAACATTTTCGTAGGCGACTTGACGATTGGAACTTCCTTTTGTGGCGGCCAAATGATTGTCGCCATTGAGACTGCACGACAACTGCAACGTGACGCATGAACAGCGATCGCCTGCACCTTCCCCGCCCCCCTTAACAACAACAACAACAACAACTCGCTGCAACTGCAACTCCGAGACGAGTGTTGCACGCTCTTTAACCTTTTCCCTAGCTGCCACATCTCTCCCATTCCGATTCTATTTTGAAACTTGTGACAAATATAGAACACAATCCCTAAGACTGATGATGACCCGTTAATGGAGACATTTGCCGCGCGGGGGAGAAGCTATTAAAACTATATATATATATATATACATAGATATATACTATATATACACATATGCCTGATCATTTATTGGAATTGATTTAATTTTATAAATCAGCTAAAAAGTAAAGAATTCATTCCAAATGTTATAATTAAATTGTGTTGCAAGTCTGTATATAACCCGGCATAAGGAAGAGCATTTTATGACCTTATAGAGTATATATAGTAATCCAATCGACTTAACCCATTTACGCCTGTCTGTATAAGCCCATGAAAATTTATGTTTAATTTAGAATAATCATAAAAGTTTTCTATTTATATTTTTTTTTAAATTAGGATGAAAAAATTGAACATGGATGAGATCAGGATTGAAGATTACATCACATGTATTTTTTAGGAATTATTTATCTATTTTATTTTTATTTATTAGTTATTATTATTAGTTCTTAGTAACAGAAATATTATATATTCAATTCGTTGTTTAATTTTATTTTATTATATGACTGTCTTTCTTCCAAATGGTCAAAAAAATAATTTGTGCATAGAAAAAAAATTAAAAAAAAATAAAAATATAATAAATAAAATAAATAATAACCAAGAATATTATTTATTTTATTTATAAATTTATTTTTTTTTTTTGTATGCATAAATTATTTTTTTGATCATTTGAAAGAAAGACTGTTATTGTTAACTATTTTTTTTGTTGTTTTAAAAATTCTATGGCCTGTTTATATTAATATGTTAGAACAGTTTTCGGCATTATAATCAATTTAAAAATAAATTATAATTTCAATTGAATCCCAACAAAAAATCAATTTATCTTGCATAGTCTAATAATATTTTTAAATATGTAATTTTCAATATTCTTTTTTTTGATAACAAACTGTCTCATTTCAGAATGCTCAACAATCTTAGGCTACTCGCATTTGTATTAGCCCACAGCACATGCCACAAAAAGGGGTAGCTTAATAACAATAACACACACTTGGAACAATGGAACAAAAAACCAAAAAATATATAAAAAATAAAAAAAAGCAATTTAAAATTTCAATTCAGTGGCGAGCACTTACAAGAACTTTAACACGCCAGAGTTCAAATTAGTCGGCAACACTCCATAAATCAGACAACGGAAAAACAATCATAAGGAGCCTGGCCAAGAGGCAAGAGGTATTACCAGAGTTTGCAGTGCTTTGCACTTTGGTCACACAGAGACATTGCAACTTGCAACTGCAACTGGACAATCGAGTTGGCCGCCGCCCGCTGTTGGGGTTCAACGATTAGCATACAATTTGTGTGGCAAGTTGTTGTTGTTGTTGCAGTTGCTGCTGCTGTTGTTAATTTTGTTGCATTGGCAACAATAAATAATAAAATTACATTTGCGATACCCTTGCCAGGCGCATGATAAGCTGATCAAAACTGAATCAAAGGAATTTCAATATTGTTTGCCACAAGAGTGGGAGAACTTGCAACGGGTAGTTGGATAAAATTTTAAATAAATTACAAATTTACATTTATATTTTCCATATTAATTTTAATTGAGAAACTTTAAATTTTGCAACAATCGGAAATTTGAAATTGAATTCCAATCCTGATAATCCTTATAAATCAAATAGGTATAATAATAAAAACATTTTTATTTGCATTGAATTCTATTAAATAATTTTAATTTTCAGGCTCCAATTCCGATAATCCTTATGAATCAAATAGGTATTAAAATAATAACATTATTATTTGAATTCTATTAAATAATTTTAATTTTCAGACTTTCCAAATCTGAAAATGATTGAAAATAAACAAATTATGGCATGAAGACGCCACAAGTGAGTATGTTACTTATAAATTCTCTGTAAATTTCAATTAAATTCAAATGTTCCTTATTACAGGGTGTTTTTATAGTCTTCTATCTGCCAGAAAGTCAGAAAAGATATATACTTATATATAAAATATAGCTGCAGGCTGTTGTGTACCATGTTGCACAGAGTGTCATACAAATTGCACCGTTAATAAAGTCAAAATCGGATTAGACACGCCTCAACCAATCTACCCCGCTCCTCTCCCGGCCAATCTGTTGCAAATCCCCCGGCTGACCAATGAACCAATGGAGCATTTGGAGCATTTGGAGCACTTGGAACACTTGGAACACTCAGCTGCACGCCAGTTGGCAACTGGCCACAGGTAAACAGACAGATGGATAGACAGACATGCGAGACACACTTGCAGATTGGTCTAGAGATACATATATATAGATATAGCCACAGATATTTGATATCTGAAAAACCAAAATGCCAAACAATAAATTGGCACTAATGAATTTGATTCATTTCGATTTGCTTTTGGCAATAACTAAATCAATGTTTTTTTTTTTTTGTCAAGCAAGGGGTGGATATTTGTATACCCTTGCATACAGGGTATTATAATTTGGTCGCGAAATGTGTAACGCATAGAAGGAGACAACTTCGATCTCACAAAGTATATATATTCTTGGTCAGCAGGAAGTGTTGAGTCGATGTAGACATGTACGTTTGTCCGTCGGTTTCTATGCAAATTATTTGGCTTTATCTTTGAGATATCTTGATGAAACTTGGCACAGATGAAGTTTGATATTGTATGTAGTTTGTGTGTCAAAATCAGCCCGATCGGACTACTATATCATATAGATATGGAGGAAAAATCGGAGAAACTTAATTTCCATGAAAAGTGTTTGTATGAATAACTTTTTTGTTTTTCAAGATATCAAAACCAAACTTAGCATATCAATATTTTTATTATATATACGATATATGTACAATCTGATCAACTTTGAACAAAATCGGACCACTATATTTTATAGCTCCTATAGCAACAGTCGGTCGCAAAGTGCTCGTTTGAAAAATTTTGTTTTTAAGATATCAAAACCAAAGTTGGCCTTCAATATTTTCTTAGGCGACAATTGCAAGGGTATATAGCTTCGGCGTGCCGATGATAGCCGTTTCTTTCCTGTTTTTTTTTTTTTTATTGAATAGGGGGGATTTGTTTCTACTGAAGGCAGAGCAAGGGGATATCGAACTGACAGTTGTCATAAGGCAAATACTGACCCATATATGTCAGACATTAGAAAAAGGCGTGCCAGAAAAAAAAAATATAACTTCATATATAGCTAGATATACCTTACATACATTTAGATACTGGAAAAATAAGTGATTTATTAATTTTTGTTTAAATTTTGATAAAATAAGTTCTTTTGATTAGAACTTGCAGTTTTAACAATTAATTTTTTAACTATTATTCAGCTCTAATTCGATTAGATTTTTTAAGTTCTAACTATTTTTTTTTTAACTAGTATTTAGCTCTAGTTTCATGGCATTTAATACTTTTTATCAACTGGAAAATTAAATTATTTTTTTTTAGTTCTTTATTTTTTTTTAAAATTATTTTTTTTTATAAAACTGCTTTCTAAAAATGTTATATATGAACTACAAAATATTTTTATAATTTTATAATTATTTGTTGGGATTTTTTTAGATCTACTGTAGACTCTTCTAAGCCTATGGGATACACAAGCCAATTTTCCAAATAAATCCAGGAATTTTTCTAAATGTTTTTGTTAATAAAACTAATTTGACTAAATTATAAAATTTATGTATTTAATAAGTTTATATATGCATATAAATATACTCTCTATATAGTACCTTGATCGATCAACGATTGGCATGTTTTGAGTTTACATATACTACATATATACATATGTACGATATATATATATAGCTAGGATCAACGATCTACTGATATTGAATTGGCATTGTACCACGTCCAGGCATTTTGCCTGCAAAAAAAAATTTCCCAATAACTTTGGTCACTTTGTATGCAATGGAGGAGAGTCAAGAAATGTAAAGACAACGAACAAGTCTGAAATTAAGAAGGCAACGACCGAAGTTGGACTATAAAATTGGATGGGCTCACGAAGTGTTGTGGATCGTTTTAATATCGAGTCACGACAGATAAAGAATTCACATTTAATATCATTGTTAAATGTATTTATTTATTTGTATCACATAAGCTGTGCATTTTTATTAACTGCCAGATGAAATTCATAAGAAAGAAACAACAAGATTAATATCGATAATAAACATATAAGAAATATTATTCATAAAATCTAAAAATGGTTTTTTGAATTTCCTTTTTTTTATGTTGTTTTTAAAAACGATAACGATTACCAACAACTATCGAAGCTTACACAAGAGTAGCAACCTTAAAGCAACTGTATATATAAGTACAACAATACATTAACTGATTTGTATTTATATAAGACCTAGTAACCTCATTTGAAAGCAACAATTTCAACAATTCCAACATTCCTTATCATACTTAAATGCTCTTTTCCATTTTATTATTGTATTTGTTCCATTGTTTGATACTATCAATGATGGTGCGGAAATAAAACTGGCCGCACTTTGCCATAATCATAGCGGTCAATTAATTGAGCTTCCCCCAATTCAAAAAACTATCTTAGGCTAATTGGAGCTTGAATCTTGGATTTTGTTTAGGAGTGCATTCATTATCTGTCCAATGTTCAGTGCTGTTGATATATGAAAGTGGAAGCGACGACCTATCGCCGGATAATTGGCAGTGTTGAATGTTTGGCCAATTAAAAGCACTCGTCTCTCTTATCAAATTCAATTAGTAGTCTCGAAAAACTGTTGGAAGCCAGCACAAAAATAAAGAAAATAAAAATAAAAAACAAACTAGCGCACATATATGTATAAAATACCAACAAAGCTTAGATATACTCTACTCTACATTATAAATGCGGTTAGGTAATAAATATAATTCACATCAATTACAAATTACTTAATCATGAATGTATATTTATTATAAAAGGTTCTTTGACCTTATAAAAGCTATATGTAAATATACGTATATCTGTTCAGATTAATTAAGAAAAAAAAAAACTTAATATCAAATGTTTTACATTGAGTTTCTCTAGATGTTTACAATTTTTCAGCGATTAAAAAGATTTTGCGGATTATATTCACCTTTTTTTTTGATTATTCTCACAATCACTTTTCCTAAGTGTGTTCAATTTCAACAATTGAATAAATTTTGTGGATTAAATTCACCTTTTTTTATTTATTTTCACAATCACTTTGAGTTTCCTTAAGTGTTTCCAATTTTCAACAATATAAAAAGATTTTTCGGATTATATTCACCTTTTTTTTTTAAATATTCTCACAATTATAAATTCACCTTTCTTTTATTTGCGGGAATAACGAAGGAAAGGTGAATTTAATTCGCACCTAAAATCACCTTTTTTTTAATTGTGAGAATAATTAAATAAAGGGGAATTTATTTCGCTTTGATTGTGGGAATAATCAAAGCAAGTAGAATTTAATCCGCAAAGTCTTTTTTTCTTTTCTTCCTAATTCACCAAAATTGAAAGAATTTTATTCCTTATAAATATAAGATATAAGACCTGTTAATATCTAAATGATTTTTTATTTAGATTTAAGGCTAAGACTTGGAACTGTCAGAATATACTCAAATTCTATATTAATAATTGTTACAATTAAAGGAAGGTGAATTTAATTCGCAAAATCTATATTCTCACAATCAAAGAAAGGTAAATTTAATTATCTCTTTTGCTAATTCAACAAAAATGAAAGAATTTTTTATTTCAAATATAATATCCTAATATAGTATTTTATATTCAGATCTAAAACTCAAACTTGGAACAGACGGCATATACTTGAATTTTATATATTAATTATATGAATGTTTACGATGCAAGTCGAGGTTAAATATAATTTCTGGTTTTCACAACACTATATTATGATTATGTATAATCGTTTGTGACTTTTTGTATGTAAATAATATGGATAGAAAGACAGATGTGTATCTCTAGGTGTGAATTTGTATGTATTTGTGCGTAAATTGCAACACAGCTGTAGACTGTGGATATAATAATAATGCTATTAATTAGCCACAAGATACAAATGTATCTGACAAAATTGGCCAAACTGCTTGGCTTGTTGCACGTGGATCGTTAAGACAATTCGCTAATGATTGCCACTAACGACCTGGTACGCTAATTGGCCAACTCAGAACTACCGCATGCGATGATACGGGCCCAAAAGCAGATTTATGTATATATATACATATACATATATATTTAGTTAGATATATGTATTTATCGTCTGCTAGATTGTGATGAAGACATGAAACAAAGTTGCTTTATTTTCATCCATCCACAAGATACAAACGCATTTCATGTACATGTAAAAATTCACAGTTGATGCATCTTCTTCTGGCTCAACGTAGAGTTTTCTCGTGAGTTTCAATTAAAGTTCCATTAACGCTTCGCGACACACACAATTATCAAAAATTAAATTTATGCTTATGACATTTCCGGCAGCAGACGACAATCCTCCCTTTCCACTGAGTCCCACTCCTCAGCCCTAAATAAATAAATAAATATGCAATGCGTTTCATTTATGTTGCATTTAAAGACAGCAGACAGAAGATCAAAGCAACTTTATGATTATATTCCACGCATATCCATCACCATATGTAGCAGAAGCATCTGACCCAAACCCAGACAATCCAATCCAATCCAATCCCAGACAGACAATCAGACAGACAGACAAAAGATGCAGGAACTCTCTTTATAGCTACAAAATATTTGCCAGCTTCAAGTTGGATTCTACAATTGTTATTCAATTGAAGGACAAGTTCAGAATTACTTATTAACATTTAGCTCACAGAGTTTATTCAATTTGTTTTCTTTTCAGTTACTAAATAAAATATATTTACTAAAGTTGCACAAAAAATAAACATAAAATTCTGCAATAAAATAAAATATATATATTTTTTAAATGTTAATAAAAACATTGATTTTTAACAGGGAATGCAACGATTTAGAAATTTTTTCAAAATTTTTAATAATTCCCAAATGTATAACTAAAACGATTACAAGTTTTGTTTTATTTAATATATTATATACTTAAAAGTAATTGTTATAGTTATACATTTGGGTATTATTAAAAATTTTGCAAAATTTCCAAATCATGTTTGAAATGCAAAAACAATATTATTCTCTCTCTCCAAAAGTGTATGATTTTTTTTTTTAATAAAAATACAATTATCTTTAATTAGGGTTCCTGATTTTGAACTGTCTTTTGATTGAGTATTTTTAAGTTTAATTGCAAATTGAATTTCTAAAAATCTAACAACAATATGGAGTAAGCTAATAAGATAATATCTTATAATATAATATCTATAATAATATCTATATATTATAAACCCTTAGGTTGGGTATTTTACATATAAATAAGATGGTATGGCTTCTTAGTAGTACTATATGATTAAACCTCAGGTTCTTTTGGGTTTTATTTTTGTGAATTTTAAAAATTAATGCACTGGTATCTTAAAATTATTATTCCCATGGAGTAGAAACTGCGGGATCCTCGACATTTGATACTGCTAAGATGTGGTATACCCTATAAAAAGCGATAAAAATCATTTGAAATTTCTGAGCGAAAAAATAAAAAATCACTTCATAGCTCTAATAAAAAGATTTTTTTCGCTAAAAATAAGACTGACAATTTTTTTGGAATTTTGATAAAAAATCATTTTAGAACTTAAATCTTTTATTTTTTTTGTTGAAAAAATAAAGGTTATTTTTTAAACTTGATTTTAAAATAATTGAATAACTTTATTTATTTATTTTTTTTTTGCTCAAAAAATTACTGAAATTTCTTGAAATATTTGATAAATTTAAAATACAATTGTTATTTAATATGCTATTGAAAAAATTCAAAAAAATAAATAAATATTAAAGAATTTCTAGAGATTTTTAACAAATCAAAAAATAAATATTAAAATAATTTTAATTAATATAATATTAAAAAATTTCTTCAGATTTTTCATAAACCTAAAATATAATTGTTATTTAATATGCTATTGAAAAAAATTAAAAAATAAATAAATATTAAAAAAAATTGACTATCAAGTGATTTTTATAATATAAATTATAATTATTACAGTTGCTGCATTTTACCCCTGAGGGATTAAATTAATACATTTATTATATATGTATATTTACGTTGCATTAAATATTTTGTAATAAAATTATAATATTGAGGAATTAAAGAAAAAAACTAAAGTTGTTCAATTGAACATATTCTGAACATTTTACAATAATTCTTCAAGTGTTGAGTTTATGTTTTTTTTTTTATTTTCAGGAATAGCCTCAACAATGCAACACACAGCGGGAGAGCCCCCAAAAGCGATACGCGATCCGCGTTCGGAGTCTCCTCCCTGGTGTGAGATATCAGCTTCAACTTCAGCTGCATTCAGTTGGTCTTGTCTTGCAACGTCTGCCACAAACTACAACAACAACAACAAAGCGAAGAAGTCAAGACAAATTGTCTACGCGTTGAGGTCTTGGCTATTGGCCTCCAGCATGACGATGTCGGCGCTGTACAGGGGCTGGCGCCAGTAGCCGCGGGCAGCGTCACTCAGCGCCATAATCACAACAAACATGGCAATGGCACAAACCACACACACACAACACACACACACATACATACTGTTGGCAATGGGCAGAGGTTTGTGGCATGCGCCACGTAACCGAAACCGAAACCAAAAACAGGCAACAACCAACGGCAACAGCAGCGGCAGCGGCAACGCATCGGTAATTAAAAGTGGCATAATGGAATTTGCTGCATTCAACCAGACAGACAGACAGACAAACAGACATACAAACAGACAGACAGACAACCAGGGATGCAGACCCAAGCAGGAATGCAGGCTAGAGTTAAGGATACAGGGATGCAAGTCCAGGATTGGAAAGGAGCAGAAATGCACGCAAAAAAGCCAATAATGTAGGCTAAAGCAGGAATACTTTCAGATCAGATTAGGAATGCAGAAAATTGATTCCAAGATCAGAACATAAATATAGACATATTGATAATAATATAGAAATATAGATAGATAATATAGAAATATGGACAGACAGCGTTAATGGAGGCTAAAGATTAGAGATAGTGCTAAGAAAAGATTAGGGATACAGAAATAGAAATAAGTAAAAGAAAATCCAGATAGGACTTCTATATCAAATAGCTGCCTTCGGATGAACGGTTGAAAAATTATTTTCTGTAGAATAAATATTTTTGTTAAAATCCTCTATCTAACAATAAGTGAAAATATATTTTTTTATAGACTACCAAGAGCAGTGGCGTCTGCAGGAGTATTTTTCAGGGTAGGAGTAAGAGTAAAAAAATTATTTTTTTAATATATAAATAAATAATAAAAATCTTGACAATCTAAAAAGAGTGTTTTAAACTTCTTTAGTAGTCTTTCTTCAAACTTTAAAAAATCAGAGGAGGTCTTTAAAACCAAAAAACAGAGTTAGAGATCAGAGCAGAAATATAGAGTACAGCGGTGAAGGAGGCTACAGAATATAGATGCTGGTTATATTAGATCAGGAGTACATGTCAATAATAAAAAATAAATATGTAGATATAACCGCTTTATCAAAAAGTTTTCTTGGGAATCAACAGTTGAAAAATTAATTCCTGTCGGAAAAATATTTATATTTTTTAAGTTAACATTATTATTATAATCTCTATTTAACAATTAATATAAAAAAATATTTTTTTTTTTTAAATATTCAGAGCAGTGGCGTCTGTAAGATCTTTTAGGAATGAACAATTAATTCCTTTAAAAAAATTAATTCCTTTTGTAAAATTAATTCCTGTTGAAAAATGAATTCCTCTAGGAAAAATAATTTTTTAGTTTTTCAAGTTAAAATTTTTATTTAACTCTCTATCTAACAATTAGTACAAAAAAATATTTTCTATAAAATACTAAGAGCAGTAACGTCTACAGGATTTTTTGTTAGGAGGAGTAGGAGTTAAAAACTTATTTTTTAAATAAATATATAAATAATATAAATCGTGACATTGTAGAGTAAAAAATTTATTTTTTAAATATATAAATAAATAATATAAATCTTGACAAAAAAAAGTGAAAAAAAACAAAAGTGTTTGTAGGTTGCCATAAACTTCTTTATTAATCTTTCTTTAAATTTCAAAAAATCAGGGATTGAGTATAAATCTCAAAATCTCTCGGGGTATATATATATATATATATATATATATAAGCCGTTCTTGTTACAATTTAGTATATGTACATACATCGTTGATTAGTCTTTTTTTTAAATATAAATACAGTAAGGTTTAATGCCCAGAAACGATAGATTGGAACCGTAACAGTTCCCAAAAACAAAAACCAAAAAAACTAAAAAAAAAAACCAAAAAAAAAATGGCAAAAAAATCAATTTCAATTGCAGCAGGAACTAAAAAACACAAAAAACTTGGCTGGCCACTTCATGCACAAAGTGTAACATTTAAAACACTTGCAGATACATTTGCATTGTAGATACATTTACATTTTTGCATTTGCATTTCCATTTGAATATCCAGGTAGATGGGGCCTTTGGCTTTAACTGGGGGCAGGCAGCTGGGGCACAACGAACGGAGGTAACCTCAATTCGAGTATTGTAGAAGTTGCAAGTGTGGGCCAGTAAGGAGCTTTGACCTGCCCACACTTTGTGGCAAAGAAGAGAGAGAGAGAGAGAGCGGGGGGAGGGAGGATAATGCAAATGCATGACGAAAGTGTTTTGTGGCATTGCCAGGATGTGCGACAAGAGGCTTAGAGAGCTGAAAGCCGGAAAGGCTTTGATAAACTTGCCGCTAGATGGGATCAGTGTGGCATGCAACTTACCGACTTTTTGTGTGTGTCATAAATACTGACTGACAATCTGCTGAACTGATGAACTGTTGAACTGATGAACTGACAAACTAGCTGGCCATAAAAGCCAAATGCACGTAAATCTGTAAATCGCCAGCGCTTTTAACACCTAACCAAACAAACATCAAACATCAGCGATGCAGCAGACGCCGAAAACAAAAAAAAAATTAGGAATTAGAAAAAAAAGAACACTGCTCAACACAAGTTTAGTTTTAGAAACTAACCAGGTGGAATATTTAAAATTTGTAACCACAATAAAAAATTGTTTTCGGTAAACAATACTACAAAAAAAAGAGACAATAATTATACAATTGATTTATTAATAAAAAAAAATAAATAAATTTATGCATTTATAAAGTGTATTCAAAGGTGATCTAATTCTTTTTAATGATTTCTTTTTAATTTATAACTAAAAATACATAGTCTTATTTATAAAGTCTTTTTAAAGGCAATCTTATTTAACTCAAAGTATCTTTTATTTTCGATTTTATGTTAAAATCTGTTTTTTGCAAAAATAATAGTACAATTGATTATAAAAATAATGAAATTTTTGCTTTTTTTATAAAGTGTATTCAAAGGCGATCTAATTCTTTTTAATGATTTTTTTTTGATTTATAACTAAAAATATTAAGTTTTATTTATAAAGGTTTTTTAAAGACAATCTAATTTATCTCAAAGTTTCTCTTATTTCCGATTTTATGTTAAAATCTGTTTTTTGTAATTTCTTTACAACTTATGAAGAATTTTTTTGGTTTTTTTAAATCTCTTTTTTGTTTCTTCTTATAATGTAAAATGTTCAATCATAAAAAAAAGTCAAAAATTGCTTAAGATACAGCTCTATTTATAAGCTGCTTGTTGTTTTAACTAATGCACTGCTTGCAATTTAAATATTGCACTGCTTGTAGTTTAACCAATGTACTGCTTGATATGAATATTTTTGATATCTGATTTAAATATAACACTGCTTGCTTACTTGCAGTTTATTCTAATGCACTGCTTGCAGTTTAAATATTGCACTACTTATAGTTTAATTATTGCACTGCTTGCTTGCTTAACTAATGCACTGCTTGCATTTTAACTAATGCACTTCTTGATACAAATATATATGAGATCTAAAAACATATTAAAATTTTCAGAATATACAAAAAAAAATATAAATGAAAAAAAAACTTGTCGTTCAGTGTTATTAGAGGCATGTGTGAATTTGTTTTATGAACCTGATGGCGCAGCCCGAACCGAACTCAAGATCCGGAACGGCAACGGGAAACTGAGGTTCACCCAACCCCCAAACTGCAACTGCAACTGCAACATGCTGCAACTGCATCATCTGCCACAAATGTGTGCCAGAACATTTTTAATATTTTGGCTTTGTTTATGCGATATTCTGAAGAAACAGCTGCGAGATCATAAAAATTGCTTATAACTTGTACAATTCTTCTACTTGAGCACACCGCGAATAATACAATTCGAAAACTTTATGAAATAGATTTTTTAAGGTAAATAATGACTTACCTTGCATAGCGCAACGCCAGTGTCGAGACGATCCATGAAATTTTCAGCATTTATGCTCAATTCGGGATAGAGTGTACTCAGCCATTCGGCTAAGTCCTCCTTCATGGCTTCCAAATATTCCTCGCTGGATTTAAATGGCCTATAAGGCCGCGCCTCAAGCACTGCCATGGCTTAAAATGCCTGAATTTATCGTTAGGTTAATTACTCGTTATTCAGAAATTTATCGATAACTCGTTACTGGTCACTCGTTAAGCGTCAATCGTCACTCGTTACGCGTTAATCGTTACTCGTTATTCGTCAATCGTTACTCGTTACTCTTTACTCGTTACGTTTTGAAGGTTAAAAACTTTTGGGTTGAATTAACAGCAGAGAATCGTGCATTGTCTCGTTCGTTTTGAGAAAAAAGAGAGAGACCGAGAGGGAGAGTTGGAGAGAGAAAGAGAGAGCACCGTTTCTAACTCTTCAACTCTGTTCCACTTGCTCTTGTTCTTTATCACACAGTTCTGCAAAGAGTAGCAAAGAATAGAAAAATATATTGAGAATTATTAAATAATTTGAAAAATTTAATATTCGTTATAAAATTTAACATTTAATTTAAATAAAATTTGATAATACTTCTACTTATATGAAAACTTAATCTAAGATAATAATAATTTTTAATTAAATGAAATTCTTAGTGAAATAAAAGTGAAAATCGGAACATGCCAGAATACGTTAAAGTATACTCAAGCCTAACAGAGTTCCGTATATTCAGGAATCTGATTAAGTTATTACATATACAAAATAAATAAATACAAAAACCTATTAAGTGGGATCATAAATTTCAATATACATTTGCCATTAAATCTGCATACCAAATACATATTTGCACTTAATGGATTGTGTATTTTTTTTTATTATTTTTTCCTACTTCTACTGGCTGTCTGTCTATATAAGTATATATCTACTATATATATACTTCTTTTCTTTTTTTTCTCGTGTTGTTTCCCACCTTTCAATGAACAAATGAATGCATGTAAAATACATTTAAAATGCGGCGCAAATTTATGACTATGCCACTGCAGCTGACATAATTATGGGATAACAAAAAACAAAAAAATAAAATAAAAAATAACCACAATAGCAACAAGCAACAAGCAACAACAACAACTACAGCTGCATAAAAATTATACAAATAAAATCAATAAATAAAACATAAAAGTGACTCGCGGCAAGTCGGTTACTTAAAAGCCTCCACAGCAAACTAAAAGATACAAAGATACAACTTGCAACTGCTGGGCGCCAGGTTAATGGCAATGCCAACCTGAATCCCAAACTTCCCCTCCCCTCACTCCGTCAAGTGGTAAGTACCGGAGCTCCTCTTCCAACAATCGCAACTACCCCATCACAGCTCAGAGCTCAGCTAATTAGCGGTAAGCTCAATTGAACTGTGAACTTCCAAAGGAGCATCTACAATGGCCCCAAGCGAAAAGATTAATGTACATCCATCCATTCAACGTTATAACCAAGGTTATAATGCACATAAAACTTATCACCTTATCTATATAAATATATATAGTATATATAGATATATTTATGTTTTTAAAATATGTTGCATAAGTTCCAAGCTGTGTAGCTTTTGACCTTGTAGAACTTAAAATGCCAGTTAAGATTTGTGCACAAAATTTCTCATAAATATTACAGAGACAAATTTCTTGTCAAAAAAATAATATTAAAATAACAGGAAAAGAAAGAGAAACGAACGAAAGAAACCGAAGCTATATACCCTTATAATAGTGTTCTTAAAAAATGTTATTTTCGACTGATTTTCCCTATAGGATATACCCTATATGATATACTCGTTCGATTTTTTTTATCTAGGACGTAATGAAACTTGCAATTTCTAATTTTTTTTGAGATATCTCGAAAAACAAAAAAAGTTGCTCAAACTACATATTTTCGACCAATTGTTTTTATAAAATATATATTTGTACGATTTTTCGACCAATCGTTGATATAGGAACTATATGATATTGTCAGACGATTTAAAAAAAAAATTATATCAGTCTATTTAGGGCTTAATAAGACTTAGAATTTCCAAGTTTTGTTGAGATAACTCTTAAAACAAAAAAGTTGCTCAAACAACATCATTTTGACCTATTTTTCCTATAAGATATAGTCGTCTGATTTTTTTTTTATATTATTACAGACTATCTAGCACGTAATGAAATTTGGAATTTCTAATTTTATTTGAGATATCTCGAAAAACAAAAGAAATAGCTCAAACTACCTATTTTCGACCAATTGTTTTTATAGGATATATTTGACCGATTTACGACCAATCGTTTATATAGAAACTATATGATATTGTCATCCGATTTCGATAAAATAAAATCAGTTTATTTAGGGCTTAATGAAACTTAGAATTTCTAAGTTTGGTTGAGATATCTGTTAAAACAAAAAAGTTGCTCAAACAACATCATTTTGACCTATTTTTCCTATAAGATATAGTCGTCTGATTTTTTTTTTATATTATTACAGACTATCTAGCACGTAATGAAACTTGGAATTTCTAATTTTATTTGAGATATATCGAAAAACAAAAAAAGTTGCTCAAGCTACATATTTTCGACCAATTGTTTTTATAGGATATATTTGACCGATTTACGACCAATCGTTGATATAGAAACTATATGATATTGTCAGCCGATTTTAAAAAAAATTATATCAGTTTATTTAGGGCTTAATAAGACTTAGAATTACCAAGTTTGGTTGAGTTATCGCTTAAAACAAAAAAGTTGCTCAAACAACATCATTTTGACCTATTTTTCCTATAAGATATAGTCCTCCGAATTTTATACAATTTATTCAGATTGTTAACATTATAATTAACAATCTGGTGAATTTTAGTTTTAATTAATTGAAATAAAAGTAAAAGTTGTTCATACAAGAACATTTTTCGACCGATTCGTTTCTATGGGCGCTATAAGATATAGTGTTTCAATCCGGTTAATATTGGAATATGAACTACATGCAACATTTTTATTATTTGCGCCAAATTTCAACAAAAAATTTAACTCAAAAGCGGAGAAACTATTTTTCTTAGAAACAATGAAAGACGAATAGGATTTAATTCAGATCGTCCTGATAAAGAACATATATACTTAATTGGGTCGGAGACGTCTTTTGCCATGCGTTACACAAGGCTTAAAAATATTACAATACCCTTTAACTCTTTTCAGGGTATCTAATGACATTTAGAACCTAAAACACTTTCTTTTGTAACTTCTTCTAAAACAAAAAAAAAATATATATATTTTATTTTCATAATTAGAGTTTGGTTAGGCCTCTGTATATAGCATATCTGCAATAGTTACAGATTGAATCATATTTGTTATACAAGATTATATGTAGGTGAGTCGAAGTATTGCTTAATTAGTGGCATTGATGGGTGATTTGGGGATCGTTTATTGATCATATAAGACTCACCACTGTGTGGACTAATAGTTCGATAACTTTTAGATATATATATATATATATTGTTTTGTGCAACTTTTGATTGGAAATTGTAGCAAAATAATGCGCTCCAAGCATTGCGGGGCGCCCCCAAAGAAATCTCACATAACCAATTTTTAAGTTTTATTTTTATTTTTTTGTGATTTCGCATTAAGTTGCGTAAATTTGCCTAGATCGATCAATGAATGAATGAATATAAATAGTGTGTGTGATCGATGGGTATCGATCAATGGTTTTTTATTTTTTTTTCTTTTGGCCACACTCCCCCATTGAGAGGCGAGACGAGATGTTGATGATCATCAAGTGAAACAAATATGCAAATTTGCGCATATTATTATTTATTTTGATCAAATCTTTCTTCTTTCTACTTCGATTTCGATTTTGATTATATTTTGTTTTTTTTTTAATTTTTAATTTTTTTTTTTTGAAAGTGAATTTAATTAAAATTCAAATTGTGCATAGGATGCACCATCGCCATCGCAATACTTATAAGGCCATTCGCCAAAAAATAAAAACATTTTCGTAATTGAAATTTTTTTTTTTGTTAAATTTGGCAATTGCATTTTGAAATTGTATTTGCGATTTTTTTGGGCAATGCGAATTATTTGAAGTCGCAACAAGTGGTTTGTGCATATAAGAACTGAAATTTCATTATAATAACAACTTTCCTTCAGTTTATTGACAAAATACATAAATATACTTGTAGCTTGACAGAGTTGTGAAATTTTATAAACTTTTCTTTAAATATATTAAAACTGTGCAGGTTTAAATTTCAATAAAGCGAACTTTGTTTTTTCATATTAGCGAATTATAATGTTGTTTTATTTAAAATATTTAATCTTCTATTTTTTTGAAGTTGGTAAACTAAGTTATGAATTTAGTATTGTCTTTTTTTTATAGTATTATAGTCATTTTTCATTTCTTTTTTTGACAAAACAAGTCAAAACTTTGAAAAATAATTTGGCAAATATTTTACTTTTATTAAAAATATAAAATATATATAAAACTTTGCTTGAAGTTTTTCTCCAAAAAAAATGTTTATTAAATTAATATTTATATTATATTTCATAGCAGACTTTTATCCCATAGCAAAGCAATCAAAAACTAAAAAGCTATAAAAAATCTTTTTAGTTAAAGTTTTACTATTTTTTAATTATTTATTATAGTTCAAAATATGCAGAAATATTGGTTATTATGTGTTAAAACAGTCCTTCATATAAATTACTAGTATTATAATTAAACAATTAATTAATTAAAATTGTTTTTATTATCATCTTATGAATATTGTCCTACGGTCAGTTTAATGTTTGCAAGGTTTTTTTATTTTCAGACCGAAAGAGACTATATATATTTTAATGATCTCTATTTTATGGTTAAACTGATTACTATTTTTATAATATTATAATGTAGAATTATAATTGAACAATTAATCCTTTTAAAGTTTGTTCTACAAATTTTAGGTTTACATGAATTTTTTATTTTTATTTTAATTTTTATTTTATAATTAACCTGAACACTATATTTATACTACGAGTATAACAATATAGAATTTTAAAACGGTTTTTTTTATATATTTTTTTTAAATTCAATTAATTTGACAAAATGTGCTGAAATTTTGGTTAAAATGTAATAAAAAGGAAATACAAAAAAAAAAACAATTTAATTATTGAATTAATTAGGCTGCAATTTGATTTTTATTTCATGTTTCATGATTTTTATTTTTTTTTTGTATTTATTTTTACACTTTTTCTTAAAATTGTGTTGAACAATTTTTCATTATCATGCGAACAATTGATAAACTTTACGAAATTGGAGATATGCATAGACGAGTAGGGTCTTTCTTGGATAGGTGCTTCAAAATTGTTTGTTAAGTGTGAATTGCTAAATGACAACAACAACAACAACAACAATAAAAACAGCAACAAATAGCAACAACAATAACACTTTCAAATATTGGTTTTTTTTTGAGCTGAAAAATCGTATCGTATCACAAAATAGATGTTGACTTTTTCAATTAACAATTCCTTCATTTGATAGATGAGACAGGTTGTTGCAATCGTAATACTTACTACAGTTATATTATATATATGTGTATATATATATTTTTTAATTATTAATGTTGTTGTTATGTTGGTATTGGGTCACACATTCACACACTTTCAATGTTGCACAATGGAAATTGAAGTGTGTGCACCGCGAGTTAACTAGTTATTTGTTATGGGGGAAGAAAAGGGGGGGACAGATAGTGAACTTGATCTAACTAAGAGTTGAAATTCATTCCAACTTCAAGCTTCACAACTTCACAACTTCAATTCCCATTCCAATTCCAAATTGAATGACTCTTGAGGCGACAATCGAAACGATTTTGTTTCAATTTCTTGACATCAAATGGCAAAAGCACAACAAATTCACACACAAGCGTAAACAGAGACATTCCCATTTCTCCTACTATCTATATATATATATATATATATCCCAGGCCCTCCCTAAACCCCTTTTGCCCCTTTCAGCGTGCTGTGGCACATGTGGAGCATTGCCGTCACGAATTTGAAGCGTTTGTTGCACTTCGCATCTGTCAGATTTCAGTGTCGAGTCATATTTTTTTTATTGCATGCAACATGGAAATAAAGACAAAGATGCAGCAGCATTGGAGGCATATAAGGGAGCAGTAGGGGGGTATGTGTGTGTATCATGAGTGGCATTTGAAGTGCGGGAATCAATGCCACAAACGGCAACAAGCATCGTCAAGTGCAAGAGTTATTTTCACAAGTTATTATCTATCCATTTACCCATTCATGCAACAACACAACAGGCACTTCAATGCAACACCCTATTTTTACTACCCCTCCCCCCCCCCTCTCTCTCTCACTCTATACTCTACACACACACACACTTCTACCCTACACAACACACAGTCTGGCATGTAAAGCCCCATGTGATGGATGCGTTCTCTGTGTGTCTGCTGCGGCTGTTGCTCTTTTTTTTTTTAATACCCTATATAAGCATACAATGCTTGAAAAAAGGGCATGTCAAAATCTTGTATTATTTTGTAACAAAAATAACACAAAAGAGCGTTTATATTCGGTATGCCAAAGCTGCATATTCTTGTAGTTGTATTTCCAAAATTAAAATTAAAAATTAAGAAATCTATTTTTTTTAACGATTATTCCTATAGCAGCTATATGATATAGTTATTCGATTTTAATTTATTTTAATTAAATTATATAAATCATTATGATTATTCCGATAGCAGCTATATGATATAGTTATTCGATTTTAATTTATTTTATTCAATTTTGTATAAATTATATTATGAATTTTCGAGTTAATGATTTTGTTTATATGTAACATTAACAGTTTAATAAGTTAAATCAAAATAATAAATAATAAACTTAATTTATTTAACTTTAAAATTTTATATATTTTAAGAAATGTACAATAACTCCTTTAAAAAATATGAATATATATATATTATTTTTTTTTTTTGTCTTTTTAGATTAATACGACTTTTTTTTATTTAATTTTAAGTTTTAATATTTAAAAAAAATTAAAAAAAAAATCACAAATTCTCAATATTATTACCGCAATCCTTTACAAAATATTTTTATAATTTTTTTATTTTTTATATTTCGAATTTCATAAATTAATTGAGTATTTAACGCAATAATTTTTTTTTACTAGTGAAAAAGTTGATATTTGACTTAAAAATTAATAGAAAAAGGTCAGAAAAAAAATCGATGATAATAAATAATAGAAGCTGTATCGATATCCCACAACTTATCGATTGTTTTTTCTTTCTCTCTAACAAATTCTATAAATCAATCAATTATCAAGTAGAACTCTGTCAGTATTTCGTCTCGATAGTAATCAAAAATAGAAGCTGTATCGATATCCCACAACTTATCGATTGTTTTTTCTTTCTCTCAATCAAATTCTTTAAATAAATCATTTATCAAATAGAACTCTGTCAGTATTTCGTTTATCTCATAAACTATAAACTGTAGAATCAACAAAATTGGTATAAAGCTGCCTTGAAAACCTTATAAAGTATCGTATAAAGCCAAATGACAAATGCAAGCTGTAAATATTCAAAATAATTTAAAAAAAAATGAATTTGAAAATTTAACAATTTTTGTAAGGTATCACAAAAGTCGTTCAAGCTTTCCTTCTGAGACACTTTGTTTTCCTTTAGTCGGCTTAGTTTTCTGTCTTTTTTTTTTTTTTGTTTTTTTTTTGTTATGTGTGCTTGTGGCTTTTGTCTGTGCTGCATTTCCATATGTGCAGAGCTGCGGCATTGTCATCTTTATCATCATTCAACGCGGCCATAAATGTCGTCACTTCATTTTCAGGGTAAATGCACTGTGCGGCAAAAAAAAAGAAGGAAAATCAATAGACGACTCGCCCACGCGGCGCCAAAACGCAGACAAAGGATCACAGCTAAAAAAAAAGCTCCTTTCAGACAGTTACTGGCCAATGTCACATTTTAGTAACTTGGCCAACGAAATAAGTTGACAACATTTCAATTTGTGTGGCAATGCCGGCGACATCGCCGCCGGTTTTTGAGTCATCAATTGAGTTGGCGGGAGCTAGGATTCTAAATAAAAAAAAAAAAATAGAAAATAAATAAAACTATAACTGAGTAACAGGACGACGACCTTGGCTAAAAGTCCATTGGGCACAGTGCCAGACAAAGAGACAGACAAACACAGCTGCAACTGCAACGGCAACGGCAACTGAGTCAGAGCGCATGTTGCAACATTTAAAATGTTGACAACGTTCATATGTTGCTAAAATTCTTCAGATAGCTAATGCTGCCTAACTCCAGATAGTTTAATATGAACGATTAATTTATTAGAAAACTAAAGAGAATATAATAAAATATTTAAAACTAAAAAAAAGGCAGCTTTATGTTTAATATAATTGTCAAATAATTTATAATATAAACTAAGTAGAAAATAATATTAAAGATAATTTTCCATATCTCTTGGGCGATAGTTTTTTATCGATAGTTTTGTAGGTCTATAATCAATCGATAGTTTTGCATTGAAAAAAAATCTGAAACAGTTTTAACCTTCGAAGTATATTTCTCTTTTATAATAAAAACTTGGTTAGGCCAATGTTTGTTTTTATTTTTTTTTGTCATTCAGCTAAACTAAAGAACAACCCAAAAAAATATTTTGCTTACAATATGTGTGTGTGTGTGTGTGTGTACACAACCAAAAAAACAACAAAAACAATCAACAGACAGCGACAAGTTAAGAATTCGAAACAAGAAACGCAACTTAAGCTGCGTAGGTTTCTTAAGTAACTTCAAATGTTTTGATTAGACTTTAAATGACAACAACAACAACAACAGTACACACACACACACACACACACACACACACTGTGAGACACAACAAAAGCTGTGAATGCCAAATGCCAGGCCAAGTCGAAGTGGAAGTCGAAGTCCAACTCAAAGTCGAACTCGAAGTCAACTCATTTGCGCAGTCGCAATCGCTGTCCAAAGAGTGTGGGTTGTCTCTGAAGACCTCTGAGAATCTGAGAATTGTGAATTGTAAATTGAGAATTGCGAACTGAGACCTGAGACCTGAAACTGCCGCTGTTTGCGCCATTCAAACACACACACAAAAAAAACACAATATTAATAACTGTGCCAACCGCACATGAATTGCTCTAACTTTTATATCGATACTATCGATAGTATAGACATTTTGGGTACCAAAACCGATTTATTATATGTTAATTTTGAAAAGAATTAATGAAAGTATCTTTGAAATGAATTTATTGAAGGTATCTTTGAAAATGTACTAAAATAATTAATTATCGATACTATCGATATATAGTTTTGGCTCAAATTTATAAACTATGTAAACTTTTGTGGATTTGAATATAAAAATCCACTTTAGCTTACTAAATATGTACAACATTAAGTAGATTGTATATTTATATATTTTACTAGATAAGCCCGGCGTGCGTTGCTACGTGCCGCTTTCGTTTAAAAAAATAAATAAAATAAAATAGGAAAAACAATGTCACTTAGATTGTTAAGCTACTGCGAGATTTTCATATAATTTTAAAATGCATTTTCCAACCGCCTTCCGATTTATTTTTGACAATGTTTTTTCAGAGTTTCTAACTACGATATAAAAGGAAGCTACAATAAAATTTGCAGGGATTTATCTTCTAACGTTTGGCCAGCTTGTGAGTCGCCAATCAGTCAGTCAGTCAGTCAGCTTGAACAGTTTTATATATATATAGCTTAAGATTATATATATATTATATAACTAAAGCGAAATAATATTAGTACTTATATACTTTAAGTAGAGTTTAACCGAGTTTTTTTTTAAGCTATTATAATATGACATATTTTAAAATAAAATAAAATAAAATATAAAGCAATTTAAACTTTAAAATGTTATTTTATTTTCCATAATATATATCTCTATGATATTATATATTTTATTACAGAGTGTACAAACTTCGATTTTGACACAATATTATTGATTATGTATTTTTTCCTCTTTTTTTTGCGTAATGAGCAGTCGAAATAACAAACAAATGGACAAAGAACATAGCGCAGAGTTTGTTTTTTGCATACACATTTATTTGTATCTGTATCTATAGCTATGGTTGTTCGAGTATCTGTATCTATATCTGTCGGTCGCATTATCCGTGCGATAAATAATCGACAAAGCTGCTTGGGTGGTAAAGCTGCTCAGGTTTGGCCTAAGATAGGATCCAAAAAAAAAGAAGAAAAAAAACAAAAAAAAAAACAATATACAAATGCAGCTTTTTGTAGGAGTTGCTGTTGTTGCTGTATCTGTATCTGTATCTGTATCTGTAAGTTCTCGCGCCTGCTGTGTGGACTTAAGACAGGCTTTCATTAAGCATAACCATATGTACATACAGACATATAAGTGCCGAGACTTGGCCCAAACGATAAACGAAAGATCTGGCTCAAGAAGCCGCTTCAAGGCGGCAAACTCAAGAGATACTTTTTTTTTATTTTTTTGTTGTTGTGTTGTCTGGGGGCTCAGGTCTCAGATTGTTATTGTTGTTGTTGTTGCCTGTGTTGGCCGCTTTGCTCGAACGCAGCTGCGCATCTCAAACATTGTATCTGTATCTTTGTATCTTTTGTATCTCTGTATCTGTGTCTCTGGCTGTGTGCGAGACAGGCCCGCACTTGACCTTGAACTTGTACAGGTTTACTTTTGTTTTCTTTGGCTCGTTTAACTTTTTTGGCGTTGTCCGCTCTTCAACTTGTTTGAAGCTTTTGTTTGCCCTTTATGTTGCATTTCTTTCTTAAATTTTTTTGCTTTTTTTTAAAAAAAATATATTTTTTTTTTGGTTCACATTTTAACCTAATCAGGCTTAATGCCGTTGCGTCGTCTCAGTTGTTGTGTTTCACTCTTTTATCAGGCTAGGACACGACACTCCAACAACTGCAAATAAATATTTCCAAGAATCCTTTTACAGCTTTTTCAACTTCAACAGAACTTGAATTCGATACGTATTTAAATTTATATGCAAAGTTTTTGCGTTTTATGAAATGACAAACAATTTGAAAGCATTAATATCTTGACTTTTTCGACATTCATGATCTTTGATTCTGTGGCTTTATTTTGGCGTTTTTTCAAGCCTTGAATTCTCCGAAAAGCCAGGTATATAAATAAATGAGATTTTTTTTTTGTATATCATATTTTTTTTTTGTTTTCTTTGTGATTTAAAGTTTAAATGTAATATTTTATTTTATAGAAAATTAGTTTGAAATGTTTATTGTAATTAAAAATGAATAACAAAATAGCTAATATTCTCCGTATCAGTTCAGGATGGAATATAATAATAAATAAATATTAAATTAAAAAAAAAGTAAAATAAAATATAAAAAAAAAAAAAAATTATAAAATCAAATAATTTCTCAATTAACAAATTTTATATAATTAAAATAAATCAATTTTAGTAGGCTATATTAAAAAATAATAATGTAATTATGTTATGTTGTATGTGTAGTTTAAAGTTTTACTTGAACTCATTTAATTTATAGTAAAATATATAAATTTGTAAGATTGAATTAATTTTATAAAAAATTCTGCAACTATAAAAGATATAAATATAAACCTTATTTCAAGGCATAGATAATAAAGTTAAAATAAAAAAATATTTAAATAATAAATGAAAAATATATAAATTTCTAAGATTTAATTAATTTTATTAAATTCTGGATTTAACTTCAATTCTAAAAGATATAAATATAAACCTTATTTCAAGGCATAGATAATAAAGTTAAAATAAAAAAATATTTAAATAATAAATGAAAAATATATAAATTTCTAAGATTTAATTAATTTTATTAAATTCTGGACTTAACTTCAATTCTAAAAGATATAAATATAAACCTTATTTCAAGGCATAGATAATAAAGTTAAAATAAATAAAATATTTAAATAATAAAAAAAAAATATATAAATTTGTAAGATTTAATTAATTTTATAAAAATTCGAAATTTAACTACAAATATTGGAGATAGAAATAATAACCTTTTTTTCAATGCACATTTAATAAAATTACAATTAAATAAATATTAAATTAAAAATAAGAAATATATTAATTTGAGAGATTAATTAATTAGTTTTATAAAATTGTAAATTTAACTGCGAAATAAAAGATATAAATATAAAACCTTTTTCAGTACAAAGTTAATAAAGTTAAAATAAATAAAATATTTTAATAATAAATAAAAAATATATAAAAATTTCTAAGATTTAATTAATTTTATAAAATTGAAAATTTAACTGCAAAATAAAAGAAATAAATGTAAACCATATTTCAAGGCACATTTAATAAAATTACATTTACAAAAAAAAACTTTTATATATTTAACATAAAGAAAAAAACTGATAAATGATGTCAAACCTCTAGGGTTCTATTGAAATGAGTTTCTGAATAAAACACATGATATATGGGCTAGTGTTACAGCACCAGTTAGAAATATATGGTCATGTGGAATAGACATCTACTCTATATGTCATTTACTGCACAAAGCGTGACATTTTTCCTCATGAGCGAATTTGCCATATGTAGAGAGTAGAGAGTGCAAACTGAATCTCAGCTTTGATGAGGATTAAAAAATGATGATAATGATGATAATGATGTTATTATATATATAAATAGGTGAGTGCAGTTGACAGAGAGTTGGCCTGTTGCAGGGCTGGAACACTGCTAAAGTTTAAGATGAAGATACAGACTCAGATACAGATACAGATACAAATACATCTATGAGAAATGACATTGTAAATGAAACCAAGTTAAGAGCTGGAAGCCAAGAGGTGTGACACAAATGGTTCAATATCAAATGACAACAACATCAACACACAAAACAGCTTAGAAATTAAATAAAAAAAATAAAAAAAACAATTGAAATTGAGATACAAAGATACTCAGCTACTCAGATACTCAGCTACTAAAGCAGAGAGTTAGAGAATTAACTGAAATTCATTTAGACCATAAGCGACAGATTAAGATTGAGTTTAGAGTTTAGACATGGACATGCAACATAAGTAATTGGCATTGTTGCATTATCTAAACGCATTGTGCTTGTGTTGCAACATTGACGTGGCTGCTGCATCAGGTGAGAGTTATGCGGTATTGTTAATTAACCATTTACGGCCTGATTGCAGCGTCAGAGACAGATAGAAAGACAGGTAAAACAAACAACAAGACAAAACAAACAAAAACTCTGAAAGACTGTAAGACATACAAATAGATAGAAGTATAACGAGGTCACTTTAACAGTTGCAATCCCAATCCAAGCAAAACTGAATTCATAAGTGTGTCTCGTCTTTAAACCAGGCCATGAATTGGCCTCAAGGGTTTCAACTTAGCTAACTATGTCAACTATGATATATGATCTAGTAGAGTGTCAATTTTAAAAGAAGCTAATGCTTTTCCTAAACTATTTGTTACATCATCTGTATTTTTGAACTTTGATAAGTTAATGAAAAAATTAATATATATATAAACATATAGATATTCATCAATTGGGACCAGCTGGAACGATTTGACTCAATTTTTTTTATCAGTTGTTTATAATTGCCAGGAAAAAGTTTCTAGAAACCAAATTTTGGGGAAAACTTTACGGAAAAGTCGCTAGCATCTTAGCAGTTGTACTCACTGTTAATGTATACAGATCTGTTAACGTATACAGCACTGTTAACGTATACAGCACTGCTAAAGCAATCATTTTTTTAGCTTATTTCGTTAAATAACAATAAAAATGTTTGCTTAATTAAAAGAAAAAAATATTTGTAAAATTTGTTGTATAAAGATGAATCAGAATTAGCCTCAACATGAGAGGAAAATCTGTTATTTTTTTTAAATTTTAAATAGACATGTCAATCTGAAATCTTTATCCTTTTCAGCGGGGCAATATTTTTTTTAATGTAATACAAAAATCACAGTAGGCAGTACTTTCTAAATGAATACGAATTAGGTTATATTATTTGAAAGAAATAATTTATATGGCGGAACAACGAAATTGATTAGTTTATTTTTTTATTTCTTATTTTTTGTAGGGAGGGCGTAGCAACGCACGACGGCTACACTAGTATATACACAGATTTATTAAAAATTAACTTGAGTCTATTAAATCTTATGTTGTTGAACGATTAACATTTTTTTTAAATTACAAAAAAACTTTAGGAAATTAATATTTTCCCAAAACCACTTAAAAAAAAAAAATAAATAAATAAAAAAATAATAATAATAAAATAAAGTATCGAATTTGTACTCTCATGAATAGACATTTTTATAGAAAATTTCACAGCTTTTCTATATTCAACTGATTTGATTTATAAAGTTAATTGAAGCTGATATATTGTCTTAGACATATATATAAAAAATAATATTAAAAATATAAGATAGATATAACTCAATAATTTAATATAAAATTTCACTTAAAAATTTCAGTTATAAAAATATTTCTAACTATCGAGAAAAAAGTTAATGTGCAGAAGTTTTATTATTTTATAATTGGAATTATATTTTAAAATTTTTTTTTAATAGTTTTGACAGCTATAAGATATAGTGATTCGATCCAAGCATGATATAATTTAAACTTAGAGACTGATGACTATATCTACTCAGTTCGAAATGCTGATCAAGAATTTATATATTTTATGGTAACGACTTTATTTCTGCGTTCAACAATTTGCGATAGAATTATTAAACACTTTTTACAAGAGTTTATAAAAATAGTAAAAATTAACCTAAAGTTTCCTTACATAATTATCGATATCATTAAACGATATTTTTGATAATGCTTTGCTAGTTTGTTAGATAACTTAGAGCATAATTTAAGTCGAGTTTTCTAATTCTAATTAACTTCATCAATATAGCTTACATTGTGACAGTTTGTTGTTCATATTGCTTTGAGTTCAAAAAGAAGTGCACCTGAAAAGAGAAAAGAAAATTCATCAGTTTAGTTGGCTATAGTAAATCCCATATATATACTATATATATATATCTTAAGAATTAATATGCAACACGCACATGAAACACGATCAATTTCAATTGATGCATCGATATGTCAAATGCTTGGCAGCCCGGAAAACTTGAATTTTGAATGCAATTCGATCGAGGATTTGTTTTTTTTTTTGGAGCGTTGACAGACCATAAATAACTCTCTTTTCGAATAGTTGTCGATACACTCCGAATAAGTACATTAACAGTTGGGCAGCGAATCGGGTCAATCAACTGGCTGAAAACACACACCCTTCCTACCTTTTTGATTGCCCCACACACACACAGTTAAAGCCCGGTTAGCAGAGCTAACTTCTCAGGCCAACTAAAGTTGCCCACAATTGTTATTGTTGTTGTTGTTGTAGTTGTTGTTGGCCAAGTTGATAGCAGGCACGTGATCTGCAGACCGAACGAGCTGCGTACCAAATCTGAATGAAGAATTTATGAATGGAGTGCGCGCCAGTGCGTGAGCGAATTGTATGAGTATAAATTCAAAAGTATCTGAGTGTGTGTGAGTGTGTGCGAGTGTATGAATGATTCGCACGTTGGAGGATGCAAGCAACTTGTAACTTGGCTGTTCAACAGCAAGCGGCAACATGGCATGTATATTCAGCCATTGACGACAATCTCAAAGATATAAAGATACAAATGTATCTAGCAGCATGCGGCACGTGCTGCAAGCCAGTGCATTGCAAAAACAGTTATGTGTTATCGTTAATCGTTTATCGACAATCACATAGCATACTTGTGACTGCCTGGTCGATTAGTTTCCCCTTCTCAGCTTTATATCGAAATGAGATAATGTAAGGTGGTATTATTGTGTACTTCAGATAGTTTATATATATATATTTATATCTTTTACATTAGTAAACATACTACATCATGTAATACACATATCATACTACATTTATCTTGGTCTAGAATCTATATACAGATGGCTAAAAATAAAAATATTAAAGAAGTTATTTTGAAATATAAGTATATTCTTTATTTTATATTAAAGTACTACATATAAAGATATAGTAGCTCGATAATTAGAACACTATTAACACAACTATTATAATTATAATGCCATATGGCATATATAGAAAGGGTATATGATATCAAGATTAAATTCAGCGAATTAATATTAAACAAATTTTACATTAAATATTTTCCCCACATGAAAGATCATATTTTGAATATATATATAGTAAATATATTATAACAATATAATAAATTTACCAGCCCTAATTTTTTTTTTTTTTTTTTAAGTAAGATTAAATGATAAAATCAAAAAAAAAAAAAAAAAAACATAAATTTAAAATTCCATAAGTCGACAATATTTACAATACAAATTTGTATATATAAAGCCAATAAATATGTCACACGCAGAGTTCTATCACATTTAACTATCGATATTAAACGATATATCTCTTATATACATCCTTGACATCACTAACGACGCCGTAGGGCATTAAAATGCCAGCAAAAAAAAAAAAAATTCAAATTTAACAATTTCCTAGACGCCGCCCACCGTGGCAAGCAACTTGGTGGCAAAATAAAACTCAAAGGTTGTTTGGCTACTGTGCATAGTATTTGCATCTAAAAGGGGCAGCTCTGTATTTGTATCTGTATCTGTTAATGTAAAAGAAAAAATGTATCTTTAGATGTATCTGTATCTGTATCTGTATCTGTTTGGCACGCATGTCTCGGGCCGCCGTCTGACGCATTGTCTGTGCGTGGCTCAACAACTTGAAATTGTGGCATAAACACGTTCTACAATTTCCGGCATGAGTGTTGGCGTTGTTGTTGTTGTTATTGTTGTTTTGTTTTTGTTGTTGATTTTTGCTGATTGTCGGCTGTCGATTGTTGTTGTTGTTGTTGTTGTTTATTAGTTTCATTGATCATCATCATTATTAGCACTAATGTGATGTATAGTTTTTTTGTAGTTTTTGTTTGACTGTTTTGCTTTCCGCATGCTGCAAGTAAGCCCTGTTGCTCATTAGCGCCTGCCTCTCCCCCCAGTACTAACCACAAAAACCACAGCTGACCTCTTGGCCTAATTGTAAACGTTTTGATCTTGCACACAAATTCAAACAATGATCGACACTTGCAGAAAGCCAAGACAGGTAAAAGAATTGAGGTTGATCTACAATTGATCGATGCATAAAGGGATTGAATGGCAGACCAAAGAAAAAAGTGATCTACAACTGGAAGTTTAAGTTAGAACGAGTTCAATTCAGACACAAAAGAATAAAAACAAATAAAGTTGATCTAAGCAAATGGTATTTTATAAATACTAAGTATTTGCAAGTTAAAAAGTAAATTTAGTAATTCAGATTGTAATTCCAATGGATTTTTAATAATGGCACTTTATCGAATTTATTTTTATTTATATTTTTTATTTATTTATTTCTTTTTTTTATTAATTTATTTATTTTTTGGTATTTTATCATATAATTTCACTGTTATTGCATTTTTATTTAAGATTCAATTTAATTTTAAAAGCTTGATCATACAAAAATTCATCAATTACTATTTATTTATTTATTTTTTATTTTATTTATTTTTTTGTTTTTTGGTAAGATTTAATTTAATTTTGAAAAAATGTGTCAATTTCTATTTATTTATTAATAATTTTTTTTGTGAGATTCAATTTAATTTTAAAAGCTTAATCAATTTATCAATTTATTTAATTTATTTATTATTTATTTATTTAGTTTTCTTTTATTTATTTATTTTTTTTTTTAGTATTTTATCATTTAATCTTACTGTATGTTTTTTAATGAAAATAGACGAAGCTTAAAAATTATCAATTTACGTTTACTCAAACTACATACAATCATGAACTCGAGATATTTTCAGTATTTTAATATAAAGATTAAATACTTAAACAAATTCGAAAATGAATTAAAGGATTAGCTCCACTTCCCTTAAGTTTTACAATTAGATGTATAAATTCTACATAATCCCACATTGATAATATATAACAATTTCTTTAAAAGTCTAGTTTAGTATAAATTTTAAGATATTCAGACTTTATAGCTTTATATGTTTTTTTGTATAATTTTCCCCGCTTTCAAATGTTATTTTGTAGTATTAATTATTTTTCGAAAGCTGTATTATTAAGTAAAAAAAGTTGCCTATACTCTTGAAGCACACTATTCCATTAAACCACTTCTATACCCTTATTTTTAACATTTAAATAAATCAAATTTAATCAAATTGAAAATGGATTGAATTTTTGTAGATTTCCAATTGCTTAAAAGTAAAATACTTTCCAACATTAACTTGCCTCCTTACTTCATAATTTTGTTCTACAGTTGGCTTGTTTTATTCGGTATAAGTTGACCTTCCTAAAGGTCAACAAAAAAATGTCATTTTAGAACAATTAATTTGTGTGTGGCGTTGTCTTTTTTAGTAGCTTTTCGATTTGGCGATGGTCAAAAAAATAGACAAACAAAAATAAATAAAGAGACAAACCAAGAAAAACCAAATAAATAAATAAATAAAAGCAACAACATTAATCGAGTGGGAACGCTATAAAACCAGGGTCGTAGTTCGATTGACCAAAAAAAAAAAAATAAAAACGATCTCAACTGATCTTAAATGATCGACCTTAGGCGACAAACAGTCGGACAAGTGTTGCGCATGTGCGCACTCAAATGATCGTAAATTAAATAAAAGATCACAAAAAAAAAAATAATGTACTTTCGATTTTTCTTAGGCATTTAATCAAAGACAATAGAGGGAACACACACGTAATTTTCGTAATTAATTTATGACTCTTGAGGGCAATTACAATTATGGGAAGGGTCTCTCTGATCAAGTTACAAGATCAAAATCCCATTGACTTGAAGTTGAAATGAATGAAGCATAGAGTAGTTGGAGGACAGCGACATCATCTTCAATCATTAGCCCCAAATAAAACATCATTTGTGATAATGATCCGGTAATCAAACAACATAAATTAAAAAATAAAAAATAAACTGTGTGAATGCCAAGCCAATGGCATGTCAAATGGCCAATGGCCAATGATTAGGCCAAATGGCCTAGACAGCGCCTAGTTGACGTTTAAGCCCAAAGAAAACCAAAAACACGCACTTTATTTGATTTAAAAATTGTCAAAAAAGAAAAGGGCAACCCTACTAATAAACATGCCAACAGCATTATAATGAACTTGCAACGGAATAAACAAATTTCAAATTTCAAATTCCAATTTCAAATTGAAATTGAAATCATAAAATCGAAAAACAAGAAAACACAGCAGGCCATCATCATCATCATCAAAATCAACATCATTATTATTATCATCAGGTTGACCAACTCCATTTACAAGTTTAACAGTTCCAAAACGACATGGAAACCAGCAATTAAATCATTTTGAAGGCTTTTCAATAATGTTACACGCATAGAAAGTTAATTTGTTTGTTTTGTTTATTGCAAAAGATCTGTTTGGATTCCAAAAATCAAAAAAAAAAACAAAAAACAAACACAAACACTAAGTAAGCAATTTATTAAGTAATTTTTAAACGAATATTTTATACACGAAATCTATATTATAGTAATGCAATCAATAATGATTCTTAGGTTCTAAACATCAGAAATTATATATAGAAAAAAAACAAGAAAAAAAATATAGAATCAATAAGACTCTTAATAATAAAAATCACTAAAATTAAATATATTTTATATATAATTTAGCATTTAATAAGATTTACAGGCTTATATAGACAAGATCAATTACTTATTACGATAACTGATTGGAAAATTTCAAACATAAAAATTAGTTAATTAAATGATCAACAAAAAGGAAATTTTGAGAATAAAAGTCTTAAAAAATAAGCAAATAAATAATAAAAAAAAAAAATAAAATTAGTAAGAAATATATTAATAATTTAAATTTAAATTTAAATACAAAAATGAAGTAAATCTATAGCTTTGATTAATTTATTATTATTAATGAGAACTTCAAATTTAAGTTTGTTTTTATTATATTTATATATTTTTTATTAATTTTAATTTGATATAATTAATTTTGAATATAAAAATGAAACAAAAAAAAATTTAAAAAAAAACAATAAAATAAATAAATAAAATTAATAAGAAATATAATAAAATATAAATATAGTTTAAAGTAAATCAATAAATTTGATCAATTTTTTTATTATTCTTTATGATTTACTTCAAACTTAATTTTGTTTTTTATTATATTTATATATATATTTTTATAATTTTTATTAATTTTAATTTTATATCCTTAATTTTGAAAATAAAAATCTAAAATAAAAAGTAAATAAAATTAAAAAGAAATATATATAAATAAAGGAAGATTTGAAGTAGATCAATAAATTTGATAAATTTATTATTGTTATTAATGATTGACTTCAAACTTAATTTTTTTTATTACATAATATATATATAAATTTATATATTTTTAATTAATTTTAATTTGCTATCATTATTTATGATTTACATCGAACTTTATTTTATTATATTTCTTATTAAATTTATTTATTTATATTATTTTTTTTTTAATTTTGTATTTTTTTTTTTTTTTTAGATATTTATTTTCAAAATTTCTTTTATTCAAAAAAAATTTGTTAAAATTATTTTTGTTATAAATATGTTTGTGACTTGTGCCCTAATACTATTTTATTTATATTTATTGCGCTAGAAATAAAACTTATTAAATAAAAAATATATAAATTAGTAGAATTAAAAAATAAACATATTTTTACCATCAAATTTATGGAAGATATGACAACAATAAAATGATCTTACAATATTGAAAATATTATAGAGTTTTTAAAGAAATTTAATTCCATAATTTCGACAATAATTAAGCCCATTTTAAAAGCATTTGTAATATAATAAATTCATTTTAAAACTATACTAAGTCAACTGAGTCTTTGACTACTTTAGTTTAATATTACAAACTAACTTTATCGCTCAACTTTAAATTGAAATAGAAAACATTTCAATTGAACTAACGTAAACGATCAGATAACTTATTGATTTGTCAGTGCTGCATTAGTGTATTATCGGCATCGATATCGATGTTGTTATCGTTTGATTTGTCATTTCCGCCTTTTGTGCGCTTTGGTCATTCGCATTCATAGCACAATATATCAGAGCTTTAACCATATTTATCAACGCCCATTTACCATCGTTCGTTGCATTATTATCATTGTTCCGTCATATATCATATTGGCAATTGCCGGGAACAGGAGAGGCGCCAATTGGATTGCCGGAGAGGGTGGAGCGGTGACTTCAATATTGATGATAATACAAACAGATATATATATATATATATATACTCATGTGCCTCGGCAAATCGATTAATTGCCAAGAACTGCGCATGCATAGATAAATATTAACGTTAACGACGGCGGCTCAACAATTGTAAAACTACAAAAAAAAAAAAAAAAAAATATTCCACCCCATAGAGAATACTATATATATATAAATCTACACACTCTGTAGAATAACGTAACGAATGACCAAAGCCCCAACAAATTGCGCAGCGATAAATTACAAAAAGGAATTTGTAACGCCCAAACGTCCCAAAACCAGGCGTAACGCGCGAAGCATTCGCAATTGCCGTAATTTTGATTGTAATCTGTGATAAAATATCTCAAATGCATTTAATAAGATATTTTATTTAGCCATGCAACTGATTTTTGGAAGATTTCAATTACAACTATGTTGCATACTAAATTTTCTATTAATTGAAAATGCCAAACTAAAATATAAATACATAATTGTAATCTATGATCTGCTTATCTGCTTTGAAATCTATTTAAAATATAACTATTGCCATAATTTATTAACAATTTTACTGGTTACAGTATATTTCCGGCTTATGTCATTTATGTAGTATTTATTTTGTTAAAACTTTAATAAATATTTAGAAAACTTGCTGCAAACTTTAAATGATTTAAATTTGAAGTATGTTGCATTCTAATTTTATCAAAAAAAATATAAGAAATTTCTTTTAATTACAATAATTAATAAAAGAATGTATATATCTACTTTTATGGTATTTTGAAACATCTTTTTATACTTTTAAGTAGATACTACTTTCATCTTAATTAAAACACATTTAACTAAGTTTGGATAAATTTCTAAATATACTATTCAGGCATATTTGCCCTAGTTTCACTATCATATATTTTAGGAAACTTAATTTTTAATGAAAAAATATGCAACTATGCTGCAGCTTATGTTAAATGACTTTAAAAATATGTATTTATTTTATTTTCAAAATATTTCTAAATATATTTTAAAAATATTTAAAAAATAAAAATCGTCTTTAGCTTAAGATAATGTATTTTTATATACCTGGAAGAAGAGTATTATAATTTATGTATAGCATTAAAGTGTAACTAAGCCAAGAAGGTAGCTTATAAGTCATGAAAATAGTCTGACGAGAAAATATCTCAAATAAAAACCCTCAGACAAATTAGGCATTTTAAAAGATAATTTCCTGAACATAGGAGATGTCGGTTTATTGACTTGGATCTACCAGTTAAAGATAGAAATGAGCTTGGGAGTGATTCAATCCCGTCAAGAACTTCTACTGAAGCTGAAGTTAGGGAACATAATTGGTTAGAAAAGAGATTTATATTCTTTTACAAGAATTATTTCAATTAAAAAAAAAAAAAAAAATCATTAAAGGAGATATAGTCATATCACAGTCTTGTCCTTTAGTTTATATACAAACTAATCTGTTAGTTTGAGATTTGTTGAATGAGAAGTATGAAAATTCTTTTAATATTTATTAAATTGCTTGAATATAGTAGTATATATAGTAAGTATATATAGCTGCTATAGGAACCATCTTTAGCAAACCAAAGATAGCTGTACTTTCTTGTTATACCCTTGTAAAAGGGTATTATAATTTTGTCTCAAAATATGTAACGCATAGAAGGAGACATTTCCGACCCCATAAAGTATATATATTCTTGGTCAGGACGAAGAGCTGAGTCGATATAGACATGTCCGTCTGTCCGTCTGCTTCTATGCAAAGTTTTTGGCTTTATCTTTGAGATATCCTGATGAAACTCGGCACAGATGAAGCTTGATAATTTATGTAGTTTGTATGTCAAAATCAGCCCGATCGGACCACTATATCATATGGCTATGGTGGAAAAATCGAAGAAATTTAATTTTTATGAATAGTATTTGTATGAATAACTTTTTTGTTTTTCAAGATATCAAAACCAAACTTGGCATAGCGATGCATATTTACGATTTGTACAATCTGATTAAGTTTAAGCAAAATCGGACAACTATATCTTATAGCTCCTATAGGAACAATCGGTCGAAAAGTGCTCGTTTGATAAACTTTGTTTTTAAGTTATCAAAAACAAAGTTGGCCTTCAAAATTTTATTATCAGACAATTGCAAGGGTATATATCTTCGGCGTGCCGATAATAGCCGTTTCTTTCTTGTTTTTTTCCTTCTGCTTTTTTGTAATGTATATTAATATTTATGAATTATCATTAAGTCACTTAGTCTGCCCTGGAAGACCCTTCACGTCCCCCGCTACACGGAGATACCTCCTTCTACTTGATTTCGCCGTATCATCATCAACAACAACTTTAAACAAAAAATGAAGACATTTAAATGCACTTTCCACAATGTTGTTGCAGGCTTTAGCCGGATGAGTTTTATATTCATTACCCCTAACCCCTTACCCCTTACCCGTCATACCCCTTGATGCCATCAACACTTCAATTCACTACGAATCATAGTGAGTATTATTCACTTACTCGTTACCGAGTATTCGCTGTGAAAATTATTTATGCAAATTTTATGCGCAAACGCAACAAAAATAAAAAAAATAAAAAAAATAAATACGCTTGCTTTTTATATATATACATATGTATATATATATACTATATATTGATAACAACATAAATTTGTACAAATGTGTGTGTGTGTGTGTGTGTGTGTACTTAATGCACTTTAAGTTGATTTTGCAACTTGAAACGAATCGAGTCTTTGAATCTGGGGGCGTGGACAGAGCAACGAGGGCGTTTGGTTGTCGGCATTTGTCAAAGGCATCTTGGCTACCGATTTGTTTTAGTTGCAACTTCGACATTGGCGGCAAATTATGTTGTTGTTGTTGCTGTTGTTGCAGTTGCAACTCTTGCTGCTGTTGTTGTTGTTGTTCTTGAGCTGTGCATGCATACAAAAAGCCGCCCGCCTCGATAAAACGCAATGTATACATATATCTTATAATTAAAGCTGGTTGCGTGTCGTGTCACGAACGTATATGACTTTAAACGTGACTTTGGTTTACCAAAAATCCAATAAATATTTATACAAAAAATTTAACTCTAAAAGTAAGTTCCCTAAATACTTACTATAGCATGTTATAGTCATTCGATTCTCATCAAATTTAATAAAGCTACATTCATCTATTGAGCTGCGTTTTATTGAGCTTTAAAATTTTTCTGCTGATTTTTAATATGACAGCTATAAAATACATATATAAAGCTATCGAATTTTTATCAAATTAATGCAATTTAAAACTCGTAGATTTAATTGTAAATTATAAAAAAAAAAAGTTTTTTTTTTCCAAGATTTTATATTTTCGATTTTATGTTTATTTTATTGAGCTTAAAAATTTTTTTGTGATTTTTAATTTGACAACTATAAAATACATATATGAAGCTTTCGAATTTTTATTAAATTAATGCAATTTAAAACGTAGATTATTTGATGGTAAATTATTAAAAAAAAATTGTTTTTTTCAAAAAATTATATTTTTTGATTTTATATATATCCCGGCGTGCGTTGCTACGTCCCGCTTCGTCTCACAAAAAAAAAAAAAAATAAAATATGAAAAATAAACAAACTTATCCTATTCTATAATGTCGTTTTTTTTTGTAGCCTTCAGCTATGATTTTCAAGCAAATTTAAAATGCATTTTTTATCCACTTTCCGATATATTTCTGACAAAATTTTTATAGATTGCTAACCTACGATATAATAGAAAACTACAGTAAAAATTGCAGATATCTAGCTTTTACCGTTTGGCCTGGTCGTAAGTCGCCAATTAGTCAGTCAATCAGTCAGTCAGGTTGAACAGATTTAAATAAATAAAAGAGAAAATTCATAGAATTCTCATTTTATGCCCTACACATTTTGTGATACTTTTATGTATAATTATAAATTTTAAACTATTACCATAAGTGAAAAATTATTTTTAAAGCTTTGAGAGGTTTTGGTAGCATTATAAATTTATAACTAAAATTTAAAAAAAAAATATTTATATTTTTCGATTAAATATTATATAATAGATACATAAAAGGCTCTTTTATATAAATAGATTTTTATTATTTTTTTTATAAATAGTTATAACTGAGAAAATATTTTTAAAACGGAAAAAAATTTCGTGCAACACAAAAAAAAACTGACGTACGAAATTACAAAAATTTAAGCATATTTATGAATTAATCAAAAAAATATCTGTAGCTAACTATGAATTAAAAAAGAAATACTTAGTTAAATATATTAATGTGCATGTTGCAATTTATTGACTTCTGTTTGTGTGTCATCTCTAAGATCTTAAGTAAATATCTTATGGCTAGACGCATAGTAGTTGCAACTAATGAGGCTGTGCCATGGTGCCACATGTTTGTTGTAGATACAAAAGCTGAGCTCAGCTGCGATACGACGACTAAAGGCAGGCAACATGTGTCACCATAATTAAACAAATCTCCACACATGAGCATGAACAGTTTTTCCCACTATATATATATATATATATATATATATATACATATAAAGTATATAAACAACAACTATTACTGACCAGGTTGTTGTTGTTTTAGTTAATTAATGCAAAGCAACAAGAAAACAACAAATAGATACGCACCACAACAACAACAAAACGACGGCAAGTTTTAGTCACTAAATTGAACTTTTCAAATGATTTAAGCCAAATGCCACTTTGCATTCAGGGCCATCGACTTGGCCACACACACACAGATACTTATGCAGCTACAGATACAGATACAAACGCCCATTTTCATGTCTGTTGTATCTGTATCTGTGTCTCTAGCTCAGATGCCTTGACAAGTCAATTTTGGTTTGTCTAACGGTAACAAGCTGTTGACAGACTAAAGAGTGTATCTCAAGTAGTCTAGGGGGTAAGTGGGGGAACGTCATCGTAATGCAGATGTCAGAAAGTCTTGAAAATCAACTTGAATATCAAAGTAAACTGCTAATTGACTTTTTAGAATCAAAAACCAAATTAGAAACCAATTAATGAGCTCAACAAAAAAAAAATGCACTTCAAATTTAAGCTAATCAGAGAGAACTTAGAACCTTAAGCAAAAAGAAAAAATAAGATTAAAATCGTAATAGCATTTATTTAATAAGAATACAAAACCCAATAAACTTAGCTGTTAATCGTTAACTAATTAATGAGCTTTAGAAATACATTTAATTGTTAACAAACAACAAAAATAAACCTAAGAGCTCAAAACGCTTAAATTTCTTAATAAACAGTTAATCAATGAAGCCAAGAAATACAATTGTTAGAATGTTAAAGAACTATAAAAACTATTAGAATTATATTAAAAAAAAAAAAAAAAATTGCTTTAAATACTTTGCTGCATATATATATGTATATAAAGTATTTAAAGCAATTTTTGATTTTTTTTTTAATATAATTCTAATAGTTTTTATAGTTCTTTAACATCCGCCAAATTATTAAAATCTAGCATTTTTTTATAATTACATATATATAATCTATATAATCTAGTTTTTATTTTATAATTTAAGGGGTGGATCAGTGTTGGAGTTAGTTTCAAAATTTGAATTTATTTTACAATGAATTTTTTAGTCTATGTTTATTTGTGAATTGGGTGGGTTAGAATCGGGTATTGTTATTAAGAAAATACAATTTAAAATTCAATTCAAAATTCAATTCACAATTCAAATACAATCAAAGTGACATTGTAAAATCCCAGCAAGCAATATGAGCATTTTCTGATTTTTTTGAAGACTTTTTTATGAACATTCACCGTCATAATGTGCTCAAAAAAGAGTCTGAAAAGACGATTTTTTTCTATGAAAATCTATTGAAAACCCCTAGAAATTTGTTTTTTTTTAGGTACTTGAATCGCCTCCTGAAAGGTTCATTTCAGACGCTTGTTGGAGTGCAGATTTATTTGCAAAAGATGCAATATAATATATTTAAATTTGACTTATCATACATAAGATTAGTTTGTTTTTGATTATTATTATTTTTTTTTTTTTAATTGAAGACGTAGCAACGCGCGCCAGATAAGCTAGTATCTGAAAAGCCTATATGACTCAATTTAAAGTCAATTATTATAAGGAAGGTTCAAAACACTACTGAAATCTCCCATAATATATTAAATTTCATAATTGATCATTTAAAATAATTTTTTCCAAAATAAATTTATATCGATTTTTAGTGGATTTTAAACAACATTTTTGGGCAGTATTTTTGCATAAATACCAAAATTTTGAATTTTGCTGAACAGATTCAAATAATTTTAAATTTTGTATTATAGAGAATTAATTGTTTTCTTAATACGGACTCTTAAAATTTCTATTATCTCATATAGATTAAAAGATATGAGCAATAGAAGTTAAGTTTAGTAGTAAAGTTTAGTAATATAATATAGTTTTTTTATTTTTTTTTAATATAGATACTTATCAAGTAAAGAAGCAACTAACAATCGCATGGAAATATGTGCATATAAATATAACATGTTTTAAATTTATTACTAAAGAAATGTTAATTAATAAGTAGCTCGTGTTAAGCCAAAACGATTTAAGAAAAACATAAGAATTTAACAGATCAATCAATGCCATTCCAAAATGATAATGATGATGATAATAATAATTGCCTCCCTCAGACACATAGACAGACATCTCGTGTTAACCACAAGAAGATCAAGAAGAAACAAAAAGTTCTATACATTCTTTCTGGCCAAGAAGAGCCTAGACAAGTTAATGAAGACATGTGGCTTGGGTTAAGCTAAAGATGCTGCTGCTGTATAAAGCAACTCTATTAATGTTCAGAACAAAGGCCTTAAATGATAATATCCGGTAAATGTGTAATAATATAATATACGAATATTTAAGTGAACCAGAACCCGAACACTACATTGTCGAGGGGACTCTAATGGATACTGTGTGGCAAGTAGCTTAAATGAAATAAATGCAATCGCAATTGGAATTGGAATTGGAATTGAAATTGAAATTGGCGTTGCAGTCGCCAATCTGTCGTATAACTAAACTAAAACTGAACTTGGATTGCCACAGAGGCTGTACACTTGGTTGGGTATCATATAAGTAACAGATCTCAGTTCGATGGAGAGGGTGGGGGAAGGTCTGCGGGGGGACACGTGCAGGGCAGCTGTAAAATCCAATAAAGTGCAATGGGAAAATAAATTTCCAGCAAATTGATTTCACATTTCACTCGCCCTGCTTGGCATTTCGGGATGATTTTAACACCCTGTATGAATTGAAAAGTGTTAAAAGAGGAGTAATGAAATAATGTAAATTTATGTAACAGCTAAAATTGTATAAGAATATATGTATATTATTATTATTAGGGGAGGAATTATTATACAGCGACCAATTAGATCTATTGTACCCCCTTCTGAGCCTCACTCATCAACCCTATCTCAGGATTTTTGAAGATTTAAGAGCTACTACATCTCCTGGCTGGAAGATATATATAAGATACATATATTCTATATAAAAATAAGCGCTAGAGACACTAAAGTTTTGTATTAAATTAGATGTACAATATGAGTTCAAATTTCAAATAAAATATCTATAATGATTATAATATAGTTCTTACATTTTTTGGCTGTAAAAATTTCATTAAAATCGAACAAGAAACACCAAAGTTATTTAAGATAAACTTAAAAACATTTAACCTGCAGTAGCTCTGCTTGCTTGCACTGCTTGAAATGCAACTGTTGCACTGCTTCATTTGAATGTGTGTACGTACAGTGGCGGCCAAAAGTCTTCCTTTTTCTTAAATTTAACAAGTTTTAAAAGATTTAAAAGCAAAGTATTGATGCAGTTTTGTTTAAAATCTTATTATTGTATAACAAATAGCAAAAAAATATATATCTCTAATTTTAATTAATATTAATTACTTTTAAAGTAATTTCCTTATATGTGAGCATGTATTAGTGTTCGAACTACAGTACAGGGTGTGCCTGAGTCGGGTATATGCGACTAAAGCATTGTTACTCGTTTGAAATTGCGATGGGGTTGGCCGCCATAACAATTTCGAATTTTTTGTATTTTTTTTGGCACAAGAAATATTCAAGGAATGGCCCAAGTGTAGCCCCAGCAACGTTGATGTCGTTTTTCTTTCTTTTTTTTTTTTTTTTTTTTTTAAAAAATCATAAAAGTGGGAAGCAAAAAAAAAATGTTTCTTTTGACGGTGCTGAAAGGTAATAAATAAGCGCTAGATGCGGACACGTGTGCTGTGTTAATCCAACATAGAAGGAACACACTCCCAGTTGCTGTTGCAGTGCTTCCACTCCTTCCCTCTCCCTTTCTACATGCATTCCCAATCCCAATTCCAATCCCATTGCCAGTGTTCTCTCCCCCAAAGCGATCCACAGCAGCCACGCATGGTGCGTCGTTCTAATTAACGTCACAGCGCAAACAGTGTAAGGAGAAGTCAGCCAACAGAACAGAGAATATAACCATATCATACCATATTATATACCATGCCATATCATACTGAACTGAATCCCAATGCAGCCCGAAAAGTGAAAGAAACAGGAATCCCGATGCAGCATACAAAAGATGAAAGCAACAAAAAGGGGGGTCAAATACAGGGGACAGGGTTGCAAATGGAGCAGCTACAGCTGCAGATACTTCAATACCTACAGACTATATATATATATATATATATATTTATATATTTATATGCCTGCCTTTGAATTGCACAATTTACATAGGGGTAGGCATCTACTATATAGCTATACAGCTCACAGATTCTCAGATTCTCAGATACTGTAACGAGAACTTCCCTCTGAATGCAATTGAAATTCCACTTCAATTAGGGGAGTTCGTTGTGAGTCAAAACAAATGACACTCCCAAACAATAAGCGGGGGTCAAAGAAAATTCTAGAATTTTGGAAGGAAGTTACATTTTTTAGTTATTAAGCAGGCAACTGTTCATTCTATTTAATCAAGTATCTTTTTTTATTTAATAAAATCATTCAATCATTCAATTTTTAAATTCCAAATTATTCAATTCATTTATAATATCCGAGTATCCCGAATCACTTGAAAGCTCAAGCCAACTGATTACTGCTTGATTACGATTAGGATGCTCTTAGTTTGGCTTATTTATAACATTCTATAACATGTCTTTAAAACTGAGATTTTAATATAGTATTAGGCTTAATCAAATGACTAAAAAAAATTACTTAAGTTATACTTTTAAACAAGTAATAAAAAGTTGTATATCCAAAATTATATTCTACATTTAAATATTATTTATTTTGTGCTTTATTTCTTCTTTTATGTTATATTTATTAAAGCTATAAATATTATCAATTTATACAGAGTTTAGGGTATTTTTTTAGAACTGAAATATAACATTTTAATATAATTATGATTTATGTGTAACAACTTATAGCCCAGATGACGAATTCCAAAGGAGTTCAAAATATATCGGATTAAAGAAAAAAGAATAAAGAAAAAACTAGTGTTTTTATTATCGACCTCGAGCCGAAAAAACTCATCTCTATTTTAATATAATATTAAATTAACTTTAACTTTTTAAATAAATTAATAACAGCCTGAAAGCTTTTGTTGTTCTGTGTCTAACTCTCTTTGTAATTTAGAATCAATTGTTAGATACAATTATATAAATAAATAATTGTTATGATTTTTTTATTTTTTCTCCATAAATAAATAATATTAAATTAATTAATCAGTTTGTAGATCTAAAGATTTTATTAAGCTGCATTTAATTTAAGATTTTTAAATATATTCCATTTTCTATGCTTTCTTTTTTTTTAATGAAGTGTTTATTGAATAACTATTTTTGTTTAAATTTCCGTATTTTTTATTTTGGTTTCTTTTATTGATTTGTCATTGATAATCAAAACAACAGCTTGTTGGGTTGCAGATACTATTAAACTGCTTTTATAGCTTATAAATTGATTAGATTAATTGATTAAATTGAAGTATCTTCGTTAACGTTTCGCATTGCCTGTAATTTTTATATCAAGACCTTAAGTTACCTTCAATTTAAATAGTTTTTCTTATGCATTGCAAATTTACACATATATCTAGTTCAGCTTAATTAAAAGTGCATATAATTTCTATACTTTATAGATCAGTTTATACTCTGTATATATATTGTTTTCTAGCTCATCTAGCTGATTCCGGACTAGCCCATAATTGAAGTGCCTCAACATTCATGATGTGTGACGATTGACGATTGTGAATTGAAGATTGAAGATTGAGTGGAAAATCGACAGATGCCTCAAGTGGAGTTTACTTTTTTTAGTGTCTGTTTACAAACATGCCCTTAAAATATATACACACACACAACACACAACACACACACCCAGCATAATCAATAGATGCAGATACAAAGTTGCAGATGCTGGGGAATCTATTGGGTTGGGCCAACTATATAACCTTGACCCAAAAATTATTTTTTGGTATACTCGTATGCTGAAAGCGTGTGCTAATTGCTAAAAAACAGTTTTCAACGCTTTGCCCGCAGTTCAAGTAGCTGCCAAAGTGTAAACATAATAATAAAAAATAGAAAAATAAAAAAATAAAAAAGAAACCAAAGAAATCATAGAGCTCAAACAATCCTCGAGATCAGACAACTTTATAGACAGTGCACAAGGCGGCAAGTGGTTCAAGCAAACAGCTAAAACCAAAGATTGGGCAAGTCAAAAGTATCTCAACAGAGAGAGAGATAGATAGAGAGTGTTAGATACTATTTACTTGTCTGATATTTATTGTGTTCACAGCGAGGGAAACGCAACAGCCAACTCAATAAACAGTTCAAAGACAAATGGGTTAAACATTTCTCTAACACCCTGTATTCATTCAAAATGAATAAAAAAAAAGGGGGGCTAAAATTCTAGAGTATATGTATATATTTTTACATATATACAGACTCCAAAGATACGTATTTATTTTATATGTATATATTTTATAATATTTTATATGTATTTAAGTTTATTTTTTTTGTTAAACTGATTTTTAATTTAAATTAAAAATAATTGGATCAAATTTATTTAAGAAAATGATTTTATTTATTTAATATAATAAGTTCTAATCCTAATAGAACAATAAAAAATATTTAAATATTTTGGCACTAGTTAACATAATTTTTATTTAATGCAAAATAAATTTTAAATTTAATTTTACTTCAATTTTTATTTTATTTTATTATTGTTCTAATTTATTATTAACTTTATTTTTGAGCTGAAAGCCCAGTAGCTTACGTTTTTTAATTATAGTAGGTTAATAATTAATTTTATAATCTTAATTTAATAATAATAATAATTTATTTTTTCACAATTTAAACACAAATTATGAATTTTTCCATTTTACCTATAAAAAACAGCATGAACTGCTTGAAGTTCAAATAGTGCACTGCTTGATTTTAAAAAAAATCACGAGTTGATCTTCTTCTTAATAATATTAATAAAAATAATAATTTATTTTTTTTTATAATTTAAACACATATTATTAATTTTTCCATTTTACCTATAAAAAACAGCACCTGAACTGCTTGAAGTTCAAATAGTGCACTGCTTGTTTTAAATAAAAAATCACGAGTTGATCTTCTTCTTAATAATATAAATATTATTAAAACTTTTTTTTCACAATTTAAACACAAATTATGAATTTTTTCATATAACATAAAAAAAGCAGCAACTGAACTGCTTGAAGTTCAAATTGTGCACTGCTTGATTTAAATAAAAAATCACGCATTGAGTACAGAGTGTCGCATAGTCGAGCTAACTCGACTTTAGCACTTTTATTTGTATCTTCTTCTTTTTTTTGTTATTGTGATCCAACGCACGTCGCCATATGGGAAACTACTCGATACTTCAATGCAGAGAATAGAAAATATACATATGTGGTATATGGAATGGGATTACCCCATATGTTAGATAAGATAAGAAAAAGCCACACAGTCAACTCAACTATTTACATTTGGTTCAAATTCCAATATTGCTATTGATTGATACGACTAACATTTAGGTATATGAAATAGAATTCTCTTTGAAACTCAAAGAGAAAAAACCAATTTAAAGCAAATCAAATCATTTTTTCAACATTTTATAGCCACATTATAATCGATATGTTTGTTTTATTTTTGAAAAATGGAAAGTTGGCCAAAAAATCGTTGTTAACTGAATCGTTTTGCCTTGTATGCAAATGTGCTCTAAAACCCATAAAACAACCATAAAAGTCTAAATGAAATGCTCTCTATCTATATACAACAATATCGTGCTTATGCAAATGTTGGGCTCAATTAAGAGACATACTACTTTGGAGTTTTTTAAGGAAGCTTCTCGGCAAGCAACATTTACGCCCAAAGAACACATTAAACTGGCCCATAAAAAACTAACTGGGCCTAAAGTAGGCGTGCCAACACTTTTGTTTAGTTGGTAAGAAGCACGCTTCACTTTTATGGCCCCATCATGATGAAAATGACGTTGCCAATGATGTACAGGCACGCACACCTGGGAATTCTAAGTCTCTGTGGTGTTCAAACCAAACAGTGTTAAACAATCGATTTAAACAGAATTCCAAATAGATCTACAATAAAGAGAACAAGCAAACTAACACACATACTCGTATGTAGTATTGGGAAAAAGGATCTTCAATTGAAAATCAACTAAAGTTTCCCTAATCAAGATTAAAGACCACATAACAAGATGAATCTGTTCGAATTTCAAGGTAAATTTAGGAAGACACATAATTCACAAAATTATTTTTTTAAAATTTGTTTAAGATTAAGTAAATTATAATAAATCTAGTGTTGCGGCGTGCATTGCTACGCTCTTCCTACAACTAACTCCCTAAAAAAAAAAAAAAACTAATTATATTCTAGTTGAGCCGGCACTCGATTTTTTGCCGTATAAATTATTTCTAAAAATTATTTTCGCTACGTTTAAATAATATAAACTAATTCGTAGTCATTTAAAAAATACTGTCTACTCTGATTTTCATATTTAAAAAAAAAAATACTGCATACTGTGATTCTTTTAACAGTTCTGTATACCTTAACAGTGCTGTAAACGTTAACAGTGAGTACATCTGTTAAGGCGTTAGCGACTTTTCTGGCAAGTTTTTTTTTAAATTTTCTTTTCTAGAAACCTTTTCCTGGCAATTACGAATAACTGAAATAAAAATTTGAGCCAAATCATGACTAGCTATATATTTTTCGCACCATTTTTTTTATATATAGATAAGAACTAAAAATTGTTTACTCTATTAGCGGTTCTTCACTAGAATTCGATTTTGATATATTTGAAAAAATTTAAAGTTAAATAAAATTGAGCTATATATACTTAACATTTTTGATATTTTTTAAGTCTTAAGATCGTATAACAGAGGATTAAAAGTATTTAACATATTCCTAAGCTTCTCTGTGTGCGCAAATGAAGAAAATAAGATAGTTTTTTAATCCTTTGTCAAAGTGTAATTCAAAACACCTTTAACCTAGTATTATAATCAATTAACCAACATATATTCCTTCACTTCAAAACTTAAGATTCTAAACGAACAAAGAAGCATAATCCCAAAAAAGGTTTCAGAAACCAAAAACCAAATATAAAGTAAATAATGTACTTTGAAATATAAAGTTGCTGTTGTGGTAGATCAACGCCTTGTCTTGGAATAATTATTATGGTTATTATTATAATGCTTGTCAGGGTTGCACTTGACATTCATTCAGACATGCCGGAAAATTAGCAACATACAAAAAAAATACAAAAAATAAATAAAATTTAAACTATGAAAAATGAGCACACAATGCCAGGCGAAACTTAAGATTGCAAAATCTTCAAGAATAGAATGGAAGTTGTTTTGGCTTTGAAGTGAAGGAAACACAACACAGAAAACAAAAAACAAAAAACAAAAAACAAAAAAACAAAAAAAAACATAATATAACAATATAAAGTGTGTGCGAAGTGTGTATAGAGTGTGAAGTGCAACGGAGGGAGGGAGTCTGAGGTGTCGTTTGAGGCTATTAAAAAATATATGAGGTAATTCAAACAACACACAACAAATTAGATAAATATCTCTTCTCCCCTCCTCCTTCTCCTCAGAGTGCTGAATTGAGAGTTAGAAAGAGACAGAGAGGCAGATACAGGGTGAGGTTGTGATTCGAGACGTTGTAGACAGACCCAAAAGACCCGCATGGTAAACAACAACAACAACAACAACAACAAGAAAAACAACAATAAAACAAAACACAAATGACATTGACATAATGATTCTTAGTTAACGTTTACAATTTCAAAGTTTCTTTTGTTGTTGTCTTTGTTCCCAAGTGTTCCGACTTTTGACAAGTTTTTTTTTTTCATACCCTTGCAATAATGGGTATTATAATAAAGTCAGAGAATTTGTAACGCATCGCAGGAGACGCCTCCGAAACCATTAGATATAAATACTGAACAAAAAATAATATTTTATTAAATTCAGTCAAACAAATTTTTAAAAACTTTTTGTTTGTCTCCTCGGAAAATATTCAAAAACGAAATAAAAGCAAAATTAAAAAAAAAAAACGATTGAAAATTATATTTAGCAAATATCGATCATTTTATATACCTTTAATACTAACAAACATTATTTTTAATGCTATAAATGTTATAGTCTAAATTTTATATATAATAAAAAAATAAAATATAATTTAAATCCTACAAACTATCAAAATTGTCTTTAGTTCTCAAAACACTATAAAAAGATAAAGATGAACAAGTAGTCTTATATATCTTTAATACTAACTTACATAAACTTGATGTTATAAATATTATAGTCTAAATTTTATAATAATAAAATATAAACAAAATCATACAAGCTATCAAAATTGTCTTAAGTTCTCGAAACACGATAAAAGCTAAAGATGAACAGGAAAGTGTTATCGAATTAAAGAGACAAATAGTTTCAAATATCGATTTTTTTATTTTTTGCTGCAGACATTTGTCGAAATCGGCAGAATCGGACTACTATATCATATAAATGCCATAGGAATGATTGGACAAAAAAGAATATTTTTTGTAAGATAATTCTTTTATTTTTTATCGGCAGTAATCGATGGAATCTAACACGATTTGATGAAAATCGAACTACTATATCTTTTAGCTGCCCTAGGACAACAATAATTTTTTTATTTTTTCGACTCAATAAACAAATTTAATCATAATCAGATCGCAACCATATATAGCTCTCATATTATCTCATAAATATTACATTTTTTTAAAAGACTTTTGCAAGGGTATTTACTATATTCGTTACAACGAATAAAGCCGTTCTATTTTGCTACGTTTAATTTTTTTTTTTTTTTTTTGGTTTTGTTTACATACTTATTAAGTTTTTTTTTTTTTTAGATTTTCTTTTGACTTTTTTGAGCAAACTAATGAGCAATAATTGACTTGAGGCTAAGTAGTTGATTTTTGGTTTTTCCTTCTTTAGGTATATCCCACTAAAAAAAACTATCGCCCACCCAAAGAGCTTGAAATGACAACAACAAGTTTGAAATGCAATTAAAAATTCCCGACTGCAACATACGCTGTTTTAAGAAGTTAATTAATAGTTTGTGTATTAAATTTGTGAAAATTATAAAAGATAAATGTTGTGACTATAATAAAAGATATTTTCTATTTATGCATACAATTTGCAATTTGAATATTAAACTTTGAACAAATTTATATTTAAAATCTTTGTAAAATAATTATCTACCTTAATTAGTCTTAAAAAGTATTTAAACGAATTTTTAAAATTTTTTAAAGACCAATTGAAATTCAGCAACTTTTCAAAAATGCAAAAAACGTTCACATTTTTCAACTTCGAGGGTTTATAATGCCTCTAATTTGTTCCAAAAAGCAATAAATTAAAAGATCACCAGGAATAATAAATGTATTTAAAATATATTGTTATTGAAATTTGATATTCCTAAGTCGCCCAGATAATAAAATATGATTTTTGGATATAATATGATATATATAATATATTTATTTATTATTTAATTTTTTCTATTTGTAGCACTCTCTCAGCTATAAAAACCTTACAAACTTTACAAAAACAGAGTATTAAAAAACAAAAATCAGCAAACAATTCTTAATTGCAAGCCTTTGGGCAATTTTTTCGTTATTATTTTTTTTTTTTTGTTTTGAATTTGTTTTTTCGCATAACTCAAAAAAAAAAAAAAATGAGCTCATGATGTAAGCTGCCTAATTTGTCTTCACCTTTTGTTCATCAGGTTGGTCCGGTTCGGTTCGGTTTGTTGTTGGGTGTCTGGTCTCCGGTCCGGTTCGATCTATGGTACGTCATTATTCATAATCTTTGCACAATTTTTGGCATTTTTTTAAGTATTTTTTTTTTTATCATTTTAATCATTCGTCGCATTCGTTGAATTCATTCATTCATTTAATTCATTCATTAGTCAATTACTGTTCCATAAAGTTTAATGGGCTTAACACTTTTTGCCGATTGCAAATTACTCAAAGAAAATTTTTAAAAATTTTAAAAAAAAACTTTAACACAAAAAATATAAAAAAATTGATATTTACACAAATTTAGTTGGATTGTATAGGGCATAATAAAACATGGAATTTTAAGACAAAAAAGTTGTTACGATTTTATTATATAAACTAACAATTATTTTAGTTCAACTTTAATTAAATCAAATGGCACAAAATATTGAACTAATGAGTTGGGCTTTAATACTTTAAAAATTTAAAAAAGTGTTCTTTGCAAGAACATATTTTTCAACTGATCCTTTCTGTGATATAGTGCTCTGAATGACATATATAACTCCTTAAACCAGGAGAATCAGCTGTGCTCAGTTTTATCTAGATATCTCAGTATTTAAGAGACTAGTTTGCATATTTATATGGACTCAGTTCTTGCTGCCGATCAAAATTCATATATATATATATATATTTTTTTTTATTGCGTTACACATTATGTGACAAAATTATAATACCCTGTGGAAAATAAAAACCAAAACTCTCTTGATGACTAAACGTTATTAAATGTAATGAAATTTAAGTACGCTCTCCGCTGTCACTGTTGCACCCCTGACCCAGTAAAGAGCTTACACACACTCCACACTCTACACACACTCTACACACACACACACACTAATACACATGGTCTTTTCATATCTCATAAATATGCTTTTGATTAGTGCCGCCAGCCGCCCGCATCTGAGTTGATTTTGTTAATAGGCGACAATCGTGTCGAGGCATTTAATCGTACACCCCCCAAAAAAAAAAAACAAAAATAAAAAAAAAACCCCAGCCACGCCTCCCATTGAGCTGACTTTAATGGGGGCCCCCATATAGTGTTGTTAATTCGATAATTGTGGCCTACAATTATGAAGCCGCAGGTAAGAAACTGAACTTGGCTACTTACTACAATACAATTGATCATTAGGTGAGAAAATCTCGGGGTATTAACAAAAAAAAAATAACACTTAGGAAGTTAATTCTATAGCTAATCATATTTAAGCCAATTTTAGGCTTAGCATAACAGTTTTAAATTGCGTTTAACAAGACAGGGGATTTATAAACTTAATCTCTTTTAAGCTAAAATTGATCTGCCCGTGGATTAGCAGGATCTTCATCCTTAACTCCGGCTTAAGCCTGAGCTGAACTATATTTTAAACTAGACAAAGAACAATTTCAAAGATCAATTGAACATTAAGTGAGATTAACAAGCATTAGATCACTTGGAATTTCAGCTGATCTCACTTCAATGTCTGGTAAATCTCTTTTTTAAAGAACTATTTGACATATTGAGGCTAAGACAACATATAAGCTTCAATTTATTGTCAAGCAATTCAAGATCAACTTTTTAACAGGGACGGCTATAATAAAAAAACTTAAAAATATGAATGAAATAAAAATTACTCAAAATTTGTTGATTTTATCAAAAATTAAAAAAAAATGTTATATTAAAATAAAAAAAAAATTAACTCAATTTATTTTAACATTTTTTTTATTTAAAACTATTTTGCAATTTATTTTGTTGAATTTTATTAAAAAAATTTAAAAATAATTTTTATATTTAAATAAAAATTAGAATTATCCTTCAATTTATTTTAAAATAAAATTTTAAATTATTAATCTATTTATTTTGTTGATTTTTATTAAATTTGTTTTTTAATTTTAAAAGTAACTCTTATTTTAAAATAAAAATAAGAATTATCTTTCAATTTATTTTAAAATAAATTTTAAAATAATTTGGCAAATTTATTTTCAAATAGAAATAAAACATATTTTTTCATTTTTTATTATAAAAATCATATTTTTTATTTTAAAATAAAAATCATCTTTCAATTTATTTTAAAATAAAATTTAAAATTATTTTGCAATTTATTTTGTTGATTTTTATCAAAAAATTTTAAAAAGAACTCTTATTTTAAAATAAAATTATCTTTCAATTTATTTAAATATAAAATTTAACCATTTTTTGCAATTTATTTTAAAATATAAATAAAAAATAATATGTAATTTTTTTAAAAATCAAAAATAAAATTTATTGTAAAATATCTTTGGAAACAGCTGCTGTATTAACAAAATTTAAAAACATTATACGATGTGAGACTTAATACCTTTTATATGATACATAACTTGTTCTTATAAGATCAATATTAAGATTCTTTAAATGTGGAAAAATAACTGTTATTTTTAATATTCTTATATATGAAAGTTAGAACTAATTTTTTTATTATATTAAAATTAGTTTTTTCCTGTTTCCAGGACACTGTATTCTCAATTAGTATGTCTAAGAATTTCCCAATAATCAAGTTAATTTTTCTGATAGGTTTTTTTAAGCTCATAACTCTAATTTGTCAACCCTGGTTTTTAGCAACTGTAAAGTAAAATTAACGGATGACGTTTCACTTGAAGTGAAACTTTTTGGCATTACATTGTCATTTATATACATGTATGTATATTTATATATATATAGCCATTGTCAGCTTCAAATGATATTATTTCACCCACAGCCCACATATTATGAGCATCCATCAAGTTGAATGGGCAACATGCGAACTGCGATATACGGATCTCAGAGATCTCAGATTATAGATGCGAGATGTGCGATCTCAGATGTGTGTATGTCTGAGCAATTAATAAACAAATAAAATGGCAACAACAATGCGGGTCCATGACCACAACACGCCCCCTTCTTACCCCCTAGAGGCAAGCCAGATGATCGCAGGCAAATTGCGTGCGCGAACAACTAAATTTTATACAATGTGATGGGAATATGCCAGATGATCGCATCTCAGAGTTGAAACCAAGATGCGTCTGCGCAATTAATTGAAATTAAAAACAAACACAATACAAAAAAAATACAAAAACAACACGCGACAGCTAACGTGGCAACATAAAGTGGCAGCTGCCACAAAGCAACAGCCCTCATAATGGGTAGCCTCAACTGAAGGGGGGCAGCAGCCTCAACTGAAGGGGGCGGCAGCCTCAGCTTAATGAATATGCTCAAAACTCAAACCACAGACAAAATTATGACATATTTACTTACTACTTGAATGACTAAGCCAATGTAGCCAAGAAAAAAAATATATATATAATACTGGCTTGTCCGGCGCGCGTTGCTACGCCTTCACTCAAAAGAAAACACTATTTTTACAATTTTCCGAATATATTTTTAATCAAATTTTTTCAGAGTGCGCACCTACGACCTCATACAAAGCTATTGCCATAAATTTCAAGTTTCTAGCTTCGACCGTTTGGCCTGTGGATAAGTCGCCTATCAGTCAGGTGAAACTGTTTTATATATATAGATATATAGAAGATTAAAATTAGGATCAAAGATCTAATTATAAATAAAATCCAAGAAAATTCAGCTAATTATTAAAAAAAAAACTAAGAATTAACTCTTGTTAGGCTCAATTTGTAAGGCTGGAATCAATTTTGAGCATAGAACGGGACAGAAACTGCAATCATATCTATTCAATCCTAACGACCTCAATATCCGGCAACACTAAAGACCAATTATGGTCTATGTGAGATCAACCGGTATAACCTAACCTAACCTAACCTATTCAATCCTAACAAGGATACAGGAATCGATTCCAACAGTTTGAAGTTTATTTTGAAATATTGAAGAAAAATTGATTAAATGTTGGAAAATGTCAAGTACAAGTTGAATAAAGTTGAATTCTACAGCGATTTAGATTGATTCTAAGATTAAAACGGGACAAAAAGTGCAATGAGGCTGTGAAGGATATATAAATCGATTCCAAAATTTTCAAGTTTTTGATGAAAAAGTTATGGAAAATTGATTAAATTATAAAAAATGTCTAGTACAATTAAAATTGAATTCTACAGCGATTTAAGTTAATTTTAAGATTAGAACGAGACAAAAATTGCAATGAGGCTAATCGAAACATGAATCGATTGCAACAGTTTAAAGTTTATGGTGAAAAGTGATAAAAAATTGATTAAAAAATTAAAAATGTGAAGTATAAATTAAGCAAAATTTCATTCTACAGCGATTTAAGTTGATTCTAAGATTTTTGGTATAAAACAAGAAAACACAAATACAGAATCTAGAATTTAAAATTCGTTTCGATCTTAAAGATCATTGAATTCCCTTAAACCGTTTTTATATAGCGAAGAGTGATGGAAAATTGATTAAATGTTGGAAAATGTCTAGTACAAGTTGAATTCTACAGCGATTTAAGTTGATTCTAATATATTATTGTATAAAAAAAGAGGAAAACCAAATACAGAATCTAGAATTTCACATTTGAGATGTTACGTTCCCCAAGGATCAGTGTATTCCCTTCACCATTTCCGTCCCCTTAATGTTTATATATATTTTTGATCAGAACGCAGAGCTCTATCCGTATACTTCTCTACAATTTCTAACGGAACCGGATAATTATATCACATAGCTACCCTAGAAACAATCGCTGATTATTTCAAGTTATATAAAAAACCAACTCTCCCTTTTTCTAGCTTTCACTGCTAATCAGCCTCAATTGATCAGATTCAATTGATGGACATTTATTTATAATATTGTATTTCAATAGAAATGTTGGATTAGGAAATCTTTGACTCTGTCTATAGATCATTAACCCCCTTTTAGCTTCAACCCTTGGGCAATCACTTGACACACACTCTTAGATCGTCAATTTAATAAAAAAAAAACTATTGTATCTAAATACTTGACGTTGTCCATTTGGCTAGAGCTGTCCAATCGTGCAATAGATATTAATAAATATTGAAATATGGTTAGAAAAAAGGTCGATGACGATGGCGATTAATGACAAACGACGACAAATCGTTTCCCGGGCGGTTGAGCAATCGGTTTTGGATCGGTTTCGGATCGATTGGATCGCTCAAAACAAAACGTTGGAATCGCTGGAGAATCATTGAAATCATTGGGATTGTCAATTTTACGTGTATTGTTTGGTGTTCACCTTTAACGTCCGTGTCTATCTATGAATTAATTTGTTGCCACGTTTAACCAATTTGTCTTTTGAAGTTGCCTCGTTTGAATGACAATTGACGCGATATGATAAACCGTCTCTCATTTATGGGCATGAAAAATTCAAAATGAAATCGAAAACTGCCAACTGAAAATTGAAACCAAAAAATCGAAAACCGAAAACTGAAACCGAAAACCGAAAATCCCAAAAACAAAACCTACAGCTTTTTGCGGTATACCATAGTTGTATACCCTCTATAAAAATATATTTAATTTTCAATTAATTGTTCTAAGACGATATAATAATACGATGCTATCGACTACAACAAGTAGTAGTTTCATTAAGTTTAATCAAAAGTGATTATAACAATTCTTTTACTGCTTCTGATCATTACTATATCTGCTTTCATGTGTCTATATAATAATACAGGGTATAAAAAAGTCCATACACTGAAAATACAATTAAAATGATGTGACAAACTGTGCGTCATTTTCACTTGATTTTTATTTATATTTTTTTTTTATTCTTTCAATTTTTTTTTTATTTATTTTTGGCAAGTCGCCACATTAAACGATTCAAATTCTTGACCTACGACATAATCCCAAAACATATATGTACTATATAGAATATACTACACTACACTCTGACGAAACATTTTCGTATTTTTAATTATATTTTTTTTGGCCATCGCAAAGATATATTATCGTATTCCTGATGATTCAGACAAACTTTCGCAGAAGAAATGATTAGTGCGGAGGCGTTTTTATAATGCTCACGCATGAGTGTATATTGTATTTTTATGAGTGTGTGAGTGTGCGTGTGTGAATGTGTGTGTGTGTGTGTTGGGGGGGAGGTGTGAATAACGGCGCCACGTAATGTTTGATAAGCCAATTCTTTAAGTGGATTGTTTGTGCAAGAATGTTGACCGGAATGCAAAGAATTGTTAAACAATAAAAATTATAAAATAAATAAAATAAATTCTTTAAAGCATAATATCTACAGCAGATTTTTTAAAATGCAAAAATGATTAAATAAAAAAAATAAAATATTTTAAAAAATATATATATGCAGATTACTTGAAAAATCGACCTCATACTGTCAGTCACATACTTTTTTCAGTATTTTACAGGGTATAGAATGTAAAAAACCCCCTAAAGTAGTTTTATTAGCAACTAGGCTTTCTAAGGATTTCAAGAATATTTTTTAGAGGGTATAGGATATTAAAAAATCCTATTAAATATTTATTTTAGCAACTCTGCTTCCTAAATATTTAAAAAATATTTTTTACAAGGTATATGACTTAAAAGCGCCCAATAGAGTATTTCTTTTAGCAACTATGGTTCCTAAGTATTTTTGAAATATTTTTTACAGGATACAGGAAGCTTTCTAAATATTTTAAGAATATTTTTTATAGGATACAGGATGTAAAAATCACTCCTAAAATATTTATTTAAGCAACTATGCTTTCTAAGTATTTTAAGAGTATTTTTACAAGGTACACGATTAGAAAACCCCCTTTAAGTATTTTATTAAGCAACTCTGGTTCCTTAATATTTTAAGAATATTTTTTACAGGATACAGAATGTAAAAAATCCACCTAAACTATTTCTCTTAGCAACTATTCAACCTAAAAATTTCAAGAATATTTTTTCTTAGCTTCCAAAATTGTTAGATCGTTCATAACTTACCGATATTATGTTGATGTATATAAAAAACTTTTACGTAATTTGTTTGCAGCTAGAACCTATAATAAAAAAGAAAAAAAATTATATAAGAAAATTTAGCTAAATACAATTTTATTAAGTATGTATTCAAATGCTTCAAATTGTGTGACATCATCAGAAATGTAAGTTGAAAACGGTAAATGGAGTTTTATTTACTATATTTTTTTTTTGTTATTGTTGTTGTTGTCATTGAACGTAAAACACACACACACACATGCATAGAGTGCTCTTAACAAATAAGTCAATAAATAAAAAGGCGTTAACTTGGTTCGAATGGCCTACGTAAATATGCGATGAAATGTGCGAAAACTACAAATACAAATCATGATGAATACACCGTGGGACAGACAGACAGATAGACAAACTGGCAGACATAATATATAATATATATATATACTTATATATATATATATATAATAGATATATAGACAGACAGGTGAACAGGCGGACAGATTTGAGAGTACAACCGATACAACTCGTCAGCTCCGTGTAGGCTTGTTTTGCAATCTCACACACGCACAAAGTTGGCAATAAGCTAAAAGCCGACAAATGTTTGACAAGCGGAAATGGTAAAAAGCACTGCAAACACACGCACAAATATATAAAAAAAAAAAAATAAATAAAATAGGAAAAAAAACCCATGAAAGTGGCAAAACCATCCAAAAAAAACCAGAACAGGAAGTTGTGCTAAAGAGCGCTTGAACTTAACCTACTAAATATTATAGGGTATCATTTGAAAATAATAAAAAATATCCTAAGAAATTCAAAGCTGGAAGAGAGACTTGAATCCCTTGAAACCTAACCCAAATGACAACCCTTTGCGGTACAGCTGCTTTATTCTAATGATAACCCATAGATCTTCAAGCCTTAAAGTTTTCCAAATAATTTTTAGAACCTTATGACGATAATAATTAATAAAATATGTATATATACCTAATCAGCATAAACAGTTTTATAAGGACAAACTATCGAACAATTTAAATTTTCTTTAAAAATATATAAATTTCACTTTGACACTAGCTTTTCAGTTTTGATTAAAATACTTCTAGTATGCCCTGTAAAATTCATTCAATACAAAATTTATACAAATATATAAATCTCCTTTATAAGAATATTTTTCTATTTTCTTGGAAATACATATACTATTATTACCAATTGTTTGCTTATTTACCAATTTAACTATTAGAATGTTAAAAAAAAAAAGAAACTCAATTAATAACGAATATTATTGAGTTATATTTTTATTGTTCAAAAATAATGATTATTTCTAATTTTAATAGTTATAAAAATATAAAAATCCGAAAGAATATGTCTAGACTATCCGTGTAAGACGCAGTCCAATTTTTCGTAAAGTTCATAAAATTATTCCTATAAAATTTGGACTGTTTTTTTTCCCTTTATTTCAAATGAAAACGCTTGACAACTCCTTGTTGTTCAGGAGCTCTGCTCTAATGATAACACATAGATCCTAAAGGAGTATTTTTTTTTTAAATAATCCTTGAGCCTAAGCTAAACCAATCAACAAAAGCCGTTAACACTTCCTTTATTATGAATTATGGTGATTTCTTATGGTACCCTGTAAAATGTGTGAAAATTTGTTTGCTAATTTCAGAGGCTGTCCTGGCTGCTGTTGTCCTTTGGTTGAGGTCAGAAATCAGGTACCGTGTAGCAGCACAGTGCCTTGGGCAAGGACATTCTCATGGTCATTTTAGAGCTGCTAATGGATGAATACTCCCTGGTAAGCATTAATTGTTGACCTTTAACTTGGTCCTTGAGTTGACTGACTCCTGTGTGTGAGTGTGTGTGAGTGTGTTGTGTGTTTGTTGTGTGTGTGTTGTGTGTGTATGCGATTGCGTGAGCCTTAGGCCTGACAAATGCCTGCGCATGCGGTCATCAAGGTCACCGCCCGAACGAACAGCTGACATGACTCAATCCTGAATTCTTCTCCCCCAACACACCTCTCTCTCTCTCTCTCTCTCTCTCTCTCTCTCTCATTGTGCAAACAACAACAAACTTTTACTACTTATAAATACCAAAAAAAATAAAAAAAAACACATATTGCATGCTAGAAATAATATGACTCATAAAAATTATTTTCCAAACGCCGACTTGTATCTGAACATTCCCTCCCATTCAAATTTATAGATTAACATAGAAAAACTAGGTGCTTTGAATATTTTTAGCACTCTACTTGCATACTCTAAATTATACTTAATTTAAGCAGGAAAGAAACGACTATCTGCGGCACGCCGAAGCTATATACCCTTGCAATTGTCTCCTAAGAAAATTTTCAAGTTTTTCAAATGAATAATTTGCGACCGATTGTTCCTATGGGAGCTACAAGATATTGTGGTCTGATTTTATTCGAACTTGGTCCGATTGTACATATCGTATATATGCATCGATATGCCAAGTTTGGTTTTGATATCTTGAAAAACAAAGAAGATTTTCATACTACAACTCTTCGACCGATTGTTCCTATAGGAGCTATAAGATATAGTGGTCCGATTTTGCTTAAACTTAATCAGATTGTACAAATCGTAAATATGCATCGATATGCCAAGTTTGGTTTTGATATCTTTAAAAAAAAATATTTATTCGTACAAATACTATTCATGAAAATGAGGTGTCTTCGATTTTTCCTCCATAGCTATATGATATAGTGGTCCGATCTGGCTGATTTTGACACACAAACTACATACATTATCAAGCTTCGTCTGTGCCAAGTTTCATCAGGATATCTCAAAGATAAAGCCAAAAACTTTGCATAGAAACAGACGGACATGTCTATATCGGCTCAGGTCTTCGTCCTGACCAAGATTATATATACTTTATGGGGTCGGAGATGTCTCCTTCTATGCGTTACATATTTCGAGACAAAATTATAATACCCTTTTGCAAGGTTTAATACCTAAAATAGGTTTTATAGCCAAAATATTCAATAGATTTTTTTTCAAATTTGTACTTTAATTAGAATCAGAAATTTAGATACAATAAAATATTATATACAAATTTATATTTTTGCTAAGGGCATCAATTAAAAAATATTTACTTGTGTAGATCTAATACATTATATATTATAATCAAATAAATGATATTTATTTAAGCTATATATATTTAATAAAAAAAAGGATTGCTAAGGACTGAACAATAATCTCAACATTCGGATCTGCTGAGTTCATTAATAACGCGTTTAAGCGATTTAACTGTAGGAATAAATAAATTTAACCTCTGGTTAGCTTGACAATTAGCTATTAAAACCTTCATAGTTTACTTTTAGTACATCATTTTTTTTTTGTGTCCTAGCACTTCCTCAAAATATCTTTAAGCTTAAGGAGTATTGAAAAAGGCATCATTGACCCTAAATATATATATTTATTTATATAGAATATATCAGCCACAACAGTTTTATAAACACAAACAATCGAAAAATTAAATTTTGCTTAAAAATAAATAAATTTCACTTTGACACTAGCTTTGCATTTTTTATTTAAATACATCTAGTATGCCTTGTAAAATTCATTCAAAAAATTTATACAAATATATAGATCTCCTTTATAAATATATTTTTCTATTTTCTTCTAATTTCTTGAAAATACATATACTTTTATTACCAATTGTTTAATAAACAAAGAAGATTCTCCCATCATGAATTCTGATGATGTTTTGTCTAATATGACAACCGGGTCCTCAGTGCTGGGTATTATATACGATGAAGGCGTTATTGTGGCTGCCGATACATCGGTATGTTATTTTACAAATACACGATTTAATGCGGATCGAGTGTTCAGGATTAGCGATCGAATTCTGTTGGGAGGCGGCAAAGATTTTGCATTTGTACAATTCCTTCAACGTCATTTGGAAGAAATGGTTTTAATGGATTTTCTTGAGGACGATGGATACAATTTGACGCCCAGGGGTGCGGCCACCTGGTTGTCCCGGGTTCTCTACAAATGTTACACTAACAAAGAGACGCTATATGTGGACTTGGTCGTTGGCGGGATCGGTGTCGATGATAAGCCCTATTTGGCTAAAATTGGCCGGGATGGAGGTCTCTATAAAGATGATATAGTGGCAACGGGATTAGCCAAGCATTTAACTCTACCCCTGATGCGGAAGCGGAAACCCAAGAAACGCGACTTTACTTTCCAGGAGGCAACAACATTAATACGCGATTGCATTGGAATTTTGTATAATCGAGATCTTTGCGGCTCTGCCACATTTACAATGGGCGTGTGTACTAAGGACGAATGTTCCATTAAAGGACCCTTTAAGCTTCAAGATGAGTGTACTGATGACTTGTTGTAGAGAATTCTAAAATTCCAAATGCATCATATTTTATTTTAAATTCTGACCAAATGTAATGTTATTCGGTTTATTTATTTGGTTCCATAGAGCAATAATAAAAGTAACAACATTCTGTGCTACAAGTATTTTATTATTTACAATAAATGCAAACATTTGATAAATATAAAAATAGTACTTAATGGGGGGCGTTTGAGAGAGAGAGAGAATTGCATTCATTATTATTGTGGTTGCGCTTCTTGTTGTGTATTTTTGAAGTGTTATCAGAGTTAATAAGAATTTTATGAGAAATATATTAATATCGTAACATATTAGAAATATTATAGATTTATATATATATTTATTACTATACTACAACTATAATACATACAGAAAGAAGTCTGTGATTTTTGCAATACATTCCACTGCACACACACACACACACACACACACACATGAAACTACAAACTGTCAGACAAATCTGACAGTTATTTTCGGGTGGCCAGACAAATGGTAATGGGGCAATAATAACAATCATTTCTAACATTTTTTTATTATAACTATTTCTTTTCCTTTTTTACACCCAACAAAGACAATCGAATTGTTTTGTTTTTTTTTTTATTTATTATTCACAATCGCATTTTGTTTGACTGCGCGACACGCAAATCGATGGTTGCCACCCTAGAAAACAACAACAACAACAACAAATATCGAAAAGTACATTAAATTCTGCGCTTACTTTTTTTTCTTCTGCTGCACGCGACGCAGACGCCGCAAAAATCGCGAACCAGAAATGGAAAAACACAAAAAAAAAAATACAAAAAAAAAAGAAGAAAAATAAATTGTCTATCGACAAGGAAGCACGTTATTATAACGGTAAATGTGCTAAATAATTTTTGTTGTTTTTCTTTTATATGCCAAACAAACAAACAAACAAAACAAAATAAAACCAGCACAAAAAACGGCAACGTCAACAACGACGCTGACGCTGACGTTGACGTTGACGTTGACGCTGGCGTTGACGTCCGTGCAAAGCCGCAGACAAAACGCGAAAACTGCGGCAACTGCCAGCGACGTCCTCGGCTACGAAACGGGCTCAGGACGATACGAAACTGCGACTGCGATTCCAATTGCGACCATATGACTTTGGCCCGGCCACAGCCGCAAAGCTTCGGGTCGATTCGGTTTTGGGCTTCGGCTGTTCATCGTATACAGAGCATGAGAACAGCTTCAGCTTCCGCGCAAGTCCTTCGGCGCTGCCTGCAGAAATTACCAACAATTTGAAGCATCCAACAACAACTACGCACAAATTTATGGTCGTCTGACTGGGCACAGTGGAGCAAGTGTGCATGTAAATTATCACTATTAATATTTGCTAGTTTTTTTCTTTAATAATTTTTGAATTAAAAATTACGCTCCAAAAATAATTTTCAATTTATTTATACTATAGTAGTAGTGTAGTACTTAATTAAGAAAAATGCATTTTTAAAATAGTCTTGCAATAAAAACTTTTTGAATACAACTATAAATTGTAATTTGATTTTGATTTTTCGAATCATAATAAACTTTGGTAACTATGTATTTATACTAAGGTTTTTTTTTTTTTTTGTGTATTAAAAAATCGAAGCCGTGACCGCTTAGTTCCTGATAGCACAGGCATGATTAGGACTCTAAATTATTCAGAAATCTCAAAAATATTTTCTTCGAATAGCTATGCATGCCGAATAAGAATAGCATTTTCAAAATGCAAATGTTTCTGTATTCTGTACAAGAAAAACATTATTAATATCGTGACCTAAGCATAAATACTTTTAGAGCAAGATATTTTATGCATAAAAAACAACGAGGATTAGAGAAAAAAAAGTTGGAAAAAATATTTTTCGAGTTAAGATTTTAATTCATTTGGGCTAGAAATCTTGTGCAAATTTAACAATTCTTAAGCCAGGCTCATGTGAAATTTCTTTAAATCGATTTGATATCATTTTTGACAGCTTTAAACCACTTTGCATTGGGCTTTATGCTCTTGTCGAATATTAATGTAATCCATAAAATGCTATCTGTATTCTTGTTTGGGAAATAGTGGAAAATGCCAGATGGGAATGGGAATTAGTACTATAAGAGAGCGGGAAGGCCAAGGAGAGGGTGTGTGAGAGCGGCTGAGCGCATGCGTTATTGAACATACAGAAAGAGAGCGAGAGAGCAGATTGAGTCTTTGACGCAGTCAAAGAGTGTATGACATATGACATACACTGTATGTGCGTATATATTTGATTTATCAGCCTTTGCTTTGTGTGTGTGTGCGTGTGTGAGTGTGCGTGTTTGTGGCCCACGGCCCTTTACCTTATCAGTTGCATTCGTTCTGTTTCAAAAGAAATATAAATAAATAGAATTACCACAGCAGCCAGAACTGACGCTGACAAACTCAACTCTTTCTTTCTTATTCTATTTCCTTCTCTTTCTTGCTCTCTACCAGAGAGCAAAGTCCTTGGTTCTCGCAATGTGACGTCCAACAGGCGTAAACAGCTGTCAATTGTATATTACTGTTTGTTGACACTCCCCGCCAACCCCTTCCGCACTTTTGAACACCCTTTCACACCCGCGCCAAAGAGGTGGGCTCCCCCATGCAAATTAAACAGTTTTTTTTATTGTCGCCTGTCTCCTCTTATCATTGTATCCTGTCAACGTTTACATTTTGCTTTGATTGGTTTTCATTTTTTTTTTTTTTTTTGTATTTTTGTATACTCTATACTCAAAGGGTGAAGTATATTAGGTTTGCTTAAAAAAGTCGATTATTTATATAAATAAATAAATATATAAATAAATCTTTAATATAAAAAAATCACTTAATTTTTATAAATTTTAAAGAAAAATAAATTTAGCAATACAATCCTCTAATAATAATAGTTGCACTTCAAACATGATTTGAAAAGTTTGCAATTTTTTTAATAATTTTCAAAATTAACAATTCATTTTTAAGTTTATTAAAAATCTCCAAGAGTAACGATAATTTTTTGAGCGAAATAAAAAAAAAATTTCAACTATGATTTGAAAATATTTGCAATTTTAAAGAATAAAATTTAAAATAAATTAAAAATAAAAATAGTTTTTAAGTTTATTAAAATTCTTTAAAAGTTACGATTATTTTTTGAGCGAAAAAAAATATTTTAATAAGAGTTTTAAAACTATTTTTATTTTGTCGCTCTAGAATAAAAATCATTTTGCAGTAGCGATTCCAATATGAAAATTTTTATTAAAATTTTTTGTATATCCCTACAAAGTGAAGCTGAAAAAACCAACCAAGTCAATTCTAAGCAAAATTCTTATTATGATCTTTTAAAAAAAGCTAAAATCAAGCTTAAAAAATATATATAACAAATAATCAAAATTTATAATACTTTGAACAGCGTATATTTTACTCGGGAGTTTATATTTTTGTTTTATATTATAAAAAAAACTTCTTTTGTTCGTATCATTTGCTGATTGCTATTTTTAATTAGCAACGTTTTGCTTTGGTACCGTTAGAGCATTTACAATCAAGCACAGTTAAATATGTTAATAAATATATATATATATAAAAGATTGGTTCATTTCAATGAACTTCCTGGAAATCGCGTAGGTGTACAGCAAGTGACCCACAAATTAGACAATTTTGTTGACATGACAAAAATTTAAATTGCAATTGAATTTTAATATATGCTTAAGCAGTTTTTTTTAAATAAAATAACTGTGTCAACTTTGGTTGAGGTTTCTAGGAAAATTGCATTAAAAAATAAAGAAGCTAAGTTTTATAGCTACAAATGAAGCAGAAATAATGATAATCATCTACATATACATATAGTATAGATAAAAATATACTTTTTTTCCAATTCTCAATTTTGGATTAATCGTTTCGATTTAATTCAAATTTTATTTAAATTGTAAATTGCTTAGCAGGACTTCGAATAAGGAAATTTTATTATATATAAAATTGTGATCTTATTTAACAGATTGCGGCATATATGTAAAAATATAGCTCAACAACTTAGGAGCAAGTTTTCTACTAAAACAAATATAGTGAAAAAATTGAAACCAAGACATTAAAAAATTAAAAATAACTCCTATTTCTGATTTTTATTAATTTTTGTTTTAAATAAAATAAAATTGCAAAATATCCTATTTTCAATAAAAATAAAATTAAATCAAATAGCAATCAAAAATATAGCTCTTAAAATTAGGATCTAGTTTTACATTAAAAAACAAATATAGTGAAAAAATTGGAACCAAGACAAAAAATTAAAAATAACTCCTATTTCTGATTTTTATTAATTTTTTTTTTTTTAAATAAAATTGCAAAATTTCTTATTTTCAATAAAAAAAAAATAATAATACAAGAATCAATTGCATTTTTTTAATATTAATAAAAGAATCTTTATTTTTTTTTTAAATCAAAAATAAGTGTTTCTTGATATATAAAAATAAATTGAAATTAATTATTATATCGTAATTTTTGAATTTAAAATTCATAAGAATTTCACTTCCTGTTGGATACAACTGCTTCAATGCATTACATAACTCGTGAGAGTATAACAATATTATAAATAAAAAAAACTTTTTTTTAAGAAAAATCAAAAAATAAGTGTTTCTTGACATATAAATTGAAATTGAAGTTGATTATTATATCGTACTTTTTTATGTTAATATTAACGCTTCCTGTTGAAAAAAAAAAACTGCTACATAACTCGTGCGAATATTACAATACCCTTCTTGCAAGGGTATTTAAAATCATTCTAATCAACAAGTGCGTGCATCTACACTCTGCTAAGCCTCTGTTTAAAGTTTATAATGCGATAGAGAAAACAAAACAAAACAAGAAAAAAAAAAGCTAAGTTCTTGATATGCCTCGAAAAGTGAGCCACTGATAAAGGCCTCTTTGTCTGCCTTGTACTTTTAGTATGTACTGTAGTATCTTATTTGGAACTACTATGATTAACTACCAACTCTTATATAGTATGGGCTATACCATAATATAATATAGTACAGTATATAAACGTGTGTGCCGAACAAAAACTCTTTTTTTGCCAGCATATTTTCAACACATGTATATAATATTTTAATTGTTTCTTTTTTTCGCATCAGATTCGCACAGATGTGTGGCTTATCAAGTGGCAAGCGGGTAAAAAAAATATGCAAACAATTTTCAGTTTCAATCTGAGATTCATTTTTGCTTGCAATCAAATCAAACATGGTACATGTGTAACGGCACATCAACGCTCTCTTTTGTTATGTTAATTGTTTGTGTCTTTGTTGAATTATTATTATTTGATTTTATTGTGTTTATTCACAGCATTTTGGCAAAAAAAAAAACGAAACTGGGCTAAGGCGGGAAACATAAAAACATGCATAGAAGAGGCGCGAGGATACCGTTAGCAGCATATTGCCATTTTGAAAGTAAAGCAATATAAATAATAATGATTTGATTTTTCTTATAGATTTTTACAGTTAAACGCACCTTCAATTTGTTTGGAGCAGAAAACAAACGTTTAATGTCAATTTATTCAAATTAAATGCAAATTCAAATGTTGCGAATTCACAAAACACACGCAAACGCCGAATTAATAAAAAAGAAACAGAAATTTGTTTTTTACACACACGAAATTAGCGTAAATTTAATTCATAATATTCATAGGTATTAATGAATGCCAATATCGTTTGCTATATATATTGTTAACTATAGTATGCACAGAATTTGAAAATTCGCAGCTTGTTAATTGATTAAGAACAATTTGAATATTTATGCTAATTTGTTTGTCACAATAACAAGAATAATGTTGACACAAACCGTTCACAGTTCGATTTTAAAAATTAACGACATCGACTGCTATTTTGTTAATGTTTCAATTATTTATTTGTTCACATACACAACAAAAAAATAATCAAAAAAAAAGGTAACTAACAGAAAAGGCCGTCGGTAACGTGCGCTTAACGGAAACGCACATGCAACGGTGCACGCGACTGATAAACAACTGAAGTTTTGGCGCGCGATCTGTGCAACTGAGCGACCAGGCATCAACTAACAGAGAAATACCATAGCAGTTTTAAATCTGGTCACACACACGCGCACACATGTTAATTTACAGACTCTGTAATGTGCTCTGTTAGTTATACGGCATACAATGTTTGGCGTTTTAATTTACTGGCAACATTTTTGCCTTTGCAACATTTTGTATTTAGCTGGCTCAGCTTTGTTTTTGTTTGTTGTTTATTGTTTAATTACAGTTTTTATTCAATTGTATTGATAACAAAATCAATAAACATACAATAAATTTAAAATTCGAAAATAATACAACATATTTAACATTTACTTACATTAAAACTATATAGATTAGCGTAAATGTAACAAACAAAGCTTGCTTGACATTTAATAAGTAAAATAATTATGAAATATTAAACAAAATATTAATATAAAATTAAAAAAATATTTAAGTTGGATAATAAAAAATATCTTTGACCTTTACCCCAGGTGGGACTCGAACCCACAATCCCCGGCTTAGGAGGCCGATGCCTTATCCATTAGGCCACTGGGGCTTACACAGCCATTTGACAAATCATCATTATAAGCTACAAAAAAGTACGCAAAAAATAAGTAGAAACAACGAAACGAATTATTAAGAGGCAACCTAACTGTTTTTGCAGCTGTTTAAATAATAATCTGTTTTAAATAAACACAAAATATATATACATAAGTATATATATATAATAGAGCACAATTGTTTTATATTACGATTTGTATTTATTAACATTTTATTAACATTTATCGCATATACTTAAATTATGAATTACATTGGAACAATTGCGAAACAGATTTTCAAAATCGTTTTTCGTCTTCTGAGTGAAATCTATATATATATACGGAGTAACTTCACATACCGATACAGAGAAAAGAATTAATGAAAAAAAAAAACTATATATAAACACTTTATCTTAAAGTACGTGACAAATATGCTATACAATAAATATAAGGAATGTTTTTTTCAATAATACACGAGATATGATGAGATTAATTACAATTCTTAATCAAAAGCCAAAGTCAATTAAATATATTCACTAATACAGAAATTAAATTAATTTGTTAATTCGCCATCGACATCCTGCCAAAAGGGTTCGGAAAATGTATCCGATTCGGGATCCTCCTGTGGCACAGCTGGCGACGACAGCTCCAAAGCATCCGCGGATGCTTCCTCGCAATCCAACAGCCATTCCTGATTGGGTGTAGTACATGGTGTGCCCATTGCATTGGCATTGCCAGCAACATTTGTGCTGCTGCTGCTGGTGTTGCTGCTGCTGCTGGTGCCCTCGCTCGGTTTATTGTTGATGGTGCGTGCGGCCTTGGTCAAGGCATTGATGCCCTCCAGAGCACGCTGCAATGTGGGTTCCAGCCTACAAAAAGGATAAAATCATGTTAATCAATATATAGATTTAAATTGTGCATACCAAGCGAGAAATTACTTTAAAGCTAATGTATAAAAATGCAGAGCACCATCAATATCCTTTTCAATGCTCAGCAATTCGGCCAGCATGGCAAACAGTTTGGGATGTGGATAAGTTGAGACCTGTTTGCGGAGCAGCACAATGGCTTCTTGTGAGGCGCCCTCATACTGAAAAATGCCGGCCATCAAGGCAACACCGGGCCCATAACTCTCATCAATTTGCAACGCCTTTTCTACAAATTTTCTAGCATTCTTTCTGGCATCCGGATTGGAAGAGTGAAACAGTGTGCCACCAAACATGGTATAGCTGCGTGGTGATGTACGAAAATAGCGTACAGCTTGAATACACATTGTTTGTGCATCCTTAAGTCGTTTCAAGCGTATGTAGCACGCCAGAAGGCCCTTATATACCTCAAAACGATATGGTGCAATACATTGGACACTACGAAACAATTCGATGGCTTCCTTGTGTCTGCCCAAGCATCCATATAGTTTGCCACGCAACAGCAATGTCTCAACATTACGCGAATCCAGTGCCAGTGAGCGATTCGTAAAAATTAACGCACGTTCATATTTCGAATTCATATAGGATAGCTGAGCATGTAGGAACCAATGTGCCGTAGTAAATTCACTGGTCGTTTTTGATCTCAGCGGATAAATGAGCCTCTCCTGTTCCGGTCTCAATTTGCTCTTGTTAACATCACAGACAACAGCCAGCGGACAAAGTGCGTCCAAATTGTGTCGATTAATCATGGTCGCCTTGGACAAATATTGTTCCGCTTGTGTATAATTGCCGTAATAATACATACATTTGCCAATCTTTGTTAGCAAATGCTCATTCTGTCGGAACATGGTCGTATCGTTGAGCTGTTGAAATGTCCTGGCCGCCTCCAGATGCTTACAGCTGTACATTTGTGCATGAGCCTTGATCCAGCTGCTCAGCCATTCGATGTTCTTCGGCACTGCGGCGGCTGTATAAAGTATATATATACACAGTTATTATGACAGATCTAGAAACATTTCTTAAGGTTAAATATTAAATAAATTGAACTGCTGTTAAGTATGGGTATTTATATATGGACATTTCCAGAATGGCGTTACGTGACAATCGTACGTCTAAATGTGAAAAAAAGCTAGAAAAAGGTCAAATTTCGGAAAGGTTTTTTTTATATGTATCTGAGTAGCAATTCAGCAGAACTATATTTAGTAAAGGAGATGAAAACATTTGACCATTCCGATTAAAAGATATAAGCAAAAAACAGCCGTGGCGTTACGTGACAAGCCATTCTGTATTTTTGAAGAATAGTTCCTAAACATCCTTTTGATACATGTATGTACTTATATCTATATATATATAACTGTACCAAACTGGCCAAATGGTTGAAGCTAGAAACCTGCAATTTGTGGCAATAGTTTTCTATTATATCGTAGTTTAGCAATCTAAAAAAAAATTGTATTAAAAATATATAGGAAAGTGGATGGAAAACTCATTAAAAAATTAGAGACGTAGTAGGCTACAATCTTAGTGAGATTATAGAATATGTTTAGTTTGTTTTTTGTTTCCCCCTATTTTATATTTTTGGGAACGGAAGCGGAACGTAGCAACGCACGCCGAGTTGAGCTAGTATAGTATATTTTATAAATCCACCATAGGTATTTAAGAAATATTCGTTTTGTGTACTATACTTTCATTTTTTTAAATTTTGAAAATAATTTAAATAAATTTTTAACAAATTCGCCTATTTAAGGACATACAAATATTGAAAGACATTCTATCAAAGTTTCTCTTATGAAATTCTTATAAAATTTTGCTATTATTGTTTAAGCATACTATTTAGGAGTATTAAATAAGCAGAGCTTCTAGTTTTATACAATCCCTGATTCTAAATACTTGCATTTGAATCTATAGTAACAAGCTAATATTAAATATTATATATTATAATTAATTATTGTCTACTAGATCTTAAATGAGTTAAAACCCATGGAAATATTTTTATATAATATCGGAGCAGTAAATCCACTTCTTAAGTTTCAACTAGTCTAGAAAATTGGTTTATAAAATTATATAAGATTAAGAACTTTAACCGAATATTAAATGAACAAAACTCAAACTAAATTTGGAATATTCATTAGCTGAAATATTTGTATTTAAGGTTTTTGGTAAAAATATTCTTTTTAAAATTTATATATGGAGCTTGTGTTGAATTCAATTAAAAATTATATACAGCAGCGTCGAAGGCCATAGCCATAAATTACATTAGGCATAATAATATATATTCTATCTTATAATAAAAAAAATAATAAATAAATAATTTATACACACCATTGACGACCATTGAATGAACCTCATTGCCATCGGTGCCCAGTTGTATTAGAGCCTCAATAGAAGTCAACGACATGGGACATTCACGCAGCACATCCTTGAAGGCGACAGCTATCTCGTTCTTGGTGACGCCACGGCCATGATGATGAAGCAGCCGGGCAAGCAACATATTTAGGCGGGGTGTACGCATCTTTATCGCCTGTATGGTACTAATTGCCATGGTATACTCTCCTAGCTCGCGATAACAGATAGCGATTCTATAGCGTAAATCCATATCCTGAAACTCTGGATACAAGCACTCAATGGCCGACAAATGAGCGCTTGTATGGGGCAACATTGAGTTGCGCAGCATTGCATTGCGCTGCATGACAGCCGCCTCCAGTTGGGTGCATGCTGTGCGAAAATTACGCTCCTTATAGTTGGCGCTACTCAGATAGAGCATCGTTTGGTATTCCATCTCCAATGTCGCCACATTTCGATCATTTTGTAGCACTGTGGACAGTAGGCTTGCCTGCAATTTGTGTAGTACATGTATACATACATAGTATGGTGTACATACATACATACGTATATGCATGCGTCGAGGATAATAATTTAATGTAAAGCTCCTTGTTTTTTTATCTCGTTGTTTAACTTACCGCTGGAATAACGCATTCGTATAAGCCATAATCGTATAGCTTCTTAACATTGGCTAATAATGCGTTCTCCATGTTTGTTTGATGTGTTGCCGCCACGGACAACAAACACAGCCATACAAAAGGATTGTTGATATTGTATCGATATATCAATAAATTGATAATTATAATATCGATATGAAGGGGAATTTTCAAATGCTTAGTGCTGTGAGTATTTATTTTGTTTTTACCTATTTTTATCCGTTGATGTAAAAAAAAATTAAGTAACTATATTTAAAAATTTATGGGCCTAAAAATATCTCAAAATATTTAGTAAACATGTAAAATAAACTAGTTCAGTACGATGGACAACATTTGATGCACTTTACAAACAATTACCATCCGTGCAGCCAACTATCGATTATGAAAAAACATCGTTAAAAAAGGACCAGAAATAAACTTACCTCTGGGAATTACTTCAAGGAATATGTTGAATATTTACAGTGAAAATTAATACAAATAATGCATTATAATTTCCCAAATAGAATATGCTTTGTAACATTTTCGACAGAGATTTACAAAAAAAAAAGGTGAGATCTATCCGGAAAAACGTTAAAGTGTCAGCACTTGCAGCTATGTAATTGCCAGCTCACTTATCGCTACTCGATAGACAATATTATCGATTAAAGAGTTATGGAATTAAAGAAGTACTTTTAAAAAGCAATAAACAATAACTTTGACAGCAATGATATTTGCACGCCTCGCCGTTGAGACGGCGCTTCTTAGAAGCCTACGCTCTACAGTAAAAACACAGACATATAAGCTACACACACAGCCACAGCGTAAATGGAACTCGAGTCAATTGCAACGGCAGCCAAACAAATGGATGGCCACGAGCATAACACCGCCAAAGGATGCGACAGGAACACCCGACACACCTTCAAAGCCAGCCAAAAGTCGGCTGGCGGATGGAATAAAGACTCTGCCCGAAGTGGATGAACCGCTCGAGACGGCATTGTCGCCAAGCAGATCGCGTGCGTTGCGCAAGAAGCGTCTGGCAATTGATGAACTATCGGCATTGGGTTTTCTTAAAACACGCGGCTTTACGACAGCCGATGAATACAATCTGGAGGAGCTGCATGCGGCACTTAAGCAACAGAATCTGTATGAAATGAAGCGCTTCTTTTCCACGGACAATCTGGGCGTTGAACAGAATGTTCTGTTTGTTACCGCCAAATATCCGACCGGTGAGCAACCTCGCGAGATATTCTTCTTTCGTGAGGGTTCCGTTGTCTTTTGGAACTGCACAGATATCGAGACAAACAATGTGCTCAACTTTTTGCGCAACTTTGAACGTGAATCGTATGTCAGTGCTTTGGTCCATGGTGAAAGTGAGATGATGCCCTTTACGTACATCTCGTCAACGGCTGTCGATGTGGAAGGCGATTTGGTGGCAGATAACAGTGATCTTAATGTCGCATCTCGTGCCTTCTTTCAGAATGGCAAATTCTATGTGACGCCGGATAGCGATAATTTCCTATACAAATACACATTCTCCAATGCCATCGCACAGTCGATCAAACTGGGCATGTGGGAGGCAACGTTGGATCGATATATCGATTCCATGGAGTATCTGACAGAAGATCTGAAGCGAGGTCGCCGTTTGCGCATCTCGCGTGCATCAATGCTACGTAAAACCGGCGAATTGTTTGCCTTGCGGCATTCAATAAACTTATCATCGGACTTGCTTGACGCACCAGACTTTTACTGGGATCGTGAGGAGCTTGAGGGTCTTTATTTGCAAGTGTGCTCCTACTTTAGCATAACACGTCGCACCAAGGTGATGAACGAGAAGATTAATCACTGCGTCGAACTGGCAGAGCTCGTCTCTCACAATTTAAACGATGCACATCACATACGCCTCGAATGGATGATCATTATATTGATTATGGTTGAGGTGGGATTCGAGATTTTGCATTTTGTTGATGGCGCATTTCAACACGGAGAAGTAATCCATACTACGCCATTTCCTATTTCCGAAAATAGTGCCTGAATTTGTACAAACATACGCGTGCTAAATATTTGCAATTTTTATATAACGTAGTATATGAAGTCTGTAAAATATTTTCACAATATATTTCATATTTAATACTGTTTGTTAATTGCATGTTCATATGGGTTTATACTGCGTTGGGGAAGTTACAATATAATGTTAATATTCAGCACAATCTAGCTGACGCTGTAAATTAAATTTTGTAATCTTAGCTACAATAAAATATTAATTCTAAGTGTTCAAATGTTATAGAAAAAGCAATTTTAGGGTTCAATGTGCACATTGATGCTTTCACATTATAATCAAGAGAATATGTAACAATTATTTCTTCGTATTAACCTAGGTGTGTTTTTTTTAAAATTCGGCGCTCAATAAAAGCTATCGATAGCTTTGCGACATGCTTATCGAATTATTCTGACGTAATCTTCAATGTATTTTTTTATTTACCTATCGATAAATATTAAAATCAGCTGCTGTGGCGACTTGTGCAACAACATTTAACGTGCCTCAATAAAAAGAATAAAAGCAGCAATTATTATCAATAAATAGACGCACAAAATGCAATTGACTTTAGTTAATTTCTTCAAGAAAACGGTGCCCGGTCATATATTTCGCGGCAAGCGTCGCCTCGTCAAACCGGTGAGCAAACGTGCCATGGAAACGTTGACCCGTGAATATGAGCGCCAGGAGCACATAATGTTACTTCTCCGACATCCCTATCTGACGCTGGTATGTAATGTAAATTGAACTTAATACTCGAATCTAATTAAATCATATCTAGGAGCAATCATCGGGGCATGCTAAGGAACTGCAGAAACGCGATAAACTAATCGCCAAATGGACGAACGAGCAGACGCTGAGCAAGATGAAACCGCACGTTACCATTGAGGAACGTCTCAATCAGCTGAAAATCAAAGAGGCCTGGGATTAAATATTGATTAAGTTGTTATTATCCGCAAATGCATTACAAGTTTTAGAATAAATATATAATAGGCATTGTCCCAAAAACAAAATCAGGTTTGGAATCTAATATAAAGTTGGTTAAAATGGGATTTTTTTGTTTTTTTTTTTGGTTCCAATTGATAAAAACAAAGCTATTATAATTTATAAAATGAATAGCTTATACACATTTATACACTTTGTAGTTTGAATTGCAACAGAAATACTCTCTCGATATCATCTCTCGCTCAGTTTCATGTTGATAAAGCGATCAAACGAAGTTAGCACGAGTTATAGTTCCATTATAATAATTTTTTTGGAAGAAAATAATCCAAAATTACCTGTTTTTCTTCTTTTTTTGAAAATTTTGTTATTGCAAAAAAAGGATATATAAACATTTTTACATTATTTCAAAGTATTTTGTAATATTTGTGGAAAGGTTGCATGCATATAGTACTACTACTATAAGATTCATATTTTTCTTAATCGTTTTTATTAATTTGATAAAATTAATATATTGTATGTATATTTGTATATATATATATATATATATATATATATATTGTGTATATTAATATGAATTATGTTATGTACATATGCAAGCATATGCACATGATGTTAAATCCATATGCATATGCATGTAACATGTTTTCTAGGCGCGCTCAGAACAAACTCCGGCAGCTTCGTTTTTATATATATATATGTATTCTCTAGATCAATATTTAATTATAGTTAGGCCTACGCATCGGTTTATTATTTTTGTTTTGCTTTGATTTGATTTGTTTAGTTTGCATTTAATTTATTTACTTTTCTGTTTTTTTTTCGTTTTTTTTTTTGTTATGCACATTTTCAATATTTACTTTTAAAAAGCGTTTTGTTATCAACAATTTGAATGGTTTTGCAAATTGCTAGTTGAAAAATCTAATTTTCCAAATTGGGAGTGATGGTTAGGCGTTATTAATATATATATGTATATATAGGTTCGATAGACTTGGATCACAAACAATGTCATAGCAATTTTAAGTTAATATTACATATTTTTTGTTGGTGTTGCTTTCTTTGCATCAGTTTATAAGTTTCAAGTTTACAATTATTGAATGTCTAAGGTTTCAAATAGAGCTAAGAGATTTTATATAGGCGCCAGTGTGCATACATATTAATTGCGATTTTTTTTTTTAATGTTTATAACTTTTGTTTTGCCGAAAGTTTATAGAGCTGAATAAGAGTGTGTAAACTAGGGCGGGTCAATTTTTTTCGTAAAAATCGTCCACCCGAATCGTAATTTATGATGAATTCTAAGAAAATTTTACCATTAAACTATGTGTTTAAAATTAATTCCTAGTCAACGCTGAGAGGGATAAAGTTTTCAGGTTTACATGGCTTAAGGTATTTCAAATTTAAAAAAAAATAACACATTTTTCTATCATGTTGGGGCTTAATTCAGATTTATCGTTATGCAACAAATTTTATAAATATTTTTTTCTTTTAATTAAGCAAACATATTAATTTTAATTTGACGAAATAAGCTAAAAATTAATTGCTGTAACAGTGCTGTATAACTTAACATTGCTGTATATGTTAACAGTGAGTACAACTGCTAAGGCGCTAGCGACTTTTCCGGAAAATTTTCTAAAAATTTTCTTTCCTAAAAAGCTGCTCCTAGCAATTACGAACAACTGAAAACAATTTGAGCCAAATCGACCCAGCTGTTCTAAATTGATGATGCATATATATGAAACATATTTTTTACACCATTTTCAGCTTTATGCTTCACAGCGGAGACAAGGAATTGATTTTAGACACATAGTTTCGTAGTGAAATTTTTTTAGAATTCATCGTAGATTACGATTCTGGTGGACACGATTTTTTTTTGACCCATAAAAATTGACCCGGCCTAGTGTGTGTGTGTATGTGCTAGTGTATTAGGTTGCGCGCATAACCGTAATAAAACATTTTGTAACAATTTTAAATTAACTTTAAAAAAATATATGTATATATACGTTAATAGTTGCTACTACTCCAGCTTCAGCTATAGCTAATGCTAGCCAGTGTTGGTGTTGTGGTTGATGTTGTTGATGGTGTTGTTGTTGCGGAAATCATAATCGTAATCTTGACAGAAATTTGGCTGTCACTCAATCCGAACTTAGCGGCGCCACGTTACTCTTTTTGCCGGATGATGAGGCTGGTACCGTTGCTGCTGCTGTTGGTAATGGCAACGCCACATCCGTCAGCTCATCATCCGGTTCGATGCGTCCTCGTTCTTCAACATCCACATCATCCTCATTCAAATCCAATTCCATATTGCCAACGCTGGCAGCATGCGCTGATGATTGTAACAATGCTGGCGGCTCGTCGGCAATAGTTGCCGCAACGCTGGGCAGCGGTGGCGGTGTACTGGACAACATTGCCACCGGCGAGGCGCTGGTTGTGGCCGCAGCAGCACCATCGCCCATGCCCCGTTCACGTTCACTGACAGCGGCAGCAGCTGCTGCTGCGGCAGCGGCAATAATGCTGCCATCACCGCCGCCAGGCGTCATTGGTGAATTGGGCAACGGGGAGTCGAGCTGCTGCTGGCTAAACTCCTGATTGGGACTCTCGCGCGTAAATAGGCCCATTTTGGATTCGGCTGCTGCACCAGCCGTCATGCCGGGCACACCGCCCGCTGTGGCAGCGCCCTCGCTATCGGTGCTGCTGCTGATCAGCGAATGGGCAACGGTGGGTGCAGCCGGGCCGCTGACAAGATGCGGCGGCGCATGCAATGGCACATGCTGATGCTGATGATGATGCGACTGCAGCTGATGCTGTTGCTGCTGCTGCTGGGCGACATGATAGCGTGGTATGTCCGCTTTGCGCCACAACGTTATCTCCTGCTGTTTAAAGTAACGTCGATCCTCCGTATCCATTAACACTAGATTCAAAAAATACTTGACCGAGAACTTCTTGTTAATGTCACGCATGGTCGGCGTCAGATTGTAGCCGGCAAGGAATACGCGTATGGGTATGCTCTCTCCTTTAACGGGCGCACCATCCATAATTTCATACTTGGCAATCGTTTCGTTCTCATTGAAGATGTTCGGGCCGGTGCCGGTTGATTCTCGCTTAATGATTGCAATCTCCATATGTTTAATTTTAATGCGCACAAGTAGGAAATATATTTTACCAATGATTGTATCCTTTAAATGATATTTGCTCTTATTGTATTCAAACTCAATGTGCAGACAATCCTCAATGCCCACTTCCATCTTGATGGGATTATTCATTTCCGGATAGCTGCATAGCGTATGTACAGCAATATCCACCTCCCTGGATATGTCGCTAATACGACGGACAATTGTTGCACGCAAAAAGTAACGTAAACGTACATTGGAACCGGCATAGACCTCAAATTGTTTTTCCACATTTGGAAAATCAAAGGGATAGCTGTTGTTCTGTATAAGATCGCCAGGACGTGCCAATGCCTTGGCCAGGCACTTAAATTCATGATGATTGCCACGATCATAAAATAATTCAATTTGTCCAATAAACTCAATTTTAATGCCCTGATGTTCCAGTTTACTGCCCGGCTTTTTAAGCGTAACATTTACCTACGAACAAAAACGATAAACGATAAACAAACAAATTAGATATATTGCATATATATATTATTTAATAATCAGCATATATGTTTATATATGTATTGCTGTGACTACTGCTGATAATTGCCACATAAAAGGGCGGCAACACTTAACGGAAGTGAAGGCTACATTCTATCGCCGCCTTCATTTCAGTTATAGCGCAATTGATGTCGTTGCAGACTTCCTTCCCTACCTTGCCGGATACGGTTTCGCCATCGTAGAATAGTAGCATCTTCTCCACTTTGCCATCCTCACCCTTGACCTCAGCGGTCTTTTTATTCTCGGCACCATCGAATACAATATCAATTTCGGCTGATTGGCCAAAGCCCAAGAAATTCATAATTGATGTGTTTTTTTTTCCCGATTATTTTCTTTTTCTTTTTTTTTTTTGTTACTATTACACTCTTGCAGGAGGCTCTGGCTTGAACTTGGGTTTTTGGAATGTTTTTGTTGATTGTTGTGCTGTTCCTGTTGGTATTTGTTATAAAACTTTTGTGTTCGCCTGCCTGCCTGCCAGCAACTGTAATTTATTGGGCGTTTTTGTATGTGTGCTGGCTGCTGATGGTATGTAAAAAAATTTTTTTTTACCCAAAACGTATCGAAAATGTATCATCAACATCAAAAAGTAACATATCGATATGTTGCGACCAAAGCAACCGATATATGCATATGTATATCGATGTTAAGCCGACACTGTTGGTACCATGATGCATCACGTTTGGTACACCGGCAAAATGATGTAAGCAAATTCTTAATTCTGTAGCTTTCGATTCTTTTAGGTTGAAATTAAAATGTCATATTCTCTATTCAGTTTGTAAGACAACTTTGAGTTTTAATTTTGTCTCTATTCAAGCTATTTTATTTGTCAGCAGCATCATAATTAAAATTATTTTTATCTACATATCGTTGTAGTAATGTACGCAGTATTTCAATTGATGTATGCATTGTGCGTCGTAACTTACAGTGCTTATGTCCAATCATGGGAATATATCACCTTATTGCAATTACAACTTGTTTTTTTTTTCAATCATTCACAATTGTACCAAAATTGGTACATTATTGATTTGTTGGTACACTGGCACTTTTTCCTACAAAATTGTACTTATTTTTGGGTTGTTGGATTCGTTTATTTAAAATAAAATTTATGAGTGCATATATTACTGTATGTCCGTTTTATTATTTATATCATATCATATCATATTATCAACATTATGTTCACAAAATATGTATTGGATTTTAGAAATTAGTTTTTTTTTTCTGTTTTAATTAATCAATCATTTTTGAATATTCTCAAAAATTCATATTTGAAAATACGTTTCTATACCCCTGTACCCAATAAAATTGGGTCAAAAGACTTAAAATAGTATGTATGTAACAAGCATAAGTAAGAATATTTTACCATGTAAAGTATATAGTTCTATATTCCAGACCAGCATCAATCGACCGGCCCACTGTAATATCACAAGCCATTCATTCAAACAATAATAAAATGTTAATTAATTATAATAATTATTTTACCTTTGGATATATATAGATATAGCTACTACATTTTCTAGAGTTCATCTTAATTATTATAATTACGAAAAATATGTAAATGCATGCGTTATTTTTCAAAAACACAAATCACTTGATGACTTTGCATATTAAACAGATTTTATTTGATAGCTAAGGACAGCTAATAGTGTAATTTAATCATTTGCAGATCACTAAAATATCAAAACCCAGTGAAATCTGCAGTTTGGACTGCCAAACTTCCGGCAATCTGCCAGACTGGAGATACAATCCCAAAGACTGTGCATAAATTGCAGAGCCTTGTGCAGATATTTACGATGAGTACAAAACGAATCCTTCGAGTTTTGATTACGGTCGGCTTCTAGAAGTATGCTTTGGCTTAATTCTAATTCACTATTTTTCCTGTTTAATAATAGTATATTGGAAATTTGTTTAAAATTGAATATTTAATAGAAAATTTACCATTTGAGATAAGCGCTAGCATCTTGAAATGCCTTTATTCTGGCCTTGGCAGTACTCAGTTCCTGTTTCATATCATCTAATTGATTAATGAACATCAGTGTTCTGGATCCATATAGCTCATATGATTCAATGATCTGTGCAGCATAGAAATATAGTTAATAGAATTATTTTTCTATGAGTTATTAGAGTAATTACCTGCTCTTTTAATATACAATTACGTGCTTGTAATTTAACACTTATCATTTTACATTCTTCCAGTTTCTGTTCTAAGTGTTTGCTTTTTAATGCCAGATTATGCAATTTTTCTCTTAAATGTTCCAATTGTAATTTAGTTTTTGACAAACAATCATTCTTTTTACATAGCTCATCCTTAAGGTTATTTAACTTTTTCATCAACTTTTGATGCTCGTTGTTCAGTTCAAGATGTTTTTCTGTTTGATTGCTCACAATTTGATTTGCATCCGTTATGCATACAATAAATCTATTATTTAGACATTTTCTTTCTTTTAAAATCATGTCATAGCAATCGATTTGTTCTATAGCTATGACAACCTGACAATATATATATAGTTATAGGGTCGTGGTATTATTTTGAATATTATTTTGAACCTACCAAACATTGATATCGGAAAGCTGTTGTCTTTATAAATAGATACTCATTTTTTAAAGTACGCCATGCATCAAGCGAATTGTGCATTTTGATGTCTATAGGATTATATAGTAGCTCATCCTTAACCGCGATAGATTGCATATTACCCTTTTATATGCCCGCTACTCGAATGTATATATGTATATCTATAATTTGGAATTTTGAAGACGCTATATAAAATATTGTAATACATTCAATGTATATATGTGCTGAAATATTTTGTGTGCCCTTAGTTTGAAAGCTAACTTAATAAAACTAGATATAAAATAGCTAAAAAAAAAAAAAAAAAATTATATTCTACAATGTCACTAAATTGTAGCCTACTGCGCCACCTGAAATGCTCCAGCTGAGATTTTCATATCATTTTCAAATGCATTTTCCACCCACTTTCCGATATAATTTTGACAAAATTTTTTCAGAGTTCCAACCCACGATATAATTGGAAGCTACAGTGAAAAGTTCAGGTTTCAAGCTTGTACCGTTTTTCGCAAAAATCAATTCATAGCCTCAGATGAGAAGCATAAAAATTTCAACTTGACGTATTTTAAGGTATTTAAATTTAAAAGAAAAAATAACACATTTTTCAATCATGTTGGTCTCAATTCTGATTCATCTTTATATAACAAATTTTATAAATATTTTTCTCTTTTAATGAAGCAAACATTTTAATTTTCATTTGATGAAATAAGCTAAAAAATTGATTGCTGTAACAGTGCTGTATACATTAACAGTACTGTATGAGTTAACAGTGAGTACAACTGCTAAGGCGCTAGCGACTTTTCCGGAAAGTTTTCCCAAAATTTTCTTTTCTAGAAAGCTTCTCCTGGCAATTACGAACAACTGAAAACAATTTGAGCCAAATCGGCTAAGCCATTTTGAATTGATTATGCATATATATGAAACATATTTTTTAGACCATTTTAATTTTTATGCTTCTCAGCGGGAACTAGGAATTCATTTTAGACACATAGTTTCATAGTGAATTTTTCTTAGAATTCATCTTAGATTACGATTATGGTGGACTATTAACACTACGATTTTTTTAAGCCATATAACTTGACCCGGCCTAATATACATATGTAAAAAAAGGGGAGGTTTAGGAACAATGGAAATTATTCTTCAAAAATACAGAACGGTTATTGTCTTTAAAATGAAAAAAAAAAATTAATCGAGAATGTAGTTTTTAAGCTTTTGGCGAATTAAAAATAGTTTTTACTTCAATTAAAAAATACACCAAATAAATACATATTTCTTCTTACAGTGAACATTTTCATTTTGCTGACATGAAAATGTTAAATATTTATTGTACAAATCTCATTTGTTTAATACATAGAACACAACACAGTCATAATTTCGTAATGTAGCGCAAAATTTTAAAGGATAGTACGGAGTGTACACGTACTAAATGTATGCCGTTATATGTTTGTAAGCGATAAAAGCGAATCAATATACTATATATGCTTATACTGGCATGGGATCGGATTGATTAACTGTTGTAACTGTTGCATTTCAATTTTAACCCAATTTGGGCAGAGGATCCTTAAGCATTGATGTCCAAGCCTGACGATTTGTCTCATCCTCAATCTGATTGCGTCCCAGACATTTGCCCTGCGATATGAGCTCGGCAAATTGGGCAACAATGGGATCACGGCCACAGGATGCCACGGCTGTTACGGTATCGGCATGATTAACAAAATATGCAATAAATTGTAGATTTTCGAGACTGCCATCGATAATGATATCCTTGTAGCTGCCATAGCCCGAATAGCGTATACCCTTGCCAAACAGCATGGTAAAGAAGAATGGCACCGCCTGCATCTTCTTGACACTGCCACACATATTGACCGCCGCAATGCGTCCATGATATTGCGCCAACTGATAGTGTCCAATGTTGACACGCGATTGGGCCAATCCGTGAATATGTGCATTGGCTATATCACCGCCCACATATACATCGGGCACATTTGATTCCAGAAAATCGGTAACATCCACCGAACCATTCTTATTGACACGCACACCCGACTCGGCCATGAATGTTGTATTGAGTTTCGAGCCAGTGCCCATGATTAGCAAATCACAGGGTATACGCGTACCATCCAATAGCACCACTTCAACCAATTGACCCTCCTCATTGCCAATGATCTCGGTAATGCCGCTCTCCGTTATCATATTGACATTATTGTCACGAAATAGCTTTAATACACGTTCACCAATCTGTTCGCCAAATGCCGCTTTAAGTGGCACATTCTCGCGTCCAACAACCGTAACGCTGGCCACCTTTGAGACCAGATATGAGGCCGACTCCAAGGCTATAAAACTGGAGCCCAGACAAACTACACGCGTTTGGGGCGTGCAGGATTCCACAATGCTTACGGTATCTGCATATTCACGTACCGTGCGAACATTTGCCAAATCGGCGCCAGGTATGGGCGGCTTAAAGGCTGAGCATCCCGTGGCTATATAGATTTTATCATATTTAACCACATAGCCATTGGAGCAATGTAGTTCCTTTTGTGCCGTTAGCAGCTTATCCGCACTGACGCCCAGCCAGACCTCAATATCATGTTCCTTATAGAATTGCTCATTACGAAATTGTATGGCCTCCATGTTGATATTCATGGACTTGGATATTTTAACACGATCATAGGGTAAATAGTTTTCGCGGCAAACAAATATGAGACGACCAGTGTAGCCCTCCTGGCGCAATGTTTCGACACACACAGCGCCCGATGGACCGCCGCCAACGACAATGAAACAACGCTCATCCTGTGGATTACGTTTGACCATATTCTTAAGACGCTTCGATTTCTCCAGATCACTGCGCTTGGCACGCACCATAACCTGACCCTCAGCGCTGACATCGACCTTGTAGCATGGCAGGGAATCCAAGCCAGGGAAATCCTCAATATCGCCCGTCTCCAAATTGAAACAGGCACCATGCCAGGGACAACGGATACGTCCCTGACCCAGAGCGCCCGTATTTAATGGTGCACCATAATGTGTACAGACAGCGCCAACCGCTTGGAAACGTCCATTCTGCTTGACCAACAATACTGGATTATCCTCATTAAAGTTCAATTTCTTCATTTCATTCTCATTGAGATCGTTGGCATGGCATATGGCCACCGCTTCCGTATATTGAGCATCCGTATCCATTGCTTTCGATGATGTGGACATCTTTTCGTTGCTGCACTTTGATTGATAAGAGCCAACAGCACCTGTAAGAAAATAAACACACAAAACAATAACTATAAAAACTCGGGAATGGCTTTTTGATATAAACTCGCAACGCAACGCAACACACATAAAAATTTAGTATACCCGTTTTGAAGTTTTTTTTCAATTCAAATTCAAAATTCAGAGTAGAAAGTGTTGTCTATGCCTGCTCAGCTTAGAAAGCAGTTAGATAAAACCAGACACAGGTCAACTCAGTTGAAAATATGTCGTTGTTGCGTCCAGAACTCGTTGCTCTCTGCCTTATGGCCATGCTGGCCAAGGGATTGGTTAAGGCCAACACCAACACCAACACCAACACCAATGAAAGTCTGGTCAATGCGGAGCAACAGCTGGAGCTAAAGCTGAGCACATTGCGTGTGCATAAGCAACTGTTGCAGGCGGAGATTGCACGTTTGTATATGGAGACAAACTTTAGTCCAGAGACGCCCATGCTGTTGGAGGAACTGCAGCAGCGACAGCTGGCAATACAGCAACAAATTGACACATTGGAGGGCAAGAGTTCACAACAACAACAACTACAGCAACAACAGGATGCACAACATTTGGCACTTAGTTTGGCCGCTGATTTTGGTTATCTGCAGCATAAGCTGGACGAGCTGAAGCAGCAGCTGCAACACTTGGATGCAATGCAGGCCAGCAGCAACAACAACAACAGCAACAACAAACATTTGCTGGAAACGCAACGTGATGCCATCAGTAGTACACCCATGACACCAGTTGGAACAGCAGCAACAATTGCTGCCACAGCTAGCTCATATTTCTGGACACCATTGCTGACCATGCCAGAGTATCCCAGCGGCAGTGTTGCTCCTCCTGCCGCACCAGGCTCACCATCGCTGATCAAGCGTTTGCTGGCCATGCTGCGACCCAGTTCAACTGTTTCTACTTCATCTACATCCTCGGGTGGTTTACTGCGTGGTCATTGGACAGATTCAGCCAGCGGCAAGATCAACAGCAGCAGCGGCAGCGGCAGCAGCAAGTTGCAACTGCTAAGCGCTGAGGAGTTGCTGCCACAACTGCAATTGCAGCGTCAATTTCTGGATGATGCCATCAAACGCTTGGAACAACTGGCCGCCAAGAAGAACGACAACAAGCTCTAGAATTTAACTAAAAAATATCTAGGTTTAGTTAGACTATAATTTAAATGGGATTATTTTTTTTTTTTTGAGGAGGTAAAATTTACTATTAAAAAATATTTATTGTAGCTTATAAATTTTTTCTTTTTCCCTTAAATATTTATTGTACTTCATATATTTTTTTAGCTTTTAAATTTAAATTAAACTTGTTCACAAATTATTTCTAAAACCTTTTCGCAATATTTTAAAGTTGAAGCTATATGTTATAGGAATCTGATTAATTGATTAATTTAATGCTGAAATTTATTTTTTAACCTCATCGTTACTATAAATAAATCTAACATTTGGTAAATTTTAAATTGCGATTTCGTGATTAACAAAATAGATATTCTAGATATTCATAAAATGCATTTTTCAACGAATTATTTCTATAAAATCTATAATATATAGTAAATATATCTATATCTATCTATAATATATAGTAGTTTATCGATTCTGCAATTATAGATTTTATTCTGATTTTATTATTGTATAGATCATAATGAAATTAATAATAAATTGCGGTATGATTAAAAAATAATAATGTTTTTATGGAAAAATTTATTTTTCACGCGATCGATTGTTCCTAGCGCAACTATATAATATATTGGTTCGATTCAATTGGTTCCGACATAAATATATATATATGGGCATTTACAGAATGGCGTTACGTGACAATCGTACGCCTAAATGTGAAAAAAGCAAGAAAAAAGTCAAATCAAAAAGTTTTTTTTATATATTTTAATAGCAATTCAGCTAAATATTCGACCTTTCCGATTGAAATATATAACCAAAAAATATATTTATACACTCCCGTAGAAAAAAAAAAAAAATTTAATTAAAATGTCTGTAAGTATAAGACCATATTAAGTCTTTAAGAAATTCATAAGATACCTTTTTATTCTTTCCATTTACTTTCCTATTTTGAGGCATATTATTATTTAAATATTTAATCTGTTTTTTTTACTGTTTTTAATCTGGCAAATATTTACATGCTTGAAAATTGTTGATTACTTTAAAGTGCTCTATCATTCACCGATAAGTGCTTATTAAACAAAAAAAAAAACAGTTAAATTATCACTATTAGATAATTGCATATAGACATATTGATATAATTATAAATGTCATTGTTCAGATTTAATATACGAGTACATATACATTTGTTCTATTTATTTTAAATTTAATTTGAGTGCCTTTTCAGTTAACTTTAATTGAATTGCCGCTAAATATATTTTGGTCAGAAATAAATCGATATTTTTTTTTTGAAAGAAATATAAAGGAACGCTTAAGAATGTGCTGAGTCATTTGCGTACGTGGTTTCAACCCACGGCGTATTTTTGGAGAGGGTAGAACATTAAAATTGTATAAGACTATGACCCAATTTAGAGATACCCATTAATAGTCTGAACTCAAGTTGAATATAGCTTTAATATACTTGAATTCTAATTTCAAAAATCTAGTTATATAAATATTTAATTTATGGGATTATTTTCAGTTCAATTTAGAGATATCTATTAATAGCATAAATTCAAGTTTATACTTGGATTATGATATCAGTAATCTGGGAATATAAATATTTAATTTATGGGAGTCTCTTCAGTTCATAAATGTAGGAAAAACATATTTATTATATCCTTGCAAAAAGTATATTATAATTTTTGTCAGGAAATGCGTAAAGTATCAAAGGAGATGCTTTCGATCCCTTGGATCCCATATATTATATACAGTCTTGATCAGTTCGACGAGCTGAGTCGTTATTTTATATATAGATTTATATCTCTGTTTCTACACAATCAAATCGATCAATTTTTGAATTAACTTAATAAAACTTGGCACAATTGCATTCAGTATATAATTTTGTATGTCAAAATTGACCAAAACGCATTTCTATATCATATTGTTACCATAGAAATAATCGGTAGAAATTTTATCTTTTTTTTCAAGATAACGCCATCAAATTCAACATTTATTTATAAAATTTGACTAGATTTAATCTAAATCAAACTAGCTGCAATCAAACAAAATATGAATACCTAAGAAATGTTTAGCTAATCTGCAAAAATACAATATTTCACACTTCCAACAATTTAGCATATTTTAAAAATCTGGGTTTTTTTTTATTAAATTTTCCCATATTAAATTAGTCATAGGTACAAGTATTATAATGACGTCAGAAGAGTTTAACAACAGCTAACAAATTAAAAATCCTAAGAAATAAAGACTAAATCAGACCTTCGATAAATTCAACTTTCCAAAAATATATATGACATGTTGGTACAAAAAAAGATAAAAATTAAGTAAAAATCTTTCAACTGAAACCGGTGCACTGTCTAATTAGTGTAAATTTGTATGTATTATTTGCTATAAATTACAGATATTTGAAACGTACACACACACACACACTAGCACACACAAACCGGTTGACCTTGTCTCACACAACAACAAAAAAAAAACAATTGTAATAAAAGCACAAGAAAATATAAAAAACAAATCAAAAAACAAATCATTTTTTTTTCGGCTTAGCCTCGTTAAAAGCCAAAAGTAATCCAGTCAAAATTTAATCAAAAAAAAAACTCAAAAAAAATTTGGACATATGTATGACACTTTTGTATTTCTTGGAACTAAAGCTAACCAAAGTATTATATGATCTATGGATAAAAAGCCGCCGTCACAGTTAAATGCAGTGTGCAAACTGACAGAGAGAGAGACTAGAGGTAAATAACAAAATGCCAAGTCGTTAGGCAAAAAAAGCTGAAATGAGTAAAAAAAAAAGGCAACAAAATTTACAGTTTTATTCTCTCCCGCACGCTTTATTTGCACCCTGTTTCTCTCTTTGCAATGAGGTTAGTTAGTAATACCAAAACAATATTTAAACAATTATTTAGGCTAAAATATTGAACACACGAATTGCACATAAATCATAATTATTGATTTTATAATCAAAAGTAATTGATAATTTAGAGAAAAACCAAATATTGCGTGTTTTAGAAAGGCGATTAGAAGGGCTAACAATGAAACAGCCAATTGAAATTGAAAACGCTTAAGAAAATATTCAGAAAGTATTAAATTGGCAGATATATCGAAATTTATATATTAACAATATAATAAGTGCTATAATCGATGATTTCAGGAATGCTACGCTTAATCAATAAACGATTATTTTTACAAAAATCTAAAAATCTAAGTTAATATTTAAAAAATACTTTTAGTATTTAAAAAGAAAGCAAGTTTCTTTGTGGGATATTATATCCAGCAAAATATATTTAAATGTATTTCAGGATTAGATTATAGTGATGAAAACAATTTTTTTCGACCCGATTAATACATAAAAAATACACCGATTGAGTTTCTAGAAAATCGAAAATCGCATTAAATACTAATTTCAGAAATATCAGAAAATATTCAAAAATTATCAAATTGGCAGATATATCGAAATTTACATATTAATAATAAAATAAATGCTATAGTCGATGATTTAAGGAATGCCACGCTCCATCGATAAACGATTATTTTTACAAAAATCGAAAAATCTAACTAAGTTGACTTTTAAGAAATACTTCAAAATATTTAAAAAGAAAGCAAATTTCTCTATTTTTTACGATTATTAAAACCAGGAAAAAATTTATTTAATGAATTAGTTTGTAGTGATAAAAACGATTTTTTTCGACACGATTAATACAAAAAAAAATCTAAAATTGCACAAAATAGTAATTTAAGAAATATTTGCATTCCTAATACACGTTCGATATATACTTTGTGCGAGTCTATTCTCATTTTTAAAATATATTTTTATAGGCATAAAAAACTCTCTTTTTAAATAATATACCAATTTGTTTATTACATTTTTGAAATGTATTTAAATTCCAATAAAATTAGAAATACATCCATTCATCATTACCTGAAGCCTGTTCCTGTTTGGGCGTTATTTTGCCAGTTGTTTTATATTCCTTACATAGCATGGAACCCATTCTGTGTATTTGTTGATAATTTGAGTATTTATGAGTACTACTATATATAGATATAGATGAAAATTGCGTGATATGATGCACACTGCGTTGTCTATATATGAAAAGCAAATAAAATTAAATAAAGATTGTATTAAAGATTGTGTATTGTGTGTGATATACGACATATTTACCTAGCGTGTTTACCAGTTAATTGTTTAAATAATCTTAATACTGGATAATTATTTGGCTTCAACCTGAAATTAAATTATCTGTTATTTACAATGTTTAAGTATTATTTTGGATATTTCGGTAAAATGTCGCATATTTGTAGGGTTAAAATGTTATTATATTAGTTTTACGCTCAGGAAAACACGCTTAGAATTTATTTTAAATTGTCACGGTTATAATGTTTCATTAAAAAATCCAGAAACTTTTTTGTATTGTTATTTGTATAAATATTTGATGTTATATATTATTCATTGTACAATTGTATATAAATTTCTAACAATAATTTTTAAATGAGAAATTAAAAAAAAAAATTGGAAAAACAAACTAACATCGAAAAATCCATTTAGAAAAATCTTCTTCTTTCTAACAATAATTTTTAAATGAGAGACTAAAAAAAAAAATAAAAAAGAAAGTAATATCGAAAAATCCACTTAGAAAAATCTTCTTCTTTATTTTTTGTATAGAAATAACTTTTGGAAATTATTTTTATTTTTTTTATTGTATTTTTGTATTTTTTTTTTTTTATTTTTTTATTTTGAGTTTTTTTTTGGTATGTTGGCAATTAATCTTTTTATTGTATTTTTTTTTTTTTTTTTTTTTTTTTTTATTTTTAGTTTATTTTTTTGGTATGTTGGCGATTCATCTTTGGAGTTATTAGACAATATTTTATATTTTAGGAAAAATTCATAAAATTTTTAAAATTTAAAACACACACAACATATTTAATACATACAGTACATACACAAAATATTGATATATAAAGAACTTGTCATAATGAATTAAGTAATTATTTTGTTTTTCAAATATTTTATATAAAGGATTGTAAGCACAATTTATTTAAAAAAAAAAAAAACAAATTTTCATCGACCATCGTTGGAGTAAACACTTTCAATTCACTTAATTGAGCTCACACTGTATTTATGTACATTGCATGAATCTCAAGCGGTTGAAATTATTTTATTTTACTTTTACAAACACTTTTGTATGTAAATAATTTAATTCTTTTCTTATTACTTTAATTTCCTTTTAAGTTTGTTAAACTTTAAGATTTAAAAGTTCACATTATTTATACACTATAACTATGTATTGTATGTTTACATTTATTTATGTATGTGTGTACATACGTTTTGTGTTTTTTTTTAGGTTATTTCTTCTTCTCTTTCGTTAAGTTTAATATGTGCATTCTCAAGCGTTTTGCGTTTTGCTTATGAGTTGGATTATTCTTAATTGCTTTTGTATTAAACGCGCGCTCTTTCTCTCTCGCACTCTTACGGTCTTGCCTGCTCGCAGAATCTTTCTTTAGCTTGCTGTCTCTTTTATGCATGGTATGCGCCAAACTCTCGAGTTCTATCACATTGTATGTGTGTATGAGTGTGTATGTATGTGTGTGTATGTATGTGTGTGTGTGTGTGTGTGTATTTAATTCAGTGTGAAGGGAGAGGGAAGCACAACAAAAACCAAAACAAACCCGGCGCGACAGACAGCATGCAACAGGTTCAATATTGAGATTGACAATGCGGCGGCGGTGGCTCCGGCGACTCCGGCTTGGCTTTCAACTCTCCAAATCACGAAGCACGATAATGTCGATTCTGACGATTCTGTTGTTGGAGAACACGTCCGTCTACCATGAGCTGTAAATCGAGTATGCCTCAAACAACTTCGATAGTAAAGGCAACACAACACAACACGTTCACCGCAAAACGTTTACATGTATATTGATTGAGCTTATACACACGCACACACATACATGCAAACATTCAAAATTGGAGCCCATACATAATACAAGCGGCCAAGTAATGTGTGACTAACGAAACGTTTTGACCTTGTCATCGCTCTCTATACAACAACAACAACAACAATAAGCAACAAATTCATGCCCCTCACACACTGTTAACCAAGAAGTTGCCACCGCCAAACCACGCCCCGCCATGCCTCTGCCGCCTCTAGACACCGTTTGTTCGCATTACCGGTTTGCATATAAAAGCCAAGCGACTCGGTACACAAGTTTTTGGCCAGAAACACTAAAAAGAGACGCAGAGATTGCATTGCTTTAACTTACCTGTTGCCAGTGTTCACTGTAGCCCTACAAATTGTAATCTGAAGGAAGTGTGAAGCACCAAGCTCATAAACAGTGCTGCCAATTTAGCTATTTTAAGATCAAATCTAGCTATTTTTTTAGTTAAAGGTGGAAACGATCTCATTGTTTTTTTTAAGGTCATATTTAAATTCAAAAACTTTAAATAGTAATATAAATAATATAGATACAACAAAAACATATCTTACGCTAATAAAATCAATGAGATCTTTTAAGATGTTCCTACTAAAAACTGTATTTTTATTTATTCTATTTTATTTCATTTTTTATTTTAAAAGCCTGATTTTTGTTGAAAAGAATTTGGTTAAAATGGTTCTTAAATTATTGTAGTACTTTTAAATTAAGAAACAAAATATAATTTTAATTCAATACCCTATATAATGGTTAATAAGTCAAAAAAATTAAAGTGTAAATTGATAAAAGAATTCATTTTTAAAATAAAAGTCAACTATTACTAATTAAGAAACAAATATATTTAAAAATATTTTTGCTATTTCTAATTAACAATTTAGCTTTAATTGTTGGCAGCACTACTTATATAAAAGGGTATTTCCAACGCTATATAACCGGATCTTTATAAGCAATTAAGTACAATTAACAATAATGTAATCAGTAGGTAATTTTAGCAATTGTTTTATTAGACGTACCAATATTATATAATACAATACAATAACTAATCATAAAAACAATCAATCAGATTGCAGATATTCATAAAGTACAAGTTCTAGCCAAGTTATCTTAACTAAACATCTAGAACACGAAAAGCCAAACTCTTTAGTATATATATGTATTTAAATATACATATATCTAAAGCTTCTCTCATCGTTCTATTCCCACTTACTTTTGACGTTGACAAAGTGTTGTTGTTTATTTTTTGTTATTGTTACGGGTATTAAATTGGGTTTGCGCACTCGTTGGCACGTCGCTGATAAGGCGGCTTATTGGGATGGAAATGGGAAATACTCGCAAGTTACACAGACACAAATGCCAATACACATACATATTAACACAAGACACAGACTAAGTGTATTTTAATTTGCACTTACATGTTCCTAATTTGTTGTTAAAGTTGTTTCCCAAATCCATTGCCGGCTTTGTTTATATACGTATTTTGCTTTGTTGTTGTCTCTCAGCACAATCGATATACAATATTGACGCAATACAATCGATAGTTATCATTACAGCTGTTAGCGAGTATAAGGTTAACAGCTGTTGCCAGCTGTGAGGAGCTGTGCATGTTAAGAGTGCAGACAAACAGTGCTGTTCAATTTTTAGTACAAATGCTGGTCAAAAGGTGTCGCTCCACGGCTTTAACGGCCAAATTTAAATGTAGTAAACAGAACTTTTCTCTTTCTTTTGTTTTATGCTCAATTTAAATAGCATAAAAAATGTAAATTACATAACAGAACATTTTTAACGAAATTCAAGCTTTTTATATGCACGTATTCTAGCAATAATTGTGTTAGATCTTTAGTATAAATATTAAACGTTAATATATATAAATTTTGTTCATTTGCATATACAGCTAAATTGTTTGTGTAAATGAAAAACAATGAAATAATTATAATTAATTGATATTGTTATTACAATTATTTGTTACACAAACATATATATAATTGTTAAAGGTCAACATGTGTAGCTTATACATTATTTTTTGTCAATGATTGATTACAACTTGTGATAGAAATGCGGTTAATTGTATTCCAAAACTAATAAACACACATATAGCATATGAACAAATACTAATTATATATTAGTAATATAAACTAATAAGCTGTTGCCTTTTGCCTGTTTACAGCTGCTGCCTTCCACGCGTCGTTTAAGTGATTGCCGTGTGCCGATTACAGATGTTGATGTCTGCCTCCAATTTAAGAGAATCTATATACAGATTCTTCTAAGTTCAAAGGTCACAGGCTCACGCACGGCGTTGCCTCCGATTTGTATTTTGTTTTATTTTTTTTATTTTTTATTTATTTCTTTTGAGAGTGCAACAACCGACAATGCCGACGAAGCCCAAGGTCGTACACGATGCGGTGCTGCCAGACAGTGCGACGTCCTCAATAGTTCAAATGCCGAATGCCGCCTAATTTACAGCTCCCGCCAATCCCGACTTATCCCCAAAAATATTCGAGTACATATGTACGAGGGTACGAGCCCACAAAACTGAAACTTTCGTCGGTTGACTTGGTTTCTGTATTATTATTATTATATTTTGTGTTTTATTTTTTTATTATCTTTTTTTTGTGTGCCATACATTGACCTTGAAACAGGCTTTTGCGCGTTGAGCGACCTCGCACTGTGTCAATGTTCGAAAATGTTGCCAAAAATTAAATATCATTTTGCATATTTCTAATTTTTAAATTTAAAAAATATGATGCTTGTTCTTAGACAGCTAATATTCAATTATTCAATTATTAAAATTAAAAATATAATCAATCATTTTCAAGCTTGCAAATTTGGCCTGTTCTACAAAATTTTAATTAGATTTTTGAAATAAATACTAAACAGTTCTAATATTGAGCGTTTGTTTATTATTATTTAATATATTCATTTTATTTAAATTACTTATTTATTTATTTAAATTAAAAAAATATTCAATTATTTTCAAGCTTGCAAATTTTAGTTTTCTACAAAATATTTATAAGATTTGTGAAATAAATATTGAATAGTTCTTAAATCGAGCGTTTTTTATTATTATTTAATATATTCATTTTATTTAATATAAAATTCTTTAAAGATATACGTTTTTAAAAATAAAATATTGGCACAATTTCTTAACAAAAATTATTTTGTAAAATTGAAAAGAATTTAAAAAAAAAGGATTAATGCATTCTATATTTATATTTATAATTGATTTGAAAGCCCACTGTGCAATGGCGCCTCTGCAGTTCATTGGCTGCCACCTTGCAACAGGCTCATGCTGCACACACACACGCACACACAGACTTGCCCTGCAACCCCCTTGGCTCAACAGATGTGTGTCTACGCCCGTTGAACGTTGGTTTTAGGTTAAGGTCGGTCAACAGCCTTCGATGTTGTTGTTATTGTTGTTGTTGTTGCTGTTGCTGTTATTGTTGTTGCCACAGGTCAACTGGTCGTTTGGCAGTTTATTGACACCCGCGATAATTTTGCAACATTTATATACTTGGCATATAGAATTGTTCTTTTGTTTTTTTTATAAAATTCCATTTAATTATAAGAGAGAGATAATTAAATATAAATTTGTAACATTTAAATAATTAGACTTCAATTATTCTATTTATAATTACTCATAAATAAATATAACAAATGGCTAAAAATTTGCACAATTATTATTATTGTCTAAATTATCTTTTAAAATCTTAGAAATAATTTTCTAATCGAAATTTCTATATTAAATATTTTTTGAATTGAGTTGAAAACACAAATCATAATAAAAAAAGCATTTTTTTAGTTTTCTTTGAATAAATATATTTAATTTATTACAAAGTATAGAAAATGACATAAATGTAGCCAACATCGTTTTCATCAATTACATCCTCCTCATCAAACAGATCAATTGGCATATCCTCTTCCATAACATCGACAATCAAATCTTCATCAATCAAATCATCGATATCCATAATATTTATAAAATACATCTCCATGTCATTCTCAACTGGTAATGGCACAGGCATGATTATGGAAAATATATATATATAAATATTTATCGGATCTATGAGAAAACATTTATTGAATGTCCTGCAATAATTTAGCATTTATAATACACATATTTAAATTATACTTACCTAAAAGATGAACAAAGAATGAGAATAAAATCAATATTCTACGGATAAGCAAATGGAATTTAACAATTCTGATGGAATAAAAACTTGACTCCGGTTTATTCCCCTAAATTCCTAACACTCGTGTAATGTATTGTTGGCACTGCCTACTATTATAGAATGTCAGTTAGAAGTCAATGATTACTTTATAAAAAGCAAAACGTTGTAAATTTTCCAACTTTCATTTGTTTATACTCCTCGAAATTAGAAACTTCAAATAAAAAAAAATAAATAAAAATATACATGTATGTGCATACGAATAAATATATAAATACTGCAGATAGAAATGTTGGCTTTGTATAAAAAAACAATTTTATTAAAGAATTATTTACAAGAAATCAAATATTTAATTAGAAATAAAATGAAAAATAACCAAAAATGCTAAAAAAAAAAAAAATTTACAAAATGTCCAAGGTACATACTTTTTCAAAAAAAAAAGTTTTAACTATTATTTCTATATTATATAGTTATCTAATTTTACTTACAGTTATTTATCTTACTCTAAAATTTGGAACTAAAATATGGTTGAGGTATTTTGAAAAAGAATAAATTTGTTTATATAATACCATTTTTCTGATTGATTGTTTCTATGGGAACATAGTAAAATGTTCCGATTTCGAAAGCCCTTGGTTAGATTGTTCATAATACTACATACAAAAAAATATATTCATAAAAAAAAGGTATCACCGATCGTTCCTATGGCAGCTATAAGATATAGTGCTCCGGTCCGGCTAAATAAAGCTCGAAAACTGAGAGACAATTTGAATAAAAAGAGACAGATAAACGAACATGGCTATATCGACTCAGTTCTTCGTTCTGATCAAGAATTCATATACTTTATGGCATTGAAGATATCTACATATTTCGTAACAAAATAATAAAACAGTTTTAAAAAAAAAAATATATTAAACTAGTTGAATTGTTATCGATTCCAAATCAAAATAAAATAAATCTCAGCAGCATATATTTAAAAAATCATAGCATTTTAAAATTATATTTAGATAAATATGTAGATGTTTGTTTTATATTAAATAATACAAAGTTACATAGTTTATTTTTAATTTTATGGTTCCTAGATTACGACCACATTATTTTTAAAGTTGATTGTAATATCGATATAGGAATCGTCATCCGAGTTTTCTTCATATATTACCGCCCATATTTAAATATAAAGTTATATTATCGGGTTCAAAGAACTTAGTTGGAACCGGCAAAATATAATAATTATAAGTTCAACAAATCTAGAATAAATCATGAGATATTTTTTGGTTGATCATTAAAGCCAGCTATATTATAGTCAGGATACTTACCTCAAACACAATAAAAATTATAAATGTCCTTAGAACTGGGCTGATTAAATTAAATGCAATTCTGCAATTCAAACCATATAACAAATAGCCGATTTTTTCACTTTCTTACGTTAATTTTTTAAATAAAGAATTTTAACATTTTTAGGAAGACCATTGCAAAGGTAATTAGTTTCGACGTACTGAAGATAGCCAATTCTTCCTTGATTTTTGTACAATTGTTCCTATAGCAGCCATATCATTTAATGTCCCGATCTGACCAGTTTTCAGCAGCAATAGCCCCAAATTTGATATATATACAGACACCTCTAACGCAACTCTAAAAATTTTACAAAAAAATATCCGAAAAAACATCTTCTGATATCTCTGTGGATAATCCTAACATCTCCTACAACATTTAAGACCGAAAACTAAGTCTAAGCCGAAATTGTTGTAATGTGCTTACATAAAAAAATATTTCAAAATAATTAGTTGTGTTTTGCACACTTTAATTAATTATAATGCAAAGTTCAATTGGAAGATTTGTTTACATTTTGTTGATGTTGCTATTATTGTTGTTATTTCTATTATTGTTATTGTTTTTTTGCTATTATTGTGAAATGTCTGGAATGGACTCTTGTATATATATGTACTATATATATATATATATAAATGTACTCTCTGTACAGTCAGTGTACAGTATCTCAAACCGCCGCTTTCCACCTTCCACGCTTCTGGGTCAATAATCTGCGTCTGAGTCGCACTGTTTGCACTGGCGCCCATTTGTCGCACATGTGTCAATCAATGAAGATCCAATTTTAGCACAAGTAAACAATATTGGCACGCTGTGCCGACTCCGACTCCGATTCCGACGAGCCGATGCTATTCGATCCCATCCGTCATCATCATAATAGAATCCAATAAATCTATACCCCAACTGGGGTAGCCGACAACAAGCGCATGCTTATCAGAGACACTGGAGACACACACACTCTCTCTCTCTCTGTCTCTCTCCCTGTCTCTGTTTCAGAGACTCTATTTCCTTCATTTCACTTTTATTGATAAAGCAATGTTAAAAAGATGACCAAGTTTGTGCCAGTATTATATCATAACTATTTTATATAAAGATTAAAATCCCTAAATTAAATCAAGCCTTATTAATCATATATTTACAAGCCTGTTCTCATTCTCACTTTCGGCAAGATCTCGTGGAAACGAATTTCCCTCTACCAATTTCCCTCTACAAATTTCCCTTCAAAACCAAACTCGCGAATCTGAACTCACTTGAGTTTTAGTCCGCGTTTTCATTTCGGTTTTAAACACTGCTAACGATGTAGGATATTCTTATTTGAAAATCCTAGGGAAATATAAGGGAAATTCAGCAAATTACCACCGAAAATGGCCTGATAGGGTAGTATTATAGATGTGTTCCTTCAGTCTTTATTTTAGTATCTTATTACACACAATAAATTCTTAAATACAAAGTGTATAAGTATGACAAATATCTCATAAAGATTTGCAAATTTTGACCTAAAATGTTTTTACAGACTTAATATAAACTTGAACCATATTTTTGTCGTAATTTTTACGGAATCTATAACACACGTACGTATGTTACATACCATATCTCTCTGCCGTCTAACATTTAAAATCATTTTAGTATATGAGGTATAGCCAGACCTAAGTTTATTAAATTTATTTTTTTAAGTCCAAAAAAAATTGTCAATTCTTCAAGTCTTGCTCATCATTTACGCTCTACGCTAGACTTTGGACCCTGTTGCGTACACATTGCAGTCGCCAGTACCCCACATGACCAACAGTGTCAGTCCCAGACCCAAAACCCCGACGACCGACGCGTCGAAAGCCGAGACCCAATCCTCGCTTATCAAAAAAAATAAATAAAAAAATAACAAACCAAATATAAGTACTATAGTCAAGTGTACACGACTAAGGGACACCCTGTACTTAGTTTAAGTTTCACCAAACACAAATCAAGTAGTTTAGGCAAGCAGTGCAAAAAATATATGTTGTGTTTTAAATAACTTCCGAGTTTCGATCGGTTTGAAATATTAAATATATATTCGTTACTTATATTTAATTTTGTGATTTAAGCGACATGTCAATTCTTTAGCCAGATGATAGGCCATCAATTCTATCCGGAGGCTTAGGAACAGGGCTGTCTTAAGGATCCACGGAGCTCTGGTTTATTTTAAAATCGGAGCCACGCTACTCTAAGAACTACGATTTTTAAATACGCGGGTCTATACCACTTAAGGCCCCGGGGGCCGCTGCCAACTGCCCAGTGTGCCATACCCTGTATAGGAAGAGGCGCCATCTCAACAACCTTTCGATTTACTTTTTATTTTATTATATTAAACCTTTTTAAAAAATTTTAATGTAGAGAAACCCCTACGCCTTATATGCTGACTGTTCTGGACGGTACTTGACCTATACGCGTATCTCTTGATTCTATTGTCCTTGAGATCAGACAGACAGAAAGACAAAGGGGCTAAATGAATACTCCTCAGGAACATATATATTTTATATTATCGCAGATATTTCCTTTTTTCTGTTACATACATTTACAATATTTTTTAACACCCTTTTACCCAATTTTTTTAATGGGTACAGGGTGTAAAAAATTATAATAATAAACAACAACAAAAATAAAGAAACATTTCTCAGAACCCCACACACTGCTCTTTTAATCGTGGCCTTTCTCTCTCTCTCTCTCTCTCTCTCTCTCTCCTTCTCTCTATCGTTAACTGTCTCGTTAACTCTGTCTCATTCTTTGTACGTCTCCGGCTTTGGGTTTCTGTCTCTGAGAGATTGTGCTAAAAATAGGGGGTCTACGATTAACCGCGCGTTGTTATTTTTAAAGGGAAACTAGATCACGTTCACGAAACAGAGAGCCATAGGTAATAACAAGACAGCTCCAACTTTTCACTCTCACTACCCAACTACGTCACAAATTGAGAAATGCAATGCAAAAGTCTTAAAATATATGGAAATGAGTGACTTTGTATGGTTAATCGGTTGCTGGTGCTGATGGAATGGAGCTGATTTTGAATGTTGTACTTCCCAATATTAAGAAGAGTGTCAAACACATTTAATAACATATTTTTCGCATCTACAATTTCTATACATATTCATATATTATATATATATTATATACATATATTTTTGTATAGAGAATTATCTCAATATTTGAAGAACGTTTATAAAAGATAGCGGAGATGCTTTCTTTATCTTAGGAAGGATATATATCCTAATGTCGGCTAGATCGCATCACTTATTATTTCATTAAGCTACGGTTTCAATCTTAGGTTGTATGAAAAACTTTTTGTTTTATCAAGGTAACTTAACCAAACTCCCCAGATCTGAGTAGCATTTTTTACTGTATGTCTTGATCAAATTTGTATAGAATTTAACAACTAGAACTTGCACTATAACAAAATCAACTTAAGATACAAATTTCGCAATATTTCTTGAGTTTTGTTGATACTGTTTGCCACATGTAGGGTTTAAATAGATATTTCTCTATATTATAAGAGGTCCACTTTTTAAATTAGCAGCAGCAGTCGATTAATCATCAAAAAAGTCCCTAATTTCCAAACATTTTAAGTCTTGTGCGTCGTATTTGTGAGCATGTGACGTCACGCGTTCGACTCGCCAAACATCAGAACATAACGTTCATGCGCATGGCATGAACCTTGGTCTCTCTAAATCGTGGATCACGTTGAATTCACGTTGGCGTTGTTTACGTTCTCCCTGGCGTTACGCCCACAGACTGCAATCGTTATTGTTGTTGTTGTTCTTCCGTTCTTCGTTCACGGCTGGCTGCAACAAACAACAACAACAACAGCAGCGGCAGCAGCAGCAGCAGCGGCAGCGGCTCAAGTAACCAAAACATCAACATGTCTTATCAGAAAGCATTACCGTTATCAAAGCAGCACTCACATATGGAGTGAACATACACATATACATATGTATAATCTTATATACTACATACATACATGGCGTATGCGTAGTATTAGATGATCCATAACAAGCCAAGGACCCAATCTATATATATGTATATATTACATATGAGTACATACATACTCCAAATCGCTTCTACCCCAAATCGATGTATGTACGTACATCGATCTTGACTCAATTGAAAGTCAGTTACATTACTTCAATATTAATATTTGCATGTGTGTAGGCTGATCAATCTTAAAGACGTGGCTTTATCATTGTTTTTGTGTTATTGTTTATTCCTTTTGAATGAGGAGGGGGAAACCCTCTGAAATATAAATAAACAATAACAAATTCGCATATATTGCTTATCAAAGTTTAAAATTGTGTTGTGCTTAAATATAAATAAATTCAGTGCATACATATATGTACACATTTGTGCTATCAATAACTTCGATATCAGTGTTGGTCAAATATAAACTCTTTCGCTCTCTTTCTCTCACATTTTCACATTCTCACACTTTCTCTCTGGCTCGCTTCTATCAGCTGTTAATCGGGCAACTCATGTAGATTGCAATCTAATTGCCTGAATAACAACTACAACGATATCAATAAAAGTGCACACAGGTTAAAACACTACTCTGCCGCCGACCCGAACAGACAGAGAAAGATAGTGTGCAAAATAGGCAGAGAGAAACAAAAACAGAAAAAAACAAAAAAAAGAAAACACAAAGAGACAGAGAGTGAGAGATGCTTGTTGATGCTACTACACTGTCACTCAATGATGGATTCACTCGAGTTGTTCTTTTTGTTTGCATTGTTATTCGTCGATAACGCACACAAAATGCACTTCCACATGTACACATGCCTGTATGTGTGTGTTTGTGTGTGTGTGCGTGTGTGTATGTGCGTTTGTGTACTTTGCTCAACAACAAATACTACATATTATTAATAATATTGTCATTGTTATTATTAATGCCTCAGCTGAAATATACAGCAACACATTCATCATGCTCTGTGTAGCAACAGTGTGACCCCATCGCAATTGCTTTCTATGTGTCATGAAAAACACTTTTTTTTTTGAGTGTTTGTTGCCTTTGAATGTTTACCGCACAATTTAAGCTACTATTGATGTTTGAAAGAAATATTTAAGATATAAGTACACAATATTTAGCAGTACACAGTGTACTCAAAACTACTAACAAGGCTATAAATTGTCTTAAAACAGCAATTAAAACATAAAAATCGTTTTAACTGTCAACATTATGTATCGGAAAATATACATAGACTGGTTACATCAACTTAGCACGTTATCCTGTTCATTATTATAACTTATTGCACAATAAAATTAGAATATCCTTTTTGCAAGAGTATTTAAATTATGAACCAAATTAATGATATTATGACAAATACTTATAAATAACCATGAAATTTATGTTCATTTATATATATAAATTAGAACCCTCAAACTAAGAGCAATATTTAAAAATAGGCAAACAAAAAATTATATTTAATATTTAATATTATGCTTGGGCTCTGAGGATATTTCATATTTTTATAAACATGGACACAGTGTGCATGAACACACATACAGTGGCGAATTTTGCATGTACATACATATGTATATGTATATTAATGAATACCATTCCACAGAGATCGACAAAACGGTTACTCGGCTGCTGTGCGAGGAGGCAAGGCGAGGCTTCGTGGGGCGCTTGCAGCACACAAAGAATTCTTTTTCAATTTGGCTGTGAAACAACAAGCAACGTATGCTGCTACAAATGTAATACATATATACTACATAACCTATAAACTGCGACTTTCACCTTTAACCTGTGACAACTGTAACTGTGACTCTCATTGTGACAGCGTGTGTGTGTGTGTGTGTGCAATTAAAAATACTAATTGAAAAGTGTGACCAATTATTTACTACAAAGAAAATAACAAATGTAACAATCGAATTGCAGAGCGTGCAAGAAAGAAGAAACAAAACCAAAACCAAAAAAAAAAAAAGAATCAATTTTAGGCAAACAGGAAGCAGCTGAGTTGCCAAATAAACAATAAATTAAAGCAAACAAAAAGTCTAGCGAGCAACCAATCAGACAACTGGCGCGCTAAGCGAGCAATCTACCAACAAACAAGCAAACAAACAATCTGCTTGCAAGTGTGCGTACATTTGTGTTTATATGTATGCATGTGTGTAAATGCTTGTAAGTGAAGAAGATAACAAAAAGACGCCCAGCAGACGCGACTGCCCACACACAAACAGGCGTACTACATACATATGTACATAGATTTCAGCCTTAGTACTCTGATCACAGTCTCCGTCTGAGTCTGACTCTGAGTCTGCGTCTAATTATAGCACACTGGTCGCTAAAAATACAATTCCCATCAATTCTGATGCCGTTGCCCACCACAAACACTGGCAAACAAATCAACAGGCAAACCAACTAACTAGCCGGAGCACAGAGAGCGTATTAAAGTGCGCGCAAAGAGAGCAGTAGCAGCAGCAGCAACAACAACAACAGCTAAATAGAAATAGAGAGAGAGAGAGAGGGAGAAAGAGCAAAATTTCAATTTCGTAATAAGCGTGCAGCGAACGAGCAGCTGATTGTTTATTTGATATTACCGATAACGATACAGACGTCGATATAGCCGAAGGCGTAGGCGGCGCACCGACACGAACAGCATCATCGATAGCCGAACGAGGAGGCTGGGCGACACACACACTTACATACATACATACATAAACAAAAAAGGGTGCAAGGGCAGCTGCGCTAGAGACAACAGGCAACCCAAGTGAATATTCGCCAAGCTTAGTCAGCATAAAACCCCACCTCCCTACACCAACCGCCACACACCTCTCTCAACGACATCGCCAGCAGGAGTAGTATTGCTTGAGCGCAAGTGTGCCGCAATTGAGCGAACAAGTGTGAGAGAACAAGCAAAAGAGTGAGATAGATCCGAAGAGAGAGTGCCAACGCGTTGGACCAAACGATTGATCAACGCTTAGCCTGATCATCAAAGCGCGTTCCAAATCCAAGCCAGTAACATCGTTAGGTCGTGCGCTCGACCGCTAGTTACAAATCCTTTTCGATTGTACGGTCACTTTCAGGACCCACATAAAACTGAATATCCAGAAAACAGAACTCTCTCAGTATCATATTGAAATGCAACAAGATCGTATAATAGTGCGTGTGATTATTCAAAATAATAAGCATACTCGAAAAACACTCTCGCATATTATTGCTGGCTCTCTTGTCTATATCGCTGCCACATTCGACAACAATTAGCTAAAGATCATAGCAAACTATCTATCTAATTATTCTAATTACACATTACAATTATTATTATTTTTTTTTCGTGGTTTAAATTAACTAAACCCTGATACAGGACAATAATCTGTTACTATAATTATTTTTTTAATATATATATAATTTTTTTTTTGTGGCAAATAATTGTGATTTTTGAAACTTTGTGATTGCAAAAGAACGACAACAAAAAAAAAGAAAGTTCCTTAAGCAAGTGATAAGTTAAAAACTGAAAAAAAAAACTACGCACAGAGTCCTCGTGCATACCATTAATACATTATATATAAATCTGAAAAATCAAAGACAAGGTGCTCAAGGACAACAACTTACAATCAAGGAGCATAAAAATTAACAAAGTAAAAGTAAGTGGTATTACCATTAAAATTATTGGTTTTGCTGTTGAAAAAGAAAGAATTGATTCGAACGAGCTTTAATTAATTATTTGGGACTAATTTAAGAAATTTTAAATATAGAAAGATATATGAAAATATCAATTTTTCATACATCCGCAAAAAAAAGACATCAATCATGTAGAAATCGACTTATAAGTATCGTTAAAAACCCCATAAAACCAGACATATCCTTTCAATATAATATTGAATTAGACACGTGTAAGCTATAATATCAATTTCTTTTTTCCAGAAAAATTTCCCTTTTTTTATAATGTCCCATAATGGTCATAGAAATATTCCACTTTATGCCTAAGGGTATTTAGTTAAGCAGAAAAATGATAATATTTTAAAGTCTATAAGTCATAGAAATATTTACTTAACCAGAAAAATGATAATATTTGAAAGCCTATAAGTACGTCAAGAAACTTTAAGATTTTCTGCAGTTCAAGTGATTCTTCGAATCGGTAATTCCTATAAAAATATATATATATACATATATGTATGTACATATATCAGATGAGGTTAACTTAATGGTTTGACATTCCGTCACTCGTGACTTAATACCAAAACACGCATTTGTCGGGGCTTTCAACAAGTGCTACAAATAAAAAAAATATGTGTATATATATGTACTATACACACAATAATATAACATTGAACCACATACCGAGTACACAAGACAATGAAACATGCTCGTAATAATACTGTACATGTATATTAATATATATATATATGTTTTTATTTATATGTATTGAGGTATTAACGCCTCTCTGGGGGCACTATTTTCAAAGAAAAATATAAACAATCTCATACACACACACACATACACATGGTCGGGGCATACGCATTTTTATTTATATATATAAATATATATATATTTATTTTGATTTTAATAAATTCATGTTCCAAATGATAAGGCACAGCAGAGCTTGGGTTTATTTTTAAACATTGAAGTTTATGTAAATATTTCCTGGCCCGCGCGCAACGCAAACAAAAACAAATTCTGAAAGGAATGGGAATGGAAAATACAATAATATTTGATATGATAAGACGACCAGAGGGCCCAGACGCAGACTTTAAAAGAGAGAGAGAGAGAGACACAGAGAGAGAGTGAGAACGAGTGAGATTGGGAGATGCGACGGCTACCGAAGAGAGAGTACGTTTATGGAGTCGGGGTATATAAGTATTTGGACTTGGCATATGCATTCAAACGACATCGCTGCTTAACCGCTTAGCTCCTCGGACGCAAAAAATACTTAACGTAAATGACAACCCTAAAAAAAAAACCAATTAACTTAGCCATAGTTAGATTTACTAGAGTTACTTATCATATTAGCATATCCATTTTTTTTTAATTTACCATTTATATTCACATTTTTTTCTAACAATCAATTTTTTTACCTCTTCTTTTTTTGCAGATGATTTTCTCGCTGCCAACTTCAAACATTTTGCCACTACTGATCATTATGATATTTGTGGCATATAGCTTAACATTGGTATCCGGTATACCGGTTACTAATCCCCCTGAAGATTTGCAAAACAAACGTCTTTGCAGCATAGATCTGGACGATGTTATCAATTTAATATGCAATGGTCGTACACAGTCTCTGGCCGATATATATCGTAAGTACTTGAGTTAGATAGAATTTGATTAATTTTTTCAACTAACTTTTAAATCTTATTTTTTTTCTTTCTTTTTGTACAGCCGACAGTTTTGGGCCACGTACCAAACGCTTTAGTCCCGGTGAGAACTTCTATAGGCCATTACAAAATGGCCCAATTCATGAATGCTGTCTGAATAAATGTAGCTATAAAGAGATTCGTCGATACTGTGCTCCTGATTAGGACATATATTTGTATACATTTGTCAGTTCTTTTTTTACTGCATTCAAAATTCCACATAAACCACCATATTGCCTGGCGGCATTTAACCAAAAAAAAAAAATAATTAAAAAAAACCAAAAAAAAAAAGTAAAATTCAGAGAGCACTACACCCATACACTAAATATATTGTACTAATTTAAGCTATGCACTAATAAAAAAAAAAAATGTATTCAGTTATGTGAGCCAGCACGTTTTTATTTATTTATATTTCTATTTCTATTTTTTTTTTTTTTTTTTGCCCAACGAGTTGTTTTATTTATAGCATCAACCCATTATTGCAATCTATTCACTTAATACTTGAGTTTTATCCAGATTCGTTTGGTATCATCAGTACACTTGGTCGGTAAATTAATTAAATACATGCATTTTTATTTATATTCTAGTCTTTTTTTTCACTGCCATACAATCTCAACCTTAATTTGAAGATTTTACATTTGTAGTTAATTTAGATAAGAAACTACATTCTAATTGCTAACTATAAAAAAAAAGAAAAAAAAAATTTATTTTTTGTATGCAAAATGTCAGCATGTGCTTTATTTTCATTTTTTTTTTTTAAATTCTACTCAAAGACTGGGTTTGACTAGAAACTACCCTATATTTAGATTTAAAGTATGCCAAAAAAATTGTTGTATATAATTAAGTTTCTTGGACAAAAAAAAATGTAAATAGCAAATTTGATGTCTTTACATATTGAAGTTCCATTTTCATTCTTCCAAATCTAAAAATTTTGCCTAAATTTTTTGCATATCCTTGCTACGATTGCTACTATATAAAGTAGAATAATGATATAAACAAAAAATAAATGCTTACTTATATCGAATTATTTGATAGCCATGAGTATAGCCGGGTTTCGTTTAGAGGGTGTTGATGTATATTTGAACGAAAATTTATTAAATTTTTTTTTTATTTTTTTTTTTAATATTTATCTAAATTGTTGGTCATATTTATAGGCAGTACTTAGGCATCCTTTTAAGGTTCGAGCTAATATGGTAAAAGATTTTTCCTTTTCTTAAGTTCATCCCATTGCTCCTGTCCAGCGAGCATCAGGGCGGTCATAGAGTAATTAAATGAAGTTGCACGTTGCTCCATCACATTGCACTTGGTAATCATATTGCAATTATTTTGAGAAATTTTCGGTACAATATGTTCCGGCTTTGGCATGATATAATTTTGGGGAATTCCCATATTTCCATTCAAATAAACAGCAGTCATGTCGTCATCCACGTCCATAAGCTGTAGATTGTAGAATAAAGGATTATTGAAAACTTTTTGAATTAATCTCATGTTTTTCATTAAAAGTTGGAATATTAATATTTAAAATAATACATGATATATATATATATATTATATAGACAGACACTGATTTTCAGGTCAGTCTTTCAAAAAACCCGCTAGCAGATAAACCTTTTGACTATAATCTTCCTTACTTGTACAAATATCGTAATAGATTTAATGAGAACACTACATACTACGTCCATTACGTACGTACATCAATGTCCATTTGTGTACAACAAGTCCGTATCATTCCAATATTGTTGTTGTTAGTTTCGATATTAAATCCGTGCATAATATTTGTGTTTTCATACACTATAGACTCATTGTCATTGCCATCGACTTCCATGGTGTATTGTCGTGTTTTTGAAACTGCAAATAATATTAACTATCAATTTTTATAAACACTTATTCAAATTTTTCATACTTACTTCACTTTGTGTTTGTCGTTCGTCTATGTTTTGAAGGAACTTTCGCAAAAGCAAAAATCGCAATATCACAATTGTTATCGAAATCGTTTTATCGGAATTTTAGCGATTTTGATATCGGTTTTAGTGTTGAAAATCTGTTAGCAGATTTTTTTTTGGCAAAAAATCACTTTAAGCCCAATAAAACATATTTTAAATATATTTTATAATCTTTAAAAAAAAATATATATATATTATGGCCTATTGACTGAAACGGAATTATTTAAATAATCCAAAAATATTTTAAAGAAAAGAAAAACCTAAATTTACTAAAGTATATGTCTAATATTTTTTTAAACTATATATAAATATATCTTTAAAGTATTCAAACATCTTAAATTTGTTTCAAAATGTTCACATATATATGTGTTTTAAATATACTATATATTAAAATTGTAATATGGTAAGAATGGAAATATTTATTAAATTATAATTAACTGGATTATAATGAAATTTATATGGCTTTAGATGGCTCTTTCTAACTGCTTATATTAAATATTATTCAAAAAATATTATTATTTTTTTAACTTTCTTAGATAAAGTAGATAAAAAGAAAATTATATCCCCAAAAAAAAGTTGATTCCTGTAAGGCTAATTTCATTACAGCTAAGCTTATTGCATTATTAAATTATTTTAAATTTTATTGTAACTTTTTTTTAATATTCCGGTATAAGAAACTCTAAGCCTGGCATCCTTTTTTCCACTTTTACTCAACACTCTCATTAGAGTGGCCTCTTGGCTTTTTAACCTACAAATAAGTTGAACAGAGTATGGCATTTATCATCATCATGGCAATGGGTGGGCTTAAAATCTATTCATAAAATACGCTTCGTTGACCTTTTTACATGGACGGGGGTGTGCGTGTGTCCTGTGTGTCAATTGAATGCTGAAACCTTTGAAAAAGGACACTGGACGCTACTGAATGGGGTCACATGACTGCAAATTATGTCACAAGCGGCAATTTCTAACAATTTTAATGATGCTAAAATCAGCTACACTTGGGAATTGACAAAACATACAAACATCATAAAAATGGAAACAATATCCCAAAACTCAAACCATAAAGTATGCAACGTCATCGATTTAAGTTTAGATAAATACCTTGAGTTAATGACTTTAGGGAACTCATCATACAATATCATATATATTTGAAGAACTTTAAAAATTAAAGTATTTATATATATCTTAATTTCAACAGTTCTTAAAATGCTTCTGCAAATTTTTATTTTCATATTATACAATATTTGAAAAATTATTATGTTAAAAAATAAGGAAAATCTGTTTATTTTTTTTCATTTTTATTTTTTTTTTCTATCTCCTTTTACCCTCTTGACATCACAGACAGAAGAACTGTCGCACAATCCATTCAATTTAGTCAAATGATTTTGTACTCAAGCGTCGCGACGGACACTCAACATATAGACCCATAAAATCAAGTAGGAAAAGTATTTTTTATATGCAGCACAACGAAGAATAATATACTCTTTATGAAGCACAAACTGCTGTAAAAGAAGTTGGGGTCATAATATTATTACGATAGTTTATGCAAAATAATTTTAAAGAACTTACAGTTGATAGGGTTCAATCTTATAGAAATGTTTAAAGCATACTTTGAGGATTGCCTGAAAAATAAAATGTGATTTTATATTTGAATGGTGCAAAAAGTATGCTGCATACAACTTTTGTGAATTTGTTTTAAAAATTTCGAAGTTCGAAACAAGCATGTCAATTCACAAAATTTTTAAAATATTTAGCTTTGTTTTTATTTATGGAATTTTTTTTTAAGTCTAAAAAATTTGTCTTTTAATTTTTCTATCAAATGTAAAAAAATGTCAACAGTTTTGTTTTAATTTTTTTTTTTAGTAAAATTGTAAATAAAATTCATCATTTAAAATATGTTTTACATTAAAAAATATTTTTTGTTTAAATTTATGGAATTTATTTTTAAGTCTTAAAAATTTGTATTTTTATTTTTTTAATGTTTCCGTCAAATGTAAAGAAATTTCAACAGTTTTGTTTTTATTTTATTTTTTTTAGTAAAATTTTAAATACATTTTTCCTTAGTATTATAATCAATTTATATTTTAAATAAGAAAACAATGTTGATCATATAAAATATGTTTCAGATTAAAGAATATTTTTTGTTTAAATTTATGGAATTTATTTTGAAGTCTTAAACATTTTTTTTTAATTTTTCTATCAAATGTAAAATATTTTCAACAGTTTTGTCTTCTTTTTTTTTAGTAAAATTGTAAATAACATTTTTTCCTTAGTATTATGATCAATTTATATTTTAAATAAGAAAACAAAGTTTATCATAGGAAATATTCTTCAATTTAAAGAATATTTTTTTGTTTTTAAAACGTTTATACTCTTTATATATTAGAAATTATCAAAACTCGATTTTAAATCCAAATTTTATTTGATTATTATGGCAGAAATTTCTACTCAACTTAGCGAATTTTTTATTTAACTATAATTTTTCTATTGCCTTTATTTCAGTGATAAATTAAAAAGTGGTTAGACTTTCCTTTCGCAAAAGGGTATTATTATATGTATATGCTGTAACAAGAGCTCACCCCGTAATATTCAGAGAGAAAGGGGGTCGAGACGACTGCTGCCATAGTCTCTCCCCTCATCAAAGGACTCTGTACATATTTGATGACGCTGTGTCTGTGTGCGTATGTTTGCCTTTGTGTTAATACGGAAATCGTGGCTGTGAAAAGGGGGGTTTTGGTAGAAAACAACACGAAGTTGTTTGCTTGATGTTCGGGGAGAAGTTTGCCAAGGCATGGTGTAAGGGGTTCCGGTTCTATAGAGCGGCGACAAAAGTGACATTGATGAAATGGGGCCCATGAACATTAGCCAAATACAGAGAAATGCAGAAATTTTTCGCACTAGACTATGTCTACAAGGGTGGTTCCTATTTATGGATATATATATATATGTATATATGTATATATATGTGTGTGTAAGCTGAAGCAACAGAAGTCGTACAAGGACAATCCGAAACACCCGGCAGGCGACCCCCAACTCGACCCCATCTCGACATGAACCGAAACAAACCGAACCGATCCGATCCGAAAAATCCATTGAAAAGGAAGTGACACTTTATAAACCATTGGCAACCCATCGAGTGACTTCAAAGGCAAGTGATGATGGCCGTGGTCTTAGGGCCAGAATGACATCTACAAATAAACAATAATACAATATTTGAATATGTGTACAAAGATTTCAATTTCCTGAAATTAATATTTGCTTATATGAATAAGCAACAATGCTTAAATCGCAATTTGCGTTTAATTTTGTTAGATATAAATGACTTTTTTTACTTATATAAAATTTGATAGAATAATAATAATTTTAATAAAAAAAAAATATAAAAATAATTCTTAAGAATCGATTAACACCATTATCTGGAAAACTATAAAAGCTACACTAAGAAAACAGATTTTGTTTTAAGTATAGAAAAGTTTTGATAAGAAAAATAAAATAAAATACTACAAACAGAGTAAGAATCTATATAAAGAAGATAAAATTTCCACAGTACGAGTATATTTTCTATGTTAAAAATAAACGAAAAAAATGATTAATCGGAAGTATGAAGTATAAAATTAAGGTGTTCTATGAAATGAATATAAGATTCATTAATATGTAAACAATTTTCTATGCTCAATTTAAAATTTTGACATATTATGTTGGAATTATTTCTTTAACCAAAGTAATGTAATTCTTTTATTTAAATTTAGAAAAAAAATTATAAATTTTTTCCATATTTTCTAGAATAAGTTTATTCATCATCATTATCAAAATAAATTCGATAGATGACAGTTTTCTGTGCCAGAGTTACAACATTTTCTTCACTTTGTGGTATTAAAATCAAAGAAAAATTTTATTGCAGCTATTCTATCCTGTTTTTCCACAAATTGACGTCAGTTTTTCACAATTGGATGTAAATTTTTTTTTATTTTGAGTGTAGAGACAAGTTTGGTCTGTAGGTTTCTTTATAACAAATGCCGATCAAGTTTATATTGAATTTCTTATTGGATTTCTAAAACCGATCAAGTTTATATTAAATTTACTATAGATTTCCAAAAACCGCATTATGACTGTCCAAATCTGCTGTAAACTATCCATATATATAGAGAGGAGCCGCCTTCTAAAGCACACTGCTTGCTTGCACTGCTTGAGGTTCATGTACTGCATTATTGATTGGAGTGTGTATGTATGTAATAAATGAGAGTATGTTCATCTGTTTGGGAATGTCAGACTGAGACTTCTCTAGTCGGTTATAAATCAATTTAATTTATTTTTTAATAAAAAATTAGAATTTACATAAAAATTGTTTTTCATAGATTTTCAACTCTCACAAATTAGTAATGTATGTAAAATATAAATAGTACGGCAGCACTGTTTGGCGACAGAGTTGCCCACCTGATTGACATTGAACCACTTGAACAGTTCAACAGCTGTTTCTGTTGTTATTTTTATTTTTTTTTTTGAATAAATGTGTGTGAACAATAACAAACATTGAGAAAGAAACATAAAGTGACCCTCAAATTCAACAATGTGCATCGTTTAGGGAGAGGTTACGCCACGTGCATCTCTGTTATGTATCGGTAAATGGCGTTATTTATTTTATTTACGCCGTTTTTTATATCATGAAGCAAAATTTTGGACGCGTTTTATGAAATGTATGTTGTAGAATTTCTTTCCTATTATATAGACGATATAAAAAAAGAAAATCAATTGTTAAGTTCACTGTGCAACAATTTTTTTTTGAAGGCTATAAGCAAGTTATATGAGCCCATCAAAGAAATCGTCAAAAATATGTTAACATATTTAACAAAAATCCGTTTTAACATAAAAAATTTTTTAAAAATTATTTTTATCATTAAGAATACTTAGCGCACAAAAAAAAATTAATTTCAGCGGTACTATAAATTTTTCATTGGACAGTGCTATTAAAAAAAAAACACGCTAGATGTAAATTTCGTGATACGTTTTAGATCATAAATTTGTTAATTTTCAGCCAAATCAGTTCAAATAAACGTTGTTGTACACAAAATTGATTGGGAATTAATTAAAAAAATTTTAAAAAATTAGTGCTAAAGAAACTTTTTTACTGAATGGCGATCAAAGTCAAAAAAGTGTTGTGATTAAAAAATAATGCTAGATTGACAGGCCTATATCTTGACCAATACTAAATATATAGTATGGATATATATATATCATTTGAAAGTTGGTTTTATCTGCTTTCATAATCTGTATTGATAAGTATTAGATATTTGCTGCAAACAGTGTTATTACCTGTTAAGTGTAAAAAGTGCCTCGAAAACGTTTTTTGAGAGATTTTGGGGGTCATCTGAAAATTCAAAGTATGCAGTAATACTATACTCGGATAGTACTACAATGTACATATCGAGCCCTATTTACTAATTAATTAATTTTTTTTTTTTTTGATGCAAATGTGTTTATAAACACCAACTGCATCTGCACCCAAAATATTACATTTTAATTGTATATACATATTTACGGAGATATTGGCCTGTCAATTATAACGTAAGCGACACACGATTTTTTTTTGGTATCTGCGAAAATAACGTAAGCGACACATAAACCAATTATGAATGTAATGAAGTGCATCGAAGAGAACTGTTCGAACGCAGATTAAGAGAAACCGAATTAGAAATGAAAGGAGACCGAAAAAGTGCCGTTGATCTTATCTCTGAGTAGAATCGTTGCAAAGTTTTTGACTTTATTATAGTCATTCCGCCACATATTTGATTATTGTTTTGTTTTTTTTGTCACACAGTGTGTTTTCAAACAATTTGAGTCGCTTGCGCAGCATTTCTAAACTTGTGACGTATGTACCATGCACAGGGCGAGTGAAAAGTTGCAGTCGTCTTGCCGTAACCTATTAATCGCGCTCTCTCTCTTAATCATACACAACGTGTTTAAGGCGCGCAGCAACAATAAGATAACAAATAGCAAGTACAACAACAACAAAACTGCTGAGCACAAACCGTTTCAAACCGGTTCAGCCATCACTGTGTGTGTGTAAGCTTACCTAATTCGCCTGTTCCTCTCCGAACCGCGTCACTGTGAACCGCTCTCTTTGGCTGCTCTTTTGCAGAATCGCGCAACGTGACAGCGCCATTGGCCGACAGCGTTAGTGCGAGCGAGAGCCAACTAACTGTGATTTGCCTGGCACCGGTTCATAAATTGGTTTCTGCTCTGGTTTTTTTTTTGTTGCTGTTGTTGTTGTTTTCAGTTTCCCTACTCAGCTGTGCGTTTGGCTCTCTGTTCAGTAAACGAGCGATACTCAGAAAAGACGCACGCTGTTTTGCGGTTTTTGGTTCCACTGCTCTTTTCTTATTCTAATTGTTGTTGTTATTTAATATTATTTTAGTTGGGCGAAAATGTCGCTAAGAAAATATAAAAATCCAGTTAACAATCATTTCATTTATAACGATGAAATCCGCAAAAGTACATGCAAAGTATGCTATTTCGATATGGCCGGCAGGCACTCGGAGAACCTAATGCGACATCTGAAACGCAAACACCCGGCCACGTATGCCGAGGTATTGCTGGAGAAGCAACGTTTGCGTTCTACAAATCCAAAGAAATCCGGTTCGGATACAGGTCCGTTGTCATCCATGTTCAAGTTCGAATCGGAGCCGCATAAATTGGTTATTAAATCGGTAAGAGAATGTTTTTTTTTGGGTGCAACAAAAAAAACCAAAACAAAAAGAAAACATTTGCAAATTTTTATTTTATTTATTCATTTTCATGGTTTTCTTAATTTCATTTTCACATTTTCTAACAACAAAAGGAACAATTGGCATTTCGACTCGATGAACCAGACAAACAGCAGGTAAATAATAAATAGATCGGTTAAGTAAGCTTTATAATATACTTGATCATACCGGCGTGCGTTGCTACGTTCCGCTCCCGTTCCCAAAAAAATAAAATAGGACAAAAAACAAACTATCTATATTCTACAATGTCACTATTATTATAGTCTACTGCCGTACCCGCTATGTTCCAGCTGAGATTTTCATATAATTTTAAAAAGCATTTTTTACCCCCTTCCCGATATATTTTTAATAAAACTTTTACAGAATGGCAACCTGCGATATAATAGAAAGCTATTGCCACAAATTTCAGGTTTTTAGCTTCTAACGTTTGGCCTGGGGGTGAGTCGCCAATCAGTCAGTCAGTCAGGTTAAACAGTTTTATATATATATATAGATATAGTATATAAAGTCACATATTTACATAAGCTATTAAATAAACAAAACTAAATTAGTTCATATAATCTTTTATTTATGTATTATAGCTAGGTTTTTCAATATTATACTTTATACTGAAAGAACTATAAAATATAATAGAGCAGCTGTCTTCAGATAGTCAAAGTTATGGTAGAACATTGTAGAAACAAATCTTCCCACAATTCTCAAGTAAACGTTTTTTATGATATTATATAATTTAGTATTTTAATTTTGAATGAATGTATAATTGGAAATACTCAGATTCATTCAAAAAAATTTTAAAAATAATCTGGGAAGACTTTGTCTAACAGCGAAAGACTAGTTTGCAGACAGGCTAGATCGATTCAAGATCAAGATTATATATACTCAAGTCAATAATTCCTCCTCTGCTGAAGCTACATTGGAATCTTCTTAATATATAGAGTTCAAGACCTCATAGTACTTCTAAAAGTATTTTAAGATTACTTAGGCTAAACGCAAAGTTCGTTTTCCTTGGTTTTTAAATTTCTAATTACAAATATAAACATTTTCCATTTTCCATTAACTTTGCCTGCAAAAACATACTTGCAACTCTGTGTTTAAACTCATTAAATTATTCACTTATTTTTAATATATCCAAAATACAAAACTAATTATTTAATTTGCTTTCCAACTATTTTATAGAGACACATGTCCGAGAATTATGCGAATGAATATGACGATGATAGTTCCAATCATACGGCAAATGGAGAATTCGAGGGCGTTTATATAGGCAAGGAGGAGGTGCAAGTGGAATTGGAACAATCGCCTGGTCAATTACATGATTCAAGTGAATCATTATCATATCAGGATAGTCACATTGATGATAATCCATATATAACTAACGATTTGCCACAACAACATACATCTGCTGTCAACCCATTGAATATTGTTGCAACAACATCGTCAAGTGCTGCTGCCACCTGTACGACGTCTCTGATGCCAATTAATGATCCAATAAGTGCAACTGCATCATCCAGACAGGTGTCAAATCCAGATGATGCATTCTTTTTACAATATCTGGGAAATAAGTTCACCAAATATTCTGCAAATACCAAAAATACTGTACAATTTCATATTAATCGTATATTATATAAAGCTGATATGGGTTGTTATAATAATATCGATTGCTCCAAATTATCCGATACGGATTAAAACTTTTTATAAACTATGCAAAATGTATAATAACTTTCGCAATCAATTCCATAAATATATATAAAATATAAATATATGTGTTATATTTTACTATAAAAATCTCGTCTTGTCAACCAAAAAAATTTTTTAATTTTTTTTTTAAGCTACTTTTAATATACTATTCTATTTTAAAACTCCTCCGTATATGTCAAAAACTATTTAATATAAAGATTGGTTTTAATTATACATTATAGTATATATAAAATATTTTTTATTATTTAACATTTTTGTACTTAAATGTTTAGTTTATGTTCTAACTATAGTAGAAGTTGCCTAAATTGAAGCTGTCCTTTGTAACTTGCCTGGCAAGAGAGCATACAAATTTCGTTATGCAAAAAATCAAATAAAACTTATCAAAACTGTGGCAAGTAGACAAGGGCGTGGCAGGAGTCGTTTGGCATTTGTATCTTTGTATCTGTGTATCTGTTGCTGTGGCTAAGCAGGCGCAAGGTAAAAGCCAAAATGCTTTGTAGCTACATAAGTATCCTTTGTACAAGCTAAAGATGAGAGCGTGTTATCAGAAACAAGCAAAAATCACAGAGTGTAAGAATTCTATTAATAGTACAAAATCTTTATTCTTGGTCCCTATCAGTCCTACTTATCAGATTACACACAGCATATCTTCCAAATATAAAAATAGGTTCTATAAAGAGTTTGAACCAAATAGTTTTACTAAGGCATATATTATTTATTTTAAATATAATTTAAATATTTTTTATTGTAAAATTTTTTTTTTTATTTAAAAATTATCTTTATTTCTTGAGTAATTTTTGGAAGCTATCAAAAATTTCTAAATTTGTTAAAAATAAATTTTAAAAAATTTTAAATTAATTTTATCATGATTAAATTTATTAAATTCTTGGAGGTCCTATTTGTGAATTTCCCTCTATCTCTCTCTCTCTCCCCTTAAGTCATTTGAAGTGAATGATATTTTTGAATACAAAAATTAAAAAGTATGTACATTAATTTAGCCATGCAAACAGACTAGATTTAATCAAAAAACTACTATATCTAATTTATATATACAGTACTAGCTCATTCCGGCGTGCGTTGCTACGTTCCGTTACCAATTAAAAAAATAAAATAAAATAGGAAAAATAATAAAACTAATCATGTTCTACAATGTCACTATTATTCTAACCTATTGCACCAACTGATATGTTTCAGCTGAGATTTGCATACAAATTTAAAATTCAGTTTTCACCCACTTCCCGATATATATTTAAGAAATATTTTGTAGAGTGTCAAGCTACGATATAATAGAAAGCTACAGTAAAAATTTTAGATTTCTAGCTACTTCCGTTTGACCTGCTTATGAAGCGTCAGTCCGTCAGGTTGAACAGATTTATATATGTACACAGCCAAGTGGTTCTACGGGTGGGCCCGGGCCTAACGATATGCCTAGGCCGTCTGGTTGGGTAACCTAGGATATGTAAATTCCATAGGAAAAATTTGTTGTATGAGGGTATACAATGTATACTATAGATATGTATTTATGCTCGTATCTTCCACATTTGGAAGATCAAATTTTTTCTATAAATTTAGGGTAAATTTTCCTAGCATTGTGATCGTGTGAATGTCGTGTTGAAGCATGCAACAACGTGTCACGTCAGGTCATGCAACCAACTCTGGGGCACAAACACACACTCGGAGAGGCAAACAGAGACGAGGAGAGGAAAAAATTGAAGTAAGTATCTGTGACACCACCGGCTGGTTTTGCTTTTGGCTTTGGCTTTGGCTTCGGTTTAAGGGTTTCGTCTCTGGCTTTGACGTTGTTTCTGCGAATTTTGAACCTGCACCCGCCACACACACAGTCTCTCTATATGTATGACTGTGTGTGTGTGTGTGTATCCTTGTCATCGTCATCATAGGGGCGCCCCGTACGCTAACCCCCCGAGAGAAGCCAGAAAATAAATGCTCTCATTCCCCGTGTTCAATTTATATATGACTGCGTACTCGCCGCGTACTCTGGACGGTTATTAAAGGTTCATTATCAAATATGTCGGATGCGAACTGCTTTTCGAGTAGCTGCCGCTGTTGCATGCTGCATTTTGGGTGGTGGTGGTAGGGGGAGAAAGCAGGCTTCAGGGATGAATAAATGGATAGGGGGGGCCACATCCACAGTTGAGTCGCCATCGTCGTTCATTTGTTCTGCAGTTGAAATGCAAACAAAAACAACACCCAGCACTGTATAAAATAAAAAGACTCCTTTCTATAGATACCCTGTAAGCAGCAAATAAAAAGTCCAAAAGACGATAGAACGGTTATAGTACTATATATGATATAGTGTTTCGCTTTTGATCAAATTTTGCTCTTAGACGTTATTTAATGATAAACATTTTTATACAAACATTTATCTATATTATAAATAGTATAAATCAATTTAATATTGCATTAAAAGTGCTAATTTATATATATATAATCTAAATCTAATTTTATATTTTTTTTTAATAATTTTGATTAATTCTATTGAGGGAAATTTTACAATTTGATTTTGGTGTAATCAAAATTATTTAATATCAATTGATTAATTTATATTGATTTATTTATTAAATTACTTACATCCGACATCAAAAATATTTTCAGGGCTGTATTATACACTTAAAAAAATTATATATGTTGTGCATATTAAGAAAATTGATTTTTAAAGGAAATTTATAATTTCTACTTTTTAGAAATAATTTTAAAAGGAAATTAATCATTTCGACTTTTGGAAATAATTTCAAAATAAAAAAAATTAAAACATCATATTTTCAGGGCTGAATTATGCACTTAAAAAAATTTTATATATTCTGTATATTAAGAAAATCGACTTTTAAAGGAAATTTATAATTTCTACTTTTAAGAAATAATTTCAAAATTTCAGGTCTGAATTATACGCTTATTAAAATTATATATATTTTGTGTATATTACGAAAATCAACTTTTAAAGGAAATTAATAATTTCCACTTTTTAGAAATAATTTTAAAAAGTAATTTTTGTAATGTAGAAAACTTAAAAATAAATTTAATTTTTTGCAAACATTTTTCTAAAATATAAATAAATATATTGAATCTGAATTTATCGGTGTGCGAAAGTTCTACACAACAGTGAATATACAAAATTAAATTATTTAAAAAAAAATCTTGACTTAATAAAAGTCGCAAATCAATTTTCATGTTTCAAATTTTAAAAGATTTCGAAATTTTAGGAAAAAGTAATAAAAAATATGAACAATGTTGTATATTGTATTTTGTATGTTTTATTTGGTCTAATACATACACATAATTACGCTGTAAAGTTATATAACTGCCTTTCGGACATTTTGAAATAATTACAGGGTATTAAAGCAAAGAAGAGTAGTTCAGTGTGTAGTTTATACATATGTGTGTTATACCAAAGCAGTTTACTTAGCTGCATTTAGCCTCACAGTCACAGGCACACACCTGCCGCCTTTTGTTATTGTTTTTGTTGTTTAATCTTATACACACACACACACACACACACAGTTAGAGAGGGAAAGATAGAGTGTGTGAGAGAGAGAGAGAGAGAGAGCGAGCGAGGGCGATTGAAAGACCCTACTGAGAAGGCCAATGCACTGTGCTGAACCGTTCTTAGGTTCGTTTGGTGCTCTACTTGTCCCTGGAACTGAAACTGGAACTGAAACTGGAACAAGAGCTGGAATATACAATTAAGGATCCCCGACTTAGACTGGTAGGCCTCAAAGTTTTGGTGATTATTCTGGGGCAAATTTTAATTTTATTTTTAGCTTCACTTTCATTCAAAAACCGGGTATAAAATTTATGAAAAAAAAACCAAACTTCCTTAGGTTAGAGAATTATACATCCAAGTGTTATGCTGTATATAACATTATCATTATCATCATTATTGTATCGGCTGAATTAAAAATATTATGAATTTTTAAAATTTATTTTTCCTATTTTTTTTTATAGAAACGCACGCCCGGATGATCTAGTATAGTATATACCAAAATTATGATCATTCAGCAATAAATATTTTCTGATATACGTGGGACAATTTTCCGACTTTTCTACAATACTGGATGTCTCGTATTCGCCCGAAACATCTTAAGAAAAAATCCAAAATTTTAAATGAGAAATTAAATATAAAACAATTCTTATTTATTTTGAGCTTTGTAATTTATATATGTACATATGCACTTATATATAGTCTACACTAGGTAACAAAATTTAAACTTACTTTTTCTGATACATATGGTGCCCCAGATGACAAAAAATCATTTTTAAAAATTTTCTATGGTGAGACTTTTTTTTTAAAAACAATTTTCAAAACTGGTATTTATTTTTTAGCTTTTTTTCCGAGGCGAGCCAGCAGATTTTAACATTACTCGAGAATCTTATAGCCGATTTCCAAATGCTTTACGTTTACTGTAAGCTAATGAAAGGGTATATTAATCATACATATACTTTATTAAGTTTAAATTACTAGTTTTGCAACTATTTATTTTTGAATTAAGAAAATTATGATATTTTATGCGGTTTTTTTTACGATTTTTTGACTTTAAAATTCAAGGAAAAGTCTCACAATGGAAAAATTTTTAAAGTGGTTTTTTGTCATCTGGGGCACCATATGTATCAAAAAAAGTAGGTTTGGTAAAATATACAATTTGTGTGTTACCTAGTGTTATTTATTATTATCTAAAATTTATTGGTATCTGTATTGAGCCTAAATTATTCCACAATTATACCAATTTATTAAATAAAATTGGCTTAAGTGTTTCCCAAAAAAAACCAACATTTTTATTTAAAATGTTTAAAAATTTATAATCGATAATATAATATGGTAATAACTAATAAATATATACATACAATCCTTGCCACTTGAATAGAAAACCCCCTAAAATCTGATTTCTATCTCCACTGCTTAATTTTTTTTTTTTTTAATTTAAAATCATTTAAAAACCCTAAAAAAAAATAAACGCTAAGCATAGCATAGTTCCTTATTATACTGTTATATATTTAGACTAGATTTACATATTTTAGATATATATTTTTTTTATTTTGTATTATTCCCAAGGCAGTATATATAATTGAACCAAACTACAAATTGTTGCCTTTTTTCTGGCATTGTTCGTCAGTTTCTTTCATAACATATGTTAAGATATTAAGCCATCTAATCTGTTAGCTGTTAGCTGTACATAAAGATAAGGATAAAAGTGCTGATTGTGTTGATTGATTTGCGTATCGCTTCGCGGGGGATGGTACAGGGAACAGAACAAAACATGTCACAGTCTCAAAAAACAGCGGCAAAAACAATTTATGAACAGTTTACATGTCAATCATTTGTTGCCAGACAACTGGCAAGGGCTCGAAATTTTGGTGGTGGCTTTAATTTTCAACGATTCACAATTTCTAGCTTAAAATGTGAGAGAAAACTCTGGCAATTATAAGGAATTTGTAATATATTACGTTTTTCTTGTATTGAGTTTTTTATTTTATTTTTTTTATTTTTAAGATCTTAAAATGTCGTAATTTTACAAAATTTATTGTATAAATTAGTACAGATATCTTAACTAAAATTACAAATTTATAGTTTTTGTTATGCTCTAGAACAAATTTTATTAAAATTGTTTAACTATATATTAGAAATTACTGATTTTAATTGAATATTACACTAAAATTCCTATTTTTTTTTTTAAATAAACATTGTAAATTTACTTTTGAATATAATTAACTTGTTTTGGTTGTATTTCACGCATATTTCATATATCTAAACAAAAAAAATATAAAAAATATATTTAAAAATTGTTTGTTTAATTTTATTTAAAGAAATGTCACTGCCTTTAATTAAAATTTTTCTGAGTGTATCATCAGGTGTAAAATTAGGTTTTATATGAAAATCAAATATTTTCTTTGGAAGCTATAAGATATAGTAAGTAGTCCGATGCTCATCAAACTTAGTCAGATTGTCTAGATTATAATAAAACGTCGATCTGGTGAGTTTGGTTTAGTTATCTTGAAAAATAAAAAAAATTTCATATAAGAACTAATTTTTCGGCCGATTGTTTCTATGGCAACCATAAGATATAGTGATCCGATATCGTATATCATTGGTCAGATTGCATATAAATTAAAAAAAAAAACTGTTAACTAAAAAGTTTGGTTTTGAAATCTTTAAAAACAAAAAAAATTTTGATAGAACAACTTATTTTTCCCCCAAGAGCCTATAGAAATGGCTGTCAGATTACGATTTTTCCATTATTTTGGCCCAAAACACCTACAGGACTTCAATTTGAAGGTTTGGTGTGCTTATACAAGTTGAACTTTGGAGTATTTAGGACAACTTTGCCACAAAAGGTTTTTCGAAAAAATTAAAACCAACAGATTTATAGATCAACGAAAAATGTGGTACCTGTGGAAAAATTACCATATAAGCGAAAATTTAAAAAAAAAATGTTGTATGAAGCCATCGTGATAGCGCGAAAAACTAATGATGCAGTTCGATTTAGAAGACCCCAAATAGGGTAAATCCGATTAATTTCGGCTTTTTTTTTGTATAGTGTAATTAAGGGTATACAAATATGTTCGACAATCCTACACAAAAATTCGTTTTTAATTCTTTTCTTTTGCAAAATTTTGACAGATTGCATCTGGCAGCGTCTTATATTTTGTCTGTCAAGATAAAAAGTTGTCGAATATTTGTTCGACAAGCTGTTGTCAGTTCGTGTAAGCTTACATTTACAATTGCATTAATCTTGACATGCAAACTAGGCTGTATATATGTATGTATGTATATATTGTGTGTATCCGCATCCGTATCTAAGTATAAATGTAAGCACGTTTCTGTTCGAGTTCAAGGGATGTATCAGGATATATATACATAGATACACACACACACACACACACACAGAGAGAGAGACGAGACCCAAGTCATACGAAATGTCGCCTAAAATTTGTTCCCGCTGCTTCCATGTAATTCGCTTTAGTTTTTTTTTTTTTTTTTTCGTTCGTTTTTTTTCCTTTTTGTGTAAATAAAATAGATGAAAATCAATTTGACGTGTCTTGAATTCTGTTTAAGGTTTAAAGAACTCGTTTCACAAAAGATAAAAAAAAAAAAAGAACAACAAGAAGCACAGAAAATGACGATAGACAAGACGAGAAGAGAACAGAAAATAATGGAAATAAACTCGAAACTCAAACTCAAAAACCAAAAAAAAATACCCAAAAAAAAAAACTCGAATTTGTGTGCACGCAATGTGTATGCCAAGAAGGGGAGCAAGGTTACTCAAGGGTGGGGCAAAGGGAAAGGAACACACACATATTACACATACATAATGTATCTTAAAAACAAACACAAAGTATAACAAATGTATCTACATGCAACAATATATCATAACAATAGTATTTTTTCGATCATATTTCAATTTTCAAATAATTTTTAAGATGGCAACTAAGTATTTCATATAATGTTTCGATTTTGATAGAATTTCGTCAAAGTATTTTATTTTATATTAATATTAAAAGTGTTGGTTGTTTATATGAAATATATTTGCTGATCGCTTGCTCCTATGGCTGCTATAAGATATAGTAATCCGATTCGAACAATTTCGATATATTACTAATATTAGCATTTCCAGCAAGTGTCATTGGGATTGATTTTAAACTGAGAAAACTTGATTTGTGCGGAAATTGACGTACATATATTTATACTAGGGTCATAATTAAGAAATAAAAAATTATAAAATAAGAATTGTTATTTTTCAATATTTCTGATAAAAACCAATTAATAATTCTTATTTCATATTTTTTTTTTTATTATGACCCTAGTATAAAAATATGTACGTCAATTTTCTGACAGATTATTATTTTTAATCAATTAATTTTTATATTAAAAAAAAATATTTTTTTCATATTTTTATTCTAAAAATCAAAAATAAAAATTTAATGAAAATATCTTTGGAGCCAGCTGCTATTTGGTACAAAATTTAATTTAAAAATATTCAGGATGTGTTGCTTAATACCTTTCATATGATACATAACATGTACTTAAAGGAGCAATATTAATCATCCTTTAAGTATAAAACAAAAACCTTTTATTTAAAATTTTTTTTTATATAAAATTTAAAATTAATTTGTATAATAAAAAAAATTAAAAATATTATTAAAATAAATTTTATTATATTGTTATTATATTTTTAATTTTTCTTATATATAAAAGTTAAAATTAATTTGTATTATAAAAAAATTAAAAATATTATTAAATTATATTTTACTTTACAAATTATTTTCAACTTTTATATATTAAAAAAAAAATTAAAAATAAAATATTTATTTTGATTTCCGGATACAACATCCTGAATAAGTAAGGTGTTAAGATAATACTTTGATTTTCCCATTAATCAAAATACATTTTTTCTACTTTAATCTTTTGAAGCTTATTTGTGATTCCTGATTTTTATTTCTTTATTTCTTAATAAAATAACAATTATAATAGAATATATATATATACATATATATCTAAGATTTATCTAGGTTACAATAGATCTATTAGGTCGCAGTACATAACCCCCCACATACAATAATAAATGATTGAATCTTACATCTAAAATTATATCAATCTTTTTGCAATTTCAAAAGCGAATACAACCATGAATGCACCCATATGAATACATTCACAAATAAATGAATATATGTAGTACATTTATACATGTCATAACGCTTAAGAATAGAGAGAATAAAGCAAAGATTGGAAACACAAACAAAATTGCATTCGATTTGTCAATGATTGAAGATCATTTGAGCTGTCAGCATTTTATAACAAATAAGAACAAATGCAAATACTATAATTATACATTTATATATTCTTAAATCTAGTATTTAGATAGTTTTGTTAGTGATACACAGTTGCAGCGATCATTAAGACTAATTGCAATTGAAAAACTCAATAAAAAATAGGTTTATCATTAACATTCACCAAACATACTTATATACGTAGTAACTATATTAAAAATTAAGCAGATACATATATATAAACTATATAATTAACATTAATACCAAGTACATAAATTATTGAAAACTGAAAAATGTATTAAATTCTTGTTCCAAACAATTTAAATTCTTTTTAATAGATAAACAGCGAGAAAAGGCAAATATAGAGTAATTTAAAAAAGACTTTAATAATGCAGTGAATATGAGCTAAAATTTTTTTCATGGATCCTGATTATAATACCCTTCCTATATATTTAATAGATATAGGAAAATTCAAAATAAAATTATTATTTCCCAAAAAAATTTCAGTTTGGATTTTAAAGTGTGCTGCAGAAATTTAAGGACTTCAATAACACTAGTTTAGAGCAAAAAAAGGAACTGAGCTCTCATAGACTTTTTTTAATGTATTTTTGGGAGCTGATTTCAAAAATGCAAATCATTTTTCTTGGTTTTTAAAAAAAACCGCAAATAGTTAGATTTTTTGACAGTACTTCGACTTATTTGCTTATAACTACATCAGAACTTATTTGATCTTGAAAAATAATACACAATCCAATAGATAATTGTATACCCTTTGTAATAGTATGCCGTTTATGCGGATCGAATAAGAATTAAAGCCATTACACGCCATCAAAGTTAAAAATTGCTCTTTTAAAAATTTAAAAAAATTTGTTTAAGATTTTATATGTTAGATAATTCTTTTACGAATATTTTAAGTATCCAAATCGGACAGTAAGTGTGATAGTTATTCAGCAATTAGTCAAAACATGCAAATACAAAAAATTCTACATTTTATAGATACAAAACAATCTGAAGCCATTTCTCAACTTATGCATTTACAACCTTTGCCAGACATAAACTACAATAATTTACATCAGCATTAACACGCACACGTCCTCCATGGTCACTTTATGATTACCACAAAATACATACATATATATATAATATATATATATAATATGTATAATGCTTTCGATTCGTTGCAATCAATTTTTGTTCAACTTATTGACCGAATTCAACTGATTACTGCAGCAGATGTCTGGGATTCGAACTAACTAGGCAGATGGGCGATGGAAAAGTGTAGTATTATATATATACATATATCTACTTATATAATGATGCATATATGTATATAATATAATATATATTTATATATATAAACTGACAGCGACAAGAGGAAACGTGGGAGGACAACAGCGGCAGCCGTTGCCTGTCAGTCAGTTCGTCAGTTTGTCAGTTTGTCAGTTTGTCGGTCATTCATTCAGTCAGTCAGTCATCCAGTCAGAAGCCAAAGCAAAAGCACTACAATGAACAAATCGTCATGAACTAACAACAACAATAAACAAGTAAAAAAAATTGTTTAAAGGTTTAAAACTCCCGACTGCAAAATACTCTGTGCTCAGTTGTAGAAAATGATAAAAACTCATTGAATAGCGATAAAGATATAGTAAATATACACAAAATACATATGTGTTCAGAAATTGTATTTTAAATATTCTATAAATTTCTAAAATTTATTTCTAAAAACTCAAATGTTTTCACAAATTTTTTTCAGATTTTTGTTATAACTGACATAAAGAAAATACTTTACTTTGAATTGAATAAATAATTCTATATTCAAAGTACGCATTTATATTACGGGAGCACTTAATCTATATATATATATAAAACTGTTTAATCCAACTGACTGACTGACTGATTGGCGACTCACGCGCAGGCCAAACGGTAGAAGCTAGAAACCTGAAATTTATGGCAATAGCTTTCTATTATATCCTAGGTTTGGCACTCTGGAAAAATTTTATTAAAAATATATCGGAAAGTGGGTGGAAAATGCATTTTAAAATGACATGAAAATCTCAGTTGAAACATATCAGGTAGCGCAGTAGCCTACAATATTAGTGACATTGTAGAATATAAATAGTTTGCTTTTCTTCCTTTTTTATTTTTTTGGGGAACGGGAGCAGGACGTAGCAACGCACGCCCGGATGACCCAGTTTAATATATAAATATGTATATATATTTAATCATAGAACACCTACATTTCTATGGTAGAAAATATGATATCTCGATTTATTTTTATTTTTTATTCTTAATATTGTGTTACATTTGTAGAAATTTATGCTTGGCTACCAACTTTTACTGGGCTTGAAGAATATGCTAAAATATCAATAATTTAATTTTCGATAATTTTTACACTCTTCATTTAAAGAGCACAATAGAAGAACAAAAAACAATACAACTCAAAAAGAGTCTTTTAAATATTCCAAGTATTCGTAAATTTCAAGTATCAAATTTAATAGATTCCTTAATTTTTACAAAAATAATGAATAATCGATTAATTGTGACATTTCTAAAATAATCGATTAGCGTATTTAATTTACACTTAAGTATTAATAAACTCGATTAATCGATGCCTATTAAAAACAGCAAAAAAAATACTGAATAATCGATTAATTGTGACATTCCTAAAATAATCGATTCGAGTAGTGAAATATTTATTAAATCGATTAATCGATGCCTATTAAACACACCAAAATACTCCCTTTTTGGCCCTATGGCTACAGAGTATGACAATCATCATCATCATCATTATCATCATCTTCATCATCTTCATCAAAGTCATATCGCTACGAATACGTTGAGCGACGTCGACACGGTCGCCTGGTGTGCTAAGGGAGGTAGTGTAGGGTAGGGAGGTGGTACTACAAAACAATAAAGAGTCGAAAATGCCTTGTTGCAAAGGGGCGCAGGGGCGCGGTAACATCTCAAGCACAAAAGGCAACAAACTACAACAACAATCTACAACAACAACAAAGCCCAGTGAACTCGTCAGGCTGCGACAGGCAACCAGAAACAAAACTGAGCCAACTAAAGGAAATTCATTTTATTTTTTTCCCTTTTTTTTTATTTATTTTTTTTTTTATTTTTTTTTTTGAAGCATCTGCCTCAACGCTGTTTCTGATTTTGATTTGCAACAAGACACATTTTCAATATTTTTTAGAATTATTCAAAAAATTATCATAAATATATATTACAATTATGCACTATTTAAAGATACAAAATTCATGTTTTAAGAGCAAATAAAAATCTTTCACATTTTCAATGTCTTTAAGAAATATTCAAAAGAATTATCCAAAATAGGAATTACAAATTTTCCTATTTAAATATACAAAATTCATGTTTAAGGAGCAAATAAAAATCTTTCACATTTTCAATGTCTTTAAGAAATATTCAAAAAGTTATCCTCAATATAAATTACAATTTTTTTTTATTTAAAGTTACAAAATTCAGTTTCAAAGAGCAAAGAAAAATTTTTTTGGTGATTTGTTTGATTTTTATTATTTCTTGTAATTATAATTTGAAGTTCTTGATTTTTTCAGTTGTAAATAAAAATTATATATACACGTAATATCTCAAATAATCTCTTGTTTATTCACCAATAGCCTCTGCCAGAAGTCCGTTCTGTAATTTGAATTTATTAAAGTATTTCTTAATGGAATTTAAAATAGACTCTAAATAAAAAACTGAGTTTTTAAAAAAGATAATATTTATTAGTTCAATTTTCTTTCAAATTTTCCAAAATTCACTTATATTGTAAAAATTTGTTTTTTAAATTTAAAAAATTTTTATTCAAATATTTCTTCTAATAAAAAAAAAACATGAAAGACACGGCTATTTTCGGCAGGCCGAAGCTATATACTCTTGCAATTGTCTTCTAAGAAAATTTTGAAGGCCAACTTTGCTTTTGATATCTTAAAAACAAAGTTTTTCAAACGAGAACTTTTCGACCGATTGTTCCTATAGAAGCTATAAGATATAGTAGTCCTATTTTGTTGAAATTTTTCGATAACATAAAAAATATACTCGTAATGTGGAAATTTTCACTTCTTTGTTTGTAAAATTTTATTTTAGTTTTCTAATCGAATACTTAAAAAAATTGTTTTTCTGTGTATTCGATTGATGTCGATGGTGTACATATTTGATATAAATATAATTTAATAAACGTTTACATTTATCTTCTAAAAAAAAGTTTTTTAAATACAGTTCCAAAGGCACTTTTTCAATATATTACAACCAACACTTTCTTAAATACGTGTGTACGTGTTTTTTTGAACCCCACAATCTGATTTGCATTAAAATAAATTCGCCGAAAACAATCGCATACTTATAGCTATATATATATATGTATATATTCATAGGGTTGTTATTCATGGATATCGAAGCCACTTAAACTAATTAAAACCTCCCTCTCCCCACGCCGGAAAGTCTCGGGAAAAGGTAGAGCGAGAGGGTTGCGGTAGTGCCAAATGGGCGGTAATGATTATGAAAATGCCCTGTAAATGATTTTGCGGCCTGGTGGCATTAAAATCCATCAACATTGACAACAATGCCAAACACACACACTCACACTCGCACACACACATACACACATTTCTCCAACTCCAATTTCCAACATTTGCCCCCTAAACTCTACATTTTATCCCACCTAGTTTTCTTCCGGACTGTTCATATATATATATATATATATATATACAACTTTATTGTGCTCTGGGTTTTTATTTTTTGCACCCTGCACCCTGTAAAAATTAATAAAGGGAGGTCCTAAAACATTGCATATGTTTGTGACAGTCAAAAGAAGACAATCTCCGACAACATACTACAAATATATATATTCTTGATCAGTCGTTTATCTGTCTGCCATATCGAAGACTATAAAATAAATAAATTTTTTATATTATTTCTACTTTAGTCTTACTAACACTCATGTTAAGTTTGAGGTCTTTAGCTTTAATTTTAGAATAAATGCAAAAAAAAAAAATCGAAAAATCGCCCATAGCGTAATGTTTAAAATTTATTACGTTAAAAAAAAGAAAAAGAAAATTAATTTTCTATGTTGATTGTTATATTATTATTATTTTTATTTTATATTTTCGATATTTCTCTCTTATTATTATTTTTAATTCTATTTAATTTTGAATTTCCGATATTTCTCTCAACAAAAAACCATAAATTTTCGATATTTCTCTCAATAAAAATCGATGTACAGGCAAAAATTCAAAATTATAGTTTCGATTTTTATAGCCTCCATACTTTCTATAATACTCTTCTTCTACTATATAAATTTCACAAATGATCATTAAAAAAATACCATATTTATTCAAGATAAACTTTTTCTTATATATAAAGCAGTGAGTCGCTATTGGAATTGCACTGCTTGCTTGCACTGCTTAATTAAAATATGTATGAGAATCTTAAACTGTGTACAGAATAACCTATAGTCGTGTATACTCGACCTTAGCACTCTTACTTGTATTTTTTTGTCCTTTCGGGGGGGTTTTCTGTATTTTTTTTTTTTTGTATATTTTTTTGGGCTGGGATTTATCGTGTATCTGGATGCGGGCCTAGGGGTTGTTTTGTGGCTGGTAACTGATAACTGGACCTCAGATATAAAACTGGTTGTAGTATGTATATATGTATGTATGGATATATGTATATATGTTCAGTTGATTGTGCTTTCGAGTGTGAAGAATCAACACATACTTATTTAAAGTCGCTGTAATTACTCGAACCAGTCAACAGTTGCTTAGCCAACTCTTAACTCTCCGACTCAGACTGAGTTTTTGAGAGAAACAAGATCAAACAAAGACAAGACTAACATCTGGACAGAGTCTGGTAACTCAAAACAAGGCCAGGGGCAGAGACAGGGGCAGGGGCAGGTGTGTGTTTGTGTACTTGCAACGTTCATTTAAAGCAGGTAAATGCAGGTAAAAGGCCACTGTAAATACCAAAACAACAACAGTTCTTTTTTTTTTTTGTTGCTTATCTGTTAAATTGCATTTGCTAAAGACTCTTCAATAAGTTACAATGAGATTAGGTAATCCTATAACCTTATAATACCCATATATATATAAATACTTACCTGAACTTTTAAAATTATTACAAAAAGTCGTGCCCTTAGGTATGATAGCTTATCAGGAAATATAAAAACCAATTAAATATAATGAAAGTTCTTCTAAAAAACCAAAGTTTAACTTTATATAAATTTAGGTAAATTTGAACAGTTCCAAAAAATGTGCTTAACTAGTTAGTATGTATAGAAATTAATATAATATTAGAATTATTTTAAATTTTACACACAATTTGAAAACCCTTCAAAAGACCTTAAAGAATATAGTATATATTTCATATGATAAATTTAGGAGTTTTGTTGGTTTTTTTTTATACCCTTGCAATAGGGTATTATACGACTTCGACCCCACAAAGTATGTATATTCTTGTTCAGGACGAAGAGCTGAGTCGATATAGTCATGTCCGTCTGTCCGTCTGTTTCTATGCAAAGTTTTTGGCTTTATCTTTGAGATATCTTGATGAAGCTCGACACAGATGAAGCTTGATAATGTATGTAGTTTGTATGTCAAAATCAGCCCGATCGGACTACTATATCATATAGCTTTGGAGAAAAAATCGAAGAAACTTCATTTTCATAAATAGTATTTGTATAAATAATTGTTTTGTTTTTCAAGATATCAAAACCAAACTTGTAATATTGATGTAGAATTATGATTTATACAATCAGACCAAGTTTGAACCAAATCGGATTACTATATCTTATAGCTCCTATAGGAACAATCGGTCGAAAAGTGCTCGTTTGAAAATCGAGTTGGCCGTCAAAATTTTCTTAGGAGACAATTGCAAGGGTATATAGCTTCGGCGTGACGAATATAGTCGTTTCTTTCTTGTTTAAAATATACTTGTATATCTTATATGTACATATATATATGGGCATTACCACAGAAATAATATAATATAAATATAATATAATAATATAATATATTATATGTTTTCATTGTTATTAATCATTTTCTAACGCTTTTAAATGATATTTTTTATTTTTTTTTCTTTTTTTGTTGTTATGCCTTGAATATTCTAGGAAATGCTCTTTAATAAACCATAAGAGATAACATGCACACACACATTTGTAGAGCGGGGGCAGGGGGAAAAATGCTTTTCTAATTATAGTTGCCCCAATAAATGGAAACAAACAATTTGTTTTGAGTCAAAGAATTTCAGGTTATAACAGCCCCCCTCTCCTACCCCTGCTACACATTTCACAGTTTCCCAGATCCCAAAACAGTGAGGCCCTTACCCCGGGGCACAACAACAACAAGAAGAACAAGAAGAAGAGAATAAAAAGAAGAAGAAGCAACAACATTTCATGTAGAGCTGGTAACGCCTTCGATAACTTAAGTTGAACGCTTATCGTTTGTCTCTAGGGGGGGTTGGATACGCACACATGTACAAACATACATACAATACATAAATAAATATGTCTGTATTTGTGAGGGCGCTGTTTTTGTTAATCGTCAGTGACAAAAAAAAAAAAGAAAACCCGTTACTTATCTTATGCCAATCTTTAGGACACACACACACACATGTACGCACTCTATTAAGACACAGTTTTGGATCAATTTGTGTGCCTTTAAAATGATTTCCAATTAAAATTGGAACTACCATTGCTCCTGCAAAAAAAGAAAAAAGGGAAAACAAAAACAAAAAAAAAAACTGTGAAATGATTTCAGACAGCGATAAGCGGCGCTGAGTGCGTTGGCGTCGACGTCAACGTCGCCGTCGCCGTCGCCGTCGCCGTCGCTGTCGGCGCACAGCAATGCGTTTGTACTTTAATTGGTTTCATCGCATCAAGCACAAGCATGAGCAAGAGCAACCCCCCAGCGACCGCAACGGCAACGACACTTCCATGCTCAACATAAACATACGCACATCTAAACTCAAACGTGTATTTGTGTGTGTGTATGTGCGGCTTTCCCGCATGCATCTGATGCTGCTGCAGCAGAAGCTGGCGCTAAACGCAAACGCTGACTGCGACCGCAGCATCAGCAGATGTACGTATGTACACACGTACATGCATATCAATATTTAACAGCTGATAGCATTTGAAATTTATGACAACGTCGCTACCTCTCAAGCGTACTCTCTTTTACCTCAACACACTCTTGCTGCGCTCTTCGATGACGCTCTTTGACAGCGCTGCCAATGCTGCTGCTGCTGGTGCTGCTGCTGCGGCCACTGATGCTGGTTGAGTTGTTATTGCATGTCTGTGTTTGTCTTTGCTTTTTGTCTGCCTGTTTTTATTTTGATGTGCTGGGGGAAGGAGGCAACAACTTCCGAACGTGAGGGGATCACGCTGTCTGCCCCAAGTCCGATCGTAACTGCAAATACAGTTGTTGTTGTTGTTGTTGTTGTTAAGTTTATTGTCATGTTGCAGCTTACAGTGTCGAATGATAAGCAGCAAAACAGCTGACAACACACTGCAGCGGTGGGGGAGGGGAGAGAATGAGAATGCGCCGGTTTAAATGCGATTGTGTTTACGTTGTATATATGAACGTGTGTGTGTGTGCGTACCTACCTGTGAACAGCTGCACATGTAATGTCATTCCCATGTCCATGTTTATGTCATTTTCATTGAGCATTGCACATTTTTGGAGATCTGGCAGCATCGCTCTTAAACAAAAATCTGCTCAACATAATCCATGCTTAATTGATGGCCACCCTACAAATTTATGTTGTTGTTTTTGCCTTTGCTTTTGCGTTCTGTGTGCTCAAATCGTTGCGCATAGTGGAACCAGACTTGCAAAGTAGTTCAATTTTGATGACTATTAACAAATATTTGTTATTTTTATTTTCATTATATTTTATTTGTTTATTTAGCCAAATCTGGTATATTAATAGACTAGGCGTGATTTGTATGTATATATTGCAATGTTAAGGCAATGTGCAGGGCCTATAAGATTTATTTATTCATTAGAAAAAAATATAGCTAAATTTCGACCACTGTGCATTGTAGTTTTACACTAAACCCCCCCCCTAGAGTTATAGTAGCTACCATTGCGACACACAGCCAAATGTACACGCACACACACACGTACAAATACATACATACACATCTTGATAGATACACAAGCGTTGATTATTAATTATGAGGCAAAATGAGCAGCGATTACTTCAAACGGCTCCGGCGAAACCTTAGAAAGTTTTTTTTTTTTGGGCCTCACCTGCCACGACCACGTTACGGTGAACAGTGACAGCAGCAGCAACAGCAACAACAACAATAACTGCTAGCGTCGTCTTCGTCTCGGGACTAACCCAGAAAAGTAACTCAATACCAATGGCAACGAAGCGTCTCAGAAAATTTTCAAAATGAACGAAACGAACGAACAAACCGAACGAGCATGCAAAATCCATGTAAGCTATGGAGTAAGAGGTCGTTTGAAAGCGAGGGGTAGAGGGCGCATAGGTGATGACATAGCCGTGGACCGAAGAAGGCAGCACTGCCAGTTGCACTTATACAGGCACACAAACATACATACACAAAGGCAAAGCGCATGCAAAGACACAGAACAACATTTGATTGTCGGCTTCGTCGGCTATGCACAACAAACCAGTATAATTGCACACACAAACACACAACACACTACACACACACACACTCAAGCACACTTGAGGAGACGGGCGCGCACACAGGCTAAAATTGACTGGCGAGTGAAGGGCGCGCTCTCTTTGGCCTAAGGACGAGCAGTAAAACAAAACGTGCGACAGCAACATACACAACAAAAAAAAAAAAAGAAATAATAATAATCAAATGGAAGCTAAACATCAGCAAGCGCAAGCGGGCGTCCCAATTCAAATGATGTACCCCCCACTCTCTGTCTGTTCCCTTGTCCAGCCGTTGGGGGGGCCAGCCAGCACTGCTGAAAAATATTCGCTCATTTGTATTATGTATTTTGTTTGTCTGTATATGTGTGTGTGTGTGTTGACCTCGACGTCGTTGAGGCGTCGCTGCTTTAGCGCAGCTCTTTGTTGTGCGTTCGTTCTCTTTTGGCTAGGCATTTGCTTTTCTCTTGCTTCCGCCCTGGTTGCTGCTCTGCTTGTACGCCGCTTGCTCAGCGCAATGACTTTGTGGGACTTGTTGGCAGCGACGTTAACGTCGCCGTCGTCATTGTTTCGCGCGGCCGTTTAACTTGTGTGTAAATGTGTGTGTGTGTGTGTATGTATGTGTCTATGGTCTCATTTCAAGATAATCGTCACACGAATGAGTTGCTGATGTTTTTGTTGTTGTTAATGCTTAGCTTGTTGTTGTAATTTAGCGGTTTTGCTTTGTTTTTTTTGTAGTTTAAAGTGTGTTTGTGTGTATGTAATATGTACGTATATTTCTCATGCATTTTAATTGATATGGATATATACATAATTATGTACGTATGCTGTAAATACATATATGTACATTATTAATAATATTTGTTTATAGTTTTTTTTAAAGAGTATTTAAACTGCTTTATGCCAGAGATAAAAATTTTGCCTTTTCTTTCTTTGTTTCGTTTTTGGATTTTATATGCACATGTTGCTGCTCTCTTGTTGTTTTTGTAGCTGCCATATTTTTTTTTTGTTTTTTTGCCTATTTGCTGCTTAATGTTATTAGTTTTTCTTCTTCTTCTGCTTTTATTGAAATGAAATTGTGTTAAGCATTTTAACCCATTTTAAGTGTTAAATACTTTATGTCAACAGGTTCTGACCCAAATGCAAAAAAAAAAACAAGCAAAACAAATAAAAATAAACATAGATGTGTGTGTGCTTATATGTACATATGTATGCATGTACGTCGTAATATCATACAAAGAGTTCGTCTTGCTCTTTGAACATCAAACGAAATGCTCTTTATACTGGAAAAGTATGGCAGCATAAATATTCTATGATAATAATTTCTTAAGTTTAGTTTTTCTCAAGTTTCGCTGCGCTAAAAAGCATTATCGATTGATCTACATACATATAAATATGTATGTATGTATTTAAATATTCCCATGCATATATGTATGTATGTATGTCTGTTTGAGTTGGAGAAAATTTTCATTGTTAGCGAAGCAAGCCAAAGTAAAACACGCAATTAATATATGTATATCTATCTCTTTTACGCTCGCACTCTTTGAATAACTGGTGACTGTTTATGCGCTTGAAAGCACCTGAAATTTATTACACCATGATTGGAAAGCATTTGCATTCGGAAGCAGTTACTTACACACATACAGACATATGTATGTATGTATATATGTTTTGTGTGTATGTTTATAGACGACCTCTTGATAAATGAGTTGATCTTGAATTCAATTGGGCGATCAGTTTGCTCAACTGAGCTGATCTTGGGCGTCTTGGTTAGCTTGTACAATCTGAAATGCGAGAAAAATTCATTTATTTATGGATAAAATTTATATACAATAAACAAAAAAAAAACAAAAAGTGTGGCAACAACAACAAGATTTATTCAATTTGAATTCGAAATGCGCCGCAAACAATAATTGTTGCTCATTGCTGCTGTTTCCGCAACAAAAACAACAACAAGATAATAAAAAATAATATAACAATAAGAACAACAAAAAACAAAAACAATGTCAACGCTTTCATTGGCAGCGACGTCGAAGGTGACGCCGCAGCGTCAACATCAGCATCACAACACGCCTGCTGTCAACGTCAACAGCGAACAGCGCGCAGCGAACAGCGCGCAGCGCGCAGCGCTAGCGTTTCTGTCGCGCGCGCGCCTTTTGGCAGCTCACAGCTACATACATACATAAATACATGCATACTTAGCGCTGACAGCGACGCGGACGTACACATTGACTGCGCTGTTAACTTCCGGCATTTTCTTGCTCATCTCAACTGTTGTTGTTGTTGCTGTTGTTTTTCTTATTGTTATTGAAGTTAACATGACACGTATTGCAATAATAATAACAACAAAAAAATGCATAAAAATAAAGAGTGAGAGAGAGAGAGCAACAAAAACGAACTGAAAATGAAATGTAATCAAATACAAGATAACAAATACAAATACCATCACATACTAGCTCAGCCGCAGTTCAATTACAGCTCGCTAAATTATTCATTTTTAGTTCAACGACGGAGCGAATCGCTTGTTCATTTCTTTTTAAAATTGAGCTAGTGAACTGATTACATTAATTGAACTACAATGCATTGCAATGTACAGTTCTGAGCACACACACATACATATGTATACATACATACATATTTAGGCAGGTATGCATGTTGATATGCGCAGCGTACCTGCATTTTGCTTTGCCAACATTTTTATATAAAGATATCAATCGAAAATATGCCAAGAATGCTTTACATTAGAATGTGTGTATGTAACATACATACATATATATATATATACATATTTATGTGTTTTTGTGTAAGGGGCACGAGGCAAATAAAAATCAGTCGAAATACGCATTTAAAGCCACTCAAAAGCTAAACAGAAGACCATAAAATGTTTTTCACACCGCCGCGGCCGGCCACAGTAAGCGGGCATTTGAACAAGGAGGGGTGGACGAGCAGACGGACACAGGCCACTTGCGTACTCTACGCATACTTACATATTCACATACATACATATGTACATATGCACATGCACACTTTATGTTACAGTTTTTATTTTGTTTTTTTTTTTTTAAACGAAAAACGTTCCCATACACACACAAACGCACACACACACACATCTAAGCGCACGCAAACACAAAGAGGCATCATCATCAATTTCTAAATGCAAAACCGCAATAAAAAAAGCTACAACAACAACTAATATGCCACGAAAAAATAACATAAGCCGAAATATGCACACTCTTACGATCAATCAGTCAAGAGTATTTTTTACTGTTGGTTTAAAATTTTTGTTAAAAGTTTTAAAAAAAAAAAAAAGGTAAGTTATATCATATGAGAGCAAGAGCAGGCTGTGCAAAGTACTTAAAAACACACTTGCAGAACGTTAAAACAGCTAATATGCTTTACATAATAAAGTGTATCAAAAAAGACCAAGAGCAAGAGAAGCCAAAGCCAAAATCGAAGTACACACGCAACAAAGACACCAAAGAGAAAATAGACAGAGAGAGAGAGGCACGCTAAAGAGAGAGAACAAAACGGTGTGACTGGCAAACGCGTTGCGCTCTGTTTCGGTTTGTCGGTGTTGATGATTTTTATGACTGCGGGTTGTGTGGATGCGGGACGGGGGCATAGGGTAATGACGAGGACGACGCACGCACGTGTAACCGTAAAAAGAGTAAAAGAGTAGTGGGGTGTGGGCTGTGGGTGAGGGAATTTTTTTGTTGTATGTTTATCTGTGTGCATGTTCTATGTATGTATTTACTTTGCAAAATAACAAGCCAAGCAGCAATGAGATAGGTGACAAGATAATTATTGTTGTTGCTCATCTGTCGAACAGATTCAGTAATGTGTGCGTGTGTGTGTGTGTGCGTGTGTATTTATGTATATGTTTGTATGGTAATTGATAATCGTTACTATTACATCTTTAATAAAACGCCTAATAATAGCATTTTGATTGTGTCATATTTGATAAATTCCAAACTCTGATAACCATGAAACTTCACCTCGTTAGACTGCGGACTGCGTATAGGCGAATGACCCAACGTTTTGACTCAGCAGTTATATCAATGTCATATTCATGCCAAAAAAAAAAATAATAAAAACATAAACAAACAAAATTAATTTTGATGATATTTCGGGCATTAGCCCCTTATATAAAATACACGTTTCAAGGTAACAATTTTGTTTTTTTGGTATTTAGGCCATTGTACGACAATGAGAGATTTTCTAAATAAAACAAGGGTGCCCCACTTTCTTATCAACAATTAACTTTAAGTGAAATTATGTGAATAAGTTTTTTGTATTTTGTATTGCGATCATCAGAATCAACGCGCACCAAAGCTCAAAGAGATAGAGAGGTTTATTTTCTTTCAAAGAGTGCGAACTTTTAATGTGTGTGTGCATGTGTGTACGCATGTATTTATTTCTGCATTGTGATTGGAACGAAAAGGACTTAAATTTGAAAATATGGCACGCGACGACGTTTCGATACAGTCAATATCAATCATGACGCACTCGTTATGTACAAGCCACCGTCAAGATAAGCCAGTTTGACGTAAGCAGCATTTACTGTGACAATTAGAAATTCTTCTATTTTCTTTTTGTTTTACCCAATCGTACGGCAAAAACAAAGAGCGTGATCATTAGCTGCACTCTTCGTTACTCGCTCTTATTTTCGGCGCTGCATTGCGAACCGATAAAGTGACCTTCGGCCAACAGGCGAAGGGGTTTTTTTCTTTTTGTTTTGAGCTTAGACTGACACAAGTAGAACTATACAATGACGTATGTACATATACATATATATGTATGTATATTTGTGTTGGCGTTGAAGAGCGCGCGCGACTTCATCAGCGGCTTAATTATTAAATTAAATGCGCTAAATGGCAGCACACGAAAGTGGCAATAAAAAAAATATAATGAAAACCAAAAACAATTCTAGCAAAAATGTTCGAAATAAACGCACACGCACATAGGCAAACGCACACACACGCACGCACACATACATGCACAGAAAGCATAAGCACGACGACAACCGACGCCACATGCTTACAACCTTGTCCGTTACGGCCCCCCTCCCCCCACACTTAATTCACTCACCCACAACCCTACGACTTGTACAAGAACGACAACAATACAACAACAACAACAAGAAGAAGAAGACGACAGGCAAATCGAATAAATTGTCAACGCCATGCGTTCTCTCTCTCTCTCATCTGCTCTGCCCCGTCTATCTGCTCTCCTACTCTCTTTCTTTTACACTGCTCGCTCTGTATACCGCTGTTGTTGTTTGCTGGCGTGTTCTCTCTTTGGTTTTGGAGCTGTTCAATATTGTTGCTGCTGCTGCTGCTGCTGTTTGTTGGCTGGCTCTTCATGCTTTTTTATGGCTTTTATGGTGATAAAGCCGCTTTGGCCTGTCCGACAGCCGCCAGCTGTTGACGTTGGCGCTGTCGCTCCCGCTACCGCTTCACACTCTCGCATGACAACAACAAAACAACAATGACAAGGTACAACAAAAAATAAACGTCAGTCTCAGTGGCCAAGCTAAATGGCAACATATGCACATTCAGACACATTGCACACAATACATACATATGTATATATACATACAAACAGCAGACACGGCCTGGCGCAGGTATGCACACATACATACATATGAATACATCTGTATGCTAGAGGCCCGCAAACAAACCAAACGTAAAAAGCGCGCGCGAATACAGGTCGACGCTCGGCATAGGCGTCAACGTCAACGTCGACGTCGTCGTCGTTGGCAGCAGCGTTAGCGTCAGCGTCGCTTTGTAGCTTCTTGTTGCGGTTCGACTATGTTTATGATTTTCGGAAATTCCATTTCGTGTGCATTTTTCGTTTGTTATCGCTACAGTTGTAGTTGTTAATGTTGTTGTTGTTGTTGCTTTAGCTTGTTAACATATTTGAAATGTAATTAAATCAATTTGTCTTTGCTCCAATGAGCAAGTCTATGTGTGTGTTTGTATGTACATATATGTATGTAAATACGTAAGCAAACGCTTTAGGCCCAAGCCTAACTTAATTATGTTAATGTTAATGCTTCTTTTGCCATTGCCGTTTTGTCTGTCTGCCTGTCTGGCAACGCTTACTCGACCATGTGCGTGTTAAAACAAAAAACGGGTTTTTGGCCTTTGATCAATTGCGACGCTTCCCACTCTCCTAATAAAATCACCTGCCATGACGTCACAAGTGCTTATCAATTGCGACGTCAAATTGGCAATGATAGCTCTATGCCAAATACACACACGCATATTTGTAGGAGTACATGTACATACAATATATGCATGAGTGTATATAACTGTGTGTGTATGTATTTACATGTAAAATGTATGTATGTATGTAGCAGCAAAGCGTAGCATTACAAAATCACTACACACACATGCATACACATCTGCCATTTGTCGCTGTGTACGTGTGTGTGTGAGCATATCGTCTCTGCTTGAAACTGTTTCTGTTTTATGCTGCTGCTTCTCTTTTTTTGCTATTGCCTGCTGCGTCGACGACTGCGGCTGCTGCTGGCTGTTGTCGTTGTTTTTGTTATTTTGGTTAAGTTCGTATGCTTAAATTGAACAAACTAAAACCGTTAGAATTTTATTACTTTGAAGGCATTCTGTAAAATCAAAAGTACACATACATATATGTGCATACATACATACGCACATATAAACACGTAAAAGCCCAAATAAGTATGCTATGTACTTTGTATATGTACATATTAGTTTATTGTAGCCTTGTGTGTATGTACATACATATCAATTTATGTACATACATATATACATATACGCCATGCAGCATTCGGTTATAATACAGTAGAAAAACGATAGCGACGATTCCACAACATAACAACAACAACTAGAGCCAACAGGTTTAAACTACGCAAACGGCAAACACAAATTACAATAATAGAAGCGACCGCGAAGTCGACGCAGCAGTGGCAGTAAAAGCAATAACACAATAAATGAAAATGGAAATCATTTCGACATGTGAGTGTGTGTGGTGTACAGCGAAACATACAAACATACTAATGTACATACATACATGCTTGATTCCGGAATGATTTCAAATTGTTGCAAACAGACTTGACAATCAATTGAAACAACAGAATTCAAGTGGTTTTTAGCAATGATCAAATTTGAAATGAAATGAAATGGAATGGAACGGAACACACACACATGAATATCAATGACATTTGCATTTTAAGATTACGAAATCGCCATTATGACCTAAACAATATTTTGTAAAGTCACAGAGCTTATGTAAAAAGAGCATGTAATAATCAGACTAAATATATATATATTTATGTATGTACCTACACATTTACATAAACATTACGCGACTGTTCTTGCGTTTACGTTACGTTTACGCAAAGAAAATTAAAATCAAAACGTGTCAAAGTAAAACAATAATATAAACACAAACATATCTACATACATACATGCATATGTACATATATGTAACCTAGGCTGCAATGCTGCTGCTGAAGCGTCACTACCACCAACAACAACAGCAACGGCAATGGCAATTATGTATGTACACACACACACACACATACAAGCAGTCAGTCTCTGTCTTGACAATGCGTCGCGATTATGCGATAAGTTGAGTGAGAGGTAAGCAGCAGCAGCAGCAACAATCGCTGCAGGCATGGACACACACACACATACATACACAGCCAGACCAGACAGCTGAACCATATGCACCAGCAGCAGCAAGGTTTTATCCAAGCCAGGGATGTGAAGAGATGAAGGAAGTGGTAAAAAGGTGTAGAGCAAAGAAGGCAACGTGCGGGCGGCGTTCAAAATGAGTCAAAAGATTTTGCTAAATGATGTTTAAAGAAACGTTAAGTTTTGAGTGAAGTTTATATTTATATATGTACATATGTACAATTGACTGACATCAGTTGTGCTCTGTTTTGAGCACATTTCGAACAAAGAATTTATACACAATCAATTAGTAGACGATCACCACGTTGCTCTCTCTCTCTCTCTCTCTTGTTTGCTCAATTAGTGAGCCAATGCTAAGAGGGTAAAAGGGGGGTCGGCTAAAGACTCAAAGCTTTTGAGCTTCAATTGTATCTAACGCGCTTTCTCTGCTCAACACACACAGAGAGTGTGATAGGCTTTTTGCCCCTTTTGATAGTCGTTCCATTTTCTTTTCTGCCCTTCACATCCCGCACAGAGTAAAATATAAAGATGAAAACATAGCAAACAACAACAACAACAGCAGCAGTGAGCAGTCAAGCGGACAAACGGACAAGCGAAGCGCTTTGGCTGTGGCTTTCTCACGTCTAAGCAGCCTGATGGCATTGGGGGCGGACGGGTGGTTGTCTTTGTGTGTGTGTGTGTGGCAAGGCCGCAATTAATTACAAACTTAGCCAGCTGTCTGTGTCCCTTTGGCTGCCGTTGCTTCGTATGCCTTTGTATTTGTATCTGTGTGTATGTGTGTATCTCTCTGATGGCGGCGAAAACTGGCACGTATCAATGTTGAAAGCATAAACACAAAAAGAGTGCCAGGCAAAGAGCGCAAAAGAGATAGAGCCGGAGAGTAAGAAAGAGAGAGGGATGGAGCATGGGAATATGCTTTCGCCGGTCGGTCGGTCGGTTGGTTGGGCGCATTACCGTTACTTTACCCTTTTTCTTTTTTGCCTTTTGGCTTTGCCATAGATTCTGTGTATTGCAAACATGACAAAATTTATGTATTATGTATATACACAGACATGTATGAACAGGCATACTAATAAGTTTATGTACATTTAAAATGTAGGCAAGCGTACAACAATAAAAATAACAACAACAACAACCACTTTTTCTGAAGGGCACAACGTAAAAAGCACCGACAACGGCGACGTCTACGCTAACGGCAGCAGCGCTCGCAGCCGCAGACATCGTAAAATGGCAACAGCAGCAGCAGCAGCAACAACACTAACGAAAACTGGCCTGTCGTCTGTGTATGTGTGTGTGTGTGTTTGTGTGGGTATAGCAATAGTAGCATCAACAGCAACTTTAAATACTTAGTAAATCCAACAATGCTCCAAACAACAATCATTTTTAATGCACAATATCAACAGCAACAACATCGACACACACACATTGATAACTATGTATGTATGTACATTTGTATGCGCCAGCCAAAAACGCTGACGCTGACGCATTTATCACTGCGCTGCTTTGACCGCCAACAACAAGAACAACAAATGTACGAAGGATGAAGCCACCGCAGCCACAGCAACAAATAGCAACCGCCAACAACGACAACAACAACAATGGCTTCTTTTGGAGTGTTGAGTGAGGGAGTATTCAGACGGGGGAAGCGTTCAACAGAGTCTACGCTGCTGCGCGCATTGGGAGTCATTGATTTTCGTTTATGAGCGCAACGTCGACGCGCGCTCTCACTTTTTATACGTTCATTCACACGGCGCATTGTGGGACAAATGTGATGAGAAATGTTTAAAATTGAGCATTCAGATAAATACCACTTATGCCAGCGTTTAGAGTTGAGAGATAATTTTTAAATTAGAATTATGATATGTAAAAACGTTCAAATTAAAAATAAATAAATTATGTATTTACTGTTTTTGGTTTGGTAAAGAGAAGTTGTGTTTTCGATCAGCAGCAACATATTATGCACAAGACAACAATATACAATAAAATATAATCAAATTAAACAATTTACAAACTTCTCAGAATTTAAACATACATACAAAGTGTAACGACAAATAACTATTGTCAACAGTTTAGTAAGGTAATTCCCACTGTGCCTGCTTTTGCAATTCAAAGAGCGCGCAGCAAGCAGAGAAAGAGAGCGTGCGCGCAACACTGTCAACAGTGAAGGTGTGGTGTGGTGGAGTGGAGCAAGAGGCAAACGAAACTTAAATATGTTATTGATAATTAAATTGTTGTTGCCGTAGATGCGATACATATGTATGTATGTGTGTATTTAGTTGGGGATCACACAGCGCTGAATAGTCCATGGGCGGCACGTCTACCTTTGAGATTTGTGATTTTGTTTGCCTTTTGCACAGCTTTTGGCGAATTATTGTGTAAAATGCAGACGTCGCGGACAGCGACACCAACGGTGCTGCTGCATATGAGTTGTAGTTCTTGTTGCTTTTGTTTTTGTTATTGCTTTTGGAAGTTTTCGATTTCGTTTCGCTTCCTTTTGTTGTTGATTGTTTGTTAGTGTTTGTGTGTGTATATATGTATGTATGTATGTATGTTTGCGTTTTGTTGCTGCTTAAATTAACGGCTGCGAATTGACGGCGTCATACCTGTTAATGCCAATTCTTTTTCTTATTTCAAGGTGTTTATTTTATAAACATCATATAAAGCCAATACTTAAACTTAATAAGCTAAATAGTGTATAGATTTTAATGTAGCAAGAACTTTTAGTAATTGTTATACAAACATACAATTTGGCTTATTATAATAGATAATAAATATGTTTAAAATGAAATATAAAGTGATATTATTTACTAAGAATATAAGATAACTTTTTCCAGTGTGAAAACTTATGCCTGACAGTCTGCAAATCAAATATCGATAACAAGTCAAATGACGAGAGCACTTAATAGCTCTTGTTATCGATACATTTCTTTCTTTCTATTTTTATTTTTGTTATAGTACATATGTACATATATACCCTACTTATTATACACTCTTTATTTAATTCATTTTATGGGTACAGGGAATTATAAAAAAAAAAACGAAACACCATCTTGAAATAAAACGCGCGGTGATTTCTTTTTGTTCGCTCGCTGCAGGTAGTCGCTGTCGCTGTTGCGGCTGCTGCTGCTGCTGCTGTTGGCAGCTCAGCGTGCGTCAGGCATAGCTGTGTGTGGTATATGTATGTATGTATGTATGCTTATGCGACTCAGGAACGGAACGAAACGGTCAGCGTTTCAACATTTGTTGTTGTTATTGTTGTTTTTGGGCTTTGCCGCTTATCGTGCTGCAAATTGAAAGCAATAAATACTTAATTGTTAGGCCTGCTTAATTACGTAATTTGAATTTATCTTGAAGAATGCAGGTTGCAAAGGGCAAGCTGAGAAAGAGCGCGAAAGAGAGCAAGAAAAGGAGAGCGCTGAAGAAATGGGGCCACGGGCAAAATCGAAGGCCACAAAAGGTCAATGCAATGGCTAAAGGATACGCATACATACAGACATACATACATTCAGGCTGAGTATGTGCGTGTGCATGTGTGTGTGTGTGACATTGAACCAAATGCGAATAACTTGGCGTTCTAGTGATGATTGCTTTTGCAAATAAACAGTTTTTTTCTTAATATACCCTGTAACCATAAAAAATGGCTAAAAGGGTATACGTACATATGTATGAGCAAAACGATCGTGGATATTTTGGATATTTAAGAATGCAATTAATAAAATTTGCAATTTTTTTTTATTTTTATTAATATTACTTTTGGATATATAATCAAGGCTAAATACGCTAGAAACAGTCCCTTAAATTTATATTAAATTTTTAATAATTTAGAAAAAAAAACTCTTTTTTTTACACAACTGAATAAAAAACATTTTATACGTTACAAATTGCCAAAAAAAACAATTTTGAATAATTTTAGTTTACGATGTATAAGGGCATTTCCACAATGACGTGACGTGACAACCCTACGACAAAATGTGCAAAAAAAAAATAGAAGAGCCAAATTATTAAAAAGTTTTTTTTTTTTTTTTATCTAAGTAGCAATTCAGCTGGACTATATTTAGTTAAAGAGAAACATTCGAGCTTTCCGTTTAAAATATATAAGCAAAAAACAGGGATGACGTGACGGTACATAAATAGAACTCGGTTTCGACTTATAATTGTAAAAGCAGGGTGTCCCAGAGTCGAGCACATGCCTAGTTGTTTATTCATTTATAAGTAAAAGTCTGCGTTATATACAGATAATAAGTACACATGCCTACAAGGTCGAGGAAAACAACAAAAACAACAACAATAACAATTGCCATATTTCGCTTGCCCACAATTCGTCACTTCGTCAGAATAAAATCGTAATGAGGTTAGTTGTGTTTTTATACTTCTTTAAATACCCTAATATAGAGAGTGTATTAATATATTATTATAAAATGTGATACGCATCGAAGCAGATGTCTTTAAAGTCATCTATATATATGTTCAATCCGACTGATTGACTGACTGATTGAAATTAGAAATTTTTACTATAGCTTCCAACTCTATCGTAGCACTCTGAAAAAAATTCATTAAAAATATATCGTGAAATGGGTGAAAAATACAGTTGAAAATTGTATGAAAATCTCAGCTGGAGTACAATCATAGTTTTTATATTTTATTTATTTTTTTGGAGCTGGAGCGTAGCAACGCACGCTGGGAGAGCTAGTAAAGTAAATATGAATATATATTCTTGATAAGCGCAAAAAACTGAGTTATGTATTTTTGTTTTAGATGTTTTATATGTCTTCAACGAATCAAAACACTATAGCATATAGAAATCTGTTAAGCAGTATATATCTAAAACTATGCTCTTTTTCGCTTTTCAGCTGACATCGGCTTTAATATAACTGAATTATCTAAAATGCCTATATGACTCAATTCAAATTCGGGTATACGAGCTAATTTTAATCAAGGAAGATTCGACACACTACTGAAATAACCCATAATATATATTAAATTTCAAAATTGCCCATTTAAAATAATTTTTTTCCAACGAAAAGAAATTTATATAGATTTTTAGTCAAATGTTCTATTCAAGTGAAACGATTTTAAACAGCATTTTTTGCAGTATTTTTGTATAAATACCAAATTCTTAAATTTCAAATAATTTTAATTTTGTATTATAGACTAATTTATTGTTTTCTTAATACAGACTAATAACTTTCTATTATCTCATATGGATTAAAAGATATGAGCAATAGAACTTAAGTTTGCCCTGGTGCTATTCAAATGAAACGGAGTGTAATTGTAAGTGTATTTCATCTTCGACACATAATATTCTTTTTTTTCTTTATTGTGTCAAAGGAAAACCTTCTAGGTTAAGTCAATACACATACATATATACATTATTATATATGTATATTAAATTATATACATATGTATAATTAGAGTTATTTTTATTTAGGCTTCAGTTGAAAACTAATTCATTGGCCCTTCATTGGAACTTCAACGAACTACATTATATATAGTTTTTTTTATTCAGTTCTCATTTGAGTCATGGCATTTAACCAGAAAATTTTGTTATTTTGCATTGTTTATCTTTGGAAATTTTTTTTTTTTTTTTTGGTTTTTTTTTATTGTTTTAATGTTTTTGGCACCCAAGAAAAAACAATTAATAAACAAATGGACAATTTTTCAAAAGAATTTGAAGCCAACGCAATTAATAAGAAGAATAATTGTAATATACAAACAAGTATATTCGATTAGGGGATACCCTGTACTCTGTTTAAGTTTACCAAACACAAATTGTATAAATTATACAAATGTGTGTATATATTTAAGTTATTTAAGCTTTTAACTCATTTAAAAAGATAATAATAATAGTGTAGCTATAATATAATTATTTTTATAAATACACTGCTGCTCAACTGAATAGCTTCAATAATTTCTATCAAAGTAAATGGACAATATCTCTTCAATCTATTGGCCGATTTTGACAAAATAAATTTTTTTTTACAGAATATTTAATTCTTATTAAGAAAGAAAAGTTTTCAGTGTATAAAACAAGTACAAGTAAAAAAATTATTTTGTTTTGTAAGAACGTAACAAAAATGAACTGTTGTCCGTCTGTTTCTATGCAAAGTTTTTGACTTTATCTTTGAGCTATATTGATGAAACTCGACACAGATGAAGCTAGATAATGTATGCAGTGTATATGTCAAAATCAGCCCGATCGGACTACTATATCATATAGCTATGGAGGAAAAATCAAAGACACTTCATTTCCATGAATAGTATTTGTATGAATAACTTTCTTGTTTTTCAAGATATCAAAACCAAACTTGGCATATCGATGAAGAACTACGTTTTGCACAATCTGATCAAGTTTGAACAAAATCAGACCACTATATATTATAGCTCATATAGCAAAAATCGGCCGAAAATTGCTCGTATGAAAAAACGTATTGTTTTTTAAAATATCAAAACCAAAGTTTTTATTCAAAATTTTCTTAGGAGACCATTGCAAGGGTATATAGCTTCGGCGTACCTAGATAGAAATCGTAAACCTATTCAGTTGAGCGGCAATGTATAGAAATTGCTTAAAAAAGGGAATTTTGCAAAGAATTAAAATAGAAAAAAATCGGATTGATTTGGGGAAATTTGTAAGAAATAAAATAAAATGTTTTTTTTAAGATAACCTTTGGGATTCAGATGAAAAAAAAACCTTGATGTTTTTTTGTGTGTATATACATATGTATGCATGTACATGCAGAAAGCGTCAGAAGTGTGTACATATGTACATGCATGCATACATTAATAAATATGTTACATACATACAATTGTACATTACGTGCATATTGATAATATTTGCAAAATGCCAGAAATGTTGATAGAGCCACAGCAAGAAAAAAATACCCGCTATCCCCCTGCTCAGCCCACCCCAACCGATCAACCCTAACCAATAACAATTCCTGATGATGACCCAGCGCACAGCAATGGCCGCCATTTCTCATGGCAAAAACAAAACACAAGAAAAACAACAAAAACAACAAAAATTATCTGGCAGGCTGGCAGGCAGGCAACTTAATAAATGTTGCCACTAACGGTCTGTGGCGCTGTCGCTTAAGGCCTGTTACTTTTTACATAATAAAAAAAAAGAGCCCAACAAAGATAAAAATATGTATGTACATACATACTAACATATGCATGTATGTACAAAAAGAAAACTATAAAATTTATGCTCATTGGCCGCAGCGAGTGCCAAAGCGCGTGCCAAGCCGCCAGAGCAGCAACAGCGACGGCGGCGGCGGCAGCAGCAGCAGCAGACGGCGACAGACGACAGCGAGAGGCTCTTAAATTTTTGCAAGTTGTTCAACGCCGCCGACGCTGCCGTTGCCGCCCACCCTTTGCTTTACTGGCCCCAGTGGCGCGTGTGTTTGCGTTTTGCTTCCGTTACAAATGGCACAGCAGACAAACAACAAAACAAGCTAAGAAAATGCTCCACACACACACATACATACTTGCATACAGTGCCAAAAATCTTGCATATTACACACAGATACTCACAACTACATACACTTATACATTTAGCATAGCACGCACGTACGCCATGCATTGCGCTCTTTAATGTTGCTGCGCTCTCTTTTGTAAATGCGCTCTTTGGACTGGCGCTACTTGTCTGCTCTGCTCTGTTCTGCTCAGTTCCAGCTTAGCCAACGCGACGTCTCTGCTGGCTGCTACTTCCGTTTGTTCGTGCCGGCCGTTCGAGCTTAGTCGAACATCTGTGCACGCTGTCGACGTTGACGTCGTCGTTGCCGTCGCCGTCGCAGTCGCTGCCTCTCGACCAGGCAAAGGCAAACAAAAAAACGGCCGCTGCTGATGCCAGCCAGCAAGAGTGCCAGGCCAAAGCCCGTGCGCTTCATTCATTCAATTTTCAGTTCATTTCGAACGCGAGAACAGTGCGGACGTGCAAGCGGCGGCGGCAAAGTTCGGCCTAGTAACACAAGTAACGCAACAGCAGCAACAACATAACCACGCGCTCCCCAACTTACACGTTCCGCGCTCTCGCTCTCTCTCTCTGTCTATCTATCTCTCGCTTGCTCGCTCCGCCGCCAACAACCTCAACAGGCGCTCACAATTAACAAAAAAAACTTAAAAATATAAGAAAATAAAAACAATTTTGCAAAAAAAAAAAGACTTGTGCCTCTTTTGACTCTTGTGTGCGTCGCTATTGCGCCTTTTACTAGCCCGCCCCCCTCCTAGCGCCCAACCCTCCAACTGCACTTGCACTGCCCACCGCCTAAACGCCGCGCGTTCAACAAAACTAAAAATAAATAAAAATTAAAATAAAAACTGCAAGCTGGAGAAAGGCAAAAATAAAAACAACAAAAAAAAACAACAAAAAGGCTGCCAAAAATTAACTAGCAATTATCAATTGTGTGCCTAAGTGAACAATTGCAAAAATATATTTATTTTTGTTGCCCCTTTTATTTTTTTTGATAATTTTTGTTAAGTTTCTTTGCGTATAAATTCAAAAGTCCTGGATTATTTTGAATTTTGTAAAAACAAAAACAAAAGACAAACAAAAGCAATTGAATGCAAACGTAAATGTAACGAAACAACATAACGGGGCACCCAAACACACGGCCAAAGCAAAAGCAAAGTGAAATCTCACGCAACGCAGCGCAAAAAATAAACTAAGCAAAACCAGCAAACCGAGCGGTGTGTGAAAGGAAGGAGGAGGAGAAGCAGAAAGAGAAGGAGAAGCCACCACGCCGCGCGCTACGCTTCCCCATACCAACAAACAAAAGCAGCAAACGCGTGTCAAAGCTGACAGACACGGACACACACACACATATACAAAACATATAACTAAAAAGCCTGAAGAGAGTTTTTGCTTCCTGCTTAAGTTCCAAAAAAAAACAAAAACCTTATTTAAAAGACAGCAAAAATTAAAGTACAAGAACTTTATACAAAAAAAACAAAGTAAATAAAACAAAAAAATAATATTAAACACACACAAACACACAGAGAGAGACTTATACATATGAACAATTTGTGGTTTACCTTGTGTGCATTGTAAGCAATTGCAACAGCAAAAACAAAAACAAAAACAAAAAAAAATAAAACACAAAGCTAAAAGCAGAAGAATCCACACACAAGCTTGGAGTTACACACACACACTTACACATAAATATATATATATACATATATATATACAGGCACACATCGCACAATGACCTTGCCAACAAATACAAACGCAGCTAACGGCAACGGCAGCAGCGGCAGCAGCGATGATGATTCGGACATGTTTGGACCGCCACGCTGCTCGCCACCAATCGGTTATCATCATCATCGTTCGCGCGTGCCAATGATCTCCCCCAAATTGCGACAACGCGAGGAGCGTAAACGCATTTTGCAACTGTGCGCACATAAGTTGGAACGCATCAAGGATTCCGAGGCAAATTTACGGCGTAGTGTTTGCATTAACAACACCTATTGCCGTTTAACCGATGAGCTGCGACGTGAAAAACAAATGCGTTATCTACAGAATTTGCCAAAGTAAGTACCAAAAAATAAATTAAAATAAAATAAAACAAAACCAAAAAAAAAAAAAATACATATATATATATATATAATCAGTGCTATTAACTTGGCATTTTTCCGGACAAAAGATTTGTCCCTCTAAGGGAAAATTTATTTTTATTAAAAGAAATATGGCAACGCTGTTATATTTCCAAAAATTTATTATTTTCAACGATTTTTAGTCATACTAAAAATATGGAAGGCCTTAAAAGTGTTATTACAAAATATATACAAAATTAGTATAAATAATATATTTTTTTAGTTTCACAATTATTATACAGTAATTAGTTATAAAAGACGCTTTAAAATACATAAAAATGTCGATAATAAAAAATTAGGTAAATTTGTAAGCAATTGTATATTTAGGAATTAATTTTCAATGTTCGATCAATGAACATACATAATATTCTAAAGCGTTGTTAAATTGCCAAATATTTAAACAAACGTAGAGCTAAAAAAATTATACAAATAATATATTTGTATATGGACATTTTCACAATAACGTGACGTGACAATCATACCACAAAATGTGAAAAAAATCTTGAAAAAATTCAAATTTTTGAAAAATATTTTTTATATCTGAGTAGCAATTCAGCTGGAGTATATTTAGTAAAAGAGATGAAAACATTTGACCATTCCGATTAAAAGATATAAGCAAAACTGAGTGATGACGTGACGTTACGAAAATTAAAGTCGTTTAGGACATGAAGTTGTTAAAGCGAGTTGTGCAAGCCTTTTCGTATAATTATGAATATGTTAGTAAATTTTGCAGGCTATTTCATTTAAAAACCTTTTCCTTTTTTTTTTACAAGCCTAAATATATAAATTTTTTATAAGATAAAAGATAACATTAGGTAACAGAATGTAGTTTTTTTTGTATCCTTTACCAAACCTACTTTTTTTTTTATACATATAGGAATGATATGATATAATAATGATATAATATGGGATGATAAACGACCTTTAAAATTTTTCCATAGTGAGACTTTTTTTGTCTAAAACTTTTTAAATTTGGTATATTTTTAAAATATTTTTTAAAGAGATTAACTTGCAGTTTTAAACATTTCTCGACAATTTCATAGTCGATCTAAGAAGACTTTAGGTTTGCTGAAAGCTAATAAATATATCTATTAATCCTTTATATACTATATTATGTTTAAATCAACAGTTCTGCAACTATATAATTTTGAATTTAGAAAGTGTTGATTTTTTGTGCGGTATTTTTTTATGTTTTTTTTGACGGTAGTTAAAGTTTAACATTCTGTTCCCATTTTCTATTATTTTTATTTAATTTTTATTTTTTGGTCGATCTATTCTGCCTTGATAATCGATAGTTGGCACCACTGATATATACTCTATATATATTTATAGACTTATACACACACATATATTTATATTTACTTGTTTTAAACTGTGTGTTTGTGTGTGTGTGAGTAAAAAACCCACGCATTTATTGCGTTGGATGGATTGCTCTTTAAGAATTGTGCGTGGTGCGTGTGTGTGTGTGTGTGTGTGTGTGTGTGTGTGAGTAACCTTCAATGAGATGTTTGTTTATGGGCTTTGCTTTGAAAAGGCCAAAGTGCGTGTAAAACAAAAGGAAAAATCGAAAAGTTTTGGTATTTTAACATATTTAAAAAAATATGTACATATAAATGCTAATTTGTTTGTTAAATGCATTTATGGTTAAAATGTTTTAATCAGCGATTAAAATGATTAACATTTTTATTGCAACAAGTATCACAAAATGAGAGATATAGTCGATAATACTCTACGGACGGCGTAGTAAGACCCTGTACACAGTCTAACTTTAGCTCAACACACAATTACATACTCACAATATGTATATAAAACACCTTCAAGTCAAGCAGTTCAATGAATATGCAAGCAAGCAGTGAAACGACTATGCAAGCAAACAGTTTAACGAGTATGCAAGCAAGCAGTGCACTTTATAGATTTATAAAGTATAAATATATTTTCATGTAGCTATTAATATAAATTATTCCTTCATGATGAAGTGTATACATATCTAAGGGACAAAAAAATGCTCTTCAAGCGCATTTGTATTTGTGTGTAACTTGATGCACATAAGCGCAAGGATATTTCCGTTTGATCTGGTGGGGATGTGGTCACAGAGCTTAACCACAAGTTTGTCCCTTCCTGAAAACAACAACAACAATGGCAACTCTACTCAATAAGCCAACCACAAAATACAGTATTAGTTCAATATGAATGAACTCTGATTTGTGTAATAAAAATTCACTTAACTTGATAAATATTGTGGAACTACGAGACTTTCTAAGTTTTCCGTAAAAAAAAAAATTATAAAGTCGTAGAGGCAACAAAACTTGACTACAATTAGTTCATTATAACGAATGTGTACAGTATATTTTGTTGCATTCAGGCCAAGCGCAAAGCAAAAAAAAAAAAATGAAAGAAAAAACGAAGCAAAGCAAAGCAGATACTCAAGAGACATTAAACAACAGCAACAACAACAACAAACATCAGCAGTCAAACAGCAACAGAAACGACACAAAACACAAAACGAAACTAAAAACGGCAGCAGCAGCAGAGGCAGAGGCAGCAGCAGCAGCAGAGGCAACAGCAACTAGCAAAGCAGCAGGCAGCTAGCAGCAGCAGCAGCAGCAGCAGCGAAGCAACAAAAATTGTTTGCCTGCCTCTCCCTCCCTGCTTGCATGAAGAAGGGCGTGTAAAGACAAGGAGAAAAGTAAGAGGCATTTGTCCAAACATAGATGAAACACACACACACACACACACATACATTCAAACATATTTGATAACAAATGGCATATAAATCGATATACATATTTATCGATTATATATACATATGAATGTTGTTCGTCTCTAATCAAGTTATAATGCTGCCAATCAAAACAAAACATTTAATAAATATGTATTTAACAAGAAAGAAGTGTCTTGACAAAACTAGATGCCTTGCAATGGTCTAGGAATATAAAGGATCAGAGACGGTCCTTCCTATGCGTTTTTCGTTTATCTGACAAACTTATAATACCCTTTTTGCCAGACTATAAAAGGCATAAGTGTGCTATAGTCAAGTTCCAAAAAAAAAAAAAAAAAACTAAAAAGACAAAAAAAATTTTTTTAATTTAATTTGAATATTTCATATATTTATTCTTAACAATACTTTGATCATCATCTCCTGAATTTCCCTTCGTTATTGTATGATGCATCATTGCCAATTATTTTCGGATATTTGTCACATTTTGTTGCAAACTGCGTTGCCACATTGTTGTGAATTTCATCAGATTTTTGGTGGATAGAGAAAATAATCCTAAAAGAGAACAGATTTTTTATTGGCACACAAATAATATTTTTTTCAACCTAAACATTTCACAAGTCTAGGGAAAAAAAGATAAATTGGTGGCAGTCCCAATCAAAAGCAGTCAAATCAAGCAGTTAAAACAAGCAGTGAACTTTTTGAAGCTTCAAAAGAAATGTTGATCCATATATGTGAATAGTTTATGTTGAATAATCCAATGGCTATGAAAACTACAAATATTACAAAAAGAAACGCAACAATATACTCTTTTTTTTTCGCCCTTTTTGGATAAAGAGTATCAAAAAGAAACAGTTTACGAAAAAAAAGAAAAAGCAACAACAGTTGGGGAAACAACCTTCGCAGATAGCGCGATTACAGGCAGCAGCAACAGCAACAAAAAAAAAAAAACCAAAAAGAAATCAAAGCAAAGCTGTAGAAATACACACATACACATACATATGCATGTCTGTGTGCATTTATGTGTATTTGTGTGTGCTAAAAAGCGTTGCGCTCGTTGAAATAATCACGTTCCACTTGCAACAAAAAGCAACTACAACAACTACAAAGAGCATCAGCTACAGCGATGATAGCAAGCGATGTTGTTGTTGTTGTTAGTGCTCTGTATGCACCTCTAGAGTCTCCATATCCAACACATGCTACCATACAAACATACAATACCACAAGCCATCGCCAGCACATGCCAACAACCAACAGCAACAAAACACAAACACACACAAAGTAAAATAAACCTTCAGACTTTGCAGACACGATATATACATACAAGTATATATATATACTCGGCACACACACCCCAAAAACATTAACATGTTTTATATAATTATTTATAGCCTTCACAAAGTCAAAAAGAGTTAGTTATTATTATAACTTTTATCAAAGAATTTGGCAATAATAAAAGAATCCTAAAGGAATAATCTACAGGAGAAAAAAAAACTCCGCTAGTTATACATATGTACGCATACTTTGCAACTTGCAGCTTGCACTTATGCAGACTAGCCCATGCTTAGCTACACATGCACATAAGTAACTAGACCATACGGTGCAGTAGTGTCCCATAGCCTGGACCGCACAGTGTATGCTTGTGTGTATTTTTCCTATATCATTTCCTTGATATATGAATGTCATTGGGACTGGGCAACGTTGTGAGCCCTAAACCATCTATGCATCAGCCTAGTTCAACTACGAGCCAGGTTAGCAGTCAAACTGCAGCTTCCTGTGCATTAGCCTAAGCCTTTCGTTAGCCTAGCCCATGATTAGACCGTGAGAGTTTGGCATGTTCCTTGCAATTCATTTATTTGCTCTTGTGCCCAATCGATGATGTGTGGCAAGTTAGTAATCTGGCTCATACGAGCCGTTATAGGGTATTTGTGTTTCAACTCGTAATTAGTAATATTTGAGACTAACAAGATATTTTTAAACCAAGCACATTCGACTGAAATATTTTATATGTACATCATTTAAAAATTTTTGTATTGTTGAAAACAATTCAAGCAAATTGTTAAATATGTTGTAGCCTTGCAAGTGTATTTTAAAGTTTGATAACTTGATAGATTAATTAGGATCATAAAAAAAATGCAAATGTATGTAACAAACAATGAAAGTAATCTTCGACCCCATTAGGTATATTGTATATTATATATTCGTGATCAGCCAATCAAAGGCCGATGAACAACGAGATTTTAGTGACTATAAAAGGTAGAGATACTAAATTTGTTATGCTGGTTGCTGCATAGGTATTCCAGCTTATTTATATACAATTTCTGATATTCCATATTTGTTTCGATATTTCTTTTAATCCCTAAACAGAATCGAATAAAAAGCAAGATAAACTATTTCTCATATTTATTTTTCATATATAAATATATATGTAGGTGTGTCAGAACGTATTTGTGTTTAATAATTTTAAAACTGGCTACAGGGTGTACCATAGTCGTGCATACTCTGTTTTTTCTTTTTTTTTTTGTTCGTCTCGTCGTCATAGCTTTTGTCGACTGCGCCGCTGGCGTTGACCGTTAAATAGTTTGGCACACTGTATTGTGCTGGGTTTTAGGTTAGGTTAAGTTGAATGGGGAAGGGAGAGGCAGAGGCAGGCGGAGGCGGTCGCAGCACTAGCCATTGCTCAGAATTTAATGCTGTTGTTTTTGTTGGTGGTGTTGGTTAGTTGGTTGGTTGGTGACTGGTAAATAGTACATAGGCGGCAGCAAATTTTAAAAATGTTCATTTAATTGTTGTTTTTTTTTTTTGTTTTTTGTTTTTGCTGGCTTTGCCATTTGTTTTACCGTTAAGTTGTAATCAACGGCTACCGTTGCTACGCTGTGCTTGATTTTCCCCTTTTGTTTTATTGCCTATTGCCGTCGTCGTACGCATGCTAAAATCATGATGATAGGGGGGAGGGAGGCGAGAGTTACAACTGCAGCCCCGCCCCCTTTCGATAAGCGTGTCCAACTGTCAACTATAATCATCATCTAGCGCGATGAGCAATGTCGCTATGGCTTTCATTTTACGCGCTTCCTCTGTGTGTGTGTGTGTGTTTCACTTGTCAGCTTGTCAGCACGCCTCTGCTCCCGCTGCCAGGAGAGAAAACAAACAAAATGCCGTTACACACACACACACACACACACAGGCAAACACATTCATGCATTTGAAGTTTTTGCGCGCACCCAAAAAACTTAATTCATCGCAATCGCAGTTTTTCCTTTTCTTTTGATTCGCTGCTTCTTTTGCTATCGACGTGAACGTTGGCGCTGCTGCTGCTGCTGTTGCTGCTTCTGCTGACGTTTCGTGTGCTGCGTTTCCGTTTTTGCTTCGTTTTGCTTTGTTTGACATGTTTTCTCCAGCGAGACGCGCCTGCATATGAATATATATGTACGTATGTATGTGTATGTATTTATGTATGTGCTTATTACTTTGAAGTTTTCATGTGGCAGCAGCAATCGATAAATGAATTAAGAAACGATAAATGCATATACTTACACACACACACACACACACACACAAACATCCATAGATGAAAAGCAAAATGAATTGAAATGTAAAATGGGTTGAATATAGAAAATATTATTATAAGTAGAAAATATTTTGCAAGCAGGTCATTAGAAGTCGTTATAAATGTTTGTTATTGTTTTTATTCTAAAGTTAAAAATAATATTACAATATTTTGTAAGATTTCATCGCTTCAAATAAATGCATTGCATATTGGAGCTTTGTATTTGCATATTATGTAAAAACACATAATAATTGATTTTGTGTAGACTAGTGATTGAATATCAGATACCCTATAGACAAAATTTTATAGTTTTGTTAACTCTCTCAGTAATATTCTGTGAGATTGTTAATTGTTGTTTAAGAAAATATGTACATACATACTATACTTTACATCAACCATTTACCCTGTTATATATGCACATTTGCATAATTTTTATTATACCCTTTGTTAGTCATTTTTAATGGGTATTTAAAAACCAAACGCTTATTCAATTGCTTACCGCATCTTATACTACCGCCACTTCTGCCTGTTGGCCCTTCTTATTTTTATTTTTGCCTCTCTCTCTTTCGTAATCGCGCTCTCTCATTCTCATATACAGAAATGACAGACACACAAACATACACACACACACATACGTACACTTGGTTTGCTCTTTGCACATATTTTGTAACCCACCGCCCCATTTGGCTGCTGCTGCTGCTGCTGCGGAGTCGTAATAATTCGCGACTGCGTCGACGTTTTTATAGTTTTCTGTGTTATCTTTTGTCTGTGTTGCTCTGTTTCTATTGCAGGTTTTGTTGTTGTTGTTGTTGTTGCTTTTGTTGCTGTCATCCGTTGTCGTCAGTTGCTACGTCAGTTGCTGCTGCCGCTGCTGCTGTTGCTTTTGTTTCGCATCTCATCTATTCGGTAACGATTGCACCACAAACCACGATTGCCTACTTCTTCGTCCACACACACACACACGCCCACACAGTTGTAAAGAAACAGACGGGGGGCGGCATGTAAGATTTGCATCTGTGCTTGTATTTGTATTGGGCGCGCATTTTAAATACTATGTACATACATATATCTAGAACAATTAGATTATACAATTACAATGAACAGCGTTTTTTTCACTTGATTGAAGCTTTAACTTATGTAAATATATTTTTTATATTCGATTCTCAATAGGAATAAATATATATACACAGTATGTAACACTTTTAGAGACTATGTTATGTATTAAAAAATTTTATTATATAGCTTGACGCTATATATATATCTTTTATACCTTTTTTTGCAACTCTAAACAGCAAAAATTAATAAAAATGCATATGCTAAGAAGGCAACGACTAGATTTGACTCATAAAGTTGTCGTCTTAATTAAGATTTTCCTCTAAAGTTTTGCTTTTTAAAAACATGATTTAAAATCATGAGAAAATATCGGCTAAATCCCATATTAACAAACTTCAGAGAAAGTTATTTATTTCAGGAAAATTTGCTTAGAAATTCTGCTTTGTTAAGGAATGCCATAATTTTTCGTGATTTAAAAATTCCAAAAATTATGGAATTTATTAAGAAAAGCGCAACTTTACTAAAAATGAAGCTTACAACACATGAAAATAGTCTGCCGAAAATAAAACCTCGCAGATAAATCTTCAGGCAAAAATAGACGTCTTAAAAGAGATGTTTTCCTAAACAGTTTCCCGCCAGGATATTAGCGCCTAGACGATGTCGGGTAAACATCTTGGATTTACCAGATCTACCAGATGATACTAATGAGATTGGGAGTGTTTAAAAAATTTAATCGCATCCCCGTCCATGCTTAGAACAGAGATTTATGGTTTTTTGCTTATAAGAATTAACTCTTTAGTTTTTCTTTCAATTTAAAAAAAATATATATATATAATTTTTTTCAAATACATTAAGGTCTTTGCAAATTAGGGAATTTCTGATGTTTGACAAATCGTTTCAAGAGTATGTTTTGAAATTTGTTAAGAATTTCTATATGCGATTTGGAAGCCGTGCCTTACGTTCAAATAGGAATTACTTTGTATAGTAAGAAAAATATATGATTTCTATGAATTTTTTTTTTTTTTAAATTAAACTTAACAAACATTAATACAAAAAAATACATTTTTAAACATATTTTACACACTGGAACGTAAAGCGAGTATAAAAAAAAGTCAGCTTGTAATATACTTAATTGTTTAATTTGTATTTGGTTTTTCTTCTGTTTTTTTTTTGTTTTCTTCTCTCAATACAATCTTTAGAGTAGCTTTGAGTGAAAAGGCACGCGCACTGTTTGCGTTTTGATTTTCTACTTAAAAGTTGTTGCTATTTGTAATTGCTTATCAGTGTACCAACTGTATATATATATATATATATAACAGTTAATAGCTGATAAGCAAAAGCGTATATAGAGCGAGAGAGAGTGAGTGAGAGGGGTAAAAGTGACGAGTTGTTAACGGGGGGGCTAACCGCAACGAATTTACTCTTTAAAGACGCTTTAAATTAAATTTCCATGGTTTGGCGGCGGCAAAACACACAACGAAGCGAAACGAAGCAGAGAGTGAACACTCAAGGGGGGTTTTGCTGGGGTAAGTGTAGTCCACCCCGCTCATCCCTGCCCTGCCCCACATGCCATCAAATGAAGTTGTCTCTGACATATTGTACGCCTCCTGCGGCTCAAGCGACCCCCCGACAGCGTTAACGCGCGCCGCGCCCTACATTCGCAACTGTGTGGCCTCCTCTCGCTGTCGTCTACCTACCCATCTGCCCCCCCTCTACATCATTACACCGTTTGTCAGTGACTGCGTCTTCATTTGCCTGCCGTCACTCGTTTCCCCTCGTTTCTCTCCCCCATTTTGCACTTGTCGTTCGATTGTGCGACATTTTTTATTCAACATTTTTCTCGGTCTATGCTCCACTTGCTCATTTTTCAACAGCTGCACTTGTGTGTGTGTGTGTGTGCAGTTATCTTTTACATTTTTCTCTCCCTCTCTTTTTTTATATTTTGTTGCGTTGCATTTGCAATGCAAAAATTTTAAATACAAATTTTGGATAATAAATAAGTTTTTAATTGTAAGCTAAAGCGAAAAATGTCAAAAAGCCTTGAACTCGTGTGAATGCACAAAAATTATAGGCTATGAAGAGAGGGGGGGACACAGGTGTATCAAGCGTGTAATATACCCCAATTTTTATTGGTGCGTGTGTGTGTGCCCTCAAACGCATACCATCATAAAAACGGCGTCATTTTTTTTTTTTGCCACACGGCCGCAACGGACACAGACCATCGAAAACGTGCGCAAAACGAAAACACAGATAAGACAAAAACAAAAAAAAGCAACAACAACAACATCAACGCGTCACACGTTTTGCTGCTATTGAGCAGAGTGGACAAATACCGTTTGCTTATCGGTCGCATGCCAAATGAAAACACACACAAACACACAGGTCTCTCTCTCTCTCTTTGTGTTTTTTTTTTTTGGCGTCTTTTTGATACTCCAATGTCAACTCTATTATGCCGCCCATTCATGTCAATTATGATCGTGTTTATTGTATATACATATGTACGTCAGGAACTACAAAAAAAATATTCCCAGCCGTTTTCCACTTTCTTAATTTTATTCAGTTATTTTTTTTGTTAAACATATCACATAAGTATTTTAATTTTTCGTAAATGGGCCTCATTACGCTTAATTGCTGCTGTCATACAAAAAACTCGAAAAGTATTGAGTGCAAGTATAGTATTTATGAGTGAGTATAGTATTTATGATTTTTCTTGTATTTCTATCCTTTTATAATAAAAAACCTGCTTAAAAATCGAAAGTACTGAATTTTCGTATGTATATTTTGCTTAAATCTTCAGCATTATATTTATTATCTAATTATACAATTTTATATAAAATTTTACTCAAACGATAGTTTAAGCCATGTATTGTATAACAAAAGGCATTTTATCGATACTATCGGAAGCTTTTACGATAGTATTTGTATTTAGCATTTCATGTGCATATTTTACATAATTTGTTTGATATATATATGGATATATATGGGATAAAACCACTTGAGCATGACACAGCATATTCACTCAAGTGGCTGTTCCCTGTTACCCCCACCCTACCGCTTGCTGCCTATATTCATCCATCCACCAAACATTTTGCAGTTGGTAACTTTTTTTATTTTGGGGTCATTTGGGCAACTTGTGCAATGACCGCTGCTGCTTCTGCATTTGCTACGCTTGCCCTTTGCGCTGCGCTGCTCTGCTCTGCTTTGCTCTTCTCTTCTCTTTCCTCTTTCCTTATACCTCTGTGCTAACTAATTTGGTCAGTGAGCCGCCTTGTTTGTTGCTTACCCTTTTGCCTGCCTGCCTGCTCTGCTTCGTAGTCATTGCTCCCATTTTTTTTCTCCATCATTTCAAGTTAACGGTGCGCGTACGCGCAACAGTCAACAAGCAATAATAGCAACAACAACAACAACAACAACGGCTAAACTAACACACTTGTTTTTTTTTGTGTTTTTCTTTGCTACCCAATCCCCCACACACACACACACACACACACACGCACGCAACTCTCTTTGCTGGTACGCTTTCTGGTTTTGGTTTCTATAAAGCTCTGAGCGCGATTTGTTGTTGCCGCCGCGCTTCTTCAGTGATTCGTTTTTGTTTTTGTTTTGTACAGATTCCTATGTACTTTCGCTTTTATTTTTTTTTCGCGCGCTGGCTCTTTCCCCCGCCGCTAGCAGCACGCTCGCTGTACGCCTCTGCCATGCACCTTGCCCGTGCCATTCTTGTCAGTTATTTTGCCGTGTTGCTTTTGCTGTTGTGGTTGTTGTTGTTGTTTTTTTCTGCTTTAATAGTGAACATTGACATGCTCAGCTGCGCATTTTAATGCGTCGTCAACGTCGTCGACGTCGACGTCAACGTCAAATTCGACGACGTTCCACTGTTGATGGCTTTGTCTTTTTCAGTCCGCTCTCCACCACCTGCTTCTTACCTTAATACACATTTTTATTTTGTTGTTGTTTCTTCAAACGGTTTTTTGCCATATTGGCTGGAAAAAGACAAGACTGAGGTTTGGGGGGTTGGGAGAAGTTACGCAGAAGGGCAGTGGGTTGTTAAGAGATGGGAGGTGAGGCAAGGCGAGGGACGTTAAAGAGGCGCAGGCGTGTCAGTCGCTTTTATTGAAAGAGAAATTAACTGAAATTTAGTTCATTCGCTGTTGGCGCTTTTAACCGGGGGCCCACAAGCGTCGCACAGTGTTGGCCCAGTTAATTAAAAGTGCGACCCATGGACACAGGCAAAAAGGGGTGGTATCGGGGGGTTGACTTTTAAAATTTGTTATCGATATGTTGCTGCGTGGGAGCAGGGTTGCCTGGCTTGCTAAAAATATTCTAGTACATTTTAGGGTTATGTACGTTTAAAGCGACATATTATCAAAATTAAATTAAAAATTAAAAATAAAATAAATTAAAAATTTGTTTTAGAACTTTCGATTCGTGTTAAGCAAATAATTCAAAATGGTGACAAGGAAAAAATAAAAAATATTAAAGAAAACAAAAATATTCAAGAAAAAAAAAAATATTAAAGGAAAAAAAATATTAAAGAATAAAAAAATAGACATTTTTGGAGAATCATTTTGGAGCAAAAACGGTTCAAAATAAATAAATAAAGGTCAAAAATAAAAAAAACGTTAAATGTGTAAGCAAGTGTATATTTAAGAATGTATTATCAATGTTCGATCTATGAACATACATAATATTCTAAAGCGTTGTTAAATTGCCAAATATTTAAACAAACGTAGAGCTTAAAAAAGTATACAAATAATATATTTGTATATGGGCATTTTCACAATAACGTGACGTGACAATCATACCACAAAATGTGGAAAAAAAGCTAGAAAAATTTAAAATTTTTGAAGATTTTTTTTTTATATCTGAGTAGCAATTCAGCTTGACTATATTTAGTAAAAGAGATGAAAACATTCGACCTTTCCTATTAAAAGATATAGGCATTTCCATTGTGGCGTAACGTGACAAGAATAAAAATCGGTTTCGACTTAAAGTTGTACAAGCGCAAAATTCTACGAAGTCTGCTAGCCTTTTTGTATAAATTTTTTTTTATTATGATTATGAATAATATCAGTTCGTTTTGGTGGCTTTTTGATTTAAAAATATTTTCTGGTTTGTTTTTTACAAGCCTTGCCAGATGACGTGACGTTACCTAAATTTTCGTGGCATATATTTTAAAGATTAATATGATTGCCCTTAAAAAATTTATTTAAAGCAAATAAAACATTAATATTTTTGGCTTTAGTATATCGTATATATACTCTTGTATATTCGATAGCAGCAACTTGTTATCGGTATTCGATAAGAGTTAATTAATTATAGAGTTTTTTTTTCTATCTTCTGATTAATTTGTTATTATAACACAATTAAGGGCACACTCGCACTAGTTATTAAGTTATTAATTGGAGTTATCGATAATTGATATTTATACACACATGTGTGTAGCATACATACATATGTGTGTATATATGTATGTATGTATGTATGTATGTGTGTGTATGTGCACTGGTTTTTCATGTATTTACCTTTTAATATTGTCGTTTGTCGTTTTGCTTGATTTTTTTTTTAACTAACTTTCCCTACTCACTTTCTCTCTCTCTCGCTCTCTTACAGAACCGAAAACAGCAACAACAGCATGGAATTGGCGCGTGAGAATCTCTTCCAGCCCAACATGGACGATGCCAAGCCAATGAACAACAACAACAACAGCAACAACAACAGCAACAAATCATCATATGGAGATGTTGGCAATAATATTGGCAATGGCAATGGCAATGTTGCACGTACCATTTGCTCCATAGAGAATCATCAATTGCCCATGAGGGGAGGAGGAGGAGGAGGAGGGATGAACAACAACAATACAAACTCAAATGCAACAACAACAACCTCCGTTACGCCCATTATTAGCAGCATTGTGGCACGCAAGCGACATTTATCAAATATTAATTTAGTTAATGATCTGGAGATACTCGATCGTGAATTGAGCGCTATCAATGCCCCAATGCCACTTATCGATCCGGAAATAACCCAGGGTGCCGAACAGCTGGAAAAGGCATCCCTATCGGCGGCACGTAAGCGTTTACGTAGCAATAGCGAGGACGAGAGTGATCGTCTGGTGCGTGAGGCTCTGTCACAATTCTATATGCCACCGCAACGTCTCATCTCGGCCATTGAGGATTGTCCATTGGATGTGGTTGGTTTGGGTCTGGGCGCTGGCGCCATCAGCAGCAATTCGAGCAGCTCCAACGGCGATCATCATTTAATGAGCAATAAACGTGTCAAATTAACTGGCGGCAGCAATACGAATTCCGATCATTTGGAGCTCGTTAATTTTGATATGAATCAAAATCAAAAGGATTTTGAAGTTATTATGGATGCACTGCGTCTGGGCACGCCCAGTCCGCCCAGCAATGCCAGCGATTCCTGTGGCCAGGCGGCCATGATGAGCGAATCGGCAAGTGTGTTTCATAATCTGGTTGTCACATCGCTGGAGACATGAAAGTATCAGTAAACAAAAATGTCGGAAATGTTGGCCCAAACAGCACAGGTGCTCAAGGCCAAGACAACACAACAAAAAACCACAAATTGGCCTACAAAAGCAGCAAAAGCAACAAACAAAACATTTACAATTAAACAAGACAAAGAGCAAAGAGTTTTTTTAGATTGTAATGTTTGAAAAATATACATAAATATATATCGTAAGTTTTTTAGTTTAGTAAACATTCTTAGACAGCAGCTAGGGATTTAATAGGGCTTAAGATGGGTTTTAGGGGTTTTGTTAAACTGAATTAAATAACAATAAACAACAACAGGTCGGTCGGTCGTCGAATGTCATTTAAACAGTATTATTATATACAAAACATACAAAAAAAAATTACAAAAACAAAAAAAAACCGACCTGTTTATATGTGTGTGTTGCTGCCTATTAAAAAGCGTCTCGCAATTTTGTACAAAAAAAAAAAACAAATTTTGTTTTTAAATATCATTTTTTTTTGTTTAAAATAAACTCAAAAAAAACACACACACACACATACACCTAACAAAAATCAAAGAATTTGTAGTCAAAATTTTTGCAAAAAAAAAAAAAAAAAAAAAATTGCAAAAAAAAATAATAAAAAAAAACAATATCAAAACTTAAAGAAGCGACGTGATATTGTTTTAGAAAAGCGGCTGGTAGTAGGGTAAGGCGACAGCTTTGTTCAAATACAATCAATTCAATTCAATCAAATCAAATCAATCAATTTCAATCAATCAAACCTTCCTTTAAGTTTTGTGCCAGCTCCTAAAAAAAATAGGGCTCAAAATAAAAGCAATTACTTGGATTTCTTCACCTCGCTCAGTTTGAAAAAACTTCCAAATTTTTGCGCACATTCCTAAACTGAGCGTATTGAGGGAAAAAGAAAACGTTTTAACAGTCCAGCGGTTCCAAAATGGCACAATAATGTCGCTAAACTTCAATATAAAAGTTAAAAAATAATATTTAAAATAAAAATACTATAATAATATAATGGTTCCTGCCGCTTTACCCAGGCAACGAATTTTTTTTGAAACTTTACGTTTCTTTCCTTTTTTTTTTATATATAAAATTTCCTTGTATCTCGTTTACAATTGCGCTTTTTATTTTCATTTATAATGTTCAGCAAAAATATGAAAAATATATATTTTTAGTTCTCCTAGTCACAATCAAAGCGAAAGAGAACACTACAATAAAAATGAAAAAAAAAAAAAGAAAACTAAACAAAAAAAAAAACAAACTACAATTTGCATACTTAAGACTTAGCTACAGTTTTTTATCCTCAAACCAAGACCAGAGCATTCACTTGCCAGACCAAAAACCTTGCAACAGGAAATAATACTATACCAAAATAATTATAAAAAAAAACAAAAACAAAAATCCCATTTCAAATTTTTATAAACCAGTGATAAAAGTCAAAAAAAACAATTGGAAGAATTCAAACTTAAAAAAAAAGAAAATTTGTTTATTAATCAGTTTTGTGTGTATATGTTTGTGGATCATTGTTGAGATTTATTTGGATTTAATAAGCTCAATTTGGTTTTTTTTTTTAATTTTTTGTATTGAAACTAAAAGAATTGTATATAATTTTAGCGGTAAATCGTCAAAATTTTCATAAATTCTTAAAAAAAAATTTTTTTTGAAATTTATTATTTAGTTGAAAGTTCAGTGCACTTTCCTAAAAACGTAACAACATTATAATGGCAATTTGGCAAAGTTTTTGTTCCACAAAAAATCGGGACAGGATTCATGAAATTTTCATATACATCGGGAGTTTTTGCAACCCTTCCTTAGAGTAGAGTTTATTATCCACATATGCCCACTCCTAAGTGAAATTGTTGTGTCGCTGAGTAACGTATAATAGAGAATTACAATTTTTCCCGAAACAAGAATTTATATATTATATTTTTGAACTATTATGCTAGGTTTTTTTTAATGCAATATGACATATACTTATATGTATATATTCCTGCCTCACAGTTAATTTTCTTTTGACACAACTTACTGATTATTTTATTGCAAAAAAGCAAAACTTTTAAAAATCAAAAAAATTTATATATACATGTATATAATTATATGTCAACACAGGCGTCATGTGTTTAATGATTGTCATAGTTTAAATTTTCAATAGGTTTTTTAATGAAAGAATATTCAAGTATCAATATATCGGAAGATAATCCTTCAGACAAAAATAGGCGTCTTAAAAGATACTTTGCTGAGCAGTTGCCCGGCCAGGATATGGCTAGTTGGTTTCTATGAACATCCATCCTGTCCAGTTGTCTTCTGCTAGCCTTGGATATTACTTCAGCAACTGAAGGAGCCTATAATTATCATCATATAATTTTTTCCATCATATATGACTTTTATCAATACAAAATACCAAATAAAATTGCTGAATTTTTTTTTTTTTTTTTTAAATTGAAAAATTTAATTAGAAAAAAAATTTTTAAAAAATTAAAAAAAAAAATTTTTTTTTCATATGACGGCTTGTGTTTAAAACCAAGCATAATATTTTTAGAACCCTTAAAAATCAATTCTATAGAGTTTTGTTTCCAAGTTTGTTTTGATCTTACATACACACACACTGATGAACCTATTAATTAATAACTATAAAAATGGGTACATTAAATTAATGCCAAATAAAAACGGTCACACTTCTTTTTCTACTGTTGCCACACTCTGCCAAGTGAATGCTTTTTGGGGGAACTTGTCAAAGATATAAAAATATACGGTTTCATTTTCCTTTTGTATAGAAAGCAATAAATTTTCTAATTTGCTAAAAAAACAAAAACAAAAAATAAATAAACTTTTGAAATACTGTGCACAACAACAAAAAAACAAACAACAACAAGAAAAATGGCAACAAAACGTGAAAGAAAAACGATTATTAAATAGCAATTTAAATATACAAAAAGTGCAATTAGAATTTTTTAAAATATTGACGCAACAAAGCAACAAAAAACAAAAAAAAAAAAATAAATAAATAAAAAAAATACCAACGGAAGTGCATTCAAGAAAAAATAAAATATGAAAACAATATAAGTATTTAAATATTAAAAAAACAGAAATTTTGGGGAAAAAACAACAAAATAAACAATGTAAGGCAAAAACAAAAAAAAAATAAAAATAAAAATAAACAATTTTTTTTCTTCGAAAAAAGTATGGCTGTGATAGAAATTTAAGTTTTTTGCTTAAGAGTTATTATTAAAAGGAAAAATAAAATATAATAAACAAAAAATACAAAATAAAAAGCAAAAAAAAAAAATTATAAATTTAAATCATGTTCTATGTATATGAAGAACATTTAGTATTAGTAACAACAACAAAAAAAAAACAAAATTTTTTATATGCGGCCCATGCACGACGACGACGATCGAGTAGTACGTGAATGGGCCGCATTTAGGCGTAGCGAAAACGTTGCAAGCCGCCGCAGCGCAAGCGAAGCTTAAGAGAATTTATATATATATATTAATATTTGCGCGCTCTCTCTCTCTCTCTCTGTTTCTCTTTCTCTTTTGCCTGCAACTTTCGCTCGCAGCTTTCATTGATTTTATTTCGCATTTCTCTTTAAATCGTAAGCTTTCGTTTCTGTTTCTGTTTTGTTTTCGTTTTCAATTGCAGCGCCAAACAAATAAAAAAATTACAAAAATACAAAAAAAAGAATTAAAATAAATTAAAAAAAAAACAACAACAAACTTTATAAATGTTGCAATTACCAACTAAATATTAACATATGTATAATATAATGTATTATTATTATTATTATTATTATTATGATTATATTGTTTATTCAATTTTGGCGGGGCATCGTTCCAAAGAATGCGGCAAGTCTTAAAAGCAAGCCCGCTTTCTAGCCTAGTTACATATACTTATATAAATACATTTATATATATATATACATATATAAAGAAAGTATATAGAAACATACAATATACGCATTATTATTATTATTATTATTATTTTGTAGTATTGTTTTAATTGCCAAAAAAAAATATATATTAATAAAAGAAATTGACAAAAAAAAAAAAAATGTTGGCAAAACAAAGCGCATAGTCTTAAGTCTAATCTTATCTTGTTAACATTTGAAAAAAAAAATACACACACATCATTTGTTTATATTATTTAAGTTGTCTTTACTATTATTATATATGATTTTTTTTTTCGTTTTTAACTAGAAAAATTTTAGATCTATATTTAAGCGTATGACAATTATTTCCATTTTTAGTTAATATTTCATGCCTTGAGCAAATTTTTACTATGCGTTCAAAGCTACAAAATAAATTATATACAAATACATAATCAAATTTATAAAAATGCATTTTGTTTTATTTTAATTTATTGCGAAAGTTTTCCTTATTTATTGTTATTTTTATTTTCAGTTAAAACATTACTTGAACTACAAAAAAGCTACATAAATAATTCATTTTATCGATACTTCCTCGTTTTTATTATTAATTTTTTTTGAGTATAATAAATAAGAAAATATACTTTTCTGGCATTATACAATACAATATTAACCAATCTTAACTTAAAATTGAACCCAGGGTACCATGAAAGAGCTTTAGGCTTTACTTTAGATAAATAAATAAATAAACTCATCTCCTAACAAACTAAGGTCACCAAAAAATCATAATAAATAAATCAATAATATTCCGAACTCCATTTACTATATATTTTTCTAATTTTCTTGAAATGTTGCTCGAATTAAGAATGTTTTAATTTTAGGCTTTAATTTTTATTTACATAAAAAAAATCAATGAACTGTGTATCTTCCAAATTTCTATTACTTTCCATAAATAAACCGGAACTTCCCTGATTTTTTAGTAAGAATGCGTAAAATTTTATAAAATATTGATCTTAGTTGAGATATAGCCATGAAATTTATAAAAAAATAAATCTCTATATGCTAAAGTAACTCTCCAGAAGCTTTCTAGTTTGCACAAGATATTGAATTATGTTTTTTTAGATGTTATTTAAATAAATAACTATGCATTTTCTAAACTTGTATAACTTTTTGGAATTTCCATTTTACTTTGTTTTTTTTTAATCTTTCTGGACTTTTAGTACAAAATAGGACTTCCGAAATATCGATCTTAGATGAGATATAGCCATGAGATTTATAAAAAAAAATAAATCTCTATATACTAAAGTTACTCCCCTGAATCTTTCTTGACTTTTAGTACAAAATGACATTTTCGAAACCATACTTTAGATTTTCCCAAAAATTCCGCTTACCCTACTTTTTTTTGAATCTACTTAAAAAACCGAACAAACAATTAAGCATTTATTTTAAATAATATACCAATGTATGTTCTAAAATTGTATAACTTTTCGGAACTTCCATTTACTTTGATATTCAGTAAATCTTTCCTGACTTTTAGTACAAAATTAAATTGTTGATTTTTTCGGTACTTTCGCTTACCTAATTTTACTTGAATTTACCTAAAAAATTAAACAAAATAATTAAGCATTTATTTTTAAATAATAAACCAATCTTCAATAGAGTAAATTTAAAAACTATTCCTAGGACTTAGTTGCCCAAAATTTAGCTTAAAAATTAGCTAAAATTTGAAAACCCTTCCCAGATCTACTATAACTATACGGATGGAAGCAACTTTCGTAACCTTGTTTTTATATTTTTGTGGGTCTTTGAGCTTTTTTCGGAGTACCATGAGATCATCTGGTATGGTTGGCTACAAAAATATTTCGACTATTTGCTTAGGTGAACTTTGCGTGCTTTTGTGACCCAGCTCAGGGTTATATGTCGCTTTTTTTTGTTTTTTTGGGGGTTAAAATGTATTGAAAGCAACAATAAGTATAAACAAATAACTATACCAACAAATAACCTTAGAGAAACAAAAAAATAAGAGAGATAGAGAGACAGAGAGAGGGTTTTATATACGAAAAAACAATACAAATTGTTCCATTGACTGACTGCATTTCGCTATTTTGAATTTTGAATGCCAAATTTTAAAGCTCGCGTTGAATTCACTTTAAAATTTTTGTTATTTTGGTTATGTATGTAGTCTGAGGAAGGTTTCTGGAGGGTGAAGAGTTGGGTTTTGTGGCCAATGCCACAGCCGTTCATCGACTCGATAAGCTTTGAATTGTATTCTACATGAAACCAAGAAAATCAACAATCAGATAAACTACAAAATATTTCTTCGGCTTTTGGCTAAAATATTTCATAGAAAAACTTATTTTATACGCGAAATATAAAATGGCAATTATATGTTTTAATTTTCCTAATTTTAATAAAAAATTTATTCATTTTATAGACTACTAAGTTTGTTTAAAATATTTAAAAAAAAATAAAATGGTTTTTCATACCAACAAATCTTAAATAATGAGATTTATAACTTCAATATATATTTGTTTGATTTTATTTATTTAACACCATGAAATTCTTTAAATAGATAAATTAATTTATAATATAAACTAAGTAAGGAGATGGTTTTTTTTAAAGTTTTATCTTGTTTAACATGCTATTTTCTTTAATTAGAATCAATAAAAAACAGTTCGGTTCATCATCAAAAACAAGATTCCCAAATATAATATGCTCCAAAATGCATTTTAGAATTTATTTAATATTTAGTGGAATTTGTAATTTATTTTTCAAGCTTAATACAGAATATCTTCCAGTCGACAAAACCTATTTTCTTTTTTTTTTGGTAATTGGGTTCGATATAAAAAAAAAACAATAAAAATGCCAAAATTGAATAATTTCTTTATAAAAGATAAGCTTCCAAATGATTTTCTTCCTGAAAAATTCTAGTAGCATTAGACAATATGTTTATTTAATTTATTCTTTAAGTATTTTTTTCTTCTCTTATACACACACACACACACACACACATACACACTCTAAATATTACCTCTTAATCTATGGACCAGTTTGTATGACATGTTCTCTGCGTAGATTTACTTGAGTTTTATTAAGTAAATTGAGAAATAAACCAATTAAATGAATAACAAACAAAACAAAACACAAAACATAAATTTTATGCAGGCTAAAATGCTTTTTAATCGATAGCGATAACGATAACGACAACTATATCGATGTGGTTATCGTAGAATGAAACTTAATCGTTTTATTTTTATTTTTTTTGTATGTAGAGCCGCATTGATACGATGATTTAACTACATGCTTAGATACATTCATATATATATAAATATATATATATATATATGAATATATATACAAAATAGTTATAGCTAACAAGGATTATAAATAAACGATGATTTATTTAAGGATACATAAGTGCTTTTTAATGGAATATATAGACCGCAAAAGAGAATATTGAACAGAATATATAGTAATAAATATTTGTAAAATAGAAAGAAAACAAATTACAATACATAAAACCACAAAAGGAAAAAAAAACAGAAAAAATTGAATACCAATATAAACAAGGACAAAAAAAACAATCCAAAAACAAATAAACTATATATACAAACATAGAAAAAAAAAAGAAAAACAAAAAACAAAACATATATACACCATATATATATAATTGTACGTATTTATTATGAGTTGCTTTTAGTGTGATAATTCTTAGTAAAACGATATAAGAACATTTGCAAAAATAAAATTGATAAGAAACCAAGAAATAAACGTTAATCCTTTATTTGGGTCCTTGGGAGCGGTTGTTGACTTACATACATATATATCGATCAATATATATTTCTTCCAATTTTTTTTTATTTATAATCTATCTATCTGACATTTAGAAAATACGATATAGATAAACATATATGATTTACAAATCCAATTTTAATCAAATTTTTTAAGCTTATAAATTTTATTTGATTCTTCAAGGCGATACACATTTTGTGTTAAAATTTTAATACCCTATTTACATAGATAGTATGTAGAAAAATTAAAATTATTATAAAAAAAATAGACAAAAATCAATCTAAAATCAAATATTACATAGAAACTCTAGGTTACAAATACTTATATATTTAGCAAGGAAATATTGATGATCGAATCGATTACAATTTATAACTTAACTTATCATCTAAATTATAATATAAATAATATTTATCGAGGTGTCTTAGAGCAGTGTAAAACATCAGTTTTGTCTTGACCTGTTGAATTAAAAAAAATATTTGATTAGTTTTTGTTTTTTTTTTATAAATCAAAATTACTCACGAATGCCACTTGACGTTGTCATCGTAAAGTCGAGTATGCCCATATCGGCTTCATAGAGTACACGATTTATGTGAAATTGTATGGCATTTCTGGTCTGCGGGGTATATTTCTTTAGTTTACATTCCAAATATTTAACATATAGTGCCATATCATCGCTATCGTTACTATTTGAGGAATTATCTAAATGTTGTTCTTGCTGTGAATTTTCAATATCGCTCGCTTCATTATTCTCATTAATGACAACATTTATGGTTTCATTTGGAATATTCGCATTGTTACTGCTAACATTCGCAATGATTATACGTTTTTGTGGCTCTATTTGTTCCCGAAATTCCCGAAATGCTGATTTGTGGGATCGCTTATTTGACGGCTCACTTATAAATTCACAATCGCTGTCATCCTGATCACTGGACGAGGACCAATCGCTGGGATCACAATTCAATGTCATTATCGGCTGTAATGATAAAATAAATATATAAATTTTCAACTATATATACTCAACTATATTATCGGCTGTAATATTGAAATAAATATATATTTTTCAACTTTATATACTCGACTATATTATCGGCTGTAATGATAAAATAAATATCTATTTTTCAACTATAAATATTCGGCTATATTATTGGCTGTAATAATAAAATAAATATATATATTTTTCAACTATAAAATAAATATATATTATTTAACTAAATATACTTTTATTTTGACTATAAGGGCATTTCAAATGCATAAGATCGCGATCAGAGTTCTTTGTCGATTTTAATCAAATACGATTAGGTTATATATGTAGATTATAATGTGTCTTTTGAGCTTGAGATTTTGATTACAATATCTTAAAATACCCAAAAGTACTCGCCTACCACTTTAATATAGAAACAACGAAAGTATTTAATCACTCCAGCCGATTAATTCAAATTAATAATTTATATTTTTTACACATTCATTGAGTCTATTGTGTCGCATTCGGTATACGGTGACGTACATGCTCAGTAAGAGTCAAAATTTGCAGGGTCTCTCTATATATCGGGAAATACCAATATATACATACATGTGTTATAATCGTGACAACATTTTTTTTAGTTCTTATATTCTCAAACGTCGCTCTCTTTTGCATTCGTCAGCAAGACTGCTCTCTTCGGTTTGTTTCAATCTCTGAGCGTATGTAGACATGGTTGAATAATATAAGGTGGTACTGTGAGAATAATCAGGTTCTAGTTTATTGGAACGAATGAGTGCAAGAAATAGAATATAAAGATATTGTATAATAGGGCATGAATCAGTCGGAAAAATTATTTTATTCCGAACTTTTTAGGGTCGATTTATACGTAATTCCGAAAATAAAATTCAAAGAGTATTTTGCCGGGCTCGATTTTAAGATAATCGAAATAAGCTGCATTTTCGAGTTAAGAAAAATAGTTTTTGTAAAGCGAAAATAACATCGAACATAGTTTAATAATATTAAAGATGTTTGGCACATAAAATGGCACATCAACCCGCCATACAACATTTTTTAATTAGATTATTCGTTTAGAAGTTATTAAGGATTGAAATGAAAATTTTGCCAAAAAATATGCCCATTTAAAAAAAAAACGCGATTTTTTGTGGAATTTCTTTTCGAAAACAATTACAATTACAATTGTAAAAAGTTGTAAAATAGTTGAAAACACACATGTATATTTGTTTTTGGTTTATTGACAATTTTATGATTGTTGAGAAAATAATTCAAGAGAGCAGTCTTTATAGATATAAAGAAATATGATTGATTGAAAAGAAATATGAAAACTAATTATTTTGCCGGGTCTAATAATATTAAAAACATTGATTTGAACTGTGAATTTTCTTCCTTAGGACTCTTGCTACATATATTCAACTGATTATTGCGTTCAAGCAAGGTATTTCACCAGTTCAATCAACTAATTTTTGCTTTAAACCAGGCTCACTTTCAACCAGGATCATCAATCAATCGAATTGAAGCGATCAGTTATAACAATTTTATGAAACATGAATTTTCTTGCATTTATTTTAAATTGATTTTAAGTTGAATTAAATTCAACTATTTAGTGAGTTCAAACAGGATATTCAACCGGTTGAATTAAATGATTGTATGTTAGCTGAAGCGATCGACAATTGGTAACTAAAAACTGAGAGCGCTGACACCTAAAATGATTACACTATGTATATGTACACAGCTTACCTGGGATTGAGTTTCAGTCGGAGATTTGCCAACGTTGTGCAAAAAGTTCATATGATGCGACCACCAACGTACATTTGTGACACCCCTACGATGTTGTGTCTTAAATACGGCAATTAATGAATTCATTTTCTTTCGCACTTCCCGTAAGTTCATCTGCATAGCGCTGGCCAATGCATCCCAGGCAATGGCTCTATCATTACGATTTAAATAGCCACGATTTTCAGGATTCCATAACACATTCTGTGCTTCATATGCCTGAATAAGCTTCACCGTACGGATGGCATTCCATACTTGCGCTTCCTTTTTATCGTTTTTATTTGCGCTCATCGTCAGACCAAACAAACAGCAAGTTTAACCAAAAAAATTAAGTTTTACTTGTAGAACAACAACGAGAGCAACTGTCCGAGTAACAGCCTCAACTATTCGATTCAAGCGGAGAATATAAACTGAAAATTGAGCGGCAAAAGCCAACACACACAGCTGCATACAAGCAAAGAAAACACCGATACACAGGCAGCAGCAGTTCCCTTTTTGTATTGAATCTCAGCAGGGTAGTTTCTGCCTAGAGATATGGAATTCTTGTCAAGCAACTGAGAGCTGGAATACACTACTGAGTCGTCGAGTGTAAACACAGAGATAGTCGCAACGCGGACGTTGACGCACACGACCCATGACTGAGAGAGCGCGAAGTAGCATTTGGATGCGGCCGAATTAACCAAACAACAAAGCGACGGAGCAACAGAGCAGTGGTATTTTATTACGCTCATTCCAATTTCCAAGCGCTCTCACACATTGCATTTAGGTGACGTTTGACGGGAACAGGGAACGGGCACAACTACGTCTGACATGGCTAAAGAGCACGATTGAGAGAGCATAATACAATGGCGGCAGCAGCAAAGAGTAACATTCTGTGTGGGCGATAAAGTGAAAGAATTAATTCTATAAAGCAAATTAAATGAGAGCACAAAATGTATTGAAAATACTGAGCGTGTATCGTGGCTTTTATGCATGTACTCTGTGTGTGTGTTGTGATCACACAATTTGCTGATCAAGAATCTTTAATTCCTTTACAATCATATCTTTGGAAACATTTTTAAAAAATAAAAACTTTTGTTATAACGCTCTCAATTTTATTTCGATATGATCTCTTTTTGTTTTTTCTTCTTAATATGCTGATCCTTGACTGCAAGGCGCTTGTTGAAAAACGCTTTTGCAACTGAAAACATAATTAGTAGGACAAGTTGGTGCCGGAACTGTCGATCCTCCGTAACCACCCGATGCTGGTCCGTAGCTTGCAGCTTGCGATGATCCCAAAATAGGACTAAACATGCGAGCAGAGTATCCAGATGACTTTGGTGCTGAGTATGAGGGTGCTGAATAGCTTGGTGCAGCCGGTGCTGAATAGCTTGGGGCAGCAGGGGCTGAATAGCTTGAAGCTTTGGGCGCTGAATAGCTTGGGGCTGAGTAACTTGGTGCAGCCGGTGCTGAATAACTAGGAGCCGCTGGAGCTGAATATGTTGGAGCCTTGGGCGCTGAATAGCTTGGTGCTGAGTAACTAGGAGCTGCAGGCGCTGAATAGCTTGGTGAGGCTGGTGCTGAATAGCTTGGTGCGGCTGGTGCTGAATAGCTTGGTGCGGCTGGTGCTGAGTAACTTGGTGCGGCTGGTGCTGAATAACTTGGGGCTGCAGGCGCTGAATAACTTGGAGCAGCTGGTGCTGAATATGTTGGAGCCTTGGGCGCTGAGTAGCTTGGTGCTGAGTAACTAGGGGCAGCAGGCGCTGAATAGCTTGGTGCGGCTGGTGCTGAATAGCTTGGGGCTGCAGGCGCTGAATAACTTGGAGCAGCAGGAGCTGAATAGCTTGGAGCGGCTTGTGCTGAATATGTTGGAGCCTTGGGCGCTGAATAACTTGGTGCTGAGTAACTAGGGGCAGCAGGCGCTGAATAGCTTGGTGCGGCTGGTGCTGAATAACTTGGGGCTGCAGGCGCTGAATAACTTGGAGCAGCAGGCGCTGAATAGCTTGGAGCGGCTGGTGCTGAATAGCTCGGAGCGGCTGGGGCTGAATAAGATTTGGGAGCTGAATAGCTCGGTGCCGAATAACTAGGAGCAGCAGGCGCGGAATAACTAGAAGCAGCTGGTGCTGAATAGCTTGGTGCGGCTGGTGCTGAATAAGATTTGGGAGCTGAATAGCTTGGTGCTGAGTAGCTAGGGGCTGCAGGCGCTGAATAGCTTGGAGCGGCGGGTGCTGAATAACTAGGGGCTGCTGGAGCTGAATAACTTGGAGCGGCAGGAGCTGAATAGCTTGGTGCTGAGTAACTAGGGGCTGCAGGCGCTGAATAACTAGGAGCAGCTGGTGCTGAATAGCTTGGAGCGGCAGGAGCGGAATAACTAGGTGCTGAATAACTAGGAGCAGCTGGTGCTGAATATGACTTCGGCGCTGAATAACTAGGTGCTGAGTAACTAGGGGCTGCAGGCGCTGAATAGCTTGGTGCGGCTGGTGCGGAATAGGCTGGAGCCTTCGGCGCCGAATAGCTTGGAGCCGCGGGCGCTGAGTAGCTTGACTGAGAGTTGTAGATGGTTGGTGGTCCGTAAGCCTGGGCTGGGATAGCCTGGGATGAGCGTAAGAAGCGATCGTCTATGTTAGCCTCCGGGATGTTCAAGTCCTCGAATTCCTCATTGCTGGCCGCTTGGCGTTCTGCGGGAACAAGGGCCACAAGGCAGCCGATGGCCAAAAAGGTTAAAAGACGCGCTCCGTACATGCTCGGGTTGCGATCAGTTGGCAATAACTGTAAAAAATGTCGTTGGCCAAAACTTTTATTACTTCGAAAAACAATGATCAGCAAAAACCAAGTTCTCTACGAAGCAAAATTGCGCAAATAAAAATTTAGTTCTTTGGTTAATTTTCGCTTGAATAAATCAATTGTCATAATTTTTTATTTTTATTTCTTACATATCGGACATACATATAAATTGTGTCGGCGTTGGTGTGTTGAAATCACAAATGTTCTAGTTTTGTAAATGCAAAGAAAGTTTCAATTTGCAGACGAGCTATACTTTTGAATACACTTACCTTGAAGTTACAAATTAAGCCCAACTTTCTTAACGCAAAAAAATACACATATATTTTATATATATTATAGTTTGATCTAAAAATCTAATTATTAAGATATCTAATTTCATGTAGTTATATAAAGTTGTACACATTATTTTCTTTAATTGTATACTTTTGACAGTAATTTTCTTGGTATACGAATAGAGTATATAGATGGCGGTTATAATAATTTGTTTTACATATGTCAGCATTTGTCGTTTAAAAGATTAGCATGTTAATTTTTATAATAATTGAAGTCTATGCTTATTAGGCAGTCTGTTTAGTATGTGGGACAACAAAAAATGTAATTGGTTGCACTTTATAAAATCGAGAAATGCAGAAAATGCTAAATATCATAAAATAAAATTTGTCGATAAATATTCATAGGAAAAATTAATTAGCATTTTTACTATGTGTAAAAGATATACATAAATATTTTTAATTTTATTTATATTACATAATATAATATTGCTTTAAAAATATCTTAAATTTTTATAAAATATGCATAGTATAAAAGTTGATTTTGTATGAACATACATAAAAATTTACAAATTGGATAAATCTAAAAAAACAATCTCAATTTTTAAAAACAAATTGAATTATTTTTTGTTTGCAATTCAAAGGTCTGGTTGTAGAAAGACTTGATAACTATTGATTAAGAATAAACGGAAAATTTTATTTTTCTAAAACTTTCTCTTAACATTTCATGCTAAAAACGGAAAAAATTCAAATAAATCAATGCTCCGCTTAACATTTCATGTTAATTATTTACATTAATTTACACTGTTAATTTGCGCCATCTATTGTCACACTTTTATACTAAAAACATATGTGTATGGTATTTATATCGATAAGTTTGCTATTTATTATCGACATCTGGCGTTTACGTCCAAATCAACACGTCAACGATTTCGACTTCTTCTTCTACTTCGTGTTCTCCAACACCTGAGCACCAGCGGCTATTTAGCTAAGCTACAGAGAGTTTGTTAATGTTAATTGTAAAGGTTTTACTGAAATAAAACGTTGAGCACTGAGCTTCTCATACAACAGATAAAGCTGCAGGCTGTGCCTCAACTAAGGAAATACAATAAAAACAACAAAAACGCGTAAGTCAGTCACAATAAGGGGCGTCGTGCGGGGGTTGCGGCTAATTTACTTACCAGCTGCTTGCGTTGGCAAAAAAAAGAAATGTGCCAAGAATCAGAAAGCGGCAAACAAAAAAGGTTATTGATCTCTTTGTAAAATTATTTATTTTATTTTTACTTTCATAAAGTGTGACATCAAAATGGTGCTTAATCAAAGACGCAGCGGCGCCACTGCTGGCGGCGGCTGCCTTTCACTGCTGCTGCTGATGCTGTGCATCATTGCATTGAATATGCGTGGCACAGAAGCGGCTGCTGTCATGTCCGTTGACTTGGGCAGCGAATGGATGAAAGTGGGCGTCGTTTCGCCCGGCGTACCCATGGAAATAGCTTTAAATCGTGAATCGAAACGCAAAACACCGGCCATACTCGCATTCCGTGATAATACCCGCACCTTTGGCGAGGATGCCCAGACCATTGGCATACGTGATCCATCGGCGGCCTATGGCTATTTATTAGATTTGCTTGGCAAGACCATAGATAATCCCATTGTTGATTTATACAGGTGAGTGTTTGCACGATTATTAACTTTATATATGCATACGTGTGTCCCATGTGTGTGGGCCACGTCATGGTTAAGTGGATTAACTGGTAATCAGTGCTGCCAACTGATGATTAACAAAACAGGATAGATTGACCAAAAATATATATATTTAAAAAAATCACAGTAAATGGACAGCATTAATGCAGAGGGTATAGAATATTTAATTATCTTCTGTATTTTATTCTACAAAACATTATCTCGTTTTTCAAATAATGAAAAAATATTTTATTCTACAAAATATTAGCTCGTATTTGAAAGTTTGAACCAATTTTGTTTTATTTTTGGCTTTTTTTTTATATTGCCTTTATAAAATCGGTTTAGCTATACACAAGTTTGAATTAAAAGTATATGAGCCGACCAAAAAAATAATTCGCTAAAATAACTTTAAAAATCAATTTTTAACAATTTTTTTGACATTAGGGGCCCCAAAAGCATCAAATTATATCGGTCTTAACCCTACTACAGACAAAATGTTAAATTTTTGTTGCATAGTATAGTTGTAACTGAATCATTTAAGATTTATATCATTAGTTTTTCATATTTTTTTGTAAATAAATATGTCAATGTCTTAAAATGTCAAATTTTTGGATAAAAAATCTTTGATTAATTTTCCGACAGAAGCACTTTAAAATAGTACAGATCTGTCCAATAAATGGCTAAATTGGAGCATTACTACAAATTTGTAACCTTATTTATAAAATATATTTTTCAATATTTAAAAATTTTTATGTTTAAATTATTCCAGAAATTTGATTTTAGCCAAATTTGAAAACCGTGAAATTATTATAGCGCTCAATACTCTACGTTCTAAAATGCTTTTATTGTTTTGACTCAAAAAAAAACTTTTGAGTGATAATTTAATAGCTTTATTAGGTAAAGTAGTTTAGAAGAATTTACTTAACAAAAGCTCAAATCTGAAAGGGTTAAGTAGAAGTTTGCATTCAAAATTGGGATCATAAATGACGAATATTTCTTTTTTTTTTTTTATCAAAAAAATCATATACTTGGAGCATCTTTACGGATAAGAAAACTACATCAATGTGTTCCTGACACGATTTTCTATGCATATCCCTGATGATTTTTATATTTTAGAGTTTTACGCTATAGTTATTATTAATAATATAATTTTAATTAACACATAATAATAAGAAATAAGTTTTTTTCTTTTCTTTTTTTTAGTTTATAGCTAAACTTTTTTTGAAACTTAAAAAATAAAAGTTATATCCAAATTTATATAAAAAAAATCTATTGACATAAAACGCATAATAACAAGAATTAATTTTTTTTTTTTTAATTTTTATAGCCACATTTTTTTTAAATAAATGCCATATTCCAATTTATATAAAAAAATTACATTGACATGCTATTTTTAATAATAAAACTTATAACCCTTACGATACCCTATTAAATATCATTTTTATAGATTCAATAAAATAATTTTTTTTTAAATTATTTTATTTTTTAATTTTTTTTAGAAAACGTTTTCCATACTACACCATTGTGGGCGACAAGGAGCGTAATACGATCGTGTTCAAGAAGAGCGACACTGAAGAGTTCAGCGTGGAGGAGTTGATTGCACAAATGCTGGTCAAGGCCAAGGAATTTGCACAGGAATCCACACAGCAGGCAATCACTGAGTGTGTGTTAACTGTGCCCGGCTATTTTGGACAGGCTGAGCGTGAGGCTATCCTGGTGGCGGCACAGTTGGCCAATCTAAAGGTCCTGCAGCTAATCAACGATTATGCGGCCGTGGCGCTTAATTATGGTGTATTCCATCGGGGCGAGATTAATGAGACGGCACAGTATTTCTTATTCTATGATATGGGCGCCTCAAAGACATCCGCATCGGTGGTCAGCTATCAATTGGTTAAGGACAAGGTCACCAAGGAGACAAATCCGGTAGTGCAAGTGCTGGGCGTTGGATTTGATCGAACACTGGGAGGTTTGGAGATACAATTGAGATTGCGTGATTATTTGGCAAGTGAATTTAATGCGCTGAAAAAGACCAAAACGGATGTCACAACCAGTCCACGAGCTCTGGCCAAACTGTTTAAGGAGGCGGGACGTTTGAAGAACGTTCTATCCGCAAATAATGATCACTATGCACAAATTGAGAATCTGCTCGAGGATCATGACTTTAAGCTGCAAGTATCACGCGAGAAATTGGAGGAACTGTGCACCGATTTATGGCCACGCCTTACCAAGCCGCTGGAGGATGCTTTGGCCACGTCCGGTCTATCACTGGATGTAATCAATCAGGTGATATTATTTGGTGGCGGCACTCGTGTACCCCGTGTACAGGAGGCCATCAAGCAGCTGATTAAACAGGAGCCCGGCAAGAATCTAAATGCCGATGAATCGGCAACAATGGGCGCCGTCTATAAGGCAGCTGATTTGTCCACGGGCTTCAAAGTGAAGAAGTTTGTGGTTAAGGATGCGGTGCTATATCCCCTGCAAGTCTCCTTTGAGCGAGATCCTGGCGATGGTGCAGCCGTTAAGCAGGTTAAGCGCGTTCTCTTCGCTTCCATGAATCCCTATCCACAAAAAAAGGTAATCACCTTCAATAAGCACACAGATGACTTTGAGTTCTATGTAAACTATGGAGATTTGGAACGTTATAGCCCAGAGCATATTGCTGCCATTGGCAGCCTGAATATAACGCGCGTCCAGTTGCAAAAGGTGAAGGATTTGTTGGAGAAGTCCAAGAAGGAATTGGTTGATAATAAGGGCATCAAGGCATACTTCTATCTAGATGATTCTGGCATTTTCCGTTGCACTGGCGTTGAATATGTGTACGAAAAGCAAAAGATTGACGAAGAAGTGGATGAGGATAGCACACTGGCTAAACTGGGCAGCACCATTAGCAAGCTATTCGCCAAGGAAGCTGAAAAGACAAGCGAGAAAACTGGCGATGACAAGGAGCCCAGCGAGCACTCAACGGATGATGGCAAGGATGAGGATGACAGCAAGAAATCCAGCGATGGCAGCGAACAAACTGCAAATAAAACCGATGATGAAATCAAATCTGATGCCAAAAATGAAACCATTAAGCTGGTCCTGGTCAAAACGCCCGTGGTGCACAAGACCCAGCTGCAGTTTACGGCTCCATTGAGCGGCGCCAGCTATGAAAGTTCGCTGGCCAAACTGGTGGCCATCAATAAGGTTGAGGAGCAGCGTGTGCGTTTGGAGTCCGCCTTCAATTCGCTCGAATCCCATATTATTGAGGTGCAGCAGAAGCTGGAGGAGCAGCCCTATGCCGATTGTGCCACCGACGATGAGAAGGCAAAGCTCCTGGCCGAGTGCAGCAAGCTATCCGAGTGGCTCTACGAGGATGTGGAAAATCCTAAACCAGAATTATATGAGGATAAGCTGGCGGAGCTTAAGAAATTATCAAATGTATTTCTGGCACGTCATTGGGAGCACGAGGAACGGCCAGACGCCATTAAGGCGCTAAAGGGCATGATTGAGGGTGCTGACAAATTCTTGATAACAGCGCGTAATCTTACCAAGGACACCAATCCCGAAAAGGATGTCTACACACAGGTGGAAATTGATACGTTAACCAAAGTAATTGAAGAGACCGGCGCCTGGCTAAAGACCGAGAGTGCGGCCCAAAAGAAGCTCAGCCGGAGTGCGGAGATCCGGTTAACCGTCAAGGATTTAACCGATAAAATGTCACTGCTTGATCGCGAAGTCAAGTATTTGGTTAACAAGATCAAGATCTGGAAGCCCAAAGTGAAGCCCGACAAGGAGAAGAAGCCCAAAGAGACTGAAGCTGGTGAGGATGCAACTGCTGGAGGTCAAGGCAGCGGCAGCGGCGATAACAACGATGCCGAACAGGCGGAACAGGCCGAAGCACCCAATACGGAAAAGGAGCCAACAGACGAGGAGGTTGTGGATGTGGAGGATGAGCAGGAGGATGAGGATTCATCAAAACCAACACCAACACCCACAGTTGATGCCAACACGCCACACAGCGAACTCTAAACACATGACATCACTATAAATATCATACATCAGAAAGAGTAGAGAAGTAAAGGAGTAGAGGAGGTGAGAAAGAGAGCTAGAGACCAACACCGAACGCAGGACGAGAGCAATAAGGAATTGGAAAAAAGTGGGCAGGGGCGGGTATAAAATGAAAGTGTACGAATTTGCATTGGGCCTGTTTGGGCAGGTAAACTAATAAAAAGGGGGCGCGGGGAAGGAAAGCGAGTGTGCTTAATAATCGATTTCACACGTGATAGCTGTTACCCAGTGTAATCGATAAATGTAACTGTGCTCGCGATCTTTGTAAAAGTATGAAATTTTGGTCAGGGGAGGTAGGGCGGGGGGACAAGGCTGTTGGGCCGTTGGGGGCTGTGCTAAACTGTGGCCCAAAGCATTCCGTGCGTTAAACAAACGAAAACATAACAACAACAAAAAAAGAAACCAGCGTTCGATATATTTTTAAATTATTATTTTGTTCACACTAGCTAATGGCGGGGTTAAATTATGCTATTCTCTAATCTAAAACTAAAGAAATCTTATGAAATATGTAAATTCAATTTTCATTCCGTCGTGCTTTAAGTTTTTAATTCGATATGTTTGATATATATATTATAGTATCTATATATATGTATACAACAACAACAACAAAAAGACTTGAAGTACTCAACTCCCCTCACATACATATTATGTATATCAATATTTATGTGCCCCCATCCTCAAAACATGAAAATATATTATGTAAAGAACAAAAAGATAATGTAATGTTATTTAAACAGAAAACAACAAAATACTGGGAAACAAGCTCAAAAATAAAATTGAAAAAAACCTTATATTATATTTCACTATTTTCTATTTTTGAAAAGTTTTTAAATTTGTTCATGGTATTTGAAAAATGGTTTCGGTAGGTTAAGTTGTTGAATTAGCAGAATTGTAAAAGGATAATTTTGTTCGGTAAGGAACCGATCGGGATTGGGCATGATAAAAGTGATACCAGCTGATGCTGCCATACAAATTTTAGTTCCAAATATCGATAGGCAATGCTACTCACGCATTACTACATTTTCAGCATATATCGATGGTCCCTGACGGTGCAATTTTTGTGTTTGCTCAACATTAATTGTATTTTAACATCTTTTAAATGCATTGTGCGTGTCATATTCTGTTATGCGGTAAATAATTAAGCAATTTGGCCAATTCTAGGGTGTATTCGATATTAATTTTCTTTGGTATTATCCACAAATTTGGTATTTTTGTGCTAAATATGTTTGGTCATACTGCTTTAAGCATAATATATCGTCAGACGTTCGCGGAAGACGATGTACATAGATTATAATTCCGGAGACTTTAAACACGCCTACGTGATTGCTAAGATTCGGTAGCATATTGTGGTTAATGCCAGTTATTTAAGATAAAATGTGAATATCTGCGATAACAAACAGAACTTTCTAACGTAACGTAAACATGCAGTTATAAACAAAAGCAATAACAAAAAGCCAATACGCGTCCACACACAAATACAATTACAATAACTGCGACACACAAAAAATATGGCGAAGGCGAATTAGTGCAATCTTGCAAACTTTCAAATATACATACATACATAAATAAATATACATACATATATTGTGCACAGGTAAATGCCTGCAAACATAGAATAAATACATACATACATACATTTATGCATATATGCATACGTGTGTGTCAATATGTTTTGTGCGCTATTGTAATGTTTGGAGTGTAATTGAAAACATGCGTATGTACGTACGTACACACACATACATTAATGTATATGTATGTGTTTTGTATTGTACATGGCAAGCAATTGATTTTGCTCGCACAAAGATGGAACAGAAAAAATATATATGGTCAAAGCAGCTAAGCAGAAATTTCCATTTTTTTTTCATTTATACAATTAATTTTTTCTTATTAATTATGATTGTGTCTGCTTGTAATAGGGGTGGCGGGTTAACCGATTGTTACTGTTTATACCTTCCAACATTTGCCTTGCATACATTGTATGTACATATACATACATTTATTCATACATACATATGCATGTATGATAGTGCAGAGTGCGAATTTCCTTCTTTCGATAGCCAACGCAAGCGCACCGATAACTTCTTTCGATTGTCATTTGCTGCTGGCTCCGCTGACTGATTCTGTTGCGGCTGCTTTCGGCACGTACATACATATGTACATACATGTGTGTATGTGTAAATGTGTATGAGTCGCTTGCACGGCGACGGCGCCTGTCTGGCGAAAGTGATTTTTCAGTAAAATTTCGCAGCTTCAAGTCGACGGACGGAGTGTGGAGTGTAGTGTAGTTGCAGGTCGAACGGTCCGGTGGAACCAAGTTGACGATGTCGTAAAGGTGCCAAGCGGGCGTGCGACTAAATACTCCGTTTCTTTTTATTATTGTATGTTTGTATGCGAGTGTGTGTGTGATTGTGTGTGCGCGCCTCTGTTTAATGTTGTTTTTTTACAATTTCCTTTGCACTTGACTATGTTTATTGTTGTTGTTCTATTTATTTCTTTTGGCTACATTTAGAACTTATTGCGAACGGGTTGACTGTCTACATATGCATGTCTGTGTTTGTATGTTTTCTGTATTGTCTGCATGTGTTTGCGTGTTTGTGTGTGTGTGGTATACGCAAACAAAGGAGCTCTTTGCTTTTTCATCTCTCTTCTCTTTCTGTTTTGAATGTGTAAAGTGCAGGACAAGGTAAATTGAATAAAACCAAGTGCAGTATGGCGGTGACGCTAACAGAGGCAGCGGCAGCAGCAAAATGTCAAACTGCTGCATTATTGTTTACATATGTATGTGTGTGTGTGTGTCGGTGTGCATGTGTAACATAGATAAACATTAAAAATTATTAAAGCCATTTACCACTTTGTAAATGTTCATGCCTACATACATAATATATTCATGTGTGCGTGTGTTTGTTTGTGTGTGTGTGTGTGTGTCGACGGATGAACGTTTTACATTGCCAGTCGGTCCAGCAGCTGGCAGGTAACATTGGATCTGAGAGCTCTTTCTCTCTCTCTCTCTTTCTCTTTTTTTGGCTCTCCCACAGCTGCCCGTCGTCATGGTAAGCGTGAGCCCCAAGCCGTGCTGCACAGTGGCGACAGATGCGCCAAGAAATGAAAGCTTAGTTTTTGAAAATAAAATTCTATTGTTCTTATACAATATGTTATATCAAACGACCAAATTTCTTTGTTTTGACTTTGAGACTATAGTTTAATGCGTTCTAGATGTGTAACTGATAGTTAATTGCGTAGTATTTGTAGAATTCGAATCGAAATATATAAAATAAAATTCGATGTCAGTTGCCACGACTTGTTCACTTTCGAGATATTTTTAAGCGATGTTTATAATTAATTTTTTGCTGTAAATAAATAGCTTTCAGTCTACTGTGCGCTGCCACAGCTGGTCCAGATGTCTTTGTACTCGCAGAGCAGCGACTTTGATTATTACAAAAATAAAAATTTAATTTTTCCTAAATTAAAAATTTTATACTATCTTGCAATTCTAAATTTGTCTAAGAATTTTTATTTCAAGCCAAGCAAATCGGAGAACAAAAAAATAACAAAAACAAAGTCACAATTTACCATTTAAACGTGCAAAAGCGAAAACATAAAATTCGCATGTCCAAAAAAAAAGAACAAATAATTGAAGAAAAAGTGTTTGGCAAACAAAAAAATTCACATCAATTATTTATGTATTTATGTAGTATGTACATATTATGTACATATAAAAAAAAAAGCTGACGCAGCAAATTAGAAGCAAAAAAAAACAGTCGTGGTAAAAGTTGTATTTAATTTATGTTGTTTTTAATGTTTCTTTTTTTTATTATGTGCTTAAGATATTTAGTTTCGCATTAGCTGTCAATAAAAATTTACATGTCGAGTACTATGTGTGTGTGTGTGCGTGTGTTTGTGTGTTTTTGTTTGTTATTTTGTTTGCTATGATTGAAAATGAAGCACGTGCTTATATCGTTATCGTTATTGTTATCGATTTTAAATATATAGCGTGAAGCCAATCAAAGGATCCGAAGAAACACAGTGAGAAAGAGAGACAGGGAGGACAGAGAGGACATTGCTGAAAGTCAAACCACTAGCCAAATATTTAAATCGCAAAACGGAACGAAGCGGACAAAGCGAAACACACACACATACACACGCAAACGGCCAAACAGCAAAGAGAGCGAAAGCATCGCGTCAAAGAAAAAAAAAACCTGAGCGCATGCTGTGCGGGAAGGGGGCGCTGAAGAAATATGCGGCTGAGGTGGTATGAAGTGCAGCATAATCAAAATAACAACAATTGCAATTGCAATTGCAATACAAGCAGCCAACGATAACACAAAGAACACGCGTGCGTGGGTTGCTGATGCTGCCTAATGCTGCTCTTTTTTAATGGCAATTTAATAAATATATAATCTACCTCCAACTATAATAATAATAATAATGAAATCAAAATAAAAAAAAAAATGGAATAACAACGAGATCAAGCTGATATAGCAAACAACGAGTGACAGCAAAGGACAAGACGCCATCTACCGCCGAGCACGCGCACATAACTATAAAAAAAAAACAAATAAAGAGAGCGCAAGAGCGTAAGAGAGGGCCCCACGAAGTCACAACACAACAAAAGCAATATATATATACATATATATATATATATATTACTTATAATAATAAAAACAAAATAGAATCAACGAGACTTTGAGACGCTTGTGCATGTGCATGTGTTTTTCTGCGTGGCAATAGTTTTTGCGCTGGTGTTGCACGCACTCCCCAGCCCGCCCCCCGGCTAACTGCACCTGCACCTGCAGCAAGCACCCCTCCCCAATCGACGAACGGACGACTGGGTCCGGTGGGAGAGGCGGCAGAATCCGTGACTGACGTGTTGTCGTCACGTTGCCTTGCCCGCCAATATGGCGTGCCTTAACACACTGAAGCAAGAAATCAAAACACTGGAAAAAATCTTTCCGAAGAATCATGAACGCTTTCAGATACTCAATTCCAGCGTTGACGAACTTCTATGCCGGTTCATCGATAAGAATGGCAAACGTTACGACATACATGCAAACATAACGGTAAGTTAAGAGATACACGTAACAATAAAAAAACAAACAAAGTTCTATTTAATACGGAATAAAAATAACAAAATATGTACTATATATATGTGTTATATATATGTGTTATATATATGTGTTATATATATGTGTTATATATATGTGTTATATATTCTTATCAGCTAATAAGCCCCTTTCCCCTCCCTCTCACCAATACACCTGTATATGCAATTACCTGCCCCAATACAGCTTATCAGTGGAGTGTACTAAGTCATCAAGTTGATCCAATTGAACTTTTTCCCGTTAATCAATCTACTTTGTTTCCTAATATATATAAGCTGTTACAATTTAAGTTATTTAGAGCTGCAAAATACAATCGATAGCTTAAACTTTAAACTCTCTAAACTAACTAAAATTAAACAATTTATTGTATACCCAATGATCATAATCAGGGTCATCGTAAGATGTCTCAGGGGCCCTTGGCGAATTTCACAAGCGGTGCCACACTACTCTAGGAACTGAGAGAGGGGGTTTTACCACTCGAGGCTCCTCTGGGAGCCCCTGGTCCCTCGGGGCCCCTTAGTGCCATACAAGTCAACCCTGATCATAATGCTTATAATCATTTTTATAATGCTGAAAAGATTTTATCAAATATATACATATAAAACTTTTTAATTCTTTGTTTAGTTTTCATTAACAATTGTTGTGCAACTCTATTTCTCAGTGTTGCCAACTATCAGATATTAGATCGATAAAAAAAATGAAACAAAAGGGACAAAAATAAAGGAAAAAGTATAGAAAAAGGGAAAAAATTTACAAATTTATCTTCTATTTTATACAACACTATGAACAAGAGTTTAAAATTTTTCCTGAAATAAGGCTGAGACCATTTGGGACCCCAAATGACGATTATAGTCCTTAAAAAATTTCAAAAAACATTTTTACAATATTTTTACTCGGAAAAAATTTGTAGTGTAAATTGTAACGCCTAGTATCAAGAAAGGTTTAATTTGTAGAAATCTATGGATGAATTGCAATCAATTTTACGATTTAATAGGAAAAAATTGGAAACTATAACTTTTTTAGGAAGAAGAAGACCTTAACTTTATTTCTTTCTTTAAAATATATTTTTTTTTGTCAATTACGAATTCCAAATACCTCAAAATATAGGTTTCATTCATATTGTCTAACATAGTATAATCGGAATTTTAACAAAGTAATATATCTAATTGTATATATATAAATATAGAACAAAAAATTAATGCGCAATTGATGATTTTGGCGAACGGATGGGCAGAATTACCTTAAATTTTTTTGAGATGTTCGTAATTGCCAGGACGTTTTTGTTGTTGTTAAACTTTCCGGAAAAGTCAGTTCGTAATTGTCAGATATTTTTTCTTTTTTTTTTTATTATTTGTTTGTTGAAAAACTCCGAAAAGTAGCCGCAATAAAACATTTCGGAAGTTATAAAGTAGCCATTAGTTTTCAAATCAAATTGAAATGTCACATTAGACAGAATTTAATTATATTTGGTTTAATTATTTAAAAGTAGCTATCAGATCATTACCAAAGTGAGTTTTTTCAATTGCTTGACTAATGCCTCCTATTAGAAGGGCGCAGCAACGCGCGCCGGGTCAACCAGTTTCTTATAAAAACAAATATTTTAATTAATACCCAAAAAAAAAAAACAGATTTCCGGATGGGGAATGCTTGGTCATTTTTTCCCACATAGGCAATATTTTGAATAGGACAGATTTTTCGGGAAATATGTCGATTACCGTATAATAGCTGAATATTGAAAAATATCTAGTTATATTTTGTTTTTTAATTTAGCCAAATAAACAATTTAAACTGGAACCAAGTCGAACTCCTTTTCATAGCAATGCTTTAAAATTCAAGTTAATAATTATTCAATTAATTTTGTAAGCCACTATTTGTATATAATTTATTTAAATTGTAAACATGATTAATTTAATTTCTTTTTTCTAAAATGTTTTATTTTTCAAATTCCAAAAAATGACGTCAAGCCAGCTAGATTTTCACAATTTAACAAATTATACGTCACTAAAAACCTTGCCAATTTTTTTCTAATAACTTTATACAAAAAAACAGTACTTATTTTGATTTATAGCTTTTTTAAAGAAAAATTATTTGTTTTTTTTTTTGAACTGAGATCCTGTTTTATGCTTAAAATCTTTCTTTTAATTTTAGCTCCCTCTCTCTTTTTGTTCAGCTTCGCTCAGCTGCTCAGCTAAAACGTGTCTTTTTCAATTTTTTTTACGTCATCTTTTTTTGTGATCAAAATTTTCATTTACCTTTATACCTTTTGTTGTCAAGTTCTCTCGCACACACACACACGCACACGCACACACGCGCAGATGCTGTGTGTTGTTGTTGTTGTTGTTGATTCTTATTTAGGGGCAGCGTGCTTCAATAATTTATGATTCATTGCCCTGAGTTCCAAGTTGGCAAGTTCGCTGTTCCGAGCTCTGTTTGGTTCAACGATCTAATTAAAGGTTATATGTGTAATTTCATTGACGCTGTCTCGCAGCTTTTGTTGTTGTCTCTGCCATATACATACATATATATTTATTATATATATATATTCTTAGTTACTATCAGCTAATATTGTTGTTATTGTTGTTGTTATTACAGGAAACTTATCCATCATCACCGCCAGTTTGGTTTGCCGAAAGCGAGGAGACGAGCGTTACAAATGCCGTACAAATTCTTAGCAATACAAATGGTCGTGATAATCACGTGATTAATCAGGCAAGTTCCTCATATATAATATCATCTCTGGCATATCATATAAATAATATTATTTTCATTTTAGGTTGGCATATTGCTACGCGAGCTATGCCGTTTACACAATGTTCCACTGCCACCCGATATTGATAATTTAACGCTGCCGCTACAAACGCCTCCGCCCTCCGCATCGCCATTACGCTTGGAGCGATCTGGCGGCGGTGGTCCGGGGCCACATGGTGGCAATGAGGAAACAGATTCCGATCAGGATGAAATTGAGGATCCCATCGGTGAGAGTGAACAGGAGAGCGAAGGCGATGAGGATTTACCCTTGGAAATGGATGATGTACGGAGTACAAATAAAGTGCGTTACAAAAAAAAAAATTTAAATATTTTCCATAATAAATGTTTGCTTTTTTATGCAATTTCCTAAACAGAAAGATGACATGGAGGTGGAACATTTAGCGACTTTAGAAAGACTGCGTCAAAGTCAAAGACAAGACTATTTAAAAGTGCGTATATATATATAAACATTGTTAAGATCAGTGTAAAATTTCTTGCTTGAAATCTATATGAAACCATAAGAATTTATGAATCAACATTTGTAATTTGAATTGAACCTTTTGTTAGTAAATTAAAATCAGTTTTATTTTGTTTATTTCTTTGCTTTGCTTTCAAGCGAAAATTAAAAATTGTTTATCAACAAAATTATTTATTTATTTTATGTAATCAAAAAACACATTTAAAATATTCTCAAATTCAAATTGTGTTTGTAATATGTTGCATTTTAATTAAGGTCAAATATTTAATATATCAACTACATATAATATAAACCTAAATATGTTAAATTTTTTTAGATTTCACAAACTTGCGGAAAACCCGTTTACATAAAACTTAATTTTTCTTTTTTTTTTGTATTGTTAAACATTGTTTCGCTTACACTTAACACTTTTGTCTTTTGTCTCTGTTTGATTGATGCTGTATTAGGGTTCAGTTTCTGGTTCCGTACAGGCAACCGATCGCCTGATGAAAGAACTACGTGATATTTATCGATCCGACGCGTTCAAAAAGAATATGTACTCGATTGAGCTCGTCAACGATTCCATTTATGAGTGGAATATACGCCTCAAGTCTGTGGATCCGGATAGTCCGTTACACAGCGATCTATTGCAGCTCAAAGAGAAGGAAGGCAAGGATAGCATACTGCTCAATATACTATTCAAGGAGACGTATCCATTTGAACCGCCTTTTGTGCGTGTCGTACATCCAATCATCTCAGGTGCGTTTAAAAAAAAAATAATAATTTTAATTAAAATTAAACTTTATATTTAATTTGAATTTTTTTATTATTATTATCCAGGTGGCTATGTGCTTCTTGGCGGTGCCATTTGCATGGAACTGCTGACCAAACAAGGCTGGAGTTCCGCCTACACAGTCGAGGCCGTGATCATGCAAATAGCCGCAACGCTGGTCAAGGGCAAAGCGCGTATACAATTTGGTGCTACCAAGGTGCGTACGTAGTAGTAGCTTCATTATAATTTTATCGAATTTGATAGAACATTATTTTGTTATCGCTGCTTATATAAAAATGATTTGTTTGTATTGTCAAATTGAAAGTTTTATTGTAGTTTATGTGCTCAACTTTTGTGTAATCTTTTGGTTGGTATTTTTTATTATTCAACAAGTTTGAGATCATTTGCAAAATTTCAACAAAAAGAAAGATTCTTGAAGTGACAAAGCAGCACTAATCAGTTCTTTAAAAGATGTAGAATAACAATTTAAATTATTCTTTAAATAAATTAAGTTAAATGCAAATTGACTCTCGATAGTAAAGTATTTAATCAAAGCCTTTAACTCAAAGTTCTGCTTAGAATTAAAAATTCCTAGTTAAATTTATTGCACGAATTTTATTTATAAGCAATTCTTATTTATGTGTAATTTCTTTTTTATATTTCTATTAACTTCATAATGATTTATTAAGTTCAAATTTGATGTCATAACTCTTTTAATTATTCAATTGCTTCGGAAAATTTTTGGTAATTGTATATATAAATGAAAATGCAAATAAATTCATTTATTTTAATATTGAAATTACGTATTTATCATACGGAAATCAAATGAACAATATAAGCAAACTACTTGATCGATTAGATTCACATTAATTTCTTTATTTTAATGCGATTCAATGAACAATTCTAATTGCGATTATTTTTATAATCTTTCATATTTTATGTGGATGCAACAACTATTCAAAGCAGGCGCTTACCCAAGGACAGTATAGTTTAGCACGGGCTCAGCAAAGCTTCAAATCTCTGGTGCAAATCCATGAAAAGAATGGTAAGTGTTGTATTTTTTAGAGAATTATAAATGACGTAGTTAATTAACATATTTTTGTTTTGGTTTTTGTTATACAGGATGGTTCACGCCGCCGAAGGAGGATGGCTAAAGTTGGTTGAGTCTTAAAAGGGGGATTCTAACTAATGTTTAGGGATACACAACGGACGTTTGCCAAATGTCGCCGCTCACAGATTGAAACCTAAATACATAAATACCAGACACATCCAACTGGACAAGTCCAGCAGAGAGTATCAGTAGATTGGGAAGCAAAAGCAGAAGCAAAAGCAGAAGCTGGAGCAGCAGCAGTAACGAGTACGAGTAGCAATAGAGAGCCAGATGGGAAAATGTAGAAGGAACAGGAGCAAATCGAACCCGCCATTCAACAAAATAATTTACATTAATGAAAGTTGCGATCGTTTATGTTAATAAGTTCTGCAATTTGTGTATAGAGTTGCTAAATACTTGCATATATATATATGCCTACATGCATACAAACATACAATACTACAAGTAAAAAATCGAAATAAGAAGCAATTGTATATCTATCTATGATTTATGTAATTTTATGATTTATATAATAATGCTTAATGTATATGTATAGGTAATTTAGAATTTTGTATTGTATTATGTGTTTAAAATATAAGTTAATCAACATCTTGTCGCTTTGCCTCTAATTATTGTATATGTATGTATAGCAAGAAAGCAATCAAAAAACATCCTCTGAGCTTTTGAGCGTATCTAGAAATGTCCTTGGTCTATTTACAAATTTTTGTTGTTTTTTTTTAGTGTCTTTTCCAATAACAAATTTTTTAATTGAATTATTATTAATAATCATAAATTTATATTTGTAAACGATAAAAAATAAATTGTACAGTTAGCAACAATGATTAATTATTATTGATTATAAATAGCGATATCGCGATATTGATATTGAATTCGATTGGCGATTGAATGTAAATGCAATATATGAATGTAAATGTAATGTTATTGTAAATGAATCCGATTATCGCAAACTGTTGCCACACCATGTTTAAACATCGATTATAATGTTTTTTTTTTTGAATTCTTTGAGTTGCATGGTTCGATGCGCGTTTAAGGATAATTAAAACAGTAAAAGCACACAACACACACACATACACATATATATATACATATACATAACTTCACATCCCACATACCTAATTGTAATTAGTTAAGGCATATAATATACTAAACAATTTTTTAGTTATAAAGAAAGAAAAAAAAACTTGTAACTTTATTTTTTCTCTATAGATATTATATTAAGGAGATTGCGTTGATGCGGATGTAGTTATACAATATATACATGCATATATCTATCTATATACATATACACATATATATATATATATATATATGTACTATATACAAATAGAACAGTTAACCGTTAAGCTTAACGAAATGAGAAAAAAGAAAGCAAAAAATGAGCATAAGCAAATTCTAACTGTAAATTCGTCTTTCCAAATAATCATACGTACCATTATGATAAAGTAAACAAACAAAACATAACAAAAACCAATAAAAATAAATGAAACAAGCAAATATAAGAAAAGAAACCGAGTAATAACATATAAAAAAATCAAGAATGAAATTTGCGGCACGCCGAAGCTATATACCCTTGCAATGATATTCCAACAAAATTTTAAATTCTCGACCGATTATTCCTATGGCAGCTATATGATACCCCGTTAGCCCGATTTCAGTCACATTTGATCAGAAAGTACAAAACGTGTTTCTTTATCGATATGGTGAGTTTGATTCTGATAATCTTCTTGAAAATCAGAAAAGTTTTTCATACAAGCACTTTGCGACTGATTGTTCCAATGGAAGCTATAAGATATAGTGTTCCGATTTTGATGAAACTTAATCGGATTGGTCAGATTATAATACTACATCGATATGTCATGTTTGGTTTTAATAACTTGGAGCGATCATTCCTATGGCAACTATATGATATAGTGATCCGATCGGACCGATTTCATCAAGATAGCTAAAAGATAAAGCAAAAAAATTAGCCACGAAACAGACGAACATGGCTAAATCAACTCAGCTTTGTCATCCTGATCAATAATATATATACTTTATGGGATCGGAGATTTATGGGATTCACTGTTTACACATTTCGAGACAAAATTATAATACTCTTTTGCAAGGGCATAAAAAAGGGAGTACATTAACATAGAAGCATACAAATTTTTGCAATTTTCCTTTTTATTTATTAACATTATTAATTACATTTTTCTCTTATATTATTTGTAACTTACAAGCAAAATTGGCTAAAACTTGTAACTTAAGTAGTAGTCATAAAATCAATAACGATTAGTGTTTATATATATGTATGGTAAAGGGATGGATTATGCTTTGACAATAACCACATAATTCTCGGCCGCCTTGGTGGGAATCATTTTTTGGGATTTAACTTTCGTAAAACGATTCTTTTTCGTCGATTCATTCTTATTCAGGGCAGCACCCATAATCAGTCCCAAAGCGCCTTTCAGCTCGATCAATTCAGTGGTTAGCTTAATCTCAGCCTGCATTGCATCGCTAAGTCGCTCCAGTGCATCAACTAGAGGTTTACTGTAGGCCACAACATTATTATCAAACATATCCAATAGAGCGCTGGCGGCATTTAGTAGAGGTCTCATGAAACGTATCTCACTAATGTGAACGCAGATGAAATCAATAAAGAGTATCGTTGAATAAACGGATCGATTTGTCAGCGCCGCTTCGAGGCCACCGCGATGAAGAAGCTCCGTAATGACGGCAACAATACGCTCTGGATGGCTATTTATGTTCTCCGTGGTGAGCACACAATCTGTCGCCTTTTTATAGTTATATTTACGCAAATGGACATCATAGATCTGTAGACGTTGTGGTTTCTTATTATCCTTGATCACGTGATCCACCGTTGTTTTTGTGTTTGGTGGTGCAATTCTTTTCAACATTTTCTGACGGAAGCTCGTCTTTATGTTCTTTAAATGACTCGGTTTGCTTTCGACAATCATGCGTTTGATGGACACGAGGCCATCAACCATGCCCGCAACAACAGCCTGATCCCTGGCGGTAACGCCCAAACTAACTACCGCATTTGGATAGGTAAGTGTGTGTACCGTTTTGTATGTGCTAATGTCATAAATTTTAACATGACGATCCAGTCCGGCGGATAGCAAACGTTTGCCATCAGAGCCCAATCGCAGGCATGTGATTGTCTTATGATGCTGCGATATTGTTGCTAGCTGACGACAACCGTTCAAAAGATCCCAGACGCGTATCTGTGTGCCGCCGGCGGCAATGAATATGGAACCGTTGGGCAGGAACAGCATCGATTCAACAGGACTGCCATGGTCAAGGGTGCGTGTTATCGCATTTTCCATACGTGTATCATAGAAATTAATTTTGCCATCATAACCGCCAGAGGCAAACATATGTCCTGCCTGTGTATGCATGGCACCGGCGCGTATATAATCCTTGTGTGCATCCTCATACGTTTGCACCACCTTCTCATTAGCCACATCCCACAGACGCACCGATTTATCGTCCGAGAAACTAGCTAATTGCAATTTATCAGCAGTAAAAAATGTTCGATGAACGGGCGCTGTATGTCCTTTAAATAGCCGCAAAATGTTTCGGCTCGTGGTATCAAAGAGCTTAACATGACCCTCCTCGTCGCCGGCAGCCAACAGTCGTCCATCCTGACGAAATGTTGCACCGTATGCGGTCTTTTGAAACCGTGACAAATTCTTAACAACAAGCTTGGTCACAAGATTGTAAATTTGCACGCGCACCGAACAGGTAAGCACAAAATTGTCGGGCTCACTTGGACTAAAGTCTATATAGTCAATGGCCGTATGTTCCTTAAGCAGCTCCGGTTTCTGTTTGGTGTGTAATATAATGTAATATTTATACCTTCAAAATTTCAAACACAATGTGAACTGTCATTCTTACCGCTAAACGATTCCAATAGAGTGTGTCAGGTGTGATAACTTGGGCTTTCTGTTGAAACCGTCGCACGTTCAGTGGCTGGAAGTCGGTCATGGTAATTTATAAATATTATATTCGTTTATTAGTTTTGTGGCTTTGTGGCGGGCACGTGGGAGACAACAAATAATAGTGTCTTACAACAATCGATAGGTTAATCGAAAATCCAAATATTTGTAAGCTGGTCACACTATTTTGGGATTTAACTGATCACCGGTGTCGATATTTTATCGCCATCGCCCACACTGAAAAATTCTTGCCCAAAAGTGTTGAGACCGCCACCACGAAATTAATATTATATTGTAAATAATATAATCATTATTTATAAGTATATTATTATTTCAGAATATTTAGCTTAAATTAATATTTATAAATTTGTTTTTATAATATAGAATAAATAATATTAATTTACTGTCTTCTTTGACTACCTATTTTTTGATCATATATTTTTGTTGAACTTTCTTGTTTTGGTCATCGATAGTTGGCCGCACTTGCTGTTCACGTCGCGCAGCTCCCGATATTTTATGTAAATTAAACAGTGTTTTAACAGTCGGTTCGCCCATTTTTCCAAAAATAAAAGTTTAAGTCCAAATTTGGGTATAAGAAAAAAACCAGTTTCTACATTAAAACTTGTATGCTTTTGCTTAAAATTTAATTAAGTATACATAAGTGTTGATTTGCTTTAAATTAGTATGTTGCTGTTAAATTTTGTATTTTAGCATAGGCATGTAAACATAGAGATGTAAACATTACATTGTACTCGATGCTTAATGTTAAGTATCGATATAATAAAACAACAACAACAATAAGACACATTTATTTACAAACTAATTTGTTTAACGTGTTTCGTTAGCGCTTAATGTGAATTGATGCACACCACAGCACATTGACTAAAAGTGTCGTATGCGACAACGACAGCGCTTTGGAATAACAACAACAACGACAGCCATACAATACATAGATTCAATTTTAATTGAAATTTATTTATCATTCGCTGTTGCCATCGTAGCCGCTACGTATCGTTTCGTTTTCGTTTTGAATGTTGACGATATATTTTAGTCACTGGCAGCAAATGTCACCGTGACGCTCCTCTTGCACCCGCGAATCTGCCAGTTCCAGCCAGCCCCAGCCCCAGCCTCAGCCCTAGCACAAGCAATCTCTTAATTAACCGGAGATGGGCTCGCGTCTGGCTTGATGAATAAAACGCACAAGATGTGGCGCATTTGAAGGAGAAATGTTAATTGGCATCAATAAATGTGCCTAATACAATCAAATCGAATCGAACGCAAGCGATCAATAGTCGCCAGCAACTGAAAAAGAACGGGCGGAGCCGCTAGCGATCGGAGTAACTCATTCGAAATGGATTTTAGCAACGAAAAGAAAGTGCTGTGCGAGAAGATCATACGGGACATAAATGCGGTCTTTCTTAAGGATTCCGATTTGTGAGTATAACTCTCCAGCTAAGTTTTATACATTAAAATTTAAATGAATTAATTGCAGGTCCTCGTTCGAAATAATACCAAAGGAAACAAATTGCAATAAATCGCCAGTGGTGCATGTTGAACACAATCTGGGCTTAGAATCATGGTGCGCCCAACATGTCTACGATCATGCGCATCGCACGCTCATCTCGCATCGACGTCAGACAACACAGCAGCAGCTGCGCACGTTGCAGCAGCAGCAACAGAGCGATGCACTGGCCAAGTACCTGAATGTGGCGCTGTTGATAAATCCAGATGTGACTACCTTCTGGCACATACGTCGTCAGCTGGTGCAAAAGAATCGCTTGAGCATTAACAAGGAGCTGCAGTTCTCTTCGCTTGTACTCTCAATGAAGCCAAAGTCAAACGAGGCGTTTGCCTATCGTCGCTGGCTTTACTCCTTTCAAAGTAATAATCCAACCAAAAATATGTTATATATGTTTTTAAATTGTTCTCCATATATTAACCAGGTGCCGATGCCATTGATTGGCCACATGAGATAAGCATTTGTGAGCGTGCCGCTGATCGTTGTGCCAGCAATTATCATGCCTGGTCCCATCGCCAATGGGTGCTCCAAAATGCGCCATGTCTGCTCCAATCGGAGCTAATGCGCACGGAGAAGTTTATACGCAAGCATATTAGCGATTATAGTAGCTATCATTATCGTCAGGTGCTGCTACATCGCGCCTACGAGCTATGTTTCTATGGTGCTGACGAATCTCACACTCAATTGGCCAGCTTACGTGAACTGCTTGCTCAGTATGATCTGAGCTGTGCTGAGTCGGAGGAATCGCTGCTACAGTTGCTATTGCCCGACTTAAATCGCAGCAGCATCAGCCCCCAGCGGTTGCGCTCCTTTCTCTACTGCTGCAATGTTGCCGCTCACGATATTCGTTTGTGTGCCGAACAGCGTTTGCTGTATGGAACGCGTGATTGCTTTGAATTGCATCGGCGTGCCTCGCTCAAGTTCATCGTGGAACAGTGTGTACGCCTGCTGACGGGTTTGGCCAGCGGTCTGGGTCTCTATCTACCGCCCGCCAGCGGCAGTCAGGCTAATGAGCTACAATCCCGATTGCGCAAATTTGATTATGATTCGCATCCGTTTTTGGTGGCAGTGCGGCGTGTCGAGTTTGAGCTGGGCGAGAAGCACAAGCGTTGGTGCAATATGCATCTCAATTTTGGCTTCCAGGATGAGGACAGCAGCGATTAGCAGCACTAATCAGTTAATCCAATTGTTCGTTAATGTGCCGTCAATACAAAAGCAAAAGTAAAACTCAACGCACCCATTGAGGCTGTTCGTTCTCTAGCAGAATCGAAATCATATATAATATATACAAACATATACATATATGTAGTTCTCGTTATATAGAGTCTACAATAGTGGACCACCTGAAACCCCCAAACCTTGTTATATTGCTAGGAATAAGCTCAAAGCAAAAATCATTTATCTATATTCTATGTATATTCCATACTAAAAAATATTTGCAATTCTAAAGCAGCTTGAAAAATTGTTAAACAATAAATATATCTATAGTTAATCTTATATTTGTGCATTCAATGAGAACTCTCGTGCATTTCATTCGAGTTAAATTTGATAAATACTATACTATATAAAATGCTCTGTAATAAATAGATTTACTTATATGTAATACTATATGCATAAAGCGTCAGTAAATGCTCCATTTAAATTTAAAGCAATTATTTAATGTATGCACACAATTGTAGTGCACTTTTGTTAGACAATGAGTTTTAAATAAATATAATAATAGACAAAATCCTGTAAAATAATTTATTACATTGTAAATACTTTATTTCATTAGTGTCAAATTTGGTGAAAACTGTAGAGCGTGGGATGGGAATTTAAAAAAAAAAGATTTTCTTATGATGGTATCAGGATCAAATATAGTTTGCGCATCCATTCTTAGTTCAGAATTCAAAAATGGTACATTTTGAAATATCGATATTCTTTATGTCTCAAGTGTATTGCTATTATAAGTATGTGCAAAAGTTCCACAATTTAAACATGTTTTTGATACCTTATAAATGTTTAATATGTTGCCTGCAAATTATTCAAGAAGAATTAATATTTTCTTTATACATATATAAAGCTGTTCAACCTGATTAACCGTCTGACTGATTGGCTACTAATGTGAAATCCAAGCAGTAGAAGCCGGAAACCTGAAATTTTTACTCTAGCTTCCTATGATATCGTAGATTGGCACTCTAGAAAAATTGTATAATAAATATATTGGGAAGTGGGTGGGAAATGCATTTTAAAATTATATGAAAATCGTAGCTGGAGCATATCAGGTGGCGCTGAGAAAATAGATACATTGTAGAATAAAATTAGCTTTTTTTTATTTTCGTATTTTATTTTTTTTTTGAACTGTAGCGGGAAGTAGCAAAGCATGTTGGGATGATCTAGTATTATATACATACATATGTATATGTAAGATTTCTTAAAATTGTAACTTTTCGTCCCAATTAGACAGAGATTTTGTGGGTATTGTTATCGATGTAAGGAAATCAAATTTGAACTTTCAGGCCCATAAACAATGGACTGTTAATTAATTAATGTGGGTAAGCTTGTTTGCTAATAGTATTTCAATGGACTAATAAAACGACCAAAACTAACAAAAGTAATTGTCTCATATATGTATGTACAGTGTATAAATAAATATAGTTGTGTAGTGAATATGACGCATAATAAGATTGTAGAATAGTAAATTTTCTAAACTATTATATAAATATATGTATTAAGATGACTTGAGTGTGCATTTCGAATATTTTTTTATATTTTTGCATTTAGTTTACAGGAAGACACTTGAACGGCTTCACCCCTTTGAATCTCCTTCTTGACAAGCTCAGGGAGTGGCTTACACAGTTCTAAGCCTGATTTAATCAAATCTTTTTCTTCTGAATGTTGAAGTTATAGCTTTATTTCTTGAATATATATCAATATACTATATATTTTATATATATTAGAAATATGTATATTCAAATTATACGTAGTGTATTCAATTGTAGAAATGTTATAGAATCAATGAAACCAAAAATTGCTTGTGATTTATACAACGTAATAAATAAAATGTTTTTACTAAGCAAACTTTTACGTTATGACTACGTTTTTGAGTTTCAATTGGCAATATATGTATGTATGTACATTATATATACATTTGTGTACATACACATACGTAACGGTTACGGCTTCATTTTTCAACGTAACGAAACTTTGATTTCGTATGTTATTTTTGAATGAAGCCGCAAGGACGCAGCTGCTTTGGTAAGCATTCAACCACAAGCTATAACAAGAGCTTCTGCTCCTGCTGATGATTGTGGAGGGTGGTGGATGGTGGGGAATTGGCGCAGTAACGTTAACATGGGCATGGCATCAACATCAATCAGTGCGCATGTCAGATGCTGGCAAGGACCATTCTCACAATGCGTAGATGACAACAATAACAACAACAACGAAAACAACAACAGAAGTAAAGGAAGCAGCAGCAGCATTAGAGGAAACAGCAGCAGCAGCAGCAGCATCAGCAGCAGCAGTGGGCTTGGTTTTGGTTCAGTGCGCTTTTGGTGAGGTTAGCGTAAGGCTGAGCCCTGTGGACAAATAGAAAGAAGAATACGGCAACGAGACAAGAGACGAGACGCGACGAGACGGGTTGAGAAACGAATCGAATCGAGACGAGACAAGAAACAGCAAAAGCTAAAACAGACACAGACAGACACAAAAGTCAGTAACGGAACCTAACTTGTCCCTTGGCTGAGCACAGTATGTGCCAAATTGTTTTTTTTTTTTATAAACAATTTATAAGGTGAGATTGTTCATAAAATGACATAAAGTGCAGCAGTGATAAATTTGAATAAATTTAATAATTTATTTACAAATAAAAACATGACATAAATTCTTATACGTATAGAAGCATATATATACATATGTATATGTATATAGTATATGTGCGTGTGTGCTCAATTCTGCTGAGAGTGTGTGTGTGTGTCTTCTTTACAGTTGCTGCTTTTAAATTATAATATTTTGCGTTTTGTGCTGCCGTAAACATTTATTTTGATTGAAGAGTTGACTTTGTAACACGCCCCTACGTTTAAAATGGGCGTGCAAATTCTTTAACTGCGCCTCAATTCTTGGGCTCAGCCTTGGTTTCAGTTACAGGCTCATGTTGCTACGAAGGTCGTCTGTAATATCTGTTTCAATACATTTAAAAATCAAAATATATAAATGCAAATTATAAGTGCTATAACGTTGCTGTTTTTAAGATGGCTGCATTAACAGTTAATTATGTGTATGTGTGTACATTCACACACAAGGACTTTCATTGGTAGGCCATAATGCGTGGGTGTGGGTGTGTGTGTGTGTACATTCAATGGACACACCTGATGATTTTTGTGCACGCCTTTGTGTGAGCACGTACATATCTCTATGTGTGTGTGTGTGTGTGTGTGTGTGTGTGGCCTGATATTACAATTTGTTGACAAAGCAAGGGGAGCACAGAGACAAGAAATATAATGACATTGGCCCATATACACTATATACTAAACATGTATGTATGAATATACATATGCATATTTAAATACTATATACTGTACACACATATCAATTGCGATTTGCTTGTTAATTGTTTTGTTGTAGTCTCAGCTGCTTTATATTATATGTTATTGACAATTTGAATTGTTTTTCCTTCAACCAGCAACTTTATAGGCAAAACAAGCAGTTCCAACATATCGATAAATTGAGAGCAACTGGTGCATATCCCTTCATCATTAACATCATTGTCATCGAACTTAACAGCGCTGCACTCTATTTTGCACTAACTGCGCTGCTGCTGCTGTGTGCTGTGACTGCTATTGGCAGTCGGCGGCGGACAATGAACCCGCCAATAGATTGTCTCCATTAAATGACAACTCGCGCGCGCTCACACTCGCGCACACACATACACGCGCACAGTGACATTCACCATTTTATACAGTTTTTGGCATGCACAACGGCATAACGGCAAACGACGGAGGCTGCAATGGCCAGAACAACGATGACACCGATGGGAAGGACAACGAAGCTGTTGAGTAATAAGGAATATTAAATACGTTAACTTGCAACCATTTTGTGTCATATTTTTCGCACTTGAGTTTCCGTTTCCGGCATGCAGAAATTAAAAATAAAACAGCAACAACAACGCGCGCCATTTTGGAGTACATAGAGTACATTTATACATACATCCGAAATATTTTAAAAAGTATTATAAAGTAACAGGCAGCACACAATGGGAAGCTTGCCGAATCTGCATGAGCTGGAGGAAGCCGAACGTAAGCGTGAGAAGCGCAGGGAGTATGAGCTGCTGCTGGAGCAGCGTGCCCGGGATACCAGTCGGGAGCGAGAGCGTTTGTCCATGTTTGCGCAACAGCGTAAGGTAAGTTTTGATTAGTGATCGCTATGTTATCGATTACATTTAAGTGTCAGAACTGTTACTATAAACTTTTATTAACTTCACGAAGTTTTAAGACCACTTAGTTAAGGAAATTTTAAAGTGATTCCACACGCAAATATCAAATTATCGACTTAATATTTACACCAGTGTTATTTTCCAAAGATTAGTACTATTCAATACTATTAAACAATATCAGAGAAGAATCGTAAGATTATCGAAAATATATTGAGACTACACATTGACAGTATCAGCTCTTTTTTGATTGACAGTTTAGGTGTTTTTTTTTTTATTTATTTTTAATATCGTATTGGTTGTCATATCATATTTCATTTTTCTATGTAAGCTTGACATTATCAGAAAATTGTAAATAAACTTAATATATTATTTAAAATTTTATATATTAAGTTTATTTACAATTTTCTGATAATGTCGAGCCTACCTAGAAAGTTATGGCACTTCTGAATGCAAAAATCCTATAACGATAATATATGGTTAGTAAAATTTCGAAATAATTCAAGAAAATATTTTATATGCATATAGAGAGCAGTGCAGCCGCCATATAAATAGCACCATATGCTTAATGACCGATGGAACTGCTTGATTTGCACTGCTTGATTTTCAATTCAAATCAATTCAATTTTATTCACTTAAATGTTGAAATTTTGATTTGCAAGTGGGGTAATAATATAGATTCTATAAGGAGTTAGCCTTTTCTACTTAATAATACAACTTATGATTTTGTAAATTATAATTAATGCTACAATGTAACACTTCAGAGCGGGGATTACTGCTTTGATTTGAATGTACAAATATATGAGAATTTGCATTTGCATTTGATGTCGAGTATACTCAACTTTAAGTTGCTCTAATCATATAATACTTTACAAATAAAATGCAAAATCCACTTGAGAAAAGCTTTCATATTTAATAGACTTATCCTTAGATAAGCTTTTATCTTTTCTCTATCTGATTAACTTAATCTATAAACAATATATATATATATATATTTATGTATTGCAATTGCAGCAATCCTCCTATAATGCATATATTATGGCTGGCCTGGGCATCGGTGGCGGCTCGCTGAGTCTTACGGCGACGACTACAAATCTGGTGACAGTCAATGGGCATGGGCATGGGCATGGGCATGGCAATGGCAATGCTGATCCAATCAACGGCAATGGCAACAAGATTCAATCAACAAGCGCCACAGGAGCTGCTGCAACAAGCACAACAACAGGAATAGGAGCTGGCACAACAACGACTGGGACAACGGCAACGGCAACGGGAACAACAACAACGACAACAACGACATTGAGCGGTTTCGCAATGCTTGGTCTGGCCGGAAGTGTGGTAACCAAGAAATATCCGCATCTATTTCATCAGCACACGCATTCGCATCATCAGCATAGACATTCGCTAACCAATCGACATCGTGTGCTCCGTACACGGACACGCAGCTCGGGCGGAGTGCAAAATATCTGGGATGAGCAGATGATGGAGGTAAGTAAGTGCGCAATAATAAATGCCAAATGGGTTCTGGATTGACCCGATTGTGGCATAGAGGGGGGGGAGTCAATTGCAAATGCAAACAATATATATATATATATATATATTTGTATATGTATATGTATGTGCTTGTGTTTGTGTGGGATGTGGCAAGTGCGAATACTAGCATGTTCTGCCCCAGGAGCTCGCACTTGCCATTTATTTATAGCATTTGCTCTTGGCATAATGAAAATGGTGTTTGTGCCAGGACCTTGATTGCATCAGCTTTAGCTTCAGTTTCAGATGCCAGTTTCAATGCCATTCAGCCAGTCAACTGGGACACACACTAGAGAGTTTGGGTAAACAGACCGAAGCGTGGGCGACGGGGTAACGGGGCGACGGGTCTACGGGACGAAGAGTAGTGTCAGTAGCCGGGAACGAGCTGATATGTCCGTGAATGAAAGCGGATTAACCTACGCAGTTGCACAATGAGTAATTAAGTCAAATTTGAAATACAGTTGACGTGATTGAGCGCATCTTAACACAATTTAATCCAGTTTTAAATAACAATCGATTGGGATTTGTCTGTTATTATTGCAACAGGAAATTTCAATGAGATTTAACTTGTTGATGTTGCTATCGGTATATTTATAAAAATATTAAATCAATCCGAAACAGTAACAAAAATCAGATATTCTTCTAAATTGATTCAAACTTTGATTAATCTTGAATTTAAGCCGCTCTTTGGCTTTATTGATTTAGGATGAAAGCGGGATTAATTTAGGTATTAGAAATGCTTTTTTCTAGAAAAGCTGCATTGCTCTTCAGCTCGACTTGCATACTTCGTTTAATCAAAAGAATACATTTCGAAAAAAGTCAATTTAAAGGAATGTAATGTATGGAATTGGAACTAATTTTTTTTTTTTTTTTTTGGTTTTAAACCTTTCATTTATAACTAGCGCGTTGCTACGCCTACCTCAAAAAAAAAATCTTTATTTGTTTTTATTTTAATTTTATTACTGTCAAAAAAATAAAAACAAAATACAAATAAATCATATTCTCGACTCTAGTAGCTCACAAAAACAAAATACATTGATGGATTTTTCCAACTACACACGAGACCATTTTCGGAATCGCTTAATTCAATATTTTACTGCGTCATTTTGAAGTTAATATTTTCTAGGCTTACACATACTTAAATAAATATTGTTTATACTCAAATTTCTACTTTTTTACTAAATTGATTTAAATCTCAATCCTGTTTTAAACTTGATATAAAAATAATATCCTAAAATTGTACTTAAACTTTCGAGGTCAGGCTTCAAATTCGTATTCTTATATTTATAACACCATGATTTTTTTCCGTGTACATATTCTTTTAACTGTCTATTAAGCAACAGCATAACAAGTTAATTAAAAACATGTTGTTAATTAAATTGCACACACATTTTTTACAACTTTTCTGCAAAAGTAATTAAAGCAATTTAAAAAAACAATTTAAAACATTTGATGTTCTAAATTCCAAAGTTAATGAAATAAATAAAGTTGTCTTTAACTTAAATTGAGAAATTGTCGTCTACTCTCTTTACAGCACTTGACCGCCTATTCGCCGTCACCAATATCAACGCGTTCGCATCGCATAAATCCCGTATCCTCGTACCAGGTACAGGCCGCATTGGCTGCATCACGACGTCGGGAATCGATGAACAGTTCGATTGGTGCCACCTCGATAAGGCGTCTGATCACGCTGAATAATCGCAACTGTCGCCACAAGGTGCCCGCCCAGGTGCGTCAGAAGGTGTGGCGTCAATTCACCTGCCTGAGCATTGCCCATTCCCTGACGAGCGCGGTGCTCTTGCCGGTGATGGCGCTGCAGGGCTCCAGTTCGGTGTGGCATCATCGGGAACTGTGGCTACAGATTGGTCCCAACATTGGCTCATTGCTGCTAAGCGGACTTTATCTGCTGGCCGCTGGCATGAGCCTGCCCAGCATGCGTCTGATACGTCGATTTGGTTATACACCTCTGCTGGCGGCCAATTGTTTGGCGGTCACATTATTTTTGCTCTCGCATTTATATGGCTCCATTTACACGCTGCTGCCTGCCTATCTGCTGCTGGGCTTGACTTTAAGTGCCGCAAATAGCTGCAAGGCGGCGTTGATAGTCCACTACGGCGGCAAGTTGAGCTGCTCCCAGCAGGAGTGTGCGCTGGGCGCCACACAGACGTTGACACAGACGCCATCGGATGCACTGCATGAAGAGCATAAAATGTTCTGCAATCGAGATCAGAAGGTGCGTCGTCTGGCGCGTTGGTTTCGTGCTGCTCAGGATGTGGGTCTTATTATGGGCGCACTGCTTGCCTCGCTGCTGCTCGCCTGCAATGCCAATGACTGGAACTGCTCGGCGGCCAGGGATGAGATGAATGTACCGACACCAACCAATTGGCCACAGCCGGAGGACTTTTACAATCGTAACGAGCATGGCGAGCGCATCTGTGGCGCAGACATGTGTCCATTGCAGCAGTCCCAGTATGAGCTGCAGCTCTCCTGGCCCAGCAACAGTTCACGCTCCATTTTTGCCAGCTTCATTGAGAGTGGCTCCCGTGCCGGCGGTCAATCACTGCTTTGGTTATATGTGATGCTATCGCTGCTCGCGTTTCTACTTTCAGTGTTGCAGGGACGCAAGGAGCTGGTACCTGGTGGACGGCAGGAACGTATCGCCAAGGATGTCACCGATACCTTGCTCTTTGCCGGACCACTTGCCTACTTTGTGGGCACCGAACAGGGCTATATGTTAAGTGATTTTCTATATGCCTTCGTATCCTGTTCCCTGGGCATTGGCATGATACCTGGCGCACTAATCGGCATGGGACTGATGCAGCTTATTGTCTCCTGTACGCTCAGCATGCTGCTGCGTCACACCAAACGCATTGTGGTCATATGTGAGTCGCCAAGTAACTTATTCTTCTAAATCTATATTAATTAATAATATATACATTATATTCTTGAGTCTATCAAGCCATGTTTGAATATATTTCCATCCGATTATCTGTCCGTTTGTTTGTATGAAGGCGATGATCTCATAGAGTTTAAAACCCAACCGATTTTTATTATTTTATTATTTATTATTTAATTTAGACATTACTTATTATGGAGTTGGATTTTTTTGATTTAATCTCAACAGTGCGTTCCGATCCTCGCAGGAGAATTTATGGCCAACCTTCTGTTATTTTTTTTAGATTTCTTTATGTCTTACGGCGTGCGTTGCTACGTTTCGGCTCAAAAAAAAAAAGTGACATTGTAGAATACGATTAGATTATTTTTTTTTTTTGGAGCAGAAGCATAGCAACGCACGCCGTAAGACATGAATAAATTTGATTGTAGCTTACAGCGCCCCGGAATATGTTCCGCTGAGATTTTCATAGAATTTTCAAATGCATTTTCCACCCATTTTGCGATATATTTTTGACAAAATTTTTGCAGAGCGCCAACCTATGATATAATAGAAAATTACAGTAAAAATTACAGATTTCTAGTTTCAACCGTTTGACCTGCTCGTGAGTCGACAATGAGTCAGGCAGGCAGGCTGAACAGTTTTATATATTTATATAGAAATACATTTTATTATATGCATTTTAAATAAGACTATTATCATAATTACTATTATTATTTTTTACTCAAAAATAATCTTTTACTAATTGAGCTTTATTTTTGCTCAAGTTTCATTAATTTATTATGGGATTTATACTATATATTAATACTAATTGTTATTAATTCAATTGAATTGTTTTTGCAGTGGCCGGTTTCTTCTTTCATTCGTGTTTGCTGCTGGCACTCTCCAGCTGGAAGCCATCGAGCGATGATAGCGCACTCTTCTATGTGATAGCCGCATCGTGGGGAGCCTGCAATGGCATGTGGGAGACGCTGCTGTTATCGCTGGTCACACTCAATCATGTGCAGCACGAGCATGTGACAGAGGTGGCGGCACCGCTGCAAGCATTGCGTTTCCTTGGCCTGGGCATAACATTTGCGGCGCATGGTTTCCTCTGCGAATCGGTGAAAATAATTGCGCTGGTGGTGCTGCTGGTGATCAGTGTGCCGCCATATGCTACATTGGAGATGCGTTTGGAGGCGCAGCGTAAGGCAACGCTAATTAGCTTATGACGCAGTTACTTCAGCTAGTCAAGAAGGCGGGGCACTGTGGCGCGTACACACACCATGTGAGAGGAAGTTCTGGTGGCGACATGGTATACACGGACCGTCACCACAGGTGTAACAAATCCGTATTTGACTGATTGATTAACTAAGACGAAAGCTATTTGGGATTCCTTGTAAACGGTACAACCGCAATTGGAGTTAGTTTCCGGTTTCGTTTACCGGGGCGTTTCTCAGTCACACAAAACTCACAGTATTGAAAAAAAAGAAACCTAGAAAACTGAAATGAAACTGCAGTATTCTTGTCAAGGATTGGGACAAGCTTTTAGTCCATAAATGTTCTTATCACGTACAGTGTTGTTTATATATGTTTGTACTGTAACTGTAACTGTAACTGTAACTGTAACTCTAACTGTAACTATAACTGTAACTGTAACTGTAACTTAATCAAAACATTTGCCAGTGCCATCAATGTTGTTCTGCAATTTTCTACATTGTCTTTAAAACATTGAGAAAGTGGGGCTCTCTACGGGCCCACACATCACATCGCATCAATATTTGTACAATGAACAAAGTAGAAACATGACAAAACAACACCTAGATAAAATAAACCAAAAATTAATTGAATATCATGCTTTGTTAGCGTGTGTACTTAGCCTTAGCTTAAACGATTATAGATGTATTATTTAAGCGACAACTTTGTGCCAACAAAATGTATTCCTTGATATAAATGTAATTGTAAGTGTAAATGGTAAATGATAAATGGTAAATGGTAAATGTAAATGTAAATGTAAATGTAAATGTAAATGTATGTAACTTTAATTGTTACTTTATGCATGTCTTTAGATCCTAGATCCTAAATATTGATCTTGTTCTGAATTTCGATTACAAATCATATTGCATACTTTTGAGAGTTGGCAAAAATTCAAAAAATACAAAAACTTGGCGGCAATTTGATTGTAATTCGATATTGAGAACATCAAACAGCTTAAAGTAAAAGTCCTGAATTGCTGTGAAACATGATAACATTCAATTTGTTAGCTCCTGAAATGATTATGATTATCACAAATGCTAGAATATAATACTTCTCTTACAATCTCATGATATACGTATATATATATATATGTATGTATGTATTATGTGTGCGATCGATGTGTGGAAGTTTATATATGTATGTTAAATGTCCTTAGGTTTCGTTAGAGAAATGTCCAATTGGTCAATTGATTAACAAATATCCAATGATGCAAGATTAAATTCGTATCCTTTATTTTTTCCCGCATAAATATACATAATTCATAAATACAAAATTGGGAAAATTAAAAAAAAAAAGATAACAAAACATAAATAAAACGTATAATCTTTAGGATAGCAAGGTGAAATCCTAAAATCTAAGAACAATGTTAACATTTTATGGAAAAATGAGCAACAAATTTTTAAACATTTTGTAATTGAAACTTTACGTGGACAGTTATCGGTTCTAAAAAAAAAAGAAGAAAAACTAAGGATGCATTTTCATATGTATTTTAAACAAGCCCAAAAACTTCATATAGTATTTGGGCCATATATTGTTGAACTTAAGCAGTTCTTCGATTTATTTTTTTTTTGTTAGAATTCTTAGAAAAGCATACAAGAAAATTTTCAGACGTTTTAAATAAATGTACTTAAATCGCAGTGATAAAAAGAAAAACACATAAAAAACACTAATTAAACATAACAGAGTTAACCAAGAAACCTTTAAAAACAAATTATAATAATAATAAAAACTAAATAAATTAAAAACATAGTAAATTCTAATATAAAGCATGCCGCATACCTAATATAAATCAATTTAATTTATGTATAAATATATATATATGTATATATATATATATATATATAAAACATGTACTTATTTATATGTGTACAAAATCAATAAAGAGTTTATCCGCATTGAGGCTTTGCTCTTCTCATTGGCTTCTCTTATCATAATTAAATAATTACCAAATAGTTTGGGGTCAATAAAAGAGCTTATCTTATGTAATTGTTTACTTGCAACGCCATTGATGACGTCAAAGCTTTCGCCAAAGCTCAAACCGGTCGGAGAGAGAGAGAGAGAGAGAGAGTGATAGTGAGAGAGAGCTTTAATACTTACATATGAATCGCGTTGGTTCGTCTCGGCTCGTTTGACTCTCGACTAGTAGTTATTATATACCATGTAATCAATAGAAGTAGAAAATAGGGTTATATTAAATCGAACAAGTCTCTACGAACCTATTACTCTGGATCAATCTGACTAAACATTCAACAATCTAAATCTTTCAAGGGCTAGATACAATAAAATTCTTCAATACCATTCCGAGTTTGTTTTAATTTAATTATTTATTTTTATAATGTTATATTAAACGATAAACTCTGTACTATGTGGAAATGGTTCTAGATTGTAAAATTAATTTTTCGAATTTTGTTATATATATTTTCTGTTTGATATAACACTAGCCGTCCAGGCGTGCGTTGCTACGCTCCCTCTAAAAATCCAATAATATTCTACAATTTGAATATGATTTTATCCTACTACGCTACCGGGTATGCTCCAGCTGAGATTTTTATACAATTTTCAAATGCATTTTCCACCCATTTTCCTATATATTTTTGATCAATTTTTTTCAAAGTGATAACCTACGATATAATAAGAAACTATAGTAATAATGATAAGTTTTTCGCTTCTAACGTTTAACCTGCTTGCGAGACACCAATACGTCAGTCAGTCAGTCAAGTTTTATACAGATTGAGAAATATAGCTAAGCTTCAATTTCCAAAAATAATAATTTTATTAATATTACAATTTTTATTGTTCAAATATTAGAAACTCATATATTAGTACTTTAAAGCATTTAAATACTGTATAATTACTGTATATAAATATTATTAGGATCTGTCACAACAGCTGTATAGGGCATCTTGTAGTCGAGCACTCTTGTTAATATATTTTTTACTATTTCTAAGTTAAGCTTGTTAAGCACATTTTTATTGTCCATTCACAGCAGCCCCCCCACAACCAAGTAAAGCGTGAGAGAACAAGCGGCAAAATTACAATTAACTATAAAATAATAGTACGTAAATATGTTTATTTAATCGTATGTGTATAATGAATGTGTTTGTGTTTGTGTGTGTATTTTTATAGCAAAAAATAAGCTTTTAAGGTCTTTATCAATAGCACGGCAAGATATTTGGCATACTGGGTTGCTCAGTTGCACAGGGAAATCGATGTGGATCGCATTACGGAGCTGTAAAGAAAACTTGAAAGTGGTTAAAAAGAATAACAAATAAAAAAAATAAAAAACCAAATAAGATGTCAGAAACAACAAATGTTCACGAAATGAATAACAAGCTAAACGAAATGCAAAATTGGTTTGAAACTGATCCAACTTTGCCTGAAAAGATAGGTAAGTAAATAATTACCCTGACTATTTAATAAGTAATAACATATACACTATATATATGTATATTAACATACGAACATAATCTATCCGGAAGATGTAGACCGTATCTAATCTAAGTTGTTGAAAAGAACAATATCTTTGTAGTCTAAGCAAATAAATGGGATAGGTTAGGAATGCGTTTTGAATAGTTATGTACAGTTTTATATGATATACTGTAGGTACCTAGGTGGTAGCTATATAAAATTACGCATCCGGTAAAAACAAATGAGCTGTACACACTATCGAACTGATAGAGTTATCAATACAAGCTAGTTCTAGCATTAGTAATTGTATAGATAAAACAATATAATATATGTAAGTTGTATATGGTATAATCCATTTGTGGTTTTTATATATACACAATACTTTATATACCAGTAGGTAATTATTTTGTTCGGAATGGCATTAATTGAATTTCTTATCAATATTTGCAGAGCCAATTGTATTGCTTCGATTCCTGAAGTGCATGCAATATGACATTGAAACGACAAAATCTCTGATCAAACTCAACTATAGTATGCGGAATAAGAATCCCAATATATTCATAGATCGAAATATGGAGAGCGAGACGACAGCAAAGGCCCTTCGAGTATCGTACGATCTAAAGATCTAATTGTTATCTAAATGTGCTTTAATTAAAATAAACTTGACCTTGCAGAGATCTACTCATTCTACCAGGCGTAACACCAGAACGGCATAAGGTTCTATTATTTCGCATGACTGACTATGATCCCAGAACGGTAAGATAAAATATATTTTTATATCTTTGCAGTGGATATAACAATTTCTTTATAAAATGTATTATGTACTAATTAAGTAATATATTTCTGACTCTATTAAAAATATATGTATATATACTTGATCAAGCGATGAGTCGATATATAGCCACATCCGTCTGTCCGTTTGTTCATTTGTTTGTATTTAAACTAAACTCTTAAGTCTAAGAATTAGCTACTCCATTCAGTACATCAACCGAAATTAGCTGGGTCTAATCATTATATCATATATTGGAAAATATGGAATATGGAATATATGTAAAGGAATTCATATATCATTGGAAATCTATTTACCAAGCAAAAGAAAGCCATTTTTAATATAAAAAGTATGTTAGATATATTCTAGATAAGCAACAGTCTTTCTGTCTGTCTGTACAAATGGTAATCTCAGAGATTATAGAAATTTGAACCCTTCAATTTAAAAATAATCATGCAGTACGTCCGCAGGATTTTTAAGGGTATTTTACAGTCTAATGTTTATTTTAAAATATTAAAATACAATATATAAATTGTTACAATATGACAATTTTATTGAATCAATTCGTGAAAATGTTAAATTGTAACCACAAGAGTGCTCTAAAGTTTTTCTCTCAATTTTCAAAATTCAGGAGGGGTTAACTCTGCAACTCCCACTCCTCGACCTGCGTACGCCACTGTGCGCAAGTATATTTGAATTGATATCTTGGACTTGGCTTACTTCCCTCTACGAATCATATTTGTTTTACTTTCAAACTATATCTAATTCTTTCAGCACATAAAAAAGTTTATCAAAAGTTTAGTCAATATTGGATCACTTTATTTTATATTTTTCCTAAAGCAAAGTCAATAGAAAAATTAAAATATTTTTTTTTTATATATATTTTATTGTCAAGAAGCGGCCTTCATAATGGACTATAACATGACATTTAAATTAACATTAAAGAACAACCATGGGAAGCTTAAAAAATGTATTAACAAGTTAAAAAATATTTTATTAAAAACTTTCTTACATGGGTATTTACCATGTCTTTTAAATTTCCTATTGTTTATATTGTTTATATTGATTGATTAATTGATTTTTGTTTTCAAATCTATAGCGCAACTCTGTTGAGGAAAGTAAAATCTTCTTTATGATGGCCGATGCCCGTTTCACTGCGCCAGATATTGAAAGACCTTCAAATGAGGCTTCCTCCGCGTCTAGCCAAGTTTCATCAGCTATGATTGATGATGCTGATATTGCGGATGGCGATGTGCAGATTGTGGATATTGGTGGCTATACAATGAGACACCTTGCCTATGTCTCTATATTTGTATTACGTGTCTATATGAAGTTTCTACAGGAGGCATATCCCTCACGACTGCGTGCTATACACATTATAAACTGCCCGTCGTTTTTAGATCGCATGATGGCCGTAATGAAGCCCTTTATTCGTGAGGAAGTTTATCAAATGGTGTGTATATAACCTTCAAAGACATAATTATTTAAATAAATTTTCTTTAACTATTTATATGTAGATCAATTATCACACAGAAGGCCTTGAAAGTCTGTATGAACTGGTGCCGAAGGATATGCTGCCAGTGGAGTATGGTGGTAAAGCAGGAACAGTTGCCGAAATTAAGGAACATTGGATGTGTAAATTAAAAGAAAAGACGTTAGTTTCCCTATTTAATTAAAAATAATTAAAGATCATAGTATACTACATTTTCTGGTATTTCAGAGCATATCTTAGTGATGAGAAATACTGGAAGGTATCAGCGGCGAGTAAAAGTGGCTGGTCATGGTTTTAATATTATTATAAATTATTATAGAGCTATATTAAGATATGTGATTATTATTTTAAGTGTAATATTGGTGTAAGCAATGTTTTGACATATTTATTAGTATAGTTTTTGATATTTGGTCATGTAAAAATCTAGAAATTATAAACTATTTTCATTTTTCTAAATTGTATATTTTTGTATATGTTTGTAAATATTTATTTAGTCTGATAATATTCTTTTTATAAATGGACACGATGAGCCAGTTTCTGCAACCCTACAGAGAGCATCTACAGAAACTGATTGTGGTGCTGACTTGTATTAAGGTGCTGCGTAGTCTCGAGCTTGGATTCAATATGAAATTGGAACCATACAGGAAAACCGTATCGATAAAATCCCTCCTGGGCGCTATAATACTCGCTGCACTTGGTGTGCGCTTGGCTTATTTAAACGCTGATCAGATCATGATGGGCGTGAATAGTATTAGTCTGGTTCTGAACATGGGACTTTTGGGGATGTTCCATTATTATGGCTCACCAGGATACAAGTGTCATGTTTGGAGCAAAATACTGCTTGCCTCTATACTGATTGGGATATGCTTTTGTTATTCAACAATCAAGGATCCGGACACTTGCAAATATCATCTCGGTATCGTTGCGACCGGTGTCACATCGCTGTTGAGTATTTTGAAATTAGTAAAGAAAACTAAAATGGCATTGGGCACAATTGTGTCTACATTGCTTGCAACATCGAAAATGCTTTATGCACTCTCCGTACTAAACACATTCATGTTGTATCAAAATCTTTGGTTGCTCTGCCTAAATCTGTTGCGTTTTGTGTACTAGTTTGAATCAAGCGGCATCTGACAAGATGTTCTGTAGATGTTCGCTAAAATATAGTATGGGTACTTGGCAGTCATATTTTAAATGGCCCATTTAATATGTGTTTTATGTACATATGACAATAATAATAAATAAATATTGTCTGTATTTGATTGCAATCATCGCCTAATGTTGTCTATTTAGTGTACGAGTATAACACATTGACGACCATAAATCGAACATATTCAAAACAGTTTTCGATTCATAATTGTGGTAAATGTGATTTAAATTTCAATCGGCTTGGCGGATATTCTAAGAATTCCATACACGCTCTGGCAATTAGATAGATGCGCAGAAGCTGTAACGGCTACATTACTCTACGGGCAGCTACAAATTTTGGGCACTATTAAGCGTCAACAAATGGCAAATGGCAGTCGAAAGCAATTAAAAAAAATTACGTGTTTAATTGCCGGCTGAAAAGTCGGAAAGTAGTTGAATTCGAACACGCATACGTATTCGCAATAGCAATCAATATTTAGATTTGAATATGTATACGAATATTGTTAAATCAAATAATAATAATATAGCCAACAATTATAGTCAGTTCGCCAGTAAGCTTCAAACTCAACGGTACACAGAACACTTTTGCGCTGCGCCTGCACATCAAAATCGATAGAACGAGCAATTTGAATTTCGATAACGATGAGCAGCAATAGTGAAAGTGAAAATCAGCTGAGACGCGATCGCGACTTAAGCGAGCTGAGCGAATGGTTCGCTCAAAATGAAAATTTACCCCGTGATATTGGTAAACATCTTAAAAAAGGATGCACAGCTGATGTAATGCCAAGTGCTTTGGCAAAAGAAGTTTCGGGGGTGTAGTAGGGGGGAACCTTTTTGAATTATTGCCAACAAATCCGAACTCTCCTCTCGACTGCTCTCACCGCTGACCCAAAGTAGTACGTCAATAATATATAATGAGGTCGTTAGTACGCAGAGGGGCATGTCGGCCATTTTGATAGCCAACTGCTGGGCGCCTGTTACGTCATAGTACGTTAGCCAAATAAAGTTTGGAACTTTTAAAGGGTGTCTTTATACTTATCGAAAATTGCCAAAAAAAAATTCTCTAGAAATTAAAGCGTAAATGCTGCAATAATTGATTAAGTCTAGACATAGCAAATTATATATAAAATAATTAACAGGATTTTTTTATTTTTAAGCCTTCTCTAAATATTAAATAAAATATATTAGATTTTTATTTATTCTAATTCTCAACTTTATTGATAATATATAGGATTAAAATTCACACAAGTAATTGCTACATATGATACACGTATCCTTTGATTTTTAGAGCCTTTATTGTTGCGGCGTTTCTACCAATGCATGTATTGCCATGTGGAGGACACTAAGAAGCTCATCGAGGTCAACTATTCACTGCGGAACAAGCATCCACATTTGTTTATCAAGCGGGATCCGTTAGACGAAGATAGTCGCCGTACTTTTGATTATGCGTAAGCAGTGTGGCAATTAAAAAATTGAAAATATATATCTACATCAGATTCGATTTTAGTGATATACTACCGTTGCCGGGGCTTACACCAGACAACTATAAAGTCTCGCTCTATTGCTTCAGGGACTTTGAACCGTCCAAGGTAGCCCCAATATTTAATGCTATCAGTAGTGCTAATATTGAACTATTTGCAGATGCATCATACGGAGGATACTCGCGCCTTTTTCATGGTTACCGACTGTCGTTTTATAACATCAGATGATCTAGCTCGTCCCGAAGTATTATCAGAGGGCGAAGTACAAATTTTTGATATGAAGGGCACAACCATGCGTCATATATCGCGTCTTACAATTAGCACCCTACGAGCCTATGTCAAGTTTCTGCAGTTGGCATTCCCAGTACGCCTGAAGGCCATACATATGGTGAACTGTCCAACGTATCTTGATCGTATTGTGAGCGTGGTAAAGCCCTTTATAAGCGATGAAGTCTTCAAATTGGTAGGTTATTGTGCGCATTTTACCTTAACTTATAAATACAGCAATAAAATTTTAAACTTAGATTCGATTTCATACATCCAATATTGACTCCCTGTATGCGTTTGTGCCGCGTGTAATGTTACCCGAGGAGTACGGTGGCTCAGCTGGATCATTGGCTACACTACGCGAGCAGACCCAAAAGGACCTGACCAGGCATCGGTAGTATTGTCAACTGCTAAATATTTAACTGCGTGAATAATACATTACATTTTTAGGGATTATTTGATGAATCCAAACCACTGGCATATTGAGAAGCCTGAGAAGCGTAACGGCAAATCGTGGAAGCTGTTCAATTAAGATACCTGCGTGCAGATAATTTTTTTCTTTTTTTTTTTATATATTCTTATATGTATTTACTTTGTTTCTAATTGTGTAGCCTTGTGTTATTGTTATATATATTAGTTTAAATGTGGGATTGTTCCTTTAATGACTATAAAATATGTATTGTTATCGTTTAATACTTATTATACAGTGAAGAATAATAGTTTAATTTTAGAACTATATGATTTTGATCTTATTCTTATATGGCAATAAATTAAAAATGTCTCCAAATATAAACACACTAAAAGCTTTTTAATACAAAAAGTCGTGTATTACACAAGCCCAAAATTGAGGTAATATTTGTTTATTTCCAATGGCAAATAAATTATTTTTTCAATTTTTAAGCAAAATAAACAATGAACAATGAAAATGTGAGTTAATAAATTTTTTTCTATTTAACTGAAGCCTAAATACATATTTTTAGCGGTTTTAACTATCGATACATTATTCAACCTTAATCGATTTATTTTGCAAATAGCATTTTATCGTTGTGACTGAAATTTCATCGCACTGTGAATGGCATATAATTAAGAAGCAAGAGCGTCAACAATTGGCCCATCGCTAATGCCGTGTTTATTTTGAGAGTCGCCAACAGCACACAGCGGTGAAAACAAATCCCGGTCTACTCCAAAATATTGGTGACCCACACATCCAAGTAGCATCAAATCACTCACAACCAAACTGACCATGGATCGGCCACAGAAAATGCCCAAGGTGGCGAAGGTATGCAAGGCGCAAATTCCATATAGCTTAATCTAACATAAACGTTTCTCGTTTTTCAGGTGAAGAATAAAGCACCGGCGGAGGTGCAAATCACGGCGGAGCAGCTGCTGCGTGAGGCCAAAGAGCGTGACCTGGAGATTTTGCCGCCACCACCAAAACAGAAAATCTCCGATCCCGCCGAATTGGCCGACTATCAGCAAAGAAAGCGCAAAACATTCGAAGATAATTTACGCAAAAATCGCATGGTAGTCAGCCACTGGATAAAGTATGCACAATGGGAGGAACAACAGCAGGAGATACATCGTGCACGCTCCATATGGGAGCGTGCCCTGGATAACGAGCATCGCAACGTAACAATTTGGCTCAAATATGCCGAAATGGAGATGAAGAACAAACAGGTGAATCATGCGCGCAATTTGTGGGATCGTGCTGTGACCATTATGCCACGAGTCAATCAATTTTGGTACAAATACACCTATATGGAGGAGATGCTGGAAAATGTGGCCGGTGCGCGGCAAGTCTTTGAGCGCTGGATGGAATGGCAGCCGGAGGAGCAGGCCTGGCAGACGTACGTCAATTTTGAGCTGCGCTACAAGGAAATCGATCGTGCACGCGAGGTATACGAGTCTTTCGTATATGTGCATCCGGATGTTAAGAACTGGATTAAGTTTGCACGTTTCGAGGAGACACATGGCTTTCTACACGGTGCACGACGTGTCTTTGAGCGCGCTGTGGAGTTCTTTGGCGATGACTACATTGAGGAGCGTCTGTTCATTGCATTCGCACGCTTCGAGGAAGGCCAGAAGGAGCACGATCGTGCGCGCATTATCTACAAATATGCCCTAGATCATCTGCCCAAGGAGCGCACACCCGAGCTGTTCAAGGCGTACACCATACACGAAAAGAAGTATGGTGATCGGTCGGGCATTGAGGATGTGATTGTATCGAAGCGCAAGCATCAATACGAGCAGGAGGTGGCCGCCAATCCGACCAACTATGATGCCTGGTTCGATTATCTGCGCCTCATTGAGGCCGAGGGCGACAAGGAGCTCATTCGTGAGACTTACGAGCGTGCCATTGCGAATGTGCCGCCGGCGAATGAGAAAAATTATTGGCGTCGCTACATCTACATGTGGATCAATTATGCGTTGTACGAGGAGCTCGAGGCGGAGGACATCGAACGTACACGTCAAATCTATAAAACCTGCCTTGAGCTAATACCCCACAAGCAGTTCACATTCAGCAAATTCTGGCTGCTCTATGCACAGTTCGAGTTGCGCTGCAAGGAGCTGCAAACGGCGCGCAAAACACTTGGAATGGCAATTGGCATGTGCCCGCGGGACAAACTCTTTCGCGGCTACATCGATCTGGAGATACAGCTGCGTGAGTTCGAACGCTGCCGACTGCTGTACGAGAAGTTCTTAGAGTTTGGCCCGGAGAATTGTGTGACATGGATGAAGTTTGCCGAGCTCGAGAATCTACTGGGCGATACAGAGCGTGCTCGTGCCATTTATGAGCTGGCCGTGCAGCAGCCTCGTCTCGATATGCCCGAGCTGCTGTGGAAGGCGTATATTGACTTTGAGGTGGCTCTGGGCGAAACGGAGCTGGCACGCCAGCTATACGAGCGCCTATTGGAGCGCACACAGCATGTCAAGGTGTGGATGTCATTTGCCAAGTTCGAGATGAGCATCAATCATGGCGATAATGATGCCGACTTAAATATACGCCTCGCCCGTCGCATTTATGAGCGCGCCAATGAGATGTTGCGCCAATTGGGTGACAAGGAATCCCGTGTTCTGCTCTTGGAGGCGTGGCGTGACTTTGAGCGTGATGTCAACGATGCGACATCGCTACAGAAAGTGCTCGACAAGATGCCGCGTCGCATCAAGAAGCGACAGAAGATCATCTCCGACGATGGCGTCGAGGAAGGCTGGGAGGAGGTCTTCGATTACATATTCCCCGAGGATGAGATGGCTCGACCAAATCTTAAGCTTCTCGCCGCCGCTAAAATGTGGAAAAAGCAAAAGGATAACGATCAGGAAAACGAACCAATTGCTGCTGCTGCCACCGATGATGATGTCTAAGCGAATAATGACTACAAATTAGTTAACAACTCTTTCAAATTATTGAATATATTATAATTGATTTGAACATTATTTTTTTTTGTATGCAGTGTTAAGATCAATTGTTTGTATTTAGTGAGCAATAATTATAAAATTGTTGGTAACGCGCTTTTAATTGCTTTGAAATGTTTTTTGGTTTTCAGCGTTTTACCACAATATCGACAACATGATGCAGACAATTTGAACAAATTTTATTAAAATCGGAACACTTTATCTGATACTAGGCCCCTTAGAAAAAATCTAAAAAATCGGGCATTACTTTCTGGTTGATTTTTTAAATTTATTTAAAAAATTTTATAAGACATCCTCAGCTCACTTGGCTCGCAGCAGGAGCGTAAAAAACGAGTAGGTGAGCCTTATGACCTGCAAATATAAATCAGAAATCTGACTATATATTATTTCCAGATATGCAGAGCTACCTGAACAAATGTCTCCAGAGTGACTGCCAAATGGCCACCGGCACGGATCAGCGATGGTTTCCTGGTGCGTATTAAGGTGATGATCAGATTGCGCCTAAAGCTTGGCGTTTGATCGACCCAGTTGCAGGCATAGAATGCATCCAGCAGCTGCTCGCTTTGGGCGCGCATACGATCTCCAAAATAGCAAATGATAAGCACCTCAAGGGTCACAGCGAGAAAGAATACCAGCGAGAGTATCATGGCTGATAAATCATTCGAATCGGAGACATATAGAAAGTGCATGGCCACGGTGCATTGCACCGCGGCGGAGCACATAAACTGGGCCATGCAGGCAATCGATAGAATCTTTTGTATGATCTTATGCAGTTCCAGTATGTCCGTGTAGTCCTCAATGCAAGCGGTTAGCTCCAAGTATACAGTTTGACGCCACAATTCCTGTTTATGGAGCCGCGCTGGATTTGGTGCCGGATAGCCAATTCGACGAACACGCAATTCCAGAGCCCTCATGTGACCAGTCAGTATGCAGAGATAGGCGGGTGGATATGAATCATTGGCACAATCCTGCATCGCTTGTATAATCAAACCGAATAGCTGATAGATACAGATGAGCACATAGCCCACCATTGATGTTTGCCAATCAATGCCAAACCAGGCCGGATAGAGCAACTGACGCTTCTGGGCAATGACCACACGAATGCAGCTCAATATGGTGCCAAAGATGAATATGCCAGCAAAGGTGCGAAAGGTGTTCCGTCCCGTATTCACCGCCTCATGCAGTGCATTCAGCTCCTCCGCATCGTACACGGCCATGGCGCGTCTGTCCAGCTTGGCAAGCAGCTGGCGTATCTCGTACAGCTGGCGTCGCACCAGGAACACATTTATAAATTTCAAGTTGGCCACAAGATCCGTAATTGTAATGGTCAGATTCTCACAAAACTCCCGCAGGCTATAGGTGAAAAATATCTTGGCCACCAGTGTCAGCGGAAAGAGGAATGTCACCAGCCCATTGATCAGAATTGAGCGCAACAGGAACAGGCGACGGTCACCGGTTTCTGGTGGCATCAAGCCCATGAATCGCCACACTTGCCAATGATAGCTAACGGCGCTATGAGTGTCCAGTTTAGACATATCCGCATTAGAGTCCATATTTGATTTAATTTTCAATTCAGATACTAAATCGGTTTTAGTGCCCGCTTCTATAATCGAGTGCATTGTCTAAATTTCACTTTTCTTCTGATTCTCTTCGCTGGCTTTTATAGTGATCCAAGAAAGGCCAAGAAACGTGTCGAAATTCTCACTATGGATAAAAGCTGGTAATAAGGGCGTCATTATATAATTATATGAATACATATTAATTTGGACCAAATGCGTATTTGTTTTGCAAAAAGTTTACAAACAAATTGCAGTTACATTTTGTTTTTTTAATTTCCATTTACTTATATCGTTTAAGTTCTCAACATTTGACCAAGTTTTTGAAAGTTTTGTAAATATATGTACCATATCCAAAAGTGGGAAAAATGTGTGTGTTTAGACCTCTTTTTAAAATAAATTTCATGCAAAACTTGGATACTCCATTCCTTAAATTACCTTATTTTTTCCGTTTACTGATGATATAGGAAAAATATGTTTTTCTCCCACATTTTTCCTTGTAAAACATAATTTTTGTAAATAAAACAATATCAAATATTTTAGTTGTAAAGAAAATCCTAAACTAGGTATAAATTATTAAGATATATAGCTTTTATGAATGTAACATAATATGGAAAATAAAGCACAGAATAAATAAATGTTTATATATACTATTATAATTTAATTGATTATATATTATAATAAAAACGAGCAAAGAATAATTTCAATATTCGACCGATTATTGATATAACAGTTATATGATATAGTCACTCGATTTTAATTAAATTTGATTAAATTATCTTAATGAATAAATAAAAATTAAATCTTTGCTATGGTAGCTATATGATATATTCGTTCGCATTTAATGAAATCTGATCAGATTAATGAATAAAAAATAAATAAAATATATAAATATATATATATATATATATATATGTATTATTAAATAATAATAAATCATAAGTAATAATAATAAGGTTATGTTGTTAAATTAAAAATCTACATATTGTTGTGACTAGTGCCCTAATTTATAACTAGTACTTGTTGCATTAAAAAAAACTCATAAAATAAATAAAATTACTTACCTTAAATATATGACAATTTAGAACGCCAACAGAAGTACAAACAATTCTTTGCAGAACTCTTTAATAATTCCCAATCAATTCAATTAAAAAGTCATTAACATATATTTATTTTTTTGTATTTATTTTATTTCTCAGATTTGATCAAGTTGTGTGTGAGGAGTGTGTTTGTCCAAGTGGACAGATTTTTATTTAGCCAACAATCAATCAATCAATCAATACTGTTATTATGGACTATTTAATCGAGGGAATTTTTTCAATTCTTTTGCGGTTCTGTGCAGGTGAAGCAATCAAAACGACAAACTTTTTAAATGTCCAATTAGATTCTTGAAACATTTAGACATGAATATAATATTAAGCAGGTCAACTGATGATATGATACAGACGTATGTTTATGAGTTTTGTTGGAGTATATATGCATATGGTAAATTTACGTGCAGTGTCCTTTACACTGAATGAATGAAAACTGTTGTATAAAGTGTTTGATGAAGGAAAAGTTTGATGATGATATAAATACCAGAGATGGGCGCAATTTTAAAAAAATTGTAACAAGAATCTTAAAAGACAAGAAAATTTGAAAGATAAAGATTCTAGAAAAGATTAGCATATTTTCAAATTTAAATATCAATGCCTAATATTCTTTTATTTTTTTTTTTAGAAGATTCAATGTCTAACCACACAAGTTATTAACTGATTGAACATAGAACAAACTATTAATAACTACAAGTATATATATAAATTTTCTAATAGACATCTTACGATTTTTTACTTTATTGCAAATATATTGTTCCCATTTAATGTATAATCAAATATTGTATTTAAGAAGATTCATTTTCCATGCAATTAACTGATTGAACCTAGAACAAACTATTAATAACTACGAGTAATATACATATATAGGTATAGTATAAATATTTCCTATTAGAACTCTTTAGGTTTTCACTTAATTGCGAATATATATTGTTCCCATTTAATGTATAAATGAATTGCTTTTATTTAATATTCAGAATCGGAACATTTTAGACAATTAACTGGTTGTCTTTAATATTTTTTAAATTGGAAAAACAAAACTTCGCGCCCATCTCTAATATGTTTTAACAAAAATATTTGTATAATAATATAAGTAGTATTTTAATGTTTTTGTGTTTTTTGTTAAGTATATATTAATTATGTAGGTTTTTCTCATTCTTTTTTCAATAGAATTTACATAGTCTCAAGATGCGTATATATGTATAAATGTTTTGTATAAATGTATGTACATAAGAATTGCAAAAATGATTTGATCTATAAGCAATTGATATAGTATGTTTGTTTGTATGTATATATATAAATATATATATATATATATATATATATATAGGAGGGATGCGAGTCTTGGACAGAATAGAGCTATGCTGAGGATGTGTTTTAATTTTTTTTCTTTTTTTTTTTTTTTGAGGGGTGTAGGGGTGCGCTTCGAGCGGGATGCGGGAAGCGATGTAACGTGGGGAGGGTGGGAAAAAAACACAAAAACAAATCGTAGATGCACACAATGAATATTTTGTTTAAACTCAAATCTTAATTTGTAGTTTTTAAGAATTAATTTAAAAATACAATTAAGCAAAATTATTAATATTGCAATATATATATATATAATACATACATATAAATATATATATTGTTTACAAAGTCTAATTCATAATCAAGACGAAACAATTTCCTTAGCATTTATTATAATATTTAAAGATTTTCCTCGTTATTCTTGTTTCAAAAGAACAAAAAGGAAATGTTGCTTTAAAATTAAGTGATATATTAAGTAGGATACAAACTGGCTTTTAAAATGATCATTATATCATTATAATTTAAATTATTGATAGCCTTTTTTTTTTTTTTGGTTTATTTGTATATCCCTTTTCTCATTTATATTTTGTTTAATTTTTGTTTTTCATTTTTCTTAACAATTAACAGACAATTACAATTGCGTTACGTTACTTTACAATCAACAATAATATATGCAATTGGGACAAAAAACATTTAAATTAAATCTAGTATTGAATGGATTAATTAGTTGTTTGCCTGTTGGTTTCAAGTACAATTGAATGCAATTTGCAGCTAATAGAAATATGCATTGTATTCATTTTAATTTGATTTGAATCAAATTGCAATAGTTTTTTTAAATTTTTTTTTTAGTATTGTTTTATAATTTTAATGCGTAATTAAGCTCAGTTCTCAGTCGCAAAAAACAAGATAATACGACACAAAAGTTTTTTGGCTGCATTTCTTATAGAGTTTGTTGCTTATAATCTTCAAAAGTTCTGTTGATTGCTGATTCTCATTTTAAAGAATTATTATAATTAAAGAGTTTTGGTTTTTTTTTTTAAGTTTTGCGTGTATAGTTTGCTTCTATGTAATGCTTATTGAGTGGGAGCTCGAGTTTATTGCTTATAAAAATATTAATATTAATATTGCTAGCCTCGTTCCTGTTCGGTTTGTTGGGAGGAGGGTTTTGTGTTATTCTTTTTCAAAATAATATTAATATTTTTAGCCTCGTTCTTTTTCGGTGGCTGTTGCTCATTTGCATTTATTTCGGTTTGATTTTGATTTGGAATTGTGGCATCTTTTGTATTTCCGACCTTAGCGGCGGCGTTCTGATTTGAATTAGAATTTTTGTCTTTGGCATCCTGCAAAAGAATAATTGTATGTATGTATGCCAACGATTTAACAAAACGATTTTCATCATTAATTAATTAATGCGATCGAGCGCGATAACGATAACGATAACGGCGACAAAAGCGATTGCGATTGTTAACAATGCAATCAACACAAGTGCCAAATAATCGTCTTATTGCAATCAATCGATCGTTTATCGAGTTTTTCTTTTCTTTTTTTTTTGTCCGATAATAGATTAAAATGTAAATTAATCTGAGACTCAACTGAACAAAAAGCAAAAATAATTAAATACTAAAATGATTTTAAATCTTAACAATTTATTATTGGTTGGTGCTGGTTTGTTTGGTTTTTGTGGTACTTTAGTGTATGGTATGGTGTGGTATGGTATGGTCTGATATGATATGGAATGTATGAGTTGTGCTTGTGTCATTACATGAACATTTTGAGAATCTCTTTGCTCTGAATTATTAAATTAAACAGAAACAGCTGCATTTTGAAATTGTGGCGAGTTTTTGGATAAGATTCTTGCTTGTATTATTTTTATGACATCACTTCGAGAATCTGAGATGAAGGAAGGGGTGATAAAGGATAGGGAAGAAAAGGATAAATGATTAATTTAAAAGACCTGTTCTCATTTCAAAAATGTGAAACGCGTTTACGATTCTCCGTCTACTATTTGAAACTCTCGTTTTCAAATTAAATAATATAAAACGTTTATTCTTTCGAAGTCAAGTTACAATCGTTAAAATAAATTTATATTGCAATTTTTTAAATCGATTTTTTCTGCAATCTTGGAAAAATTCCTAAAGGTGCTTGAATTAATTAAGAATTTTTTTTATTGTGTGATTTTAAGACTACAATCGTAATTAATAATGTCATTAAGAACCAAAACCGCGGAAAAGTATTATCATTGCGAAGAAAATTTTCAAAAGAAGTCACTTTAGATTGCGGATAGAAAATATATAAAATCCTTTGAAGTCTACCTCAGTTCAGACCTTTTCAAAATCGATTTATTCAATCGTAAATAAATTTAGATGGCGAATGATATGATTAAAATCAAAGATTTGCAAACAACATCAAAAACTGCCTTTTTAAAATTGATTAATCGAATCGTTTTTCATATAATCGAAAGGGAAATTAATATAGATTGCGCATAATTTGAGTGAAATCGGAAACGAGAACAAGTCTTAATGCAATTTTTGTGAATATTAAACGTTACCTTGGCCATAATCGTGGCGGCCTCCTTTTTTAGATACTCCTCGCGGGCCGATTCATACATGGAGACGAACTTGTCACGCGTCACTTTAAACTTGGCAAAGAGATCGTCATCCTTGTTGCCCTTCAAACGATTCTCAATGTCCAGTTTCTGAACATGGACGGCTCGAATATCGTCATTCACCCAAGGCTTATCGATGGGATACTGGTTAGTTAAGCTCTTAAGCGTTTTAATGGTGCTCTTGCCCTTGACCGCGTGCTTAACCAGATTCGGATTGGGCTTCTTTATTTTGCCAGCATTTAGATTACCGTTCATGTGGCCCATATTGAAGATGCCAGGTGGACGCTGCATGCCGCGTATTGGCGGCATTCGTGGTCCCATCATATGTGGGCCCATCAGGGGCGGTGGTATCGGTGGATGATTAGGAGGGCCAACGCGTCCATTGCGTCGCATAAAATGTGGCGGTGGCGGCGGTGGACCGCCCATTGGCATCGGGCAGCGCATGGGAGGCATTGGGGATTGAAATGGCATTGGCGGATATGGTGGCATTGGACCGCCGCCGCCGCCACCCACTTGCATTGGACCGCCACGCGGACCCATTGGACCCGGACCCATCGGTCGCGGACCCATGGGACCCATCATATGCCGCATACCCCCGCCACCACCAAGATTACCTCGCATTGCTGGCCCTCCGCCCATTTGTACTCTGTTAAAGCCATTGCGCTGCGGTCCATTAAACCGATTCGCATTAGGTCCATGGAAACGATGAGGCTGCCAGTTATTATTGTCACCCCCGCCATGCATTTGTGAGGCAAACTGCAAAATGTGATTCTGCTGCTGCTGCAGTTGCTTCTGTTGCAGGAGCTGCTGCTGTTGTTGCTGCTGTTTGTTACCTTTCTGTTGTTTACCTTTTGCCTGCTTCTTTTTACCGCCATCGGCTGTGCCGGCTCGCTGTCCAGTTCCAGGTCCACTCTGGGCAATTGGTGCTACTTGCGCTGGCTGTGGGCTATTAAAGTCTATGTAAAGCGGATCGCTGGGCATCTGGCAGGACGCATACATCATTTGGTTCTGTGACTGAGCCTGGGTCTGTCCAAGCGACTGGGCCCGGTATGGCTTGCGATATGGAGCCATTGAGGCGCGAACGTTTTGACGCTGATGTTGCTGCATAACGCGGTTCTGTTGAAAATTATTATTTTTTGATACCATTTGAGTTAAAATCAAAAGATATTGCTTTCTGTACGCGTCGCCCCGTTTGACAATCACAAATGAAAAAAACAAATTTTTATCACACGCTTAAATATTTCTAGTTTAGTTGTAGTTGTACATTTGTTAGGGATGAGCAACAAATTGATGTGAATGTGACCGTATCCTGCCGCCAGGTTGAAATAATCGTTTGCTGTCAATATCGTAACGGAATAGAAATAAAAATTCAAATATAAATACAACGCCTAATGAGTACACTACCAAAGAATATTTGTGGAATATTAGTACCTCCTCTACAGCCGCCTTCTAAACAGTGTGGGGAAAATCGAGAAGTTTCGGGTGCGTTACATTTTTTAGTTCTCGCTCAAATTCATGTTGAAGTCTCTTAACACGGAAAATAGCTCGCCTTTTAACCTTCGCCTAATCTCTATGTATTTCGCGATCCGTGTCGCAGAAACATCACCTAAGCGGACCCCACCTGATATGTAAAATGCAAAACTCGTTAACAGCAACTTTATTCTTTTTGATATAATCTCTCTTCTGTTTGACTGCTGATCCATCTATCCCTGAACTTAAAGTATCGATATCTGTGCTTCGATCTTGACCCATTTTGCTCTGGACTACTTGAAAACATATCGATATGTATATACAAAGCGGTTACCCTCAAATTCAAATTATTTCGATTTTAAATAATATAAAATAAAATGCCAATATTTTGAATTTTAAATCTTTAGAACCTGCATTTTTGAATTGTTTAGTTAAAATTCGTACATGCATATAAAAACAGAATGCTTTAGTTGGGAGGAATTGTATGAAATTTACAAAATTTAATAATCGTATAGATCTAATCAAATAATATCTCATGAATGCTTACATTGCCTTTTATTTAAAGGATGGGTACACACTGTTCACTGCGCAGGCACAAAACAGCTGTTTTACCTTTAGCTGCTCTACAATCTATGGGTGTTGCAGCCACAGTTAACAAATAATAAAAATAAAAGACAATTTATTCATTACAGAAATAAGCAAATTAATTTATTATAGACTTAATTCATAAAATGATTAAATATTTAAAAAAAGTGTTTGTTTATTTCATTGTTAATTATGGAGTGAGTACACACTGTTTACTGCGCAGGCTTAAAACAGCTGATGTGGTTTTAGCTGCAGTGCGGTCCGTGGGCGTTGCAGCTACCCACCAAATAGCAAAAACAACAGGTCCGAGGAACGAATCACATCGCAATTTCATCTACGGCTGCAAAGTCGCTGCAGACGACACAGAAACAACAATACCAGCAACAACGGCAACAGTCAGAAAGGACCAACAATGTTTCCGCATTTAAAAAGCCAACACGTCAATTTGGAGCTGCTGCAGGAGGCGGCATGTCGCGAGCTAATGCAACAGCTGGAATCCATTGAGGGCACCAAGCTCATTGTACTGGATGAGGCAATGGTCGGCCCGGTGTGGCTGGTAGCCAAGACGCGACAGTTTACAGATCGCGGCATCAAGCTGCTGGTCTTAAAGCCGGAGATGCGATTCCTCAAGGAGGTGCAGAACATTATCTACATTGTGCGGCCCCAGGTGCCGCTAATGGATCAGTTGGCGGCGCATGTGAAGAGCAATATGCAGCAGGGTCGCCAGTTTCACGTTTTCTTTGTGCCGCGCCGCTCGTGTCTGTGCATTAAGCAGCTGGAGAATAAGGACGTGATCGGTGCGTTTGGACGTTTCGAAGAGCTAGCCTGGAACTTTCTGCCGCTGGACGCGGACGTTATCAGTATGGAAATGCCGAATGCTTATCGCGATGTAAGCATCGATGGCGACACAACGTCCCTGTACCAAGCGGCCATTGGTCTGGTGCAGCTGCAGCGTCTCTATGGCCGCATACCCAAGATCTATGGCAAAGGCGTGCAGGCAAAGATGGTTTGGGATCATGCCAAACAGTTGGCCATTGACGAGAAGACGTTGTACAATGGCGACAAGGGTGCCATAGATCAGCTAATATTGCTTGATCGCAATATTGATCTGCTTAGCCCGCTGGCCACCCAGCTCACCTACGAGGGTCTTATCGATGAGTTCTATGGCATTAAGCAGAATCAGTTGACTTTGCCGGCGGCCCATTTCCCATCCTATTCAGCTGCATGCAGTAACGATTTAGCGCCTGGCGCTGAAGAACCAGAACGCATGATATCCGCCGAATCGGAGAATAAAACAATTTCATTGCACTCCGGTATACAGCTGTATGGAGAGCTGCGGAACAAGAACTTCAACGAGGTGCGAATACTGTTGCCACGCAAAGTCAAAGAGATACAGTCACAGATGAATGTCAACCGGCAGGATCACTCTTTCCAGGAGATCAAAAGCCTTGTCTATCGTCTGCCGGAGCTTATGGAACAGAAGATGACAACCTCTGAGCACATGACCATTGCTGGTCTGATTAAAGAGAAGTTAAGCGAGGATTCGTTCAATGATGATTTGGCCGCTGAACAGGAGTTTATGATATGCTCAGACATTGATAGGTCCAGCGCCTACATTGAGGATCAGATTGCACGACATGTTGATCTGCGCAACGTGTTGCGTCTCATGTGCTTGCAATGTGCAGCCGCTTCGGGCTTTAAGGAGCGCGTCCTTAACTATTATAAACGAGAGCTTGCTCATGTCTATGGCCTGGAGGTTCTACTTACAGTCAGTAATCTGGAGAAGGCTGGTCTTCTTCATCTCCAGAACGAGTCACGTGCATATGCAGTGCTGCGCAAGGTAAGTGTATTCACAAAATATATATACACTATATACAGATATCGGTTATATGACGAACACAACTTTTTGTACCTTATTCAGAGCTTGGTTCATCTATGTAAGAGTCATCAATTGTTCCAGAAACTATCAGTCATAATTCGCAAAATAATATATTTGGAATAGAATTTGAATTCGCAGTAATACTAGAAACCTCAATTTTGTACCACCACATAGGGGCAATAGCAGTATTAGTTTTCCAACGAAGACTCATCTTACTTTTTTGGTTAATTATATTAGTAATTATTCAACATTTTTGCATTTTATGCAGAGATTTTGTACGGAAATTTGACTGTTTATCGTCCACCAGAATCGTAAGCTCAATAAATTCTAAGAAATATTCACTATAAAATAATTTCCTATATGAAAATGGTGAAAAAATATGTATAGATCCCCATCAATTGAGAACGGCTGGGTCGATTCGGTTCAAATTTTTTTTTAGTTGTTCGTAATTGCCAGGAGAAGCCTTCTAGAAAAGAAAATTTTGGAAAAACTTTCCGGAAAAGTCGCTAGCGCCTTAGCAGATGTACTCACTGCTAATGTATACAGCACTGTTAACATATACAGTACTGTTAACAGCACTATTACAGAAATTAATTTTTAGCTTATTTCGTCAAATTAAAATTAAATTTTTTGCTTAAATAAAGCAAAATTTTTTATAAAATTTGTTGCATAAAGATGAATCAAAATTAAGCCCAACATAATTGGAAAATATGATATTTTTTTTTAAATAAAGGTATTTAAATACCTTAGAACATTTCAACCTGAATTCTCTATGCTTCTTAACGGGGCTAGGAATTGATTTTAGACACATAGTTTTATGGTGAAGTTTTCTTAGAATTCATCGTTGATTACGATTCTGGTGGACAATTTTTGAGAAAAAAAATTTACCCGCCCTCTAATGATTAAAATTTAAATGCACTTCATTTAGGGTTATATCTACGAAGTAATTGTTTAGTCTATGCTTAAGTTAAATCAGAGAAAATGGAATGATATGATTGAATTGCTTAATTTTGGTCTCTAATGCCATATTTAATAGGCACATATGTATAACAATAATGAAACTAAATAATAATTTCAATATTATCAGCTTAAGTTAATATTATATATATTTTTCGGTTTTAAGCATTACGATTGCTGTTTAGAAGCAAATATCTCTTTATAACATTTGCAGATAACCAATGTTCACTGTACGTCTATTTGAATTTTATCAAATTTTTAACTACATTTTTATTTCTGTTTAGACTCTACACTTGACCGTCGATGACAGCGTTGAGGTGGAGCCCAAGGACATTAGCTATGTGCATAGCTTCTATGCGCCGCTTACGGCACGGCTCGTCGAGCACTCGCTGAAGCCGCTTGGCTGGCAAACACTCAAGAGCCAGATCAACAATTTGCCAGGACCCACTTTTGAGGACTTTCAGGTGCAATTAATTGGCATTGGTGGTCGTCATACGGTTGTCGCCGCACCCAATGAACCTTCATTGTTGCACGCACGACGTGTGGTGCTTGTTTGCTTTGTTGGAGGTTGCACTTTTGCTGAGATTGCCGCATTGCGTTTCCTTGCCGCCCAGGAGGATAACAATGTGCAGTTTGTGATTGCCACAACGAAGATAATCAATAAGCACACATTCCTCCAGAGCTTGATGGGCTCGTGAAGACAGCGGCTGAGCCGCTTGGAGGCACACCGTTTAGCCGTCGGCTGCGGTTTGTCGCGTGGACGCAACGCATCAATTCCCCTGAAGCCCTGACCAAAAATATGCCAGCCAAAGCAGCTGCGCAGCGTTGTGGTAAAATCAGAACAATCGCCGCATCAGCAACCAAAATAAAAATAAAACAAGGAAGAGTGCATAATAAAACCTTAAAAATTAAAAAAAAAAAAACCATATTTAAACTTACATATAAAGTGTATAAATGTTATATTTTTATATCATATACACCCACATAAACACACACACGCACACATGGAGTAGGCCAGCATAAATTAAACGTAATATAATAAATAAATATTTATGTATACCCATATATATTTTATATGTGTACAATTTGTAAGAGCAAAGCTTATAAAACTCTTTGTACTTGATTGTATACTATATATCATGTACAAATAGAAACTCTGTCTATATATATGTCTATGTAGAGAAATACGCAGAAAAAAAATATAAAACAATAATCGTGTTTAAATCGCTTAAAATCATATATGTATGAATATTCTAAGTACATCAGTTAAAATATATATGCATCAACATATATTCTAAGTATATCAGTAAAAAGATATATGTATATATGTATGAACATATATGTTCAGCTGAATTATAATAATAAACAAAATAAAAAATCAATTGCTCTATATAGCGAATAATCAAAATGATTTCCTCGACGTAAAACATTCCGCGATCACCTTAAAAATACTTGTTTGCATAGAAACATGGATAATATGTCATATTTATATACGTCTATACTTTTAGAAGTACTATTATAGAACCCATATATATGCATACGTAAATATATACATAAATTTGTGTAAAAATATATATACAACTTTATTTCTAATCAGCTCAATAAAAAAAAAATAAATTATAAAATATAATTTGCATTTGCAAGTGCTTACCTATTCAATATGTTATTAGATTTATTGCATATAAAATTGAATATTATTTATCTTGTATCGTAACAGAACTACACTCCTTGCCACTTGAATAGGACTCTGCTTAAGATGTTTTTTTTAATCGTCCACCACTTCCAAACCAAACATGCTAGGGACTTAATTTTTTTTTTTAATTGTAGTTTACTTAATTGTTGTTATTTAATCAGTAGAAAGATTTAATGCTAAAGCTTTAACTATTGACAAAAAAATCATTAACTAAAAACTGAAGAACAGGAAAAAATGTTTCTAGAAAATTCTGATCCCTTTTTACACGGAAATAACATACATTTAAGGTAGTTGAAGTATTTTAGATTATAAAAAAATATTTTTAATAGTGTGTTTCTGCTCCAAAGCTTCCTATATTCGGCTTGAAAGAGATGCATAAGAAATTGCACAAATAATTTTGCGTAACCGAGCTCCGTGCCAGTTCGATGGCTTGGGTTAGTTTATATGCATTGCATCTTTCTTCTAGTTAAATGATAATAATTAAATGAACTTTAATAAAAATAAAAAATTTAGTCCCTAACTGTGTTTGGTTTAAGAGTGGTGGACTATTGAAACATGACTTGATTGGTGGCGAGGAGTGTATTTTGCAGTTTTAAAGACTAGCACATGCACAGAAGATCGCACAATGTATATTCTCTAATCATTTCATTTTATTAGTAGTAGATGTAATTGTGGCTGACGCTGTAACCGGGCATTGCAAGGGCGTTGTTCAGCCCTGGCCCAACTATGCAACAGTATAGCCCAACCTCGAGCCAGGCAAACAAAGAAATTTGTCTAAAGAGCCCATCAGGGCATGGCATGACTCCTGCAGTGTATTTCTTGGCAACAGCATGGGCCATGTTTGTGCCTAACCAAACTGCAGCTCGTACAAGCCGGTGGTCCGCATCAGAATTGTAGACTAATTATTGAATCATTATTGTGTCGTATACCCTACATATGTATGTTCTAGATTCCTATTAAAAAATGCATGGAATGTTATTCTAGATAGACATATAAAAGTTGATTGTTTTTTTTTCTTGTATTTTTATTTTATTTTATTGACGTGTATCAATTTAATTGTTATTTGTTTTTCCACTTCAAAAATACAATTTATTAATAATAATTAAAAAAAAAAAAAACAATTTTATAAACATAAAAAATATTACATATGTATGTTCTGTGTTTCTGTTCATTTCCCCCGCCCAGGCTCCGATCTATTGTTAGCTATCTCCATCCCAACCCCTCTCACCACCCCACGCCGTCTACCCCAACTGTCTGTCTGTCTGTCTGTCTGGCCCTATCTATAATAAGGTTCCTCTGCACATTGCTCATTTGTTAATATAAATTTCAGTGATTGTTTTTAATAAATCAATGCAAAAGTAATTAGTTATGCACTAGAATAATACTAATACACATTCGTGATCATTAATCAATCACATTTCTCTCTCTCAGATTATCATATTATATGATATATATATTGGTGCCAGCCATAGCAGCTTCAGTTTTTCATAATCCCCAATCGGTTCACGTCTTTTATCGTTTCAATTGATAAAAATATTAATTAATTACTAACGGAAAAAATGTTTTCGCTTTTTTGTATTTGTTTTGCTTTGGATTTTTTTTTAGTTTTATCATCTTGTTTACTAAAAATTTTATTGCTACAAATGTTAAATTTTTATATCTTAAGATCGGGGATTGTGATCGATCATCGATCGGTGATCGTGTAAGTGTGTGTGGGTGTGTATATATTTATATATATACACATATATATATTTATTTGTATGTATGTATATACGACAACAAAAAAAAAGAACTTCTCACATAAACTCATAAATTGTAATTAATTAAACATTCATATGCATTTAATTTTCTATACAATTTTTATTGTTTTTGACTAAGCATTTTGCATTCTGCATTAATTAAGTCTATAATAGGCTTACTTTTAGTTGGTTTTTTTTTCTGTTTTTATTATTTTTATTATGTTTATCATATTTTATTTTGTTTTTTGTATTTTTATATTTCTTTTATATAGCAAGTCAGAAGGGTAAACGTAACATAAAAATTAAAAAAAAAATTTTGAATTCAACAACATGCAAAAATGGCGCCAAGCTAATTTTCTCGTTATTATTATTTGTCAAATGTTCTTTCTTCTGGCATGAAAGAAGTCACTTGCTTGCATTCCTTTTGTTCGTTCCTTCTTATTTCTCTCTCTTTTTGTCTCTCTCTCTCTCTTTCTTATCTGTTTCTTAGATACAATCGCAGTTGATCGCACAGTCGATGGCGATGATGAGACGATTCGATCTCCTTTTGGGTTTAACACGAGCTCGTGCATATCCTGGCCTGATCCTCCAAGACTCTGAAGACATATATGAACGAACACGTCTTTACAAAATATAATTTTCATAATTTTTGTTTTTTTTTACTTTCTTTTCTTGCTTGTTTTTCTTTTTTTTTTCGAATTGCGAGCATTGTACGTATCTTACGTTTAACGAAACATAATTCAAACACATTCATTTCTTGCAATTCACGATAATTGTTTGATAACAAAGAAATTAATTAAATTATTATGTAGTAATATCAAAATTTCCAAAAATAAAACAAACATTTTGCCATACATATAAATGTATATATGTAAATATATATATATATATATATATATATATGTATGTTTCCTTTTTGCGTTAATTTTTTGTTTTGTTTTTTTGTTGCTGCTGCTGCTGCTGTTGTTGTTGTAGTTTTTTGTTGTAGTTGCTTTTGTTTATGACAATAAAGGCTTACGTTTAATTTATGTATTTTATTTATATTGATTTTTATATGTGTTAAATTTTATTATTATTACGTTGCTTTTCTTGTTTTACTTTTTGCTTGAATTGCTTACGTTTTTTGTTTTTAATACAAAATTTATTGCAGCGTCATTGTGTTGTTGTTGTTGTAACGATTAGAAAATACTTGATTTTGTTTATATTGTTATTGTTTGTTTATGTTTTGCAAATATTTGTATATAAAAATTGGTTGTTCGTTTAGTTGATTTGTTATTATTATTAATGCGACGCATTTTTCTTTTTTGTTTTTGTTTTTTAAATATTATTGTTATTTTAATTGTTGTTATAGTTGCTTGTGTCGGGCTCTATTTGTTGTTGCTGTTGTGTTTGTTGTAGTGTTTGCTTTAAAATTTCCATTAAAATTATAATAGTTCATATTATTATATGTTTGCTGTTGTTGCTGTTGTCGTCTATGCTATAGCGAACCCGCCGGAAAACTTGTTGAACTATTGCTATGCGCTAAACTAATCATGGAACCAGACAAACTGCCCTCCTCATCCGGATAGGTCTCGCGTGATACCTCAGCCAGTGATAAAGTGCTACAATTTTAAATGATTACACATCAATAATTGTTATATTATAGCTATATAGATTTATATAAAACATACCTGAAACCTAAGGCTATTGATTCATTATCAAAAGCTTCCAATTCTTTAGCATGCTTCTCGTGTTTCATGCGCAAGCGCTCGGCACGTTCCAAATTGAATTGCTGCAATTCGGCATCCATCTAGAAATTTGAAAACAATTTTAATAAATTAAGCAACAGTTTAAGAGATGAAATTTTAATTTATAATTTGAAATAAAAAAAAAATCAATACTTTTATTGAGGTAGATTTAATATAAACTGGAGAAACAAACGCTCTAACTGGCGCCTCTTTTTTCTGTCCCTAATTAATAGCTAAACAGTCAGAGAAAAGGTTTGTCCTGCTCCACTGAGTCTACACTTATTGCCAGAGAAGAAATGCATTTTATGAAGAATTTAATTGACTTGAAGATAGGCAACAATGTCAAGTTAAAGATTCGTGCTGCAGACTTTGCTTCATTCTGTTAATATAGTTGAGGTTCAGCTCAAAAAGATCCCACAGTTTCCAGCTGCTTTAAAGTTGCCCCATAATTCTAAACATACCAAAACACACAAAATAATAACAAACCTTATTCTCCAATAGGCCACGCCGTACACTAACACGATTCTCAAGCTCACGACGCTCTCGATCGCGCTGTTCCTGCGCCTGCTTCTTGTTCTTGTTCTGATAGGCTGTGAGCATATCCAGTTCGTATTCCAATTGCTCATTGGTACGTTGGCACTCGATCACTTGACTCTCGTCCAGTTTATAACTTTGACTTTGGAACATGTCGGCAATGCTTTGTTCATACTGCAAAATGTTTAGAAAAATGAGAAACGTTGATACATAAAAATGTTACGATTGATTATTTAAAATATATGCCCATAACATTTGTTAATTTCAGTTTTCAATATTTACTTATTGTTACATTTTTGCTTAGAAATTAACTTTCAGCTTATATAATAATAATATATAGGCGAGTCTATATTGTAGAATTGCGAACCTGTTCACCCAGCAGCGTCAGCTTGCGATGCTTCTCCTCCTTTAGCTGCTTGATAACCTCCTTTTGTTGCTCTTTTGGTGTCGTTTGCAGCACTTGCGCCTTGTAGCGTTTATATTGTTTCGTTTGCGTTTTGCATGTCTCACGAAACTGTTTGCGTATCTGCAGCTCCTTTTGCTATAAATTAATACAATTATTTTTAATTATATTTATATAATTTTATAATTTATTTAAATACTAACCTTAAGGCTCTTGGGCTGTTGTCTTAGCTCGAGCGCATGCTTGCGCAGCAGCTCCTTCTTGATGCGATCCATATAGTCTTTTTGATTGTGCAACTCCGTGTCGTGTTGCTTGTTTATCTGTGTTATAGAATTAATTAGATTGATTAATTGATTCGAAGTTTAATAAGCTGTTTTAACTCCTAACCTGCTCCTCGCGCAACTGATGCACGCTTTTCTGCTGGCGATATTCCAGCTCCTGTGTCTTTTCATGATGTTTCAACAGCATGCCATGTGCCTGTTCTAGCTGTTGCTGCTTCTTGCTCAGCTCCTGTAATATAAATATATATATAAGTGTTTGTTTTTTTTATAATTAATTATTCATTTATTACATCGCGCAACAGCTGATCCTCGAGCTCGTGCAACAATGTCATGCGTCTTCGCTTAAATTTACGCATCTCGAGCTCAATATATTGCTTTTGGGCCTGCAGCATGCGTTGCTCCTCCTGTGCCTCGTGCTGCTTTAGATTATCCTTTTGCGATTGCAAAGTTAAATCACGCTGACGCTTTGGCGTTGATTCATCCATTGAGAGTTCACGTTTCCAGCGCTCCTTGTTCGCTTTGTATTCCTTTTTGCGAGTCATATCGAACGCCTTACGATCCCCATCCTGCTTCAATGTAATCTCTTTATGTAGTTTCTTCTCGGCCGTTGTTGTCTGCTTCGATCGCCGCTCTAGATCCTGCTGATGTTTGGCCTACAATGGTTTAACATTTTATAATATAATTTATTTCGAATTGATATTTTTTTTGGACTTACCTCGAGGCGTTCCAGTTCTCTGGTAAAATTATGCAATAGATTATCATACTCTTTGTCCAGCGCCGACTTGTGCGTCTCCATTTCCACCTTGCACTTCTCCTCAAGCTTCAACAGAGTCGCCTGATGTTCCCGTCGCATGCGTTTATAGCCGGACATTTGTTCGTGCATCTCCTCCTATATTAAAGAAATTGACAGACAAAACACAAATAATGTACATATGTACATACAATATAACATAATTAACTACATTTGTGTATATATATATATGTATGCGTGTATGAGGTGCAAAAGCAACAACAACCAGAAGAAAAAGAAGAGGAACTTACAATTGTGCTTTCAAGCTCCCATTCAAGTTGTTCATTAACCTCAAACAGAGCAAAATTTAAGCAGGGAATAATCATACTGAATTTTCTGTATTGATTATATTGTTTAACAATAATAAAAATAAAATACTAAAAAAACAAACAATGAAAAACTAACAAGCAATTAAATTGCAGCTTCAGAAAACAAAATGCCGGCGTGTCTTCTCTTTTCGCTGCTTGTCAGATGTCAGATGTCAAATGTCAAATAAGCTGAGAGTGCGGAGTGCAGAGAGAATGAGTGCAAAATGGCGTGGGTGTCAAATTGAGTAGAGTTAAGCAAAGAAAGCGAAAGAGGAGCCAAACAAATAGAAATAGATAATACATAATACACATATATTTAATTGAGTGCAAAGGTCTGAGTGTAGCAAATGTATGTGTGGGTGTGCACGCTGTTAAGGTGTAAATACATGTGTTTGTGATACACTCCATTTGCAAATAAATCTTGCGTTTATTATATTTTTAATTACTTAAACATTTATTTATCATTTTATTGTCATGAATTCGACCCACACACACACACAGACATTCTTGTTTTCTTTTCTTTTTTTTTTCCTTATTTCAAGATATCACACAGGGACAATAATTTAATTCTGGATTTTGGCTTTGTTTTAGTTTGCCCTTGTGGTAGAAGCTGTCATCGCGGCCACCGCAGTCATCATCATCCGGCTGGTTGCCACAGCCACAGCAGCAGCAGAAGCAACACAGTTGTGAATAGAAGTTATAGTGCGCCTATTTGTGAGCCAGGAGATTAGAAATAGAAACAATAAACAACAACAAAGATTGCATATAGTAGTAGAGAGCAATAGTTAGAAAGAAACGATTACGATTTGAAGAGCGAAAAAGAGCGACGAGCAGCAGCAAGCTAAAGCAACGGGAAATGGCAACTGCGAATTGTGACAGGAAAACACACACAAGAAAAAAAAAGAAAGCAAAGAGCGCACGCTCGCAATGACAGCAATGTGGAGAGGTGAATGCAAGAGAGCCATTGACAGGTCCATGGCTCTGATAGCAATTGATCATGTTAACGATATATATCGAATGCATAATACATGTTTAAAGCCAAGCAAAACCTATTTGACTAGACTATAACTAAGCGTATACTATTCTGCACACACTCATACACACACACGGGAGTTTATTTTTTTTATATATTGTTTTTGTTGTATATATGTTTATGTATAGTAGAGTTGCCTTAAATCGTTAAAAATAAATTAAATGAAAAATTAAATCAATAGTACCGAAAAATATTATTATTATTAGTGACGAAAATAATTTTTTAATTAAAAAATATCGGGTTTGCTTATATAGCGCTTTGGCTGTAACATAATGTAGTCACAACCAACGATTTTTAGGTTTATTTTACCGATTACACTATATTATAACAAGCAAATATCTAAACTCCAAATAGGATAAATTTTTAGTGCCTAAACATCAACTTCTTCTTTTGAAAAGAGCAGATCTGTTTGGAAAAATCCTTGTTTGCAGCACTGCCACTATATATTTTAACTGCCGTATTAATCAAAAAACTGTTTCAATAAAATTGTTTTTTTTTTTTTTCAAGATATCAAAACCTTAATAATTCATATTATTGTGATCTGTGCAATCTGATAAAAATCGGACGACTATATCAAATATATAGCTGCTTTTGATCAGTCGCAAATTGAATTTGTTTTTCAAAGTGTATGGCAAGATTATATAGCTTTTTTTTCTCTCTTATTTTACATATTATTCAACAACTTCTATTATAATCCTAATACTAAACTATCGCTATTATAACGATCGATTAACGATACTATCGATTCGATTTTTCATTCGTTTGCGTTCAACTACAAATTTAACGATTTAACTACAATTTACAAGCAACTTTAATGTAGTATAAATTAAATAACTAGGATAAATTAGTAGACGACGCACCTGCATATGTTCCTTTTGCTGTTTGGTCACAATGCTGGTGGTGCGTATGGTGGCAAAATTATTGGGACCATGATCGTTGACCGCATTGGAGATGGCCTGTTGCGAGGATGCCGATGTTGCCGCATAGACAGCCGCCTGAGCGGCTGGCGTAGACAGATATCGTGGTCCAATGCCGGGCAAACGATGATCACCGCCAGCTGGTGAGCCGCCAGTGCTGCTGGTGCCACTGTTGGCAGTGCCCAAACCGCCGCCATGCCCCATTGCCACTACGCCCAAATGTGGCATTACCGCATGGGATGGCGCTGGCGCTGGTGCTGGGACCACAGATGCCGAATTCGTTGGTGTCACATTGTTATTCATGCTGTGCATTATGTTTGGTAGCGGTGGCAGATTGCGATGACGCGACGAATTGCGGGAGACGGCGCCACAGCCGCCAGCGACAACTGACGCCTGCTGTTGCTGCTGTGAATTCGACGACCAATTGCCCACCATATGCTGTTGCTGCTGCTGCTGATGTTGCTGTTGCAGCTCCCGCTGATGATGCATCGCTGCGGCAACAGCGCCCGCCTGCTGATAATGATGCGCTCCGATATGATGATGATTCTGCGCCGCAGCCGGTATGGAATTCGATGAGGAGCTCTGCAAATAATCATAAATTTTATTGATTTTAATCAAGGCAATGGCAACATATTGTTTCTTGTCGTTCTCCATTAAAGACGCCCAAATTTGTTTAGAAATATCTAGAATATTCTATAGTTCTAAATTTTGAGTTGGTCGCATATAAAGAAATATAATTTTTATTATCAAAAATCACTTGTTCATATTTATTTAATAGCATTTTCCAATTGCTTTTGTATTTTTCTTTGCATTTAAATGCATATTTAAATATTGTTTAATATTATTTTCTCACTCAGTGTAAATTAAAAATTGTTTTTAAATCATTTTGTAACTATAATTAAAAGAATTTTTTTTTGCTCATAATTAAAGTAAAAGCTGATTGTTATTTCTGAGAATTTTTGCAATATTTTCAAATAATTGTTGCTGCCGTTGAAGAATTCTGTTGATGAATTTCTCTCTCTCTTTTGTTAGTGAATAATTTGTATTTGTTTAAAATAAATAAAATATCGTTATTTTCGGATTCTGAATTTAAAAAATAATTTTCTTCGTAACAGACATAAGAAAGCATCTCCAAAATATACATGTATTCTTCAATACCATCTACAACTAAGGCGATCAAAGTAGAGATCGCAATTTACATATTTTTTTTTACTCATTGCAATTGTCTTTTAGCTTTATTAAAGTTGGCGTACGTTGTCAAATAAATGATTTAATTTTGCACTCGAGTCAACCTTTCATCTTTCAACAACTGAAAGAGATTCTCTCGATTTTCTGCCAATTTGCTGGTAGAGGTGTACTCCCTTCCCGTACTCTTTATTTTATCCGCTACATAGTATAACAAATACCAACATTCTGCAATGATTTTTTCGCTGGATACATATTAATTACATTATATTCAGTTTTATAAAAAATACTCGCTCATCTTGGCGTGCGTTGCTACGTCCCGCTACTGCATCATGTGCTGCAGCTGATATTAACATTCAATTTTCAAATGCATTTTCTACCCGCTTCCCGATAATTTTGGGCAAAATTTTTTTAAATTGCCAACCTACGATATAATAGGAAGCTACAGTAAAAATTGCAGACTTCTAGTTTCTACCGTTTGGCCTGCTAGTGAGTCGCCAATCAGTCAGTCAGTCAGTCAGGTTAAACAAGGAAATAAATAGATTTAATAGATTTACCTGACTACTGGCCGCCGATACACCCATGGAGTGTATGGAGTGTTCGGAAGTAATACTATTGCTCTTGCTACTGTCACCGCCGGCATGATCGTCCTGCTGATCGTCTGTATCACCGACAGCGCTCTCCGTTTCGCAGGTGTCCACCATGAGTATCTTTTTCATTTTGCGATAGTTAAGGTTGTCCAGTTCACGCACCGCTGACTTGGTGCGGGCGATTAGCTCCAGGAGTACCGTCTCAGAGCGTGGACGCGTCACGTAGGCGTGTTGAAGCAGTTTGGCGGATGAGGGTCGCTCAGCAGGCATCTTTTTGAGGCAGAGGTCCACAAAATGGCAAAACGTATCGGACCAATCGTTTTTCTATTAAAAATCAAAAGACAATCAATAAATAAGAATTGATAATTAATTAATTATGCTGTTGATTAAACAATAATTACCGGCAACGTTGGCGATTCGTTCTGTGCAATGTGATACAGTGCGGACATGGCATTCATATTGAAGTATGGTGGCTTTCGTTCGGCCAGCTCAATGCATGTGATGCCCAGAGACCAGACATCCACTTTGCCATCGTATTGGCCCTCATCCATGGCCAGTATAACCTCGGGCGCCATCCAATAGGGTGTGCCCACAAAGCTATTTGCCGGACACTTAATTGCCGCACTGCCAAAATCGGCAAGTTTAACAACACCATTATCGGTTAAAAGTATATTGCCCGCTTTAATGTCCCGATGAATCCGTCCCAGCGAATGCAGATAGCTTAGACCGCTTAGAACGCCCAAACAGATGGCAGCGATCTCATCCTCATGCAGCGGCTTCTTATGCACCTCAATGATGTCCGATGCGGAGCCAACGCAATATTCCATTACCAGCCAGGCTGTCGATTCGCGTAGATAGCAGCCCTTGTATTCAATGGTATTGGGATGATTCAATTGACGTAGAAAACTATAATGATTTATGGGATATATATTAATAAATATATAATTATATATTGTTTGCATTTATAAATACCGTATCTCTTTGAGTATGTCCTGCCATTTCTCTTGGCTCTGTTTGCCCGTATACGACATCTTTTTGATGGCCACAATCTCCTTGTTGAGATTGCAGCGTGCATAGTAAACGGCACCGAAGGATCCATGGCCAATTTCGCGCAAATCTTCAAAGATCTTCTCCGGATCATGCTTATTAAATAGATCGGCTATTTCCGGATCTTTGAGACTACCAGGACGTGCCGATGGCATCTCTTTTATTCATGTTATGCCCTCCTCCACGCGCACTCACCAGCCTCCGCTCTTCGCTCTCTCTTTTGATTCACTCTCTCTCGCACTCTTTCTCTATCTTCTCTTTGTTGTTGGTGTTCTGTCGCAGTAAGGCTGGCTGCTTTGTTTTTTTTTTCTCTCTTTTCGAGTTGTTTGTTGTTGTTTTTAGTTATCTTTTCTTCCTCCTTTTTCCTTCGTGTCACTCTGTTAACGAAAGTAATTGAAAGTTACAGTGGTATGCATGTATGTGTGTGTAATTGTGCATGTGTGTGTTAATAAGTGTGATAAAGGAATTTTATTCTATATATGCATACATACATACACATACATAAGTTGTATTTTCTTTTGCCGCATTCAAATCGATCAAGTGATTCACACACTCGTTTAGCGAGTGTCTCTCACACACACACACACACACACGCACACTCATATCTCATTCAGTATTCTACACGAGCAGAGCCGCTTATCAAAAGTATGTTATTTTTTTTTTTGTTCTTTAATTTTATTTTATTGTTCTTTTTTTGTGTTGCGCTCTTTTGGCACTATTTTTTTTTGCCCAGAGAGTGGCGAATAACGGTGTCTCATTAAGCTAACATATTTGAATGCCAAAGCGGAATTTACGCTCTCCATTCAAATCTGACAATCTTATTTATGAGAAGTTCAAGTTTTTATTTTTTGTTTCTTTTTTGTTTTGTTAAGCAGGCGTAAGGTGTCGAGTGTAACACACGTGCACATATACATACATAGATGTGTACATATGTATGTATGTGATTCAGAATGGGGGAATTAATAGTGGTACTTATTTATTGGCCAGCTGCCGCATGCTGCAGACAAAAAAAAAAAAAGGGTTGCAGATTGTCATTTTTGTTGTTATTGTTGTAAGGAAAATCTTATAATTTGTTGAATGTGATTTTAGTGAAACATTTGGCAAACTTTGTGCTAATTATTGCAACTATGTGTTTTATTTGTTTGGAATTCTATTTATCTATTTTTTTTTTGTTTAAAAACGAAACAGCAACACGCCTATTTTTCATACACACACACACACACACACGGACAGCCATGTCTCGTTCTTGCACACACAGCGTGTACATGTGTGTTCGCTGTCGGTTGTTGTTTTGCATTCGCCCTGTCCTTTTGTCTCTTCACTCTCTTTGCGTTTTTATTTTCAATTTACATAGTCGTTGTGTACCGTTGCTTTTTAATTTAATTTGTTGGGTATTTTTGTCTATTTGTTGCTATGCTTGTTTGTTAATTTTCGTTAATTTATTTGATTTAATTTTTGTTTATTTGCTTCGATCATTTTTTTTTTTGGGTGCGGACATACATACACACATACAAAAAGCAAATCGCACGAAGCTGCGACGTCGTCATCGGCAGCGACGGCGACGTCTCTGCAGGCAGCCGCTGTTTTTGTTGTTGCTGCGCTGCTCGCATGTGATATTGCTTGCAATTTCAAAGGGCCCTCAAATAGGTTGAATCTATTTTATTTTATGTAATATGTAACAATTTTGGGCCAATAGACTCTTAAGGGAATTTTTTTACACTTATAAAATTGTTTTGCTTGCACACACACACGCATACACAGACAGAATTATATAGACGGACTATGGTGCGTGCTCTTTCTCGCTATCCGGCTGCGGCGCACACACACACATATATACACTCACACCCGCACACAAAACACACACACACTTAAAGGTTCGCCTGCCAGCACGAAAATGCATATAGAAAATATGATAAAACTATGGAAAATTAGTGTTTTCCTTACATTTACGGCGCTTATTTATGAAATTATACACTTTATACTAATTTATCAGCACGGCTGCGGCATTTTTCTTCTGCATGCGTCGTTTTTCTTTCACGTCAGATCGGCCTCTGCTGTTGGCTCTGCTGCTGCTGCGGTTGCCTGCCTCTGCCTGCTGGTATTGTTTGCTTTGCTATGTATCGCCTTGCACTGCACACGCGTTGCGTTTTACATATTTACACTTGCAATGCATTCCGTTTAAAGCATGTGCAAAATATATGCTTAATTATAATCGCTTTGGTCTAAGCATTTAGTTTTCCAATTTTCCTCCTTCAATTAATTTGTATGAGTTACGTATATATGTATATGTATATATGTGCTTGTAAGTGTTGGGCAATTTCATGTTGCAGAATTTTTGCAACAAGTTGGCAGCACGACATATTAAAAAAATACTAGAATACTGTAAATACGGTATGTTTGAATTTGAATTGACCCGCAACATAATTTTCACAATTTTGTATGTTAAATTTTTACAATTTTCAATATTTGAATATCGCTTGTCTGTTAGTTTCAAGCAACAATATTACATGGTTATCGCGGTTCAATACAAATTGTATGTTGCTTCAATTTTGCTGTTAAATTACAGTATAGGCAGCAGAAATGTTAGTCGTTAAAAGATGTTACTAACAGCTGTTACATGTTACATTTACCATTTGGCTTATGTTATATTTTGAATTTTCGATTATTCTGTTAAATGATCATATCAAAGCAAATATATTTAGCTTTTACACCAAATTTTTTTTGTTTGCTTTATTAATTGCAATCACAGTGCCAACTAAAAGAAAATAAAAATTTTGATCTTTAAAATCTCTGGCTTACAAAATTTGTTCAGAGTTTCTTATTAATGAATAACGCGGCAAAAGCAAACTAATAAAAATAGCAACAACAACAATAGCGAATGGGGAAGAATATATGTCACACTCTCGCACACACGCAAACAAGAAGCTCGAGCGCCACAGAATTGGAGAGTCGTCGGCGCAAGGTAGATTGTGGCCCCCAATCATTTTTTTTAGTATTTAAAGAACAGTCGGGCAAGCAAGTAAAAAGCGCTGCGGAAAGCGACAGCCAAGAGCGAAAAAGGCAAAAGTTTTAAAGTAAATACGGGCAATATACAATATATAAGCATATATATATATAAAAGTATATGATTTGGCAGCTTATGAATCGTTGTTCAGTTGTCAAAAATCGCATTAAATTAGCAGCTAAATTGCATTTGTCATCATTGTGTTTGTTTTGTGTTCTTGTTGTTTTTTTATTCTTATTTTTTGTTGTGATTTGTGAGCCAATTGTTGCTGCCCGTGTGTGTGTGTGTGTGTAGGTGTTTGTTGCTATGAAGGAAGAAATGCAAAAGCTACAAACATGATAAAAGCAAAATTAATAAGAAACAGACATGTGAACATGCGCATACATATAAACATACATATATACATACATTGTATGTATGCATACATTAACAAAAACTTTGATGTGTACGTGTGTGCTCCAAGACGTTAAAACTTTAGCGCTGCCTGCCCCAAATAAAATAATATGCGTACAAATGAACACTTTTATGTGCACATAAACATATGTACACACATATGTACACACATTTGTTTAGTCTGCGCGCGCCCCCCCTCTCTAAGCGTTGCCACGATCATTGCCCCGAATTCAGAAGCTGTAAATGTCCACAGCGGAGCAGTTAGCCAGCAGCCCATGGGGGAAATATGGCTGCTGCTGTTGTCTTTGTTGTTGTTGTTTTCAATTTATGATTTTATTGTTGTGCACATTCATAGTAATTTAAATGCAGGGCAAACCAATAATGTAAATGAGCAATTAATAAGTGAACATATTTCTCTTATTGTTCTCTCTCCCGCCCTTCTTGTGTTACAGCTTTTGAAGGGTTTTTTTTAAAGTTCCTTTGGAGTAATGTTGTGGTTGTTGTTGTTATTGTTATTGCAGCACTGCTGGAGCTTCGCAGCTGTTAATATGTATATCGATAAGTTGATAGTTTATCGATCGACTGTTTAAAGATGCGCCTAATTTTAAATACCTTTTATAACCTGTTTCGATATTCGATTTCGCATTGTGTGTAAACATTAAACATTTGTTTGCATGTATATGCATGTGTGTTTGTTTGAATATATATATAAGTTGCAATAATTTGCTTACCATAAATGGATACAGCCAGTCAATAAACCCCCTGCCCACACAATGCCGCTACACAATAGTTTTTTTTTTTTTTTTTTTTTTGAATTTTTAGCATTTTTCGAGCATTCTTGTTGTTGTTGCAGAAATCAATCGCTTACTAATGCCATAAGTGGCAATCATTCAATAAAAATGTGCACACATTCCTATATTTGATCAAATATTGCTATAAATATTGATTACACTGAGCGAAAAAGTCTGTCTTTTAAAGTTAAATTTCAATTTTAAAATTGAACTTGATCAATCAATTTCTTGCATTAATTAGCTATAAAAATAAATTTAACTAAAATTTCAGTTTTCTTATATTTACATACCTCTAACTACACTGAGAGTAAAAAAAAATGGAATTTAATTTTTTGTTGATATTTATTTGGAGTTAATAAGGCCGATTTGGTTCATTTTAATAATATAGTTAATATTTATTAACATTATCCTCCTACGCGTTTCGGTATCATACATACCTTCGTCAGGGAGTATATATATATATGTTTACATAAAGAAAAATATGATTTTAATTTTTGTTATTTAATTATATAGATTTAGGATTAAACACAGAAAATCTTTTAAGTGTCAGTTTTCTGGAATTTAAAATCATGATAAATATATATATATATATATATATAGTTGTTTATATCAGATAATATTTTCATTCTTAAATTTGGCGTCAAGATTAGCCACAAAGAATCTGAAAGAACGTGAGTTTTCTCAATTTAAAATTATAATTTTCAATTTGACTTTAGATACATTATGTATATGCACAGTAAATGCATAGATTTATATAATTTATTTTTGATCTTAAGCACGTTTCTTCTTGCTGTGTGAAAAAAAAGTAAGAAAAATATAAACGAAGATTTTCTGATGCGTTCGAACAATATATTCAAGATTTTTGCTTTAGCAAGGTGCTTTGAGCGCCTTGGCGCCAGTTTTGCTTTCAATGTGTTTCGATACACACATTATCCACACCCACACACACACAGGCACACCCACATCCAAAACCACCCACCCACCTGTCTACAACATGCGGAACTCGTATATTCAATGTCGTTTTGACTTTGGATTTGGCTTTTCCACTTTTCACTTTCACTGTAAATCATTGCCAATTACGAGTATTGGCAAAGGGTGCGGAAATGTGTGTGTGTGTGTTGTGTGTGTGTGTGTACCTTCCATTGATACCGTTAAGTAGAAGCGCATTAAGTACACACACACATACACATGTAAACGGATTGTAAACAGTGCGTCATCAGTGTTGTGTCTGTCTCCCCCCCCATCTGCGTCTTTACCGAGAAGCACAAAAATGTCTCGCAATGACCTCACAGTGTGCGTCATCATTAATGAAACAGTCGAATTTAACACACACACACACACACACACACACAGTAGCTGAAACAGACAAAATTGAAAAAGAATTATAAAACAAGACGCCGCCCAACAAATTTGTTTGAATTAAAGCAAACCACAAATCTTATACACTGCTGTTCATTTGCATAGAAACGTGTTGATTTCAAACAGTTTCATATATGTATAGTTTTTTGTATTATCTTTGCTGTAGAAAATGTTCTGATTTTGAGCAAGAATAATTTATTTTTTATTTTTCAGCTGTTAAAACAAATTTCATATTAAAATTTATTTTTTTTTTAATCAAATTATTTTACTGTTAAAAATATTAATCAGTTTCTTAAATGCATTTTATGGTTGTTTTTTCATATTTATTTATACAAATTTATTTGTTTTTCTAAAAACTTTTTTGCATTAATTCTTAAAATTATTATAATTTATATTTAGCAATAAAATTAAAGCACTTATATTACATATTTAGCTTATAATTGAATTATATTTATGCTGTTTGCATTTTTTTTTTTTTTTTTAATAACTAAAATAGCATTATTTACTTTTAATGTTTATGCAGAATCACAAAAAAAAGAATAATATATATGCAGTCGACGCTCACAATTTAGAACTACTTTGTTGTTAAGGTAATTATAATTTCTAAAATATTTTATAAATAAAAAGATTGAGTAAATTTACTTCAAAAAGCTACAATAAAACTCGTATTTTTTTAGTAAGTTCTATTAATAAAAACCAGGGATTACAAATAAAAATTAGGAGTTTAAAATGATTTTTAAAAAATCAAATCTGAATAGAATTATATAGATAAATGGCTAAATCTTACAATACAATTTTTTTTGTTGGTTAATTCTATAAATAAAAAAAAGGAAATCAAAAGTTAACAATCCAGTGCAATACATATTATCTTAAATTATATTATATTATATTTGATTAAAAATATTTGTATACATTAAATCAAAAATAGATACAACAAAACAAAACATAAAAAATCACTTCAATTACATTAAATAGATTTTTTTACTTAAAAATAAAAAAATTGATATGTATTCAGTAAAAAACAGAAAAAAAATATTAAAAACCCTAAATCTAATTTCTGGCAATTCTAGTTACTTAAGGTTCTAATTTGTAAACGTCGACTGTATATTAAAAAATTCTGGTTTCTATTCAAGTGAGCTGCAATGTTTATATAAGTAAATAAGTGAACAGCTTCATTAGAATTTCAGCTTTCGGTTCAGATACATAAGACTAGTTATGTATGTATGTTTTGTGACTATATTTCTACAGGTGGCAGCTTCATATTATTATTATCTGCGACCTGAATCTATGACATGTCGAGATAACACACACACACACACACAACACACACACACACACACACACTATCTAATGCCACAACTGCTACGAAAAAACAAAAAAAAATAAGAAGAAAAACAGCAAATAAATATATATATTATTTTTTTTTTAAAACCCAATAACCATTCATATTAATAATTTATTATATATATTTCAGATCTCATTGAATTGGCTTGAAAGAGAAGAATACCTGACATACACCCACACACACACACGTACACACACACACACACACATTGAGGAGGAGCTCAACTAAATAAATAAAAAACAAAATGCCCGTCTTTCACACAAAAACAATCGAGAGCATATTAGATCCTGTTGCCCAACAGGTAAGAGTTTGATTTAAAGTTAATTTTTTGGGATATATTGTATTATTATAATATATAGATTATTTTTAGTTGTTTCGTTAAGCATAAAGTGCCATAAACTATCTTTTATAGCTACTTATAATAACAACTGTGCACATTGGCGCCCAAGAAGGTAAATTTTAACAAAAAGTTAAAAGATTCAATAGACTTGAAAGTATTTAGCATGATAAACTAGAGTTGAATATATATATATATTGTAGTTCAAATTGAAGAAATCAGTTTAGTAGTTCACAGTTTTGCTAAATGAGTTGATTGTTCTTTTAGTTGGTTCATTTTATTTAGTTTATGGGTTTTTTAGTTCGCTCATTTGTTCATTTTTTTAGTTCAGTTTGTTTTGTTGGTTTTCTTTTTTTGACTTAATTTCTGTGTTGGTTTTATTTAAATTATATATGTATATTATACAAACCGGGGACCGTAAAAACGATTGTAGAATTTTTTTTTAATCAAAAAAAAAAATCATGTACTTGAAGATACTTTATGGAAAAAGGGACTACACCAATGTGATTTTTTTATATATTTAAATAAATCGCTTTTCTTTAATTAAAATTTTTAATATTAGAATTTTAGTATGGAAAACATATAGCCCTTTTTTTTCGAGTAACAAAAAATAAATCTCAAAAATAATTGTTATTAATTGAGCTTCTTTTTTTTGTTCAAAAATTCAAATTCCTCCTAAAATCCTCCTACGGCTTTTTTTTATAGCTAAATGTAAAAAGTTTAATATTTTTGTTTTCAACAAAAGAATCAAGGCAAGCCAAAAAAAAAAATTGTGTTAAAATGTTGAAAATTTATTTTCTAGTTTTACTATTTATTTTATTGAAAAGAAATGCCAACCACATTAAAAAAACCTTTAAAAACCCAATCGTTATGGTCTCTGATTTAAACTAATTTATATTTATATATTGTATAATAAAACATTCAAGTATAATATTATTAAAATGACCACAAAGTTAGTAAGACCAACAGCTCTATTTTAGAAACATTCTAGTTTTATAACCTGTAACTTGAAATAAGATTTTAATTAATAAAACAATAAGATTTTAAATCAAGTAATATAGTTTCTTGTACCTTAAAATTTAATTTTATAATTGTTTTATATTTGCGCACCTGTCGCAGTCAAGAAAATCTTATTAAAAATCAACGCAGCTGTGTAACATATGTAGTTATAGATTGTACCTAAGTATATATATATCTATTATACATATATATATTCAGAAACGTAAACTCAATTTATGAGCAGAGCCAAAGAAACTGTTTGTTGTTGTTGTTGTTGTTGTTACTTAACAAACTGTTGCGATCTAAAAATAAATAAATGAGGTAGAAATAATAATAATAATTATAAGAAGAAGGCTGATATTGGACCAACCTGAGCCTGAGGACAAACGAAATTTTTAATTTAATAAAGCAACAAAAGAAAACAAATCTAAAAACAACAAAAAAGGGAGACAGACAGAGATACATGTTCCAAAAATAGCGGCATAAAAACACACAGACGAACAAATATATATATATATATATATAGACAAAATATACAAAATACAAAATAAAAACATTTACGAGGCAAAAGGCATGAAAATGAAATCATAGCGATAAAGCTAAAGAAACAACCGAAACGAAACATATAAAAGCCGTTGAGCTGATGGACCATATATACAATCGAAATGTAGAGAACTACAAATACAAGGTGTTAGTGTAGGTGTAGTTAGGTGCTGATGCGGATGACTGAAGATTATAAGTAGTTTTGAGGGAAAATTGTGCCAAAAAAGCAAAATAAAAGCCGAAAACGTTGCATTAGTCATCGCCCATGGGGCGGATGAACGAACCGAAACTAAATCAAACTATAGAATGGGTGGCGGTACGGCTGGCGGTATACGGTAGCATCATCGATAGATTGCGGTAGTTCAGGTCGGGCAATGAATGACTGGTAAAACGCAAACAAAACGAATTAAAAATGATCATTCAGCACATCAATCAACACATTGATGCAGACACATATACTGAAATAATGAGATGGTATGGTTAAATTTAGATACGCTGCCAAATTGGTCAGCAATATGTCCCAAAGCGAATCAACCACTCTGATGGAGGAAACTTTGCCCCACCAGGGGTTGAGGGGGAACGACGGCAACGCATCAAATTAATTACATAATTAATTCATCAAGAAAATGGCAAAAAAGAAAAATAAATTAGACGAAACGAGTGCGTTTCCCATTTGGGAACAATGGCCAATCATCAGGGGCTTATACAATTTAGCTATAGAGTTTCCTTTAGGTGTAGAACATATAATTGATTTTTTTTTTTGACTTTATAGATAGATTTTGGAGAAAACAATAGCTTAATAAATGAATACAAGAATTTCTTAAATGCTATATGAAGGCAATATGGTAGGAAAGTTAAAGAAAATATAACTAATTGAATTTGACCATTAAACAAATTGGAAAAAGTTAAAGCACTAAATAGAAAATCAAATTAAATATTAAGAGTGTAATTAAAAATCGATTTATCGATTATAGATGATTTTTCACTTTAAATTCAATGCTACGATCAATCGATTATCGATTATTTTTACTATTATGAAAGAAATAAGAAAAATATCATATAACCAAATATTTGGGATGTAAAATAAAAATTGATTAATTGTTTTAATTGATTTTTCACTGTAAATAAAATACTTAATCTCCAGAACATTTACGATCAATCGATTATTGATAAATTTGACTAGTTTAAAAGAAATGGGAATAAAAAATAATATATTACAATATGTAGGATGTAAAATAAAAATTGATTAATTGTTTAATTGATTTTTCACTACAAATTAAATACTTACTATCCGGATCTTAAATGATCAATCGATTATAATCGATAATTAACGTTTAGCTTGACTATTTTTAAATAAATAGGAATATAAGGATAATATAAAAATTTATTAATATTTGAAATGTAAATAAAAAATCGATTAATTGACGTTTTTTTTTAAACAAATTATATACTCAAATATTAAATATCGATTGCTTATCGATTACTGTTAATTAATGAAAACATTGAAATTAAAATCTTGTTCTGTACTTTAAAACTATATTAGAATGCTTTATAGATTTATATTAGATAAAATCGATTTTTTTCTAGTTTTAATTTTCATATACTAAAATTGCTATTGTTTCCAAATGTTAATTTATTAAATTTATAAATAGATCTGATTGCTAGAAGTATATCTTTGTATTAGTTAGATTCAAACAGCAACAAGAGATCAAACGAATACTCTGTTCTCTTATCAATGATATTTCATTCTGTTAGGCAATGCATTTAACCGTTCATGCCTAAAAATAGCTGAAAATAGTAAAACGAAACCGGCAAAAACAAGTTAAATGATCTACGATTGCGGCTAACGCAGCAGGTGCCAGGTGATGTCAAGTCCAAGTCCAAGCACAAGTCCAGATCCCAATGACATGTGGCGTCGTTTGCCCACGCTTCATTTTGGCGTCCAATTTGAGATGCGATCGCGTTGTCTGTTTGTCTGTCAGTCTGTCAGTCTGTTTATGGTGTTGTGTGTACAATCTATGAATTATTGAGACCTTAAAAATATTGAGATAGAGAGAGATCTGCTTTTCGTGGGTTACAGCTCAATGACACTAGCTTCAGGTGACATTTTTATCAAAAGTTGTGCCACTTGTGTGTGCCACGTGTATATTAGTTGTTAACTTCACAAATTAAATTTATCTAGAGGAACTAAAATGATCCAAAAAGAATAAAAAAAACAATTTATCAATAAAATTGATTCAATTTAATAACATTATAAAAGCTTTCTATTGCACATGTGTGCCACGTATGTTTCTAGTTTTTTGAGTAAAGTCTGAAAGCAAAGCTACTTAATGTTATATTATTATATTGCTGGAATTGAAAAGCTAAAAAATGCATAAGAGTTCTGGTGATTTGACAAAATATTATTGAAAAATTATTAAAGCTGTTTTGAGATTAAATAAATTGCCTAAATACAATTGTTGGTACTTTAATTCGATGTAAATCTATTAGATTTATCAATTAATATCAATATATAGCAATACGATACGATAAAATAAAAAAAATAATTTGATATTGTCCTAGTGTCAATGTAATAATTATGTACACTATACAACAATTTTTGTATTCCAAAGAAGTAGAAAAAATGTCTGAAAAAATAACTTTTTTTTATGTAAAATTTTCAATTAAATTTCCAATAACTTCTAAACAAATTATCTACCTTGAAAATGTTAAATTAAATAACTTTTATGATAAGTTGAAAGGCTATTTTATTACCTTTTTTAAAAATGTAAACATATTTAATATCATTAAACTATGTTTAAAGTTGTATTCACTTCACCTGAGCTACCTGAAAAAAGTCGAAAACTTTATTTAGTTTATTTCATGTTTATCTCGAAAACAATTCCGGCAAAAAATTTAAACCATTTTTTTTTTCGGAATTAGCGACCGATTTATATATAAATTTATATATAAATTGACTCTCACATGTTCGGGCTACAAAATGCTGTTGCATAGTGTTCTTTATATGAAATATCCCATAATTAATATAAAATAATTTGAATAAAAACCTTTAAGGCACATCATAGATTTGAGTTTACATAAATGCAATTATTTAATAAACATGTTAAAGATCAAAATTAAGAGTTTAATAAAAACTTAAATTTTGTAGCAAAACTTTAACAATAAAAGCAAAGTTGAAAGACTTTTATTTAAAACCTTAGACTGGCTTAACCGAGACAAATAACCGAGTAAAATATTATCTTATAGTCCGACTTAATCAATGATCTATGATCTGTGTGATCTGTGATTATGGGTAAAGTCAAACTACATTCCAGAGAAGCAGCTTTAATTAAAAATAGTTTTGTTTGGTTTTGTCATCGTTTAGGTATCTCGCTTGGTTATACTACACGAGGAGGCCGAGGATGGCAATGCTATGCCAGATCTTAGCCGGCCGGTGCAGGTGGTATCGGCAGCGGTGGCGAATCTGGTGAAAGTGGGCCGGGAGACGATCAACAGCTCCGATGATAAGATATTGAGACAGGATATGCCGTCGGCATTGCATCGCGTGGAGACTGCCTCGCAGTTGCTCGAGGAGGCTTCGGATATGTTGCGGTCGGATCCCTATTCGGGACCAGCCCGCAAGAAGCTGATTGAGGGAAGCCGCGGCATACTGCAGGGCACCTCCTCGCTGTTGCTCTGCTTTGACGAGAGCGAGGTGCGCAAGATCATACAGGAGTGTAAGCGTGTGCTGGACTATCTGGCCGTTGCCGAGGTAATTGGCACCATGGAGGAGCTGGTGCAGTTCCTCAAAGATCTGTCGCCCTGCCTCAGCAAGGTGTCGCGCGAGGTGAGCGCTAGGGAGAAGGAGTTAACCCATCAGGTGCATAGCGAGATATTGGTGCGCTGCTTGGAGCAGGTCAAGACCTTGGCCCCCATACTCATCTGCAGCATGAAGGTTTACATTCATATTGTGGAACAGCAGGGCAAGGGCGCCGAGGAGGCAGCCGAGAATCGCAATTATTTGGCCGCACGCATGAGCGATGAACTGCAGGAGATCATACGTGTACTCCAATTGACCACCTACGATGAGGATACCAGCGAATTGGACAACCTAACCGTGCTGAAGAAGCTCACCAATGCCATTAGCAATAAAATGGAATTGGCCAACGAATGGCTATCCAATCCGTATGCTCTACGTGGTGGCGTTGGCGAGAAGGCGTTGCGCCAGGTCATTGATAATGCCAATGAGATTTCGGAACGCTGCCTGCCCCAGGACTCATATCCCATACGCAAGCTGGCCGATGAGATTAGCGTCATGGCCAATAATCTGTGCGAACTGCGTCAGGATGGCAAAGGCAATTCGCCCCAGGCGATTGGCCTGGCCAATGGCATACGCGCCCGTCTCGGCGAGCTGCAGGGACTGGTGCGTCAGGCGGTGCTTGGCGTGGATAAGGCTGGTGTACAACAGACGGCACACACAATACAGGGACGCTTGGAGCAGGCGGTCAAATGGCTGCAGAATCCAGAGCTCAATGATGGCGGCCTGGGTGAGCGTGCCATCAATTTGATTGTCGAGGAGGGACGCAAGGTGGCCGAGGGCTGTCCGGGTCATCAAAAGGCAGAGATAATGCAGCTATGCGATGAAGTGGAACGCCTCAAGCGACAAGCAGCCGGCAGTGGTCCAGCTGCCAAACAGGCGGCCAAACAGCTCACCCAGAAGCTCTACGAACTGAAGGCGGCCATACAGAACGCCTTGGTGAATCGCATTGTCCAGGACTTTATGGATGTGAGCACACCGCTCAAACAGTTCACCGAGGCGGTAATGCTGCCCGAGGGCACACCCGGCCGGGAACAGAACTTCAATCAGAAGTCCAACAATCTGCAAGCGTTCAGCGATCGTGCCTCCAAGACATCGCGCATGGTTGCAGCTGGTGGCGCCTGTGGCAATAAGAAAATTGCCGAAATTCTGCTCTCATCTGCCGCTCAGGTGGATTCGTTGACGCCGCAGCTAATCAATGCCGGACGCATACGTATGAATTATCCGGCCAGCAAGGCGGCCGATGAGCATTTGCAGAATCTAAAGCAACAATATGCGGATACGGTGCTGCGTATGCGTACACTGTGCGACCAGGCAACGGATCCGGCTGACTTTATCAAAACATCCGAGGAGCATATGCAGGTGTATGCCAAGCTCTGTGAGGATGCCATCCATGCGCGTCAGCCCCAGAAGATGGTGGATAATACATCGAATATAGCACGATTAATTAATCGTGTTCTGCTGGTGGCCAAACAGGAGGCGGACAATTCGGAAGATCCCGTCTTTACGGAACGCCTCAATGCGGCCGCAAATAATCTGGAACGTTCGCTGCCCATGATGGTCGGTGATGCCAAATTGGTTGCCACAAATATTGCCGATCCGGCAGCAGCCGCCGCCTGGAAGAAATCATTCCAGCGTCTGCTTGGTGATGTGCGCGAGGTGCGTGATGCCATTGCACCGCCGCAGCCGCCACCATTGCCCACATCTCTGCCACCACCGATACCAGAGCTCAGTGCACTCCATCTATCCAATCAGAATGGTAAGTGCAGTTTATTTATTTATCTTAATTGGAGATATTTCGTTATTTTTTTTAATTATTTCAAAAATATTTGATTTATCGAAATATTTATTTACAGTTACTTGAAAATTAAAAATAACTTATATTTTTCGATAAAGAAATAATTAAATATTGATTAAATTTAAATTTTTATTTAAAAATCATAATAAAAATTATTAAAAAATTTTTTTTTTTTTTAATGGAAAATAAAAGCTGAATATCTTAAGAACCGAATAGTGTATTATCAAAATTTAAAAGCATTCAGAATATGTGGCTGAATACCTTTTATATGATACATTACATGTCCTTTTTGTCCTGACCTGGAGTCATAATTAAAGGATCCCAAATTTTTATAAATAAAATTGAAAATAAAAGTTAAACCATGATTTTTAAATAAGAATAAAAATTGAATTATTATTTAATACAATTTATTGAATAAAATCAAAAATAAGAGTTAAAATTCTTTTTTTTTTAATATAAATATAAATAAATCTACAAAAAAAATTGAAATTTCTAGAATTAATAAAATCAAAAATAAAAATTAACATTTTTTTGAAATATAAACAAATCTAAAAAAAATTGAAATTAGAGTTAGTATTAATAAAATCTAAAATTAGAGTTAAAATTCTTTTTAAAATATAAATAAATCTAAAAAAATTAAAAATTAAAATTTCTAAAATTTGTATATGTAAAAGTTTCCCATCTATCTAGAATATTGTTTTCTCTTTTTTTTTTAATTTTTAATATAAATAAATCTAAAAAAAATTGAAATTTCTAGAGTTAGTATTAATAAAATCCAAAATTAGAGTTAAAATTCTTTTTTAAATATAAATAAATCTAAAAAAAATTAAAAATTAAAATTTCTAAAATTTGTATATGTAAAAGTTTCCCATCTATCTAGAATATTGTTTTCTCTTTTTTTTTTTAATTTTTAATTTTTTTATCTTGTAAATCTTGAAACTCCTTAAACTTGATTTTAAATACTTATTATTTTGAATATTTATAAATATATTTAAAATTTTTTAGCTGAGCGTGCACCACCGCGTCCACCACTGCCACGTGAGGGACTGGCGCCCGTGCGTCCACCTCCACCGGAGACAGATGATGAGGATGAGGGCGTGTTCCGCACCATGCCGCATGCCAATCAGCCCATACTGGTAAGCTTGTGTTTTAATATTATTTTTGCAACAATTTCTAAATACTTTTTTTTTTCTAATTACCATTTTAGATTGCGGCACGTGGTCTGCACCAGGAGGTGCGTCAATGGTCGTCCAAGGACAATGAGATCATTGCAGCTGCCAAGCGTATGGCCATATTGATGGCACGCCTCAGCGAACTGGTGCTATCGGATTCGCGTGGCAGCAAGCGTGAGCTAATTGCAACGGCCAAGAAAATTGCCGAGGCATCCGAGGATGTGACACGTCTGGCCAAGGAGCTGGCACGCCAGTGCACAGATCGACGCATTCGCACCAATTTGTTGCAAGTGTGCGAGCGTATACCCACAATTGGCACACAGCTCAAGATATTGTCCACCGTCAAGGCGACCATGCTGGGCGCCCAGGGCTCGGATGAGGATCGTGAGGCTACCGAAATGTTGGTGGGCAATGCCCAGAATCTAATGCAGAGTGTAAGTATAGCAGGCTTGAAAACATCTATATCAATTTTCTAATTTAAAATAACTTATTTTACAGGTCAAGGAAACGGTGCGCGCTGCCGAGGGTGCCAGCATTAAGATACGCTCGGATCAGACCAGCAATCGACTGCAATGGGTGCGTCGCCAGCCTTGGTATCAGTACTAAAGGATGCTGCTCCTTGCAAGCAATGTTCGTGCCTTGTGTAACATAAACAAAACTAATCTTAAATATCATTTTGAAGCTACTTTAAATATTAATATGCGTAATTCTCTTAAACTTTTCCAAAAAATCTAAAAAAAAATCAAAAAACAAAAAAAATAAGTTGCCTGCGTTTATTTATTATGTGTTCTGCAAACAAATCAATCAACTAGCAATTCATTTAATATATCATTTATTTTCTTTAATAATTTTTTCTTTGTATTTTATATATACATATATTTATAAAGTTAATGTTTAAGCGTGCAATAAATAAATGTACATAAAAAAAAAACACACACACACTAGGGTGCAATGTATATAACACGAGAAGCCTCTGAGCATATCTTGTGGAACAGCAACATGAATTATAAAATATGAAAGCACCTATTTATTAATTGTTTAACAACTTTGTATGCATTTACAGAGCATCATCAAACCCGATAAAACTTAAATGGAAAAGTAATAAGTAATACATTTTTGTTAATTGATCTTTGAACTAACAATGAAAATGTGCAAATATACAAATGAATATATGTATGTATTTGAATATATATATGTATATTGAGTGCCTAATTCACATTGTACTTGCATAGTTATAACTAGAAAGTAGAAAGCCCTTAACAAACTAAGCCTATAATGATCAACGCGTTGTGTGTCATGTTCAACAAATAACTGAAATAAAAAACAATATCAAGTGTTAATAATACGTTGAGTTTTGGTTGCGGGATTTAAAGACTTGGAATATTTTTATAACGTTACAAGTTAGTATCTTATTTTAAGATGAATCCCAATTTAATTTGAATCAAGACACAAGTACTATAAAAAATAACTACTAGAGGCACGATGGGCCGATAAATAACACTAGGCAACACACAAATTGTATATTTGATCAAACCTACTTTTTCTGATATATATGGTGCCCCAGATGACGAAAAACCACTTTAAAATTTTTTCTATGGTGAGACTTTTTTTCAAAAAATTTTTAAAATCTGGTATTTTTTTTTTAGCTTTTTTTCAGAGGCGAGACTGGAGATTTTAGCATTACTCGAGAATCTTACAGCCGATTTTCAAATAATTTACATTTTTCGAAAGCTAATGAATAGATCTATTAATCATACATATACTTTATTAAGTTTAAATTACTAGTTTTGCAGCTATTTGATTTGGAATTTAGAAAATGATGACATTTTGTGCGGTATTTTTTACGATTTTTTGACTTTAAAATTCGAGGAAAAGTCGAAAAAAAATTATTTCGTTTTTCTCTTCTTTGCTTTTACATAGTTGCATTAATTGGGCGTCATTTAAGATATGAATCTTTAAAATGAAGAGACAACGAAATAACAACATCTTATAGCTAAATATGTTTTTGTCGACATTGACTATTTCTTTACTGAATGTTCTACGAAATTCGGTCTTTAGAGCACCGGGAATGCCGCCCGAACTAATTTTTCTGGCCTTTTGATTTAAGAATCACATAAATATAATATAATTATAATTATTATTTTTTGGATTTCAAGATAGCGATTTCAAGTTTTCATTTATTTGATACAGCTCGGCTAATTTTGTTTTTTCTGTTTATTAAAATTGGATCGCTATATAGCTACCATATGTGTATGATTGGCAAAAAATTTACTTCAAGAAATTTTGTCCTATCCTTTATGGTTCCTCTAATAAAATGTTCAACTATAAATTCAATTGAACTTTTGAAATATTTATTTTATTTATTGCCGCATTTTAATTATTAAATTATAATTTTACAAAGTTTTTACTTAAGCACAGGAAACGCAAGAAAACAATTAAAAATAGGATTTTCAAGAAAATCATTTCCCAATATAAATCAGTTCAGTTTAAACAAAAATTATGAGACTTACAATCGAGGAAATTCACTTTTACCACAACAACTTTTCGGCAATAAATAAAAAAAATGCAATTTTTGCATTTCTAAAATGCATTTTTGCAGTTCTATTACCAGCTAACATGACAGTATTCAATATTTTTGTGAAATTTAACTAAATTTTTGCTGAAACATTTTTCAAAATTGAATTTAAATATCATTTTTCTATACACGAAACACAGTAAAAGCGCTGTCAAAGAGCTAACCAATTTTGGCATTGGATATTGCGTATACGTAGTGCGCCGCTAAGCAAGAGTTATGAAAGCACAGTGGGCAAAGTTGCACATAAATGGTTAAAAAATTTAAATCTAAAGAGAAAAAATTTCAGAATGCTATATAAATAAGGGTTAAACGTTAAAATTGAATCTCGCAAATAGTTGTCAACCCTTTATAATAATTTAGCGTGGCTTAAAAAAGAGCTAAAAAATTATATATAAATAATTCTAAAACACGCAAATAAATTTAAATAAAAATATTAATAGTATTTTAAACTATTTCATACAACTTGTGCCAAAAAGAAAGCAAATAAATCGAAATTTATTGTTCATTATAACATTTGCACTCGCTGTTAAGTTAGCAGCTGTAAAGTTAGCAGCTGTTAAAGCAGCAAAAACATAGAGAAATAACATGCTGCTGTTAATTTATTTTTGCTGTTGTTTTTGTAAGTAGACAAAAGTGTCAAAAAAAAATTAATTTTTTTTCAAAAAGTATAATTTTTCTATAGGTTTAAACTTTGTTTAGCATTTGGTATCAGAGTAAATTTTAAATTAGAAACAGTTAACTCTAATTGCAATTCTTTGCTCTTTTCGCATAATTTCACTTTAACTTTCACCTTAATGTTTGTAATGTTAATGTAAAAAATGGGCAAAAAAAAATCCAAAAACCCTTTAAATCTTCATTTTAATTATTATCATTTTTCATTATTATACTCCCAAGAAATTGGCCAAAAAAATACAAAAACTCTTTAAATCATCAATATCATCATTTCCTATTAATTTAATCCCAAGAAAATGGGCAAAAAACAACACAAACACTCTTTAAATAATCATTATCATCATCTTCCATATTTATGCTCCAAGTATTCGCTTAATCTTTTAGCTATGAATTTATGTCAGAAAAGTGTCCCAAATTCCCCATTGTACACTGCACTGCGACGAACGTAATGAACGTTGCGTATACGTAGCGTATCACATTGCACAGCATGATGGGGATGCCACAAAATGTTGCCTGCTTTCAGGCGGTTACATAAAACGTCAAACGCAACAGCAGCAACAGCAGCAGCAGCACAGAGGAAGCTGAAGCTGAAGCTGACACGGGCACGGGCACGGGTCAGGCAATTTACTTGCGTACTGTGGCAAAGGCCGGAGCGACACCGGCAGCTGGAAAATGGGAATGGGCGAGAAATTGGAGAGGCCAGCCAGTCGACCAAACAACTAATTATAGAAGGCTTGCATGGCAATGCCAGCAATGCCTCCATGGCAACATATGTGTGTACATGGCCAGAGCGCACAGCATCAGGCAACAGGCAACACTGCGATACTGAGAAACTACAAAACTGATAATATTGAGATATTGAGTTATTGAGACACAACTGTTTGCGAGCAAGCAAAGTTTCCGCATCGTATTGAAATTGGGAACGCGTCAGTTGCGATTCGATTATCGGCGCCGCCAGCGACGTCAGCGCGCCACAGAGACAAACCGAAACAGAACAGAGAGAAAGAGAGAAAGAGAGGGAGAGTGTACAGACGGGAGGGTGTGTAAGAGACAGAGGGGGAGAGAGAGAGAGAGCAATTCGATTACCCAACCAAAATAAAATAAAGGAAAACTCAAAAATCAAAGAATTTGGATCATGTCACAGCTGCAACAATTGACGCAGGATGTGCCACAAATGGCCATTAGTGCCTCCACACAGGAACTGGCCGCACTTATAGATGCCCATTTGGGTGCACTGCGTCCGCCAGCGCCCGCCTGGTGTGTGGCCGATTCACCCATATCGGGGCGTGGCATTTTTGCCCAACGTGATATTGCCAAAGGTGAGGAATTGTTTCGGGAGCATACCCTGCTGGTGGGTCCAACAGCGCATCGTGGACGCAATTTGCGCACCTGCATCCAATGCTATCATCTGCCCAACGGTGACAGCGATGCCGCTGCCCTCTGCACCGCCGGCTGCGGCCTGCCCGTGTGTGGAGATTGTGTCCAGTCGCCGCGACATGCATTGGAGTGTCAACTGTTCCGCAAGTGGCAACCCAAGGATGCCACACGCATTGAGCCGCGTGCCCTGCGCATACTCAGTGTGGTGCGTTGCTTCTTCCTCAGCGAATCCCAGCGACAGCTCCTCTATGCCATGCAGGCCAATGCGGATAGCTATTATATGCGGGAGGTGCAACGGGCGGCCGAATGCTTTGAGCACTTTCCCCGGGAACAGGATATGCTAGATTATTTCTATCGCACCGTTTGTGCCTTCAATACGAATGCCTTTGAGAGTCGCTGCCAAGTGGATGGCCATGAGGTGATTGCCCGTGCTCTCTTCCCCCTGGCTGGCATGTTGAATCATCAGTGTACCCCAAATGCAGGACATCATTTTGTGGATGGTGAGACAATTGTGGTGACTGCCACCGAGCGTATACCCATGGGCACAGAGATAACCATGTCCTATACAAAGTTACTCTGGTCAACGTTGGCCCGCAAAGTGTTTCTGGGCATGACCAAGCATTTTATGTGTCAATGTCCGCGCTGTCAGGATCCCACGGTGAGTAGAGCTAATCCAAAATTGGCCAATAAACCATATATTTAGGCATTTTTCAAAGTGTGTCGTAATCAGCGCGTGCCACAACCAAAATAGCAGCGCCACAAAACTGTGCACCTGTATCTGTATCTGTATCTATATCTGCATCTATATCTGCATCTATATCTGCATCTATATCTGTATTTGCATCTGTATCTAGACTGTGTTGCAATAGATACATTCGAATGTTTACGCATGAATTTATTTATGCTGAGCAGCCAAAATGTTCATCAATGAAAATTATAGAACTCACAACAGTTTCCAGGTTCATTCACCTGTACATTCTGCGGATTTGCTGTGAAGATTTAAAGCTCATCGATCATTGCAAGTTGTTGAATGAAACCATCACAGATTCCATTGACAGTTTAATGTTTATTTTCATACAATTAGACAAATTTGTAGACATAATAAATTACTATACGAGTGCGTAAATATTATCTTCTATTTTAAATTAAACAGCTGCAGTATTTTAAATCGCTTAAAAATTCAATTCATTTCAATTTACGCACTTATAATTTAATTCTAAAAAATTCTTATTAAACGAGCTTCACATTCAATAAATAACAAAATTATATATTTCATTTTAATTTGTTTATTTAATGACAATTGCAAATTATTTCCTTAAACATTTTTTTTTAGTAAAAATGCATTTAAATGTTTAAAGAATTATTTTTTTTTTTTAAATAAATACTTTTTTGTTTCCTTAAACATTTTTCTTTAGTAAATGCAATTTGAAGAATTTTTTCAATTTTTTTTTTAAATAAATATTTTTATGTTTCTGAAAAAATATTTGTTTTTTTTTTTGTTTTGGCTATTTACCTGATATGGCAACAGAGAGTTTTATTCATGCGTTCTCGCATGGCTTTTGAAATTCAAGTGATTGCCGCAATTTTTATACCCTGTACCCAATCAAAATGGGTAAAAGGGAGTCAACTCTTCCTTAATGTCTCTGTTCTTTGTTTGTTACGATATCGCTTCCACAATTAAATATTATTATTTGCCAAGCATTGTTTTTCTTAGAGACAAAGCACTGATTGGTAAGCTTTAAATATTTGCCTTTTTTTTTATTTATGCAAAACTTTAAACATGAAATTAACTGTGAAAAGACTCTAGTTCTATAAAATGTTGAATACCAGTTTAAAAAATTTACAAATAAATTGTTTTGGGTAAAATAAAATATAAGGTATATAATTTTTTAGGCAATTCACAATTGATTCTTTTTTTATAAATATTGGAAACTGTCACTGACCAGAGACGATGATAGCGATCTGAATAAATACGCAGATAAATAAAATCAATTATAAAAATAAGAAAAATATTGTATTGCAGAGCTGTTTTGGTAGCAAACACTGCAATACAACACGAAAATCGAAATCTTACAAGAATACAGTCAGCTGCTGCTTAAGCCAGTTGAGAATTATAAGCGGCAATAACTTTAAATCAACTTTATAAACTGACAATAGTCAAGTACACGAGTAACAGACAACCTGTAGCCAATCCAACTTAGAGAATGTCTTTAAATTTTATACTTAAATGCAAATTGAAATGGTATAACCGACTACCGGACACCCTGTGCCCAGTCCGATATTCGCAAACAATAATTCTTTCAATCAAATCAATTCGAATTTTAGTTTTCTCTCTCAAATGTGTGTACAACGAGCTTCACATTCAATAAATAAATAAATCACGTATTTTGTTTCAATTTGTTTATTTAATGACAATTGAAGATTATTTCTTTAAACATTTATTTTATAGTAAATATGCATATCAATGATCTAAGAGTTATTTTTTATTTATATAAATTTTTTGTTTCTGTAAAAATATATTTGTTATTTTTGCCTCTTAACGAAATATGGCAGCAGAAAGTGATAATAAGTTATGAATTCGATTCCTTGCTGCAATTTTTATACCCTGTATTCATTGAAAATGGCTTAAAAGGAGCCTTAAAACAGTGCAACATATACATTTACAAGCTGTTGTCGATAAAATTGATTAACAAGCTCAATTTTAATTAGTTAAACTGTCTAATTTAAATACTTTTGTATGAATATTTTTTTGGCATTTTAAATCGCGTACAGGATGTATGATAGACGGATATACTGTACTATATTTTTATTATTTATTATAATTTTATTTTTTATTAAATTAACTCTAGTTTTTTTTTTAATTGTAAACTTTAATATTTCATAATTTCGTTCGTTTCACCAGACCAAACATTTTTGTGAACTAAATCTATAAAATTCAAACTGTTTTCTTATAAGAAATTTAACAAACTTTCACAGAATTAAATTAAAATTTTTTGAATTTTTTATGAACTGAATTGTCTTTGTTTTGCCAATAAAATTTTCTGCTAGATCATTAAACGCAAAGAAATGAGCAAACCAATCAAACATTCAATTAAAATTTGAATGAATTATTCACAAATTTTCATTCTATTCAAATCGGTTGCAGTATTTTTATTCGCATTGATTTTATATAAAATGCCAAAAGAATTTATTGATTTGTTTTATATAATAATATAATCAGTAGAAAAAAAGCCAACAATAAATTGATTGTTATGAGTTAAGTTGAGCAATGTTGCAATTATAAACTGTTTTCAATTAGTTCATTTTTATATGCTATATATTAATATAAGATCAAAAGCATTTATACTTATTGTATTCAAGAGACATTCAGCCTGACATTGAGTAACTCAAATTGCAATACAACAATTGTTCTTAGCCATTCAAGAAAAATGACAAAACGAATGTTTTGAATGACAACTTGTTGCATGACCAACATTTTTTGGCATCTCTCTCTCTGTAGCTCTCAAAAGTTTTCTTTGGGATTAGGCTTTGAATGAATATGCGACTATTGTACCCTTAACCCACAATCCCCTCTAACTTAAACCTAAACGAAAATCCCCATTCTTTATGACCGTCCCTGCTCCTGTCATAATGCATATTCCTATGGGCCTGGGCAAACTGCCAGTTTGAGCTAATGGAGGCCCAAACTAGTTCAAGTACAAATATACACGCACACACAATATGTATATATATATATATATATATATATATATATATAAGTATATATAATCGGCACACCAGGGGGCGCTATTATAAATCTTTAGATGGCACTGGGCACACACAAAACACACATATCACAAACTCAACTGACGTGCGATCCTATGAAATTTTCATTTTCATTTTCATTTTAATTTTTTGTGTTTTCGTTTTTCGTTTTTGTCTTTTGTTGGTTTTCTATGTTTTAAATATAAATTTTGTGCGAGCATGAAAACGGGAAAACATTTCATTGTGGTTTCAGTTTTTTTTGTTTTTCTTCATAATTTGTTTTCTCATTTACGTTTTGGAAAATATGTTTTTAATGCGGTTTTCAGTTTTTTTTTTTATTTTTTCCTCAACGAACTAGAGCATTGTGGGGCTTGGCTGGGGCATTGTTAAGGTGTTGCGGTCGGAGGTTGAAGGTTAGCTTCATGGGTTAAGTCATAAAAAAGAAAAGGAAATGTACAACAGATTTACGGGTTTTTATTTAGTATACTCTGTTCTTATTTTTTATTGCAAGCAAGCGGAGTATATAGGGTTAATGCGGCACAAAATCAATAAACTCCATATGGCACAACAAAAAACAGATAACAAATTGTTAAAAATTTGATAGAAACGTTAATTTATACTAAATATTTTGTATATAGTTTTAATTAGAATATTTATATTTTTTAACTAAAGTGTTAAGTACTTGCTTGTTTTGTTTTCTTAATTTGGAAAACGCAGCGAACTCTTAGCTTTGACAATAAACTTACATGAAATAAATATTCTTATTTTTATTAATAAATTAATTCTAGTTTTCTTTAATTGTAAACTTTAATGTTTCATAATTTCGTTTTAATTTATAGAATCAGTAATCAGACGATAAATTCAAAAATAAATCTATTAAGTTCAAACTATTTTCTATAGGAAATGTAACAAACTTAAAAAAACAAATGGAATTATAATTTTTAAAATTAATCTAAGAATATTTTAATTGATGTGCGTCTTATTCCAACAATGAAAAAAGTTTACAACAAATTAAAAATTTTTTATAATGAAAAGAACATTTTTTTAAGTTGAGATTTTTCTGTGATTTTTTGATACTCGTTATTATTTTATTATTATTGTGGGAGGAAATATGTACTGTGACCTATGAAATCTATTGTACTCCTTTTTAATACTTTAAAGCAAAGAATTTTTTTTTAAATAGATAAATATTTTATGAAATAAATAGTTTTCAATTTTTTAAAATAAATGTTTCCTTTCAATTTAGCATAATAATGATATTAAAAAATGTTTTATATAACAATTAAATATAAAGAAATATATAACTTTATATAAAATATATAGAAATATATTTTATGGAATATTTTTTGTTTTATATCATTATTTTTATTAGTTTTGATGAAAACATGAATTTAAAAATAATATAATAATAATGATATTAAAAGTGTTCTATATAACAATAAAATATAAAGAAATATGTATCTTTATATAAAGCATATAGAAATATATTTTATACAATATTTTTGCTTTATAACATTTTTTTTTTAGTTGTGATGAAAACATTATGAATTTTAAAAATAAAAAATCTCTTTATTTCGAAAAATATATATGTATATGATATGAAATAAATGTTTTATAAAATGTAAAGAAAACTTTATCTATATATAAAATATATAGAAAAATATATATATATATATATAGAAAAATTTTTCCAAGGTATAAAATAGTCGGTAACATTTGTTTGCAACGTTTTGAACTTGAGTTTCATTTTTACTTTTATTTTATTTTTTTTTTTTTTGTTGTTCTGCGTATACGCAATGTGAATGTGCGTGTTGAACGTGAGAGTCCTGAGCATGGTGACAACGTGTGGCAGTCATCTGGAACCAGTCACCTGGTCACGTGCCATGTGTGTCGCCGTTGTCGCTGTTGTTGTTGTTGTTGTTAGCCTCCTGATGATGCCATTTGGCATTGCCATTGTCATGGTCGCGGCACGCAATCAACTTTTGGGTATGTCTTAATTTATTAGGCGTCAACACGCAGTCACCTGGCCTACGGACAACTGGGAAACTCCAAATGTAAGCTGTAGCTATAGATGGAGTTGTATCTAGTGTTGGAGTTGTAGCTGTAGTTGGAACTGGAACTGTTTGCTGTTGCAGGCAAGTGACGCAGCTGGTTGTGTGGAATCTCAGCTGCGGTTTTTCGAAGCGTGGAAGCCGCAAAAAAGCAACGACAATGTGGCCACGTGGCGCATGATTCTTGTCCCAGAGCAATGGCTAATGCTGTTGTTGTTGTTGTTGCTGTTGTTATATGTTTTGTATTTATAGGCGGCTCATAACCACAATGGCAAGGGGATCGGCGGCCGAGGAGCTGTCTGCTGCGACGTACAAATTGAAATGACAAACCGAAGTTGACAGTGAAAACGTATGAGAAGCAATTGTTGTTGTTGTTGTTGTTGTTATTTAAGGGGTGCCGGGGGAGGGGTTGCTTGGTTGTATATAGTCGTCATGTGTCTGTCATGCGTACCGTTCCATTGTCGTGTTGCTGTTGTTGTTGTATCGAATCCAATTGAATGCAACAGAAAATTGAATAAGCGTCAAAAGCAAAAGTAAAAGCGGCTTTAGTCACATGTGTGTGTGTGCGTGTGTGTGTGTGTGTGTGTGTGTGTGTGTGTGTGTGTAAAATCATATTTTTGTTGCTGTTGCTATCTCTAATTTGTGTTTTTTAGTTGCGCGCTGCGTTTAATGCTCTCTGAGGGCGTCGCTGTTGCTGTCACTGTCGCTGTCGCTGTTGCTGTCGCTGCTTCTGTCTCTGTCTCAGTCGCTGCGCGCTGCCTCTGCCCAACGTTGACGCCGACGCTTAGCTATCGCCCTGGTCTTGTCGTTGTCGCCAGTCGCCAGTTGCCATTCGCCAGTTGCCATCGCCATCGCCATCGTTGCCTTCATCACTCGCAAAGTTGCGTCGCGTCGCGTCGCTCGTCGCTCGCTTGGTCGTTTGGTCGCTTATTTGGTTGGCCTTTAGCAGAGCTTGTGCTGCCTGCGATCCTGGCCGCGCCGAAAGAGCGTGTAAAACAGATTTAAAGAGAGCACCGAGAGAGAGAGAGAGCAGAGAGAGAGAGCGCGTGAGCATGACAGCTGAACGCATAAATACAACAGCCGCAATGGTCGCCCATATGGCGCCCTGTCGGAATACAACACCCGATCAGCTGGCGCGTCTGATTGATGTGCATCTGGGTGAGCTGCGCGAGGAGCTGCCCAACTGGATGCTGGCACCATCACCGGTCGCCGGCCGTGGCGTCTTTGCCACACGTGACATCGCTGCCGGCGAGCAAATCTTTCGCGAGCATGCCCTGGTGGTGGGTCCAACGGCGCGCAAGGGCTCACAGCTGAACACGTGCGTCTGCTGTCATCGTCAGTTGGATAGCAAACAGTTCCTATGTCCACATAGCTGCACGTTGCCCGTCTGTGGGGCATGTGCCGATTCGGAGGCGCATCGGAATGAGTGCGCACACTTTCAGCGCTGGCTGCCCAAGGATTTGAGCGAGGAGTGCAAGGAGAGTGATCCGAATGCTGCCACCGGCAGTGCCACAGACAAAGGGGATGTAGTGAATCCCTTATCGCTGCGCATACTCACCGCAGTACGTGTATTCTATCTGAGCAAGGAGCAGCGCTCCCTGGTGGATGCCATGCAGGCAAATGCGGAGCGTGGCTATCGCCAGGAGATCATCAAGGCGGCTCAATGCTTTCGCAAATTCCCCACAACAGATAAACCATTCATGGATCAGCTATTCCGCGTTGTGGGCGTCCTCAATACGAACGCCTTTGAGGCGCCCTGTCGCGTCGATGGACACGAAACATTGCTACGTGGCCTCTTCCCCCTGACGGCCATCATGAATCATGAGTGTACTCCGAATGCCAGCCATTATTTTGAGAATGGACGTTTGGCGGTGGTGCGTGCCGCACGAGATATACCCAAAGGCGGCGAGATAACCACCACATATACCAAGATCCTTTGGAGTAATCTCACACGTGGCATATTCCTCAAGATGACCAAATACTTTGTGTGCAACTGCGACAGATGCAACGATAATTCTGTGAGTAGCATAGAGATTCTACGAGATTCTACGAGATTCTACGTGATCTTATATCCGAAATATCCCTATACAAAACGATCGCTTCAGTTCCTGAATACCTTAGCGCATGTTGCAACAGTTGAAAAATATTGCATGATTTCATTAGTTTCAATATCTTTAACTAGATATCAATTTTGAAATTATAAAATGGAATAATTTGGAGATTTCTTTATTCAAGCATATGCTTATCTTCATTTTTTTTAATTCCGAAGTTTTAGTGGAAGTAATCTAGAAAATGTTTTTTTTTAAGTTTTTTTCCAATTTTTTTTTCTGCTCAAAAATCTTGTTTTGCTTCTATATCTTCCTGGAGATGTTCACATTGATAAATCTATAAGAAAAAAGAGTTTTTTTTAATGGTTTACTTTAAAGGAATTTTTTGTATAGTATTTAGTTTCAATATATTTAACTAGATATAAATTTTGAAATTATAAAATTGAATAATTTGGAGATTTCTTTATTCAAGCATTTGCTTATCTTCATTTTTTTTAATTCCGGAACTAATCTCATATAGAAGACAATGAAAATGTTTTTTTTTAAGTTTTTTTCAAATTTTTTTTTCTGCTCAAAAATCTTGTTTTGCTTCTATATCTTCCTGGAGATGTTCACATTAATAAATCTATAAGAAAAAAGAGTTTTTTTAATGGAATTTTTTGTACAGTATTTATTTTTTTTTTGTTGCTTATTAATTTAAAAGAAATCATATTTATTCCTAAAACATTATTCAATATATTTCTTGAATCCGATTTATCAATTGATTGTGTTTTTGAAAAATTGACAATCGAATGAAATAAATTACATATTGCAGAAATATTAAAATTCTTAATTTAAATTAAAATTGCGTGGTTTTTTTTTTCTAATATATAACACTTATTTTTAATTGAAAAAAGAGGTTTTTGAAAAGGTTTTCGACTGTCGACTGAGTGCTATAAAATATTCATTTAAACAAATGATTCTACAGTCGAAAACATACATAATAGTTTTTATTTTATGGAAATTAATAATTTAACAATCTGAACGTTAAAGCAGAATATATGTATATAATTTTATAAATACCAGCTGAGCAAGTTATATTTATTTTTATACATAGTTTGTAATATCAATTAGCAAAATTGTATATTAAATCAGAAATCAGAGCAGTCTACAATTAAGACTCTAAATCATGACATTCAAATGGTTTAATTATGAAAACTTAATCGAAATTAACACGAAATTAATAATAAAAATATCTTAGTATAATTGAAGTATAAGATAAAACAGTTTAAATCTATAGAGATAGTTTAAATCTATACAGAAAGATAAAACAGTTTAAATCTATACAAAAAGTTGTATAAATTTTAAATGATTGAATCCTTGAGTTTTCTAAAAGTTCCATTTAAAGTTCATAATTGTAGTGCAACCCTGGTAGAAAGATCAACATTAGAAATACCTAAAATAATTATTGGAATTTCTAAAATGTGAAATGTGTTTGTGTTGCTTAAGAATTATTTCTTTGAATAGATTCAAATGAGTCTAAGAAGCTATGCGTGTGAATATATATATATATAACCTATATATGTACAACATTATACATATATTTTTATAGAAATATGTATCATAGACCATGCTCTATACCAACATATCTACTATATAGCTGTTGGATTAGATAAATAATAGCATTTGGCAGCGCGACATGACAAAAATGCGCTTAATTAGATTAGTTGTATGATTTTTGCATGAACTTGCCGTGATGATGCAGAACCGGACGCCAAGAACAGAATAGAGCAGTACAGTATATAGGTACGGTATATAGGTAAGCGGGCGGGGGAACGGGGGAACGTTAGCTCATTAGTGCAACATGACCAGACCCAGACCAAGACCCACAACCGACAGATGACGGAGCCCAGACAGACCAGACAGCTGATTATAAGTAGAAGGAAGAATGCTTGAGGGGTTCTTAAGCGGTTTCTTTATTTAATGTATTTTTTTCATTTTGCCAACGTAAACGCCCTCTTGTCCCTATCTGTGTATATATATATATGTTCATGACAGTTCCCGTATTGCGTCCTCGTCCTCATTCCGGTCTCCGACACAATCCCAAGACGCAGGTGGACTGTCGCACAGTTGTTTAAAAATATACAATATGCAATTAATAATTCATAATTTTCATAGATTTTTTTTTTTACATTTAATTGATTTAATTTAATTGTTTGAATTTTTCAATATTTAGTACCAGAAATAAAGCTGTTAATGAATAATTTGTAATACAGCTTAAGGCATTCTTGGCTTTTTTAATTTAGGAGTTTAAATAATACTTACACTAAGAGAACAATAGGGTTTCCAAATGTAGAACAATCGATTTTATTTTGATATATTTGGTTTTTAATTAATTTATGTTGAAAGACAATAACTGGCTCTCGATTTATACTTACTCTGTGAAAATAAAAACAAGCTCTAGAAATTCGAAATTCCAATATACCACTGCAGTGGGAAATTTGCAAAGTGTTGCATATTTGTAGGCGCTATTTGTTGTCTATGAGCGCCTGTAGTTCCCAAATGTTTTTTAGCAGTCGTATATAAGGTCTAAAGGTTTATCTACATTAAAATTATTTAAAATCCCTTTTTGAGAGAATAATTTTTTTTTGTAGAGTGTACACCAGCATTCAGTTTCACATATTTTCAGTCAAAAAGTATTTTAATTAAAATTTTGCATACTGTTTGCATAGGATCATTCTGAATTATTATTAATATTAAGTCCTTTCTCAACTTATTTTTGAGCATTTACAATTTTGCCCACTGTGCGGCTAATATTCTATTTGTGTTCTCGCATATGGACAAGGTGAAAAGGAATGATATCTCAATGCTCTTCAGCTACAAGTTGAGTAAAAAAAAAACAATTAACAATTGTTTGTGTTTGTTTTGATTTTTTTAAAGTTAAAAGAAATATTTAGTCGAAAGCATAAATAGAATACAATACAGATTTATTAACAAATAAGAAAATTGATTTCAGGGTCACTTAAGTGCATTTCTAAGTATAGTTCCCAGTAGTTTTTAGAACATAACGTACATAATAACATGTCTATAGAATGATTGTAAATTGATATGAAAATAAATCAAATTTGCGATAGATGCTTTTGTAAAATTTTCTTGTTTACGTGTAGAAATTTGAAAAAATTTCCCTACAAGTAATTAAACAAGTTATCAATGTACCTTCTGTCGGGTATACTCGTACTTGTTGTTAACTAAAAATTATTTCATTTTAATTAAACTTGATTCTGTTTTGATATCGGCATCGATTGCTTATTCTCATTGCACTGCGATCTATAAGTCCTTTAAGATCCCATTTATAATAAATTTATATTTAATACATCTTAAAATTTGTATAAGTAAGATTTATTAATTCGTTTTTTTACAAAAATTGGCAATAAATCTTATTTTTGACCCTAAAATAAAAATTTGTAATAAATATTATTTGCCAACTTTTATATAAAAGTGGAATTAGATAAGTTATTATTCAAATATTTATTTTAAAGTTGAAATATTATTAATGCTGTGTATTTCAAAAGTTGACAATCGAATGGAAAGGTATTGAGATTAAGATCATTTACATATATCAACTTTTTAAATACAAAAATAAAGAAAAAAAAAATAAATTAAAATTGGCTTAGAAGATATAATAATTTCTCTGCTAAAAATAAAAATTGAAAAAAAAACTTTTATTGGCAAATTTTTAAATACAAATTTTCAATTTAATTATTATATTACAATTTTATTTTTATGATCAAGAAATACAAGTAAAATTGTAATTTTTATTAGTACATTTATGATTTTCTAATTAATATATAAAATTTTTTCAAGCTTGATTTTATTGAACTCTTAACTCTTATGTGCGATCCCTGATCCTCCTGATCGAATTCAATTCATTACATTTAGGCTTTCTATATTTCAATATTTAAATCTTTATCTTAAATTCATTACCGATCTCTCGTTTTTCATTCACAGGAGAATGGTACTTATTTGTCGGCATTGTTCTGTCGGGAGCAGGGTTGCAAGGGTCTGGTGATACCCGTGCAGACAAAGACCCTACAGCCGGATTGGCGTTGTTTGAGCTGCGAGAATGTCTTTCCGCATGCAAAGATGGCCCGGTATCAGGACTTTGCACTCAACACGATTAATAATCGAATTAACACTTGTAGCGTTCGGGACATGATACACTTTATCAATGAGCTATGTCCACGCTTTTGTCCGCCTTCCAATTATGTGTTAATCGAGGCCAAGCTGAATGTCATCTGGCGGATGACTCGTCTGGGCGCCGAGGAATATACGCCGGAGGAGTTGGCCCATAAGGATCGCTATCGTGAGGAGATTCTGGCCATTTTACATAAATTGGGCGCGGGCGAGTGTACGCTCAAGAAGCTCATCACCGAGGAGATACAATAACAATTGAATACAGTGGGAGCTGACAGTTGTGAAACCAAATTAATGTGTGTGTGTTTTTGTGTGTATAATTGTAGTGTGTGTGAGTGAGTGTGTGTGTGTGTAGCTGGGACAACTGTTGGCAATTCAATTGTTATATAGCTAGTAAAAAATGTGTGTTTTTTTTTTTGCTTTTATTTTGTAATCACTTTAGGAATACAATAAATATTGAGCTCTTTAACATTGTGAGAATATATATATTTTGGGGAAAAATAGAAAATATAACTAAAATATAAACATTATGCTTTCGGCGCATTTGTCTGTGATTTTGATATATGGCATGACAGCTGTCATAAGCTGAAGAACTCAAGAAAACACACGTGCTAATACTCTGTTCCTAAAGTGAATTAGAGTATATTGAAGCTAAAGCAAAGACATAAATGTGCTGAGATTTTTTTTATCAAGGAATGATGACCCGAAGACCTTATTGGAAGATTTGACCAAATAATATCACATACTTTTTCACAAATCGACGATGCTCTCTGACCTTTTAGCTCTCCATTGGCAAAAAGCGAACAGAGTATAAAGCAGTTGGTCATATTTGATGTGCTGTTTTTTATATAGTATTTGCAATAAAACAATAAAAGTGTGCCTAATTTTTAAGTTTTTTGTGTATATTTTTTGTTATATTTTAGTAGCTCAACTCGGCGTGCGTTGCTACGTTCCACGCCCGCTTAAAAAAAATTAATATAAAATAAAATGCATTTTCTACCTACTTTCCGATATATTTTTGGTAAAATTTTTTCAGATTGCCAACTTACAATATAATAGGAATTTGAAATAAAAATTGCAGATTTCTAGCTTCTACCGTTTGGCCTGCTCGTGAGTCGCCAATCAGTCAGTCAGGTTGAACAGTTTTATATATTTAGATGAATGTTACTATAATATTTAAAAGATTATTGTCTCTAGCTAAATTCGAAATGAAATCTCAACTTTAATTACCATTTTATTATATATAAATTAACGTTTGCAGCGAGAGCAAGAAAAGAGCGAATTTCATTTTATTTTTTTATTTGGAAAACCAATTTGAATGTTAAATTTTGTAGCAGTCTATAATTTGATTTTTAAGTGAGCTTAATACTATGTCTAGTAAGTGCAAACTAATATACTCCTATAAAGTGTATTAAGGAAGGCAGAAACAACGAGTTCCTTTCATTTAAAAAATTTTTTTCTAATTTTAAACTAAAACAAAACTAATAGAAAAAGCAATATGTAAACGCTTTTGATAGCAGAGAAAAATTTAATTTATTTTTGAACGTACGAATACAGTTTTCTAAATTTCGAAAAACTATAAACACTTGTCTATAAATTTAGAAAACGTGTTTGTAGTTTTTCATAATATTATATTATTATTTGTTTGGTCCAATAAATTGATTGTATTATACATTCAGTAACCGACTCGATATGCATTTCTTTAAAGAGTTTCCAATGTGAAAAGGGTTTGTGTATAATATTATATTATATACAATACTTATTCCGTTTATAAGTATTCTTTTCGAACGTGCTCAAAACGATCTCTTTCCATATAAAAAAAAAAAAAGAAAATATTTGTGCCACATACATTTATCCAGAGATTGTATCGATTTGATATTTAATTGAATCGACAAGTCAGAATACTTTATGCAAATTGTGATTTCTATTTTTTCCCTTTTGTATTGATTTCTAACTCATGAATAAACAATAAAAACAATTAAAAAGTTGAACATGTTGGAAAAAATGCTTTTGTTGTTTTAATTTTAATTGCATAACAAATATCATAAATGTAAAAATAATTGTAAATACACTAAAATTATACATAAAGTACGTTTTGTATATTATTAACATAATTAAAAAGTACACGTAAGTATTTCTTGAATTAGAGAACTAAACAAAAGTCTTACAAATTGTCAAATAAAAAAATAAAAAAATTGTGCGTGTTCCTGTTGCTGTTCCCCTTCGGGCGTTGAATGTTGTTTATAAATAATTTATGACTATAGCTATAAATACATATATATATATATATATATTTATATATTTGTGTATATATAATGTAAATATAGGCCTACTTAGTGTATTGTCATACATCTTATATTTTCATATTTTTTTTGACTTTTTTTTATACAAGTTTTTCTTATTAGCTACAACTACACAAAAAAAAAAAAAAATATTTAATAGTTACAAGGGATTTAACAATGTCATCAATTGGAGTTTTCAAAAAAAAAAAAAAAAACAAAACATTTGAAACCAACCGAACTAACTTAATGCCAACTGCTCGGAATTGAGTTTTTGCTCAGCCTTGTGCGCCAGATAGCGTTGCAGGGGAGGAATGACGAACATGACCACTCCACTGATGGCTATCATCAGTCCGGCCATGATAAAAGCCGGAGAATAGGAGCCCGTTATATCGTACATCCAGCCTGGGGGAGAAGAGAAAAAAATAAATTTTAGAGAGACAAATTTAACAACAGAATCTTTTAAGGGTTTATTAAAGTTTTTCAGTTTTTATGATAGTTTGGAAAATAACAATTAAAAATTTTTTTTATTGATTTACAAGATATAAATAATTTTTTTTTAAATATGAAAATATATATGTATATTTTTGCATTTCCTTATAATGACCAGCTAATGAATTTTTTTAATAAAATTAAAATTGTATTTTTTATTTGTTTGTCATTTAGGAACTAGTTACACTAGATAACACACAAATTGTATTATTCACCAAACCTAATTTTCTCTGATACATATTTAGCACTAGATGAAGAAAAATCACTTTAACAATTTTTTAAAATTTTTTTTAAACCTGTTAATTTTTTTTTTAGCTTTTTTTTACAGTTAAGCTTGCAATTTTGTTAATTTCTCGGCAATCTCCTAACCGATTTAAGAAGGTTTTTCTGAAAGCTAATAAATATATCTATTAATCGTATATATGCTTTCTTAAGCTCAAATCACTAGTTCTGCAACTATATAATTTTGAATTAAGAAAATTATGATTTTTTGTGTGGCATTTTTTACGATTTTTTAACTTAAAAATGTGAAGAAAAGTGGAAAAAATATTTTTTAAATTTTTTCTTCTCTGTATTTAAATAGTTGTATTAATTAGGCGTTGTTTAAGATATTAATCTTTGAAATCGTTATATAGACAACCAAATATCAACATTTTGTAGCTAGATATGTTTTTTGTCAATATTGAAAGTTCTACAAAATTCGGTCTTTAGAGTTATTGAAAGGTGATTTTATATAATGTAAACTATAATGCCGATGATTCCTGGTTTTTATCTCAATTAATCAATTGAAACTGATAAACTTACCACCAATTGGCGGTCCAATAAAACTGGCAATGCCCTGGAAGAGCAGCAGCAGGCCAAATGCATTGGTTAGCTTCTCCAGGCCCAGCAGATCCACCAATATCACCGAGGTTAGACCCACATAGGCGCCAATGGTGAAACCAAAGACCAAACAATAAAGACGCAGAGATTGATAATCTTCGCAAAGCGGCACCATGGCAGTAGCTACAAAAGAAATATTAGAAGATTAGCTGGACTTAAATCAAGATTAGCTTGAGTTAACATACCAATGCCACATGCCGTCAGGCATACATTGTACACGAGCAGGCGATTCACCCAAGGCTTATCCGCAATATAGCCCAGAATGATGCGTCCAACTGTATTGGCCACACCAATCGCGGCTATCAAATAGCTGGCATCCGTCTTGGAAATGTTGAGGGCTTCCGCCTTGGCGGCCACATATATGTAGGGTACATTGAAACCGATGCTTGTACAGAAATTGGACACAGAGAATATTACAAAAATAACATCCTTGAGTAGTGAAAAATTCATCATTTCGGCGAATGTGTCGCGTGTCTCCTTGGAGCAACTGATACAGCCGCAACATTTGGTAAGCTCCTAAAAAAAAAAAAATATATAAAAAAAAATTAAATAAATTTAAGATATATATATAATATATTTATATATTAAAGATTATCCTTAAAAACAGGGTAGCTATAAAAAACTTTTTCCTTTCCGAATTTGTTCATAATATTAAAAATGTAGCTTGATTTGAGAACTACACTTAAAGGTTCGAATTTTATTTTCTAATTTTGCAAATCCTATAAATAAATAAAAAATGCAATTTTACTTATACTACTACAAATTTTTATAATCTGCCTCAATAAAAATTTAAAGTAGTTTTTTATTTAATCTATCCCATAGTTAAAATATTCATCTATGCGTTATAAGTCATTATTTATTTAAAATAATTAGTATTGTCAAAATAAATAACTAAAAGTTTTTATTAAATTTATAAATTTATTAAATTTTATAAAATCCACTAAATAAATATCAACCTTAATTTTTATTATTTGTTGGGCGAAAATTAAAATCAGGAAATGAAAATATAATTTAAGTTTATTATGAAAATAATTTTAAATTTGAATATATTGTAAGAATAAATAAACGAAAGTGATTTTTATTATATAATTTGATTATATTTTATGAAATTAGGAAAATAAAAATCAATTTAAATTTTTATTATTTGTTGGGCGAAAATAAAAACGGGAACTAAAAGTACACTTTTAGTAAAAAATTAAATTTAATAATAAATAAAAAATAAGAGAGATATGATAAAATAAAAAAATGAAATACGGGAAATGAAAATATACTTTCAGTAAAAATTATTTAAAATTTTTATAAGTTAAGTTTTACAATACAAAAAGAAAAAAACAATAATAATGATATGATAATAATATATATCAAGTATAATATAACTATTAACGGTGGAATTATTATGAAAATATGAAAATAAAAATCAATTAAGATTTTAATTATTTGTTAGCGAAAAAAAAAACGGAATTTGAAAATTTATTTTTAGTAAAAATTTTTTTAAATTTTTATAAGTTAAATTTTATGATAAAAGAAAATATAATAATAATATGATAATATATTTTCAAGTATAATATAACTGTTAACTGTAAATTCAGAAATTATTATGAAAATATGAAAATAAAAATCAATTAAAATTTTAATTATTTGTTAGCGAAAATAAAAAAATACTTTTAGTAAAAATAATTTTAAATTTTTATAAGTTAAATTTTATAAAAAAAAAAAAATAAAGATATGATAATATATTTTCGAGTATATATAACTATAAACTAATTCTGGAATTATTATGAAAATATGAAAATAAAAATTAATTTAAAATTGTATTATTTTTGGGGCGAAAACAAAAACGGGAACCGCAAATAAATTTTTTGTTTAATTTTACAATAAAAAACAAATAATAATGATATGATAATATATTTTTAAGTAGATTATAACTATTGCTTGTTAATTGTGGAATTATTATAAATCCTGTAACTTACAGATAATGTTTTGTATTTTGCTTAAACTATTTGCAAAACTACTAAATAATAAAGATGTTGCATTTTGTTGCCCTACAAAAATAGCACAATCAAATGCGAATAATATTAAAAGTGTTTCTATATGAGACTTTGGGTGAGTTTCGGTTCGATTGGATGGTACGCATGTTTCGGGTGATGATACGTGGTGTTTTGGAAATGAGGTTTTTGAATTTGTCACGATACGCACATTTAAATAGCTCAAGCTGATTTAATGAATAATTAAGGTGTTGTCGCAAAAATCCAATCAGACTTCGACTTCGATTAGAAAGTAGTGTGTTCTAGACATTAAAGCAAACCAGAACAGGTGCTATTGATTCTACTTGGAACTGTAACTCATAATTGTTTTTAAAATTTGATTAAAATGCGACAACCATTGGACGAATGTTTTGAGAATAGTGAAATTTTTGTGACCGGCGGTTCGGGTGTGGTGGGCAAGGCTCTGATTGAAAAACTCCTGCGATCCTGCAATGTGAAACGTATCTATGTGCTATTACGTCCAAAACGTCAACAGAATGCTGAACAACGTCTGGCCAAGCTGCGAGAGGCAAACATCTTTCAGGTGTTGCGCCTCAAGAAGCCTCATGAGCTGAACAAACTAGTTGCCATACCGGGTGATGTCTCATTGCCGGGTCTAGGCATTGATCCTGGCCAATTGTCGCTATTCTCACAAGTGTCCTATGTATTCCATTGTGCCGCCACGGTGCGCTTTGATGAGCCACTGCGTGTGGCATTGCAACTAAATGTTGGTGGCACTTTAGAGGCATTAAAATTTGCCGAACAGCTGCAACATTTGCGGATATTTGTGCATGTTTCCACATTCTTTAGTAATCCGTATTTGGAACGTGTGGAGCCCAAGGTGGGAACACTTTGATATTGATTGAATCAGATCTGAATATATATTCCTGCCTTCCTTGCAGTACTATTCCTCACCCATGGATTGGCGTCTGTGTCTGCGTTTGCTGGAGGACATCAAAGATGATCAACTGCTGGATACTTTAACCCGAAAGTAAGTCAGTTTCAAAATTGTTGTTCTTCAAGGTAATATCTTGGCTTAAATTCTAGACTGATTGTGGGCTTTCCCAATACATATACATTTACGAAAAATCTAGCCGAATCTTTGGTCAACGAATATCGCACTCGTTTGCCGGTTATGGTCTATCGTCCTTCAATAGGTTTGTATATTTCCTAACTCATTTTTTTAGCTTGGATTGATTGATGAATTTATCTTTTTTTTTTGTAGTTTTATTTGCTATACGTGATCCCTTTCCGGGCTATGCACCTTCGCTAATGGGCGCCATGGGTCTGTTTGCCTTGGTTGGTGCGGGTCTGCTCAAGACTGTCTATATAGAGAGAACAGTACACTTGGATCTAACACCACAAGATATGGGCATTAAGGGCATGCTCTACTATACTATGTGCGGCTATGAAGCATATAGTCAGGGGTAAGTTAACCCTAATTACAATTTAATTAAAATAATCGTAAAAGCTAGATTTTCGAATTTTTAAAAAAGTGAGCTTTGTTAAAGTGCAAATAACTCCAAATATAGTTATAATATGTGAAAGATGTTTATCTTTTTAAAAATATAATAAAATTACCTATCAACCTGCTAAACAACACTTTTTTATTAGATTATTCGCTCAGAACTTATTGCAAATTAAAATGAAAATTTTGCCTAAAAATATGCACATTTAAAAAAAATTTATTTTGAGTGCAATTTTTCTGCAAAACTTGAATTTTTTACTTTTTAAATCTGTAGGTTTACTAATTCTTAAATAAATAAAAACAATTTTGTAAGTTTCGGTCGATAAATGTAGAAGTTATTAGCCCATAAGTCTTACGTGGTGTTTTGTGAAAATCGCTTTTTAGGGATTTATTTATATGTGTTAAACGATCAACTATTAAAAATATTTGTATTCTGAACATTTTGCAGACATTTCTTAATTTATTAAAAATAAAAGTTTATCCTGTTGCCAGGATCCTGCATCCTGAATTTGTACATCGAAGATTTCCCATTTATTTAGAAATGTTTTTTCTTAGTCTTAATTTTTTTTGAGCTCATAACTCTTATTTGCGATTCCTAAAATATAGCTAAGGTATCCCAAGTGAAACTATCTTTTATTCAGTTTTAATGTAAAAATCTATCGCTTGCAGGACACCCAAGGAGCTGTTGGTTTATCAAACATCCTCCCGCACACATATACCGCATACATTCAAAGAAATGGCCCAGCGAATGGATGATTTAGATATATGGGATACTGCTCCATTTCTCAAGAATCTAATGGTGCCCGGTTGTCATTATACGGATTATCGTTTTGTCTACAAATTTTTGGTCTTTACCAAACAAATATTGCCCGCTTTATTGGTCGATATGCTGCTCTGTTTGTTTGGACGGAAACCTCAGATTATGGCCATTATGCGAAAGACTTACCTAACTTTGGAGGTCATGAAACCCTTTATGTTTAATAACTATGATAGTCCTGGTACCACAGATATTAAGCGTTTGCTTGAGCATAGCAATGGGTAGGTTTTTAGATATTATTAAAAAAATGTATTCCTGATTTCTTATGCATTATCCTAGCACCGAGTTTGATCTGTCCGAGGAATATAATAAGGCTCATAGTAAAGATCGCCTAACCGAAGCCTGCAATGATATGATTGTAAGCATACGGCGGGATTTACTCAACGAGGATCCGAGCACCATGGCCAAAGCACGACTCTATATACGAATGTAAGTAGAATGTGATTTTGAATTTTATTTTTTATTTAATAATACATTTTTAAAATGCAGCAAAAAAATCATCTATCATGTAATTCGCATTTATCTGCTCTATAAACTGCTGTGCTGGCTCTGGTACAACATTTTGGCAGAAATATTAATCTAATATTTGATTTAAGTTTAGAAAAGTGAACATATATTCTGAGAACATACTAGATATTTGAAGTCTTCAACTTATTGGACGTGGTTTTTTAGTTTGATATAGAAGTATTGTTTTAGGATTCCACTTCCTTTTCTTCATTTTTTAAGAATATTTTAAATCTATTTTGAATTCAAGATAGAAGCATTTTTTTTTTAGATAACACTTGCTTTTAAATTTTGCGATTTCCAAAATGTCTACACTATTTTTTAAAGAATTTTTTGAACGCAAAACTTTTGGAAATCCTTTCAAAAAATATATTCAAAGAATATAGCTATATAGAGCTATATAATAGTTTTATATAAATTATATATTTGTATAAAAAATGTTCCAGGCTTATTTCAACTTCGTTGCATCGAAGAAATGGTTTTTTTTTTTTTTATAGCTCTAAGTAGAAGTTTAAAATAAATATTTTTTTTTGTGCACCAGTAAAAATGTTGTAATATTAAATGAAATTAAAAAATATCATAAGTTATTTAAACATTTCTGAGAGCTTTAATTCTAAGGACCAAATGTCGCTAATCCCAGCAAGACGAAGCTTTGCCTGAACCTGGAACTGATCTTGAAGAAACCTATGTGGATCTTATGCTGGTCACACTCTATTTGGCAGTGCTAATGGACTCTTACCTGACTCTGTCCCAGTGGATGACTTTGCCTGAGGGAACCATAGCGTTTAATGACACCAGAACCGGAACGGGAACGTGAGAGATCATTTCGTGAGCTGGCATACTCTGGTATATTGTGCAGCGAACCCTAGGAGAAGCAATTTAATTTAAGTATCATTTTATTGGATTCTTCAAACTCAGCCTTACCTGATATAGTGCATCCGGGCGATACATGGTGCCACTGGCGCTGCGCTCCCGATGTCCCTCCCGCAAGGGCATGAGCTGTGGCTGACTGGCAAATGTCCTGGCAATGTCATCATTGCTGGTGCTCTTCACCGTTGTCGTTGTGATAGCCTGGCCATTTACCAAGCCATTCGAATTATTGTTCTAAGTAGACAGAACTCTTGTTAGACAGAATCTTTTAGATTAGCTAAAGCACTTACCAGGCTGGGCTTGAGATTGTGTCCCACGCTATTGGAACGACATAGTCCATTGCCGGCGCCACCGCCGCCACCTGGTGGCGCATCTGTGCGCTGTGGCAGCTGCAGATACTGATCCGTAGCTGGCTTCACTGTCTTAAGCGGTTCCAGCTCAGCGGACGTGGCATTTTGATCAATAATCGCCGCCTTTGTGTTCAACTTGAGCGCCTTGGGCTGCGGCGCCTCTAGAGGTCGAAACATTGCACCAAATATAATACAATTGAGCACCACACCGCCAATGATGAGCATTGCACCACGCCACCCATAGTTGTCAATTAGATGCTCTGTCAGTGGGGCAAATACAAATGTGCCAAAGCCGGAGCCGCATACGGCAATGCCCGTGGCCAGGGAACGCTTTGCCTCAAAGTATTGGGTTACGCTCACAATGGCCGGCAAATAGATGAGCCCAAAGCCCAGACCAGTGCCCAAGCCAATTGTGACAATCAATGTGGCCACATTCTGGGCAAACATGCTCACAATTATGCAGGATGCTGCCAGAATGGCGCCCGCAATTGTCACCGCTCGACAGCCGTAGCGATTCACAAAGGACGAACTGATGGGACCTAGGTTAAGGATCGTGTAGATCTCTTTTAGTCAGATAATTGAGTAATTATTGATTCACTTACCCGATGAAAAGGTAACGCCCACCATTATAGATGCTATCCAGGCAGTGTAGCCACTGCCCTCATTGAAATAATCAAGAAACGCATTGTAGAATATGCCAAAGGAGTAGGTCATGCCATCGGCTAAGTGTGCGAAAGGATAATGCATATATTGTTAGCAAAGCAAATAAAAATTTAATAGATCTTAAGCTATCCAATCAAACTGTGAGTTTAATAACTTTTTGCTTATTTTTGTTCGCAAAAGTATTCTGCCTCTTAAATACATTTTTGGAGAAAAAACAAGAAAAGTTTTTTAACTATTATAGTTCTATAATCTTGAATAACTCTTTAATAGTTCTATAATGATAAGCTAAGCTTGCTAAATCATAACTTAAGTTGTTTAATCAAAGTATTGAATTTTTTGTTGCGAAATACTTGACGCACCCTAAAAGTATGCTACGGTTTTTATGAAACGAATTTGCTTTTTTATTTTTTTTATTTTTGTGAAACATTTAATTTTACTTGCATTAACAAACAATAATAACAAAAACAACTTAACAAAAAAAAATAATAACAAAATTAAGTCTGGTTAATAATAAAAACAAAACAACTTAAAAAAAACAAAATTAAAGTCTGTTTATAACAAAATTTGCAATTTAAATTTTTGTTTTAATTTTATTTAATTTTTGTAGCTTATGTGAAAAATTAAATAAGCTAATTTATTAAATAAACAAATTCTATAGAAGTGTTTGAATAACATATTAGTATTTAGAAGCCTTTTCTCAATATCTATTTAAGTTTTTTCTTTACTAGATATTGGGTTTTTTAATACGTTTCATGATTATCATTTTAATTTAGTCTAGTTGGGAATAAAAAAAAAATCAATTTATTTTGCAGAAAACTTAGTTTATCTGCTTCAGCTAATTTAAACTAAAATATTCTAGTTTTTCCTATATATAAAAATAGTTTGTAAATATTCATGAAACTCTTTAAATTGTCGCAATTTTTAGACCAAAGAATTTAGGCAGTTTAACTTAATAGTTTGGCTGTTTCAAAATGTCTAATAGTTTAATTCAATCTCTATAAATATTCCAAACGAATTTTGTTTTTAGAATAGTTAGAAATCCTTTATACCAAACTTTCTTTCCGAAATTCCCTCTTTTAATGTGAGTTAACTTTGACGAACACGTTTTGCAAACGTTCAGAATTTGTTAATCGTATTTTGGCAAAAATTTCAATAGCTGCTCATAAATCAGTTTAGATGGCAATTAATATGATAGACCGGCGAGAGTTTGTGTTTTTTTTTTGTTCCTTTATCAGTAATGCTACCGATGACATTTTTATGGCCCAAAGTAAAAAACGTGATAGTGTCGGGAGTTTCTTATGACACGACAATTAGCCGATTGATAAGATTAACCAATAACTTGGGCCAATTACCCAATTAATAATTATGTATACCCCAATTTAGATTTGTGGCATGGCTGCAGGCATTTTCAATCGCCCTTCATCTGTCTGTCTGTCTGTAATCAAGATCTCCCCTAGTCTCCATCATAAATCAGCTGTTCGATTGTTGTTTTTTATGGCTTTAATCGCAACTAACTAACAATTTTGATTTGCGCGATTAGTAAGCATATTTATGATCTGCTTTAAATGGTAAACTCACATGTCCAATACCAACCCAAGGTTTTATATTTGTCGTGTTTTATTGATTTATGAATGCGATTTCATGCGGTTGCCATGTGCCTGGCAATGCCAAATGCGAATGCCACAAATTGTTTTGGAAGCCAAGGAGTAGAAGTAGAGTCATTGTTAAACCCCACCAGGAACTTTTGAACATAAATGAAAGCCACATGGTGGGGGCACAGTGGTTGACAGTCTATAAATACGCTACGAATTTGCTTGTGTGTTTGTGTGGATTATTGTCATTCAATATAATCTTATATAGCATGTGTTCAAATTATTCTATCAAGATATTGATAGCGTTTCTATTTATTAGATTAGAAATTATACTTTGTAAAGTCTATTGAGTTGCCATCTGAAGATTTTTATTTTTTTTATATCAGCTAAGTGCTTATTCTTCTAAGTCTTTAAAAGTATGTCTTTATCTATAAAATAATTAGACATGTCTTTAATTTTTTGAGTTAAGTGCTAGAAAATAAACTGTTTATATGTTTTATATAATCGTTCAAGCTTTTTATGAAATATTATATATGTACTAGTGTATTATATAATTTTAATCATATTCTATAAATATTTTTTATATTTTTTATGAAATCTGTTTAATCTGAGAACAATCATTAAAGCTTGTTTTTAGTTAATTTAGATTTAGTATTAACCTAATTTCTATCTAATCATATAATTTATCATACGCTTGAGGAAAGACGACGTTCAATTATTAAGAACCATCGAATTTCTTTTGAAATATATTTTATTTGGAATTAATGGTGAAGAACAACGCTGATTCTCGATTTATAGTACCAAAGTTCAAATTGTACCCTTAAAATAAATAATAATATCTCACTGATAGAGTATGTGAATCTTTGCATACTTATAGGCATTGTTTGTTGCCCACATGTGCGTCTATAATTCTCAACCGATCTTAGCAGTCAGCATATAAGGCATAAAGGTTTCTATACATTAAATTTAAATATAAAAATCAATTTTATTGTAAATTTAAATTAATGTCTATAAAATTAATTTCGATTAATTAATTAATTAGTTTTCGATTCACAATATTCTTACATTAATCATAAATAAAATGGGCAAAATTCCATATTAAAAATATTAAAACAATGAATAATTGATGAGCAAACAGTTCTTAATAAATCCTTTAATGGGCTATAACCATCGTTCTTGGTATCAAGAAAGAGCGATTATAACAGACTATTGTCAAAAAATGGACATGATTTCGTTAATTTAATATAAAATTATTTTCTCAGTATATGTACTAAATATTCAACTAGTTCTAGTTACTTTTAAAATTAAATTTTTATTTGCAAAAACTATTTAATGTTTATATCATCCAATTTATTCTCTATATATAGTAATCCAAAAATGTTTAATAGTTAAGTAACTGTTAGTTCAACACCTATGAAACGCACATTCCATGACTATTTAGGGCTACTCAATCTATTAGATTATACTATAATGATATGGTATGCAATAGTGTAAAGTCTTCCTCTAGTATTGCTCAAGTAGTCTAAGACCCAATCACCAAACTGCTTATAAATTGATATTATATAGTAGTTTATATTTCGCTGATTAGATATATCAACTAGCTTGAAGCCTGCTCTAATTAGTTTTGACACCACATTGATGGCTATCGAGTCTAATAAATATATGTATGTACAACATACAAACAATATATGACAATAGTATTATATTTTTCTATATACTATACTCGTTCAGCCCGGCGTGCCTTGCTACGTCCCGCTCTCGCTCCAAAAAAGAAAATAAATAAATAAACTAATTATATTCTAGCATGTCACTAATATACACCTGATCTGCTCCAGCTGAAAATTTCACATAATTTTTAAAATTAATTTTCCACCCACTTTCCGATATATTTTTAATCAAATTTTTTCAGAGTGCCAACCCACAATAAAATAGAAAACTATTTACACAAATTTCAGGTTTCTAGCTTCTACCGTTTGGCCTTACGAGCAGTTGTCTATCAGTCAGTACTGTATCTTTATATTATGTCATAGGTTGGCACTCAGAAAAAATTTTTCATAAATATATTTTTTTGGGAATTATGTAGAAAATACATTTGAAAATTGTATGAAATTCTTAGTAGCACAACGTAATTAGTTTAATACACTTTTTTTTTTGGTCGGGAGCGTAGCAACGCTCGCCGGTAGAGCTACTACTATATATACATATATTTATTAAGTATATATGCTCCACTGTGCGTATGTTAAATGTTCATTTATAGCGAATTTTAAATTCTGCACTATGTTAACTAATTTACTACGGTTTGACTACTTACTGACAATGTGTATCATAAAGGAAGCAAAAACCACAACCCAACCCCACCCTCCGTCGGGTGGTGTGGGTAGTGCATCCATTTCCATTTCACATGCCCCATTTCCATTTCCATTTCCATTTCCATTGCCTGGCTTCTGTTGTTGTTGCTGTTGTGATTTTCTTCGTCCTGGCGGTCCGTGCACCATTTTGTTTAAACTGTTGGAATGTGTGTGTGCGTGTGTGTGTGTGTGTGTTGTTGTTGCTTCTCTCTCTGCCCCGTTGGGCAATTGTTGTAGCTGCTACTGCTGCTGCTACACGTGCGGCTTGCCCCAAGAGTTCCCTATCTCTGTTGCAACTGCAGCGGCATGTTGTGGCGCGACTGAAATAATTGAAACTTAGATTAACAATCAGTAATAGTCACGTGTTAAGGCATTTAACAATTATAACATTTAAAGCAAACAACAATTTAATAGCCGAAAATGGAATACTCTATAATATTTGTTACTTATATGTAAATGTAATCTGAAATTAAGAGGGCAGCTTTAATATGAGTCTATATAGTCAACATTATCATAAATCAGACATATATATATGTATATAAGTTGGTGTTGGTGCACTTCAGTTCGCTGAATTGTAAAAAAAACCGAATCGAAGCGGTTATCAGGCCGAGGTGCCACCTCATTGAACTCCCTGTCGATCAGGCAGCTTCAGCTGTCAATAAGAAGCAAAACAATTTTCGGCTCAGAGGAGACTCTGAAGTCCAGAAGCTTCGTTGTTTGTGTTGTTGTTGTGACTGTTGTTGTTGTCATGGTGTTGCTATCAGCGGCCTCATGAACTGCGCGGGCGCAGAGGAGGCTTGACTTGACATGATCCGATCCGATTCGATTCAATCCGCACCGATTTGATCAGCAAAACAAATGACTATTTGAAAACAGTTTTATTTATAATTAAACTCATTTATAGAATTATCAGTCTATTCTCTGTTGTGTAGACCCCCAGCGTTTGTTTTCAGACAATAAACTCATATATATAAATATAATATTTATATTGGAATAGTACAAAGGCAATCTTGAGCACAAGTAATTCAATTGATGTTCATGCGTAAGCAGAAATCGTGATACTGAGTTGGAGGCATTAATTGGAGCTCGATTTCATCCTTCCAATCTCCCACTCTTAAATACCCAAGCACTGCGATATATTCTATCGTTTGTAACTAACGTTTTTGTTATTTAATCGAGCCTTAAAAATATCATTGAAAATACCATATAAATTGTCGATATAAATACCCAAATATGGGAAATAAAATTAGGTTATAAATATCCAATAAAGTACCGCTAAAAATATTCTATAAAAAGTACTACTGTGTCCTATAAAATTCCGCTATAAATATTTTATAAAATATCACTGTGAATCTTTACAAAAATTACTCTATAAATGATCTATTAGTTTTGTTTATATATACAATATAAAATACCACTGTTAGTTCCGTTAAAATACCACTGTTAGTTTCTTTAAAATACCACTGTTAATTCCTTTAAAATACAACTGCAAATATTCTTAAAAATCCGCCAAAAATATCCAATAATTTTCTGCTTTAAATAATTAAAATTCTACTCTAAAAACTTTTTAGAACACCACAGTAAATACCATAAAAATACCATTTAAAACACCCCAAAGAACACATATATGTATAATACGCTATAATATGACCTATAAATTTGGTTATAAATACAATATAAAATACCACTGTTAGTTCCTTTAAAATACCACTGTCAGCTTCTTTAAAATACCACTGCAAATATTCTAAAAAAAATTATAAATTTCGTTTATAAATACAATATAAAATACCACTGTAAGTTCCTTTGAAATACCACTGGAAATATTCTAAAAAAAAACCGCCATAAATGCCCCATATTTTTATACTTTAAATACCTAACTACACTCTCAGTAAATACCCTATAAATACCATTCTAATACATTATAAAATACCTCTATATATACCCTTTAAAATGCCATTAGAAAGTCACAAAACTTTGCAACGCATAAACATGATTTGGATATATTTTTTAGACGCTTGTAAAAGGCGCAAACATTTTATTTAACAATAAAATAACAATAGCTGCAGTCAGCTGGTTAATCGTCTGCATATTCATACATATATGTATAAATACAAAATATGTGTATATACATTTTTGTTTATATTATAAAAACATACTAAGTGCATATGGAATGCTCAATCGACGCTTTTGTGGTAGCTGTCAAGTAAAAACAATGCGCAAAAGTTGCAACAATGCCAAACGATGATAATAAAGACACAACAATGCACAGTAGGCAGAAAAGACAACAAAAAAAAAAACAGAAAAAAACAGAAAAAAATGAAAAATAATAATAACATAAAAAACAACACAAGAAAAGAAGTGACACAGAAGAGGAACCAATGAGAAATGTGAATAAAAACAACAACAAAATGGAAATGAGAACAAAAGTGCTCCAATTTCCTTCCCGCTGATTATCAGCAAATGTCCACATGTACTATATTATCGTATATACATAAATATATATATATATATATATATATATATATATATATTACAATAGCAGACACAGCAACAAGAACAACAACAATCTTAACATATGCCAAAGCTCAACAAAGCAAATTGATTAGAATTTCGATTGTTGCAACTTAGGGGCGTCTCAATAACATCAACAAACAGGAAACGGCGACTGCATTGCAAGTGACTCATATAAGTCACTAGTCACGAGTCACTAACCACTAAAATCACTGTTTCAAATCATTTAATAGGCGGCACTGTGCTTTGTGCAATCAAAGGCAATTAAAAATGTTTTGAGAAGTTCAGGTACCTCAGTTTATTCCAGCCAACGCGTTGACAACACACAAACAAATCAAAATTTATATATATATATTTAAATTCCAAATGAAATCAAAAAGAAGTCTTGACCGTGACTTTCAGTCAGACAATACGTGTATATAGATAACTGGATGTGCGATGTGCTCCTAATCTCGTGAGGGCAAATTACTTACAAAGTTGTGATTATAAAAATTAAACATCAAATAAAACATTGCGCATACGCAGCGTGAAGTGTTGTACACTAATTGAGTTATTTATGTATGTACCGCCCACTCAACATTATATTTAATTTTTTTCTTAATACATATTTTAACTAACTGTTCTAATAGCTCTCTACTTATATAACATACTGTACTATATACGCCCACACAATAAATTAAAGAAGCGTTTTTTATGAGGTTATTCATTACAGATCTGTGATATAAGTTTTTACAGATAAATTATGTAACATCACGCGACAATTTAGTATTATTCATTATGTGAAATTATGTTTTAAAATTGAACAGCTTTTAAATGCTACACATTGCTTTTATATCCTAGAAGAAACTAAACATTTTTAGGTATACTATAAGTATAACACATTTATTATATATACTATTTTTAATATATATATTATTTTACTTTATATTTAATAACTTTGATAAAAGAAGTTTAAATTGAAATTGATTGAGACATATTTAAATAAAGTCTTTCTTTCTTCATTTTACAAAATATTCAAAAAAGTTGTAGTTAATTGCCTTGTCGTATACAAAACATAGATCTTAACATTTAGGAGATACAATTTTAGATGCTAACAGAACTTAAAATTATATTTCCATTCCGCTTTCATAAAAGGTCTTAAGATATAAAATAATAATAATAATAAGATTAATAATAAGAATTATTTGAAGCCATTTTATTTCTTTTTTTCTCTTTAATTGAATTTTGGACTTTTATCTGCAAGAGTTCTTTAGCCTTAAAAAGATTTAACATATTCAGATAAAACAAAACTTACTCAATTAATACAATGCGTTCCGAAATATTTGTATATAGAAATTTGCTAAATTTAAAGATTAAAAAGAATAAAATTCATACAAAAAAAAAAAAAAATAATTTCAGCTATTATTTAGGCGATTTGCTTTGGTTCAAAGTCATTTTTTCCTGATCAAAACATCGATAATAGATGGGTTTATCTAAGGGGAGGATTATGATTAGTTGGGTTTTTTTTTGGGGGGGGGATCGACAATGTTTACTGACCTACCCCTAGGCGTAAGTAGATCCAAATATTGTAAATTGGCAATGGCAACAAGTAAAATGCAGTATGATGTGATATCTGGTCATTTGAGGGTGGCCAGGGGGTTTTGGGGGTTAGCGTTAATGGGGTCATTGACTGTTGGGGGATGTTGTTGTTTAATTACCAAGCGTTCAAATGGCCTGCAAATAATTATTTTTTATTTTTTTTGGCAGCTTTTGCGTTTTAGTTGTTGCTGCTCTCTCTCTGTCTTTTTTCTCTTTGCTGCAAGTCATCGACCCAAAGTAAATAAATAAACAAAATAGCAATGTCGTGAGTGCCAAAGCGCTAAACGTGCTAAACATATAGAGAGAGAGAGAGAGAAAGAGAGAGAGAGCAGAGAAACAAAGTGTTGCAGTTTTAGGTTAGAATACAGAGGATCTCGATATATTTTCTCACCTTGAGCTAAAGAAACGCATTTTATTTGAATTAATAATTTAGCAGATATACAAAGTATAAATGAGGCTAACAACCTTCCAGAAAACTGTCGCAGTTTGCATTTTCCTTGACTTTATAACTCTATCTCCCATACTGTCTGATTGTCTCTCTCTCTCAGCCGTTTCGCACTTTGTTCATTGCAGATAACATTAATTAGCATTTTATTAATTTACACGCCTGTCACAATAATGCAGTCGAATTGTGCGGTCAGACATTTTAATTACTCTGGCCTTGGCTTTGATTCGTGCCCCCGTCGCCCAACCACCCCCATGCCACTTACTGCGTCCTTAAAACCTTCCAGTTTGACCCACTGACATCAATGCAAATGTTGTATACCCTTACTTTATAGCAAGTATAAATGATCTCTTGATTTCTATATGAATTTTATAAAATTGTATTTAATATGAACTACGCCAAATAGAAATGCCTATAGATTGTTAGTTAGGGCGATTATTATATTTGTTTTGTTTAAAAAGTTAAATAAAAACTTTGTAGAATATATAAATACTTTATTAATGCTATAAGTAAATCTTTCGGAATTTGTGTATACTCAAATTTTAATCTATATTATCTTATATTTGAGAATAAATATGCTTTTTTAATTAAAAAAAAACATTTTAAATATATTTCATTTTTGTTTGTAATTTATATTTAATAGAAATATCTTTTAGGGATTAAAAAAAAATTGGTGGTATTAAAGTATTATTAAAAGATCTGTCTTAATGGAGTTAAGTTAAGTACATAAAGGAGAGCTTCAATTTTAAGTAAAAATCAAAAAACAAAAAATAAAAATACAAAAAATTTTCTCTCATTTTTTTTTTTCTACTTAAGAAAATTCTACAAATAATGAAAAATGTTTTCAAAACTAAAAAAACAAAAAAGTTTTCTACCATAAAAAGAATTCTCTGAATAAAATATTATTTTCTATATTGTGTAAAAATTTTTCTGGCTTTTGTAAAAATTCTAGCTAACAAAAATAATAATTTACTCAAACTGTGTATTAGATTTTTTTTTAAAATTTCCTGCTAATCGTGATGTTTTTTATAGAAAAAATAATGTAAAATTATTAGAAAAAAATGCATATATACATATACATATTATGTATATATTATTAAGTTTTTCATCATATGAGAAGAGTATTTATATATGAATATAATTCTATCGGCCATATATCAATGTCCAGCTGATGTTTTTATATTGTTTGGCTTTGTTCTTGACTTGGTCATACCACTGGCAGGTTCATTGCCATCGGGTATATCGTTTGAATTAACGCTTTCTACTATTATAACAATACTCTCGATAAACTTGTGTTTACATTGCACTCTCTCTCCCTCTCTCTGTCTCTCTCTCTCTCTCTATGTGACAGTAGCAACACCACCTGTTGGGGGTTCGTTAGCAGTGGGATTTACTGTGTCACACCCACATTCTCTACAGCTCCTGTTCCACTTACGCCTACTCCGGCTTTTCTCTCTCTAATACTATATAATATATGTGCACATACATACATATACATGCATATATTTCGAGTATTTTTAGTATTTTTGTATTAGATCTCGTAAGAATTTTAAAAATAGTCGCACGTTGTTTTTCTTACTGTAAAAAGTGCATGCGTTGCATTTTGAACTATATACGAAATTTGTAAATGTTATAAAGTGTAAAAAATACCAGCATATAGTAGTATTAACAACTTACCTTTAGTTAGTCTGTATGCCTTGCTCTTAAGCTGAACTGATCACTCTTAAATAAATTGTTTGGATTTTTTTTTTTTTTTTTTTGATTATAATTTATTTAACGTTGGTCGCTTTATCTCGGCACTTTATTGCAATTGTTTTATTAATTTATATGTTTTTATATATTTGATTATGTCCTTTGATTATTTATTTCAAGGATTTCACTTAATTGCACTTGTTGCGCGTTGCTGAGCTGTCGATTTGCAACTGAATATGACAATTTAAAAAGTTAAACGCGGTTTAATTTGCGGCTATTAAAACAGATTTAAATACGAATGAAAAACTGTTGGTAAAGTGTAACGACTATGGCAACTGGATTTATAATTTATATATATTTTAATTATTTTTTGTTTATTTGGGATCTTTAAACTCTGGAGTGGACACAGCCGTTGCCGTTGTCAGTGCGCGACCAAATAAAATTGAAAGAATAACGAAATATGACGATGCCGCTCAGCGACCGCGACGCGAATCTACAAATGAGAGAAAAACTCTCGCGCTATCACTGCTGCTCTCACTCTCTCTCTCTCTCTCTCACTCTCTATCCATAATTCCTTATCAGCTATCAGCGACAAGAGAGAGAGAGAGAGAGCGCAGCACAATCTGATTCGCATTATAGAGAGACTCTTATCACAAATTATTTTGAATCGTCACATTTTGTGAAACTTTGTTTTGGCTGTTGAGGGGGGGTTACGGGTTGCGGTTAAGTTACTTTAATGCCATGGGGATTAGTGTTAAATTTTAATTAACAAATATTTTTATACATATATACTAGTAATAGTATTATATATAGAATGAGCTTAAAAACGAATGCCAAGTTAAATATATATTTGTTAACTATCCCACATACCATATTGATTTATTATGCACACGCCCTTACCTCCCCTCTAGTTCCCTCCAGTTGCCCATCCAGCATAAAGCATTACAACTTTGTGTAGAAGTTGGCAACGTCAAAAGTAGAGCACATATAATATATATATATATATATAGTATATGAATATACTAACAAAAATATAGTTAATCAACTATTCCAAAATATTTGTATAATACTTTAAAATAAAGTCCTGTAAACAGGTTTTAAAAAAGCTTTATTTTTTTAATTGTAAAATTTGTAATATTTTAAGATTTTCCACAAGGAAGCCCAATAGAAAATGAAAATTAAAAAAAATAAAGAAAAAAAATATTAATAAAGAAATAAAAATAGGAAAAAAATATATATTAATTAGCAACAGTTCCTCAATTTTTTTTTTAAAGTCCCCTCCAAAATGAACAAAGTTCAGGGTAATATATACGATTAAAAGATTTTTGACATTTCTTGTATATTTATCCATCTTCAAGGTTAAAATACAGCATTATAGCTTAAAATATACAGATGTACATACAGCTCTATAGTAAATATATTTTTATATATATCATTATCTTTATAACATTGGTTTAGTGTATATTTAGCTTCGGCGTGCCACAGATAACAATATTTTTGTTTTTTACTGCAATTTTTTGAATCGTAACACATTTTGTGCTCTATCTTTCTAATAAAAAAACTTTAAAAATGTATTTGCTGGAGAAGCGTGCGGTACAGTGTATTGCGTTCTATTATATTTAATATAAAATTACCATTAAATCTTTGCGACTGTATATATTTTTAAAAATTCTAAAACTAATGTTAAATTTTAGGCATTGAAAATATAAAATCCAATTTTTTATTTTTTTAAATGTACTTAAGCATACTATTCGAATATTTTATTAGACTATTAACATTTTTTAATTGTATGGTGAGCGTTTAATATAATATGTAGCTTTACTATACTTGTCCCACTGTGCGCTTCTCCTAAGCGTTTCGTTGTGAATGGTTGGAACGATGTTCGCACTGGTCGCCTAATTAATTGAGTAAACTTTTATTTAAAAGGTTCCAATGTGTGAGGGAAATTGATTTTATGGTCAAAATACTTTCATGAACACGGATCGCATGCTTGGTTGAAGGCAAGATTAATGGTTGAGCGCGGGTGTTGTGGGTGGTGATTGACGATTGACGGTTGGTGGATTGGCGGATTGACAGTTGATTTTTGCCCTGTCACTTGGTAGTGGCATCGATTGTCTTATCGGCAACATCGGCATTACTAGCTAATCAGTTCCGAGTCTATCAAAAACTAGGCAAAAATGCACTGAGAGGCCCCGTCAAGTTCAGGAGCGCTGCGGGATGAGTGCTGGGGTGCGCAACACTCGTGATCGGGACGCCAACCTCGACGGGCCTCATCGCTGCTCCCTCTGTTTAAATTCCCCACTGCCGTCACACGATTTACGATCGTCGTAATGCGACCTGATAAGCGACCAAGCCACCACATACGAGTATTGATAAGCGAATTGATTTTGTTGTTCACTTCGATTTCAACAACAGAAAAATAAATACATATGTAAAACCTACCATTGCATATCAGACAATCATAAATACCCTAGAGAGAAAAAACAGCATTCCAATTATAACTGTTCAAAAACGTGGTTGCTTTTTGATTTTTTGTAGAGTTTTATTATATGAAATTTATAAAAATTTTCAATCTGTCTGACTGACTGACTGAAGGGCCACTCACGAGCAGGTCAAACGGTTAAAGCTAGAAGCCTGAAATTTTTACTGCAAATTTCTATTATATAGTAGGTTGGAGTTCTGAAAACATTTTGCCAAAAATATATCGAAAAGTGGCTGGAAAATGCTTTTTAAAATTATATTAAACTCTCAGCTGGAGCATATCAGCTGGCTTAGCGGGCTACAATAATGAGAAGGTCGTAGCAACACACGCAGGGATGAGGTAGTACAAAATAGCATATTATAATTACTAGTTTTGTTTTTTTTTTCTTTTCTTATTTCTTTTCATTTTTTGGAGCGGCAGTGGGACGTAGTAACGCACGCCGGGATAAGGTAGATTAAAATATATCTTAAATTTTATTTAAATAACTCTTGTTTTCTAATTAAACTCTATAAAATTAAATCAAAATTTAAAGATTTAAGGCAAGGGCAAATTTTTAAGCCCTTAGCCTTTCAAGCTTTATTAAAAAATACATATGCTCAGTAGGTTAAATGCCACTTTAGGGGAATACCAATCCGTCCCCCGTTCCTCCCCTTTTACACACAAGCACACACCTCATTCAATTGCTTACTTGCAGTTTACAGTGCAGCAGTTCGATAAGCGGCATTGCGATAACACTTTCGATTACGATTGCCCGCTGCAAATGCAAATAGAGTGGAACGTAAATCTATTTTCATGTCAGGCAAATAACACAGGAGCGGAGTGAGCATAAATCGGGTTCGGCATTGTGTTAATTGTCAGAGCGGGGCATATTAACAATTCAGTTGTCTCTCACGTGAACTGAAAGTGTAAAATTATATATATTTTTTATCTGTGTAAGTTTATTGCATTAATCTGGTGATACCTCTTATACAGTAATATTCCCTTAGCTATTTATATATGTGTATATATTTATTCTTTTTAACTCATGGATATTGATAGCGTTGCAACTACCAACTGGTGTTGCTACATGGACGATAAGCCGGAGTTCGGCAAGCTAATAAAATGGCCACCCGGCCATCCTATGCCACTAATCGAAAATGAGACTCCGCCATTCGGCTGGTATAACGTGCTGGATTTTAAAGATTTGGCTTCCTGCTGCGTACACTGCTCCAGGTTGCTTATACTGGATAAACAGAACAACAACTGCACACAGACAGAGATTCATCAACCGGTCTTGGCACAGACGCAGACCCTACCGATTAATTGGATAAGTAAACCTGCTCAATCTCATAATTATACTCAGACTGAAATACAAGAATTGGCTGTGATATCACCTATTGATCGTTGGGAGAGTTTGATTAGACTGAGTGTACAGAACACCCTTGTCACCCAGTCACAGATTCAGCATATGATCTTGGCGCAGATGCGGACACCATCTATCAATTTGATTTGGAGGCCCGCTCAAATTCATAACTATACTCAGACTGAGATCCAGGAGCTGACTTTAATAAGGGAACTGGTCCAGGCACAAACCCAGACTTCAATCGTTAATTTGTTTAGGAATCCTGCTCAAACACATAGTTATACGCAGACTGATATCCAGGAGCTGCCTTTAATAAGGGAACCGGTCCAGGCACAATCCCAGACACCGCTGGTCAATTTGTTAAGGATGACTCAGACTGAAATCCTTGAGCTGTCTTCGATGTCACCCTTCAATCGCTGCAACAGGTCGCTTAGACTGACTGTGCGGATGGAGGCACTGGTCCTGATACAGGATCAAATTCAGACACTGCCTGCTCCAATTCTAACCTATACTGAGACTGAAATACAAGAGGTAGTTTCAATAATGGAACTGAATAATGAACTGCAATTACGCAATGGACATGTTCAGCGTTTATTTTCAATTATCACCGAGGGTCTTCTCATCTGGTTACGTGAACTGTCTCCGTGGAATGTGGGCTTAATAGCGTTGATCTTTCTTTCATTGATGTTTGTCTTTAGGCTACCTACAAGTCTTTTATGGGATCTGCTGTTGCCGGTACAGGAGATTGAAACACCGCCGCAGCCTAGCTCATGGCCAATATCCATCTGGACTCAGCTCTGCGATTTGGCCGAGAATGTATACAATTTGTAACCGCAATGCGCACCTGGACACGATAGATAGATTTTGAATAGTTATAGTTATTTTTAGAACGGTCAACTCTATTTTAAAACCTCGTTTCTGGTTGTAGTCGTTGATTATAAAGTATATTATGGTATAGCTAATGTTGCCTTATGTAAACATTGTTTTAAGAGTTCCGTGTTTATTATGTTCATGGTTTTATGTGTTTGCTAAGCACATACAATTATAATAAAGATTTAGATTTTTCCTGGCATGTCAAAAAAAAAAAAACACAAGTTTCATTGTGTACCCAACGTCAATGATAACGACGTTGACACCAATTCGAATTAACGGTCAATAATCATAGCTCATCCAAAATATTTGTACAGTAAATATATATATATATGTATATATACATATATGTGTAACAATGTACTGAATATTAAATGCAACAACTGTGCGTAAAATTCCATTCGATGTTTCTGCAAAATTTCACAGCTGGTCAATAACCGATAGATAGGCGCCTCTAGCCTCTACCCTCCCGGTTTTGATAAGCGACACCTTTTACATACATATTATAATAAATTATATATTTTAATAGGTGCATTATATTTTTTTTATTTTCACACTCGCTGTCTCATCCAAAACGGACCTTCAACCTGAGCTTTCTTTTGGCGTTACAATTGCATTCATCCAATTTCAGCAATTTTTCAAAATGCAGCTTAGAACTCTCAATACATTTCGGAAACAAGGAATTCTTTCAAAACCCTTCACAAAATGCAGCTTAGAACTCTCAATACATTTCAGAATTAAGGCATTCTTTTAAAACCCTTTCCAGGATAATCGATAAATTCTAAGAAAGCTCAAGTCGTGTCTTTATTATGTTCATACCATCTTATTTTCAATCTACTCATTGCTAATTTCATAGTATATACAATTTATAAACGATCAAGTCCGATAAGATTAACTCGTCAGAAATTGTGTTTTACGAGTTCATTTCAAAAAAAAAAATCATATTTAAAGCACGTGATTTAACAAATTCCATTTCGGTATTAGAATCATAGAATTAAAATTATACTATATGGTATTTCTACGGAATTTTGCGTAATCAGTGAAACTGTTTTGAATGCAGAGTCAAAAATCTTACTTAGTATAAAAATACGAGAATTTCTAACCATAAATTGTTGTAAGCATTTTAATTACACTATGCAACAGCATTTTGTATCCCGGACTTTTAAGTGTCGATTTATATGTAAAATGGTTCACTGATGCTGAAAAAAATTTTAAAAAATAGCTTGTCGGGAGCGTTTTGGAGATAATCAAAAAAAGCTAGATTTTTGATTTTTTAAATAGGTAGCTTTGGTAAAGTGAAAATAGCTCCGAACATAGTTTAATGATTTTATATGTTTATCTTATTGAAAATATAATAAAATGGCCTAACAACCTGCTATACAACAATTTTTAATTAGATTTCTCGAAACTAATATTGAAAATTTTGCCTAAAAATATGCCTATTTTGTGCATTTTTTTCTCCAAAACTAGAATTTTGGTTTTATTGTATCTTATCTTTAATATCATTAAACTGAGTTTGAGATTAGCTTTCTAGCTTTTTTCGATTATCTTAAAAACGGTCTTGGTTGAATTTTATTTTCGGAAACAGCGATTTATTTTACACGTAAATCAATTCTAAAAAGTTCGCGATACAAAAATTTTTTTTGCAAATTATTGCAGAATGTTATTATTATGTAAAATAATATTAATAACAATTTTCTCATGTCGCCCCAAGGAGTAGGATAAATTCAGCATTAAAGGTATCTCAACGGGCCACAAACGACCTAAGTCAAGTTATATCAGGCTGGCAGCTACCCTAACCTAAAGCTAGGGCCAACAATCCAGCTTCAGATTTCATCAAAATTTTCCAAAATGATTTCTTTGATTTAGATCATGTGGAAACGTTGGCTTCCTTAACTACTTCCTTGCGAATATCCTTTAGGTGACGCTCGTTTAACACTTCGCAATTATTTACTTTAAAAAAAAATATGTATTTATTATATACCATACATTTCAAACAACTCTCTATCGATTTTTTCATCAGCTATATAATATAGTTTACCTATTCGGTAAGTAAACAAATGTGTGTAACCAAAAGGGCATGTTTTACATATTAAAGGAACTTGAAAACTGTTTAATTTACATAGCCACAGACAAACAGTATAAAAACTAAGAGAGGTAGAACTAATAAAACTTTAAAGCATATATACGATTGTATATAATGGTACTATAAATATGTCTGATGTTTATATTCATTTGTTTTATATTTCGGGACAAAAAATTAGTGCGAGTAACTTCAATATATTTATGTACATGTATGTAGTATAGTATAGTTTTAATATTTAATCAATAACTGTAAGATTACTAGTTATTTAACATAAGTACTACAAATAAAGCTGCAATGCCAACAGGTTAATTCATATTTGAATAAAATGACGATATAACAAAATGATGATATAAGTATCTGCAATTGACAAATATCGTATTGCATTTCTTTTATTGAATTTACTTTTTTTTATTTATACTCTGCTACCAAATGGAAAATTGAGTATATTGGGTTGGTGTATATAGCTACATATTACAGTCAGGTTTGATATATCTCTTAGAACTATAGTGAATATCCTTTTTTGATCATGGGACAGCTGAGAAAGTTCTAAAATAAAATATTAAAATTTTTTATAAAATATTTATACTATTGCCACTCAACTCTGCCCATGAATAAATTCTATATATCTCTCAACTTCAAAGTTAAGCTCATTATTATATTTGTTTTATTATATTTACTACTAATACTATGATCTTTTTAAAGATCAGCCCAAAAAATATGATTTCCTTTCTTTTCTTTTTTTAAATGTACTATAATAAAGTAAAACAGATGGAAGTCTTAAATATATATCGTCGGACTCATCAAACTGACTTGTTTATACCAACTATAATTTTCTAGCTCCACAACAGAGTATATGACAGCCGGGAGCAATCGACTGCAATGTTTTTACTTGTTAATATTGATTTGATTATTACAATTTGCTTTCCTTCTTTTGTTGTTGATTCCTTCCTATTGTGGTGCTACATGCGATTGTTCAGTTGCCAATCAATTGTCATTGTCATTCACTGTTATTGCAATGTGTCTGTGTGCGACGAGAATAAAAATAGCGACCCCCTACCGATGCCCCCCCTTTCGATCTAACCGATGACATGTGCGCCAAGATGTAATTCATGCAAATTAGCTGACAAAACGTGCATAAATGCAGGCAGTGAATGTAAAAGATTCAAATAAACACACAGACATGTGTATGAGCACGTGTGTATTGTATAGAAAGATTGACATTCAACAAGCAGCGGTAAATTGCAGCCATTTTGTTTTTACATGCACAAACAAACTTTGACACAGTGTGCAGCCTAAAAGCAGGCAACAAGCTCTCCACAACTTAAAGTACTCGTAAGCGCTCAAAAGCCAAAGCTGCCTATTTGGGAAGGAAGAGTAAGAGACAGAGAGCGAGAGCGAGAGCGAGTGAGAGATAAAGAGAGATAGCAAAGGAGAAAGTGATGCTGACATACAGGTCACCCGGGTCGTTTGCATTGTTGCCGCTTTCTATTTAACATGCACTTGTTCATTGTGCCACATAAATGGTGCTAGTCTTTGTGTTGCTATATACATATATATATATATATGAGTATGTGTGTGTGTGTGTTTGTGTGTGGCTGTGTGTGGTTGCGTGTGAGGCGGGTTGGGGGTGATGTCGCACCTGTTGAGGGCTGTCTCCAGGCAATAGCAACAGTAGTTCAACAACTATTCATACACAGACATACACACAGTCAGTAAGAGAAGTTTAATTAATATTCATTTAATTTTAAAATTAATTAAATTATATTAAATAAATTAAATTAATAAACTAAAAAAAAAAACTAACATACACTCTCGGTCTTGTGTGGTCAATATGAATAACACAGATGAACACAATTTTTCCCAACCGTGCAATTTGGTAAGTGTAAAAAGATTATACAAATTACGATATATCACAAAACAGATAAATACGTAATAAGCCCATTAGTATAACATTTTGTTGGCTCACAGTTTAACCCCCATCCAATCACAACAAACTTGGCATTCTTCCATTTGCCTTCTTTACATTCTTTCACATTTGTTGTATTAAGCGCATTGCAATGTCCTTGTATTTGCATTGCAAATTTATCTACTTCAGGTAGATGCTAATACTAATTGCTTAAATATATATAAATATAAGTCGTAAATATAACAATTTTTGCAAAAATATACTATACATTTTCATAAACATAATAATATAGCCAATAAATACTGTACGTATTTTATATTTATAAATTACTAGCTTTCCCGGCGTGTGTTGCTACGCTCCCGGTCCTTAAAAAAAAATACTAATCAGCTGAGATTTTCATACAATCGTCAAATGCATTTTTCACCCACTTTCCGATATATTTTTGACAAAATATTTTTAGAGTATCAACCTACGATATAATAGGAAGCTGCAGTAAAAATTGCAAGTTTCTAGCTTTTAGCCTTTGGCCTACTCGTAAGTCGCCAATCAGTAGGTCAGTCAGGTTAAACTGTTTTATATATATAGATATTAACATAAATACTTATGTACATAAGAATTTTTTTAAGAAAGAACTAAAAAAACTAACATACACTTTTTTTCTTGTGTGGTCATCGTCGGTATTACTGCATTACGGCATATTGTTAAGTAATTTAAAATTATTACTATTTATTCTTTTTTAATATACGATTATTTATAGCAGTTCTATTAACCAACTTTATTGGCACGAAAACTGTAAATTAAATTAAATTTGGTTGCTTAAAAATCCGAATATCTTCATATATATTTTATCTTAGCTGTGAATTATTCAATAATTTAAATGTCTTCATTTAACTAAATATACATAAATATGTATTAAAAAATTAAGATCACATAACACAATTAAGTAAACTATCGTGTATATTCATGAATAATTAAAATAAAAAAAATTCAAAATTTTACTGTACTTAAATTTATGTTGACCACTATATTTCTGTATGTGATTGGCACGTGTAAGTGCCAAACTAATTAAGTGTGTGTGTGTGTGCAGCTAATGAAATGTTGCATATTCAGTTTTTAGAGCAGAGCAGTCAACCAGAAGAGTGCTCTAGGGTAAAATATTAGTCAAGAGTTGTCTAAAAGTGTATGAAGTGTACTTATTATTCGTTAAATTGTAGCTTTACTGTATTCTGGATTTTAGTTTCACTTTCGCTGCACGTGTCTCGTCTCGTGCCACTCATTTTCGCTGTGTGTGTGTGTGTGTGTGTGTGTGTGTATTGTATGTATGTATGACAGGTGGTTATATCGATGCAACGCTGCCATTTGCATGTCCCGTGCGAATAATATTCAGTATCTTTGTCTTTGTCTGTCACGTAAACTTACGCTTGCAACGTTTGCTTGTTGAGTTGGAGGGGGTTAAGGAAACGAGAAAACTTGGCGCCTGGGGGGCACTGGGGCACGTGACGAACGCTTTGCACGTGGGTCGATCTTTTCGACTGCAGGTCACGGACGCTACCGTAACGATGACGCGGCTCGTTTTTTACGGAACATAGCGCACAATCCAATTTGCTCACGTAATTAATTTGAAGGCTCGTGCTAATTTGGATAACAACAAACAATTAGCCGGTGGTTTAACGCAATTTAATCACGCACACACGCACGTGAGCTCCTTCAGCCTAGGATAGAGCTCTGTGTCGAGTCGGTTGTATTTCGTTGCCCGGCGCGTTAACCGGCCGGCAAATTGAAATCCCAGTTAGCGGTTTATGGTTGTGGTTGCCCGCCGTCGGCAGTTGCCTTATATGGATGCGGATACGGATGCGGACAGACAGGCGCACACGGCGACTGACAATGCCGCAGTGACCGTGGCATTTGCGCAACGGCCACCTGAGGATTCGACGTCTGTTATTTTTGTTATTTCGGCTGAGAGTTGCACAGCTTTTGGACGGTTTGAAATGCAGCGCCAGGACAAAAGCGAAAAAGCTTTTGCGAGCTTTGCTTGCAATGTAATACAAATTCAACTAATAAGCATACTATTAGCCATATATGGATAGCCGACTACGTTACACCCTGTACCAAGTCCAAAGTCCGCGAAGACATACATATTTGTTCTTATTTACATTAAAATCAAACAGTGTCAAATTCAGACAGCGCCAAGTTCTTGCTGCTGTTTGTATGTAAATACTTTACTTCCATGCTTATTATCCAATCGTAAAATATGTAAGTATAACGGTCATAATGCATGCCAAAAATTTAAACCATTTCCTTAAAATTGTGGCTGCAAATTGTTTATATCGATGATGTCTCCAGCTGTTATAGTATCCAAAAATGCGTTTATACCGACAGACGGACAGCGATAGATCGACTTGGCTATTGATGTGCTGATCAAGAACATATGTATATAGCATATAATTTATGGAATCGGAGGTGTCTCTTCATACCCACTTTGAATGGATACAGGGTATTAAAAGCTTTTACATGCATATGCAAGGCAGGATCTTTGCGGGTTTGCTTCTAAAATAAAACTAAATGCGTGCGTATATGTTTTAATGTTCGATTAAATTTATTATTTTAGCTTTTTAATATGCATTTCTTTGTTGAAAGCTAAGGCTCACCACCTACGGCGCCATCTTCCTCGTCCATATCTACCCAGGCATCGTCGCTTAGCTCAGCCAGGGTGTCATTGTCATCAGCCACAGCCTGCACACTGGTATCGTCTTCGGTGGAACCAGAATTAGTATTGCTGCTTTCAACGGTAACTGTGCGCCAGCCAGGTGCATTTGGATCCTGCAGATTCATTTGTGTCACTGGCGTATCAGAAGTCGACTCGCTGGCTGTGGACGGTCCCTCGGTTTCTGTAGCGGTTACCGTTACTGATGATGCCCTGCTTGCTGCCATGGCTCTCTTGGCTTTTCTGCGTCTGCGAGCAACCTCATAGTCCTCTAGATCGGACAACTTGAGCATAATGGTTTGCAATGGGCGTTTCTGCATTTTTCTGCGTTTTTCGCTTTTTCTTTTCTGGCAAAAAATTGTGCGCGTCCTAGAAACAGTTACAATACTGAGCTGCCACCCTGGCAAGGTAGTTTTCAAAGCGCGCGGCAGAGCTGCCAGCTTTTCGATTGGCAGATAATTATCGAAAATTCTGTTTTGATTAAATAATTATGGCATAAAAATATAAAAGTCCACTGTTGAAAAGTAGCCAAAAATTAAACAAATTTTATTAATAAGACAATAGAGCAAATTATTTTTAAACATTTGTAATAAAAGTGCATTTTTATTAAACGATAACGAAACGATAAGGTTATCGGACAACCACCACCGTTTATTTATTGTCTATCGCAGAAATATGTTTAAGTATTCAATTGGTTTGTTTTGATCAACAGTAAATAAAATAAAGCGCAACGTGGACTCTGTGTGACTCTCTAGCCCCACCTATGCCCTCGCTCTATTTTGGCAGCGCGACTTGTTTATTTACAACGAAGCTTTGCCGCCGTCTGGCGGCATTTGTTGTTGCCGTTGTTGTTTTTGTTTTTGAGCAGACAACAGAACAACGACCGCATCGGCAGCATCAGCAGCTGTGCTGATCTGGCATAGCCCGCGGCCAGTGTAGCACGTCGCACATGAATTATCAGGCGGCTGTTACTAATACAATTTGACGCTGTGAGCACTTGATTCCTAATGAGCAACAAAAGAGCTGACAAAATGAACGGACGCTCAATACGCATCAACCGGGTGCCGGCCACCATAACAGCCATTTTGCTGACCATAGTGCTGGTGTACTTTCTCAATTTTCACAAGGAGGAACGGCCGGCCATCTATGGCATGCTACGTAGCGATGATAAAGTGAATTTGCGTAAGATGCTCATTGCCGCCATACAGGCGGCCCAACGCGGTGGCATGGAAGTGCTAGATGTGGCGAGATCACGTCAGCTGAAGGAGCGTAGTAAGGGCAAGACAGATGAGGGTGTCAATGATCCGTTTACGGATGCAGATGGCCGCTCACACTGTGTAATGAAACAGGGCTTGCAACGCATCTTTCCACGTGTACAAATATTTTCGGAGGAGGATAAGGAACAATGCAAGGATGCACACAGTTTTGATCTAGATCCCACAGTGCTGCACGAAACTGCCATAGTGCCCGATGTGTCAGTGACTGCCCAAGATGTTACCGTTTGGGTGGATCCCCTAGATGCCACCAAAGAGTTTACAGGTATACTCACATATATATAAATCTACCCATTTAATAACAATCTAATTCTCGCATTTCATCCACTCAGAGCAACTGTACGAGTATGTAACAACGATGGTCTGCGTAGCTGTAGCCGGCCAGCCCATTATTGGTGTCATACACAGTCCCTTCAGTGGTCAGACCGCTTGGGCGTGGGTTGGCCATAGCATGTCCGAGTATCTGGACGAGCTGCATAAGCTGCCTCGTCTCAACGCAGATCAGCCTATCATCACCGTTTCGCGATCGCATGCCGCCGCCGTCAAGGATGTGGCGCGCGGTGCATTTGGCAGTAATGTTAGCTTACTGACCGCTGCCGGTGCTGGCTACAAGGTGCTCCAAGTGGTGGCCAACAATGCGACCGCCTATTTGCATACCTCGAAAATCAAAAAGTGGGACATTTGTGCCGGCGATGCCATACTGCGCGCCCTTCATGGCACCATGACCACGCTCAACGATCAGCCCATCAACTATGGCCCCCACGAGTCGCCAGTGAATGCTGATGGCTTGTTGGCCAGCCTTGATCATCACGAAGAGCATATGGAGCGACTCTCCAACTACCGCACAGCGCACAATGGGAAACTTAGGTAGTAAAGGATCATTCTCATTTCTTAGATTCTTTTCCCGGCTGCTGCTGAGCGCGTGCAACGTCGTCAGCTTTAGAAATAAGTTTTAAATTAAAAACCTGTTTGTGTGTAAATTGCTTTGTTAGCTTTCTTGCCGGGTCATGAACCCGGACAGCATAAACAACAAAAGAATTGAGTCCAAATAAATGGAAATACTTATACTTTTTAATTTATGTGTTAATTTTGTTCGCATATATCGCTGTCCATCGTATTGTACGCAAATTTTGTGTTTTGAGTTTGTTTTTAAGGACTTTTAACATTATCAACGCGAATTTTAAGTCAAGAAAACAACAATCTACTATATCTCAGTTTATCTAATCAATTTTCAGCTGTTGATTTAACATTTATGATTTTTGTTTTTCGTGCTATTATTAAAAAAAAACCTTTGTATTTGAATAAGATTAATGCTGTGAGATATTCTCAAATAAAAAGTTTTCTTTATGTGTACTATAAACTACAAATTTGAATTATATCATTGCAGTTACAGATTATAAATAAGAAACAAAAATTTATTTTACCTCTTAAAATCTATATTTTAACATAAACAACCAAATTTTCTAAAAAAAAACAAAAAATAAATAAATATGTACATACATACATATATATAATTTTTCTGTTTTTTTTTAATTTTTGCGGTATACATCTCTAATTGGTACAGATGTTTTTATTTATAAGCATGTCAGCTGTTTTCTCTGTTCATGCGTATGTAAACTAGAGATGGACGTGAATCGTGCACAATATAAATATGTTATTTTAATATAATCACGTTTCTCATAATATAATTATATAGAAAATATAAATAGCTTATGAATAAGCATTATTAAATTATTTACAAATTTACAATATTGATTTTTATAGATTTTGTTGATTTGCTTTAATATACATGATCTAAACAAAAACAGGCAAACGATGCAAATGTGTACCTTTATATTTGTTTTGTTCACTAAATATTTAAATAAATTTTAAATATATATACACATTTTATTTATAAAAACACTGACATAATTTACAAAAATGATTCTTTAGATATCTCGTTGAAGGTTTTCAAATGATGCCCAATTTATAGAAAGAGGGGAATGCTATTCTCCTCTAACGTCCAGAGTTTTTCGGATATAATGATGATAATAAACATTTCTCCAATTTAAAGAAATACAAATTTTTATGCATTTCTTAAACAAAATATTGTCTAAATAGCATCGTGAATTTCGATTCGAGTTCGAAATTCGAGTGCGGCACGTGCTCAACTCTAGCATGGACGTTGTCTGCCGTAGAGTTCGCCGAAGGGAGCAATGACCAGCAGCGTCAACTGCTGCAAGCGCGTCCATCAAATTGAAGTTGAGCCACTTAAGGAGGCGGATAAGGTGCAGCATAGCCTGCTCCTGATCAAGGGACGACTGCAGCCGAGCTGTGCCAGTGCCAAGCAGCTAAAGGCAACGCTTCAGCTGCGCCAGAAGCAACAGGAGCAGCTGACACAACTTTCCACAGCCGGCGAGTTTAAATTGCTCTTTGATTTGGATGGTGCTGCTGGTGGTGAATCTGAATTGGAGTCCAAATCCCAGTCCGAGTCCGAATCGGAGAAGTGTCAATTGCAACTGCGCTGCTGCAGCGGCGAGCGTCTGCTGCAGTTTAGCTATCAGCCGCGTCGCAGCGCGTATCGTTTGCAGCCGCTGTATTTGGTGTGCCGTCCCAGCGTCGAGGAGGAGCAGGAGGAGGCTGAGTCGAGCGAGCTGCTGCAACGCGAGCGCTGTGAAATTATCGATTTGAATCTGCGTCTGGTGCAGTGCATCTATGCCCATAAATTGAACGCCGCTGGCTACACAAATCGCACCTTCACCTTGAACGGCGCCTGTCGCGTCTTCCACTCGCAATTGAGCTGCACAGCAGCACAGGCCTGTGGCGAGGACGAGCTCTGGCAGTACTTTGCCAGTGAGATACTTGCCTGTCCCTCCTGGGGCCAGCAGTTGCATCTCAAATTTGTGGCATTTATCGGCTGCACGCGATACGACGGAGCCGCCGTTACAGCTAGCGGGGATTACTCCTATGCGAACATAAGACGCCATTTGCACGCGCACGCGGCATTGGGCGGCGGTGGCTTGGCACTATTTGGCACCGGACATTTTTATGCCTGGCCACGACGCTTTGCCGAAATTGGTGACTGCATAAGGAGCACTGAGCGTGTGGATGTCTCACGTTTGCCCGACGAGAGCAACTATCGACGCACCTATGGCGGCGTCTATGCCAGCACCTTGGGCGCCGTCTGTCACGAGCTGGGCCACTGCTTTGATCTGGGCCATACACTGGAGGGTGTCATGGGCCATGGCTTTGACTATTTGAATCGTGTGCTCACCGTTGATCTGCCAACGGAGCATTTGCCGCAGCGGATTGTTACCACAGCATCAGATGCGACATTTCCCGCCACAGCAGCCTCCTCATCATCATCTCAGTCGCGTTCACGTTTGACACAACTGAAGCTTAAGCAGCCGGCGGGCAGCAAATTTCTGGACAATTATCATGCACAGCGACGCAACGATAGCTTCTATTTTGCCCATAATTGTGCCGTCATTCTTGCCCATCATCGTTGGCTGCGTCCCGGCTTGAACAGCCTTTCTGTTGCTCCGGATCAGCTTGCATTGCAGCACATACAACTGTTGCCGGATAGCGCAGAGATTGTCTCCAGTGTGCCGTTGCGTCTCATCGAATTGCGTTGCAATCTCAACAGCCTGGTGGCTCATTACGAGGAGTTTGAACAGGAGACGCATCGCTTTCAGCTGCCAGACTCGCTCTGGCATCTACTTGCCACACAGCGCACCCATTACGCCTTTGTGCTGACCATTGATGGTGATACCAAGCGCTTGGCCTGTGATCCCGATATAAATAATTAAGCTGCTAGCGCGACCAGGTAAGCAAAACAATTAAAAAAAATTAGAAAAGCCTTAAAAGTTATTTTCAATTTTTTCTCTATAATCTCTCAATTCGTATACACAGTTCAGAATGCTAATATGTTTGTTTTTAGTAAAGATTTGTTACAACTTTTAATTTGAATAATGCTCTACAAAGAAATTAAAAAACAATTTTAGGGCTTCCAATTAAGTAGAAGACGTTATTATTAGAATTAGCAGACGTATATCAAAATTAAATCTTACTAATCCAAATTGAAACAATATTTCTCATCGATTTTTTGGATAGATTTCAAAAATGTTTTTCTGAGATAAACTTAAATTGTCTATTTATGAAAGTAGTCAAAAATAATTCTAGGAAAAAAAAGTTAGCACTTTTGAAATCTATGCCACAAAATACATTAAAAAACAAGAAACAAATGGCTATCTCTAATATGCCGAGGCTATATCCTTTTAATGGTCTAAAGTTTAAACTTTAAAGCGGTATGTGCGCGATCGCGACACACGGAGCCGGGCGCACAAGCCCTCATCTCGAGCGAGCTCACAAAATCAAAATATATGAAGGGTTTTTACAATCGTACACGAGCAAATTTTTGGGATCAGTGTGCGACTCGACTTATACAAGATTTTTTGTTGTAAATGTTGTTGACTTACCTTACGATCGCACCTATGGCAGTTATATTATTATATAATTATAATTAGTTTAAATTTAGGATAATCGAACTTAGAATTGGAAAGTTTGATTGAGATATCGCTAATTGTTCCTATGGGGTCCTGGGGGATCAATAATATTATATACTTTATGGGGTCGCATACGTCTTCTTCTCGTGTGTATCACATTTTGTCAAGGGTATAAAAAAGTCTATGACAAATCAGCTGTTTTTTTTCGGGTAAACTAGTGTAATTACCTTTAAAATGTTGGGATTTTTCCTGAGAACATTTAACAAATGCTGCCCTGCCTCAATAGGCCAATAAATAGGTAGACGGGGTTATTGATGTGTGACTCACATATCTTCATATCTATGTCGTATAATGGGAATGCTCGTGTATAAAATGATTCATCGACAAGTGCGCGACAAGGGCTATTATCATAAATGACTTTCGAACTGTTGTTACATATTCTGCTGAATGTGTTTGCCGTGGATCGTTCGATTACAGAGCCCACAAAAATACTTCCAAGTACAACACACACACATCATTAGGTGAGAGAGAAGAGAGAGAGAGAGAGATACCCCTCTTGTTAAAATTAAATAGAGACTGGTTTAGTTTATAAAACCACAGAGCACTCTATCGATCGAGAGCTGGGAGAGCTCAAGACTCTCATAGAGGTTCCATTGATCGTTCGTTGTCTGTGCCAAATGGGTTAAGCTGATGTTGCTACGTTGTCAGCATTGCTGCACAGTGTCCACAATAAATCAACTTGAATTTTAATAAATATTTTATATATATTTTTTTTTTTAATTTTCAGCTTTCAATCCTAGTTAACTAACCAGCAACTATAAAACTGTCAATCATATTGAATTACTCAACAAATCAACAATTAAATTATTCAAATATTTGTATATTTATATATTTATGTAAGTATAGTAGTAAATCTTTTTTTATTTAAAGTTTGTTTTCTTTTTGAGCTTTTAGAGCGCAGCAAGCAACTAAAGATTTATACTATATTTATTATTTGAACACTATCATCTGCATCTATATAACACTGTGCACTATCGTCAGTTGACGCGTTGTCTCAAAAACTTGTATTTCTGATACGTTTTCGTGCTTATTTACTTTGCTTTATTATATTGTTTATTATTTTTTTTTGCGATTTGTTATTTTTTTTTTTATATTTGTCGAGAGGCAAACGGCGCTAGAACTCACGGTTCGATAATGAAAATGCTTTAATAGCAACTGCAAACAAAACAAAAGAAAAAAAATTATTAATATTTGGCAGAGGCACTGATAAGATAAAAATTTGACAAAAAACAAAAAAAAAAAAATCAGCAACAAAAAAAAAATATAAATAGAAAGAGTCATAGTCACAAATTGAAGTTCAAAGAAACTAATTTGAGAATACAAACCTGTGAAATAACATTTAACATTTATAAGTTTTCGATTCGTGCGGCTCATTCGTGTTTCAGACTTTAACTAAAGCAGAAGCAAAGGGAAAATAATTCATAGAACTTTATTTATTATGGCGGATGCACGAATACAATTTAAAGTCTTGAAGGGCTTTCCAGACGCAGCGGAGAAAATTGAAACCCAAACGTTTTTGAATGCGGCCAAGGAAATTGTAACTGTCATTGGTAAGCCAACATTGATTGATCGACATAAATTATATTAAATACATTTATATATATTTATCTTATGTATAGAAACATTTGGTAAGCTTTTTACCCCCGTGATCAGCGATATGAATGGCAATATAAATGTAAGTATTATGTCAAGTCAATGCTATGCTAAGCTAATTATCATTTAATCCTATCATTACAGAAACTAACCAAAGTTTATGGCACAAATGTGCTGAAATATCAATACCTGGAGGATATGATAGTGCTTAATGTGAATGTGGATGATTTTGCGGCCAATGCGCTGCTCTGGCTGAAACGTGGACTACAATTAATATGCACCTTCTTCGAGAACATCTATAATGATGCACAAAACACAGAGACACTCAAGCCACATCTACAGGATGCCTACGAGCGCACCCTAAAGCCCTACCATGGCTTCATTGTACAGAGCACCATTAAGGTATGTGATTTGAGTTAATTATTGTAATTGAAATAAATAATATATTTGTTGTTTTCTTTTTCATAGATCATCTATAGCTGGGTGCCCACACGCAGCCAGCTGCTGGGCCTGGGAGCTGCACATGAGGAGAACATTGAGGTGTTGGCCAAATATTTGCCCGCAATGCGAGCGCAGCTTGATAGAATCGATACGCTGCTCAAGGCCCACAATTTGGATGATGTGCGCAAAGTGTGATTCAAGTGATTCGATTGCTTAGCTTGTAGCTTATTTGATTATATGCATAAAAATATAATATTAGTAAATATGTATGTCTTTTTTATACCCTTGCAAAAGAGTGTTTTATACCCGTCCACATAAAGTATGTGCATTTTTGATCAGGATACAATCGTTATATCCATATCCGTCTGTCTGTTTCTATGCAAGCTAGTTTTTTAGTTTTTGAGTCTTCTTAATCAAAATTAACATAGATGCTTCTTGTTGTTGCAGGGAGTTTAGATGTGAGAATTAACCGAATCGGACAACTATATCATGCAGCTGTTAATTTTTTTCAGAGGACCATTGCAAGGGTATATAGTAGCTTTGGCATGCCGAAGATAACAGTTCCTTTTTGTTTTTTTTTTTATTTTTAATTGACTTTACATTTAAATAACATAAATTCCAGTATTCAAATAATAATGACTGTTTAAATTAGGCGTGCACATTTTATTCAATTGACGATCCTTAGCTGGAACTCAATTCTGCTGGTGTTGTCCTGACAGAGTCTTCACTCGTTAATCAAGTGGCCATACGATTACACCTTTAAAACAGGATCAACGTCAGTTTTGTATACAGAATTAATTATTGGTTATTGCTTTTGGAAGCATATTTTCAATTCATATTCATTGTTCGTTGAATTACTGAAGATATAGTGTCTTATCAGGAATATATGTCCCTAGCTTCTCCTGATGCAGAGCAGCAGTTTGTTTTAGTAGCTATCAAACTGCTGGAATATTTAAATTTACAAAAAAAGACATTGCATTTTTAACAAGAAATAGATTACAAAAACAGATTTTATTGTGAATTTCCGGGTTTTGGATTCAGCCGTCGTACACAACAGTTGATAGGATTAAAATCATACGAAATAGATACTCCATTCAGTCATTAGGTGTATAATACCATTAAACGCCACTCTGGTTGCAGTATACAATCTTATTCGACGTTTTCTTTTGATGATTCTACACGTTTCACATATAAGTGATTTATCAATGTGACTAACGCCTCCACAACCATAATGGAATATTGTCCAATTAGACAGGGATATAGAAACGCATCGCCAGAGATTGCAGCAAGACGTAAATATAACAATGACGGCACCAATACGCACGGCATACAAGTTAATACAAGCCACCAAATAGAGGAGCGAGCATACAGATTAATTGAGTAGCCAGCATACAAACGCAGATACTCAGCTGCAACTGTTGACAAATATATCAACAGTATAACTAATCCATTGTAATTAAAGAGTTCGAAACACTGCAATTAAATTATTTAAAGATAAATTTGGAGCCGATTTTAGCTTAACTGGATTACTTACCCAACTCAGAATTAGCATAAAGTAGAATATAGCCCAGGCCAACGATAAATAACAATTGAATTGAAGCAACATCTGCAGGAGTAGGTACGCCCTGTAAGGAGTCACTATTTTATAATTTTTTTTTTTTTATAAAATTTGAATTTTATAATTTATTTGTTGAGAATACATACTAGACTGACTATAATAATCTTTGCTGCTCCCAAGATCATATATCATGGACATGTCTGGTCTATCCAGTGGCAACGTCAAATACTGTTGTTATTATTGCCGGACCTCAGTTGCCAGGACAACGGAATGTCAAGCTTGTTTAATTATTTTCATCCCTCCTGCAATTTGCATGTTATGTTAACATATATAAATAAAACAGGTTCCTTGATGATAGCGCAATATAACGCCTTAACGTGTAGGACATTTTTTAATAATTAGAGTATATTATTATTATTATTAAAATCAACAACAATGGCCTTAATTTCTTGGAACAATAACTTGCAAATGTGATATGGCTTAATAATGCTGATAAAAACATGTTACAGGGGCTTAATAATTTTTTAAACAAAATGAAAGTCTTGAAACATATTTATATTAAGGCGCAAAAAAAAAATCCTATATTTACACAAGTTTTTCCTAAACTGTTGTAACAGATTATTAGATATTTGTAAATTTAATTATTGGAGTGTGGTATAACCAGATATACTGTCTAATGTGGCACACTTGAATTAAACGCCACCTCCAAGGAAGTCACTGTAAATGGAAAAGAAAAAATGTGAGAATGAGAGGTATAAGAAAATGCATTAATTTTCATGCACTTACAAAACTTGTAATCCTTTTTGTAGACTAGATTTGTGAGTATATTACCCAGCAATTGATGGCATCGTATATAGGTGTGCTCAATCTCGTCGACCTGATTAAGCGCCAGATATTTCAGGGCCTTTTCACGCACAGACGAATTTGTAGTATCACTAGTATCATCGAAACTGATATCACTATCTGTGCTCACATGCAAGCTGAGCGCATGAGATTCTTGTAAATAGCTGGCACAGCTATTCCATTCCATATCGAGAACAAATATTAAATGGAATACCTGCTCCAATGCCTTGCGAAAGCCCACAAACTCATCGGTAAGCAGACAATGCATGAACATTGTCTTTAAATACACATCGTGAAGGCGACAAGTGTCACTTATATTGGTGCTACTGCTTAGGTCTTCAATAAATTGAACGCTCATCGCGTGCAAAACATTTGTGCATAGATGTGATTGCAGACTGCTGACCAAATAGATGAGCCAAAAGCGTAAAATTTCCAAACGTCGCACCGTCAAGCCAAGCAGATCGAGCGGCGCAAATATATTTTGACGTGGACGTCTTATAAATTGCATATTATCCAATTTCCAGGCGGCCCACTTGACCTTCAGCACAATCCGCCAAATTTCATTGTATTGCGACATGTGCTGGTCGTTAATGATGCGTTCCAATGCTTTCGGAACTCTATACTCCAGCTTAATAGCATCGAGAGCCTCGTATACTTTATTGGATGTGGCGGAAACTAGCGAAGTGATAAACACTTTCAGCTGCCTGGCCATATTGGGATAATGTTCATCCAGTACATCAAATAACTCCCAGGTGAGCTGCAGAGGCTGTGCCCACTCCTGACCAGACTCGATCAGGCCAAAGAGATACAAATAGAATGGTTGCAGCAAGTGATCTGCCTCCACCAGCAAAACGTGACGCAGAAAACGCATATGCTCGTCTAGCGCCTCCTTTTCACGATACCATCGCATTACAAACACATTGGTTAACTTACAACGCTCGCTCAACACCTGGTAGAGCGCAACTTTCAACACATTCGATCTCTGTAGTGTCAGGCAGTTATCTAAGCGTTCCAATAACTCCTCTACGGGCGTCAATGGCGGTTCCACCAGCAAATTCTCTTGGTCCCGTTGAATTTGCTGTGTGAATATGCTCATTAGCACGGGATTGCCCACACTGAATACCTCCTGGAGCAGTTTTTGATCCTGCTGATGCAGTTCTCTACGCATTTCCATATCGAAACTGTCATGCCTGCGCCCTTGCTTACGTGCTTCACTGTCTGGGCAGCTAATTAGTTGTTTGAAGAGCTGCTTAGTGAGATCGGTCTGCAGTGGTTCCAAATTATGACTGGCGTTCATTAAATCATTCAACAAATCAGAGGTGGTCAGCAGACCCTGTGACTGACACGCCTCCAGTGCGTGATCCAAGAGCAGCTGATAGAAATCACATTTATTTAGGTTCTCTAAAATGTTTTGAGTATCGTTGCCGCTTTTCAATAGAAAACCCTCAGGTCGAGTTTTACCGTCTTGATCTAAGCCTTTGGTGCAGCAGTCCACAATGTATTCATCGCGGCAATCATCAACAGCGACATATCGCCACCAATTGTCAATGATGACACAATAGCGACCAAGCGTAACAACCAGCAGCGCCAGGATCATCTTCTGATATGGTGAACGCAGCCTGGCCTGCTGATATAACCGGGACAGCAAATAGACGCTGCTCAGATACGGCGGTGCAATTATTACAGCATCTTTCGCTAGCGACTGGAGCATCAGAAGCTGCTTAAATTCATCCTTCATGTGCAGCACAAAGCCAATTAGCGTTAAGTTCTCGAGCCTTTCAGTTGAATCCTCCGTCATACCAGTTGACTTATCTACCAGTCGCTGTTCAAAGTCAATCAGACGCTGATTGATTGGCTCGATGAGATCGCGCAGAGCAAATGCAAAAAATTCGAGTGTAGCCGATTGTCGTGGTTCCTGCGGCATCGTGAGCAGCTTGATGATCTCACGCAGTTGCAGCATGGCATTCAAAGCCGGCAGCACCTCCACCTCCAAGACCAACTTAAGTGTTTCCTGTGAAAAGTAAATAGTATGTAGTATAGTTTAAACCTATTTTTAATTGAATCCTTAGGTATTATAATTTATAATATAAAAAATCACTTAATAATTATTCCCTGATTTATTTTATATTTTTTTTTATAAAATATATTATTGTAAAAATTAAAAAATAACTAAATTCTTTATAATTATTTTATGATTTTTAAATAAAAATTGGCATTTAATTATTATTTGAAAATATTGTTATTTATATAAAAAAAAAGAGTGAAAATTAAATTTTATAAAAAAAATAAAAAATTATCGTGCTTTCAGGACACTGCATCCTGAATTAGTCTAAGATCGAAAAACTATGATTTTTTGATAAAACAAAAAAATTAATAATTGCAATTTACGGTCCCTGCGAATCCCTAGTCCGCAAAGTAATGTCGTTTTTTTTTTAATTTAATACTTAGATTTCACAAAAACGACAATTATTTCCGGTCCCATTAATAAGTTTAATATATGTATATAAATATTAAAAAAAGGTTTTACTTACGACAGTGACACTACAAATGGAAATGTTTTCGCGCACGGTTATCAATGTTTCATTCCGCTGCAACTCAAAGAAAGAGCAGTTGGCCGGCTTGAAGAACATAAACACGATCTCGCGGAGCAGGCAGAGCTCGTTTAGGGTATTGGGCAGCGGACATTTGGAATTTGGAAGCTCACACGAATTTCGATATTGCACATAGGCAAGTGCAAAATGGGAAAATGGATTATCATTTAAATTGATTACGGCGTTGATATTTATATCCTGACGCCAGTAGTTGCTGTGGACTTTCATCAGTAAATTTCTAGGCTCGAAGGATTGCATGGTGTAAATACTTGTTGGTTGTGGTTTCCGCAATGTTAATGCCGTTGATGGTGTACGCGGCGTCCTCAAAGTGGACAACGAAGCGGGTTGACTTATTTCAAAACATTTGTTGGCAAAGATCAAATCGGGCACAGAAGTGTTGCTGTCGCTGGAATAATCTCTGGGCGTGTCCCTGTGGTGCAGGCTGGTCTTTGATTGCAGACACTCCTCACTGTCAGAATTATCGGACGCATCCTTAAAACACAAACATATATATTATTAAGTGATTTACTAAATAACAGACAAACTTACGTTCAGGCTGCTTTCACTATCCGAGCTATAGCTGGGCATTGGAAAAAAATCCTCGCTTAACAGCGCCACCAAATCTTTGACTTTTATGGCACTTTCCTTTACGGTCAGCTCCATTTCAGTCGCTACTTTAAGGGCATCTTTAAGGGCCAACAAACGCTGACCCATACCAATTCTGTCCCTTCGCACAAGCTGTATGGGCGCGTATATCATATTGAATAAGAATTCGAGCACGGCGAATTGAATGTCCACCACTTCGTGACCCTTCCATGCGTCATGCTCTGTTATCACCTGGAACAATTCACGCACAGCATCCGCCTGATCTGACATGCCCTCGCAGCAGAAGCGTTCCGCCAGATTATCAACTTGACGGCGTACATCATGAGAGCTGGTGCTCATGCAGCGATGGTAGCGTATTTTGTGCAATGCCTGTTGATGATATGTACGTCTCTCCGCCTCTGTTGCCTGCAAAAACAAAACACAGAGTAATTTAAAATATATTTAAGATACACCACATATATATTTAGTTAGCATACATCAGTGCCTGCTAAACACTTGAAAAGTTCATCCAACTTGCTGATAATTCGCTCATTGCGTGTATCTTCACTCATTCTTTATATTGTGGCGTTATTCAAGTCAAAATGTGTACACATTAAGCCGATAATAGTGAATTTGACAACAAGTGTTGTTTAATTTTAATTTGTTTAAATGTTTTATTGATACAGTGTGACCAGATAGTTGCTATAAATAACATTATGTATTTTTGTGCGTTGCCACACTTTTGAAAAGCGGAATGTACGCAGACATTTATCTATGCAGTGTGACCAAAGATTCTTTAAGAAATGTAAACAAAAGAAAATTCTTAAATTCTTATAACTTCTCAAATTATTTATTATTATAATCATAATGAGCGCGACTACAACAAGAACGGAAAAGACTAAATATCCCACATATGTGATACTTGGCTCTGGCGGTCACACCGCTGAAATGTGTAAAATCCAAAAAGCAGTGCTGCAGCAAAATTCCAAAATTTACCAACCCGTACGCTACATTGTGGCCCAAACCGATGAAACCTCACAGCGACTACTGCGCGCCGCATTGCCTGCAGCAAAGAACGGCGATTTTATCAGCGTGCCGCGCAGTCGCAGCGTCGGACAAAGTTGGCTGAGCAGCATATTCACCACGCTGTGGGCATTGCTCTGGAGCTGCTGGCTCATTTGGCGGGATCAACCACAATTGGTGCTATGTAATGGTCCCGGCACTTGTGTACCCTTCTGCTATGCGGCCTATTTGTGGCGTTTGCTTGGTCGCCTGCCCGCCCACACCAAAATTGTGTTTGTAGAGAGCTATTGTCGCGTTGAGACGCTCTCGCTCAGCGGACGTTTGTTGTTGCCCTTAGCGGACATGTTTGTGGTTCATTGGCCAGCGTTGGCGTCGCGCTATTCCCACAAGCGTAATTTACGTTATTTTGGGCGTATTTTATAACAATAAAATTATATATAAATAAATAATATATATAAATTAACATCGTATGTATGCGTTTATAATTTGTAAGTACACATATTAAATTATTTTATTTTTATTTCTGGAGAACGCCAACAGAAAGGAGATTTCAAACTATACTGGCCGCCCATACCATCGCTCTCTGCAATGTCAGTTTGTTGTACACCATTTAAACTCAATAAAAATACATTCCAGCTAATTTATTAAGTAAATAAATAATGCAACAAAAATTGTTTTTGAATGTAACAGTTCAGTAATACATGGTGTGTGAGTACAACTAGTTTAAATAATATCAAAAAACTAAAAAACTATTTTGTACGCCTCATCTTTCTAGTTGATTAGTTGTGTTTATGTGGATTTTACATTTTACGACTCTTACGTTTGCCCTTCTTGTTTTTGCATATCTGGCCATGAGCCTCCATTTGATGGCCGAGCAGCTCCTGGCCGCAATTGGGACATCCAATGGTTAACTTAAAAAGATTGCGCTGACGCATTTGACGTGGTGTCACTTCCGTGGACGACGAACTAGACGAGCTAAGTTCCAGTGCATTAATTTCAGCATCAGTGTAGCCACAATTCTTCAAATCTGCCTTCTTTTTTGAGTATTTGCGTTTATTTTTTGGCGCAATACTTGTGTTATCGCTGGGGATAATTAATTGCCCATTCTTGGAGCGTGGCAGCACTTTAATCACAATGCTACAGCCCTCCAAATGATTCTCAAATTCAGTGCGTTTCATTTTCTCAAAGCAAATGGGACAAGTAGTTATGTCGTTACGAGCATCATGGTGATAATTAGAGGAACTGGGTACCACATCGTTCTCGCGCTGAAATTCCTTCAATAGGGTGTCCTCACCGAATAAATCATCAATGATGGACTGATCAGCCAGTTCAGCGGCCACATTTAGATCATTGGGCTCATCATCATACTCGTCGTCTATCATAACAATTTCACTATCACTGTACAGTGTTTCATCCTCCAAGACTTCGCGTTTGATATTCAATGTACGCTCATGATGGTTGCCCTTTGTACGAGGTACTGCTTTGTGCGGCATTTGCTCTATCTCATCCTCGTCGTCTGAAATGTTAATGATTGGTACAACAACTTCACGTAACATTACATCTTCGTCATAGGACTGCCAGGATACCATGTCTGTTGAAATGCGGCGACGTTTTTTGGCATTCTCTGGACTTTTATCATCGTCAGTCTTTTTATTTTTGTTGTCAAAACGCTTTGACCATATTTCACGCACACTTTCGCGGTCAGCATTCTTGGACGAATTGCCGAAGCTACCATTGACGCTTGTCAATCTATAGCCCTGACCCTGCATGCCACTAGTGGGCTCCTTGGTCTTGGTCTTATCGTCATTACTGCTGGGTGATAGATCAATCAAGCTGACAACATTGTTTCCATTGCCGCTGCGTGCCTGCATTGGGGTAGCTGGTGATGGCAAAGCTTTAGTTGGAGAGCACTTTCCATTGCCAAAATAATTGCGAATATCGGCAGCAGAATTTGAATCCTTTTTGTTTGATCTATGCACAGGCTTACCAGCTGTTTTGGTGGTGGCTGTCTTGGATGGCTTGGGCTTGGTTGGCCCGCTTATCTTTTCAAAGGTGCCGCCACATTCGCGATGATGCTTTTCCCACCACTGATCGTTGGGACCGGGCGCACGGTTCGAGGTGCGCTTCACCCAGCCACGAAACGGATGATGGTGTTGGCAAATGCCATTGCATCGCCAAATGTGCGTCTTATAGACGTCAACCTCATCGTGGAAAGTGTGGTAAACGGTTATGTTGGTTCCGGCTACCTTGTTAATGGTCTCCATAATCCGCTTAAAATTTGGGCCATGTCCGCCATTGCCTTCACGTATATTTAGCACAAAGCAATATGCATGTATCATCTCATGCTGCAAATCAAATGTGATGTCAAATGGTTGCAAATATATAACAGAATATGTTTTGGGTATTGTTTACCTACCAGCAGAGTTTCAACTAAATCTTTGCGAGGACGCAGCTTCAGTAGAGGTTCACTAAGGCGTATAATTACCTCCTTAGTGAAACTATTGCTACGCTGATAGCAAATGCCAGCGCAGGAGTACATACGCTTGCTCCATTCAACGACGACAGCGCCTAGACGTTGTTTAAAGAACTTGCCATCGAAACGCGCAAACATGCCAAATATATCCGGTGTTGGATCAATCAATTCCCACTCTGGATGTACCAGATTCTGTGTCTGATCCAGATAGTTTGAATTGAATCTGTTCTGTAGTTTAAACGCAAAATTACAATATGACTACAAATATGTATAATTTAAATGTGTTCTTACGTCTACTGGTTTCTTTGTCTGATTCAAATCGAAGGGCTTAATCTTTGGCAAAACCATATTGCCATTGACAGGGACACAATCAAAACTGGAATCATTTGGCGAGTCGTCGGCATTAATATCCTGTACCTCATCTTGAGCATTTAGTTCGGCCTGCAACATTAATGCAAGCTGATAATCCGAGTCCTGACTTGCCTCATATGGATCGTCCGACATTTTGTGGCTTAAGTATATTTTGCGTTCAAAACTAAACCAGAAAACACTAAAAGTTCTTTAATTTACGCGGTCGTCGCGTGAATGCGAAACTCAGCTGCTCTGTGTATTATCTGGCAACGTCAATCTGATATTGGTGGTTGGTTGGTTACATTGGCGTTAAAAAATATTGACAAATTAAATGCAACTCTGCGCGTGCCTGATAATTAAAATGAATCCGTTAGAAAATGTAATTGCAATTACCTTCAACTCCCGCCGATGTAAACACTTGCAAAGCACAAATGTAAATTACAGTTGACTTGATTTAGGGGGGGTGTTACCATACCTTTGAGATTACAAAATAGCGACCCACTTTAATGACTGGAGTTGAGAAATAATAATAATTCACTACAGATTCAATCGGTTCCGCTTATATTTCTTCAGCGTCTTTTTACTATTACAATATTTTATCGAAATTGTTACAAATTCGGAATATGTTACATTCTATTTTCGATTTATGTAATTGACGTGTTTAGTAAATGCTTGAACAACAATTCAATGCAATACAAACATATTTATTGAGATTTTTGAAATTTTTGTTTAAATTTAAAATCAAATTAAAATTAAATTTGTTTTGATCCAAACTCAAACTTAGATTTTTCGCATCTTAATTATTAAGCAGATTAAGATTGTGTGGAATTTACATTTAACGGCTCTTACGTTTGCCGTTCTTGGCTTTGTTGGTCTGACCATGAGCCTTTACTTGAAGGCCGAGCAGCTCCTGGTCGCTTTGTGGGACTTGATGGTAAGCTTATTAGGATTGCGCTTACGTAATTGACGTGGTGTCGGTTCCATGGACGAGCTAAGTTCCAGTGGTTTATTTTCAGCATCAGTGCTGTCAATAATTTTCATATTTTTGTTCTTTTTGGTAGATGAACGTTTACCTTTAGAGCGTGGCAGCCGGTAACATTTCAGTACCTGAAAGTTAAAATAATCCTTTTAAAAAATGTAATGCAATTACTCTTAGCTTACGCCGATGCAAACAAGTGCGAAGTACAAATGCAAAAGGAAGTTAACTGTATTTGGAAGTGTTACCATGCCCTCGGATGACAAAATAGCGATCCACTTTTAATGACTGGAATTGTGAAACAATGATATTTCCTCTCTCGATATATCACACTATAATATACATAATAAAATTGAATTTAATTAATTTTAGATTATAAAAGTTTTCAAGCACCCGAAATTTTTTTAGTAGCTAATTTTACGAATTTTGTGCTATTGATAATTTTATTTATATTTTACATTTTTCTTTAATTTTTGTTTACCACTGTATTCTTTTATTTTTATATTCAACTTTCTTATTTTTAGTTGCATATTTCTGATATGTATAAAGCTTGAACAGTCGTATACTTATTGTACATTTTTCTTATATTTTTCCATCCAAAATTTGTGTAGGCGAAAAAGAAGAATATTTTCCTATTTTGAACGCATCAGTCTGAACCCAAACTTAGATTTTCTATATACGAGATTTGTAAACTTAAAAAAATAAATGAATTGCAGAGATTTGCATGATGCGAATGCGCTATCGATTATTGAATATATTCCAGTGATAAAAATACTGGATAATACCATAGTTGCGATTATCGTGAATTAAATGATAGTGTGTTTGGCGCTTTTGTTCACACTACGCTTATCACTGTCACCGGTAAAATCTTTTCTCTTTTTTTTTTTTAAATATATTGTAGTAGTGTGCTAGAATCGTACGTCAAAGACATGAAATATTTGACAAAACGTCAGCGGAAGAGAAAGAACGTGCTGTTATTTTATCGAATTGGGCAGAGTTGTATTCAGTCCGATATTGAAAGTGAGATAGACTTTGATTTGATTTTGGACAGTGATATTGAAGTTGACAATTTAGAAATATTAGCAACCAATAAGAAGGTAAGCGGTGGCGTAAGGACAAAAAAAAGATAAAGGCAACAACAAACTTTCGAGCCCATTTTCAGACTCTAATGACCAATAAAAAGTCAAAAGTACCAGCCAAGGGCATTACCAAAAGCGCTTTCAAGTCCAAGCAGCACTTGCGTTCGCAGCCGCAGTCGCAGCAGCCGCCGCAGTCGCAGCAGCCTATGCAGTCGCGACAGCAGCATGATATGATGACAACGTTCGGTGAGTAACTGGCGTCGGCGTCATATACCGCCGCATAAACAAAAATATCAAACAATTTTAAACAAATGCTCATCACACAAACAAGCGTTGCTTGTAGCGCTTTTGGGGTAAGCCGAACATTCATATTGCATTCCATTTTATTTTATATTTTTGTATAAACATGCGAGTATAGTTTCAAATTCAATGTGCAGCTGTGTGTGTAACGGAAACCAAAAATTCTAACCAAAACAATATCATGTGTAGCTGTATACTTGAGAAATTCATTCGGTCACGTGTTCATCAAATCAGCTGTTCAACGCAGACATTTTTCTTTTCGCTCTCCTCTTTCGCGCTCTCTGAATGTGCAACCATTCTCTTTTGTGTGTCGTTCGTATTTAAAAACAGCAGCGCACACTCACAGCTGTTAGGCATTAGCTGGAAATATTGGGCAAATGTCTGCTTTCTGGTTGCCGTTGCCGTTGTTGTTGTCCGGTATCAGTTGTCTCTCGTTTTAGCCAACTACAGTAGATAGTGATTAACGGCCACATCAATGAATTGCAGTACCTACCGGTTCAAATATTTCCAAAAATCTTAAAAATCAAGTAAGTACACTACTACTATAACAAATACATATGTATGTATGTACATGCAAGAAAGCACGCAACTTCTGGCGGCGCAACACGCTTATTGCCGTCTGCGCTGCTAGCTGCCAGCTTATTTCCACGTAAACTAATTAAAATTACGATTATGGGGACAAGAGAAGAGGGGCTAGTATCAAAAATTTAAACTTAACTTGATCTATTTACAAGAATCGAACACATAATGTACACAAATTTTGAAGATCTGTGTGTTCTTACAGACAGACAATTAAAAGTAAGTAAGTAAATTGCGTAAACCCGGCGTAGGTAAAAATTATAAAAAATCAAGGTTTTAAAAAACAAATTTGACCGTTTTGCATTTTGCATCGTATTTATAGATTTTGACTTTGACTTTGCTTTTACTTTAATTGTAAAAAAATAAATTTATTTGTTTTGTATTTTCAAAAATTGCTTCTTTTTGCAGCAGGTAGTACAGCGATATTAAAGCTCGTATAGGAACAATTGGTTGCAAATGGCTTGAAATATCATTCAGTAGTAAGACTCAATATTCTCGGCACATTAAAGAAAATACACTTAGCAGTTATTATATTTTTTTTAACTGACTTCAATTTATTTATTTCCCTTTATAGATTATCGTCGTGGAAATTTTGGATTTGCTTCGTCCGCTATGCCGCCTGTTGATCGTGATCTGGACTACTACTATCGTCGCAATGTTCCACTGACATTGGGCAACTTTATGGACTTGGATCGTCTAAGCGAGCGTCAGGGCAATCGCTTGAAATCAACAAGTACTCCACGAACCTCACCGACCCATTCTAATGCAAGCGGCAATGTTGCTGAGCAGCCGGCAGAGGTAACCACATCCAGCAGTGGTACCAACAAGGAACAAGACTCATTGACATCCACTGAAAGCCAATCCAGCGGGGAGAATGTGGAAGTATCCATTAATGACTTGCTGACTCGCTTGGCCATCACTACTCCTTATGAGCAGTTGGCCAATCTTACGTTTCCCATGCTTAAAGATACTGCCTTTGGTCCCTTGAACATTGGCACCCCAAGCACAAGTGGCAACATACCTTCCGTTGAATTGTGGCCGCATTCCTACCAGATAAATAACCCAGATGATGGCGAGCCATGCGCTGGTGGCAATCAGAGCAATCCGGCTACTGCAATGTCACACTGCAACGTGAAGCCCGTTGGTTATGAACATAAACAAAATCAAAAAAAGTATGAAGAACATGAGCTTCCGAAGAATAGTGCCAATTGGCTGCCATGGCGGAATCAAGATGCCAACATTTTTGACAACATTATGATTGATCCAAATCCTAACAGCATTGTGGATAGCATCAACTGCATTTGGAAGCGTTATAAAACATTTAACGAGAACAATGACAAGTGGGTCAATTGGGCTAGCAATCCAAACGGCAGCATTTGGAGCGTTTTAGAGCAGCAACAACCGCCATTTGGTGAGTCTAGTTGGGATCAGCGCAGTCGTGCTCTGATAAATGCATCACACAACAATCATGGCTACTATATGCCACATCCAGTGACTGTTTCTATTCCGCCTGAGCCTATTTTCATGCCGCATGTGTATCCTCCAGATAATCAACAGCAACAGCATGGACAAAATTTGCCAAATGTGGCAGCAGCTGAAGCAGCAACAGCATCGAACAACGCTAATCAACGATATGCATATAAGAACAACAACATCAATCATAACACGCCGCACTATTACAGTAGAAACGGTGGCAGCCAAAATGCTCGTGTTGCCAACCATCGTATGCAACACCAGCAACAAGAACAATATCAGCAGTACCAGCCGCAGCAACAGCCGCAGCAATTGCCACAGCAGAAGCCGCAACATCAGCCGCCGCAACAGGCACAGCAACAGCTGCAGCCACAACAGCCGCAGCAACAGTCGCAGCAACAGCCGCAGCAACAGCCGCAGCAACAGCCGCAGCACAAGCCGCAGCAACAGCCACAGTACCAGCCGCAGCAACGGCCACAGCAACTGCCACAACAGAAGCCACAACAGAAGCCGCAGCAACAGCCGCAGCAGCAGCCACCGCAACAGCCGCATCAACAGCAACAGCCGCATCAACAACCACAGCAACAGCAGCCTGTGCACCAGCAACAGGTGCAGCTGATGCAGCAGGCACAGCACCAACAGCTACATCAGCAACAACAGCCGCACCTGCTGCAACTGCCGCAACAACAGCCACAACAACAGTTGCAGCAACATCCACAACAATATCCGCAGTTGCTGCAACAGCCTCAGCAACATGCTCAGCAGCAGCAACAGACGCAGGTGGTGCAACCGCCGCAGCCACAACAACAACAACAAAATCATCAGCAACACCCGCTACAATTCGGTCATTACAATTATCCAAATCACCCACAACAGGGGCAGTGGCAACAATATGAGCAACAAAAGCCACGCCCACATTTCAATGTAGGACGTTACCACAAAAATAAAAACTATAACAGCAATAACAATTACACTGACTACAATAACAGCAACACCAGTTACAACAATGCGGCACGTAAACACAACAACGGCCGTTACAATAACAACAACAACACCAATAGCTACAACAACAACCACTTTATCCGTTCCAACAACACCAATAACATGGGCAACATAGATGAAGTATTCTTTAGTATGTCCGAGGAGGACTTAGATGCCGCTCGTATGTATGCCATACATGGAGAACGTTTCTTTGAAATGCCCATAGGCAAAAAATACAAATCATTGCAATCCGAAGTGCCGTTGCCACAAGCATATATGCCAATACCAGTACCACCACCTCCATTACCCCCAACGGTCGCAACAAGCGGTAATTTTTCCAATAATATGCATATTGACAACTGGCAACCAGCACAAATGTGTCAGGTACGTTTGTTGTTACATATTCAATTGGCGAGTTCATAAAAATCTTTTGATATCCATTATTAGTATGCAACCGCACAGGAAACAGGGGCAGTAGCAGCACCATCATTAGCAGCAGCACCAACAGAGCAGCCTGTACCACTGCAGCACACTGAGATAAAGGCGCCAGTCTTCAACGATTTGAGTCAATATAAAGCTCATTTTCCACCATTGCCGGTGCCGAAACGCGTGGGTCAAAATCAATAGGACTTGATTAGCGTATGTAAGATAGAGTTGGTCAATTTCCGATTATAATGCAATCATCCTCTCATATTATTATTTATAGATTCAAGTGTCTTCTTCTGGGTACTCATGTCCTTCTATCATTTTTTTGGCCGTGGATATATCAAATGACATTTTAATCTAAACATGATCTTATATTGAAATTTTCGATATTTACCCAACACCTGAACTTTTGCAACTAATAGTTTAAATCTAACATTAGATATAAATATAAATAAAAATTATAAAATTACTAATGTGCTTAAGCATTTTCTGAATTTAATTTATTAAATAAAAATAATTTTTGCACTACTGAAATAATATTTAAAAAAAAAACTAAAACAAATGCCATAAATATTATGTATTTAAGCTTGGAATTAAGTAACTACAATAAAGCTCTATAAGATGCATATTTTTAGATATATTTTTTTTAAATAAAGATATATATTATTTATTATAAATTGCAACTATGTTAACTGAAATCTATCAAACTTTATAGAAAATAACTTCACAGATTTTCCCAGTGCAGGGTAAGAAAAGCTTCATATTCGTGCTAAAAGGCACATCGTCTGCCTTCAAACGTTAAGCGGATGTTGAGAAAGTGAATTTAAATTAATGTGAGCGGCAAAATCTGAATGTTAATAGCACTGGCTAAACAAATATAAATCAGTGCGCAACTTTCACAGCACTGGATTTTTCAGTTGTACCAAAAAAAATACCAACAAAAAAAACATTTATGGTAGAAATACAGTATTTTTTGTTGGTAAAAATAACAGAAGGTGTTTTTCTAAAAAAAAATTGTAGGGACACACTGGCACCACTGGGAAGCAATACGAAACAAAACATTTTACAGCATAAACTAACATTGAGGAAAGCAGAGCAAAGACAGTGCTTAGCAATATATTTTATTTACAAATTCTAAAAATGAATTTGGAGCGCGATAATTCCTACAAAGACTTTTTTGACAAGCTGCACAGGTAAGTGGCCTGCAAAGTGTAAGCCAAATCCTTATTGTTTTTATTATTTGCTTTTAGCGCTGAACGTCCACGCAATCTGCGTCAGATATTCGAGGATGATGACAAGGCACTAGAAAATGAGAACAGCAATTTGCGCTATCAGCCGCAAATGACGCACAAGGACAAGGGAAAGGACGTGCAAAAACATATACCAGCACATAGCCGCAAAGAGGAGGAGCAGGCACGGTCAGCCTCTAGTTGGGTTACTGTCGTCGCCAAGGTAACCGTGGGCTACAATGGCAACCAATCTATCGGTCGCGTTGGTGTTGCACTTTCGCGCAATGAACTTGGCGCTGCCAAGCTTGTGGTGTACAGGAGCCGTAGTCAATTGCTGGGCGTGCTGTTGCTGACCATGTCAACGTCATCGTCGAAGCCTCGCGGTCCGGCTGCCAAGTTGATAATGCGCCAAACCTATTTACAGTTTTATGACGACGACAAGACATTTTGGAGCCTGCACTTTGAGGTGAAAAAAGATGAGGAGGAATTTCTAAATGAACTGGACAAACATGGATTGCCCGTGACTGGAACACGGAATGCAAGCCCTGATATCTTACCGCCATCAACTGCAGCATTGCCAATACAGGATATGGCAACATCAACAACATATACACATAACGTTGGCGTTAACTACAACGATCAAATTAGCGATAGCGATTCTATCCATTCAATTGGGGACTCTGATCATAACAAAATACGCTCACCAACAGCAACCAATGCGCTGGTGCCTTTGGTTAGCACGAACACCCTGGAGTATATAAATACGCAACGTAACACGACTGATGAAGTGGCTTGCCTACGAGAATCTACCCGGAGCGATTCAAATGGCGCTACTGCAGAGAAGGCTTACACTAGGGATAGGGACATGGAAAGCCTATTACAGGCTATGGAACGGCTGACCAGTAATGTGCATAATTTACCCAATTGTCGTAAAAACACCAGTGAAACAAGTGATAATGAGGATGAGGTGCTTGAGCTGGAGCAGCAGCTGCTCGACCTTAAGAAAAAGAACCGTAAGCTTGTGAAAAATCTCAAGGAAAAGGATCAGGCACTCTCCGAATTGCACACGACCACAAATTTAGTGTGCGAGAATCTAATGAAAAAAAATAACCAGCTGCAGCTCAAAAACACAGTTCTCCTATCAGCCATAAATCTACAGGAGAAGGCTCTTGACACATCCGTCAACCCACCTCCGACAAATGGCTGCAAAAGCTGTGAGATGTATGTAAATAAAGTATGCCAATTGGAGCAGCGGCTGACTGCTTTATATGACGTCCTCGTTAGCTATGTATCTGCGCGTCCTTCAGCTAAAGAACCAACTACATCTGCTCCACACTAGGAAATAGACTTTGTTTGCCACTTGTCTTGTATTATATTTTATACTTATTATCTTATCTATCTAGTTAAATAATAATTTATAAATGAATGTTATATAATTAGCAGTGTGTATGTGCATAGCTCAACAAGCACATGTTGTAAATAATATATCAAATCTATACATTCCTATTAAATAAATAAATAAATCTTAAAACGAAATGTTTTATTGTTGAATCAATTAAATTGTTTCATGAACCACAGGACGTCAGACGTCACAATTGTTGCTTTTAAAGTCAGAAAAAGTTAAATTAAGACAGTTTCTTATGCTTTATTTTTCTTTCTTTTTTTCATATTGTTTTTATATATATCTCTTTTATTTATTGTATTTGCTAAAGTTTAACAAATGTACAATTTGTTAAATACAATCTTAATTAGAAAATTATTGATATTGAATAAATGTTTGTAAATAATGATCAAGTGTACCAACGAAACAAAAATGGTTTTGATGAGCACAGCCTTAAAATTCAATATTACGAATAGAAATAAATTTTAAAAATTGTAAATTTTGTACATAAGTATGCAGAGCTTCGGTTTATTATTTAATGTTATTTGTACCTGTTTGAGGACACGATCCAATGGTTCGTTGTATAAGATTTCAATTTTGCTTTATGGACAAATAGTTGATTAAATAACATCAGGGATTATTACGTCTTTGATGAAGGATGTCTTATATATAATTTTCCTTAACATAACTCAATTGAGTCGATATAGTCATGTTCATCTGTTTTAACGCCGATTATAGCTTGTGCTGTGAAGTTTTTATAATGATAAAAACCAATCAACTTAATGCCAAATTTTTCCAAATTGATCCCTAAAAATCTGTTTCAATAGTGAATTAAATTTACTACGCCCTTGAATTATGACAAAATTGCTAATTAAACTTGAGCTAATGTTTTAAAACATACAAATTTCTTAGTACAATTTTAAAATTACTCACACACACACTGCACACAGACTCCAGAGGGTTTGTAAGCTCAGTGTGCTTTTTCGACAAGTGTGCCCTAATACAATCAAATATTTACGCATACATTTGAATTGTCCCCAAACCAGCCAGCAGTTGAATAACAAATCAAGATGTACATATTCAACAGTTTTGTACAATCGAATTTGTTATATTTGCAATTCATAAAACAATTTTAGAGGAGGATCATTAACTTACCGCTAAATCTACGTGTGTGTGTGTTTATATGTATATGTGTGTGTGTACATGTGGCATAGATTGGGGCAGTCTGTTAACGGTCATCGATTGTGAGGGAAGCGCTTGGAAGCTGATCCAACAGCTGTGCTCACATTGGCGACATATGTATGCATGTATGTGGTAGACTATATAGTACTATAACTAGCCTAGGTTGCTCTCTTACAGTTTTCTTGATTCAATTTTCATTTTTTTTTTTTATCTAAATTCTAAACAAACTAAATGCCATTAAGTGCTTTGGGTAGTGGTTGCTAGTATGTGCTGCTATCGCTGAGGCTGCTGAGGTAACTGCTGGCGCCGGGTGCGCTTGAACCGGCAACACGATGGCGTTTGCGTTTAGCCTTTGCCTTCTTGCGACGGGGCGCCGAAGTTTCCGCTTTTCGCTTGTATTTGCCCTGGCGTTTCTTTTTGCGTCCGTATTCATCCGATTCGCTGGTGCTTGACTCCTCATTGTCACTGGAATCGGACTCTGTGTCGCTGCTAGTATCATCCGAGCTTGATGTTTCGCTGTCTGATGTTGATGATGATGACGATGATGATGACGATGACGATGACGACGACGGTGACGATGATGATGATGATGAGCTAGAGCTGCTGTTGGCGGCTCGTCGACGCTTTGATTTCTTGCTACTGCTCTTGCTCTTGTGTCTTTTATTGACCTCCTTGCTATTGCTTTTGATTTTGGATACAGCGCTATCGCCCCTGCTGCTCTTTTTGTGTTTCTTGCTTTTTTTCTTGCGCTTCTTGTGTCGATCCGCCGTCGAATGTTTCTTCGCTGAGGCTTTGGCGGTTTTGTTGCTGCTTCTTTTGCTGCCGCTGCTTTTCTTATCTCGCCTGCTTGATGTTGTTGTTGTTGTTATTGCTGTTGTTGCTGCTGCTGCAGCTGCAGCTGGCACTTTATCACCAGCGTTGCCGCTTTTGAGTTCCTGAGCGCGTAGCTCGGTTAGTGGCGTTAAGTAGTCAAGTTCCGAGTCTGAGCTGGTACTTTCCACATCAAGCAGTATTTCTTTGTTGGGATCAACCTAGGCAACGTGTAGCGCGTGTTATAGTATAGTTTTTTTTTTATTTTTGTATTAGTATATTGTTGTTGTTTGCGGCATTTGCTTACCTTGAGAAAATTGCGGCATTGGTAGGTCAGGTGACCTGCGTAGCCACATTTTTTGCATGCCGCTCGCAGCGTATCCTTGTTAGCATTTGATAGCGGAAAGTTCATTTTGTATGCCGATTTCCTTTTTGTTGTTTCTTCAATATTAGTTGTCCATTAAGTGAGGTGATTGCGGCTCAGGCTCAGTCTGGTCTGCTCTAATCACCACACGGCGGCTGTAGTCGTGTGTTGTTGTTGTTCTTGTTTCTGTTGAGTTTGCATTGATTATCGATATTTAGTAAGCGATAGATGACAGGCAAATAAATCGTTCTCACTGTAAACATTTAATGCATTTTTAATGATAATCGATAAGATTGGCTTTTATAAAAAGGCAATATATATCATTTTAAATAAGTAATATAATAATTGTTAATTTATTGCTGTTAAACTTAATTGTAATTTTATATTTTTTGGGATTTACTAAGTCTGGGTCTAAATAAAAAATCTAAAAAATATATATTCTTGATATTTTAATGGTAGCAAATAAAAAATATTAATTGCAATTATATATAATTTAATTTTTTGCTATATAATTAGGCAAGTTCAATAAACAAATGTGATATACTCGATATATCGATTACTAAATATCTAAATGCGGTGCAGTTGATACAATAACAATACAATCGACTACTGTTGATACATTTATCGTACTCGTGGACACTTGTTATCGAGTAGTAACACAAATTTTGCAGTGTCAGGTATGCAGGAATATTGCCAATTGATGTAGACGAATTCGCCGTGTGTTGCCAACTGGAGGAGTGTAGTATATATTACCAGCATTAGCATTAGGTTTCAAAAGACAACGACGCTTTCATCATTTCTGCACACACACGCACACACCATAGAAGAACAAGCAAAACAGGTGCAACAATTGAACAAGTTGTCGCTATCCTGCCCGCAAGATGCAACAGAACACAGCCAGCAATCCCTTTTCGGTGGCGGCCTATGGTGACCGACCCCAAATGGGATTGGATGTAGAGTTTGGTGCCGATCCGGCCAGTGGGGCAGCGTTCTTTCAGAGCGATGGACGGAAACATGATGATTTGAAGCAAATGCTAGACAGCAATAAGGATGGCCTCAAGCTGGAGGCAATGAAGCGCATCATTGGCATGATAGCGCGCGGACGCGATGCCAGCGATCTATTTCCGGCTGTGGTCAAGAATGTTGTCTCCAAGAATATTGAGGTCAAGAAATTGGTGTATGTCTATTTGGTGCGCTATGCCGAGGAGCAGCAGGATTTGGCCCTGCTCTCAATTTCCACATTCCAGCGCGCTCTCAAGGATCCAAATCAGTTAATACGCGCCTCGGCGCTACGCGTGCTCTCTTCCATACGGGTTAACATGATTGTGCCCATTGTGATGCTGGCAATACGCGATAGTGCCGCTGATTTAAGTCCATATGTGCGCAAGACAGCGGCTCATGCCATACCCAAGCTATACTCACTGGATGCGGACCAAAAGGATGAGCTGGTTATGGTCATTGAAAAGCTACTGTCAGATCGTACCACATTGGTGGTCGGTTCCGCTGTTATGGCCTTCGATGAGGTGAGTAGTTAAACCACATCTCTAATGCTATTCCTTTGATTGCTATAGACACTGTGTTTTAATTAAATCATGGAACACGTTCCGCCGTATATTGGAAGCTACAAGTCTCTTCTTTCGATCGTGTCCAAGTACAAACAAAGCGGATGACTACAATGAATGAAAGTCAACTACTATTATTGTGTTGATAGAGGAAATAAATCTGTGGAGATTTACTATAAAAAAGAAAGCTAAGCTCATATCGCATCTAAATACTCTGGCAAGGAAATAAATTGCAATTCTACAGGCCAGAGTTGAAGTGAACTTGGGATGGACGTGGGTTCATTTGTGAATGTCACTGATTCGAGTGGAAATCCGAGATCTTAATTGACTTACTGTCTCCGATCAAGTTAATAAGCTTGAAAATTAACCGCTTTGTTTATCTAATACCCTCACCGACATCAGAAGTAGGATAGCGAACCCTACAGATCTTAATACAAATATACAGGCGGACTTTGGTATTGAGTTAGTGGTTTTGACTGACTCTAACCTAAGTGTAGAATCTGGTCTCTCAATTTACTAATTAAAGATAGGAACCAGAAGAAGGAAAATAACTTGTTTGAACACCAGGCTTGAAAATACTAGTTTTTCAAGATATCAAAGGAGAGTAATTGATTCTCTCACTGGACTCGCGCTGCTTACACCGTTATTTTTCAAATCTTGTTTTAGATTGTCGTACAACGAGGACACAAAAACAAAATACATTAAATGGTTTTTCCAACCACACACGACAATATTTCTGTAACAACAAAATGCAAGCTGTGTGCGCCCGAGCTCGATGAGCAAATCGAGCGCTCATGAGTATTTTTCGGAATCGACCCAAAAAAACTTGTTGTAAATATTGTTGTGACTCACGGACTGACATCGCTGCTCTATATATTCCTCACTATTTTCTACAACCCATAAAAAAAGACTTCCGAAGTAATGATAAAAATTTACATGTCTGCAGATGATTGTAGGCCCTAAACGTAACATAAGTTCATGAGTGGTTCCTTAATTTTAAAATTGGACGTAAAAGTTTAAATAATAATAATGTCGATGTCAAATTTTCAGATATCTAAAATGCAAAAAATCTTGATTTCTTATGATTTATAGTCCGCAAGAAATTTATTCCAGTAATAAAACATCAAATGTAGAATATTAGCTAGCACCTTTATAGCGTTTGTCATCAAGAATTCTAGAATTTAGGCCTGAATATTCAGCAGGAAAACATATTTTCTTGTTGTTTGAAGTGTAGTTTAAAATTCAAGCATTTTTTTTTATACAACAAGAGGGGAAAAATATCTGGGACATTAATAATATTTTCTTTATCTTCAACTTAAAGTATCTATGAAAATACCTTATGATTTGCTAATATTTTTATGCAGTTTATTTAATTCTTATTTATTTAAAATATTTAAATATACCCTTATTTAATACTGTTTAATTTTGGCAGGTTTGCCCGGAGCGTGTCGATCTCATACACAAGAATTATCGCAAACTGTGCAATCTGCTGGTGGATGTGGATGAGTGGGGTCAGGTGATTATAATTAATATGTTGACACGTTATGCGCGCACACAATTTGTTGATCCGAATGCGGATGAGGAGCTGGGACAGATTGATGGCGTCGATGGAGATGTGGATGCAGCTGGCAATGAGCGTTTCTATGATGAGTCCTCAAATTCAAGCACGGATGGTGAAGCCACCAGCGATGACGAAGCCACCGGCAAGGCTAAGGGTAAAGCTAAAGCCAGCAAACCAACTAGCAATAACGTAAATAACAATGACAACAAGGACAATGAGAACAACAGCAGCAGCAATAGCTACCACATTGACTTGGATCATCGTCTGCTGCTGCGTCAGACAAAGCCGCTGTTGCAGTCACGCAATGCCTCTGTGGTAATGGCCGTGGCTCAGCTGTATCATCATGTGGCGCCTCGCAATGAGGTGCAACTGATTGCCAAGGCGCTTATAAGGCTGTTGCGTTCCCATAAGGAGGTGCAGAGTGTTGTCCTTAATTGCATCGCCTCAATGTCGGCTAGGCGTAAGGCCATCTTTGAGCCGCATTTGAAATCGTTCTTTGTACGCACCAGCGATCCAACGCATCTCAAGCTGCTTAAATTGGACATACTCACGAATCTTGCATCCGCCTCAAGCATCTCGCTAATACTGCGCGAATTCCAGACCTACATCTCCAGTTGCGATCGTCCCTTTGTCGCGGCCACAATTCAGGCCATCGGACGTTGTGCGGCAAGCATTAAAGCAGTCACAGAAACTTGCCTAGGCGGCCTGGTGCATCTGCTCTCCAATCATGATGGTAAGCATCTGAAGTCTATGCAAATTAACATGTCTAATCGATATATTTTAACATTTTCGTTATCCATTTTGTAACTTCATAATTATTAATAATAATAATAACTATTTTTATTACAGAACATGTTGTGGCTGAGAGCGTGGTGGTCATAAAGAAGCTACTGCAGAGCAAGGCAGCCGAACACTTTGAGATCATCACCCAAATGGCCAAGCTTATTGACTACATCAACGTGGCGGCAGCGCGTGCTGCAATTATTTGGTTAATTGGCGAATATAATGAAAAAGTGCCGCTAATAGCGCCGGATGTACTACGCAAGATGGCCAAATCGTTTGTGGATGAGCAGGATGTGGTTAAATTGCAGGTGCTTAATTTGGGCGTCAAGCTCTATCTGACAAATCCGGAGCAAACCTCACTGCTCTGCCAGTATGTGTTTACCCTTGCGCGCTATGATACCAACTATGATGTCCGCGATCGTGCTCGCTTTTTGCGACAATTCATCTTTCCAGCCAGCGGCGCCAGCAGCGTGCTGACACAGCATGCACGTCAGGTGTTTCTGGCAGCCAAGCCAGTGCCGGTGCCGGAGAGCAAGTATCGCGATGGCAATATTTATCAGTTGGGTTCATTGTCACACTATTTGAATATGCCTGCCACGGGCTATCAGGAACTGCCCGCATTTCCTACCGTAGCGCCCGATTCCAGTGTGCGCAACATTGCGGGCTACATGCAGGAGAAGCTGCCCGGTGATAGTCCTACACGCGATAAAGCATCAACTGCGGGCACTGTCAAGGAGCAGCGTGAAAAGGGTTTTCTATCCGAATCAGAAAAGTCATCTGCTTATTCCGAGTCCAGCGGCAGCAGCAGCGATAGCAGTGAATCAAGCAGCGATGGCTCATCTAACAGCGACAGCGAGCCCGAAGAGAACAAAGCACAAAAGAAGACACCAAAGGTTGCCGTTGTGGCGCCTAATCTGCTTGAACAACAGAGCAGCAACAGCAATCCAGATGCGGCACTTGCGACGAGCAACAGTAATAACAATAATGCCGTTGAAGATTCAGGCACCTCAGACAGCGCTGAATCCTCGTTCTACAGCGGTAGCGGCAGCGATAACGACAGCAGCGACTCGGGCAGCGATAATGAGGAGCAGCCCCAGGAGGCTGCATCGACTGCTACGTTGCAAACTGACGCATCGGAACAGAAAAAGTCGCAGTCTCAGTCACAGACACAAGCGCCTGCCAAAAGTAACTTGGATCTCTTGCTCGATCTGGATGATATACCGCCAATTGGGCCAGTAATGACGCCCTCGCTGGGTGGCTTTCTAACACCGGGTAAGCTTGCATAGAAATTTTAACTTAAACCTGTGAAATAGTTCCCCAATAAAGAAGAGTTCAACAAACTTATTCTATATATATAAAACTGTTCAATCTGACTGACTGACTGACTGAGTGGCGACTCACGAGCAGGCCAAACGGTGGAAGCTAGAAATCTGCAATTTTTTCTGTAGCTTCCTATTATATCGTAGGTTGACAATCTGGGAAAATTTTATTAAAAATATACCGGGAAGTGGGTGGAAAATGCATTTGAAAATTATATGAAAATACAATAATTTTTATTTTATTTTCTTCTGGAGCGAAAGCGGGACGTAGCAACGCACGTCGGCATGATCTAGTGAGCTATAAAAATCTCGTTGGAGAATTTGTTGCAAAAATAAAATTCAATTAATAACGATTTATTTTTTTATTTTATTTTTTTTTAACTCAAAAATAATTATTAAAATCTTAAGCTTTAATTGCATTAAATCAATTAATAGAAACTTTTATGAGCATTCAAAGCAAACAATTGTTTAGACAGAGAGAGAAGTATTAGAAACACTTTAAACTTTCATATATTTTGAATTTTGAATATTATCATCATTCATTTATAGGCACGCCAATGTTGCCAGGACAAGCTGCTTTGCAGCCGCAACAGGCAAGCAATCGCATCGAATTGGTTGGACCATCGCACATTGAATTCAAGCACAAGGAGCTGCTCAACAAGGTGACTGGACATGGTTTGCAGCTTTCGTATCGCTTCACACGTGCCCCGCATCTCTACTCATCGGCCATGTGCTCCATTGAGCTGCAATTCCAAAATCGTAGCGATCAGGAGGAGCTAACCAACATACGCATGGGTCAGCAGACGCTGTCTCCGGGCATGCAGCTTAGCGAATTTGCACCCATTGCACAGTTGCAGCCACAGCAGATGGTTAGCGGTATTCTGGGCGTAGATTTCAATGATACAACGCATGCTATTGACTTTGAGCTAATCTCCAGTGCGGGCAGCGCACGTGTCCAGCTAAAGCCGCCGGTGGGCGAGCTGGTGCGCTCAGTGCAAATTGGCGAGAGTTGTCATCGCGAGGAGCGCTCCAAGTTGCGTGGCATGAACGAACATCAGTGCGAATTACGTGGCGTGCAGCGTGAACTGATCGATCTGACAGCGCTTAAGCAGAAGATCTTTGAGTGCATCAATGTGGCGCATACGTATAGTTCCACTACGGGACAACTGCATTGTTTTGCCGGCCAAACGCTTAGCTCCAAAAGCCTTGTGCTGCTCACCCTGCAATGGCAGACGGATGAGGCGCTCACCCTGTTGGTCAACTGTGAAAAGATGGTTATTGGATCTATGGTGCTCAACGAGTTGCGTAATGCACTGCAGTTGAGCTTTGCCAACTAAAGCGCAAATAGTAAACGAATTGGAAAGAGATTTTTGGCTATAAGTTTAAAGCCTTCACATAAGTACATACTACATCCCTATATCCCTATATTTATAGACTTGTTTAAGTGAACAGATTGTTATTTTCATAATTGAGCCAGCCAGCTAGCGAACAAAATAATCAGTTGAAATTATTGTTAAATGAACAAAATGAGAAATTAAAACAGAAACAGACATGTTTTCCAAGAACAAAGCCGCTTCATAGCGTTAAGCTAAGCAAAATACAATTATATTATATATATTAGATAATATAAATTGCGATTCCAAACAAGCATAAATTAATATAAAAAACTTTTTAATCAATTTGTTGCCTATCAAATATTGTAAACCGCATAGCTGTGTGTGTGTGTGTGTAATGTGTGTTGTGTGTGTGTGTGTATCCGCGTAGTTATAACTATAATGTCAATAAATATATATATATATTTATATGTATATTTGTACTATAAACTATAAGTCTAAACACACACAACTGAACGTAATCTGTTGCTGTTGTAAAATGTGTTTTTGATGTTGTAACTCTGTTGCCTTTGTGCTCTATGCGGCCTTTTTCAAATTGTAGCGAACATAACAACAAACATACAAATATCTCTAACAGAACTATATACATACGCATATATATACCGATATATATATATATATATTTATATACAGCTTGGCAAACTGTTGTTGATTCGCATTTGAAGTGGGCGCCAAATTAATTATCGAAATGTTAACCAAATTGTTGCCTAATTTACTCGCATGACAAAACGAAATATACTTTATTTTAACAATATATATATATATATACATAAGTATGTATGTGTTTATATACATAGCAGTATATTTATATCTATACATGTGTACATGCATTTTTTGCCTTTTTAGCATAAGCCAAGTGAAAAATGCTTAAGCTTGATTTTTATTATTATTTTTTTTTTTTCGCTTAGCAAAGTTAGGAGACGAAGCGCTATATCTATATATACATATACTATAATAAATATAAATATATGTAAAATCAAAAGACTATTGAATGGAATGAAAAACAAATACCAGCCAGTTAGCAGTTGCAACCTATAATGGAGCCTAGCTCTAAATCTAAATCAATTTTACATACACCACATAAAAGGCAGGCACATGACGTTTTATTTATAAAAATCATATGTGTATATAAATATATATATATATATATATATATATCGTTTTGTGCCCGTTTACAGTAATTTAAACCGTTTCCTACGCCAACTTTTCTAGCTCCCCATTTTACAACAATTCTACGTAAATTCATAATGTAATTCTAAAATAAAGTATTATAAAATAGAAAAATCAACATTTTTTGAATTAATTTTTTGTTTTTGGTTCCATGATTGGCTTACTAAGACAATTTGAAAATTTAAAGCACTTGAATGTTAAAAAAAATGTAAATTTTTTATATACTATAAGCCATTAATGTTTCAAATCGAATGCGTGTAATACCTTTATGAACAATTAATATTTGTCTGTAAAACAATGCGCAATTATTGTTAAAATCCAAATTTAATATAAATATTATATTATATATTGTATGCTTTTTAAACCTATGCAAGATGAACAAAAACTCTATTGAAATAAACGCAATGTTTTAACAAAATTATATTCAAGACAATTCTTATGTTTGTGTACCTTTCCACTATTTGAATATGAACCAAAAATTTAAATACATTTGAATCGCCCCTAAACCCAATTATAGATAGATAATAATAGATTCGTTGTTTTTTTTATTTAATTATCTGTTTATTTACGCTTTTCGGGTTTTACTTTGCTTTGGATTTGGATTTGGACATACACACGAGGAGCCAGCAACTAACAGTCAGGGTCAAAATCATCTTCAATTTTCTCATACACCTCCTAACAAATTTCAAAAGATATTCTAAGTACTGATGAAGCTAACCAGCTGCTGCTGCTGGCACTTGAAGGATATTTTTTTTTACCAATTTAAGGTTGCTAATGTTTGAATAAAAAACCATTTTTTTTAATAGTATGGATCACATACATACATAAGCGGGTAATAAAGTAAGTACATACTTTAATACATAAAAATTCTTTCGCTGCCAACACAGATCGTTTCTTTGCATTTTGTTTTTTTTTTTTTTTTTAATTTTTGTTTTTTTCTATTTATTGTGATTTTTATTTTTGTTTTTGCCTTGGATTTGCACAATTAAAAAGCTCAATTTCATGCTTATAATAAGTATAAACCATTAAGTTTTAGTTTGCTAGGTTAGATTTGGGTTTGCTGCTGCTGTACTTAAAAATTGTTAGGTTAGGTTTCTTTTTTTTCTTTTTTTTTGAGGTTAAGTTGAACGATTAAAATTGAAATAGAGCAATGATAGAGAGAGAGAGAGGGAGAGAGAGCGATAGAGAGCATGAAGGAACTGATGATGAATGAACTGCTTCGTAGCGACTGCTTTGTGATGTCAAGCAGTTTAGAATGATAATAGAGATGTTTGATTTTGAATAGAAAGTTTTGTGAGTAATATATGTAGTATGTTTGGCGTTAAGTGAGCAATGAGTATGTTGACTATATGATTGTATGTATATATAGGATATAGGTATAGGTATATAGGTATATATAGGCATGAGCATGATAGCGTTTAAATGTTTCGTATGACAGACATTGCGTTGTTCTTTATAAGTAGTTAGCACTCGTAAGCTTCGTATTCTTCGTTCACATTTATATAATCATATAGTATGTGTGTGTGTAAGTGCATACATATAAGTATGTACTTGTATAATATATATTATATAATCCGACACGATGTTTTTTTTTTTTTGGTTTTCGACTTAATTTCATATAAAACTAGTTTGTTTTTATATTTATATATATATATTTTTTTATGTATGTATATGCAGGTATTTATATATTTATTTATATATATATGTATATATAGATTCATATATTTATGTATGTCTAGGGATGATTTTCAATCACTTATTGTTACGTACGGTGTTTGGTATAACATGCTTTGCTTGGACTGACTGACGCTTTTAGTTTTTTGTATTTTTTTTATAGCCTTTTTCTTTTTTAGCAAATATTTTGTATTATATTTTGTATTATTTATTTAAATTCTGCTTATTTTAATAACATATAAAGCATATTGTGAAGTGTGTGTGTGTTTTTATGTTTTATGTGCCGCAGCAAGCAACAAATCCAACGACTTTAAGAACATTTTTATCCATGCGTTATAGTAAGCTCTCAAACTCCAAAACGGACGGAATGATTAATGAACCTAACCTCACAATTGATGCGCATACTACGTTAAGAAACATATATGTATATGTACTATATAGAGAGCTATTTGTTCGATTTGCTGTTTGTTGCATGTGTATGTGTGTGTGTGCGAGTGTAGGTGTATGTAATAGAGCTGCACAACTATTGAATAAAACAATAGTGAAAAGTAAGTGAACGTGAATAAAATTCTAATGCTAGCCTTTAATATACAAAGCTTGTATTTCAATAAGAAATTAATACACAAGCTCTAAACATTTTTAAGGCTTAACATTTTTACAAAATACATTCCCAATTTATCAATTTATATATATTAATAACTCGAATTTAACAATAGTTTTTGCAGCCCTAGTTGGATGTGTTATCAGGCTATATCAGACCTGTTCTCATTTTCACTTTTATCAAGCATTTGCGGAATGAATTCACATTAAATTCGCCTCTCGTTGAGGTTCAAATCAATTTTTACTATTTGCTTAATCGAACATTACACAAAATCTTGCTAAAAACAAAATTGATAACGAGGCCTACATTAATTAAATCGCAATCTTGAGGCCCCCTTAAATGTACTAAGAGTTGTTGATATAAGAGTAGTGCGTAAAATTGTAACTTTGATTTTTTAAATTTGTTTAGTTGTTAGTTTGCAGCTTTTTTTGGTTTTGTTTTTTGTTTTTTTTTAAGTTTTTTTTTTTTTTTATAGATTTGTATAACCTAAACACATTTTGTAAGTTATCGTTAAGGTATATTTTGTAGTATGCATGTTTGTTTCACTTTAGGGATGTAAATATTTCTATCTTTCTGACTTTAAACTAAACCATTCAATAAATTAATTTTTAATTAGATTTATAAGAGATGACATTTAAAAACAAAATAAAAACAAAGCGAAAATATATATTTTTGTCCAAAAATAGTATTGCTAAACATTGAAAGTATTCATTAGCTAACAAATTAGATAAATTACTTATTTTCTGTAAAAATAATCGATGATCGATTGATCGTAGTATTTCTGAATTCATCAAGAAATAGTTGATTGATCGATATTTACATATTTACATCCCCAATGGTTTGTATGTATTTGTGGACTTCGTAAGCCTTTACTGTCTGTGCGAATTTTGTTTATCCTTGTGTGGGTTAATGCAGTTTTGATTACGCCATTATTATTATTATTATTATTATTCAGTTATATGTATATATATATATATATATGCTATATATGTAATATATAGAGACACATTCACATATGCATACATGCAGTTGTAGTACTTAGTTGCAGTTTACAGTTGTATTTGTAGTTGTAGTTTTATTTATAGTGATAGCTGCTATGGCCTTGCCTAGTGGCTTTGCTTAGTTAGGGGGTTAACTTTAGATTAGTGACTAAGGCCCGCAAATCCTTACTTCCATGTGCTTAAAGTTTCTTATACCAATATAGATAGTGTTCACCATCCTCGACCATTAGTTCATCCACACCTACAAAATAATTAAAACATATTATTGATTCCTAAATATGGACAAGTCTTAGTTAAACTTACCAACAGGCGCAATAAGCTGATTCCCAGGCGTATTGTTTGGATCAGGTAGCTCGGGCAATCTATAAAGTAGCCAGTAGTGGTATCTAAATACAGAAAGAATATATATTTTATTTTTCTGTTAAGTGACAAATAGAAAAAGATTGCATGTGGATAAGCTTACCCTCGCGGTTCTTCCTTCTTGCCATAAAGCGTATGCACATAATGTCCATTTGGCCACTCTCGGGCCTCAAAAATAAATCTGTAAATGAGTATAAATATATTTTAAAACATAATTCTTCGTGATAGAATTTGAATAACTAATTTTAATTGTGGTTACAAGGTCAATACATATTTATTGACATTCAGGACGACATACACAACATCAAAAAGAAAATTAATTTTTTTTAAATTAACTTTTTTGTGTTTAAAAAGTTCTATCTATTGGAAATGCTTTCTTTAGAAATGTAGTGGATTTTATAATTATTATCGATAATTAAATCAATTCCTTTCTTTATTTTTTTTTTTCAATTTTCAATAATTTTTTTAAGATTAATTACGTTCTCTTCGAAATGCCCTTGCATTCTAAAAAAAATTTTGAATACTCGACCGATTGATTATATGGCAGCTATATGATATAGTGGTCCGATTTTGATCAAACTTGGTCAGAAAAATCATAATTCTACATCAAAATGTTGAGTTTGATTTCCATATTAAAAAAAAAAAACAAGAAAGTTTTTCATACAAGCACTTTTCGACCGATTGTTCCTATTTGAGCTATAAGATACAGTGGTAAAATTTTAATGAAACTTTGTGGGATTGGTCACATCATTGTACTACATTGATATGCCAAGTTAGGTTTTGATATCTTGAAAAACTATCTTTTGCACTGATCGTTCCTATGGCAGCTATATGATGTAGTGATCCGATCGGGCCGATTTTTACATATATCAACATCCGTACATCAAGTTAGCTCAAAGATAAATCCCAAAAGTAACCATAGAAACGGAAGGACATGACGAACATGAGTAAGCTCGGGGTCGGAGACGTCTCCTTCTATACAGTACGCATTTTGAGACAAAATTATAATATCCTTTTACAAGGGTATCAAAATCTATGTATCTAGTAAAGTACCAACCTTGGATCCATTTCGGCGGCCTGTGTCATGGCCTTGAAGAAGCTAGTGTTCTTGGGCGATATCAATGAAAGGGAGAAGGCCTCGGTTACATTGGAGCCCACCCACAGCGTATAGGTGTAGGAGATGTTCTTGGCATCCGACTCCTCGGCAGATGAGCTTAGACCGAAGGGCAATGCTAGCTTTGGTTCGCCATTCTCTGCCAAAAGCAAAAACAAAAAAATCAAGATAATGTCCAGACATAAAAGATTAATTTTTACCTGTAGGATCACTGCTCTCTCGTATAACATGATCACACTGAAGAGCGCGTACTGCGCCCAGACCCTTCCAGCCGAGGGCCAGTATAATATCGGCGGTTAGGCCGACGCCAATGTCCGGCTCTTGGCCATCTTGTAGCGGCTCCTCGCTCCAGCCACCGTCGGCACGCTGTCGGCTAAGGATATAGCGAGAGGCAGCCGTGCGATTCCAATGCCCAGCCGGATCATATTCCAAATCCTGTAGCGCCTGCATGGCAAGCGCTGTGCTGCGCAGCGAGCCAAAGCTGCCGCGCTGATCCTGCAAGATGGCAAGACCGCGGGCCGGTCGACGTACAAAATGCTGCAGATGCCGGTGACGATGGTCAGTGACAATGCAGCGTAGCGCCAGTATGACCATGGCAATGGCATCCACGCTCTGATCCGTCACACCGCTGGCAATGTCCAGGAGTCGCCGTATCTGCCGCTTGCGCACATGCGCCGCTGAACTGCAAGCGGAGAGTGTGGTCAATGCAAATTCAAAATCCTGGGCGGGCTCATGATGCTGCAGCGTAGCAACTAGATCATGTCCATGAAAATGCTTGGGATCCTTGCAGAGGGAGCCAAGAGCGAGAACATAACGCGCCAATTTATCTAGATTCAATGGCTTGGGTAGCGTATGATGGCGATCGAGCATGGCCAGTATTTCAATTTCCATCTCCTTCACCGACAGCGTATCCTCCAGATCCTGTATGACCTGCATATGCGCATCGGCGCTCTCATTCGGATCTCGCCCACCTGACAGCTCCTTGGCCAGGATAACAACGTGCGTATCATTGGCCCAGCCATAATCTGAGGCGCGTTTATCCTTTAGCCAATCCAGAGCACGCAATATGGCCTCCTGTTCGCCCTTTGTTGGTGTTGCCGAGCCAATTATCTCGTGCGGTGGTGGCGACGACGGCGGCGACGACGACGATGTTGGCGTTGCTGCGCCAGCGGACTCGGCGGCTGTGTCTGTTGGTGGCAGCGCTGCAACGGCGACGCCGGCGCTGACTGTGCCCTCCTGTTGCTGTTGTTGTTGTTGCTGCTGCTGCTGATCAACAGACGCTGAAGTAGCTGCTGCGCTGCTTGTTGTTGTTGTCGTTGTAGTTGCTGTTGCCGCTGCTGCTGCTAGAGTTGTATGGCTGCTGCTGCTGTTGTTGTTGTTGTTATTGGTGCTTTTATAACTTTGTTCATAGCTGGCATCGCTGTTGTTGTTGTTGCTGCTGCTGCTGCTACTTGAGGTCAAGTTTTCATAATCGCTGGCCAGCGGCGGCGCCGTTGTGCTTGAGGTAGCTATAAGGCCAACGTCGGCAGCGGCGCTAGACGTCAGCGTCGCATTCTCAGTCAGCGCCAGCGTCGGCAGCAGGAGGCAACCGACAATAAGCAACAACATAAGCGGCGGCGGCAGTGAGAGCATCTTTGTTGTTGTTGCTGTTGTTGTTTTTGTTCGTGTTATGGTTATGCTGCTCAATCAGCTGGAAGAGAGTGCAAAAGGCAAAAGCAAAGTTAGCAATAAGGAGGCAAGGCCGGGGATGGGTATGGGGAATATGAAAGGCAATGGGAGGCGTTGCCTTGAACTGAATTCGCTGCACACTGTACACACACACACACACACACACAGGCCAACGCAATGACAGCTTATTACATTTTGCTAACGTCATGCATTTATCGATAATTAAGATATGAGATCGATATGCATGTACTGCCCTTTGTTTGCTTAAATGTGTTTATGTGCTATGTACATGTATGTATGTATGTAGGTATGCGTGTCCTGCCCTGCCCAGCCCCTCCTTCCGCAATGTCAAATTAGTCATCCAACAACTATACAGAAAGTTGCCAAGCAGCAAAGCAGACGACACACAAGAACAGCACAACAACACTAAAAGTCCTTGCCTTACAGTGCTCTCGCTGTTGTGGGAGGCAGGAGTGCTTTGGTGGGGTTAAAAGTTATTTTGCGCCCCATGCTATGTCATTTAACAATAAAAGTTAATTAAGTGGCAACAAAAGGGATGGCTGATGCTTGCATAATACAATAAATACACACATCCATATGTGAAATGTGGTGCAGCTGCAAACATTTTTAATCAAATTAATGACAAAGCAGCAGCAGTAGCAACAGCAGCAGCGAAAATAATAATAACAACAACAGCAAAAGCAGCAGCAGCGGCAGAGGCAGCGCGCAGCGTTGGAAGCTTATGGCAATATGGCGCCTGCTTTTGCTCTTCTTAATGTTGTTGTTGTCTTGGCGTAATTAACTGCACTTTTTTCTCTCTCTCTCTCTCTCGCTTTTAACTTGAAGTTTATTATGCTGCCTGCTGTTGCGCTGCTGCTGCTGCTAACGCTGTCGCCAATCTTGCTTACCTGCAACGTCTTTGCCTCTCTTTAAGCTTCTTGTGTTTGTTTGACAGTAGTCTGTCGCCTATTATCCTATATTGTTGTTGCTGTTGTTGTTGATTCTACTGTTATTGCTTCTGTTCTTTGCCGTTGTCTTTTTACTGCTTGATGTCTATTGATTTTTTATGCCCAGCCAGGCTCCACAAAAGGACTCAGCGACTAGGCGACGTTTGTTTAACTGTGTTCAAATATTAGCTGTAGTTGTTGTTGCTTGCTACACACACACACACACACATGCACACGCTCGCACAATCAATAAATTATGAATGACTAATTTTAGTTGTTAGTCTTTGTTGTTTCTATTTTTATGTAATCGCTCGCACAGGACATACGGTGTGTGCTCAAGGTTTATATTATTCAAAAGGTTGGTAAATAGTTTAAGATGTTGTGGCTGCTGGGTATTCTAAAGGACGGTACGTTGTGTTAGTAACATTTTGGCTGCTTGCACGCACATACACACACACACACACACACACACACACAAATGCACACACGGACTCACACAGCTGTTTCGTGCAAAAGTAACGGAACGAAAGCTGCGCTGCTTTTACTGCAGCTAGTAAGAGTTGTTGTTGTTCTGGTTGAAGTTATCGTTGGTTAGTTGCTCGTTGTTGTAGTTGCTATTGTTAATATATGTCGCTGACATTGCTTGATTTGTTGTTGTTTGTGTTTTGTGTTGTTGTTGTTGTTGCCTGCACTCACAATTGCTCAATCAAAGTTGTTGTGGCGGTTGCCGTCCGCTCTCGACTGACTAAAAGTCGCTTGCACTGCACCGATAAGCCTGTCGCTGGTGCTGCCACTGGCCACAGTTCATGCGCAGGATATGCACACAGTCTGGCAGCCTTCGCTTATGTAGCTAATATCACAACCGTTTGGCCAAGTTCACAGCCCTTAAGCGGTAACGGTTATTTGGTGCATGTCTGTGCTTCGTTAAGCTTGTGAGTTTCGTTGAGTGTGTAGCGGCTGTTGACTGAGCTTCGTTAAGCTCGGGACTTTCGTTAAATGCATTGTGGTTGTTGTCTGTGGTAAAGCTTAAAGGCTTTGTTAGGCTCGTGTCTATCGTTAAGTGCATTGTGGTTGTTGTCTGTGGTAAAGCTTAAAGGCAACAAGACAGGGCTGTTATGCATAAATTTGTGAAGAAATTTTTAATATCCTTATTTTAAGAAAACCTTTAAAAACGTTTTAAGACTATCTTTTTTATTTATACAGAAAATAAATATCTGTAGTTGTTTTATAGCTCAATTGACTTACTGTACTGATTGATTAAGCATGTTTGAAAATCTCAAACTAAGTACAGGGTCTTCTTTAGTCGTGTATACTTTGCTTTAGCTTCTATACTTTACAGAACATTAATTAACTATGTATTCGAGCTGGTCAGAATTGCGTAAAGGATATCTTTTGATCGTGCACATCCTAATCTATTTATTTATATTCTTAGTTATATTATGCTATGTAATAATATCAACTTTTTTGGACCTGGAGCATTGCCCTTTGCCTTTAGTCGCGCCCAAACACTGCTGTATTCCCGCTGCCAGTTCACTTCCCAAACGTCCCATCCTGTCCCGCTCCGTCCTGCAGCGATCCGGCCTGTAATTTGATATAGTTTTGTGTTGTCCGCAAAAGCCGACAATCGAAAAATGCCGCCAAACCGCCAAACGATGACGGCGACGCCGATGAGTCGAAATGGACGCCGGCCTGGCCGTCCGCATATATATCCGCGCAAGTCAGGACTTTAGAAGATTATAAAAATACAGATACAGATACAGATGCCCAATTCCTGATGCCCGATGCCCGATGCCCAAATCCTGATTGCCTATCATTTTCGTTGAGCAATTAAAAGAACAAGCAAACATATCGCTTACCAGGACTGCTGTGGGGGGTAGGTGGTTGACGGGGGGGGAGGGTGAGTACTGAAATCTATATAGGCAAGAGATCGGGGCCAAACAAAAGGCAAGGGAAGTTGAAGTTGATGTTGAAGCTGTTGTTTTGTTGATGATAATGATGAAGTTAAAACTGCTTGGCCTTAGTCCTTGTTGCCCATTGTGCAGTTATGACAGGCGTCCTTTCCAGCGCATAAAAAATATACATATATATATATATATATATATATATATATGATCTCATTGGTTTGTGTGTGTGTGTCGGGCAAACATCAAAGCCTGTGAAAGCTTTTGTGCCTGCTGATCCTTGGCAGCTGCTGTCTCAGCTCCGCTCACAGCCTGATCCTTTAAATGGCCAGAGCAGCACCTTGCACACGCAATTAAACACACACACACACAATCAGTGCGCGACAATTATCCTTGTAATCCTAGACAACTCTTTATCAACTTCGATCTGCAATCTTCGAGCTGAGCCTGGGCTACTTAGCTTCTCGGCTTGATGCCGCTATCTTAAGCGGCGCACAAATCTTACAGATCCTCATACAGGACACGGCAATTGTCGATTGTTTGTTTCCGCTTAGGTATATCAAAAAAGGATGCGCGCTACCCGCACCCCGCTGCATCTATTGCGCCGTGGGTGCTGCTGCTGCTGCTGTGTGTGTGTGTGTGTGTGTGTGTGTATTATCCTGTGATCCTTGTGATCTGCTGCGCAATATTTGGCAACCCAATTATGTATTTTGTATTTTTGTATTTTTGTATTTTGTTTGTTGTTTGCTTAGCCGTCGTAATATTTATTCAAGCCTTGAGCGCAGCACTCGAAATGCCTGCGATTGGTTTGCCAGGATATATAATAGAGGCATACAGCCTTGAGCTATTATCCTGCCAGATCGTCTCGGCTCCTTTTTGGGCTTAACGATATTTCACATTTTGCATTCTGTTATTCCCTTTTTTTTCTTGTTTTTCTTTTTTTTGCGTAATCGACAACAATTGTCTGGCCGTTTGTTCTATCTAAAGGATCCAGGATAGCAGATGATGATGATGAGCCTAGACTGATAAAAAATATACAACACCCAAACGTACACACACACACACACACAATCTTATATAATATAGAAAACAAAACCGAATCGAATCGAATCGAAACAATACAAAACAATCCAAATAGTGCAGCGAACTGAATGTTGGGAATTCTGAATTTGAATGAGAAAAATTATAATGTTGTTGTTGAATTTATACGAATTTTAAGTACAAAATTGCAACGGTATAAATATATAATAATAATATATAAAATTATACTACAAAAAGGAATATAAATGTTGTTCAATTTAAACGAATTTCAAGCTAAAATTAACAGCGCTATAATTATACAAATAAAATATATAAAAAATATAAAATTATACTACAAAAAGGAATATAAATGTTGTTGAATTTATACGAATTTTAAGTACGAAATTGTAGCGATATAATTAAATAATAATAATATATAAAAAACATAAATTTATACTACATAAAACAAATATAAATGTTGTTGAATTTATACGAATTTCAAGTTCAAATTTACAGCGATATAATTATATAATAATAAAAATAAAATATAAAAAAATAAAATTATTTTACAAATTTTTTGTTCTAATCAAAATATAGTCCAAGTCCTTTCTAATTTAATTATTATGGTTATTTTTAAATATCCAAATAAACAATTCTTGGATAATTTGATTAAAAAATATTCCTTCTGTAGAAAAAAAAATTAATTTAAAATTTATAAGAAATTTGTTGATTTTTTTCCATGATCGGAAAAGTTATTTTATATTCTTTTATGAAATTTTATTGTAGTAAACTAAGAGAAAATGTGTTTCCAAAATAAAGAACAATCAATCTTATTTTATTTTTTTTGTTCTCAATTAATCGCTGGGAATATCTTAATATCCAAACAAATTGCAATTTTAGTCAAAAAATATAAAATAATTCCCAATTTTTCAATTGTTGCATATTTATAGGCGCTGTTTTGTTGCACAACTGTGCGCCTATAACTCCCAATTGGTTTTGACAGTGAGCATATAAATTAAATTAAATTAAATTTTCTCTCAAATAAATTTTTTCCAAAAATATTTTTGTAAGAGAATAATTTTGTGTTTTCAAATCAAGAAAGCGCAAATTATAAGTTTGGGTAAACAATATTCGCACATTAGCCACAAATAAATTGGCTACAAAATTGCAATAAAATATTAGCTAAACTTTTTAAAATGAGACAGATTAATTTGGAATTAAGTTTTCTAAATCGTTATTAATTTCATATTAAATATTTTAATAAACATGATGAGCAAAACCTTCTTAATACAAGAGATAGCATCCACCTTAATAAATTCGTTATTGCAATAAGTTATAAATATTTAATATATTTATTTATTTACATGATTAATTATTATACAAAAAATAATATAATAACTAAAAAATAGGGAGGGCTAGCATCTAAGGCCATCAAGTCAATATATAAACAAATTCTAAATAAAATCTTTATAAATTTAAGGAAAAAACGCTTTTAAATTACACTAGGCAACATACAAATTGTATATTTGATCAAACCTACTTTTTCGGATACATATGGTGTCCCAGATGACGAAAAACCACTTTAAAATTTTTTCTATGGTGAGACTTTTTTTTAAAAATTTTTTGAAATCTGGGTTTTTTTTTTAGCTTTTTTTCAGAGGCAAGCCTACAGATTTTAGCATTACTCGAGAATATTACAGCCGATTTTGAAATGTTTTACGTTTTCTGAAAGCTAATGAAAGGGCCTATTAATCATACACATACTTTATTAAGTTTAAATTACTAGTTTTGCAGCTATTCAATTTTGAATTTAGAAAATGATGATATTTTGTGCGGTATTTTTTACGATTTTTTGACTTTAAAATTCGAGGAAAAGTCGAAAAAAAATTATTTCGATTTTTTCTTCTTTGCTTTTGCATAGTTGCATTAATTGGGCGTCATTTAAGATATGAATCTTTAAAATAATAATTATTATCAAATTTTCTCAGTATACTTTTTTATTTCGTAAAGGAATATTTAATTAAAATTAACCAAATTTTGATAGTGTTTGTGATATACCAAAATAAATCGTTAAGTACAGATTATAATGAGAATTATATAAAACATTAAATATATGTTTTATAAGCTGCTTAATTTTCTAAAAACTTTTACTTTTAGTTCTTAAAGGTTTACGAAAACTTAAATTTCGAAATTTGCCTTAAAAATAGTCAAATAAAACTGAATTTTTATTGAACTTGCAGTAGCCACAGTTTGGTTCTTTAATAAATACACTTTTGTGCCGAATTCCAATTTTAGTTTATTTTCATAGGAACAATTTTGCAAGTTGTATTTATTGCATGTGTGTGGAAATTCTTTACCAGAATTTTGTAGGTTCTTTGTGGAGTAGGAAAAAGAAACGAAGCTGAGCAATTACTACAAAGGATTCCATAGGAATATTAGAAAGAATATTAAAAGGAAAGTGAACGACCAAATGGCAAATGGCCGCAAATGAACAAATAATGAAACAAACAAGCAAATAAACAGATAGAAAACGAAATGATATACAGGAGGAGGCTGCTGGGTGCAGGACAATGGGGAGGCTGGGTCGGTGGCTGGGTGACAGGATGACAGGATAACAGGGTACAAGAAGACATGTGTCAAACCCTCAGAACGAACTCAGAAGTATATAGGCGCATTATATAAGCCCTACCTTACTGTATACGCTCTCTCAGTCGCTCTCTCTCTCTCTGTCTCACTAAAAGGACACAAAAAAAAGAAAGAAAAAGAAAAAAGGAAGGTAACAAGGACAACGCAGACAGCGCAAAGTGCGCACAACAACACCCAACACCTAAAAGCACGGCCAGACAGAGAGACTGTCAGCCTGCTAACTATGCCAGGACACAAGCCAAAGGACGCGCCAGTGAGTGGTGCCAAATGCTCGGTCCATGTTGTACGCTCGGTCCTTGGTCCTTGGTCCTTGGTCTAGGCAAAAGCCCAGCCAAAGTGAACTGAAGCCAAATGAAGCAACGATGACAACAACAACAGGACTAACAGGACTAACAGCACAGACAGCACAAGGGTAGCTACAGCCTCCAACCCCTAAAAATGCCGTAAGAACAGCATTCTCCTCCCCTCTCCGAAAAGCCCTAACCAAGCGCCCTTTTCTTTTTTTTCTCCCCGTAGCCGTAGCCCATCTGCCACCTCCCACCAAACATATATGTATGTAATATACAGGACGAAAAGGGCGGCAGGATCAGGCGGAGGGTTGCTCGCCGGGTTGGTCGGCACATAAGGGAGGGTTCTCTGGCTGGCGTTGAAAGGCAAGTAAAGCGCTATAAGAGCAAATATGGCTGCCAACACCCGAATCCGACACGTAAAGTGACGCGTTAGCTGCGTTGCTATGACAACCCTGGTTTGGCTAGGGCTTGGGCTTGGGCTTGGGCTTGGCCTAGCCACGGCCTGGCCTGGCCTGGTCAGACCTGGGCCATGGCCACGTACCCAGAATGCGGCTTCTGCTGCAGCTACAGTCGAACCATGATGAAAATGGTCGCAAAAACTTTTTGGCGCCGTATTTCTTTTTGTCGTCTTTTTCTACTCTATTTGCAAAAGCATACATTGAGTATATTGGGCACAGAAGATCTTTGTTAAAATTTGATAGGTTTATTTCCTTGACAGATCAGACGAATTAAATATATATTTGCAATGCATATTTCCTCTTGGAAATATCCCAAATAATCGATTTCTACAATTCTATTTTAAAAATATTATAGAAAATCGATTATTTGATCTTTCAAAGATTGATTAATCGACGTATATTCCTGTTATCTGCACCATATCAAATTCTGTATAGCTAAGAAAGAAGATATTTTTGAAGTAAGCTAAATTTGAAGTTAATCTTGAATATTCTAATAATAAACAACAGATAATATTCCAACTATCACAAAAAGTAAGTACAAATAAAATTTGAATTCATTTCAAATTATATAAAGTTAAAACTAATAATATTCTTGAAAGCTGAGACAGAAGAGAGTCATAAAATGTGGAATTTTAGAATGCTCTAAAGTAAGAATTCAAATTTTCAATTATAGTTAAAATTTTAAAAGTCGATGCTCACATTTTTTTTAAGGTAATTCTATTTTCTGAAATATTCCAATTTAGGGAACTCTTCTTTTATGTATGTAAATAAAAGAATGGAATGAACTTACTTCAAAAAACTAAAACAAAACTCTTTTTTAAGTTTTAAGTTTAATCAAAACAAGAAAACAAAAGCTGACAATGCAATTTATATTATAAGTTATTTTTTATATTAAAAATATATTTATACATTAAATCAAAAATAAATGCAACAAAATAAAACATCAAAATTCACTTCAATTACATTAAATATATTTTTTCAATTAAAAATAAAAAAACTGAACAAATTTATTACAAATCCTAATTCCAATTTCTGGAAATTCTAATTACTGAAGATTATTATTTGTGAGCGTCGACTGTATATACAAAAATGTTGTTTTTATTATCTAATAGAAAAATTAGAACGCATATTTAAATACAAATATTAATACGGGAAATAAAATGACAAATATCTTATAAATGCTTAAAAAATAAAATAAAATTACAAAACTGAAAACAGAGTATATTACAGTCTAAATGTACTTGTATCTATATATATTTTTGTTGAATTTTTATTTTTATTTTTATTTTTTTTTTTTTTTTTATTTTTTTTTTTTTTGTACCGGGGGCGACTACTGTTGGGGATTTGTCGTCCGGTCGTAAATAAAGTTGCTGGACTTTTTGGACGGATAACACGGACAGACGGACAGATGGACAGATGGAGAGGGGCGGAGGGGTAGGGGGTGTAAAACGGGGCAAGGTAGCATGGACGGATGCTTTATCTATCGGTCAGCAAAGTGGATACACGGGGTCCCATCATTGGCTTGCATTTAATGAGATTTTTCCTTTTTTTTTCTCTCCCATTTATTATGTTGTTGTTTTTCATTTTTTCTTCTCTTTTAGTTTTTTGTATGTATTTTTTTGGGATTTGTGTTTTCCTTTTTCTATTTTTTTATATATTTATTTTGTATTTCTGTATGTGTGTTGACTGTCGTCAGACGCTTTTTAAAGCTCAGCCAATATGACAGGTGAGCTCTGCGAAAAGTTGTCAAAAGAATGAACAAGAATTGCACTGAATTTGGATTCACTTTGTGCAACTCCTTTGTGGCATGCAACGTGGCAGCATACAAAGGCAAATAGATGAAAGCATTTGCACATTGATTAAGACTTATGACTACGACTAGAGTGTTAATTATGACAAATAATATTCGTATCTTTCGGATATTCATACAGTATGTATTTGCAATTAAAAAGATAAATTCGACAAATAGTTTCATTCAGTGAAAGTTAATCCAAAGATTAAATGGTGTATTCCTAATACATATAAATTTATATTTAATTAATTAATATTTATACATATATTGCATGGTAACTTATTACTTGTAAAATGCACTTTTTTAAATATAAATCATTTATAACAATTTTTTTTATTATATTTGGCTTATCTGAAGAACTTGCAAATTAATATTTAACATTTATTATTAAGTCTTTTGTATTAAATACAATTTTAGAAAATTGTTTATTTATGTTTTCTTCGTTTAAGCTTGTAAAAATCTCGTAATTGACGCATATTTCATATATTTGCATACAAAAATTTAAAATATATAATTTAATATTTAAATTTAATAAAAAAATAAAAGATAAATCTTAAAATGCTATTCAATGTTTTTTTAATAAAATGTCACTGCCTTTTATTGAATTTTGCGAAGAATATCTCTTTTTTTAATTACTTTAAAATTGTAAAATAATTTAAAAACTTTATATTTTGCTATTAAGAACTTTGTATTAAGTTTCCTATTCGATATTCTGTTTCCTTTTCGTTGAAATATATTTTTTTTATCAAATATGTTCAATGGAATCAATAAATATTACTTTGATTATAAAACTTATATAAAAACTTATTATATACATTGACCATTTCTATAAAATGAATTTTCAATTCAATTTTTTTACTTAAATGTGGCATAATAATATAGTATCCACAAAAGAGTACAGTCGACTTAGCTTTTTAAACTTAATAATACTATTTTAGAAAAAAATATTTAATAATAAAAAATTACATTTAAAAGCGGGCAAAATTATATATAAAAAAAACCGATAAAACTATAAAGTCTTAAAATATGCAATTAAATTATTAAATTTTACAGATATAGATTAGATTAAATTTTCCAGTCATTTTTCATTTTCCAAACTTATATTAATATATTTTTTCTAGCTGTGAAGAATTTATTATACAAACATTTAAATTATATGAAGAGCATTTAGAATTATGTTTTTAAATTAAGTAATAATTTATAATTAGTTTTGCTATAATTCGAAAAAATTGTTACTTCTGCGAGATTTACTAAATTTGTATATTTATAGGTATATTCGATATGGGCACTCAACTCACCAAATTGGGCCATATTTTGATAGCGAACAATCAATTATTTAAGCACTCTAATTAACCATTAATTGTTATGGGTAATTCAATACCTTAACAGTGCTAATAAATAATATAATATTGCCACTTAGGACAATACAAGTGATTTACAAAATTATTAAGTATGTAATTTGATTTCTACTTTAATTTAGCAATTAATTTGTTCAATTCGTGCGATTTCCGGCGCTGAGCGCGAAATTGTAATCGAGCACACACACACAAATACACACACACACACACACACACACACACACACACACACATAAATACATGTATGCAAATATATGCACAGTGTAACAAAATAATAGTAGAACTTTAATTTCCAAAAGGTATTGATATTTAATTCAAATAAAGAAACTTTATTTTATATTTATATTTCATATAAAATGAACGTTGAAAATTATTAAAATATTTTGAAATACTTTGAAGTTAGAACTGAAATTTCTGCTATAGTTTAAAATAAAAAAATAAATAAATAATACATAAAGAATTTTTTTTAATGATCTTTCTTAACTTTATTGCTTAACAGAAAAATTATATCGTAAATGAAGTGAGAATTATGAAAAATGATGATATATTTAATTTTATTTAATTCAAGCACAAAATAATTCTATTTTTACAATTTTATTTTTCATTTTTATGATTGTTTACTATTGCAAAATAAAATGTTTGATTTATTTCCAGTAAAGAAAGAAAAACTTAAATATAAATTTTTTATATATTTTTTGTTCAGATTTCCTTATTATAATAATTAAAAAATAAAACACAAATTGTAGCTGTAGCAAGTAAGTAGTTCTATTTAACAAGCGTCTACTGTAATTTCAATTTAGAAATGTATTTAATCTCTCAATTTAAATATATTTTACAATAGATTAAAAATGAATTTAAAAATATTTATGGAAAGAAAGAGTATTTTGTCATTTATAATATTTTGGATTATAAAACTGCACAACAGTCTACGAGTATGTAGAACAATTTAATATACTATAAACTTAACTAAAATGCAATTACATTAATAAATCTTTAATATGAAAACTATTCTAATTTTATTTATTAATATTGCCTCACATACTTTTTTATTTTTTTACCTATTTCCAAATAGCTTAAAGTTTTTAGTTGTTCTATAATAATATTATATACATATTATATTATACAATATATACATTAATTTGCCAGTAATAAATTGTTGAAGTCTATGTATATAATTATGTCTCAAATAATGCAATTACATGAACAAATCTTTTAACATTTAATGCGTAAAATAAAAATAAAAAGAAAGTTTGCTTATTTTATTTAATAATCACGTTTCTCTTTTTTTTATAGTTATTTAAAAGAAGATTTCAGTTATTTTTATATCTATAAATCTACTAAAAATTTAAAATAATATTACTTTACTGTGCATTTAATTTGTGTCTTACAAATCGTTGAAATCTATGAGTATAATTATTTGTCGAATTAACAAGAAAAATCTTTTTAAAATAAAAATTGAAAATACTATTTTAATTTTATTTTATATTTCCTTTATTTTTTTCCAAATTAAATAGAAAAATTGTTTTACATTTGATACGTTAAATAAAAATTTAAATACTATGCTAATTTTATTTTATAATATTTCTTTTAATTGGTTTTTACTTATTCAGCAAAAGCTTTAATTTAATTTAATTTAATAAATCTACTATTGTATATTAAACACGTAAGATAAATAATTTCAAAATAAAATGATTTTATTGTGCATTTGAATTGTAGCTATCAAAAATCATTGAAGCCTATGTATATAATTATTTGTCGAATACATTGTATTGTAATTGTTTTCAGTCCACTTTCAAGATACCTCCCCCTCTAGAACCATAAAGCAACCCTATAACCATTTGGCATTAGTAAAGCCATCTTATTAGAGCCACAGTGGCTGCAGCTTAGACAGCCTCCAAGCGCCAATTTTAACAGCCTGTCAACCGCAATTCTAAACCCAACACAAAACCCCAATCCCAATCCCAATTCCAACTGAACTGGGAAACTGGGAACTGGAAGCTGGGTAATTGGCCTGAGTTGAGGTGGGCCCTATTTTGGATGCTTCTACTCTGTTGCCCTCTGTACTCCTGGCCCTTTTGGCTTTTGGTAAGGCTAATCAGCATTGCATTTGACTTTTCTGCTTCGTTGATTTGGTTTTAATAAAGTGCAAAATGCATTCACTGCAAAAGGGGGGAGGGGGGTTGGGCGAGTTGGTTGCTTGCAACAAGGTGCAGCAAGCAGAAATCTTTTGTTTTGTGCCACTCGAGGAAATGAGCACGTCGAGGACATGAACGTGGACATGGATAAGGACGAGCAGGAGCAGGAGCAGCAGGATGAGAATGAGACTGAGAACGAGGCTGACGCTGAGAATGAAGACGATGATGTCGATGACGAGGAGGAGAAGGAGAATGAGAATGAGAATAAGTGGAATGTGGCAGACGGCGGTGGCAAGCTTGTCACAAAAAATCCAACATTAATAGTACACACACAAACACACACACACACACAAATATACACACACATATACTCACACACACACATAGATATAGACACACTCATTTGTAGCGTTTGACTGTGACAGTTGGCAACCGCAGTACGCCATATTGGCACATGTCCTTTGAAAGACAACACACACACACACACCCACACACACACACACACAGTTCAGTCGACCCCTCTGCTAGTAGTTGTTGTTGTTGTTGTTCCGCTGCAGTTGTTGTAATTATGCGGCTTGACAGACAAGAAAAATGAAAAAATAAAATAAATGTAGAAAGCAGCAAAAGAAAGAAAGTAACAACATCGTATAGTATCTAAAAGCCACACACACATAGTCACACACACACACACACACACATACACACACACACACACAACAACACACACACACAACAACACACACGCACACACACAGGCAAACACTCATCTATTTGACAGTTATTAAGCTAACGACGTTGAAAAGCTTTTTGTCATAAGTAAGCAGCGTGATAGGCAACAACAAGATACAATATTGCCTACAATCAGCTAACGACTGCTAAATACTCTATATATTATAATAGTATAAATTTAACAACACAACAGCCAGAATTTATGTAATAAATAAACACTTGATATTATATTATATTTATTGGAAAAGAATTCAAAAAAAATAACAAAAAATTGTTGTTATCGAAACTTTTTGACAGAAGCGTGATTAAAATTAAAAAAATTTTAATAATTAAAAAAAAACAAAAGCTGGATGAACAGGCCTTTAACTTGAGCTACATTAAATATATAGTATGGAGATATATATATATAATTTGAAAGATCATTTTATATCCTTTCATAGAAATTAATTTAAAAAAAATTAAAAAAAAATTGTTGTGAAGAAAACTTTTTGACTGAAGCGCGATTAAAATTAAAAAATTTTAATGATTAAAAAAAAAAGAAGCTAGATTGACAGGCCTCTAGCTTGAGAAATATTATATATATAGTATGAAGATATATACCATTTGACAGATCATTTTATATCCTTTCATAGAAATTAATTTTAAAAAAATTAAAAAAAAATTGTTGTATTTAAATTTGTTAAAAATTAAAAAAAAAGATAGATGAACAGGCCTTTAACTTGAGCTATATTAAATATATAGTATGGAGATATATATATCATTTGAAAGATCAGTTTAAATCCTTTCATAATCTTTATGGATAAATTTTATGCGTTTGCTACAAAAAGTGTTTTTACCTGTTAAGAGCCTCGAAAACATTTTCTGGCCTTAACTCCAATTTTTGGGGGTCAACTGAAAATTTAAAGTATGCAGTAATACTAAAATAATTCAATAGGACTACATAGTCATATCCCAAAATATAAAAATTGTTGAACAGTTTTTTTTCTTGATTTTTGTCAATTCTTTGATATACAACAATTAATTTTCAGTTTATAAAAAATCTCAAGAAATAACAATTTTTTTTTTGAGCAGAAAAAAAACTTTTTATAAGTGCTATTTAATAACTCTTCAATAAAATTTAAAACATAAAATTGCGCTAATTTTTTGAGAAAAACAAAAAAATCTTTTAATAAGAGTTGTGAAATGATTTTTAATTAGGATTTAAAAAAACTTTAATTAATGTAATGTCCATTTTTGTGAGAGAGTGTAATATACATTTTTATATAAATTTTTAGCTGTTTTTGGGGCAGTAAAAACAGACTATATGTTGAACTAGAATATGGTATTTTTTATTTTTATTAAAATTATTCTGGATTCCCGTAGATCAGAACGTTATGAAACTTTTTTAAATTTAAGTAAAAGTATAGAAAAAACCTAAAGAAATTACATAAGTTTCAAATGAATGTTTGACTTTATATAATTATATATATTTTTATATTATAATCTATGATCTAAAGTAACAGTTTAATATTCAATAAAGCTCATTTTTAATAATACATGATTCAATTACTTTAAAAAAAAGAAAACCTAATTCAAACTTCAATTTGTTCAGTTCAGAAAAACTATTTTGAATAAAAATACAATTTTCTTTATACAACATTTTTTTAAACAATATTATAAACATTTGTATATGCATACATAATTTAGAACTGACTTAGTTCAATCAATAACCAAAAAACATAGATAACTCCATGCATCAAGTTGAAGGACTTCCTTTTACAATTGACCAAAATATGTGGCAAGGATAATACACACAGCAACAACATGGGGCATGCTTCTATATTGTTGTCGAACCTCATTATCATCATCATCATCATCATCTTCATCATAGCATTCTGATGGCATTGTTTGTCCAACTGCTTGACTGGAACACAATTGGTTGTTTGGGGTTTACAACCAGTTTAAACTCCAGATTGTATGCCAAGTTCTTTCACGGCTTCGTATCTATCGAATCGACATTTTTGTAGATGTTAACAATAATGTTTATCAAAGATCAATTGATTTAAAAGTAATCAATTGATTTTAAAGTATAAATATATGTATTGCAAAGGTATTAAATACAATTAGTTTAGATTTTCGCGACATCTTTTCAAATTGTGCGATTTTACTTGTTTATTTTATTAGAGAAATTTGCTCTGAATCTTGATTCTGTATTCGTTTAAGTTTCGAGCTTTAATTTTAAACTATCCAAGATTTCTTATAGATATAACTAGTTTACAAACTTATCCTTCATTCCGCTAGCAGAGTTCTGATTGATTTATTTTTAATGTGTGTATTTTGGGAAAAATTCAAATCTGTTTTTGTGTATGAAAATTGTTTTTGAGATATGCACAAAAAACGGATTTTTTGGCACTATTTTGCTATTTGCTCATATCTGCATCGAATTTAATCTAAATTACAAAAAATTGTATTTAGTTTGAAAATTAATTGTATCCTTTATCCTTTTGGTATGCTGTTAATGCAAATAATGCAATCAAGGTAAAAAAACAAAAATGACTATCATGATTTTATTTCAATATTTTTTTATATTTGTTTTGAATTTTCTTGAATTTTTTATGTCAAATATAATTTTTTTTTTTTTTTTAATTTGTTTACACCAAGATATACCAAAAATAACTATTTTATACTGTAATTAGATTACTTTTATATCGTATAGCTGTCAGAGGAACAATCGATATAAAATTGCAATACTTTGCGAGTTTTTGCTAGGGTTTATATACTGAAAAAAATATTAATTCTAAAATAATCAAAGTTATGAATATTTCAGATAAAATAGTCTGTAAAAATGCGCTTTTTTACAGCAAAAACTTTAGTTATATTTCATTAAGGGATTTACTAAGACTTTAGTTCTGTTAATAATTACGTATTGCTCTTCATTTCTCTTTTGTTTTAAAGTATTAAAAAATTAAATTATTATCAATTATGAACACAAAATTTTGGATTAATCGGCCTTTGTAATAAAAAGTTCGTTTATTTTCGTTGAAAGATTGTGACCAGCTTATGTATGCTTAAATTGAGAATGTTGTTTATCAAAAGTTTTTATTTTCACAACACAGTATTAATTTCTTAAGAAAATTGAATGCGAAAAAGAATTTACGCCTTATAGGCTGACAGTTTAAGCCGGTTGGGAGTTATAGGCGCATAGGTGTGCAACAAACAGCGCCTATAAGTATGCAACAATTGAAAAATTGGGAATTATTATATATTTTTTGACTAAAATTGCAATTTGTTTGGATATTAAGATATTCCCAACGATTATTTGAGAACAAAAAAAAAAATAAAATAAGATTGATTGTACTTTATTTTGGAAACACACTTTTCCCTTAGTCTACTACAATAAAAAATAACTTTTCCGATCATGGGAAAAAATCAACGAATTTCTTATAAATTGAAAATTAATTTTTTTTTCTACAGCAGGAAAATTTTTTAATCAAATTATCCAAGAATTGTTTATTTGGATATTTAAAAATAACCATAATAATTAAATTAGAAAGCACTTGGACTATATTTTGATTAGAACAAAAAATTTGTATATTTTATTTTTATTATTATATAATTATAGCGCTGTAAATTTGAACTTGGAATTCGTATAAATTCAACAACATTTATATTTGTTTTATGTAGTATATATTTATGTTTTTTATATATTATTATTATATATTTTTTAAATTTAAAACGATTAAATAAGAGCAATATATATTAAATGATGTTCAATTGATCTTTATTTTGGATTGTCGTATAGCTTACCCTCAGTGTATCATTTTGGCACATATTTACATATTTTTGAATTTCCTTAAATTGATCAAATTAAACTTTATATATATGATCTGGCCATATGTCAGCTACAGGCCATTTGAATCTCCTCCTAACATCAAAATGAACCCATGTCACATTTCATTTATTTTTGTTTCATATATTTTTTTTGTTTTTTAATATATATATATTTTTTTTTTGTATTTTTTTTAATTACGCATATTGCGGCACAAGCTGAAAGCGAATAAAAAATGCCTCAACAAGCGTTGCAGAGTCGTTTGCCTAAGTTGTGTGCCACACCCATTGGAAGGTCCTTTTTTGCCGACTGTCGTGGCATATCCCTTCCCAACCCAATACCCCGCCACCTACTTTGTCTGGCACTCGAGTCGTGCAAATCCAAACGGAAATATGCGCAAATTAAGCCGTTTGTTATTTACGGAAATTATAAAACGCGTCAAGTGCGCCCAAGCCGTCAATTCAACCCCAGCCACATGGCATATGCCTTGTGCCCCATGCCACATGCCCCATGCCTCATATTTCCATATCCATTCGCATCCGGATCCGCAACCCTTGGCAGCGTCTAAAATGGCAAATGGCGGAGCAGCGGCCTCGACGACGACGAAACAAATAAAAGCCAGCCAACCCCCAAAATGCAGCCCAATCCCAATCCCAAAGCTGATGCCAAGCTCCAGCTGCCAAGCCTCCTCTCTCCCCCCCACACCCCTCGTTTACACTCCAAAAAAGGGGCAACTGGTGGCACAGTCAATGCAAGAAAATGTCATGAATGCGATTTGCTTGCTTAGCGGAGGAGGAGGAGCAGGAGGGAGAAGGTTATTGGGGACTGGGGCACACGGGGTTGAGTCCTGCGGCGGGGCATGCCACTTGAATGCATGTGGAATGACTGTGACTGTTTGGAGTGACTCGACTCGATCCAAGCTAAGATGGCTGCCAGGCCAGGCCAAAGCACTCGGCGTGTACTTAAGCGGTAATGCAGCGCCATGCAATTTTTACAAGCTTCAATACCTAGCCGAGCCCCACCCGAGAGCCCCCCGCTGAGTCCTGGAACACCTCCCCAGTCCCAAACCTCGAATGTTGCTTGTATTTGACTTGCATTTAGCGCAGCCAACGACAACAACAACAGAAACAACAACAAGAACAACAACAATGTTGAATGTTGGCGTACGATGATGATGTTGTTGAATGATATTCCATGACGAGCCGACCAGAGGCTCAGACATGGTACATTTCATAATAATTTGTTGGGACTGGGATTCTGCGAGTTTGCAGTACGAACTTGCAACAGGACATTCAATATGAGCTAGTGATGCAGCAAATATATATCGATATTATCGATATTTTAATGAACAAGAAAGCACTTCGATTGCTGGTTTTGTATTTGCAATAATTTAATTTAATCTAAAATATATACTGAGAGCTACATTACAAGAAACCACAGGACATTCCATATTAACTAAAGATGAAGCAAATTTATCGATATTATCGATATTTTAATGAACAAGAAAGCACTTCGATTGCTTGTTTTGTATTTGCAATAATTCAAATTGAAATATATACTGGGATGCTAAGAGCTGCAATACAAGTAACCACAGGACATTTCAAATGAGCTAGAAATGCAGCAAATATATATCGATATTATCGATATTTTAATGAACAAGAAAGCACTTCGATTGCTTGTTTTGTATTTGCAATAATTTAAATTTAAATATATACTGGGATGCTAAGAGCTGCAATACAAGTAACCACAGGACATTTCAAATGAGCTAGAAATGCAGAAAATATATATCGATATTATCGATATTTTAATAAGCAATAAAATACGCCAGTTTGAATTTGCAATAATTAAAAAAAAAAGTTTGATAGATTTGTCCCATGCTGGGATTCTAAGAGATGCAGCACGTGACAATAGTACATTCTATATGAGCTATCGATATATTAATTAACAAACAAGTCTGTCTATTGTCGGTTTGCATTTGCAATAAATAAAATTAAATTTTTCAAAATATTCTGGCACTCTGCGAGCTTGCAGTACGACCTTGCAACGGGATATTCAATATGAGCTAGAGATGCAGCAAATATATATCGATATTATCGATATTTTAATAAGCAATAAGTGCGTCTATTGTCGGTCTTCATTTGCAATATTTAAACTTAAAACTATGTTTTTAAAATATATTGAGATTCTGAGATCTGCGATATGAACTTTTACGAGACAACAGGACATTGATTGTGAGCTACAGATGCGGAAAATATATCGATAAAATCGATATTATAAAGAACATCGTCTATTGTTGGTTTGTACTAATAAAAATTAAATTTTTTAATATTCTATAGCAATCCGATTTTAATTATCTGCTCAGAGGGTATAAATAAAAAAAAATAAAATTGAAAATAATTATTTTGGCTTAGATAATTAAAAAAAAAAAAAAACAATGTTTGCATATTGAAACTTATTTTTCAATCGATTGGTTATATGGCATATGATATATGATATATTTGTCCGATTCGGTTGATTACGACATTTGACACTGTGCAGCACAGCAAAAATTAATATCTGTGTAAAGTTTAATTAATAAACTTACATATATCAGCCTAGCTTGTCGTCCTGTTCAAGCCTATATATGTGTATACTCTGCAGGATGTAAGACGTCTCCTTTATGACAATAAATCAAACAAATCGCATTGCTGTAGCCACACAATAATGAGATTTTCAACATATTTTACAACTGGCAAAATCGCGACTTATTTTTTTTTAATCGTGTTTGTCGTGTCCTGTGCGTGTTGCATACAAAACTCATCTCTAGAATCGAGTCCTGTTTTTCTGTGTGGGCTGTTTGGGTGCTGTTGTATCTTTGCCGTTGCATGCAAATGCCACGTTGATTTGATTTTGCCAATAAAGTAAGCTGTCACAGTCAGCACTTTTGTGGGCCTCGTCTGGCTGCATGCCATTTACCTTTGTTGTGTTCTAGCCCCCTATATAGACTAACCCCCCCTGTTGTGCCCTCACTCTTCTAATAACCAATTGGCCAGAGGCAGAGTCGTGTAAGCCCAGAGACTCTTTCCCAGCAATCCATTGTTGACTCTAGGCAGCGTCTGATTATGCCGCAATTTTCTAAGTGCTGCTGCCAAAAATCTTCTAAAGCATTTCAGCCTTCAGGCAGGTCCAGTATCAGGTCTTGGTACAGGACCTCGTCCTGGTCCTAGTCCAGGCTTAGTTTCCCCTTTGTTGTGCTATTTGAGTGTCACTAATTGGGCGTTGGCAAAAGTTGCAAATAGTTTGTTGTTTGGTCTGCCTCGAGATTGGCTGGACAAGAAGCTCATTATGCATCACATTTGATACTCATTTGCAAATGGTCCTTGTGGACTTCTGTATGCAAATGTGTGTGTCCTGAACTCGACTTAATGCAGCCACAATATCAAGTAACAAAGTTTGATGACAAATTTGTGTATAACTGCAAATAACATTTTGACTTAATCATAAAGAGTTGAATTTAAATTCAATACAAAGTTTACAAACTGACCGTATTTGAAATCGAAATTACGGAGTGAAGTTTCATTTTGTTCTATACTATCTGATTTAGATTAAATCAAAATACTTTATTTTAGCTCCCATAGGAAACTAGTTGTTAGAAAATATATAAATATTTTTATTTTGTCTTTCGAAATATTTATTTTTTTTGTTTTAGCGTTTGTAATATTTATTGTCATTTAATTTGTTCAAAATATATCACATTATTATGTATTTTTAAAGGGTATATAGCGTCGGCACACTGAATAGTATAGCTATTCTATATTCTTTATAATTGTCATAACTTTTCTGTAAATTAATTTCCAAGTACAAAATTCTATTTATTTTATAAAATTCTTCTATTTTAGTTTCTTATATCCAAATAAATTTATATTCGAATTTTTTTAGAAAATATTAAAAACAAATTTAACTTTATAATTAATAAAGAATATTTTTGGATTCAATGCGTGATTTTTATACTTATTGCGTAGCTTATAAAAAGCATTTTTATAACCACAAAATATACTCTAAAATAATAGTTACAATTTTTGTATTTTTTTTTAAGCTTAATAAACTTTTAGTCCTAAACAATATTAGAAAACAAATTTAACTATATAATCCATTAGAGAATATTTTTGAATTCAGTGCGGGATCTTTATACTTATTGCAAAGTTTATTAAAAACAATTTCTTTAACTAAAAACTAATATGTTATAGCCATAAATTATAAAGTATTTACTAAATTGAAATTTAGATTTCTTGCATATTTTAACAAAATAAATAAACTTAAAACTAAAATTTCTGGAAAATATTAAAAACAAAATTTTACTTTTTAATCCTTTGGAGAATATTTGTGGCTTCAAAGTATATTAAACATTTTTTTTTAAACTGAAAACTAACATGTTATAGCCATAAATTAAACTATCTATTTTAGTGCCTCATATCTGCACAAACTTAATAAACTTTAAATATAAATTTTTGGAATATACTAAAAACAAATTTAACTTTATAATCCTTTAGAGAATATTTGTGGCTTCAATTCATAGTTTTTAAACTAAAAAAAATTACATATATTATAATCAAAAATTATAAACTAACTACTAAAATAAAAGTTACCTTTCTCTCATTGTAATTGAAATAAGAAACTCAACTAAACTAACAATTTGAAGTAAGAAAATAATCATTTGTAAAATTTGCTAAATTGTTGCAAATGAAACACGAGATTCATGTGCATATTGTTTTGCAATTAGTGTAGTACATTAAAATGCCAAGAAATCAGTTTATTTGATGGTCAATTAACCCAACAATGCCCGTTGGGCATGAATGACCCAACAAACTGGGTTCTTCAATTATCGAGGCAAGATTTCACTTGAATTAATCGCATATAGACACACACACACACACATACATACATAAATACAACATGTTGAAGCATATTAATTGGAGTCCTGCCACCCACAGGATAAAACGCATTTAGAGCTCTGCCGTTTATAAAGTGCGGCAGGAAGTGAGCTCAAATATTCATGAGGCTCTTTTAAAATTTGTCTTAAGCACCGGAAATACAAATACAAAACACTCAAATATATATATATATATATATATATATATATATATATCATAAATATATATATATATAATTATGTTTGTATACACACATATGAGCTTTTTGAGCTCCTGTGGCTGTCCGAGTTGCCAAATAATATATATATTAAGGTCGCTGGTCGCTTTTAGGTACAGTCAGCACTCGGCTTGTCAGTCCAGGGTTTTGCCCGCTTCACCCTTGGGCTAAGGACATCTTTCAATTTCTTTGAATGTCACTTGCATGATATGAAATCCTGCTGCTGGTCGCAGTCCTTGAGCATTTCATGTCCCGGCGGACTTATCGTTCGCGTTGTGTAAATGTAAATTAAACGTCTCATTTCCGTTATGGCGTAACGCCCAGCCCACCACCACCAGGAGCAGCAGGAGCAGGAGCATCACCATCAGCAACACCACCCAAAAAATCCAAAAATCTGCGTTGTCACGACCGCAAACAACCACCAAAAATATATATGTTGCCAGGATGTGCCAGGCAATTTGCCCGCCCGTGTCAACCATTCGTCAAAGCGAAGTCCCTCAGCAACATTGATATATCCTTGCTGCAATTGTTGTTGTTGTTTTTATTGTTGTTGTTGTTGTTGTTGTTTCGTTTCGTTTCAACATCTTATTGTCGTCACCCAGGCGAGAGCCCAGAAAAGAACGAAACGAAACGAATCGCAGCCGTCAACATTGGCATCCTTTGCCACCGCCCCTCACCCTCAGATGTCCTCACACGCCTCCGGATGTTAGTTATTAAATTGAGGAATTTGCGCCCCGTATCCTTACAATGTGTGTGTGTGTGTGTGTGTGTGTGGGTGTGTTGAGTGGTCCTTGCATCATTCTGAGTGAATTTTTGCTCTCTAATTAGAACGCCTTTCATATTTGCGCTAAACATACAAACATATGTACATAGAAGCATATACATACACATATATACATATATATATATTTATATACATATGTATGTGTATATAAGTACTTGAATATTCACTTTAGAAACAGGTATATCATAATTTTGATATACAATTTGACAATAATTATTGCTAGCTTTTTTTTGCGATTTTTCGAAATTATCCCGGCAAGCTTTTTTTTTTTAAATTTTTTTTTGGAATCAGCAATCCGTTATACATATTAATTGGCTCTCAAATATGATTTTCCAGTGTGTAATTTATAATATAAATTTTATATAAATACAACCTTTAAAATCAATATTCCTTAAATTTTACTAAATATTTTGGAAAATGGCTTAAAGTTCTTAAGATCTTTATTTTTTAAATATATATATACGAATTATATTAGTTTATTTTATATATATAATTTAATAGAATGAAAAACATATGGTTTGATTTTGGTAATTCTTTAGTATTCTAGATAAATAAAATTAACAATTTTAAATTGACAAATATATTTTCACATTTTGTCTAATATACAATTAATTCTCGAGTTATAGGGAACTATTTTCACACGGTTTTAAAATAAATGCAGTAAATTTAAATAAAATATAAGATTTACACTTTATTGTCTTTAAATTTTTTTTAATTCATAATTTACACTATTTTAAAAGATTTGAAGAAGACCGTGAATATGAAGTTGAGTTATTTTTTAAAGAATTCAAGCGATTATTTTTTTTTATGAGCATTCATGCTAGGAAAGTTGTTAAAAATTTTAAAATTATTTACATCAAATTGTAGTCTTAGAAAAATTAGCTTTTGTTTTAGATATATCAAATTTTAATTAAAAAAAAATATTAATATTTAAGAAAATTTGTTTTAAATAAATGTAGCAATTAGAAAATATTAAAATTATATACTTGATATTATATTGACTAGTAAATTCGTTTTACAGTGGTTTTCAGGATCGATTTACCCGTGTATATATATTTTAAAATATTTATAAAGTTAATTCAAAATTTCCGTGTATTTTAATGATTGTGGCAGATCTTAAAATACGTAAATTAAACTGTACATTATATAGACTTTTTAACCCCCCAACAACAAGCTGCCTGCTTTACCAGCGGGAAAGTGTATTCAATATTTTGTTTAACGCATTCGAAAATTTGTATTTCAATTTTGGCCAAGTTTTTTGTCTTTCATTTGAGGCTTTGAGTTGGGCGCTTCGGGGGCTTTCGATAGATTACATTTGTGAGTTGGGTGCCATATTCACGCTTCACAGAACACGATGGTTGGTCACTCTTCGTTTTTCTTTTTTTCCTTTATTTCTCTCTTGCTTTCTTTCTCTTATTTTGCTCACCTTATTTTCACCATTGTCTTACAGTCGTTTCTTTCATTTCAGCTTTGCATTCACTTTTAAAATGGCGGCATTTTGTTTTTTTTTAATTTTATTTTTTTTGCATTACAGCAGAAAAAAATCTTTTTTACAAACAACAAAACAAAAAGCTGGCAACAACAATGTGCAAAACCCACATCCACATTCACATTCCCATTCCCAACGAATGGGCTTTGACAAACGCCCCCAAAAAGCACTTGCAGCATATCTTGATTATACCCTATGCAAAAGTATATTTTCATTTTTTACTTAATAATGTAACAGATTAAAGTAGCATACTCTGATTTCAATTAGACAATTTTGATCAAGATAAATATCATTATAGTGAAGGTTGTTCTGTGAGAACCTTAATGGTTCTTAAAGAAATATATAGATCATAATGCGTCTTTTATAGTTATATAGTTTACTATAGTTGAAATATAATTTAATTCATTTATATACCAATAAATTCGAGTGTATTACCCTGCCTATATCTGCAGGTTTCAACTTGATGCAGAAACTTGTATTTTTTTCGGCGTGTGTTGCTACGCTCCCATTAAAAAAGAATAATTATTATATTATACAATATTAATCGCATGATTATGATTGTTATGATTGTAGTCTGTTGCGCCGTCGGGTATGCTCCAGTTGAAATTTTCATATAATTTTCAAATACATTTTACAGCCACTTTCCGATATATATTTTTGACAAAATCTTGCAGTGTACCAAGCTACGATACAATAGGGATCAACAGTAAAAATTTCAGTTTGAACTATTTTATATATATAGATCAAATAAATAACAGTGCTGTACATCTGCTAGCGACTTTTCTGAACATTTTTTCCAACATTTTCTTTACTAAAAAACTTTCTCTGACAATTATGAACAACTGACACAAAAAAATTTGAGCCTTATTTGATTTTATTTTTATATTTTTTATTTATTTATTTTATTAAAAAAAAAACCTTTAATATGTATTGCTCTTAAGAGATCATACTACTATAATGTTAAGTGTATTCAAGTGTGTACAAGCGTATTGAAACTTCGGTATTACGAAAAGAAAAACATTTTCTTTATGTTTTGTGCATCAGAAACAGAAAACAGATACCGAGAGCAAGGATCGAGTCCACGGAGTGGGTGAAAAGAAGAAGAAGAAGAAGAAAAAGCCAGGAGCTGCGACACTGGCAGTTAATTAAAATCGCTCACTTGTCCTGAAAATGAAAAATGCAAAAAGCGAAGCCCCAAACGAGAAATCTTGAGAAATGACAAACCCCCCTCATTACCATTCTGCATTTGCAACTTCCCTGTTCAGTATGAAGTCCTTGCCATTAGGCTGACTGTCCTACTATAACCATATGTTTGTGGGGGGAATAAAGATACTGTAATTTCCCCTGTCTGATCTGGATAGAAACTGCAGGAAATTGCAGAACAAAATACCTGGCAACTGGCGAGGTGGAGAGCAGTTTGAGGTGATATCTCAGTGAAGGTTTCAAATTCCGACAAGGAAAATGAAATGAAATGTTAAAAGTGTTAAATAACTTTAGTACATATCAATTTTAATGAATTTTCCATTTGCAATTAATTAATTAAACTGTTTAAATGTAATGTGTATTTAATTTTAATATTGATTGCCATGCGGAATGATAATTGTGTGTATCTTCATTTAATTCAATTATATAAATGAGTTCAACTATTTTATCAATTTGCAAATTTTTGGCTAAGGGAATTTTCCACATTTTTATAGGGATTCTTCTGCCGGATTTCTGAATGATTTTTCGTATTGTTTAATTTGAGACACTTCTGATTAAAAGTTATTTTGGATTAGTAAGAAAAGTTGTAAAAGTTTCGGATTAAAAATATGTTTTTATATAGAACATAACTCAGTAAATATACACATTAAAAGACCAGAGCTTAATCTATACAAAGGTAATATAATTAAACTAAATGTCTGTACGATGGTATGTTTTTTACACTAAATATTCAGTTATTTCCCCTTTTATAACCAATCTATAAAATTCATTTAATGTTAAAAAAAATAGATTGTATGTTTGCATCCAGGATGTCCATCGCATTCAGGAAAAATGGAAAATGTAGATATCTCTGGAAGAATGATATTTGGTATACAAAATATAAAGTGCAATGGGTAGAATTGGAAGATATCAGAAAAGTAGGAGTACGACCCTATTCCATCGCCTAGAATTAGAAAGAAATTAAAAAAATTTCTAATCGTTGATATTTTGTTTAAATAGAAATATCCAGCAAAATATACAAATATATGTATTAAACAAAAATTTATTAAAGCTGTTACTAAATTTTTCGAATAATCTAGGATTTTAGTATTACAGAATAAGTTTTTTTTCTTGCCGAATTAATAAACAATTTGAGACTCTTATCAATTGAAAATAAAATAATTAATGAAGGCAAGTTAATTTATTAAATATTTCTACAATAAACACATAGCAGTGGAATGGAGAAAACTCAAAAAGAATATTATGAAAATAAGGCTATAAGCCAGGACAAAAAAATTGTATTAAAATTGGAAAAGCGTATATTATAAATCATAGCTAAAGTAAAAATCATTCTTAAAAGAATACGTAAATGTAGGCCTTGATTAACTCGTTATAATTTACTCGCCACCTCGCTACTCGTTACTCGCTACCTCGCTACTCGTTACTCGCTACTCGTTACTCGCTACTCGTTTAAGTAACTCGTTTATCGCTGTAAAAAAAGTTAAACTTTCTTATTAATTTCTATAATCAAAGCAAATTGCGAACTCATTAGTTTGATTCTGAAGTTGCAATCTCATAGAGATTTAACGCATTAATAAAAACAATATGAGGATAAAACTGAAAGTCCTTAAATAGCGTTAAATGACGGGGCCGCCATTGACTTTGTCGACTAATTAACAGCATAAATTATGCTCAAGTGTATTACAGCCACACCAACATGGATCATAATCACCGAATGAGTATTCAAATGCGGATGTGAATATTCAAAAACAAAAAACAATCTTTTTTTTTTATATTTTTCTTTTTTTTTTGAATATAAATGCATTTGCCATATGTGCACTTTCAAACATTATTCACGTCGATGAATCGAGTTGAGAGACTAACAGAAATCGACACTTGAGCACTGTGAAGGGGTGCTAAGAGTGTGTGTGTGTGTGTGTGTGGGGTGTGTGTGGGGGTAGGTGTAAGCTTACTTTCTGTACCATATCCATTTCATTAAAAGTCAAAAGGCGGCTTGTATGATGCGGGCAGGCGGGACAACAGAGGCAGAGACAGAGGCGGAGGCGGAGAGGGAAGGCTACACGTGTCACACTGACGCGTTGTTGTTGTTGTTGTTGCAAAGTCAGAAGGCGGGGGGGCAGCACTGTGGCAGGACCAGTAGCAGGATCAGGGTTGCCAGCATTCGGCATAATGGCGGCTTGGCTGGCACTTCACTTTATGCTTTTGTTTTGCTGCTTCTGTTTATTAATATATTTATATACACAGATACATATACATATATACATATATATATATATATATATATATATATATATACATACGCGCATATATTTCAACCCTGTGAGCTTGACAACAACAAGAACAACCCTATATACAATTGTTGTCCTCCCCCCTTGTTGCTATTGATGGTGATGAAGATGCGGACGCGGACAAGGACTACGACGAGGACGAGAACGACGATGGCGATGGCGACACAACGAACGTGTTATTTACCAAACACTCGACGGCGGCACATGACACATAGTAGAAGCCCAGAGTTCAGTTGTCATCCCTATTCCCATGCCCATTCCGATTTGGAATCCGTTGTCCTTTCCCCATCCCAGTCCTGGCTCTTATATGTACAGTACGTATGTATATATGTGTGTATATACGGGTTGTATGTCTATGTATGTCCTGGCTGGCAGTTCAACTGTGTAGCCAAAGAGACTGCCAAGTCGCTATGTCATTTTGTCATTCTGTCACTTTGTCAGTTGGTCCAACACGCGCCCTGGCACCCAATTGCTATTTTGTGCACAGTGGCGCAAAAGTGGGTAAACAATATTTAAAGAAAATGTTTGGAATCCAAAATAGTTGAGTCTGAAAAAGGCTTGAAAAAGTGTTCCAGAGATTTTTCCTCATAATTACCTGAATAAATGGGAAAATCTTAAATATACTAATTCAGAATGCAGTATTCTGAAAACTAAATAAACATTTATTTTAAATTGTTAATTATAAAAATTACAAGTTTTTATATTTTATTTTAAAATAAGAGTTATTTTGCCATATTTTAATAAAAATCAACAAATAATTTTTATTTCAAGAATGTGTCTTTTTAAATAAAACCAATACGGTTCCTGTTTTGTAAACTTTTTGGTGTTTGGGTAGAAGATCCAGTATTATTATAGTATTATCTTTCTTCAGTGAAAGTGTTTATCAAGATTTCTTGGCTGATGGAGCTTAACACAAGCCAACTTTCTATAAAAATGCAATGAAAATAATGCATAATTAAATTTTAATTGAAAATTACTTACTAAAATATTTAAAATATATAAAAAAATTGTTATGATTTTTTGGTGACCTTAGTTTGTTAGGAGATGAGTTTAGTCGGCTCGAGGTCAAATTAGTTTTTTTTTTTAAATATATATCGGATTAAAGAAAACAGAAAGAAGAAAAAACTAGTGTTTTTATTTTTTAAAAAACCTAATTTGACCTTGAGCCGACTAAACTCATCTTCTATATAGAAAAAATATTTTTTACACTTTTAAATAAATTACCATAAATAAATGTCATTGTTATATGTAGAGTTATGTTTTTATTTGGCCTATTAAATTTATTATTTAGAATTTCGCTCTATATATAAAGTCTATACTCTCCAGTAGTAATTTCAGCCTACTTTTGGAACGGCTTAAAGATTAAATAAAATGGGATGAAGTAAACAAAGACTTTCAGCTTAACCAGTTCCAAGACGAAGATTTTTGTGTAAATAATTAATATATATAGAAAATATGTATACATACGATTAAATAATAAATTTTAAAGATTTTAAATAGTGTATAACGTTTAAAATGAGCTAATTTGCTTGAATGATTTTCTTAAAGCTATAACCAAAGATATGCTTGGATTTTCGTACAGTTCCAAAGTTTTTATAGCCTGTAACCAAATAAAAAATGTGTTAAAGATGATCATAAAACGTTGTCAACTCACGGAGGCATTTTCGATCATATAAAGTATTTATATTCTAAGTTTTGACTGTCTGTATTAACGCACAGATCTGAGAGTCTATAAGAGGCGGAAATTTATTTAAAATTTTTAAAACATTCGCCTTTTCTACGTAAATCGGTAAGAACAATCGGAATTTTAAAGTCAGAATTTTAAAGAATTTTTATTTTGAATTTTTCCAAGCGCCTGTTACAGTTTATGTTCTGCGAATTTTGTACTAAGTACAGAGTGAACCGCAGTCGTGTATACTCAATTATAGCACAGTCATATCTCTTGTCTACGTTTTCAAGCACTTTGCACCACTGTGGCCACATATTGTAGCTCTGGGCTCTCTGCGCCTGTACTGGTGTGATTAGCCAACGCTTCATGCCAAGAGCATAAAAAAATGTAATGAATACAATAACAACAACAACAACAATGCGACTATCATACAAAAAAAAAAAAATATAAAAAAATACAAGATAGAAACGGTTATCTTCGGCATAAGCCGAAGCTAGTATATACCCTTGTCATAATCTTCTTTTTTTATTTATTAAAATTTTTTTATTTAAACAACAAAATATATTTTTTTTTATAATTCAAATTAAATGGAATTGAAAGCTACCAGTGAAGCCAACTATTACTATATAAATTTTCAATGAATTGTTACAATTGTAGCCTTATTATATAGTGGTTCGATCCGGCTGATTTTGACTTATAGTACACTGTCTGCAAAAAACCAGAAACAACCGTGCCGAATGTCATCAAAATAAATAAAAAATTAATGAAAATTTTTGCATGGAAAAATACAAACAAGCGGATATGGATATCGACTCAGTTCGTCCTCCCAATCAAGAATATATATATATATATAATTTTTTTTTGTCGATAACGTCCCTATCTATTTGTTACACATTTCGTGACAAAACTTATAATTCCCATTTAAAAGGGTATTAAAACTAAAGCTCAACGAAATGATTTTGTTGTTTTGGAAAGAGAAATACACAGAGAGAAAAAAATAAACTTGTAGACCAAGCAGGGGGCAATTGGATAAAGTCGAGGGGGGGACAATCGTATTGGAGGAGACGGCACATGTGTCGTTTGGCATTTGAAGGACTTTTGCTATCAAATTCAACTTTTTTTTTCTTTTTCTTTTTCTTTTTTTTGTTTATTTGTACACACAGACAACGCCCTCGAATTTAGGAGAGGGGGTTCGAGAGGGAAGCTGACTGGTGGAGGTGGTGGCAGGGGAATCACAAATTTGGTGTGCACACGCCAAATGTGTCGCTGTCACCCCGATTCGAAAGTCCTGGCATTTCAAGTATACAAAATTTTCAACTGAAATGTCGCTAACATTCGCATCCTCAATCGCCTGGGAGTGTGTGTGTGTGTGTGTGTGTGTGTGAGTGTGTGTGTGTGTGTGTGTGTGTGTGTGTGTGTACCTTGTTTGAATGCTCTTGAAAAACATGCACAAGTCTGGTGGATCTTTTTGTGTAAATAGATTACAAACGACAAAACATTTTACGTGCCTTGTGCCCCCTGTTATATTGCGTGGCAACAGGACCAAAGAAACGCGTCCAGGACAACAGGACCCACATCCTGGCTTCAGGCTCAAACAGCGACAGCCTGGCAAATACATGCATATAAAGCTATATGTACATACATACATATATATACATCTATATACATATGTATATATATAGAGGACAAAATGCCCAGGGTTAACATTGGGCTTGATGCCCTTTCCCCCCCAGCCACCCGCTGCGGTGCTCCATTGTCCATTGTCATCGGAAACGCCATAAAAGTACTATATTGTTGGCATCTGCACAAAAAGCTGAATAACAACAAAATTCTGGATTTCAAATCTATAACCAAAGTCGTGCTCATGCTGAAGATAAATCTAGAAAAAATATATAGTTTAAATTTTGCGAAAATACTACTATAACAAGAAAGAACATAGTTCTAATTCAAGCTATATATTAGCCAAAAAAAAATAAATCAAATTTTAATCGATTCGTTCCTATGGCAGCTATATCATAAATTGATCAGAGTCCGTCGGCTCCGTTTGCTCTGCTTCCCTTGAAAATCGGACTATATAATTTAACTTTTCCTCCTCAAGAATATAGATAGATAGAAATAAAATTAGATAAACCATAGATAAGGATTACGAAACTTAAACTTTTTAATTGTAATTTTAATATATATAGTTTTAATGTTGTAGAAATCGAACTTGTATCAGTTTTGAAAAAAAAAGAGAAATGAATTGTACAAAAATTAAATAAAATTTATTTTATTTAGACATAGTTTGTATATTTGGGAGGGTTAATATTTGTTCACAAAAAGCGTTCATCAGAATTGTAATCTTCGGTGAATTCTAATAAAGTTTCAACATAAAACTATGTGTCTAAAGTCCACTCTGAGAAGCATAAAAATAATAAAAAAAATTAAAACTCAGTTATAATCATTTTTGTTGACGAATATTATAAAATTTAAGAATAAAATAATATTTGAAATTTTATTTGTGTAAAGTCTCAAATATAAGTTTTTCTCTTATTCGCAAAGATTCTGAAATTATAATCAATTTGGTGTAATTAAAATGCAAATTAATCTACTTATAGCTGATTTTTTAAATTGAAAAATTTATTAATAACTGTTATTTTTGGTTCCTGATTTTCAAGGTATTTAAATACCTATATTAAAAAAAAATTGAACACATTTACCAAACTTGTTGGGCTCAATTCTGATTCATCTTGTTATATAATATAATATAATATAATAATATAAATATATAAAATATAAGTTTATATTTATATAATAACCAAACAGCATTTTTTTTTTAATTCGACAGTTAATAAACGCCCTTTCGCATGTCACGCCTACATTTATTTTATTTAGGAAATTTTTTTAGGATTTTGTAGAATATATATTTTGAATTTCAAACCAATACCTCACTACGTTCTGCCTCCCACATTTTTAAATAAAATTCAGTACTTTGAATGTCCTTTATCCTAAGCTAAAGTACGATAATAGAAAAACAAAACACAGAACTTCTAAATTCCCTATAAAATCTTTGTCTAAATGGCTAACAAGTTTTTCTTTTTTTTTCCTATTATAATAACACTAGTTTACAGCAAAAAAGGAGCTGGGCTCTCATATACTTTTTTTGATTTATTTTCGGGCGCTGATTTCAAAAATGTAAACCATTTATTTTTTCAAAGAATGGTTTTCGAGAAAACCGCGAATAGCTAGTTTTTTGGCAATTTTTCGACTTATTTGTTCATATCTACATCAGATCTTATTTGATCTTAAATAATGTACACAATTCAAAAGATAATTGCATCTAAGACACAATCAGTCTCCCTTTGAAATCAATTTTTAAACATTTAACTTAATAAATTTAACTAAATAAGTTGTAATGTTTGTAAATATTTTAAGGCTGTATCAAAAAAAAAAAAATATATATATTAAAAAAAAAAGAAAACATTAAGATAAGTATGTGAATAATACGAGTAAATTGATTTAGTTTTTTATTATTGTTATTATTATTAACAGTTAAAATAAGAGTTAAAACTAAGAACCTTACTTAAATTATAACATGGCTCCTTCGAGACCTTCAGCTAAATGTTAAAGACTATATTTAATATTATTATCAATTATTATCAAATCCATTATATATCATAATCAAATATAGATAGATATAATGTAAATATTAAAAAAATATTTTTTCTTATACAAATTCTATATTTGATTAGTTATAAATATTTCAGACTATAATCTGCTATTTTGGTATAGAGATGAATTTGAGTTAAAAAGGAACCACAATGTTCCTTAAGAATCTCTATATAATTGAAAGTCAAATACCAAATCTTATAAGATTGCAATTTCTTTGGTTAAAGTTATGTCCATTGTAAAACTGTTATAATAAATAGTTCTACTTGTGTTATTTAAAAATGTATATTCAATTTGAATGTTATTATTATTATTATTATTGATTGCGTATGCAAGAAAATTGCGATTTTATTCTTGCAGCTTAAAGAACTATGGAACTATAAGAATTCAAGTTATATTGAATATAATATATATATTTCTATATATATATAGAATATATATATATCTTTTGTTGTGTGAATACTTGTGAATAGCACCCAATGTTGAACAAATCAAAGCTTTGCCACACATTGCGCTCGGGGTGCAGGCGCAAAAAGTGTTTACTTCCTTGAGGCTCATTCAGGACTTCCGCTATTGTTGTTGTTGTTGTTATTGTTGTTGTTATTGTTTATTGTAAAGCTGTGTACAGGATGCTGGATGCTGGATGCTGATGTGGTCTGTCTGATGTTGACGAAGCCTACTTCAGGGTTGCTGATGCTGCTGATGCTGCTGCTGCTGCTGCTGCTAATTCTCAAAAGGGGGATGGCCACAAATGGAATCTGCCTAATATTGACTAACCCTGGTCCTCCTGCTCCTTTATCCTGCTGTTGCTTTACCCGGCTTAGCGCATTTTATTGTGCGCTTTATTGATAAAAGGACGCCCTGCACTTGGTATATCGATTTCAAGAGCCATTCGCCAACGTCAATGCCATCCTCAAGCTCAACCTTTTCCAATCCATGCTTGTGCTCATTCTCATTCCCATCGTCGTCATCATCATTATCCTCAAATGTTTTCATTATTTTTCCACTTGGCTCAACTCCTTGTCTGTTCGAATGCCGCAATGGATGAGGACATGTTTATAATGCGAATCGAGAGTCGCTTTTCGTGTTGAGAGTTTAGTGTGAGGGTGGTTGATTGGTTTGCTTCTTTCCAGGGTTTGGCTGCTGTTTCTGCCTGTTTTTTGGGTGGTTTTGGCCAGCCCTTGTTACACTTGGTGGTTGGTTGGCACCATTTTAGATTTAACTCCTGGGAATTGGCGCAACTTGGCTTTATTTGATGAAATGCTCGTAATCGCACCATATCCATGACACATAAGTCGCATCTCACATCTCAAATCAAGCTCAAGCCGGGGCATGTGCCAGCATTTGATTAAAAGCGCTGCAAAATTAATTTCAGCGCCCTCTTTTTTGACTTGGTTTATTATTATGATTTTTTTTTCTTTTTGTATTAGAGTTGCATGAAATTGAACTAGTGTGAATAAGGCGTACTAATTACACTAGGTAACAAAATTTAGCTTTTTTTTGTATATTTGATCAAACCTACTTTTTCTGATACATATGGTGCCCCAGATGTCGAAAAACCACTTTAATAATTTTTCTATAGTAAGACTTTTTTTTTTAAAAATTTTTGAAATCTGGTATTTATTTTTTAGCTTTTTTTCAGAGGCAAGCCTACAGATTTTAGCATTACTCGAGAATCTTACAGCCGATTTTCAAATGCTTTACGTTTTCTGAAAGCTAATGAAAGGGCCTATTAATCATATATATACTTTATTAAGTTTAATTTACTAGTTTTGCAACTATTTCATTTTGAATTTAGAAAATGATGATATTTTGTGCGGTATTTTTTACGATTTTTTGACTTTAAAATTCGAGGAAAAGTCGAAAAAAAAATTTTTCGTTTTCTAATCCTCTGCTTTTACAAAGTTGCATTAATTATTTAAGTGATTCTCCTGAAACTAGTTCATTTTATTGTCTTATTTAAGTTCAATTGTAGTTTGTTTTTTACAGGGCAATAAAGTTGATTAAAAGCAGCTTTAAGACTTAATTTAGCGCTTGAAGCGAATCAAATGAACTAATTAAATTCATGAGCAAAGCAGCGATTTAAACGAACGAATTAAATAAATAAATGAACTAGAGAAAGGGTTCAACGAAATAATAAGAAGCAAATGAGCGAAATAAGCAAAAGGAACCAGTAAATCAAACGAATCTAATCAATGAACTAAAAAGTGATCGAATTGAGTAAAAAGAGGAACTAAACTTGCAAAAACGAACGACTTGAACAAAAGAACTAAAAAACTTTGTTTGCTTAGCAAAAAAGAAATTCCTTTCTTGGAATTAAATAAATAAACGAACTAGAGAAATTAATGAACAAACTGAACAAACAAATGAACGAACTAAGCAAAAGGAACGAATAAATCAAATGAAGGAAACTATGAAACTGAGAAAATAAAGGAATTCAACAAAAAAAAAAAAATAAAAAAAAAAAAACGAACGACTTGAACAAAGGAACTATAAAAGGAATTTAAAAAAATTAACGAACTAACAAAACGAGTGAACGAACTTAATAAACAAATGCAAGAACTAAGCAAAAGGAACGAGTAAATCAAAGGAGCCTAATCGTCGAACTAAAAGGTGAACGAATTGAACTAACAAACTAAGAAAACGAACGTCTTGAAGCTAAAGGCAGGAACAGGCTAGAAAAACGAACGACTTGAATAAATAAACTAATGAACTTTAGCTTTAGCTTTTAACTTAGCAAAAAGCCTGAACTGATTTCATTTTCTGGAACCACAAAACGCAACTCTGATTGTGTAGGAAGGGGGCGGAATTGCTGTACGGTTTTTTTTTCCCTTTTTTTGGGTGTGAGCCGTAGAAATTGTCGCAGCACTCGTCGAACTACTTGAGCGCTAAACGTCGCCCTTTGTGCCATTTTAGTACACACTCCAGGGGTGAATTAATTAGGGCGGCTCTAAGCGACTGCCACACCCCCACAACACACACTAACCCTAGTTTGGGCGACTGAAAGTTGTCAAGATGTCCGCCATTTTGGCATTTGTTTGGCTTTCAGATTTTGTGGCACATCCTGTACTCATATTTATTGCCCTTTCATTAAAGTGGGTAGCGGCAGGACCCTCGACTTTTTGGCCATAGTAATTAAAAATATGCTTTTGCCCACAGAGAGTGGGGGCAAGAATAAGAGGGGCAACACTTAGGTACAAACAAGCTACAACCATGAAGTTTCATCATCGAAGTTTCAACATCATCAACATCAACGTCAACTTCATCTTCCATTGAACGGGGCGCACTTTTGAGTGTTTCGGTGCAATTTTAATTAAGGGGCACAAATGTATGGAAAGGAATCCTCGGACCACTTGACTCGCTTGCTTGGCGGCCAACAATTTGACATTTGGAGTGGAGTCCATTCAGAGAATTGTCGCCGTCAGGTTTTTGCCGTTTGATTTTGTGCACACTCCCATCCATCCACCTGGTTGTGGACTCCTCATTAGCTTGACTGCGGTTGGGTTATAATTTCAATTCGAGTGCCACTTGCTGGGGGCAGGGGCTAGGGCTTAGAGGAGGGTTACAACTTGACTACACACACACACACTCATCTCCCACTTTTTGCTTCAGTTCGGGCTTCATTTATGCCAATTTTTCAAACTAATTGGTGCTGTTGACATCTTTCTTCTATTTGATTTTTTTTTTATTTTTTCTATTTTTTTTTTTCCTGCTACTAAAGTTTTGCAGTGGGATCAACCCACACGCGCCACAAGGACATTTCCCAAGTGCGCTTTGCGGCAGATTGTGTAGGCACTCGCCGGGGGCGTCGAGTTATGGCAATGCCCCTCGATGGCCCCGCCTCCCCCCCCCACTAAAAGCACTCAGCAATGAAATTAGTGCACGCTGCTGCACTTGGCTTTCAACAGTGCAGCGCTGCAGTGCAGTGGCGCTGTGCAATGGGGCACGGAAGGGGGCAGCAACTGATTGCCAAAGTATGAAGTGAAAAATAATAGCAATGATTTGAAAAATTATTAAAAATAGAATTTAAAATCATTTTTAATTATGACAACTTTAAATTTTTGAAGATTTAGCTATTGATTTGACAACATCATTAAATTGACAACCAGAATCTGTAATAAACATAATACTTATATATATATATTTTATTAAATTTTTTAAAAATAAAAACAAAAAATAATATTGTATTTTTCACATATTTTTTTTGTGATCAATTTTTAAGTGTTCAAAAAAAACGATTTTTTGTGTATAGCCTTTAAATTACGCCCTTTTTCATGTGCCGCCTACTTTTATTTCATTGTCCAAATTTTCTTTGCAGTTTTAAGAATATATATTTCAAATATTAGACCGATAACTCAGTAGGTTCACAAGTTACAGACTCTTGGCTCTTATACTCTTAAATAAGTCTTAAATAAGTACATGGCTTGTTCGGCTCATTTCGTCAAATTAACAAAAAAATATATATACTTGTTTGGTTCATTATAAAAAAAAAAAATTTTAAAAGTCTGCTGTAAAAATATGAATCAGAATTGAGCCCAACATGATGAAAAATTAGATATTTTTTTAAAAATACCTTAAATATTTCAAAATACCTCAAAATTCCTCAACCTTAAATCTATATTGCACTTTGTATTAGATGTATTTTATCATTCGATTTGGGCTTCAAGAAAATTAAATTTTTCAGTTGATTTTCATATCATCACTTCAGATACTCTCTGTTCAAATTACAGCATGTTTTTAGCTTTAGTATTATACCATATCATTCATAAAATTCAACCTTGTAGTTCAGTCTTACCCGAACTTTGAGGTAAAATGCGCTGGGATATTTTTAGATTTAATTAATTCAATTTTGTGATTCTAAATATCTGCATAGCTTGGGCGACAATCGATTTTTGCAATCTGAAAAGTGTTCAAGTGCTCAAGTGCTCAAGTGCATTAATATCTATATTTTTGGAGCATTTAATTGTGTTACAATTGCCTAATAGATAACACTAGGTAACAAAATTTAGCTTTTTTTTTGTATATTTGACCAAATCTACTTTTTCTGATACATATGGTGCCCCAGATGACGAAAAACCACTTTAAAAATTTTTCTATGGTGAGACTTTTTTTTCAAAAATTTTTGAAATCTGGTATTTATTTTTTAGCTTATTTTCAGAGGCAAGCCTACAGATTTTAGCATTACTCAAGAATCTTACAGCCGATTTTTAAATGCTTTACGTTTTCTAAAAGCTAATAAAAGGGCCTATAATTCATACATATACTTTATTTAGTTAAAATTACTAGTTTTGTAACTATTTGACTTTGAATTTAGAAAATGATGATATTTTGTGCGGTATTTTTTACGATTTTTTGACTTTAAAATTCGAGGAAAAGTCGAAAAAAAATTATTTCGTTTTTCTCTTCTTTGCTTTTACATAGTTGCATTAATTGTGCGTCTTTTAAGATATTAATCATAGAAATTGATAAAGAGACGACGGAAATATAAGCATTTCAAACAAACACGCCCGAAGTGGCATTTTTAAATGTGCCTTTAAAATTCATCATCATCATTATAATGTTCCAAATTCGTACCTAAAAAAAAAAAATAATAAAAATAGTTGGCGCAGCACTTTAAATATTAGATTTTTACGGTAATACTACCGTCTATGTTTTAATAAACAAACAGCTTGTCTTTAAACAAATTTTTATATTTATATGAACAAAAGCTGTCTCTCTCTTTCTCTATAAAATATTTCTTGTTGTTTCATCTATATAAAAAAATGTTCTATAAAGTCTTTCCCCCCGTTCAAATTGATATTAATTCATTTCAACGCCCATGTGAGTTAGTCACCGTTTTTTTTTCCTCGCAATTTTTATGTTTATTTTTTGTTTTATTTGGCATTGCAGCTAATAAATGCCATAAACGCAATAAATATAAAGCTGGCATTGGTAAAAACTGTGCATAAATGGGAATTCCGTTGAGAGGTTTATTTGAAGGGATTTACAACGATTTACAAAAAGCTGCTAATTGAGAGGTGCTCGTGACACACATGCGATTAAAATGATGCGATTTGTTGGCATTTCTATTTGAAAACTGACAGCTTAATGTTGTTGTGGACTATGAAAGGTACACTTTTATTTATTTTTAATAAACATTTTATTCATTTGTAGTACACGTGTATGCCCACCTTTTGACTCAAGGTCCCAGCCCTCTTTCTACAGTTTAACTTCCATTTGCCAACTGGAAATTTCTGAAATTTCGGAGACGTCTAGTTTGGAACAAAATTGAAATATCCTTTTGGCAAGGGTATAATATTATTAAGTACATTATAAGTAAATAAATTATTGAAAGATATTTTTAATAAAAACCTTTTCAAATTAATTAATGAATATAAAAGTAGAGTTATCGAAAAACTAAAAGTTGTCAAAGCCTCAATAACAAAACTACCAAAAAATATCGATAATATGAATGGCGCCATCGTTAGCTACGTAATTTATTTTTTATCGATAACATAACTAACAATAGTATCAATAAAACACGAAATTAAAAAATATATTTTTACATATTTTTATATTTATAAATATATTAAGCCTTGATTAAATCTCAGTCTCTATTGAAGTGAAGTTCAGGTTCGCTGTTAAAAATATTAAAAAAAATATATATTGCACAATGCACAAAGTCAACAAATTGTAGCACACACACAATGTGTGTGTGTGTTCGTGTGTGTGTGGCAGGTGTAGGTGGCTGGCTCATGGTCCATTGCCCAATCAATTTTTGATGGACGTGCGAAAATTTATGGTGAAAAATATTTGACTATGCACAATAAACTCGAGAGTCGTGAAATTGTGCAAAAGCCCAAATAAACGGAACTGAATGAAACCCGTCCAAAAACGCCGTTCGACCATGTCGACCAATGCGGCAAGCCGATATATATATATATATATATATATATATACGAAAGTCTACCAATTTCCCATTTTAAATCAAAACCAACTTCCCCAAACCTTAACCCCAACTGGATCTATAGAATATATTGTTATGCATATGGGCAGGAACAGAGAAACAGCAACAGAAACTGGAATACAATACGTTTATTGTTGTGTTTTATTATTGTTGTTGTTGTTGTTGTTAAATTTTATGTTGATTTTTTAATTTTTTTGTTGTATTTTTGTTTTATTAATAATTTTTCTTTTTCATTTGTTGCATATTTTTTTGTGACGCTGAGGGCGTTGCTGTTGCCGCTTGAAACGCCAGATACCCGAACCAAAATCAATATAGGGTTAATCTTCTTTAGGAATATAAATTAAATTAATTTTTATACTTATGTTGTTTATAGTTGTCCTTGAATATCTATGGGATCCCAATTAATTGTTGATTTGTCAGTGTGCGAATTTTCAAACTAGACAAAACAATATAATTTATATCTCTGTCAATATTTTTTATATATTTTCATTGTTTTTTCACAATCTTTACTTATTTCTAAATGATTGTATAAGATCATATTTAAAGTAAGCCCTCCCGATCCTCAAAAAAAAATAAAATAAAAAATAATAATAATAAAAATAAAAATCTTATCATATTCTACAGCTGAGATTTTCAAACCAGTTTCAAATGCATTTTTTACTGATTTCGCAATATAATTTTGACAAATTTTTTTCAGAGTGTCAATCTTCAATATAATATTAAACTATTGTAAAAAATTTTAAATTCTCTCTTCTATTGTTTGGCCCAATCAGTCAGTCAGATTGCACTGACTAATATATATAAATGATTAATTTTTTTTGTAGTATTTGAAATTAAGTTTTCATTTGACAGCAAAAAATTTATATTTTTTTAATTTACACAATTATAGCAAAGCTAGCGCAATAAGTTAAACGTTTAAGGATAATGACACTAAATGGAGTGGAAAATCAATTACATTCATGACAGAGAAACAGAGAGAGATTTGTAGAGCTTAAATTTTATAATCCATAAAGTAAACTTCTAAAATAAAATATATATATATTATTAAAAAAAGCGATGCACATTATTTTTTTTGAAAATGTATCTCAGTTTAATTGAAAAAATAAAGTATCATATTATTTTCGACAACAGTTAGCTCAGTTCTATTTAATTGGGCACCGATATATTATAGTCGAGCATTTCCTTAAACAAAATTCTCGCTTGTTTTGGACGCTCTATAAAGCGTTTTAAAGTGCTTCCAGGCAATTTGCCGATAAACAATCACTGAAATAACCAACATCAAATATTTAAAAAGTGTTCAAATAGCCTAGCATATATTCACTGTTCTCTCTACAGCCCCCCTCCCCCACTTCCCCCTGTATCTTTCGCTTTCTCTTGCGTTCACAGCCCCTAGCAGGAGGCCCCTCCATGCCACCCTCGTTTGACGTATTGGTGTTGCTGCCGCTTCGCTACCTTTTGCGGCGCGTTTGATTTGATTTATTTGGAATTTGCATTTTTTGGACCTAGTGCTGCTCTGCTCTTCCCCTTGCTCACCTCTCTCCTTCCCTCTCTCCCTCCCTCACTCCCTCGAAGTGGCCCTAGACGCTGTTGCCCGCCCTTATGAATTGGGGAGATTTTCACTTGCATTTTTAAACATATTGCATACTTTTGTGCGTTCTGCCCGAGCAACTCTGCATTCTATATTTATTAGGCGTATACAATTCCAGAATTTTGATGGGTATTTTTATTCGCTGCTATTGTTTATTGAGAAATATTTTATTTTGTTTTTTATTTTTTAGCAGCTGAATGATGAAAGTTGTATATTTTTTTTTAAAGTTACAATAAATTGAAAAATATTAATTTTTGGTATTTAAGTTGATAATATACATTTGATTTCAGTTTAAAAATAATCTTGAAAAATGAACAAACTCTCAAAATTTTATTATTGCATATAATATATAAAATATTGCCTAATTAAGACAGTTTAAATGTGAATACTCGAAATAGTTAAGATTTTGTTGCTTCAAACGGGAAATTAAATGCGGTTTGAAATTTGTTAAGTTAATTAAATACTTTAGTTTACAAAACATTCGAAAAATTTGGTTAAACATTTTTGTATACTTATACTAATACATAAATGTACTTATTTAGTTGTCTATCGATAGTTTAGATAGTCGAAATATTTAAAATAATTATACAGACAAATAAATAAGACAAATATGCAAAATTTTTCTGGTTTCTACATTTTTGATTTGTGATAAAAAAAAGATTAAATCAATCGATTTTAATTTTTGAATATAAAAATATATATTTGTATTTTAATGTCAAGTTAATTAAATCTTCAAACAAAAATTTAAATTATTTATTTTATTTTAATATAATATAATATATAATATTTTTTAATTCAAGTTGATTTCTCTTGGCTTTTTATTTGATTTTAATATAATACAATATAATATATAATATTTCTAAATTTAAATTCATTTTTCTAGGCTGTGTATTTTACAATATTTCTCTGTCTTTAGCCAATTTAAACTTTCATTTTTCATCTAGCAATAAGATAGGAAATTAGCTTTCTAAATTAAATAAAATTGCACAAATATTCGAAATATTATCTTTAATTGCAACATACATAAAAAAAGTATGTGCAATTTTTATGTGCAATTTAATATACATATTTTATAAAGATTTTTCTGCTTGCTGAATACAAATAAATTTGGAATATTTCCATATTTAAATCAATTGAATTTGTTTTTTGTTTTGCTTTTAATCAAGCAATGCTGTGTGAAACTTGTGGATTTCTAGATATCTGAATATTGCAAATAAAATGCTGGCACACTATGAAATTGGACACATTAAAAGCGTGCAATCAATCGAGCGAAAGAGCTCAAATATGACAACTATAAAATACACAAGTTATGAAATATTTGAACAGCATATCAAAAGCTGTATATGGTTCCGATTGGGGTTTGGGGAGGGAGAAAGGGGGGCTGTATTGGGTTTTTAGTTTTGGCCAGCAGCTGGCCATGAAAATTGAATGCTGTTGGATTTGGTTATTAGAATTCCATTGAATTGGATTTGAAATTGAAATATTTAACACATTTGGGGCAGCATCGACAGCAGCAGCGGCAACAGGACTAACGGACAGCAAGGATACAAAATATCGTATATATGATATTTTTGGCATTGGTCCATGCAATTTTAATGGGCCACAAAAGTAATTGCTGTTGAATTGCAATCAAAATTACAAAACACAATCACTGTCAACTGACCCAGTGCAATAGTTGAATGTTGAATGGATAATACGAGTATTTTCAAATATTCGAAAAACGCTTTCACTTTCTTGATCCGTTTACCCAAAGTCTCTGGTACCTGATACATATGTATGTACATATATACGGGTATATATATGATATAAATATATATATATATATTGCATATTTGTATACTGTTGTTCTGGCCCGCTTTCAGCTGACTGGGCAAAACAAATTGCGCAATCAGGCGCAAATAACAACAAAATGCCAGAAAATGAAATGAAAGCAAATGCCAGCCCTTAGATCATATCATATCATATCATCAATGCCCCAGAGGCCCTCAAAATTCTGACCAACATTATGATGTTACTGTTAATGACGATGACGATGACGATGATGATGATGTTGTTGTCAAAGATGATGATGATGTTGCCACAGCTAACGGAAAACTGATAAAAGTATTTCAATTAGTGTCAGGAAATAGGCACATAAGTGTGTTTATGTGTGTGTGTGTGAAGCAGTGTAAATAGCAAGCCTGTAATACCATCAAAATGTGACTAATGTATGCGACCCAGAAATACCCTGTATTTTACTTTAAAAATAGTTGTAGTTTAATATTAGCCCTAATTTGTACCACAAGCATTTTTCGAGAAAAGTAAACTTTAAAATCGAATATTATCTAAACTAACGATTATAATTAACTTTTCTTTTAACATAAATCAAGATAATAATATAAACTTTTGGAAAAATATTAAATTGATGGGTTATCAAGCGGTAGATTGTAAAAAATGTAATATAGAACATAGCAACTAATCTTCAAGTAAGGTAGTATGCATATTAAAACACTAAAAATTTAGAATTAATTTTTTAAATTTAGCTTATAAATTTTTAAAATTGCATGAAAATCTCAGCTGTAGCAAATCAGCTGGCAGAATATGAATTAATTGATTTTTTGGTTTTTTTTTTGCAGCTGGAGCGTAGCAACGCGCGCCGTGAGAACTAGTTCTATATAAAAAAACTGAATGTTTCGGGGAGTTAAAGTATAAGAATTGTGAAACGATCATTATGAAATATTGACATTATTTTAATATAGAACAGAAGACGCTCTTAAGCTATATATCTGCCCTCCCCCTCATCAACCCGTACTCTGCCAAGGCAACTAAAATAGAGTAAAAATGGGAAAGTTAGACACTCTAGGAAGTTACACTGATAAATGGAATTTAGACTAGGAGAATTAACAATATAGGTTCAAATATGCCCAATACTTTCGTGTTACATACGCTTACAGCATTTTAATATGCTTCTCTTACGCATTTTAAATGCGTACAGGGTATAATGATGAATCTTGAATAATTTGCAAGTGTGCAATACATTAAATGTATTTACGAGTATATTATGTATATGTATGTATATAGATATATATGTGTGTATATATATGTGTGTGTGTGTGTGTGTGTGTGAGTGTATGCTCGAATGCCTTTTTTTCACCCTTAGGCGACAACGCCAACGCCAAAGCCAAAACAACAACAACAACAACAACAACAATGGCTGCTGCTGCTGCTGCTGAAGCTGCTGCTGAAGCTGACGACGGTTGACACGAGACGAGCCAAATTAAGCCAAAAGAAGATGATGATGAAGAAGAAGAAGCAGCAGCAACAGCAACAGCAACAGCAACAGCAAAAGCAAAAGCAAAAGAAGAGGCAACATCAGAAACTGAAAATGAAACGAAAAGCAAAATATACAAACATATACATATGTAAGTACGTACATATGTATGTATATTTATATATATGTACATTACATCATCGGCAGCAGCTGCTGAGCACAGTGTGGAGGTGGAGGTGGTGGTGGTGGTGGGGAGGGGACTGGGCATGGTCTTGGGTTCGCTAGGGGGCAGGTGACGTGGACAGCACGCGCTGCCATTTTATTAGAAAACGCCATGTTAAACGACAGAGAGACAGGCACAAGAGCAAATTCACCATTTTGTCACAAAATGTACACACACAGATACACGTACACACACTCAACATCCAGTCAACGACGTGGACAAACAAATAGCAACAACAACAACAGCAACAACAACAACATAGACTAAACAACAACAATAAACAGCAGGCAAAATGTGCGCTCAGTTTTTTTTTTTTTTTTTTGGTGGTGGTGACAATTTCTAAAACGCTGCGCTGCCAGCGTTAGCGTCAGCAGAGCGCTGCGCTGTTCAATTGCTACGTAGTGTAACAGAAATTCACCACAGCAGCGACAGCGACGTGAGCAGCAGCAGCGACTGCAACGCTTCGAGCGTGTTTTCTCTCACTCGCTCGCGCGCTCTTGCGCTCTCTGTGTGTTTTTGCAAAAAGCAACCCTCGCTCTCGCTTCTGTCACCCATGTGTGTGTGTGTGTGTGTGTGAGTGTGAATGTTTAGTGTTTGTGTCGTCCCTGCGTTGTCTTCGGCCGGCACTTGGCCAATGCTGACACATGACCGTTAGGCAGCGGCGTCTGTGAGCAGCGGCAGCGCTGCTTAACCTCCACCCCCACCCTAACAAAACACACTCAGTCTTCTAAGGCAGCGAATTAGGGCTTGGGAGACACCTTGACAGATCTATAAAGATCAGTTAAAAACAACCTAAGTTTATTAAAATGGTATAGTGAAATACTTAATACTTTTTTTTTTAAGTCCACGCTCCCATAAAGCAGTGGTGTATCCAGAAGGGGTTTCGCTGGTTAAGCCCCCCCCTGAATTTTAAAGAATTATTGGAAAAATTTATAATAAAGTTTGCGACAAACTTTAATATACTCTTGTTTTTATAATTTAAGCTTGTCACGAATTGATTAATATTATATAAATTTATTATTTATATATAAATAAAAATTTTTTTTGCTGTAAGTCCTTTCTAAAATTATTCTAGGGACGCTACTGACATAGAGTATATATATTCCTGATCACAGAATGTTGTTGTCATGTCTGTCAGTTTCTTGGCAAATTTGCTTTTTTTTTAACTGCACTCGGTAAACAGTTATGTAAATATATAGCATGTCGGATCCGACCGAATCGGATCACCATTTAATTTAGCTGTCATAGAAACGATCGGAAAAAAATTAAAATATTGCATTAAAAACCTCTTCCAACTTTACAGATATCACAATAAAATTTGGCAAATCAAATTTCCATTATGATATACACAATCTCAGCTGATAAATAATGAAAATCGGGCTACTCTATCTTATAGCTGGCATCGAAATAATCAGTCAAAATTTTACTTTAACAAGGGTATACAACTTCACCACATCGTAGTTGTTTTTCTTTCTAAATTATTTATTACAATATACTTCTGGTTATTATAATTTCATAAATTTTTTTTAGATTGTTGGAATTATTATAAAATATACTATAATAAAAGTAAATTTTAAAAATCTGTACAGGCTGATATTTTTTTTTCTTTAAATATAATAATTGATCATTAATTTTCATTTCCTTTACAGGAATAAATAAATATTTTTTAATGTTCTCTTCACACTTTATGCAAGCTGATTTTGGAATTCATAATATTGTTAGTTATTTTCTCAAACTATTATCAATTTTATCTTTGTTAATAAATATCATATTTGTTGGTATTTTTGTCAAGATAATATGGTTGATGTGGTTTATTTTAATGAAATATATAGCCCTTATGAAAATTTTCCTCCTGCACCTTTCGGTAATATTTTTTACCTTCATTTTTCTCTAAAAAAAAAAATTATATTTTCGTTTTATTTGATTAATGTAGTAATTATATATAATATATAGAACTCAAGATGTGTTAAGCTTTATCTTATACATATCTGAAGCTCAAAACTCTTTTTTTTAACTAAAAATTTAGAATTATAACTGTAGTACGTTTAAAATTAAAGTTATTTTTTATTATTTTTTTTTTTTTAATATATTCAAAATAATGAAAATGATATTCTGACATTTTCATGCAATTTATTACAAGCTCAAAACTTTATATTTTAACTAAAAACTTAGAATTACAACTGTAGTACGTTTAAAATTAAAGTTATTTTTTTAAATATATTCCAAATAATATACATGATATTCTGACTATTTTATGCAATTTATTACAAGCTCAAAATTAATTGTTATACTTAATAATAAAATTGAAATTTAGTGTTTACAATTACAACTCTTTTAAAATACTAAAATATGTCTTCAAACACAATTAAAAGATCAATTTAGTACGCAACGAAAAGCTTGGCCTGGCCACAACAGAATTCAAAATAAGAAGTGCAACTTTCTATAACAACCCTGTCTTCTTTGGGCTAATGAAATATAGAAAGCGAAACAACCCTTAGTAGAGTTGCGTGTCGCGACAAGAGCTCAGAACACAAACAGCCCTTGCTGCTGCTGCTGCTGCAGTTTACAGCCCCCCTTTCAATATACTTAAACTTAATGCTGAGGTTAAAAGAAATGCGTTGCGTACGCTACGCAACAGATGGCGCCTCAACAGCGCACGCTGCTGCCAACGCCTGTGCCTAGATGGCGCCACTTACGTAATTGCTTAAGAGATGCGTTCAATTGGTTGACTTTTGTGGTGGCTACAACGCCTCTCCCTATATATGTATATCCCTATATATCCTGTAAATTGGTCCTTTCAACCAACGCTGACTGACTGAGTTTGCTCAGCGCATTGCGAACTGGCCATTGAAGCTGCAAAAAAAAAAAAACAGTTAAGAGACTTATCCAGGTTGACATGTGTGTGGTTTGAGGTGTAGATTTATAGGTTGGGGTGTACTATATGGATGGGTAAAAGCCTGGCCAGACTTGCTGCGGCGCAGTAGTGCATGAACTTTACTCTGAATGTGTGTGTGTGCGTGTGTAGCACAACAAACAGCTGGCGGTCATATTTTCCAGTCAACAAGGCAACAACAAACATAACAAGGCACCAAATGGAGGTACACACACACACACACACACACACACACACACACACACACACACACACACACGGCATATCTTCACAATTCCCCAATACCCAAAAAGTTGCAAACCACGCAGTTTTGGGGCTCGGTGCTGCTGGCTTTTAAGCAGAAAATCATACAAACAACACGGCCAGCTGTGTCCTGGCGCAGGATAGTAGGCACACAACAACAGCAACAACAACAGCAACAACAACAGCAAAATTCGCCAGGATATGTGATGATGGTATGCCTGAAACTTTGGGTACTAGCTGCAAGAATAGTCGGTTTATTAGGCTGACCCGAAATTGAGCGCATTGCATATATGAACTATTTTGGTTGCCCTTGAACAAAAAAAAGTTGGTAACTTTTCACAAAAAGCCTAAAGTCTACAAAATTTGGCAAAAACAAAAAATATTTGCAAATTTGTAAAATATTTTTGAAATTGTCTTTAAATTAGTTGATAGAAAATAGTTTTTAAATGAATATAGAATATATAACAATAAAAAAAGATTTACCCATACGCCAATATGCTATCATCAATAAGCAAATATTTAATTAAAATTATCGATCATGCAAGTTTGTGAATTAAATCGATTATTATTACTTGTTTGGCTGGGATATATTTAGAAACTTATACAGAAGACAATTAAATAAGTGCTCTTTTAAAAAAGAATTATGTATATATCGATAGACATGATATTTTGCAATATATCAATAGAGATAAAGACGATCTTCTATTACTGTAGGAAGACATACAGAAATCCAATGAAAACGAGTATTTTCTTTATAATTTTAAATTTGATTTTAATCTAACTAATGTATATATAAAAAACCAGGATATTTTGTAATATATCGATAGAAAAGCGATAATTTATTACTATAGAAAGTTACACAAAATTTCAATGAAAAATAGCTATCTCTTTTTATAGTTCAATTGATTAAAATTCAACTTTCACCTAGTTTTTCTTACGAGTTTCTCTATTATTTTAATTTTTATTTTTCCGATGTCGTTAGAACGGTTGCTGTGTAAATTAAATTATCGATATTTAACATGCAAATTTGTGAATTAAATCGTTTCATTTTACTTGCTTGTCAGGGATATATTTAGGAACTCATACGAAGGCACTTAAACAAGTGTTATTTAAATTGTTATCGATATTAAAATGTGTATATTGATAGATCTGATATTTTGTAAGGTACATCGGTAAATATAGTAGATTTTTTTTTACAATAGAAAGTCATACAGGAATTCAAAGAATAATAGTTTTCTCTTTATATCCTTGCAAAAAGGTTATTATAATTTTGTCTCCGACTCCATAAAGTATATATATTTTTGATCAGGAAAAATAGCTGAGTCGACTATTCGTCTGTTTCTATGCAAAGTTTTTGACTTTATCTTTGAGCTATCTTGATAAAACTTGGCACAGACAAAGTTTGATATTTTATGTAGCTTGAATGTTAAAATCAGCCCGATCGGACTACTATATCATATAGCTGCCATAGGTACAATCGGCGGCACTTCAATTTCATGAAAAGTGTTTGTATAAAGAACTTTTTGGTTTTTCAAGATATTAAAACCAAACTTGGCACATCGATGTATATTAACGATTTGTATTATCTATTCACGTTTGAATAAAATCGGAAAACTATATCATATAGCTACCATAGGAACAATTGGGTCAAAAATTGTGTTATTCTATGCAAAAGTATACGAAATATTTTTAGAAGTCTATTTCAAGGGTATATAGCTTCGGCGTGCCGAAGTTAGCCGTTTCTACCCACTTTAAACTTAACTTGTTTATTAGTTTTTCTATTAATTTAATTTTTGAATTTTTTTGCCGCTTTTTTGATGTCGTTAGGACTTTTGTTGTGTGTTGAAATGCGAATACACACTTATTAGCCAATTGCATTTTATAATCCATTTTTGGGGGGGTTTCCTCCTTTCTCTTACCACATGGTAAACAAAATGGCTGACTATGCCTACGACTATGACTACGCCGTGATTCCATCATGATGTTAACCAAAAATTCCATATACGATGCCCTTTGGGTCTGTTCGCGTTGGCTACACTCAATTTTCACAGGCGACACACACACAACCAGTGTGTGTAGTGTGTGTGTGTGTGTGTGTGTCCAGTTCATAGCCAAAAGTTATGGATTCAACTTTTGGCCAATTTAATTTTCTCGCCCGAAACGGCTACAGAGCAACCAAAAGCAGCAGCAGCCACGTCACGTTGACTGACCAACAGCTCCTCCTCCCAAACCTTCCCCCCAGTTAGGGGTTGTGAATTTTGCCGTAATGTGTGTGCATTGTGACGACGTGGTCCACTGTGATGATGAGGCTGAACCGAACCCACAACTAGACTACGGAGTCGGAGTGAGAGAGTCATAGCCAGACACTGGGTCCAGGTCCAGGTCCAGGTTCAGGTTCAGGTTCCAGACTGTGTGTGTGCGAGCCCGCATTTACAGATGATTTAGCTGATGTTAAAGGCCAGGAGCAGTGCTCTAAGAGCAAGGGGGGGATGGGGGGGCAGCAGCCTGGATGAGAACATGGGCCGGTTTCACTGTGTGTGGACACATTGTGCCCCATTAGTTTCTACGCCAACAAGAAGTAAACTCAAAATTTGCATGATTTTGCATGGGATGTTGGGTGGCATTGTTGTTGTTGTTGTTGTTGTTGTTATTGTTGTTCTTGTTGTTGTAATAAGAAATGCTTTATGCACGCACACTCCGTTGGCCGCACACCCCACAGCCCCCGAGGCCATCAAAAGTGACCAGTTTTCCAGACCATTTAATTTTGTCGCAAGCCCGCATTTTTTATTTTTACTTATATTTCTTTATTTTTTTTTTTGCTTTTTGTTTTTTTTTGTTCATCTTGCTGCTGTTGCAAGGATAGAAATTCAATGAGGGCTTCATAAACTTGTCAGACATTGACGAAGACATCATAAGTATATCTTTCTGATTCGGAACGATGAGCTAAATTGTGTTGCAGCCTCAAACTGAAGTTGAAGTTTCGAAGATATATTGATGAAATTTGAAATACTCAGCAGTTGTTGTTTTTTTTATTTTTACATATAATAAGACAGACAGACAATCAAAATTCCTTTAAGCTCAAAAGCTTTTTACAATAATAATTATTATTTAGCTATAAGATATTGTTATTTCGTTGTCTATCAATCGATTTCAAAGATTCATATCTTAAATGACGCCCAATTAATGCAACTATGCAAAAGCAAAGAAGAAGAAAACGAAAAAAAAATTTTTCGACTTTTCCTCGAATTTTAAAGTCAAAAAATCGTAAAAAATACCGCACAAAATATCATCATTTTCTAAATTCAAAATGAAATAGTTGCAAAACTAGTAATTTAAACTTAATAAAGTATATGTATGATTAATAGGCCCTTTGATTAGCTTTCAGAAAACGTAAAGCATTTGAAAATCGGCTGTAAGTTTCTCGAGTAATGCTTAAATCTGTAGGCTTGCCTCTGAAAAAAAGCTTAAAAAAAAATACCAGATTTCAAAAATTTTTTAAAAAATAGTCTTATCATTGAAAAATTTTTAAAGTGGTTTTTCGTCATCTGGGGCACCATATGTATCAGAAAATGTAGGTTTGATCAAATATACAAAAAAAAAAGCTAAATTTTGTTACCTAGTGTTATGTACAATTGTTTGAATAAAAAAATATTGCTTAAAGATAATTAGTATTTTTTTTATATAAGCCATATTTTAGTCCATATTAAAGTTGAAATGCATTTAAAATAACTTGGCATTTATTAAACTGTATAAATTATATTGTATTAATAAAAAAACTATCGTTTAAGAATATTTAATGTTTTTTTTTATAAACCATATTTAAATTTACCACAAAATGTATTTTATCAGAGTATTTAAACTTCATCATGTCATCATTAATGTTCTACATACTCTAATTTTGTTGGGGTTCTATTCAATTCTTTTTGGCAATTTGTTGATGGTCTAATAAAATCACATATAAAATGCAGACAATTTTTGGAAACTGTTTTGGCATAGTACTTAAAAAAGAATTTGAGTTTATTTTTTATTTTTCTTTTTTAAAAATTGAGTTTTTGCAAAATATGCAAAAATCCTTTTTGCTTGGCCACAAATTGAGCAATTGCAATTTAATATAAACATTTGGACGAGTTGAGTTGAGAAAATGTGCTAACAAATTGCATATCGAACACTTGCATAAAATTGTAAAATGATTTTTGTCAGAAAATGGAAAATTGTGTATATCAATTCACATAAAGTGTATATATTTCTGTATATCTAAATTTACAATTTTATGGTTTTTTTTGCATATTTTCTGTTTGATATTAAACAGCATTTGAATATGGATTTGATATGGATTATATATTATATTATCAATTTAGAATGCTCTTAAAATTTGACAGTTTAATTCATAAACTATATATTTTGCAATGAATAGATAAATTTCTTTGTGAATTTTTAAAGGAAAAATTTTATTTCGAATTTGAAATGAGATTAAAAATAAGCTTTCAATTTTATAAAGTGGCTAAGATATTTATTTAATAAGTTTATCTTTTTGTATACATTAAATTGGAAATTTTTGAAAGCCATGTGTTAGATTAAAGTCGCAAAAATACCCTATCTTTGTGTCCGTACATAATATTGCTGAAAATAATTGTTTATACCACATTTTGTTTTAGAGAACCCTAGATTGTTTCTATAACTGCTTTCAGATATATTAATCCAACTGGGAATATTGTTTATTTTGTTGTTTACTTCCAATTTGCTTACTATATCATAAAGCTGTCATATTTATTAATATAGAGTATTTTACTTAACAAAAATGTATTGTAATTGTGTATTTTAAACATATCTATATTTAGAAAATAAGCGAGAATCAAAATTAATTTAGTTTTTTCATTAATAATATATATAGACTAGGAAACTGTAAAGTTAATTCATTAAAAATATTGAAATCGTCTTTTGTTTAAGCATAATTTTTCCCCATTTCCCCATTCGAATACTTAATTATTGAATATTTAATATCAAAAATATCCCCTGTTAAAATTAAAAGTTTGTATTTTTTATTGTATATTATATATTATGTATAATATTCAATATCAATTATGACAAGAAAATATTGATTTACTTTAGTTGAACGACAAAATAAAATATTTAAAAAATATCGATGATATCGATAATATCGATAAAAATCTGTCAAGAGTTCAATTGAGTAAACTAACCTATTAGTTTGTTTGTTTTAGGATCTTGCAATTGTGTTCGATTTATGTATTTACAACTCTGCTATACCAATTAGGGTTGTCGCATGAAAAACTATTTATATGGTGCCTCTTGCAGGCTGCTAATTCTTGATTGTTGTAAAATTATCTTAACCCTTTTTTTTACTCATATGGCCAAAGAATGTGGCGACCTCAAGGGGTGGCCAAGAGGCGGCAAATGTTGTAAAGTAAAAAAAGAAAAGAGAAACCAACAGAGCTACTTTCAAGTTGAACTTTTACATACACACACACACACACACACTTGTGTGTGGCAAGCTGTAATGTGTGTGTGTGTGTGCACACTCAAGTGGGGCAGCTTCATCTTCAGCTGGCGCCGCTGTTGCAGCAAACTTGGGGCAAACTTGCAGGCAGAAAGCTTTGAAAGAATGCCGACAACACACACACATACGCAAGTGTGTGAGTGTGCGTGTGTGTGTGTGTGTGTGTGTGTGTGTGTGTGTGTTGTTTGGTTTTGTTTAGCTTAATTTGTACACTTGCTTTGATGTGTCGACTGCACTGCGGGTGGTCATGAAGGAGCCAAAGGAGTCGAAGGAGCCAAAGGAGTCGAAGGAGTCGAAGTAGCAGAAGGATCAGCAAGGATGAGAATGAGGCGCCCATCTGATGAAACTGGAACAGTTAGCAAGCAATGCCATTTATAAGGATATGTGCACCCACTAAAGGACGTTCATTTTACCGCCTTGCGCCTTTCTTGCGATAATCGACCAAAGAGCCACTTGGCTCTGTGGCAGTTAGTTCATCCTTCTACTTTTAGCCAGGTCGACAGGTGTGAAACATTATGCCATTTATTGTATACTTGCCTCTTGTCGAGTGCCTCCACTCGAGTCAACTCAAAGTCCTTTCTCCTTCCCAGATGATGATGATGCTGATGATGTGTGTGTGTTGTCCAGATGTTAGCTCTTGGAGTGTCAGCTTTGGCTTTGTGTCAATTAAACTATGAGGCAACTTCTGGCGATTAATAAATATATATTACAACTTTTTAGCTTAGATTGCAAACTTGCATACATTTTCACCTGAGGTGAATATTCACTTAAAAAACTGTAAACAAACTTTAATAATTAATTGGAATTTGCATATAAGTTCGATGATTAAATATGAGTTCAATTTGCAACCTGGAGAATAAATACTCAGGGTATTATTTATAGTTATTATGTGACTTGGAACTACGAAGAGTAAATTTTGGAAATCTTGTTTACAAACTCTATAAAAGTGCTAACTAATATTCTTCATTGACTATTTTATATTGTGAAATAAATACGTATTTATAAATCGTAAAAATTCAATATTTTCTGCATTGAAAATATCTGAAAACTCGATTTTTTTCGTTATCGACTTAGCATAATTATTATTTAAGTTTTCTTGTTCATTTTTAAAAATTAGGGAATCACTAATGGACTTAATAGTATTTTTAATACCAACATAAATGTCCCAATTATCAAGAAATGTCTGAATTTTCCTTGGATTGAGTTGGTCCCTATATTCTCTGTTAGAAGGATCAATATAATACTAATAGCTGCTAGGGATCTCTGCTGTTCCTAATTGCAGAATCTAATGATTTCTCAATTTGTTAAGGTGACTTCTTAGTCTGGAGTGAGCCTTGAATGTAATTAAAATTATTCCGAATGAGTTTTATATAATTCTTTCTCAAGTCTCTCATAGCTTTTTTAAATTGATTTGATTTGTGAGAATCGTCTTATGATGAATTTATGATTGATGTTTCTCCGGTTCCACAAGACATACGAGTATTCTGGTAGAAAGTAAAGCCATTACTAGCAGAATATTTAGATTTTCGAAAGGCACATTTTTAATGCAAAGAACATTTCTCATAAAAAATTAACGACTTAAAATTTTTGGATAAAAATAATTTTTCCGAAAGGATATAGTACGATTTTATCTTGCATTAATATTTTAATTGAGAACTGTCAACTGTTTATATTAATAGATTTTAGAGATTGCAGTACCAATTATAATAATAATACTTCTACTTAACAATAAAAGAGTTCAACATGGTTTAAAGTCAAAATTTACGAATTGTGCTTTGTTACATATAATTTAAAGACATTTTAAAAAGGAATTTTAAATTAAAAAAAAATTAGGCTTTAAATCAAGTAAATCAAGTACAAATGTCTGCTCATATACTAAATTTAAAAGCTGTATGTATATAAATATATATTCAATTATTTCTGATTTTTATTTAGCTTGTTTTGTTTTATCTTTATTTTTTGTACACTTTTTTCTTGTTTTATTAAAATGATTTTGTTTTGATTTAATTTATGTTCAGTTGCGGGCTACGTGAAGTGAGATATATTGTATATATCTAGCTGACAACTGGATTGACTGGGACTCAAACTTGGGATTGGGATTGGGACTGGGACTGGAACTTGGGAGTTGGGATTTCTTGGAAGCAGCCGCAGACAATTAATGAGTTGATTGTCTGAGTTTTCTTATTGTGTTGCAGTTCAACATTTTAAGCAAGTGGCACGCTTGAGTCAATTGAGGCACTTGTTGTCACGATCCCTGCCACAGGCCCCCTGCCCCCCTCCTGCCCCTTTACCAGCTGGCAGTCTGCGCGTGTCAGCGACCCTCGTCTAAGTTGGGGCCGGAGGGGGGGACGCAGATTTACGTGTTAATGGTGTGAACGCGACGGCGACAATGCCAGTTACTGATAGAATCTGTTCCAGAGACTCCAGAGAATCCAGTCACACTTATAGTTATGATTATGAAGAAATCGAAAAGTTTATTTAGATTTTGTTTCATTCATAAAAATCCCGAAATAACTGCTTAGCATTGTAAGTAGTTTCGATGCGATTCTTTGAAATGCAATTTTCATTTAATACCCTTGCCAAAGGGTATTATAATTTTGTCTGTAAATGTGTGATGCAGTGAAGGAGACGTCTACGACTCTATAAAATATATATATTCTTGATTTGGATGACAAGCTAAGTCGATATCCGTTTTTATGCTTACTTTTTGGCTTTATCTTTGAGCTAACTCGATGAAATTTGGCACAGACGAAGTTTGATATAGTATGTAATTTATATGTAAAAATCAGCCCGATCGGATTACTATATTATATAGCTGCCATAGGAACGATTCCTAAAAATAATTGTTTTTTCAAGTTATCAAAAATAAACTTTTCATATCGATGTAGTATTAAAATCTGATCAATCCAACTAAGTTTCATCAAAATCGGAGCACTATATCTTCTATCTCCTATAAAAGAAATCGGTCGAAAAGTGCTTGTATGGAAAACTTTTTTGTTTTTAAAGATATCGAAATAAAACTCAACATATCGATGTAGAATTATAGTTTGTACAGTCAGATCAAGTTTGATCAAAATCGGACTACTATATCACTATATATAGCTGCCATAGAAACATTTAAGTGAAAAATGAATTCTTGTATGCAAAACTTTTTTGATTTTCAAAATATCAGAATCAAACTCAACATATCAATAAAGAAATACGTTTTATACTTTCTGATAAAGTTTGAGTGAAATCAGACTACTATATCATATAGCTGCCAAAGGAACAATCGGTCGAGTATTCAAAATTTTCTAAGAAGACCAATGCAAGGGTATTTAGCTTCGGTGTGCCCTTTCTTTCTTATTTTTAGTTTGTAATTTTCTTGAATGCCAATGACAATTGCAACTGCATTTTATGAAGTGTCAGATGAAATTTTGTAATTTTCTTATCCAAATTTTGTGTCAATTGTGGCCAGAACTGAATGGACGTTTAAATTGTCACGCGTTTCAGCTGATTGGCGACACCCCAATGCCGATTGTCAATTGGAAATTTGTCAAGCCAATATAATTTGGCTATTATCGAAATTGCAGGCAGCACTGCCAGCAGCAGCAACAGCAACAACAACAGCAACAACAACAGCAGCAACAGCAGCAGCAATTGTGTGTTGCCTCCGAGCAGAGGAACGGCAACAGCAATTTATGCTGCCACACACTTGGGGGCCAACTTATGGTGCATAAATTTCGAGTGGCCAACAACGCCAACATAATTAATTTCAATTGACCAAAACTACAGCAGCAACTACAATAAAACTAAAACAGAAACAGAAACAGCAGCCAAACTTATGCCCAATTTTGGGTTGGCGTTATATTATTTAGACAATATGTTCAATAAAACTTTGTTTTCTCATATACATATATATATATACAAAACACAGAGAGAACTTTAAACAGCTGCTCCCTTCCCCCCACAACAACTTTATGTGCTGCTGCGAGTCCTTGCACGAAAGGACAACGCAACTGTAACTGTAACTGACCCGCCAACATTGTGTAAAGCGAAGATTTATGCGAGTTTGCCCCAAAAACTCTCGCTGTCACTCTATTTACATCTGTGTGTGTGTGTCTGTGTGTGTGTGTCGCCATCGCACTATGGAAAATTTTAGCTATTTTTCGGAATAAATTCACTTCTTCAAATTGTAAAAATTAATAAAACTTTTTTTTATTTTTATATTTATTTATTGTCCGGAAAAGTCAGAAATTTGTAAAAATTGATATATATTCTTGAACTGCATTTTATGTCTTTCTGTTTTAATGCAATCAAGAGTCTGTGTTTTAAAGCTATGCATGTTAATCAAATTTAGGACATATGATCCTTTTTTTGCTAAAAATATTATAAATATATACAGTCGACGCTCAGTGATCAGAACCTACAGTTATTTTAATTTCCAGAAATTAGAGTACATTTTTTTTAAATTTTTACTGAATGCATATCAATTCTTTATGTTTTTTTATATTTAATTTAAATGGAGTAAATCTTTAAGTGTTGTTTTGTTGCATCTATATTTGATTTAACTTATAAATATATATTTATAATTAAAAAAAATATGTATATTACAATGTATTGTAGGGGACTGTTACCTTTTGTTTTATTATTTTTATTAATAGAATTAACTTGAAAATTGTGTAGCTTTTTGGAATACATTTACTCAATTTTCTTATTTTATTATTAAAATAATTCTAATTTCTGAATTTCTAAGTTCTGAATTACCTTAAAAACAAAGTGTTTCTAATTTGTGATCGTCGACTGTAATACATTATGAATACATCAAATATTAATATTACATACCATGCAATTTTAACATTGGACCCACTGTTAAGTTAGCCGCTGTTAAAGCAGCTGTTTTAAATAAACAGCGCGTGCTGCTGTTAACAAAATTTATTTTTATTTTAAGTAAATTACCTTAAATCTTTAAACAAAAAACATTTTGCGAACAAATTTGTAATTGGTAATTAATCAGAGTTGTTTTTACTTTGTGTTGAGAGTTTAGAGTTCTTTATATAGTATGAATTTGTCGCTTGTATTTGTAAATTAAAAACCTGCTCAAAAATAAAATTTCTTTCTAAAAATGTTATCTTTGCATAGAGTTTTTAAAATAACCAAATACTTTTAAGCTATGAAACTAAATCCATATTGTAGAGTCATCAGTTTTGAATTGACAAAGTAATTTTTTGTGCTTTTGCACATTTTTTTTCATTTTAATTTCATAATCACAATGTATTCAATATCGACCAAAAAATAAGAAAATATTTAAAAAAAAAAATATTTTTTTTTTATTCCCAAAAAAAATTTATAATCATATTTATAGTGTTGAAAAATAAATTATATTCAAATACTATGCTTAATCTTTGAGTTATTAATTTATTCCATAAAATAGCTATAGCTGCCCATAGTACATTTGTATGTGTGTGTGTGTTTGTGTGTGTGCATGACTGTACTTCCGCTGCGTTGACTGTACCTTCTGGGCATGTGTATAACTCTCAGCGTGTGTGTGTATATGTGTGTGTGTGTGTGTGTGTGTGTGTGTGTGTGTGTGTGGGTTGGGCTGCTGCAATTTGCATAGAAAGTGTCGCCACAAATTTGGATACGGCAAACGTAGACATATGGTGTGTGTGTGTATGTTGTGTGTGTTGTGTGTGTGTGTGTGTGTTTAGCTTGCTTGGAGGCGGCTTTGTTGCTGGTCCAACCTTTTCTTAATTTGCTGTGAAACTATTGCCAACTAAGCGTGGCAAATGGCAAACTGGCAACTGGTAACGCTCTTGGCTATCATCTCTCTATCTCTCTCTCTCTCTTCCACTCTATCTCTGTCTCTCTCTCTCTCTCTCTCTCTGGCTGTCCAAGTTAAATAGCCTGAAATTGTTCAACTTCCGGCTATAAAAGGCGCCACTGGCCGTTTGTCAGCGAGACTTTGCATTAATTAAGCAGCGAGCAGCAGCTTGTACTTATGAGGGCAATAAAATGCCATAAGGAATGCAAATCTGGGCAGATGAGACAAATTTTTATAAAGAAAGTATGATAATTAATTCTTTTTAGCTAGCACTCAAAATTGAAAACTGGAAAAAATGGCTAACAACGGTGTGTCGTAGCTAGTTTAGAGCCAAACACTGGGAAATATATTCAATCTTTAATGACACCAAGATACTTTGATCGTATTGCATTAACGCATTTATTAAGATCGCTTTTTTTGTTATTAAAAATTAGCTGATGTTGACAAATATTTAATATGAAATTATGAACTTTTAAGAAAACTTATCTCAAGTTTTTTTTCGTCTCAATAAAAAAAAATATTTCGCTTATTGCTTATTGACATTTTGCCATTTTATTTGTGCTTAGTATGAGACTATTGTTTATCAAAAGTTTTTATTAGCACTTACATGTTTATAGAATACAAAATTATTCTACCATAAAATGACAAACTTGTACTTTAATTGAATGTAGTTAAGACTTTATGCCCTATATCTTGACTATTCATACCGGTTGGAAATTATAGGCGCACAGGCAAAAAGAGGTAGTGCGCCTGCATGTATGCAACACTTTGCATACACTTTAAAATTAATTGAGAAAAATATAGTTTAGTTTAAAAATCGAATGCTCTTTATTTTGAAACCTCGTTTTTCCCTTTATGTTAAAATACTTCCATCAAAAATTCCACTTTAAAGCAATTTTTCCAATGGTAACTTCATGATATAGTGATTCGATCCGTTCGACTCTGACGTGTTTAATTAAAACTGAGAGTTTGAGCTATAGGTAGACGGACATAGCTATATTGATTCAGCAGATCGCATGATCAAGAATATATACATATATACTTGAAGGTGTTGAAAAATGCTACTTTACGCCTTAAGACTCGAAAACTATGAGAATATATCTATGTATTATATTAAATATTTTAAATATATTATATTAAACCTAATATTTTATTTAAATTTATTACCCTAAAATTGCTCAGACAATGGTACACTAGTCGGCATATATATTTTGACATAGTTATGCCTGAGCTTCTTTTTCTATTCTTTTTTATTATAAAGGAAACAAATAATTAATTTTTATTTATTATAGTCAGGTTTAATGTATAAAATATAACAGTTTTTAGTTTTTAATATTGATTTTGTTTTTAATAAAAATAGTGGAATTTAATAGGCATAAGAACTTTGGCAAAATGTTGTTTATTAACTTTATGTTTTATAAATTTATGTTTTATAAATTTAAATTAAAACTAAAAATTAATAAAAAATATATTTCCCTTTGGTATTTTAGATCTTATTATTGTATTATCGAATTTTTTTTTTTTTTTTTTTTTTTTTTTGGTTGGAAACATTTAATTTTACTGTTATTTATTTTATTTTTTTCCCTTTGGTATTTTGGATCTTATTATTGTATTATTGAAAGGTTCTTGTTCTAACCTACGCTGATCAAAATTGTATTAAATTTATAAACCCTCATTCTTATCAATCTTACTTAATTTTTGATTGAGCTTAATGCATTTTATGTTGGCTAACATTTTATTACAGGCTCTTTTGTGATCTTAATTCCTGACAATCTGGTCACTCTGGCTGGCTTAACTATCTGGCAGCCTGTACGCCATTTTGGCAATTACATAACCTGCAAAAGGCGGCGTTGCCTGGCTAACGACTGTTAAAGGGGTTTCGTGTCTTTGACTGACAAATGGCTGACGACACACAACAACAACAACAACAACAACAACAACAACAACAACAACAACAACAACAACAACAACAACAACAACAAACTGCAAACTTAAACACTTAATCTTTTCATTTAATGTTAATTTGTTTGTTTTTATCGACATATTTTTTGTGAGGGCATGTGGGAGGGCCGGGTGTTGCTTGTTTTGAGGGGTGTGGATGTGGAAGTGGAAGTGGAAGTAAGTGGAAAAATCTGGCAATGGAAAATGCCGTTAAAAGCGCGGCGCTTGTTACGACAACAAACTCATTTCACGTTATGACAAATTGCTGCCAATCAACATAATTCTGCGGCAAGCTAAAGAAAGTGGCAAGAGCACAACCGATGGCAACGGGGGCAGAGGTGGCAAAGCCGCGAAAAGAGCCACACACACACACACACACACACACAGACACATGTTGAGAAAGTTATGTGCTGACACGCCCCCTTAAGCGCCCATCCATAGAGTCAATCGCCTTGCGCCTTTGCCTGATTAAAACTCGCCAAAAGCAGTATAGGGGGTCTTTTAGGGGGTTCCACAGATCCTAAGGCCCCCGCCCCCGCCCCCTCCCCCAAGACAGTTCTTAACAAATGTCATGCCTCGCTGGCACTGCTCACTTTAACGCTCATTGCTATTGCCACGCCCACTCATCAGTGCACGGCGATGACGACGACGACGGCGATGGTGAAGCCGCCATAACAAATTGTTAGGCTATGACCTCGAAAACAGTTTTCAGTTGTCTTCGAAACGTTGCGCCACCCCTTACCCTACCAACCTACCACCACCCCCTCGGGGTCACACTGATCCAGCGGGGGGGGACCTGGGGCAATGAGTTGATTCAGCAACTTCAAACTTGGCTGCAGTTATGCGAATAGTTTGTAGGTGTAGGCGATACCATTCGTTGTCTCTCCAACCCTAACCAAATTTGTTTCATAACTTGTATTCAGAAATATTTATATACCCTTCATGAACAGAGCATAACTGCGAATTTGTCAAGTTGGATCTTAATATCAAAAATTAAACTTAAAGTCTTATATAAATTAATGTCGATTAATCGACTTTATCGATAGCTACACAGCAAAAGCAGTACTCTAGTACTCTGCTGTGATTAATCGTAAATCGATTATTTTCACTATTATGATTACACTTTACCGTTTTCTTTAAATATTCAAAGCGATTATTTCTGATCAAGAAAATTCATTAAATAAATATTTATTATTATACTTGTCTTAAAGCCTTATATAAATTAATATCAGTTAATCGACTTTATCGATAGCTACACAACAAAAGCAGTACTCCAATCGATTATTTCTGAAATGCTGAAATTAATCGTTTATCGATTATTTTCACTATTATGATAACACTTTAACGATTACTTTAAATATTCAAAGCGATTATTTCTGATCAAGAAAATTCATTAAATAATTATTTATTATAATACTTTTCATATGATACACAGCATGTCCTTAAAAGATCAACATAAAGAATACTGCTTCCAAAGATATTTACATTCAATTTAAAATTGTCAATTTTTAGGATATAAATTGAAAAATAGTTTTTAATTTTGATTTTTATTATAGAAATTTAAAATAATTTTTAATTTTGTTTTTTATAATAAAAATTGAATAGTAATTTTTATTTAAAATTTTTTTTTTCTAAATTAAATATAAAAGTTATTTTGAAATTTTTCATAAAATTTAATAGTAAGAATTTATCCAGTTTCCAGGATACTGCATCTTGAATTAGTATATCTGAAGATTTTCCCATCACCTAGATATTTTTTCTTATTATTTGTTATTTGCAGTCTCTGGTTAAAACTTATTTTTGTTAAATTAATTATTTAATTTTTGTTTTGTGCCTGATTAAATATATATACATATATGCAAGAGTATTTTATATTTCGCATTTGTTAAAATCATATTTAATATTATTTTTTTGCCAAACAATTTTTGTTATTTTTTTTTTGTTTCTTTGGCTTTCATGTGATAATTGCGGCGCATGAATTACAATTAATTCGTGACAATTCGTGCAAGAGCTTTGCGCCCAGGTAGACAGCCCAGACAAATGCTTTGACTACAGTTACTGCCATAAGTAAAGCAACGTCCGCGTGTCGTTAGCAGCGCCTGTTTATTATTCCGTTAATTCTCTCCAAGCCATCCAAACCTCAGCGCCCATTTAGCCACCCAACCCCAACCCCAGCCCCTCCTGTACACTGCCAACTCTTTTGTGGGTCCGCAACATGCAAAGCGGCGGTGACATCGCCAAAAACTCAACCAGCCAAAACTGTAACCAGAACACGCACCCTTTTTTCACGAGGCTCCTCGAACGAACGCTAACCAACTGAATTTAAATGGAGCCACTAAAAATAAGAGGGGGGGGGGGGTAGGGAGTAGGGGGTAGAAGAGGAAGCATTGGAGTTATGGGGTTGATATAATATGATATAAGCAGGATGGATATGGGCGGGGTAGGAGCGCTTTGCTGTCAACACCAGTCTGTGCTTCAGGATCATAATTTTAATTTTACTGGAAAGGATGGCTTTTTAAACATATATATGTATTTGTTATACCATTTCATAATTTCATAATTATTATAATTAAATTTAATTAGTTCTTTGAAGTATTTTATTTAGTACAGCAATCATGCTAAATTGAACAATGGAAATACTTATTCTAGGAAATGTTCTTAATTTTAAGTTAAATATATAATTTTTGAACATTTTTTGGGTTTTAGGTATATGTTTTCCCTCCTATGCTTCTATTAGAGGCGATATATTAAATATAATAAGATTTAGTTATAAGTTAAATTGATTTATTATTGAAATACATATTATTCATATTAACAAATTGATAAATTACAAAATGGTTATATTTTTATATAATTCAGTCAGTTTAAATATTTATATTAATATGAAAAAAATTTAATATAGCTTGCAATAATTTATATATTTTATAATTACCTATAACTTTGTTTCTCCCGAATTTATTATATTCTTTTCAATTTCGCTGTCTTATTTTTTTTCATCTTCTTTCAAATCTTATAATTTTGGTATAATACCTTTTTTTTTGCTAATCAGACTAAATTTTGTTTTTCTTTTTAAAGTTGTTTTTGTTATAATTATTTTTTAAGTTTAATTTGTTGTTACAAAATCAAAGAGAAATTAAATAATCAAATCACAAAAATAAACAAAAATTTAAAGTCAATGCAATTAAATTTTTTTTTTCTTAAAAATTTTAAATATTCCTAATTGTCTTACTACTTTCCTTAAACGTTTTATGTAGCTTATTTATTTCAAATTCTATTTTGAAACACATTCGTTTTACAAGGTTTTTATTCCTATTACTTATATTTATTCCAACAAGAGCACTTTTTTTTTTTATTACTCTTTGGTTTGGTTTTCGCAAACGTTTAACAACTTTGCAAAAGTTAAGCTTATAATGAATAACCATATATATATATGTACATTATACCATTTCAAGAGGATTAACCCTTGAGTTTGACGAACTTATGCACCCAATTAGCATTTTGAAAACTATGTCCTGTAGCTATTTTTGACTCCTTTCGGGTGGGAGAACATTTTATTGCTGTTGTCATCGCTTTCATTTGGTTTCACAGATCTGAAATAAAATTTGAGTCTCAGTTTCTTAGTTCCTGTTGTTATTTTTTTTTTTCGGCTCTCGATCGCGCCAGACGCTAACCCGCTGTGATTTTATGAGCCGCAATTGTACAAAGCATTTCTATTGAGTCAGCGTAAAAAAAAAAAAAAAAAATAATAAACCTCAAGTCGATGGGGTGTTCCGGGTATGGTATGATATAGTATGGTTCGGTTTGGTTTGGGTTGGATGCATTAGCAACCCTCTTATTCTATACAGTGACTGCCTGACTGGCTTATGATTACTGTGATTATGCCGCCGAAGTGCGTGGCAAAGTTCCGTTGGGTGCACAGGGTCGGTTGGATGGGTAGATGGATGGATCGTTTACGCTTAACAATAATAACAACTGATTTTCGGATGTATTATTACATTTCCCGTGGTGACTGCCTGTCGCCGCAGCACCCAAATTATCACAGCTACCCCACACAGTTGGAGTTCCCAGCTCAGTTACGAATCCCATACCCAATCTTAATCCCATTCTCAATTCCAATTCCAATTCCAGCCTTTACTGCTGCGAGGTGTATGTAACCACAGGATTTTCTCTCCTTGGGCAACTTTCTTTGCCCTTTCGAATGGACTTGGACTTGGTCTCGGTGTTGGGATAATAAAGTTAAAGCCACTGAAGTTTGGACAAAAGCAGCTGATTGTACAATGCGATGAGTTGGCTCGTTTATAGCAATTACAAACGCATTTTGTCACCCAAAAAGGAAGCAACAGAATCATCACCATAAATGCCTGGAAAAACTGGGAATGGGATTGGATGTGGATTGTGGGATTGAAGCACCTGCTGTGCCCAATGTGTTGTGATATTGTGCTTTTGATTGCACTTTGCTAACTGACAAATAAAAGCATTAGACAGGCTGAGTCAAAGAGAATAATTTTATGGATATGCAAAAGGATACGGATTAGAATTCAAAAGTCAAAGAAAACTGTGAGAGAGTAGATGAAGCGATTACTTGGTAAAAGCAGTTGAGTTAGAAATATATTTTTGCATTTGTTGCCAATTAAAAATGAAAAGAATATCTTTACACAAGTTAAGAGATTCAAAGGACACGCAAATGTAAATAGTTATCCTGTAAATACTAAAGAAACAACTAGGAAACTGATTAAAAATTAAATACAATTTTCTTAGCTACATTAAAAATAATGTTATAATTTGTTCCAAGTTAGTCTACACTGAAGGAAAAGAGATGTTGCAAAATGAAGAACAATCAATTTTCTTTTAAAATATTTTATTCTCAATCCTTTTAATTTTTAGTATCAATTTTACCATAAAAAAAATTATAATAAAGCTTTGAAAGGGTAATAAAATAAAAAAAATAAATAAAATATTTTAATAAAAAGTCATCTAAATTTCTATCATTTTAGAATTAATATTTTTTTGAGTGCATATCCAATGTAGTTAAATCAATGCACCACCCGGATGAATGTCTTTAATTCATTTTGAATACAACATTTTTATAAAATGCTAATTAAAATGGGAGAAAGCGTATAGAAAATCGAAAGTAATTTACATGTAATATATAATAATAAAAAATTATGATTATTTATCTGAGATGCTAAGTTGATAAATTGGATTAGAAATTTGGTTGTTTAAAACACAGATTTATTAAGAATACAGAACGGTTGTAAGCTCCTACAATATAATACGTATATATTAATAAAAACATTCTAACATTAAATACATATAAAAATACAGAAACAAAATGTAAAAAAAATTGTATTTAAATTTTTGACACTTTGAAAAGACAATTTACAAAGCTATAAGTTACTAACTTTAATGGTTTTAGAGCTATAAAAACAGTATTACATTAAAATCGGTGAACAAATATAGAATTTAATCTTAAGTTAAACTTGATAAAATATGTATTGGAATTATACGTATATATATTCTCAGCTTCCTAATTAGAAAATAGGACTAAAAATAACTTTTTTTTATACTTTACTTGGAGCTCAAAATAAAACAGGGTATCATAAGTTAATATTTTTTTCTGATAGCCTATTTGTTGAACTAAAATATTCCATCTTTACTTTTATCATGACTATAATTCAGTTGAACAAAGTATTTTTTTGAAATTAGGCAAAATAATATTAATAATTCAGCGGCCTAAAGGTTTAAAATTTAAAGGAAATATAACTAAATATATAACTGAAAGAAATATAACTAATTAATTGTTCTAAATATATGCTTGTTAAATACTATATAACTGAATTAAGTAAATAAAATTTAATATATAACTTGCTATTAAGAGAAAGTAACGCTAGTCTAAAGTAAAGTTTGTTAAATACAAATTTAAAAAAAAATATTATTTAATATATAACCTAAAATTGATATCTTAATTTACTTGATTTTATTTTAATGCTATATAACTGAATGAAATATAATTTGATATCTAAAGTTACGCTTGTTAATTGCTCTAACATGATATCTTTTGTGTTTTATGTTTTTTGTTTGTTTGGATGCTGATGACGGACAGTTATTCAAGAACAAACTAAAATCCGTAGAATCCATTGGTATCTGCTACACAATGTACATATATATATGTATATATATATATGTGTATATATATTGCCACTCTTATGCTGCTTCCGTGTCTGTAGCCTTTGTTAGTTAAGGGGCACGTAATCCATTTGTTGTTTGCATGTGTCCATCTCTGGGTAACCCAAACTTTCAGTTCGAGTCCATGTGCATTGGACACAACTCAATTGTCTGAATGGTATGTTGTGTGTGCGTGTGTGTGTGTGTGTGTACGCTCACATTTCAGAGTTTTGCTAATGATGAGAGACCACGGTACAAGTTGGCTGCCATTCTGCCAAATTCTGTTGTGGCTGCTGCTGCTGCTGTTTGGTGTGCAACTGACGCACATTGCACGAGACTTGCCACATGATGTGACGAGGACGAGGCGTCGTCAACTGCGAGTGTGTGTGTGTGTTTGTGTGTGTTTGTGTGTGCTTGTGTGTGTTGTAGGAGTGGTCGTGCCTGGACACATTTCCGCTGCAGTTGCTGCTGCTGCTGCTGCTGCTGCCTCAACGAGGACGAGACATTTGAGAGGACGACTTGCAATTTGACCGCTTGCATGGCATATTAATGTGGGTTTTGCCAACTGACCAACTGCCTGGCCGGACACCAGTTTCCAGTTGAAGGATAAGGCGGCAGCACGGGGGCAAGGGTAGATAATGTTGAAGTTGTAGGCGTGGGCGTGGGCTTTGGGGTTCACATCATTCGCATGCGTGTGGACTTAACTTGGCTATCTCCGTTCCCATTCCCGTCTACGTCTCTCCTTCTCCTTCTCCGTCCAAGTTCCCTTTGGCTTCATCGTTGTTGGCATTGCCGCCATTTAGTTCATTAGAGCAAAAATGTTGCGATGTTGCACGTAAACATGAGTCAAGTAGTGGACGTTCTGGATGTTGTTGCGTGGGCAGGTAGAGTACTGTGGAGCCAGTGTTGTCCTATTATAAAATAGACTTGACTACAAATTTATTAGATTACCACTGAAAAACCCAATAAGCGAGCTTTAAAATTTGGTTAGCAAACAGTTTACAATTGTACTGCACCTCTCCGATTCAATTAAGTATATATATTTAATTGTATATATAATATATTTTGCTTATTAGCAAATCAGTCGATTTAACTGTCTCTATTTAGCTGGCGGTGTCAAAACTATTTGGGAATTATAAGCAAGCAATTGTCAAACAAACAGCCTCAGAGTTGCTTCCTTGACTGTTGATCGTCGTCAATTTTTATGCCAGGCATGTTTGTTCTTTTAAGAATAATCCCTTTATATTTTGTTTATTTAAACATAAAAATAAAATAAAAAAACAGTATTAATTTGGGATATTAAAATTTCTATATATGATACAATTGAAACTTTTGTTCTGCATTGAGAATTCAAAAACAAAGAATAAAAAAACAGACCGATTGTTTTTAATTTTGAAACGTTATTTTAGCACTCAGTGTAGTTGAGTAATTTTTATTTATTTATTTTTTGTTAATTAAATTCTATATTATTAAAGTTTTAACTCTAACTGACGGTGGTTCGCTTTTCTACAACATTTAAAATAAGAGTTATGAGTTTTAAAAAATTCAAAACTGAAAAAAATTATCTAAATGAATAGGAAAATCCTTAATTTACGCATTCAGGATGCAGTACCCTGAAAACAGAATAAATTTTTATTTTTTAAACATTCTTATTATAAAAATTAATTTGAACTCTTAAATATAAAAAAATAATAGATATTTTTCATACTTTAAGAATACTTAATATTGGTTTTTTTTTAAGGACGTGTTATATATCATATCATCCTAAGGACATGTAATTTATTAATATAGCAGCTGGCTCCAAAGCTATTTAAATTGAATTCTTATTCATAGTTTTTATAATAATAATATTTAAAAAAAAACTTTTTTGTGTTTATTTCAGAAAAAGAATATTTATCAGTTTTTTGATAAAAATTAACAAATTATTTTTATTTCATAATTTTTTCTTATTTAATTATAACCATTACGATTCTTGCTTATCAGGGTTGATCAGGTAACACTATTTATCGATACTTATCGATATCGCTGACATTTAATTGCCAAAAAAAAATGCTTACAGGAGAGTCGATGAGTAAAGAGACTAGAAAAACATATTTTTAGCCAGAAAAGAAAATAACCGCCAAATCTAGTGGGTAAAACCACCAAAAAAGGCAACACCGTCGGCAGTAGACATCTAGCTGGACCTTTGAGGGGGGGTGCGGTGCTGCTTGGTGTTCACTTATGCGAATCTTCTAGCCAAACTATTCAACCACCCAACCTCCCAACCACCCAACCACCCAACCACCCAACTACTCCAACTACGCATTTACGTGATTAATCAGTTGGCCACGTGTGCATCTCTGCAATTGTATAAATGTGTGTGTGTGGGTGTTTGGTGTGTGGGTGTGTGTGGTTGTTGTGTGTGTGTGTGTGTGTGTGTGTGTGTGTGTGTGTTGAGTGTAGAAGCATATGCTTCTAAGTCATGCAAAGCTCTCGAACCTTTTAATTGCCCAACGACATTCTTGTATTGAGAGTGGAATTTGCACTGGAAACTATTTATACGTAATATTAGCCACAAGCTACTTAAATAAATATTTCTTATAAATATTTAGTTTAATTAAAGCATTCAATAGTCATAGTTTAAGCAATCATTACTATCGAACTAGCTTAAATGGTAATTAGCTATTATTTAATTACACTATGCAAAAATTTTAAAAAAATTCTTGTATTCCGATCAAAAGATAGAGTCAAATTATATGTAAAACGGGTAACAGATTCCGAAAAAAAAATTCAAAAAATATTTTACCTGAACTCTTTTCGAGATAATCGAAAAAGGCTATATTTTCGACTTTTTAAAAAGATAGATTTGGTAAAATGGCAATAATTATTTGATTAATTAGATAAAAATAACTTTTCTGAAATTTAAAAATAATTTTACAACCCGAAAATAAATATTCGATAGTAAAAATAAATTGCCAACTTTTATTTAAACGTTGAATATAAAAGTTATTTTTCAATTTTTTATTTTTAATGTTAAATTTTTGAAATTACCAATAGAGAAATATTCAGATTAAGTTCAGAAGATATTCAAAATCAATTTTTATATTTAACAATTTAAATAAAAATATATAAATTACTTTTATTTTGAAATTTGTCATATAAAATGAAATTAAATTATTATTTTACAATTTGATTTTTATGATTGAAAAATACAATTTGAAATGTAATTTTTAAATAAATAAATATAAGAAATTAAAGTTTATCCTGCAGCCAGAATAAGTATATTTAAGATTTTCCCATTCATATAGAAATTTTTATTTATAAATTATAAATTCTTACATTTTTGAGATGCCTGCAATTGACAGTAAACAATTTATATCAGGAGTTTACTAAGAGTATTATATAATATTTGCATTTTCATTTAACCCATAATGCAAATAAAGAAAGAACCTTCGAATGTAGATCAGGTTTTGATCATAATAATATATAAATTCAAATTTTATTTAACCTTATATTTGAACATTACTTTCTAAAAGCCCAAACAAAGAATCTGCTGTATATATATTCTAATGATTGCATTTATTTCGATACTCAACTGATTTCGATTCGTAAGTATATTGAGTGTTAACGCCAGAGTTTAATACTCGGACTCTTGGGTTTTGGCATTGTTTTGCTCTGGCATTGAAAATATATATTTTGTCTGAATGGTTTTTGGCGACAAAGCGACTTATCAAGTTGACACCAAACAACTGCAAGAAATTCCAAACAATTTCAATTCCAATTCCAATTCAATTTCAATGGGGGCCAAACTCTCTGACAGGGTACGTGCCGATGCTTCTGGGGACCAATTGTTCGATTCCTTTCGGCTTGTTCGATTGTTGATTAAAACGCCACAAAAATAAAAATAAAAATAAAAATAAAAAAAAAAGAAAGTGTTTTGGACTTTTGAGCATTGTGTAAAAAAAACCTTTCGTGCCAAAAAAAAAAAATAATAGCCAGGTCAACTGACATAACCGCAAAATAAAAAAACGTAACAACATTTTTTGTGGCAGCGTGTGAAAGAGCCGTCAGGTGCGGCCACGATCGGGATTATTAGCCAAGTATATATATATATATATATATATATATATATATATATATATATTGGCAGCATTCGATGCCTTTGAACTCTGACACTGGCTGAAGAAGCCAGCGAAGCATTTAACCAAACTAATTTTCCCATTAGGGCCAACACTTTGAGCCATTTCAGGGCGCATAAAACAACACGTCGGCAAATACCACAAAATGCTGCAAGTTCCCTCAAGTTTCGAACGCCGATCAAGCGCAACATTTGCCTAGACTGAGCCTTTCCCTACACCCTACCCGCTGTCACCCCCCTCTCTCTTCCTATTTTAGTTGTTGTTGTTAGCCAACTAATTGATCGGTTCCAAATGGTCGATCGCACGTAACGGCCGCATATGTGATCGCTGCGCGCGAAATATAGACGAAGACGACATTCGGCTATGCGATCGTATCACGCGATAAGCCACTGACTCTGCCCCTAAAGGGCATTAAAAAGGTAGCCAGACTCAAAACCCATACCCAGAACCATACCCAGACCCATACCCATACCCATACTCTTACCCCGATCATGGAACAAGCCAACAGACTCATTGAGGCGTCACTCGAACGCGATCATTGCGTTCAATTTGATCAGAGGGTTTTTTTATTTTTGCTCGCGATCTCAATATGTTGGCTAATTTTCTAAATCGATGCAAACGTAGCCATGAAATAGATCAGCGATCAAATTTAGCTGATCTTCATCTCATTAAAGAGCTTCTACTCAGCGCTGATCTTTTGTGATGTGTGTTAGGAGCTATCCAGAATTGATCATTTATGAAGGTTGTTCTTCTTTTTTTTTTTTGGAGAATTTTGAATGAACTTTAAGTTGATTTTCCTTTGGCTGATCTTTAGTGTTGTGTATTTTGTTTGATCTTTAACTAAATTCTGACTTGATGTGCATTGATGTTTGCGTTTCATTCGAGTAAATTTTTAGTAGAATGATTTTGATTTTTAGTTAAGTTTTGTGACTTAAGATTTGTTCTGCTTGAGTTAATATAATATAATATAAATATAAACTAATATATTGTCTGTGAATTGTAAGTTTTTGGGATAATATTCAGTGGAACGAATGCTGTTATTGTCCGGAATCGCGAAAAGGAGTTGAGTTCAAAAAAAAATCAAGCGTGAACATTTTTTTTAGATGAATGAGAAAATCTTAGATATTCTTATTCAGGTTGCAGAATCCTGAAAAATGGAAAAACTTTTAATTCCAAAATTATTTAAAAAATTACATTTTAACTTGTACTTTTCAATCAAAAAAAATAAAGTTATGAAATAATAATTAAATTAAAAATTTTATTTAAAAGTTGAAAATAAAAGTTTTATTTTCTTTTTATTTTAAATGTTAAAAATAAAAATAGAATTTGAATATCTTCTGAACCAAACTATATATTTTAATACCATTTCATTGGCTTAGGTCAGAAGATATTCAAAATCAACTTTTAATTTTTGAAATATAATTTTAATTTTTAATATAAATTTTTATGATTTAAAACTTAACATACAAATTTAAAAACACTTTTATTTTCAACTTGAGAATATAAGTTAGTGAGTAAATATAAATATCAATTTTCAATCAATAAACAAAAGAGTTATAGCCAATTTAAATGTAAGAAATTTATAATTAATTCGTACTTATCATTTCTATACATTAAAATTATTAGATTTGCGATCCCTGCTTAGAATCTTAAGCTCATATTTTACATAATTAATAAATAAAACATCTTTAATATTATTAAACTATGTTCAGAGATATTTTCATTTAACCAAGACTACAATTTTGAAATGTTTTTTTGATAATCACGAAAACCTCGGAAAACCTAAATATTAAATTTTTTTTTTTTGGAAATCAGAGAAGCATTTTACATATAATTTGATTATTATTTTCTTTAGGAACTTCTTGTATTGCATGAACTTGGGAATATATTAAACTATGTTCGGAGTTATTTTCACTTAACCAAAACTACATTTTTGAAATTATTTTTTTTTTTTATTAACTCGAGAATGGTTCCGGCTATCGAAATTCCCAAATTTATTTTTCGGAATCAGAGACGCATTTTACATATAATTTAACTATCGAATGTGCGGAATTATTATTTCCTTTAAATTTAGTTGTTGTTTTATAAGAAATAAGCACATTTTTTATTGAATGTATTTAGGAATATATTGAGCTGTTCTTTTCTGTAATGTCAAATCTTTCACTGTTACTATGGCCATCAATTAAGGGGTTTCTACTGGTCACAGTGCTTGTGGTACTAGTAGCTTGGGCAACTTCATTAGAAAATTGCTTGGCGAATATTGAAAACGCATTAGCTTGATGACTTTATGCCCAAAAACTCGGTGAGGACAAACCCTTGAGAGCAACCCTCTTTTGAGGGGGGGTTGGGTTGGGTTGGATACGCCACTAATATGACACGACAATCAACAAGCAACCCCCCAACCCCCTCTGCTGGCCTTTTTTGCCTTTTTGGCAAATCGTTGTAATTTACGAAATTGACACTCAAAAGATTCTTCAGTTCCATGGCAAGGCGCAACCCTAGCAATTAAACTTCGAGCCCATATGGACCATAGTTATAGATGTGTGTGTGTGTGTGTGTGGGTTGATTTGAAGGCTACACAATTTGTCACACGATAACATAAAAAGTGCCAATTGCAGCTCTGACTGCACCGAGGGGTCAATTTGAGGGGTCACTGCGGGGTCAGCTGCGCGCTTGTGCAAATTAAATAAACTCTAATGTCTTTAATTTGTTTGAGTTGCCCAGTCACCCGTCCCTGTCTGTCTCTACCCTCCCCTCCCCTCCCCTCCCCCCTATTGTGCCCTGTGCCCTGTCTCTATTCAAGTGTGCAGCTCAAGGCGACTTTTGGAACCGATTCCAAAAAAAAAAATATTCTCAATTCGGAATTCCAATTGCAATACCAATTCCGATTCCGATTCCGAGTTACAGTCGCATGTCGTCGCTGACTTTGGGCCATAAATTTCGTATTAAATTGAGTGTTAAATGTTGGACGCAGCAGCTTCCCCCCGCCCCGTTTCGGACACCCCACACCACTTCATCCATTGCCCCTTGCCGCTTTTCTGATATCAACAAATGCGTCCAATGTGCAACCGTGCGCATAGTTCCTTGTGACGTCGCTTCACTTCTCTTCTCTTTGCTTGCCTCCTCCTCCACTCTTCTTCTTTATTCCCATTCCCCATTCTCATCGGCTGCTGCTGCTTCTTGCCACAATTCGTCAGTTGTAGCCAATTTATTATGCCCAATTCTTCTTAGTAGTTGTTGTTATTGTTGTCGTCGTTTTCTTTATTGCTTCGTGTTGTTGTTCTTCTTGTCCATACTCTGTACTTAAAAGCTATAGGGGGTATATTGATTGTGTTAAATATGCTGTGCCCAAATATGAATTTTTCACTTGCAATTGTTGATATTCATGTTAGAGGACGTTTTAATAAAGCAATTCAATTAAATTAATTTTTTTTCACTTAAATGTTGAAATTTTGATGTTCAAGTGGGGTAATAATGTAGTTTTTATAAAGATTTTCTAAAGATTTTATAAATTATAATTAATACTACAATGTAACATTACAGAGAGGGGAAAAAATTTTACAGAAAAAAAACAAATTAAATTTAATTTCATTACAAAAAAAAAAAAAAAATACCATATGTGGATTTTAGTAACTCTTAACTCTCCAACTCTCTTTATTTTTTCATCCCAATGTAGTTATATCGAATTATCGATATATCTGGCAGGGATCGTCGAACATTATATCGATTGTTAATTTACACTTATCATTGTTTTCAATATAAGTATCGTTTAAAGTTAAATTTAGTTACTTTAAATTGTATTTATAAAATATAGTAGCTAGATTTAAAAAAAATTTGGTTTTATAATATATAATAGTTTTATAATATTAAAAATCGTATTTAAATAAAATATGTTTTCTTTTGAAAAAGATTATATACTTTAAACATGTCAAAAAATGTGTATAAATTGCTAAATTGCTAATATAAATAATAATATTTTTAAACAATATTCACAAAAATTGAATATACGGAAAACTAATAGAAAAATCTTGAAAAATAGTAATCAAATAAATTTTACAACATGTTCCACTGCTTGTAGAGTATATCGGAGTCGGGAGAGCCTTCGACTACAGCTATTATACATTCTAACTTGTCTTATTCCTATTTTTTTTTTATTTTTGCTCTTCTGATTCGCTTTTTCTTTAACACAAATCGCACTCTGCTCAAAATCAATAAGTTTCATTTCTTGACAAAACTATAAATATCTGTTAACTCTTAACGCGCTGCTGTTTAAGCCTGGTCAAAAAATTGGCAATATAATTGAATTACAAGCAAGTATGATTAACTTGAGCTTAAACTATTTTTATAAAATATTATGTCTTCAGGTGTAGAGTGTATAACGAGGAAATAAAACTATAATTTGCTATGACAACTTTTCAACTAAATATATTTCAACTTTCATAACATTTTTTTCTCTATTTGTTGTTGGTAAAAAATGAATTATTATTTTGTTATTTTGTATATTTTAATCAAGGATGTTTAAACTTCGAGAGCCCATTCTGGTTATAGTACTTAAATTCGAGACTACGGGTAGTTCTTAACCATTTATAAGTATTTTTCTATGGCCAAGTGGCGCAATCTTGAAGTAGCTTGATCTTCAAGTCCAAGTCTGCGTGCAATTTCAATTCCAATTCCAATTTCAATTGCAATTCCAATTTGAGCTTCCAACTCAATTGCCTGACTTGGTCAAGCACTTGGCAAGAGTGCGCGACATTTCAGCGACAATTGGTGATTGCTGACGACACCCAATAAACACCATCCAATTACACTCGGTGTGTGTGTGTGTGTGTGGGTTGTTGGGTGTAGCTTGACCAGGCCAACAAACAACAACAACAACAACAACAGATGACAACAATCAGCGGAGGTTAAAGCTGACGAAATACCAGGGACAAAGGCTGCTCCCAGGTAATTTCCCACAAAAGTATTTGAATGTCGTGTAAAGTGTTAAATTGTTTTAAATTTTTTTTTTTATTTTATTTTTTTTATTCATTTGTTGTTGTTGTGGCTACTGTTCTCTGCACTATGGACCAGGCCAGGCCAGGCCAGGCAACGATGCTGCGGTAATTTGAATAAAATATGCACAGACACAGACAACGATACGAATCGAGAGGAGTAGCAAAGGAAGTATCCGGGTACAAGGTAGAAGGTTGAAGACAGGTACCAAGAGCCTAGAATGGTATAAGTCTTAAGATTGAGAGAGGATGCTTCAAAGCAGCCGCTTTTTGGGTGTCGATTGGAATTTTAAACGGGCCACAAACCAGTGCAGAGATAAAGTTCAACTCCTTCGTTTCCCAAGTTCAAAACTTTTTGGAATTGTTTTTGCAGCTGTTGTTGTTGTTGTTGTTGTTGCTGTTGTTGCTGTTCAAAAAGTATCTTTGTTTAGCAAGTGAAATTGTTGCAAGACATTGAATGGAATCATACGAAGAGTTTGGCATGTAAATAAACGATTTGTCGATATTTTGTTTAAATTTATCGATTCTTTTTTAATTAATCGGGTCAATTAAATTGATAAAATCCAAACAAACCCTTTGAACCTAACCATTAAATTAACTTATTATACTATTGCAAAAATGTATTGCAAATTTATCACTTAATGTGTAGTATAGTATATATATACAATATATATATATTCCTGATCAAGTCGACGGACTGAGTCAATATAGTCTGTACGTCTGTCTTTTCTAGTTTTGTCAGTTGTTGAGGAATATTGATGGAAATTGGCACAGATGTTTTTTTTATTGTTGCAGCCAATAAATTCATATGAGAATAAGTCGGATTGGACTACTATATATATATAGCTAGCATAGGAACAATCGGTCGAAAACAACGTACTTGTTTTTGGAGATAACTCAATCAAACTTATTAATTTTAAGTTTCATTATGCTCTCAAAAATTATTTAGAATAAAATCTAACCATGTTAAATCAAAATCGGCTGACAATATCAAAAAGCTGCTATAGGAACAATCGGTTGAAATTCTAAATTTATTAGAAGAACATAAGCTTCGATTTCTTTGCTATTTCGAATATTTAATGTCTTTATTCAATTTAATTAATTCATTAATCGCTGATTGATTATTCGTAGTAGTTTATTAATCGTCTTTATAGATTTTAGATTAAATAGTGAAATAATTGATTTAATCCCGACTAAATTGTGTTGCATACGATATACTGAAAAATATCTGTGGCTAATATTTTGATAGATAATTAAATTTTAAAAACAATTTATCTTACTACTAAATATAAACATTGTTAAGAAAAGTAATCTGATTGTGCATAAAAAATAAATTCATTAAAATTTATTAATTAATTTCTAAAAATATGAATTAAACAATGTTTAAAAGTTAAAAGAAAAAAAACTGAATTGGAATTTATTTCATAATTTCATAGTTCATAATCTATTTTTTTAAGATTTTTGTTAAGATTTACGAAACTTTTCAAAAACAAATTTTAAATTTAATCTGACATTTTATTCTTGAACCCTAATGAATTGTTGAAGTGCAGTGAGTATTGAAATTGAGATTCTCTTTATTTTGATCAATTGTGTATAATTTTATTTTTATTTTTTAATTTCAAATCGCCAACTTATGCAGCGGCTGAGCGTTGTTTTGGCCAAAGCCAAATGTCTGGGCCATTCGGCAATTGACACGAAAATCGTCGCAGAAAATGGCAAATCAATCAAAGTGACGACAAGTTGCTAGACAGGTGGATACGAGATGCAGGGGGGGGAGGTGCATCATTTGTTGTGGCAGCAACAAAATGTCAACTGGCTTTGCATATGGAAATTGGATAATGGCGAGTGACCCGCTGCTGTCAATAAAGGGGCCTGAACAGAGCAGAGGCTGGCGGAATACAGAGAGACGGGGGGGGGACTGGGTAGGGTATAGCTCACAGCTCACAGCGGGGCAGCATTAAATTGCCATGCAATGCATGTAGGGGTGGGGGGAAGGGATAAAGATGAGATTGGCCAAAGCAATCAATGTGGAATATGAAGCCAAAAGGCAGTTGTGTCAGCTGCTCAGCATTTTGGTTGCAATAATCCACAAATTTTAAACGTTAATAAGTAGAACTGCTCAATTAGTTGATATCGATAGCTATCGATCGAAGCATTGATAGCTGTGTATAAATATATCGATACAATAACTGATTTTTAGGATTGTTGAGTTAATTTTATGCAGCAGTAAAATGTTCCTGAATAAATAAGACAAGAAAGGAAAGTCATTGCGATATTAAATAAAACTGTTTGATCTGGTTCCTATGGCGACAATATAATATAAATATAATGATCCGATTCGTCTGGTTCTAACTGCAAGAGGAATCTGTTACTTCAGTAAATACCCGATATTAAGAATTAAGTTTGCATTGAAGGAGACAGACGGACAGGGCTATATAAATTTGGCAGTTAAAACTGATCAAAAATAAAAATATATATATAATTTACTGGATCAGATGCATTACAAATTTCATGACAAACCTAAAGTACCCTTTTGCAAAGATATATAAATCGGATAGATAGGGTATCTTAAAGCTGGGAGAATATATGTAAATATAGGAAAAGCATTCGACCATATATAAAATACATAAATTCTCCAAATCGGTGTCAAATGCCAAGTCGACTAATCGATATTTTTGGACAGAAAAATGAAAAAAGAATCAATTAAAATAGTTTTCGAAAAAATTGATAATTCCTCTAACTCATTTTTAATATAGCGATCGATATTACCGATAGCTTAAGCTATCACTAACAAAACTATCGAATGATCGATAGCTTTATATAAAATTGTAACCATCTCTATTTAAAAGCTAAGGCGAAATAGGGAGTATGGGAAATGGAGTAGGGAAGGGGGACAGTCATAGTTAGCTACTCAACGATGCAGTTGTTACTGTTGTTGCAGCTTGTGGCAACTGCACAATGCCACACCAAAGTATGGCATTATTTTTAGGGGGCCCTTTTGTGGCATGCCACCAAAATTGACCGCTAACTGATTTTCAAATTTGCGCCCAGAACAATAGGCGCAAGCAGCCGGAGGGAGGGGGGGAGGTTTGCCCTGAGACCGCACCTCGTTACAGCTGAATGCAGGCGGCTAGGCTTGAGAGGGGCTTGAGGGGGGGTATGGGTATTGGGTATTGGGTATTGGGATTGGAATTGGAATTGAGTCTGCGCTTTTTGGTAACTCAACTTCCGGGCAATGCAACAGCAACAGCAACAGCAACAAAGGCAATTTAATCGAGCATGACTTTTGGTTAAACTTGTAAAGCAACGCCTACGCAGCAGCAGCAGCAGCAGTTGTTAGAGAGGGGGGTATTGCGGCAGGGGGGCAGAGGGGTTTCAGGCTTTTTGCCGGATGTAGGGAATTTTAATTTGTCGCGTCGTTTAAACGCGAGCGCCGCTGCTGGCGACAGGCCATGTGCCAGGTTTAACAAACTTATTGGGCCAAGAGACAGGGAGAGAGAGAGGGAGAGAGAGAGGGGGTAGAGTGTATGGGGGCGGGTGTATGGGGGCGTAGCCGTCATGGAGAGAGTGTAGCGGGTGTCTTTCGATTTTTTTTTTTTTTTTTTTTTTGGGTAACCCTTTAACACCGTCAGTCGGCGTCATCGCATTCATTGAAGCGTTGCATTTGCGTTTGGCTACCCACAACAGCCAACAACAACAACAACAATAATACACCACATGATGCCACGCCTTGCCGGCCCCCAAATTTGTCCCCCTTTCCCCATAGCACCAGCCTGGCCGATGCTGCTTTCGATTTCGATCTATTTATACTCTGTTTTCTCAACAAAAAAAAATGGAGTATAAAAGGTAGCAAATGTAATGAAAAGTAGTAGGTTATTTTTTAATACATAATAAACCTTTTTTAAAAATTAATCCTTTTTAGCCAAGTTGCAAGAATATTAACTATAACAACATAAAAGGGGCCCACAAAGTATAATAACCCGATAATTATCGATTATAATCGATGATTCTTGTCTTTGAAGCTTAATATCTGCTTATCGCATAAAGCTTTTAAGAGGGTTTTTTTTTATTAATAAAAGATTATATAATTCTACACAGAAAAAATTATATTTGGGTTTTTGAACTATTTTAATAACATTTTAACAGAATTTTAACGAATTTGTTAAAAAAAAAATTAAACTTCATTTTTGCGACAAATTTTGTATATACACAATAGATTATATTGTTAATCCCATATAAAACGATACTATTGAAGCTTAAGAGTTTAATGTTTTTATACTTTTTGCTTTATATACTATACACTATATTAAATATATGTATGTTTTATTTTTCCGACCTACATAAGCATTCTTTAATCATCATCTATTTATTATCCCTGTTATTGTGCAATATTTTGAGATTTTGCCACCGAATCAAAAGATATGTAAAAATATATATTTTATATATATTCTAGAAAAAGCGTATAAGGATTTTGTCTTCGAATTCAAAGATATATAAAGATATATTTTCTATATATTCTAGATCAGGACGCCATCAATTTTGAGGCAACTTGATATATATAAATACTTAAGATTGGTATGACCACTATATATGATATTATGTTCTTTATAAGTTATATGAAAGACATTAGAAATTAAAATTAAATTAATTCAATTAAATATTATTTAATCTTTTTATTTATTACCCCTTTTAAATTACAAATTTAGTATTTTCCAGATGTTTAGCGAATGTTTATCTATAACATTTTATTTTCTGGTTTGCCTAATAAATTTTGCTTTGTATAAACAATGGAATAGAGTATAATACAGTCGGGTGTTTGCGACTGTAATGTTCTAACTTGTTTTTCGTTTTTTTTTTTTTTTTTGGCAATTTTAAATCGTTGGGTGGTTTTTATTAGGCCGATTGTCTGTCTGTCCGTTGCCGCATTATTTATGGCCGGGCATTTGCATTTTGATGACGCCCCCTTCCTGCCCCGGCGCCCTTAACCCTTTTGTGCATGCCCCTGTCGACGGACAGCACAGGTGTGTGTGTGTGCGTGTATGTGTGTGTGTGTGTGTGTGTGCGTCGTTTTTATGAGCATTGTAACCGAAAAATTGAAAACAAATTTCCACGTATTGATGGCAACAATTTAGGGGCTGCTGCCAGGGTATAAAGATGAGGGGGGACAGCAGTAAGTAGCGGCGGCTCTTAGCTGTAGGGGGTGCAGGGGTGTAGGGGTGTAGAGGTGCAGCAGCAGCAGGGGGTTTCTCAGGGCTCTCTGGGTTCGACTTTTGGTTGCGCATGAGAAGATAATCGTAAAAAAGGGAAAATTGTGCTTATAAAATGATCAAAAAGCGCGCTCAGAGCAGAGGATACAAAGTTATATTATTGTTGTTGTTGTTGTTGTTGTTATTGTTGCACGTGTTGTTGTTGTTGTTGTTGTTGTTGTTGTTGTTGTTGTTTAGGTTGATTAGGAAGCCATGTTAGGTGCTGACAGTTGCAGCTTTTTGGTTTTTCTTGTTTGAGGATTTTTATAGTTGTTGGCCATAAAAAATATAGGCTTAGCAGGTTTAATAAAAGCAACATTATTGAATTTCATTGCACCTGTCTTAAAGAGGGGATACCCTGTAAAAATACAGCATTAAATCGCATCAAAATGCAATATTTATTTTTGCCACATACCCTAGGTATTTTTATGTGTACAAAATTATAATTTCATTCATATAAGTTTTTTTTTTTTAACTTTACTTTCAGGTCTTTTCCCCTTTTCAAATATATTTTTTAAGACTACAAATTATCAAATTATATTCAATTACTATTAAGCTACTGAAGATTTATTTTCAAGCTTATATAATTTTTCTTTTCATAAATAAATAAATTAATAAATAATATTAAAAATAGGTAACTAAGAATACTATAGATTGTGTATGCTTGCGACTCTATATGACCAAGCCAAGTAAAAGTAATATTTAAGAAAAATAAGAAAAGTTTGGAGAACTGTTTCTGGTGCATAAAGCAACCCTAGACAGGGAAATTCTCGATTCTCGAACCATTTGAGAATTATAAGCGTCAATAAAATTAAAACGATCAAGCCTGCTGTGGCTGCTTCTTTATTAATGAACAACTATTTTTTTTCTTAATAACTTCAATGTTTATTATACGATTATGATGAAATTATTTAATATAATTATTTTTATTTGTTTATATTTTAGTAATGGGGTTAATAAGGCCGTTGTGTTTTATTTTTATTAAATGTTTATTATTTGTCAGCCTACTCTTTGATAGATTTTTAACCTTTATGAGGGAAGCTGTGAAAAAATTTAAAAAAAAAAGTAAAATGTATAAACATTAATTAAAAATTGAACACAACTTTCTTATTAAGCTAATTGAAAAAATGTGAAAATTTTTATTTACACATTTTTTTTATTCAAAAATGTCTTTCTTTATTAATAATATCAATCAAAATTAAAAAAAGATAAACTACTGTGTAAAATAAAAGCCAAAAACTATTATTATATTTTATTTGTAAAATAATGATAAAAAATAATATTTGTTTTATAAAAACTACTCATAACTGTTATGGTTACTGATCTGTGTTTGAGTTGAAATTAGCAGCAACATTAATGTTATTTATAACATTAACATATAACAATTAAAATATTCAAGTCTTTGTTGTTCACAAATCAAAACACAAATCTACCAGGTGATATATGTCAGTTTATTAGGGTGTGGGTTAAGGGTTAAGGGTTGGGGTTGGGTGTAGGTGGTGTCTGGTGGTTGGTTGATGGGTGTTAAGGGCAACCTCATCGTTGACAAGTTGAGCATTTTAATTGCTGCCGTGCGGCGGCCTAAGTTAAATGTCAACAACAACAACAACAGCAGCAGTAAGTTGCAGTAGGAAAAACATTTTGCCACCCAGCGAAATTTCTGTGGCTGCAACCCTTTTATATGAGGTGGCAGTACCGGAGAGGGTGCATGCAGGGTTTTTGGGGGGTTGGGCAACGCACAGTGCACGCAAAGAGTCAACTTCCTGTGCGTATCCACAGAATGCGTTAATAAAATATGCATAACAAACTTAAGCCAAACGACACAACTCTCAACCCACAATTGGCAATCGGAATACCCTAACCCCAACGATTGAGCAAACGGTGTCTGCTCGTTGTACCACTTTAACCCTTTACCCTTTACCCTTGCCCCAAACTGAGGCAAACTAAAGTACAGGGGCTGTCGCACGCAATGTTGCTCTACGCACCATTATGAAAGGGTTCAAAATCGAAAGTATGAAAACAATTTTGTCGATTTAGCTCAGTGTAGTATTTTGTTGTTGTTGCTATTGCTATTAAATTGTTGGTCGTTGTCGCTGTCGCTGTGACTGTGACTTCTCTAACCCGTAAAACTATTATTATGATCATTATAGTTGCGACTTGACTTGAAACGCGAACTCGAACGCCCAACTCCATTGCTGACTGAATGACACCGCCCTCAATGGATGACTACAATACGAATATATACTATACAATATTCAAAGTGAAACAGAAACAGAAACAGAAACACACAGTCATAGAACATTCATAAGAACTTTCAGCACGCACTTTGTGGTACTGTCTCGCTGTCTCATAAATGTTTTGGCAATAAAACGCAACTTATGATAATGCACATTGACAGGCAGAGCAACTTGTCACAGCCAAATGACATGCAGAAAATTTCAATTGATGACTAGCTGCGATAATAATGGTCTATATCATGTTATTGTTCTTGTCTTCTTCAGTTACGCACATCAAGAGTTTACTGTCAACATTTCTATATGGAATTACATATCAATTCGCTGCTTTGATACTCGTTAAAGTAGGTGTAGCCAGTTTAAAGAGAGAGTATGTAACGAGTAGAGAATAAAGAGTGCCGGCATATACTTCATTGTTATAAATACTCTTGTAAATTGAAGTTAAAAAATCAATTCGTTGTTTTTTTTTACTCGTTAAAGTAGGTGTAACGAGGATGAATAAAGTATGTAACGAGTAGAGAATAAAGAGTATAAGCCAGAATAAAATTTATTACCAATATATGTATGTTCAAGGTAAAAATCAACTCGTTTCTTTGATACTCGTTAACGAGTATGTAACGAGTAGGGAATAAAGAGTATAAGCCAGAATATAATTATTATAAATATATTGTATGTTGAAGTTATACATCAATTCGTGGTTTTTATACTCGTTAAAGTGTAACGATTATGAATAAAATATGTGACGAGTAGAGAATAACAAAACCCGGCACATACTTAATTGTTATAAATACTCTTCTAAGTTGAAGCTCAAAATCAATTCGTTGTTTTTTTATACTCGTTAAAGTATGTGTAACGAGGATGAATAAAGTATTCGGCGAATAAAGAATAACGAAAGTCAGAATATTATTCAGTTTGTTGTTTTTATACTCGTTAAAGTAGGTGTAACGAGTTTGAATAGAATATGTGACGAGTAGAGAATGAAGAGTATAGGCCAGAATATAATTATTATAAATATATTGTATGTTGAAGTTATACATCAATTCGTTGTTTTTATACTCGTTAAAGTGTAACGAGTATGATTAAAGTATGTGACGAATAGAGAATAACGAAACCCGGCATATACTTCATTGTTATAAATACTCTTCTAAGTTGAAGCTCAAAATCAATTCGTTGTTTTAATACTCGTTAAAGTAAGTTTAGGTCTATTAGAATTGCTCGCAGAAAATTGATTTTAAATGCGACTTTATAATGAGTATTAAATGAATTTTGAACAACTACAAGTTAGTATAAAATAAATATTCATTAATCGAAAGTAGTGAATCTTGTAAGAAATTATGGCTTGCCTACTCGTTGAACTAAGAGTGAAGAATATGAAATGAATATGCGAGAATATTGAACGAATATAATTATGTGCAAGTCTAATATATTCTATCTAACCATATAAATAAAACTGTATAACCTGATTAACTGACTGACTTATTGGCAAGTCACGAGGAGGCCAAACGGTGGAAGCTAGAAATTTGCAATTTTTTCTGTAACTTCCTAATATATCGTAAGTTGGCACTCTGAAAAATTTTTTTTAAAAATATATCGGGAAGTGAGCGGAAAATGCATTTGAAAATTATGTATCTATGTTTTTTCTGGAGCATTCCATGAGGCACAGTAGGCTACAACGACGTTGTAGAAGAATCTTATTAATTTTTTTTATAAACTATTTTTTTTTTTGTTGGGCGGGAATTGGAGCGTAGCAACGCACGCCGGAAGAGCTAGTACTTCTATATTAATGAACAACTATTTTTTCAAATAATGTTCGATGTTTCGATGTTTATTATCCGATTATGAAGAAATTTGCACAATATTTTTGAATAAGCATAATTTAAAAATTGTCCCTATAAATTGTTTTAATCTTAAATAAATTATATGAATTAAATTGCCTTACACATATGTGAAATAAATAAAAATGTTTGTTAAACAATGTGCATTATATTTATAACATTAACTTATAGGTCAAATTATATTATATACTACTCGTAAATGTAATTCACGTAATTATTTTTAAAAATTTTGATTTTTCACATTATTTAATTTTAAAATCTTTTAAATTTTTGCATATATTTGTTGGCCCCTTTAGAGGCAAAAATTAAATAGCTATAAAACAAAAAGTAGCTACATACATTGACAATGAAATTAATTAAAAACCTTAAACACCAAATTCAATAATTACTAAAAATATTAATTAATAGCTTCCATTGTACACATATGTTGTAGGCTACTCGTTAAAACTATTTGTTATTTAATGAGCTTGTAATAATTGCTAAAACGTTGAACTTGTTAAGTTTCGTTGCTAATTTAGTCAGACTTGTTATATATATTTTAGTCGTTTCTTTAGTTGCCCAAAACATTTGTTCCACTTCCTGCTGCCTTAGTAAACATTCACATAATTCAAACTATAAATTGCTAGAGCAGAAGTTGGAGTTGGGGTTGGGGTTGGGGTTAGCCAAGTGTTGTCAACATCGCCATAACCCTTCATCGAGCACATTGACTAACGGTTGTTTTTGTGGCAGTTGCAAGTCTGACGGTGGTTCAGATGGTGGTTCTGCTGGCGGTGTTGGCGGTGGCGGTGGCGTTGCTGGTGACACTGGTGACATTGGCGGCAGCAATTAATAATACGTAATTTATGCTGCACATTTAACTGTTTTTTTTGGGCCAAAATAACACTCAAACTTATTGACAGTTTTTTTTTTTTATTTTTTTATTATTTTCCTCATGGTTGTGCGTGGGTTTTACCCGCCGTATAACCAGAAATAAAGGGTTACAGTTTAGGGCAATTTTTATTGCTGTACTTCAACTCTTTGCGCCTTCCTATTGAAGCGTTACAATTTACAACCGAAGTCGAAGGCGTCTTCACTCATGTGTAACCAGGGCATTTAAACAGCTTTTGGGATCTAGCTGAAGGCAGGGAATGGGGTTACAGTCTTTCAATTACATTCAGGCCGGCCCAAAAATTAGCTATATCGATGTTAATCGCTTAGCCAACTCAACCCTTTCTTGGCTAATCCCGAAAAATAAGTTTTATATTCGTGCCAAATTCTATTAGGAAGTTTAACAGATACTCGAGTATTCAACGGCTGGCTTAAACGAGGGTTAAAGCCATGACAGCGATAATCGCAAAAACGTTTAATCCAAATTAAGTTAACTCCGATATTGTTCTGGACGACAGGAGCTCATACCTTTTGAATAGATTATAAACTATGCATTCATTAAATTAAATGCTACACCTTGAATGAACTTGAGATCACCTGAAAGCCTTTGGGGTAATTTAATCAGACTAGAAACATCTTTCTGGAAAAGTTTAAGTTATTTAAAAAGGATTGAAAAAAAATAAATTTAATTATAAATTAATCTAAATAAATGCTGAGTGGAATCCACACAAGTTTAAGGCAATTTTAGAAAATATCAATCTCTATCAACTCTCGGCTATAAGCCCAGACTCCAATATTAATTATAGTTTGTTAACTAATTATTTTATATTTTAGCCAACCATAAGTCAAATCTAACACAAATTCCTTTACCAGTTAAGATTATATTACATTTCTAGGAACAGAGGCCATACTTACATTAACTTACCTCAAATCTAATTTTTGGCGATTATGTTGCTGCTGGGGAATCTAAATAGAAAACCTTATAATATATACATAAATTTCCTGAATAAACATATTTAGTTTATAGTTATAATTTCCTTAAGTTGAGAGCTAATTCGTGGCTTCAAAATTAGATCTTCCACATTCCATGTTGGCTATAACTTTTCTGTTTTTACAGATTGCAAGATTTTTTAACCAAAGTTATTTTTTTCTAGCTGACATAGAAACAATCGCCAAAACTTCGGTACAATCCGAATAAAGATGATATAATATGCAAATAATTAATTAATTTGGCATTGTAGTATCTTATAGCTTCATCTATATCTTTGCTGCTCTGTTTTATATGATGTTTTCTAACTACAAATCGCTGAATATATTCACTTTACTATTCCTTGAAAACTTGTAAAAAAAATCGAGAGTTCTGTTTAATATTTAAATTTATGTTTGCAATTTTGCTAAAATATATATAATTATTTATACTATTATATTAATGCAACCTGCAAAACTGTAAACTGTATTTGTAAATAAATTAATAGCTCTCAGTGTATCTGTATCTTTACTGCGTATAGTATGAGGAATGTTAATTATGACACGGACTATTTGCTTGTCTTTATTTACGCACTATTATTATTGATATATTAAACTTCCCTCTGGTTGCATTGTCAACAATATTGCTGCTCATTTTGTTCAATATATATTTACATATATGTATTTATATTTAATAATAATATATCTATATATATTTATTTTGCATTCTGTTTTATTTGCTGCTGATGTTGCACATAAATAATTTAATTGTTTAAAAAAAAAAACAATAAATATTAAAAAAAATTGTTGCCCGCTTTTGTTCATTATTTGACAATTGCATCGCATTTGACAGTCGCAAAATCGGGCAAATAAACAAATAATAAAACACGAATATCTTGTTGCATGTATGTTGTTTGTTGTTTGTTTTTTTTTTCTCATTGTGTATATTTTTGTTGTTGATTTTATTAATAATTTTTATTTAATTTCCTTTGTTTTCTTGTTGTTTAATTAATTTTAATATAATTGCAGTGACATGAGGTGTTGTTGCTTCATCGTTAATTTAATATATTTATTTATATATATATATATATAATATACATATGTATATATATATATATACACATATAATGCTTGTTGTTGTGTTTTTGTTTGCATTTCTTTTAAATTTAATTAACTATAATTAATATTGCTTTTGCGTATAATTTATTCAAAAAACAGCTAAACAAAAAAAAAATTAATTATATATATGTTTATATATATATATATATCGGTTATAAGGAAAACAAACTGCTCTACAAATTTGATGTTTATTCAGTTTTCATTTATTAATTTTCAATTTTTTTTTTTTGTTTTTTTTTTTGTAACTTTTGCAAATATTTTGTTATTTTTTTCTGGGTTTTTGTTTTTGCTCGTATGTGTATGTGTGTGTGTGGGTGTGTGGGTGTGTGTATGAGTGTGCATTGGGGCTCATACCAGGAGTAGGGGTTGGTGTTGAGGGGGGTTTCAAACTTAAAGCAGTTGCTGTTTTCTGCGTCTTTGTCGCTCTAAACTTATGCGAGGAACATGCGTTGAATGCCTTTTTCAATATCTCACTTAGATCAGAAAAAAAAAAATTATATATATATATATATATGTATTAATTTATACGGATATATGTATATCTATGTATATGGGATCTTATATATGATACAAATAAAAACACACACAATAATAATACTAAGTAGCTACAATATTCCGAGTCTGTATTAAAGAATTACAAATATACAAAAAAAAAAAAGTGTCTTGTTCTTTGGTTTTAGAACTTAAAAATTAGAAAAAAATTAAAAAAAAAAAAAAAAAAAATAGTATACGTAAGAGCTGTGTATATATATTATATAGTTTTTGCAAATTCTTGAAAAATTGTATTATCTCTGGATCTGTGTGTGTGTGTGTGTGTGTGTGTCTAAAGAAGATATATGCGTGAATATATAAGATCGAGTTGGAACGAGGGGGCTTGAGCCAAGAGTTATACGAAATGTTTTATTCAAAACTTTCATAAATCTTCTTCTCCAACTCTCTAATATATTCGACGCTGCTGTGCTGGGGGGATTTCGGGCAGGGCTGGGGAGAGGTCGGTTAAAAATTATTATAAATTATGCATTTTGATGAATTTGACGGTACACGGTACTTAAGAACTACATAAATTAGTTTAATTATAGGTAATGCCTTCATTTTGTTTTGTTTTGTTTTACTTTTTTCTTTTGTTTCTTACGCATTTCTTTATACTTTTGTTTATATATTTTTTTTATTATATTTTATTTTTCTTTTTTTTTCTTTTTGTATTCTCATTTAATTTACGATTACTAAAAAAAAAAATTGTTCATCCTATGACTAAGAAAAAAAATTTACGCTTCTTTTGTTTTTACTTATTTTTTGTTGTTTGTGTTTTTTTCTTGTTTATCTTTCATTTTGTTAAAGGTTACATTGTATTTTTTTTTGTTTTTTTGATTTATATATATTTTTATGTGTGTGTGTGTGTGTATGTATATAGGCGCCATCTTTGATGTTGCTAATTTGTTTTCAATCGCACAATATCAATATATCAATATATATATATATGTATATATGTATATATGCATATGTATGCTACTTAATAAATTTGTCTTGCCCCAGGGCGATATTTTATTTATTTAAACTGTGTTATCTCAAGATCTCTGCCGCTCTATACATCAACTATATATATATATAGGTGTGTGTGTGTGTGTGGTGAGTGTGTGTGTGTGTGTTACATACATACATATAAAGTTGAATGCATTAATGCTTAACTGCTAAAAAGGGTGATAAAGTATAATGCAAATAGGGGTAACTAATTGCAAGAGCACTGGGCAATGTATTTCTCTTTCTCTCTATCTCTCTCTCTCTCTCTCATTTTCTCGCTGTCTCACTCGCACTCTTCTTTTTTAAACTAGGTTTTTTTAAAAGCTGGCGGGTCCTGCGCATCACAAAAAATTTACAGGCTAGGCTTTTGCTTATATCAAGTGACAAAAAAATATTTCAAAAAAAAAAAAAAAAAATTCTTTGATTACAACTATACGCAAAGCGACCCGCAATGTCTCTAGGCTCTATGTGGGTATTATATGTGTGTGTGTGTGTGTGTGTGTGGTGGGGGATAGGGCGGGTATATACTACATGCTATATGCTACAATGCCTTTTATATATATATATAAATCGCTGGCGCTATTTACAGTCGAGCGTTACAGTGTTTTGGTTAAACAACGTTGTTAAGCCATCAACTGCCGCCGCTGGCCAGGGCCGGAGCGCGGGTAATTGTTGTGTGGCCCCAGCAGCTAATTGGTTGATGGGGCGCACGCTAAAGCTGCTGCAGCTGCACCGTTTGCGGTCAGACATCGACATCCAGATCGATAACAGAGCTGCGATCATGCTCATCATCATCATCATCGTCCAGGCCGCCCTCATCGCAATCGGAGCGGCCGTCCTGTAATTGTCACTGATCCGTTGTCGCTGCCGCATGATGTGAATGCGAATGCGAGTGCGGATGTCCATGCGAATGCGAATGCGGATGCGAATGATGCGCCTGTGTGTGATGCAGATGGGCCGATTCCTCCGATAATATTGAGGCAGCCGCTGCCGCCGCTGCTGCTGCTGCTGCTGCCGCTGCCGCAGCACTGCCATTATGTTGCACCTCCAGGCCATTCACCATCTTCTCCATGCTCTTCAGCTCCGAGGGCGAATGCTGCGGCTGCCGCTTGAGCAGCGAGGGTGGCGTTGTCGGCGACATTGATATGGGACGCGTGGGCGGCGAGTGGGAGGAGGCGCGCGGTCTCGGACTGGAGCTGAGACTGCGCGGTCCATTGTCCAGGCCCAGGCCAGCACCGCTGCCGGCCAAAAGATTGGGCGGTGCTGTTGCATCGGCACTGCCACCGCCACCGCCGCCGCTGCGATTCGCATTCGAGCCGGGTGTGACCGCATCAAAGGCCGAGCCCAGGCTGCCGGGCAGGCTATACGGCGAGAATCGATGGCTCTTGAGTCCCTGAAGCGGAGAGACGGGCGTATGGCCAGCTGCCGCATAGGCGTGTCCAAACAGCGCCGGATGCTGGGCGGCCAGTGCAAGCTGCGCATTGAATAGCAGGCCGGGATTGAGGCCGGCGGGATTCATGGCAGCTGCCGCTGCCGGATTATGTAGCAGACCCAAATGCGGTGGCGGATAGAGTCCGTGCGGATAGAGGTAAGGCAACAGATGCGGCGACGGGTGTATCGGTGGTCCAACTGAAATATTGGGCGATGGATAGCTGCCGGCGGCATTTAAGCCGGCCGCTGCCGCCGCCGCCGCAGCGGCTGCACCACCACCACCGCCAACGCCCTCCTTGGGGCTGCCCGTTGAGGTGGGTCGAAAGGCACCGCCGGTGCTGCCGCCGACGCTCTCCGAGCAGCTTGAATCGCTGCCATCGCGCTCCATATCGTCCGCTTGCAAACGGCGACGCAGTGCCTCCTCTGCATTGGCCGCTGCTGCATGCTCACCGGCGCCAGCGCCAGCCAAGTGATTAAACCAGGCGGCCAGTGCTGCTGATTCAATGAGTAGCGAGTAACGAGTGGTGAGTGACGAGTAGCGGGTAGCGAGTAACGAAATTTGAGTGACGAGCGACGAATGATGCGTAGCGAGTGAAGTGTAGCGAGTGAAGAGATGCGTGTGACGAGTAGCGAGTGGTGAGTAGCGAGAGCCGAGTAGCGAGTGGTGAGTAGCGAGTAGTGAGTGACGAACGATGCACAGCGAGTGACAAGCGACGAGTGAGGTGTAGCGAGTGAAGAGTAGTGAGTGATGCGGGTGACGAGTAGCGAATGCCGAGTAGCGAGTGGCGAGTAGCGAGTGGCGAGTAGCGAAATTTGAGTGACGACCGACGAATTATGCGTAGTGAAAAACGAGTGAAGTGTAGCGAGTGAAGAGTAGCGAGTGATGCGTTGCGAGTGACGAGTAACGAATGACGAGTAGCGAGTGACGAGTAGCGAGTGACGAGTAGCGAGTAGCGTGTGACGAACGATGCATAGCGAGTGACAAGCGACGAGTGATGCGTTTCGAGTGACGAGTAACGAATGAACAGTAACGAGTAACGAATGGCATGTAACGAGAAGGAAGAAAAAAAAGAGAAGAAGAAAAAAATATAATCAGTTAGACATGTTATTTAAAAGCCCTGCTAACCCTATCGACTGCTGTTCTTCTAGTTGCAGCGATTACTCACCCGAATGCTGATGCGCGTGCATCTGTTGCAGCGAGTGGCTCAACGGCAAGAGCGGACTCTGTGGCGGCCCAACCACATCCAGCAGCTTATCCTCATCGTCCTGCTGATTATCCAGCAGCGCTGCCGCATGCGCCGGATGCAAATGTGGCGGTCGACCGGCATGCCCCAAATGAAGTGGCGCCCGGGAGCTGCTCACATGCGTGGGATTCAATTTGTCCGAGTCGGACCCTCGATTCGACATCAGCGCCTGCCTGTAACAACAGTTGGACGAGAAACAAGAAACAAATTAGAACATCCAATTGTCTAAATGATCAAAAGTCAATACGTCTTAAATATCTAATTATTGCGGATTATAATAATTATTGCAAGTATTTTTAAAAATTAATTTAATAAATAAAGTTGTTTATGAACTAATAAATGCTATTATTAAAGTAGGATAGGGAATAATTTCAACTCCAAATCAAATGTATATTCCTGTTAAAGTTCTGAAGCTGTGTCCAAACTAAATAAATTAAGTTTTATTTATTAAATTGTTTTATTTATTAATTTTTAAGTTTTAATTTTATGATTATAATACTCAATTTTTAAAGTTTATAAAACAAAATATCTCCTTAATTATATATATTATATTTTTAACTTTCGCACAACTTTTTTTGTAAGGATATTTCATTATTTTTTTTCTATATATTTTGTGAAATTTTTAGGCGCTCCACAATTCGAATAACTTTGCAAACATTATCAAATTTTTGGCCCACAACGATAATATTTAAACTGAAATTTACATTTTGGGCTTTTTGGATATAGTAGCTGAAACTTGAATAATATTTTTGCTAACTGAGAATATCTGTTAAATGATAAAACGACGCTCCCGGCATATGAATGGCAGAGCAGACGCGGTTAAGGTGGATTAGGCTTACAGGGGGGAGGGAGACGAGTACGGGAAACTCTGACAACCGGAACCTTAATTGAAATGTAACAATGGCAGGCGGAAACAGGCGGCAGTTTGTGTCTGGGCCGACAATGAAATTGAAAAATAATTCAAAACACGTTAGTGTAATTTAGTGTCTGCGCTGTCCATAATACCTAAACCCCCCCCCCCCCCCCTGCTCCATACACCCCGCTGCCCACAATATAAAAACAGCAACGTGTCCGGGTACGGCTCATGGTTATACTACGTCCGTATTTTGAACGTTTGCAATTTTTTTCTTATTTTTTTTTTATATTTTTTGTTATGTGTTTTTTTGTTGTTCACACATCAAAGCAACGCTGGCAGCGTTGGCCCGTGTTCGCAAATTGGGCAATTTACTGCCACACACACACACACACATACAGAGAGTGTGTGTGTGTGTGTTGTGTGTATCATTATCACAGCAACCACAGACGGCACCACCCATAGTCAGGAGTTTGTTGTATTTATGCCAAAGGCGTCTTCTTTTACACTTAACTGTTTTTTCACGTATTTCCACATCACCTGTATATATGTGTGTGTGTGTGTGTGTGTGTGTGTGTGGGTGTGTGTGTGTGGGTGTGTGTGTGGTTGTGCCTAATTTAATAGCAAATCAATTTGTGTTAATCTAAGCAGCGTTTTAGAGACCCACCCACTTAACAAACGACAGGCAAGCAAAATATCTATAAACAGCGCCCAAATTGGGGCGCATTAAAAGAGCCTAAGATTAAGAAGAAGAAAAGTATATAGAATATACTATAAAATTGTTTTGTGTAACCAATACCAAACTGTCTTTAGAAAAGTAAAGCTTATTCTGCTTTTAAAACTAGAGTTAACAAGTTTTTAGTACTATAAAGTTAGAGTAATACAATTTGTTATGAAAACTATAGATGAACCTGTTGTTAATATAGTTATAGCTCAAATTATAGTTTTTATTTAGATTAAAGTAGTTAGCAGAGTTGAAGAGACCTTAAATCCCAAAAAAAAAATCAGTTTAACAAAGTTACGCCATCATTTTGTTTTTTTTTTCCTACATTTTTTTTTAAATGTTTTTTTTTTTTAAATATATTTGCCTAAAAACTTCAGGTTATATTTGCCTTAAAACTTTTTTCCTAAACCTATTTTATTTGCCTTCATTTAATGTGCGCCCAATTCACTGTTTGAACGCTGAACCGCTCCTGTATCTGACATGTAATTCAACCATAAATTTCAACACTTGAACAAAAGGCAAAACTAAGACGTTTATCTTGGCCTTTGTGTTGCACGCCCCTTGTACTCCTCAGGTGGTGTGGCATGGTGCATTGACTGGTTAGGTTGGGGTTAATGTGTAGCATTTGGCTTAACAATAATCTATGGCATATAATAGGGCGCCGGGGCCAAACAAAAAAGAAAAAAAAAAGTTGAGAAATTGCGCGTTTGTCTGTGCGGTTGCTGCTCTGTAATTTTTAAATTACGTCTAAATGTGCAGCTTAAAACAGCAACACGCACACACCCACACACGCCCAACCAATAAATGTGCCCCCCTCTCAACCCCCTTTAAGCCACAGCTCAAAGGTTTGGCAAATTAACAGGCAAGTCGAGAGAAAAAAGTGCGCCAATTGTCAACTGACGCCTGCGGCTATTTGTCTAACTGCTACAGCGGGCAGGGGGAGGGGGAAGGGGTAAGGGGTAGCGGTGGCAGTGTGGCATAGTTGAAAGCTGATTTCAATTGCGAAACGTTCTCGAGCTGCTGTTAAAACGGTTTTCACTTTAGATTTCCGTTGTGCCCGCGGGCAATGGGCAATTTTGCCAGAGTTCTTCAAAAAGGCTGAAGCAAAGGGTGTTGCAGCGGTACAGGGCGGTACCGAGATGAATATCATTCCGGCGGATGTGGCAGCGGCAGTGGCAGCAACAGGAGGCAGAGTGATGGCCTTAATGGCCATAGTTGCCACCAATTAGCGCCGCTTGCTGTGAAGGACTTAAAGGCGACACCCAAGAATGACGATACTCAAATGTCGTCATGGTAGTATTTAGTATTGTTTGTTGTTGTTCGTTTATATTGTTGTTGTTGTTGTTGTTGTGGTTCTGTGGTACCCAGAGCAACGCAAATAATATATAAGAAGGGTTAACCACACACAAAAATAAACGTCAGCATTTGGCTGCTTAAAATGTTTGCACACAACAAAAAAAAGTTGCAATAACAAAGGACGACTTTTCACTAAGTCGCACTAATTGCCAAGGATTTTCGTCCTGCTGCGCTGCTCTGCCCAGGGTAATTTAACTAATTGAAAGTCTTTGGCTAAAACTTAGCCTAAGCGCTTTAGCGGTTGGCCAGCTTAAAAAGCATAGCATACTTTTGAGCGGCGCCATTGAATTCCTTATAATTCCCATTAAATTTGGTGACCCCTCAATTGCAGCGAGGTAAAGGGTCTGACACATGCCTGTCACATCAATGACCAGTCAGTTTTAGTTTTTTAGCTCAGAGAGGGGGGGGCTACAGACAGACAGACAGACAGGCAGCTTGTCGACGTTTGAGTTTGGGGTAAAACTAATGCCAATCAAAGGCGCAGTAATCAGTTTTTACAACAACTCGACATGAAGCCAAAGTAAATTGTTTGTGTCACAGCTAAAACTCAAACTGAACCAAACTGATGAAGTTGTCCGCATTGTCCTCCCATCCTTGCCTGTTCCCAAAATGGGCTCATCATCAATGTCTTGTCATTGTCAGATGCAAAATTGATTTGAAACATTTAACAAAACGCTCAGCCAACTATTAAATGTCATTCATCATTATGCTAAGTCACATACAGCAAAAGCGAAAGAGAAAGACAGAGAAAGAGAGAGAGACAGAGACCAGAGAGAGAGAGACCAGAGATTGGCACAGCCGGGAGCTCCGTCCGTTGCTGTGGCCGGAAACCGGAAACAACTCCCCCAATCTCTGTCTCTCTCTCTCTCTCTCTCTTTCTGTGTATGTTGACTTTTTGGTTATCCTTCAAAAACAATTGCAAAAAGTCAAAAGCATTTGATCAAACGACGTTTGCCCTGCAGGCTCGTTTGTCCAACAGGAAATTGAAATCAATCCATCAATATGGATTACAAGCTCACAGCTGGAGCGGATCCAGTGTGTGGGGCACAGCACAAGCGCACAGCGTCATGGCCAGACCAAGGTGCCAGTCATCATCATCATCAATATCATCATCATCATCGTCACCACAGCAGCAGCTCATCATTGTGTTGACTTTGTGGCCACTTGGATGTGCTTCCTTAACAGTTTCCTCCCACTTGCACTTCGTTTGCCATTTGCCCCTTGTGGCAGCAACATTGGCGCTTTGTATGACTTGCAATTTGACAAGCAGCAGGCTAATTAGTTCCGCACAGATTTGACAAAAATTAATGTCTGTGCTAATCAAGCTACAACCACAAAGATACAAATACAGCTACAGCTACAGATGCAGATACCAACTAGACAAATGAGCGCTCACAATACACAGTCAAAGATACAGATACGAAACTAGACAAAAGCTAAAACCCCCTCCTTTCCCTTTCCCTTTGAATGTGAAGTGCAGTTCAAAGTGCTGATTAGTTTGCTTTTGAAGAGCATAGAAGGTTGGTTGGGGATTAACCCCAGTTGTGCCGAGGTATTCGATTGTATTGAATTGGATTGCTGTCCAGGGAGAGCAACAAAATTAATACACAGTTTAGTTAAGTTATAAGGGCTTTATGTGTGATTTTGTAAGCGAATCAAATGTAAGAGGTCCTTGGCAATGTATAATCAGGCTATAAATAGCTTTATGGCCTGCTTATCAGCTTATATTAACAAGTTACTAAGTTATAAAGATGTTTCTCAACCAAGTACTTAAAGGCATCGCTTCAATGCCAGAAATTAAATCAAATTCCAATCAATATAACTATGGGAACAGTGTTTAGAAGGAGCTTAGCTTATGCTAAAATTAAGGAAAATTACAATTACACTAAACATTTCTTTACTTCATTATTGTTGTAATTTATTTGTGTGTCTGTAAATCTTAAATCTAAACTGAATTTGCCTAGGTAATTGCTTCCTTTTATCTTTATATCAAAGACGTTATAGCAAAATGATTTTTAGTTCTTTAATGACAAAAATAAAAATCATTTAGGAACCTTTATTAAGAGATTTTTTTCAAAAAAATGGCTTACAAGTTTTTTTTTTTAAGATTTTATTTTCCGTTCGATATTTCATGTGCGCCAGTAAATCTCAAATCTAAGCAAAATTTGTTTCCCTTAAAATTGGTCTGGGTGGTAGCTTTCCTATATCCTTATATAAAAGTCGTTTAATAAAAAATAAGTTTAAATTATTGAGCGATAAAATAAAGATAGTTTAAAAACACTTATAAAAAAAAATATTTTACGCTCAAAAAATGGTTTACACTTTTCTTTAAGGGATTTTATTTTTCGTTAAAAAAATAATTGTTTCTGCTTTTTTTTCTTTTTATTTCTTAGCTTTATATTTAAGACTTTATTGCAAAATGATATTTAAATATTAAGCGACAAAAAAAAACCATTTAAGAACTCTTAGTGATGATATATTTTTCGATAAAAAAGATTTTAAATTTTTTTTTAAATATACTTTTTTCTGCTCTAAAAATTTTTGTTCTCTCTTGAGTTTGTTGATAAACTAAGAAATAAATGATTTCCTGAAGTCGTTGAGTGCAAGGACAATTTTTAATAAATAATAAACATTTATTTAAAACTAAACAAAATGAATCGTTAAGCAATTGAAAATAAACAATAAATAATTATTATCGAGTGTTTTTGCTTATAATATTAAATACAAATGTTACGTTCCCTGCTCAGGACAATTTTATTTGCAGTAATCGAAAAAAGTTAATTAAAACTCTGCTTAAGATTAGAAGGCTGACTTATTAATTGAATTTAATTTTCTATATACTTTATAAACCTCTACTTAATTTACAAATTGCCTAACTCTAGTGATACTCACTTCTTTTCCCGTTTGCCAGCACCAGTATCACGAAAGCCCTTTGCAAAGGGATTGTTGTCAATTTTCAATTGAGTTATCTGCAAAAAGGACCAAAAAAAACAATATTTCATATATTCAGTATATTATTGGATAATCAGTTTTTTAATAGGATTCGACATACCTTCTCATTTTGATATGCAGTCACGGCTATAAACTCCGTCTCCTTGAATACGTATGTGCGAAACGTGGAATATGGTAACTTCAAAATATCGTTGGCTCGCACCAAATGAAAGCGCGGCTGATATTTATGCATTGAGTTCAGTATGGTCTGCAAAGAGAGAGAGAGAGAGACAGAGATGGCGATTTGGAAGAAACAGAGATGGAGAACAAGATTAGTTAGCTTGGCATGCAAAATGCAATGGCTATACAAAAAAAACACAAAAAGAAAAAAATAATAATAATACAAAAAAAAAAGAGCAAACAAACGGCATAAAGTATTCCGTCTGGCGGCAGTAACTTGACAAAACTTGACAGCATAAAATACAACACACACACACACACACACACAACACACAAACTATAGGCCACAAGATATTGCAAATGGCTTTTGGACTCAAGTCTATACAGCCAAAAACGCGGCAACATTGCTGACAATCGACCACCCACCAAAGTGCACGAGCTGCCGTTCCAAAAGACCAGGTCCAAATGCCCCCTCCCCCCCTTTAATCCCCTTCTCCAGCTGATCCCCAGCCAAGACCTACTATACAAAGTGAGAGCGAGAAACAAACTAAGTTTTGTCATAAAATATGAATTTGTCTGCAACCGAAACGAACGCGAACGCGAACGCGAATGCTTCAGAGACCCCCCAAGCAAAAGCCGTTGGCGACTGTTGCAAAAGGAACACCTTTTTAATTACCATAACTCGTCGAATCGACTTCGATTAAACGACAAAACAACAGCCCCAACAACAACAACAACAACAGAACTGAACAGAACTGGGAACAGGGCTAGACAGACTCTGCTCAGTTCTAGGCCTGTCTCTCTAGCTCTCTGACCAGTCTCAGTTTCTTTTTAGCTTGTTTTTTGATTGTTGTTGCTGCTGCTGCTGCTGTTGCTGTTGCTGCTGCTGTTGGTGCTGCGTGTGTAGACCTCACAAGCTGTTGCTACGTCTGACAACAACTTCGCCATTTTGTTCATGTAATATTGAAAACAAGCCGCAACTTTTGCCTGGCTTAAAGGCTGAATCTGGCTGCCTGGCGACAACAACAACACTATTGGCAACAACAACAACAGCAACAACAACATCAGCTCTGCTCTGCTTCATACATTGTATCTGTATATAATAGGTGTATCTTGTATCTAGGCTTGTGATTTTGCACGCCCTCTATATGACCACCAATGGCGTTTTGCGGTATCTTGCACCAAGGTGTGACTAATAAGATATGCTAAAAATATTACTCAATTGTAATTTGAATGCCTAAACTTATTAGTTAACATTTGAACAATAAATGTGTTTAATTGTGACTGGAATAAAGTGTGAGCGACTAAAATCAACAACGATTGAATTAAACGTTTCGTAGAGTAATATAAAGTAGGAATAAAAGTAAGTTGAAAAACTCCGTAATAAACAATTAATTAATTAATTTATAGCTAATAAAATCAGCTAAGAAATAAAGTGTAAGTAGTGGCATATTAAAATTATGATTAATAGCAACAATAAGAGGAATAGAAACAGCAAAGAGTGCTCAGCTCTGATGCACTTCTGCACTTTTGGCATTGTATGAACAATTCTTTGTCTGCTGCATTAATTTAGCTTTATCCCGTCAAATCTGTCTTTTTTCCAAAGTTCAATTGCAGGCAAAATACGGATACAGAGGGCAGCGGGAGGTTCTGGCTTTTTACCATTTTCTATTTTCCGCTTTTTTCTTACAAAATAAATTAAAAAAATATTAAATTTGCAGGCTTAACATCATTTTATATAAAATTCAAATCTGAAATTTCAAATAAGCACTGATTCGCAGTGGCGTACGCAAGGGGGGTATTAAACAACCTGGGACTATCAACTGTCTCAAAAATATTTAAAATTAATTAATTGGAATTTCGGAATCGTTTGAAAAGAGAACTATTACATTGAAATCAAGGATATGTAAACGGAATTTTAAAAAAAACATAACAAAAAAACATCAGATTTTCATACAGTTTTTTTGCTCAAATTTCAGCTTTTTTTTGGGCATTATTTCCACCAAAAACAGCTTTTATTTTGCTTTTCAAAAGATGGCAACACTGGTGTGAATGCATGCTCACAAGCAAGCAGAAATACAAAAGCAACAGGTGTAATTTCTTTTTTCGTCGACCGCACAACTGCATTAAGCACTTTTCGTCGACCGATCGCTGCTTTTATGTATTGTAATTTGAATAATTTAAAATCTTTATTTTCATTAAATAATAACTAGCCCCAAATTCATTGTCACACTGCCACGATTTGTAATTAACAAATTGTACATATTAATATTTGACTAGAGTAAAAACACTATGCGACAAATTCAAGCTGTGAGCAATCGCTTAAAGGCTTTATGCTAACATACACTTAGTACATACATATATATACAGTATATATTTGTTTTTTTATTGCCTGACCAAAAGCGTCAAGCTGAAAAAATGATTAATTGCCGCCATTTTAGAGTGGAGTCCTCGCCCGGCGCACTCGCTGCAGTTGGTTTTGTGGCACTCGCATTTTGCTTTTGTTTTTTCGCTTTGGCCTTTAAATGGCAAACACTTTATGGCCAAGCGGCTTGCTGGGCTCATCAATCAAATTGTTGCGAGTTGCGCTGAATCGTTTGCTTAGTCCATAAATCGCCCAAGCAAAATGCGTCGTCTACTTAAAACGTCATTTGCTAATTTGCTTTAAATTTATTGAAACATAAATTTATTTGATCACGGCAGAAAAAAAAAAAAAAGTAATAATAATAAATGAAAAAAAAACCAACAGCAATCATCATCATTATAATCATCATCCGTTGAATTGTGAGTTGTGCGTTGCGCGTTTTGCATGTGTCTAGAATTTATTGATAAAACAATTTGCATTATTACGTTCAATTTTATTCAATTTTTTTTTTTCGCAACGAGCTTCGCATTTTTTCATGCAACTAAATTGTTGTCGGGGAAAAAAAAATAAATGAATTGCAAAAGGCGCAAAATTGTCATTTAAAATGTCATTCGACGACGAGTTGCCGTTGCCGAGTTTGAATTGCGATTTAAATGAAAATAACCGTGAAGATAGCCATAAAAAAAAAATAAATATACATTTATATATAATATGTATGTGCATGCACACACTAATGTGGTTGTTGCTGCTGTTGTTGTGTTGTGGTTGTTGTTGCTGTATTTTAGTTTTCCGAATGGGCATAAACAAGTCTAATTAGACATGAAGTGCGATTACACAGACGCCAAGCAGTCAACGTTGTTGCTGTTGTCGTTGTCGTCACTCAACAAGCAACAAATCAGCAGCAACAGTTGCTGTTGTTGTTGCTGCTGCTGCTGTTGTGATTTTGTTCGCTGATTGATTTGATTGGCAAGCAGTTCTAATGCAATTATGCTTCAAATATTGTCTAGATTTTTTACGTATATGATTGCTGGCGTGCAACTAATGCAAAAATCAGCAATTGCTGCTGCTGCTGCTGTTGCTGTTGCATTGCTGCACGTTTCTAGGCTGTTTGGCCAGCTTCAATCCAATCCATGGGCCCCACTTAATCACTCTATATATCGCCCGGGTGACAAACTGATTGAGCCGCCGGCAGTCAAGTCCAAAAAAGGCAGCAGCAATTTTGGTGTTGCTGCTGTTGCTGCGGGGCTACGTGCTGTTGCTGCCTGGGGCTGCATCTTTCACGCTAGTGCCCCCAACCCCGCTTTACTCCGCTTCTACCCGCTGACTGTGACACGTTTGTTTTTGGCTTTTGCGTGTTGATTGCTGTTGTTGCTTTTTGCTGAAGTTGCTGCAGTTGCTGCTGTTGTTGTGATTGCTGTCGCTGTTGCTGTTGCACACTCATTGTTGGCATATTATCACATAATTTAACTGATGATGGCACCGTAGTTGCTGTTGTTGCTGCTGTTATTGTTGTTGGCTGTGTGATTGCTGTCGTCGGATTGCTGTTGCTGCTGTCCGCTGTCCGTTGTCCGTTTGTCTGCTTGTATGTTGTCCATTGTCCGTTGTCTGTAGTCGGTTGGCGTGCTGCTTAATTGAATGATCACTCACACTTTGATTTGGCATGTTTTGTTCACATGCAACCAGCAGCAGCAACATGACGATCGCTAACGGTTATCGACAGTTGCATCTAGTGAACTCTTAACTTCCATTGCCGATATCTGTTGCTGATCGTGAGTGAATGCCAGCAACAACAGCAACAACAGCAACAACTGTAACTATCTCAAATTGCAGCTAGTTATAATGTTCTACAATTGGTATGTACTTTGTAGTTATTAAGTATGTGTGCATGTAAAACCACATTTATGTTCTATTATCGATACTTTTTCAAATCGATAAATTGTTTAAAATTTACTTTAACCAAGGAAATTGATTTTAAACGGCACTACAGCAGCTAATTACACTTCACACAGCCTTAATGTGGCATTAACTATGTGAACAGTGATGATTTTTTTTTATCGATAAATTAACTTTAACGATTGAAATTATGAATTACTACAAAATCAATTGATTTTACACTGTACAGCAGCATTTGTTTGTACTTAGACAAAGTTTCAATGTTGTTTGTAGTGTTAAGACTTTAACGCTAAAATAGTATCGATCCTTTTTCAATCGATAAATTGGCTTTAACGATTGATTAATTGATTGCTGCTAATGTAATTGATTTTAGATTGTACTACACCAATTGCTAGTACTTGACGCAGCTTCAATGTGCATTTACTATGTGAATAAATAATAAATAAATAATATCGATAAATTGACTATTGATTTATTAATTACTGCTAAAGAAATTGATTTTACACTGTACTGTAGCATTTGTTTATATTTAAACGTAGCTTCAATATTGCATTAACTATTTTAATAGTAATGAGACTCAAACAATTAAATATTATCGATAATTTTTAGATCAATAAAGCGTTAAAAATTAACTTAAACAATTGATTTATTGATTGCTGTTAATGAAATTGTTTTCAGACTGTGCTGCGGCAATTCCAGCAACATAGTTTCAATGTTGCATTATTTATATCAAAATAGTGATGACACTCTAACGATTAATCGATATATTTTGAACTCGAAATTAGGTGCATTGCAGCTACTTTTGAATATCTTCAATTTCTCTGTGAAATAGCTGCAATATATCGATATATTTATCTTTTTTTTTGTAAATTGATTTAATTCTTAACTCTTCAGCTGAAATGTTTTGTATGACAACTCAGGAGAACCCCCACTCGATTTAATCAAGTTCTGAAGACAGCGTTGATCATATGAGCTTAGCTAATCTATAGCTATGCGCTCACACTCTCCGATTCTCCAATTCTCCAGTTCTCCGATTGCCAGTTGCTGTTGTTGGCTGCTCAATTAGGCAACACAGTCAGGCAGGCAGCATCCAAAACCATTTTCGGCTACCTGTTGACCAATTATGGACATAATTGAAGGCGCCGACAACAACGACAATGATAATAATGATAATGATGATGCTGTTAATAATGATGATCATGATGATGATGATGACAATGTTGCCCCGTGTTTTTTTTTTCTTTTTTGTTTGCTGCAAATGAAGATGGGTACACAATATGCTACTACTACTCTGACTAAGCGTTTGGGATTTTTATGAAGCTGTCGCTTGGTATTGTCTTAAGCTGATTTCTGAAAGCAGCATCGATATGCATATTGAGAGATCTATACCATAAATATAAACACACGAGACGCGGCTCGAAACATGTCTTAATTAAGCCAGCAGGTCAGACTGAGACCCACCATGCAGCGGCTGTTTTTTTTTTTTTTCTTTTATATTAATCTGTAAATTATGCATAATTTTATGGCCAAATCAAATGAAATGAACAAAAACGAAATATATGGGATGTTGGCCCGGTTTTATAGCCACCCAAGTGTTGTTTTATTTCTCTCTCTCTCTCTCTGTATTTTTTTGAGCCATGTCAAAACTCTCACGCTGCCTTAGTAGCCGGGGCAGATCAACAAGTTTCTGGACATTTCATTTAAATAACGTCAAAATTTATTTACAATTTATAACAATTCTTGTTCTTTTTTTTGTTTTGTTTTTGTTTTTGTAGCTGCTATCTTTTGGTGGTCGTCATCAGCTGCTGTTGTTGCTGTTGTTGAACGAACAAAAATGTTAATTAAATGGATTTACATTTTAATGACAACACGAAGCGAAACAGCAGCCCGGCAACAGATTGAGATACAGGCACTGTAAGAGGTAAGAGAGTTGTTGTAGCAACCAAGTCACAGTTGCATTCACAATCGATAGTCCCCAACAGCCTCCCTTCCTTCCAGCCTCTAGCCAACCTCCGTTGTCCAGAATCCAGTTCTGTCCCGACTGTCCTCTACCTGGCCAACCTGGTGGCGTCTCTGAGACGGTCAACGACGGCAGCCAATTGCAAATTTGCTAAACAAAATGGGCGGCGTTTTGGCCAAGTTATGGCACACAATGGGTTAACGAATACAAAAAAAAAGTGAACAAAATTTAACAAAAAAAAAAAAAAATAATAATAAATCTGGCACTACAAAAATTATATTAAATTTTCTATTAAATCTTACACACTTCTGCCAGTTCTAGTAAAATCTTTAGCAATAATTCAACTTAATTTAAATTTTTTTTTTTTGGCAACAAAAAAGTCAGTCAGACTCCACAGTGCCATGTCTGGGGCTACAGGGGGGGGCAATCGAGGCACATTCAACAAAGTCAGAGCTAATGATGCCTGGCCAAATGTTTGCCCCTTTGGCTAACTGTTGCAACTGTTGCAACCGTTGCGCCGTTTTGTTGTATGCAAATCGTTGGACCCCTCTACCGCCCGCGATCCCTATTCTACGCCCATGCACAGTGAACCCACTTCGAGTCACAGTCGATTGGGCAAAACAAAATGCTCAGCACTTGAGAAAACACGATTTGGTTTTTATGGATTGCATTGCGTTGCGTTGCGGTTCGTTGAAGCGAACGACCAATGAGCCGAGTGAGCAATTGTGCAGTCGATAGCGATAACGATGACGATGACGATTGACCAACAAATCGATATACAAATGGAGATTTTAGAAAAAGAGAGAGCATTGTTCTAGTTAAATGTCTAGAAATATAAATGCGAACAGCATCAGATTTTAATATATTAAAATAAATTATTAAAATATATTTGGCAATAATGAAAGAAGTAAAGTTAAATTGCCTTCTGTTTTTTTTTAAAATAATTTTTTCAAATTGCTAATCGATATATTTTCGATAATCGATAATGTTGACCAGAAAATTGCTTTCTGCTACAGCATATTTGTTTTATTTATTTTTTTTACAGCCATTTAAGAATTTATTTTAATTTAATAGTTTTATATATTTATTGAGAGTTCCTTCGATATGTTATCGGTAATATTTGCATTGTTTGGTATATATAGCAAATATGGCAATGAGTCAGGTTTATCAAATTATATTATATTTAACTTTTTATTTTATTCCACAAAAAATTAAGAATTTATTGAAATTTAATTGATTTGTATATATTGACAGGGTTTTCGATATGTTATCGATAATATTTGCACTGTTTGGTATATATAGCAAATATGGCAATGAGTCAGGTTTATCTAATTATGTTATAGATAATTTTAAAAAAATTATTTAGCTTTTTGCTCCATTGAAACACTTCTTATTTGTTTTAAAAGCATTTAAAATTTGTTTTGCATATTCTCAAGCTCTTTCTCTTCTAGTTGCATAAATATCGATATACATTTATCGCTGGCATGCAGCACGAAGGCGTCATAAATTATGCACTCCCCTGCTGTTGCTGCAGTTGCTGCTTACAAATGAGGCAAGTTTAATAATGACCATCCTGTCATAGATAAACAAGAAGCGTCTATTGCTGCCACTCTATGGTCCTGCTGCTGCTGCTACTATCAGAGAAAATGACAAATATTTCAAATGATTTCAACACTTTGCCGCCGCCTCAACTAGACGTTGCACCGCGTTGCAGCGTATGATTTGCGTTTTATTGCAGCTAATAAATTGTGCGGTGCGACCCACCGCCGAGTCAACTACTATTTCGCATTGACTACTATTTGTTGCGATAAGCAACTGTTGCCTGCACCCTAACTTTATACTCCTCTCCACTCTCTCTCGGCTGTTGCATGCCGCATGCAACTGTGGCGGCGCGCATGCGTGTGTGCATTTCAATGCAACACTGATAAAGGTGTTCAACGCTCGATGACATTAGCACCATCCAAATGCCGCATGCACCATGCCGCATGCCGCAATCAACTGGCCCGCAGAACTTAAGCCCGCAGTTGTCGTTTTGCCATATTTGTCGGCACCTTTTGTTCTTCTTTATTAAAAAGGCGAATAATCATAATAAAGAACCAACAACGTTGTTGTTGTTGTTATCGTTGTTGTTGTTGCTGCTGTTGTTGTTGTTGTCGTTGTCGTCCATTTAGCCACTGAGTTTTGGATGAGCAGCCGCCAACCGCCAAGCGAGTTTTGTTGGGTTTCAGTTTGAGTTTGGGTTTGCGTTTGGGTTTAAGTTTGAGCTTGGGGTTCAGGCTCGGGTTCAGGTTCAGCAGCTCGTTCGGTAGCTGCTAGACTTGGACATTAATCGATAACACTTGAGTATTTTTTCATGTTTTGCAGGCTAGCCATTAAGCGATTGTCCACCAAAAGGTTGTTTGTTATTTTTTTTTATTTATTTTTATTTATTTTTTTTTTGTATATATTTAGGCAAATAAACGTGTGTTTCAATGTGTTGCTGTTGTTTGAGCTGTTGCTGTCAGCAATGCGCTACATGCAACATGATCTATGTAGTTTAATAGTTGATCAAAAGTTGTTATAAAACTGCAACTATTATTATTAAGTATTTTCTAAATATACATTGATTATAATCATGCTTAACTCTGTGTCTGCTCTTTATCGATTTTTATAAAAAATATCTTTAAGCAACGTCTAATCAATGCAACTATGTAAATGCAGGGAAAAAGAAAACGAAAAAATTTTCCTCGAATTTGAAAGTCAAAAAATCGTAAAATAAATACCGCACAAAAAATCATAATTTTCTTGATTCAAATTTATATAGTTTAGTAATTTAAACAAAATAAAATATATGAATGAAAAATAGATATATTCATTAACGTTCAGAAAACGAAAAGTCTCTTAACATCGGCTATGAGATTGTCGAGTAATGATCAAAATTGCAAGATCGCTTTTTTAAAAAAATCTTTAAAAAATACCTAATGTTAAACATTTATTAAAAAAAAGTTTAAGTTAGAAAAATTTTTAAAGTGGTTTTTCCTCAGCTGGGCGCTTTATATGTATCATAAAAAAGTAGGTTTGTGCTATCTAACGCTATCTATTAATTTAAATTTTACATTTTGATACAAAAAATATTTTCAAATTGATGAGAAATGTATCTAGTATAAACTAAGATCATATCATAGCTAGAACATCTTCTGATATAGTTTGTACTACTCGAAAAAATCATGAATACATTTCAGATATGAAACATGCTAGTTAATCACTTCATCTAAATATATATATCGATCTTAAAAAATCACTTGATATAGTACTTTGTTTAAACTCAGTTTAAAAATGGATTTTTCTTTTAAATTCTTACATATGAATAGTTTGTTATGACTACAAATTTAATTGTTAGGTAAATTTCTTAACAGTTTAATTTTTTTAAAATTTATTTTATTTTTTAGCTTTATCGAAATTTATCAATTTATAATTAGTTTTTTCAGCTAGTAGGGCATCTGGCTATTTGCCTGGCCGAACCTTTTACAGCATTTGAATGTTTCTCTCTTTTGGACAATATCATATTGGGATCCACGCTTACCCGCTCCCATTGCCATTCATTCGCAATCCCGTTTGCAACCTGGTTGGCCTGAAACTGGCCTCTTGCCTGCTTAATGAAATTCAACTTAAAGCGTTAATGATGATACGAAAGGCGGCTGTATTGTGCTCAAAACCCTGGGCCAACTTTACCTCTACCCCACCCCGGCTACCCAATTCCCAAGTCGGACTGCGCCTGTTTATAGTCAACACTCGGCAATTACTAAAAGACAAATTTATTTGCACGCATGCATATGATGCGGGTTTTGGGTTGGTTTTTTCTGGATCTGGATTTGGACTTGGGTCTCTAAAAAATAAGAGGGGCTACTGTGCGCTGTGTTCTGTCTTCTGTCTTCTGGCACTGTTCGTTGGCGACATGGACAAGTGTTAAGCATAATGCAGACACACTTAACATTTGCACAGAGCAGGGGTTTTGGCGGGGCGGAGTTTTAGTTAATTGAAGTGCGGCGTTAAGTGTCGATAAATTAAGCATACGCAATGTACGTCGCACAATACACAGCTCTGCCTAACTAAAATAACTGAATTTTTGTATATTTGTAAAAATATCTGAATATCTGCATATCGATATATCTATATATCTGTAATATCTGCTACTGGCCACAACGTTGTTTTTATTTTTCCATTTTATGAATGGTTGCTCAGTTCGCGTTTCGTTGAGAAATGTGAAAGGCATTTTGTTGTCTGTTTAGCAGCCGCGCATAAATTGCTGATAATTTACAGCATATAAAAATCAACACAAAACATTTTATGTTAATGAAAATAAAAGTGGAGCCAGGTGAAAGCCTACATCATTATCATCATCATGATGATTATCTTCAACTCCAACTCCAACTCCAGCCACGGCCAAACAGTAGCTCAAAACATGGCCTCACAGGCTCTGGCCTGCGAACTAAACAGATATCCAAGAGATACTTATGAACAGATACCCAGATACAATTAATGATCATCGCCAGGCAACTAATGAGCGCAATTTATACTGGCCAAGACTAGGGATGATTCCGATCAGCATGGCTTAAAGCTGCTGCTGCTGATTTTTATTTTCTTTGATTCTTTGGATCCACAGAGGAGATCTTTTCGATAAACAAATTGAAGCTGCATCAACTAAATTGATTTAGCAGCAATTTTTATAGATTTGTGACGCTTTGAAATTAATACAAATTCAAATAGATTTGATATTGATATACAAGGACAAAACTCCTCGCTTGTATTTATAATCCCTTCCAAACAATCATTAATATTTTTTTTGTATTAAATTTGAGATATTTAATTAAATTAAAATATATTTAAAAAAAAAAAAAAAAATGCATTTTATTGTAATTTGCGGAATTTTGAGATAGGATAGAATTCAGTCCAGATTTTTGTATAAAATATATATTCAAATATATATATGTATATATATCGAAATTATATATTTTATTAATTTTTTTAAGATTACGTATCTATTTTTTAGAGTTCCAATCAAAAATTATTCAATTGTATTATTAATCAATTAAATGTTATTTTATATTAATTTTTTTATGTTTAGATAAATATTCCAATGTTTTTAAATCAAAACTTATTCATATTCAAAGAACATAAATTTTCTTTTTTTTTTGTGAACTATTTTTTGAAACTTGCCCATATATAAATTAGGAATTACAAAAAAAAAATCCCTTGATTTTATATATTTTGTCTGATTACGAGAAAAATGTAATATTTTCTAGTTAGATAGTAATTTGAGAGAATTTATAAATTCTGGAGTCTAATTGAATTGTTACAGTAAAACTAAAGCTTAAAGCTGCATTTAAATGTAGCTTTAGGCTATTTAAAACGAACTTTAAGCTGTTTTGTAATTTGTTCATTACACAGCCTTTAAATTGGGACCCTGGCTAATGATGATCTCTCATTTAGGCTAATTTTCTTGGTCTTATCACCCTTAAACGGGCCATGATCACGATCACAAATTTGAGTTTCAGTTCCAGTTCGAGTTTGAAGTTCCAGCCCAGTGCAGTGTGTCACAAAAAGCGAGTGCGTGTTAGAGTTGGAAACTTTTGATGGTAGCCGCTATCTTATCAATGGCATAAGTAGTTCCCCCGGGCTGAGTGGCCGCCCCGTCACACCATTAACTTTGTTTTATAACTTAATTTTTTCTTTGGTGAAACATCAGTCAGAGAGCTGCGTTTAGCTTTCGACGCACCAAACAAATCGACACTTGTTTAATATTTAAATTTAAATTTTGATTATCGTTTGTTATTTTCTGTTGTTGTTGTTTCTTCTCTTCTTTTTTAATGAATGAAACGGTTCAGAAATGTTAGGGCCACGTCTGTGTGTGGGCACAGTGGAAGCGGAGCTCCTAAGACGTGACCACCACACGCTGTGCCACGGCAAAACCCCGGTTTATAATTTTTATTTTTTTTTTCTTTTTTTTTTTTTTATAGCTGCAGAGCTAGGCCGGATAAGCAGCTACAGACAGCATCTATTTAAGTTCTTTGCTTAATTAACGAAAGGAAAAGGCAAAGCGTAGCAAAGAATGGGACATAAAAATTAATTAGCAGACCAAAAAAAAAAAAAAAAAACAAAATCAAATGCAGGTTACACGGGGGCAAGTTGCATGACAGGCGCATTCGATTTGGGTGGGCGTGGCTGACAATCAATGACTAAGTGTAGTACTAAGTTTAGATAATTTTGGCACAAAAGAATTGGCGCCCAACGTGAGCCCATTATAAATAAGTAAATTAAATTAAATTTATGATTTAAATTGGTTTAGTTCGATGAATTGATCATAGTTTTCGCTAAAGCCATTCTGATTTCTGCCAAAAATAAATATTATTTGGCATTAGGGATATAATATAATATATTTCTGTTGAATTGTAGAAAGTACTTGTGGGTAATTATATTATTTAAAGCTATATTTGTAAATGAATTTAAAAGAAGTTTGACTTAAAGCAGCTCAATTAGAATGCTACATTTCAAAAGTGACTTTTATTATTGTTTTTTTTTTTGTGTTATTATTCTAAATTTCAAATTCATTCACTAAATGAACAGCGTTCGTAATTAAATAACGTGCCGTTTGTTTTTTGATTTTTTTTTTTTGGTTTTCTTGTGCTGCTCATAATTAAGTGTAAATTTATGTAAATTCTAGTTTTTTTTTTTTCAATTTTACCAAAGGTTCACAGTGTGTCTGCGCCCGCTATTATTTTCCCCGGCCACCGCCCCCGAAGTTTGTCAGTTCTACCTGTTATTTTATTTAAGTTTTTTTTTATTTTTTTTTTTGTTGATTGGTTTTTGTTGATTGAGGAAATTGTCGCTGTCTGTTGTTATTTTTTTCAGGTTCAAATTGGCAGCTAATCAGTGGGCTAAATGCAACGGAAATCCCAAATGTGTGTCATAGATGACCATATATATAGAGAGTCAGGTTGATCTGGCCTCCCAAAAAATAAAAAAAAAAAAACGCTGCCCACAATTTCCGTGCGCTATGCTAATGAGCAGAGTTCAAGCAGTTTCGTGTCTATTTAGGTGGGCTCCAAAAGAAAGTCAAATGTAGGAAAATGAAATAAAAATCGAAAAACTACAAGCATTAATTTATAACGTGGCTGGCTGAAAGCACAACAACAGCTTTGGCAATAGCTTCTGCTTGAGCATCAGTTCAGTTCCTCATCAAAGCCATAAAAATGTGCGTTAATAACATTGCCGCCAAAGTAAAGTTGGCAATAAAATGGCAGATTCATGTGACGATGATGATGACGGCGATAGCGACATCGACGGCGCTGCTACTGACGCGTTTGGTGGGAAATACGACCCTGGCTATAACTACGACAATCATGATGATCATGTTGATGAAGCTGATGATGATGAAGCTGATGATGATGACGATGACGATGACGATGACGACTGCAACTTGCAAGGCATTAAAATTTACGTGCCATAAATTTCCACACAAGGCTGTTGGAACTGCAGCGGCTTTTGTAGATTCGCATTTATGCGTTTAATGATAAAGAAGAACGCGAACGACTTGAACGACAATTGCATCTCTGTCTTTGTCTCACCCATTTCTCAGTCCCCATTCCCATTCCCCAGTCCCCATTCCCAGTTCCCAGTTTAAGTTTTAGTCCCAGTTTGCAATCCATTGCCAATGACAACCTCTCTGGCGTCTGCGTAGCGTGTTGCCAGCGGTAGCCGCCAAGTGGTCAGCTTAAGTGCCGCATTGCGTTTATTTTCCATTTCATACTGTTTTATTTTATTATTATTTTTTCTGTTTTTTTTTTTTTGTGAGTTTCTCTTGGGGTGCTACCCCTACCAGTTGTTGGCCACACAGGCGACACTGCTGCATACAACTGTGGTGGTCCTGCATTGGCAATAAATGACTCTCAGACCGATAAAAACTGCGATCGAAGCGACAATGCAACAACTTGGCGCCCAACGTGGTGCCCCCCAATACACACACACACACACACACACACACACACACACACAAACCCCACAAAATAAAATGTACTTCATTTGCAACAATTCGTTTACGACAGATTTTTATCGATTCCCGCAACTGATTTGAGCCAATTGACTTGAATTTGTTTGCTGCGGGTAGAAAAGCAAGTTTTCAGGCCAAAACAAAAAAAAAATAGTAAAAATAATATTGTGCAACATGAAAACTCTAATTGACAAAATAAAATGATTTTAATTAAATTAAACGCCTTTTATTGCATGCAATATCTATTTGAAATAAATAGGTTCATAATATTTTAAACCTGTGTGAAAAATAATAACACTGCGTAAAAACTTTTCTTTCAAGTCTTTTTTTTAGCGTTGTCAACCCAAATTTTTTAAAGATTTTGCTTTTAATCTGACAACATCAATAAGCTGACAATCTAAGTAAATCATTTTTGCAATTGGATTAAGCAGGCCGATGTGTTTCATTTTAAATAAATGTTTATTATTTATTAAAAGTTATTCTCCTAATCTTCGGTATATTTTGTACCTTTGTTTTTCGTTTTTTTTTTTAAGGGAGGGCGTAGCAACGCACGCCGTATATGCTAGTAGTATATGAACATAATATAATACATAAAAAAAATCGCAGCATAGATTCTTCAGAATGTTAAAGATTAACATTACCATTAAACTTTATTAATTTTTTATTTTTTTTTAAATACAAATTTGATCAATAACTGTGTATTTTCGGCCCCTGATTAGAGTATATTAGTAAATTCTACCAATTGAAAAACTTATTTGCTTGACTAATACCTGCTATTTTGATTATTATTGTATTTGTTTTTTTTTTTGCCATTTTATTTTAATTTATATTTTTTGAGGCGTAGCAACGCACGCCGTGTAACCCTTCAAGGTCCTTTAATATCGAACAGCTAGCAAAAATATAATTTTGCAAAGAGTTTGGATTGTTCATCTATCAAATAGCATAAGACTTATCAATCCAATGGTAAAATCAATTTATTTAAGGCCATGGGAACTGCGAATTATTGTCTTGAAGCTGACCTTGCAGTACGGCCAAGTTATTTGGCTGTTCGTTTGATTTTTGTTGGCTCTTAAGCCTAATTAACAAGTTGCGCATAGTATACCAAATGCGTCAAATGCGCACGCGCAGCGACAACAGCAACATAGCCGACAACAACAGCAGGAACAGCAGCAACAACTGCAGCAACAGCAGCAACTATAACAACAACAACAGCGATGAGAAAGGCGATTGCTGCCACACAATTGGCGTCGATTTGGCCAACGTTGTCGGCACGCACTTCATGCAAAGCAGACGAAGCTGCAGAGCTTGTTACAGGATAGAGCAGAAGGACAACATGCGGACATGGGGACATGGAGACATGGGGACATGCGACAGGCTGGACAACATTGATGGCGACGTCGACGGCGGCTGAGCCGGCGCCTGTGCCCTCTCGCATCTCGTTGTTGTTGTTGTTGTTTGCGGTGCTGCTTGAAGATGAATGTGTGTCGTTGTTGTTGTTGTTGTTGCTGTTGTTGTTGCTCGTTGCCAGGTTGTCAGCTCTTGTATTTTGTATGTAATTGGCTTGGCTTTTAATAGATGAGGCGCATGGGGCACATGGGGCGCATGGGTCGAACTGGCGGCGTCACCTGTCGCCTACTGTGGACCCAGATCGTAGTTTACTTTCGAGTACAGCAACGGCAGCAATAACAACATTCAACAGCCTCTGGCGTCGCATACGGCATACGGCATCGCCATCGCCATCGGCATCAGCATCGGCATCGGCAACCAAAAAGCCAAAGACATTTGCAAATCTTTTGTTTCTCATGTCCGATCATTTCTCATATAGGCGAGCAGGCGACGACAAGACCCCAAGACCAAGACCAAGAAGACCAAGACGACGACAAAGGCATACCGCAGGCGCCAGGCCCAAAAACAAACAACCAACAACAACAACAACAACAACCAGACAACGACGGGGCCACCAGCCAGCGGCCAGCTCGAAAACGAGCTCAAAAAACGAGCTGGGTAAATCAGGGAATGACCAAGCACAGGGGCTGGGAGTGTACAGGAGGGGAGCCAGGCAGGCAGGCAGCATTCAAAGAAACGACGCACGAGCTGAGCGCCAGAGTTTTGGCATCTTTGCAGGAGCCAAGAAGTTGCCGCGGTGGCAAGAGTGTATGTATGTATGAAAAGCAAAGAGTCGAGTCGTGGCATTGTCTTTGCCCGAGCGACATTCAAATCTTAACTTGAAATCAACGGCTGAACGCCAGCGCCAAACAAATTCGAGCTGCCAAAATAATAAGCAGCAAAGAAATCCCTCCTACTCCTTCTTCACCTACTCCTAACCCCTTTTGGCTATATGGCTGTGTCCAGTGGCAGGCGCTGGCGGCGGGGCCAATGCAATTTTTATGTGGCAGCTCCAAGAGACCCTCCAGTGGGCCCCAAAAAGAGACAAATGCGTCGTCGTCTTGAAGGTCGCCCGGCTAACGCCAGTCGTCGGTCTCTGGTTTTTTGGTCTCCGGTATCCAGTCTTCGGTCTCCAGTCTCCAGTCTTCGGTCGGTGGTCGCTGCCTGCCATAAAATTTTTGAAACAACCCGGGTAGGGTAGAGTTGAGAGCGACGAGGCTGTAGATAAGAAATTTTTGCTGAAAACTCGTGCGCGCGCAAAAAGGAAGCGACAACAACGAAGTTTTCGAGCTGAAGTTGGAGTTGGAGCTGGAATTTGCATTGAAGTTGAAGTTGAGAGAAGTTGGAGACGTCGACCGGTTTCATATTGATGACGACGATGATTTTGGAGCCGGGGCGACCGCCTGCCTGCATAAAATTTGTTTGCCAAGAAGCATGAGAAATCAGCAGGGGCAGATTCTGAATCAGACTCTGAATCAGAATCAAAAAGCAGAAGGCAGAAGGCAGAAGGCAGACGGCAGACGGCACACAACCCAAAGACCAGACACAATTTTGCTTTTGGCATACAAATTGGCTTAGGACGGGCGTCGGTAGCAGCGAATTTTAGATGGTTATCAGTAAATAGAACACAAATGAAATTCATCGATAGAAATGGAAATCGCTGCAACAGCAACGGGGGCGGTTTGCTATAAAAAAATGGAAAAAATGAAAGAAAAAAGAAAGGGTAAAACCACAAACATAGTAAGTATATTTTGTGGTTTAACCACAGCAGAGAGAACTGTAAGCACAACAATGTTGTTGCCTCTTCAGTGTTGTCGCCACTCCAGGCAGACAACATTGTCATCGATTGTTGTTGTCGTGGCAACCATGTGATGGAGTACACATGTTGCCGTGCACTTCTTGGCTGGCACGACAGACGACAACATGGCCAACAACACCCAGAGAGTAAGTAGACCCAGTGGGCGGCCCAGTACAGCAATGGCTGACCTTTTGTCAGCCCCTTTTTGCCCCTTGGTAAGACAGTCCGGGAGCTAAGAGAAAGAGTCGGGAGTCGAATCGAGTCGAGCCGAGTCGAGACAGCAGCAAAATGGCTCAAAATTACAAGCAATGCAACACTTTGCCACACAGCACCACACTGCAACACACTCTGTGCCACACTGCAGCACACTGAATCACAGTAGTACTAAACCTATCCACCTATCAGAGCGTCCTCGTCCGTCGTGGTGAACAGCGGGTGGCCACAATGGCCGCCAGGTAGCACCGATAGCATTTGCCCCCGAGCAGGGTGTAAAGCCCAACAAAGTTTTTGGAATTTACGTTAAAGTTTTGAGCTTAGAGTTAGTTGTTAACTAACTGCAAATGAAAAACAATTGGGCATGCTTTAAAGTCAAGTCAAAATCATTGTTACCTGATTGAATTTAAGCTATAAGGAAATTGATTAAAAGTTTAGATTTAATGTAACAGAAATTGCAAATAAAAATCTAAAAAAAGAAACTGATTTATCGTAGACGAGAAAGAAGTTAACATGTTTGTTTTAAGGAACTTAATAGTGAAACTAAAAAACTAGTCTCTATTTTGGATTGTTTGATATAGAGTATAAATAATTTCATAAACTGTGAATTAAAATTTAAAATATAATCATTAGGGTTATAGCTTTAGGGATATTTAAGCTAATGATTAATTACCTTAATTTAAAATTATAAATCTTAGTAAATATTTAATAAATTATTCGACTTTAGTGCATATTTTCCAATTTTTGGAATTATTCTTAATGGTTTTACAAGCTTAAATAATGTTTTCGATGAATTTTCAATTATTCTGCAAATTCGGGGTTCTCATCAAGTAGTCTTTAAAATTCTTGAATCTTGAATCTTTTTGTACGTTTCTCAATGTTAAAATTCTCAACTTGCAGATTGATATTGTTTGAAAATTATCCTATATGCTTAAAGGAGCATTTGATGATTTCAGAGATAGTTTTGTTATATTAAAAACAAAAATTAAAGCCTTGAATGTTGGCATTTTCAATCAAAAAATAAAACATTATGTAAATTATATTTGCTGTAAATAAATTTTAAATAAATAGCCTTAAAATCAATCCGTCAAAATTAATTGACAGTTTCAATATTACGCTCAAAAGATCTATTATATTAAGAGCCTAGAGTTCTATCATCAATTTATGGAATATATTCAGAAATTTCCCCCTATATTTGGTATAGTTCCTGAGTATTTATATCCTTCTTTAAGCATTAATACTTTCCAAAAATCCTACTTCTGCTTTTAGCCATCAAAAATATTTGATTAGTTTACCGCAACATCTCAACATAGTTTAAATTTAGTTAGTTTAACCTTCCCAGACTTGTGTGGGCCTCCAAATCTTGGTTGATGTTTCCGTATTGGCTGCTGCTTTTATTGTTGTTGTTTTTGTTCTTATTATTATTGTTGTTGTTGCGTTTGAAGTAGCTCACGAGTTTTGTCAATTTATCAATAACAATAGAAATCTCTGGCCCATGGCGACATACGTATGAGAGTCGAATCAAAAAATCCATAGCAAAGCCAATGAGGGCAAACATACACATAAGAGCCTAATCCCCCCTAATGACGATGACTGCGATGATGTTGATGATGTCGATGATGCTGATGATGATGATGATGACAAAATGCCAAACAATAACCAGCAGCTGCCTGGAGGTCTGCGGGCACCCTACTGTCGACAGGTCGCTCTGATGTAGATTTGTGGAAATAAAAAATATATAAAAAAAAAAAAAAAAAAACACCACAACAAAAAAAAAGGTCAAGTGGAGGCTGTGGCTTAGGCTCTCAGCTCAGAGCCTGTCTGTAGCTCATTCTCACATCATTAATTACAAAATTATTGGGTTTTTGCTTCTGCATACACACAGATATACATATATATACATACGAGTATATATATATATATATATTTATATAAATGTACAACTGTCCACGTATGGCCGCAGGAACTGTAACAAGACCTAAGACAACGACTAAAAAAAATAAAAATATAAAAAAACAAAACACAAAATCCCAAAACGAAAAATAAAATCAAAACCAAAATGTTAATTTTCAAATCTTCGTGGGAACTGAAATTAGTAGTTAACACAGATACAAACACACACACAGACACAGGCAGAAACTGTGGCATAGGACATTGCTGGTTGTGAATATTTATACTCTGTTTATACCAGACAAAAGCAGAGTATATATTGTCTGTACTGAAACACTTTAGAGTCAGCAAATTTGCTATGCATGCTGATTTATACTCTAGTTAGTGAAAACTATAAGATACGCTCTCTTTAGGGTCTGAAATTCAGCAAAAATTAAAAAACCTTTATCATATTTTAATATTTAACAAAATCAGAAATCTCAACATTTTTTTTTGCCAATTTTTCTGAATTTTTAAATTGAAAGATGTATCTTTTACCGCCCTAGAAAAAATAGCTAAATTTTTTCGTTAAGCAACAGAGTAAATTTTAGTCGGGATTGGCTCTGAATTTTATAAATTTTTTTTTACTTGTTTTTTTTTTTTTTTTTATATCTGTGAATCTCTCGAAGCTGGGCCGCAGCTTGGCCTGCGGGCGGCCTAAAGATATTAGCATTGTTGATTATCTAGATGCTCCCAAAATAAAAGAGATAGACAGTGATCGCTGTCTCACTCTCTCGCTATCTCTCCCTCTCTCTCTGAGTCTGAGATATTGCATGATAATTACACAGCGCACGCTCTATAAGATTATATTATTGTATATATATATATATATACTATATTGTATCTTTCAGCGATAATTGGGCCCTAATCTAAGTCACGGCAATGATTGACTGTAGTCTGCTCAAGTCTTCCGTCTGCAGTCTACAGTCTACAGTCTTCAGTTTTGAAGTCTCTTGGCCAGACAAGTTTGGGGGCAATTAAACGATTTGGTTTTGTGTGTTTTTCTGTCTGCTGACACGGCCAAAAACTGACCAGATGCCATGATTAATATGTTTTTGAGTAGTTCTCAGCTGCAGGCCAAGAACTCAGCTCAGTTAACAAGCTGAAGCTGAAGCTGTAGACGAAGCTTCAGTACCGTCTTCAGCTTCATCTTCAGCATCGTAAGTTGACAAATTGTTTGTAAACTGGAACACACGCACTTCGGCCGCCGGCATATATCAGGGGAAATTGAGGGGGGATTACGATCCCAATTGTGGGGGGGGGGAAGAGTGCTGATCAGTTAAATAAAATTGATGGTTAACAATTTGATATGATGACCAGCTGATTACCAGTCTAAGCTCCCGGTAAACGCAAGTAATATGAGGGAGAAAAAGCTAGTTAAGAATAATAAAGAAAATTTTTTAAATAAAAATCATTTGTTGATTTTATCAAAAAAATATAAAAATATACTTATTTTAACATACAAATTATTTGACAAGTTTTATTAAAAAAATCAAAATAAAAATTAAATATAAAGTTTAAAAAAAGTGTTAAATTTAATTAAAATAAAAAAACATTTTTTAAATATATAAATATATAAAGCAATTAAACTTAAATAAATTTCAGATCTATTTCCGTTCAATCTGTAGGAATCTATATAATATATTTTGCATTTAATTGTTTTGTTAAATATTCTTAGAGCATTTTAATGAAATTATTATTGTTCTGTGAGCATTATTTTTGAATTAATATTTCTAATTCACACTCAGTCTGCTAGGGTATTCACAGTATTCAAAATATTATTTTAAAAATATCTAAATTAAATAATTAATGTCTTGTAAATATTCGAGAATATTTGATGCATTTATGCAACATATACTTGATCCTTAATAAAAATGTTAAAAATCAAAATTGGGAAAAATTAAAAAGAAGTTTTTTTTTATTCTACTTTTCTAACCAATAAAAAAGAACCGCATCAAAATCGGAGCTGATGCCGTATAAAGGGTTATTTTAATTAATTTAAAGTTAACTTGACTAGAATTAAAATTGAGGAAAATGTTTTCTTTGAGCTTAGAAATATTAAAAATACATTGAAATCGCCGAAAAAAGAAAAGCTAAGAAAAATGTCAATTTGCTGTTTTTTAATAAACTTAAAGCTTATTTTATGTACATATAGTAAAACGATAAAACTTGAGCAAAATGAACAGACTAATCAAACTACCATAGATAAATAGATTTCGATTAAAATCTAGCTAATTTTAGACCCCCCAATATAGGATATATAATAGTTAGCTCAGCTGAGCTAATCCACAGTCAGGTGTCAGACTGGCAAACACCTGCCAAAACACTTGACAAGATGTCTAAACAAAAAAAATAAAATAAAATAAAATTCAAGCTCACAATCGTAATGGCAATCGCATTCGGGCAAATGGTAATCCTATTAAGTCAAGGCGCAGCTTTAAGAAATCCAATTAAAAGCGGCAAAAAAAAAAAAAAAAAAATGAAAAATGAAAAATGAAAAATGTATTTATGTAAGTATATAATGTGGCAAGTGGCTGAGTTTCGAGGATGTGGACTCCATCAGACGTGACAATAATGGGGACTCCAGTTGCAGAATCTCTGCATAATAATAATACGTTAATAATGACTGAATGACTGTGAATTGAAGGCCTGAAGAGCGCGAAGCACTCCAAAGACATTAGCGCACTTGAACATGGCACGATGGAAAATCACAGCCGGAGTTTGGGCGTAGCCGACAAACCGACAATCCGACAACCCGGAGAGCTGAACTCCCGGTTATACCACCGTCAACCGTCAACCGTCAACCGTCAACCGTCAGGACGAGTTCAGGATAAGCGGAAATGCGACTGCCACTTACGGAACGGAAGTGTTTTATTTTACCAAATGTGCGACAGGCTAATGAGCAGCCAACGAGCGAGACAGACACACAGTGTGCAAGTGAGAGAGCAATACAGTCTATTGATTGACTGCCAATTGTTAGAAAAAATAAAAAAAGCTAAAGCTTTCGGGTGTTTGTCAAGTGGCTGCCACACAAAATTGTCAAGTTAACAGGCTCACAAGCGCAAAAGGGATGGCAATAATGGTAAGACTACACCCTTCTACCCTTCGACCCTTTAAGCCACCTGGAACAGAGCCCGGCTCCAAGTTCCAGATCCGATTCCGGGGCTGGGCTGTCAATTTGCATGCAGTGCAACGCGCAAATGAGCAGAATAAATTAAGACAAAGCGAAGTGTATATATATGTATAAAACAACAAAATGAATAAATGAGAATAAATGCAACAAGTCAACCCTAACGACTGTTATATACCCTCTATTCGAAGCGCAAAAGATTTTGGCAAAAGAACTCCTTTAGAACTAAAAAATAGTAGTTAGTGGGAAATATAAACTAGAGTAAAATATCTTGAATAAATATTATGAAATTCAGTTTTTAGGCAAATAGAAACTTCACACTTTTTAATTGTAACTAAAAAAGTGAATTTAACCTGTAAAAAATTGGTTTTATTTTAATTTTTACATAGACTCCCTGATAAAGGTTCAAAATATACCGAAGAGTAGGAGCAGAATTTTTAATAAATAATTAACATTTATTTAAAAATTAAATGAAGACCAACTTGATTGCAAAAATATAAACAAAATAAACTTTAATTTCTCATATTTCGAAGAGATTAACATTTATCCTAAATCAGGATTCCAGATGTCATACTAATCATACTATTCGAAGATTTCAGCTGTAGAATTGTGTGGGAAAAAGTTTACTTCAATGATTTTCTTAAATATTGGGCTTAAAAATAAAAATTTAAAAAAAAAAGATGTTTTTCTTAAATTACTCCTCAAATTTTTATTATTTTTAAATTTTTTTTTAAATTTTTTTTATTTTCAAGTGCAAGTATTTAGTTTTCAAAAAAAATAAATTAAAATCGATTTAAATAAATTCAATATTTTTTTAAATAATATTACATACTAGAAAAATATGTAGGAAATACTATTGCACTGAATTAGCAGATGTTATTATAAAAATATTTTATTATAAATGAAAAAGCAGTTTATTATAAACATATTGTAGATTTCATAATGTTTAATGTGTGTATAATACAGTTTAATGATAAAATAAACTTGTAAATTAAAATTTTCAAATTTAAGTGAATAAAATTGCATTGAATTGAATAATTATGAAACAATTAATTTACAATAATATTATTTTTGTTATAAAAAGATATAGCTTAAAAAAGAAACGCAACAAAATACCTTTGCCGTTTATAAATTTGACTTATTTTTAAATTTAATTTAAAAAATAAATAGAAAAAAATTAAAAAGTTTGAAAATCGACTGTTTTTTGATAAAGAACATTTATTTTTAAGTACTTTATTTTTTTTTATTTTTTATTATTAATAAAGAACATTTATTTTTAAGTACTTTATTTTTTTTTAATTTTTTATTTATTTTTTTAATTAAACGTTAAATAAAAGAGGACATTCTTATAAAATAACATAAATTCCTATTCCTTCATTGCATAGAAACGGATATAATAAAATATAAGTAAGCTAACTGATTTATCAAAATAATTATGCTAAACAGTGTAGTGAACTCTGCACAACACCAATATGCACCAAGCCGCTTGCAATAAAAAGAAGCAGAGTATAGAAAAAAAAATGAAAAGTAAAAATGTTCAAGTTGAGGCTGCAGCGGCAGAAAGGAGCAAGGCAGATCGAGGGAAAGAAGCAGAAGCAGAAGCAAATGAAGACGAAGAAGAGACGAAGCAGAGGGTGTGGCACAAGGCGCGTTGACGATGAAGATGACGATGGCCGCTTGACAAAAGACACTTCAGGCTGAAAGGAGAAGCAACAACAACAAGCGCAAAAAAAAAAGCAAAGACTAAAGAAAGAAAATGAAATAAAAGTTAAACATAAATAAAGATGATGAAGCTTGCCAAAGAGAGAACGCAAATGCACAACAAACAAGAGAGACAGAGTGAGCAGCTCAAGAGAGTGACAGAGAGAGAGAGAGAGAGAGAGAGAGCGAGAGCACACAAAGAGAGCGGGAGGGAGTGAGAAGGCGCCTGCTGATTGCAGTCATGGCTGGGCACAATGGCGGCAAATGTGTGAACGAGGGCAACAAAAAAAGGCGTCACTCTCTATACGGCTAAGATATCACACATATACACACACACACACACACACACACACCCATACACACTACAAGTGCATGTGTATGTATATAATTAGCAAAAACAATATCCACGTGTTTAAAATAACAGCACAATGGCAAAAACGCGTTAATGTGAGCGGGCGAGCGCGCGTTTTAAAACGCGCCCGCAACGCTTGTGCGTTTTAAAACGCCTTTGCAATTAGCCAAACAAACACCATTAACCCCGCCCCCGCCCACTGCAATTTTTTAGCAAATTGTCGTTTTCTTAAGTGCATTTTAATTGTTCAGTCATTTACAATACAACAACAACAACAACAACAACAACAATAATAATAAAAATTAATAATAGTATACAAAATAGTTGAACGTAATAAATGCAAGGATTTTTGCCAGCCAAGGGTTAATTGCTAACCCACTTTATACACACAGACTGTTTGTTGTTTGGCTTAATTACAACAAGCTTATAGCCCCCCTCACCCACACAAGCACACACACACACACACACATACTTCACACCCCATCCCCCTCTCTCTTTACCAATGAATATATCAACAATCTGGGTGCAGGCACAAATTGCTTTATAATCGTCATCAATAAATGAAGCCGGTTCGGTCATTAGGCCGATCGAAATACGTCAATCCAAAAAATTTATATACGTGTACTATATTTATAGTCGGAGCCCTCCGTAACCCCGTAAACCCCTCCGAAACCTAGTAAACCCCTTAACCTACCAGGCAATGTCCGTATTGTTAAGCAAATTGAGTTATCGAAGAGAAAGCGCAAAATATTGTGTTTTCGGAAATTTAAATGTTTTTTTTTTAAGAAATATATAAATTATAAATAAAAACAAGTTCTATAAACCAATCATAGCTATACTTTAAATTATTTTCAACTACAGAAAATTATATGATATTATACAAATTAAATTTATTTAAACCTTAAGAAAAACGCAAGTGGAAAAATTTTTATTAATTTATTAAATTATTTTTGTAACTCCGACTATCATATCAAGGAGTACCTAAATAAAATAATTAAAACCCAAGAAATTAAAAATCATATAACACTAAAAATCATTTTATATAAATATATAATATTTTTTAATATAAATATAATATAAAAAACCATTTTAAATAAAAATAAAATATATTTTAATATTATTTATACTATTAACTCCTGCTTTCTTATCAAAGGGTATAACAAATAGTTAAAACTTCAGAAATTTAAAAGTATTTAAGCCTTAAAAGCCTTTAAAATATAAATTAAATAAGTTTTAATATAAATAAAATATTATTTCATAGATTTTGATTTTTTATTTAATTATTACTAATTTAATCTTAATCAGCCCTGAGATAATAATCAAAAAGAATTAGAAAATATTAATCTATTAAGAAGATAACGTAACGGTCATAATTTAGAAAAACTTTATGAAATTAAAATTTTATGTTGATTTTAGCAGAAAATTGAGAAATAATTCCTATTTTAAAATAATAATAAAAATTATGTTCAATTTTATGATGAAGATTATTTTTTAATTTTTATTAAAATAAATCATAAATAAAAATTGAATATAAATATTTATGGAACCAGCTGCTATATTAATAATATTTAAAATTTAAAAATATTTAAAGTATGAAAAATAACTTTTATTTGAAATTCATTTTTTTTTTTTATTAACAGAAGTTGAAATTAAATTTTATAATAAAATAAAATCAAAGCTGAAATAAATGGTAAAATTTATATAAATGACAAAAAATATTAGATAAATCAGAAAAATATTATATATATATTAATTTCGGATGTAGTATTCTGGAAACAGGGTAAACTACAATATATTAAAAAAACAATATTTTTTATACCCTGTTTCCAGCATACTGCATCTGAAATTAATATATATAATATGTTCCTCATTTATCTAATAATTTTATCTATTGATATAAATTTATCTTATATTTCTTTCATTTATCTAATATATTTTTTTTTCATTTATATAAATTTTACCATTTATTTAAGATTTGATTTTTTTTAAGCTCTATTCGTTTAACTCTTTTTCGTGATCCCTGATTAAAAATAATCCCTTAATTTCCTTGTTTAGCCTTAGTTAGGCTGTGTGGTTTCAAAACACTTTGATCATGATTTTCTATTTCATATCTTAATTCCACTATAAAATTCTATATTCTCTAAATAAAAAATTGATTGCTTACTTTTCTGTAAATGCAATTCTAATCGATTTATATAATGCCTAACTTTGTATATAATCAACTGCTATATATACACATATAGATCTTCTTAAAAGTCATTCATATATGAGTATATAATTCTGACGCCACATAAATGTAATAAAAAGTAAAACTTTTATTTTTTCAAAAATCTGTCTGCCTGTCAAAAATACTTAATAATATTAGTCAAGTTCTTTAACTTGTTCTGGGTGCAATTTCATTGGAAATCAATGAACGTACGTACGTGTCACAAATTATTAATAATCTATAATAAAAAGTATAATTTCAATTTTATAATGAGACGCGTGTTGAAATGTGCAGCAAGGGTTTAGAGTGTTTTTTTTTTTTTTTTGGAGGGAGTTGAAGATCCTGTATAACTTCAAATATGTTTCTTATATGTATGTATATATTTTCCATTTCATAAATCATCGAAAAATGAAGTTGCCGACGCAGACGCATACTAATTCATTTTAGTATAGTTTTATTTTTTTTTTTTTTTTGGTGGTTGGCCACGTTGCGCCCATTTTGTGGCTCTGGGCTACGTGTGTGTGTGTCGGTGGCAGGGGCATGGGGCAGGGGTAGCTGGCGCCAGGCGTGTGCAACTGTAGCGCCAGTTGCCTCGTTGCCTCATTGCCCCTGTTGCCCCGTTGCATGCGGCCTCGCCTCGCCTCGCCTGCTTGGTAGTTAAATTTTTTTTGTTGGTTTTTCAACGTGACGCCTGTCAGCTGCCAGAGCCAAGTTAAGAGCCAGAGCTATAGACAGAGCGCTCAGAGCCAAGTTGCTGGCCATGGTCGAGACAATTAAATGCCTAATTTTGTGTATGCCCCGTGCCCCCGACTACTGCCGACCCCTGATCGCTCCCGTTCCCATTCCCATTCCCGCTTCCAGGCGTTTGTTTTTCCAAATAATTCATTAATATTTCTGTTTTCATTTCTTTTCTTTTTTTTTGGTAATTATGACGTGCAGCATATTTGTTGCCTGAGTTGCATGTGCAATGTGTTTTTACACCCACTACCCTATTAAAATAATGATGAGCTAAATAGGGTATAATTAGGCTGAGCAAATGTATGTTAAATGTAGGCAAAGGAAATCGGTTTAGAAGTGAGTTTTTATTCAAGTTTCTTTAAAATTTCAAATACTTTTATAAAGGTATAAATATACCCTTGATTTTAGTATATATTAATTAAGAAGATATAATAATTATATTATATAGTTATAAAGATTAAGTAAATCAAAAGGAATATGCAAAAAAAAAAAAATAGAAAAATATTTTTTTATACACACAACATTTAAAGTGCACTGCTTGCTTGCGCTGCCGCGGAACTGCTTGAAATGCACTGCTTGATACTTATGCGTATAACGTGTGTACGAATATTTTACAGCTGAATACAGGGTAACTGATAGTTGAGCACACGCGACTAGAATATTTTTGACATTTTTTCGAACATTTTTTTTTTTTTTTTTATGCACTTTGTAACTTTTTAATAAACGCTCTAAGTCGAGAAATTGCATTCCGATTTGCATGAAAATTTGGAAATATACATATATAAGTCCATTAATTATATATCTCAAATTTCAGCTTGATATATGCAATATGAACAACTGCATGAGGTGTTAAGTTCAAGTCTATGCTAATACAAATATCAAGTTCTGCGGACAGACAAAAGTGTTGAGAAATTAATCGTTGCAATTAATATAGTCATAAATATATATTAAAACTATAAATGCAAGTTTATAATGGCTACACTGAAAACATTTTAAGCTATAGATCAATTTTTTTTAGATATATATTTCTATATAGAACACAATAGACAAACTGTTTAAAGAATGATAAATGTGAAAATGAGAATTGAATTAGTTATTGTTAGTTTTTTTTTGTTTTTTCAACGTCGTTTTTCCAGTGCACTGCACAACAAAAGGAGGGCAAAAACACTGTAAGTCAGGTAGATTGTTTATAATCGCTTCTGACTCTGCCCCTGTGCCCCTGTGCCCCGTGCCCCTGCCTCAGTCTCTAGATAAGTTTCAAACAATAATTGTTCATTTTGTTGTTGTAGCGTTATTAAAAGCGGCTTAGAAATTGTAAAGTAAGGTAAAAAAAAAAAAGAAAAATATAAATAAATAAATAAATGAATAAAAAATTTGATGATGGACTTGTTGGTAGCGCAGTTGGCGCTGACAGAGCAAATTAATTAAATTAATTATCGCTAATAGTTTCGTTCTCTCTGTTCATATATGTGCACTTTTAATCAGGTTTGAAACGCTGTTGCTATTGTTGTTATAGACAAACTTAATTACACACAATATATAGTTGTAGTTCTTGCTATTGTTTATGCATAAACATATTTATTAACAACTTTATAGAACGACACAGCAGAGCCTGAACTCAATTCAACTCCAACTGAAATGAACCGAAATAAAATGATTGACGCATTGTTTGATACATTGTTGCTCATTTGCCATGTGACACGCAAAAATCATGTCACATTTACAACAACAAATGCAACACCAACAACAACAACAACTAAAACAACAACAACAACTACAACAACACTGACAACAACTTTCATCTATGGCAACGCGCAAAGCTTTTCTTAATGAGGCAACACAAAATTTGCGTGACGTTTGCACAAAAAACTAAAACTAAAAGCAACAATGTTATTGTTGTCGTTGTTGTTGTTATTATTGTTGTAACTAGTATTATTATTATTATTATTGTTGTTGTTGTTGTTGTTGTTGCTGTCCCACCTACCTGCTAAATAATCAAATAGCAAAACGCATTTGACATTTGTCAGTCAATAAAAATGTCAGTTGGCATTAAAAATCATTTGATTTGTGGGTGCAGCTCGTTCATACTTGGCGTTAGCTTAGAGCTGGCAAGTTAATCGATAGTTTCGATAGTAATTGCCACAATTATCGACTTCAAGCATATTTAGCTCATTCGCATGATATACATTTGTCAAATATGTCAAAATTTATTAATAAATTTCATAAACCGTTTTGTGTGTTGAGTTAGAGCTGACAAATTAATCGATAGTTACGATAGTAATTGCCACACTGATCGAATCTATTAATATAAGCTCATAAGCATGTCATAAAATTGCCAATTATGCCAATATTCATTATTTAATTTATTAAACTGACAAATTAATCGATATTTTTGATAGTAATTGCCACAATTATCGGATTTATCAACATTAGCTCATTCGCATGATATACAACTGTCAAATATCCCAACATTAATTAATTAATTTAATAAATTGATTGGCGCATTCAGTTCGTTCATATTTAGTTAGGTCTGAGCTGGCAAATTAATCGATACTATCGATAATAATTCTCACAATTATCGACTTTATTTATATAAGCTCGTTCGCATGATATGCCAACATTAATTAATTAATTTATCTAGTTAAATATATATTTTAATTATTTATATAATGCCTTTGCGCTGCTTGAAATTTTTTTTTTTTACTATCAATAAACTTGATACTATATTTGTATTTAATTAATTTATTTATACAGTCATTCATTGAGCTGCAAATAAAGTTGTAGGATAATTAAATAAACATAATAAAAATTAATTGTATTGACATTTAATCAAGCTAACTTACTTAAGCGCCTTATTAAGACAATCTAATGTAATCGAGGCTTTTTGCAATTCTACTTTAGTTCTAGTTTATAGAGTATTATATATATTGAGTTGTTAGCTTTAAAATTTAATCAAAAATGTAATTGAAATTAAGTACAAAAAGCTTTCAAACTGACAACTTTTTGAAAGCACATTAAATGAAAGCTTCAATTTAAAATCAACTTCAGAATTTAATATACCTTAAAACTCAAAAGCTTTCAAAATGACAAAGTTAAAAGCTTTTTGAAAGCACATTAAATGAAAGCTTCCATTTAAATTAATTGTATAAAAGTTGTAGCAATAAAGCAAAGAATAAAGTGTAAATTTGAAATTTTCGTTCGAAATTTAAATCAACTTAAGAATTAAATTACATTTAAAAAGAAAAAGCTTTCAAAATTACAAAAAAGCTTCTTAAAGCTCATTAAATAAAAGTTTCAATTTAGATTAATTTGTATAAAAGTTGTAGCAACAAAAAACTAAATAAAAAGTGTAAATTCGAATGCCTTTTTATATAGTTTGCCCGCTACATTCCCCCGTCAAATCAGATAAAACAATGCGAATGCCAATATTAAAAAAGAGAGTGGGAAACAACAGATTAGGTATAAGATAGTCAAGATATAAAGCTGGTAATTTAAGACTAGTTAGGAGCAGTTGGGAACTTGCTACTGATTAGCTTTCAGGCGCCAGTTGGAAAGATATATATAAAGACTAAAAGATGCAGAGCACTTCCGTTTGTAGACGCCTCTAGGGTCGGTTTATCTTTCAGATAAGCAAAACAGCTGTTAAAAGAAAGGGAGATATATATATATAGAAAAAGAGAGAGAGAGAGGGAGATATATATATAGAAAGGGAGACAAGTTAAACAAGCGACGAATGGACAAATATCTCAAATTCAAATAGAAACAAAAGCAAACACAAAACACAAACAAACAAACAGTGAAGACAATGCAAACGGTGTCTGAAACAGAAACCGAAAGACTTCAGTTTTGTAGACACTTGAATTGAGAATTTTTGGGGGGTAGTACGTCTAGGCTTATTAAGTAAATGTAAATGCAATCAAAATTCAAATGAAACCAAAATGTGGAAGCTTATTTGAGGTGTTTAACTGTCACCTAAGACTTAAGTACTCAGCGATAATGCCCCAGACAACAACGGTACAACGACAAGTGGCGCTTGGCATATTTGCCCATACAACAACCAAACAACCAAACAACAACAACCCAACAACAACAACAATCTACAACAAACAACCAAAATGTTGTAGGCAAATAAACGACGCATGCGGCCAAATATAAAAACGAAATCCTATTAACAAAAAAAAAAAAGTAAATTAAATTAAACAACTGTTAAAAACGCACTTTAAATACTCTATTCAATTTGCTGCTATAATTTCATATTATCAACTAATAAAGGGGTTTATTTTATTTATTTTTTATGTACTCTGAAATACTCTATTGTAATTGTTTCATCAGCTTTGTATTTGAAGTTGTTATTAAGCCACATTTATTCTGGATGTTTTTTACAACTAATATATTTTTTTCCCTTTTTTTAAAAGTTACAGATTAGTCTTAAATAAAACTATAAAAAAAGAATATTTTTTAGACATCAATTTTCAAAAAACTAATTGCAAAAATATTAAATTAAATTAATGTTTAATTTAACTTGTAACTGTTGTGATTTATATTTAATAAAACTTAAATATTTTACATGTTAATTTTTTTTTTTTTTATATAACAATAATACAATTTATTTTGCAAAGTTTCGATATAACAGATTTGTAGAAATGCACTTAAATGTATTATTTTTCTAAATATAACAAGAACACAATTTAAATTGCATTATTTTTATATATCAGATTTATAGACTTGAATCGAAAAGTAATTTAATAAGAGAACCTTTTATTTTTTTTTTGGTATGAATTTTATATAAAATATTAGAAGAATTCTTACTTTTTTTTAAGCTAATAGCAAAGAAGCTTAAGCTAAAAATTTAACATTAAATAAAAATTAAATTTATGTTAATTTTTCACAATAATATATTAAAATTTTGTACTAAGTTTATGTCACCCTAATTATATATTATATGTAAACTTATAAATTGTTATTAATTTGCTATTAAATCAACAAATTAATGTGAAATTGATATTTAAATATAATTTTAAATATTTATTGAAAATTACACTTCTATTTCCATAGGCAATTTTCAAACAAAATTAAATTCATTTAAAAAAATTCCATTTTAATTTAAATGCGCTATTCAATTAAATATTAAGCAAAAAAATTAACAAAATTATAAAAAAAAATTAATTAAGCTGAGAGCCCTTATTATCCACAACTTAAATAAATTGCGATAAAAATATATAATGACAGTTTTATATTGACTAAAAAACCAATGATAATTTTCGCCCAAAAATAAATTTTTATATTTTTTTTTTTTATAATTTTCTTTGACTTGCGCTTATTTCTCCTAGCTAATAGACTTCACATTCAGTGAGTGTATACACGCGTTTAGAAATCTATTTGCATGGCGCTGCTGGCAGCAAATATTGCACTTCCGTTTCAATCGCCCAAAATGCCCAAAATGATGATGCCGAAAAAAAACTAAAAACTCAAATCTGAAGTCTGTTAACTGAAATCTGAAATCCAAGTCAAGCTTGTCTATTTGCTTTGGGCTAATGGAAGCAGCGATGACATAGCTGACAAAGCAGCTGTCGTTCCTCTGCCTCTACTCTGCCTGCCCCCCCACTCTACTCTGCCTCACAAAGTTGCCACAGTCGTGTCGCTTTCCTTTTTTTTTTTTTTTTTGGCAACAATGGGGCATACAAACAACAAAAGGCAACAAAAGCGCTGCTGCTACAAATAAAAGGGACTAGGGAGAGGGGTGTGGGCACATGTGGGTGTTTCTTGTTACATTTGCCCACGCGGAGGCAGCTGCTCATTTGGATTTAGAGATCAGGAGTTGAAGCTGTCAGGCAGGAGCTGGAGCAGGAGCGGGAGCAGGAGCAGGAGCAGGAGTAGAGCATTGTAATACGACTTAAACGTTAGATTTGCTCTGCTTTTTAGTTAGTTTCATTGTGCAACAGCAACAACAATGCGGCAACAACGCGCACAGCATGTGTTTGCTGTGGAAGAAGAAGAAGAAGCAGCCTCTGCCTCTGCCTCTGCCTCTTGGCGCTTATATTGGCATTGTCCTGTAGTCCTGCGGTCGACGGCGCTATAATAAATTTGTCTTCAGCTGTCGTCGGCCTCAATTTCTAAGCATTTGTTTAGACATGCAACACACACACACACACACACACACACACACACACAGCCGCATTGTGGCTGCTGCGCTGCAGGATATCTCGTTAACCCCCCTCTACCCCAGCTAAACTGTCTGTCAACTGCGGCGTATGCGCAATATCGTAAAAGATGAGAGAAAGACGCAAACTGTTTTCTTAATTATGTTGTTAGACATCGATCCCTTCTTAGGGCCTCCGTATTTTTTTTTGAGTGCAGCTCAGACGTTGCAAATGCAATGTCCTTTATACAGGCAGGACACAACCAGCAAATGGGGCGTTTAATCTTGTTTGTGCGGCCACTAATCGCCACTTTGATCAGCTTGAAAATGAGCTGCCTGCCTTCTGTGTGTGTGTGTCGAGTTCTTAGGCCGATTGACGTACCGACAAATGTCCTTTTTATTCCTAGTTTCCTTTTTGTCAAACTAATCATCATTGGAGATTAACAATCATCGCCTCATCATTGAGTTTCGTTTGCCTGACTTTACCAATTTTTTTTTTGTGTACTTCGCTTTGTTGCCATTAATTCCATTCAAAAATAGTTTTCAATTCACTTGACATCTGTCTCTTCTGTCGCTTGACATCCTTTTTGTATTCTTGATAAGCTCTATTAATGTCCTGCTCTTTACTTGCATTCATTGAGATATAAAAAACAAGAAAGAAACGGAGATCTTTGGCATTCCGAAGCTATATACCCTTGCAATGGATTTTTAAGTGAATTTTGAATACTCGATCAATTGTTTCAATGGAGGCTATATAATATAGTTATCCGATTTCAGTCAAATTTATTTAGATAGTACAGGACGTATTTCTATATCGATATGGTAAGTTTAATTATGATATCTTGAAAATCAAAAATCAAAAACTCATTTTTCACTTAATTGTTCCTATGGCAGCTATACAATATAGTGGTTTGATTTTGATGAAACATGGTCAGATTGTACAAATCATAGCTCTACATATAATTGTTGAATTTTATTTTGATATCTTAAGAACCAAAAATGTTTCTCATACAAGCATTTTTCGACCGATTCTTCCTATGGCAGCTATAAGATATTGTAGTCCGATTTTAATGAAACTTGTTTGAATTGGTCACATCATAATACTACATCGATGTGCCAAGTTTGGTTTCCATATCTTGAAAAACAATTTTTGGAAGCGATTTTTCCTATAGCAGCTATATGATATAGTGATTCGATCGAGCCGATTTTTACATATAAATTACCTGCTATCACAAAATATAACTGTGCCTAGTTTCATTTAGAAAGCTCAAAGATAAAGCCAAAAAGTAAGCAAAGTAACAGACGGACATGGTTATATCGAATCAGCTTGTCGCCCTGATCAAGCATATATATACTTTATGGGGTCGGAGAAGTCACCTTCTGACACATTTTAAGACAAAATTATAATACTCATTTGCCAAAAATAATGTTTTATTTTTTCACTTTCAAGCTGAGCTTTTTAATGTGCTTTAAAAGCTTCAGCTTATTTTGAAAAATTCACTTTTCAAACTTAGCTTTACTCTATTCTATAATACTCTCTAAAGAGCTCTGCTGAATTCTTTTATATTTTGATTTTTTTTACTGAAAAACTCTTTGTTAAAGCTTTAAGCTGTTTGTTTTTAAAGTCAAGCTCTCTTTTTTATTAGAAAACTCTCTCCCTTTTTTTCTTTCTCTTTTTGATTTGAAGTGTTTTCTTGTGCAAACTCAAATTTTAGTCTCTTTTTTCTCGATCTCTAGTTATTTTCACATTCAACTTGAAGCAAAACGCTTTAATTTTGGAATTTACAATCCAGACGCGGCCCACATCTCTGGCATCCATCGCACTGTGCCAAATACCAAGGAAATATTTTTTTTCTTTTTTTTTGTATATTTCTTATGAAACTTTGTTCGCCACGCAATTGCGATATAAGTATTTATGTACTATATATATATATGTATATTTATTTTTTATATTTTTTTTTTTTTTGGCTTTTGCATAGCGTCTCAACACCGGCCCGTCAACTTCAACTTCATTTGAATATTAAAAAATTCCAAAACATAAAAGGTATTTTTATTTGTGATATTTTGTCGCACCTCTGCGACAACGTACTTGCCACCTCGTCAAAGTTTCACAGCAACGTCGACAAAATTAAGTCAAAAATGTGCTGCCAATTCAGATTCAGCCAAGAGGGTTGCTGTTGGGCTGGCAGGTCTGAGAGGACTATATAAGGATCACGGTTTAATTTAACATAAAAGCGCGTTCGCCATTAGGCGGTCAACCAAGCTACCCCCCTCTCTACCCTCTCTACCCACCCCTATCCAGAGCCTTAGTCTTTATCCCTTTTATGGGCACTGCGCATTGAAATTTATGAGGCATGCTCAGGTTTTTATTAGATTTTAACTAGCCTAATATATAGGACTGGCGCCAGGGCCAGGGCCACGTTGCAGGGTTGGGCTAAACCAACCAAAAAAAAACCAACCAAAAAAAAAAATACAAATTAAAAAAAAAACGCAACGTGCCAAAAACATTAAATATGTTAATTAGTTTCAACGCCCTCTCCGCTCCGCCTGCTCTCCAAACACACACAAAAATAAAAAAAAAATCAAGCGCAAAAACTAAATGTTCAAGTTTTAGCACCAACAAAATTTTTTGTTTTGTAAGCCCAAAAGCCCACACTCTTCATCCATTTATATATATATATATACAAATATATATATTTGGTTGACACATTTGCCCAAAACTATATAGTAGCTGGAGTGTTGCCAGAAGCCAACATTTAAGTACCTCTGGTCACGTCAACTCAAGAGCTCACAGCTCAAAATTTGAGTACTTGAGAACTGGAAGCAATATGCTAATGTTTTAATGCTAATGCCCCAGACATATATATGACAGATGTCTGGGCGCAGTCGGGTTTTTGGAATCGCCAGGAATCTGATGGCGTTTCACATTTTATCTGCGTGTAGCAACCTGTACACAATTGAGGTTAACACTTGCCCATTGAGTGGGCAGGACGATAAGAAGCAAATTAAATAATACTCCCTGGGTTGGAGAAATATTTAAAGGTAGGTAAAAACATAAACATATGATAAATCGGTTAGTGAGTGAGTAGACATAACTTTAGACTGATTTGAAAACTCTTTGGCAATGCAGAAACTCTTATAGAAAAGGTTTTAGATGATTTCCTTATTGAAGCAGTAAAAATTGATCAGTAAAAAGTGAAGGAAGCCCAAGTTTAGAGCTGACAGTCCCAGATTTATGAGCTTACAACATAGTTCTAGATTGCAGAAATATCTATAAGAAATTTAACACTCTGAAGAATCAAGACTGTGATTTAGATACATTATATTTTACTAGCCTGCCCGGCGTGCGTTGCTACGCTTCTGCTTCAAACAAAAAAAAATATAAAAAAATGAATTTGCGTTTTAATAACTAATGTTTTTTGGAAAACTAATGTAAAAACCTTCTCTAAACTATATAATTAAATTGTATAAATGCAGAAAATAAATAAATAAAAACCTTGGCTTATTTATTTCTCGACTCAACTTGCCACATTTAAAACTCTGCTCCCACTCCTCTATTTTAGCCATATTGCGTGTGTTTAAAGTTGATGATTGATGAAATGTTGGAAAGGATGCGATGGCCACTTGTGGCCTAGCCAAAAATATGCAACCAATTAAGGCAACAACAGCAACAGCAACAGCAACTTGCAACTTGCAACAGCTGCAAATACAGAAGACACAGGAAAAATCTAAACAGGCCAAGCTCATGTGGCTGCGGTTTTATTTTTTTTTTTTCTGTTTTGGCAGGCGTTGCCCAAGGATGCGCCTGGCCAGGATACAGCAGCAGGAGCCGCAGCAGCCGCAGCAGCCGTTGTTTCTGATGCCTAATCTCTGTTGATCGCCAAACTGATAGCCAATGGGTTTTTCTGTTCCTCTCGCTCTCTCTCTCTCAATTTTTGTTGGGTTATTTATTGTATTCAAGCTGGCAAAGATACCCTTTGCACTCAGCACTCAAAAATTGGTGTCTGCTGATGGCATGATGTATGTCTGTTCCCCTTGTTCTGTTTTCTAACCCCTGCCCCTTGCCACAGCCGCTTGCCACAGCCTATTCATGGGTCTGGGTGCGTGCAACGTTCAATGTCATGATATACGCTAAGATAGTGTGCCGCAAATGCCGCAAACGCCACAATTGATGGCATTAGGCATTAGATAAGAAATCAGACATTTATAGTAGGCAGAGGACGGGCAAGGGAACGGGCAAGGGAACGGGAACGGGACGCCGAACTACTTAGTTAGAAAAACTTGCAACATTTGCAGGCCGCACAACAATAAGAAGTGTGTGTGTGTGAGTGTGTGTAGCCAGAAGAGCCAACGCGTCATCATTAAATAGCCTTTAGCTCAGGGGTTGAGCCCTTGAGGGTTACTTATTTAATTCACCTTCCGCCTTATATAACAGCAGCCATTGCAAGCGAAATTTCAAAATTTATTAATATATATTTCAGTTGCCTCAATATGCGAATTTAACACTGATCAGCTGGAAGAAATTGGCAAAAATTAAATGAGTTTTAGTTGCGATTTATCGATAGATCTATGGAACACAGATTCTAAAATCTTTTAATGATAAACTTAATAGAAAGAACTGCACATCTATTTACAAATAAAATCTATTGTACAAATGCTATAAGCTGGCAGCGTAACGATTTAAATATATATTTTTTTTAATATTCCAAATCAATGATAATTTTAGAAATGTTTTTCATTTTTTAATCTGAGTTTTAAATAATTTTGAGTAAATTTTTGAGTTATAAGTTAAGCTCAAATATAATCCCACTTAATTAGGATTTATTTTATTGCTAAAAAAAAAAATATACCTCTAAATCGTCCTACGTTTTTTTAAGGCTAAAGTTTGATATTTTTCCTCAATGAAACGAAGCATAATTTTTTTTTTTTTAATTTAAAAAAAACATTTTAAAAAGAAAAATGATTTTCTATTTATTTGTTTATTTTTCGAAAATATTGCAAACTATTTTTATGTTCTGACCGAACTGACAAATAAAATTCCGCTGTGTCAGTGTCGTTTTTAATAAATAATGTAATTTCTTAAGCCATTTTCTATACTTTTACTTAAATTAAGAAAACGTTTTAATCTATGGAACAGCATTGTTTGACATCCAAAATACATAAATTTATCAAAAAAAAAAAAAAATTTTCCTCTTGACTCTTTTATTGAGAAATGTATTAATCTTCCAACATTTAGCTATAAGCACGAAGACTTTTGAGCTTTATTTTTGAGCTAGAAAATTAAACTCAAATAAAAATGAAATAGTAAACAATTTTTTAACTTATAAGCAATTAGCTCATCCCGGCGTGCGTTGCTACGTTCGTAAAAAAATACAAAATAATCATATTTTTCAATGTAACTTATATTGTAGTCTATTGCGCTACCTGATATGCTCCAGCTGAGAATTTTAAACAATTTGAGAATGCACTTCTCGATCAATTTTCGACAAAATTTTTTCAGACTACCAACCTGCGATATTATAGAAAACTACAGGAAAAATTGCGGATTTCTAGCTTCTATCGTTTTTTATATATGAGAGACAAAACGAATTTGACTAAAAATATGATATATTATATAATTTCTTGGTCTATTTTAAATCAGTTCAGTGCTGGCACTCAGTTAATTGGTATCACATTAAATAACTATGTTCAGTTCCTTACTTTGACCACGAGCCACAGGGGCAGTCAACTTCAAAGCAGTCTTTTAAGTTTTTTTTTGTATTTTGGGCAACACCTAGGGCAGGCAGATGAGATGTTGAACTACCTGCCAGACTATGGCAGACAAATTGGCCATATACCATATCCCACACACACACACTCGAACACTCGCACACACACATTAAAAGATGTTTTTGCGGGCCGCCTTTGATTTTCTAAACGAATTGTTTCAAGACATTCACAAGAGAAAACCAAATGACATTGGCGGTGGGAAAGGAAAGAAGGACGGACCAGACCAGACCGAAGGATACAAAAAGGCTTGTCAGGACATGTGAGCTTCAATTAATTTGATTTGCGTTTAAAGGCTGCCCGGAAATGGAACTTCAGTACACTTTATTTGTCAACTTGGCTGTGATAAATTTTTTGCGCTTCAGCTGCTCCGCAAGGGAGCGACGACGAGGACGACCACTCCTGGCATGGCTCAATGGACACAGGATGAAGATGGCCAACTATGCTTTGAACTAGGATGAAACTAATGGCAGCCGACAAAAGGACTAACCGTTGATCCGTTGAATTGTGTGTCGAGTTTTTGTTGGGTCGACACTTGACAACGTCTCCGTCCATTCTGAAGTGGTCCAGTAGCCGGCTTAATTGCCAAAGCATTTTTGCCAGCTTCAACGTCAACTTGAGCTTCAGCTTCAGCTTCAGCTTCAACTTCAGTCTCAGCTTCAACTTGAGCTTCAATTAAATGCATTTGGCGACACCTCAGACACAAATGTGCCGAGTGGCTCTCACTCGCCCCGTTTCGCTTTCAGTTTTCAGGGCTGTTGAACCACCCTGATCGCATAATTTTTTTTTTAGGGTTGCGACAACCGCAACATGGCCGACAAGCAAACACTTACACACGCACACACACACACACACACACATGTAGAGAGGGGCGTTTTAAAACGCGCGCGTTTCCTTTGGAAATTTTTTTATAAAATTTAAAAAAAAAAAAAAACAAAAAATTTTATTTATTTTTTTATAATTTCCTAACTCAGCTAAGTGCATTTCAATGTTGGAAAACAAATAAGCATGCAAGCATGTTCATATATATATATACAATTATAAGCTGCACAGGGGTTCAGGGGGGGCATAATGGGGGGGTGTTGTTTTGACACGCAGCCAACGGTAATGTGGACACAAAAGGACACAAAATATCTAGCATGGAATGGGTTTCTATATATATATATATAACTGACAATTGACCTGACCTCAGGCCCTTGTCAAACCGCAAAAAAGTGTTAAATTATAGATTTGAGACAGGTAAGTGGACCACTATAGGGAGGCGTTACTGTTAGCTGAGAGCGACAACAGCTGCCTAGCACTTTTTTGTGGTTACGCATTCGGGTTCAAAGTTGAAGTTGAAGTTCCGGACTCTCGAGTGTCCAGTTGCCGGCCTGTAAATCGCTGGAAAGAAAACTATGTCCGAGTCTTTTGGCTGGAACACACGCAGCGCTTTGTGTGTCGGCACGCGGCGTTTGAACTAAGCGAAATTAATGGCCAACAGAGGCTACTTAGCGGAGGCCCGAAGCCCACGCACACGGCCAGAGATGCCGACGGAGTTGAAGACATTAACGGTGTAGGAGAACGGGCAGGGAGAAGACGATGACGACGACGTTGTTGTAGCCCTTATGGCAGAGTCTCAGTGCCGCCGCCGCCGCCGTCGCTTGTTCAACGCGCGATTTATGACTTGGCATGCAAAAAGCCAGAACCAAAGAATCACCAAGTGTTGTGGAGAGACAGAGTGAGAGAGTATGGCAGAAAGAGAGAGGGCCAGAGTGGGGCTGACGGTGCAGACATGACAAAACTGCATGGCGCCCGCCAGCGTCGCCATCGTCGTCAGCGCCAACGCCATTATTGCAAAGAGGCAGAGAGGCAGTGGCAGAGAGGCAGCGACTGTGTGGCAGAGAGGCAGCGACTGTGTGGCAGAGGCACACAACGGGTGGGCAGGCAAATAGGCCCAGCGAACGGCGCTGATCAATAAAAAATGAAAATTTGCGCAGCAGTTGATGAAATTTACGCGATCGGCGTCGGCAAAGTTCAAAAGCATCGGCCTTGGCATCAGGCGGACACACACTGGCCACAGGCAGCATACACACACACACACACACACACACAGTGAAATGAAAAGCCACGCCGCCAATTTGTTGGCGCTTGCGCCCACTCCAAAAAAAAAAAAAAAAAAAAAAAAACCATGAATGAACTAAACGAATGTTGTTGTCCTCCTCATCATCATCATCATCATCATCATCATAGAAGCCCCTGACTGGTCTTTCTTATCCGCGTGTGAGAAGTTTTAGATAAGAGAGATGGGTTTCCAGGGTCCCGAGTCCCGGTTCCCGGTTCCCGGCTCCCTGTGTCATACTTCAAAGATGCAGAGACCGGTAAATGTTAAAGCGTTGAATGCAACGCAAATTTGCATTGATAAGCTGCAAGTTGAATGAGGCAGTAGCCGCACATTGACAGGGACAGAGAGTATATTTGTAGTGTTAGGTGCACAGTTTCCTCTTTGATATATATATATACACATATCTGCCAGACAGATATAGATAGATAATGTGCACTCTTTGAAGTTGCAAGCAAGCAGCCGCATTAAACATCAGCACGTGTACAGCTTGCAGTCATATATATATATATATATATATATATATATATTTGAGTATATTTATGCAACAGTAGCAATCTCTTATAGAAATTTGTAAATAAATATTTTGTAAATTTTTTATATAAAAAATCAAGCTGACCAATTTGGGACCCACAATCAAAGCCAAAGGGTAAGAGCTAGAAAGCTGCAATTTTTACTATAGTTTCTTATTATATCGTAGTTGGGCACACTGAAAAAATGTTGTCAAAAATATATGGGAAAGTGGCTGAAAAATGCCATTGAAAATTATAGAAAAATCTCAGCTGTAGCATATTAGACAGTGACATTGTAGAATACGATTAGTTGATTTTCATTCTTAATTTATTTATTTTTTAGCGGTAGCAGGACGTAGCAACGCACGCCGGCATGAGCTAGTCAAATATAACTATTAAGCCAATACAGTTGTCGCTCACAAATTAGTTCCTTTAGTAATTAGAATTTTCAAAAATTAGAAAAATAATTTTGTATACATTACTTTAAAAACTATCGTAATTATCTTTAGTTTTTGTTCTGAAAACATATGAAATTTTAATTTTTAACTGGAAAAATGTATTTAGTGTAATTGTAGTGAATTTTTATATTTTCTTTCATTTATATATTTATATATTTTTATTTAAAATAAGAACCTAAAATATGTATTTCACTTGTTTTTTGACTTTTGTTTTCTTGTTTTTATTAATATAGAATTAACTATAAAACGGCTTTTATTATAGCTTTTCGAAGCAAATTTACTTGATTTTTATTTATTTATATACAAAAAAAAAAATGCAAAATTTGTATAAATATTTAACAAATTAAAATTGCATTTCAAACAAAGTGATTCTATTTTTTTTTTCAGTCAAAAAAAAGATTATATATGCAGTACCGCACCCTCTTACAAAACGCGAGTACAAATGCAAATAAATATTTTTAATTCTTCAAATAAAACACATTGCAAAATCAATCTTTCATACACTTTTTTATAAAGTTAAACACAATAAATTTTTTTCAATGAAAAAAAAAAAAAATAATAGTTAAACAATTTGTTAATGTCACGCAAATCTTTTCTTAGAAATTCTAAAATGAATTGACGATTTGGAGTTAAAAAAAAAATCAAAATAGATCAAAAAAAATTAGTTCTCATTGAAAAATTAAATCTTTTTTCAATTAAATAACACTGTCCAAAAGCCTTTGCAAAAAATCATATATTTTGAGTTTTAAAAAAATTAAATAAGAAGGTTTGGGGCAACTGTTACAGGAGCAACAATACAATCCTGAACAGGGAAAATGCCCAACTTTTCTAGGGTGCACACAGTGTGTGATTATTATGCAGCTTAAACCAGTTGAGAATTATAAGCGACAGAACACAAAACTAGCATTTTTTGGTAGTATTTTGTATAGGAAGAAAGTAAGCTTGTTTATTTTAAATTAACCACAAGTCAAGCTGAAATTTTTTTTAGTTTTCCTTGCAAATAAAAGTTTAATAAATTATTTTTCCTTTAAGAATGTGAGTTGGGGATTTTGAGCCATTAAAATACCATCATCAAAGTTCAGTCAATATCTGATCATACACAATTTTTGCGTTCTTTAAATTCTGAATTTTTCTGAATTTTTGTATAATTTATTAATAATTTTTTCACTTTTTTTTTTTAATCAGAATATAATCCTTTTAATCAAAGCATATCAAGTTTTGTTTTGTAAGTATACTGCTGCTATTTTTAGTTGAGTTTTAATTATGTAATTGTGTTAGAGTTTATATATATATATTTGTTTGTATATATATTTGTGCATCAAATGGCTTAAATAACTAATGCGGTAAACAAAGAAGACGTACAGTACTTACAAATCCATGTTTATCACTAATATTGTTGGTCAATTTTAATTTGTGAAATGAAACAACTTTTTGCATCCATTGCTCACCCGTTGTGGGTGAATCTGGATGAATGTACATGCGTTTTGGCATTTCAGGATCCGCTTTACCAGCGACCATCCAGCGACTGAAATTAATTATTAAAAAAATGAATATAATATTATATAAAATATATATATATATATATAAAATTCCCACACCTTACCTATTATGAAATTTATAACGATAATCATCCGCCGCAACAATATCCAGTAGCAATATATATTTAGCCTTGGCATCCAGGCCCGAAACACGAAATTTCATTTGCGGAAACATTTGTCTGCAAGTAGAGAAAGAGACAGCGAATGAGTTAACGAATGAGTGAGAGAGAGAGAGCATGTTGTTAGTGGGGCACAAGTCATTTTGCTTGGGTAATCAAATAAAACATTAATCAGCGCAGCATAAAGACTAAACGCTGCAAGAGTTGGGTTTTTTTTTTCTCAGGGGCCACCAGAGACTAAGACATGGTCAAGGCAGCCACACAATCAACATCATCAACATCATCAACATCATCATCATCATCATCATCAGCATTATCATTATCATTATCAGTGAAAAACAGGCGAAAAGCAAACAAAACCCACAAACAGTCAACAAGTCGGGGCCAGGTTATCAAGTGGCGCCAAGCCGCAAATTGTTTCAACGTTTTTTTTTTACAGACTCCAAAGTCGAATTCAAATTGGCCAACAGTCTGAGACTTGGTGCCTTGCAGCCGCGTCTTTCGTTGATTAGCCTTAGTCCATGTTGTTGGCCATGTTGGTGGCAAAAATGTGCAAACTCGAAAATTACATGGGCCAAGAGCGTGGAACACACAGGCGATCACACAGTTGATCAGCCTGCCTTTTGGCTACCCACCCAAGAAAAAGAAAATACAAAAAATACAGAAAAAAAAACAAAAAGAAGGGCTGCACCCTCACATACACACACTACACACACACACACACACACTACACACATACAAATATGAAAATTATAAGTTTAAGTAGCAATCACTCAATCGCTGCGCCAGCGCCTCAACCTGAAGCGCCAGTGTAGCATCCCAATCCTTCTCCATCCTGCCATCCACAAAGTCGTTGCCCAGAGTCTCATGAATCAAATTTAACGAACGTCTTGTTCATGTTCACAGATCATCATCAGCTGCGCCACAGCATTTTGATAAAACCAACAAAAGGCCCCCAAACAAGCCAGGCCAGGCCAGGCCAGACCAGGCCAGGCCAAGCCAACTCAGCCTGGCTAACAAGCTGACTGATGTCTGACTGCCCAAATGACTAACTGACAGACTGACGTAGCCACAAGTACACTTAAAGAAAAATTAAAAAGTGTTGCATATAAAACTCTAAAAATTAAGGCAAAGTTTTTAAAGTTTTTTTTGGCTTGAACAAAAACGAACATTTTGCTTATAAAAAAAATATAAAAAAAAATATGATAAATTTATTTAAGTAATATTTTACTAATTTCTCGAAATAAATAAAGCAAATTATGATAAATTTATTTAAGTAATATTTTTGACTAATTTTTCAGTATTTAAGTTGTTTACTTAATGCAGTAAAATCAAGAGTTTAAGTTTGTAGTTTGCCTTATTTTTAAATTAATTAATTTTTTCTTTTTCTTTCAGAGTTTATTTTTAAATAATTTTACCCGCTGTGAAATATTATTTTGTTATTATTTTTAAACTGCATTATTAAGTAGAATAGACTAAATCGTCTGTATTCTTTATGGACACTATAATATTACCCAATTGTAAATCCTTATTATTAACAATAAAGTAAATAAACTTAAATTAAATTAAATAATTTATCTTCAGGCAAATAGTATTCAAAGTATGTTTCTACTTTCAATTGAAATTCAATTAAAAATTTGTTTTATTAAATCGAACATTTTAATAGGCTGCAATTTATTCTTCAATTTAATGCAAATGTAAAATCTAAGCTTGTAATATTAATTTCAATTTTAATGCAAATGTAAAATCTAATGTTTATTTTATTATAAACATAAAAAAAATAGTTGGTATGCATAACAATGCTTAAATATTTTTTTTTTATTGAATTTATATATAAATTTTGCGTTCAAAAAAATTTTATTTTAAACTATTTTTAAATTGTTACTACCAAAAATTTATGTTAATTATTTTTATATTTAATGGACTTTTGATGGGTTCTTAAAAATAAATACAAAATTAAAATGTCTTTTTTAAAGTCAAAATAATGTAAAAAAAATAAAAAAACAAAGATTTCTGAAAAACAGAAATGCAAAAAACTGTAGAAATCTAAATTATAATAATATATATATGCACAAAATAACGTGTAGATTAAGGTATTATTGTACTTTTCATATATATCAGTGATTAATATTTTATTTTATTTTATTTATATTTAAATATTGTGTACAAAAATATGTTATTTTTGAAAGTTTTTAATTTGTTACAGACTAATGTTGATTTTTTTTGGGTTCTTTTATAAAAGAAATTTAAATAACTTTATTACAGTTAAAAAATTATAAATAAATGGCAAATAGATTCAGGGAGCACAGAAATGCAAAAAATAGTATAAATCTAAATTATTGTTTATTTGATTTTATTTTAGTTTATTTTAGTTTATTTGATTTTATTTTTTATTATCATATTAGATCTAGTTTTAAATATTAAACATAATACAATAATAAAGTGGGCTGCTTTGGCCTTCGACTGTCTAATTTATAATAAAGTTAATTAAATTATTATATAATAAAAATAAAAAAAATAACTTGTACATCAAGATAATACTTCATATTTCTAAAAATCTATTTTTAATATAAATACTATAATAAGCAAATTCATTTTTATTTTATTTTTATATTTTTTAATATTTTTTTTTTTTAACTTTAATTTTTATATATTTTTTTTTTGAGTGTATATACTGTGTTTCGGGATGTGTCTATTTAGAGTTGGGAGCAAAACTGAGACGAAACGTTGATCGCCAGCAGCAGCAAGTGGCAGAACGAATGCTTAAGCTACAACACATGCAACAACAACAACAACAACAACAACAACAGCAACAACAACAACACTCGAGGAGGCATCCTTTTGGCATTCAGCAACTGCAAGAACCCACGTCTGTTGTGCCCCTTCTGCCACAGCCTCTGTCAGCGATATTTTTTTTGTTTTTTTTTCGACTGCAAATTATTTTTTATTTGCTTGGCCAGAGGAACGAGACTTGGACTTGGACTTGGACTTGGACTTGGACTCAGACTGTGGCACGTCTGCCTGGTTAGTTGGCTTTTGGGTTTGGGGCTCCTTTTGGCTGCGTTTCTTTTCTTTTCTTGCTTTTTTTTTTTATATTTCTTTTTTTTTTGGCTGTTGTTGTCTTAACTGAATAGCTCGTTAACATTATTGAGCACTTGGCGCCAGTTGTTGGCAGCTTGTTATGGCCCTGGCCAGAGACCAAGTCGCGCCATAGCCTCGAGCCCCCAAAGGGGCCCCGAACTGGAGCCAAAGTCTTTTGGCCTGGTCTTTTGGCCAACAAATCGGCCCACCACACGCGCAACTCGCAACTCTTGCCCCAAGTGAGCGAGACCCCCTCTGCCCCGCCATATTTCTTCCAGCTTCTTTGCAGCGTTTTTGGGACGCTGCATGTTCTTCATGGGAGCTCGACAACAAAACGATTTGCTCTCGTTTGTGTTGCAAGTTGCGAGTTGCAGCCACATCTTTTTCTGCCATTCTTAGGGAAGAGGAGGAGTAGGAGATGAAGGAGAGGGAGTCGAAGCAGCCGAAGACAGCTCCTGAGCGCGGCTTTCGTGCAAATCGTTACGTGTAAAACTTGCACCTTTTGACCAAAGTTTGTTTGTTTTTCTTCTGTGCCTTCTCGAGACTTGCAACTTGGCCACACATTATATGAGCACGTTGAGCTAATTCAATTTCCTTCATATACAATCTCTCTCCCTCTCCCTCTCTCTCTCTTGGCTGGTTTTTATTGCTCAGCAATAACAAACAACAACGAGCTGTTAATGTGGCTTGAAAGTGTTTGGCAGGCTACTTGGCTCTGGGCCCCGGAGCAGCCTGGCCACTTCACAAAACTCAGAGCCCATAATTAAGCCTAATTAAGCCGACTCTCTCTGTGTGTATATATATATATATCTGTAGTATATATATGTATATATGTTGAGCTGTGTTAAGGTGTCGCTGCTGCCCTGTACTCATCCTCAACGTCATTCTCGTCCCTATTGAGGTTAATGGCTAATCAATTAGCCCTGTGTGTGTTTTTTTGTTTTTTTCGGGTTCATGGGCCTGGCATTCGGGTCCTGAATCCTGACGCTACCTTTTTTTGTACCGGGCCAAAGTGAAATAAATGTTCAACGATTGAGTTGTAATTGACATTTCGAAAAATATATATAGATAACAACTGAGCACCCTTAAAAGTTATCGAAAATGCAGCCCGTATTACGTAATGGCATATGAAAAGTAACTATTTAATAAATAAAATTAAAACATAAGCAATATTAACTATCTTTAAACTATGCAACAGGTAGAGCAAGTCCAGTCAAGCGAGTCTTCCAGCTATTTTATAAGCTACATAAAATAAACATTAGCTGTCACATTTAAGTTAATTTCTCAAATAAAAATAACTTTAATATTGGTATTAGAATCAAAGAATATTTGTTATAAATTAAACTCAAATATTGACAGCAATTATTGATTAAAATATGCATTGCAATTATTTGTTTATATTATCAGATTTCTGTTTAAAAAAAATCGAAATATAATTTTATATCATTTTTTTAAAGTCCCAACTGGAGGCCAAAATAAAAAGATGCTCAAAAGTTATTATTTTTTCCAGAAAAGCTAATTTAACAAACTAAAATATGGCATCTTTACATTTATCATATTTATATTTAAGTTGAACAAAATATTTATTTGAAATTAGGCAAAATTTTGCAGTTTGAGCAGTCGTACAACGGTCTTAAATGGCTTAAGTTTCTACTTCAAAAAAATTCAAACATTATTTAAACCGAGCTATAAAAATAATGAATTGAAAAAAATATAAAAACTAAATAAATTAATAGATGTTATGCCTTTCAACTTTAATTCTGATTTTTTGGGCAACCTGTAGTTTATATTTTAATTTTACCAGGATTTGAAATAATTTCTCACATTATTAGCCAAGAATCAGGAAAAAAGAAAACATTTGTGTTTCCTTATAAAAATATAATTAATTGAAGCACTTAATATTATATAATATTCGGACTAGTGCATTAATTTAGAAAAATTCTTTTAGTACTAGAAACAAATTTAACAAATTAATAAATAAATGTGAATATAATAGAATTTCTTTGAATTGAATTGCATAAAGATATATCAGATGAAATATTTAACTTATGTACATACATAAAGTCAAGCATTCAATTTTCTTTAAGTAAATTAAATAAATATATTTAAAAATAAATTTAATGCCAAAAAAAAATCAGACTTTATTTTGTTTTTTTTTTTTGCTCTTTAATTGTTTCTGTTATTATTGTTTGTTAAGTATTATTTAATTTGAAATGAAATGATAAAATTATAACGATAATATTGCCAGAAATGCTAGAAAAAAGCCAACAAACTTGGTATTAAATTAAAACACCCAATAATAAATCTTTTAGCCCAATAATTTTTTTATTATAAGTTTAAAGAGTTGTAGATGAAATCAACTAGCAATTTATTTATTTTATGAACAAATCAAATATATCAACGCAAATATTTTGCTAATTTTGCAGCTAAAATATCAAAATTCTAGAACTTAGCAAACAAGTTGCACTCTGAAAAAATTTCAATCAATTATTTATTTTTTTACTGTCAATAAATTTTAAATTTAAAAATCAAATTCGATTTAATAAAAATAATAAATAATATATCGGATTGAAGAAAAAAGAAGAAAAAACAAGTGTTTTATAGAAAAAACCTAATTTGACCTCGACCCGACTAAACTCATCTCCTAACAAACTAAGGTCCCCAAAAAATCATAACAATTAAAAATAATTAAACTAAAAAAAAAATACAAATTCAAAGTTCTACCAGTCTATTGAGCGTATGCCCAACAAGATTTATCACAAGGCAAAACTATCTATATAAATGTTAGAAAAATCGAGTTGCTTTAAGTAGATAAACCATGATTTAGTAGTTATATAAAAGACCTTTAGAACCTGGCTATCTACATTTATCAACGCGTTTCTAAACGGTGTCTTTTAACGCACCTGTGCGCGTTAGTTTCAGGAGGTCAAAGGTCCTGCCATCAGAAGCGTCAATTGTCAATGCATTATCTTTGCTTGATCAATCAGAAGACAGCAGTCCTAAGAAGAACACACCAAAAAAAAAAGAAGAAGAAGCCGCAGACGTCAACAGCTGATGATTTTGAATGTGAATGTGAATATCGAAGGAGCAAACACATTGAGATCCGAAATGTAAAAAAAAATAAAAAAAAGGCTCTTGCAAAATGCAATCGTCTGACGTTTTCTACGTCCGTGTGTTTGTCCGGGCTGTCTGATCGGACGATCAGTTTGTCAACAAGCGCGGGGATTAAAGTAGCACCTGCAACCTGCCAAAGGTACCGGCAACAACGACAACAACAACAACAACAACGTTGTTGACAGTTCTCCTTTGTGACAACAAAATTGTTGTCAAGTTTTTGTTTTTGTAGGTTTTTGGCTTCTTCTTTTTTTATTTGTTTATTTATTTGTTGACTAACCGCTTTAATCTTTTATTTCATTTTTTTTTGTTTTTGGGCAAGTTTGTCAACACATTTTGAACGGGCATTGCATTTCGATAACTATCGATAACTCAATATGTAGACAGGGGTGCATATTTTGCATGGCATTACAGCGCTTTACATATTTGTGCTAAAAAAAATAAATAAAATAAAAGATAAAAACAGCTGTCGCTTGTTTGGCATTTAATTTGAATTTTATTGAATTTTATTGAATTGCAATTGCATGCAAATTGCATTTTGTGGTCACTTATGTAATAATATGCCCTCGCCAGTTCGACACAAATTTATTTGACAAATTTCTGAGTGGCAGTTGAGGAAGACAACGGCAACTGAGAGCAGCTGCATCATAAACGCTAATTACCCCAATGCAGACAGGACAGGACAGGCCAGGACAGGCCAGGATCAAAATATAACGAAAAAAAAGGGCATCAAGTCTTTCCCGAGGACGCACAGTCAAATTAGTTAAACCAATAAACTGACAGCGAACGCTTATGTCTGGCTATATATATATCCAGTCATATTTCAAGTCTATATAATAATAAAACAATTTATGAAGGCATAACAACAGCTCCTGCCCCCAAATGCCGCACCGTCCTTCCTATCACTCACTTTGGCTTGGCTGTCAGTTAGCGGCAACGCCCACCAGCGTCTTGGCCAAAGCCGAGCTGAGCTGAGCTCTTGTTGTGGCTCAAAATGAATGGCCATGTCATTAAGCTGGCCCAAAACGTACCCAGTGCCCAGACCAAGGGTCATGGAGGGCTGCAAGACGCACAAAATCGAAGGCGGAGTAAAAAACCCGCTGTGTTGTTAACTCAACATAAATATATATATATATATAAGCCCAATTCAGTTAGCCAGGTTTCCATCAGTCAGCTAGTTGCTTGTGTGGCGCCTTTGAAGGATTCAAAATTGAGCATCGAGGCTCTGGAATTCAGGATATTGAATTGAGTGCTCAGCTGTCGTGGGAATTTCAAATTATAGATCATCTATTTCCAAGTCTCTCTTCCAAATACAGCAAATCTTTCTAATTATGTTTCAATATATATAAATCAAATCGCATGTAATTACAATTTGAACGCTTTATAATAAGAAAAATGCGTGAAACGAGCCAAAAAAAAATGTTTGTTTTTTTATTATTTTTTTAAAAATATATTTTTAAACGAATATGAAATGCTCTTGCCACAAAAAGAGCTCAACATTTCGATAATATAAATAAAATAGAAAATAGAGAATATCTAACAAAAAAATAAATTTTCCTCTTACAACAATATCTTACCCATAATATCTAACAATTTAATAAATATTAAAAAAATTCTTAAAAAGCTAAAATAAAATGTACTTTTATTTAGGAGCATTTTTTGTATAATTTTTTAAGTGTTATTTTATAAAAAAAAAAATTTGAATTTTTTTCTTAATTTATTGTGCATAAAACAGAAAACTTCAATAAATTCAAGGCATAGCATTTAATTTTATTTATTTCTCAGTTTTTAAGTTGTTTAACTAATGCAGTAAAATCAAGAGTTTAAGCATTTCATTTGCTTTATTTTTAAATTAACAATTTTTTTCTTTTAATATAGCTTGATAGGAGTTTTTGTATAATTTTTCACGCTTTTAAATTATATTTTTTAACTACTAAATATTTTTCTAAAAGTGTATTAATAAGTAGAATAGGCTTAATTGCCCATATTCTTTATGGACAGTATATCATTACCCTACTTGTTAACTCTTATTATGAACATTTAAATAAATAAAATTGAATTGAATAATTTACCTGCAGGCAAATAGTATTATATAATTTATTTTTCACTCACTTTAAACTTAATTTGACATTTTTAACAGAGCCTAAACTATCATAATTCTGATTCATCTAGCTCAAACTATTTAAATATACAAAATAAAAATAAAAATTTTTGTAAAATATATTTTTGACTATACAAAAATATATTTAAGCAAAATTCTGAATTATATAAAATAAAATTTAATTGTAATGCTTATAAGTCTTCTTACAAATTTCATGAACTAAATTATAGCAACAATGAAATTCAACATTAAGTTTTCTTCCTTTGAAGATCTGTTCTGAATCCTCCTTGAATTCTGCCTAAATTCTGAATTACATAAAATAAAATTTCAGTTTAATGTTTATAGTATTCAAAGTGTGTTTCTTCTAATTTTAAGCTTAATTTTACTTTTTTAAAGGATCCAAAAAAATCACAAATTATTTAAAATTTCAAAAAAAAAAAAAAGTCTAAAAAAGCAGATTCTTTTTAAAAATAAATTTTTACAAAATACAAAAATATATTCAACAAAACTCTGAATTCTCCTTAAACTCTGTATAACAACAAAAAAAATTTTAATTTAATGTTTCCTTTTAAATTTACTGAATTAGAGTAGAGCAACAATTTTCTAACAAAAAAAATAAAAACAAAAATTCAAATTTTAAAAAAAACTAAATTTATTTATATATAATAATATATTTCATATTTAAATAAAATAACTTCAAAAATCTTCAGCATGATAAGTAACATTTTGAATTGAAAATTGAAATACTCTCTCCTAAAAAAAGAGCATTGAGTATCAAAAAAAAAAAGACATTAAATAAACTATAGCCTCGTTGAGTCTAGTCAAAACCTTATCAATGCCCAGAGAGATGATAAGTCTAGGGTAGATTGGAGTGGAGAGTGGAAAGGGGGGGCTGTGGCATCCCTCAGCGGCAGCTGTCAACATTCGATTTTGTGGCAGGTTCAAGCGACAAAACATAATACATAACTCATCGAATCGTCAACAGAGAAAGAAGAACATTCTTCCTGATAAGTAGACTTCTCCCTCTATTCCCCCCACAGTCTGCTTCCCTCCCCTGCCCCGAACTGGAAACGTGCTGAACCCGTTGACCTCCATTTTTTTTTTGTGATTAGAAACTCTTGGTTTTAGAAAAAATTCCAGAATCTGCGATTTGAAGAATCTTCGCTTGAACTTGTTTTTTGTTTGTTGTTTAATTTAATTGTTATGAATTGAAATGCACTTGTCGCAACGATAAGAAAACATTTTTTATATATTTTTTCTATTCGCTGGGGCGGGGCAGGGGTTCAAGAGGGGGTCGCGGCTCGTGTCAAAGTTTGAATTTTTTTTTATTTTTTTTTTTTTTTTTTTTTGGAGTGTTGATTTATGTGGCATTTGTTGTGTCAGTTTTGTGGCAAAGACAACAATGAAATATATATTTATTATTTCGGAAATTTGTGTAAAATATATTAATAAAAATTTAGTCTAAAAAATTAGGCAAAATTTCAAAAATTTCAATAATTTTTTAAATACTATTTGCAAATGAAATATTCTTTTTTTTTTCAGTTGGCAAAATCTTGTTTGAATATTTAGTAAATATTTTTGAAAAAAAAAAAAACAATTGTAAATTTTATTCTTTTGAATTTAATGGCATTTTATGGGCGAAACAGTTTTTTTTTTTTTGCTCGTTTTAATTACAGAAAAATTCTAATATCTACAGTTTTAATTATTAAGCGTTTACTGTATTTACATGAGCGCAAATAAACAACAAAAATTCCCAAAAATAAAATTAAAAAATCCAAAATCCAAAGTTCTCATGATAAGCAACTTAAATGGCCGTCGCTTTTGTTTATTTGTTTGTTGTTGTTTTTGGGGTTTTTATTATTTATTTTTTTGTCATAATTGCTCATAATTGCGGCTGCTGTCAAACGCGCACACACACACATATATATATTATATACACATATGTATGTTTATATATGTATATGTTCACATATGTATGCGCCATTTTTGCTCTCAACATTTTTTGGCCGCGCCGTCGCCATCATTTTCGGTCAATTGACACAGACAAACAAACATGCGACGCCGGCAGATTGCACACACACACACACCCTGCCCTCGGACTTTACCTTGCCCGTTTCACCACCACCACCACCCCCTTCTCTCAGAGCATTGCTATTGCTTTGCTAAACCACCCGCTGCCGCACACATACATAAGTAGTACAAAAAAAAAAGTTCTGCACACATTCTGCTCGCTCGCTCGCTCTGCACGCAGTTCATTTGCGCAGCGCGTGTGTTAGAGCAAGATAGCGCACACCCCCGCACATATAAGTTTTTATTTGTGCTTTTGTCTCTCGTTCGGACTATGTGTGTGTGTGTGTGTTGGCATTTTGCTTTGTGCTTTGCTTAAATTTTGTTTTTTTTTTTTTTTTGCTGGTCATTTGTCGTTGCTGCTGTTGCTGTTGCTGTTATTGTCCTGCGCTCTGCCCACTCTCTGTCGCTGCCCTGCTGCCTGCTGCCTGCTGCACACACACATGTGTTTGCTCATTTCATTACACTTGTCACGCCGCAGCGGCGGCGTCGACAGCAACAGCGCTGCCTTGTTTGCATGCAAGGCAGCACGCTGCCGCTGCTGCCGCTGCTGCCGCTGCTTTTGTTGTTGTTGCTTAATTTTTGATTTTGATTTGCCAGTTTTGTTGCTTTTTATTGTTTTTATATTTTTTTTTATTATCTTTTTTTTCTCGTTGTGTTTTCGTTTTTTTGCCGCCGTTTAAAGCTACTTGTCGCTTATTTACAGCAATTTATTAATAATTTTATACATTATTGTCCCCCCCCCCCTCTGCAACAGCACACCCCCTCACACGCACAGTCTGTTTAATATGCATGCCACTGGCCGCTTGGCTTGTGTGATTTTTCGCACAATAATCAAAAGTTCCAATAACAACAATTTAGCATTCATTTTTTTATTTTATTTTTTTTTATTATTTTTATTTCAATTGTCTTTTTTGTTGTTATTTTTAACAATTTTTAAGCGCACGCAAAAATTTAATTGGCATTGACAACACACGTGGGAAAGTGGGAAAGAGACAGCAAATGCTATAAAAATATATAATCATAAACAACAAATTTAAATTAAAAATTTTTTTTTTTATCAATATTTTTTTAGGTGTGCAATCGAGCGTTGATTTTTAAGAGCTTGTCAAATTTCGATAAATTTACTATCGATAATTTGCATGATATATAAATATATTATATATTTCATTGTTAATTTTTTTAAAATGTGATTTCCTTAAAAAAACACTGTGAAACTATTTTTAGTAGTAGAATCTAATAAATTTAAAAAAAAAATTTTTTTCTTTTAAATTTTGTAAAAATTTTTAAAATCAATTTTTTCATGACCATATACCTTATCTATTAAAAAAAAAATTATTTTAAAATATTATATCATTTAATAACACTGTTAAATAATTAACGGTCTTTAAGAAATTATCATATTAATTATAAAATTTAAAAATTAAAAAATAATTTTTCATAATTATTTTTGTCATTAGAGAAATCAATTCCATAAAAAAAATTTGTTTTTTCAACGCTACTTAAAATGGAAATATAAAAAAAATATATTTAAATGTCTTTGATAACGTATTTAATTATAAATTTCCAAGTTTTCAAACGTTTTAGTTCAAATAAGCTTGATTGTATAAAAAAATCTTTAGAAATTAGTTACATTTTTTTATTTCTTTTTTTTTCTCAATCGCCGAGCAATGTGGAAAAGTTGTAATGATAAGGAAAAAACTAAATTCACAGGTTAATTTATTTTATTTGATTTATTTATTATTATTAAATACAATATATAATATTATGCCAAATTTAATTTATAGCCTACAAGCTGCAATGGCCTTCGACGCCTGTTTATGAGTTAAATTCTTTACAAATTTAGTTTTTTAATCTAGCATAAATATTAATTGAGAGATTGTGTTATTTTCTCTTATACTAATCAAATATTTTGTGTAAAAAGTAACCCGATAAAGTTTCTTGACTATAACTCTAGATTCTATACTCAAAATATTATAAATTCCCAAAAACATTTTTGCAGCACTGTGCATTTAAAGCAAATATAAAAATTTTAATAGCATGGAGATTAAAATAATATAGCTTTAAACCGCAACAATATTAATACGTTTCTAGCACCCCACATTGCAATATTATTTTTTTAATTATTTTATTTAATCACTTTAAACATTAATAATATGGATTTACAAGCGATGTAGTTCCATGACAATGTGCAGAGTACAGACGACTTAGACTTTTCTACTTAATAATACAGTTAGAGATATATAATTAATGCTACAAAATAATAGTGTAAGACGAAAAATATTATACAAAAAAAAAATAACTCATCAATTTGCAATATTTAAGTTTATTATTCTAGAAATTTGTGAAAGTGTTACAAAATCTATAAACTTTGAATTTTGTTGTAAAAATAATACTAAAAACTTTATTTAAAAAAAAACCTGTACAAAATAATTTTGTTATAAAAATAATACTTAAAAAATAAATCTTTGTGGGGGATTTGTGTTCTCTGGGTAGGTTTGTTTTGATGGGCATTAAGTAGGTGGAGGAGTTGGAGGAGGTGGCGTTCGTGGGCGTGGTTTCTGCGTGTCGGCACGCTGTCAATGTTTGCTTGGCAAAGTGTAAGTAATTTATGCGCATTTAGCAGTTAAGTGAGCTTAAACCAAAGCCAAACCAAAAGAAAATGCTTAAGAAAACCCCAAAAATAGAATGTAATTATAAATAGAAAACAAGGTTTTCATATTACACAAGCTAACAAAATATAGCTTTATTTTGTATGTCCAGCTTTTGAAACATTACTTTAAAACATTTATGGTAAGGGAAATGGATTTTTAATAGCTTTTTTTTAAATCTGGTATTTTTTTTAAGTTTACTGTTTTTATCATAGATCAGCTATTTCATAATCGATTTAATAGCCCTTTACGTTTTCTGATAGCTATTGAATCTATCTATTAATTATGCATGTATTTTTTTTTAAATTTCAAATTTTGAATTAAGAAATATATGATTTTTTGTTCGGTATTTTTTTTAAGGAACTTTCGATTTTTTCGTTTTCTTCTTTGCTGCATTTTAATAATAATTAATTTTAATAACTATTCGAGGACCAAATAAAACCCCACACGCCTACACACTCGGCCAGGCCCAGGCGCCTCCTCCCCCCCCCCCCCCCACACCACATTTTAATGTCTAAATTATGGTGCAAGTATCATTAACGCATGCTGTGTGTGTTTTTTAGTCCAAGACACAGACACAGACGATGAATGATGTGGATGATGAGCAAGTTATGGCCCAAGATGATCATGATCAAATTCAGGCAAGAGCCAAACATCATCTATGGCCAGATGAAGAGACCATGTTGATGCACATATCCGCACATCCGTTTAAAGCGATCAGTAGAAGAATTGGGTATGGCAATGGGTATCGGAATGGGTATGGGCTGGAGGATGAGGACGTGGTTGCGGCTAATAACAGTCATCACACACGTCAGACACTCATAAATCCTCAAAGTCAACAAGGCAAGAAGGCAGCGAGCAAACCATGCAACCATGCAACCAGGCAACGAGGCAAGTAACGAGGCTAGGCACAGAATCAAGTATTGAGAGTTGCAGCATTTTCAAGACAGATGGAGAGGGGAGAGGGGAGAAAAGCACAAAGATATATACATATAGACAATCAGATTCTAAACGAGCTGCGTTTAAATGTTGTTAACATGCCTGAAACTGGATGTTGCCACAACTCAAAACTCTCCTTGGCCATGGCCCAGGATGTGGCCAGCCAAGTTTCTAATGTCCCACACACAGCGCAGGCTGCTTCTTCTTCTTCTTGTTGTTGTGTGTGCTGTGGGTAGTCGACACAACAAACACACACACACACACAACTTGTTGTTGCTGATCAGGTAGAGTCAGAGCCCTCAGCTGAAGCTCCAGCTCAAGCTCATTCATGGGTGGCTTTGGTTTGACTCTGCAGTTCCAATCCATGTTTATAAACATATTTCTTATTTATGATCCAAGTTGCGATAAGTTTTGCGTATTGCTCGCTCTTAACTCTTTTTATTCGCCTCTTTTTTTGTCTTTTAGCTTGTTTAAATAAATCAAATCAACACGATTCGCAGAAAGTCTTCGCTTGCTGATAAGACCAAAAGCCAAAGCGACAATGTTACCAAAGAAACCGGAAATATTCCCAAAGCAGTAGGATATTTGACTGGACAAAGTGGGTTTTGGGTGTACTACAATGGCACCTGTTTTACAGTCTCAGTCTCAGCATTATCAAGATTTAAGTAGCAGCTTTTGTGGCCAGAAAACACAAGAAACTCAAAAAAAAAAAGGTTTCAACTTCGATTTAAAGCACAGTTTTTTATAGTATATTAACATTTAAGGAGCACAAAATTAGACGATATGTCACCTAAGAGCTATAAAGACTATATATAGTTAGAAGTGAAAAGAATTCACAGATTTCCAGTTAGGATTTCAGCATAGTTTTTGTTCAAAAACTCAATAAAAAAAAAACTTCATATATTTTATTATACTTAAGGATTTTAAAGGGAAGAGCAGAAAATACTCATTTTTTTAATATTTTTTCTATCAATTCATTTTTGTTAAACAAGCCCAGTAGCTAGCGCTCTTTAATTATAGTAGGTTAAGAATTTATTTGTTAATCTTCCTCTTTATAATAATATTAAAAAAGAACACAGGTTCTCGATTTATATTCTAAAAATATGAAAACAGGTTCAAATTTTCTATAATAAAAAATTATAATACCGTACTGCAAGGCTATGCAAAGCATTGTATAGTTGAAGTCGCTGTTTGTACTGAACATCTGCCTATAATTCTCAATCGAATGTAGCAGTCAGTATATAATATAAAAAGTCTCTTTGTATTGCATTTTTGTTAAATCTTTTCGTAAGAAAATAGAAAATAGCAATGTACTCACATTAATAACAAAATTGTAATAATAATTTAATGAAATTTTCATTTAAATGCGACAAAATAGTCTTGAATAATCGTTTTTAAAATAAAAAAATGATGAACAAAACATTCTTTAAGAAAAAACTGAAAACATAAATAAATTCATAGAACATTACTTCTACTAAGCATTGTCGAAAATATCACATTGAAACTAGAACAGTCTTTATCGAACGGATTTATCATATTGAATGCCATAGCATATAGTTCAATTGCCAGCACAGTGTTTTTATTATTTAAAATTCGGAAATTTGGGAGTATAGTAAAACATCCAACTTTAGATAGCAGATATTTTATTTAAGCGTTGATTGAACTTACAAAAATTTCTCCAACTTACTTTCATACAAACAGCTAAAGTTAGAAATAAATATTTTAAAGGAATTCAGAAAAAGTAACTAAAATTTCTAGTATGATTTAGAGTATGAAGAAGTAGCTAAAGTCAGAAATAAATATGTATAAAAAAACACAAAAAAAGTAGTTAAAAAAACTGAAGACAATTCAGTTGAAGGATTTTAAAAGTTTAGTAAGAAACATAGCTCAATTTTCAGCAGCAAAAAAGTAGCTCAAGACAGAAATAGATTTTTTTAGAATTGATCTTTAGACCTAATAATTTTTTCCGGGTCAATTTTCAGTAAAAAAAAAGTAGCTCCACTCAGAATTGGATATTTCAGACTTGATCTTTTAACAAAACACTTCAAATTTGCAAATATTATTACACTTTAAGAGGTTATGTTTTATTTATATATATTTTTCAAAAATTTTTAACTTATGATTGGCGCTTTTTGAACTCAGGGCTGTTAAGGGCATTGCGTGTTTTGTCATTTGGCGTCAGTTGTGTTCAAGGACTCGTCTTGGGTTTGATGACGCTGCTTTGGTGTGACTGTTTGGCTGTCATAAGGCCTTTAAGGACGATCACCAGGACCAGGACCAGGGGCCAACAGCCGCTGTACACGCATATTTTTCTTGCGGTTGCCACAAAACAGAAGAACGCACTAAAGGAGTCGAACTTAAAAAGGGCAGAGGCAATAATAACAACAACAACAACAACAATATCTTACAACTGCTGCCGTTTTTTTTTTGTGCTGTTTGGTGGGACTTTCTTGCCCAAAGCCAAAGTCTACAAAAGGTGTTGACCAAACAACAACAAAAACAACTGGCAAATGGGCAGGAAAGGGGCAGAACGGGAACAGTACGGAGGGGGAGACAACAACAGGGGCAACACGCGTCTTAACAACAGCCAGAAGAATACGAACTTGTAGAGGCAACAACAACTTGTAGTCTTGAAACACTCTGGGATGGGAAGGTGTTGTCTGTGTTCACCGGTCCTCTCACTGGCCACTGGTACCAGCCCCCGGTATGTGTGTGTGTGTGTGTGTGTATTGGCCTGGTTAGCGCATAAAAAACGTTATAAATAACACGCTCGAGCATTTAACGCGCCAAACATGTGTTCCACTGTCCAATTTGTGGTATGTTTACTTTTCATCAGCCACGTCGCGGACGTCGCACATCGATGTTGTCGGTAGGAGGATGTTCGGAGATGTCGTAGGTTGTCGGAGGGTGTCTCAAGGGAGAGAACGTGTTAATCGGACTCTGATCGACAGGCTGTTCGCTCTGGCGAAAAGGGTTGCAAGACTCTGCAGAAAACTGAAAAGCTTTAAAGCTTTCCAGCTTCAACTAAAAGCTTTGCTGAGCCGTAGAACAGCTGATCATACCGGGCGATAAATAAAGCCCAGCGGACTTTGATGATAATAAAATGCAGATATTGAGGATGCAGGCGTTGTGAGAGAAACTGATGGATGCTTTAGGCTCTCTCTCTCTCTCTCTCTCTCTCTATGTCTCTCTCTCTCTCCTTCTGTGGACCGCTTGAATGGACAAATATCAGTCCAGGCACAAAGCAAACAAGCAAAAGAAGAAGCAGCAGAATCAGATGAAAAGGTAGGCAGACAAGACAAGAACGTAAAATGTGAATGTGAATATATGGTTTACCTGGCGCTCCAGGCCCATTATTGAACGATCACAAAAACAAACATACAACAGGGCAACTGGGAACTCTAAACAGGGTTGCATGTTTGCGCACTGGCGCATCAGGATGAGGGTTGCTGCTGGCACGATCGAAACAGAGACAGTAATAGGGAGAGGGAGAGGAAGAGAGAGACACGAAGACTCAGAGACAGCTGACCGGCTTAACTAAACTAAAACTAAAAAAAAAATAAATAAAAATAAAGAAGAATACCTAACAAAGCGTTGTTTCTGTTGTTCGTGCTTGGCAGGGGAACAATGCGGCTCAGAGCAGGACATACCGCAAAAGCAGAAGGACGGACGAGTGGACAGACGAATGGATTTCAAACTTAAAACTGGACATTGAAGATGATTTTTTTTTGTTTTTGTGACTGAACGCGGCTTGTTAAATGTGTGTACGCTTCTTTGATTCAGTCCTTAGAAACGCATTTAGGCGCCTCCAAAACGAACAGGTTCAGGCGAGCCTGAAGGAAAGGGAAAAGGGAAGTAGGAGCCAGAGAGCGTGTGGGCTTAGACAATTTATTAATTGTGCTAAATCCTTTTGTGTGCGCTTATACTCTGCTTACTTAATCTGCTAATTTCCTGTTGTACCCCATTCAAATATGTTAATTAGCAAGCGCATACTGAAAGTGACGAGTGGCGACAAAGACGAAGACGATAGACCCAAATCAAGAAGAGTTTATATTTAGAATATATTTAAGAATAAAAGAAATCAGTGTATACAATACAGGCAACGAGTAGAGCGTATTTAGAGGACTATTGGACAACAAATCGCATGTAACGAGTAACGAGTAGAAAGTTAAAGCCTTTTAAATTGGTTTTAAGCTGACAATAATACCCTCTCCATTTTAAGAGCTCTCCACAAATTACTTACTAATGAAAGTAACGAGTAGTGAGCCAGTAACAGCGAAAAATGTGTAAGAAATAGCGAGTAAATATGTATAAGGAGCTGCAGCAAAAAGCGATTAAACATTAACGAGTAAAGAGCAATTGCAGTTAAAAATCAAAGCTATTCAACCAGATATTTGGTTGGCAAATTTTAATCAATAAGTTAATAATAAACGCTCTGATCAAAAGCCTTTTACAAGTTTACAAATGAAAGTAACAACGAATAATGTGAGAGTGATATTTGCCTGACTTTTTCAAATAATTATTTGTATTTAGAATTATAATTAAATACTGAAAGTAACGAGTAGCGAGCAAGGTACTGCAAATAGCGAGAGAGGAATAGCGAGTAACAAATAGTGCGAAACGAATAGTGAGAAAGGATTAGCGAAGTAACGAGTAAAGAAGAGAGATGAAAGAGTAGCGAGTAGCAAGCAACGAGTAACGAGTTAAGCACAAAATCAAAGCTGGCAACTATTAATCAATTAATTAATTATGCTCTAATCGAGAGACTTTTATAAATAACCAACTAGTGAAAGTAACGAGTAATGAGAAAGAATATAGCGGAAAGAGAATAGTGAGTAACAAATTGCGAGGAAGGAATAGCAAGTAACGAATACCGAGGAAGGAGAAGCGAATAACATTGAGCAATAAGCGAGAAAGGAATAGTAAGAAAGGAGTACTGAGTAACAAGTAGCAATAAGCGAGTCGCAAGTATCGATTAGCGAGTAACGAGTAATGAGTTGAGCTCAAAATAATAAAAAAAAAAAGCGAATAGCGAAAGAATAGTAGCGAGTAACGAAAGGCGAGAAAGGAATGTTGAGGAAGGAGTAGCGAGTAACAAGTAACGAGTAGCAAGTAACGAGTAGCAAGTAACGAGTAGCAAGTAGCGAGTTAAGCACAAAATCAAAGCTCTTTAGCTTGAATATTGAACATTCTATTTAGCCCTGATCGCTTTTTAGTTAGCCACCTCTCTGTCTGCCTCTCTCTCTCTCTCTCTCTGCCTCTCTCTTTCGCTGTCTATGCCACTCGCTGTTAATTGTGCACTTGCACTTCCGTTGTTGTTGTTGTTGTTGGCAATTGACATTGGTGTTGTTGCCGTTGTTGTTCTTGCCCCGTTGCTCGAGTGCCAGTGCAACAAAATAGCAATTGACAAATTATGGCCAACTAAAGGTAATTACACACGACGAGGTGCCCGCACACACACACAGGCACACACGCACACACAATGGGCAAGAGACGGACGCATAGACAGAGAGAATAACGAGTTCTCGACGCGTTAATAGTACAAATAATCAACGAGTGCAGCAACAGCAGCAGCAACAGCAACAGCAACAAAAACAACAACAGCAACACTGTCAGCACTAAACATACACTTTATATTAATTGTTTTTTATTAACACGGTCTTTGCTGCTGCTGTTGACGTTGTTGCTTTTTATTGTATTTGCGCCTAGGCTGCAGCTGAGATTCATTAATAATTCAAAAATTGCACATGGCCGGCGGCAGCGCAGTCGCAGCGTGTAATCGAGTTGTTAACTCAAAGTGACAACGAACGAAGCGGCGACAGCAACAGCAACAGCGACGGCGACGGCGACAGAGCAGAAGACGAAGACGCAGAGGACAATTAAAGGCAGTCAACACACGATCACAACAAATACAAATACAATATCGAGCAAGCGAGAGCGAAGAGAGCGAGTGCTTGCTGTTTTTATTGCTATTGCAATTGCATTAATGAAATCAACACTTGCTGCCAAGCGCAGCTGAGACGCGACGCTTGCACGCAAGCCGACTGTGATTATTGTTGTTGTTGTTGTTGCTGTTGCATTTGGTGTCGCAAAAAGCTTTTGGGCGCTTAATTGAAAGCCAGATTGGCAGCCGCAGCTAAAACATATTTCGCGCCTTTTGTTGCTTAACAATTAAAATTAACAACAACAACAACAAAAGCTCAACTTCACACTCAATTAACACGCTGCAGACAAACAAAAACAAACACACGCAAACACACACACAGCAATATGTACATACATATGCCAAAAATAAAAACAGCAAAACTTTAAATGTTGCTGCTGCGACTGCGACTGCATTTTACCCTTTACTTCCACCCACACACACACACACACATACACATGCACAAAAGCACGCAGCTTTTGTTTGTTGTTAATTGACTGCACATAGAGAGCAAGAGAGAGAGGTAGAGCAAAAAGAGCGCGTGAGTGAGCGCATATTTGCCAACAGCCGGCAGCAGACGCAATGCAAAAAATAAAAATAAAAAAGTGTAAAAGGCAAAAAAAGAAAATACAACAAGCATAACAAGAGCAGCAGTTGCTGTTGTTGTTGTTGCTGTCGCTGTGTTGGTGTGCCCAAGTAGTTTGCAGCTAAAGCCAAAGGTAACAGGCATGAATGAAAACTGATAGCGCACGTCATTGACACCTACAACAGCCGCAGCAGCGACGATAGCAGCAGCAGCGTCAGCCCGAATGCACGAGCCAACGAGCGCCGCCACACGAGTGCCGAGCTGGGTGGGTGGAAGAGCAGGCGGTAGAAGTCAAACTGCAGCGAGAGCATAGGCTTAGGCACTAGTCAGCTGGGCACACTCCTCCTCCGCCTCCTACGCCTCCTCCTCCTACTCCATCTTCAACTTCTACCGGCTCACCTTCTACGCTGTTTGTTCTTGTTTTTGTTCTCGTTTTATTTTTTTGTGCGTGCGTAATTGCTTTTATCGTGCTGTTTCTCTTGTTTTATGCCTTTGCTGCGCTGCTTCGTGTTAATTTCAATGCAACGTTTTCCCGAGGTGCTACATAAATTTGATTTTTATTTCTTAGAAATCAGAAAAAATTAAATTTTTATTAATAAATTTCAAGTGGCTACATAAATTTGTGTGTGTTACCAAAAACAAAAACAAAAACCTAATCTCTGCCAGCGTTGTTGACGTCGCTGTCGCGCATCAGGCAATCAAAACACGCAGCGCAGTTAAAACGCACCAAATGCTCCATACAATTTGTATAATATTTAACTTCTGCTCAAAAGTTGTCGGGTTCACAAAAATATTAAATAAATACTTAAGTAGGTACACACAAGCGACAATAAAAACAAAATAAAACCAAAGCAGCAGCAGCAGCAACTCGTCAATTTCTGTATTGTTTTTTGTTGTTTTTTTTGCCACTTAAAATTCATAAAGCGTTTTCGTGAGACAACAGCCACAAAACGCTGACGCTGACGCTGACGCTGGCGACTACGCCGTCACCAACGCCGGCAGCAGCAGTGTGAATGCATTGCATTGGCAAGACAAGGACAGTAACAGCAGCAAAAGCAGAGCAAAAGAAAGGAATGATGGGCAACACAGAGCAAAGAAAGAGTTGAAATTAATATTAATAATCGACACTCAAAGAATATAGAAAATATATATATGGGAATGTTGAATTTTTGTTAAAAGCATTTGCAGAACAACTGTTAATTTGAGTAGCAGAGCAAAGCTCAAATTGACAGTTGGTCAGTGCCGATGTAAGGCTTTTAAAAGCTTATAAAATATATATGTATGTAGTAGAAGCCTAGGAATATATGAAAATTCAATTGAATGCGCCTAAGCACCTTAAAAAGCTTAGTAGAAGAAAAGGATACGATTGTAAAGCTTTAGAAACGACTTACGGTAAAACATACATAGTAAGACCTTGATTTCCGCTTGATCATTTTAGCAACAGGTTAATTTTTAAGGGTTAAAAAGAAGCTTTAATTTTACAAGGACTATTTCCTAAAAAAAAAAGCTTCATAAAAGCTTAAACAAAACTTTAGAAATTTATAGTGATCACTAAAATAGATTTCTTTGATAATTTTAAATATATAAAATGAAAAAGGATAACTTAGCTTAAGAAGGTCATTCAAGCATCATTAAAATCTCAATAAATAAATAAAAAATAAAAGCTTAGTAAAAAAAGCTTCTAAAAATTTCTAGTGATCACTAAAATCGATTTCTTGGATCATTTTAAATATTTAAAACGAAAAATTATTATTTTATCTGTAGAAGCTTACCTAAACAGCCTTTAAATCTCTAACCAAAAAAAAGAGCTTTTGTAACTACATTTTATACTATAATTTAAGCTCCAAGAATCATTTAAAGTGCTTTCTAACGCCAATTAGGCATCATAGAATATCCAACACTCTAACTACACATAAATATGCATAATCGATGAACACGTTTCATATATAATAAGGCAAACTGATAAACATCTGTCGAACAAGTTTGACGCATTTCCGCGAAAATTTCCCAGCTCAATGAATAGCTAGCTAAAGTGGTACTCAATGCCCTGAAGCACATCCTTAATTTATTATAATTTTTTTTTTCTATTTTTTTTTTTTTTTTTTTTTAATTTTTTGAGCCAATTAGCGTTCTAATCAAGTGTAAACTAATGCTAAAAGCCAAGCCGGGTTTGCGTTCAACGCGTGAATATGCCACGAGACAAAAATGAAAAAAAAAAAAGTTAAAAAAAAAAAATAAAAAGATGAAATAAAAGGCGCAAACAAAAAAATCCACCAAATGAAGTTCGAGATGGCGATCGAGATGGAGTTGTAGATGGGGAGGATCAACGACAGCTTTCGTTGTGTGACTATGCTAATTTGACTAATTTGCTGGCTGGCTGGCTGAGAGAGAGAGAGAAAGAGCGGGCGAATAAGTATGAGAGATCGCAAAGAGATCGTCGTCTGTAGATTGTCGCTGTCGCTGTCGCCGTCGCTGTCGCGTTCTTTTGATCTGCCAGCGCACATCTAGGAAATGTTTGTCAAATTCATTGGACCGTTCTCATTGTTTTTGACATTTCTTTTAAACCGAACGTTGTGCCGTTGTTGTTGTTGTTGTTGTTGTTGTTGATCTTTGCCGTTTCCTCGCTTCTCATTCTTGAGCTGTGTACAGGCGCCCGAGCAGCGACAGAGAAAGTCCCTGCTCGGGCGCCCAAAAGCTTTTTTTGAGAGCGGCAAAAGCTTTATTGAATGCATTGTTGTAGCCTTGCCCTTACACCCACCACCAAGGCACAGACTCCACCGACTCTCGGCGACCTTCCTGTGCTGTTCCAACGCATTCGTCAGGCATTGTCGTTATTTTTCTGGCGCCAAAAAGACGCCGTCTTGAACGTCGCAGCTTTTTTTTTGTTTTTTTTTTATGTAGCTCCATTCTTCTTCCTTTGGGTTTTTTTTTTTGATTCTTTTCCTTCGTCTTACGCTTGCTTGTTTTTGTTTTTGGGGTTCCTCTGGTTCTGGCGAATCGAACTCATGTTCTTCATTATAAAGCAGCGCGTTCTGGCCGTCATCAACATCATAATGATCATACAATATATGTATTATCATCATTGTTGTTCTTGTCGCTGTTGTCGTCGTCGTCGTCGTCGTCGTCATATTTATTTTTTATTTTATTTTATATTTTTTTTTTTATTTATTTATTTATTTTTTATTTTCATTTTTTTTTTTTTTGCGATGTTCGCTTTATGCATTTCATGCATACTTCAAAAAATTTATACAATATGCGTTTAATATTCAATTCTTGTTCCTGTTCCTTTGCCGACTCGTTCGTTTTTTTTATTCCCGTATCCCCGCTAACCATGTTGTTCCTGCTGTTGTTCCTTTTTTGGTTTTCTCGATTATGAAAGCGAAAGTTTCGACTAGATCGATTTGTCTTTTTTTTTTTTAGTATTTTTCGATTTTAGTTTTTTTCTTAATATTTAAGCGTCTCGATTTCGAATTCGGTTTCAGTTTCAATTTTGGCGACTAGTCGCAAGTTTTAGATACAATTTTTTTTGGTACAGTTGCGCTTGCAGGCAGCTAAAGCGCCACCTGTTGGCCAGCCGCAAAGCATGCCGAAAGATGATGTTCTAGAAAACGCATTTTGTCTAGGGTTTACTTGGGTTTACTTATCAGCATTATGCGGGGTCGTCGAGACAAGCGATAAGCGATTATAATTGTTATTTTTTTTTTTTGGGAGTGTAGGGGCGGAGGGGGGGGCACTCATTAGGCAAGCGGAGCGTGTAAACAGCGGAATTCACAATTAGTTAGCCACTTAGCGGCATTTTGTTACCAATTTTAGAGACAGAGGGCCGTTAAAATGTTGATTTTTCGGATTTTCGGTTTCGCTTGATGACCAAATTTGGTGGCCATTAAGCCAAGCTTTAACTTCCGCTGCGACGTAGGCGTAGGCGTTAACGTCGCCGTCGCAGTCAACGGAAGCGTTCACTTAATTAGCCTGGCGCTGCCAACTTATCGTCAAATTAATTTTCATTTAATTTTAAGTGGGCGTAAATGCAATTTAAATTAACAGCCAACGAGCAAAACAACACAATAATACTACGCATTTGACCCGTTAAAATTTTAATGGTTATTACTATTATTATATATTATTTTTATCATGCAAATTATATATTTTGTGTTGCTTTATAAGCATATAAATAATAGACAGGGTTTTTAATCATAGGAAGATCACAATGATTTGGAATAGAGTGTATAAAATATATAAATACAATAAATTCATTTAATTTAATTTTGAATGCCTTTTTACTTGTTTTAGATACTTCATTTTATTTTAATATATTAGCTATTTAGCTGTCTTTTTAAATGTCTGAATTGATGCGTTTAGTTCTGAATGTTTCAGAATATTTGGTTAGCCTGAATTGAGAGTCTATATATATAAGCCTATTCAAACTGAATTATTGAATAATTGTCGACTCACGAGCAGGATAAACGGCAGAAGCTAGAAGTCTACAATTTTTACTATAGCTTCCTATTATATTGTAGGTTGGTACTTCGATAAAATGTTATCAAAACTATATCGGAAAGTGGGTGGAAAATGCATTTAAAAAAATATATGAAAAAAAAGTAGGCTACAATAATAATAGAGAAATATATGAAATATTATTAGCTTCTTTATTTTGTTTCATATTTTATTTTTTTTTGAAGCAGGAGCGGTACGTAGCAACGCACGACGGGATGATATAGTATTTTATAAATGATTAAGCTAATTTTTATTTAAATTATTTTACTTTATATGACTGACAAAACAAATTACATAAGTTTCTTATAATTATAAGAAAACTAAGGCTTGAAAAATATAATTTGAAAACAAGCTAATTTTGGTGCATTCGTTTTCTTATAAATATAAGAAACTTATGTCATTTTTCGATGACTTTTTAATATATCAATTCATTTTAAATTTTGAAAATAGAATTTTAAAACAAGCTATTTTCAAAATTTGCATTTCAATCTCTTATAACTTCTGAACGAATAATCCAATTTATAAATAATGCGGGACGAGTTGATAGGCTTATTTATTATCTTTTAATAAAGATAAACATCTTTAATATCATTAAACAATGTTCGAGGTTATTTTCACTTAAGCAAAGCTATTTTTTTTTTTAATAGTTGAAAAATCTAGATTTTTTCGACATATTTTTTAAAAATTATTTTCAGAATCAACAACACATTCTACCTTTAAAAAAATGGAAATTAAAATTATTTTTTAAAATAATTGTCCAGTATAATGAGCTTTATTTAACAGTCTGGTCAGCTATGCCAACAAAAATATAATTTCTTGATTGTTCTAATCCTTTTAAAGCATTGCAATTTTAATATAATTTACTCAGCTTATAGAGCATTTGATTTATAGAGTTTATATGGCTATGATATAAAATCATTTCTCAAAGTACAACGCACTCGAAATACTTCAGCCTTAGTCAAAACCAATCAGAACTCTCAGCAGCTGTGGGTTGTGTTTGTGTGTATTCAGATTTGTCGACTTTTGAATGCTGATTCAATTAGCGAAACGCATTTGAATCACGTTATTCGTTTTATTCGTTTTATTCGTTTCGTTTCATTCGTGCGGTCCCTGCTCGGGCGCAACAAAATGTCGCTGGCAATTAAATCGCCAAAGCGAATTGCGTGAAATGTTGTCGCTTTGTTGTTGTTGCTGTTGTTGTTGTTGCTGCTGTCTCTGACTTATCAATTAATTGAAATTGCTGCCTTAGCCGCAAATAAATAAAGCGACTTCTCGACTTCTCGACTTTCCGACTCTCGACATTTTGACTCTCGCCTCGCCTCTGGGTACCCACTTGACGACACTTTGGGCGCGTGAAATTGCAAAAAAAATAAAAATATAAAATATATATGTATAAATACTATATATATATATACAGTGTATAATCGAAAATTAGAACTGTTGAACATAATTTGACTTGAGCACGTTTATTGAAAGAGATAGAATGTAATTCTCATTTTAAATAATAATAGAAAATTTAGTACATTTCAATAGACAGTGTTTGCTGTACTATTAAATCTAGCTTTATTTTCGCTTTTTATTGAAATTTAAATATAGTTAAAATTTTTAATTTAAATAGTCCATTTAATGCAGCATTTACTGTACTTGCAACTATTTAATTTGGCTTTGATTTTGCATTTACTAATTGCTAATTGAATATGAACAATTTGCTTGAACGCTTAGACAAAAAAAATAGAAAATACAAACGCCTACCCCCTGCCTCAACCTCCAACCCCCAGTCCCACCCTTAGCTAGTTGGTGCCTCTAATTAATGCCAGAACTTGTATTTCGATCTCCTTGTACATGTTTCGTGCGTTAATGTGTTAAAGGGCCGGGCCAAGAGACATCGCTCGACAAATGTTTAATGACACGGCCAAAGGTAGAGCAACACCCCCCCCCCTAAAAAATATATATATATATACTCAACCCACGGGGTCAACCCTCTAAGCAACCGACTGTCAAAGTTCACTTGTTTAATTTTTATAAATAAAAAAAATCAAAAAAAAAAAAAAAAAAAAATGGCTCAACTTCTTGGCGTTTTGGGTAAATACTCAGCTGACGTTTTTGAGGGGGGTCGGGGAGGGGCCAACAAAGTGCAACGGGCTTGCCCCACCCTCAATTCCCAAGCCCTGTTTTTTGAGACCCCAAAGGCTCAATTAAATGGGCGTAACGCGTTTTCTTTTCCTTTATATCAAAGTTTTGTGTTTTCTTTTTTTTTCGTTTTTTTTTTTTGTACTTTGCGCTTTTTTCCACACACCAAAGTCATTAGAAGCGGGGAAAAAACCTAGGGGATGTGTGTAGGAGGGTATTACGAGTTAAAAAATTTTGTTATATTTAGCATTGTAATGCAACCCTTGGCTTGAAACGCAACCACCTCCAAGCCCTTTGGCCCCGCTGCACACAAAAAGCGTTTTTCCTAATTGTCTTGAAATTGTCGTAGAGCCATGGGGCCACTGGGTTCGGGGGAGGCCACTGAGGTATTATCGATGTGCTAAGTTGACAAATGCGTGACAAGTCCTTCGATAGGCAGGACTAACCCTCCTCCTTCCCCTCACAACCATTTTGCATAAATTGCAATGCAATTTCAATCAACTCTTGTGGCATTTTGAACAAAAAGCCGCACAACAATTTTGACCCATGAAAAATGCATTCTAATTGCTGTAGTCGTTTGGGATACATTACAGGACTCATCCAGGACAAGCATATGGTTATACTCTCTATATATATATATATATATATCTTGGAACAATTTGTGCGTAATTTGTTGTCAAATTAATTTGGATTGTAATCGTTTCAATCAATCCATAAATGTAATTAAATTGTGACAGTCACTTAAATGTTTCGGTGATTAAACTTAAGAAAATATGTGAATTGCATGTCCATCATGTTTAGAAATTCGTTTATACTTGTCATAAATTAGCAGGATATTCCATATTAGTATATAACTTAAATGCCAATGATTTGAATTACAAGGAATGCAAATTATGTTGCAATAATTCTTCAAGTATCTAAGTTCTATTTAATTGTTATCAAGCAACAGTTTTCTAGCTAAATTGTAAAAATTCTTTAGATAAAATGTTGATATTTTATCTATTATTTAATCTCTGTTTATCTCTGTTTTGATTAAGCCTATAAATTTATATATATATTACAAGCAACTCAACTAATATGAAGTCTCTTAACACTTTTTTCGTTTTTTAGGAAAATTAAATTTTTTAAATTAAAATAAAATAAAATAAATAAATAAAGCCTTCTTTAACCATAGCAGTTTTTTGAGCTTTATGATTTATAATGAAAATATCATAAATATTTAATAAAGCAAAATTATTAAAACATTTTAATGCGCCTTTATTTTTAAAAGTGCAATTTTGAAATATATTTTTCATTTTAAAATATTTTGAAAATATAGCAGAAAACTCTAATACTTCGATAAAAGCTACAAAGAATGCAAAAGTCTTAAGTTCATTAATAGAAATAAAATTAGAAACATTAAGTTTGAATAAAGTTTTATTTAATAAAAATATTTCCAAAGAATTAATTTTTATTTTTTATAAGATTAAATTGATCATTTGCTAATCAAACATTTTAAATCATTAGAATTATTCGATTGTCTAATAAGATAAGCAAATATATATTCTATATAACTAAAAAAATCATTTTAGATTTTTTTATAAATAAACTGCCGAGAAATTCTAATAAAAGTTGAAAATTGTATTAAAAACAAATAAATAAGTATAGTTTTGGCTTATAATTTGGCAGAGAAACAAATCGAAGTTTAGAGTTCATTATAGAATTTTAATTATTAAGACAAAAGTCTATAGAATCATAAAATAATTATAAATGTTTTCAAATTAATTTAAACTGAAATAATCCTAATTCAAATACAATTGAAAATAAGGCATTAATCCAAATATTTAATTCCAAAAGCTTGGAATATAAAAACAAGTAAAAAATTATAAAAAATATAATTGAATGATTTATGATTTATATAGAATATATACTTTCTATCCAAACTATATTTATTCCAACTATAAATTTCTTAGGAACTTATTCCGATTGTATAACAATTGAATGTCAAGTTAAATTGTAAATGAAATTTATTCAAATCAAGTTACAACTCAACTGAGCACTCCAAATGATTCGTTTGGCTTGTAAAAACAAGTCAAGACTCTAGATGCAACTAACTTGAATACATTCACGACTATTATTCAAATAAAAACAAGTTGCAATTAAAACATTCAATGTGAGTGTCAAAAAACATTCACAAACCACAAAAAAATACACTCACATAACATTTGTTTGGAGGATTTGGAATTTAACGCTGCTGGTTATAATAAAAAAAAAATAAACAAAACTTTTGACATTGATGATGATGGTGCAACAAACAGCAGCAGCAGCAGCAGCAGTAGCAACAATAAGTTGTTGTAGTTTTCGCACTTGTTTTTGAAGGGAGGGCGAAGAAAGGTAAGGGAGGCGGGCAACTACAGTGTCGGTGTCGGAAGGTCTCAACGTCTCAATGCTTTTTGCATGCAACAGCAGCAACAATGTGGCGTGCAAAAAAGTTGCAACTTACATATGTGGCAGCGCCTTGCCACAACCACAGCTGAGGCAGCAACAACAGGCAAGCGGACAGGGCAGTGTAGCACCGTACGGTAGAACAAACAAACGAACGAACGAGTGCGAGTGCGAATGCGAATGCGAGTACTTAAAACTTTTACAAGCCACTTAAATGAGTGCAGCGAGTGGCAAGGCTTGAAAGAGAGAGAGAGAGAAAGAGAGAGAGAGCGAGAGCGACTGAGAGCGGCAACGAGTAGTTGTTGTTGTTGTTACAACAATTGCATGTTAGGCGCAACACTTTCGCATCATTCAGCTTCTGACTCATAGAGCCCCCGTCTCCATTGGCCCTCTCCCTGCTCCAAATGCTACTTTCAAGTGTTATGCTAAACTCATTTACTGGCGCGCTTTACATTAACGCTGAAGAGCGGGGAAAGGTCCAAGGGCTGGTCCGGGCGGTGCCGGTAAGCGAATGAACTCTCCGACGAGTGCGAATGCGAGTGCGAGTACGAGTGCGAGTGCGATTGAGAGTGCGAGTGCGAGTGCGAAAAGCGAACACTCGTCGTTGGAATTTTTATTTTGTTAGCCGGAAATGTGGGCTGCTATTTGAAGTGGTTTATGTTTATGGATGGCCACTTGGTTTAGTTTCACACTTAAGCGTCGGCTGCTAATGAGCTTAAAGCTTAAGGATTAACAACTATGAGTGCGGCAAGTAGCCCCAGAATGAGTATGAGTGCAGCGAAAGCGAAAAAAAAGTATTAGAAATGAGTTATAGCAAGAGTATGGGTACAGCGAGAGCTAAAAGGTGTATAAGAATAAGTTCTAGAACGAGTAAAAATACAATCGAAGGGAGAAGGTGTATTAGAACGAGTTAGAGAACGAGTAGAAATAAAACAAGAACGAGAAGAACAAGAATGAAACATAGACAGAGTATAAGATCATTAAGTGCGAAAAGTTGTATAAGAACGAGTATAAAAGTAACGAGTAGAAATACAACCGAAACGAGAAGGAGTAGAAGAGCGAGTAGAAGAAAGCTAAGCCCTATTAAGGCCGCGCCGAAGGGATTTTTAGTTTTAAGGATTTTCTTAATTCCCATCTGGAGCTCAAATTAAAAAAATTAACCAAAAGTTAGTATTTTATCCTGAAAGCCAACATTACGAACTAAAACATGGCGTATTAACTATAAGCAAAACTATAATTCAGTTGAACAATTTATTTATTTTATTTTATATTTTGTTTCGTTTAATAGAAGCTTAATAAAATTTGTTCAAAAATGAGTTGAGTATCAAATCAGCGAGAGTATCAATCAAGACAATTAAAGGTACAGCGAGAGCAAAACGAACTATTAGATTAAGTGCTAAAATAAGTCTCCCGATAACAAAAAAAAATATCAAAAAAAGAGTTAATACTGTCATTGTTTCAATGTAAGATTTTCCAAAGATAAGTATTTTCATATAACTTTAATATTATCAAGCAAAGCCAGGAAAAGAACCATACGCTTGTTAAAAAATATAACATTAATTTCAGGACAATATCGACACTTTTTTGATCTTAAATAACATATAGAGTATAATATTAACATATTGATTTCTTTTACTCTAACTGCTAAAACATTTATAAGTACAGCGAGGGCAAGAAATAACAAAAAGCTTGTAATTAAAATTTTAAAACACGAAAGAAAAATCGTATATTCGGAATGCCGAAATAATAATATAAATATAAAACTTTATTCTCGACGATTTATTACAATGATATCCATATGATATTGTTTTGTAAAATAATAATTATACTACTTACATAAAGTAAGTATTTGTAAATTTGCAATTGCTTAGTTTGTTTTGGAACTAGTATAGAAAAAATCTAAATCTAAATCTAAATCTAGAATCTACAAAACCTCAACAAACAAATTTTTTAGTAGTTTTTTTTTCAATTAACAAATATTTAATATATGAATCATATTTTGAACAAATTTATTCAGTTTATAAAGCGCATATTGAAACTTGAAATTGATTAAGAAAGTTGTCACATCTATTGAAAAAAATAAAATAAATGTTGATACATTAGTAAACGAATATAGAATTATTTATATCTTTTAGTTGCTTTCTGATATTAAAAGTAAAATTTATAAAATCTAGAATTGATAAGAGACTTGCAAAAAAAACCAAAAACTTAACTTTCCAAAGATATATTTTTACGATTTTTATTAAATTTAAAAAATCCATATATGGGGCATAAATAACTAAACAATTAATTAAATAACTTGATGCACAAAGTTTAGATAGTTAAATAGACCAGAGCATATAGTCGACTAATCAAGAATATATATACATATATATATATATATATAATTTATGAATTCGGACTATCAAATTAAAATACTCTCTAAATGTAGAGCTGTGAAAATTGTGAAAATGTAAGTTACATATTTATAAAGGTTACGCCTCTTTGTTTGGGCGCGTTAAAGTTTTTGAGGGGGGTGGGAGACGGTAGACCAGAGGCGTGGCAGTGGGGATATGGGGGCGTGGCATATATATACGCCCCAGACGCGTTGCAGACGCAACGGGCAAAACACTCGAAAGTTTCGACGTTTGCAAAACTATTTGCAAATATTTGTTTAGTATTTTTGCCGTTGTTGTTGTTGTTGTTGGCCAAAGTCAAATGGAAAAACTAACCAGCACGCCCCTCCCCCCCTCTGCCTGGTTATAGAGGGGGCTGGGGAGGTTGTTAGGGATTTAAGCGCTGTCGAGGCGTCAAACAAATTTGTAGCTTTAAAAAGCGACAACAACAAAAATTTGTGAAAAAAAATAAAAGAAAAAAAAACAAAAAAAAAAACACCAAACTAATTGAATTTGTGTGCAATTGCAATATGTATGAATCATTGAGTAAATGAATGAATGAATGAATGAATGAATGAGTGAATGTAAAAAGAGAGGCAGAATATATGTGCAATATGCATTTTAAACTGTAATTCAATGACAGGTGTAGACAAAAGCTCATAAATTCATTGACATTGACAAATAGAAAAAAAAATATATATATATATATATTTATATATATGACTGAATTTGGGTTTTAAATGCACTCACACTCACACTCACACTCACATTCACATATATATTTTTTTTTGGAATATTCACACTATTAATTTGAATAAATAGTTTACATTTGGTATGTAAATGGAATTAGCAGAAAGAACAAAGAAATTCATCGAAGCTGTTTAATTATTATTTGCTCAACAAATTGCGATTGGTTCAATTTGTAATCAAAAAAAAACAAAAACTTAAATTCAAGCTTCAAGTTTGACTAATTTAAAGAAAATATTTTTAACTCAAAATTTGCTTATTTAAATTTACATTAAAATGAAATCTTCTATTAAGTTTTTGTTGTGTAGTAGAGTGAAATATATATTAAATTGATTTTTTTTTACAAAAAACTCAGAGTTTTATGTATTTTAGGCAAATCCAAATTTTAATTTTGTTTTTTAAAGGCATTTTTTAGAATTCAATTCTAAAATTGCTTATAAATAAATTTTTTTAAGGTTTCTATGAATGTTCTTTATTTTTATTTTATTTTTAAATGTGTTTTGCAGTTGTTTTTCTATATTTAACTATATTTTAATTTCAAATTTGTTTCTATTTTTTTGTTAGATTTTTTCTGGTAACTAACTAAATAGATTTAAAAAAAAAAATACTTGAAAGATTTATTATAATTTTAAAGCCAATTTTGTAGATCTAAAGCGCATTCCATTTTTTTTTTATCAAATATTTCCTTAAGTCTGCAATTAACATTTTAAATGCAATTTTGTTTTTTGAATCGAAATTTTCTAAGCTCAGGAATATCTATAATTATGTTCTTATAGAAATCTTTTCACAAGATTTTATTTCAATATTTAATATTATTTCAATATTATTGTTGAAGCGTTCTTTCCGAAGTTTTTAATTAAAGTTTCTTTGGAAATTCTTGCTTAAGCCTTGAATTTTTATTTAATTTCAATTTTGATTAGAAATATATTTTTTGTAAAATCTTAATTCAATACAAAAACTTAGCATTGACTTTCAAATACAATTTCCTGTTTACATTTTTGCTATTCCATTGAAATTAAAATGCATATGTCTCAATTATTTTATTTTAATCTTGGTTTGATATTTTTAATTTAAAATCTGGTTCATTTGAATTTACATAAAATTGAAAACTACTTTAGTTTTTGAATGCGACAAAGAGTGAAATAAATGAATTAATTTTATATTGTATTATGATTTAACTTTACTGAAACAAATGTCAGTTGAGTGTTGAATTTTAGTTCTATTTAAATTTTCTAAATTTTGCTCATTTCTTGTTCATTTTCTAAGTTGAATTTGGTCTTTGAGTTTGGCTTGAAATACTTGACAATTCATTCACAACTCATTCACAGTTCATTCACAATGCATTCAGTGACACTCAGTTGCAGAGTTGTTGCCTTAGTCAGACTTTGAATACTCGTCTTCAAGTAGGTGTGAAGCTTAAAACGCATTTTCACGCGCGAACGCAACTTGAATGTCAACGTCGTCCTCCGACGTCTGGAGAGGATGATGATGATGATGAATATGTTGATGATGATGATGACACGCCTTGACTACTTATGAGTGTGTGTGTGTGTGTATGTTAATTGTGGGGTAAGAGGGTGGAGAGTGTCATAACGATTGTAAAAAATGCGTTTTTCACCTACTTTCCCAAAGACAGTCTCTCTCTCCCTCTCTGTCACTCTATCTCCCTCTCTCTCTCTCTCTCTCTCTTTTAGTCTGTCTGTCTGTCTTTGTCATCGCCCCACGACATCTCGCCCAGTGTGTCACATTAGCCATTGATGCTGCTTGAGACGCCACACGTGCTTAAGTAGCTGCCACTGGATGAGCCTGGCCACACTGGCATTGAAATGGGGACAGGGATGTTGCAAGTAGGAAGAAAAAGATTTCAATTGAGCGAGAGAGAGAGAGAGGGAGAGAGTGGGCCGAGGCATTCAAGCTTTAGTATTACTTTGACCTTCGCGCGAAGATTTCAATACAAAATTGTCCCTGACAACAGGGAATAAAGTCAAGGATGTAACTAAAGGGGAAGCATATTATTTAAGGGGGAAAAAAAGAAGATTTCAACTATAGAACTGCCATAGAATTAAGTGGAATTCGCTTAATCTCAAGAGGTTTTCATTATCATAGCTCGGACTGAGAGTTTGCCGAAGATCTGAATGAAATGTTTTGGGAAAATATTAAAGAAAAGACAGCAGCTATAATGTCAAGGAAAATAGGTTTCAGAAGCAGAAGCTTTAATTAAATGAGAAATCATAGGTTTATAGGTTTTTAGGAAAGGAGAACTCGATTAGATCGTAGATTCCATATAGACTTGAAGATGTGGTTGTCATGTTGCATCTGCAGATTTGAATGCAACGCTAGAAAGGTAAAAATTTTGAAGGAGAACTTCACAAGGAGGAAGAAAAAAGGAGAATTCAACACAGAGAAGCTAGTCTAAGAAGAATGGAATGTTTTATATTTGGAATGAGATCATTCCCGGTATTGATTAAAGTAAATCAAGATTTATTTATTCTTTAATACGAAGCACTCGGAGAAACATAATTTCACAATAATCTAAGTTATGTCAAAATAACTTCCCCTAACTTAACATTAAAATAGAGCTTACTCCAACTCAAGTTTAGACAGGATCTCTTAGTCTATTGAATAAATAAAAGTTTGTGCAACGGATTAAGACCCTGTTAACTTCTATGCTAGTCGTTTGGAATGGTTCATCAGGTGATCATTGTATTAAATAAAGTATTCTAAATAAAGAAACATATTCCACCACTTGAGTCAGGTGGAGATCGTAGCTAGGATAAAGTTTTTTATAAGTCACGGAAATACTGTAATTTGTTTATCTAGTTTTGGGCCTGAAGCTTGTATTAATTTGACTTAGCGGCGTTACCCCATAGGAGTTCAAGGAAAACACAAGGATAAAGTTAAGGAATTGAATTTGGAGGAAAATTTTCCCAAATGGCTAGGAAAATTTACAATGGGAAGCTTTACTTGAGAGTGTCCTACTATAAGTTCGACTAAGAAGAGTCCTTCAAGAAAGGTTTACTTTGGGAAAGAGCTAATTCCTGATGTTATTTAAAGTATATCAAGGAAAGCATAAGGATAAAACTAAGGAAATTAACCAGGGGGAAATTTTCCCAGGTAGATATTAATATTCACAACGGGAAACTTGACTGAGGAGAGACCTACAATAAATTTGAGGAAAGGAGAGTTATACTAAAATGGTTTTCTTTAGGAAAAAATAGTTCCTAGTATTTCAAGGGAAGCATAAGGATAGAGCTAACGATGTGAGCTCGTAGAAAAATTTCCTAGATGGTTAGGAATATTCACAATGGGAATATTTACTAGGAGGGTCCTACAAGAAACTTGATAAAGAAAAGTCGTACTAAAATGGTTTTCTTTAGGAAAACATAATTCCTGGTATTTCAAGGCAAGCATAAGGATAGAGCTAAGGAAATGAGCTTGGAGGAAAATTTCCTAGATGGTAAGGAATATTTAGAAGAATCCTACAAGAAACTTGTACTAAAATTATTTCGTTTAGGAAAAAGATAATTCCTAGTACCAGGAGAACATAAAAACAAAGCTTAGGAAATCAGGAAAATTTCACAGCTTGATTCACAACAAGGCGAAGGTATTCCAGAAGAGAATACAATTGTGCCAATAGATTCAACCTTGGAAGGTAAACCCCCAAAGTAGTGCTAATCTTTGGCAAGCTATACTCAATTATTTCGGGACATTAGAATGGATAATATTGTTGACTTCTCAAATGCTTACCTGCCGCTCTTGGTGATGACCATTTCGGTGCCGAGCTTATGGAATTTCTCCCACAGATCCTTGCCCTCGAGCGTCACCTTGGGATCATCGACGACGCCATCGTCTTCGGGTTGTAAGGCGCGCAGCGGTCGCATTGCCGGATGCAGCTGATGGGCAACAGCCGAAGCAAGGACAACGTCCTCGGCGGTTGTATAGGCGGTGCCCAGCGGATGATGGGCGTGCGGATGTGCCGGATGTGGTGGGAAACGCAAACCGCCGGCGGCGCTATATAAGCCCGGATGATGCGGCCCCGCCGGGCTGCCCGCCAAAGCGGCTAATGCAGCGGCCGGAAAATATGGCGGCGGCGGCGGTTGTTGTTGTGGCGCCAAATGCTGCTGCTGCTGCTGCGGCGGCGGTGGATGCAGCGTTGGTGGCGGCGGCGGCGGCCCAACGTTGGGCGAATGATGCGCGGGTAACGACAGCGGTGCGGCCGCTGCTGACGGCGGCGTTGATGGCGTTGGCGTTCTGGCTTGACTGCCGCTGCTCAGCTGCTGCTGCTGCTGTTCGGTGGTCAAATGATTCTTATTATGATTGCTATTGTTGTTGTTGTTGTTATTATTGGTATTATTATTGTTGTTGTTGTTGTTGTGATTGCTGTGATTGCTTTGAGGTGACAGCTGCGACGGCGAGCCACGAAAATTATTGCAAGCGCCCGAAACGGGCGAGCTAAGCGCCTGAGCCGCTGCCGCTGCTGCTGCTGCCGTCGCTGCTGAGCCGCTGCCGCTGCTGCTGTTGTTGTTATTATTATTGCTGCTGTTGTTGCTGTTATTATTGTTGCTGCTGTTGTTGTTGTTGTTGTTGCTGTTGCTACCCGCCGTCAACAGCGACGAGACGCTGAAGTCAGTGGGTCTTTGCGATAGCTGCAGAAATGGATGATATGCCATCCCATTTGCGAACCTGGCGAATGGATCCTCAGCAGACTGATGAAGTAGCAGCTCCTGGACGTCGTATCTCATTACATTACAATTTCATCAACATGTGCGTCACGCGTTAAAATGTTTTTTTTTTTGTTTGTTTTTAAATTCAACTAATTGCAAAATTCAATTTTTATTTATTAATTTTTTTTGTTTTTTTTTTTGTAAGTTGTTGCACTTGTTGCAGTTGTTGTTACGTTTTGTTTTGTTCGGCAGGTACTTTTTGGTTTTTTTTTTGTTGTTGTAATTATTGCGGATTTTTTATTTTTACATACACACACGCACACACATGCACATCATAGCTGTTATTTGTTTTTTATTTAATTTTTCACTCAATTTTTGCTGCTGCTTTTATGTCAGAAAAAAAAATATTTGTATTAAATATATAAGAAAATCTTGCTCAAAAAAATTTTATGTTATTTTGTGCAATTTTTTTTGTTGTTTTTCACTTTTTTGTTGTTATTTTGTTTTTTTGTTGTTTTGGCGGCGGCAAAACAACATTGACGGCGGCGACGCGACGCGACGTTTGCTAAAATATATTGCTGCAGCCGCTGCTATTGCTGTTGTTGTTGTTGTTATTAGAGCTAAGAAATGCAAGATAGCTTTCGAAAAAAAAAAGACAACAAAAAAAATGTTTTAAGCTAGTGCTGCTGATGTTGTTGTTGTTGGCACGACGACAACGTAGACGGGTGCGGGCAACAAACGACAACAACGACGACGACGACGACGCCGATACGAACTACACGCCGGTCGCTTTCAAACTGGAAAATACACATACGGACGCAAGCAGCGCAACCCCCGAAGACAACACGACGCTGACGCTGTCGCTGTCGCTGCTGCGCTGCCGACGACGCTGTTCGGACCAGCATTTGTAGTAGATCGACATTTGAGTGTGCCAGAGCGAGAGCGCGTGTGCGAGCGACAGAGAGCGTTGCGTGTGTTGAGTTTTGTGGCCTGTGGCTGGGCGTGCGAGTGAGTCGATTGGGCCTGCTGCCTGCTGTTGCGGTTGTTGGGTGTGAGAGAGCAGGTCAGACTGAGACACTGAGAGCGGCCGCTTTGGGTTCCAATAAGAAAACCAAAACCAAAGTGTTGAGTTGACGCTATGCTTATGTGTGCGTGTCTCTGTGTGTGTGTGTGTGTGCAGACAAGCAACACACACCAACCAGCAGCAGCAGCGACAATAGCAACAGAGACGCCAGCGTCGCAGGCGTGTGACAAGCAGCGTGAAGCGTGTTAGAAGTAACAAGGCAGCTGACACCAAAAGTGCAGCGCGCCAGAAAAATGGCTCAAAATGTGAGCGACAGCAAGAAAAACAACAAAAAAATTCAAAAAATAAAAATAAAGGGAGATGAGAGTGAGAGAGTGTTGTAAATCATAGTCCGAAATACACAAAAAAAATGTGGGCTTAGCGCGGGCGGGTGGGGGTATGCTGGGTGGCCAAGTTGACAAATGGCGCGCAAGCGAAAAATCCGCTTCAATGGTCAAATGCCTTGGTCGACGATGCAAGGAAGGAAAGCGGAGAGAGAGAGAGCGAGGTGAGCAAAGCACAATAAATGCGATAAAGCCAAAGCGTAGGCAGAGAGATAAAGCCAATAGGCCAAAGGGTGAGGGGTGATATATATATATGTATGTAGGCTGCACAGCATTTTGAAGGCGCCGTCAGCTGATTTGACCTACGATGACCTTTGATCAGAATGCTGCAGAGCGCGCCATGACAGTTTAAGAGAGCGATAGAGAGAGAGAAAGAGCGAGCGAGCGATCGTCAAGCAGAGCGCGCAAGCTTTTGCGCACAACAGCGCTTAAAAGCTCTAAAAAGCTTTAAATGCAACAAAACCATAAAAGCTGCAAGGATCAGAGCTTAAATTTATATTGGCATAGAAATTCTTGTTTTAAATATTAAAATATAAGAATTCAATTAAAAAATAAATAAAATAATGCAAAAAAATTAAATTTTATTAAAATATAGATAAAAAATAAATATAAACTGTGAGTAAAATATAAAAACTAATTTGGCATCATGCTAAACGCTCATGAATATAAAACTCTACATTTTTTTGGGTCTTTCAATAATGCAAAAGATCTAAATTATTTGCAACTAAGCAAATATTTAAATAATTTAGAAATTTATTAATTAAAAATATATTTTATTAAATAAAATATTAAAAGCTTATTTTTAGTATTTTAAGCTTATTAATTGTCAATATAATAATTATAATAAAAAATTGTTCGGAATATATTTCTATCAAAAAAACAAGAAAGAAAATTGAGGAAAATATTAATAAAATTATAGAAAAAAAATTATAAATAAATTTATTAATTATAATATTTGTAAGCTTATTTATTGGTAAAATAATAATAAATAAAATTTCAGTAAATATTTTTTGTCAAAAAAAACAATAAATATTTTGGAAAATATTAATAAAATTATAGAAAAAAAATTATAAATAAAATTATTATTTATAAATCCAAGATAAAAAATTAGGAAAAAAATAAAAAATATACTAATTTTTAATAAATTGTGATGCCTTTAGTGCGAAACATTTAAAACGTATGTAATTAGAAAATCAGCTCAAAAGTAAGAACAACAAAGAGTCCTTTCTTGCCAGAGAGTCCTTTCTTCAGCCTATACCCCTCCCTGTAAGCTACATAGCCCCTCTCCCTTCGCGTTAGCCGCTTTTGGCAGCTTTTATACGTCCGAAAATGTAAATGCGGAGATTTATGCCGCGACGTTGGCGGTGGCGGTGGCGGTGGCGGCGACGTCAGCGTCAACGCAAAAATGCTGCCTAAGCAGCGTCGCAAAATTCCCAAGTGCGAAAAAGCAGAGCTAAAAGAACAAGCAGCAAAAAGAAGAAGAAGAAGAAGAGGCAGAGGTAGAGGCAGAAGAGTAGTAACTGGACTGTAGGTGCCGCTGCTTGGCGCGCGTGTGACAAACTTGACGCTAAGTTTGCGCAAACAGCGCCACTGGCTGTGGGCGTGGGTGTGAGCGAGACGGCAAGTGACGGGGCGTGCAAATGAAAGGCAAAGCTCAAGCAAAAGTCACACAAACATGCAAGCACACATAAACATACACAAACACACACACACACAGACAGCAGCAGACAAAGAAGCTTTGGCAGCGACGACGACGACGACGGCGCCAAAAAGCAAAAACGGCAACGCAAATGTATTTTGTCACACGTTTTCACACACACAAACACACACAGATAATAATGTGTGAGAGAGCTGGCTGGCAATATGAACGTCGCCAATGCGCAAGAAAAAGACGACAAGCGCAGCAACGGCAACGGCAACGACGTTGAACTTGCTATGCGACTCGACTCGACTCGACTGACTCCCTGCTCTCTTTTGTTCTTGTTGTTGCTGTTGTTGAGCAGCATTGCTCAGCTTGTGTGACAAGTTTAACCACAAATACACACACACACACACAAACACACACACAGCAGTACGTACACAGAGTACGACGCGCCAGCTAGTTAACACCACACCTCACAATGGCGGCGGCTATGCTTAACTCCTCGCTGCGCGCGCCCCCTTTTCAACAGTTGGCCAATGTGTGCGAGTGAAATGGCGCGCACATTGAGCGCGTCATGTTGTACTTGTAAAAGGTGACAATATTTCTTTGTGTGTGTGTGTGTGTGTGTACATGTGCCTATGTGTGGTGTGAAAAATTACAGCAGCAGCGTTGCCGTCGCCGTTGCTGTGGTGAAGAAAAGACAATGAGGATGCTGCGCGACAGCAGAAGCTGAGTGTTGTTGTTGTTGTTGGGGCGGTGTAAAGTGAAAGGCGATTAGTCGGTAAATGGCGATAGCCAGTATAAAAGAAGCTTTGCTGCATACCTACATATATATATATGTACATAGAACATTAATTCTAATCATACATACATATATGTAAACACATTAACCCTAGGCAGCCATTTTTTTAATCCCAAAAGTAAAGAATGCGTTTTTTTGAGGTTAAATCGCATTTCTAGCTGCCTTTTAGCAAAAGTGGCTGGAAAAGTGAAGAGAAAGTTTTAAATATATATATATATATATATATTATAGCTTCATTATTAAACCATAATAGCTTTGATTTATTAATATAAATGCATAAATTTGCACATTACGTGTGAATTTTTTAAATATTCATAATTCAAATGTTTCATATTGTATTTGCAATATTTTTAAAATCGCAAAAAAAAAATATATTAATTTATATAGCTGGTAAATGTATTAAAATATATATAAAAATTTATTTCCTGCCCCTAAAATCATTTTTTCAAAGCTTTTAAATCAAATTTCTGTTACTTTATAATTTTTGAATATACCCTTAATTCATTATATGATATTTGACTTAACAACACGCCCAAGCTGTTTTGTTTGTTTGCCATTTAGCGAGTAAACACTGTACTAAAAGCTCTCTGCTAATGCTCATTTCCAGCTTGCAAGCAGCGCAGTTGCAGCACGCTCGACTGCAGTTGGCATTAAATTGTATATTAGCGTCATAATTAGTAGCAACAAAATGCTTATTAACAGCTTTTTATTACACCAACAACAACAATAACAACAACAATAACTGATTAGGTGTTAAAAAACAACCAACCAAAATGCCGCCCGGCGCCTGTTAAACTCCCCAAACACCCCCCCGCCTCTTGTTTGTATATTGATTAGTTCATACATATGTGTGCGCTCTGCTGCTGCTGCTGCCAGCTGCCTGCTGCCGTGGTGTGTTGAAAAAGCTTACATCACACCACAGCCCGCCGCCGCCGTCACCAGTTTGCAGCATCCCATACACAGACATCAGAGCGAGCGTCGCTGCTCTCTTGTTCTGCTGCCTTGCTTGCTCTCGTTCGCTCGCTCTCTCTCTGTCGCTCTCTTGGACTCTTTCGTTCGCGTTAGAAAATTTCGTCAGATTTTTTTGTTGGCGCTTTGTAGCTAATTAAAAGTTTATGTATGCACAAATACAAACATACTAACACTATTACACACACACACACCCACACGCGCACACACATAGATAGACACCAGGGTTCTGCTGCTGAGGCTGCTGCTGCTGCTGCCTCATAATTATCAGAAAAACTTTATTTGACGGCGTTTATTTGACTGGCTGCTTCCCCGTGGGGGTCTCTATCTCTCTCGCTCTCATCAGCGCACTCACAGCACTGTCTAGCGCTCTCTCCCTTTCACTCACACTTGGCATGTTTATTTGCTTAACATGGTTTAGTTGCCAGTGTATATGTGTGTGTGTGTGTATGTCTGTGTGTGAAAATTTACAAGCGGCACGCGTTAAATTATCCAAATATGTTGGGGGCAAAAAGGTGACGACGAATGGGTTAACACTTTGACTGGCGCGTGTATATGTATGTATATATGTGTTAATATACACATATACACATACACATATATATATTTATATATATATATATATATATATATATATATATGTGTGTATGCATATTTTTAATTCATAAGCTTTTAAGCATTTAACTGTAGTTACATTTTCATGAATAAATATTCCCTTTGCTCAACTCTTGTAACTCGCCTCGTTGTGCTGCGATTTTGTTGAAAATTTCAAATATCCTGTGCCTTGTTGTCTAATTGACAACCATAAGGATTTTAGCCCGCTAACTTGGCTATTTTGGGCGTTATTTTCAATTTAGAAATTAAAAATTTCCAAAAAATTTTAGTATTAATTACACAGTGCAACAAATTTTATGTGTTGGGATATGTTTGTATGTACATTGTGGTCCTACTGAAGTACAGTTTTCCTGCATATCTAAAATTTCCGGTTTACCCCCAAAATCTGGAGTTATGGCCAAAAAAAACGTTTTTGAAGCACTTTTTACACTTAACTGTTAATAACACTTTTTGTGGCAAGTGTATAGCATTTATTTAAACATTTTATAAAAGTAAATAAAACGACCTTTCAAATGATATATACATAGCCATACTATATATTTAGTTATGCTCAAGATATAGGCCTGTCAATCTAGCTATTTTTTTTAAATCATTAGCTATTTTTGACTTTGATCGGTCTTAACTCAAAAAGTTTTCTTCGCACTAATTTTTTTAATTTTTTTAATTAATCTCCAATTAATTCTCTGTATAACAATGCTCATTTGATTAGAATTGCTTGAAAATTAGAAAAGTTGTGATCAAATGCGTATAGGAGAAATTTCAGTCTAGCGTGTTTTTTTTATAAAAATTCAAAAATAATTTTTTTTGATAATTATCATCATTTTGTAGAGCTCCTAATGAAAGAATTAATTTAAAATTTTTTTTCAATAATAAAGTGGACTTTTGTTAAATATTTTAACATTTTATTGTCGTTTTATTTCTTGGATGGGCCCATATAATTGGCCATAAGCTGCGTATGGCTTAAATGATTTAAAAACTTTATGCATCAAAAAAAATGCTTTAGCATAGGGCTATAAATAAGTAATATACATTTTTCACATAAAATTGATACTTTGGGAGTTATGGAATTTGTTAGTAGGAAAAAAATAATTTTTTTTAAAATTAAAAATCAACGATATTTTAAAGCTCTGTTCTAATTATTTATAGCACTATAAGTAAGGATTTACCTAAATAGATTTAATTGTGATTTATTTTACATATTTTTTCTGGAGTTTTAAGTGATCATTTGTTTAATAAATAATTAATTATACTTCAAACTTTAATATACACACAAACATTTTCAAACAAACTCTTGTAATGCGAATATTTGTTTTGTGTTTTTGTTGAAAATTGGTGAAAACATGTGTCAACTTGTTTAAATTGTGAATTATATTGCCTTTTATAATAATATATTTATATAAATATGTAGCATATACAGTTTTTGATGTTAGAGTAATCAATAAAATTAACATAAACTTGAATTTCAAGCTGTCAAAAACAATGAATAGTTGTTTACTTAAACTCAAACACACACTCAGAGGCCTACACATGGTTATATTACATATATCTAGAGTATGAGCATATATAGAATAGAGTATTTCTTATGTAAACACAACACACACACAACACACACTTAAACACACACAGCAAAAGAAGCAGCAACAAAAGCGCCATAATAAATGTCTAGCCTTATATAAACACAGACTGAATAACTGTCCATATGTATATGTGTGTGTGTGTGTGTGTGTGTGTGTGTGTGTGTGGGGTGTCAAGCTAAACACAGATACAGCTACAAGTACACACACACACACACACATGCACATCGACCTACGATTGGATAAGAATTTCAACATTTTACATAGCATGAAAAACACACAAAAATGAAAAGACGAAAGTCCAGCAGGATTAAGGTTTGGGGCATACAAGGATATGGCCAGGCGACTAGGCAAAAAGGACATGCGAAAGAGAACTGATTTTTTTTTGTAGATTCTTTTTAATTCGCAAGTCTTTGATATCGAACCATTTCGGATACAGAATAGCAACAAAAAGAGACAAAAAAGAAATGAAAAAAAAAAGAAATAGTTGGATATTTATAGTTGATATATTGAACAAATTTATATAGTTATATAGAGACAGCCAATAAGTACGCCCTAAATTCTTAAGTACTATATATTTTTATATATAATAATATATAAATAATATATTTCTGTACTTAATCAACATTTTCCCTTTTAACTTAGTTTCAACACAAGCTAACATTAATTTTTTAGTATTTTTAAATATCTTAACTTAATTGCACATATTGTATTTTAGTTGTTATTAATTTTATTTATGTTTTAAAATTATTTGAAATTTTTAAAAAATTTTTTTTTTGGATTAAATTCATTTTTTCTGACTGTTAAAATTAACTTTTGATGGTAGTACCGAAAAAATGCAACAAACTTTAATGTTACATAACAGAAATCTTAACATTCACGTTCACTGTTAAGTTAGCAGCTGTTAAAACAGCTGTTTTAGTCAATCACAACGTGTTGATGTTAATTAATTTATTTTTGTTTTAAATAAAATGCCTGAAATGGTTAAACAAATAACATTATGTTGTAAATTTTGTATTTTTCGTTGATAGTTAAATTTTCTTGTTGTAAGATAATAAGTTTTTTTTAAAAAAAAACTTAAAAATTTGTCTTGATTTATCACATATTGTAGAATTATCAATTGTGCATTTGAAACTCCTAATTTTAGGCACAATTTAACGCAGTTTTAGAACTTAATCTCAATGTATAAAGTGTCGACCAGAAAAGCTAAAAATATATGAAAATTTTATTATTATTTTTTTTTTTGTTAAAAACTTTTTAAAATTGAATTTTATGGCCAAAACTGAAAGCCCAGTAACTAGCGATTTTTAATTATGGTAGACTAACAAATAATTTGTTCATCTTCTCTTTAATAATAATAATAATAATAATATAACCAAGGAATTTATTTAATCGTTGAGTTATTCAATTTATTTCAAATGCATAATTAGAGCTAATTTTTACCTAGCCTTAGTTAGCTTTATCAGACTGCAAAAATGTCTGAATGTTAAATGAATTGTAAGCTATACTATTTCACACATACCAAGGCACACTAACACCTAGACACACACACACACACACACACTTACACACAAACACACAAAGTGCTCTTTGTGGCTTTTGCTTGTGAGTGTTGCCTACTTTTGAGCGCCAAGTAAATTGGCAACTGGCAAAGGCAAAAGGCTGAAAGCAACGGCAATTGCTCAATTACAGCGAAACAGGCAACAGCAGCAAAGTTGCACACATATATATATATATACTCTATATATATATAAAAATATATATATATAATCACACACACACATAACATTCTGTTGGTGTTGTGTTGAATTTCACGCCAAGCTGCCAAGTGTAGTCCGTAGTTTTTCGCCATTTTTAACGCGTCTCTCTGCAGTTGTGTGTGTGTGCGGCGCTCTATATGTATGTGTGTGTGTGTGTGTGTATTTATTGTTTAATTAACTTTACGCCTGTCTATCACACACACACACAGACGGACATTGCAGCACAGACGTCGACATTGTTCATTGTTTGCACGGCGTCTGTCTGTTTACTGCTGTCTGTGTATGTGTGTATCTGTGTGTGTGTGTGTGTGTGTTTGTTTAACTGTGCAAAGCCAACGCATCCTGCAGCTTTGTTGCTGCCTCTGTTGTTGTTTTTTCAGCTCACACAAAAGTTAATCAGTTAGGGCAATGTGTGAAAAACAAAGTGCATTTCAAGCTGCTGCTTCATGGGTTTCCCCCATTTTGTTTTGTTTTTAAATACCGTAAATATAAAATAAGCACAGTTGGGTATATAAGCATAGACAACGCATTTGTTGCAAGGCTTAATTTAATTATAATACTTGGCTTCTTTACTTTTGCTTCTCTCGCATAGCGCAACTTTGCTAGCTATATTTAAATTGAGATTTTTGGATTTTAGTTAACAAATATAACAATATTTATTTAATACATGATTCACAATATTTGACAAGAGTTTCAATTTGATTTTAAATTTAAATTTAAAATTAAATTTTTAAATAAATAATAAAGTCATTTTTAGATTTATTTTATGATTTTCAATTTAACTAACATAAATAACAACTTACTGACATTTTTGCAAAAATAAATTATAAATAATTTCTTTTTTATTCATTGAAAATAATGAGCCTAACTAATATTTATTTAATTAGACTTTACATAAAAATTAAAACTGAGTTTTAATTTTTTCAGTCTTTCACAATAGTTATTAAAGAAATTTTTGAATAAATTTCTTCGTTAGCTTTTATGGATGAGAAAAACAAATAAAAACAAAAATTAAATAAATATTTTCGGTAACTTCTATAAAATTGGTCACAAAAGATTTAAAAAAAAAATAATAATAATAAGAAGAAAAATAATATAAAATAATAAGCGAAAAACAAAGAAATCACTAAAGATTTGGGGGAAAAGAAAATAATAAAATTCTTGCAATTGGGTTAATAATTTCTTTGTGTTTTATTTTAACTGAATGTTAATTATTTATAAAAAAATTTTGCTCCTAATATAAGGTACATTTTGTAACTTTATCAGGGAGTCTGGGAAAAAATAGAAATAAAAGTAAAGGACCCCACAAATATACACACATAATAAAATTCGTTTGAGACTAATTTTTAAAATTCTTTTTATCATAGTCATTTTGAATTGGCTTAGATTGGCAAATTTATAAATTAGCTTCTTCTTTTTTTATATAGAAAATCGAATAACAAACTTCGAATATTTTTAACAAACAATTTTCTCAACTAAAGTGCTTAGTCCTTTATAGAAATCTTTGAAAATCTAGTTTGCACTATTTGAATAATCATTAAAAGTAAATAATTTTAAATAGATTCTTGCACTGTGTAAGGTAAATACATAATGAAAATCAAACAGCTAAATTAAAATATACAATAAACGATATTGCAATTCTCAATAGAATAAACAATCATTTTTCTATTCAAACTATGAAATTATATTAAGTTTATTAGTTAAAACGATAAGTTAAATAAAACTAAGCCTAAATGTTAACTAATTATGCAATAAATAACATTCAAAGCAATTCCAGATGATATTTTAGTCCTATAAAGTAATTATAGACGAAGAAAAAACAAAAAAAAATATAAATAAATAAAATATATATAAAAATATATTATATTCCGTTTTAATTGATCAAAAATATTTGCCGCAGATTTTATACTTTTTAGCTTAATCTAAAATATGTATTTTAGTTGTAATTAATAATATTTTTAATAATATTATTTAATAAATGTTTATAATTGAATTTTTTAAAGACTTGTTAAATACAAAGTTTCCAGTTGAATTTGCTTTGGTTTCGAAAAATGCAAATGATGTATTTGTGTTGTTATTAATGCAATAAATAATTAAGACAATAATTGTTATTTATTGAATATTTTCAAACTTCTTAAATGCAAAGTTTTTAGTTTTTCATTGCCTAGCTTAAAAAAATTCTAAAATATTTGATTTTTATTAAAAAAAAAAAAACTACAAATGCCAAATAAAAGACATAATATCAAATGATTTTTGATTTTTCTTAGAATTATCATAGCTTTACCCAATAACTGAGTAATAGGGTATTTAAAAGTGATTCTATCTACACTTGATGCAACATTTATATTAAGCATATTTAAGCTGTTAAAATACTACAAACAAAATACACATATATATATAAAGATATAAATATATATATACACACACACACACACACACACACTCAAAGAGAGACACATATAGAGTCATATATATGCTGGCGCTGCAAAGTATGCTACAGTTGTTGCTTGCCTTTGCCCAAATGGAATTAGAAAAGTTTTTGGAATATTCGCAACGTGTTGGGGATTATTATTAGAGTTTTGATTAGTTTGAGAACTTGCATAAATATATAACTATAGTTATAATGACTCAAGGTGTCCCAAAGTTTAGCAAGTGTGAATAAAATTCTAAACTGAAATTTACAGCAAAAACAATTTGACGGCATTTCTTCTGGGCGCAATTGAATGGTTTTTTTTTGTTTTGTTTTTGTTTTATTGTTCACATTTTCATAGCTTTCAACTTCTTTTGCTCCCTTTTGCATTCTTTCTGCCTCTCTGTGTGTGTGTGTGTATTTTTTTTTTTGTGCATTTTCCAATGAAAAGCGCTCTTCACAAGCAATTAAACACACAAAAGCGTTTTGCGCGCCGTGCCGCAAGCGAAACGACGAGCGGATGGCCAAAAGGGAGGGAGGCAGGGTGCAGCAGCAGCAGCAGCAACAACAATGTGGCAAGATAAATGGGATGGCAAAGCACAAGCTGCAATATGAATAATCGTGCTGCAGTCAGGGGCAGAAAGCGAAGCAAGAAGAAGTTTTGTATGGGGCGACTGGGCAGCCAACACTTTTTGTGTGAAAAACTCTATGCGCTGTTTGTGCAGGGGGTGGAAAGAGGTGGAGGGTGGAGGGGCACGGGGGTAGGGCTGGTTGGGTTAGGTGTTTGGCTAGCAGCGAGTGTTTACATAAGCGATTGGCCAAGACGCGCACAGCGTCGACGCCAAAGGAGTGGCCAAAAGTACACAAGATTCACACCGACAACGACACCAACACTTGACAATTTGCCCAGCCCAACAACAGAGAGACAGACACACACACACACACACACACACACATTAGACACACAAATATACACTCTGCAAACGTTTAGAGCCTGGCAAAGACGATGTCCTTAGACGCAGCGCGCTGTCTCTGTCTATATAGAAGCAGCAACAGCAGCAGCAGGAGCAGCAGCTGGCTTTGCCACCTCCTCATGCCACACCGCAGACTCAGCCTTTGCAGCTAACTCTGGACGCCAAGGAGTCGCCTATATCCTTGCGCCCAATAAAAGCAAAAAGCAAATGTATTCCCAGCTAAAGCAAAATATTCAACGAAGCTACAGCAATGTGGAGCACAGTAATCGATGCCAACAAACAACCAAAAGACTCTGACGAACAATCGATAACATTATCGATTAATATTGATTTGTTTGCTTAAGCAGCAATTGGAATTTAATTTAAGTCAGCTTCGATTTTTATGCGAGTTTTTATTTTATTAAGATAAAAAAGTGAATATAAAAAATAAAAAAATTAATTTTTTACTGATAAAGGTACAAAATATACCGTTAAGTAGAAGGATATTTTTCAATAAATCTTATATATGTTTTATGGTCGTTAGGTTTTATTTTTAATCAATGTTTAATTAAGTTTATTGTCATTTTTTTAATGTTGAAAGCAACTTTGAAATTATTCATTTTTTACTTTCGACAAAAACTGTGAAAAATCGATAGATATATGTCAAATCTTTAATATCGATAAAAAGAACTGTTCAGTAATTGAAAACAGCATTTTAATGATATTGAAAGCTCTGAAGTAGAGGTTTAAACTGTGGAAATATACATTTTTAAACAATATTTATTTATATTATATTTATTTCCAAACATTAAATAATTAAATTTATTGAATATATAAAATAATTTCAATATAATTGTTTAATTATAGCGCAAAATAAATATATTCTAAAGTTTCAATACATATATTGGGAACATATAGTTTTTAGCATGATTTTATTTAACAAAAAAAAATATATATGAATATTTAGTAATAAGAATTTTTTAACAATCAGAAATGCAATCGGAACCATTGAGTTCTAAATATTGAGCATTTACTGTACTACGGAATACCATTAATACATCAATACTCTGCCACATTCAATTTCATCCCATAAAATTAGAATTCAGCACTTTAATTAATTGCTTATTTAATATTTAATCATTTGATATTTCTAATCTTTCTATTAACCCTTTGATTAAATTGATTATATCAAACATTTACTTAAAATAAATTTATAATTTATTTATTTGTGTAAATTCATAGACAAGTTGTCTGTTATATCATGTTGTATTATGAGTTTTAATTAAACATTTCTTAGTTTTTTTTTTTAGTTAGCAACAATTGTTTATGGATGCCATAAAATTGCACCAAATAATAAAAAAATCATTAGAAACTTGCAACTTGCCACAATAAAAATAAAATAAAAGTGCAAATGAAAACATGACACCTGGCCAACAACTTTTATGATGCACTAAAAAGCAAAACTTTTTATTTATTATATAAAAAAAAAAAACCAGACAACAAAAAACTAAATATAACACAACAAATTCTCAAGCATTTTTTGCATAATTTAGTTGAAAACACTCGACTTTTAAATATATAAAAAATATATATATTACAAGAAACCTTAATACATTTTTCTAATAAGCCAGCTCATTTCAGTTTTGGGATAGAATTTCAGTTCAAATATTTTTTATATCCAGGAGAGTTTCTTTGATTTTTTAGAATTCCAGTAGAAAAATATATTTTAATTTTAATTTTATTTTAATTTAATTGCAGCTTATCAGTATTGATTTGATATTAAATTTAAAAGTTAAAGCTGGGAGAATTTTTTAGTAGCAAATGCTATGCAAATTGCATTCCAAAGAGATCTCAATATTATAATTACTTTTTTTTCTTATAGAATATAACTTGTAAATTGGTTTGCCTACATTTTGCAATGCCAATATACCCTATTATTTCTTTTTAAGCAGCGTATCAGAGACAGTTTAGTCAATGGGAACTTCTTTCAAACTCACCAAACTTTAGAATTTTTAAAAATACTAAGAAATGTGCAAGTTTTTAAACATGCACATAGTTAAAATCTAACAGGTAGAGGGCAATTTAGCAGCCCTTAAGCAAAGATTAATTCTGCTTAAATATATATAATCAATTTTTGATTACATTATAACTGTTAAAGGCTGCACATAATATGTTAAACAAATGTTAATGCTAATTTGCATTAAATTGCATTATTTTGAGCATTTTTAAATTTAACTTTTTTGGGTTTATTGATTCATTTAATTGATTTTTTGTTTATAGAAAATTACTGAGAATTGAATAAAATAATTTATCGTGTAATTAATTTTAAATAAATTTGTTGTTGATGATATTGTACAGGGTTTTCTCATCGTTAAAAAATGTATTTTGATTTTATTTGAGTATTAGGTTTTAACCATTAAAATTGTATTATTCCCCTAAGTATTAAAATATATTATATATTGCTATTATTAATAGTATTTAAAATTTTATAAAAAATAAAACTATTTATGCGTAATTTTCTTTGTTTATATGAAAATGTTAATGCTCATTTGAACAAAGTTGCTAAATGCTGTTAAAATGCTCTGTTATGTTAAAAGGCTCTGTTAAAAGTAAATCCTTGGTATAGATCTGTTATTTAAGCATTAAAATTATTTTGTATATAACATTGGTATCAATTATAATATTGAATGCTTTATAAATGCATAAATTTAGCTATTTGTGGCTATTTTTCTTTACTTAAGTTAAAATGTTAATGCTCATTCGAACAGAGCTGTTAAAATGCTCTGTTATGTTAAAGAGTTTTATTTAATATAAATGCTGAGTAGATCCGTAGCTTTTGTTCTATAAGCTAACCACAAAAATCTCTATAAAATTTAAGCCTGTTTTTTTTTATATGAAACTTTTATAAAAATCGTCAAATATTATAGTTTATAATCTGATTAACTAAGTTTACTAGCCTTGTATTATAAAATTGTATTTTATAAGCTTTTAAAAAAAACAGTAAAAAAATGTTGCAAATGTCGCAAAAAATATTTTTGTTTTTTTTTTATGTGATAAACTAAGATTTATGGCAAGAAAAAAAAAGTTGATAATGGCACAAAATATTTTAGATTTTTGTTCTTAAATTTAAATTGTATTTTATAGACATTTTAAAATAAATTTAATTATTATACTTATTTTAATAATAAATAAATAAATAAAAAATATAATAATAATTTTTATTAGCCGATAAACTTAGATTTCTGTAAATACAGAAACTTAGTAATAATTAACACATTTTTAACGCTCTGCACAGATTTCTGTGTGTGTGAAAAGTTTGTTTGCCTGTATCCCTATTTAGCGGGATATGGGCGGGTTTTTTTTTTTTTGGGTGGTAAATTGGATGGATTTAAAGGTGCAATAAAAAAGGCGCCAGGCTGACGAGGCTCTTAGCAATTATGCCACAGGCTCTAGGCAGGGAAGCAGGAGGCAGGAGTCGCAGGAGCAGTATAGTGGCGCCCTCTTCAGGTCAATAGTCGCCTCTTGATGCCGAGGTGCGATTGTAAACAAGCAAACAGGACGAAGGCGTAGGGGAGGGCAGGGTGAGTAAAAAGGACGAGGCTTGCGTGCCAGTGAAGCCAATAGCCAAATGGGCTATGATTTCTGAGCAAAAGCCCAAACAATGAATTCTCATCATAATTATGAGCTAGACAAGGGGGCCAAGATAATGTTGTGTGTGTGTGTGTGTGTGTGTGGTGTATGGGGTCCTGGTGTTGCAATCAACTAAATGAGTGACCAAAGGACGCGCCAGCGGGCACATCAAATGAAATCGAGCATTCCATAAGATGCTACAAAAAAAAAAAAAGAAAAAAAAAATCAGAAATAAATGCGAAAATGTCAAACTGTGCGCATAAAAATGTAAATACAGCCAAGGACCAAGCGCCAGGATGCAAACAAAAGCCAAAAATGTAATGAAAGCAAACCGAAAAGAAAGGAAAATCGAAAAGAAAAGAAAAATGAAAGAAGAGCAAAAAAAAAAAACACTTATAAATAAAAACAGTCTCATTAATGTAAAAGTCGAGACATAATGCCAAAAGCTCAGCTCTCAGACTCTAAGGGCAGAAAGAGATGCAGAGAATAAGATATGTCACTATATGGGGTAGCTTTTAAGGGGGGAGTGGAAGAGGGAGTTACAGGGTGAGATACAGGGAACACTCTTCAATTCGACAGACAATGTGAACGCTCCTTGGACTCGCTCTCGCACTTGCAATTGAAATTGGAATTCACTTTTGTCTGGGGCGACAACAATCCATCCCAAGTCTTCCTCCCTAACCTTACCAACACCCTCACCCCTCACCCACTGTTGCTACCAGCAAATTGCCAGCCAAGAGCTGCTTCTTGGCCATTATGATATTGTATTAAGCGATGCCAAGTGATGCTGTCATAAAAAGTTGCCTCAACTTTCGATGAGTCAGCGAAAAACTGTTTTTCTAACTTGTCTACATTTTCGAATTTAGTTGAAGCAAAAGCTTCAATTTAAACAGCTTAAAGCTGCTCAATTATAACTTGATTCTAACTTGATTTAATAGGCTAACAGATAAGTCTTAAGAGCTGTAAATAAAAGTGTATAAAAGCTATTAAAGCTGCCTTTTAATAATTAAAGAACTTTGAAAGCACACCTGCAGATTGAAGCTGCACTGTAAAGCTTATGAAAGCTTAGGCTATAGCAGAGTCTTGAATTTCGAACTAAAATTATAAAAGCTAATTAATCTAAAAAAAAACTCAAATTTAAACTGCTTAAAGCTGCTCAATTCTTACTTGATCTAATATGTTATAAAAGAATTCTCAAATCAAAACTAAATGTGTATAAAAGCTATTAAATTGAACAATTTTAAGAGTTTATTTTCAGTAAGCTTCACTTTAAGCAAAAAGCTGTTCTCATTCGCTGTAATATTATTTTAGACAGTCTTAAAAAATATTTTGCCTACTAAATTAAATATATAAACGACTGGAAAATGATTATTTTTGCTTTAAGCTAGCAAAGTTTGGCAAGAACTTAAATATATTTATGACACTTGCAAGCAATGAACATAATGTCTTTAATTAAAATAGAAAATATTAAAAAATAAAATTAATTTTTTTATTTTTATCAAAACATTGAAAAATTACTCCTATGTAAATGTTTTTAAATTTTTTTTAATTCTGCAGCTGGTACCAAATATATTTACATTTCACTTTTTTTTTGTTTTATTTTTATAATCAAAATTGGAATAATAACTCTTGTTTAAAAATGAAAATTATTATTAAATTTTTATTACTCTTAAAATAAAAATTATTTTTCAGTTTTTATTACTCTTACTTTAAAATAAAAATTATTTTTCAAATTTTATTTTTTTAAAATCACAAATACAATTTTAATATCTTTGGAACCAGCTACAGTATTAACAGAATTTAAAAATACGTTTCAAATGATATATAACATGTCCTTTATGGACCAAAATAAAGGATCTTTAGAGTGTGAAAAATAAATTTTGTTTTTTAATTTTTTTTTTAAGAAATGCAATTCATTTTAAAAATTTTTATAGTACAAATATAATATAAAAGTTTTATCCGTTTTCAGGATACTGTATCCTAAATAAGTATTTAATAAATTTTCCCAATCATCTAGATAATTGTTTTTCAGCTCTAATTGTTTTTTAAACTGATAAATCATTTTTGTAACGTTTTCTTTACTAAGAATTAAAAGCTTTACAAGGAATTGAAAGGTTTTTAATGCACTTAAAATATTGCCCAAAAACAAGAGCTAAGATCTATTTTATAAAAGTAAATTTTACAATAAATATTTTTTACTGAAATCGATGCTTAAATGTTTTATTAAGAGTCCACAATTGATTAATTTGAAAACTGTTGAATATAATCAAGTTCTCGAGTCAAATTGGAAGCTTTAAAGTTGTTTAATGAAAGCTCTTTTATTGCTTTTAGAATTTAAGGCTTTAACAATATATAGCTGCTGATTTTTGTAAACATAATATTACATTTAAAGCTTTCTATCAACGACCAACAATACAGTTTTTTCTTAAGCATAAACGCTCAAAATTTGCATAGCAATTAAAACCAAAAATTCAAAATCTTGTCAAGTGTTTTTTTTTATTTTGATATAAAAAATACAAAAAATAAAATAAACGAAACAAATAGCGTGAAAATGCGCCAAATTGTTAGACAAAAATTGTTGTATACATTATGCAGACAACAAGCAGAGGCTGACTGGCAAGGGGGAGAGGGGGGCTTAGACCAAATTGGAAGGCAGATGCACAAACTTTTTTGTTGTTGTTCTTGTTGTAGCCAAATCATTCAAGCAATGTCAAGAAATGAAAAAGAATTTTTGACTTTGGTTTTTTTTTTTTATTTATTTATTTTTGTATTCAGGCAAATAGCATAGGTACCTGACATTGTCAGACTTTTCTAGACTTTTGCAGATAGAGTTTTGTGTGCTGCCTAGTTTTTCCTTGTGCTGCCCTTGCCGCCCCTCTACTCTAGTTGATTTGGATGGATGCTGCATTGACTTGACAGCTTTTAAGAGCTCAATGAAGTGCTTCTCCCTTGAGCTCTTCAGGCCAAAACACTTGAGCAAAATCAATATGACCAGCTCGGGATATGCCCCTTGTTGCCCCCCTCCTTGAAGAACTAAACAGCTTTGTCCCCCCCCCCGCTTTTCTAAGTTGAGGCCCGCAGCTCTCTCTAAATTTCTTGCTTCCTGTGCACGACGCGTGCTGTTATAAATTAAATTCGTAATTGATTCCTGAATCCGCAATCCTGCAAATGGGATTACAACACGTTGGAAATCAGCAGCAGCAACAGCACAGAGAGCAGGAGAGCGAGAGCAGGCGAGTTGCCACAAAAACCACCCACATACACCCTCTCTCTCTCTGCCCCCAAAACAACAACAACCACCAAACAGCAACAACAATTGAATGTGTATTCTATAGATACAAAATTGCGTGCCCTGTAAATGAAACTGAAGTTTCATGCCACATCTCATTCTGAAATTTTCAAGTTTGAGTTCAAGTTGCAAGGGGATGCCCCCTTTTGCCATATAAAGCGTCAGCTGGCGCGTTAGTCAGCTCTATAGCTAGATGTTTAGATAGATAGCAACAATGGTATATATATATAACAGATATATATATATTTTAGTTAAGTGTGTGTCCTCAGTTTTCATCCCTGATAAGTGCAACTTTTGCTGAGCTAAACGTAAAAAGCATCCATCCAAACGGCAATTCCATTCTTCCGCCGGTAATAACAACAACAACAACAACAATAATAACAATAACAACAATAAAAACACAACACTCTGCATTTTATAGCAAGTCTCTCGTCACACCAAACTCCAACTCTCAATTCTCAATTCTCCACTCACATCTCTCTGTCGACTTTGAGACTCTCGACTCTGACCTCGTTCTTCTGCGTTTTGTTGCTTAACAGCTTACAATAATTTCAATGCCAATCCCTTGCCACACCACCTAGCCAAGCAGCCCGCCTGCTACCCTAACAATATATATAACTCCTCGCTTGATTCATTTCAAATGCTGCTAGCCCCGTTTAAACCTTAATAAGTCATGGCATTTGTAATGCACTTTGGCCATCGATACACAACGGTATTCAAGCGGCAACTAAGAGAATTTTTTATAAAAAATATATATGGGAAATCTAAGGCAGTTAGAGTGTCCGCACTTCGACTTGAATTTATCAGCTGGGGTTTAAAAATTTGGCGCTCAACGTGGGCGCGACGTCGGTTAACACTATGCAAAAGAATTTTGTAAGCCGTGCATTTAATGCAAACTGGATCGCAGATTCCAAAAAAAAATTTAAAAAAAAATATTGCCAAGACTATTTTTGAGAAAATCGAAAAAAGCTAGATTTTCGATTTTTCAAAAAAGCTAGCTTTGGTTAAGTATAAATAACTTCAAACATACTTTAATAATATTTAAGTTGTTTATCATTTTAAAAAGTTAATAAAATTGTCTATCAACTTGACATATAACATTTTTAAATTAGATGAATTGTTTTAAAGTTATTAGAGATTGAAATGGAAATTTTGCATTAAAATATGCACATTTAAAAAAACAATTTTTTTGTAGTGAAATTTTTGTCTCCAAAACTAGAATTTTGGTTTTTTATAATAACGATCCCACCAACATATTTTTTTTAAATTTATTTTCGAAATCAGCAATCCATTTTACATTGTTATTGACTTTAAAAAGTTGAGGATACAGGAATTTTTGTCAAATTGTTGCATAGTGTAAATAAGTCTAAAACTCCTAATATTTTTTTTGTAATATTTAGATTAGAATTTGTTCTTAGATATATATAAAACTAGTGCACATGGCGTGCGTTGCTACGCTCTCCCGCTAAATAAAAAATAAAAACAAAAAGTAAAGCAATTAAATACTAGTTAACCCAACAAATGTTGTTTCATATTCATTTAAAAAATGCTTCCTAAAAGTTAGTACAACCCTTAAGGCTCTAGCGACTTTTCCGAAAAGTTTTCACAAAATTTTCTTTTCTCCTGACAATTACGAACTACTGACAAAAAATTAGAGCCAACTAGGTCCAGGCGTTCTAAATTTGTGGCTAAATTTTTATATAGATAAAGATTTTAATATGAAGCTTGGTTTTATTAAGTTTAAACTAGCTTAAAGGTTTTTCTTCTCAGTTTTTCATTGTAGCGCATTTAAATTGTATTTTTATACATGGGAAATTTATTAAAGAATCAAAATATAAAAATGTTACAATTGTTAAAGTCGCTAGATTTCTGGAAATTATTAGAAACATAATCAGAAGCTTTTAGATAACATTGTAATTTTAGGGAGGGTTATAAGGCACAATTTGGTTGACAAAAAAAATCAAATTGAAATCTTTTGTATGGAAAAATATTTCGATTTAGAGTTGAAACTTTGGTCTTTAAATAAAATCCAGTTTAATTTGGCAATTAAGTTACATACTGTCTTCATGTGGAGTAGGAAAAACAAGAAGAGCAAAGAAAAGTAAATAGTTATTGAATTTTTTTTATTTAATTTAATTTATGCCTTAAAACAGGCGCCCAACGTGTAATAGAATAAGTTTAAAAAAAAAAAAAACCTTATGTAAAATTGTGTTTTTTTTTTGCAATTTATATAAAACACAAATGTATGTATTTATATATTTCTGCAGATTCCCTATAGAATGTATAAATGATACTGAAATGCGTAGAAAGAAAATTTGAATAAATATTAATAAAATTAAATAAAATTAATCAAAACGCGTAGGGCGACAATTTTAATAAATATTAATTAAATTTAAAGGAAAAACAATTTAAATAATTTTAATTTTTTTTGGGTAACTTCGAGCCGACTAAACTGATCTGCTAATAAATATTAATTCTATTATTTAAAATAAATCAAATCTGCCTTATTAACTTTAAGAAAAAACCAACAAAAAAAATTTAACAAATTTTCATATTTTGATTATTCTAAAATTATCTAGACTTTAATTTAGCTCAAGTAACATACTAAAACTTGAACATAATCCAATTGGAAACACTTTCAACTGTTTGAAGACAGCATTGTCAATTGTAGATAACCTTTTGTTTAGCTTTCAGAATACAATCTGAAGCTCATGACAAGTATGTACGTAGTAGAACAACATGTTTTGCAATACAGTAAAGCCAATCAAGTTCTTGCCACGCTTTTGTGTGAACTGTCTAGACTCGGTTCTGGTTCTTGCCCCAATGCAAACCGGCCGGAGGTCTCCGAACTGGCTTTTTACCTGACAGGTTAGGCTCGGGTATTGGCTTTTAGTATAGATAGATAGTATAGTATAGACCGGGAATAGTATTATGTTTGCCACAGACACAGAGCTGTCAAATTTGATTTGACATATGTAAATGATACTCGAACGCTTTCAATCTCATTCCGGCACATCGACAAGCTAATATTTATACTCTAGACTAAAAACAAATGACAGTTTGGCATAATATACATCTATCTGCCAATTAGCACCTTTTCTCTCTATATATATACGATTATATATATATATATATTACAATCTAATGCGAATTCTCATGCTTGAATGCGGCTCAACTGAGAGTTAAACAGCCTCGAGTATCTAAACATAATGTCACTAGATTATCATATTATCAAATATTTACAACTTCCCTGGTGCTAAACAACAAGTTAACAAGATTATTAGCATCTGGGCTTAAATTGAAATTAAGCGTGTTTCCAAACAATATTTGTAGATACAAATCAGTTATAAAAATTCAGATTTATGTTTGAAAAATGTATGCAAAGTTTTGGTTTAATTTATATTACTTTGCTTTTTAAGTTTAACTCTATTGTAGCTATTATTATGTTTAGGCCAAAATCTATTTAAGGCACAGTTTTAATCATTTTATTATTTAATATCAAAATGTCAATATTTTGTTTATTAATATAATATATATTTAATGGAAATTTTCCTATTCAAAAATTAAACTTTAATGTTAAAAACTATAGAAAATTTGCATTTTAATTAGAATTGAAAAGACCTATTATTTTGTCCAGATGTGTATATGGTATATACTTTAGAAAAATTGCCCAAAATTATTTTAAGCTATTCTGAAGGAAATTATATAGTTTTATACTTGAGAATTGAATTAGAATAGTTGTAAAAAGTCTAGGGAATAGAAAACTATTTAATTTTATAGTTGAAAATTGAATAAGCATATTTGTGAAAGTCTTAATTATTAAAGATTAAAATAAAATTGTGAATTTTTAAATTGTTTTCTTGAATAGTTTATTGTCCAAGCTTAAAGTCAAAAATATGCTAGAAGTTTTTCAAGTCATAAATTGAGCTAGACTATAAAAAGTATAAATAATATAGAATATCTATTGCAGACTATAATAACAATGTAGACAATCTCTCAGAAACAGACCCTAAGAGTATTTTTTTAAGGCAGATATAAAAACGATCAATCAAAATGAATTTAAAAAAATATATAATAAAATAAAATAAAAAAAAAAAAATAATTTTTTTTTTTTTCAAAATTTAATTTATAATATTGTATAGAAAGTTTAGTAACATGTGGCAGTCCTATAAGTGCAATATATAAAAAGCTGATTTGAGCATAAATAATTGTTATAAATTAGTTTCTTATATAATGAAATCGCAGATAATTAGATTATATTATTGTAAGAGTCTTCAATCCTCAAGCGGAGTAAAAAATTCTAAACAAATTCCTGTCAAAAATCTAGAACTTTTTAACTAGCTAAGATATCGTTCTGTAATTTTGAATAGGTAAAGTCAAAATATTAAAGAAATATTCATATACAATGATAAATATATATAATGATTAAAAATATCATTAGATTAGCTCATTATGAGAATCTTCAATCCTCAAGCTAAGTAAAAATTTCTAAGCAAATTTGTGTTAAAAATCTATAACTTTTCAACTAGCTAAGATATCAAGCTGAAATTTGGGATGAGTTATGTCAAAACTTCAAGAAATTTTTGATTACCAAAATTAAGAGTAGGCGTGGCACTAATAAGGGTGTAAGTTAAGGATCAAATACAACTTTTTGTTATTTTGCAATAGGTGAAGATGATAAATTGCTGAAAAAAATATATATAAAAATAGAAAAGCATTTGGAAACTGACATCATTTTATGGCCCAGTTTAAAAATCTATAAAATAAAACTCAAAGGTCAAGCTGAATTCAGAATATTGAGCTGTATAAATAGGTTTAAAATTGAAGAAAAAATACAAGCTTAACAGACTTCTAAGGGTAGCTCTGATTTAGTTTCGATTTATCCTAGCATTATCATTATTCTAAACAAGAATAAATTCCAAGGCAACATTTTAAACTTGTTTATAAAAAAGACAACATTAAATTAAAGTTCTAAAATTGTTTTATTTTATTTTAATAATCCGTGTTCGCCGCCGTAAATTCCAACAAAATTCCAACAAAAAAGTGAAAAAAAAAACAATATTATTGTCGTTTTATATTTTTGATTTGATTTTATTGTCAAACCTTAAGTTAAACATACGTTGTTCAGCATTTGTTGTTGTTGTTTGTTTGTTTGTTTAATGTTAAGCACTGGGTTTAATTTTAATATATTGATTAAATTGATCACTTTGATGAATTCGAATAAAACACTGCAACATGTCAGATAATTATTGCATTTGAAAATATGGTTTTTAGACCAAAAAAACAAAACATTAAAAAAAAATTTTTGCCAAAATTGCGATTGAAAAATGCGCCAAAAAAAATTGGAAAATTTTAAAATCTGCGAAATATATTTGAGAAAAATATAAATATATATATTTTGTTATTTTTTATTTAATTTTTTATTATTATTTTTATTTTTTTTTTCAATTTTTTTTTGTATATATTATCACAAACGAACGCGCCGTGGACTGCGACTGCGACAGCGACTGCGACGACGTTGAATGATGATGGACAAGGCAGCGACGCGACGGTAAACGCAAAAAGACGTGAGTGTGATTGCGAACGTGAACGTGATTTTGTGACTGTGACAGTGAGAGACTGTGACAGCGACTGTGACTCTTTGCTGCGACTGCAGGCCGTAACGTGTGTCCAAGCCAAAGCAGCGGGCAGGCAATACAGTCGGGCCGGGTTAAGACAAACGCCGCTGACAAGTCCAAGTCCAAGTCGCGGCAGCAGCAGCAGCAGTAGCAGCAGCGGCGGCGGCAGCAAAGCAGAGAGCGAGAGTGTGAGTGTGAGAGTGTGTGCGTGTTAGAGAGAGAGCGAGAGTGCAAAGGCAACAAAGTTGCGACTATTTGCGACGCGTCGTCGTCGTCGTCGTCATCAGCACATGTTCACCACGAACGCGCGCAGCGGCGACGCAGATGTTTAAGTAAAAGCTTAGCATTTGCTTAGCTTGGCTTAGCTTAGTTGTTGCTGTCGCTGCTGTCGCCAGCGGCGTCTATGCTGTGCGACAAGCATTTTGACACCATTTGGCGTTTTGTTGTTGTTTTTGCTGTTCCACTGCCCACCCACGCCGCGTCTTAGGCCTAAAACAAAATGGCTGCCTTGAGTGATCCTCGTGCCGCACACACACTGCCGACGGCGCGCAACAGCAGCAGCGGCAACAAAATTCAAAAAATAAAGCAAATGTAAATAAAACAAAAGCAAATAAAAATAATTCCTGTTGCACTTGGTTGCTGCCGCCGTCTGTCGCCTGCCGTCGCAGTTGTGCAAATGACAGGGCAGAGCGCGAGCGGCTGCTTGTCGCCGCTGCGGCGCACACACGCGCACACAAACTCACCACGACAGCGACGCCAGCAGCGTCAGCTATATATTTGCTCAGTTAATTAGGCAATGGCGGCGGCGCCAGCAGCGACGGCGACAGCGGCCAGCATTTGGAGTGAAGTGAGTAAAAATTCACTCCAAACCGGTTTCAGGCAGTCGTGTGTGTGCGCGCGCTCTCTCTCTCTCTCACTGTCTGTCTTGCTGTGTGTGTGTGTGTGTGCGTCTGCCGCCCGGCAAGGATAATACGCATCAGGCATCAGGACAAACGCGCTACGCACATTATTTTTCTGGCTAAGATATTGCGTTGGCCAAAAATTCCAAAAAGAGCAACATTTCTTATTTTTTTTGCATGCAGCGCTGCCACTGCGTGTGTGTGTGTGTGTGTGTCTCGAATCTCGCAGGAGCACTTTTGCCTGCTGTGTCCTTTAAAGACAGCATAACAGATTTGTATGTTTGAACATAATGTTTGCTTTATGTCGGCCAACTGAAACTGGAGCAGCAATCAGGATAGCTTGGGAATGCCTTAAAACACACACAGACACACACACACACACACAAGCAGTATCCTTTTGGCTGCTAATGTATGTGTGTGTGTGTGTCTGTGAGCTAATCTTTGTTAAAGGACAATCTTAGCATATGAAATGTACAAAAAATGGCGTCGCACAAACAAAATAAGTGTTATCGATAAATTTAGTGTAGTGAAACTATCGTCATTTTTATAATAATCGAAGTGTTTAAGAAGTGTTAATTAAAAATATTTATATATTAATTAAGAAACTTAGATGCCCAAATCGGCATATAAATTGTCTAAATTATTTGGATATAAATGGATCTAAAATTATATGCAAATATTTTTCGCAATCCTTAAAAAAATGAAAAACTATCAATGAATTTTTGCCATATAATTTTTTAAAATATAATTTTCAATATATGTATGTAAAATAATAAGAACATAGTATTTTTCTTATTATCTATATTATACCGATATTATTTTATATAAATATCGATAATATGCAAATATTTTTCATACGCCTAAAAATAATTTGGGAATTTGATTGCCAGTTTATCTTTTCATATATTATTTTTAATACAAAATATTTATTAAAAAAAAAAATAATTTCTTCATTTAAAATTTTCTGACGTTTTTTAAGATATATTTCATGTTTAATATTTTCTTGATCCTTATAAGATAAAAACTTATTTACATACATAAAAATAGATGTTTTGCATATTATTTTTTTTTATATATTATTTTAATTTCACAACATGGTTAAAGTACTTTTTTCTCTATTCTAAATTTTTAGTCGTTTTTATTCTAGGGATACATCATATTTCCTAGATTTTTATAAGATCAATACTTATTTATATGTATACTATATTTACCACTAATTTTTTTCCATTTTATTTTTTTATATACTTATTATTTTTATAGTAATTTTTATTTTATATTCCAAATTTTCAGTCTTTTTTAAAGTATTTATTTCATGTTAATTATTTTCTAGGTATTTATAAGGTGAAAGCTTATTAACATAAAATGCATTTTTGCCATATTATTTTTTTATATATTATTTTTAATATACAACATGGGCAAAGTATTTTTTTTACTTTACATTTTTTTTTGATCGTTTTTTATGGTCTTTATTTCATATAAATTTATAATATTCTAGATCTTTATAAGATCAATGCCTATTAACACACACAATTGCTTAAAATATTTTCAAGTTCAATTAAATATTAAAAAAAAAAATCATATTTTATGCCTGGAAATTAATCAATTATTAAAATTAACTAATTTCCATTTGATTTTGATTAATAATTGAATTTATAGTCTTAGTTTTAAATAAAATTCGCAAAAATTACGAAAAACCAGAAAAGGATAATAAAAAAAAAAATAAAAATTGTAAATAAATGTAAAAAAAATAAAATTCATATTTTAATTAATCAACAAATAAAATTGAAATAAAAAATAAAATTTATACAATTTACAATAAATAAAAATAATTAAATAATAAAAACAATGCTGTCTTTAATGCTATTAACAAAATAATAAAAATATATAAATAAAACAAATGAAGAACACATGTTAAAGACGGTTGGTGGGAAGGGAGCAGTAGTAAGAGGAAGAGGAAAAGGAGGAGGAGGAGTAGGCGACAGAAGCTGCTGCTGCTGCTGCCGAGCGAGAAATGCTTTTGTGAATGCCTTATCACACTTGCGTGGCAGGCGTCGCGGCTCTGCCCTCGCTGCTGCTGCTGCTGCTGCTAGCGTAGAAGCTCCAGAACGTAATGAATAAAATATGCAATAAGCATAAAGAAGGCAAAATATGCAAATTCGTTAACAGACGAGCGTTACGCTAAGAGAGAGAGAGTGTGAGCGAGAGGGAGAGCGCGCACGGCTGCACAGTTTCAGTGGCCGGTGCCAAGTGCAAGCGAGACAACAGCTGAGCAACGCCCACAGCACGACGACCATTTTACATGGCGGCACGGGCATGGGCATGGGGCAGAGCGAGAGCGCACTTCTGTCTGCGCCGACGCTGTGAGAGCGCGTCAGAGACAAATCGGTTGCAGCATGCGGCGCTGCTCGCACGCATTGTTGCTGCTTTTGAGCGGCGACGTCTGCTTGTTGTTGTTGCTGTGGTGAATTTCGGTTAGCAATTTTGTCAACACAAGTCGCAAGTGTGTGTGTGTGTGTGTGTGTGTCGACAACAACAACAACAACAATGCGCACGATCGGTTTGTGGGCGGCGCTTAACCGTTAGCATGCCATCGGGCAGCGAGTGCAAGCGAGACGCACTTATCGCCTTACGCATCCTGCAAGCCCAAAAAATTGTTTGTCACAAAACGTCCTGTGTCCCGTGTCCTGTGTCTGCCCGTTTGACAAAAAAAAAAAAAAACAAACGGCAAACGAAGTCAACAGCGGGCGACAGATGAATTCGTTACGAATCACCGCATGGCTCTCAAATAAATATCCTGGCATATATCCTTTGCTGCTGGCGCGGCTCCTGCTGCTGCTGCTGCCGCTGCTGCGTTAAGCTCGCATTTTGGCGCCAAATTTCACGCTTATATATGGAAATTGTCATTTATCAACAATTTAAAGTAACATGCCACCAAAAAAAAAAGGACTCAGGCTTACTCAAAGGATAATTTAGATTTTAGGAGTGTAAATATAATACCATTTATTTTTCCGGCAAACTGGTGTTAAAAGTAAATTTTTAAATGTATTTTCAACAGTTCTACAAGCAACTGAAAGATGATATTATTTTTTTTTAAGTAAATTAGTTTTTTGTGGCTCCAAAGTAATTTTAATTTGAGTTATAAAATTTTTGTTTTTTGGTTATTTTTTATTTTAGTTTTTTGTATCTCCAAAGTAATTTTAATTTAAATTTTAAAATATGAATTTTTTTTTTTTTGGTACAGCTATATTCTTAACATTAAAACATTTTATTAAATAATCTTAAACATTGTTATAAAGTGCATAACAAATAACTAGAGACTGGGATTTGTAGAAAGTTTTATAAATAAATTCGGTTAACTATAATATTATACAGTTCTCGCCATTTAAATGGGACAATCTTTAAGTCAAGTTTACAATCGTCTTTTGTTCTTAAAAAAAAAAACAATCTAGAGACTTAATTTTTTTTTGTAAATTAAAGTTCATTTAATTGTTGCCATTTAAGCAGAAGAAAAATTAAATGCCACAGCTTTAAATATTATTAAAAAATTATTAAACAAAAGTTTGCGAAGATTCGGGCTGCTTTATTTCGCTACTTGAATAGGACATGAATTTATTATAATTTAAATATTTTTTTGATTTTCTAAATATGTGTTTTTTGTTTTAAAGACCCAAAACTTCGCTTATAAATCAATTCAGAAAGATTGCAATTTAACAAAACGTTTCTTTAAGGCTTTAAAACAATTTACAATTATAAATATATCAGCTAAATATATATATATATAAGCAAATAATAAATATAAATATAAATAAAATAAATATAAATATATAAGCTACATAAAGTCACAAATATACGTGTATAAATGTTAAATATAATTAAATTTTTTTGTGTTCAAATCTCTCTCTAATTGAATTATTATATATAATTTTATTAAATGAAAATATAAAAAATATTTTTAATATTCTAATAAACTTTTAGGGTACAATAGATCTAATAGATCGCGGTTCAGTAAACTCTACCCTAATAAAAATGAACTTTTAACAGAAAACTAAATTTATTTTCTATTTTATTTGAGCAGGAAAAGATTTTAAGAACTCATTTCTCAAAATGATAATAAATAATAAATATAAATAAAATAAATATATAAAAAAAACGTACAAATATATGTAACACATATGGTAAATATTAATGTTTATGTTAAATATATATTTATTTTGTTTTCAAAACTCTTTCTAATTGATTGAAATATAGTTATATAAAAAAAACTTTTAAGTATTTTAATAAACTTTTAAATAGAAAAACTAAATATATCTCTATTTTATTTGAGCAGGAAAAGATTTTAAGAAATCATTTCTCAAAATGATAACAAATAAATATAAATAAAATAAATATTTAAATAAAAGATACAAATATATATGGTAAATATAAATTTATTTTGTTTTCACAACTCTCTCTAAATATAAAAAATATTTTAAATATTGCAATAAACTTATAAATAGAAAATTAAAGTTATTTTCTTGATTTTTTCAGTAAAAATAGGTTTTAAGAACACATTTCTCAAGTTGATTGTTGAAAATAATGTTTTTAACTATTATTTATTTTATTATTAACTAACTATTAACATTGTTCTATATAGCTACATTTAAATTAACGAATATACCAAAAAGGGGTATTTACATACTTTATAATTAATATTAATTAATTATATTTAAGTTCCTCTCATATTTTTTAAATTGCAATTTCTACTACTATTAATAGTTGTTCCACATATTTTAAATTAATTTTCTTATTCATTTTAAATTTTTCAGTATTTCATATAGTTTTCCAGTTTCTTAGGGAGGATTTTAAGATGCACAACAAAATGGTGGCAAGTTGCCGTTGCCGTTGCAGTTGCAGCTGCTGTTTGAATGGCAACAAAAAAAAAACCAAAAAAACGACCAGAAAATGAACTGTAAAATGTGCCACAATATGCAATTGTTGATAATGAGGCATGTGGCGCGCATATCCTACAACGTGCCCCAAAAAAAACAAACAAAAACAAAAATAAAATAAAAACTGTAGGCAACTCTGGCGCCTGCGCCCAGTCTGCTAATTAGTCGAAACTCTGTAGTTTGGAGTCGGTTGCAAGGAGTCGGGCAGTCGGTTGCAAGGAGTCAGGAGTCAGGCAGCTTGAAGATCTGCTGTTGCTGTTGCTGTGGCAATGTTGTTGTATTTGTTAAACTTTGCATTAAATTTTGGGGCGCTGCACAGGCGGCGGCAATTAATTTGGAGGCGCAACAAGCGTTCAGAGCGTTGAAATGAAGTGTGACGAGCATTTTTTTTATTTTATTTTCATATACTCTAACCGAGGGTATTTGAATAATCTCATAGAATAGCAAGTGGAGTATATATATTTTTATTTAAGATTAGCATCAATAAATTAGAGGCTGTTTTTTTGCATAAAGTTTTATATGACAATATAATTTAGTTGACATAGAAATAAGCCTTTCAAAAAGGTCCTTTGCCATAGAAAATAATTTTTCTAGAATCTCCATTTATTTTTCAATGTAATTTTTAATAGAAACACAACAAATTAGTTAATTAAATATAATATTAAATAATAATTGATATATATTATATTGTCTAGACTAAATTAATAATTTCTTTTTGCATTATTTCTAGCACATATTTTCGTTTAAAATGAATTAATTGTGCTGTCAAATATTATTTTAATAATTTAAAAAATAGTCTATAAAAAGTTAAGGAAATGAGGAATATTTTGATTTTCTTATTTACTCAATAATTTAAATATTTACTCAATAATAAAACAAAATCATGAAAACAAAAATTTTCATTCGCATTTAGAGTTAATAAAATAATTTATTTTGACGTATTTTTCGTTATTGAAACTGTTCTTAATAGATTTTTAATCTTTTATAATATTGCACAAACTGGTTTGGAATATTTAAAAAAAAAATAAACTATTTCAAGTTACATTATGCAATTACTAATTTAATTAAATTGTAGTTAAATAAGTTTACTATAATATATCTTATAGTTTATATCGATTGGAAAATCTACTTATGCAAAGTATTCCTAGATTTCTTAAATTTTTCTTTACACAAACTCATCAATTAATTAAAGCTTGAATTAATATTTAATAAAGATAAATGTGCATATGTATATATTGGGCTGCTGAATTGAATCTTTTGAAATTTTGACAGATCAATTTTATATATAAATTTTATAGATATTTAGATACCAAACGATTCTCATTCCAGTTCACATCATGGACTCCAATACGGGAGAATTTGAGAAATTTAAATAAATCTTTAAATATTCGTCGCAGAATAAATGAATACATATAGTAAGGCCAGATTGAATAAATAATAAATAGTGTAGGAAAAATAAGTATTAAAACTAACCCAGATATTGAAGGCAATAGAAAAATAATAATTATGTCTAATTTGTTTAAAGCGGAAGCGTAGCAACGCACGCCGAAAGAACTAGTACTCTATTTAAGTATTAAATAGGGCAGGAAAAATAAATATTAGAACTATTCCAAATATTCGAGGCAATAGAAAAATAATAATTTTGTCTTTTTTTTTTGAAGCGGAAGCGTAGCAACGCACGCCGAAAGAACTAGTAGTCTATTTAAATATTATATATGTTATTTAGCTGCTATTGAAACTATTGATTAAAAAATGATATTTTATAATGGACAACTTATCTACAAGGGTATTTATCAGCGATACACCGAGAAAATATATTTTCCTTTTTCTACCTAATTTTTTTTTTTTTTATTTTTTCAACTCGTTGCCTTTTATCGCTTCCTTGTGTCGAATGACTGACTGTCTGTCTGTTTGCGTCAACTGTACAGCTCTTTTGGGCATGTGTATTGTGGGGCAACGTTTTCCCACCTTGCCACATCCCAGCCATATAGATGTGAATGGCTTTTTGGATGTGCGTGCGTGACAATCTCGCCGCCCTATAGTACACCCGACTCTCGACTCTCGACTCTGGACTCCCGACTTTATTCGTTTTGGTCTTTTCCAGTTGCATCATTGATGCATGACAATAAAGAGCATTTGTTGTTGTTGTTGTTGCTGCTTCTGTTGGCCAAACACTAGGCAACAAATTGTTGTAATTATGGCCCCGGTTGCGTTTCGCTTGTCGCTTCCCGATGTCATAATGTCGGTGTTTGTCGTCATCTCCGTCTGCGTGGCCTGCAATTATGGTAAAAGTTGCATGAAACAAACAGCAAAACCAACAATAACAACAACAGCAACAACAACAACTTACAACAACAAAACGTTTCATTTTCAGTTATGAATTGAAATCATTTTGTTGTGCTTTTGTTTTCGCAATTGTCATTGAAGCAGCCAAAAAGGCAACAAATTATTGTCAAAGCCGCATCACAAAACACTCTACAAAGCCCAAAGCTTTCAATTAGGACAAGCTTTCATATCAGTGAGAGCTTTAAGCTTGGCTTTGATGGCAAAAAACTTTAGCAGCAATTTTATTTAATTGTTAAATGTGATATAAACATTTTTATTTAGTAAATTGCTTAATGCCAAATGTCTTAAATATATTTTAAAAAGTAATATAAAGCAACAGCTAGAGATTTTTTTAAGGAACGTTTAAGCAAGCTTTTTCGAAAGCACATGAACGAAGCCTGAAATGCACAAAGCTTTCAATTGAATAGAGCTTTCAATTAAACAGAGCTTTCAACTAAAAAGAGCTTTCCATTAAAAAAGAGTTTTCAAATTAACAAAGCTTTCAATTAAACAGAGCTGTGAGCTTTGCTGCTTAAAAAAAATAAAGAAAAATTGTTGAGATTTCAGGAATAAACAGCTTTTAGCTAATTTTGAGACAAACTTTAAGCCTTACGCCTTAACATTCAATCCTTAGCAATAATAATCATTTGTATAAAATTTTTTTTTATGAAACTTTATATATATACAAATTTTACAGCTTCATATCGAAACCGACATCTATTTATGTAACGTCACGTCATCGTTATTTTTGCTTATATATATTTTAATCGGAAAGGTGGAATGTTTTAATTTCATTTACTTAATATAGTTTAGCTGAATTACTATTAAGATATACAAAACTTTTAAAAAATTTGACTTTTTTCCAGCTTTTTTCACTTTTTTTCGTACAATTGTCACGTTATGTTACGCCCATATGCTAATATCTGCGCATTTATTATTATTGATTTATTATTTATTCACATTAATATTCATATTTTTATTAACTTATTATTTATTTATAAAAATATTCATAGTTTTGAATAAATGAAAATATAATTTTTATTTTTATTTTATATTTTATACATAATTGTACTACCGAAAATTGATTGAAGTTTTTTATTTTTTTTTTTTGTAGCTGATCAATTGTTATTGTTGTTGCAACAGCTGACACACAGGCAACCAAAATGAGCGTAGCGTGTTGTATACCGCAACATGCAACATGCAACAAGCTGTCTGGGCCCTTTATGCCTTTGCATGCCCCTACTGCCACCACCCCGCCCCCAGTCACGGTCTCTATGGGCCAGGGCAACCCCTCCGGATGACTATTTTAATATATATATATATATATATATATGATTATTAAACTGTCTCCGTGAGTCTTCAGAATGGCAACGAAGCGAGGAGATAATTATGAGATGCGCGTTGAGCTGTTTTTGACCTGGGTCTACAACATCTAGTGTTCCTTACCCCCCCTCTATCTCTTTACCTATGTATATATATATATATATATATATATATATATATATATATATATATATATATATATACATATGCTTCTGTGTGCCCGGTTTTCTATGATCAACATGTCGTGTTTCGTGTGATCGTGTCGCATGACCTGCTCAAGACCTGAACAACTATTTTGTTGACACATTTGGGGCACTGTCTAAGCCCCCCTCTCTACCCCCCTTTCTATACCTTATAGTATTAGATTAACTACCCCCACGCACAGTGGTTGCATCTATAGGCCAAAAATAAAATATTGCACATTTAAATCTTTAATAAGAATCATTCTAACTTTTATTTACAATTTTTCTTTTATTAAATTCCATAATCAATTTTCAAAAATCAGCTGGGAGCTGAGAGCAATTGTTCGAGTTTATTTCACGGAAATCTATCCTCTTGAAAATGGAAAAAAAATTTTTTTTTAAATTATGATTTTAATATTATGCGTACGCAAAGCTTAAACCAAAACTGTTGTGCAAATTTTATAATAATCGCATAATAAACACCAAAGTTATTGAAGAAAACATTAATAGCCGCAGCAAGCGTGGACGCTTTTTTCTATGTTATTGACGTTTATAATTCTCAAATGGTTGAAGCGGGAACTTGATAGCATACGATTTTTTATTTAAATTAATTGAAAGCCCAAATGCATTTCAATTATTATGTCATCGATTAATTGCTCTACGCGGGAACTCTATTGACATTGTCTTGGTGTTTGAGAATTTTCCTGAACAGGGTTGCGTTTGATACCGAAACAGTATTCCAATATTTGTTATTTTTAAATATTTCATATACTTTTGTATACATATTAGTCCACATTTGCTGAAAATTTGTTTGCGAATTAAGCCGTCAAGGATTTCTTATTTAAATTAAGTATTTGAAAATGCAAATGCACTTCGATTATGATGTCATTGATTACACTAGGTAACACGCAAATTGTTTATTTTAACAAAGCAACTTTTTCTTATACATATGTACACATAAAAAATATTTGAATGATTAGATTTATTTTAGTTTTTATTTTTTAATTAGATTTATTTTTATTTTTATTTTCTGACATCTGTTAGTTTTTTTTATAGCTTATTTTCAAAGCTGATTCTGCATTATTCTGTAACTTTACTCAATAATCTCATACGCTTTCTCAAAGCTAATGAATATATCTTTTCATCAATCAATCACTTTATTTTAATTGTAATAACTAGTTTTCCAACTACGAGTAATTCCATTTTGAATTAAGAAATTGATGATATTTACAGCGGGTTTTTTTTTTAAAGATATTTTAACATTTTTGCAGTTTTCAACATTCTCTGAAACAAATACACACAAAAATTCAGACAGCAGCATATCAGAAATATTTTAAAACGAATTGCAACTAATACAATTTAAATATTACTATTAAATAATACAAATTTAATTCACAAATTACTTTTCAAGCTTTGACCCCTTCATTACTGGGCAAAGAAAATTACTTTGTGAACAAAATTCTATATTAATTACACTAGGTAACAAAATTTAGCTTTTTTTTTTTGTATATTTGATCAAACCTACATTTTCTGATACATATGGTGTCCCAGATGACGAAAAACCACTTTAAAAATTTTTCTATGGTAAGACTTTTTTTTTAAAAATTTTTTAAAATCTGGTATTTTTTTTAAGTTTTTTTTCAGAGGCAAGCCTACAGATTTAAGCATTACTCGAGAATATTACAGCCGATTTTCAAATGCTTTACGTTTTCTGAAAGCTAATGAAAGGACCTATTAATCATACATATACTTTATTAAGTTTAAATTACTAGTTTTGCAGCTATTTAATTTTGAATTTAAAAAATGATGATATTTTGTGCGGTATTTTTTACGATTTTTTGACTTTAAAATTCGAGGAAAAGTCGAAAAAAAATTATTTCTTTTTTTTCTTCTTTGCTTTTGCATAGCTGCATTAATTGGGCGTCATTTAAGATATGAATCTTTAAAATCAATGAAGAAACGGCGGAAATATAAGCATTTAAACAAACACGCCCGAAGTGGCATTTTTAAATGTGCCTTTAGAATTTATCGGTGTAACAGGTCTATAATTATAGACGCTAAAATATATTGTTTATTAAAAAATATGCAACTAATACAAATTTAATTTAGAAATCATAAATAGGCATAGAAATAAAAATCGAAACTAATTATAGAAGCTTAAATGTAGTATTATATATTGTATATTAAATAATGCCAGTCAAGCGCAACTTTATCAAAAATATTTTAAATATAATATTTAATTTATATCTGAAGTTTAAGGCAGCTAATTTGTTTATAAGTATTTTGGCTTAATATCTTTATATGCCACACAGCCCTAACCTAAGATGTTGTTTGCTCAGGTCACAAGTGAAATGCAATTTAGCGTAAGTGCCTCTAGACGCGACAATTGTCGTCCTTGCAACATTGGGTGGTAGGTGGATTTTGGTGGCATGGTGGGTTGAGGAGTTTCCATGCCGAAGAGTTTGTGTTTGTTGCTTACATATGCAAGTTCCGTTTGCCGCTTCCGAGCTGAGTCCAAGTTCCAAAATGTCAACCAGGTCAGCGTCCTAACCAACCAACCAACCACCACCCCCTCTAAAAAGATCCTTATGCGTATGTCCTTAGAATGCTGTGACTGCTAGGAGTTTGGAGTGTCGAGTGTGTTGCTTGAGTGGCCCTGCACTTTACGCTCTAGGCCACTTCTGCTCCTGTTTCTGTTCCTGTTCCTGTGAGCCGTCGTCTAATGTGCTAATAATAATCATGGCAGACTCTCCATACTCCAACCTCGTCCATCCTCATCCTTCTCTCGCAGCAGCCAACCCGTCTTCATCTGCGTCTCCTGAACATCAAATGGCATGTTAAATTTTGCACATTTCAGCAGCCGTCGTCCGTCTCGTCAGGCTCAACATTACCCGGAAATATTTTCCACTCATTGCCCCCTGTCCCAGGCATTATTAGCTCTCATTTAGGTAAATCCCATTACAACAAAAAAAAAATATATATATATATATATATAAAAAAGGAGGAATAAAAAAAAAAAGAAACAACCTCGTTTGACGTTTGGTTGGCTGCATCGAGTTTTGTTCGCTTAGGGTGTTTGCAACCTCTGCCAACTTCCTCCTCCGCTGGCTGCTCCTTGAGCTCTCAAGGCTCTCCTGGTTCTGGGATACTGGGATTCAGGGATTCTGGCTTCTGGATGGCTGGTGGTGTTAATGCAAAGCCTTTTAACCACCCAACAGTCACACCGCTTTGCTAAAGTCAAAGTTTTTGCAGCGTTTGCTAAAGTTATGCCCAAACAAAAAAAAAAAAATAAAATAAAAGCCAAAAAACACTTTGATAAAATCTTTCAACAATTAATAAAAATTAGCATAATATGTGTTGACATGAAAAGGTTTGGTATTTTTGATAAAATACAATAAATGGGCGTTATAAGAAATTATCTAGCTGAAAAGAAAAATCTTAGTTATACTAAATCAGGAAGCATTATTCTGGAGCCGGTATAAACTTTTTTTTTTTAATTTTTATTGTAAAAATTAGTTTTAACTTTTATATATAAAAAAAAATTAAAAAATAATGTAATTTCTCCTTTTTTAAGGTTCCTTTATATTGGTTTTTTGAAAGGTATTGAGCCACACAACGTGAAAGTTTTAAATAGTTTCAAAGATATTTACATTCGATTTTTAATTTGATTTTTATAATAAAAATTGATAAATACTTTGTATTTTATAATAAACTTTATCTTAAAATAATTTTTATTATTATTTTAAAATGAGTTTTTTTTTGATAATTAAATTTAAATAATTTGTATTTCTAATTTAAAATAAGTTTGGAGCCATACCCGTAGTTAAAAGTATAAGAAAAAGGGAAAATCAATTTAATTATTTTTTTAAGTTTAAAGAGTTAAAATTCTACAAAAATTAAAATATTTTATAGTACTCTTTAATTTATTTTCTCGTTCTTCTTTGTAAAAACTGAAACGATTTCTAAGCGAAATGTTTTTCCGGTTTCATAATTTTTCTCTGCTCTTAATGTTGACATTTTAATTTTTAAAAGCTAATTTAATTTTTTTTTAGCTTACTTGCCTTTTTTGATTTTAGCTAAAAAATATTTATAATGCAAATTTTATTAACTGAAGAAAATATGAACAAATCTACAATTTATTTATTTATTAATTTATTTCTATTTTATTTGGAAGCAGACCACAATTGCCTTATGCATATTAAAAAATCAGACTTAATTTTGTTGTTTTTTTTTTGAAGTTGTTCTTTTTATTATTGAGTGTTAAGTTTAATTTAAGTTGTTAGAAAATAACAGTGCAATTAAATGATAAAATCACAAAAAAAATAAAAATAACTCTAAATAAAAAGCTATATAAACACATTTTTTTTGATTTATCAAACACACACAACTTACGCTAAAAATTGCAATGAAATTTCAGGTTTTTTTTTTTTTTTAATTTTTAAAGCTGACTTTAATTGAGCCTCAAATGTAGAGGTCCTTAAAATTAAAATAAAAAAATACTTTTTAAGACAGAGATTTGGAATATCAAACAATTTTCAGAATAATTTTTTTAATACAACGCTGAATTAGCTGACTTTAGACAAGTCTCAAATATGAATGGTGGTCCGCAAAATTTAAAAAAATACTTTTTATTCTATCTTGAGTATTTAGAGAGAGATTTAGAAGCTCAAAACTATTTTCAAACTACCAAACATTAAAAAAAATTGAATTTATGCCAAAATATTGTATTTTTTCCCAAAGTGATGTTTTAAATTGCCTCAAAGCGGAAATGATTGAGATTTTGACAAGGTTGTATGTAGAAAATTAAGGAGAATTAATTTCTATAAAGAAAAGTTCCCATTCTCGCTATAAGACTAAGAAAATCAATTCTTAATTAAAAATTTTCGCGCTCTCACTCTATTTGGCGTTGGCTCTCATGGGAGCGCATAAGCGCAGTTTTCTTTTGTGGTGACATTCGTAAACGTTTGACAAAACATAGCGCTTGATAGACTTGACACACAACTTGTCATTTAATATTAATTTATTAATCTTAATTAGTTGTGTTAAGTTCTTAATTTTATTTATGATTTTTTGCCATTCCAAAATCAATTGATTATTCCAATAAATTCTAAAGATGTTGCCACAGTTTTCAGTCTTCAGTTCATCTAACAAATGTATACAGTTGCCACACACACACACACACACACACACTCAAGTTGTTGCCAAGACATGCGTGCATCCTCTGCAATGGGCGTGGCAAGCGGCAAAATGCACAAAAAAATTGCACATTAGATGCATGTGACGTGGATCGTCGTGCAACCGACGTTGTTGCTGCCGGTGTTGCCACACAACAAAATGCAGAAAGCGTTGCAAGCGGGTGTGGAATTACACGGAACTTTCCGGCGGTTTGGGTTTGGACTGCAGCTTGGGATTGTTTGGCTATATGCTCAGAAATTGTGCAGTTTGCAGCCATAATTATTTTTACGGCACATTGCTTTGCTAGCTGGCAAGTTGCAAGTAGCACGTTGCACGTTGCCAAGTTGGGAGTTGAGTGGCTAAAAGTCGCGCTGCATTTCTTGCAGTTTAACAGGCGCGCTGAAGTTGCAATCTCAGCCACGACTGGGGCAGGCAACAAAAAAAAAATTAAAAAAAAAAATAAAAATAAAAACCATAGAAAATAATAATAATAAAAATAATTATGCATATGCCACCGTAATGCTCCACCTAGGCAATAGCACCGCGCTCCCCTCTAACCTACTAGCAGTGCCACTTGCAACATTGTTGTCGCTGTTGTTGTTGTTGTCGTTGTTGTTGTTGTCGTCGTCTGCTAATTTAGATGAGCATGCTCGACAGTAATTTGCATGCCAGTTGCAGTTGCACTCTATATAGCCGAGAGTTCCATTCCCAGACCCCAAAAAAAAAACTGTATACTGTAACTGTACTGTCAGGCCACTCCTACACCCGCCCCCCCTACTCGTCGACCCCTTAAAACCCCAAGTGAAAACCCCTTGAACCCGGTGGCAAGCCCCAACCAGAAGCACTTGGTGCTGCGTTGACAAAGCCGCCTTCATGTGTCGTCGTTCTTGTCATCATCAACAACAACAACAACAACAACAGCAACAACAACAGCAACAATTGTTGTTGTTGGCTTTTGTGCATATGTCGACGTTGTCTTCTAGTTGTTGCTGCCGTTGCTGTTGCCGTTGCTGTTGCTGTTGCAGCTGCTGCTGCTGCTGCCCCCTGGCTGTGCCATGTCATTCACACACAAAGTGTGTGGCTCTGAGCTAAAATGGCATACACTTGCACACTTTGCTTTGATTCGCCCTCTCAACGTTGCAATGACAGCGAGAATATACAGCGACAACAGCGGCAACAACAGCAGCAACAGCAACAACAACAGCAGCAGCAACAGCGACAACAGCAGCAGCAAAGGCGTGCCACTAATTGAGGCAGCCAACTGCAGCAGCTATAGCCCACTTCAGGCACAACTGTACCCTCTATCGTCTACTCTCTCACATACCCCTACACACACACACACACACACCCTCCCTTGTACCACCCAACCTAGCCTGTGCCTAGGTCAAATCAACGTTGATTCTCTATGCAATTGTTTGACTCTGTGTGTCCCCAAACATCTGTGTGCAGTCCAAGAATATTGAGTATTACGTGTGATTAGACATATATATATTATAGTACATATAGTTTAGCACAATATACAAAAAAAAGAAGCAATAAATCGATTCAAATTTTAATCATATATTTCTATAAATTGTAATCAGAATTTTTATTTTGAAAAAAAAAAGTTTCCCTGTTTTATATATAAAAAAAAAAAGGGAACAAACCAAAAATTGTTTCAAATATAATTTACACGGATCGCAAATGACAGTTATAAGCTATAAAAATTTAAATCTGAAAAATATTATCTACTAGAATGGACAAATTTTAGATATACTTAATCAGAATGCAGAATTCTGAAAACAAGATAAACTTTTATTTTAATTTAATACAAAATTTAAAAAAAAGTTTTCTTACGACTTTTACTATTTTATTATAAAAAAATTTATTATTTTATTATAATAAAAATTGAAATTAAGAGTTATTTTATAATTATTACATAAAAATTGACATTTAATTATTATATAAAATTATTTCTTTTTAAGATAAAGAAAAAAAAATATGTTAAATTTTTTTGATAAAAATCAATTTACAAATTTTAAGCGTTACGTTAACTCAGGTTAATTTATATTGCAAAAAAATTAATTCTTGATATTTTTCAATATTATTGATTAATTCATAAGTTAACCCAAAGTAATAAGAAACAACAATTATTTTATGAGCGGTAAAAAAATCATTTAAGAAAAGTTCTGGACAATAAGTAAAAAATAAAAATAAATATACTAAATAACTTAAAATTATTGAATAAATTTTAAATAGATTCAAAAATTGACTGTCATCTCTTGCATGTAAAATAGAAAGCGTTTAATAAGAGCTTTAAAATGATTTTAAAATAAATTTAAATAAAAAAATTGCACTTTCTTTTTGAGCCAGAAAAAAATCTTTTAATAAGAGTTATTAAATGACGTTTGAATAAAATGTAAAAAAAAATTACAGTCATTTTATGAGCGAAAAAGAGAAGCTTTTAATAATATTTATGAATTGATTTTCATTTTATTGCTGAAGAATAAAAAGACATTTTGCAATAACAGCTCATATATGGGAATATATGTATGTAAATATTGATACATACCCTTATAAAGTGAAACTGGTAAAAGCATTAAAGCCCTTTTGAGCGGAACAAATGCTGAACAAAATAAAAAAAAAAATGTTGTTTTTTACTCTTGATTAATAAGTATATTAATACATCAAATGATGACTGCAATTTTTAATATTATTTTTAATTTAGTCGAATTGTGCTTGATGTTTCTCCAGCTTCACTTTAAAAGAATATGCAATAATATTTATAGATATGATATAGATGCCCGATGTGCTAATTTTCGACTTAATATATGACATTTTACATGCAGGAAAAATAGTTATCTGTGTCAATTTTTGTTAATATTGCTAAAATAAATAATTAGAAATTAGCATAGAAACGGAAAACCAGATAACCCTGGCTGAATCGACTCAGCATGTTGTCCTGATCAAGAAAGTATATACCTTTCCCTACATTGCCTTACGTATTTAATATTATATTATTAAATAAATAGTTTTAATAAAATATCGTATATATTTAATTAAATAGTTCTCATGCTAAAGCAAGAAATTACAATTATATATTAGGACACTAATCAATAGAAAACAAAGATTTATTTTTTTTTTAAATAATTTAAATTAATTTTCACTAAAAAACTTGCCAATTTTACATAATTTAAATATTATTATTATTCTTCCCATAATTTATTTTTACTATAAAATTTGTTTATTTATTTATTTTTATTATATTTATTAATTTTTACCATTAAATTATAATACCCTCTTTGCAAGCATGAACAATCGATTAAATCTCTTAATACATTTACCGATTTCTATTTTCTAGAGCTGTTGAATAATAAAGTAATTCAAATTTTGTTAAATTTCTGAGTTATCTCTTCTCTTGATGCTGATCAAGAATTGTATATAATTTATTTAAATTTTAATTTATGTATATTTTAATGCGTTCACATTTCGTAATTAAAAGAGATCTGGGAGTGCGAAATTATTTATTTTGAATTAAGCAATTCTTTAATTTCTTATAATAAACCCAAGAATAGTTTGAATATATGTCAACTCTTCAACTATATAACTGTGTAACTAAAGCTAACTAGGTTATGATATTTATCTGTACATTAATACAGTAGATGCTCAGAAATTAAAGCCACTTTGTTTTTAACAAATACAAAAAAAAAAACTTTGTTTTTAAAATAATTTTAATTTCTGCACGTTTCTTTTTTGAATATAATAAAAATTACAAAAACAAATTAAACTTACTCCAAAAATTTAAAATAAAAATATCCTTTTTTTAAAGTTAATTCTATTAATAAATACAGCAAAACAAAAGGTAATAATTCTGAGAATTATACATATATAAAGTCTTTTTTTTTTAATTAAAAATATATGTATACATAAAATCAAAAAGTAGATGCAACAAAATAAAACATAAAGATGCACTTCAATTACATTAAATATATTTTTGCAGTTAAAAATAAAAATTCAATAAAAAACTGAAAAAATTGTTTTACAAATTTTATTGAAGGGGCTTATTAGTGAGCCTTGACTATACTTTAAAGTATGTAACTATATATAAAACAAGCTCTACATATCAAGTATAAAACTTGTCAAGACTTTGCTTAGATGTTTTAAAAAAAAAATAATAAAAAAAAACCCAATGGCACTCAATTAAAGCATTGACAACAACAAATGTAGAACAATATTTTTTTTTACTTTTTTTTTTTTAATTTCTTATAATTTTTTTATTGAGTTACGTGTATGTTTAAATGGTGGCAAGGGGGAGAGGGGGCTGCTAATACATTTGATAGACAACCCTGTTTGTTTTTGTTGGGGGATGTGTGCACTTTGGATTGGCTGTTTGGTATTCCTGAAGGACATGCAAATAGTAAAATGCTCGAATCGAATATAAACACGACGACATTCTAAAATGTTGCACTGTGTGTGTGTGTGTGTGTGTGTGGCACCTTGTGGGAAAAAATATATTAAAAAAAAAAATATATATATATAAGGGGCTTGATATTGTGTGTAGAATAAAAAGAAAATAACAAGAAGCAACTGCAACAAATCATGGCTGTGTGTGTTGCAGTGGCAACGTCAACAAACGGAAGCCATGCCAAAGTTAACACATGCAACACACACACACACACACATGCAACTGAAGCCTTTGCAATCAAACTGTAAACTATGAACGACGCCATTGCTCACATATGTGTGTGTGTGTGTGTGTGTGTGTGTGTTGTGTGTGTCGAGCGAATTTTACCGCCCAAAGTGCTGGCTGCAACGCCAAAAGACCAAAGCAAAGTGAACATGTAAATGCATGTGCTACGGCCATGTGCCGCATGTGGCATGTTCTCTGTGGTCGCTTGTTGTTTGGTGGTGGCGGGGCGACAGCTTTTTCTTTTTTTTTTTTTATGCCACTCAGCCGCAGCTCATTGTTTTTGTTTTTTTTTGTAGTTTTCTTACTCAGTTTGCTTGCGTTACAATGGCGTGAAATAATATGCAAAATACTTATGTGTACATAAGTATATATGTGTTTATTTATATATATATGTGTGTGCTTATATATAACATTAGCCACTCCATAAAAAAAACGTTGACGATGGGCTACGAGTGGTGTTGATCGCCGCACGGTTGCTAATTAGGCCACTTAGAGTCCCGGGTCTGGGCACTTTTTGCAGGAAATCACAAGAATGCAAAAGGCGGGCTTATGCCACGAAATGTGGCAAACAGAGAGAGGGAGAGAGGGAGACAGCGTGTAAAACACTGAGTCCAAAAAAGGGGGTTGTTAAGCAGCACCTCTTAGCCTAACTCTAGACGCTACGCCCTTTGCCCCGTTGCAGCTCCATAAGCTGGGCAACCATTATTGCCTAGTGCCATTCAAGTGTGTGTGTGTGTGTGTGCGAGTGTGTGTGTGTGTGTGTACTGCATTTGTGTGTGTTTGCGTGTGAAGGAGGTCAATGCATTGGCTCCGGCACTTGACAGCTATGCAGGCTGTTAACAGGACCAAACAATGCGTACAGAAGGCGGAGGCAACAGGATGGCACTTGCCACAGGTGCGGTGGTAAGGGGGTACGGGAGTTAGGGCATAGAGTTTGGCTTAAAGTCCATGTTATGGCTTTAAAATAGGCCTAAAATTGATACAGTCTTATATTTATTTATAAAACAAATTCTATGTGCCATGAAAATTACTTGAAATCAAAAATGATTTTACATTCAATTTGGAAAAGTTTTGCAAAAGAATTTAAAATTGATTTAAAATTTATTTATTTATTTTAAATTTAAAAAAAATACCAAAAAACATACTATTTATATAATACTGCTGAGATTTTCATACAATTTTCAACATTTCTTCAGAGTGTCAATCTATTTTATAATAGGAAGTTACAATAAAAATTATAGGATTCTAGATTCTATTAAATATTTAACCTGCTTGTGAAGTCACCAATCAGTCCGTCAAGCCGTCAGTCAAGTTGAACCGTTATATATATTTAAATGTTGCAATTGACCCAATAAATATTGTACAATATACAATTGTACATTTGAACAGAAGAAAACTTGACGAAATTTTTATTTTTAATCTGCCAAAAAAATCTAACTATTTCCGAGAATTAAGTGAAATCTTTGAACTTGTTTGGTTTAATAAAATTTGCATGTCATTTAAATGGGTTAGTTCAAATAAAATGCAAATCATCAAAAACTAAAAATATTATATATATTGTATAGTATACTATTAACAATGAAGATCGAAAACAACTTATTTTTATCGAAAAAAAATGTGATCTCAATTTAATAATTTTAAATTTAATTTTATTAAATTTTTTATCGCAAACAGATTTATTTACAATATTTAAAACAGTTTGGCGCACTTTATAGAATAAATATAATAAATAAAATAAATTTACTGAATATATTCCAGAGTATAATGCAACTTAAAGTTATTAAGTTGTCATATCACACATTTTCAACTAATCATTGCTTTAATAGCTATAAAATAAAGTCGTAAAATTTGATTTAATCTTTTCGGATTATATACATTACAATAAAAGTTGGGAATTGCAAAACTTGTTTCCAGCAATATCTCAAAAACCAAAAAAAAATTATTTTTTGATCGATTGTTCCAATGTTTCAATATAGATATATGTGATATATACACTTCGTTTTACTTGAAGACCACATCAGGAGAACTTAACTTTTACTGTCCATATCTTTAAATTCATAAAAGGTAATATGAAATTAATTGTCGAAAATACATTATTAAAATTATTTTTGTAATTTTTATTTTTTTGGCGCAATTCAAGAATTTAGTATTTCTAAAAAAATACCGCAAAAATTTTTTTTTAAATTTTGTTTCATTTGAATAGCAAATTTGACTAAGAATCTACATAAATTTATTTTCGTCTTAGGAAAAATTATTTTAAAATTTTCAATTATGAAATTTAATATATTATGGATGATTGAAGGACTGTGTCGAGCCTTTGAATTGAGTACTATAGGCTTTTTAGATAATTTTGTGATATTAAAGTCCTTGTAAATATTGTGAAAATATTATAATATATACACTTTTTAACAGTAAGATTAAATGATAAAATCAAAAATAAAAAAATAAAAATAAAAAACACTTTTTGCAAACACATTCGTACAATTTATTTCATTTACAATATTCCCAAAATTTCGCCATGCTTTTATATAAATATTATTAATTTTTCGAGCTATACAAAAATTTTTTTTAATTATTTAATTGAACCTCAGTCGTATCCTTATTGTAAAATATAAAAAAATTAAAATCTTGCATTGCAACTAAAGAGCTATTTAATGCCAAGTTAAACAAATTGAAAGCTTGTTAATTTAGGTTGTCTTTAATATTTATATAGCGATATAGCTTATTAGCATCTTAAACTTAATTAAAATTAAAGTAATTGAATTGAATTAGTTCAACAGCTGCTTAAAAACACACCTGATCCTTTGATCCTTGTGATTTTCAACACTTGACAGCTAGACAAGGCACGCATCCTTCAGCAACAGCAACAGCAGCTGCTGACAATATCGCTTAATTAAGCATCTATTAGCATAAAACAGAATCTAAAGGATCTTGGATACCATATAAGCTCACACACACATACACACACACACACACACACACACACACACACAGAGAGTGCGCTCCTGGCTCAATGAATGAAATTCAAGCACAGGATATGCGGCACTTTTGATCCAAATTTAGAGAAGGTAAATAACAATGTCATGGAGCAAGGCGGGGCGTGGGCGGGTAAAACTTTGGTACTGCAAAACGCAAAAAAAAAATACAAAAAAAATTAATTAAAAAAAAAAATTAGACAACAACAAGGAAAAGATCAGAGAAACGCGACCGATGAATGAAACGAGGCGAAGAACTCTGGTAATTTGAGCTGCCTGAAAGGATATACATAAGTAGGTTTCTTTTTTTTATTTATTTTTTTTTTTTTGTTGAGGGCATATTAAAGTTTATTTAGCAGGATTATTCGCTGTCTATAGGGTCGTTCAACTGAACTGAAGTCAAAGATCTGTCATTTGGCTAATGATGGCCAACAATGATCATTATCGAGGCGATGCCAAAAACGCTTCTGTCAACATTTATTAATTGGCTTAATTTTAATCCTAATTTATAGAATCATTTAATCATAATTATGCAGTCAACTTAACTCATTTTAATATGTTTATAATTAGCCAATTTATTAGCTCTCTATATACACATATTCGCTGTTAAATAAAGTGACTATAAAATAGGTTAGAGACTTCTTAAGAGGTTTTGAAATTGTAGCTTGAAAAGAAAAACTTTCGAGTTAAATTCTTTAAATAAATATCATTCCAAATTTTCCGAAAATCTAGTTGGGAATTTGAAGCAATATTTCTAACAGGAAAATGTCCGAAATGTAATTTTTCAAGTGACTTAAAATAAATATAATTATTTTACATTGAACTTATACATTTTTTTTCTTCTGTACTTATAATGTTAGTAGGACAGTTGTGTTCTAATATTTTTATTAGAATTTAATAAGCTTTATTTTAAAAATAAAATCAAGTTTCTAGCATTATGGATTTAGGTGCAGCAGGGCATATAAATCAAAGTATATAATGTTTCTATTTAAGTTATCTGGGGCATATTAGCGATAAATAAATAAATACATTAATACTTATTTGTAAGCATTTTTATCGGCTAAAATTGTGTAATAAACATGGCTAATACATGATTGACTTCTCTGTAATGATTAATAGATTATTCAAGTATAAGATAAGGGCTACTACAAAAGCTATTACATTTTTATTTAACTACAGAATTAAAAGCATTAAATAAACTATTTCTAATCACATTATCATTGCCAATGGACACCTATAAAATTGTAGATTTTTATGAAAAAGAAAATGACTAAAATATATTTCAGATTGGCCTTATTAACTAATTAAAAATTAGAATATAATAGTGAAAGAATAGTTTTCATGTTTCACATAAAAATGGCTCAACTTAGATTGGTTCCAAATATACTATTAAAATTTAAATATATCCTTGATGCGGGCTTCTAAAAAAGCTTTTGTTTATTTATTAAAAATAAATTTTCTTAAATTTATTTATCTTATTATATTTAGACATTGAAAAAGTGCATGTTTGAATTGGAAGTTCTTCATTATTAAATAGATTTAAATAAAGATTTATGAGTAAAACTAACTGACAAGTTAAAAAAAAAATATTTTTTTTTTAATTAATGCAATGTGATTTAATTTCTCAATATCACTAACAACTCATGAGATCTCTCAACTACATTACGTTTACTTCTCACAAGTGAATTTCCCACTGTTTTTGTGGATTAAATTCACTTGCCCTTGTCAAAAAAAAAAGTGAAAACCAGAACAGGTCGAAACAAATCGTAATTTTTTTTTTAAATTCACTTTTTCAACTGTCTTAACCGCCACAACAGAGTCTCAATGCTGCATCCCTAATGCCTAAGCTTCAAGCAGAAAAAGCTACTGTGATGCTGATCCACAAAAAAAAAAATAAAAAAAAAATAAAAAAAAAATAAACTAAGATACGAGCTGCTGTCAAGCGCGAACTCATGTGATGTGACCCTTTGGCTCTACCCTCCATAAATTGGCGACAGTTCGTCGGAAAACGTCAGCAGGGTGGTCTATATGGCGAGTATGTCAATTAAGGTTCCAGCAGACGCTGATTTATGCAATTGCCAGCGGCTCTACTGAGCGGACCGAGTGTCCGAATCCGAATCCAAATCCAAATCCGCATCAGAAACAGAATCGGAATTGGAATTGAAATTGAAATTGGAACTGATGCTTAGCTCGGCCCACATGGCCACGGCGGGGCCACTTCCTTCCGTTACAGTTGCCCCCAAAAATAAAAACGAAAAAAAAAAATATAAAATACCAAAAAAAAAAAAAACGAGAACTGATTAAAGAAGAAGCATTTTTTGGACAGTGGAGCCCGCTAATTGGCGGACGTCGCGTACGGTTCGTGCCCCAAAGCACAGACTTGATAATAACTTCTTCAACGAGCGCCATGAAGTGAAATTATTCGGGTAAACATGCACGCTAATTACAAAGCCTCAAACGATCCACAATAAACCAAAAAAAAAGCCAAAAAAAAAAAACAAAAAAAACAAGCAGAAAAACCACTAAAATTATGGTAATTGCAAACAGCCCCGACTGTGCTATACACTGTTGTCAGAATTTTGCTAGATTTATTTATATAAAATTGGTAGTTTCTAGGCTAAAGTGGTAAATCAAAGGGTTTTTTCTCCAGGTAAATCTAAATTATTAAAAAATTTTTTTAATCAAATTAAAATATTTTAAGGCTTGCAAAAATGAATAACTTATATTTTTCAAACAATCCTTATATAACATTTGTTGATTTTGGGCTATATGTGTATGTGCCAAAAAATAAAATTTTTTTTTTTTTTTTTTTTTTTTAAAGGTAACAAATAAATCTAAAATTTTACAACTTTAAAATTAAGAGACTATTAAATATTTCAATATTTTTCTTTATTATTATAATCTTATTATTTGATAAATGTTAAGTGCGTTAAATATGTTCTATATGGCAAAACGGCGCTCTTTGCGAAAAGTGAAAATCAGAACAGGTCGAAATGGTGAAAATTTTGACTTTATTCGAAACGATTATATACAAAAATATATATCAAACTTTTGTAATCTACAGCGTTAGTTAAGGATGGCAGGGGGGAAACACTCTGATGGATAGCTGTCTATGTCCTTGGTATACTCCTTATGCTGTTTTGAGCTAAGCAGAGTATAAAAATGATATAATATTTTATGAATCAATTCACGAGAGCGCCAAGTGGACCACCGTCGCTGTCGCTGTTCGCGTTAGCGTCGCTGTCAGCGTCGACGCCAGCTCACAGTTAGCAGCTTGGCGATGGCTAAGGACAGAGGCAGAGGCAGGCACACGAATATCGCCAACGTCGTCGTGCAGTTAGCGAATGAGCCACTTAAAGAGCCACAAATAATAATAACGACTTTAACGACAAGCACCACAGCAATAATAACAACAACAAGATCCCCCTGCCTCCCTCCTCCCCTCCCCCCTCTCAACAACACACAGCACAGTTGGAGCCACACACACACACACACACTTTTACACACAACATGCTGCAGGGTCTGGCAAGGGGCAGCCCAAAAAAGGAAAAAAAAATTTTAAAAATGAAAAAAAAAAAAAAAACAATGTTGAGGCTTCGCGTCCGCCCGCTTATGACTAAAACTGAAGTTTTTGATTATGACGAGAGAAGGAGGCCTCATCATCATCATTATTATCATCAGCATTATGCTCATAATGATGTTGTGAGGCCTCGCCTTAACAAGCTTAAACGAACAGGTTTATTATGATATGTATGCTCGCATCATCATCATCGGTGGTGGCCCCACAAAACAATGCGCCTCCAACTGTAAGCGAGCCTGCGAAAGTCATCATCCAAGTCCATTCCGATCTTCGCTGGCCAAATGAGTCACAGCTGGCCAAGAAATCGCACAACTTTAACTTATAATTAAGTCAATCGATAGACATTAGAGTGTGCCCGCTTGATCGCCTATTTATCGATAGTTTAATATTTTTAATACTCTTTAATCACTTTAAAAACTATCCAATTGAGTCACAGCTGGCCAAGAATGGAGCATGCCAATCGCTAAGCTTTAAATAATAATTAAGCCAATCGATAGACATTAGAGTGTGCCCGTTTGAACGCCCATTTATCGATAGTTGCAACGATTCTGTGTGGTCTTTGTCATTCTTTAATCACTTTAAAAGATATTCATTCAATAATTTCAATATACCTATATATTCTCTCATCGATATATATTATATATTAACTCTAATCGATAAAAATTAATTTTTATAATATAAATTAAAAATAAAAATGTATCCTGCTTACAGAATACTGCATTTTCAATTACTAGAAAAATCTATCGACAATTTTTTAATTTATCTAGATAATTTTTTAAGTTTCGAATTTTTAAACTCATAACTCCTATTTCTGATTCCTGCTAGAAAAATATGTGAAATTTATGTTTAAATTATGTTTTAATAAAGAGAAAATTTTAAGCTAATTTATACTTATATACAGTGAAAACTCTTTTAAGAGGACAACGACCGTCGAGCATTTTTTTGTTCGCCAAATAGACGAAACTTTATTAAATTTTTTTGTAATAATGATTAAAGTGAAAATTTCTGCTTATTAGAGTTATTCGTTAGAAGAGTTTTCACTGTAAATTAAATTATATATACAAAGGCATTTGTTACAATTCTCTCAGTTGACTTGGCACCTTTATATAGCTGTTGATTATGCAAATTAATGCAAATGTGCATTCGTTTTGCACGTATCGCTCAGGTGTGAGATTGTCGCTGTAATTACAGCCCCGAGGGTATATCGATGATTTGTGTAGGCGTCGAAGGTGCAAATATTTATTGACAGTCGCCTATCGCGATATGGTACAGGTGCAATGTTTAATCATCTATGCAGTTCAATTAGTATTTGCATTTGTAAATGATGCAAGATAGCAGCACATTAAAAGCAATCAATATCAAATGCATTTAATAACGATAAGTTAAGAGAATAAACTACGTTAAAAAAAAATCACAGAAATTGAGGGTTATCGATACTATCTATAAATGTCAATAAAGGAACACTCTACAATATCTATCGAGTGAATTATTAAGAAATTTATTATATTTAAAAACTATAAAATGTGACAAAAATCATTCTATTCTACCGACACAATCGATACTATCGATAACTGATAATTAGGGAACACACTCTAATGACTATTGATAAGAATATGTATAAAATTAAAAAGAAAATCTTTTTTTGTCATACTTTAAGGATCCATTTTATGTATCATATGAAAGGTATTGAGGTATCGTTTATTTTATTATTAAATTTCACTCAATTTAATTCAATTTAAATTTTTGAATTTTATAATAAAAATTGAAAAATAATTTTTAATTTTAGTTTAAAATTTTTACTATAAAAATCAACAAATAATTTCTGTTTCATAAATTTTTTTTTATAATGTTTATATGCGTAACTTTCCCCATTTGCAGCAAACACTTAAATATCATAATTATTATGATATATTTAAACATAAATCCAACAAATGAATAATTATCATAATCCAGAAATTTATTCAGAAATCAATGCCTTGAGGTTTATTAGCCAAAATTTTGTATATTTTTTTATTTTTTAACTTTAGCAAACAATATAAGCTTTAAGAGTCGTAAAATCGATATATAAGGATGTAAAATTTGCTAGTAATTTTTTTTTTTTTGCATTTCATAATTTTAGTTCAGCTAAACGAGGAACTTTGAACTGATTTCCTGATAATCAAATCGATCAACTCTTTTGGCCAACGTCGTCGCAGTTAAAATCTCTGAGCCATAAAAATCACATTCGACAATGACCAGAGCAAGTCTCAGTCTGTCTCAGTTTCTGTCTCAGTTCTCTGTTTTGGCCTCTAACGTACAATCTCAATAGACCCATCACATCCGAGCGTAATAAAATGCACGCACGCAAAGTCGACACCAAGTGGCAAATGATGTAGGGAGTGAGAATGGAAGGCAAAGAAGCAGGTGGGGCATATATATATATATATATATTTATATACAAAATGAAGATAGGAAACTTTGAAGGCTGGTGGAGGCTCTCAAATCTGTTGTCTGAGCTGAGGGCTGAAGGTGCAGCATCCGTTCATCTTTGTGCTTGCCTCATCATCTAATCAAAATCAACGATCATCGCGTTGAAAGCCCTAAAAATGGGCAACGCACGCGGCTATCATGTAGGTCGTGCCCCAAAGTCCCCTGCCACAGTTCAAACCAAAATATTTGAAGTTAACCTGAAGCTGTTTGTCGGTTGCGTGTTTGGTCATTTGTAACACCTAACGGTTGATTTGTATAATCTTTTATTTGAAACATTATAATTAACATAAGCTGATGCGTGTCTCGGGAGTTCCCAATCGAAACTCATTGATTGGACAAGCAATTTGGCACAAAACGTGGAAAGAAATACATATATATATATTTTTACCCTTTCCCCATAGTTTATAAAGGCTTAGATTACCATATATAATTGAGACCATGACCGTATAATCGATATACTACTTAAATAAAACGTGGTAGACATATAGAAAAATATCAATTTGGATAGTCTAACATACATACATTTTTATTTATTTTATTGAAGTGTATTAAGATTGAGAAAACCTGTTGATTTTGTCAACTCTATTATAAGTGATGATTTTTTTATAAGTGTTAAAGAAAATTTCAGTTGAAATTACATTGAAATGGGGAATATAAATAGGAGTTAAAGCCAAAGCAGTAAGAATAACTATAGGTATAGAGATTTAAATATGGAAAGATTGATGAAATGTGAATGAAACATGGATAAAGATTAATATTGGAAGCAATTAAAAAAGGGGAATTAAATTTAGATGCTAATTTATAATATTACAAAACATTTCAAAATTTAAAAAAAAAACCAGGTAAAATTCAGATATTTTTAAAAAATTAAAAAAAAAAAATTGTTTGCTTTTTCCAACTTTGTTGACATGTAGTTCCTTGAATTACTTATAACTTTATAATTATGTATTCTTATTATCCGCTTTAAAGTCACACCGTTAGAGAGAATATACAATTATGAAAATAATATATAATAAATATAAAATAGATAATTATCTATTAGAATGTGTAAAATTGTTCAAGATCAAATAAGTTTGCATGTAGATACGAACAAATAATTCGAAATATCGCCAAAAAAAAAAAAAACTAGCTAGCTATTTTCTCAAAAACCAAACATTTTTGAAAAAAGCGCCCCAAAAAACACCAAAAAATTTAATGAAAATTTATTTAAAATTTGTAAGCTAGTGCATTTATGTAAAATTATAGCAACATTAAAAGGAACATACAGACTTATATTATTATTATTTTTAATATAAGAATATAAGAATATTATAGAAAACAGAACATGTGTTTCTGTTAAATAGGAATTGATAAATTAATAGAAATATTAAAAGAAAGAAGTATTATTATAGGAATAATTATTGTAATTATTATTGTATATTAAGATTATATAAAAAATTTGCTCGACTAAAGAGATTTGAATATGAGAATCCTTTTGTATAATAAATGTAAACTCTCAGCCAGATATTGCAAGATAAAATAACATTTAATTTAAAGCGATTTTTGAAAATAATTTAGTTAAATAAAGTGTATAGAAAAGATAAAAATTGGGATATTGAAAATAAAGGAAAATTAATCTATTATTCCGATTAAACATATTTTAAAAAGATAATGAAGGATAAAGCAACCTACATTCAAATATGTTGTAAGGAAAGATATGAATTTTGATTGAATAATTGAAGTTAAACGATAATTAATTAATTACTGAACTTAGTAATTACTGATTAGGGTAGTAGAAAATGCGTTTTTTTTTTTGCTATAGATTTTTAAAATAATTAGAATAAATTGTAGTTTTTTAACATTAATACAGTCGACACTCACAAATTAGAACTATTTTGTTTTTTAAGGTAATTCTAATTTCTGAACATTTTTTTTTTGTATAAAAAAAAAAATTGATTAAATTTTGCATAAAGCTATAATAAAACAATTTTTGTGTATACATTTGTGGGCGCCTTTAATATTGACATTATTTCTATATTATGCAATTTTGTTAACAAGGCCGTTGTGTTTTTTTTTTTTAAATAAAAGCTTATTATTTATTAAAAATTGTCCTTCTACTCTTCGGTACATTTTGTACCTTTATCAGGTAGTCTGTGAAAAAATAAAATAAAATAAAAATAAAATAATAAAATATATAAAAATGAACAAGAAAACAAAAGGTACAGTTAATTTTTTTTTATTAAAAATATATGCATATATTCAATAAACAAAATATCAAGAATTACTGCAATTACATAAAATATATTTTTTCAGTTAAAAATAAAAAATCGTTATGAAAAACTAAAAAAATATATTACAAACCCTAATTCTAATTTCTGAAAGTTCTAATTTGCGAGCATCGACATCGATATTAAGGAACTACTATTTATTAATTTATAATAAACCAACATCGTAACATCGTAAATTTTAATGTACATTATATTTTGGTTTATTTAACTATTCAGAGTAATTTTCGAAGACCAACCAAAATATCGTATATAGGAGGTTAACACCATCTACAATTCGCCGACTATTAAGCTCCACCCAAATGCGATCCGCAAGAAATTGTCAACATTGGCAATTGTTTTTGTTGTAGTTGTTGTTTTTGTTGTAGTTGTTGTGGTTGTTGTTGATTCAAGCGACGAATTTTGTGCAATGTCCAGTGGCCAGCGGCGGCATGTGGCAACAATGTCTATTGGAAACAGCAAGAAGCTGAAGATTGAGCTGAAGTGAGGAGATGGAGACGTAGACTGGATTGAAGACTGCAACGGAGCTGGAGACGGACAGGGGTTAATGAAATGTTGTCGAAAAAAAACTGGGATGAAGCTTGGCGCTGTAGACGGGCAAATGGGCAAGCGGGTGGAGGTGGAAGTGGAGGTGGGGTGGCCACCCACGCCGCCAACGGGGCGTATGAAAAACAATTTTCGAGCGGGTTTTTTTTTTGTGCGATGCTATTGTCGTTGTTGTTGTTGTTTTAGTTATTGTTGTTGTTGTAATGGTTGTTGTTGTTGTTGTTAAGGTTGTTGTTGTTGCTGTTATTGTCTTTCAACATTTTGAGTTGTTGTGATTATGGCGGGTCGCCGTCATCATCGTCAACGTCGTCCGCCCTGTTCGTTGATTTCATAATCTCTTCCGTTGCCATTTGTTGTTTGTTGTTGTTGCTGTTGCTGTAGTTGTTGTTGTTGTTGTTGTAGATTTGTGGGTGACCGCGCACTCTCTAAAAACGTCAATCACTCAATTAAACTTAATTATAATTGCGAAGCGATGATGGCGGGCGAGCAGTTTGTTGAATAAAATTCAAAAAAAAAAAATGGAATAAAAAAAAAATTGAATAAAACTGTGGGCCAAAACGCGCGGGGATCATGGCTGGCTTAGTGCTGCGGGGGTTGGGGAGTGTGGGTAGCTCTAAGGGCTCTAAGTTGCAAGCAGGGTAGACAATTGCGAGATCAACTTAGTGCGGGGCGCAACTTCCAGCACTTTTAACTGTGTCTTGCAGCTCGTTCAGATTTTTTTTTTTCTTCATTTTTTTTTTTTCAAGAAATTCGCAGAAAATTGTAAATGCACGACGATGGACATTGAAGTCTGGACGACGCGGGACAATGATGCTGATGATGATGATGATGTTGATGATGATGATGATGATGATGATGGCAATGACGATGGCGCGATGGCGATGGCGATGCTGGCGAAACGTCGCCTGCACTTTTGTTGGATTTTCAAATTTGTGCTCGTTGTCTGTGTCTCGTTTTTTGTGATTGCCTCGGCCTGAGAAAATGAAAGATCTCTGGAGACAAAAAGAGAGAGGTTGAGAAAGATTAGAGCAGAGCTTACATGATGTTGTCGCGTTATGCAAAATGCTTTACTCCCCCTTGCAGACATGACAAAAAACAAAAAAAAAAAAAAAAAAAAAAATTACTGTAGGCGCCCACCCAGAAGACGGGCAATGACCAAGTCGATCAGAAGACTGGAAGACTGGTAGACTGGTAGAGTCTGAAGACAGTAAACGAGAGTCAACTGTTGGGAGCGTTAAGAGTCTTAACGGTGCTTAATACTTTCACCTAGACGACAGACGAAGCGTAACCCCATATGATTATTATTATATGGATGATGATGTTGTTTGGATGCTACGCTTGAAGATCTTTCACACACTGTGACAAAATGCTCCTCAACGGGGGCAGGTCGGGTATATACGCACTTTGCAAAACAATTGCATTGTTCCGAGATTCACATGAAACTCTCTCAATTATGTAAAGAGGCGACGCAACGTGTGGGCGTCAACTGCATCCGCCACTGGAGCGAACAGAGGCCACAGGAAAGGCAAGAAAATATAAAAAAAAATAATAATAAAAAAAAAAATAAAAACAGAAAACAGAAAACAGAAATAAAAGGTGGACAAGCGTCCATTGAAGCGCTGCTTTGTGGGACATTGTCACATCTATATAATTAGGGGGGCGGCATTATGTTGTCGGTTCGTCGGTTGACAAACTGTTGGATAATTTGTAACTGGGATTTCGAAATTGAAGTTACAATCTTAATTGGTAGAGCAAAAAAAAAGAGGCAACAGCCACCGCAGGAAGGAGGGATTTTTAAGAATTGAAAAATAGCTAAGAAAATAAAAAGAAATAAGTATTTTCATTTTGAATAGAACTAAAAAAGTTGAAGACCAATTTTATCAGATTTTAACATATAAATTGCAAATAAATAATTGTTGACGAAAATTAGAAAATAACACCACAAACTTTATTATAAAAATTACAAAATAATATTTATTAATTCACACACAAAATAATGATTAATTTAGACTTGTACTTTATAACACAACTGAATATTGATTCATTAGTTTTGAGTACAAAAATTAAACTCATAATAATTATTTATTAGTTTTTCGTAGGGAATTTTAATAAAATTTATATATATTTTTTGCTGTTGAACCAAGAAAGGCCTATAATATTAATTTTTAAATTAAAAAAAAAAATTCTTCAAAAAAAAAAATATTTCTATAGGAAAAATAAATATTTTTTTCTAATTTTTACTCAAAAGTAATATTTTTTATAAAATGTTAGCTCAGTTATTTATTTAACTTAACAATTTTTATTTTCTGACTTGTAATTTTTATAGGAATTACCCTGCTTCATACAAAAATTTAAAATTGATTGAATATTTGATTTTTACGCAATTTATTTTTTATTTATCATTTCAATCCTCAATAACTTCTAAGCGCAAAATCTAATTAAAGACTGTTGTACTGCAGGTTAATAGGCCATTTTATTAGCCTTTTAAAAATATAAACACCTTTAATATCAATTTTACTATGTTCAAAGTTATTTTTATATAGATTTTTTTCGCTTATCTTGTAAATGGTCCTGGCAACCTATTAAACAATTCATCTGAATTAAAAAAATGCGTGACAAAATTATTTTCATTACAAAAATAATTATTTAATTTTTTAATATTTTTTGAATGTAATATTTTATACGAAATGTTAAGTCCATTACACTAGTTTACAAATTTTTTTTTTAATCGTGGGAGCTGGGCTTTCATATACATTTTTTTTAAGTTAATTTTTTTGAGCTGATTTCAAAAATGCAAACCGTTTTATTTTTTTCAAAGAATTGTTTTCGAGAAAACCGCAAATAGCTAATTTTTTTTCAGTCTTTCGACTTATTTGTTCATATCTACATTAGATGTTATTGTTCTTAATGTTATTTGTTCTTAAATAGTGTTACACAATCCGATAGATAATGTTAGACAAATCTTTTACGAAAATTTTAAATATAAATTTGTTCAAATCGGACAGTAAATGTGGTACGAAAAAATGCACCTTTCTCATCACTTTTCTAATCATAATTCATATTTCAAAAATTCAAAATTCATTCGGCCTTTAACTGGTTTCCCAATCAAATTTAAAATTGAAATTTTAAACACCTTTCTTTGGTATTTTCCGGTTACTACAGCAGCTATCCTGAGAGACTTCATACTTGGTCAAAATTCATTAGATTTTCATTCTGAATAATGTTTTAATCTTGGCTTGGCCTCTAAATTGAATTTCCTTACAAATCTACATTTTTAACACCTTTCTTAATTATTTTTCTTTCTGATATTTACTATTGTATGCTAAATTATATTGAGAGACTGTATTTTCTTTCGAAATGTGGTTTGATCATGTCTAGATCTTAAAATTGATTTTTCCATTTATATAGAATTTATAGAAATATTTAAAATGCAAGACTGCAATCAAAACTTAAATAAATCTTTCAAAATTATCCAACTAACAATTTAGAAAGTAACTTTTTTTTTTAAGTCCATTCAGATTTAATAGATTAATATTATTTTTTTTTTTTTGTAAATTTTCAATTATGGCAAATCTGTTGATGATGTGCATCAATCCTTAAGAGAAGGGTCTGTTTATCCAGTTCACATTTTGGATTACAATCCGCACAGCAGCTGTCTGAAAGCAACCACAATGTTGAGTTGATATATGGGCATTGGCAGTGTTTGATTTTGATGGGGGTGCATAGATACTACAATTCTTTGTCGATGCAGTCAAGTAGATTTAATTGCTGCAAGCCCTCAATTTTATTTCATGCGAAATACTATTTTCTTCTTTCTTTATTTATTTTTATGGTTTTCTTTTATTTTGTTGTTGTTGTATTTTTTTTGTCTATTCTCAATTCGCTGCAAATGTTCTCAATTTCATTGATTTCAATTGTTGCATTGCGAAAAACTATCGATTACAATGCAATGCGAAAACAAAAGACAAATATACAAACACACACACACACACACACACACACACACTCAGAGATTGCGGGGGAAGGGCGGGAGCGGTGCTTAACAGATTGAAGGCAACAATGGGCCAAATCGTTTAGGGCCATTAAGTGCGCCTGAGCGAAGGTTTGCTACCTGAAACGAGATCAGCTCATTTCCCTCTCCACACACTCCTCTTTCACTCATCCCCTCTCCCCCCTCACTTCTACTAACAAAACCAATCATCGAACTAACCTACAAAAGGTTCTCTCAATCGTTCTCAGTTCTCTCTAATTCAATCCGGCTGCGTCGGGTAATCGATATATTTGCACTTACTTCTATTGTTATTAGGCGGCAGCTATTTAGCTTAATAATAGCTAAAAATAGCGATAGTTTTTAATAAATTTAAACTATCAATTAATATTATTTATAGGCTTCAAAAATAAAATAACATTCATACTATCAATCATTAGCTTAACATCTCAGTCGGTAAATAAACTGAAACTATCGATAATATCGATATAATTAAAAAATTGCATCTAGTCTAAATACTATATATAACATTAACTGTGTTTGTTTTTTTTTTTTGAGCTAAACAATTGACATTATTACAATGTTCCAGGGAACTTTTATTCTTCGGTAAATAATTTTATATCTATTTTTTTTTATTTTAATTTTTGTTACCTTCAAATCCAGATTCTACATCTAAAACATACCCAGTCTTCGTTAATTTGCTTTCTCCTTTATTATATATGTTTCAAATCAATAATATTACTTAATGTCAAGAAAAAGAACAAAAATTTCCTTCAATTTCGAACTTATCAACCTTATTAAGCAATTTATTATATCGACAGTGCAATAATCTCAGGGATAAAATTATAGATATTATCGATTAAATAAATTAAATTAAATTTTATCAATTACTTAAAATTTTTCTGAATTATTTATATTTTTAGCTAATAAATTAGTTTATTAAAATTCTGTTTAATTAATCGATACTATCGATAGTATTGTTTAACGTAATTACATTTGTTTATCAATTTATCTGTGTAGTTAAGATACTATTTTTGCATGTATAGATTCAGCACTTAATAAGTGAACTATTTACAAAAAAAAATAAAAATAAAAATATTAAAAAAAGTTACATTTCCAATTAGCAGATTCGTTTATTGAAATTCTGCTCATTTAATCGAAACTATCGAGTGCAAAATTCTTCGATTAAATTATAAATATTATCGATGCAGCTTAAAATTTGTGCGATTATTTTAATTTATTTAAATTAGTTACATCTCTACTAAAGAGATTAATTTATTAACATTCTGCTTATATAATCGAGACTATCGGTAGTATTATCTAATTTTATAGTATCGACATTGCCAAATTCTTTGTGATAAAATGATGAATATTATCGCTGTACCTTAAATTTTATCGATAACTTCGATTTTCCTAAATTAGTACCACTTTTAGCTAAAAAATTAACCTATCAATATTACGCTTTATTAATCGATACTATCGATATTATTTTTTTAATTGTTTTAAGTAGTTAAGAGTTCTCTTGTTCTCGATATTTTGCTCATTTGAGCGCCCACACAATGACACCCCCTCTTCAGGCAACAGCATCACCCTCACCCACACCCACACTCTCATTTCCCCCTTGCCTATACCAATCGCCAGTTGTTTGGGCACTTTACGCGTAATTGCCGCACATCGTCAACGTCAACGTTGTCGTTGTTGTTATCGTTGTTCTTGTATGTTGTTGTTGTTGTTGTTGTTGCTGTTGTTGTTGCTGTTGCTGCTGTTATCGTTGTCGTTGTCGCTGTCGGCTTGAACCCCATTCATCAAAGCCCATCGATTGGGCATTGGGTCTCTGTTGTCTCTGTTGAACAAGACCTATTATTTGTAGGTCATAAATTTTATTGCTCAACTGCCGTTTGCTGCAATTAAATCTCAATGGCCAGGGCCCCGGCGCGGGCGGCCTCTTTTGTCATTTGTTCACTCGCAAAACACTGTCATCTCTTTAACTTTTTGGATGCACTGCATCTCTAGCAATATACATATATGTGTATCTAGACAACAACCCCGCACAGCACGCCTCCCTCTACCTCGGGCGAGTGCAAAATATTTTGACATCTTTTGCACCCGAAAACTAACCAAACAGCCACCGCCACCGCCACCGCCGCCGCCGCCGCCGCCTAATGAGCCAATTCCCTGGAAGGATGCGATCGATCAGCTGATTAATATCTTAACTGGCAACTGCCAATTGCCAACTGCCAACTGCCAACTTCCAACTGTTAACTGGGCCTTAACGTTGTCGTGTTGTTCCGTTGTTCCTCATCCCAAACTCCCCCATTAACCACAAATGTCGCTCTTATCTCATCTCATATCATTTCATCTAATCTTTATACTATGTTATACCTTGGGGCTTTGGCTCATCTTATCTAAACTTTATCCCATGTTGTGCCTTGGGGTTTTGGCCATTTTCCTGGCCGCATAGAAAAGTCAGTTTATTTTGCAGTTTTGCTAATTTAAATATTAATTCGATTCCTTTTAATTACAAGCAACGTAGTTTGAATTAACCTTGAAATGAATAATGCATAATTAATGAAAAATCAAGCTACTTTAAATATGATTTTTAATATTTAAAATTTTTTTTATATAAAAATCAGAGCATATCATTGATTTTTAACAAGTTTATAATATTTAAAAATACAGATGTATTTTCTATTATTTAGCTAGAAAATCTGAAAGCAGTTTTTCTTTGTTACTAAACAAATATGTATATATTTCACATTTATTAAGATTTTATGTGTGTTCCTAAAAATTCTCAAGAAAAATGAAATTGAAAACAGATTTATATTAAATTTATATAATTAAATATTAATTTCCTGTTTAAAAATGAAATGCCATTCTAGATATATAGAAAAAAAGTCTTATTTTTATTTGAAGCTTTTACTTGAATTTTTAAATAGAATTTCAGGTTATTATTTTTGTACTGAATAAGTATTAATAATTTTCTTATATTTTTGGCTTAAATAAAGTATGCAAATCGAATTTATATTCATCCAAAATATCCAGAAATATACCTGCTTTTCACCCAAATTAATTCATTCAAGTTTAAGAACTCAAGAATTAAAATTTCCGTATTTGAATCAACAATATATTATTTGGTACATTGTACCGCATTGATTTCAATATAGAATACTTGATTTGTTTTCTTAAGTTCAATTTCTAGACACACTTTAAATTTTCTAGTTTTTTTTTTAAAAATTTTATCAGTATAATAATCATCTAAATACATTATTCCACACGCATATATTTAATTTTAATTGGATACAATATATAATATTATGCCTATATAAATTTGATATAATTATATAAAAAGATTTTAATCTGACACATTTTTCATATTATTTAAAAATATGTAATTGGTTTTTTGAAATTCAAAACAAATAGCAATTTGAATATGGAATAATTTGGCGGAAATAAAAAATACAAAAAAAAGCTCTAGATATGATATTATGTTTAAGAAATTTTATTATTTTGATTAGAAATTGGCAAAATATTTAATAGTACAGTCGACACTCACAAATTAAAATTTTCAGTAATCACATTTTTCAAAAATTAGAAAAAGAGTCTGCAATTAAATTATATCCAGTTTTTTACAGAATACGTATCGATTTTGTATATTTAATTGGAAAAATATATTTAATGTAATTGAAGTGAATCTTTGTATACAAATGTATATTTTAAATTAAAAAAAAACAATTATAATAATATGTATTTCACTGAATTGTTACCTTTTCTTTTGTTGTTTACATTAATTGAATTAACTAAAAAGAAAAAGTTTTTATTATTTATAAAAAATGTATTATCTATTCAATAAATGTACACGCAGTCGCAGCAAATTTAATAAAATAAATAAATATAGTATTCTCATGTTTTTATTTAATAAATTAATTTATGCAGCATAAACAATATATATACAGCTGTATTTTCATATTCCGATTTTCTAAGTATAATTAAGAATTTTATTAATATTATCGATTATTTAATGCAACAATTGTATTTACTTATTTATTTATTTATTAGGTTTTATTGTAGATTTTTTAATCCTTTTTTTATACAAAAAAAAGTCCTAAAATTGGAATTTTCAAAAAAAAATTAGAATTAGCTCAAAAACAAAGTGTTTCCAATTTATGGGCTCTTTCTTGCAACATATTAATTTTGGCTTATTTTCAATTTCTGAGATTTCTTTTGCGCTTTAGTAATTGAACTTTAGTGCTTTTACTTCAAAGAAAAAAAAAGGAAAAACTAGGATTACAATTTATAGAGCATTCGAGGTCAACATTTTGCCTGCTGTTGGATAAAGCAACTTGAGGTAAATTTTACGCTCAATGGTCAAAGTGCTGAGTGGTCTGGCAGCAGCAGCATGGGAATAAGTAAAATGAGAAATGGTATTGAGGCTGCAACTGAGACTCAGACTGAGACTGAGACTGGGACTGAAGATTAGGGATTGTGGGGCAACAGCCACACCCAGGCATATTAACGTCAAACGGCGGCTGCCCACATTTTCCCACAGGCGCCGGCAATTGGCGCTTGGTTAAACGAGCTACGTGTCACCATCAGGTGGATGTGGGTTTCACTGTAAATGTGAATGTGAATTGTGGTGCACAGTGGTTGCTGTTATTGCCACATATAACCCGCAGCATCAGCAGCAGCAGCCAGGCGCTTAGACAAAGTCAATCCTTTGATAAAATGGAAAAAATACAAAAAAATCATAAAAAAAAAAAAAAAGAAATAATGAACTGAGGTCGAGTCTCTCGGATTCTATTAGCAATTCCGCTGAAATCGCGTCCGCATCTCTAAAACCGTTATGCCCCCCCTTAAAACAGTGGGCTGTGGAGGGGGCAGGGGGGGGGCTTTGCCACTGGGGCTTGGCATCAAAGGGCAGCGCCACTTGGCGCGGCCGTTCCGTGCCGTCAGAGAGTTGTGCGCTTCAACGAAAACAGTAGCGCCGCGGCGCTGCCGAAACGTCACTTGCAACAACAACAACAAAACAAGCAACAACAAATAACAACAACAACAAAACAAATGCAAAAGTTCAAAGCCTAATGCGAAAAATTCGCAGAAATCTGTCATCGCCTTGTCAACGCTGTGGCATCATCAGCAGGAAGCTGTGTGCGACAGAGATGCAGCTAGTTTAAACCACAAGCCAAAGCTGCCACAACCCCTCCCCCGTCCACACACCCCCACACACCCCCTACGACGGCCAAGTGTGGCGCGTAGCAGCAATCTCCAATTGGCGCTACACACATGTGTCAGACACACACAACTGAAATATTGTTCCATCAAAAATCAGTGGCACGACGCAGCCCAGCGATCATATCAAAAACAAAAATACAAAAAAAAAAAAATCAGCGCAAATTTCCTGCCCCAGACAGATAAGGCAGCAAAGTGTAGGAGTATAGCCGGCGACAGGAGCTATGTATTCCCCGGACGGAGGGAGGAACTGAAGCTGAAGCCGGCAGCAGAAGCTGAAAAACCGTCTGTGACATCAACTGACGTCTATCAAAAGTGTTTATACGCTTGCCAGCAGCAACAATAAAGCTGAGAGGTCATATTAGCTAATACAAGCAGTTGGTTACTACAAATTTTGACGAATTCTCTTTTGTGCGTTATTCGCAAACGTTGCACGCTCCAGTAGCAATTCTTTGTACTTAAAATTAAACTTTCAGCTTGAATTGGCTATTCGGTATCTATAAAATAATAGAAATAATTATTAAAAATTTTATTCAGCATTTTTTTTTGCATTTTTTCCTTTGTAGCATATTCATAAACGTTTTACTGTCACTATCTGATTATTTAATTTGTGCGCACATCGCAAAAATGTAACCTGAGTAACTTTATATTTAATTTACATTTTTTTTTCTTTATGGCATATTCATAAACGTTTTACTGTCAATATTTAGCACAATTATATATTTAAGCGTATAAGGTTCTCTCGCTGCAATAGGGCAACACTCTGTTTTTCTTCTTAGCTCATTGAATACATAATTTATTACCTCTTTATGTGTGTTTTCCGTAAACGTTTTATCAATCATATACCTGATATTTTGGGCTATTGAATTTTAATAATTTAATAATTTATAATCGTTAACAATTTAATTTATATACACATCTAGAAAAAGAGCATTTATTTCTTGCTTTAAAATATTTTAAATAAAATTATAAATTGTGAAAATCTAGCTGGATCGACGGCTTTTTTGGAATTTGAATAATAAAATGATCAAATTGCAAAAATGACGTCGATCCAGCTAGATTTTCACAATTTAACAAATGATACGTCACTAAAAACCTTGCCAATAAAATTATGAACAATGAAACTAAATAAATTTTAAAATTATTTTGCCTCATTTAAAAAAATGTTTTCTAATTTTTTATTACATTTTTTTTGGCTATTTTATTTATACTAATGTGAGAATATTGTTTATCAAAAATTATTATTTGCACTTATGTACTTGTTTTAAAAATTCAAAATTTTTCTCATACAAAGGGATTTAAAAAATAAAAAAATTTTACAAGTAATCTCGAAAATCCTTTTTACCTTCTATACTAACTGCTACAACCGGTTGAGAATTATAGGCACAAAATTGTGCAGTAAGTACTTAACACTTTGCATATTCTGTCAGTGCGATATTATATTTTTTAATATGGTAAAATTGGATATTATTTTTATATGCTCAGAGAATAAATTAAAATAAAAATTTTATAATGATTAATTGAATAAATCTAATAAACAAAATATAATGAAAAATAGTTCGATTGTTCTTCGAAAGTAATTTTCTATTTCTCTTTGCTCTTTAACCCATTTTAATCTATTTTTTACTTACACCTTGTGCTATATTCGTTAACGTTTTACTAGATTTAAAACTCTGTTTTCATTCCGATGTACTTTTCAAGATTAGAGTAAAGAGCATGCACAATTCGTTGTCATTTGATGCTTTGGGCCTATTGTCTGTCCGGTTTTGACATCTTGTCAGAATGTTGTTTTTGTCTGCTGTTTGCTGTTTGCTGCCGGTTGCTGTTGTGGCCTGTTGCATGTCATTTGGACGATACCCCCAGCTGCTCGGCGCTATTAAACTTCAAAAGCTAAACGCAACTGGGCGCAGAGCATTTATCGCCAAATTCCGGACAACAAAAGGCAGGTAGTAAAATACATATATACATAGTTTTAGCAAATCTTCTGTCACACAGTTCACCAGTCTGCAAATGTTCCAATCTCAGAACCGTCAAACAAATGCCACAAATTTTTTCATTTGTCGTTAGAATTTTGTGTGCACTTAATTGCCGCAATTAGCGTGGGGCGCGCTTTGTAGTGATGCCACGCTGCAAGTGCAAATGGTCTGGCAAATTTTTCTTTGGCTTTCAAATGAAAGCGAAATGAATGTGTGCTAAACTAAAAACCCAGTCATAAGAATAGCAAATAGTTTCTGAATTGAACACATTTAAGCATATATGTGAAAATGTATATGAATTAATAATTTTTCTTATTTAAATGAAGGCAAAATGAATATAGAGCAAACCCTTTGGTACTTTATTTAATAGGTTGCTTGATACCAAAGCAGCTTGCTTATAAATTTAAATTTCATTTGTAAATCTAAAATAATACAAATTTATATAAATTAAAAATGAAAGTCAGCTAAACCATTCGGCACTTAATTAAATAGGCTGTTTAATCAATGGTCAGAATTACAATTAAATTAAATTAGATATTAATAACGCTATGCAAACATTTTTAAAAAAAAATTCCTGTCTCCAAAAATTTTTAAAGTCAATTTATATGCAAAATGAGTCGCTGATTTCAAAAATAATGTTCAAAAATTGGTTGCTGTTAACGATCTATAAATTCTTCGATTATTCGCAAAGATTCAGAAATTATAAACAATTCGTGTGTAATTAAAACTCAAATTAACATTCTACTTTTAACTGATTTTTTAAATTAAAAATTTTATTGGCAACTATAATTTTTGGCCTCTGGAAAAAAAACTATATTTACCACATTTTAAAAAGGAAACTTTGCTTAAGTAAAAATACCACCAAACATAGTTAGTGATATTAAAGATGTTTGTCTTCTTTAAAAGGTATTAAAGTAACATCAACCTATCATACAACATTCATAAATTAGATAATTCGTTTAGAAGTTATTACAAATTAAAAAAAAAATTTTAAATAAAATATGCACATTTAAAAAAAAATATTTTATGCAGTTTTTTTCTAAAAACTCGAATTTTAGTTTATTGTTTAACTCTGTAGATATGTAGATTAATTTGTTGTTATAACCTTTTAATTTTTTTATTAGGTATTAGTCGACTAATGTAGAAGTTATAAACCTTATAAATCTTACTGTTGTGTGAAAATCGCTTTTTAGGGATTAATTGGTAAAAAACAAAGACCACATTTTAAAAATGATTTTATCCTGAAAATTCTGCAGCCATTTCTTAAGTAAAATGGCTTAATGATTCCGAAAAAAAATAAAAATTAAAAATATTAAACGGCAAGTCTGTAATTTAATTCTTTTTGATGCATTTGAACTCCAAAAACAATTTAAATTAATTAGTTCAGATTTTATTTTATAAAGATACATTAACAAAAGAAATCCGTATATAATGTGAGACAACAGCTTTGGATTTGACATTGCTGCGAAAATTATAAAATAGAGAGTTCAGATAAAAGTTGAGTTAAAAAAAAAACAAATTTGAAAGATATTATCCAAATGAATGGGAAAATCCTAGAATGTAGTATCCTGGAAACAGAATAAACTCTTATTATTTTATTTTTACTATAAAAATTAATTTTTACTTCAAAAATAAACTTTTTAATATTAAAAAAAATAAATATAAAAGTCTTGTTTACATTTTGCAATTGGGTTAATTTTTAATTTTGGAATCTTTTCCTTAATATTGGTGCCTATATGAAAGGTATTGAGCCACACATCGCGAATGTTTTTAAATTTTGTAATACAGTAGCTGTTTCCAAGGATATAAGCATTAAACTTTATAATTTATTTATTTTTTATTTATTTATATTAATTTATATACAATTTATCCTAAATTTTAAAGCAATACACTTTCAGGCTGGTTATGTATATATAAATATATATGTTTATTTAAAGGCTTGTATGTAGCTAAGAAGTTAATTTTAGAATACATTTTTATTTTTGATTTTTTTATAAAAATTGAAATATATTTTTCTTTTTTTTTTATTTAAAAATAAGAGTTATTTCTCAATTTGTACTATAAAAATAAAAAAAATAAATTAATATAAAATTTATTTGCAAATTAAATATAAGCCTTTAAATATATATAAATAAAAAAATTAACAAATAATTTTTAGTTTTTATTTTACACTAAAAATATAATATTTAATTTCATTTAAAATAATTTTTTTTTTTTTTTATAGACTTATATTTTTTAATTAAAAATGAACAAATAATTTTGTATTTCATAATTGTTTTTTCTCCATTATAAAGCAATCCCTATGCGAATATATAAATGATATGTGAGTGCATTCAAAGTGTAGCCCCGAATCAGAGTTTAACCACAAAACGAAAGCTCAGCTCACGTTCACACGAGTGCCAAATGATTCGAATCCAGAAACGTTCACTGCCAACTGATGCTGTCAATAAAATTTGCGTCTGGCGCTGATTTGGCCAGCCAGAAGGGAGAGTGAGGGATGTAGAGGGGAGTGGGGAGAGGGGAGAGACCCCTCCACTGTTGACAAGATGTTGGATAAAGAGAGAGGGATAAGCAGGATACTCAGGGTATTATGCTACGTACTGAGGCGAGCCTGTCGTGGTTGATCAAAATCAATGCGCCATGGAATTGCGAATCAATTGCGGGTCGCAGACTTTTGGCTTTTGGCCAAAAGCACAACAAATGTGAGGCCAAAACGGTATCAGTAAAACAGTCAACAGTGGTAAAAGAGGGCTAAAAGATATCGAAGGCAAAACAGTCAGTTGCTGAGTTGCTGAGTTGCCTCTGATGTTAAACAGTCTTCGATCAAAGACAAAATCCCGGCATGCCAGATCCTTTTGCCACAGACAATGAGAATGAGGATTGCGAATTGAGGATGAGAAGATCTCGCTCGAGTTGCCAATGAAGACGACGTTTTGCTTTTTTGGCGACACTGACAAGCCGCTTGACAAGCGGGGGGGGGGGGGGGGGCATATGGCGGGGCAGGGTAGGGTTAAAGAGGTGTGTGCCCAGCGGGTATATACACACATACGAATACAGCGAATAAAATCCCCATACGAATGTGTATTCAAATGCAGCAACAAGTCTGATCTGTGGCAGGCGATTGTTGCTGTTGTTGCTGTTGTTGCTGTTGCTGCTGCTGCTGCTGTTGCCTCACGTTTCTCATCGTGGCGCTTGCAACTTGATCGATGAATGGGCATTCGGTCGGCTGGCCCAGGGACACGCGGCGCCGCTGCCGTTGCGAATTCAAGCGCCGCTTTTGAGTTGGGGCTCACACAATGCCCAGGTTATAGCCAGGTTAGTCAGACAGTCGATTCGATTCAAGTCGTTTCCGAGTCTGGTCTGGTTTCTTTTATTCATTTTGTTTTCTTTCTTATATATATATATATATATATATTTTACTTAAGCTAAGCACACTGAAACTATGCGCTACATATGTAATTAGCAAGTGCTTAAAATCACTTGAAGATTAAGTTAGATATATATATAATAATATATATCAACTTTTAGCTAAATAAAATTGTTTAATTGTCTAGTAGATTTTTTAATAATAATACTTAAAATCACTTGAAGATTTCGATAGATATATGGTTTAATGGTTACCAATTTTTTGCTAAATATAATTCTTGAATTCATTTAAGAATTTGAATTTTAGACTTTAGGTAGAATGTGTTATAGATTTTATAATAATAACAAGACCATGAGAATATCAGTAAAAAGCATATTAAGACCGATTGAATATAATAAAACTTAATAATTAATAAATATAAAATTAATAATAATAAATTACTTGAACTCAATTTTATATAAATATTAAATTTTACATTATTTTTAATTAAATATTAGTAATATGTCAAAGCTTTCAATATCAATTTTATACTTCAAGTAGTACTATAGTGTAAGTATAAATAAAATAAAATTTTTGATATACATCTTATATATCTTATAAGCTGAATAAAATTGTTTAATTTATTTAAAAAATTTGACTCTAGGCTGAATGTATAATAGATTTTATAATGATAATAGCAAGACCATGAGAATATCAGTAATATGTATATTTAACTCATAATAATCAGACTTGTTCAATATAATAGAACTCAATAATTAATAAATATAAATTTAATAATAATAAATTACTTAAACTCAGCTGAAAATTTATATATATTTAATTTTATATTAAATTTAATAATTGCTTTAATATGCGTCATATGCAAAAGCTTTAAATATCAATTTATACTTCAAGTATAACCTTTATGGTATCGGTATAAATAAATGAAATCTTTGATATATTTTATGAAAAATCTTAAACAAACAGACTTGGTAGATAAGTTTATGGAAAACGTTTCTTAAATTCTATAATTTCTGTGATTCTACAATAAAAAATTCAGTCTATTGTCATTTCCTAACTAAAATCTTATAGCGCTCTATAGAAACTATGATGAAAGTAGAAGTTTTTATATTTTATATATATTTATATATTATTTATTATTATTTATATTTATATATTTATGTATATTCATGAAAACAATAATGTAATTAATTTTAGACTCTAAAATTTAGAGTATAAGAAAACATCTTTAACATTAGTATTTTATTTTACAATTTCTATGATTCTACAATAAAAAAAAGGAGTCTTAGGTCACTTCATATATAATATCGTAATGAAACTTGTTAACCAAACTGATGTTAAGTTTTCCAATGTATTTTGAAATATTGAAATGAATCGTGGTACAAAATGTGTTTGTAACACAATTAAAAATTCGTAAATATATCTATGAAAACAATGATGCAATTCATATAATAATATATATAAAATATTATATTTTCTTAAGTATTTTATTAAATTTTGCCATCGTGAAACTTAGTATAAAAAATAATGATATCCTTTAGGATGTACTGTTGTAAAAGTAGAATTAATATTGATAATACTCGTAATCTATGTATAGAAAACTGTTCAACTGACTGACTGATTGACGACTCCAGTGCAGAACAATCGGTAGAAGCTAGAAATGTACAATTTTCACTGTAACTTTTTACTATATAGTAGGTTGGAACTCTGAAAAAATTTTGCCAAATGTATATCGAAAAGTGGTTAAAAAATGCATTTGAAAATTGATTAAAAATCTCAGTTGGAGCTGTGATGGCGCAGTAGGCTAGTGGCATTGTAGATCAGTTTTTTTTTTCCTGGGCGTAGCAACGCACGCCGGAAGAGCTAGTCTTTTATATACAAAAGAAGCTATTTAATTTTGTTTGTAATAAATTTTAATTTTAATGTATAATCCACTTTAATGCATATTAGCCCGATCTTAATCAAGCCTAATGATATTGCTGTTGATCATAATTTGAACACTAAATGGCTCTTTAAATTAATTTGTTGTTAAGGTCTATTGTGAGTGTAGGGTATTATATTTTATTGGCTGGCTGAAACCCTTTTTTTTTGTTTTCGAAGAGCCTAAATGAAATGAAATGCAGGCATAGTCATGTCCACTTTGTTTGCCTCCAAATGACAGCTGATTGCTCTTGGTCGCGTTTATACCGTTGCACCCCTTGCATCCCTTGCACTCCTTTAACCCCCTCCTCCCCCCCTACGAACCCTGCTTCCTGCTGTTGCTGTCGCGCCGTCTCTGTCTTTAACTTTGAGTTTAGTTTCGGTTTCGGTTTGAGTTTGGGTTTTCTTCTTCTGTTTTTTTTTTTTCGGTCTTTAGGTTCTCAGGTTTTGTGTACGCCGGCGCCTTTAATTGGCATTTGAATGATGTGCACACGCCGCTCCTCGCAGCTCGCAGCTCGCCGCTTGCCCTAACCTCCGACTTATACCCCTTCCAGCCCTGCAGCATGTCCTCGTTAATGTGCCTCAAATGTGAACCTGCCCCCGGGGCCCTCGAGACTCTTCACTGTGTTGGCTTATCACTGAACGCCCAGCGACTGCGCAGCGGCGTCTTATCAAACTTGTCGATCGGCTGCGGCTGGACGCTTATCTGATGCTTGTTTTGGATAAACGCATCATTATTACTGTCGCCGCAACGGCGACGACGACGGCGACAGCGACAGCGACGCCACTCGCAGTCGCAGTCGCTGCTCAAATCGAGCGCCAAACAAGTAAGCATTGTTCCAATTAAGTGTGTGTTCAACTAGAAAATACTCTGTAAACAATTCTGAACAGCCTAACTCAAAAAATTACATTTCGGGAAAAATGCGTTATCAATTTTCGAATATCCTATAATATAGCAGACACTTTTTATTTTCTCTTTCGGAGAGTATTTAGGATAGAATAATGAAATTAATTCAAATAATAATAATATAATCTAGCTGAAGACCACGAAGGAGCCATGCTATAATTCAAGTTAGGTTCTTAGCTTATAACTCTAATCTAACTGTTATTAATAAAAGAAATTGTAATATAATACTATAATTACAATAAAATAATCACATAACAAACATATTTGCATCATTAACTCAAATGTTATGAATTTTTTTTTTCGAGTTATGACAATCTTAAAGTAAATAAGCAATATAATAATTTTGTTAATTTTTTGATGGTTAGCAACCAAATTTTCCAATAGAAATTAAATAAAAAAAATAAATAAATAAATAAATAATAGAAAATTTCTATGATATAAAAGGGAACATTATCACAATTAATTAATTTAAATTAAAAGTAAATAGCTAACAATTTTATTGATGTTCTTCTAATACAGATAAAAACATTGTTAAAAAAAAAACTTTGATTAGATTTCAAGTAAAATTTATGTAAAATTTCAATTATTACAATTTTTCTAATAATATATTACAAATAATAATTATATTTAATATATTATTTCAGCTGCAATATCTACTCAATTATGTGCAATTCTGAATTGAAGGCATTTTGGAATACATTTTCTACTCGACAGTTGGTTTTGGGAAGCAGTTCTCTACAAGCAGTGCACAGTTTTAAATCCAAGCAGTTGAATTAATTTTTCAGCAGTTTTCTAGAGAATGAAATCGTTAACTCTCTAAGAATTTGTGTATTTCTCTTAAAAGAAGGGATTGAAAATTGAAAAACGATTAACGATTTATGTGTATATATTTGTGCGCCCTATTAAGGTTGTTATTTTTTATATTTTTGCAATTGGGTAAATCAGACTGATTTATTTAATTTTTAATTAATATTTATTATTTTACCGAGTTAAATTGTTCCTAAAAAAGTCTTTTGTCAGTTATTTATTTTATTTTTTTTCTATTTTATATTGTAATTATATTTTTTGTTTTTAGTATTTATTATTTTTTTAAATTACAATGTTATTAAATTGTGATTCTAGTATTTTCTTTTAGACTTTTAGTAACTGATTTTTAACTGTCACATTATCAATTTTGGTTTGTTTGATAAGTTTTGTTGTTATTATTATTAGGGAAGGGAGAATTGTACTGCGATTAGATTTATTGTACCACAATTTATAATTTATGTATAAAAATAGAATTTATATAGATAAAAAAGTTATAAAAGCTTCGTTTTCTGAATATTTTTCTATAATTCTTTAAATTTTTAATTCATAAATTTTAAAATTGTTTCTATAGCAAATAATACATAAAATATATTTCACTAGAAAGTTAAGAATGCTTTACTCAAAAATTTCAATTCCCAGTACAAATTTAACTCAAATATCTTCTGTGTATTTGTATATGCTGCTTATTTGAATATCTTATTGATTACAGGGTATACAAAAAGGGTTAAGCCAGCGGAACAGTCGGTGGTCGGTTGGCGATGTTGTTGTTTGTTTTTGTTGCTGTTGCTTCTGTTGTTGCTGTTGTCATTATCAAGCGATCTCAATCGCTGCTAATTAATTTCTAGGCTATTTAAGTTAATTTACATACAAAACAAATGCTCTGACATGCACCCGCGTACAGCTCCGGCAGCTGTGATCAACATTGCCACAACTTGCTGCCACATGGGACACGCATTGTGCGTAGGCGTTGGCGTTGACGTTGACGTTGACGTCGCCGTTGACTGCGCTTAATTTTCGTTAATTAAAGCAAATGTCTGTTCCATGGCTTAGAGCTGAAGGGTGTGGCAACAGACGGGGGTGGGGGACTCACTGACCAAAGTGGCGGAAAAGCGTTGCAATTGACGGTGGCAACTTCAACTTCAACGAGCAACGTCAACGGGCAATGGGCAACGCGTTGGCATTTGATTTCCGTGTCATTAAACCGGCTGCTGCCTGGTCGCTAAATATATATATATATAAATATATATAATGGGTGACCAGAGTGCCGTTAATGATGCACTGCAGCAACAGCAACACCAAAAAAAAAATAAAAACAAAAAGGAGGAAACTATCAAATTTCAGTAAGCAAAGGTTTCAACTATTAAAGATCTGGACTCCTTTATATATTCTTCTGAAAAACAAAAATGCGTTGTATTCCTTAAGCCCCAAAAAAAAAAAATAAATAAATAATAGTCGACTATACCCGACTCTAAGACACAATGTAATCAGCTGTAAAATCAAATTTCATTAATCACCCAAAAAATTATGAATTTTTTTACAGACTCCCTGAAAGTGGCAAAAAATTTACGGAAGAGTACGAAAACAATTTTTAAAAAATAATAAACATTTATTAAAAATTAATCACAACGCCCTAATTAACCCATTTGCAAAAATTTAAACAAAAACATTTCAAATTATTATACTCAGCCACAGAAAGGGGAATAGTTATAATATAAATTTAATAATATCAAAATTTCAAATTTATTTAAAAATTATTTACAAAAAAAAATAAGAAAAAATCATGGAAAAAATTATGAAAAAATACCCTGAAAAATATTTTTAACTTTAACCAATTTTAGAGAATTGAAAACCTAGGAAGAGTAGAATTTCTTACAGAATGTGTTCTCTACAGATTTCCAACTCTCATAATTTTAATCAAAGTTATTGAAATTTATTTAACTAATAAAATATGATGTCAGAAACAATCATCAAGTAAATAGGTTAAGTTTTTACAAAATTATATGAGCTTAAATAAATCAGGAAAAAATTCAATAAATTATTTTGCTATTTTCCTGATTTATTTACAACTCATATAATTTTGTGTAAACTTAACCTATTTTCTTGCGTTTTGTTTCTGAAGAAATTATTAAATAAATTATTTTGCTAACTTCTATGTTTATTTAACGATCATTAAAAATGTATAAAATCACAACAATTTACGAGGGTTATAAAATTCATAAATATTGGGAGAAATTGAAAAATTTGTAATTTAATAAGTTTTCAATTCGCAATTTTAATTAAAAAGACAAATAGAAGGTGAATGTGGTTAGCAAACTTTTGAAAAGGAATTTACACAAAATATACTTTATATAATTAATAGTTTTTTTTAGTAAAAATTTTCCTGCTCTTAAATATTATATAAATTATATATTATTAAATAGTAAAGGCTTAGTCGCCTGTACTTTTAATGGACAATATATTGTTACCTCACTTGTTAATCCTTATTATAACATTTATGTTAATAAAATTGAAGTGAATTGATTTGATTTGAATATACTTTATAATGTGATATTGTGCATTAAATATATATGCATTGTAACTTTAATAAAACAAAGGTTTCGTATTACTTAAACACAGTATTTCATAATTATAATGCATAAAAGTCATATCAAAAAAATACAATACTTTACATATTTTTATCTTTGTTTTTATTTTTATATTTTCTTTTACCTTATGTCCAAGCCATTTAAGCAAATCTCAAGTTTGCCCGAGCAAAGAGATGCGATCTAATCAAGAACTATTTGTATCTAATATCTCCATTTGGCAATTGGCCAAAACTAAACCCAAAAGTCAAACTTGGCTAAAATGTAAATCATTCATTTCAAATATTATTCGGTTACATTACGCATTCGGGTTTTTCGTTTTATTTTTTTTTTCTTCTTTTTTCGAGACGTTTGCGATAAAAACTTAATAAATAAATTGAGTTTATGGTTATGGCGCGTCGCAGTGAGATGCTCGCACACATTGAGATACATTTGAGAGATACGTTCAGAGATACATTGAGATACTTTGAATGCGTGTGTGTCTCTGCGTGTGTGTGTGTGTGTGTATCCTGCTCATCCTGCTCGTCCTGTTCCCTTTGTGTTTGCCACAAATAAAACCATAAATAAAACGCAAACGGCGGCCCAGGCGCAAAATGTATTCATGAGTAATTGTCACGCGGGTTGCCGGCAAACGGCAACGGCAACGGGGGTCGGGGTAACGCGACGCGGGGGGATTGTCCATGGCACAATTGAAGTGTTTTGGGTGTTTTGGGTGATTTTATATTTTGGTTAAATTTTTTTTTCTTTTTGTTGCTCCTTTTGGACTTGAGGGTGGACGGACGGAAGCTATCGGCTGAGCGGAAGCAACGGCTGCAGTTGGCGTTGTGCCACGTGATCGGAAGGAAGCTCAACTTGCGAATTGATACATCCGATGCAGACACACACACACACAGAGATACATTTATATCAGTTTGGTCCTTTGGTTGTCTCATGACATCAAATTGTCAGCTAATCTCGCTGTCTGCCGCTGACTTTTCAATTTTCACTTTATGCGCTTCCGCACCAACAGCAACACACCCCACCGCCCGCTACCCCCTCACAGCGCAAACTACCCCTCTTGAGCAAGCAACCCCCTCCCCAGTACACCACGCAATCTTAAAAGTTGACAAATTAGCGCTGCGGCACAGTGTGAAAGATTATAAAGCCACATTTTAATGCTACAAAGCAAACGATAGCATGTAATTTTAAGTCGATAAATGTCACAGTCGATAGACGATAACTATTAAAATGTTATATTATAAATTAATGCAAGTGTCAGCACTGTCCAAATAAAAATTTAAAAAAAATAAACTTTTATAATTTCAATTTTAAATAAGGGCTGGAAAATAATTATTATTATCAATATTTATTTTCGGGTCAAAAATTCGAGCTAATGCTAATTTCAATGAAAAATATCTATAAGTAATTTTTACTCATAATTTTTATTTATTTTTTAAAATTAAAAGAACTACTCTAAAATTCCGATCCCTGATCATCCTTGTCGAATCGATTATTTCGATAAGAATCTCGATAAGCTACAAGACCACTCTGTGCCCAGCAATTATTAGGAAAATATCTATATCTAACAAATATATTCTGTAATTAATTAATTTTTACGCATATGCAATATTTAACACAGGATATTTGCACTGATAATTCAAGATATCACATAAAAATATTTTTTTTTCTTAAAGATAATATTATTTTCTTTACGATAAAAGAAAACTTTTTTTTTTTGAGTTAAGGCTATTTGCACAGTTATAAAAAATTTAGTTATAGATGATTATAAATCTGAGAAGACATTTGCTGAAATAGGCAGAAAACGCAACTTATATAAATTTTAAGTTAAAAATTATGAGTATGAATAATTTGTACATTTTCTTCATTTAAACTGACAATAATTCTTTTGAAAATCAAAATTATTTTTACATATTTAAAAGTTGAATATAACATAAAAACTATTTTTCGATTTATTTTTATTTTATTTTTAAATGTTGAAAGTTGACATACCAAGGAAACAGTATTGAGATAAAGATCATTTAGATATGTATTTACATTACATATTTTTAAACATACAGCTTGGTTCACAAAATATTAAAATTCAATTATTATTTTTAACATTTAAAATAAAAATTTAAAAACTACTTTTATTTTCAACTTTTATATAAAAATTAATATTTAATTATGATTTTGAAATATAGTTTTTTTTCTATAAAAAAAATACAAGTACAAATAGGTATTTTTTTAATAAGTATTGGAAATAAAAGATAATCCAGTTTTCAGGATCTGACAGCCTGAATTAGTATATGTATCTAAGAAATTTCCTTTTATCTAGAAAATTTTTTTCAGTCTTGATTTTTGTTAACCCATAACTCTTATTTGCGATTCCTGCAAAATAATCAAGAAATCAAATCTGGCTGAGTTATCAGTGCAAGAAATGAAATAATACTTTGAAAAATGAAAATAATTAAAAAAAAACTTGCTTCGATTTGCAATTTTCAATTAATCCCTAAAAATTTGTTAATCGATACTATCGATGACACATTCGATAGCATTGCAGCAGCAGCACAATGCACAAGTTGCAGCTGAGATACACACACACACACACACACGCACACACACCATTCATTGTTGTGCTGTTACTTGCAACTTCATTTTTGCTTTTGGTTTTTTTTTACATTTTTGTTGTATTTTTATTGTTGCTTCAAAAAATGTTTGACTGGCGCCACTTGAATAACTTGACGACGAGCCTCGTGCAACCGCTGACCGCTGCCCGTGAGCCCCCCCTGAAGTTTTTGGGCCCAGGCTTCGAACCTGAAGCTGAAGCTGTGTCTCAAAATAAAGACGATCCAATTCGAAAAAATCGAACGAGTGCACACTTAAATGCAAAAGGACATGAAAAGAACACGACTTAAGGATTGCCACAGCTCACTATTTTCACAATTTTTTATACTCTTTTTTTTTGTCTTTTTTTATATATATATTTTTTTCTTATTTTTTTTGTTTTTCCTTATTTTGTTGGCTGCCAACGCGCTTTTGTTTTAAAGCTGGGGTTTTGTATTGTTGTTGTTGGGGCATTGAAGGCGGCCGTCGTTTGATCAGAAGCCGCCACAAAACCCAGCCCAACGTTCAACGTTCAACGTTCCACGTTGCAAAGAGAGTCTCCAAGTTATGCGCCCGTGCCTCTGTATTCCTGCTGCTGCCCCTGCTTGCCCAGCTTCCTTGCCTGCTTCCTTGTGTTCCTGTGTCCATTGCCTCGAATGTCCGCATGGGGCAGCGGCGGCTACTTGAGGCGCCACCAGGCGGCGTCGGCAATGTCTATACAAAAATAAAAAGAGTAAAAATAAAAATAAAAATAAAAAAAAAGCAAAAATGCTTGTCTGTCTTGGTTTGCTTTTGCTTTTGGGATTTTTCAGCTCTGGCGCTAAGCAGCGCAGGCCAATTGGCGTCAGCCTTCATACCTTAAGCCTACACGGTTGTGTGTGTGTGTGTGTGTGTGTGTTTGTGTGGCAGCAACAACAGTAAATCAAGCAGCCGCCAGGAGCAGCAGCAGCAGCAGCAGCAAAAACCTATTCGGTGGTCTCCAACTGGCGGCATTTTTCTTGTTTTCATTTTGGCAATTTATTATATATATTTTTTTTTTTTAATGATTATTATTATGTTTTATTAGTAGCCACAACCCCCACCCTTAAATGCGTGTGTGGCAAGCACATTCAAACTGAAAAATTGAGCATGCAAAACTGTGCAACTAAACCAAGCTTTAGAGTCTAGAATTTAGACCTAATTGTTGAATTTGTTTAAGCGTTAAACGATATATATTTATAATATTTTTTATTGATTGAAAATAACCTTCAAGAACTCTATAGGAAAGTCAAGAAAATTGAATTTTAAAAATTTATTTTAGTTAATATAAATTCGTTATATAAATATAATTAAATATAAATACATTTATTTTTATTTATTTGAAAATAACACTCAAGAACTCTATAGGAAAACTATGAAAATTAAATTTTTGGATTTATTTATTTTATTTTTATTTTAAATAATTTAATAATTTAATAATTTATTTTATATATTATACAAATACATATATAAATAAATATAATATATTATAAATAAATATATTTTTATTGGTTGAAAATAACACTCAAGAACTTTGAAAGAATAAAGAGAAAATTTAATTTAAATAAAAATTATTTTATATGGTATACATTCTATATATAAATATATATAATTTTTAGTGGTTAAAAGTAACACTCAAAAACTCTATAAGAATAAAGAGAAAATTTAATTTTAAAATTTTTAGTTAATATTTTATACAATATTTTTTAATAAATTAAATAAAAAATTCATGAAATTTTTAGTGTGGCTCTTTTAAATTTCTTGCTCTTATTTATGTACAAATATTATTGTAATAATTATTATAATAAATAAAAATACTATTTTTATTTGATTTTTAGGCAGATTTCACAAAAAAAAAAAATAAATAACATTAGTATCAAAAAAATAAAAAGCTATTCATATTAATATAAAAAACAAATATTTATATCATTGTTATAAATAAAAAATACTATAATTAACACATTTTCTAGTATATCAAAAAAACAAAATTTTAACCGCTAAACAATAATATATTAAAAAAAGGCAATGAATATTAAAATATAAAAATCAAAAATAACTTTAACTATATTTACCAAATAAAAAATATTTTTTTGAGCAATTTATTTCTTTCTTGAAGTAAAATATCACTTAATAAGATTAAATACAAAAAATAAAAAAATTAAATTAATTAATTAATTAAGCATATTTTTGCAGTTTTTCAAATATACAAAAACCAATTATTTAAGTAGGCAATGACTTTATAATTTAGATGTGAAAAAAGCAAAACTTCAACCGATTTCAGTTCTACAAATTTGTAGTATATATTACAATAACATTTTCAAAAATTCTCAATTAAATTCCTGATATTTCCAAATACAATGCCTGGTCGAAATTCTTTCGTTAATATATGGTTGCAAATGCCACATGCGCCTGCAACAAACACTGACATTGAGGAGAGCACCAAAAGCCAATTGAATAAACAGAAGGAGGCAAGTGGCAGTTCACCTGAGTCAGATTCAATTGAACATTTTAAACAGGACGAAGTGAAACGCCTTAAGGATGAAGTAACACTAATTAGCGAGATCAGGCCCATGGTTTTATCCGTTCTTAAAGCATATGACGAGCTTTACGAGGAAGTATTGAGCATGAAACAGACCCTGGATGCCTTGAAACAGTATTCGACAGAGCTCGAACTGCTAAACAGGATGAAAAGCACAACAAATCAATAAATTAAGTGTCTCAAATCAAGCTTAAAATTAGTAAAGCACAACAAATCCGTAGCTCAAACTTCAGGGTATCTCAAATCAAGCTTAGAGTTCCTCAAAACTAACTCAGGACTTTTCAAAAACCTTCGTATAGCCCAGCTTCTAATTTGACAAAAATCCTTTGAAAAAGGTAATATAAATTGATTTACTAAACAATTATTTATTACCAATGTTTGAATAATTTAATAATAGAAATTCTCCGTCGAATCCAATAGCAATAAGATATACAATGAGGATTTTCAAGGATTATTGAAGACTCGACAAAATCAAGTGCACTAAATCAAAAGTAAATTGCAAAATATTTTATTTCTGAACTAATTATTAATTTTATTAAATTGCTGACAAAATTTCCAAGTTAACAAAATAATATAAGTTTAATTCCTTGTTGGTATTTATTTATGTTTATTTATTAATAACTCTGATTTGATTCATTTTAATAATTTAATTAATTATCGAAAATGTCCTTCTACGTGTTTGGGTATACTTTTGTACTTTCTTTGAGGAGTCTATAAAAAGATAGATATATATACATATTTATACATACATTTGTGTTTATATAAACTGGAAAAAAAACATGATTTTACATTTGATATATTCGTACTTATTTCTAATTTTCCTTATATGTATACTTATTTTTATATAGACTACTTATTTTATATAGACTCAAGTTAACACACTCCTATTGGCATTGTTATTGGCTTTAAATCATCCAAAAAAATAAAGCTAAAATGCCAATTTCTTTTTAATTTAAAGATAGATCAATTCTTAATCAAATATTGTAGTAATGGATTCAAAAGTATTTGAATAAATTTATATATTTAATTACTTTATAAATTTAATTCCAAAAGTGTTAAAAATAATGTCAATCTAAAAATAGTTCATCAGATTAGAACACCCTACCTTATTTTGGTTTTATCATTTTTTTTAAGCCATAAAATATATTGTAATTCAAATTATGCTTAAATTTGGCTATTTTTTTTATATATTTTATAAAGATTTAATCTGCTTCACTAAATTAAACTATTCTATACATTATATGTATTTTTATATATGGGCATTTCCATTGTGGCGTTACGTGACAATCGTACGCCTAAAATTGAAAAAAAAGCTAGAAAAAAGTACAATTTAAAAAAAAAAATGTTTATATCTGAGTTGCAATTCAGCTGGACTATATTTAGTAAAATAGATATATATGTATATAAACATATATGTATATATATATCAGATCCTTTTTTAAGTTTATTTTTTTTTTTAGTTTATTTCATTTATCTTTTAGTTAATAAGTAAATTTTAATTAAACAATAAATAAGCATATTTGTACATAAAATAAGGAGTTTTAAATATTAAAAACAATTTACTGTGGAAACTTTTTCAACTACAGCTGCTATTGTATATTTCTTCCTTGTTTTACAATCCAATATAACACAGTTTTAATTAACAAGTTTAAAATGAAATTCAATAAAAATATTTTTAAAATATTGATTGCATAAAATCAATTTAAAATATTGTTGCATTTTTTGAAATATTTAACAAATTGCAAGGTGCACTTGTAAGGATATTGCTGGCAGGATACAATGGCAGCAATTAGTTGCTGCTGCTGCCTTGGCCCAGGTAATATTAGTTGAAATTCATAGCTTAAGCCTGGCTAAGCATTGCAAAGCGACATAAAAGCTGCAACAGAGACAGAGATCCAGATTCAAAGACAGAAACAGAAACGGAAATAGAAATAGAAATAGAACCAGAAGCAGAACCAGGTCAAGTGCTGCTCCAAGGCAGCAAAAGTGCTTGAAGATGTGACAGCAACAACTCGGTGCAAATTCAGACCACCCCTAAACCTGCTCCCTCCTGGCAAGTGTGCCCATTAGGCAATGACAAAAACAAAATATAAAAAAAATATAAAAAATAAAAAAAAGCCAAGAAAACATCAAGTGGATAACAACAACAACAACAACAAGAATGACAAACAACCATGACATGGCTCGAAAGTTTGACAGGCGTTGTCCAGCTACAGCTCGAAAACAGAAGGAAAAGAAATGATAAAGGCAACGCCCATTCGAAGGATGAAGGATGAAGGATGCAGGATGACAATGGAAGAGCAGAGCAACTGTAGATGTAGCTGTAGCTGAAGCTGAAGCTGTACTGGCCAAAACCTGGGGGTTGCCTGAAGCCGAGCCTCGTCACATGTTTACATTCAATTAGAAGTTTCTTCTTTATTTTTTTTTTTATTTTTTTGGTGCTTTTGGAGCTGCCTTTGGCTTGTTTACCAGCAGCTGAAAAACTGGAGCAGCTGTTGGCCAGTTTTGGGTGGGCCACCACACCAAGTGCAATGAACCGTCGCGTCGCATCGCATCGCGTCCGAATTGAGATATTAGCCAAGCCAAAAAGCCAACTTCAGGCACAACAACTTCAGTCAGCAATTTGGCCAACACTCATTCATTAACTTGCTGTTATTTTTGTGCCCCGTCTTTGCAATTGCATTCAATTTAGTTAGAAGCACTCGCAGCAGATCATCTTATGGCTCCAGCTACAATCGACTTGAACGTCTCTACTCTTCCCCTACCCTACCCAACTACCAATCCACCATACGTTGTCTCGACTGTTTGCTGATGAGATCTGTGTAAGTGCCTCCTCCCTGGTTGGCTGGCTGGCTGGCTGACCGCTCAAAGTAAAACGTCCAAGACACGAACCACGCCAAAATCGATATGACTCGATTAACGTGGTTGGAGCATCCTCGTCCTCGTCCTCGCCGACGTCCACGTCGTCCCCATCCTCGTCATCGTCATCTTCGTTGGCGTCTTCGTTGGCGTCGTCGTTGGCGTCTTCGTCGGTGGTGCTATTGATGGCCTGTTGCTGCTTGTTGGTGGCGCTATGTCTTTTAGCGAGGGTCCCTTGAGCAGTTGCTTGAAAAGCTTTTCAATATTATAAGTAAAGTTTTAGAACTTTTATATAATTTTTATATATTAAACTGGATCATCCCGGCATTCTTTGCAGCTTCTCGCGCCCGTTGCCAAAAAAAATAAAATATGAAAAAAAAAAACCAATTTAATTATAATTTAAAATGTTACTATTATTGTAGCCTACTGCGCCACCTGAAAGTTTCCAGCTAAGAATTTCATGTGCTATTTAAAAATGCATTTTCCACCTACTTCCCGATATATTTTTGATAAAAATTTTCCAGGGTGATAATCCACGATATAATAGGAAGCTATTGCCACAAATTTCAGGTTTCTAGCTTCTACCGTTAAGCCTGGTCGAGAGTCGCCAATCAGTCAGTTAATCAGCCAGTCAGTCAGGTTATACATATAGATTATACATTTTTTTCTTCATATATTTTTATAAGACTTATATTATGATTTTTAAATAAATATTGTAAAATTAATTAAATTCATTTATATTATTTCATAATTTTTTTTTTAATTAAATCAAAAATAAAAATTTAAATAAATTTTTATAATAAAAATTGGAAAATTATAAAATTTTTCAGTTTCCAGGATATATAACTTCCATTGGAAGTATTGCTTTCCGTTTGGATAAAATATGGTCAAGTCGAACATTTTAGTTGAGTCGACAGATATACTTCCCATTACTTATAAGCTCATTTTTCCTCCATTCTCTTGTGCTGTAAAAAAAATAGAGTAGTCGTGTTACATGGACAAAATTTTTTGAACTTTTGGATTTGTTTTCTTTGGGGCTTTCCCTAAGTTTTGGGAGAAGTGTAACTCATTCCATACAGGGAAAATCATTTAGGTCGATATAAATCCAAATTATCTCGGATATAATGCTTTCAATGATTTATTGAACGAAAGCGGAATCCATATTGACCATTTTGAACTCTCCAACAATTTTTTTTTTTTATTTCATCCAGCCAACTCAAGGTACTATATGAACCAATTTTAGTAAAACGTTAACAATAGCTTACTCCAGGTGGAAAATATAAATTAATGCAAATATATATTATTAATAATAATGCCCTAAAATGTATTGGAAAATAAATTTGGTCTAAGGTGTAACATTTACTTAAAAAATGCATTAGGCTGTGAAATTTTATTTGATTTTAAGGAAGCGTAATAATTTTCTACATATTATATTAATATGTTTAAAATCAATAAATAATATTAAATAATTCTACATATAAATTATTTCGATATCTCTAATGGCTTGCAAGATGTAGCCGCTCAAAATATAAGAATTAAAATTAATTGAAAATAAACTGAGAGCCATTGTAAATAAAATATATATAAATAAAATAATATTAAAAAACATTTATTAACTAGTGCTTAAAGATATGTTTTATGTGCCATTTTAAGCTTACATTTACGGGTAAATTAAAGATTATTATTTGACAGAGATTATTTCAGTGAAACAGTCAAAAAATAATTTAACAATTGAAGCTTTTTAGCAACTTTTTAAGATTTAAATTGATTGACATTCTTATTTGAGCTGAGGAATTGATAAACCATTTTGGAGCAACCCTCGCTAGTTGGAGCAGACCCCAGCTTGTGGCTGAGACCAGAGTCTGGGGCCAGAGTCTGTGGCAGAGTCTGTGTGGCAGCTACTTCTACTTCGCGTGGTCGCGTTCATCATTTTGGTGTCTTGTTTTGTGGGTTTCATTGCTTTTTGTTGCTGCACTTAAATAGCTGGGCGGAACTTGATGAGATGATGGGCAATTATCTGCGGGAGGTCCACACACAGAGAGCGCTGTAGTAAAAATACAACAGCAACAACAACAACAACGAAATATGTCTTACAACATTTGGCTGACTGCGACGGGGCAATGCGATTTTGTGGTCGCCACAACGTTGCGTTGCGTTGCGTTGCGCATGCGCGCCAGCTTCAGCGCCATCGCCATCAACGCCTCACACACACACACACACAACACACACACAGCACACAACACACATAAGAAAGTGGCTTTGCCATGTGGCAGAGCAGTGCGAAAGAAACAAAAACCAAAGCAATTCGAATTCTACTTAACAAAATGAAACGAGACAGGGCCAGACACAGTTTTAGGCTGTAAACTTGTGGCACGGCTAGGTGGGCGCAGAGCAGGGCTGGGCTGGGGTGGCAGGAGGAGGCGGGCTGTAGGAGGGTGTAGGCTCAGACTGAAGGCAACAGCAACAGCAGCAACGGCGGCAGCAGCAGCCAATCATTGCCTCAAGGCCAATTTGGAGAATGGGGCATGCGTAGAAATATTTTGCGAACACGACGATGATCACGACCAGAGCTGAAGCTGCAGCTGGAGTTGGAGTTGGAGATGGAGTTGGAGTCAGTTAGCCCATGGCCCACCAGTACGGTTGTAGAGCTGACAGAACCAATCGATGACGCTATCGCTAGTAATTTATTTAAAAACACAATTAAATAAACTAAAAATTTAAATTCATTTTTATTAATGCATTTTTAAAAATAGAAAATATATATAAGAATGCAACAAATTCATTAACCCACATTAAAAAATGTGTATTTATAAGTATGCATTATGCTCTACAGTGATATCGATAATATCGATAACTATTTTGAGTTACTATTGCCACAAGCAAAACGACATGAATAATCTATTCAAATAAACTAAATAACAGCATTTATATTTGTTTTAAAACCGAATAATTGCATAACATTTGAAAATTAAAAATATAAATTTTCGGGATTTTTTTAGGTTAGGATTTGACCTGCTAAATCAAAATGGAATCGATCGCAAAAATCAATTACGTTTTTAATTTTTCCGGTCTAGAGTTGCGTTGCCAGTCGAAACAGTACTACTAACCTCTCTTATTTCTTATATTTTAATAATGATAATAATAATTAATTAAGTAAATTAAAAAAAAATATTTTCAGCCCTAATATAAATATATATATATATATATATATATATATATATATATATCTTTTATCAATAAATAATCTTATTAATAAAAAAAGCCTCTTAAAAATCGTTTACGTTGACTTTATCGATACTTTCGATACATTTTAGTTTGTTTATTGCTATCGAAACTATCGACTACCGCCACGATCAATAAATTACCATCGCTAGCAAGCAAGAAGTGGGCAAACCGACAGCCCGACAACCCGACAACAGCCATCGTGTGGCGTCGGTGGCGGCTCTGACGGCGGCTAACCAAACACGATGAGGCGTTGTTGGCGTCATGAAACTACAAGCAGCCCACGGTGCAATTGACGCTGCAGTTTTTGGACGCTGGCAGTTGGGAAGGAGCTTGGGATCTTGGGATCTTTTTTGAATCTCTTTGAATCTTTTACTCGATCTTGGGGCCTGTGAAACGATGGCGACGCCAGGGCGATGACAGCCGCCGGGACACGGCTGGCATTCGATAATGGCTTTAGAAAGTATGCGGCTCTCGAGCCGATTGGTTGGCCATTTAAAAATGCGACTGTGAATGCGAATGTGAATTGAGTATGAGTGTGAGTGCGAGTGTGAGTGCGAGTGCGAGTATGAGTAAAAGTAAGTATATGAGTACCCGTTCATCCATCTGGCTATATGATATTCCTAAGTTGTTGCACTTGCAACTTCAACTTAAAGTTGCAATTAATTATTTTTGCCTTGGTCTGCACATCATCGAGCTGTGAGAAATGTTTTCATTTTGCAGCGTCTGCTAATTGGATGTCTTTTTGCTGCTAAATTGGTAAAAAGGGGGATTAGGTGAAATATCCAAAATGAAGGTGTTTGTCATTGTAATTATTAGTAAAAAAAAACATTTAACAACTTGCAACTTGATTTTTATTGTTATAATAGATATTAAATTAAAATTAAAAATTTACAATTTACAAACTATATTTGAACAATGAAATGTTATTTTTTATTTGTGCTTTTAAATTAAATGTTGAAATATACTTGAACTTCTCCGGATTTAAATTTGGGCAGCATTTTAAATACAATTTCAATACAATTAATTAAAATTTAAGTCTGTTAAATCTTCAACAGATTGACCAGCAATTGATGCTGATCAAGTTTATATATATACTTTATGGGTTTAGAGTTTTATTCACTGTTTACAGGGTGTACAAAAATTAGAATGAGATTTATCAAATAAACATTAAGATATACACAAACTATTACTATTTATATGCCCTAATTATCATGAATAAAAAGAAATCAAAATAATTTACAATTTGCATTTTTACATTTACATATTAAAATTAAATTTTATATTAGAAATTGAAGTTTTTAATATATAAATAACTCGTATGTTTGAAAATCTATTGTCACTTTCTATATATAAATTTGTAGATGTTATACAAATGTAATTTTATATTAATAATAGTAGTATTAAATGCGAAGACAGATTTTAAATAAAATTTATTTTTACAAAAAAATAGAAAAAATTTAAAATAATTTCTATATACATAAACACCATGTATTTTGGATTACAAAACTAAATATCTCAAATTTTCATCTGAAAAAATTTATGAATATTTTTAATAATGGAAATTGGAAATGAAATATTTGGAAATATTGTACATTTTTGAAGGTTGCGATCTCTAAAATATTCAGCGTGTTACAGAAGTTATTTAAAATCATTTTTTTAAATTATTCAACAAATAAAATAAAAATTCAAAAATAACTTTAATATCCAACTTTTAAATAAAAGTTGGCAAATCCTTTTTACTATCATTTTTTTTCCGGTAAAAAAAAAAATTAGTTTTTGTCAATTTTAATGAAAAAAAATCTATAGATAATTCGAACTCATGTTTTTTTTATATATTAAAAGTTGAATTTATTTATGTTATTATTAAAGTGGCGATTCCTGAATTTTCGGAGTTTTATTTAAAGTACTTTTCAAGCCAAAAACTAAAATGGATTTTAATTTGTGAAATGAATAACTTAATTACTTTGCAAAATTCAATAATAAGGATTTTAATTATCGCACATAAGTAGCGGGTGGAATGTGAGACATTTAATTGTTCTGACATAAATGCTGTTAAGGATCTTTGCTGCCAAAAAAAAAAAATGTCCTGACTGTCGATCGGACTGTGGCTGAGGCCTACTTAGTTATATGTACTTATCGGCATCGTTTGTGCCCCAGGACACAGGACACTTCAACTCAATTAGTGCACGCTTAACAAACAAAAATCAACAAACAAGCCAGCAGGAAAAAAAGGCACAAAAACTACTCTTTACATGCAATACAACAAAGCCACGGACCCGGCCCCGGACCCGGCCCAGGCCCAGGCGCAGGCTCTTCAGGATGTCAACCCAAAAAAAAAAAAAAAAAAAATGAAAGAAAAAGAAAAGAAAATGCAAACGACAAACGGTTAAGAGGGTATGAGGGGGGGCAACGGTCTTCGGTCTCGTTGCAGCCGGAAACCGTCGGCTATATGACGGCGTTGCCACTGATGCATACATCCTAGATGGTCCTTGGTCCTGCAACGCGGCGTTGGTTTGTCAGCCATCCATCACTTCAGGCTACCTCAAGTGTGTGATTGCTATCAACAGCTTGATTTTAATTTTTCGCAAAACAAAGCTGACTGTCTCTCTCACTCCCTCTCTCTCTTTTTGCATTTTTCCTGCGTCCTGTGAGCTATGTCCTGGCACTTCCTTGGCAGCAGTGAAGCGCATAAGCCGCATAGTTCGTCAGCTAACTGGAAAAATCAGTAGGAAATGTGTGCGATGCATAGTTGTTGTTGTTGTTATTGTTGTTGCATGTTGCCAGCGAAAGGTGTACAAAAGGATGCGCAAGGATAAGCAGGATAAGGCTTCTGCCAAGCATAATTACTTTTGTGCAATTATACGATTAGTTTATAGGCCAATAACTCTCTATGCCATTTAAAAATGACAGAAGGGAAACCCCAAAACAGAGCGACTCTTGATAACATAATTGATGCGCTTAGAAACTACTATATATAGTCGAATAATAATAGAAAGGACTTGCCACAAAACGGGGCAACATCAGTCATGGCTGCTGTTGCACTGATTTAATCAAAATATCCATAAATCTACTATATGCATGTTTTTTTTTTTGTTGAAAAATTGGCGAGACAAACACTTAAATCGCAGGCCATCAATAAAATGCAATCAAAAGTGGCTTAAGTGGGGTGTGTGTGTGTGTTCGTGCACCACCTGCAACAACACAATACCACCCTCCCCCCTCCTAGTTGTAGCTGTTATATTTTTCACGCTCATAAAATAAATGTCAACCATAAACCGTAACTAAATCGAGAGAGAGACAAGCAAATTACTAAATAAACGCAAGACAAAAGCCCCAAAACTAACCAAGACAATTAGATGGACAGATAGATAGATAGATACCCTATATATACCACATATACCACATATAGATAATGCTTAGATAGAGAGCATGGCTAAAACGTGTAACTGGAAATGGGAAATTGGAAACAATGAGACACAGAGAGGGGGAAAAACATATGAAGAAAATCTGAGTTACAGATGAAAATTATTAAAAGGCTGCTTATTGAGCAGAGGCATAGGCCAAAGGGGGTTTCTAAAAGGAAAGTTCGAGAAATATCGAGAAAAACTCTATATATTCTAACATATACATTAAACAATAATGTTTACATTTTTAAAACTATACAAAATTCATAATATATAAGTATTCATAATTTATTAATAAATTTAAATTTAAATATTTATCAGAAAAAGAGATATTCCTTAACTTATTGCAAACAATGTTGCCAGGGTTTTTTTAAATTTTCTCTATTCAGATTTTAAGAAACTATAATTGTAACTACATAAGACTCAAACACATTTTATAATAGGATTTCACAATTTTATTGGGAATTTTATGGCTTTATTATTTGTGAATTTCATAAATTTAAAAATTTCTAAATATATTTGAATATGAGTTTTTAACAAATTTGAAGTTTAGCAAACTTTACGTTAAGGCTTTACATAAGTTTCTATAATTTATTTGTATTTTCGAACGAGTTTTTCATACATACTGCTTAGTTATATATATGAAAAGAATCAAATATTTTGTAACAGTTTCAAAACAGATTTTAAATCTATTTTATAAATGAGTTTTAAGCAATTTTTTAGAATTAAATGAAACTTAGCTTTTAGTGATTAATACCGAGTTTTCTCTATTATTAAATTGTAGCCAAGTTTCGCTTTCTACATAAAGCTTTTTTTTTTATTAAAACAAACAAATATTTTAGAACATATTTTTGTATTTAACTTTATACTTATTAAAATAATAGATCAAGTAATAAAATAATTTTATATACTCTAAAATATATCATCAAATAAAAAATTATTGCTTCTTTATTAGTTATCTACTAGCTTTCCCAACGTGCGTTGCTACGCCCCTGCTAAAAAAAAATAGATTTTCATAAAATTTTTAAATGCATTTTCCACCCACTTTCCGATATATATTTGACAAAATTTTTCCATAGTGCCAATCTACGATATAATAGGAAGCTACAGTGAAAATTTCCAATTTCTAACTTCTACCGTTTGGCCTGCTCGTGAGTCGCCAATCAGTCAGTCAGTTTTATATACATAAATACAATTAAAATAAATGTTATTATTTATCTTAGTATTATTAACATTGTAAGCTTCAAACTTGTTCCCCTCTGGAATAAATTCTATTGACGCCTCTGACTCTTTGACCAAGCAAGTGGCTGCATGTCTTACAAGCCACCACCAGCAGGAAGGGTCGCCACCCTCAGTCTCCTCACATACGCAGCCTGTTAAACACCCACCAGTCACACCACCCACACCACACCACACCACACCACACCACACTACACCACCCACATTCAGATACCGTTGGCGTTTGTCGCCGCCGCATACAAAATGTAAATATTTAATTTTGAAGCAGTGTAACTAAAGGGATTTGAAACGCGCGTGGACAGCAGGCAAGTGCTCATCGTCCTGCCTTTGGTCCTGTATCTTAGTGTCCGGCGTGTATGTATGTATATAGTCAGAAATCAACGGAACCCGCAACATTCGTTACGGTCCAGTCCATGCGACATCATCTTTACCCTGTTTATCCCCCGGTTCTGACATGTGAAAAGTTTCTTTCTTGAAATTGCTTCTGTTTGTTTTTTTGTTTTTTTTTTCTTTTTTTATTTGAGTTTTTTCTTAAGCAGTTGCTTCTGTGGGTGTATGAGTGTGCGTGTGTGTGTCCTGGCTACAATTTGGCTACTTTACAGCATTTTGCATGCCCAAGTCCAACCATGCCCATGCCCCAGATACATTTATGTCACATAACAAATGACATGAAGTCGTCTCTCCTTTTACGTGTGTTTGTCGCATGTCCTGCTCCTTGCTCCTTTTTTTTTATGGCAAAATAATATCGAGATAAGCGACGCACGTAGAAAGAGCAAAAATCTGCAGACCGTCAAGGGGGGTGAGAGAGACACTGCACAATCCCGGCTCAGTCAGCTGCGGGTCTCCCCGGGGCGTACTTTTCTTGGTCAACGTCGCCTTAGGTGGGCCAAATGAGCGGGGGAGGGGGAGAAAAATGCTGGAAAATCTGTGTTAAAAATGTTGCAGCTTTTTAATCGATTGATTGCTGCTTGGATTTAGTTTTTATGCGGGGCTTAAGCCCAAAGCCCCCCTTGCAACTCGCCCATGCCTCCTCACTCTCGATTTGAAGCCTGTATCTAATTTTTGGATAAAATCAAATTGCCAATTGGGTTTCATATTGCTGCAACATTTTAAACTTTAAAGTAAGCCCGACTAAGGAATTTAATTGTTTATTACAGACATCGCAATTAAGTTTAAAAAAATCAAGCCTGAAAAAATTATTAAATAAATTGAAAAATCTTAGATATAATAATTAAAGATGCCGTATTTCTGGAAACAGTATAAACCTTTTTTTTTAATTTTTATTTCAAAAACAGATTTCAACTCGTATTTTTCAATCAAAAAAATAAAATTTGAAATAATAGTAAAAATTTCCAATTTCTATTTAAAAATCAGAAAATAACGCTTACTTTTCAACTTTTATAATAAAAATTGATAACAAAACTTGTTTGTCACTTTTTATTTTAAAAGATGAAAAATAAAATTATTTTTAAATATTTATGAATTTTTTATTTGAAATGTTTTTACACTAATTTAGCCTAGTTGTTCAGAGAAGAGCAGAGAACAACTTACTTTGTTAAGTGCAGTATTTTATCATATGTTTAATAATAATTTAAATTGTTTATGATAAAAACTAAGCTTCAACGAACACCCAAGAGCAACAATTGATTTCCTGAACTTCGAATATAGAAGAATTTATTTATATTTTTTATATATAAGAATTTATATTTATATCTCTTGTATATAGATGGTCTCTCAAGAGAAAGTAAGTGCTAGCAAAATTCGTGTATAAGCGCAATACCTTTCCAGATAATAATCACAGCATTTTTAGTCTATCAATCAGATATAGAACTATATAAAATGTATTTGCAATATTATATTCTTACCAGATATCTCTGTTCACCAGGCCATGGAAGAGGTGAATGCTCAAATCAAGAGGTTCCAAAGGAAAAAAAGAATATGACAATTTGTCAATTGGAAAATAAAATTGCTTCCTGATTTATAAATGATTGCCTTTAATTAAATATCGCACCAAAAATTCACTATTTTTTATTAAATAAGCATAATAAATTTTTATTTGAATATAATTAACCTATTTTGAATTGGTTAGAATCATATTTCATAGATCTGCAGAAGAAAATTAAAAATATATTCTGAGTTTAGCTGGCCAGTCTGGTAAATGAAATACTTCCCTGTGTCAGTGTCATTATTAGAAACTAATTTACTTTTTTATAGGCTTTACTTCCCTTTCACTTAAATTAAGAAATATATTTATAATGTTTTGATTCATGAAACAGCACTTTTTGTCACCCAAATAAATATATAAATAAACCTTCTTTGTTCAATATTATTTTTAAAATCATGATCAAAATCAATAACACTGTCGATCACGGAGACTTTAAGTTAGGATCAATATAAATTATGAGTATAAAGGTTGCTATACTAAATATAAATATATTGTATATATACAAATACAAATACGATCTTCAGCTACCATTATAAAGATATACAGAACCTCCTAAACTGCTTTGATTTAAGTAGTATCAAAATATAGACACTAGCTTTAGAATAAATACTTTAAATTATCTTATACTATAAAGTTTATAGCAAGTGCAGAAATGTGCTGATATCGATAGTATCGATGGTATCTAAAAAATGTATTAATATCGACTGCAACTAATCATAAAACCGTCTTTGTTTTTACAGATATATAGAACCTCCTAAACTGCTTTGATTTCAGTAGTATCAAATAATAGACACTAGCTTTAGAATAACAACTTCAAATTATTTGATTCTAAATATAAAGTTTATAGCAAGTGCAGAAATGTGCTGATATCGATAGTATCGATAGCATAGAAAAAATGTATAAATATCGAAACTAATTATAAAACCGTCTTTGTCGCAACAATTGACCATTGATGAATTGCTTTGGAAACTTTATCAACTTTAATCAACTTAAATCTTAAATAACATTTTCTTAAACAAATTGCTTGAAATCTTGTAGATGATTCCTCCCCCTGCCTTGCCGCTACTTTGAATGCCATTTTCCCCCCACATTTTTAAACATTTGCTTGATTCGTGCTGCGTGTAATCTTAACCACAATCAAATGTTAAACAAAATGCCTCCGGCCGACAACACACAGCGGGTGCCTTTTGGCAATAACAATAACAACAATGGCAACAAAAGTGACAACAGCAACAACAGCAACAGGGGCGACAGGTCACACCTTCTCTCTGTGGCAATGACTATGCAAATGTAGAAGAGCAACATGCAACACAGCATCATCCACGCATTTAGTTAATTTTGCATACGGAGCAAAAGGACAACAATTTAATTTCCAAAAGCCATAAAAATGAAATAAAATTTTCAATTGTGTAGCAATTTGTTTGTGGGGGCAGGGGTGTGGGGTGGTGTTGTGGCCTTTAGCGGCTGTTGTCAGCGAGGGGAGGGTGGTGAGGATCCGGGTATCTCTGCTCGCTGCGCTTGGCAGAGCGCAAAGTGACAACCGACGCTGCCAATGACACTGACAGCCAATCTCCCACAACAACACCGCCCCCATGCCCACACCCCATCCCCCATCCCCCACACCTACCCCTGCCACACTGCCCATCAAAGAGCAAAGCCAAAGGCATACCCTGTCACTGCTGGCAGCCAGGAGCAGGCGCATCCTGTTGACGCCTGCGACTGGCTGCCGAGCTGTCTATGGGCAACATGGCCCGTTGGCTGTTGGATGATCCCAGTTCCCTGTTCCCTGCTTCCAGCTCCCTGCTCCCTGTTCCCTGCTTCCTTGCTCCCTGCTTCCTTGCTCCCTGTTCCTTGTTCCCTGTTTGCAGTTGGCTGTTGGCTTTTTGGCTGCCACAACGCGTTCTTTTTATACTCTATAAGCAATAGGATAAAATGTGTATATTGGGTTAATCTAACCTGCCAAGCAAACAATAAAATTTTGAAGACAAAAATATTATATTCGCACTCTTTATGAATTTCTTTAAAAACAAAGATATTGATCATTTACACTTTTACGCTCGATAATTATTAATAATCATAATAAGAACTATATACTTGGTTCCCAGGGCAGTTCTAATTATAATTAAAATATCAATAACTATTAAAAAAAAAATTGTATAACATTATGCAAGAAAATTTTGCATACAAATAATCACTTCAAAGGTAACGAAATCATGGCAATATTTTTATACTATAAAAATGCTTTTTTTTAAAGCCCAAAACGTAGGTCAAATTTTATTAAGGATCATCATTTGCTTTAAAATATTATGCTATGATATTATGTAAATAAAAAATTCTGAAAGATTTCATTTTAATTCACGATTATTCAGCCTCATTTTAACCCATTTTATAAATATGTAATTTATTAAAATATTATTTGCACTTATATGATTTTCTAACACAAGATTTATTGAATAATTGTGAATTGTTAGACATTTAATAAAAATATTTTATGTAAAGAAAACCTAATGCCTTATATGCTGACTGCTAAAACCGTTTGGGAGTTACAGGAATTACACAAATGTACAACAAACAGCGCCCGTAAGTATGCAATACTTTGCATGCTCCTTTTTTTTTAATTTTCATATTTATTTATTGCTGAAAATCATATAACTTTTCGGTGGGGTTTTATAATTTCTTATTATGGTGACATCGGAACTTGTGTTTATATACAATATGTATTCAGGATATTCTATATTGAGAACCGTTTTTTTAAGAACTAAAAATTGAAAAAAAAAATATAAAAAAAAATAATAATTTGATTGTTCTTTATTTTGCAAAGAAATTTTTCCCTCAGTGCAGTGTAATAAGAAATCGGTCGCCTATTAAAAAAAAATATATTTAAATTTTTCGGAATAAATTAGACTTTTCTTAAACGTAGCTTTATATAACTAACTAAATAACTTCTTAAAGGTAACTTTAAATAACTAAAATTAACTCATAACTCAGTTTTGTTATAAATAGGAATTTCTGCTTTTGGAAATGCTTATATAATATTTTCTTCAATTCAATTTATAACATTTTATAATTTGATTATTCGTTCAGAAAATATATGGCAAATTTTAGAAAAAAAAAAGGTTTTTTTTTAAATAAAATCATTGAATGTTAAAGTAACTAATAACGACTTGAAAGTTAAGTTCATTAGAGTATTTTATACTCTGCATATGCTAGAGTATATTACAGTCGAGTAAAATCGATTGCAATGTTTCTACATGTTTTCTCTTCATTTTTGTTTGCGTTTTTTTATTTTTTTTATTTTATTTTTTATTTTTTTTTTTTGACTATTCATTGAGCCGGGCGAGAAAGCACCCAAACACCCCCACCTACACCCAGCCACCCGCAGGCGACAACCCTCTCGCGCATAAATCAGAGCTCAAGCGACGGCGACGGCGACAGCGACAAAAATCGTCGTCGCATGCAAATGCTTCAGTTGCTCCTCATTCCAGGAGCATTGGAGATTGGGAGTAGCTACACTTTTGGCTTGGATTTGGGTGTGTGGAATATGGAGTTAGGGTTGGGCAACACCCCGCGAATTGAAATGCAATTTACTTTGAGTGCACATAAAAGTCACATAAGCAAATTTTCGTTGAACGTTGCCTTGGTTCAAGGCTCTGGATTTGGTCACTACTAAAACTGTTTTATTTTATTTAATTTTATTTTTATTTTTATTTTTTGTGCCTGCTTGTGGCAATCAAAGGCTTAGCAAAGCCACAAGAAACGTGCGTAAGAGCCGAAAATTTTCAAATTGTAATCCTGGCAGCGGTAAGAGTTATCACATTCAGGCCAAAGCAAACCTCAATCCACACAACTTGTCGCCCCATATATATATATATTGACAGACAATCAAGCACTTGAAAAAGCATAAGGCCAAAATCAGAATCAGAATCAAAATCAAAAGCCACAAAAGACAAAGTTATCACAGCTTTTCATTATGAAGCATTTAAGCAAAGCCCAAACCCAAACTGAAATCCCAAAGTGAAACTCAAACCCGAACCGCGCACCCTTGTGGTCGCTACAGGGGTTGATAGCTTACGGATTTTAGCATTGTTTTTAGCTATAGATATATATATATATATATATCTATTTTTTTTTGTCTCTCTGCTGGTCTTCGCAAATTAAATTAGATGCTTAATATGCAGCGAACGTTTCATTTGTTTTGCGGCTAGAAAATCAACTTGGAAAATTAGGCAAACAAATAAAACGGCCACGAAAATTGTAGCTGGAGTCCAAATTCGGGTTTGGGTTTTTTTTTTCTGGTATTGGGCATAGGATTTAAGGTTTTTGGGAATGAGCTCCGGGTCTCTGTCCAGACACACGACCGTGCCCCGCCCACAGCTTAACCTCTAATGAGGCGCATTACTTCTGTTTGGTTAGAGAGTTAAGGGAGATTGGGAAAGAGATTTGAAATGATTATCCCGTTAAAACTAATCTTATTTCTTCTCTGCGGCAATTTCTCTTTTTCTTTTTTTCCTGAATCTTTTGTTAATTTTATGTAAACATTAGAAATATATATATGTACCACAAATATCTCCGTCTGACCAGCGGCAAATAAATATTGGCATTGGCTCTCGAGTTGCATTGAATTTTAAGCGTCTTTTGGGCCCCAAACCAACAAAATTATAAATTGTATTTGATATATCTGAAATTTGTGTGCAATTGTAAGCTACAAAATTTGTAAGCATTCTGTTTGTTAAGTATCCAATGTATATGTATCTCAATCTATTTGACCAAATCAAGGTATTGAGATTAAGATAATTTACACATGTCAATTTTTGAAATACACAGCTTGAATCTGAATTTAATATGAAAAATAAAAATTGAAAAATATCTTATATATTTGTCTTTTAAATAAAAGTTAGTAAATAATTTTTACTATCAATATTTATTTTCAGTTAAAAAAAAGAGTTATTCTCACTTTTATTTAAAAAAAAATACATAAATATTTTCTAACTCATAATTTTTACACATAAAAATTAAAATAGTTTCAATCCCTGTTTTTAACAAGTTGTTGCTAGTTTTGAGAATTTTTCCGATTATTTTACATTTAATTTATCTCTCAAATAACAGCAAAAGAGAGCTCAAAGAATTCTCCTAGTTTCTTCAATCTGAAATTGTAGATCGATGAGCTTATATTTTCAACAAACTCTGCGAAAACAGACTTAATTTTCTCTTATAAAAAACAAACAACAATTTACTTACAAAAAACGAATAAATATTAATTTTCTTTCTTTCAAAATTTTTCAACCTAAACTAATTCCTTTGCGAGTTTTCTGAAAATCAAATTTGTAGTTTAAAATATTTTTAGATTGATCAGATTTCAAACAGAGAAGAAAACAAGTACAAATTAAATTATCAAAAATAAATTTATTTTAGAGTCTACATAATAGAGAAGAGAAATTTTGATTTTATGAATATATTTCGTAAGGAAATCGGTATAGTTTTGAGCCGGAACCGTAAGGGTTATAATTAAAAAATAAAAAATTATAAAATAAAAATTACTTGTTGATTTTAATCAAAAAATTTATGTAAAAAGAAAAAAAAATTAATTTACAATTATTTTTATAAAAATCAAAAATTAAAATTGAACGTAAATATTTTTGAAACCAGCTGCGGTATTAGCAAAATTTAAAAATATTCACGATGTGTGGCTTAAAATACCAATATTAAGGATCTTAAATTATAAAAAATAACTTTAATTTTGTTATACATAGAACTTAAAATCAGGGATCGCTACTTTTATAATTTTTAAGTATAAAAATTATGAGTAAAATATTATTTATGGACTTTTTTCATCAAAATTGACAATAACTCTTATTTTTTACCCGAAAATTCAAATTGTGACATGATTATTAAATTTTAATTTTTATGTTAAAAACTTTAAATTACTCTTATTTTTTCAATTTTTATAATAAAAATCCATAATTATTATATAATTATTTGCCAACTCTTTTTGAAAAATGTATAATAAATGTAATTTTTTGATTTTTATTATAAAAATCAAAAATAAAAATTTATTTTGAAACGTTTTTTAGGCCATAATTGCGTCTCAAAATTTCAAGTTTGCAGTAATATTATACTCGTGTGGGACTACAACATACATAAAATCATTTTTCTAAATTGCAAAGTGGTTTTCAAATATTTGAAAACAAAATAGAGTTTTATTTTTGATTTTTTTATATATATAATTTTAAAGAACTCTTCTTGTTCAAACTCCTAAGTAATTATTAAAATAATCGGAATAATCAGAATAGCAAATGTTTATTTTGAAAATTGTATGTGAAGTTTAGGAGAATAATCAAAACTACAACTGTGAATTGCTACTGAAGGGCAAAAATTGATTTATGCTACTATAAACTTTGATTTTTCAGCTCTGTTATCCTTTTGTTTTGCAACATAAACCTTTCTAACACTATGTAAGCTCTCAATGGATGAACATATTGTAGAAGCTAAGCTCAACAATAACTAACTAAGTAGAACTTTTGTTTAAAATACATTTTTGAAAGACAGCAGCTGCTGCTGCTGCTGGCCGCAAATTGACCTTAGTCTTGGGAACCGTGTTTGGTTTTGTCCAGTCATATGCAAATTTGTTGATTGCTCCAGCTTCACATACAGTTGCAGCTTGAGCTGACCAGGTCCAGACAGAGTCAGAGTCGGAGACGGAGACACAGGTCCAGGTCCAGCAGGAGCAGTCAGCAGCCATGTTCAACTGGTCAACCACAAGACGAAATGCGGTAGAAAAACCACACAATAAATGGGCATAAATTACAAAACATGATGAAGCCGCCATGGCTTTGCAAAAAGACACAAGATATAGATATATAGATACATCTACAGATACAAATATAAATACAAATACGAATGGGAATGCCAAATGGCCAAGGATGTGAGATGTGATTGTTGTGATGCCCAGTTTGAAAATTGATAATTTCTTTTTGCTGCAACTGGCTTGGTCTGTCTGTCTGTCTGTCTGTCTGTCCGTCTGTCTGTTTGTCTGTCTGACTGTGTGGCGCCATCGAGTGCGGCATTGCCACTTGAATTTTTGATTTAACAAAAGTCTCATTTGTAAAACGGGCAAAAGAATTGCACAAAATTCAAATGCGCTGCAACAAAAGCGGGATACGGGGATCACTTTAATGTGGGGGTGTGTGTGTGTACGGGAATGGAAACAGGAATGGAAACGGGAACGGGAACGGGAGCTGTGGCCAAAACCGAAGCCGAGGCCGAAAAACTTTTGCACAACAACTGAGCAACAATAATAATGTCACGTTTATCGTGTGCAGCTAATTACTAACAAAAAGATAGTTTGTAATCCTACACAGAGAGACAAAGAGCCAGACAGTTAGCCAGTTAGCCAGTTGAGTCAGTTGAGTCAGTTGAGTCAGTTAGCCAGTTAGCCAGGCCGAGAGCCAGCCGAGCGTGGCCAAAAGTGCCCCTAGGACAACCAAAAACAACCAAAAACAAACCGAACAACCAACCAAAACAACAATGATGATGTTGTTGCTGTTGATGATGAGGACCAGTAGCTGTTTTGTCCATTTGTCCGCTTGTTTGTTGTTGTTGTTGTTGCTGTTCAGTTTTTGGTAGCAAACCAAGCCGAAAACTTCTTGGCCCAAAACATGTGCAAAAATCTTTGCAACGAGTTTTTGGGCATTAGCACACGCCTGAATCTCTTAGCTAAACACAACTCTTGACTAAGTTCCAAGTCCAAATCCAAAGTCCTGCTGCTGCTGCTCCTTCTGGGCCACACCCACACGGCAAAGTTTTTGCATATTGTCCAACAGCTGGGGCACACAGTTTTGTTATTGTTGCTGCTGCTGCTGCTGCTACTCTTGGCCAAGTTTATAGTTTTTGGCCAAACGAAAAGTTAAGCTGCATTAGGCGCATTACACTTGCCACAATCAAAACAGAATATACACTCTAGCTAAAAAGTTAGCACACATTTATGCACTAAGAAAATAAGTATAGAAAATTTTCGATAAGAAAAATTAAATCAAATTTTACAAGCAGATTAGGAATCTCTACAAAGAAATGGAAATTTCCAAAATACGAGTATATTTTCTCTGATAAGAATAAACGAAAAAAATTATGGGTTTATAATTGAAAGTATGAATTTTCTACGATTTGAATTTAGGTGTTCTATGAAATGATTATAATATTTATTAATAAGTAGAAAATTTTCTATTTATATTTTTACCAACGCATCACTGTTTGCTTTCTTAAATCGTTAATTTTCTTCAAATATGACCAAAAAAATTTTTTTTTTTTATTTTTTTTTTTTTTTTTTTGAACAAGGAGAATTTTTTCTTGAGTGTTTTTACTAATTTGTGAATAACTACCACATTTACTGTCCGATTTGAACAAATTTATACTTAAAACATTTGTAAAAGAATTATCTAACATAATAAATCTCAAAAAGTATTTCAACGAATTTTTTAAATTTTTAAAAGATCAATTGAAATTCAGCAATTTTTCAAATATGCAAAAAAAAAAAGTTCACTTTTTTCAACTTTGAGGATATGTAGTTTCCTTGATACTTATTCGATCCGCATAAACGGCACACCGTTAGTAAGTAAATACAATTATCTATTGGACTGTGTAACAAGATTTTCAATATCAAATAAGATCTGATGTAGATATAAACAAATTAGTCAAAATACTAGATTTTTGCTGTTTTCTCGAAAAAAAAAATGATTTGAATTTTTAAAATCACCCCAAAATACATTAAAAAAAAGTATATGAGAGCCCAGTTCCTATTTTGCTGTAAACTAGTGTTATGTTGAATAATTTCTTTAACCAAAGTAAAGTAAATTTTTCCATTCAAATTAAAAAAATATAACGAATTATTTTTATTATGGCCATCAAATTAAAGTTTCTTTGAGTTATCGAAATAAATTCGATACATGATACATTTCGATAAATTTTCGCTGCCAGAGTTACAATATTTTCTGCACTTTGTGGTAATAAAATCCAAATGGCATAGAAAAATTTCTATGAAGTTATTTCTATCCAGATTTTCGACAAATTCCATTTTTTGAGTGTATATAAACCATTTTGCATTTATTTATATTGTATATATATAATAATAGTTGTATATATATAAAGTTTAACGATATTACACAAAAAATGCGCATAAATATTAATGTATGTTAGTATATTAATAGCTTGTTAAATGATTGCTCAACATATTCATAGCACACTGTACTAGTACAGTAAAAACTTGACATTATTTATACTGCACTAATACAGCAAGCACTTGCTTAATTGAGCTATAAGGCATTTAATTGATATTCGCTTTTATTTTGGCAAGAAATTAAATACAATAAAATTTATTTACTTTTTTTTTTTTGTTTTTTCAATGTTTCTGAGCAATTATTTAAAAAATGTGCGTTTATGTATTTGATTATGTGTGTGTGTGTGTGTGTATGTTATTTTAACAAGTTGCATTTTAAAGTATTTTGAGAGGAACATTTCGAAATCAAATACGATTTTCAGTTATAGATACCAAAAATTAGATTTAACATTGTTTTAAGAAAAATTTTCAAAATCTCTTAAGCAAGCCAGTAAAATACTTGGGAAATATTGAAAATTTTTACAAAACTCTTATTTACATTTTTGGCAGCGTTTATCCAATTTATTTAGTTTTTTTTTTTTTAATTGTAATTAATATTTCAATTGACACAACAAACAGAATATCAAAATATCAACAAAAATCAATATCGATAAATATCAATATTGAGTATCGAAATATATAAATATATATTATTGGACACACAAATTGATTACATTATTATTTTGAGCAAATAATGTGTGTGTGTCTCTCACTCAACCACCCCCTGATCCTCAAATAAATATAGTATATGTGTATAACTTTATAATGTCAATTAACTAATATCGCTTTGTAATTGAGACTCCAGACGAACATAACAAGAAAAAAAAAACAGCTATATATATTCGGTGTGTCGAAGTTATTTACAAGCCTAATTTACTATTAATTGGCACAAGTTTTTTTTATTTAAAATGATTTCTAATTATGTCTAAGCAATAATTAAACATACAATACTCTTAACTGTTGTTTTGAAAAGTAGCGAGCCTTTAATAACTTCCGATTTTACTTTTTATATAATTAAATTGCGAATTTTAATTAAAAAATGAATTGCCACAAACAATTGTTAAAAAATGTTGCAAGTTTAACACGAAATTACGTGTTTACAATTTTTACAATTTCGTAATAGTTTTAATAATTGTAAATTTTTACATATTAATTTCCAAATAAATTTTTGGGAATTTTTAAAGAACTTTTTTAATGCTGTGGCAATTAATATTTGTAAAAAAAATGAACTTTGATTTAAATAGATTCTTGAAAGTTAATTTAATAGCCTTTCCAAAAAGTACAAACTTGTATGTTAAATTATTGCCTGGACATAAAAAGAAGGCATTAAAGTTAATCCCAAAAAAATTGACTGCCAATTATTAGTATTTTGGGCCCGTATATGTATAACCTTGCAAAAAAGTTTTCCAAAACAAAAAAAAATCCATAATTTCTGAACGATCGTTTCTATGGCACCTATATAATATAGTGTAGCCAATTCATGAAGATTATTCCTAAACAGAGAAATTAGTTTTCATAAAAACCGACAGGCATGCCTAGGTAAACTTGACTATAAAATACAGTAACCTTTTTTTGGATTGAAAAACATAACAAGAATTATGCTACTCTCTGCAAAGTTATATAAATAAATAAGAAAAAAACCCAACAAACGAAACGAAATGTGAATCGCAACCAATACGAACATTTTCGTTTGGCTGTTAACAAAAATATTTGGACGTGGTTTGCCGTTTAGTGGCGTGGCATCGTCATATTTATGGAGCTAAACGAGAGCAGATCTGCTTGGTCGGGTTTGTCGCGCGTCGCATGATAGGCCTCGCGTTCGCGATCCGGGAACTTGGTGGGCAGGTTGGGCGAGTGCAGATTAACCTTGGCCTCAAACCGCACACCGGCCACCTCCACCTCATAGTGCCCGGATAGCACGTACTCGTTGCTCACGGGCAGCTCCTGCCCCTGCGCATCAATGTTGCGTACAAAGCCCAAACAGACCTGCTTCTCAAACGTATAACCATATCCAGTTGTTGTTGTCATGCCCACATAAACGCCATCCCGATAAATGGGCTCACCGCCCCAGCACCACATGTCCACCTCGTGATCGTGATCATTTAGCAACAACTGCACATACATGCGCTTTACGCCCTCCTCGCGCTGCTTCAACAGCGCACTGCGTCCAATAAATTCAATGGGTTTCTAAAATAATCACAAAAAACCAAATAGTTTAGCATTGCATTCATTATTCGTTGCTCTGACACTCACATTGAATTTAACGCGCCAGCTGCGTCCACATTCCAGCGGTGTGGTGAACGTATCTAAATCCTGTCCCCAAAACGCATAAAACTTTTCAATGCGCAGCGCTCTAGTAGCATAGTAACCTGTATTAGAATTGAAAATTAGTTAATTTTAAAGGTTGCAACAGTTAAGTTTAATATTAAACTCACCTGCATGCTGTATGCTGTACTTTTGTCCAGCCTGATGCAGTCTCGTATATACATGCATCGCATACTCGTTGGGTATATAGAGCACATAGCCCAGTTCGCCAGTGTGTGTAATGTTCAGAACGCGTATGCCATCAGCCAGGCCCACATCGAGTTCCTGTCGCGAAGGTAGTGGAAATATTTAGCATAAAACATTGCTGCAATATTAAACCCTAATCGAGGTTAAATTACACTAACGAAACAAACTATTAAATAACAAAATATTATCCATACTTATCAATAGTATCGATGGCTAAAATTATCACTAAAAATATCTATCTAAGCAGCCTCTACAGTATAATTACGGCTACAATTCAAAGTATTAAATCCAGTTTCAGTTTCATTCAGAATCTTGGTCCATATAGACTTGGACGAAACTTGATTTGGTCGCTCACCTTGTACGTAAAGAATGGGAAGCTCTTAGGTGTGAGATCTGTGTCTGTTAGCTCAGAGAGCAAAATACGCGAATAGGGGCCCAATATGCAAATGGCCGTATACATTGAGGTCACATCCGCCACATTAACCTTGGCGCGCAAATGATCGGGCATATGTTTGCGTATCCAGCACATCGAACGCGTTTGTTGTATGGTTGGAGCAATCATCATATAGCTGCAATAAAAAGAGACAAATGTTAACGAGACTTTTAGAAAGTAGAGACTCTTCCATTACACTTACTGTCGCTCAGAGAGACGGGCCAGGGAACAATCGTTTTCGTAGCCACCATTGGGATTTTGCATGCCTGTATGTATTATGGAGCCAACGGCAACATCCACATCGTTGGAGCAGAGATATTGTAGTAAATCCACCACCTCATTGCCCTTCGACCAGAAATCATATTTGGTAAAGGAACTATAATCCGCAATGCCAACACGTTCACGGCAAGCGCGATATTCCGTAGCCACATGATCAAACCAGGGCGGCTTGCCAAAGGTCCGTGTCCTGGCAATGCGAAACCGCGCCAATCCAAACTCATCTGCGGGCGGTAATTAATCGAATTAGTGCGTAATTAGCATTTAAAGTTATTTTAATTTATATTTTAAAAAAAATCACTTGTTATAAATAATTTTATGATTTTATTCAATTGTTTATTAAATAACGATTAATTTATTTTTGTCAAAAATCTCCCATAATAATTTATAGCCAAAATTGTAAAGCTTTTTTTTTTTGATACACGCAATTTTAATGCTTATCTTAAAAATGCTAGATTTAATCTAATTTTTATCAAGATCGAATAGTAAACTGCAAAGTTATTGCAGAAAACATGATGGCATAAATGTAATAAATTTTTTTGTTCATATTTTCCAATTGGGTTAACAAGGCTGTTGTGTTTTATTTTCAAAAAAATGTTTATTATTTATTAAAAATGGTTCTCCTACTCTTTGGTACATTATGTACCTTTATCTGGGCGTCTGTGACAGTTTTCTTTTGCTTTTGAGAAATTTCCTAGAGCCGCGTTTGCACTCGAATCAAATCTTAAAACTTTTCTTATTTTAACTTATTTTTTTCAATATCTTGCTATTTAAATAATATTGTAATAGCGCTTAACTTTATTCTGCACCTGCTTAAAAGTTGGAATTGGAATTTATAAATGCACTTTCCTAATGCCTACTTATTGCTGAGACGCGATCTCTTCCATATATTACAATTGTATAATTGCGGAATTTATTACATCTAACATCCTGAAATATTATATGCCGACTTATAAATTAAACTACAGAAACTAGACGTAGCATTCGATTGCCCGTCCGTCTGTATAAACACACATATCCTTAAAAAACTTATTTCTTACTTTTCTGATTCAAGTTATATAAAAAAAATTTGTTTCCTGGGATCGTTACTCTTATAATTAAAAAAGCAAAAATTATAAAATACAAATTATTGGTTGATTTTTATTAAAAAAAATGTTAAAATAAGTCTGATTTTAAATTAAAAAATATTTTTCAATTTTAATAATAAAAATCAAAAGTAAAAAATTATTGTTAACTTCTGCTGCATTAACTAAATTTTAAAGCTCTTACGATCATATGATACATAACATTTCCTTAAAGGACAAATATTTAGGATCCGTAAAGTATGAAAAAAAACTTTTATTTTTAAATTAAAGCTAAAATAAACTTTTATAAAAAAAAATAGGAAAAAAAATTTATCCAGTTTCCAGTATACTGCAATTAGAAAATCAAAAATTTTCCCATTCATGTAGATAATTTTTTTTTCAATTTTGATTTTTTTTAAACTCATTTTAAACTCAATTATTTGTAATCCCTGATTTTTTCTTTTCGCTCACAAAATAATTGTTATTTCTTGAGATTTTTGAACAACTTTAAACTAAATCATTATTTTTGGGATTTATTATACAAAATTTCAATATTTATATAAAAAAAATAATGAACTCACCTTGCTTGTCATTCAAATCAAAATAATTGGGTCGCTCATAGCCCATTGATTGGCCAAACACGGCGCCCGCCTCCTTGAGCTGTGGATAGATGGGCGACATGCGAAGATTGCGTCCCGTTTCAAATTCCTCAAATGGATAATTAATCTCAAAGTGTTTGCCCGGCGCTTCCTTGCAGCGATCACGCAAGAACTTGCGATTGTTATGCAGTCCCAGAAATCGGCTAATGTCCAATATATGCAGATCCAAATATGTCGAGTTTTTCGTTATGAGATCGGTGAGGACACGTCCAATGCCGCCAGAGGCAGAGACGCCCATTGTCTTATTGCCAGCGGCGACATAATAATTTTGAATCTCCGGCACCTCGCCCAGTATCCACTTGCAGTCCGGCGAGAATACCTGCAGTGAATTGGTCAGACGATCCAGTGAAGCGTTCCGGAATGAGGGCACCCGATGCAGCAGCGCATCGAGCAGCTCATGAAAGTGATCCCAATCGGGTGGATACTGACGCGCCTCCTGGGACAACGGTATAACGCCATCCTCGTATACCATCTTTGCCTCACGCTCATAGCCACCAGCGAGAATGTGACCCTCGCACTCCCGAAAGAAGATACGACCGTCAAAGTCACGGACAAATGGCGTATTGGGATCCAGTTGGGGTATAGGCTTTGTGTGCAAATAGTGATGCTCCACGGCCTTGAGTGGCACCTTCACCACCGGCTTGGACAGCGTGCCCACCTCACGTGCCCAGAAGCCGGTACAATTGACAAAATAATCGCACTTTACATCGCCGGCCGTGGTCTCTACGCTGGAAACTTTGCCGTGTTCGCTGTGTATCTTCTTGACGGCACAGTGCTCGACAATGCGCACACCCAGACGACGTGCTTCGTCTATGAATGCCTGGCAGAGCAGATGGGGATCACAGACACCATCCTCAGGTATCCACAGGCCGCCCTCGATGCCGTCTAGCGAGATTAGAGGACAGTGCTGTTGGCATTGTTCCGGCGTGAGTATCTCACAGTTCATGCCCCAGGCGACAGCCAATGACTTCATGCGATGGAACGAGGTCATGCGATCGAAATTCCGTGCCAAATTCAAACTGCCCACCTGTCGCCAGCCGGTGGGCAGGCCACGTTGCGTCAATCGCTTAATCAAATCAATTGAATATTCCGCCAGTTTCAGTTCCGTATAGCTGGGCTCAAAGCGACCAGCCAGTCCACAAGCGCTCCAAGGCAGCTCACCGCCCACAGCATCCTGTTCAATCAGCAGCGTCTCACCGCCCCAGCCCTGTAGGCCCAAATGATAGGCCACCGATGCGCCAGTTATGCCACCGCCACAGATGACCACCCGGGACGTGGTTGGCAGCTGTCCACTGGGTTTTTCGTCCACTTCGATGGCTTCTTGCGGCTTAAATTTACGCTTTCTCAACACCTGTTCGTCCGTGGGATCCGCATGGCTATTAATGCTGCTCAGCAGGCGGCGGCTGAGACGTTGTGTCCTTGTTATGTTTAGCTGGTTGCAATTAACTCCATTGCTGGCGGCATGTTGGCAACATGCAACGCCACGGAGTAGCTTAAACATTATTGTTTGCCTTTTGTTTTTGTTGTTATTATATCAAGTATTGCTTTTAGAGTTATGGCTGAGCAGCAGGCACCGATAAGTTATCGTGCCGCCACCACAACAGCTGTTGCTCTAGGGCTGCCATATTAAATCGAGCAATTTTGCGTCGCGTCGATAGGTGTGCTATCGATAAGAAGAGAAAAAGAATCGCATTTTGTTTTATTTTTAAATCAATTGTTATGCAATTTATTTATACGCTATGTAAATATAATTTGTTCACAACTGTTATATAATTATTTTTATTTCTTTTCGTATTTTTGTTTGTTTTATTTTATTTTATTTTTTTTTTGTGATTTCTCTTTTTGTATCATTCATTATTCTTTTTGATTTTAAAGCAGTTGCTTTTAACAATTGTTTATCTTTATCAATCAATCAATCAATCATTACTGTATAATTCACACGATTTTGGTTTTTATATGATTTGTTATGTAATTGTAATTTGGTTTAACTACAACTACGTAGACGACATAGATGTACGCTGGGTTTTTGCCTTAAGACCTTACGAGCTTAGAAATGTTAACAAATGTACAGACTTATATTTTGTATTACAATAATATATATATATATATATGTTATATATATATGTAATATGCATTGAAATTGTTGTAACAGGATTGGAGCACAATTAAACCGTATATGTGTAAAGTTAATTCATTTAATTCGGTGCTGAAATGGTTTACACAATCCACAATTGAGGATCGATTCGCCATGCAACACAGTTGACAGCTGATAAAGTAGTAAAAAAAAAAAAAAACAAAAAACAAAAAAAAATTGCTTAAAAATAAACAATTTTGTTTTTAAAATACTTCTTAATTTATTTAAAAATGGCGCACTCTAAAATTCGTTTTGCTTCTCGATCTAACTGTACGTTTTGTGTTTTAAATCGTGTTAAATCTCATTTTTTTTTATTTTTGTTTTTTTGTTTTTGTTTTTTATTATTATTTTCCTCGATTAAATCTTTTAAATAAGAAAAGTGCGCTAGTTTCTTGCCATAGCTAAAACGTCTAAACACTTTTGGAGTTTTTTTTTTTTGCTGCTTGTATTACATACGTTTTGTCATTATGTTTAATTGCGGTTCATGTTTATTCAGTAATATTTATAATAATAATAATAATCATCATCATTGTTATATATATATATATATACTATAATCATTTTATCGTTTGCTTTCATTAGAATTAAATGCTATAAGTATGTAAATACCTGCCTAACTGCTCATTATTTGGTATTTTAGTTTTAATTTCTATATTGAATTCTCTTATATGTTGTGTGTGTGTGTGTGTGTGTGTGTGTGTTGTTTAAAAACTATTTTGGCCTTATAGGGTAGACGAGACACTACACTACACTACATTTTTGAAACGTGATTTTATATTTTTTTTTTTATGTTTTTCTTTCGACACCCAAACAATTTGCTGTGTTGTGTTTGAGTGAAAAACAATAATAAAACTTACAAAATGAACATCAAAACACACACACGCTTAAACAATGCATATTATTATTATTTATACATATATAAATTGTTGTTGTTGCAGTTCTCTACTTATATAAAGTTTACTTATATGTATATACAATACAATTAAAACAGCCTGTAACAATGGCTGCAATAATGTGGCCAAAATCTGAATAAACTAATGTTGTTTTGTGTTTTTGTTAACTTCTTTCGTTTTTTTTATTATTATTGAGCGAAGATTGTGACTACTACACTGAGAGGACAATATGGGATATAATATACGGAACAAGGATCAGTTGGGAAGAGTTAGGATTGGGTAAACAGACATACAATACAAATGCTTTATGGAATGTTACTGTATATTACGTATACGTATATTAATTTTATCTTTTTGTCAGTTTTGTGCAACATTTTTGCAATGTGTGTGTGTGTGTGTGCAATAGAAAGAGATATACATAGAGAGAGTAAAAGAGTAAGAGAAAGCGAAATAGAAGATGGGAGAACCTTTCTTATACGTATATACAACTTTGTGGGCTATAGTACGACTATATATCGAAAGTATTGTATCATTTTTTGTTTTTTTTTATGTTTTATGCAAAATATTTGCCTTGTTCACATTTTAGAAAATTTTTATAATTCTGACATTTTTGTTTGTTTATTCTTTATTTTAAATCCATTTTTTGTTTTGTTTATTTGCATCTGCACAGCAGAGAGAATACATTTCTTATGAATTTCCATTTAAATTGTTAACATTGCTGTTTTGATTTTTCTTTTCTTTTCTTCCATTTATTTATTTATTTTTTTTTTAATAATTCGCTATATAGATGTACGTATGTGTGTGTGTATATTTCTTAATGTGTGTATATTTGTTTAAACTAAATATACGAACGAGTATGTTTATAGTATATATATGATGGCTGTGCTTAAGAATTTTCTTTATGCATTCATTTATTATTTGTTATAAATGTTTAATGTTTTTTCTTTTTTGTTTGTTTGTTAATATTCCATTTTAAATGTAATGTACATTAGATTCATATAATTTTCATCATTTGTCCATGCAAATGTCGTTTTGTATGTTTTTTGTATGTATTTTTGTTATGTATGGTATGTATGCTTGTATATAATGTATAATTGTATATAAAAGGAGCATATTTCTCTCTCATTTAACGTCTAACAAATTTGTTTTTAAATGCAGTTATTGACCTGAACAATCGTTAATAATATTGTTTGTTATTCATATTATTATAATTAATATACGTATTTATTATGTATGCATATATGTTTGTTATGTTTATGTTTATGTTATGTATGTTATGTATATGTATAATGTATATATATATATATGTTGTTTTTGTTTTGTTAGATTGTAAAATAGTTAAACATTTTTATGGCTTGCAGTTGCATTTATCATTTATCGATTTTTTGTTTGTATATTTAATTATTTTTTGTTTCTTATTGCTTGCTGCAGTTTTAAAGTTCAACATTTAAAATGGAATTACAATTGTTTATTTTGTGCTTCTGTTTTTTTTTTATATATTTTTCATCTTTTCTCTTTTTTTGTTTTTGTTTTGTAATCTTCTCTTTAGATTTCTGACGTCACAAAAATTACGAACGTTTCGCTGTTGTTGTTTGCTGTCTCGCAACGGATTTTTAAATAATAAACAAATTGAAATTTCTCATCGATTTATAAAAATTATAAAAAAAACTTGATATATATATATTATAATTTATAAAAAAAAAAATTGTTGTGTTTTTGCGTGTCTGGAGTTTTAGTTTTGATTTGTTTTTTTTTGTTTTTTTGGAAAATTAGGTTAGCTTAAGTGCAGAAATAAATAATCATAGCTTAAGTTTACTTAACAAGGCTCCACTAACTTAAATATAAACAAATTTATGCTTAATTACATTTAGGTGTATATATATAATATGTATATATAAAGTATTTATATAAAAAAAAAAAATCATTCTCGAATAATTACATATAACAATAGGCAACAACATGGAGCAAACATTTGTTGATTGATTCAAATTTGTAGCAGCTGCATCAATTAGCGGCTGCTGCAGGTTGCAGGTTGCAGAGTTTTTTTTTGGGGCAGCTGTAAATTATATTGTGTGGTGGCCTGTGGTTCGTTTTTTGGGGCAGGAATGCGGCATGTACAAAAGTGTTTGTGTTGTGTTGTGTGTGTGTCTGTGTGTTGTGTGCATTTGCATGAGGCACGGCTTGTCAAGTTGCAAGTTGCAAGTTGCATGTGTTGCAAGCAACTGTCAATTCACTTTCATTTAATTGAACAAATTTTACGCATAGATTTTTTTACTTTTGAAACGGGCCAATTGGCAATACAAATTGCTAGAAACATTAATTTACATTTTGATTTGTTGGGGGGGTTTGGGATTACTACTAAAGGAAAAGGGGGTGGGGTGTTAATTGCCACATTTTAGCCAATTCTTAATATTTTTTTTGGGTTGGGTTCGCTTGGCATTTACAATATTTTTTATTTGTGTGCAATTTCTTATTATTAGAAAAATCCGCAACGTTTATTTGGCATCGCTGTCGTCGTCGTCGTCGTCGTGGTTGTTGCTGCTGCTGCTGCTGCTGTTGTCACTGTTGTTGTTGTTGTCGTGTTCAACGCGTGCGTCGCCTGCGCGCAACACCGCCGCCGCCGTCGCCGTCATCGTTGCCAAATTGTCGCGGGCTGGGCAATTTTTATGACGTCTCTAAAAATCATACTTTAAAAGTTTTCTCACGCCGTTGCTGTTGCTGCTGCTGTTGTTGTTGCTGCTGCTGCTGTTGCTGATGATGATGGCCACGATGCGATTGTTGCTGCTGCTGTTGCTGCTGCTGCTGCTGTGCGCTTGCATTGGCTGCCAGTAGACTCATGCTGCCGGCGCTGCATAATGCCGCCGTTGTGGCATCTTCACAGGCATAGCTGGCAATGCGATGATCGCTGCGTGAACGCTCTCTATCGTGTGTGCGATGATGATGCTGCTGCTGCTCGCTGACAGCTGCTGCTGCTGCTGCGGCTGCCACAACAGCAGCAGCATTGGCACCATTCCGCTTGCTACTTGCCGCCTGTTGCTGCGAACGGCGATTGCCCAAACGTTTTAGCTCATAATCGCGTGCATCTGCCACATCGAAGGTTGCAGCACGTTGCTGTTTGCCATGACGTTGCTGCTGTGGCATTGATTGCTGCTGTGCTTCATATTGCTGCGGGCAGTACTCATCGTACTCATGATCATCGCATAGATTTGCATTGCAGGGCGGCTGTTGCTGCTGCTGTTGTTGTTGCTGCTGCTGCTGCTGTTGCTGCTGGGAGCGATGCTTTTTGGGCGGCAATGGTATGGGCGCCTGTTGTGTCTGTGTGCTGGCTGAGGCTGCCGCCGCTGCTGCGTGCAACGCCGTTGATGCTGTGCCCGTGCCCGTCGAACAGGTCGTGGCACGTCGCACAACATCAACGCCGCCGCCGCAGCAGGCGCACTCCTACAATTCCGTCACAGAATATAAATCGCTGCTGGCATGAGCTGTCGATGCACCACCGGCAACAGCACTAGCACCACGCTTCAAAGAACGATAGAATAGAGCCTGTTGCTGCTCCACTAGCAACGCCTGCTGCTGCTGTTGCTGCTGATGTTTGCTGCTGGCGCTGGTAGCAACTGCTGCATGGTAGTTGTTGTTGTGCTGCCGTTGCTGTTGCTGCTGTTGATAGTAAGCCGCCTGCTGTTGCTGCTGCTGCTGCTGGTGATGATAGGTACTGCTGTCGTAGGAGTGCTGCTTCTTCATGCTGCTGAGCATCGGCTGACCACCATATTGCTGCTGTTGCTGCTGCTGTTGTTCAGCATAAATGCGCGCATTGTCCAACGTTTCAGCGCGACGTGGTCGATCACGTTCACGCTCACGCTCACGATCTCTATCACGCTCCCTTTCTCTCTCCCTTTCTCGCTCTCTTTCCCTTTCCCTTTCCCGCTCTCGTTCTCTTTCCCTTTCCCGCTCGTAGCTAAAGCTGGCGGATTGCTGCTGACGTAGACTTGCGGATTTTGGCGGCAACGTTTGCATATGATTCGCATTGCTTGCATCCCGCGAAGTCTTGTGCCGATTCTTGGGTGGCAGCGATGGCGGCTGTTGCTGTTGTTGCTGCTGCGAGGAGAGTTGCAGTTTCTGCTGTGCCGCCGTTTGGGGACGTTGCAACGAACGATATTGCCCCAAATTGGCAGCGCACAGCGGCTGTGCGGAGATCTTTGATTGTGTTGCAGGCGCAACAATGCTGGTGGGCGACTGCACGGGTATCTCCGGCAGCGGCTGATTGACTATAGAGGCCGGATTTAAGGAGCGTTGCACACGTGGCGCCGCCGTTGGCGCTGCCTGCTGAGCGGGCGGATAAACGCTGCTGCTCTCAATGCTATAGACGGCCGAGGGCGGTAAAATGTGCGTTGTCGGTGGATGATGTTGCTGCTGCTGTTGCTGTTGTTGTTGCTGCAGCTGTTGCAAGGCCAGCAATTGTTGTTGCTGTTGCTGCTGTAGGGCCAGCAGCTGCTGCTGCTCCTTGGCATAGGAGCTGCCCACGCCCGTAGTGCCGGGTATTTCCGTAAATGTATTGACTATCTTTGGCTTGGGTGGCGGCGGAGGCGCGGGCTGTGGCTGCATTAATTGCTGTTGCTGTGGCGGTGGCGGCGGTGGCACCACCTGTTGTTGCTGCATTTGCAACTGAAGTTGCTGCTGCTGCTGTTGTTGTTGCTGTAGCTGCAGCTGTTGCTGCTGTTGCGATGGTGGCGGCGGTTGCTGCTGTTGCTGTTGCACTGCTACCGTCGTTGTATTCGACACAAGCATATCCGTTGAGCCGCCGCCGCCATAAACCTGCGGCATGCAATCCGCCTGCTGACAGTAATCCTTCGATACTGTGGCTATCGATGGCGTTTTGGCGCTGCGCAAATTGGGCGACGGCGAGGCGCCCTTGAGAGAGCCACCGTAGCGTCCCACATGCCGCAGCGTGGCACATTTATTGGCCGTCGCAGCGGCCACAATATTCAGATTGTTATTGCCGCGCACCGCCTTCGGACCGATGCTTATATATTTGGGATCGAAACGATTGAAACTATTGTTGGTAACATCGCGCGGATCACGATCATCGATCAGGCCATCAACGTCGAGTCCATTGCCAGTTGATTTGCACATGGCATTGGCCGTCTGGGCGGACAGAACGGAGCGTATGGAGCTGCCCGTTGAACGTGGCAACGTTGCCGATGTAAATATGTTTTTCAATGTGTTGCTGCTGCTGTGATAATGCTGATGTTGCAATTGCTGCTGCTGCTGCTGCTGTTGTTGTTGCTGCTGCTGCTGTTGCTGCTGCTGTTGTTGTTGCTGCTGCTGCTGTTGCTGCTGCTGCTGATTGATGTTGCTGCTGTGCTGCGTGTTGTTGCTATTGCCTGCATACGTGCTGCAGGCAAGCGAATCTCAGTAGAAGTCGTTCGATTCAAGCGTCTTACACTGCTTGCTGAGCGTCGCATATTTGCCATTATTTGGTCCTGGCAAATAGGACGCCGATTGCTGGTGATGCGAGGGCAGACGTCCCAATGTATGATGGCCGGATCTGCAATATATATATAAATAAGATGTAAGTAAGTCGACTCTATCATAACACAACAACAGCAGTTGCTCGAGTGTAAGCTAAATGTTAACTAGTAGCTGCAACATTAGGGGTATTCAATGCAATGAAAGGGCTTCATTCCAGAACAAAAATTAATATATGTATATATATATATATTTACAGTGAATATCGGTTAATAGCAAGCCCGTTTATGATCCTCATTAACCTGATTTAGAACAAATGAACTTGAAAAATAAAAAAATGTATTTCCTTTACCATATAAAAGACTTAAAAAATTTATTTATTTTTATCGATATTTTTTTTTTTAATCCAATTATTACTAATTTATGTGATTTGATTTGAATTTCACAATTGATTAAACAATTCAACTGTTTTTTTTTTTAAATTGTTCAAAATTTCAAGGCAAGTTTTGATCAATTAATTTCAATTTCTTTTTTTAAATTTTAAGCTTGGCACGTTCTTAATCCTTTATATATAGTATATATAGTATTTATGGCATGTATAGAAGAAGAATATTAAGAGAAACCTATTAAATCTGGCAATTTAATTTAAAAATTCAATTATGCAAATTGTTGTTAACGATCTTTTAGTCTTTTAGTTGTTGTTTCGATTTTGTGACATTATTAGATGAGTAGTCAATTAAATGGGCATGATTTTAAGCGCTTGTTGCATGGCTACCCCTAATGCTGATTAAGTCATGTGTGCGTTATGCGTTAGGGTGTTGTCCTTGTACGTTAATTATTGCAATGCATAAGTGTATGGGATATACAGATGTCTTTAGAGCTGTGCTAAGCTTGATTTAAATATATTTATATATTTATTTATGTATGTCATGCAGGTGGGCGTGGCCTAGTGCTGGGCAGAGGGCACACAACAACAACAACAACATAAGAAAAGAAAAAAATACATTTTAAATAAACGAAAACAAAGATTAAAATAATAATAAAAGTGTAGCAAAAAACAACATCAAGAAAACAACATAATGTACACAGGACAAGAAAATAAAAAAAAATAAGATTATGAATTGAAATTTCAATTTGAATTTGACTACAGACTAAACTAAGATAACAACTAAAGCAAAAAAAAAAAACTAAAGGATAAGAAATTAAACTTCATGCCTTGTGCCATGCACCAAATCATAGCCGGGCGGCGGCGACGGCGATCGTCGGCCGCCATTGGCGGAGGAGCGATTGGACATTGCCACCGCCGACGCCGCCGCCGCTGCCGTTGAGTTAGTTCTATGCTGTGTATTGTTGTAGTTGTAGTGGTGGTTGTTGTTGTGGTGGTTGTGGTGGTGGTAAGTTGTAGTAGATGATGTATTGTTGCTTGATTGTGATGATGGTGATGCCAACCCTTGTCGCAATCCCGCTGTTCCATTCCTATACGGTCCAGCACCATTGCCGCCAGCCAAACTGCCACCGCTGGGCAATGTGCCTGTGTGTCCAGCTTGTGTGCCGCCAGCCGCAATTGCGCCACCGATGGGTCCGCCATGCACTTGCTGATGATGCAATAGCGTTCGATTAATGGTGCCCGTGCTCATGGGCGCTGTGGGCGATATGCTGGCACTGGGCGCATTTGAGGCGGGAAACAGTGGCGCCGTCTCCGACTTATCGCCGTCCATCATTGGCCTGCGAGGAATATAAAGGATTGCATTTAAGAATATCGATTTAAATTCTAATTTCCATGCCCGCTTACCGCTTGCTCAAATATATCCAGGCATGCGAGTCGGCATAGACCAAAATGGTGAGCAAAAACGAGGTCAACAGACCGGCGACCATCATCAGGCTCAGACCCAGCAAACCGCCGCCGCAGAGTCCATGCAACGCTTCCGCATAATGGCGATCTATGGCGCGTCTATCCAGTGTTGCCGAGAGCGTTGTCAGATTTTGTTTTGTCTCCTCCAGATCATTGTCCATGGCATTCAGCGTGCGCTGAATATCAATGCGTGGATACGTGTCCTGACTCATGCTAAAAAAATACATATATATAAATATATTAATTCGAATTGTTTATAAAATGTTTTACTTACCGTTGCATCATTTCAACGCTCTCACGAGCACGTTCCACCAGATCTCGAGACTCGTTGAGACGCAATATAAAGCGATTACGCAGCGTGCCACAGTTGAGGAAATAGACATAAGGACTTCGCTGTTGTTCGGACATAGAAAAGAAAATAAAAAAAAATTATAAATTAAAATGACACTCAAGCAGTCTTAAATAGAGACTATAAATAATGAATTCTTTAAAAAAAAATCATGAAGTTCGTTCAGCTTTACGGAAAGAAGAACTGCAGCAATTTGAGCCTTACAGGAAAATCTACGGATATTTTTCAAGATTTGTATATTTTTAAATATTACACTTTTCTTTATTTATAGCAATTAATATAAGATTTTTAATATTATATATTTATTACGCCTAAAAACCCTGGCATAAGCTTTGAGGCGGTTAAATAATAATAGCATATTCTATAATATTTATATAAATCAGCAATTTGAGTAATAAAATATAAAACTCAACAATTATCCTTATTAATTGAGTTTTAATTTAAAAAAAAAAAAAACAAAACTCTAAATACTCCTATAGCGTTTTTCTAGCTTAATTTGGCAAGGACGAACATAAATATAAAATCTTTCAAAATTGAAAAAAAAAAACTTTTCCAAAAATTGTCAATATTTTAGGCATACTTTTTTTTAATTCCTCTTGGATCTAAGAAAAATATGAAACTTTGAAGATTTAGCTATAAAAATAACTCCTAACAGGATTTTGAGTTTAAATTTTGAGCGAAAAAAATTAAAAAAAAACTTATTATTAATTGAGTTTTATATTTTCGCTCAAAAAACAAAGCTGAAAATACTCCTATAGCGTTTTTATAGCTAAATGTGTGAAGGATGAACATAAAAAATAGTTTTAAAGATTGAAAAAAAAACCTTTAATTTTAAGCAAAAAATAAAAACTTATTTTAATTGAGTTTTATTTATTTTGCTGTAAAAACAAAGTTCGAAATCCTCCTAAAGAGTTTTTAAAGCTTAAAAAAGAAAGCACGAAAAGAAAAACATATCCTTTAAATTTAAAAAAAAAACTTTATTTTAAGCAAAAAATAAAAACATAAATAATTGAGTTTTATTTTTTTTGTTTACAAAACAAAGTTCAAAATACTCCTAAAGAATTTTTATAACTAAAAAGTGAGGGACGAACAAAAAATATTTTTTAAATGTAAAAAAAACCTTTTTCGCATAATATTCTATATTTTGAAAATATTTTTTTTTAACTTTTCTTGGTTCTATCAGTAAGAAAAATCTCAAACTTTGAATATTTAGCTATAAAAAAGTCCTTACAGAATTAAGGGTCTTATTTTTGAGCCAAAAAAAATAAAAACTAAATTCTTAAAGATTATTTTAGAGTCTAATTTTTTATTACTCAAAAACAATTAGTATTGCAAAAGTTTTATTTAAAACTAAATAATTTAAAATTTATTATATAAAAAAAAACTCCAAAATAATGTTTATAATAATAATAAAAGTAAATCTTATAATCAATTACTAAACACTTACCATGCCCACCTGCCGGCACATATATTCATGTGGGCGCATACAAAAGTCACCAGCTGCCACGCTTGAGGCCAAATAGATGCCAGCCAAAAGCCAACAGATGATAATACAGAATAAGCCCGAAACGCTAAAGAAGATCAGAGTGCAGCGGGAACGACGAGCGACTCCAATAACCAGGACAGTGCACAGAAAGAGCAAGAGCGTCAGAAAAGCCAAGGTTGCTGGCCAGCGTATTGATTCGTACAGTTCGCCAAGCTATTAAAGACATTTGATTAAATGAATTAATTGGAATTTAAATAAATGTGACATGTTTGTTACTTACATGTAGTATGCCCATCAGTGAGGTCTCATTCTCGCTACCCTTTGTCTTCATGAAATAGAGGACCATATTGTCCAGGGAGGTGACTGCTCGGGATGTATTCTCACGCACCAGACGTGAGGTCTCGATGAGCAACATGACAGCCGTTTGATTGTACTGCGGCTTCTCCACCTGATGCACCACCTTGTGTGAAGCCATTTTTGTTTCGAGATCTAGCTTAATGGTTTCAGTCTGTTCAATGAAAGAATGTTACAAAATTTTTTTAGAAATTTAATTTAAAAAATAAAAATATAATATGGCTTAAATCGAAAGAAATTTGTTTTTATCATAGTAAAACTAACAAAATCTTTTAATAAAATGGCAGGTTGTTTTTTTTAATTAAATTTTTACTTGATTGTTATTTTAATATACTTATAATTTGTTAATTTTATTTATTTTACATATACAGCCGACGCTCATAAATTAGAACCTTTAGTAATTAGAATTTTCAGAAATTAGAATTAGGGCTTGTAAAACATTTTATCAGTTTTTTACTGAATATATATAGATTTTTTATTTTTAACTGAAAAAATGTATTTAATGTAACACTAGGTAACACACAAATTGTATATTTGACCAAACCTACTTTTTCTGATACATATGGTGCCCCAGATGACGAAAAACCACTTTAAAAATTTTTCTATGGTGAGACTTTTTTTTAAAAAATTTTTGAAATCTGGTATTTATTTTTTTAGCTTTTTTTCAGAGGCAAGCCTACAGATTTAAGCATTACTCGAGAACCTTATAGTCGATTTTTAAATGCTTTACGTTTTCTAAAAGCTTATAAAAGGGCCTATAATTCATACATATACTTTATTTAGTTTAAATTACTAGTTTTGTAACTATTTGATTTTAAATTTAGAAAATGATGATATTTTGTGCATTTTTTACGGTTTTTTGACTTTAAAATTCGAGGAAAAGTCGAAAAAAAATTATTTCGTTTTTCTCTCCTTTGCTTTTACATAGTTGCATTAATTGGTCGTTATTTAAGATATGAATTATAATTGGAGTGCGTCTTGATGTTTTGTTTTTTTTTGCATCTATTTATGATTTAATGTATAAACATATATTTTTAATTAAACTTAGAACTTAAAATATGTATTACACTGGATTGTTACCTTTTGTTTTGTTATTTTTATTAATAGAATTAACTAAAAAAAAATTTAATGTAGCTTTTTGGCGTAAATTTACTTCTTTACTTTTATTTATATACACAAAAAAAAGTCCAGAAATAAGAATATTTTAGATATTGAAATGACATTCATTTTTATTATTATTTTTAAATTTTGTTTAATTTGTTTTGATTCTAATTTGTCAGCAGCGACTGTACTTATTATTTGTTAATTTTGTTCATTTTAAAATATAAATAAAATTTATTTATATAATAAGTTTTTTAATTTATTTATTATTTATGTTTTGTATATTTATTTCAATTTAATATTCAGATCAACTCTTGAAAATGGAATCTGTATTTGGTCTTTACGTTATCAAAAATTTCAGAATCAGCCTGAATTGGTACAGTTTAAGAAAAGATTTCAAGTAATCAACTTTCTATAACTTAAAAGTCGCAAGATTTAACAAATTATACATATTCTCCACAAACTCCTAGCTTTATATATTAATTGCACTTTTAATCATGCACTTAATCCTCTAGTTTAGCTAAGGTTATGGCTAAAAATTAATGGTTGTCTTTCATTTCCCTATTACGAGATGTTAATATTTTCCACTCAAAAGAAGCTTATTTGAAATATTTTATACTTTTTCTTATGCTATTTAAAAAATAATGTAAACTATAAAATGAATCAATCTTTTACATCAATAAATGTATTATTAAAATTACTTCTAAAAGAGGATTATTAATAAATAAATAATTCACGACTATTAAATCATGTGAACACTGACTTTTAGGTTCTTCAATACTTCCTAAAACGTTTTTCGAATTAATTCCCGTGTAGAAACTTCAAATTTTGAATTTTTGCGCATCGAATATATCATCAAAAATAGAATTAATAAATAGAATTAATAATATCTCACCCTAAGAGTAAAATCTAATCAAATACCATGTGTTTCATATCTCTCAAATTTATGTTAAGCTCTACTAAAAAAAAAAACAATTCTTGTTTATTTAATAAACTCTTAATTTAGAAAAAAAAAAAAAAGAAAAAAAGAAAAAGTTATTACAAAGAAGCTTAAATGCTAGATTACAAGATGTTGTCTGTGATTATAACAATGATATTATGAGTCAACTACCTCCTCTTCCCAACCCAAAAAAAAAACGAAAACAAAAACCCATTGAAAGACCACGAAGGGATTCGAGTTTTGTTGCCTGAGCGCTGACTCACAGCAGGTGAGAGAGTTCAGTTCAAAAGTTAATGACCAAAAATGGTTAAAGGGAAAGCCCCCATAAAGAGCTCACACACACACACACACACGACATATATATATAAGTATATATAGATAAATAGACGTAGAGACCCTTAGACAGACATGCAGCTGGCAAGCAGGAACAAAGGACGAAACCGTTGCACATAAATATAGTTTTTTTTTTTCTTCTCATTTTTTTTTTTTTGCCGTAATGCTTTTGCTTCCGCACTTTTGCAAGGCTTAAAGTATACAGAATGAAGACGGAAAGCGAGGAGCAGGAGTCGGGTAGCAGCAGGGTCGAGGGCTCGCCTAAAAGCAGACTACAGACTTACACACACACACACACACCCCCACAGTCGTCTGGCAGGCTCTCATATGAGTGTGTGTGTGTGTGTGTGTTTACTCCTGTGCCTAGATAATTAATAGCGTTTTACTTAAGAGCCAAGCAATGCCAGCCATCTGTTTGGGCCACAGTATCATCTTGTCCGCACCTAACCGACTCTCCCCTCTCCACTTTGCAACTGACTTTGTATCTTTCTGCTTTCTCTTTCTCTCTCTTAACCTTTTGCCTTATCGGCTTCTTTTATGTACATACATAAAAACATACATACACATATGTAAAGATATATATATATAAATGTTATATGCACAAAGTTTATGAATAGCTTAAGCAAAAGCAAAAGCAAAAGCTTTGACAACCAGAATCCCATGTTCCCGTCCTATTCGTATTTATTCCACTGTCTTAGCTAGAAATCAGCTTTATACCAATATAGATACAACATAGATATAGATACACAGATATGGAAATTAAATAAAATCAATATTGAATATCTAATGCAACGAAATATCAGCCCAAAGGCCTATGTTGCTCTGGCTATAAGACTCTTTGTAATTTAGGCTTAATTTTAAGATACAAATTTATAAATAAATAACATTGAAGTCATGGTCATAGATTTATATCTATTTCTATATTTAATCTCGGTTCTTTAAAGCGCAACTCACCTGTAGTTTAAGATTGAGCACAAGACTCTCCACCTGCTTGCCGGAGCTGAATGCCTGTAGCAAACCATTATGGAAATCATCGTTGCCATATAAACCTTAAAATGAAGAGAAAAAAGCATAAAATCAGTTATAAAAGTATTTAAAAATATTTAATACTTTACAATGGTAGCCCGATTTTAATAAAACTAACCCCAAAAGTGCGATATTATAAAAACACGAGCAGTTTTCTATACTTATACATAACGAGTTACATTAAACATTTTGGGTTGAAATATTTTTGTTGAAATGTCTGTTTACACTACACATTTTAGCATTTGATCAGCTGTTTATTGTTTTGATTTAATAAACATAAACAGCTGAGTAGAATGGGCATTTTAGTAAAAATTTGTAAAAATAGATAAGAGATAAAAATAGATAAAAATGAACATTGTTGAAATGGAAAACGCAAATTTATTGCAATTAATACAAGAAGAGGAAGAGAATTTAAAACCATACTTTTTCACTCTACTCGAGCTGCGTGTTATTTAAAATTCAACAGTGAACTTACTAGGATTTATCGAACTCAAAAAATTCTACTATCGAGTAGATATTTGCAATTATCGATAAAATCGTGCAAACGACTTTGCTCAAAATTTTGCATTCATTTTAAATGCAGCATTTTAACAGGGTATACAACAACAGAAATAACATGTTTTTTGACATTACACAGCATTTGTCTAAAATGATAAATGTCGCCTCGTATAAAGAGGATTATTTTGCGACCGTTTGTTCCTATGAGAGCTATACGATATAATTGCCGGACTTTTATTAAAACTAGTGAGATTATATCGCTCATAATTAAACTTTAAATTGGTTAATTCGGTTATGATATCTTGAAAAATAAAAGGCATTTCAAACAACATACAAAAATATATTAACTGGTTAGATCTTTCGGCATAAATTTTCAACACGGATTTTATTGGTGTGTACAAATACTAAATATGTTGACTATTTATTTCTAAGACAACTATATGATATAGTGGTCCGATAGCTTGGTTTTGACATATGTACTAACTGCTAAATAAAAAATAAAAATCATTTGTAGATAGATTCATCGAGATAACCCAAAAAATGAAGAGACTAAAAGGGAGGACATGGCTATATAAACTCAGTTCATCGCGAAAATTAAAATATATATACATATATATATTATCTAAGCTCAAACATATTAGCTTTCTGTAAATTACACATGTCGCAACAAAATTATATATTCTGTTTGCAAGTACATATGTACATTAAATAAAATGCAAAGGAATTTAAACATAAAGCAGAATAAAGCAAGGATAGCTATTAAACAAAGCAGCAAGAGAATCATTTCTCTCTCTCACTCTCTCTCTCTTTGTCTCGGTTCAAGAATTCAAGAATTTATATATTTTCAAGAGAATTCTCCACTCAATAATTCTGGCGGCTAGAGCAAAGGGAACGTACACATTTTTGAGTCAATTAAGAGCGCTAATTAAATTATTATTTTATTGTATGGGCGGAGGTTGGATGGAGCTTGGATTATAATGATGACAAGCATAGGGAGAGTGGGTAGGGAGGTGAGGAGGAGGGCGGCTCTCAGATCCAATTTGACTTGGGGCGTTACCTTTGCCCGTTTGACATACTTTTGACAAATGGGCAGAGCGGAGGCAAATTAAGTGCTCGCTTTTTTTTAACTTTTTTTTTTTTTGCCATTCCATTGCCATGCCTGTGACACTTGACGCGACTCTGGCAACGATCGCCCGCCCATAAATCCAGATACGTGCCAAAGCCACAGCGGCACACGTAATGGAGCAATGCAATCCAATGGATAGACGTCGTCATCGTCGACTTTTGGCTAATTGCCAAGTAAAACACGCGACGGCGACGTGTTTTTTTTTTTTTTTTTTTGTTGCCTCCCCGGGCGTGGTCATTGAAGGCGGCGTGGTACACATAGGTTCAATGCACCAGTAGTTACTTACCTAGTCCAATGGCCGCACAGGTCATCAACGTTATGATGACCAAAGAGCAGCTCTGGCAGCGTTGGGCGCTCGGCTTGCGCTGTTTGCGATCGCAGCAGCGCGTCAGCAGATAGAGAAGCAAGCCGAGAAGCGAAAGGATGAGCAGACCGGCGGGTATGGAGGCGAGAATGCCCAGGCTCTGAAATAAAAGAAGAGAGAGAGAGAGAGAGAAAAATCGATTAAAAAATGAGAAGAAAAAAACAATTGGTTAATGGTAATCGATTAAAAATATCGTTAAGACGTTGTAGTTGATTATTAAAGTGGCAACAGAAAAGCAGAGAAGCTTGTTCTTTAATCAAAGTGGCGCAAAAGGAAGAACATTTAAAATAATATCGATAGCTGACTATCGATAGCATATATTATAATAAAATATTACAGTGTGGACATATGTATTTTTAATCAGAAAATTAACTGTTGTCTAGTTGCAGAAAACATATTAAATAAACGATAAGGAACTATCGATAGTAGAAAGGCAGCTGATTTTTCCAGTTCACAAATTATAGAATGAAAAGGATAAAGCGTGTAAACACTCTTAACTGATATGTTATCGATAAATGCATTATAAAATAAATAAATAAATATTAAAGTGTGGACATATTTTTATTTAGAAAATTAACTATTGCAACTGCAGAAAAGTAAATTAAGGAATATTTCATCATTCCTTGATTTACTTTTCTGCAGTTAGGGACATAAAACACGATATTAAATAAAATCGATAATTATCGCTAACAGAAAGGCAGCTGCTTTTCCTGTTCATAAATCAAAGAATGAAAGAGTGTTTACACACTCGCAACGGATATGTTATCGATAACTGTAGCGTATTAACGCGCAAAGTCATATTTCCTTCTCAGAAATAACAGCCATTTATACGGTCTACTGTATATCCTGTCCAATAATTAAGTATTTCTTCGAAGGATTAAGTCCTCATACCCATCCACCCAACCCCCCTCCCCAACACTGGTCAACGAGCAGCAAATCGAAGGATGGTAACATAAACGAGTGGAAGGCAGGACGAGCAGGAGGAGGGATGAGGGCCACAAATTTGTTTCTGGGCATTGAGTGAACTTTTAATTGAATAACTTGCAGCTCGTTTTCTGCTGTTTGAGTTGCTCCTGCTCTTGTTGTTGGTGTTGTTGGTGTTGTTAGTTGGCTGCCAAAAAGAAAAAAGAAAAAAAGGACGAAACCAAAAACGAAATGTGTAAAAATACGTCTGCAAATTTAATTTTTTGTCGTTTGGGAAAGTCCGCTTGGGTGCAAAATTTAATTGAATTGGCAACACTGCGCCACAACACGACAACAACAACGACAACAACAAAGAGCAAGCAAAGTTTTGGCTAGAGTTGCCAGGGTAACTTCATTCGAATCGCAAAAAAAAAAGAATGTAAAGAAATAAAAGCCCGTTCACTTAACGGAAATTTCATTGACATTCATTAAAAAGTACGTGAGCATGTTAAAACGAAATAATAAATGCAATGACTACACAAATACCCTGTCAGTTAAGTAAATAGTATTAAAGTGTCTGAAAGTAGAGTTGTAAATGTATATCAATCAAATAATTTAATCGAGAAATTAACTACAAAATATTTTCTCTAATCAACGATTTCCGAAATGCTACAATTAATCGATCATCGATTATTTGCACAAATAAAATCTAGGAGTTTTATTTGTCATTATAAAAATGTTGGAATATTTAAAGAAACATTTTGTCGCTTATCTAATGAAACTATAATAAAATGTATATTAAAAGTATTTATAAATTCAAAAATAAATTATTATTCTCTTTAAAAACATCAATTAATCGATTTTTCCTTTCAGATCGATTAAACAGAAATTAATTGAGTTTTTGAAAAATAATAAAATTAATACAGAAATATTTTTCTTTTATTTTATTATATTTATTTAGTCATAGAATCGAATCCCAGTCAATTAATAATTTTCTCTCTATCGTGCTAACTTTTTAAATGTTAAGTGTTATATGAGAATTTATATTCAATTACGAAAAATTCCATTAAATGGACAAAACAAACAAATACTCATAAACAACATTTTTCAAATGCAGCATTTTTCACGTAATAATCAATGTATACACTCAAGTAAACAGAACTTAGGGTGTTTAATAATCAACTTAAATATAAGTGTGTTTCTGTGTGTGGGGCGACTGCTTCTGCTCGAATTTCAAGTCGGGATATTGGACACCGTCTACAGCATTTGAGCCATGAGTCAGCGATCGATTCACAGAGAAGGTTACTTGAAATATTAATATCAACAAAAACAATCTCATACACATATGCAGATTAAAGTTGTAGTTCAATTGAATAAGTTCAGTGGTTCAATTTATGCTGAATGAACTAAATGTGGTTATATATTTAAGTTTGATTAAGTCGTTTTATTGTTCGTTGCGTTTTTTATAATTTTAAAAACATATTCGCTCTTTATAATAAAATATAATATTTATATTCATTCAATTAAAAAAAAAAACGGAACTAAAAGAAATAGCAAAAAAAAAAGATCTGTACACAAAACAATATATTTTCGAAGAAATATAGAGAGATAAATTGGATTATCCAATTATTTTGCTCTTTAACTAGATAATTTTATTTGTTACCTTAAGTTTGTTTAAGCCTTAAACATAAAAAATTTAATTTATTTATATTTTGCAACAAGACAAAATTTCCTTAACCCCAAATGATATTTTTAGATATGCAAAGTATTTATATTAATAAGCAAATAAGTCAGTTTACTTGATTTTCTATGAAAATAATCGATTTTGCGCAGTGTTGCCTAAAAATCGATAACAACCGATTTATTGTTATTTACTTACAATCGAAGAATTTAAATGCTTAAAGTTAACTTTTCTGATTGTCATTTTTATTATCCACTTAATTCAATTACAATAATCGGTTCAGTTCACTTAATAATTCGTTCTCAATTCAGTATAATCGAAATAAAAAATTTTTCATAGTATGTATGACAGCTGCTGGTATTAAAAGTTAGACAACCTTAATTCAGGACCTAGTTTAGAGTATACACATACATGTGGACTGGTCAGTTTAGAGCAGGCACTACTAGTATATGTATTTATTATTTATATGCATGTTTCAGTCCGCCTTTTGTACGTATGCACTATGTAAATAATCATTAAAACTTTTGCTTATTGTTGCTGTTGTTGTTTTGTTACTTTGCGTGTCCTCGCAGTTGAATGACACTTGAACGGGGCACCTGGTTCCTTAACTACCATACTTTAATTACGGTTTCCACACACACACACACACACACACACCCCCTCATGCAACCCCTTCTTATATTTTATGCAAACTGCAGGCGCAACTGCAAAATGAGGCGAAAATTTGGTTGTAACAGGCTCAAATACAGACGACAATAGTCCACTAGACAGGCTTCTACCTCGGCCTACTCTCTTCCACGCCCCTGCTTCAACACCCCCGCCGCCCTGTTAAGGGCTGGCAACCCTTTTGCTTTGCAACGGCGCTAAAAATGGCAAATTACGCGATGGCGGACAGCGACGCCGTTAAATTGAATTAAATCAAAGCAAATTGCCATCAACATCATCAGCAGTAACAACAACAACAAAAACAACAACAACCTTGGTACTTGCCACACCCCACTCCCCGCCATTCCAACACATATACATATGTATATATGTATCTGTATTCCCCATAGATATTGTTTACCCTGCTTGTGTTTACCCTTGCACAGCATCCATCCAATTGAGAATTGTCTAGTATGGGAAAATGTGTGAATTTTAAGCTTGGGCAAAGTAACATCAGATGACATCAAATATAGCACACACACACACACACACACACTGGCAATACGTAGAATCCGAGTGTTTGTATAGCTCAGTTCGAAATTAGCACTAGGCTAATATTTAGAGCAATAAAAATCAAACAGAGAGGAAGTTCTTGCAATTCAAATTCAGTAAATCAACTACGACAAATAAATGAACAGAATTTCCTAAAGTTATCTAAACTTGAGCTAACTAACAATATTGTTTAAGCTAACATTTATTTATATCATTAAGTTAGAGGCTCTAACTATACGAGTTGCACTTTCAAATGGTCTATCCATTATCGTTTGGGTAACACCCAACACACTTTGTTTGGTTAACTATGGACTGAACTAGAGTCTAATACTATGTTTCTACTAGGGTAAGGTACACTTCCGTATTCAAAGATTGATAGTACGAACGAAGAGCAATTTCACAATTCAAAATGCAGTCAAACGATATCCTGTTGTCCATGCGGCTGAACCGCGGGTCACCCGCACGGGTGGCTGAACCGACCTGCCGCTATTGATGTCACGGACGTAGTGTTCCGATGCCAGCATACGACGGGTATCTCAACGGGTGAATTAAAAAAAAAATATTTATTTTGATTTTATAAAACTTGTATACTCATTTTACTCTCACACTTGGTATCCTGGCAACTTACAAAAAAAGCATTCCTTTAATTTTAAAAATAGTTTAAAAAAATTTTTTTTTTTTAATTTCCTGCTTTATTTGTGTATTGAAACGTTTATCAATTAATAGACTCAGCTGATAAACACACAAAGATTCATGAAAATAAACAGCTCGCGGGAGAAAAAAACGCTAAAGATTACACTCTGAGGAACGTGAGCAAGCGTTTTTTTACATTGTAATATATCTGTTGTCATTTTCTCCTTTATAAAATAGTATTACTTTCCATTTTCATTCCAATTCTATAGCAAATCAGTGTTAAAAACAAAACATTTAAGGATGCGATGAAGAAGAATGTGAAAATAAATAGCTCTCTACTCGGGTGGAGGACATAATAAATGCAAATATTTTCACAAAATATTATAAAATATAATTTGATAATTAATTAATACTTTGAATATTCAATAAACCTACTATTGGCCAAGAAAATCTTGATTTCTTGCAATCGATTGAGTTTAGCTTTTATTGTTAATTTTAGCTATATTTACACGCCTATTTTTTACTTCTCAATCAATTATAAAAAAATATTATTTAACGCTTTAAAAGCCCTGATTGATACAGAAATTTATTGTCAACAGTTGCATTGAAAATTCAAAATATTTTTTTTTGTGAATTGTGAATTTTTTTTTAACCAGGTTGGCAGCACTCTCAATCTGTAGCTTAAATGGCAGTCTAAGGCAAAACAAACTTTCATATTTGAAATGCAACATATCTTATTGTTGTTGCTGTTGTTGTTGTTGTTGTTGTTGTTGTTGTTGTTGCTGTTGTTGTTGTTGTTGTTGCTGTTGTTGTTGTTGCTGTTGTTCTTGTCGTTGTTTCTTTACGGTGCCTTGTGTCTTTAGTTTCTTTTTTAGGGGATACGTAGGCGTTGCTTGTGACTCTCTAAAATGTTGTTGCTGCTGCTGCTGCTGCAACTTCCTCCTTCCAACCAACAGCTGCTGCTGCTGCTGCTAGCTTTCAACGTAGCCCCGAAATTAGAACGTCAACATGGCCGTTGAGTGCGATCCAATGGAAAAACCAGTTTTAGTTTTCCACAAAAAAAAATGCCCTTACCCAACATCAACAACAACATCAAAAACAACAGTTATAGGCATTATAAGTGTCTACGGTTACGGTTATGAAAATATATGCAAATACACTCAAAAAAAAATGTAAAAAATAGGAAATTGCTAAAAAAAATTAACAAAAAATTATTCATGTATAAAATCCAAATATATGAAGATTTAAGTTACCGCAACATAAAAATAATATATTTTTTTAATGTTAAATGTTGTATCACTCATAGTTTTAAATCCAAAACTCATGTCTGCAAATTTTGAATCAAGGGAAAGTAATAAATTTTTGCTGTTAATACAATTAAAAACATAATTTTATTTTTAATTTAATGGCATATATATTACTGAATTTTAAGTATAATTTAATTAAATAAAGACTTAATAATTGGAAGAGACTATTAATTAGAATCAGCATTTAAAAAGTATTAAATAATTTAAAAATAAAACTAATAGTTAAAATTATCGAAAATATTTATTTTTATCGAATTCATTTTTTTTTTTAATTTTTAAACTATTAGCGAACAAAATTAAAATACGATTGCTAAATGACACTAGAAATAAATTCTAAATTTAAATGCATATTTTATAATCATTTCGGCGCTCTAAAAAAATTTATTTTAGTTTTAATTATTATTAATTTTTATATTTATTTTATAAGAATTTCGGCGCTCTAAAAAAAAGATATTTTTGGTTTTAATTATTATAAATTTTTATATTTATTTAGCGTACACAGATTTTTTCCATTTGTATTTTATTTTATAGAAAATATCATTCTTCAATTATAAGCCCATAAATTTAATTGTTTTGTTTAGATTCATGATAAAAAAAAAACTATTTTTTATAAATTTTTACAAATTTTTACTCCGTTTTGTGTAATTTTCAGTAAATTTTTTCTACGATGCTTTCCACTTTCTATTCTTTTCGCTCAGTGTATACGTATGCATATAAGAAATGAAGTGACTTCAGACAGCCGACAAATGCGACATAATATTAGAATGAGCTCGGTTATATGACAAGCTGCTTCCGGGGCACGCTCTGGGTGCCTCAGCGAATAACTGTAACTGCAGCAGCAACTGCAACAACAACAACAACAACAACAGCAACAACAACTGCAACTGCAACTGCAATCAGCATTTGCACAATGCACAAAGCACCGCAAAAACCGAAGGCGATGATAGCTGAAACAGAAATATAATCAGAATGCAAAAATGCCAGCCCATAGGGCACACATGTCCGCCTACAATACGACAGAATGAGAGCGCATGAGGAGAGATTACAGCGTCCAAAGACTAAAACAGATTGCAAGTGAGAATATCCCAGGAATTCTCAAAAAACAAAAAACAAAAAACAAAAAACCAGGAAGACCAATAGCCCTGCTCCCAAACACAACGGAAACGTCATCGAGCGAGCTGCTGCCTCGCACAGGAAGCAAAGCCGACAAAGTCCAAAACTCTATGTTGTATATAACGACAAAATAAACTCAAAACTAAAAAAAAATAAAAAATAAAATAAAAAACCGGCTGGTCATAGTTATAGAGGCAGCTGGAAACTGGTTGCATGTTTGCCCGATGAATAAATAAAAAGCAAAGGCAAATTATTGAAAAGCGTCGCCAGAGGAAGTCGAGGAAGTGCGCACAAATGGCAGGTAAAAATTATGTACACAAAACTCACATATTGAGACGATACACAAGGAGAGTTGCGGGGGAAAGGGGGTCTAATGGGGGCCAATACTATATATGTATGTATGTATATAGCAGAGAGAGAGAGAGAGAGGGGTGCAGTCAGGCTAGGCTCTTTGACATGGCATCATTTCATATGCAAATCACGTGACGTGACGCAGTAACAAAACTACAACAAAAACAAAAAAAAAAAGCTAAAGAATGGCCAGCATGGAATTACAATTGCGCAATTTCTAGATGAGAACGAAAGATCACATAAATTTATTATATTATATATCTCGTTGTAGTACATACAAGTATTATATAGAAAAGAATTGCAAATGAACAGCGACCACTCCCCAGAACAATAACAGAAAAATATATATAAAAAATAAAGCTGATAAATTTTTAGAACTGAAAAATTGTGGATACACAATAAGAGAAAAATATAAAAAAAATTTAATTTTTAAAACTGAAAAATTGTGGATACACAACAAGAGAAAAATATAAAAAAATAAATTTTTAAAACTAAAAAATTATAGATGGATATATGGGCAAAATAAAATGTTTCTGAAGTGTGTTTTTAAAAACAAATTTAAAGGAAACTTGGATAGCATAATTCTTCAATTATATCCAGCGCTGCCTACGCTCTCTCTATCGATTACCAAAACATGACAGATCTATCGAAAAAAGCAGTCAAAACTGTGCCAAAAATTTGAAAAAAAAAATTTTTTTTTTCGTACAAACAAATTTAATAGCCTCCAAAACTATCAACAAAAAAGTTTTTCAAAAAAAAAAATTTTTTCTTTGGGCTATATTGGTTTTTTAAATAGTTAAGCTATACTTAGTACAATATACAAGCCAAAAAAAAAAAAAACGAAATAAAAGGTTTAAAAAAAATATATAAAAAAAAAATCTAAATATATATAAATATCTGAGCTGAAAGCCCAGTAGCTAGCGCTCTTTAATAATAGTTGGTTAAGAATTTATTTGTTAACTTCTTCTTTATAATAATATTGATGAAAGATGGTCAAATATCGTAGCAATACTTTGAACATTGCATGTATAACAATTTTTTCACAATAAAGCCTTAATTTTTTAATATAAATATCTTCATATATTCAGCTAAAAACTGTTTAAATCATAATGTTTAATAAACTTTTCTAAAGTTTTCCTTATAGCTCTTATCTTTACTCAAAACAATATAATATTTCTAGAATATTTTGCCTTCGAAAACATGGTTTCTATAGTTAAATAGATTTTTAAAATTTTCTTTTTTATAGCTTGGTTAATAATACTTCAAATGATATCTTTATACATATGTTAAGCTAATTTTAAGCTTTCAGAATTATCTAATGCCATTAACACATCCAAACTGTACATTTAACCAACTGACATAGTTTTAACCAAATGTACCAATAAAGATTTGAAGATCATCATCATCATCATTATTATTATTGCACTGATGAAAGTCAATTAGGTTTTTGCTGGGGCCAGAAGATCATAAAATCAATACGCATATATAAACAAATATATTTGGGACTGTTGCAGCGTTGGTGTGAGATTTCTTCTTAAACCATTAAAGCCGAAAAAAAATTGTATATACTATACTATATACAGAGAAGAAAAAAAAAACGCCTACGCTAAACTTTCACACAACATGAAAAGGGAGGGGCATATGGGGGTTTGTAGGGATTGAAAAGAGGCAAAGATCAACAGAGAAAATACTACAAAAAAAATTCAAAAAAACAAAAAAAAAGCTGCCTTAAAACTAAAATCTCTGTATCACAAACAAAGAAACGATAAATAGTGAATAGAGGGGAAGGAAGAGCTACAACATTCACACGGGGGAAGTTTCCAAATTGAGCCACTTGGGACGCCCACAAGATTTCCAATTCCGGCAAAGCATCGAAAATAAAATCGAAATGTTTTTGAACTTGAACTTTTTTTGTGTGTATTTTTTTGGTTCATTCTGACTGTATATTGAATAAAAAAGAATTTTTTGGTGTGATGAAACTATGAACAACTAAATACTCTTACTACGAAAAGCTTATCAAAAAACATATATAGATTTTTAATCGATTGCTCCTATGGCAGCTATATTATATAGTTATTAAATTTTGATCTAATTAATTGCTTCAGTATTTGCTTACAACAAATTTTTTAAACGTTTGTTCAAATGCCAGAAATAAGCTATAAAAGTCCAACTTTAAATAAATCTGGCCAGATGATATACATAGATCATAATATTTTGTGGAATTTTTTAGTATGATTTGGAACTCAATATGATGATATTTAAGATTAAAAAAGAACAGATACTGTCGTGTCAATCTGATATTTTGGACAATATTATTATTATTTTTAAAATCATTTGAATTTTATCAAATATTAAAAATAATCTCAAAGTAAAAATTTTTAGATATCATATTGAAAATTATATAATAATATTATAATAATTAAAAAGCTTTACAAAAATAAATGTTAAGTTTCATTATAATGCCAGTATCAAAGCGAGTATTTTGGGATTAAAAAAAAATTTCATAAATAATTTTTTTAATTTTATATTCATAAAGACAAATTAAATAATATTTTGATAATTGAAAAAAAATTAAGACGAAATTTTTAAATATTATTATGATACTATTATCAATTTTTAAACTTTTGTAATTATAAAGAAATTTCATAAATTATCATTTCAAGTTTTATAACAATATGTATTTAATATTACAAAAGAAAATAATAAATTTATCAGTATATATCAAAAGAAAATTTTTATATTTATTTTTACACTGTATATAACTTATCAGAGACGTCTTCTACTGAACGTTACACACTTTGTGACTAAACTCTAATACCCTTTCTATAGAGTGTATACAAATGTAAAGTTGTAAGGGGCTTAAGAGCAGAAACCTGCTGACGAGTTTAGTTAGTCGATTAGCCAGTTAGTCAGTCACTTAGTCAGCCCAATCGAAGCGTGGGCAGAGATACAAAATATATTTTCAATATAGAAATTTTGATGTTTAACGAATTCGTGTGTGTGTGGTCGGGTCGATCGGTTGCTGCTCCAGTTAGCAACCATTTTTAGGTAGGAAGAAGGGGTAGAATTTTAAAAATATGTAAACGATTGTGGGGCGCCCTTTATTTTGATTTTATTTATTATTTTTTTTCGTTTTTTTTGTTTTTTTTTTTTGTGGTGTGTATATCTTAAATGTATCTTTTCGAACGCCTCGCATATCGAAATCTAAACGAAATTGGAGCAGACAGCAGAGAAGCAAATAAACATTCCAAAGTCGAAGACGCTTGTTGCACAAATAAACAGCAACGGCCAAATGAGATAAACGGCAGGAACAGAGCACAGCTCTCAGTTGCATGTGGCATTCGATCTGGGTTCGAGGCAAAAAGTCATTTCACAATGAACTGGGCTGATAGGCATTGTCTTAGCTGATAGTACATATATATATATAGTCGTATAAGTATATATATATATGCGATGCGACGGAGACACATTTCAAGTGATTGAATCGCAGAACTTTTATGACGAGCCGTAAAAGCGACACAGCAGATACAAAAGTATCTGTAAGTAGGCATCGCATGCCGAATGTATCTTATAGCTGCATCTGGCAAATGTGAGGGCAGCTGCCTGTCAGTTGTTGTTGCTGTTGTTGCATTTGACAGCCAGGCAGGCAGGCAGGCCGGAAAACTATTTGCCATTGCCTGTCAAGAGCAAAGGGCGCAACAGCAGCCAGAACAAGCTGTGTGTGCATCTTTTTGGGCTGGCTGCATTTTCAATTGCAATAACCCAAAATGAGAGTCAGCAACTCAACATTGGCAGACGGGGGGCATATGCACATTCACAGACATCGAGCCTGATAATTTGCTACAGATACTTTCATATATATACATACATATATGGCCATCTAAATATAGCAATCATGCTGCTGTTACTTCCTTGCTTGGTAAACTCAGACTTGTGGCCCGAGCTGTTCAACAGCTGGCGTCTGGGGAAATGCCCAGGCATTTACTATATATATATCGTTTCATTGAGGGTAGTTTTAGTTTTAGATATATATAATTGAATATGAATTCGAACTACTTTGCAACACCCTCGCCGCAATCATTGAGCAGCTGGGGCAAAAGATTAAAACAGACGGGGGGAAATAAACACTATAAAATAAAAAAATAGAGTTGTTTTTTTCTATTTAAATTATCTGAAGTAGTTCAGTTCGGTAGTTGAATTTATAATGAACGATCATTAATTTGAGTTACATTCCAGTTTAACTGATTCGAATCATAAAATCGTTTAGTTTTGTTGAATTGATTGCATATTATAGTAAAATACTAATTATTTAAAAATATTAACAATGAAAATCCATCTAAATCCATCTTATCATATTTTTTAAAGAATTTTGGAAGGATTTGAAAATGACTGTAGCTCGCATTTCTGTCGATCGTACCTAAGGCCACTTTAATATATATTGATTTAAATTTAATTAAACTTGGGCAGATCATTTTAAAAAAAATTGTGATTGCTTCCAATATCTTGAAAAACATAAAGAACTCATTTCAACAAAAAAAAAAAAACCAAAAAAAAACAAAAAATAACAGGGATTGCACATAAAAATTGAGTTAAAAAAAATAATAAAAAATAATAAAATAATTTTCTTGACGAATGGAAAAATCTTAGATATACTTATTAAGGAAACAGGATACTGCAAACGAATAAACTTGTATTTCCAATATTTATTAAAAAAAAATTAAATTTAACTTGAATTTTTCGATCAAAAAAAAAAAATAAGTAAATTTTAAATAATAATTAAGTTTCAATTTTTACTTAAAAGTTGAAAATATATTATATTTTATAAAAATATGTATATTTATATTATACAAAATTTTTATTTTAAATGATAAATATATACATTAATTTTGAATATCTTTTGAACCAAGCTAAATAAAAAGATTGTAAGATTATGAAATTTCCATTATTTTAGGCCAAAACACCTAAAATAACTCAATTTCAAGATTTGGTTTATTCACAAAAATTGATCTTTGGAATATTTTTAACAACTTTGCTGACTTTAACAATAGTTATAGATAGAAAATAAATATGTAACCTTTGAAAAAATTAACATATAAACGAAAATTTTGAAAACATTTGAATAAAAACGAATGCAGCAATTCGATTTTTAAAACCCGAAAAGGGTTTTTTTTTTCTACTTAAACAGTGTTATTAAACAGACAAGAAAATTTATATTTTTAAAGCAATTCTGGTATTATATTTAAAAAAAAAAAAAAGCTAAAGCTCATAACTCATAAATTCATACTTGAAAAATTAAGTTCGCAATTAAATACAAAAATTTATAACGCCAAACAAAAGAACTTTGTTTTTTTTTTAGATTAAATTTATTTTAACTTTCAAGTAGAATGAGAATCAAATTTCTAGAATGAACTATAATCAATGATTTAGTATATTAGTTCTGTATAAAAACTAGTTCAATTGAACATAGTCTCTGAACAATTCAATACAACTCTAATAAAAACATTAAAGGAAAAACAAAATGCATTGATAAGCGCAAAATGCGGCGCGTTAAATTGCTAGAATCGAATTTATATACTATGTTAATGTAAATGTATGATATGATATGCGGGCTGAGGCTGAGTAACCCCCAGTCGTGTAACAGACCATTCAAATGCTGTAAATCTACAAAAAAAAAAAAAAAAATAAATAAATAAATATAAATAAAAACCCCTTCAAAAAGGTGCCCTGCCCGCACAGTCTAGCTGGGAGTGCGTCACCTTGGTTACAGAGACAACTAGACAAGCAGGGAGTGAGGATTGGACAAGAGACTCTTTATCAACACTAGAGACCCGGGCGCATAGCATCACGTCACCATTATAACCCAGAGAAAAGGAGGAGGAGGAGTCGTGCCAGGGGACCTGATACAACACTCATCGTTGTTGTCATTGTTGTCAAGAGCAATTGTATAGCTATTTGAAGGTTAAATTGATCATCATCATCATCATCATCATCATGTTGTCGTTTGTTGTCATCATCATACGCCATCAGAATTGCAATGCCAGAGCTAAAGACATGGGCAAAGGGTTAAACAGGATGGATGGGAGACGATGTGCAATTGGAACTAAATAGTTTTGATTGTATGTAAGCATATAAGAGGAGGAGGCAGATATCTAGAGACTATATCAGAGAATTAACAGACTAGACACTAGACTAAACTACCCCCACTACAATGGACAAGTTAAATGCAATTGGAAAGCTTTCTTTCTCTTTCAATTATCGTCCTTACAATATTCATAGCTGAATGTGATTGATTGTCTGTCCAATTAGTTTTTAGGTTTCATCACAATATCTGAACAGAGACTTGAGGTTTTTTTCTTAAATGTCACTTGTTAGATTTCAGTTCATTGCATTCTATTCAATTTTTACAATTTTCAGCAATTTTGTGCATTTGACTGCAAGATAAGTCTATTGGAATGAAAATCATTTATGTTGGTGTAAATTTCAATTAAATGGAATGATTTTAAAGCGAATTGACAAAAAATTTAATTAAAAAAAAATTGTAAGAATTCTTTTTATATCACGAAACCTTAAAATTGCAAGCATTATGGAAATGTTTAGAAAAAAATTAAATTAAAAAATAAATAAATTTTAAAGAATATCTATAGTTATAAAAATGGAACAAAATATATGTGAACAATTGATTGAGCTTTTAAGATATTCGTAATTGCCAAGTAAATGACATTTTTAAAACAAATTTTCGGCAAACCCGATGAGGGGCGTAGCAACGCGCACCGGGTCAACTAGCTTATAATAAAAATGGGATTATTTTTAATTAATTATACTAATTTAAATTTTAAATATAAAAATTACAATAATATGTAAAAAACAAATTATAAATATCACTTGTAGCTCTAGGAAATAAAAATAAATTAATAACAAGAAAAAATAAATTAGAGCTAATATTGCATCCCAAAACTATGGCCAGGAATTTTAGTTGCTGCAAGTAGTCCCACAGGACAGAATCGTCGACTCAAAGAAACTTCTCTGAGCAGTTGCCGACTAGGATAATTCCGGAAACTGGAATTTTTAATTGAAAGTGTTAGCCCTTAGCTAGTTGTTCCTTCCAATTGAGACAATAAACTTGAAAAGGAGTCGCTTGTATTATCTAATATATACATCGGAAACGTCACGATTGGAATAGCCAATCCTATAGAATTTGATCCAAATGTTGGTTAGAAACATTATTGATGAATAACAGGTTACAAATGACTCTAACCTGAGTGTTTAATCGGGGCTCCTAATTGAGTAATTAGGCAAAGGGAGAATAGAAGTAAAAGATACTTGTTCAAATTCGATTGGAAAAGGATTTTCACATAATGCTCAACCAACACTGTGGCCAACTTTGTGTAAGGATGCAGCAGGATTGCAATGCTGCTTCCTTACTGGTTGACCCTTTTTTGAAGATATTGAAAGCAGTCCTTTGCTTTCAGATTCGTTATGAAGACGAATTGATTACCTTATGATATGACTATCAAAAGGTTTGCGCCCATTTCTGTGGCTATTGAAAAAGTTTATTGATATTCAACAAGAAAAACATCAAGCTTGAAAAAACTACTTCCTAAAAATAACAAGGAAGACTGATTGATTTTTCATGTATTCCATACACTTTTTTTAAATTAAAAAATTTAATAACGAACCCAGATAAGTCATATAAATAATAATTTAAAAAAAAAGAGAATTTATTTTAGTTGCTGTATTTTTATTTTATACAAGAGAAACAACAAGTAAAATTGTAGTTAAAAAAAAATAAAGCCTATTAGATAATCCCAACGTCTTGGCTAATGAGGCAAAATGGGGCAAACAAAGAAGAGCTTTGTTGTTGCCTCTTCCCATTGAGTTTGCCCCAAATTGAACTTACACTAGACTTGAAGAGTTTTCAATTTGCATCTAGTTCAATATCCAAACGGCTCGCAAGTCAGTCAGTCAGTCAATCAGTCAATCAGTCAATCAGTCAGTCAGTCAGTCAGTCAGTCAGTCAGTCAGTCGATAAGCAGATTAGCTTAGTGGGCTCATTTGCCAGTCAGCCGCAAACAGAATTGGCTTAAGTGGTAGCTCATTGTCAGCCCCATTATGGCAAATGGCTAATCCCATGTGATGTACTTTACTACCTTCCCTTTGCCTAAGACTTCGTAGACCCCCTACCCCCCCCTGTACTCCACACAGCTGTCGATAGCCGGCAAATAGGTGATACCTGCCACCTGCCACCCGGATTGTGTCTCTGCTCCGGCTGCTTTTGCTGACGCGCGTAAAAAACAGCGCCCAATGCAATCCGCCAGCTGACCTACATCTGCATCCAAAGCCAAAGCCGAGCCGAGCAGCGTCGAGCCGAAGAACACGTACGATGAGGCGTTGGGCGGTAAGCGGTACGGTGAACGGTTCGCTCAGCTGACCTGATTTCCACAATGGTGTGTGCCTGCCACCCCCGGCAACCGGCAACCAAAAAAAAAAAAAAAAAATAAGCCCATTGCATTGGTCTGCTAATTTAAATCAAATTTTGCAGCTGGGATTTTTCGGGGAAATTGAAAAACCCAAAGCGAAAAACTACAAAACTCGAATTGCGGCATTTGCATAAGCAAGAAGATGCCTTCATTTTCATCCTCCTAAAAGTCCTTACGTACTTCATACAAAAGGCTCTCAGCCTAATTCATGCTGAGGAAATGTTCAACTTTAAGAGGCTTTAAACTGCAAACTATTAATTACAGTGAAATAATTTAAATGCAGAAAAATGTATTTATAATTCTAGTTGCTAAATATATAAATATAATTGTGGTAAAAAAATCTAGAAATAGCAAAAAAAATTAAAATGTCCGTTTATTTCATGTGTACATGGGCGTCGTCCCCGGTTACGTAGCTCTGATTCCGTTTCGGTTTCTGTTTCTGTTTCTGGTTCAGGCTCTTGGCTCTGGGCTGGCTGTAATTGATGTTGACGTCGATGAATGTTCGGCCTTGCGAAAAGAAATATATATATATATGAAAAATACATATATATAAAAATATATACTATATAGTATATATGGCGCTGACGTTGTCATCACACACTTAAATCACATGGCAACGTTTCAATTTTTTTTTTTAAGTTTTGGCTGTTATCATCCCAAAGCGTTTCGGCAACAAAGATGAGAGATAACCCCTGGAGCTCAATAGGGGAATCTCGTAGTCAGTCCAATCTACCAAACAAAAGCCTGCTGCGTATTGAGGTAAGTGGCGCTGTTGCCGGGTATCGTTAGTTAGTTTTTAGTTTTATTATTATTATTATTATTTTTTTTTTTTTGGGTTATGTATGCATGTATGAACTAGCTGGGGTTTGAGGTTAGGAGCAACATACCATCAGCCATTGATACTGGCCCCAGACAACGGCAATCAAAAGAAACCAAACAAAAATGAGAAGCCGGAAGTGTGTACCGCCCCTCGGATAACTAAAAGAAAGGCAATGTTGAAGGTGGAGGCAAATGCGAAGGCACAGGCAAAGGCGGCGATAGAGGGTAGAGAGGTGGTACAAGAAGAATCCGGGCACATGCAGCGCACATGGCAAACAGCCGCAGCAGCCGTAGCCGCAGCAGCAGCCGCAGCAGTCGCGAGTGAAACGTTTTGGAATTGAAACCAAAAAGGGCTCGACAGACGACGACGCAGACAACAAAAGGCGTAAACAAAATGGGAAAATTTGAAATTTATCAACGCGTTTGCTTTTGATGTTGTTGTGGTTTTTCTTCTTCTTATTTCTTTTTTGTTTTTTCGAGAGTTTTATGCAATTGCAAGAGGTTGGCCATATAAACAGGACAGAAGAGCAAGCAATAGAAAGACAGAGAGAGAGAGAGACTTATATATTACAATATATAAGTAAATGAAGATATGCTTGTGTTAGCGAGAGCAACGCACAGGTAAATTGAGAGCGCGCCGCCTGTATAAAAAAGAGAGTGAAGCGTCGTAACAAAAAAAAAAAATGAATTTAAATAAAAAAAAAAATTTAGAAACCGATTTGAAGTACACTACATATATGTATGTATATCAAGAAATTAGTCAAACAAAACTGAAAACTAAACAAATCAAAATGCAATCAGCGTAAATGGGAGCGCGCTGCTTCTACGCTCTCAAGTGCATATAGTGGGTCTCAAGTGGTTCGACGAAGCACCCACTTGAGGCAGCCACCTCTTAGGAGGACTACTCCAAAAAATGGATGCCACAGCAAATGCAAGAAAATCAAAAATATATATATATATATATATATATGTATATGGCGCTACTTTGACACTCTTAAGAGATATGGGTGGGGGGTATAAATCAAAAATTTCTTAGTCTTTGTACTCACCTCTAGGTAAACATCGCTATCCGGATTGAAGGTGTCATTAACCCGACGAAATGTGTAATTCACATGCGGTATTGAATGCAGGATTTTAACGAGTATGCTCGGCTGTTCCATTTTTATGCTCCTTTTGCAACAACGTTGTCGCTGTTATCGCTCTTGTTATTGTTGTTGTTGTTGTTGTTACACACACACAGTTTACTTTCTCTCACTCTCTCTCTCTCTCTCTGTATCCTTTTCTCTTTCTGTTTCTATTGCTGCTTTAGTTTTGGAAGCAAGTTTGGCTCGTTGTCGTCCTTTGGAATGGGCTCCTTTATTGTTATTGTGTGTGCGGTGAGGAGGGAGTGTGACTCGAGTGTGGCAACGTTGCTGCTTTTGACGTCACAACGCCGCTGCTGCTGCTGCTGGCTGCGGCGTCTCCGTTTCAACGCAAAATTGACTTGAGAGTTTAGCGCATTACACTCACTACTGCAAGATGGGTTAAAGGGTAGGGGGTTAGGCGGTTAGGGACATTCGAATTCATGCTTAGATTTACGCACACATACACACACACACACAAACGCACACGCACGCACGCCACACTTCAAGTGTGCGCAGAGCAGCGACAGCGAGAGAGTGAGAACAAAAGAGAGAGAGAGAGCAAGGTAAAGAGGCGGCTGCTGCCGCCGCTGCCGCTGCTGCTGCTACTGCTGCTGCGGGGGTGTTAATGCGTACGATTCACACGCTGTGCCAAATTCCAAATTGTAGCGTCGTCCCAAACGCATGCTCTCTCTCTCTCCTGCCTAGACGCTCGCTTGCAATCTCTCGCTCTCTTTGTTCTCTTTCGATTGTTTCCATGTCCTGTGGCAGCGTGTGAGTGTATGTATGTGTGTGTGTGTGTTGCCTGCGCTAAATTTTCACTTTCACTTTTCACACACCCAAAAAAAAAAAAGTTGAAGGAAATACAGGCAACAAAAAAAAAATGAAGAAATTTACACACAACCGTAGTATATAAACGGCATAAGTATTTTGCCTTATAACGGCACTTTGCAAAATTGAACACTAAACTTTCTTTTGCTTTTTTTTATTTTTTTGTTTTGATTTCAACCGTTACATTTGCCGCTCGCTGGCTCCGCTCTCAGCAAAAGGACTTAACATAAAAAAAAAAGGAAAAACTTGCAGCGAAAAAAATTGCACACAATTTTTGATAAAAAATGAGAAGACGCTGCTTATCAGCGCCAATTGAAATTATTTTATTTTTTGTTTATTGTTTTTATTAATTGTTAAACAAATGCGTAATAAATCTCATGTTAATTATTTGTTTGTTGCACAGCGCGCGTTATTATTTAATTAAATTTGATTTAAAGTGTGTGTATGTTGTTTTTTTTTACAGTTTTACCGACGCACGTTTAACGGCCACGGGGCGTTGTTTCATTTACCGTTTCGTTCCGTTTCGCAAGTAGCGTTGTTGCCGCGACAGCGGTCCAAATGCGAATGAATCGAAAAACCTGCGCAACGTTCTCGGCTGCAAAGGCAACAAGAAATTTTAAGTTCTCAGCGGCGAACATCGACTATTTGTATACCCTGCTGCAGCAAGCGTTGAAATTAGTTGAAATATATACTTTGTTTTTTATGATTCCTTATGTAAAAAAATGAGAAAATTTTGAAAGCCAGCAAAAAATGTCAAATCCCTTCTATTTATCCACTCTTCCACCAAAACTACGTTCTACTACATAGTGAATGTTTTCGAAAAAAATGTTGTTTGCAAGTCGATCTTAAGTCTCTTCAAAAGTTCGTATCTAAAATTCAAGATTAAACGGCTTGAAATTTTCGTACTTAAATTAGGAATTTTGTATTAAGTTTAAGAATATCAGACCAAAGATTGCTTTTTACACTGTTTCAAACTGATTTGAGTCTAGAAATAGGTAGTTGTCAATCCCTAATATACACATATTCTTATATATTCCTTTGATAACTTGAAAAATATTTTTCTAAAATTTGTTTTATTTTCTTATTTGTTCAAAAAAGTAAAGTTTGCTAAAGAAAAAAAACAAAATAATAATAAAAAATATACAAAATTCGTTAAATTTGTGCCAAATTTTGGCAATGTTCTTATTTGATGATAAGATAAAATATATAGTTTTATGATACTTTCTAAGATAATGTCTAGTATACTAAAAGTTGTACATTTATTTTCTCTGTGTAGTAGTATTATAGTGACAGTTGTAGTTGTTATTATTATTTTTTATTTTGTGCCAGATATAATTCAAATTGTGGCACAAGGAAGGTAAACAAGTCGGCGCATGATTCATATATCGATAACGATAACGCCGCAATGGGGAAAATTTAAAATGCAACTGCAAGTCAAGTTGGGGGGACTCTTGATTATTTTCTCGACTTCTTTCAGCTGACTTTTCAATTATGTTTTATTTTTTGTTTATTTTTGTAACATTTAATATGTGTGCCACTTTTATCATAGTCAGCAATGAAACGAGTTTTCCTCAGCAACAACAACTAACAACAACAACAACAACTAACGAGAATAACCACTTTAATCGCTTTACTATGTAGTTTTGCTGACTGCTAAATCTCGGCTCCGGTGTCAACCAAGAGCCAAAGCCATCGTATCCAAGTTTCTTGCCTCGAATTACTTGCAGTATGTACAGTAGAGCCTGCCTAACACAAAAATCAACATTTGAAAAAAATTTAATTTAATTTTTAAGCGACTTTAAGCTGCAGAAATAAATTAGGAACTTCGATTTTTATTAATTTTATTTAATCAAGCAAAAAATTGAACTGCCGCAGCAAAGTTGAAAAACTAATATTTAATATTGTTTTCAACAAATATAAATATAAAAAAAAATGTATTTTTTTTTTGTGTTCTATCTATAATATTAGAGGCATTTTTTACGCTTCAAAATCAAAAGATTTATATATACATTAATTTTATTATATTTCTATTTTTTTATTACCTTATATACAGTTTAAATAAATAAGATTTCTGAAAATACAACTGAAGCCCTTTAAAAAAAATACTATCTTGAATATTAGTTATTGACATTTAAAAATAAAATAAATTTTAACGAACTTTTTTCAACTTTAATATGTTCAATTCAAGTTTAGGAAATATTTAAAATATTGGCAAAATTTAAAGACTTTTATTAAAATTAAATATAAATCTTGGAAATTATATTTTCAGTGAAGTACAACGTTAAGAAGTTACACTGTATTTTTTTTTCTTTTTTTTTAAATTTTTTTTAGTATGTAATCTGAGCAATGCGACAAATTTTTTAAGCTGGCGTCAGCGTTTTATCGCCGGCAAACTGAATTGAGGGAAAAAAATATGTATTATTAGTAATAAATATTTGTTCAATGGCGGCAACTTATTTTTGTTGTTATTGTTGTTTCCGTTGTTATTGCCATTACACAGACTTGGATCGCATATCTTGAATCATGAATCAAAAAAAAGGCGCACCGTAGGAACCAAGATATAATAAGCAAACAGAGGGTGCCACGATTTCTGGCTAGCTTATCAGCACATGTAGTAAGTAAATACAACACGTTGATATGAATGTCTGTCTGTCTTTCTGTCTGTCTGTCTGTATGTATGTGAATTCTATGAATTCTAATATCAATCTTGAATGAATAACGCATTCGTAGTTACAATACGTGCCACAAACTGGACTTGAACTTGGTTGCATTTGCAGGGGTCTGGGGCAAAAACGCAACTAAATTACAGTGACTATTTATAACGTTCGAAATGCAGTTTTTTTAAAAACATTAGCCAACATACACACACACACACACACGCACACACACAAACGCGCACACATAGGTAACACGGTTAGAAGAAAAAACAACAAAAAAAAGCAAACACGTTAACGCAGCACGACGCACAGCGAATATATTGAAATATTTACAATTTGATTTTCATTTACGCACTTTAAGCAACTGCAGCTGCAGTTTTATTTATAATTATTATTGAAACCTTAGTTAAGCTTCACATGTTCAATTTAATTGAAAGTATAAACTAGTATCTATTGCTTTTTAGAGACTGCGATACACAACACACAGAATCGCAAACGGTGTGACCATGCGCGGCAAACTTAAAAATGCCCCAAAAGTGCACTAAAAGTTGGAAGAAATGTTAGCGTTAACATATCGAACCTTACATACCCTTTTAAGCATAACAAATTCATATGATAATATTTTGTTACATGTATTTTGTATTATTTTTAAAATCAATCTATGCTTAACCACATTAAAAATGTACATATATATATATATATATCATAAAATCATTTAGATTTTACAAATATACCTAACATATCGCACAAATATATAACAAATTCTTGCACAGTAGTCTTTAATTTTTGAGTTGAGTTAGGATAAAATCCTAACATAATTAAGTTTTTTAAATCACAGGACTTTAAATTGAATAACAAATACCGCTACTATATTAAAAATACTAGATTTTAAATTGGACAACAAATATCGCTACCGTATTAAAAATACTAGATATGCCCAAAAAAAAGTTAACAGACTATTCTTAGCATAACATATGTATATCGATAAGTGAACGATACAAATATGTTATGACAATTTCGATATTACCCGCTCAGCGTCAAATTTAAATAATTGTTTCAAGTTATATTTTGTTTTGTCAAAATTACAGAGATATTTTCTATTGCAATAGTAAACAAAATTTAGATTTGAATAGCTTGGTTTTCAGAAGAGTTTATCTCTAAGCGATTGATAAGAAGTACACATTCAATAGAGTGCGTTTGATAATAAGTACACATTCAATAGAGTGCAAAAACAAAAGATATACATTATTTTGTTTGTCTATTAGCATACAAGCTGAAGACACTCTGTCAAAAATACACTGTAATATCTGATGTGTGTAGTTTTTTAAATCAATATAAGCCTTCGTTAAATGTTATAATCGGCGATTGCTACGAATATCGATTTACAGAACTATTGAATTTTTCTTATTTATTATCGTTCACTTACATTTAATCGATATATCTTCTACACCCCTAGTCTTGCATTTTGAAGACCAATTTATCCAATGGATCAACAAATTGTTACCGTGCAGAATGATGAACACTATTTTGAAGGTGTTGAGAAGTTATTGGAAGTTTGGTTTGAAGAAAGTTCAATTCCAACCGGCGACCTACGCAACATTACACGACCCGAATGGGAGAACCTTCTTCGCCACGTGAAATGTGAAATAATCAGCTTTACCAAAAATGAATTTATAGATGCTTTCCTTTTAAGTGAAAGCAGCATGTTCGTTACGAACCGCCGATGGATATTGAAAACGTGTGGAACGACAACGCCATTGAAATGTCTGGAATATTTATTAGATTTGGCCAAAATACAGGGATTATGCGTTATAAGCGATATATTTTACTCAAGAAAGAACTTTACCCGGCCGGAAGTACAAAATTCACCCCACAAAGGTTTTTATGAGGAGGTTACCTATTTGGATACCATATTTCCCGAAGGTAGATCATATTGCTTGGGCTCTATTAATTTGGAATGTTGGTATCTATATACGTTCAGCAAACCGGAAATAAAAGCCTTGCCAGATATTGTCATAGTTGAAGATAATAAAGACGCAGAGCCCGATCAAACTATTGAGATTCTTATGCAAAATCTTGATAAGGATATTATGTCAATCTTCAGCAAAAGTAAATTTACCAATTGTACCGATGCGACTAAAGCTTCGGGTATCAATCAAATTCTGCCCGATATGCTAATTGATGATTTTCTATTTGATCCATGCGGCTACTCCATGAATGGGATTAATGAGAACGGCGAATATATGACCATCCATATAACGCCGGAGCCAAAGTTCTCCTATGTGAGCTTTGAGAGTAATGTTGCCCTCAATAACTATACCAAATTGATTAATCAAGTTATTAAGACCTTTAAACCCGGCAAATTTATTGTAACTATATTTGCCAATAAATCTTCATTGGCCTATGAGACTATGAAAGAATTGGAGCTGGAATATTCAATGATATCCAATTGGAAACGAACTGATATGCAGTGCTGTAATTTTCCATCCTACAATCTGTTATTTGCACAATATTCTCGAGGTGTTGAGAAATCTGCTTAAGTTCTTTAACTGAAATTGTACAATTCCAAAATTCCAAAATTTTTTGTTAATAAAAAAAAATTTGTTATATAATTAATGTATGTAGTTTGCATTTGTATAAGGCACGTAAATAATACTATTTATAATCTTAATTATGAATCTTAAACATATAGAATCTCTAGCTTCTTCGGGCTTTGAAGAAACGCGCTGTGCGCGCTTGAACAGCTCCAAAGCCATCGCTGGCAACGATTAGATGGCGGGAAATCCACGCCGGCAGCTTCTGCTGGATGCGTGCACTTGCATAGCGCTCGTCCAGTAGATAGACACAGGCATAGTCTTGTATATGACGCACAGAGCGTCCAATGCATTGATTGACCGCCTTCATGCAGAGATTCTCATAATATTCATTGCCAGATCCGTTGCCCAGTGCTTCGTCTAAATGACGCATACGCTCCTTTAACTCCGGTGCATTACGATTGGGATATGGCAGGCCAACAACAATGACACCACGACCCAAATCATCGGCAAAGTTAAGCCCCTCGGATAGCATGCCGCCCACAACGCTGAGCAGCAAGGCGCCTCCAGCTTTATCCTGACCAATAGCTTCTGCATATTGCTGTAGCAGCTGCTCCACACCGCCGCCTCCTGCTGTCTCGCGAAAGATGCGCTTACGCTGTCCAATCCTTTGCAGTGCACCGCTTTGCTCCAGATGCGCATAGACCGTGTCTAGGTAATCGTAGGAGGGCAGAAAGCACACCACGCCAGCGGGCAGAACACTACATAGATTCTGCAGCACCATGGTTAGTTCCTTGAGCTGTATAAAATGAAATTAGACGGAGTTAATCATCGCTAATTAATAATTATTATTAATTAATAATCAAGTTATGTTGATTATTAACGCTTTTATTTTTACAAAAGTAGCAAGGCTTTTGAGCAAGGATTACATTTTATTAATGTAAACTGAATTTAAAAACTAATTCTATATTTGTAGATCTTAGGCAAACTTCACATATAAAAAGAAGAAGAAGTGAAGCCTTTTAGCGACAAATAATTTGTAATTATTATTATTAAGAAGATTAACAACTAAATTCTTAACTTACTTCAATTAAAGAGCGCTAGCTACTGGGCCTTCAGCTCGAAAAAATAATTTAATTAACAAAAATTGCTCAAAAAGAAATTCTTAATTTGTAAGCAATTCAATGGGCTATAAAGTTTCAATGATTTACTACAAATGATTTATAAATAATGATTTTTAATAAATTTTTAAAGAGTTTGTATTAGTTCGTCCCTAAAAATTCAACAGAAATGTCAATTTCAGAATTCTTAAAAGGTTTTTTTTTCCTAAAAATTAAACTCTTATATAAATTCTGTCAATTTACATACGAAATATCACGCTGTTAATATTTTTTCCTGTTTATTTTAAATATTAATATACGAACGGACATATATATCAATCATCAAATATTATAAATATATCATATAACATATAACAAAAAAAAAAACGATTGATATATAATTTATTTTTTGAAAATCAAATTTTTTGCTGTTTTTTTGGCATGAGCCCAAACTAAGCCTGATTTCAACCTAAAAATATATTGAATAATATTTATATATCAATTGAATTTAACTTAGGAATCAAAAATATAATTCGTGATGAAATTGGTTAGGGAGAAAGTTTTCTGACTTGAAGTTCTACTTTTAGTTGGAGGGATTGCGAGTTTATAACTTATACAAGCAACATACTTAATATCGAATGATAACTTCTAAGATATATGTATATATACAATCTCCCTATATAATATATAAATATCCGTATAGTAAACAGTGATATAATTGTCGCTTTCTCTTACATTCTATAGCTAAGCCCTAACAGTCACTAATAAATATATTCAGTTTTGATTTTGAAACCTAAATAGTACAGAGCTAACATGTTTCTTTATTAAATAACCATATTTATTTTTTAGTTGGTTAATATATACTAGCACTCCCGGCGTGCAACCTACGCTCCTGCTAAAAAATAAAAAAACTCATCTCTCCAGCTGAGATTTTTATACAAATTTCAAATGCATTTTCCACCCATTTTGCGATATATTTTTAACAAAATTTTTTCAGAGTGCCAAACTACAATATAAGAGGAAGCTGCAGTTAATATGACAGACTTCTCGCTTTTGCCGTTTGGCCTACTCGTGAGTCGTCAGTCAGTCAGGTTGAACTGTTTTATTTATAAATAAACCTTACCATGGCGACGCTGCTACGTTGTGCATAGCTGAAACAAAGCGGGGCACTAGTTGGTCCTGTGGGCAACACAATGGGCAGCACCGCATCTGGTGGCACAACATGGCTATAGAAATGTTCCACCACACGCTCTGGACAGTTCGCAAATAGTTGGGCGGTTAATTCTTGTGTGGGCTGCATTGTGCCGCCAGCTATGATGAGCTACAATAGATTGAAAATTAAACATATGATAAATAAATAAAATAAAAATAAATAAATATTGAAATCTACATACTGCGCGTGCCTCTGAAACAATATCTGCAAAATGCTCGGCAGGATTGAGCAGCAGATACTTGAGTGTGGCTGCCTTGGGATTAAGCAGGACGCGTCCATCGGCGGCATTGCTGGTCAGCGTCTCTAGAAACGACAAGAGCGGACGTATGGGCGAGGGCGTTGGCGAGGACAATGCTGGTTTGTTATTAACTTTAGGCTGCACTGGCTCGCTGGAATGCTGTTCTTGCAGCTTGCGTTTGCCACTCGTCTGGCTCTCCAGATGCTGTGTGGCCAGACGCTTCAACAGCTGCTGTGTGGGCGGTGGACGATTCTCGCTGGGACGCGGCTCCAGCTGCAGCTGCAGCCCAAAACCATGCAGCTTCTGTGCAAAGCGTGTGCGTGCACAAAACTCCAACACGGCATGCAGATCGATATTATAGAAATCACCTTCGGCGGTCAGTTCATAGGTGCGCAGCATACGTGGCTCTGCATCAGCCGGAAGAAGCAGCTGTAGCAGTCGTCGCACCACAAACAGCAGCTGATTGATGCGCAACAAATTGGCGCTACTCAGGCGACGCGCATAGCGTTCTTTGTAGCCGCCTATTTGTTGCCGGGCCAGCTGTAGCTGGGCAAGATTAAGCTCGCTGCCATGCAGCTGAGCAATGGTGTCCAGCAGATTGTGTGCCTCGTCCACAATGACAATGGCGCCGCGCAAATCGATGCCCAACTGCTGCCGCGCCTGGCGCTGCAATAGCATTGGATATGGCAGCAGCACCAGCTGCGCTTGAGCCTGGGCAGCGCGTGTGGCATAATAGGGACAGCCACCGCAGCCGGCGCCTTCGAGAGCCAGCTCTTCGATGTCCAACGGTTCACACAACGCCACATCGCTGAGTCTTTGCAACAGTGCAGGCGTCTTATAAGCACAGCGAGTTAATGTCGTCTCCAGACGCGCCTTTTTGTTGGGATTTGCTTGCGACTTGGCGCGTGCCATGTCCAGGCAACGTTCATTAATGAGTGCCACATTGGGCAGCCGTCGCACCTGAGCATTAATGCACAGCTGCTGGCGCGAGCCAAGCGTTATGCAGCGCACCTGCTGGCCATGCGGCGTCTTGCGCAGCTCGGTCACAATTTGCGCCAATTGCGAGTGCGTGCGGCTGCAGTAAAATATTTGCACATCTCGGAAACGCTCCTCCGACTGCTGCTCTTCCTCCAACGTCTCTGGCTCCTCCTCGTCTGAGCTGAGCTCCAGCTCAGCATCCGGCTCGGGCTCCGTTGGCTGCAACAGCAGATCGCTGGCCCGACGTGCTGGTCTCTGTTGTTGCTTCTTGCGCTGCTTGATTTGCGCCAGGTCCTGCTCCTTTTGCTGCAGCAGAGCGCGCAGCTTCTGCAGCTGCTGTAGCTCCTGGCGCTGCAGCAGCGTATTGCCCTGCGCTGTTATCCAGTCATCAGCCTGTGCACTGGCCGCCTGCCGCTTCTGCAGTTCCCTTTCAACTTGTTCGATGCGCTGCAGCAGCTCGGTGCGCACCAGTTGCTCGTGCTGACGCAGCCAGGTGAGGGCGCCACAGGTAAGCGTCAGGGACTTGCCTGTGCCCGTGGGACTCTCAAAGATGCCAATTTGCTTGCGCTCCAGCACCAGGAAGAGTTGCTGCATCAGTTGCTCCTGTATGTCATAGGGCGTGTATGGAAAGCCAAACTCCTGTGCAGCTGGCGTTGCCAGTGCCTTGTGCGGCGAATACATGCCCCCACAGACTAAATTTAATCAATTAGTTAATTAGTTAATTTGTTTACATCTAAAAAGACGCGCCAAGTTTGCGCTTGTTTAGTCTGGCGATGCGCCAAATTGGCATAATATTAATCGAACTATCGCTCATTTGTGCGTAAAGTGGGGTGAGTGTAGTTGGCAACGCACTTGAAGTTAGCTGCGCATTGCAGCGTCTTTTTCCGGCAGTCTGGCAGCACTAGTTGGGCGGCATTTAATTTAAATTTAAATTACAAAATTAGTAAATTTTAAAAATAGACTGTGAATAAAGCAAATAATAGAAATGAACTTGAATTAAATCAATCATTTGCATTGGACCAGCACAAATTAATAACCACAAAACAAATACAATGAGTAATCAAGAAATCGCCGTTATGTAAATATTAATTTGATGTATCTTGTTTTTGGTTTTTTGTTTTGTTTTATTTATTTTTTGCTCTCCTAGGTTCGCTGCATTGCTTAGTAATGCCCGAAAGAAGCAACAAAACTTGATTGATTGTCAATTAGTCATGTGCAGTATTAAATCGTTTCTAGATACTAAATCTTTTTAAGCTTTACGCTTTATATATGCGTCAGCCCAAACAGACTCAGAATCCCAACAGCGCTGTGAACGCGCCTTATTTACAAAATGGCGTTTGTTCAGCTTGTTTTTCTAATTTTTTTTATAGTTTTTTTTTATTATTACATATATTATCGTTTCATGTGTTTGCTATTAGCGTTGTATTGAATCGTTCAACGGCTCAAACAACTGAGTGAACTTTATATTATATTTCATTATATTAGTGTAGCAAGAGCATCGATTGTTTTCGATATTTTGGCTTAAATAAAATATTTAAAAATAATTTAGTTATTTATTATTAAAAGCAAAGAAGTTAAAGAGTTAATATAATATAATTCAGATCAGGGTACACTATACCTGGTTAAGTATTCCCTGATTCAAAAACCACAGCAAAAATGTTCGACAACAATTGAAAAAAATAATAATAAATTTCTGACAAGAATCAAAAATCAAATTCACAAATTTTTAACAAAACAAACAGTACAACCAATTCATTCATTCATTAAAAATATGAGCAAATGAACTAGTTCATTTAATTTTAGCCACAATTACAACACTAATTTAATTGCTATTGATATTTTGTTGTGAAACGACCTGCGGCCATATCGATTTGAATATAAATTTAAATTTCAATTTCAACTAATAAGTACTATGAGCTTTTTTTTGCATGTTGCAACTACTCGATATATATATCTATATATATATATGATGTGTGTTTTGAATATCATTTGTTGTGGGCGTTGTGCACAGTGGCAAAAGATCGGCGATTTGCCAGTTCAAAAATAATTCATATTTCATATTACTCATACGCAGTGCTGACCTTAGCCAACGGCCAAAATGCGCCATGCGGCTGCACCTTGATTGACTGACTGATAGAATGCAATAATCATAATAATAAGAATAATAATGACAATGATTGACGGCCATACATAATGCGCAGCAATACATTCAAACACCCTGTACCTGTTTTGATGTGGATAAAGGGGGTTAAGCAACATAGGAAGGCACCAGAAACTGTCCGTCCGTTTGTCTGTATGTTTAAATAATAATAATAAATTTTATATTTGTTATATAAGCCATACGCAGATCAAGTTAATTTTCAATTTTCAGAGTAACAATATAAAATGATTTGCAGCGACAATTTTAAAGTTTTAGTTTTGATTTCTTTTACAAACTCAACATGCTGCAAAAAAAAAAAAAAAAAAAAACAAAATAATCTCGATCGGCTAATTATGCATTCAGTTTGTTAATTTTTCATTAATAATTTTATTTATTTAATTGGCTATTTATTTGATACATGTCATCTTATATTTAGTGTTTTTTTTAAATTGCCAATAAAAATTGTTAAATTAAAATAAAATAACAATCGGCTAATAAACACCGAAATTATTAAAAAAACAAAAAAAAAAAATGGCTATCTTTAGCCGAAGCTATATACCCTTTAAATGGTCTGCAAAGAAAATTTTTAATGCCAAGTTTGGTTTTGATATCTTAAAAAAACAAAAAAGTTTATCAAACGCGCACTTTTCGGCCGATTGTTCCTATGGGAGCTACCAGATATAGTGGTTCGATTTTAATCAAACTTGGTCAGATTGTACAAATTGTAAATATGCATCGATATGCCAAGTTTTTGGTTTTGATATCTTAAAAAACAAAAAAGTTTTTCATACAAACACTTTTCATGAAAATGAAGTGTCTTCGATTGTTCCTATGGCAGCTATATGATATAGTGGTGCGATCGGGCTGATTTTGACATACAAACTACATACGATATCAAACTTCAACTGTGCCAAGTTTTATCAAGACAGCTCAAAGATAAAGCCCAAAAGTAAGCATGGAAATAGACGGACATGGCTATATTGACTTAGCTCTTCGTCCTGTTCAAGAATATATATACTTTATGGCGTCAGAGACATCTCCTTCTATGCATTACACATTTCGAGACAAAATTAAAATACCCTTTTTGCAAGGGTATACATATATTTCTAAGGCAGTGCGCTGCTTGCTTGTCAGTCGATTGAACAGCTTGCAATTTAAATACACATTTGCACTGCTTGATTTCAATGTGTTGCCATATCTTGCACTGGCTACTGGGTATCTCGTAGTCAGGTATACCCGATTTTGTCACCGCTAAGAGGCTGCACAATAACGACCCCCGCCTCCTTCACCCTACAACCCTTTTCATTTAACCAATGTCTTGGCCGTCACATCCCATTTGTTGCGACAAATGTTGCAATGCCTCAGCTAATGTCGCGTCATGCACCTGAACTTGTTGCCATAACATATCTGAGTTAAGTATATATATATATATATATTATTGCAGCTTGCTTTAAATAAATATCTAATCATTAGCGTATCAGGGATGCATATAGAAAAAATCAAATGAACTAAGTTTGAATTCCCATTAAATATTTTCTACTGTCTTTTCGTTCACTTAATTTTCGATATCCTACGTAATCATATCATAAAACCAAAGTTTTTTACAATGAGTCGGAACTTTGCAACGCTTTCTTTGCAGGCAAAATAAATTGTCATTAAGTTTCTTACTTTTTATGATTAATATGTTTATATAAGCAGAGACATTTTTCTTATTCTCCCTGCCATAAGTCGTAAATTTTATGCATCCAAATTTTTTTTATAAACTGCAGTCTAATTGAAGTTTTAAGTTTAAATGTCATATTTTATTTAAAGTTTTGTGGGATCTGTTTTTTATAAAAGTGATACAAAATTTTCAATTTAAAATTTGATTAGATAATTTGTATAAAAATCTATTTTACATATTTTATTTTTGTTTTTATTGTAATTGAATAAAGATAAATTAAATGGTAATTTTTTAAAGAACATAAATCTGTGTTATAACAATTGACGAGGTGCAATAAAAAAATATATTTCAACAAAAAAAAAATCTGTTTTAAAGCACATTTTTTAGATATAAAATTTTTTTTTTTTCAAAAATTTATGCCAAAATTTCGAATGTCCATAGATCAGCTTTTTGGTCTTTGAAAGCTATTTAGCCCCGATTTACTTACCAAATTGGTGGAAACTTGGGCATATCAGGCTCTCTTGCTCAGCCTCTACCTTTCTCTTTCTTTCACACTCTCCTTCTCGCTCTGTTGACCTAGAGGTGAGTCAGTTGGAGAATGTCTAGCAGACAGGCAGACAGCGGGTCGACATAAACAATTTATCGATATTGATAAAATTGTTGGTTCATTATTTTGGTGATTCGGTGGTTCTTGGTGGTTCTTGGTGGTTCATGTCTTGTTTTTGGGCCCTGACCAATACTAATCTTGAGCCTTTTGGCCTCAAGACAAGCCCATTTATCACATATGGTTGCACTTGTGTGTTTGTTAACAATTGTTGTTGTTCTTATTGTTGTTATTTATTGGTTAGGTGGCATAATTTTTCACTTAACGCACAGCTAAAAATACACCACTTGTAATATGTGTGTGTGTGTGTGTTTGAGTGTGTGTCTAGCTTGTCACTGTGATTGCTAATAGTACGTTCAATGATAATGCGTTTTGTTATTTATGAGCGGCATTTTATACGATTAAATACTATAATATATCACAACGTTCGAGTTCCTTTCGATTTTAAAACGATTTCTTTCTTGGTCTTTGTAACCGTTCTTTAAACTACCATATGACGTGAACATACTACTATATATATATACATATATATATATAACTCCCATATGGTTATCGTTGGACTTATGGATAGAGATTTGCAACTGCCTGCAATTAAGCAAGTAAATCAAGATCCAAAACTCAAAGTCAAAGCCTGTTGCTATCAGTCATTAACTGAACCTTATCTTTATTAGGAGGCCGCTTTATTAGATTAAAATAATATATTCCATTCAGAACAATCAATTTCTTATATACATACACATTATAGGTATAATATAACTTAATAAGTTAAGAAATTAGAAATTTAAAACAAAAAAATTAAGCGAAAAATATAAAAATAATATTTTTTTTTCCACATTTAAATTTTTCCAATTTTTAGGAGTTGGCTTAAACGAAATTTTGTGTATGACCTTTAAGTTACGATATTTTTATATTTTTTATATAACATTAACTAATAATTTAATAACTTGAGAAATTTAAAATTATTTGAAAATAAAAGCTTAAAATATAAAAATAATATTTTATTTTTCAGATTTTTTTTTGTTCAATTTTTAAGTGTTGGAAAAAACAATACTTTACGTATGATTGTTAAGTAACGCCATTTCTTATGCCACGCCTTTTTCATTTAATTGTTCAAATTTTTTTTTTAGAGTTTAAAGAATATATATTTCAAATTTCAGCCCGATACCTTACTATATTCAAAAGTTACATACTGCTCTCTTTTTCTTAAATAACTCAAAATATCTTAAAATACCTCAACCCGCCACGGGGACTAAGAATTGATTTTAGACACATATTTTCACAGTGCATTTTTTTTAGAATTCTTCCTAGATTCTTCCGATTCTGGTGGCCGCTTACCACGATTTTTTTTAAAGTGACCCACCCTAATGTATTAACTGTATACAAATAATTAAAAACAAATTTTATTTTTCAATCTATTGGCCTATTAAAGGACATTTTTTAATTATTGTAATTTTCACGTAATGTTTTTTTTTAATTAAACAAAATTTTAAATTAATTTCCGACTTCATTTCAACCTGCCATATTTTAATAAAACATAAAACCATGGGTCGCAATTCTTATAATTTTTGATGTATAAAAATTATTAATAAGAATTATTCATGGACTTTTTTCGTTAAAATTGGCAATAAATGTTTTTTTTTTTTACCGGATAATAGAAATTGATTCAAAAATTAATTGCCAACTTTTATTAAAAATTTGCATATAAAAGGTATTTTTAAATTTTTATTTTAAAAATTGATTTTGAATATTTTCGGTACCACAGTGTGTATTTTAAATTTACATACTAATGGAAATAATATAATTAGGGTATTCACGTGGCCTAGCAAAGTTGTAACTTTGCACATTTGCAAAAAAAAATGTAAAAATTGAAATTTTTAATTGAAAAATACAAGCTTAAATGTAATTTCTTAAAAAATATTGAAAAAAATTTTTATCCTGTTTCCAGAATCCTGCATTCTGAATTAGTATATCTAAGATTTTTCCATTCAAATAGAACTATTTTTTCTGGCTAGATTTCATTAACTCACCACTTATTGGCAATCTCTGCATAAAATATCCTGGAAGGCATATAGATTTAATAATCTCAGAAACTATGAGCTCTTGACACTTGTGTGCCACGTGTGTGCCATGTATGCTAAGAGATTATCTCACAAGTTAAAACCATATCGATGACAATTTAATTAAGATATTTTTTCCAAATATTGAGAAATATTATGGACATTGTGCCACGTGTGCAACACACGTGTGTGCCACGTATACAAATGCTATAGTAATTCAACTTTACTGTTGATCAAACTTCAACCTAGTCTTAAATTAGACATTTTAAATAAATTTTGAATACATTTTATAAATTTGATAAACTATCAAGTCTTTAACTTATACGAATCTGTTCATTTTAGTATAGATTGAACGCCGTATAATGAGTCGGAATTGATTTTCTGAGCGATGATCGAACTTATGACACATTGCATAGCTGCAGCAGACCCTATAATTTGCATATAGAAGGATTTAACATGTTTCTATTACTGTTATGACATTCAAATAAGCAATTAGGCATTAATCATGGCCAGAGTCGATGCAAGGAATGATACGGAAAGGGGGCTACGGGTTGGGGTTGGGGTTTTAGCGGAGTCTGAGCCGGCGTATTAATCATCAGACTGCCGAAAGCGTCGCCCAAGCCTTCAAGTTATGCATAATTTTAGAGAGAGCGGGAGAGAGATCGCTGAGCAGAGAGCATCTAGCTTTAAAAGCTGACACACTAAGCTGCCTGCCCCAAACCCCAAGCCCCGAACCCGACTCCGACCCTGCCCCAAACCCCTGCTACAATCTACAATAAAGCTGTTGTCGTCTTTTTGCATAATAACATGATGTCATAGTCTTTTTATATGTCCGCCCATTCTTAGTCGCCCGATCTGCTTCCCGCCTCACAGTTTCCCCTCTCCATTAGCAATTGAGCTGACATTTGTCGAGAGAGAGAGAGAGAGAGAGAGAGAGAGAGAGAGAGGGGTGGGCGGCCAGGCGGGCGCAGGCGCACGGTCCGCCGGCGGGCCAGCAATCAAGCGATCTCAGCAGTTAGCTTAGCAGCCAGTGTCCCACGCCCACGCCAAGACACGCGCCAAGAACAGCAAGTTGAAATATAATAAACCAGTGTGCTCAACCAGCAGATACCCTGTAGTCAGCCTAGGTAGAAAATACAGTAAACTTTTGTGTAGAGCCCATCCAGACTTGGTTATATACAATTTCAACTTTATTTGTTGTCATAAGAATGTTTAATGTTCTTGATGCAATACAATAAATATATATAGAGAGATATATAAAAGACTTTTGTGTTCAGTTAAGTTGAGACTTTAAAATATTCCATCATTCAATAATAGAGAATAGGATTTGAGTATATATGTATGTACTTACTGTTCATATAAGAATTTTAAGTAATTAAAAGAGAGTTCAATATCTAAATTCGATTTATGATCAAGCAAACTCTTACTATAAATATCTTAGACCACAATACAATAAAGTACAAAATATAAGACTATAGCTTACATATTGCTATAATAGTTCATATAGGTATTATAGTACAGCACAATAACTTCATCTATATATATAAGACTTCTTTTCAGCCTGACTGACTTACTGACTGATTGGTGACTCACGAGTAGGCTAAACGGTAAAAGCTGGAAACTGGAAATTTGCACTGTAGCTTTCTATTATATTGTAGATTGGTACTTGGAAAAAATTTTGTCAAAAATATATCGGAAAGTGGTTGAAAAATGCTTTTGAAAATTTCTAGAAATTCTCTCTCTGGAGCATACCGAGTAGCGCAAAAGGCAACAATCAATAAGTGTTTTTTTTTTTTGCCAGAGCGTAGCAACGCACGCTACTTTTATGAAATTTTAAAAAAATTATAAAATGTTGCAATATTAAAAATCAAAAATGTGATAGCAAATAATTTTTAATTATGTTTTTGTCCATACAATCAAATAAAAATGCTTTTTATATTATTAAAATTATATTCGATTGGCTTTCATTTTGTTTAAATAAGAAATGCTTTTTATATTATTAAAATTATATTCGATTGGCTTTCATATTGTTTAAAAAGAGATGAACTAACTGTTTTAAATAAGATTAATTTAATCGAATTTGGAAAGAGTAAAAGGTCTGGTTGAATCTATTTACCAAAAAAAATAAACCTTTCTAATTAAAAAAAATATATTTATATAGCATTTGTTCAGTAATATTCAAATAGTTAGCTGTAAATATTTTGTCAATTTTTTACCAACAGAAGTTACAACAACCTCATACTCGAAACAGAAAATAAGTTTTTCTTATAGATTTTTTTTAAATAAATCAAATCATATAAAGATTTTTCCTTCGAAAGTATACTAGCGCCTAGTTGATGCTGATCAAAAACTGTCATACACTATAAGTTATCATGTCCACACTAAATTCAAATATGTACAGGGTATATCAATATAAATGTAAATTATAGAGTATAACCAATTGACGAAGGCGGGAAGACGACCACAGGCCATGGCAATTGGGCGATATGAGTAATATTTTAGATTCTTGAAGCTTCTCCCAGTTGAAGTCTGCCCAGAGTTCCCAATAATTTAAAACACATTTCTTATACGGTTTTGATTTTGAAGCAGAACATTTATTTTTACATTTTTGCTTTTGTTTTGTAGTTTTTGTTGTTTTTTTTTCTTATTATTTTTTTTTTGTTTTTTTGTTTTTTAAGAGTTTTTTGTATTATTTTTAAAGAAAATTAGCCATTTTGTTGACATTTTACATTTTAAGTTTAATAATAATAATAGTAATAATATATAAAAAAAAAAAACAAATATTATTAGTTAGTTTTTTATTTTTAATTTTATATTTAGTATTAGCTGCTTAAAATTATCTAAAAAAAAATGGTTTTTGAATTTTTTTGTTTTTTTTTAATTTTTTTCATTGCAGAAATTTTTGCGTTCGTTTTTGACATTTTGTTGGATTTTGTTGATTTTGTTGATTTTTGAATTTTTGAATTTTTTCAATTAATATTCTTTTTTTTTGTTTGTTAAGTAGCATAATAAATTACATATTACAAATATTAAAAACATTTCATTTCAATTTTATATCTTATAAAGCATTAAAACAGTTAGCTGTGTGTGTGTGTGTGTGTGTGTGTGTAAGTGTGTGTGCGTATGTGTGTGTCAGTGTGTGTGTGTTTAGCTGTCGTTGTTTGGCTTTGAGTTACATTTTTTTTTTGTGCCTCTCTTTTGTGCTTTAAACAAATTAAACAAAACAAAACAAAAAAAAATATTGTTATAAATATTAAGTTTAACAATTAATAAAATTTTTAACAAGTGCATATTAAATATGCAGTTAAACAAAAGAAAAGAAAAAAAAAACAAAAATAGAAAATGAAACTAATTAAATTACAATTGCTTGGACTTTCAACTAAAATTAATTATTATAAAATATATATATATATATATATATATATATAAATTTGTTACATGTGCACACTTATTATTATATATAGGGATATATAAATGTATATATATATATATATATATATTTGATTTTTCTGATTTTTGAAATATACAATTTATACGCCAACAAGGTGAAAACGCAAATATTAGTTTGCATATATTTTTGCACTTGTCAAAAATATATAAATAATACTTTTGATGCTATTAACATTTAGTTTTTATGTTCATTTTCGTTTTTTTTTTAGCACAGTTTATGGGAGTTTATGTTTTTTTTTTTTTGAAACTTTAATTGAATACACATACATATCATTATAATTAGCTATCGATAGTTGGGTAATCGATATATGCTACATACATAGCTGTATATGCATATTAAATATGTTTGAATTTTTCAAGAGTTTTTGTTTTTTTTTTTCATTTATACCTTTTCTGTGCCTGCAGCTGAAATTTCGAGATGGGAATTTGATGTGCTCGCATTTTGTTATATTTTTTGTTTTTAGTTTTTTTGTTTTTTTGGGTATTTAAATATTATTTTTAACATTTAACAACATTTATGCATATTTAATAACATTGTACAGGTACTTCGTAGCGCATTTTGTTTGCTTTGCTCAACAATGTGTATTGTTTGCTGCTGTTTTCAAAAGTTGTCAATTTTTAAACCTAAAATTAAGAGCTTAAATAATGAGAAAACTATGTTAAAAAAAAATTTAAAAATAATAAAAAAAAAAGGAAAGAGATGAAAGATGCGCCACTACTAGCCAACAGAATGGGTTAGAAAGAGACAGTTAGAGTGTGATAAAGATTTAATGATTGCTGATCCATAAACTCGTTATCATGATCTATATATATATATATGTATATATGTATGTAAATTGGTTCGATGCACCTTAAAGGTTGTTTTATTTTTTTGTTTGTTATTTGCTTTTTAAGATTAAGGCTACGAAAAGTTCAGCTGCACGCATATACCCAACTAATGCTATACTCTACATTTTGTGTGGAGAGATATAGAGAGAGAGTAATATATATATTTGTGTAGAGGTATTGTTATAATAAATATGTATGTATGTAGTATTTTAGCCAAATTGGTTTGCACTTAGAGAACTCTTGGATTAACATTGATTGCATTTCATTTTGTTTCATTTTGTTTGTTTTTTTTTTGTTTGCCATATAACATTTAATATTTTTTTTTTAATTTTTGTTTAAGGAATCTTTACAAATTGTCATACAACGATTACAAATTCTATGACTATGCGTATAAGAAATAATAAACAATTACACACGAACTTGACCTGAGTTCAAATATTTTAATCGTTTCTCTTTTTTTTGTTTTGTTTTTGGAAGCTGATCATATCATAATATCATATAAATATTTTTTTTTAAGGAGCGGGGCATTTTTTAACAAATTCTAAATTTTAGCTCTTTTAATGCTATGTACAATATTTATATTTATTTAATTTTTTTTGCTGAACTCTGACGTTGGGTTTTTTGTAATAAATCTTAGGGTTTTTTTTTTAAATTTATTTTTCAAACAATTTACAATGTACACACACTTACAGGGAGTTGAAGAGAGACAGAAAAATAGAGAGTGACAGAGAGAGAGAGAGAGTACATATTTTCTGCTGTTATTACAGGGTATACATAGCTCATGGTATGGATAGACATGTACAACTACAAAGCCGTGCTCATTAAATGCTATATAAGTATTTATAACATATATATGTTGTATATATATTATTTATATAAATAGTTGTAAATATTAAATCTTTAGTACAAATCGAGGCAATTATCTGTTTTCTGTTTTCATTTTCAATTTTTTTTTTTAATTCATTTCAAAATATATAAGTATAAACAATTTAAAAAAGCACTTTTTAGTTTTTATTTTGTTTTATATATCGTTTAGGCCACTTTTTGGTGTTCACAGCTGTTTATACTTAGAATTTGTTGCATAAACTTGTATTTAGTTTTTAAATGTACACACACAATAATATATAGTACATAGTATATAATGTATGTCGGTATATATATATATATATATATATATATATATATGAATTCTGTCAAAATATTATCAAGCGGTAAACACACATACACAAATATTATATTATAATTTATAAACATTTTCATCTTTTGTTTTGTTTTGTCAAAATATTTTCTTTCTTTTTTGTAAATTACACAATTACATTTATAATTACAATTATTCGTTTTTCAATGTTGCTTTTGTAAATATTTGTTTTCAATTTAATTTTTATGTTTTTCCATTAATTTTAATAAGGCGATAGATTTTTCAAAAAAAAAATTTTTGCAGTTTTTGTTTAGTTTCTTTTTTTTTTTTTTTTTTAATTTTGTTTAATATTTAATCGTTTCAATCGTTTTGTTTTTTTTTATTTAATTTTTTTTTTTTTGTTTTTTAGTTTTGTTTAAGAGCACATTTTAGTTTCGCAAAAAAATTAACAAACTTAAAACTAGTTTTATATTATTTATTTTTAGTTGTCCAGCGATTTATTTTTGTTTAAGGCAACAGCTTTTTAATCCTACAAACTCAACTTATTTAACTCACATTTATAAAGAAAATTACACATTACATATACGTAAATAATGTTAGGATGCTTATAATAATATTTATCACTGATTAAGTCTACATTTTGACAAAAAAAAAAAAAAACAAACAATTAAATAAAATAAAATATCAAACGTCATCATATCGCATGGTTCTTGTTTTTTAACTTTAATATAATATTATAATTTATTTTTTTTAATTTTTTTACTTGCATAATCTCGCACAAATTTTAAAAATTGAATAATTGGGATTTTGGGTTGAATATATAGAGAAGAAAGTTGAAAGAAACAAAAAATTATAATTAATAATTACTGATGCGGCTGTGACTGCCAACAAATTGCCTGTTGCTCGGAATGTTACAGATATATAAAATAGTTATTTGTATATATATATATATTTAATTTTTCATTATTAAAATTAAGGTTATGTACAAGTGCTTTAGATTAGACAAAAAAAAAAAGAACTAAATAAAAATATACAATATACAATTAATATATATATATATATAGAACAGAGAGTTTTTGCTTTAAATTTTTAAACATTTTATGAGGTAGTCAAGCCACAGATATTCACACACACACGCACACATACACACGCACACACACACACGACCACAGACTATCTAACGAGCGATTCGATGTGTGATGGAACAGGCAACTATATATTATATATATATTCGAGCGGGAAAGAGCGGGATTGTTTGCTATTGTTGTTTTGCTGGAAGACCTTGGATATTTGCTTGTAATTTGTTTGGGGGGTTTGGGGGGAGGGAGTTTTATAGAGGGGTTTTCTTAGAAAGGGTGGGGGGGGCGGCTTACTACTAGGCTCTGGCGATAGCTGGGCGTGGCATGGGCGCGCCTATACGCAACTGCGGCTACTTTAAGCAAAATGCTTGAATAAATTATGTAGTAGCAGTTATCGATATATCGTTGTATCGATAAACACCGCACACACATCACTAGCATCGAGTTTAATCAAAATGCTTGAATAAATTATGCAGTTATCGATATACTGTATGCAGTTATCGATATATCGATTTATCGATAAACATAACGCACACACATCACTAGCAACAACTTGCAGTACAATGCTTGAATAAATTATGCAGTTATCGATATACTGTATGCACTTATCGATATATCGATTTATCGATAAACACAGCATACACACACAGACCCTAGCACCAATAATCGACATTTGCCCAAACCGGATCCTGTTGCATTTGATCAACCGGCAATTGCGGCTGCTGTTGCTGTTGCTCCTCCTGCTCCAGTTCCTGCTGCTGTTCCTGCTCCCGCTCCTGCTGCTGCTGCTGCTGCTGTTCGTGTGTTTGCTCCTGCTCCAGCTGCAATTGCAGCTCCTGCTGCTGATCAAATTCCAGCAACAACTCATCCTCATCATCATCCAAACGCTGGGCCCGATCTCACGCCAGGCAGCCACCATTTGTCATAAAGGCCGCGGCGCCCGTATCCAAATCCACAAAATCGGCGCCATCATCCGTCAGCTGCGATAACAGATCATTTGTGAAGCAACTGTTTTTCATATGCAACAGCTGCTCCTCCTCGTAGCAGGGCGTCATAATGCCAATGCCGCCGCCATGTGGCAAGCTATGATGAAAGTCCATCAGATGATTGTTATTATTGTGCACCGTCAAACTTGCCACACTTGTCATATTATTGAGGCTACTCGGATGCACACTGACGGCATGTTTAATGTCGGGGAAGCCATCGCTGGGCTCAAACAGGAAGCGTTCCGCACTTAGGGCGGTCGTATATGGACTTTGGGAATCAACTAATTCATTTTTAACAAATTCTATGGCGCTTGTGGGCGTGGCAGATGTTGCTATTGTTGTTGCTGTTGCTGTTGTGTTGTTGCTGCTGCTGTTGTTGCTGTTGTTGTGATTGCTGCTGTTGGTGTTGTTGTTGTTAATGCTGCTGCTGTTGTTATTGTTATTGTTGTTGCTGTTGCTGCTGTCATTGCTGGTGGGCGTGCTAATGGCAACAGCCAGGCCCAAGCCTAGACTGAGGCCCTCACAATTGGGCACATAATCCGAGACCTGTTGGCTGATTACTAAAGTGGCATTGATGTTGTTGTTGCCGCTGCTTTCGGCATTGTTATTGCTGGCGGGATTCAAAGACGACTGTTGCTGCTGCTGCTGCTGTTGTTGCTGTTGCTGCTGCTGTGGCAAGCAGAGCGCCTCCTGTGTGGGCGAGCTTAAATAACCGGCATGCTCAAACTCCTGCGGACTGGGTGAAGGTTTGCAATAGCCATTGGGCAACTGTTGCTGCTGCTGTTGCTGCAACTGTTGCTGCTGTTGTTGCGCCTGTGCAGCTGCAACTGCTGCTGCCATTGCCGCTGGCGTTTTAGAGCCAAACTTAAACGTAGACATGGATGGTATACTCTGCATGCGTTGCTGCTGCTGCTGTTGTTGCTGCTGCTGTTGCTGCTGCTGTTGCTGCTGTGTGGGCGTATTGGCAGCGCTGCTTGCTTCACTATTGTTATTGCTGTTGCTGCTGTTGTTGCTGACTAGGCCATCCAGCTGCAGCTCGGATAGATACTTGTAGGCCGGCGATTGCAGCAACTTGGAGGGCAACTGGCAACCGCCGCGTTTCACGCAACCGGGTGAATGTGCTTGCAACATCTCCAGGAGACGCCGCCGATCCGTTTCCAATATGCGCACCTGATTCTTTAGTTCCACATTTTGTACATCAAGCGTTTCGGATTCTTTGATTAGATTCTGAGTGCGTTCACGCTTCTTCATGCGACATTTGGTTGCAGCAATTTTGTTGCGTTCACGTCGTCGCCGCCGGCGATCCTCATCCTCGGGCGTCAGACCCTTGGGCGCTGATTTTGTTTCGCTATCCTCATCGCTGGACTCCTCGCAATCCTCGTCACGGCGCGAACACTTTGAATTTGGCTGCTCAGAGCCGGAGCTGGAGTCACAGGTGGACAGCTTGCGTTTGCTTTGTATGGACAGCTTGAGGCCGGCTTTGATCAGCTGCGAACAGGTCTGCAATTGGAGAAGCAAAATAGAGATAACTCAATTGAGATGACAATAAAAATTAATAAATTTTAAATAAAGAGAACCTAGCAAAATTAGCACTTAGTTAAATTATATACCAGGTAGAGTTTTCTGTTCTTTAAAATTACCCAAACGCTATCCGAAAATCTGTTCACTTTTTGCACACATAATATAAAAAAAATAGTTGCCTATATAATTTAGAAAAAAATTCTATGACATTGATTTAATAACCCCAAAATTTGTAGATTACGGACTACACTAAACCTCAAAATTTTAGTTTATCCTGTAGTAAAACTGATAACGACATTGCATATTGACAAAAATAATTTTTTTTAAATTTTATATAACATTTTTTCAAAACAAATTTTAAAGGGTTTTTTTTAGGTATGTGCTCGGTTCAAATACTGGACCATAAATAGCTTTTTTTTTGAGAAATAAAAATCAAATAAAGCAAGCTAAAAAGTTTTCTGAAAAACCATTTTAAAAATGTTTATAGTTTTGGGAACTATTTAATTTATTGTAAAAAAAATGTTTTCCTTTTAATTTTTTTTTTAGAATTTTTATTTCAGAATTTTTTTCTTTGAATTTTTTTTAAGTATAAATTTCAATATTTAAAAATTATAAAATTTACTTTTTAACAATAAATTCATAATGTTTTTTTTAAAGGATCAGATGGAGAAAAAAATATTAAATTATTTTCTCTTTTCTATTCCTTTCCTATAAGTTAGGAATTGTTATAACAAATTTTTTTATCTTAGAATTTTTTTAGATAAAAGTTTGAACATATAGAAAAATTTTAGAAATTACTTTTATCAATATTTCAGAATATTCATAATGTTTTTTTTTTCTCAGAAAATAAGACAGAGGAAGGAATATTAAATTAATTTATATTTTTCGATTCTTTTGCTGTAAGAACAACATAAAATAATTATAAAAAATTGCTTTCATCAATATTTTATGATATTCATAAGTTCTTTATTAAGATACGATTAGGAAAATAATTTTCTCTGTTTCTATTACTTTTGCTTTAATTTTCTGCCATTTTTGTTCGTTTTTTTTTCGTAGAAACTATAATTGATATTTATAGAAAACCATCGATACTATCGATAGCAATATTGCCTGTTTGTCCAGCACCAAACAGCGTCCTTCACAGTGGCCCGCTGCGAAGCAACAAAAGTTGTTTGTCACCAATAGCCAAATTGGTCAAAACCAACAATAACCAAAGAAGGCAGCCAAATTGCATAAGTCAACAAACATACTGCAGATTTTGCCAATTGAAATCGAGTTTGCTGTCTCAACATGCCCCAGTGCAACTGCCCCAAAAAAAATAACAAAAAAAAAGCAAAAACTAAACTCCAATTCGGGGAGTGACTCGCTGACATTTCAGTGGCAATACCGTTGACCTATTTGGGGCTGAGAACTACCCAAGTTCAACCAGATCTCTCTGTGTATCTGTCTTTATCTGCCAGGTAGCTTGTGACGAATCAACAATCCCAAGTTTGGCTCAGGTTTATATTTTTTTTTGCGCATTCCTTAGCCACACTTGAGATATGGCCCGATTTTATTTTCTTTTTTTTTTTTTGGTAACAGGGCAAGGTCTTCAACGGGGTTGGGTCTCTGGGTCTGGGTCTGGGTCTGAGGTCTGGTATCTGGTTGGAGATTATCTGTTGTGCGGCATTTGTTTTGTTTACTTTGTGATTTAGTTGAGCGACAAAACTCACAACTCTCGCCACTCGCATAAATTTTAAATATTAAAGTGAAAGATAGAAATCTGTATTGTGGCAAAGCCACGCCTAGCCCTGACAACAACAAAAAAATACCTTTGGACAGGACAATGCAGTCAGAGTCACAAAAAAAGTATAAATATATATTATATATATGTTTATATAAATAAAATGACAACAAGGCCACAACAGGTTGCTAAGCGATCGGCCAACAAGTGCAGTTGCAACAACAGCCTCAATTTAGCAATCCTGCATAATATCTGTGCCTCAAAAGGTGGGTGGGCACACTGTCAGCACCATTTATGGCGAAACAACAGAGACAACAGATGGTCATCAAGTCGACACGTTGTCAACTTTCATTTAAAGGGCTGTACAACTTGAAAGATGAAGTCTGTTCAGCTGCCTGAATGCGCTACATTGAATTGCAGATGAATGCAAATTGAAAGTGCAGCAAGCAGGACAATATTGAATACAAGTTGAATAAATATTGAAAAGAGTTAAAGTTGAATTGAAGTGCAATTGAATAGAAATTGAAAGTTAGCTGAAAAAAATATTGAAAACAAATTGAATAAGTATTGAAAAAAATAATAGCTATATTGAATAGCAGTTGAATCGAAATTGAAAGTGCAGCAAGTAGGACAATATTGACCACAAGTTAAATAAATATTGAAAAGAATAAATGTTGAATTGAATTGCAGTTGAATAGAAATTGAAAGTAGTTTCGTAATATTGAATACAAGTTAAATAAATATTAAAATTAAAATTAGCTTTCAATGAAAAATTGAAAGTGCAGCAAGCAGAGCAATATTGAATACAAGTTAAATAAATATTGAAAAGAGTTAAAGTTGAATTGAAGTGCAATTGAATAGAAATTGAAAGTAAGCTGAAAAAAATATTGAATACAAATTGAATAAATATTAAAAAAAATTAATAGCTATATTGAGTTGAAGTTGCAGCAAATAGGACAATATTGACCACAAGTTGATTAAATTTTAAAAATATTAATAGCTGAATAAAATTCAATTTCAATCAAGTGAAAAGTTAGCTAAATAGTTGGTTAAAAAGTGAAAGCGATAATTCAAATAAATTCTAAGTTAATTTTCTACTAAATAGGGTCTACAACCCACAGTAGCAGCTGCAGCTGCTTAATTGAAACGATTTGTACGTTGATGATGCCCTTTCATTAAATTGAAACAGAGATTGAAACGTTGATTGAATTGAACATTTTTACATTAAGCTTTAGATATGTTTGAGGGCTACAACTGTGGCAGCTATCATTTATACTTATTTAATGTTATCTTTAAAGGCGCCCCCAACATGCAACAACACTCGTCCCTTCCTCCCTCTCCGCCGAGTACTTCAATCTTTTGCTCAATGACAGCTCATTCAAGTGTCAGGCAAGCCAAGACTCATCATCATCATCATCATCATCTTCAACGTTTTGCGCTTTTTATTTGTTGTCTGCTCGAGAAATTGTTCAGATGCCACACTGTCGAATGCCCCTCCTTTACGCCCTCCCCCACTCTGCCCCGCTTTCAATCCGTCTACAGTTGCCCCACAGCCCAGCCCCTGAACGCGCCCTTCTTCTTATTTTTTTATATTTTATTATTTTTTTTTTTTTTGACTTGCTGCTGTTATTTTCGCCAGCACCATAAGCGCATTGTTTCATTTAAATTTTAGGCACGCTGTCTTTTTTTTTTGTGTATTTTTTTATTTATTGACCCAAAAAACAGATAAATAAATTTTGTTTCAACCAAGAAAAAGAGAAAAAAAATAAAAAAAATACACGCATATAATCATAATAATCGCATGCGCCAACGAATCGACAAAACGCCGCCCGGCGACCATATGGTCAACAAAATTGTAGACTTTGTAGACTTCTCGAAAATTGCTGCGTTTCAACTTCAATTTCAGTATTTCAATTGTTGTGCAACTACTAAGTAAATGCGAGTGTCTGCTAGTTGTCAGGGCGACAGGGCATTTCAATGGCCAACCAATCTGTTTAATTGGAACAACAAGTCTATGGATACAGATATATAGAAAGTGGGCTATAAATCTCTTTTTGGTATATGGAAATGCAAGTGAAATACGAAAATTACTAAAAATGTTTAATATATCAGAGAGTTGAGCATATAGTATAAGTAAAATCAAATATTCAATAAATATATTTTTTTAATTATTAATTTATGCTTTCAACTTTTTGATTTTACCTTAAAGATATGTCAAATGCTTGGGTACTGAAAGGTTAAAAATAAAGTTATATATCGGCACGATAAAAAATAAAATAGATAAAACAAATTTTAGCTATAACTAGCTGCAATTAGATAGAATAAAAAGCCGAAAAATTATAAACTCTTCAGAGATTGATTAAATAACAAACATATCTTAAATCCTCGCCAATCTAAGACTAGAAAAAAGATCTCTTAAATTATTATTTATTTAGAGATTGATTTATTTAGCGCAGCACCAATCTAAGACTAGAAAGAAAACTCTTAAATTATTATTTACTTAGAGATACATAAAAATCTGATAAGCAATTTAAGAAGTCAAATTTGTAATAAAAACTCTTATAGTAAACAAACCCTGATTAGCAATTTGGTAAGTTTAATTTTTTAATATAAATCCTTAATTTTTATTTTAATTAAATCCCTTAGTATAAATCCTTACAGAGAAAGAGAGGATCTGTCTTTTGTAAGTAAAATTTCAACGTAACTATACTATACTTATGTGTATAAATAACAAGTAAAATATGCAAAAAAAAATAAAAAAAATAATAAAAATAAAAAAAATAAAACATAATTAACAACAGCAACAAATCTGCGAAACAATATACTTGTATGTACATATATATACATTGTACTTATGTCTGTATATGCCACAAGCCTTTCTTTACACAACGCTGCATTGCATTTCGCAGTTTTGTATCTATATATGTGTATGTGTATCTGTATCTTTAAGTGTAGCCTGATGTGTGCGTGATGTTTGCTAAGCAGCGCCCAAAAACTCAAATTTCGCACGAATCGCCACGCAAATTTGCATCTTTTATTTGGCACCGCATTTTGTTTGTTCGCCCGATTTGCCACATTTTTGTTGTATGTTTTTTTTTCTCTCTCTCTCTTCTTTTTTTTCGACATTCAATATTTGCCATTTTTATAATTTTGTTTTCCTACATTTTTTTCTCTCTTGTTTTTTTTTTTTTGGTCTGCGTTTTGCGCTTACAATTTAAACATTTGTGCAAATATTTGCGTAAAAATGAAAATATAAGAAAAAAAGTGCAATAAAAAATAAAAAAAAAATAAAACTGATGCGAGTTCCTTCAAAAGGTTGTACAGCTACAATAACTAAATGTAATTGCTAATGTATCTTTATATAATTTATGTGAAATTTGTTAGAAAAACAAATTGAAAAAGTGTTTAATATTTTGCACTTGAACGATGTACGCCGCCGCCGGCTTGGAGGCAATTAAAACTTGCGGCGGTTCAATGCCTATAAATTCGTTAGAAGTAATAACCATAAATCACACACATATACACACACACACACACACATGTTTACACCTGCCAATTAGTGCAGTGCGAGAGCGTGAGAGTAGAATAGAGCAAAAAGTATCTAAGTATCTTATGGATGCGCCTGGAGCTTTGCACAACAACACTCGAATGGCTTTTAATTGCCGCGTGGCAAATGTTATTCAAATGCATTAAGCGCACCCGCAACCTGTTAACCCCTCCCCTTGCAAATTCCCTCCACCTCCTGCTCTCTCTCCCACTCTGTACACACATCATTCCCCTCGCCAATGCCCCGCTGGCTGGCTGCGTCAGCTACGTGCCTCATTAAGGCCAATGTCAGTCGAGTGATTCTTTACAAAACTACAAATACCGATGCAGCTACAAATACAGATACAACACCTACAGCTACAGATACAGATACAGTTGCACCGCGACAGATACTTTATTTAATTTTTGTTTGCATAAAAAGTGAAATCAATTCTGGCTGCGTTTTGTAATTGAAGCGTCAACAGCGACGCCCACGAATCAAAGCCAAAGCCAAAACCAAAACTCTGACCCAACCTGTCAACAAGCCGGGACGAAGTCAAAGACGAAGACGGAGTTGAAGGCGGAGGCGGAGGCGAAGGCGATTGCCGGCCAATGGACAGGGGAAAACTGTTGGCTGATGCCACAGCCGGAGACGGAGACAAGAGAACGGGGTGGCGACACTGCGTGGGCATTTTGCACATCGTCGTGAAAAGCGTGGGCGCCATGCAATTGGATGCCAAGAAACAAACGGCGTCATTGCAATCGCTGCAAGTTGAATGAGGCAAACAAATTGTCATTCCGATTGAAAGGGAAATTGAATCGTGATATATAATAGATAGAAAAGCAAAATTGAATATTCAACATTAAACGGATTGGCAATGAAATAGATCCAGGATACATAAAAGGGCTATAGAAAGAATATGTTCAATATTGAAACTGCAGATTGAACAACAAAATTAAGTTTTCAATTTCAGTGGAATTTCAATGTTGCTTAAAAATCACAAGTAAAAAAATGGTTGACAAATTGGTATACAAAATTGAAACAAAATTTAAATTCAATACTAATTAAAAGAAAATATTGCCAACAATTAATTGAACAAAAGTTGAACTGCAAAAAAGCTAAATTTTGTATACCATAAAATTGAAACAAAAGTTGAATTGCATATTAATTGAAAAAAAATATTGCAAATAATTATATCGATAAAAAGTGTAAACTCTATTACCCAACAATTGAACAAAGTTGAACTTTAAGTAGATAAATTGCTATACAAAATTGAAACAAAAGTTGAATTGAATGTTAATTGAAATGTAAATATTATTGTTTACTGGCCATTGGCTTAAAGCTCGGCTGCTTGCTAATTTTTATGCATACTTCATCTAAAACGCTTGATTGAATATGTAAATTGAAAGCTAAATTTTAGATTGAAAAGGGAATGTGAAAATTGCACGATTGACTGTCAATTATGCAGGTAAATTGAACAAATTGAAAGCACAAATTGAGATAGTATTAAATTCAAATTGAAATTGAACTGAATGCTAGTTGCAATTGAAGACAAGTGCTCGATATATCAACCACTTCAACCTACCTGTTGCACACTGGGCATGGTGGCTGTGCCCGCTGGCGAATCGAGTGGCGAAGCCGAGCAACTGGAATGACTGCTATCCTGCGACTGTAAAGATACAAATATAAAAAATATTAATCAAGGAATATGAAAAAGATGTTTTGTTTGTGATTGAAAACCAACCTGTCCATTGGGATTGCCACAAAAGTTGCGTATGGTTACCACTGGCGTGGAGGCGGCACTGCAATTGTTTGAGGCATTGAAATTGAAATTGTCCATTGGATTTGTCATGGCGATCAGCGAGTTGAGAATCTCTGGAGTTTTGGGCGTATGTGCCCCAAAGCCGCTGCCCTCGATGCTCAGCAGGGCCGTGGCCGGTATGTTTGAGTTGAACATGGTTATTTAGTTTATATATATATATATATTTAATTGGGTTAAATTCTAATTGAATTATGTGTAAAATTATAAACAACAAAGTATAAGAAAAAAAATAATTATAATAATAATAATATAATATTTATAATAGAAAACTTGTAGCAGCTCGTTGTTTGTATTTGCTTTTTTAATTTTTACTTTTATGTAGAACTTTTTTCTTTTTTTTTATATATTAATAGCTTTGTTTAACTTTTGTTTTTTAAATGTTTTATTTTTTTTAATTTTTATTTTGTAAATCACAGTTGAAGGCCTACGCGTTGCATTTGTTGGACTGCTTTTTTGTTAATTAATTTTTAGTTTTTTTTTTTGTATTTTCTTTTGTTGTATATGCGCTTGTATAAATATCAATATATATATATATCAGTATATAAATGTTTTATATTTTTTGGACACTCGCGTCAACTTGTTGTTGTTGTTGTTGTTTATTTATTTGTTTGTTGTCTCTCTCGGTTATCACAAATTGTTGTTAATAAAACTTTTGACTGCTTGGAAATTTTTATTTTATTTTTTTTTAAATAAATTGTTGTTGCTTTTTAGCTGGCTGTTGATTGTTGTTCGTTTTGTTGCTTTTTTATAAAATTTTGTGCAAATATTGTTCTTATTGTTGTTGTTGTCGCTGCCGCTGCTGCTGCCGTTGCCGTTGCCGCTGCGTCGCGACGCGGTTCCATCGGCGCTGCTTCCAGCGTGTGTTGCTCACAGCGTTGAATTCGACTGAATGTTTTGGCCACCGGTACCGGTCGACATCAACATCCACATCCACATCCAAAACAACGACATCCGAGACATTAACGACGACAACGAAGACGACGACGACGGACGACGAATCGCACGTTCGCTCTCTGCCAAAGAGAAAGAGAGAGAATACCAGAGAGAAATTGTGAGAAAGAGAATAATCAAGTGATAGAGTGAGAGAGAGCAAATACGTGTGTTTTAGCTGAGAATTAAATATAAGTTGAATTGTGCTCGTATTCCGAGCGTTAAATGTCATACAAAAAACAAGTAAGAATATTTAATATATAAAGGGTTGACTTAAAAAATACCCTATACATAAAGAGTACAGTATTTAAAAAAATTAATATAGTGTACAATATAAAATAAAAGTAGACAGTAATTTAACATTGTTATAAAATTAAAAAATTTTAAAAATGAATAAGCAAAATAAAATAAAGAAATGCAAAATAAAAATAAAATAAAGGGTAAGAAAAAAAAAATAATAAAATTAAATTGTACAAAATTTTAAAGAAAATAAATAAATAATTAAAATAAAATAATTAAAATAAATAAATAAAATAAAATAGCTACAATACAATACAAAAATAAAATAAAGTTTAAGAAAAAAATAGAAATAAATCAATATAATAAAATAAAATTGTAAAAATTAAAAAAAAAATAAATAAATAAAATAAAATAAATAAAATCAAATAAATAAAATAAAGTTTACGAAAAAAATAAAAATAAATAAATATAATAAAAAGGAAAATTGTAGAACTGCAAATCTATATTAAGTCTTGTAGCAACTAGTATCCCTTATACATAGGGATAAAAAACACATTAAATATATACAAATAAAGAGTTAGAATGTATTATTAAATAAAGTGTCAAATATGCTGTGCAGTATAAAAATAACAAATAAAAAAAAAATTATTTTTTAATTAAATAAAAAGACTTCTAAGCTTTTGTAATGTATAAAAAACTATGGATAAAAATATTCAACTTGATTAAAATAATAATAAAAATTAAATAACTCTTTTATTAAGCTATGGAATCTATTATATTGATCTGCGTGTTGTACATTATACAAAAAATATATACGATTTATAATAATTATAAATAAATATGCACATTTTAAAAATAGTAAAAATAAAAGTAATTCTACAGGCAGTGCAAGTTATATTTCACATTTAAATCGTTGAAGAATTTAAATAAAATAAAAATTGCTGCATTTTCAAGGCTTCTGTGCAATATATTCAATCAACTAGATCTAAAAATCCTTATCCCAAATAACCTAAACCCATTTTTTATAGATAAACGCATTCCTAGAATTTTGTTGGTTTCCATTTGATTTTAACTAAAATTTTAAGTTTGCAACTTTTGCATACCCAATAATATACATTCATTTTTGCACAGGGTATAAAACAATTAAATTATAAAATAAGCATAAGTAAATTGATTTATATAAGCATTGAGCAGCTGACAAGTGACATTTGACTGACCAACTGACCAACTCACTGACTGACTGACTGATTGAATGACTGACCAATTGACTAAACAGCTGATTGACCCACAACACACACACTTGTTATGCGTAGTTAGTTAGCCATGTTAATGTCTCAATTAAGAATTAAAACGTTTAATTGAATGCAGAATGTGTGTCTGATTGTCTGAGGATCTTACAATTGAACTTAATATGTGAATTATTTGTGTTTTTTTTTTCTATTTTTTATAACACATGTGTGTGTGTGCGGTCAATCACAGTTGAAGGTGAATTACATACAAATAGCACACAAATACTACACAAATCTACAATTTGAAATATTGCAAAAAATATTTCAACAATTTCATAGGTCAATTAACACTGTGCATCGTTTGCATTTGCAACTGAAATTGAAATTAAAATTCAAAATTGCAATTGAAACTAGATCTGGAAAAAATGCAAAAAAAAATTGCTTAGCTTTTATTTTTTTATATTAATTGAAATTTAGAAATTATATTTAAATACTTAAATATGGCATTCCGAGCATCTAACAATTTCGTTTTTAAATTAATAATTGTATCATTAATTCAACTAAAAATTTAGGCGTTATTTAGACTTTTCAGAGTTCCCAAACTCTTCGACTTTACTTTATAATATTTAGTAGATAGAGCATACAAACATTAGTATTTTTGTTTTTGCCTGTAATTAAGTTTTAGTTTATTATTTCTTTTCTTCGTTTTCTTTTTCTTTTTATGGCAATTTGTTTTTCTTTTTGGCTTCCATGTTTTGCCTTTTTTATGATGCGCGTCTTTAAAGGTTTTTCAAGGAATTGAATTATGTGGCTTTTTTATTTTTTATTTTTTTTCTTTTTATATTTTTAATTTTTTTGTGGAATGCCCTGGTCAAAGATTAGCTAAACGAATGCCAGTTACATAGAAATTTAAATGTTTTTTTTTTTTTTTAAAACCGAAACGAATGTTAATGATAATGATGGTGTTGTCTGTAGCCTGTGCTTTCGGTTTCTTTGGCTTTTCCCCAAATAGTATACGATATATGTATGAATTTTATAATTTCACTTAAAATGCAAATTACCGCGCTGTCATACATAAAAGTGAAACCTCCTGCCACCCGATATATTCAACCCCTCTTGGCGATTTTTTCAAGTGTGCAGCAATTTTTACTATTGCCTTTTTGGCCATTTATCATTGGCAAGAATGTTTGTTGCAAATCCAACCCCTATGCCCCGTCTATCTCTACAGTTGCCTCTAAAAGTTTTAGTGCCACTTTAATGTCCCACACACACACACACACACACACAAACACACACACACTTGTGCAAATTGAAAGTCAGTCAAAAATTATTTGAAAAAAAAGTGGGGGAAAAAAAAATAAAGCTAAAATGAACAACGAAAAACGTAAAACTTGAGAAACAACCAAATGAAAAAGCCAGAATAAAGAATTATGATTTATGACTTTCGCATGTTTTTGTGTTGTTTGGTGTTGTTTTTTTTAGGAGGGAGGGTGTACAGGGGGGTGGGGGGGCCTGCTGCTGTGTGGGGTGTGAGGTTCAGCTTTGTTGGCAAGCTTTTAAAGCCTTTTTTGCCTTTGATGTGCGTTGCAACTTGTTAAACGAAAATCACTTTTGACATTCGCCTCACAAAAATGTTATATACGAGTATTTTTTTTTTTTGGTTTTTTTTTTTTGTTTCGCATACTCTGTATATATTTGAAAAAATGGGTATCATAAAGTTGTGCACAAGTTGTGCAACTTTTAATTTTATAAAGTATTTTAAGTCGGAGAATTTTTTAAAATATATTTAGATTGTCTTTTTGAAGCAAATCTCTATTTGTTCAATTTTCGAATACTGTATGTATACTGTATAATATAGTGACTATATATTTCTAGATTTCGATTTGGTTTTTGCCGTTTGTTATAGCACAAAGTTGCGAATTTTATTTATTTATTTTTATTTACATGTAATATTAATTAAAATACCGAAAAAGGGATAGTTTTACAGATACAATCGATAATAACAAAGGCAGTGTGTATTTAACATACAATATTATTGCAAATTATAGAGTTGCAAAACGATAAATTGACACAATCGATAGTGACGAAGATGGAGAGTATTTAATTATGAAAAATATAAAGTTTATCATTTAAAGAAAAGTACATAAAATTACAAAATTTGTCATATTAAAAAGAAATTTAACCGATAATAAAATATAGCATCGATAGCTATAATCGATAGATTGTCATAGATTAACGATAGAGGAAAGTATTTACTAGATAAATATACAAAATTTATCATTTAATTAATTAACTTAGCTGACAAAATTGGTCAAACGATAAAGAAATTTTTCCGATAGTAAAAATCGATATTTTAAGCTTCTGTTATCAAAAATAATCGATTTTGCAGCTATAGTCTTTAACTAGGGTATATTTTATTATGGCATTCGTTTTTTTTGTTATGCAGTTTCAATTGCATTTCTCATTTTGACCAAATGTGGCGCCCCAAGAACTTTTGAGGTCAAATGCAGCAAACGGCGGCCTGCCACATTGCGCATACGCAGCGCTGTCAGCTGCGCAATCGATGACTTGCGTAAACAAGATGACAATCGCTTGGCCGACTTCGATTGCTAATCATCGATAGGTTGGCAAAATGAAGAAGAGTTGACAGCTTGACTGTGGCCCAGCAGGGCGCACCACAATACAACAACGACAACAACTTGGCCAGTTGGCTACTTGGCTATACTTGAATACTCGTACTTGGCCATTTTGTTGGCCATTAACATTCCTAAGCGGGTTTTGTTTTGTTTTTTTTTTTGTCGCTTTTGTCGAATGAAGCAATTTGTGGCTGCTTGATTTGGATTTATTGATTCGCTGGCATATTTGAATTGCTCTCAAGTGTGCGAGATTGTTTGCTTGATCAGTTGCAAATGCAAAGATTGAATCAAAGTATAAAAACTATAAATGCCTTGCATGTGTCTCACATTTGAATAAGCAAAGGTTGCTTAGTGCGCTTTAAAAAAAAGTAATTAATACTAAATAATCGATAAAATGTCAATTAATTGCACAATATTAGCAATATGTGAAAAGATCGATTAGAGTTTCATTCAAGTGATATAATATCGATAAATTAACATGTTCAACGATTCATTATTCTATATCTATAAATAAATTGATATATTCAATATGCAGCTTCTAATTAGTAGTTAAACGATTGCTTTGTGGCTAATCGATAAATATATACAATTACACACAATTATCGATTGTATTTATAAAGCATTTATATCGATATGCATTGCAATAAATTAATAATATTCATCAGTGAATTGCCGTTGAATTTGTTACAAGTTTCAGCCAATTTATTGTATTTGTATTTGGAAAATAATCATTTTTTTTTTTGAAAACCAGTTAGCAAGTATACCCAAAAATTAAATATATATTATATAAAACAATGAAGCACAAATTGCCAAATGAGTCACACATTTTAAAACCGCAAAAATTTTGTTCAATTATAATAATAAAAGCACACAACAAAAAAAAAATTAAATTTATTGTATCTTCCTTGGAATACTTGGAAACAACCGCAAAACATTGTGCATAAAATAAATCAAGCAAATATATATATATATATATTGTATAATGCTCATATTCGTATCAATAGTATTATTATTATTATTATTATTATTAATATTGGGAGTACGAGTTTGAGTTCATAAATTTTTTTTACTGTTACCGTGTGAACAACAATAACAATAATTTTGTTTTAAAAGAAGCGAGCGCCAGTTGGATATATATATATATAAATATATATACTTTATTTTATTAATATATATATGCACATATTCATCGAATCGAATCGGTTGCGAATCGTGTGCAATCCCCCAAATCCGAAAAAATTGAAACAGAATTGTAATACACATGCATATGATATTTCAAAAATGTAAGTATTTAACATTATTATCATGCTGTCTGTGCCAATGTTTTTATTTTTTTTTATTTTTATTTATTTTATTTTTCTCTTTACTGTTCGCTGTACGTGCCTGGGACTGGACTCCACATTTCACACGAATCGGACGAACGAACAAATGTTTGAAACGAGCAAAAAAAAAAATAAAAAAATAAAAAAAACAATCTGAAAATTAAAAGACACAAGCGGCAAATTGCATTTTAAGTGATTTATGTGGGCGTGGTTATATATTTATTTCTATTTTTGGAAAAATCCTTTTTTATATAAACTTATTTATATATAGTATATAAAACATTTCTGAGTATTTGCAATATCAAACAAACAATCTACAGTTGTTTTAACTATTCCAGAAATCGTATTGATTCTATCGAATATGAATATGAATATAGAATATGATTTATTTTCAAATTATTTGTTTGTTAAACCTTAAAAAACCAGTCACACTTTACTTATATTTTATTAATTTATTATATTATATAATATCACATTTTTCAATTCAATTCAAAAAATTGTAAACAATTTTGGATGATTTTCTATTGAAAAATATATATTTTTTAAATGTTATAATTTAAACATGTTAAAAACTGAATTTATGACATGTTTATTGAAAAAACCTTAAGCGAGAATTTGATTAAATTTAATTTATCGACAAATTTAAATTCAAAAGAAAAATATTTACTCAGTGATATAATTTGGGATAATTTATTTGCACTAAATAATAATAGTTATAAAAATCGTTTATTATTATTATTTTTTTTTTTTGAAATACACAAATCACTTTCAAAAATAATAAATAAAAAGGAAATTTCAAATAAATATAATTTTATAGTTTTTTTTTTTTTTTAATATAACTTCAAATAACAATAAAAAGTTTTGTTAAGCACAATTTACTATCGATTATAATATTAGATGAATTATGATAATATAGGTACACTTTATAGATCTGAACGTGTATGTATTATTATAATGATACCTGGTACATTCACACATAAATGCAATTCAAAAATACTCGATTAAAGCATATTTTTCTTTATTAAAAATAATCGGAATTTAACAATTTATCGATTCTTTTTACATAAGAAGTTGCTCAATCTAAGAGTTAAAAAATGGTTTTTTATAAAAATTGTTATTAGGGTATACACAGTCGATAGGAAGACTCCGAGATAGAAGAGAATAGAAAAAAAATAAGCAATTATTGCCGCTCAGCTCATATTATACGAATTTTGTTAGTGTTGTATTTCTTTTTTGCTTCTTCTCTGCACTTTGGCCAAAAAGGAATTTCGAAAAAAAAGGCAAAAAGTTGCTCATAAAAATAGCTTCTATTGTGGCAATATTGTTGTTGTTATTGTTCAGATTGTTGTTGTTGTTGCAGCTCAATTCTCAGCTGGCTTAATTAAAAGCATTGCCAAAGCCAAACAATTGAAAGAGTGCGCGCCGGGTCTAAAAGCAAACAGAGAAAGACGTGCAATGCCAAAGTATCTTATAGATACAAAATTGCCACATTAATAGTGCGCTGGGGTAAGGGTTTCAGGGGAAAAACCCTCAATCCTACTACCCCATATAGATACAGCTATTTTCTAATTAAGTGTCATTGATTCGGCGTCGTCTGTCGCAGTTTGTCCTGGTCTGTGCCTTAGGGCGTGGTGCAAAAAAAAAAAAGATTTCTTATTATATTGAGAAAATGTTGGGGAAAATTTACACTTTAATTAAGCATTTAGATAATGTATCTGCCTTTGATTAGCTGACGACAAACTTGGGTTGGTTTTAGACTTGGCTTTATGACGCTCCGTCTGTCTGTCTTTCTGTCTTGGCAGTGTGATAAAAACTTGCCTATTAACATAAAAGTTTACGGATGGCTCATAGAAAGGCACGCGCATTCTCCGCCCGATCCGGGAGTCCATTGCCGGAGAAGTAAACGAAACTGGAGCCAAAAAAAAAAATGGGCCGCGTGGCCATTCAATTAATTTATTATTCACTTAAGACCGCACGCCGGGTGGTCATGGCGGGCAGAGAGGGGGGCCTGTAAGGCATGGTAAGGGAGGGGTAGAGGGTTAGGTTTGGGGGTGGCACATTCTCATTCTGTATTTAGCATGCACATCCACACAGAGCACATAAAAATGTTATAAAAATTAAACGCGCACAAAAACTCTGCAAAGAATTTTTTCGCACATTCGAACGCCCGGCGGGAGGGCAAAAATTGTAGCTTGATGGCCGTTGAAAGCTACCCCTGCCAACCTCCCTTTCCTCCACCAGTTGTTGTGCCAAAAATGTCCTGTTTCATGGGCTAACATTTAAAGGGGGTAGGGGGGGGGGGGGGGGAATGGCAGGAAAACGAATGAAAATATAAATGAAGTTTCACAGTTCTAACTTATGGCAAACGCGTGGCACAAAGTTTTACAGTTCTAAACATTTCTGTGCACGTTTTGTGCATTAAGTTTTAGGAACTTAGAAAAAAAAATACAAATAGAAATAGAAATAAAAAGAAAACTTGAAAGTTGAAAACAATCCATAAAAATAAAATGAGTGGAAGCGAGCAAATTATGAAATGGCAATTTTATGGAAATCATTGAAGAAGGCCAAAAGCATTTCTAAATACAGCAAATTTAACAGACTATACTTTACTATAGTACGAGTATATATAAAAGCTGAAATTTCAACTCAAAGCTAACAATTTTCAAATATACTCGCATCTATTTCAGTATAACATTTATATAAATTATAACAAAATTATTATATTGTACTTTATAACTATAAACAGTGAAAAGTGTACAAGAAAATCATGTCTTGCAATTAATAGATTCTGCACTAAATAATTTAACATAATTTATACATTTTATGCATATTTTTTAATTATATTATATTATATTCAAAACATTTTATTATATTATATTCATATTATATTATATTTTTGCTTAAAATTCATGAAATATATTAAGTTATTTAGTGCTATATTAAAACAATAATATTCTCAAATATTTATCAATAAATTACACCATCAATTGCAATTTGATTGAATGCGTCAGTTAAGTTATTTCTCTCACAATATTCGTTGGGCAATAACACATGCATAAAGAATGTCTTAACGCACCTTTATACATATATCTACTATAATAATATATATACTATATAGAAATATATGTGTGTAGAACAAGTAACAAGTATCTATAACTACAAACACAAAAGTTCATACACAGCAAAAAAAAAATAAGAAAAATAATTTAATAAGTTATATTTCAGAAACACACATAAAATATATTGTTTATATTTTTTTAAAATATTTTTAAAATTTTCCTCCTACTCTTCGGTACATATTGTACCTACATCAGAGAGTCTGTAATATATATTATTTATATTAAATTCTATATTTAAAACAGTTTGTTTTCAAAGAAACTTAAAGTCAAGTTACCTAAATTTCTTTGATTTATATTTTATTTATACCAAATAAAAAATAAAAAATATAAATATCAATATATAATATTGAACAAAAGCGTTGTAAAAAATCATGTTCGTACCAAATAAATAAAAATAAACAAAAAAATATATATATATAAATATATATTGAATAACAGTGTTGTAAAAATTTGCATTTGTACCAAATAAAATAAATTTAAAATAAATTAAAATAAATATCAATATATAATATTAAAAGTGAACAAGTGTTGCAAAATTTCGTGTTATTACCAAATAAAATAAATAATTAATAAATATCAATATAGAATACACAAAAACAGTGTTGTAAAAAAAAGTATTCGTAAAAATTTGCCTTCGTATCAAATAAAATAAATTAAAAATAAATATCAATATCAATATATTATATTAACAGTGTTGTAAAATTTCGTGTTATTACCAAATAAAATAAATAATAAATAAATATCAATAAAGAATACGCAATAACAGTGTTGTAAATAATTGTATTCGTAAAAAAAATTAATAATAAATATCAACATATAATATTGAATAACAGTGTTGTAAAAAATGGCACTGATGGTAAGAAAAGCATAATTCAAAATTAAAATATAAATTTTCGAAATAATCCAAAAATTAGTATAATATAGATAAACAGATATTATAAAATATATACTTTCTGTCAGACAAAATAAAATATATTTTTTAATTTTCGCTCAGTGTTTTGTGCAGTTATCTAGCTATAGCTATAGCTATAAGCTGTAAGCTGCTATCTCAACTGTAGTTCAAGTATTTTTTGTGTGTATTTATGCGTATCTGGTTGGACATTTGCCCCCAAACCCCCCTCCCTCCCTACCGACAACACCGCCACAACACCCGGAATACCCTTTGTTGCCCTACCTGCAGCTTGATGTGGCATTACTCATTCCACAGATAAGCAAGCTCAGGTGCAGTGCGTGTGTGTATTGATTGTTGTTCTGTGTGTGTGTGTGTGTGTGCCTTTGCAAGGACGTTCGCAATCAAAACTTTCATTTAAGCTTATCAAATTGCTGCTGCTGCTGCTGTTGTTGCCTTGTCTTGTAGCTTTATCAGCAACATGAAACGCACAATTTATAAAAAAAAAAAGAAAAAAAACCAAAAAATTCTTATCTTTCTGCAAGTTGTTGCCTGGTTGCCTCTTCTAGTGGCAACAGTTGTTGTTTTTGTTGCTGTTGTTGGCAGAGAAAATCTAATTAATTTCAAAGCTAATACATATGTGACATCCAAGCGATTTATGTTGATTATTGTGAGTAACCGGCGTCATTGACATTATCAGTTTTTTTTTTGTTTTTTTTTTGCAGCTTGTTAACTTGGCCTGCAATGTGTTTTTTGCCTTTTTTATTTATTGATATTTATGAGGCCTCTCTCACTGTGTGTGTTTAAATTCTTTTGGAATTTTATCTGCACGCTTGATATTGCTTGAGTTTTTATTTTTTTATTTTGTTTTCTTTTTTTGGGGCTTTCGTCTTAAGACATTTAGTACACTTTTCACACATAATTTTATGTGGCATTTGCGCCTGTTAGATACATTTGTATCTTTATATCTATATATATAATGTTTTTTTTTTTTATGGTCGATGTCGCTGACATTGCCATGCGACAGCTGTCAGCGATTCAGTCAACTTAATGAGCAGCATTATCAACATCATTACCATAAACATTATCATCATTATCATCATAAGCAGCAGCAGCATTGTCATCATGATCATTATGTTGCTCATTATTAGCATTAGATGATGAGGCCACACATTCAAGTTGATTTTTATGAAAGAATTCGCATTAAAATTGTTTATTGTGTTTATTTATTGCAAACGAGCATCAAGAAACTGGCCAAAATGGAAAAAATAATATACAAACATGGAATCTAATGGAAATCTGTGTAATGGATTTTTTTTTATTTTTACTCTACTTTTAGGGTATTATAAATGGGTTACAAAATATGTAATATTTGATATATATATAAAACTCTTCAACCTGACTGCTTAATAGTAGCTAGTAACCTTAAATTTTTAATGCAATTTTTACTGCATTTTAATTTTTTTAAGTATCAGAAATGCGTAAAAAAATCTTTTAAAAATTGTACTAAAATTTCAGTTGTAGCGAGAGCGTAGCAACGCACGCCGGGAGAGCTTGTAAAGTATATATGTAGTGTATTTTAGATATAAAAGACTTTTGTTTCCTAAATCGGATGCCTTTATCATTATTCTAATTGCCATAGCAGATATAGTGCTAGTATTAAAATTATTTTTTTTGTTCAAATATTACGATGAAACTCAACAGTTCTAATTTACATTATATACTAATTTATGTAGCTTGCTTTAATATTAATAAAATCTGCTAACTGTTCCTACAAGAAGTCTGTTGCTAAATGAAGATATATATGATATAAAGAACTGTTTTGTTTTTACTTTTTAAATTGTTTTTTAGTTGATTAAATTTTATTGAAAAACTGTAAACTATATCTCATGGGAAAAAACAAATTAACTGTTTTTACAAATCAGTCAAAGTTCTGAATTTTATTATATTCTTTTTATAATTTTTGCCAAATCTGAGACTATAATTAGCAAAGAAACAATCAGAAAGAAGTCTAATTTGTGACATGAAAAACTATATGATTTTCAAGTTGTTCTGCATGCCATATAAATCATTTTTATAGTTAATTAAAAAATATAAAAATAATCTAATAACTAAATATTTTATATCTTCTATTTCTTATTGGAAAAATCAATTTTTTTTAATAGTTATCGTGCATTTTGCATCTTTGCAAGGGTATTCAAGCTTCGTTAACCTAAAAATAATTCAAAAAAATTTTTTTTAAATTTTTTTTTCTTCTCATTTTTCCTTTTTGACTGAGATGATTGTAAGAGACGCGTTGGAGGCTCGTTGATTCAGTGGTTCGCTAGTTTGGTGGTTCGATGGATCAGCAGCAGCTGCTTTTGTTGGCCAGTTGGCTCAGCTGCCACTTGCCACTTGCTACTTGCTACTTGCTACATGCGACTTGCCAGCTGGCAGTTGTACATTTATTGGAAATGTTCTAGGAAATGCAAAAACTGAATCATGAATTGTGGCAAGCGGCTTTTGGTTAAATAAACATTTTGGCAAATAAATATATATACACATTACTCTATATATACTATTTATTTGCATTTGTTTATAAGGAGCACGCGTCTTGGCACAGATATCCGCAACAGCAGCAGAGAATTCAGTGGCATTCTATGAAATTGTTGATATGCAGTAACACAGATTACAATTACTTTGTATAAAAGGAAATCTGTTTATTTTTCTATAATTTTTTTTTTAGCTTTAGCTTCATTAAACAAATAATAATGCATTTTAGTTATTGGTTTTTAAACTTGAAATGAACAAAATTTTATATGGCGATAATAGAGAGAACAAAATTTTGAACTTAATCAAAATTTTTATTGTAGACAAAAGTCTAGAAAATTGGAATAACTTTTTTTTTTTGAATTAAGACGTTAATTTGTAATGTGGAATATTTAAAGTATTCAATTTTTAAATGTGTATATTTAACTTTTTTTTGCTGTTAACCTTAAATTATTCGTACCTGAATAATTTGAAGAATATTATAAATTTGTTACAAGAAAGTAAAGTTCAAACGTCTTGAAAAAATCAAAAAATATATTTTCAATAATGCTTTAAATTTTCTATATATTTTTATTACTTCAAATGAATTTTTTTTAAATTGGTTTATTCATTCTATATAATTGTAGCTTCTATTTAAATTTTTTTAAATATTTTTTCTTAAGAAACTAAATTCAATTGCAATTGAAACAAGAGTTCTTGGTTTTAATTTTCAACTGTTTAAAATTATATTATTTGATGTTGATATTTTCCCAATACAAAATCTGATTAAATTCGATATTTTTTTTTTATTTTTTAGGTGAATTTTATAAATTTGTAACAGGAAAGTAAAGTTCAAGTGTCTTGAAAAAATCAAAAAATATATTTTCAATAATGCTTTAAATTTTCTATATATTTTTATTACTTTAAAATAATTTTTTTAAATTTTTTTAATTATAGCTTCTATTTAAATTAGTATAGAATTTTTTACTAAGAAGTTAAATTCATTTATAATTGAAACTAGAGTTCTTAGTTTTGATTTTCAACTGATTAAAATTATATTATTTGATGTTGATATTTCCATATTTAAAAATCTGATTTAATTCGATCTTTCTTTTTTATCTTTTATATAGAATATTTTATTTTTAACCTAGGCTCAACATACTAATCACTTTGTTGGAAAATTTTCACTGGGCGTTAACGTCTTCCATCTCAGGGGAGCGAAAAATTAGAAAATTTATGCGACAAGGCGTGCCAAAAAAAAAAAAAAAAAAAAAAAAATACGAAAAAAAAATGAAGAAATGAAATGATATGAAATGGAAAAGCGACTGTGAAAATATCAATTAGTGTGCTCCAAATGTGTCCCGAATGTAGGTAGGAAAATTCAGAGGTGTGTGTGTGTGGGTGTGTGTGACAGTTGTGTGCTAACTGCAGTAAGGCACGCCTACAAAATACACACACACACACACAACACCTATATATCAAATGTAAGCCCCTCCACACACACAAACACACTCATACATTTGGGGCTTTGTTGCCGCATGTCCTTGACACATATCTTTTGCCATTCGCTTGGCACGCACAACAACCAATCTGTGTGTGTGTGTGTGTGTGTGTGTGTGTGTGTGTGTGTGTGTGTGTGTGTGTGTGTGTGTGTGTGTGTGTGTGTGTGTGTGTGTGTGTGTGTTGTGTTAGCCAACGCCTTGTCGGGCTTCCGCTTGAAGCTTTGGCCCTAATCCATTTGAACTTTTTACGTTTTCGCTTGTGTCCTCGCTGCCAACTCTCTGCCAAGGATAATAAAAGGAAATTCTTCTAGTTTATGAGGCCAGCGCAACTTTTGTGGCTTCTCAGCTGTCTGTGTGTGTGTGTGTGCCTGGTAATATAATCCTAATGGAATTTACACTGGAAATTTACAATATTATGCCAACAATGGCGAGGAGTCACATAATGTGGCCTTTTGTCATGCGAGTCGCTTTCTAGAGCATTGATTGCTATTGAATTAAAGTTTGAAAAACAATTGAATGCAAATTGAAATCAATATTAATGAGCTTAAGCTGAAAAACATTTAAATAAAACTTAAAACAAATATACTAACCAAGTTGACTTTTAATTAAAAAATGGCAACAGAAATACCATTGAAATTTAAATAAAATAAATGAACTTGATGTAAAAACTGATTACAATTTTCAGTTGCATTGAAAGTGCTTAAATTAAAAAAATAAATTGATATTAAATATAAATGGCGTGTAAGCGTTGGTAGCAGCAATTTTTTTAATTAAATTGGAATTAATTTGTGAAATTTGACTTGAAAACTAAAGACTGCCCAGAAATTAAATGTAAGATATTGAACTAAATTATTGCTTAATGTTGAATAAAGAATCTTCAATTAAAAATTAGTTGAAATTAAAAAAAAAATTCTGTAAAATAAAATTGCCTTACTATTGATTGAATCATTTAAATTTGAATGGAAATAATGGCGCAGAAATTGAATGCAAGTTGAATGTAAGTTCAATATTGAATTGATGTGCAATCTTGAATAAAGAAATTTGATTTCAAAACTAGTTGAAATTAAGGAAATATTCTGTAAAATCTAACTTTATTATTATTAAATGAATAAATTGAAAATTGAATGGAAATTGATTGTAAGTTGAAAGTAAGTTGAATGTAAGTTCAATATTGAATTGATGTGCAATTTAGAATAAAGAAACTTGATTTAAAAACTAGTTAAAATTAAGAAAATATTCTGTAAAATCTAATTTTTTTATTATTGAATAGATATATTAAAAATTGATTGAAAATTATTGCTCAGAAATTAAATGTAAGTTCAATATTGAATTAATATTGAATAAAGGAGCTTAAAAACTAGTTGAAATTTTAAATAATATTCCAAAAAATGTTGCAGTAGTACCTAAAATTACCTTTTAAACTTTAAAATGTAGTTGCAACATTATTAATTAAAGTTGAATTAAAATTGTGTTAAAAAGCAACTTAAAATTTGAAAATTAAATTGCAATTTGATCAAATTGAATAGAATATTTAATGTTTATATTTTTTTTTAAATTTTTTTTTGTTGCCCGGAAGCCTGTGTATAGCTGTTGCCATTGCTGTTTCGCTTGGGCTGCTGAGACGAGGCTGCCTTTTGCGATGGATGCAAAATTTCAGCGATGGAAGAGAACTTGAGAACAACAAACGCAAAAGCTCACAGAGATATACAAGTACATACATATATTCAATTTAAATTTAATTTTTTTTTTTTTTTTTTTGTTTTTAGCTGAAGGTCAAGTGCATTAAGGCGAAACGGAAATGAAAATGTTAAATAGATATAAAAATAGTCGAAAAACGAAAAACCAAAAATATAAAAAAAAAAATCTCAAATGAAAACGAACGTCCAAATCGACGAACAGTTTCCTTATATATATATTTCAACATTTTATGCGCCAAGAAAATAAAATGGGAAAGGGAAACACACACAGACAAATAGATATAGACAAAAGAGAAGCGTGCGTGAATGTAGTAAATTTTATTTTATTTGATTTGATTTTGAAGAAAGCAAAAGAAAGTAAAGAAACGCTGCAAGCGTCGTTTATCGTTATCCTTGAGCCTGACAGCAAGGACTGGCGGCATTTGGAGCTTTTGGGTGGCACTTAATTGTGCGTGTCAGGCGGCCACAACATGGACATGAGCATGCACAGCCAAAGGACATTGGAAGTGGACATGGACATGAACATAGATATGGCAAACATACACGAATATGCGTTGACCATTTTAGCAGGGTGTGGTCTCATCAGCCCACAAATGAGAAGGGAAATGGAGTCTATCTGGACTGGAGACTGAGACGAAGGCGTCGTTAATAAAAGCGGAAATGCTGGCGCCGACATTATCATTTCAGCTCAATGTGGCAACCCCTGTGTCTGCCCCCTTATATGTATATGTATATGTATGTGTGTGTGTGTGTGGGCACAATTATGATAATTGAGCGACAGAGAGAGGGAGAGAGAGCGAAGAGGGTAGAGCGTGCTGAAGCTCAGTTGCCAGCTGCAATTTGGCAGACAGGTTAAATTGCGCGTAACTCGCCAGCCGAACAGGCAGATTTTGTAGCGCGTTCTTTTTTTTATTTTATTTTTTTTGTGTGTGTTTTGATTGATTTGACGCCATTTTAGCGCCTGGCACACGCACAGGCGCAGGACATCAGCAGCAGCAGCTGGAGCCAACACAAGGACATGTCTTGGCGCCTGCTTGTCTGCTTAACCCCCGTTGCCCGCAACTGCAGTTAAACAATTTGTCTTGGTGACAACAGTGTCTACTTAACTGCCTGCTAGAGATGACAAGCTAGCGCTGGGACTATCGATAATATCGATAACTAGTTTATTGCTATCTAAAGTATTGATGGAAGCCTTTAGTTTTCAATAGTTTAACTGAGAACTATCAAAAATATAAACAATTGTCAGTTGAACAATTTGCTTTGTCCTTCATTGCTTGCAAGAGTTGACAAGCCAACGTAGGAACTATCGATAATATCGATATATAGTTTAATGCTTTTGAAAGTATCGATATATAGTTTTGGGCTTTCAGAAACTAGAAAAGATAAGAATATAAACTACAATAATAAAAGCCAAAAAACTAAATAGAAAAATTAAAGCTATTTTTTTTATAAAATACTCTACAAAGTATCGATATTTTTTTTTAATATAAATATATATTTCTTGTACTGTATCAAATATCATTCTAATAAAAGATAATTGTTATAATTTTTTTTTTGTGCTCAAATTAGTTTGACTAAAAAAAAATAATAAAAAATTTAATATTACAATCAACACTATCGATGATTATTTGCCCAGTCAATTTGTGGCTGCCACATTGTGACGCAAATGTGCCCCAAACACCGCTAGCTGCAAATTGATTGCGTGCAGCAAAATAGCTGCCTTTGATTGATTTGGGTTTTCGCTTTACGTTTTTATTTTTTATTTTTCTTCTTTTTTTGTGGCACAACGCGTGCCGCAACCAAAGCGACGTATACGCAATATTTTGTGGGCAGGAAGCTGCGTTTAGCGGGTGGCAAGAGAGAGAGAGAGAGTCGAGATACCCAGAGGCAGTGACTAAATTTAGCCAAAAGAAAGCCATTTGGCCGCCTTGTTTACATTGAATGGCCAAAATGGGCTACCGCACAACCGGGCAATGGCCTGACATGTAAACAGAGGGCAGAAATGTTTTGTTTAATATTTATTTTTATTTTTTTTTTGTATTTTTGCATTGATATTTAACAAATATTTGACATGGAAATGGGAGCAGTGACTCAATTGAATTATGTATTGAACAGAAATTGAATTTAAATGTTGAAATTGGCTAATTGAATATAAAATCGAGAGACAGTCAGTTGAATTCAAATTAAATTAAATCTAAATTAAAATTGAAACTGTAAATGGAAACTGCATTGAATTGAAAAACAGTATATAGTAAATAAATTGAAGATGTTTTGGAATTGCCTAGTTTGATAGGTGGCCGGTTGAATTAAAATAAAATTAAATCGAAGAGTAAAAGAAAAAGGAAAAAAAATAACGAGAGTAATATTGAACTTAAATATTATTTAATAAAAAAATCAAAACGAAAATTTGGGCGAATTAAAATTAAGAATTAAGTTGAAATTAACATATTTCATTGAATTGTGAGTTTTGTATTAGTTTAAATTTAATAAATATATTTAATTATATTTCTTATTGCATTATAAACTAAAATTGAATTGAAATTGAATTAAAATTGAATAGAAATTGAATGGAAATTTAATACATATATATATTTTTTTTTTTAATTAAAATTAGGAATTAAGTTGAAATTAATATATAGCAATGAATTGTGAGTTTTGTATTAGTTTCAATTAAATAAATATATTTTATTATATTTCTTATTGCATTATAAACTAAAATTGAATTGAAATTGAATTAAAATTGAATAGAAATTGAATGGAAATTTAATATATATATAAATATTTTTTTTTTTAAGTTTTATTTACAATCTAGAGTGATAATAGGTAAATTATTGCATATAAAAAAAATTAATTTCAACACAAAAAAAATTGACATTTAATTCAATTCATAAAATTTGTATTTAATTGCAATATATATGTCTTATAAATAAATGTAATATTCAATCAAGTTTTTCAGGCTTTTTATGCTGCTCCTTGACACTTTGACACTTACCATAAATTGCAACGTTCAACTGCAAAGAGAAACAACAAATAACAATTTGTTAGCATTTTGATATAACCATAATATAACATCAAATTAAATAAACTTATAGACGTGGCCTAAATGTGCGTGTTCAATGTATTTCAATGCATTCAATTTATTCAATTTGTATTTTAATCACAGTTATGCTAAGCTCTACGAGGCTGTATGTATAGAGCTGTGCGAGTGTGTACCCCCATCAATAATTGCAGCTTATGTTCATCCATTATGTGGCACACAACCCTCCCCCCCTTGACACCTATTACCCTCAGCTAACTTCCTTCTAGTAGTATTTTGGTTATTTACTGTGTGTAAGACGATTGATGATTATTGATTAAGCGACTGTCCTCAGACGTTCCACCCTCAATAATATATGCTGTTAGCTTAAATTGGCGGACAACCGGCGTATGAATCATCGCAAAAACCAAAAGCATAAAAAAGGCAGAAGACGTGAAAAATATACAAAAATATATACAAGACAAAAAATAAATAAATAAATAAAACTTTGTACAGCCAGGCCAGAAGACAAAGACGCTAAAAACAAATGCGCGTAGGTAGCGCCAATTTTTTAGGCAAACACAAACAGAAACCCCCAAAATACACACACACACAGCAAGGGGGGAGTGAGGCATATGGGGGGGGGAGGGTTTGCCTATACAGTACTAGCCTGTCCATTAATTTGGCTTAAATCTTGAAAGCAAAAGACGACAAAGACCAAAACGAAAAACCGTTTTGTTTATTTGGCTTTTCGTACATGTTCTGTGAACTGTGTTTTCAGTATTCAGAAAAAAAAACAAAAAATGCGATATTCGGAACTCGAACGAGTACAGAGTTGTTTAACTTAAACCAAGAAAATAAAAAAAAAACATATAAAAACGAAAGAGCTACCTAATTTGCAACATTTGTGAGGATTAACACACTTTACACACACAAATTGCAACTCTGTGTTTGCGCTTTTAAATGGCATTAATTTGTTTGAAATGCCAAAAGGCGTTAAGCCATATAAAAAATAAAAATAAAACAAAAATAAAAATTTAAAAAACATATACGAGAGAGAAAAAAAATGAAGTTACGAACAAACATCAGCCGTTTGGTTATTTTGTGCGAATTTTCACAAAAATTGTACAAAAGCCTCAATTAGCTGTAATTAACAGCAAATTTCAGTGCCTGCTAAAAAGAGAATACCATCAAAAAATAAATAAAATTAAAAAACTAAAAAAAAAGGAACTCAGACACGTAATTAGCAAATTGAATTGAAATGCAAGTTGTAAAATTCGTTTAGTTGAAAGTAAAGTTGAAACTAAATTGCATTTATGATTTTATTTAAATCGTTAGAAAGTTATTGAAATTGAATAAACAATACAGTCAAAATTAAACATTGTCAGCTTCGTTCACTTTAAAGTAAAATTGAAAGTGAATCGCATTAAAATTTTATTTAAATTCGTAATAAAATTCGCAATAAAAAAAATTAAATTTATTGAAATTGAATAAAAGTTTAAATTGAAATTGAATAAAAGTATAAATAGAAATTGAAAACAAAACCGGTGTCAAAGTTTAAAATAACAGCTTAAAAACTTAATTTAAAAAAAATTCAATTATTATGCAGATGTACAACAAACAAACATAAATTATTTTCAAAATTGTAGTTTTTGCTGAAAACAATTTCAACTGTAATAAAAAAAAACCTATATAAGTAGTATCAGAATAATAAAATAGTATTGTCATAAAGATTGAAATTGAAACAAAATTGAATTGAATTGAATATGAGTTTTAATGAAATGCAAACTGCTTTTCAGTTTATCGTATAACTCATCAAATTTATGGAGTTTTATACAAGTTTTGTTTGTCAATAAAAAAAAACAATTTAAATTGCACATTCTACAACGTGTTGCTAATAACATTTTTTTATATTTTTATTTTTTTTAAGTTTTGTTTTGTTTTTTGTACTATATCACACAATTCGAAAAATGTTGGGAATAGAATAAATGTAGTTATGTGTGTGTATTTTTTTTACGAGCCTCATTAGCAGCTATAAGATTTATAATACTCGTATTGTAAGTGCTGCGCAATGTGTTTGCTTCTTTTGTTAGTTCGTTTATTTACTTGTTTGTTAACCCATTGACATAAGATAGCAATTGGGATTTTTTAGTTATAGCCTTGGCATATGTACAAACTACAAATACATACTACCTACATGTGGGCAAATATAGTGATCTAAGTGATCAATGACAGTTCTCAAAGCAATGTGATATTTGTTGAGACTATCGTTTCTTTATTCTTGGGTTCAATCAATTGAGAGTTTTCCAACTGTCGTTTAGTTTAATATACAATAGAATATCTATAAGAGAGATTAATGTTAGTTTTTTATTAAGTCTTTGCTAATTTCTCTTAAATTTCTGCATCAGCTTTTTTCAATTCTTTAGTTTAGTGATCTGTAACTGTGACTTTTTTTGAGACTATCGCTTCTTTATTTTTGTGTTCAATCAATTGAGAGATTGAGAGTTTTCCAACTGTCGTTTAGTCTAATATACAAAAGAATATCTATGAGAGAGATTAATGTTAGTTTTTTATTAAGTCTTTGCTAATTCCTCTAAAATTTCTGCATCAGTTTTTTCAATTCTCGTGACTTTTGTTGAGACTATCGCTTCTTTATTCTTGTGGTCAATGAACTAAGAGATGGAGAGAGTTTAATGATAGTTTTTCTACTGTTTTATAGTCTAATCTACTATAGAATAACTTTTGAGAGAGATTAATAATAATTTTTATTTATTTTAGTCAATATAAACTCAGATATTTAATTCCTTATTTAGTGATTTAGAACTGTTCTTTACTATATCTATATAAACTCAAATAACGCTAGGAAACAAACAAATTGTGTCCTTTACGAAAACTCCTTTTTCTGATATATATATATATATCTAGACTCAGATGACCGAAAAACCATTTACAAAATTTTTCAATGGTGAAATTTTTATTTTTTTTTTTTTTTTTAAATTTTTTTTTTTTTAATTTTTTTTTTTTTAATTTTTTTTTTTCAATATTTTTTTTTCAATTTTTTTTTTTAGCTTTCTTTCAGCGCTGAGCCTGCAGTTTTGACCACAACTCGAGAAGCTCAAAGCTGATTTTAAAAAGCTGAATGTTTTTTAAAAGCTAATAAATATATTTATAAATCTTTTAGATTATAATCTTAGTAAGCCTGTATATATTTCTACTTTCTTTCTTTTCACTTGCTGTGAAAGAGTGCAGAAATCTATGATAGTTCTCAAGCTAGTTAGTTGATATTAAATGAGTTCATTAATAGTTTTTCAACTAAATTCTTTAAGCCATTGATTTCTTTGTGAGATTTCTAGAATTACTTTTCTCTCAAGCTACTGAATATGGCATATAAATAACTCCCAGACTACTGTTAAGACAATTCTTTTTCTTTTGTTTCTATTTTTTTTTTTTCTGCTTGTGTTCAGTCGATCTGCTGATCAGTTGCGGGTTTTATATAGTAGATAGCTGATCAATTAGCGCATATATCACATGGCCTTCATCTGAACCAAGTGTTGTGCGACGGGTCCATAGTTCCCTCCACTTTGCATCGAGTTAGAAATGTGAACTGAAAATAGCTTTGCCAATTTGAATAATGAAGATGAAGCAACCTCTCTTAACAGCCATTCTTTGCAATTAACGAACGACAGCTGCTCCACAAACTGCAGCCGTAAAAAGCAAAAACAAAATAAAAAAATAAAACTTAAAAACAAAATACAAAATACAAAAAAAAAAAAACAAAAACCAACCTCAATTTTGAGGAACAACAAAGGCAACAATTAAACGCACAACGAAGCACATTAAAAATTATTTAATTAAGTGATTTTAATTTTGTGTTCTACTATTTCTTTATTCGAGACTTGATGTTTGTTGATTGTCTAATTTCATTAATCGAGCGCCTTTAGATGCGTGAGGGGTTTATCAAAAAGAGGGTGGGAAGGCGTTTGGGTTCAGGTCGGGGGGGCCGGGGTTACACATAAGGTTGACCAATCAAGCGCTTGACGTAAATTGATTGGCACTACGCCAAGGAAATGGGTCCAATGTGAAACATTGTGGATCATTAGATCGTTAGATTGTCAGTGCGCCACACAGTTTGTCAATTAGAATAAAGAATTTGACCTTTTTAGCATCGGGAAAACCTGCATACCAAAACTACAGAGAACTTAAGAGCCCAAGAATCTAAGAAACAAAAACCAAAGACTCTACCGATTACAATAATGATTATACGAGTGTTTGCTATGAATGATTTTAGAATTGTATTTATTGTGATTCAATTGAAGTAATATAAGTAAGTTCAAAATTTGTTCCTTTCATTCTTTAGTTCGATTAATTAGTTAAGTCTATTCGTTACTTTAGTTCGATAGATGATTTAGTTCGTTAATTTCTTTAACTCGTTCACTTCGTTTCTTACTTTTGTTCATTCGATTGCTTGTTTCGTTAATTTAATTATTCGTTTCTTCAACTCGTTCACTTTGTTTGTTTTCAATCGATTGCTTGGTTCATTCGTTGAATTATTCGTTTCTTCGTTTCGTTTGCTAAATTATTATAGCTTTTTCGCTTATTCGTTTTTTCAACTCTCTCACTTTGTTTATTTTCATTCGATTACTTGTTTCTTTCGTTGAATTATTCGTTTATTTGTTTCGTTCGCTAGTTTATTAAGGCTTTTTCGCTTATTCGTTTCATCAACTCGTTCGCTTTGTTGGCTTTTATTCGATTGCTTGTTCTTTTTTTGAAATATTCGATACTTAATTTTTTTCCGCTAATTTACACATGTTCGTTTATTCGTTTCTTTCACTCGTTCGTTATCATTCGATTGCTTGTTTCATTCGTTGAATTATTCGTTTTTTAATTTTATTAATTTCGTTAACTCGTTCGCTTCTCTTCGTTTTCATTTATTTCTTTTGTTCATTCAATTACTTGATCCGTTCGTTCACTTATTCGTTTCTTCAACTCGCTCGCTTTGTTTTTATTTGATAACTTGGTTCGCTCGTTGAAATATTTGTTTATTCGTTGTGGAAGGCTCGTTTATTCGTTTCTTCAACTCGTTCGCTTTGTTTGCTTTCATTCGAATGCTTGTTTCATTCGTTGAATTACTCGTTTCTTCATTTCGTTCGTTAATTTATGATGACTTGTTTAATCGTTTCGTCAGCTTGTTTGTTCTGTTCAATTCAAACGTTTCTCTAGTGCTCTTATATCTTTTTTTCTATCTAGTTCATTTATTCAGTTGATCGAATTTATACTGAACGATTGGATACAACTCTAGCATAGATCGTCGTAGTATTGCGTGGGCGTTGCCCATAAATCACACTTAGAGGGCAAGCATGTGGCATGAAACTGAATGAAAATGAATGAAATGCCGCCGTGTGTATCTCGTAATTGAATAATAATCGTTTAATTAGAGCATAGAGCGAACAAAGTCTAATTGGACACTAGAAGCGCTACCTTTAAGCATAGTATATAAAAATACAAATGTAGAAGAAAATTGGCAAAAGCCCCATTAAGAAGCGCCTCGAAGACAGGCAAATTGCCAGCTACAACAACGAAAAAAAAAAAAAAAACACTTTAGAGAGATACATCCACGCAGCTTATGGGTTATAAAACCTTATAAAGCCAGGTTAGCCAGGTTAGTCAGTTAGTCAGTTAATTTAATGACGCTTTTCGGAACATTTCCATACAAATGAGAAACGTCCAAAAAGCAAAAAGGCGAAATGCTAATGTCCAAAAATTGACTGAGAGAACTGCGCATCTGCTATTTAATTTATGGCTCCCCCTTTTATTTTATTTTTTTTTTTGTTTTTTTGTCAGATCTATACATATAATTTTAAAACAATAAACATAACAAAAGCCGGGGCGTGACAACTGGAATGGAAACTTAAATCTAACTAGTAACAAAAGCCCAAAAGCTGAAAACTGAAAACTGAAACCTTAGATACTGGCTGGCCCTCACAAAACTTACAACTTGGCCCAGGCATCTAATGCTTCCGGTTTAATTAGGCTTAGCCCATTTCGGTTTGGTCTACGGTCCAGCTCTTTGGCTCTGTAACTTGAAGGTCTGGCACGTCGATAAGATATGACCATATATATATATACAGATATATATATAAGTATATTTTATATTTTGTGTGTCGTTGTATATTGATTGCCTGGCCAAAGTACAGCGCCCATTAAAAAGTCATTACAAAAAAAAAAAAAAAAAAAAAAAAAATACGTTAAGTACATGGCATAATTGCATATAACCAACAACTTTGTAGACAACGATCGGTTAGAAAAATATATAAAAAAAAAAAATAAAAAAAAATTAAAACAAGAAAATATAGCTAATTTTGTACTGTCGAAGTTTTAATACTCTAATAAAATTGTAAGCATAAAAAACGATTAATTACACTAGTTTACAATTTTTTTTTTTTAATCGATGGAGCTGGGCTCTCATAGACTACTCTTGATGTATTTTTGAGCGCTGATTTCAAAAAGTGCAAACCATTTTTTTTTTTTTCAAAGAATGGTTTTCGTGAAAACCGCAAAGAGCTAGTTTTTTGGCAGTCTTTCGACATATTTGTTCATATTTACATCAGATCTTATTTGATCTTAAATAATGTTACACAATTCAACAGATCATTGTATCTCCTTTCTAACGGTATCCCGTTTATGCGGATCAAATAAGAATTGAAGCCATTAGCAATCCTCAAAGTTGAAAAATGTGAACATTTTTTGCATTTTTGAAAAAACGTTGAGTTTCAATTGCTCTTAAAAAAATATGTAACATTCGTTTAAATACTTTTGAAGATTTAATATGTTAAATAATAATTTTACAAAGATTTTAAATATAAATTTGCTCAAATCGGACAGTAAATGTGGTAGTTATTCAGCAATTAGTAAATACACTCAAGAAAAAATTCACTTTCCCAGCCAAGAAACAATCAGCTAAGTGTGACCATATAAACTTAATTCTGATCAAGAAAATATAGATATTTTTTAGGGATGTCGAATATTTTTAAAATATTATATCTATGATATTTTCTGTTTGATATCAATAATTGATTTTTTCCCCCCAAAAAAAAAACTGTGCCCCAAAGAAATATCTTTTTTTTTTTTAATTAAAAATATCGATATATTTATATTTTGATATATTATCCAGAGCGCTAATATTTTTGAATTTCTCTTTTTTTACACAAATTTTCTGACAATATTATAACACTCACATTTATAGGGTATCAAGAATCTAATAATTTGTGTGTGTCTTGTAGCGCACACACGGGAAGTACATGCCCAAAAGGCAAGGCTAAGTTTGTGTCTGTCCCGTTTTGGATTTCCGCTACATGTTGACGACATGTGCCACAAACTACAGCCCCCCCCAACACCCTTCTGCCCTTAGCCAATCTACCAAATACTCAACCTTTTTTCAGTTCCACCTTAATGCTGGTTGATCACTTAAAGGGTTTTTGGATTGAGCTGTATATTTGCCCATTGATAATGAACACCAATTATCGTATGGCCGTTTGTTTGTATTTGGCTTTTGCTTGGTGCTTGGCATGCAAATGGCGCCCCAATGCCTAACCAGACGAAGATATAGATATAGATATAGATACAGACCCGAGCTTGGCCCCCAGACAGTGTATATATAAAGAGAGAGACGACCCAGGCATGTGACCAAAAGCCAAGACGACACCATTTGACCGTGACTCAGTTGTGAGTAATTGTTAAATATTTGTCGATCTGATGCATTTATTTGGTGCTGTGTCTTGCAAGTTTGCGTTTCTCTGTACATTTTGACTAATGCATTGACATGATAATTTTCACAAAAAAAAACCAATAAATAAAAAAAAAAAAAAAAGCTAACTGAGTAATCGACAAATTGATGAAACGCAAACTCAAATACTAAATAATCGATCAATTTTATTAGAAATTGAACATTTATTCAGCTGACTTCAAGCTAAATAAATATATCAAATAATTGCAGTTAAGTCATAAATACAAATTTGTATTTTTCTATTTAATAAAAATAAGTTATTAAATTTATAAATTATAAAAATTAATAAGTTAATCAACAACTTAAGAAGGTCAAACTTTTTAGTTAGCAAAATCAAGAAGCCTTTAACTAAGCAATGTTGAAATAAATTAATTGATAAACGCCATTAATCGCCAAAGTTATCGATAAAAAGTTTCAAGAGCAGCTCAGAATGCGCTACAAGGTAAAAATTGTCAAAAATATTGCAAGCTTTATTATAAAAAATAATTAATAAAAATATTAAAAAAAAATAATAAAAAAAATAATAAAAAAAAATAATAAAAAAAATAGTAAAAAATTAATAAAAAAAAATTTTTAAAAAATAATAATAAAAAAAAATAATAATAATAAAAAATAATAATAATAAAAAAAATAAATATAAATTAAATTTAATTAAATTAATTTAATTGAAAATTAAATATCGATAAATACATTAAAGAGCAGCTCAGAGTGCACACCAAGAAAAAAATGATCAAAAATATTGTAAGCTTTATTAAAAAATAATTTATAAATATAATAAAAAAAAAAAAAAATAATAGAATAAAAATTAAAAAAAAAATGTAATAATAATTAATTCCGTAGTTTTACGCCTTAACCGATTGAGAATTATAAATGAAAACAGCTTTGAGCGCTTGCTGTCTTTTTCTCTCTCTTTGTCTCCAGATTATAACCTACTTAATAATATACACTTATATATATATATATATATATCAAAAAATTCCTGTACTTGTGATATATGTCTGCCATAAATCTGAGCGCCACAATTTGAAAGCACAATTTATATTCGCACTTTGTGCCACCTGCCAAAAGGAATTCATTTTATGAAACACAATAAAATGCCAGGCAAAATATGTAAATGTATAACAATAAATTTGGCTTAAGTGCGTGTTTTACATTTTCCGAACTCACCGAGAAGATAACAAAAAAAATATCAAATAAATATATAAAATAAATATACTATATACAAATTCAAATAGTTAAAAGCGAACGAAAAAGATACATACAACAAGATACAATATCTTTTGCGGCGTGGCACACTTTGTGCATAAATTTTGAACTCGTTGGTCTTGTGAATTTATACATATATATATTATATATATATATATTTATATATACAATATATCTGATGGATATTTTCCAAGATACATTAAGATTCTCAATGTTGAGTGGGTGGGTTAATGGACAAGGTTAAGAGGGGCTGAACGTTTAAAATTATTTAAAATTTGTCGGCATTTGCTTTATTTTTTTTTTTGTATTTTTTTGTTGCACAAATCGTTGAAAATCACACAAATCAGCTCGTCATTATTACAGTAATTGATTGATTGATTAACTCGCACCGCTGTAATTGAAAATTGACCGCCGGGCACATGCCCATACTATAGATACTATAGAGAACCCATATGATCGACGCGGGAGGGGGCGTGGCAATGAATGATCGCATTTGTTGTTCAATGTCGATGCTTTTCAACTGCAAAATGAATGCTGACAATGCAACAACAACAACAACACCCACTCAGAACATCCAACAATCTGAACCGATCTATTTGTAATACGCGCACATGCAAATAATCAAATAGAAAAATAGAAAAACAAAAAAAAAAACAAAAAACACCCATCAAACAAAAGAAAATAATTTGCAAATGCAAAACAAACATTTAACTTATAATATAAAATATTCAACAATAACTAGAGCAAGAGGGAATTGACAAAGGGGGCAGCAGGGGTTTTGGGAGTACAATTAAAAAAAAATAAATAAAAAAAAAAAAGCAAAAAATAAAAAATTTTAAATAAAAGAGAGAGAAGTTTAGAATATGTTAATGTATGGTATGCTTTAATATACAGTGAAAACTCACAAATTAGAAACACTTTTTCTTTTTGTAAATTTTCGCCAAAAAACTACAATAAAACTTTTGTTTTTAGTTTATTCTATTTATGAAAACAAGAAAACAAAACATTTAGTATAAGTTATTTTTTTAATTTTAAATATATGTATACATTAAATCAAAAATAAATGCAACAAAACAAAACATAAAAATACACTCGGATTACATTTAATATATTTTTCCTCTTAAAAATAAAAAATCGATGTGTATTCAGTAAAAAACGGAAAAAAAAAAGTATTAGAAATCCTATTTATAATTTCTGGAAATTCTAATTACTGAAGATTTCAATTTGTGTGCGTCGACTGTATAATGGTATATATAAATTAGACTGTAAACATAAGTAGAACAGCCTTAAAATCACATGAGCTGCATAATAATACAGAGTATATCAATGAACAGAAATTTTCATTTAAAATAAAATAAAATAAAAAACTCAATCTAAAAGCATTTAATTGTAACTATATAAATTTTCAGAACTTTAGAAAGACTATATCTATATAAATTTATTAAATCAAAATTAAGCAAACAAATAAAACTATAAATAAAATTTTATATTTCAACAAACTAAACCTTAATGCTATTCAACAAAATAACCAAGTATTTTTCGAAAGCCTAAAAACAATTTAAAACACAATTTTAAGCAATCAAATAAATATAAATCATATCAACAATATTGTAAAAAATGTGCTAGATATTAATAACATTTAAATGAAATATTATATATAAAACATATTTCAATTGAAATCTTCATAATTGTTTAGGGGGAACCAGGCCATAATTGGACAGCTACTAATAACGTAATTCAGCTATATTCAAAATTGCTCAAAACCCTCATTATATATACTATATATATACTACGATCGACGACAGTTCGGTCGCTTTGAAGCCCCAAAATAATTTAGTATGCATATGACAGGCCTGCCATAATTATGATACCAAAATATTATTATTGTTGTTTTTTGTGTTGGCTTTATGATATTTTAATTTATTTTGAGTTTATTTTAATAAATTGCTTATTGTTTTAAATGAGTTGTGTTTGTTAATTAGCATGAAAAAAATAAAAACAAAAATAAAATAAAATACATTTTTAATAAATATATATACGGAAAGACAAGCGAAATAAAATAGAAAAAAAATAGAAGAAAGGAAAGATATACTATATTGAAGAGAAACTAGTTTCAAAAAAACTAATGAATGGCGATTGGGCACGTCACAGTGTGCGTGAATGGGAAGTTGCAGATACAAAATGTATCTACAGTATCTATACATACATATAGATACATATTGAAAGCCAAGTGTAGAATATGGCAAATGAAATGCCAATGAACCAAAGAGGCCACAAAACACAGCTAAAGCGCTGGATTTTTTTTTTTTATTTGTTTTGAATAATTTATGAATGTTTGCCAAATGGCCAACGGAGCATTTGAGCCAAAAGAATTGACAATGTCTGTGATTTTTGGACTTTTTGGCCAATCAATTGGCCATTTGGAAAGCGCGCAAATTGCCAAAAAAAAAAAATAATAATAAGAGCATATACGAGTAATCCCACAACCCTTAAACTGCCCTCGCAATCAACACACACACACGCACACACTTACACACCTCTTCTTGCCAATTCGGTCAACGTGTCAGGCGACAAAGACGTCAGGGACGCTTTTGGCCCAGAGTTGAATCGTAAATTTGACAAATGGGTAAAAGTTTTAGCGCATTTTTCCAAGTCAAACAAATACACAGCAAGAGAGAAAGATATTAAGACCCACTCACACACACACACACACACACATTTAGAACACCCACTGACAGCAACAACAACAACAACAATAACATAAAAGTAATAAAGTGTAACGAAGTTATAAATCCAAAAGTTTGACGCCCACGTCAAGGCCACAACTAATTTGCATATCTCAACTGAAACACTCAAATACATATTCAAATACTTAGTTACTCACTTGTATTTATGTATTCATTTTAATATATATTTATATCTAAGCTAAAATATATACTTATATACAGCACATAATTGCGGAGATTTGAATATTTTATTATACATAATGCTGCCACTTCATATTCTTGATATAATAATTAATTTCTATGAAATTGTTCAAGCTAAATTTATTGAAATAGGAAGAAAACATAAATTTAACAATACTAAGTAGCAACGAAAACAATCGATAGTTATAGGCGAGAGCGCGCAATCGATATTATCGATATTACAGGCCAAAGACAAAAGTGCAGGAATGCAAATGCGCTGGACATTGCTGCTCTTAACTATCGATAAACAATGTTGGAGCATTTAATTTAATTTATTTATTTATATATTTCTTTAAATATTTATTTTTTTTTCTTAATTTCTTTATCGATATTATAGTCCAAAGACAAAAGAGCAGGAATGCAAATGCGCTGGGCATCGCTGCTCTAAATTATCGATAAACAAAGTTAGAGCATTTAATTTAATTTAATTTATTTTTTTATTTGTATACATATATATTTATTTATTTATTTTTTTATTTATTAACTTCTTTCTTTCTATCTTTCTGAATTTATTTATTTCTTTCTATATTTATTTATTTATTTCTTAATTTCTATAAATAACTATTTATTTATTTATTTATTTATTTATTTATTTCTTTATTTCTTTATTTATTATATATTACTATTTATTTATTTATTTCTATATATATTTATTTTTTTATTTTTTAGTTTCTTTATTTATTTATTTATTTATTTATTTTTATATTTATGTCTATATTTATGTCTATATTTATTTCTATATTTCTTTCTATATTTATTTCTTTGTTTCATTATTTATTCACATCTATATATATTTCCTTATTTATTTCTTCTATATATATTTCTTTATTCCATTATTTATTCATTTTTTTTTTATTTTTTTCTTCATTTATTTATTATACAAATAAAACCTTATAATTTTATGTGCTAGTCACAACGTGTGATTACTTTAATTAATATTTTATTTTAAATTATTATATTACTATAATTTCAAAGAAAAACTTTTATAAATTTAAAAAAAGCATAAACTGTTTAAATATATAATTTTAAAATTATATTTTTAACTAGATAAAATTTGAATTTCTATTAATTTAATATTCATGTATATATTTCATTCCTTTTTTCTCAATTCTCACAGAATTAAATGAGTTTTTTTTCAGTATTTTATTAAAAAGATTTTAGTTACTTAAAAAGATGTTATGACCTTAAGTAAAAGTTAATTTGTGTCAACTTTTGAACTTGACTTTAAAAAGTTCTTAAAGTTTCCACATCAATTTGCAATATATTTTTATTTTTTTTTATTTTGTTGTATACGCTGTAGTACAGGTGTAAAGTACATAATAGACACCAAGCTATATGCTAATGTATCTGATGAGCTTATGTATCTAGATACATATATATGTAACTATGTGCTGCTTATATACATATGGCCATGTGCGTGTGTAACTAAATACAATGCAAATTTCATTCCTGCTCAGCTTGTGTTGTTGTAAATTAGTCCAAAAATAAAAGACAACAAAAAGGCATTGAAATACATTATCGCACACACACACACACACACTCACACACACACAGATACACACGCACATGCAAATAATACACCCCCGTGACGCTGCAACAGCGGCATAATTAATTAGTTGCCAGTGGCGGGTGCCAGCATTGTGTAGAGGGGTTTACGGGGGCGAACGAGGGGGGGTCAGGTCGGTCCTCCTCGTTTGTGCTAATGAGCCCATATTGTGCGAAAAAAAAAAAAATTAAACAAGCAAAAATGTTGCAGGCAACATATAACAGACAGCAGCATACTCTGTTCGTAAAAATTTAGTTGTGGCAGTTTTTTAAGATAATTGTAAATAATTAAAAAAAGTAATTTAAATTGATAATTCATTGATTAATCAAACCTTAATATAAAATACAATACATTAGCGGGTTAGGAAGGGTCTACAAAGTCTTTAGTGAATGCTTAATTAAATATTTTAACTAGAGCTTAATATTTTAAATCAAACTGAAAGATTTATTTATTATTTTTGAAATTTTAAAATATGTATTCATGAAAAAATAGTTGTGCATATTAAAACAAAAATTTAAAGAAAATTCGTACTTTTAATTAACAAAAAAAAAAGGTACAAATATTTGATAAAAAAAAACCTAAAATAAATGTTATTTTTTAAATAATAAAAAAATTTATATTAACAAAAAAAAGTTCCCATTAATTTTTAATAAAAATCAAAAATAAAATGTTATTTTTTAATGTCATAAAATAACGCATATTTTGAATAACATAAAAAAGTCTATAATAATTATTTAAATATATTTTAATTTAATTTTAAAAGTCACAATATTTTTTTTAATAAAAATTGAATGAACATTTTTTTACATTTACTTGAAAATTAAAAATTTTAGATAGTTTATAATAAAAATCAAAAATAAATGTTATTTTTTAACTAATATCAAAAAAATTTAAAACAATTGTTATATTGATAAAAGCATTTTATTATTGATTTAAAAAAAATATAAATTGAAAGAAATTTTTAATTAACAAAAAAAAGGATAAAAATAATTTTTAAAAAAAATCAAAAATAAACGTTATTTTTTAAATAATAAAAAAAATGTATAAATATTAGTTTGTGTTACGTTATTTTTTAAATAATTAAAAAAAAGTGTATAAATATGATTAGAACATATATAATTTTAATTTTATAAGTCACAGTAATTGCGCTCTCTTGGTTTTTAGATGACTTTATGCAACTTTAAAAAAAAAAATCGGGTTTGTCGCAATATATAGAATATACTCTATGACATGACACCAAACCCATTATACTCCAATTTGCCATTTGGGAAACAGCGTATTAAAAAGACACTGAAACTAAAAACAAACAAAAGCGCACAAAAAAAAAATAAAATAAAATTTATATATATACAATATAAAAACAAATGCTCTTAACAACACTGGCAAAAAACCAGAAGAGAATGTGCGGGGAGATGTGTGTGTTGGTGTGGCGGGGGGAAAGGGGGCAGCATGGTTCAGCAGAGGAAGCAGCAAACGCTGAACGAACGCTATTAAAATGGATTCCCGCCGGACTTCCTGGGCATATTATATTACCAGCTGTTGAGCTGATGGACATGACCCAAAAAAAACAAAAAAAAAAAAAAAATAAGGAGAGCCCGAGAAGCGAAGTATACAGAGAATTGACACATAAAAGACAGCGGAGAAAGTGACAGGAGACAGGACAGAGACAGAGAGACAGAGAGATATAGCAAAGATAGAGACAGAGACAAAACGAAAGCGAAAAGTCAAGCCAAAGCAAAACTAAACAAAAATTTGTGGCAAGTTCCTTTTCATTTTCATTTTTTTTTTTGCTTTTTTTTTGCTTTTTTTTTGCTTTTTTTATTCCTCTATGGAAGCCAAACCTTGGGCCGCGCCCTTACTGAAACGCACAGTGGGACAGTGGCAGCACTGCATTAATATGATTAGCGGACCAGGACAATAAACGAGCAGAGGGATAATGCCATTTCCTGGACTCCAAACTCGGACACGGGAAGGTCATTTGGGCGATGTCCGATCGCCTGCTCGTTGGCCATATGGCACCACCAGAGCCACCACCAAAAAAACAAAAACAAAAAAAAAATTATAAAAAAAAAACCACACAGTAAATTGTTAGTGCAACCCACGTGCATGTGCCAGATACAAGATACAATATACAAGATACAAGATACTCAGTTAGCCAGTTACTTTGAACTTAAGCATGTGGCATGTGAATTTGTGCAGTCCGCGTGGGCGTCAGCGTCTGCGTCAACGTCGGCTGCGGAAGTGCAGCTGACGCAGACGCCAACGCTTTATAATATACAAAAAAAATAAAAGAAAAAACAGATTTTCCATAGCACAGCTCAGAAAACTTATTTAAATATTTAAGAGTCATGGTTAATTATGGCAAATTTGCTCACTCTTAACTAGACAGAATTTGATTAAAATGTTCATTGTAATTTAGTCAAAGTAATTAGTATTTTTAGCAGTGTAATCAAATGTATAAAGTAGCATAAATAAAAGCCTGGTCACTCTATTTAAATAACAGGAAAATTCCAACAAAATTTTAATTAAGAATTTAATTCTAATTCAAGTCTAGTCACTCCACTGAGTCATTTATTGAAGTATGGTCACTCTAAACAAGTTGATGGCAAAGTTATGGCAAGCTTAAAGTATGGTCACTCTAATTATATAAAAGTTATTAATATGCTAGTCTAAATAAAAGTCTGGTCGCTCTAATCAAATGAAAGTTAAATTCCATCAACATTTACAAAAAAAATTTAATTCTAATTTAAGTCTAGTCACATGGCCACTCTAAGCAAGTTGCAAAATTATGGTAAGCTTGAAGTGTGGTCACCCTAATTCTACAAAAGTTATTAATATGTTAAAAGTTTAAACTGTTATTATAAAATAAACTTATAAAAAATATTCTTATTAGCTGTTCATCCAAAATTTTGCAAATTAGAATTAAATACGCAAATTTGGTCACTCTAATCAATAATAAAAATGCAAATGCTATTCAAATTGAACAAAAACCACAAATTATGTTACTTTTAAAAGTCTATTCACTCTAATTTATTTAATAATTTATAGAAATAGTAATAACAGTCTGGTCACACTAATCAATCATTTTTAGCACTGGTAACTTTATGAAATTTCTTAGACAATTTGTTGAAGATCGTTAAGATGCCTGCATCACAATATCGTGCCACCTGTTATGCAGGTTATAGCCAAGTGTTTAATGCAGATACAATATCTTTTTCTGTTTGTTTGTTTGTTTGTTTGAATACCTGAACGATTCTCGGCGCTAAACAGCAACATTTATGAGTACAAAAAGATATATATGTATATATATATATATACATATATTTAACTATGTGTATAAACATAAACATACACAACATTCAATTTCCCTATGCAAATGAGTAGACAACAACAAATCTTTTTTCTTTTTGTATTTTTTTTTGGCTTTGGCATTTGCTGCCGTTGCTCTTAGACCTTGAACAAGGTGAAGTTGATTGTTGAGTTGTTGTTATTGTTATTTGTTGTTGTTAGTTGTGTTTTTTTTCCTTTTTTTTTTTGAAGTTCAAAGTTAATTTGCGCCAAAGCAACCAAAGCAAACGAAACGAAACGACACAAGAAAAACGAAACGAAACGTCGACGCCGTTGCCGTTGCCATCGCATAAACAATGCAAAGATAAAGATACAAAATCCAATTGCTGAAAAATTCACACCTCAGAGCGAGCAGCAACAACAACAGCAACAACTCAAGGCGTACAACGTGGCGTATGCTTAATGAAAATCACTTCTGGGTATTCTTCTGCAAGCAAACGGGAAGTGGGGGGGCTGTGACGGCGCAATCAATCACAGAGCATCACATGGGCACAACCAAAAAATAAAATAACGAAAAATGGAAGAAGAAAAAAAAAACAATAAAATAAAAAAATAAAAAAGAAAAAGACCAAAAAAATAAAAATAAAAAAAAAAGAAATAACACAGCCAGAGGTCTCTCCAGTTTGAGTGCAAGTTTTCACACCTCACACAGCCACAAAAGATACACGGATCGCACTTTGTATCTGCATGGCGTAAAAGTGTATCTCTGAGATACACACACAAACACACACACACTCTTCCGCACAGTGGGGGCAATAAGCAATGCACGCCAGTCAAAGTTCAATTTCTATGCGAGCATACTTTGCATTTTATGATCATCATATTGCTAATAGAGGAAATCAAAATGGAATTTAACGGCGCTGACCTAGAGCTATCAAAAGATTGATGCATCAAGCAATTTAATCGATCTTTTTTTATTTTAATAAACCGAAAACAAATCGATAACAATCAAATGAAAAAATTAAGAAAAAAAAAGAAACTCTGGCTGCATTTAATTGTGTTTAAGCTAAAATAAAAAATTAAAAAATTTCGACAATAATTATTGATTAAAATATAATAAAATACAGTAATAAATTATAAACTTTTAATAAATTAATAATCGATACTAAAGCTTTTTTAGTAGTAGTAGAGTTTTCCCTTTATCAAATGCACTTCATTAAAAATAAGAAATTTTCCAAATTGTGCGCCAAGTGCAATGCTATGCGCGTTGTTTGTTGTTGCTTTTTAGTGTTGCCACCTTTTGTTGCATGCTACATTTAAAAGCTTCTACCCCTAATATATGGTTTCAATAAAACCACCAATCAAAAATACAAAACAAACCCTTTTGGCACGCGCTTAATTTGCGGACAGGCAAACAACGCCTGTCGACAGTTTGCAAAAAAAATTGAAAACTGGAGAGAGAGAAAGCCCAAACTATAATTAAATTTTAGAAAATTTTAAAAAAAATTTTTTGCTTACCCTAAATTCATTGGGCTTATACGAATTGTGTTAACCAAATAAAAATAATTTTATAAAATTAAATTATAATAATATTTTATTGACATTTTTCAGGATTTTGTTATTTAAAATCTTGCATAAAACTATGAGTATTTTTTTTAAAGAAATTATATTTTTTTTATTCCTAAATGTTAAACGTTTAAGAATGAGGTGCAAAGCGAAATTCAGACATTCTAAGGAATTTATAAATAAAATTTGTGTAAATAAAAGCATAATTAAGATAGCATTATTAAAGCATAGCAGCGTGGCTAGCGAAACGTTTAAGAATGTGACACAAAAGAGAAATTGCTAAATGTTTATATAATCATATGCTTATATATATTAGTCAATATTTTTTATTTTAGAATGTTATTTTTATATAACTAACTATAGCTAACTGATACAATAGCAAAGCAGTGTCGCCAGCAAAACGTTTAAGAATGTGGCACAAAGAATAATTGAACAATCGAATGCTTTTACTGTTTATACAGACTTACGCTTGGCTCATTAGGCCTACAAAAGTATTTTTTCTGTTTGGTATTCTCAATATTTCGATACTTCGCACTTTTCTGCTCTACAAGAATGAAAATCGACCAATTTTTATGCCCAAATACCCTGTGAATTGCTTTAAATTATTTTGTATATATTGCGCAATGGATTTTTTGTTGTTGTATTCTTTGTGAAAGCGCCGCGACGCAGATACATTTGTATCTTTTTTTTTTTTTTGCTTAGTGCGCACTGTGCCAGAGTTGACAAATTGCCTTTGGATGTTTTATTTTATTTTTATTTTTATTTTTTTTTTTTTTTGGGGATGTTGTTAACACACAACGCAATCGGTTGACCTTGTCGCTGCATTCTCTCTCTCAAGCCCGTAACGATCATTTTTTCCAGCCAGCAATTTGTTTTGTCAAATTTTCTTTGTTTTAAATAAATTACGTATAATGTGAGTTGAATTTTTTTTTCACATACCAAACAAAAAAAAAAAACAAGGAAAAAAAAAGCTGAAAATAAAAAATTACAGTTTCCCATATTTAAGCAACCTTCAGAGTGGCGTCTTGCCATATCTCTCTCTCTCTCTCTCTCTCTCTCTCTCTCTATTGAGTTCTCTAATTCTCGCTCATGCTGTCTTGCTCGTTATGCGTTTAATTGTTATATAATTAAGATGCGCGCTATTATTATAACTATTTTGGAGCGACTGGCGGGTTTTTTGTTTTTTTTTTTATTTACTGTCTGATTTTATGGCTCAAAAAGCGTAACACCGACAAACAAAATCTAAATCTAAATACAAAAAAAAAGCCGACTATGTTTGTAGCGCTTTCGTGGGTCGAGCCCTGCCCACCGCAGCGGAAAGTCATTTAACAAAATATAAAAAAAAAAAAAAAAAAAACACGCACGAAACTGAAAAAATGATTTTTTTTTGGATGGCGTTTCGTATACGTATTTGTATTCGGGTTTTCTAATGGCCCCACAGCTGTGCGCTGTAAACTGTGAGCTTCCAGTTTGTATTTTTTTATTTGTTATTTTTTTCTTTCCAGATCTCTGCGAATTTCTGTCTATCTGGATCGCTCTAGTATCCCCAAACCCCTTTGCCATCATCAGTTTTACAGCCGGACGAGGCTCGTTAAAGCGCACAAAAACCCAAGTAATATCGAGAGTGTATCTGTGTGTTGTGGGATAGTTGAAGATGTCTTACGTTGAGATAGCAGAGCTCTCAAATGACTGGGCCAAAACAGACAAACAGGCCAGAAAACCTTTGGCTTAAATAAGAACTAGGAATGTCTGGAAAAAGCCAACTTACATCAAATTAGTGTAACTGCAGTTTTTAATTGTCAAAACTTCAAGTGAAGTTGATAAACCACAAAATATGTTGATAACAACAATTTAAAATAGATTTTTCAAATGTCAGACAAACAGAATTTTAAAAAAAAAATTAACTTTTTGCTTCCCTTTATTTTACAATAATATTAAAAATGTTTAAACTAAAGTTTTTAAATATTAAGAAAAAAAAATACTTTAAATAGGGAAACACAGAATAAATTGAAAACTCTGGGATAAGCTTAGAGTTTTGTACAATTTAAATTAGTTTTTTTTATTAAAAATTTAAAAATTTCAAATTAAAGCTAAATAAATTTTTCAAATAAGCAAAACTTTAAAAAAAAAGTCAGCTTTATGCTACTATATACTCTATAAGAATAAAAAATGATTTTACTGAAGTTTTTAAATGTTAAAAAAATAGCTTGAACTAGGTAAATACAGAATAAATTAAAAAACTCTGCGAAAAGTTCAGAATTTTGTACGCTTTAAATGAGTTTCTATATTAGAAAATTTCTGTTATTTCAGGGAAAATTCAGAAACTGTACGAAAGGTACATTAATTAGAGCTAGAACTATCTTTAATTTAAAAACTCTAAGTTCAATCACATTCTTGCAAATATGCTGAGAAAATTCAGGTAAAATTCTATAATAGTTATTTTACTGCAATAATTTTAGTCAAATATAATTTTTATTTATTTTTAAAAAAAAGTTTATATATTTTTCAGTTTCTTGCAGATATGCTGAGAATTTCGAGTTAAAATTCAATAATATTTATTTTACTGCATTAATTGTTTTAATAAACTCAAATGTTATTTTTATTTACTTTTAAAAAAATTTATATATATTTTTCAGTTTCTTGCCGAAAAGTTCAAATTAATTAAATTAATTTTACTCTAATTTAATATTTATTTATATTTTTTAACAATATTTATAAAATTTCTTCGACTTTCGATTAAGTTGAAACGTAAATTATGAACTAAAATTTTTTGTAGAAAATATGTAAACTTTCCTTTAGTTTTGAACACTTTCTTCCGTGGATAACAAAAGATTTGTATTGTCAATTTTTGAAAAAAAAAAAAAAAAAAACCTTGTACATGTCTCTGGGGGCGACAAGCACACTAGCCACGCCCACACAATATTACAGGGCTCAAGACATTATTCGGATTTTTAATGACCCACGCTTTTTTTCGGGTTTGTTTCTGTTTTTGTATTTTTTTTTTTGGAATTTTTTTTTATTTTTTTTTTTTTAAGTGTTTGGTTTTTTTTTTCGGGGCTTTCGGGTTTTCGCTGGTCACATTGAAGCGTGAGAAGCGACTTTTTGAGGGCGTCCCGAGAGCTTCGACAAGATTTCAAGTTCAATTTTAGGTTGTTGTTGTTTTTGTTGTTTGTTCTTTGTTGTTGTTGTTGTTGTTGTTGGTACGTGCAATGAAAGCAAAAGTTGCGTTTCGAACATTAAAACGCAACGGCGCGTGACGCAGACGTTAACGTTAACGCTGACAGCGACGTCGACGTCGACGTCAACGTCAACTGCAATTCAAATGACCAAAATGAGGGTGGACGCCAGCGGGGGTTGGCTTATTGTTTGCCAGGGGAGGGCAGTGTCAACAGAGCGTAATTTATTGAACAGCATTAACAAAAAAAAAAAAACAACAAAAAAAAAGAGCAACAAGCATAAATAAATAAATAAATAAAAGCAGCTTCCTTTTGCCTGTCTCATTATTTTCTTATTTTTGGCAAAAAATAAAAATATAAAAATAAAAATAAATTAGAATTAGAATTAGATACAGCAAGCGACAAGAAATGCGTAGATACAGATACATAGCCACAGATACATTCACAGCGACGACACATTTCCAGTTTGGCGCCCAGGAAAGACAAAGAGCGAACTTTGTCTCTCTCTCTCTCTCTCTCGCTCTCTTCTCTAGAGAGCACGACACACATATGGCTGCAATTAAGTAATTTTTTTTTTTGGAGCAAGAAAACAAAAAAAAAATATGATATATACGATTTGCTAGACACACAAATTTAAATCAAGACGCGTCGCGTTTAAAAAAAACAAAAAAAAATAAAAAAATATATTCGACAATTATAAAAAAATAAAAAAAAAACGCCACATGAAATTTGTGTTTTTGTTTTATTATAATTTTTTTTTATAATTATAATGTATGTACAAACATATGTATAGTGTTTGTCTGTATGCCTGGCCGCCCCACAAACACATAGATGCAAGATACAAGATACATTTATATATATTTAGAATCTCTCGCTCTTCCTGCCTCTCTTTCGCTCTGTGCTTCTTTTAGTTGATGTACATTTGTTGTTATTGTTGTTGTTGTGGTTTTTATTTTCCAACAACAAACCGAATTTAATGTGCTTCAAGGTTAGACAAAACGACGAGGCAAAAGCGCACAACAACAACAACAACAGCAACAAAAAGAACAACAAAATAAAATAAAAATAAAACATATAAAAATTTTACGCCAAAAAGAATACAATTCGTGATGAATTTTAAACAATAAAAAATAAAAACAACAACAACAGCAAAGCACTCAAAAAAAAAAGTTAACGAAAAAAGCAAAAAATAATAAAAATAAAAATAAAAAAAAATGAGATTAGCAAGTAACAAACAATAAAAATCATTAAGAGCGAAATTTTTTATTTCTTTTTTTTTGTTGTACTCCCGACTCAAACATTAGCTATGAAAATTATTATAAATTAACTAAAGATAATAAAGGTTTGATGTTTGAATGTATGTTAATTATTATGGGCTAATATCGCAGATTTTTTTTTTGAATATCTAACAATTATTTAAAAAAATATGTATATATCAGTTTGAACTTTTTTTTATATCATAAATGGTTGCAATATAATATTAAATGAATATATATTCATATATGTATATATTAAGTTAATATGAAGTATTTCAAGTTCGTTTTGATTAACATTGTTTCGATTTTTGTTAACTATTTTTAGTTATATAATATCGAACAATAAATATGACTTAAAGTTCATAATTTTTAGCTCAATTTTCATATAAAATCAAGTAGTAATATAATATTCAAAAAAGTTCATAAATCTGAAAGATTCTGTATAACAAAGCTTTAATCAATCATTATAAAATATATTGTAAAATTGTATATAATATTAATTTGATAATTTTAAATTTTATTTCCATTTTATATCAAGTAGTAATATTTTATTAAATAAAGTTCATAAATATCAAAAATTCAGATGAAAATAAAATCAATTTAATTATTATAAAATATGTTATAAAAATGTATATAATATTAATTTGAAATTTTTTAAATTTATTTCCATTTTATATCAAGTAGCAATAAAATATCAAATAAAGTTCATCACATTAAACATTATAAAATATAATTTATTTCTTGATTTAATATTAATTTTCTTATTTCAAACTCTGTTTCTCTATCATGTATTAAATAAATTAAATAAATAAATTTTCTCTCTCTTTCTCTATTTTTTTTTTTTTTAAACAATCTCTATATAGTTCTTAGATATATATAGAGCATTTGAAGCTCGTTTTGTTTGTTCATTAGTAGAATTACTTTTATTGTTATTTTATGTTTGAATTTTTGACTTTTTTGCTTTACTTGGCTTTGACAAATGGCAAACCGGTTTTGGCTTTTGGCCCAGCTCTGTTTCAGTTTTAGCCTTAAATACTGTTTCAGTTAATGTATCTCTATGTGTGTGTATTTGTTTGCCCGGTTTTTTGGCAAATACTTCTTATATGATTATAAAGTAAATAAGACTGCAAACAGATATCAGTTTAAGCATTTGATTTTCGATTTAAGTATATATACTTCGATTTAGGGGGCCAAAGAAAGCGCAAGTGGGCGATAGATAGAATCTTGGATGGTTATGGGGTTTTATATACGAGTGTGGGCTTATCCGATGTGCTTATGTATTATATACAAATGTACATGTGTATATAAAGGAAATAATGTATATTGTCTGGTTGAGTTAATTGTCTAATGAATGAAGCTACATCGATTCTTTGATGATGCGGGCTTTCCAACAAGGAGACGGAGACGGTGAGGTGTGGCAAGGGGCGCAACGATAAATTTACTCTTAATGATTGCTTTTTATAGCAAACACACACACACACACACACACACTAATCAAACAACAAACTTGATTAGGTCTAAGAATCTTTTAGGGTTTAATTTATAACATACATTCTATCATACACAAAATACTCTATAGCTTGATATTAAGAATAAAGTTACTTGAATGGATATATAATCATTTGAAAGACTTTAAATCAAGCAAACAATTAATCAATATTTCTTAGATACTTTAGTTATCTCTTTGAATGGAAAATGTTAGATATTTTTATAATTTTTATAATTTTTAAAACTTTTAATATTCTCTAAGATCAGTTAAATTTTTATTAGGAAAATTCTATATAATTTTAAGTGCCACAACTATTTGGGAATATTAGAAATTTCAAATCTATTTTATGCACATATTTATCATAAATCATTTTTAATTATATTATATACATATATATACTTTAGATATGTTTTTATCAATTTTAAAATTTTTAATACTCTATCATAAATCATTTTATACTTATAAAAACTAGAGCAATCTCATGATTTATCTTTAGACTTTATAAAATTATTAATTATATAATAATCCATATAATATATATACTTTAGTTCTGTTGCAATCGGGCATCACTTAATATCTTGCTATTTATTTTTATTTTTTTTTATTTTGTTTACATTTTTACATATTTATTTATTAGTTTATTTACTTGGCAGCTCGGTGACAATTTCATTGCGCTACAAATATTTCAAAAAAAGCAAGAAACAAAAAAAAAAAAAGATGATTTTGAAAAATATGTATTCGAAAAAAAAATTAAGAAAAATGCCTTCATAAAGTTTGACAGTTTTGTGTCGTACAAATTTTTGACAGTCTCAGTGAAATGGATGAATGCTCGAATGGATTGTGAATATGAATAACCGCAAAAATGAATAACGAAATTCTAAATACTGAATATCGAATATCGCATGGAATTGTTAAATGTATTGTTTAATAAATATTTAAATAATTATACAGACTCTAAATCCCAACGGAAATTAAAAGTTATATAATGGAAAAAATTAATAAAATATAAGATCAATTTATTGGCGTTAGCTTTATGAGTCTAAGAATTACGAGTACACCAAAAATAAAATAAGACAAAAAAATAAGTTAAACACATGTTGTTCACATTTTTTGCGCAAACTAAAAAAAAAAAAAAAAAAAAAAAACTTTAAAGATATTCAAATGGGAATAGACTTGGAAGTAGAATTAAAAAAAAAAAAGAGAAAAAAACTGCGAATGGGAATGTTAATGTTAATTTTAAATGGAGAGAGTATTGCGACTGCTGTTTGGTCTAAAAAAAAAAAACAGGGTTAAAGGGAGGGCAGCGGCAGTGGCAGTGGCAGTGGGGCTTTTTGGTCTTGAGGCATGATTTCTTGGGGTTTGAAGCTTGAGTCTTGCAATGTGACGCCGCACTTTTCGGAACATTAGACGCACAAGCACACTCCTATATATGTATATATATATATATGTATATATATATATACCATATAATGTTTGGTAGTAACAGTAACTACTGCGTCTTGGGCCTCTCTGGCAAGCCAACAATGGAAATCATTCATCGCACACAAACACAAAAATACATATAGAATATATTTATGAAAAGAGTTTTGTGGCTCGCCCCTTTCATATATGTATGTATGTACATATATGCATATATATACATACATGTATATGTGTATGTATGTGCTTTATATGGTCAACCCTGAATGCGACCCCGCGTCCCTGGCACGCATGTTGACAACAACAACAACAACAATTTGAAGAAGTTCAACAATAGAGCAGAGGGGTTGTGCTCTTTTTTTTTGGTTGTATTTTTTGGTTACGGGGGAGCTGATTTTCCATAGCATTTTCCGCATTCGCTCACATAAATCTTATGCGATAAAATGCGCAGCGAATATAAGTATATATATAGTATATATTTGATACTCTACTTGCAAATGTTAAAAGAAGTATTTAGGGTTTGTCTGTCAGTTTAAGTCCAGCTCAGAAAAAGCCTTACGATTTTTTCGCTAAACAAAATCTATCTATATTTTTGTACAATTTTATATTCACGTTAAAAAAAAAATATTATAATTTTGTAAAGCAACGAAAGAGACGTCTCTAATATATAGTATAATAGCTTACCCGGCGTGCGTTGCTACGCTTCCGCTCCAATAAATCAATATAAGTAAAACCAAAAACAATCTAATAATATTCTACAATGTCACCTACTGCCGCTGAGTTTTTTTTAGAAAATTTTCAAATGTATTTTTTACCCACTTTCCGATATATTTTTAACAGAATTTTTTCAGAGTGATAACCTACAATATAAAAGGAAGCTACAGTAAAAATTGTTGAATTCTAGCTTCTACCGTTTGGCCTACACGTGAGTTGCCAATCAGTCAGTAAGTCAGTTTGAACTCTTTTATATATATGGACATATATTTTTGTATATTTGATCGATTTAATAGTATTTTTCTATTAAGTTGGCTATAAGAATACCAGAAAGAATAAATTTTGAACAAATCTACAAATGTAGAGTATACAGCTATATACTGTTGTTCTTCTTTTGTTTCTTCTTCTGTGCAACAAGTGTTACGGCCAGATCGAACTACTATATTATAGAAATATTTAAGTGAAAAACTGAGTACTTCAATGAAAAGTTTTGCTATTTTTAAAGTTACTGCAATCAAATTAAAAAGTTCAAGATTTCATTGTGTTCTGATCAAAATAAGAGTACTAAATCTTATAGCTCCTATAGGTAGAATCGCTAAAAACATTAATTATTTATATAAAAAGCTTTGTTGCAAGCGTATATACTACATATATCTTTTAACATACCAAAGATAGCCGTACTTTCTAGTTACAGTCACCAAAAAAAATTTGATATGGGCTCTACTGATAACCTTATTGAAAGATTAGATGAAGAATGTTTATACGCGACACTCGACACCCCCCTAATAAATGATAGGCAAAAAAAAGGATACAAAAACAGGAAACAGAGTATAAAATATTGTTGGGAAAGTTTTCTTTATACGCATTGCTTCAATTTGGGGATCATTTTTGGGTAAGTTTCATAGATACATAGATACTATAAGACAGGCTGCAGTTAAACTATGCCAGGGGGGGAGGGTTGGTTCAGAATTTAGGGGTGTTGGGGTTTTAGGGTGTTTTTTTTTGGGGGTTGCTTTGAATGTAATTTGCGCAGCGCATAAAGTTGTTAAAGAATACTACATAAATTAATGAAATCTAATTCATAATAAAATCAAATTGTCTATGAAGATATTTATGTGTGTGTGCGTGTGTGTGTGTGTGTGTTGGTGTGTGTGCGTGTGTGTGTGTGTTGGTGTGTGTGTGTGTGTTACAGCTGATTAACAAACTAGCGGAACAGGCGTTGAAAAGCAAAAGACAAGAAAGAAAAGTGCGCAAAGAGGCAAAACACCTGTTAACCTTTTGTCTGTGTGTATCTGTGACTATCTGTGTGTGTGTGTGTGTGTATCTGTGTGTATAGCTGATGAGTTGGCAAGCAGGCCAGCTGTGTGTGTGTGTGTGTGTGTTCTTCTTGCCCTTAGCCATGGCACGAGCGCTTTGGCGCTTTGGCAGCCGCAGACAATTGTCCGCTGATAATTGCCAGGCCAAAAGAGAATGCCCCTTCTGTCCCAACCACACACACACACACACACAGCATCCAGGCCAGAGCAAATGGAAATTGGCAAAAAAAATTCCGTATGGCCCATAAGAGGCATAAGAAAAGGAATTTCAAGAATTGGGATTCTCAATATTGAACAACATTTTCGGATGTCTATGAAGAATAAGCAGATGTGTGGCGGGTTTTACGAAATATGGGGCAGGAAAAATGTAAAAAACTTGTTCTTCAATTTGATAACATAGCAAAAAAATCTAAAAAAAAAAAAATCCAATAAATATGTATAAAAACTATTTAAAAAGAGATTACAAAAGTTAAAAAAGAAATAAACCCAAGTAAAAGACGCTGAAGTTCATGCATGAAGTTTTTGTTAGCAGCAATTTTGCCTAACTGCAAATAAGAAGTTTTGTTTAAACTTGAAAGTGTGTACAATATTTAAAGTATTATTCAAATATGCATTCTGGGCATTTTCAATACATTTCAACAAACTTTTTAATCAAATCAAAATTCAAAATTCCGAGTACCTTCATTATATTATTATATTTCACATATTCTAATAGCTATAAATCTATTTTTTTCTATTTTAGGTTTATTTTTAAATCCAAAAATTTACGCTTTATAAATCATACAACTATTGCCAGTTATTCATTGTAATACCGAGTATATTTTTATATAGGTAAATTTGATCGCACCCTACATCTGTCTGCATATTGCACTGTACTACCATTTTCAGTTTTGATTTGAGGGAATTGTCGGGGCTTTCCCTCTAACCGCAAAGCTTCATCTATGCCTATATGTATTATATATATGTTCTATTATAATGTGTATAACTTTCATAATCAGCAGATGGGTTAGTTGGACTTGTGCTCGTTTATAGGGTATATATGGGGTCGTCGTTCAACCGAGAGGGGGCAAATTGCGATAAATGCGACAGCATGTGTGTCTAGAGTCACGTAGACGTAGGCGCGGGGTAAATAGAGGGGTATACAACCCGCAACCCCCCCCTCTTAATATATATATATATATATATATATATATATAAGTAACGCTCACCTGTTATGCGATTCGTTGCAGAGTTGTAGAGTTGAAGAGCCGGAAGAAAAAGTTGTAGAAGAAGAGCGAAGAATGTAACACTTTAGATGCGTGTTGATTGTCTGTTGATTGTTGATGTTGTCGTATAATAATATTATTAATCAACACTGCATTCAGCACCTGTATTTTTGAAGGTTTATTAAACTGTTGAACCTTTTCTTTTTTTTTTTTTTCTTCTTTTGATTGGGATTAAAGGGTCCCTGGGGACTCTAATAACTACTACTAAGTAAGTTGCACTTGTGACACTAAAGCGTGACGCTGTTTTAAGGCATTTTGGTAGCACTTTGGGGGTGTAGATAACACTTCAAAAAAAATAGTACGATCTATGCGATCCAGGCAGATATATATATAGATATATATATATATCAGATTTGTTGGAAGCTGAGGCGCGCGCGATTTGAAACCAACAATCCATAAAAAAAAAATTATATATATATAAATATATATAGAAGAAACACTAACGGAACTCACGATACGAAGAGGGTTTACGATTACGGTTACGGGTACGAGTAGGTGTTTCGGTATTGGTATTAGTGTTGGTGTTGGTGTAGGTGTAGGTGTGTACGGGCGTAGAAAAACTCAATTCAGTTTTTTTTGTTTTTTGTTTTTTTCTTTTTCTTATTTGGGGGGCTCTTTACAAGTTTTTTGTTTTCAGTTTCAGAGTTGCTCACGCGACGAAACCAGCACGTTGAATAAAAGTTCGAGCGAATTTCAAATTCGCTTAAAGCCAATAAGTCAGTCGACGTCGACGGCAGACGGGCTGTGGCAGCGACGCCAGCAGCGGCAGCGCCAGTATGCCGTGCGCGTTCGTTCGTTCTAATGCGAGAGCCAAAAGAACAGAAAACCGAAACGGAACGAGAGACGACGAAACGAGCTAAAGCTAAAAGCAAAGGCGCGGCCGCCCGTTTGTTGTTGTTCGTATTGTTATTGTTGCTATTGCTATTGCTGCTGCTGCTGCTGCTACTGCTGTTCGCTGCTGGGCTGTGTTCTAAGCTCGGCAACAACAATTGCCGCCACTATAAAATCTAATAAGAACCTCGTCGGCTGTCGACCGCTCGCTTGCTCGCACAGTTCGTTCGGGCTTCTTGCTTGGTTTGGTGTTTGGTGGTGGGCGACGCGCTGTAAAGGCAGCGGGCGGCGTTGCGTTCAAGTCTGGTACACGCAAAGCACTAAAATGCGACGCGGCGACAGTCCGACAGACTGGCCGACTGCTCAACCGGAACGCTGGCAAATGGAACAGCCACCACACACGGCAAACAAATAAACAAACGCGCAGCCCGCAAACATCGACCCAGTGACGGTGGCAATGCTAACGAGTGCCGCGTGGGTCGAACAGGCCCCACAGCCACCAAGCTAGCGACGCCACTGGCATGCTTCAAATGCTAAGGAATGACATGGCAATGGAACGAAGAAGCATACACAAATGTATCCAAAAATGCTTAAAATGTTGCCGGGCTGTTGTTTGTTTGCAGTGGATCCAGAGTTACATACATATGTATGTGTTTAACATACATACATATGTGCATGCATACATAATAAAACCTTCTTCTTGTTAGAATCAGGATTAATTTCGGCATATGGCTTATCAAATGAAAATATTTCATAATTAAATTTAATAATGAAAAAGTAAACAAAAAATCTGTTGTGCATAGTTAAATCTTGCTACTAATGTAAAATTGTTTAGATACTCTTCAAAATATCACGTAGGGCTCCAATATTATTAAAAATAAATATGTACATATGATTCTAAGCTAATTCAACGGAATTTTTCAAAATGTCATGAGCACGTTTTTTTTAATGAATTCCGCTTAAAAAGAAAATTTTTATCAAAATAATCATAAATATAATCATCCATATATGTTAAGGATTTTTAGTGTATAAAACCTTTCGGCTCAGTTTCGGCTTGAGACCATTTGGACTGAAACGATTTGGCATTGAAACAGGCGCCACGCTGCATACGCATTTCAAATGCAATGACAGCGGCGGCGTCGTGACCTTGAAAAAGCAATTTGCTTTTGTTAACTCCTTTTAAGGGGCAAACGCAGTCGATTAAGTTACAAACATACATATATATATATATATATATATATATATATATATAACATATGTGTATATATATATAAAAGGAAACATTGCATAAGTGCACATACATATTAATATATACCTATGAACTGTACTTATATACATCCTTATGTACATAGTGTGCAATTGCAAAGACGATAAGGCAAGGGAACATACTTAATTATTGCATAAAACAGCAACAACAACAACAAGAAAAGGTATAACAAATAACAGGAACGAGGCAAGGCAACGCTTCAAAAATTGTCGCCACCTTCTGATAAGAAGCAAAGCTTATCAGCGTTCCGTTCCAGCAACGGCAGACGCAGGGACGGCGACGCCCGTTCACGGGCCATGGGCGACGACGTGCCAACGCTAAAAAGAGTGCGAGCGAACTTTTAATACATATATAAACATACACGCATGCATACATATATATGTGCATACATATGTATGTATGTATGAAAAAATGTTAGGGGGCAGTCGACAATCAATCAAATGTTTTGATTTATTTCTCAGAGCGCAGCTAAAGAGCTAAATTTTGTGAGTAACTAAATACATATATGTACATTAAGTGGGCTTGGACTTTCTGGGGAGCAACCGGCGAAGAGCCGGCAACAGCAACAAACACAAAGCAGCAAAAAAAAACAAAAACAAAAAAAAAGACAAAACAAATGAAAAAATGAAACAATAACAAAGCACGCTGCTGCTCGTGACTGGAGGAGAGCAAGAACAGAAAAAATAAATAAAAACAACAACAGCTACGAAAGGCAACCGGCTGTTTCGGCGTCGCTAAAAATTTCAATTCCATTCCGTTTCGTTGTTTGTTTGTCCCACTCACGCAACGACGGGCAGTCGTTCAACGCATCTAAGAGTATCCAAGCTATCCGCACTATGTCACAATGTTTGTACCGCGGGGCAGCGGCAAAGAGTAGACAAAATTTGCAAATAATAAATTTCATTAAATCTTAATTTATTAATATTGTTTAAATAGTATTTAATATGTATGTATGTAATAAAACATAAGCATACATAGTAACTTAAACAATGCACAGCAAGCATGGTAATGGGCTTTTATAGTGTATGCACTCGTCGGTGAGTACAAAACGAATCGCGCTCTTCATTAACAATTACATTAACAGTAGCGTTGGCGACAAATGGATATTAAGCACATAGTTGACTGTTAAATTTTTTATTAATGGCTTGAGACTTTAAATACATATTACTTATCCATAAAATATTTAACAAAAATTTTAAAAGAAATACTATTAAATAGAGTCTGAAGCTCAATAAAATTCATGCACTCTGCAATTGAACTTTTTTTTTAGGATTTTTTTACATTTGTACAAAGTTACATATTTCTGCATAGTTTTACTACTGGTAATCTTTCTATAAATTCTCTGTTAATAACCATTTTATAATAGCAGTAGACACACGCTAATGATGTTTTCATTTTCATTGATGCTGCGCTTTCTCTCAGCCTCTGTTGCACACATCAAAAGTCAAACATAGAAATAGTGAGAGAGAGAGAGAGAGAGAGAGTGAGAAATTGACGCTGCAGCAGCTTTGTGATGTGGCAGACACCGGCGACAGAGCAATACATTTCGTTTTGCTCACATTTCGTTTCCAGTGTTCCAAGGCCGTCGGTTGACGCGACGACGGGTTCGGGTTCGGCTATCGGTTCGGGTTTGCCAAGTGAATGTTCAGAATCTATTTTTAGACATCACATCACGTCATGAACATTTGCCATTCGCTGGCGGTGTCGTGATCGCTACGCTGATTGGCCAACAGCAGCGGAAGGCAACAACAACAATAAGCAAGCAACGACAACGGCAACTACAACTACTAAGGCAGCGACAAGCACAAAGCACACCACAACAAAAACAAAACACAGAAAAGTTCTATGTCGCCGGCGTCGCTGTCGCTTTCGGCTTCTAATAGCGAACTTATAAAGGAATAAAATGAGCATTTATATCAGCAGCAGCAGCAGCGTCGACGACAACAACAGCAGCAACAGCAACAGCAACAGTGACAACAACAAAATATGAAAAGCACAAAAAATTGAATTTGTGCAGCGATGCCAAAGCCGACGCCGACGCACAAAGCGTGCCAAAATGTAAACAGCCCACAAGCTGCAGAGGACGTCAACGTCCAACGGCTGCTGTGCGCCTGTTAATGCGTTCTCACTGTGAATCACACACACACACATATGAACAGGTGGCAATTTAAAGTTGCAGTCGCAGTCGCAGTCTCAGTCGCTGCCCAAATAACATTTATAACTGAAATTTGTGCTGTTAATGAAATGCAAAAACGTGTTATGTAAAGAACAACAACAATAACAACGACAAGTAATTTTAATAGCAATTGCTATGCACAAATAAATATACACACATACATACTATGTATATATGTACATACATACATATACATATACTATGCAAATGCAAATAAAAATTAATCATTGCAAAACTAACAAAATCCATAAAAAATTAGCACCAAGCAAGAGCTGCATATTTCAATGTTAATCTAATGAATTAGAAATACCCTAACAATAGAAATATACAACATTTCTATATTGTATTATTATTATATACTATTATAATAATTACATAGAATAATTAACCAGGAATCGCAACTCTTAAAACTTTTATGTAAAAAAATTACGACTAGGAAATATTTATGGATTTTTTTTCATTAATATTGGCAATAACTTATTTTTTTTTACCTGAAAATAAAAATTGATAATAAAGTGAATTGACAACTTATCTTTTTCAATATTTATTTTTAATGTTTAATAAAAAAAATTGATTTTTAATAAAAAAAATTGATTTTTAATATTTTCTGAACACATGCAAGCTCTAATTTGCATAACAAACTTTTTTATCTATATATTTTCAATGTGTACAAAATATATTTCAAACTTTATTTAAATTTAAAAATAATCGTAAAATTAACTTTTATTTTAAAAATTATTTAAGATTTTTACGCTTGTACTTAATAAAAAAAAAGAAAGTATTGAAATCGTTTGATTTGAAATACATATCTCAATTCGTGATCTCAGTTAAATTTATTATTTATTTTAGTTTTCGATTAGAATTATTAATTATATGTTTTACTCTTTGGATAAATATAGCTATATATATCTGGGCTATCATTTTTTTGGTGTAGTTTGGGGCGTTGATTTCAAAAATTGCAAGCTTTTTTTAATTTTTTGAAATTTTTGAAAAGCCGCATTTCCATGGTTTTTATTGGTATTTATTTTACTTATTTTATATTAAAATTTTATATTTTACATATTTCAGGAGATAATTGTATCCTATTTCTAAAGGAATGTTGTTTATGCGGATCGAATAAGACTGAATTTATTTTTTTTTAAATTTTAAAAAATTTCACTTGCTTGTTTTAATGCCAAAAAATTCGCTTAAATATTTTTTTCAAATCACCGCTCCAAAATACATAAAAAAGATCTATGAAAAGTAAAAAAAAATAATAAAATATAAAATTAATTATAAATCACTAATATAAACAATGTGTATAATATCGCAGCATTTATATTATTGAAAAAAAATTTATTAAATTTTTTTTACAAAATTTCGCTTTTATGAAAATATTGCTATATACAGATATTTCAATGGAATATAAATATGAATATAATTGAAATTGAAATTTATTGCACTCTAATAAACATTCAGGTTGATTGCACAAAATACCAAAAATAATGTACTTAATTTTGTCTGGTAAATAAAAAAAAAATATGAAAAAAATGTGATTTTTATTTAGTATTCTAAATACTAAAAATCCGTTTCGTAACAATTATTTCAGATACAAATTTAATACACTAAAACGAGGGAACTTTCAAAACTCCAATCTTTAATATAAGATATACATTAAACTCTAACTAATAAATTGAATCTAACATTAAATATGCCTCAATGGCAGGGTATTTAAAGCATTTGTGGGTCGCCTTTGATGCGCCTAACAGTAGGCAGCAGTGGCAGCAGTTCCCCTTACCTTCGCCCCCCCTTTACAGACGGACAGACGAATAGTCGCTAAATAGGCGACTATAATTTTTAATAGCTTTTGTTTGTTACTCATACGCCCGGTTGCATCTACAGCACTTGTTGCCCCGCAATCCCTCTTGGCCAATCGGCTCGATCGGCTTGGTTCGGTTCGTTTGGTTTCGGTCTCAAGGCACTGCAATAAATTGTCAGCTATATGCGAATATATACCTATAAATATATATATAGTTCTATATATATATTCAATAGGAGAATGCGTAGTAAAATGACTTTGTGGCAATTATTAATTACATATTGAAATAGTGTCGCATAAAATGCAAATAGAAATCATATATAAACGTTTTTTTATTAGCCAAGTGTCGCATATTTGCATATTGATTTTAAAGTTTTTAATTTGCGATACGATCCGTAACTTAAATCTTGTCTAAATTATTGAATTCATGAGCACATCCGGAAATGCCAAATGAGTTAATTAGAAGTCGATCAGCAAAGAATCGCCAAGAATTTAATATAAAATTTGTACCCTTCAAGTTAAAAATTAAAAAGAAATATTATCATATAAAATTACACAAATATTATATCATTACAGAGTGTTGGATGTATTTTTCAAATAAACATGTTCAGCAAGCTTTTCAAAAATCTATGTTTTGATTTATACAACTTTTATTATCATTTTCCATTTTCCAATTATGAAATTTGTTTTGTTTATAAACATAAACACACAATCTATACAAATCATGTGTAGTTGAAATAATCTAATTTGAATTGTGCCTTATAAAATGTATAAAATTTTTGTAAACATTCTTAATGTTGTTTACGCTTTATTTTTTTCGTGCATACTATCGATAAAGCATAAGTTAGCGATACTATCGATACCATTGCCTTTACGTCATTGAAACACCTGTATATCAATTAGCTTATCTATGCTTTTGTTTCCGCAATCGAAGACACTTAAGCAAACATTTAAAAACCTCGATCAGCCCTCGTTATCGACATAGAAATGCTTGAATTGTTTACCATGTAATTTCCAAGGCCCTAGGCCCAGCCCAGCCCAGTCCAGTTCAGTTCGGTTTAGTATAGTCCAAAATAACCCCAGTAACCCCCCACGATGTTGACGACATCACAGAGTCCAACACAATTTCTGTGTCTGGGTGGAATTGCGTATACGCCGTGTGGACTGTGTGTCAAGCTGCCGAAATTTTTGACAGATCACCGTGTCAACGGTTGTCGTTGATGTTGTTGTTGTTATTGTTTTTGTTGTTTTTTTTTAAAACTCAGCTTGTTGTTTACATTGGAAACGAATTTGTTGCCTGTTTTATGTTGAAAACAATCTACAAAATGAGACAAAGGCAAACAGAAATCGTAGTGATCTTTAGAGCTACCTAACTGCGCCGTCCTTTAAACAAAAGCTAAAGCTTAAGATCATGTTCGATTAGAGATGGAAAATCATAGTTAAAACTATCGTTAGTAGCGTCGTAATCGATACTATCGAAACTAACCGAGAAAGCTAATCGATATAAATCAGAAATCGCAACTCTTTTCATTTTTATGTATAAATATTATGAGTAAGTATTTTTTATGGTTTTTCTTTTAAATTGGCAATAACTCTTTGTTTTTTGAACTGGAAATAAAAATTAATAGAAATTTTATTTTATTTAAAAGTTGAATATTAAAGGTTTTTTTTTCAATTTTTATTTTTAATGTTAAATAATAAAAATTGATTTTTAATATCTGAACCAGGCTGTGTATTGAAAATTGCATAAGAATGGAAAGGTATTGAGATTAGGATCATTTACATATGTCAACTTCTGTAATACACAGCTTGGTTCGGAAGATATTTAATTTTTATTTTTAACATTTAAAATAAAAATTGAAGAATTACTTTTCTTTTCAGATTAAAAAAAAAATTTTAATTTAATTATTATTTCACAATTTTATTTTGTTAATCGAAAAATACTAGTTAAAATGTAATTATTTAATAAATTTTGGAAATAAAAGTTAATCCTGTTTCTAGGTTCGTGCATCCTGAACTAGTATATCTAAGATTTTCCCATTCAGTCTTGATTTTTGTTAAGCTCATAACTCTTATTTGCAAAAGTTAAAGTTAAAGTTATTTATAAATTTTATTAATTGCAAATAATTGTGATCTTAACAGTGCCAGACTTTGAGCCATCGTTATTATCGATTATTTGAATGTTAATCGCTATCGATACTATCGAAACGCCATATAAAATCGATAATCGATTGATTTAAAGTTCGTTTTGCTTTAGATCTTTTAAAGTACAATAAAATATTGCATTGAAAACACATTTCGATATTTTTATTATATATAACTGCAAAGATTAATTTGAATTATAGATATTTTTACTATATATAATTTAAAAAATTAATAAAACATTTACTGAATAAAATCAAATGGCTTAAATCATTTTACTAACGCAACTATCGAATGTCTACACTATCGTTAATTGCTCAGCCTTAAGTTAGCGATTTTTTAAGTTTATAAACAATTGTACGATTATTTTCATATTTTTTTTTTTTTTAAATTAATAAATTTCGCTGCTCTTTTGACTGGTTGAATGGTGTCTCCTGCCCGCTGGCTACCGTTTATTTTGGATACGTAAGTATTTGTTGTGTTTATATTTCGATTGTCTTTGGTTTTTTTTGTTTTTTTTTTTTGTTTTCCGCATGCCAATCGGAAGCACTGTAGGGGTAGGGTAAAGGGGTTAAGGGGGTCTAGGGGCTAGCAAGTTAGATTTGTAGAAATTGAAAAGCAATGTTCCAAAGATTAACACATTGAACATATTGACAATCGACATGGCTCTTTGTCATTGTTTATTGTCAAATGGAGTCTCAGCGTTTTGGACCAGGTTAAAACGGCACAGAAAACGCACAGTGGAATAATTTGCAAAATTTTTAAAAGTTGCAAAGAAACAAAGTTAAAAAGAAAATAAATAAAAAATGAATTAAGCTTTTTAATAGGTGAACATTTATTTTTTAATGAATTTAGAATTTTTTTGTGAAAATTAAATTGACTTTGTATCGAATAGAAATCTATTTGGAAAATTTAAAAAATATTTTTTTCTCTTTTTTTTTTTGTGTAAAGTTTGAAATAGTTTTATTTTAATAATAGTAATAATTATTTATAATATGAATTGAATCTGAATTTATATGAAGTTTTGTTGATTCTCAATGCCAAATTTGTTCTTGAAATAAATTTACTTAATCAAGCTGATTAAGCTTTATATATAAATCGGGCGATTGTAGAGAATATAAGTGCTAGGAATATATAATCAGTATAAGCTGAAAACTATTTTTTTCAGGGGCCGTAGCGGTTATAATTGAAAAAGAAATAATTATGAAATACAAATTATTTGCTGACATTTATAAAAAAATTAAAAAACACATCTTACTTTAAAATAAAAATTATTTATCAATTTTTATTGATGAAAATTGAAAAAAATATATCTTATTTTAAAATAAGAATTATTTTTCAATTTTTACATTTTTTATTAAAATCAAAAGAAAATTTTTTTTTCAATTTTGATTATAAAAAATCGAAAATAAAAATGTAATATTAGGAAGCAGCTGTTGTATTAACAAAATTAAAAAAAATTCACTATGTGTAACTACCTTTCATATACCTAAAATATGAAAATAAAGGACTTAAATATAATTATTATATTAAAAATTAAAAATAAAATTTTATTATGTTTCTATGATACTGCATACTGAATTGGTATATCAAAGATTTTACCAATCATCTAGATATTTTTTTTATATTTATTTATTTTTTTATTTTTTCCAACTTACAACATTTATTTTGTGCTCCCCAATTTTTATTAAATTTTTTAAGTGATTTCAACTCTACAAAATTATCACATTTATGTCATTTGCACTACTTTTTAGCCCCATAGTGAACGCCTTTGAACCTGTTCACGCTGAGTATAGAGATATTATTGATTATGCGGGGTACCAGAATGAATGCGAACATTGTCAAATCGAAATTTTTGAGCGGAGGAAACGCATTAATCACACCGATTAGCTGTCAACGAACAGTGCTAGTCGAATCCAACCGAATTTTGTTATGCAAATATGATCAGGTATCGCGTATACGACTAGTTAACAGCTTTAATCAGCTTAAAAAACAAAAAAAAAGAAAAAAAAAACGAAATACCAGGGCTAAAAACATTCGGCGACTACTTAGTTGATGTACATATATTCAAGTATATATATATGTATGTATATGGTATGTATATGGTATATGAAATTGGCACAATGTGGCACATTGTAAGCCATTGTAAATGTGCCCCGTTTTGCTCTCACTGGCCGTGCCACAAGATGCACGCGACGTTTTTATGGCTCATGCAAAGTCATAAAATGCAAACAGAATGAATTGAGGGAGAAAGCTATGCGTTGACTACGCCAAACTATGTATACTGAGAATATATCTATTAGGAATATATCCAGGAAATTGCAATGAGCTAACCAACAATGTTGGCATACATACTATATAAAGCTAGCTGGCTTTTTTTAAAGCGCCACCTGTCAACATCTGGATTTAATATACAATATATATAAATCCTTAGATATCGCACAGGAAATGCTGACCCATAAACAAATCTTTTAAATCGTTGAGCTTGTGATTTCTACGAAGCAATAAAAATTCTATAATACTAAACATCAGCTATTGCGAATATAATATTGCTAGAATTACGCTTATCTTACAATTTCTCTGCTCAAGGATAAATCTTTATCGAAACTTCAACTATTTAGAGAGTTCTATTCGATACAAATACAAAAAATTGGCTTTTATTTTTAAACTACACGCTTTTTAATATTACTTTTATTTTTTTCTAGATTTTCCTTTACTAATTCATTGCACTAATTTGTAATTAAACTCGTCAGTCAATTCAAGTTTTGATCACATTCCAATAACTGATTTATGAAGACCTCTTTTCTGTTATTAAGCACGTTTTTTTTTATCATTAAGATTATAGTATTTGTATTAGAATAACTTATTTCAAGATTATTTTGTCTCATTTATAAAATTTTTGTTAATTTTTTTTTAATTTTCTGACCACAATGTGAGAATATTTTTTTTTATCGAAAATTATTATTTGCATTTGACTTTATAACACAATTTTGTATTTTTTTTATAAGGGAATTTAAAAAAAAAGTTTCAAAATGTTGAGTATCTTTTTTGCCTTATATGCTGAGTGCTCAAACCGCTTGAGAATTATAAGCGAACAGGTGTGCAACAAACGGCGCCTGCAAGTATGCTGACAAGCGAATTATTGTTCCAGAGACATATTAATCTATAACAGTGGCATATTAATAAATATAGTACTTACATTTTATTTTATGGAAATTGATTTTCTCCAAAAATTTTTAAGCTCAAAAACGAATTCAATATTTTCTTATTGGCTCACTGACTAAAAATATAAATAAATTTTCTAATACTTCCCTATCAAAATTTTGAGTATTAGGAAAAATTAACATTTTATGAGTTTTATCTTTCCCGGAAAAATAGTGATTATTTGTTGAACAGCTAAGTATAAATCAAAATTGTTATTGTGTGAGAGAATCAAAAAATATTGAAAAATTTTCAATTAGGTTGAAAATGCATAGTTTAGGTATAAAGAAATATAATGCTACATTTCTCGCTTTCCAAAATTTACAATAAAAAAGAAAAATTTGGGAAAACTTTCCGGAAAAATTTTCAAATTAAATATGAATTTCACATTAGATTTGATTACATTAGGGTATATTATTTAAACGTTTTCAAGACATTATAAAAGTGAAAATCAAACTCAAGAGCAACGTGCAGAATGGAATGGAAGGAGATGTGCCCATATAGCACAGGAAGGGCGTAGCAAAGCACGCCGGGTCAACTAGTAAAATATAATTTAAGATCAATTGTTTATTATTTTCGTAAATTCATTTTTCATTAGTTAACTCGCTGTACTTGGCTATTCCCTGGATAACACTAGTTTACAGCAAAAAAAGGAGCTAGCTTCTCATCTTCAAATTTGGCTGGAAAAGTGATGAACAAGGTGAATTTTTTCTTGTGTGTTTTTTCTAATTGCTGAATAACTACCACATTTTCTGTCCGATTTGAACAAATTTATATTTAAAATCTTTGTAAAAGAATTATCTAACATAATAAATCTTAATAAGTATTTCAACAAATTTTTTTAAATTTTTAAAAGACCAATTGAAATTCAGCAATTTTTAAAAAATCTAAAAAATTTTCACATATTTTAAATTTGAGGGTTTGTAAAGGCTTTAATTCTTATTCGATCAGCATAAACGGCATACCGTTAGAAAGTGAATACAATTATCTATTGAATTGTGTAACATTATTTTTGATCTTAAATAATGTTACACAATCCAAGATCTGATGCAGATATGAACAAATAAGTCGAAAGACTGCCAAAAATCTATCTCGAAAACCATTCTTTGAAAAAAAAAATGGATTGCATTTTTGAAATCAGCGCCCAAATATACAAAGTATATGAGAGCCCAGAGCCCTCGATTAAAAAAAAATTTGTGAACTAGTGTAAATACAGTCTTTTGTGAGTAAGAGCACATTTTTAAAATTTTTTTCTTAGTCAAACTTTTATATTAAACTATTCGCTTTGTTGTACTCGTTACTTTTCTATGGCCACTCGCTGTTTTTTAATTACTCGTCACTCGCTGCACTTGCCCGGACCTCTCAAAAACCATTCAAACAATGTATGTATGCAATTAAAAAGTCATTTAGTTTAGGGGCAACATTGACTAGTTAAACCAACTAGTTGAATTATGTGTTATTTTTGTACCTGGTCGCGTCAGAGCACCCACACGTAACCAAAGTTGCAGTGGTGCGATAAGCACCACTTGAATGTGTGTGGTTTGAGCTGTTGTTGTTGTTGTTGTTGTTGTACGTATATCAGTGCCACAAATTAAATCATTGAGCATTCTCATTCATAACCAAAGCTGTCGAGTTGCCATATCGCGGCGTTTGCTTGTTGTGGTTTTTATGATTATGCGGAATTTCCTTGGAACGTGCACAGAACTTTAGCGTTGACCAAAAGCAAAAGGTGAAAAGCTGCAATTGCAATAACTAAAATAACAACAACAACAACAACAACAATAATAGTTCTCAATAGCAATGCAAACATTATTGTCTGTGGCAGCAACAGCAGCAACACGCAAGTAAAATGCTTCCGGCCTTGTGCCAAGGTGCATGCCACAATATGCCTCCCCCCACCAATAAAATGGCAATAACTTGGGTTTCATTTCATTTTTAAATACCCTTTCAAATAGGTTTTGCTTAGATCCCGGTTTCACCTCTAAAACGTTCTTGTTTCAAACCGCATATTCAATAGATTTGCGGAACTAAAAGCACCTAAGAATTGCGATTTTAAACCTTTTTTTAATTTTGTTAAGCAGATCGTGGAAGGTATTTTCTATCTTATTTTATAATATTAGGTAGCACGCAAATTTTATTCTTTACCAAACCCATTTTTTCTGATACATTTGAAATCCCAGATAACGAAAAATTAAAAAAAAAAATTTTTTTTTTAAGTTTTTAAAGTTAGATTTTATTTTAATGTCAAATTTTTGAAATCAGCTTAATTTTTTTTCGTTTTTTTCAGACTTGATTCTGCAGCTCTGATCATTATATGATTCATGATTGATTGAAATAAAAATTTATTTGTTTTAAAATTTTTATTTTAAATGTTTAAAAATAAAAGTTGATTTTGAATATCTTCTGAATCACGCTCTGCATTCAGTTGGAAAGGTATTGAGATTAAGATTATTTATAAATGTCAACTTTTGAAATACACTTGGCTCAAATGATATTCAAAATAAGTTTTCATTTTTAACATTTAAAATAAAACATTGAAAAATAAATTTTATTTTCAGCTTTTAAATAAAATTTTAAATTTAATTATTATTTTACAATTTCATGTGTTTGGTCGAAAAATTTAATCTCAAATGTAATTTTATTTAATAAATATTTTAATTAAAAGTTTATCCTATTTCTAGGAAACTGCTGTATATCTAAGATTTTCTCATTTATGTATATTAGATTGATTTTGATTGAACTGATTTTTTGAACTCACAATTCTTTTTAGCGATTTCTTCACTTAATTTTTAAATTTTAAACATTGATCTAATATCGATAATAATACCTAGAGTCTAAAAAGCCTTTGAATTCGTTATTTATATTATTAAACATGTTTTATAGCTATGCTAAATTTTAAAATTAAATATTTGAAATTAAAGCTATGAATTTATATTAAAATACCACAGATTTGACTACAGGGTATCTGATTACCTTAATACACTCGCTTACATGACTGAAAATGTTCTTCTCCTATTGCAGTTTTTGTTTTCGGTTTGTGAAATTTTCATGGCAAAAAAAAAAGGCGAGAAAAAATGTTTTACTCCAAGTGGATCAATAACACGAAAGGTCCTAAAAGCCAGCGTATGGCTTTTAAGAGGGGGAGTCCGCCAAGGGCGCATGTCACTCAACCGTACAATCTGTCAGTTCGTCACTTTGTCAGTCTGTTGCAAGCGACGGAGGTCGTCGTCGCCCTTTATAAACTTCAATTACAATTTAAGCGCCACGAATGCTAACAGACAACAACAACTTGAACTAGAACTAAAAGCAACAATATCAACAACAACAACAGCTACAATAATAATAACAACAACAATAAAAACAACACAAGTTGGCAACACCGCGTGAACAACTGCAACTGGTGACCCAATTCTCATTTCTTTTTTTTTTCCTTTTCTTTTTTTTTTTTTTGGCAGTATCGCTTTCTTAATATCTTCCATGTGTTTGTATACTTAACACTCGAATTTATCGAATTGGATATAAGCCAAATAGTCGCAAAAAATTTTGGAATTGTAACTATTCTAATGCTAGTATATATCTTAGCCATTAATTGTATGGTATAACTAAAACAGACTTCAACAGAATAAAGCTAAATTATTCTATTATACTTATAGTTTCAACCCAGTTTCTCTTTTCTAAACAATCTTAATTTAATGGATGATATATAGAATAAATATAGAATAATAATATATAGAGAATAATCGTTCTATTTTATTTATATTTTCTTCTCTATAATTTATTTTTAAAAAAAATGTTATACTGGTTCTCTTTGATTTATACCCTCAGAAAATGAAAACAAGTTACAATTTTACCATAATAAGAAATAATAATACAAAGTATTGTATACTTCCAGGCCTTGTTTTTTATTTTTGCACACTTTTGCTCTTATAATTCTTAACCGGGTATAGAAGTCAGATTAATTTAGAGAAACCTTAATGCCTATAGAGAAACTATATATATAAAACTGTTCAACCTGTCTGACTTACTGACTGATTGGCGACTCATTCGCATCCCAAACGGTAGAAGCTAGAAACCTGAAATGTCTAACAATAGCTTCCTATTATATTAAAAATTGGCACTCTAAAAAATGTTCGACAAAAAAAATATCGGAAAGTGGGTAAAAAATTAATTTTTGGGTTGCATTTTATTTTTTTTTTTGAGCGGGAGCGGGAAATAGCAACGCACGCCGATCTAGTGCTTATATATAAATGTTTCCTTAAATTAAACTTTTTTTTTATTTATTTTATAATTTTATATTCTTAAATCAAGTAAGTTTTTGATTAACAATATTCACACATTAGGAAAATTTTTTAATTGAGATAGAATAATCTTGTATGTAGTGAAATTAATCGTTTATAGTTAATATAAAATATTTAAAAACTGAGAATAAATTAAAGCTGCGGCGTTCTTAATAAATTCGTTTCTAAAATATGACCAATATCAACAAATGGTCATGATTTAGATAAGTTAAAAAACACTTTATTTTCTGGATATTTATAAAATGAATAAAATGCAATTCTAGCCGATTTTGGGAGTTCATATTAATGATTGTTTTAAAAAATATAAAAAAGATATTAATATTCTTCAAAAGGATTAATCAATTTCAACTAAATGTGGATAAATATATATATATATATTTCGGGTGTAATAATAATACTTATTTCATGACTTTTATACATTTATACTTTAATCAACTTTTCTTCAAATATATTTTAGTATATAATTTCCCAGTCTAAACACTAATTCTAAGCTGTGAGTTATTACAAATTCTAACCTAGAACTTCAAACATATTGTGAATAAGACGTCTAAAAGTATTTACTGAATTCAAAGCGCTGTAGATTAACGCCTTGAATTGTTCAATCTGTCGCTATTGAATATTTGACATTTTATGGAATGTTGAACTGCGGGAGAGAGGAAGAGCTCCTCTAGCCAGCTGTGCGACTTAACTACCCTCCCAAAAAAAAAAAATGAAAATGAAAATGAAATAATGGAGAACCCTGAGTCAAAGAGAGAGTATAAACCCAGAGCTCAGGACACAGAGACCAGAGACCAAGCAACGGTCCTGCACGCAACATGAAAAACTTTCTTCGACATTTTTTCGCCGCCCGCTTTTACGATACGAAATTACGATTGTATAATAAAGCGGGGCAAAAAGGGGTGGGGTGGGGGGGGATAGGAACTGGAACTGTGAACCGGGAACGGGCATGGGAACGGGAACTGGAGCCCCAGGCCAAAGTGGGCCGCCATTTTGTGTGCAGACTACTGGCGCCAGTTTTATGTACTCGAAAAGCAACACGCGTTTCAACTGCGAGGACTACGAGGACTACGAGGACTAAGGACTAAGCACTGTGACTGCGGATGTGCCGGGCGACGCCAGCGCCGGACTAGGACATAAACTCATTTATTGTGTGGGGCGTAGGTAGGTTGTCTGGGGCGCTGTCAAGAGGGGGTTTGGCGAGGGGTTTGCGCTGGTCGCCAGCCGGGCGTGCGCTACGCAATTAATTCAAACACTCGAAGGACGGCACAGGACATATTTCCATTTCCCGCACACACCACACACACACACACACCACACACCGCACCCGTCGCCTATTTATTAAAGGTAACAACAAAATTTCCTTCGCATTTTCATTTTATTGTTTGACGATTTGTGAGGCACAAAAAAAAAAATAGAAAAAAAAAGGAAAAATCCAAAAAAAACTTAAAGGGGGTTTGGCGAATATTTGCGTATGTGATTTGACCCTACTCGGCATGTGGCTAATGGCGTCAACAAATGCGTGGGATGCCACTTAAAAGCCAAGCTGCCCTAGACCCCAACACCGAACCCCCCTCGTAATCCCTGTTCCTAACCCGAAACAAGCTCTCAAATCCAAGCTTTGATCGGCTCGTTTGATATTTGCCGGCAACAGACAACACATAAGACATATATATGTATATGTGTATAGGTTTATATATAGAGAGAACCTCTCGGTATTTCAACGTTCATAGCATTTAGCTGAGAAGTGTACTTGTAGCAGCTGATAAGACTAGACAGTGGCGTAGTTAAGGGGGCTGTTAAATATTTAGAAATATGATAAGGAAGGTAAGAAAATCATTTGCAATCTATCTTTTTAATTTGCCTTTTAAAGTTGTTCTCTGTTCCAGCGTAGATCAGGAAAAAATATTATTTTTTTAATTTTTTATTATTTTTTTTTTTTAAGCAATATATTTTCCATACAAATTGACTATAATCTATTGGGATGTAAATAAATAAGCCTATGCTCTGTTAGGTGTGTGAAACATTATTCCAGGATAGAAAAGTCGTTTTAAAACCCTTTTATTATGGGTATGGTAAAGCCATTTAGGAGAAGAATGCAATTCTTGTCCCTAAACAAAGTAATTTAGTTCAATAAATCACTCTTAAAACGCTTATTCTACCACCTGACTCTCTGACAGTAATATTACCTCCTAGTTTATATAATAAAATAATTTTATCTTAGCCCAACCCCCGTTACGAAGAAACACTCAGCCCCTGTTCGGTGTGCGTTGTTGTTGTAACAGCATTTGAAATGTACTGGAATGTTCTCAATTAAAATGAATCATATCCTCAACCTATATGTGAACTTTAAATTAAATAAACAGTGTCGAAAATAGCAACAACAAATAACAACGACGATGGTGACCTTAGATGAATGAATTCAACGAATCTAAAATGAGAAAGCCTCAAAAGACACAAGCAATAGACACAAGAAATTAAAAGAAAAATTCGATTTGGGATTATTATATACTAAAAAAAATAATTAGGTTCTTTTAAAAATACTTGAATATTTAAATGATAGCAGAGAGTACAAATGATTTTTGAGTATTTTGAGGCCTAAAAGGACATTTGCTAGAATGAAGTTTGCTGACTATTTAAAAAATACTAGGATGTTTGAAAAATTGAATTTATTTAGGTAAGCTACTTGTTGAATACAACATTGCAAAATTCGAATAATAGGCAATTAAATTCTGGATCAAATCGATACCTTAAATTCATCTTTAACACTTTAGTCAGGCTTTAAAAGCCCTGTTCGATTGGCTTATAAACTATAAGTTAGCTCAGCTCTTTTTCTAAAATCTATTTTAAGAATATTGACTAAGTTATATATATGCAAACTATGAATGACTGTACAGATTGACAGATTGTTGGTAACGGAAGTGATATGTCAGAGGTTGCTTAGAACAAGCACAGTCAAGGCAACACCAATATAAAACTTACACAAGATAAACTATGAGATCGGAAAATAATGTGCATACCGCATGATAATAGTTCTCTGAGTCAGATCTTTGTTAACTAGCCAAGCCTAGAGAAATATGTGCCGAGTTTTTAGAATCAGAATGCTATAGTCGAATCTACCCGACTATGCAACACGATCTGCGTGAATTTTATTGCAAGATAGGAGTATATATAATATCCTGGCATGCGATCTCGTAGCTATATTTATGGAGAGTTAAATCTTTGATATTGGGCAGACATAAAAATACTTGTTAAAGTAATTCAATAATTAGCAGAAGATTCTCTTTAGAACCTATTTTATATATAGTTGTAGATAGTTATAGAAATTTATTTACTTCTACTATTACTTTATAAATAATAATTCTCTCTATTAAATATTTAAATTAAATATAGTAAGAAGAAATTTAGTATAATAATAGTAACATTAAAAGTATCTGAGAAAAGGACATTTCCTTGCAAAGCTATTAAACATTGTAGGATTGTAGGATGGAGTCTAATGCATTAAATATTACCCTCATTTACTCTGAACCGAATTTAGATCAACTTGAATAATATTATTCTCATACTCTACCATAAGAAACCCATTGATATGTAGGACAGATCTTTAAAAAGTACCTGTGTGGTTTTCCGGCGGGAAAACCTCCTTGGAAAGGAATGTGATCAATGTAGGATTTTTTAGAGCAAGAAAACCTTCTTGGAAAGGTATGTAATCAATATAGGACTTTATAGGATCAACTATAATACAACTAGATGAAAATAGTAGCCTGAACTGATCTATAAAAGTAACTGAGCAAGAAAACCTCCTTGGGAATTTATGTGATCAATATAGGATTTTATAGGATCAACTTTAATATACTTTGAGAAAGTAAATAGCCTGTCTCAAAGGTCGCTGAGCTCCCAAAGATCTGCTGGGCAAGAAAACCTCCTTGGTAATATTGGATTAATTTGTGATCAATATAGAATTATTAAGGATCAACTTTAATACAAGTAAACAAATTTAATTTGGCCTGACTCAGAGATCGGCTAGTTCGAAAGGTATGTAATCAATTTAAGATTATTAAGGATCAGAGAAAGTTTCTCAGAGAAAGTTAATAGCGTTATTCAGAGATCTGTTAGCTCGGAAAGATCTTTTTAAAAGAAGCTAGGCAAGAAAATCTCCTTGGCAATATAGGACTAATTTGTGATCAATATAGGATTATTTAGAATCAACTTTTATACAAGAAAACAAAGTCTGACTCTGATAAATCTTGAAAAAGTAGCTGGGCAAAAAAAATCTCTTTGGAGAGGAATGTGATCAATATTGGCTCATTAGGGATCAAACTTAATAAGCAATCAAAGATTGGTAAGCTCGAAAAGTATGTGATCATTCTAGGATTATTTAGGATCAAATTTAATACTCTTAGACAGTGTTAATAGTCTGACTCAGAGGTCGGTTAGCTCGGAGAGGTCTCTAAATAGAAACTGGGCAAGTAAACCTTCTTGGCAATAAAGGATTAATTTGTGATCATATAGAATAAGTTAGGATTAATTTCAATACAAGTAGACAAATTTAATATAGCCTGACTCAGAGATCGGTCTAGCTCGAACAGATCTGGTCAGTGGCAAGGGCAAGAAAACCTCCTTGGCAATATGGGAATAAAATGTGATCAATTTAGGATTATTTAGGATCAACTTTAATAAAAATAAATAAATTTAATATAGCCTGACTCATAGATCGGTTTAGCTCCACCCATTGCAAAAGTTGTTAGCCAATGGGATTGACAGCGATCGCTCAACCGAAGCGCGATCAGCCGACGTTGATCGACGAGCGTTGTGTTGTTCGGTTAACGATGTGAAGTCATTTGATGAAAATAGCAATAATTACTTAATTGAATTAACTAATAAATTCAAGATACTTGCTCGCGATCGCAGCAGTAACAATAATAAAAAAAAAAACATTGCTTTTTTATAGCTACAAATAGTTGAGGGCAATAAATTATAAGCGCTTCATGTAGATAAAAATATGTCGGCGCCGTTGTTGGCAAATACTTGGCTTGTAATTGCTAATTATAACAATGCGACAAAACTGGACACATACTTTAGTAGTACCCATATATATCCCAGATAGATCCATGGAGCCGTCGGGTCTCGGGTGTTGGGTGTTGGGTCTTTGGGGGCCTCTTTAGGATTGGCTCTGATCGCGTATTGGTGAACTGGAATGCATATCTCTGGCCAATAGCAAAAATTTTGATAATTGCGATTCACACTTGGGTCGGTAAGGGGGGGTTAGCTACGGGTTGGGGGGTACCTTCTACGATCCAAAGTCAATGTCGATTAGATTGTTGGGCATATTAAATCATGACTCTTTTTTTATAATAAGTTGTTCCGTTTGTTTTAACTCTTGTCGAGTCATGACAACAAAATTCTTTTCGAATTAAACATTGAGAATACTTGATACTGACCATGATAAATTGAATGAATGTATTTAAATATAGATTCGGTTTGAAAATTGCCTGAAATTTCTAGTAAGCTTTTGAGAAAAATTATAATTTTATCAGCTTAAAATTTATGTTTTATTAATTTTTATGACATCGAATTTTTAAAAAATAAATTTTACTCATAACACTTTATATAAAAAAATTTCTTAAAATATTTAATAAATAATATTTAATATTTTATAAATAATAATTATATATAATAATATTTTTATAATTTTGGGATTTTTTTAGTTTTTAATTTTTTTTTTGCAATTTTAGTTTATTTTCTAGATTTTTATTTAATACATTTATTAAAAAACGATAACAAAATTTGCAAAAAAATAATAAAAAAAAATAATTGCTAAGAATACTATTTATTCTGTTTTAAAAAAATTTTAAAATTGCAATTTTAGTGTTTTTTAAAATTTTATAAATATATTAAAATTGCAAAATAATTTTAAAAAAATAATTGCTAATAATACTATTAATACTTTATTAAAAACTCTAAAAATTTCAGCTTTTATTTATTTTCTAGAAATTTATACACTTTGATAAAAATATTTAATAAAGTTGATATTTTAGAATTTTATGCATTTTGATAAATACATTTAATTAAGAATAAATAGTAAATTTATTAAATTTGATACAATTTTAGAAAACACACTTAAATTTCACGAAATTTATAATTTTATTATATATTTTTGGAAAAAATTATAGAAATTAACAAAAATTGCAAAATATTAAAATTAAAAAAAAAAAAAAAAAGTGCACGAAATTTTAATTTTTTTTTTGCAATTTTAGTTTATTTTCTAGAATTTCATACACTTTAAAAAATGTATTTAAATTTAAGAAGTAAAGAGATTTATATTTAAGAAATAAATTGATTTATATATTAGAAATAAATATAAAGTGTATTAAATTGTTTAAAATTCTAGAAAAATGAACCAAAATTAAACTAAAATAAATTAGAAAATTTAGTCAGTTTATGAGAATTAATATAATGGTTAATTCAAATAATACAACGATTAAAAATGTATTTATTTATATAATTTTTTTTATTGTGCATACTTAAAATTCCTCTTTTTTATTATTATTTTGTAAATGATTTTATTTAAAATAAATATATGTATTTATAAAAACAATCGATGCAAAAATCAATTATAATATTATTTTTCATTTAACTTTATTAATTTTATATTTCGATATTTCAACAAAAACTAACTGAAACTATGAACTGAAGGGCTCCATTAATATTTTTGCAGCTCTAAAATAATAATTATAATTTTTAATATCTACATCTTTTGTTTACTTTTGCATTTGTTAAAAAGTAATAATAATAATAATAATAAATAATAATAATAATGTAAATAAAAAATGAGTATAAAATTTAATACAATTTTAACATGACTGCAGCAAATATCGATATATATATATATATATATATATTTTTATTTTTTTTTATTTATTACTCATCTAGCAGAGTTTTTTTAATTCTGTTGATTTTTTATACAAATTCATAAAATTGTCTTGTCTTTTTATTAAGCAAAGCTTTAAAACTTTCTCATTAACTAGCGAATATTATGTACATTGCCCAAAAACACGTTTAACCAGGCAACATATTGTTTATATATAAATATATATATATATGTGTATATATAAATATATGTTTTTTTTGCTTTTTTTTTAAATTTTATTTTGGCTATTTTTTAAAGCTTCTTCTACGCCCACGCTCTGAAAGCTAGCTTTAAATCAATGCAAATGAGTTTGACATTTTTTTTATTTTGCGCAAATTTAAAATCGCACATTTGACAGAAAACAAACAAATGGCAATTGGAATTGTTTGTGCAAAAAAAAAAAAAAATTAAAAACTAAGCTGATTATTTAATTTTTCGATTTTTATTTTCGGCTTTTGTCTTAGCTGTGCAACTAGAAAAAATAAAGAAACAATAATAATTTGTATGCAAATTGAAACATTTTGTGATTAAACTGTCTTGGCTTTTTTTTTTCATTAGCACCTCAATGCTGGGCCGCGCCCAGTCCGCCCAACGTTTTGGCAGTCTACTTGGCCAAAAAGCCGCTCAAACGGTTTTTGGGCCCCAATGGCGATTGGCAGCTCTGTTTTTGATTAAGCTCATTTGCATGTGAATGGTCCCCCTGCTTTGGAGGCACACCCTTCTCTCCTTCACCTTTGTGAAGGGGGGACAGCAGAGGCTGGCCAGGGATGCAGCATATAGAGGCTAACAGCTTTGAATTTCTAATAAGCCAAGTTATTTGCGCATGAGTCAACATAACGTTGTCAATAATATCCATGACACCCGGTTAGTTGGGCAAATATTTATAGAAGCATTCGTTATCTCTGTATGTGTATATACTATATAGTATATAGTATGGTGTGTGTGTGTGTGTGTGTGTGTGCACACTTGTTTGATCTTTCAGTTAGTGCGACATGGCAGTGCCAATTCAATTACAATTCAATATAAAAATTCTCTATTAACTATCAACTATCGTTGACTATCGTTTGTCTTGGCACACCCTTGACACGATACCTCACAGCATCTCGGCCTGCCCCCCCGCTGGGGCACCACCTGCCCCTTAAAAAAAAAAAAACAGCGTCGACTCATCAACTAGCTGTGGCAGCTATTTTTAGCTATTTTTTAGCAGCCAATCAGTCTGCGTTGGCAGAAGATCTCGCCAGCTCGTCGGCTCGAGCCACAGTTAACGCTTAACTATTGAATGATGCTGACGCTGACGCTGACGTCGACGCCAGCAGCGCAGCAGCTGCGCAGTCGCTTCAAGGCAAAAAAAAATATGCTTAGAATAACTTGGAACATAAAACATATTTAAATATAATCATTTAACATAAAAACTCATTAAAAAAAATTAATTTCAAATAATTTCGTTTATAAGTTACACAAAAAAAATTTTTTTGGATTTTAAAAATTATATTAGAGCAAATATTCCATTTTTTGATTTTTTAATAAAAAGTTGACAGAAAACTCAATTTTGTTTAACCAAAAAAAAAAATTACAAATTATAATTATTAGCATATTTTATTTATTATGTAAAAATCAAGGCTTAGATCAACTAACAATATGAAAGCATATGTACATATAACCATTTAAAATAAATACTACAATACAAAAATTATTTTAAATTTAATTTTTATGAGTTACACATAAACAATTTTGAATTTTTAAAAAATATGTTAAAGATAAACTTTAGTTTTTAATTATTTTTCAATACACGTTGAACTTGTTTTTGATGAACAAAAAAAAATGTACTAAATATAATTATTGACATCATTTATTTATAATGTAAACATCAAGGCAAATATGCCAAAATATGAAAATAAATGTACATATAACCATATAAAAAAAAAACTACAATCCAAAAAAAATTATTAATTTTAAATTTTACATAAACACATATTTTGGATTTTTAAAAATTATATTAGAGAAAATATTCAATTTTTTGATTTTTTAATAAAAAGTTGACAGAAAACTCAATTTTTGGTTAAAAAAAAAATATTACAAATTATAATTACATATTAGCAGTTTTTTTTTATAATATAAAAATCAAGTCAAATATGCTTAGATCAACTTGGAGCACAAAAAAATATGTACATATAACCACTAATAAATTAACACTACAATAAAAAAATTAATTTCAATATTCTTTTTATAATTTGAGTAAAAATTGTGATGTCTCTAATCTCTGAGATCCGAAAAATACCCTAAAAATTCATAAATAAAATTTGTATGCATGTCATTAATAAGTTTTAAATATTATTGTTACACTGGTGACTAATTGCTTAGAAGAACAACAACGTACAAATTGCTGTACAGTGTAATCATGACAAACAATTCTGAGAAACTTTATTGTGATCTATGTAAAAGATAATAATAATTATAATTTTATAATATATTTTATAATTTGCTGATTCTTTGAAGGATATTTAACCTAAATGTCGTAAACAATTGTAACAAACTATATAATGTAATATGTATATTATTTATTATATTAAAAACAAAATTAAAAATTAAAAATTAAATTTAATAGGGGAATTTAAAGATTAAAAAGTTACATTGATAAACAGAATATTTTTATTAAATAGCGGAGTTGGAACGTTTAATCAAAATATTCAATTAAAATGAACACACTTTAATTTACACTATTATTCATATTTTATATATATATATTATATATTATTTTATTATATTTTGTTTTCATAAATAAAACTTTCTATTTAATGAATGACAAAATTGAAAAATGAGATTTTTAAATTGATGCATAGAGTTAATAGCAACAAATTGTATGGAATGTGAGGAAATATCGTTGGGCAAATTTATAGATTGTTAGTCAACTTTAATATGTGTTTTTTTTACATATTTGAAACTGTCATAAAAACTCACATTTTTTTGGGGGGACAAATAAATTTTCCACAGTACGAGTATATTTTCTATGATGAGAATAAACAAACAAAATTATGGGTTTATAATTGTAATTATGAATTTTCTACGATATGAAATTCAGGTGTTCTATGAAATGAATATTAGATTCATTAATATGCAGAAAATTTTCTATGCTCAATATAAATTTTTACAAATTATGTTGAATTATTTTTTTAAGCAAAATTTATTAAATTTTAAATTTAAAAAAAAAATCCGATTTTTTTATTATGGCTTTATCATGGCATCGATTTATAGATATATCGATTTTTTTCGTGTTTTGTAGAATAAGTTTCCTCGACTTATCGAAATAAATTCGATATATGATACATATCGATACATTTTCTCTGCCCAGAGTTACAATATTTTCTCCATTTTGTGGTAATAAAAATCACATGGCATAGAAAAAATTCTATGAAGCTATTTCTATCCTGCTTTTTTTGATATTGCTGCAATATCTTTTCTAAATACTTAGTACAAATTTAATTGTTCACAACAATTATTTAATTATTGTTATTGATAATAATTTAAAATCGTTTTTAATAAATTATGCAGAGCTCGTTTATGTGTTTGTCTTTTGATTGACGGTTTGTATAAAATTGTATATTGTACTTATGTATTGGAATATGTATTGTAATTTAGCTATTAAATATCAAAAAAAAAAGGCATCGATCCATTCAAGCATCGAAACGCTCTCACTTTTTGTTGTTTATTGTTATTGATCAACCCCCCTGCACCTCATCATTACCAATTCCCCCCAACCTGTCTAAGTATCTACAAATCTGTCGAATATATCTTCAATCCAAACGCTAATGAAGTTACTTAGGAGCTTGCAAAAATGTTGATGCGAATTTTGTGAAACGCAAAAAAGCAAAAAATGCGAAATGTGAAATGCCATAAAAAACCAATTTTTTTTTATTTTTTTTTTTTGCAATTTATTCACAATTCTAAACTTCTCTTTCATTTATTCTGTCTCTCTCTCTCTCTCTTTCTATCTATCTCGCTTTCCTATTTCTCTGTCTTTTTTTTTGGCACATTTGTGGCTCCAGCGTGTCGCGCTTTGTTCAGGAATTAGTCAGGAAATTAATTAATCAAAACTATAGCAAGAGAACCACAACAACAATACAGCAACAATAAGTGCCAGCATCGCTGGCAACAATAATATAAACAACTCACAGTGCTCCATTTGACAATGATGGACTAGAAAATGCCCTGTATAAAGGCACTTAAAAAAATAGATAATATTTAACATATTATACAATTTTATACTGAAAAATATATGACTAGTTTTAAGTAAACATAGTAAACTATTTATAGACTAAATTTACTAAATTTAATTTTTTATAAATTTTTTCAAATTCGAATCATTGTTTCTCTTTACTAAAGATATATGATAAACATAAATACATATATTATTATTATTTTAATTTGAAGTCTACATAAATCTAATAATAATAAGTAAATTTCATTGGATAAACAATTTCATTAATATAAAATAATTCAATCTATATTTATTTGCATTAAAAACGATTAAATTATGACAAAATTAACAAAGGGTTAAAAAATTAGGAGCAACCGCTTTATGGAAATAAAAAGCTTTAAAAAATAAATTAATAAATTATAAATCAATTTTATATTTTTCCTAGAATTCTTAATTAATTTATATCTTTGTCGGTTAAGTTATAGCAAAGTTTAAAAAGCGTTAAAAAATTTGGAGGAACCTCTTTATGGGATATCAAAAGGATTAAAAAATAAATAAATAAATGTTATATTTTTTTTTTAATTTTAAATTAATCTATATCTTTATTGCATTAAAATGGGAGGAACCTCTTTATGAAAATTAAAAGCTTTTAATTAAATAAATTAATAAAAAATAAAAAATGAAATAAATAAATAAACTATAAATAAATTTTATATTTTTATTTAAATTTCAAAATATACTAAAATCCAATCAAATGAACATTTCACATGAAAACAAAATCAGTTTTTATAAGTTATGGATGCTCAAAATCAAGAAGTTTAATTTTATTTGGGAATCGAAAAAAAAAACATAAAAATGCAGTAAAGTCTCAATAACTTAAATTTATTCAAACTAAAATATTTTTTTGTTTTTTTTGTTTATTTTAAAAAAAATAGATATAACAAGTTTTACTTAAATTAGAAAAAGTGCCAAATTCTGTTTTATTTTGAAATTGTCTCTAAGCGAGCTCCTATTAAATTTTTGTTATTTCTATTCCTTTTAAGAATTATATATTCAACATTAACTATATTTGGGAATATTAAACTTAGGTAGAATGCGATGAAAAGGGTTTAAAAATACATCGCTGCAATAATAAAAATAAATAAAATAAAATAAAATTTTTAGTAAATATTTTAGTATGAAAAAAAATTATAATTAAAAATAACTAACTTTATTTGTAAATTAATGAAAAAAAAATGCAATATTATTATCGAAATAATTTTGCACATAATATACACAATTAAAAAAAAACTTACAATACATAAAATAATAACTGACTAGTTATTAATTTATATATTTAATAAATATATATATTTAAATTTGTAAATAATTTTCTTGTTTTTTTTTAATTTTTTAAATATATATTATAATGCAAGAGCATATATTTAATTTAATATATTTAATTTATAATTTCTTACATTTTTCTAAAATATTACAAATTTTAAAAATTTATTATCTGTAAATATTATATACATAAATTTACTTACTCAATTGTTTTTAATTTCTAAAATCAAGTGAATTAAAGCAGACAAGATGTTGTATATGATTGTTTTAAGTAGCGACTGCGCATACCCTTTCTGCTCATTTATTTTGTTTTGGCTACAGGGTATAAAAAGAACAACAGACAACGAATAAAAATTACGAAGCTCTACAATTTGTTGCCTGTCATTTGTTTATTTTGTTTGTCTACCCCCCCCCCCCTCGAGCCCTGCAGCCCCGCTGCCCAGACCTAAGTCCCCCGGGCCAGCATTTTATTACTGTTTAATTTGTCTCGCTTTTTGTTGTTGTTTTAGCCGCATACATAAATTGTAGGGCATTTGTGAGTCCACATAGCGGAAACAACTGAATCGCTGCCCAAACACCCCTCCCCCCCCAGACACATACACACACACACGCCCCACTAATTCGCTGGCCCCCTTTTTGGCCCCCGGGTTTCTAGTTGTCAGCCTTGAGAGGCGCTTAAAATGTTTTGATTATTGTTTTATTTTATTTATAATTTTGCATAATGCGAACAGAGACTGCGGCATCGAGGGCGTGTATACAAAAAAAAACAACAAAAATTCTAATAATAGCTTAAATAAAAAAAAGGAAAAAAATACGTTTAAAAATCAGGAATAACTCGAAAACAGCCTGGCGAAAGCTAAATCCAGATGTTCACAAAAAAAAAAAAAAAAAGAAATCATAAAAAATATGTTCAAGCAATTTACAGCTTTTAAATTGGTTTTGTTTTTTTTTTAAATTAATTTCTTATTTAATTATTTATTTATAAGCTTTTTCTGCAGTAATTGAGATTTATTTTATGTACAGTTGCGTACAGAGACGACAGCTTCAACAGGCGCGCAGCGTTGCCACTCGATGCAAATTGACAGCTGTCAAAAGCGCCATATGGCATTAGTTAGCAGTGCTGCCAACTTGATAATCGAGCCCATTTAAATGCATTAAACGGCTCCTTCTGTTGCATACAAAATACAACCAAAAAAAAAATATCATTCAAACCACCCAAGTAATGCAATTGCCAGCTGTAACTATGTGTGTGTATTCTGTGTGTATGTGTGTATTGTGTGTGTGTGCGTGGGTGTGTGTGCAGTGAAGCGGCAAGTCGCTCAAGTGCCAAGGCAAAATAAGACACACAGGCATTCACAATGGAGAAAAGCAAAAAAAAAAAAAAAGAAAAAAAAGGAAGAGTATTTCACTTTTGAGTCACCCGTCCACAAAAGTGGAAACTGGGCTAAGTAGTTGCTCGGCAAAAGGAAGATACAGGAGATAGGAGGTAGGAGAAACTAAAAAGCAACAGTGTGTGAATCGTATACTCTATTCGCAAAATGAATTAAAGTGTATATGGGCATTGCCGCAAAAAGATTGAAAACAAACAAAAAATTAAAATAAATTAAATAAATATATTTATTTTTGTATATTCCTTAGGAGATATATTTAAATTTTAGTTAAATATTTACTTTACCATTTATTTTAATTTTTATTTAATTTTGTAAAATATTTATGTACTTTACTATTTATTTTAATTTTTATTTAAAGAAAATTGGAGGGCAAGCTACAATACAAACATGATTTATATAAATAAGATTTTTATTAGAATATTCAACTATTTTGTCCACTTGGAAGCTAGAGCAAAGAAATCTTCTTAGATTGTTTCAAAACTTAGACAAAATAAAGCCGCATTTTCACAAAAAAGTTTAACTCGAAAAAAAAAACAAAAATTTGAAGTGGAAAAATAATTTTTTTCTTCTTATTTTCAATTAAAGATGTTTAAATTTTGCATAAAAATAAAAAAAAAAACGATATTTTTTATTTATTTAAATGCGTACGAATGTCATGTTCTCGAAACTGGAAATGCCAAATATATGAAAATTAAAATAATATGATTAAAGCATCAAAATTTTGCTTTAAATTTATCTCACTATTTTGATAACATTTTTAAACACTTTCTTCCTTTTAAAGCAGACACTGTAATCATTATAAGTTTTATTATAAAATATATAGTTTTATTAGAAAATTAATAAAAGCTTTGAGAATGTCCTGTTTGGAATTTAAGCTTTTTTGTAATAATATTCAATAGAAGACCATAATTTGGTAATTTTTATTTTTCAAATATTGCTACAAAAATTTAATTTTCCCAAACACTTTAATGAAAACATTTCTATTTTTTTTTTTTATCAAAGTATATTTTTTATAAGTCAATAACAATGAACAGAGTATTTGGCAGTTGGTAGCCTTTTGAATTTTAATATTTTTACATGTTTTTTCTATTGGACATATGGCAACAGCAGGCAGCAAAAATTCTTCAACAAAACACAAATTGCAATTTGTAAGAAAATGAATTCTTACCAAAAAAAAAAAAAAAATAATATGAGCATGTTTACATATATTTATATATATATACATGTGTGTGTGTGTGCTTGTTGTGGCCAATTTATACATTGCATTTGGCAACTGGCGGTGAAATTTGTTGCTCGCTTTGATCTTGACGCATTTTTGACACTTTGCGGACCATTTTGTCGATTTTGCTCGGTTCGGATTTTTGGCTTTTTGTTTTTATTTTTTTTTTTATTTATTTTTTGCTTTCTTTTTGTTTTTAATTTGATTTTTGATTTTTGGCTTTTCATTTGTATGCATGGGCTATGTATGAATAAGCAGCATGTGCCGCACATTTTTCATCTTTCAGCTTTCAAGAAAACCGATTTTTCCTCACATTTCAACGCATTAGTCAGCGTGCAACAGCCGCACGAGGCACTAGGTTGCACTGCCACTCGGAACATTGAATATATTCAAATCGCATTTTTATTTTTAGTTAATTATGAAATTTAAATAGCGCAATTCAGTTCTACACATGTTCAGCACACTTTTGGTTTTTAGACCCTGAACCCGATCATTATTAGGCAGAGAAAGTATTTTTTTTTCAAAATAGTATTATATAGATATTTAAATAAATATTAGATCAATTTTGTAATAATAATAAAGGCTTCTAATTTTTATCATTGTATTAAATTGTATTAATGTTTAATTTTCAACGAATCCATTCATGTTTTAGGCTTTAAGGAAGATTAACGTTATTTCGGACTTGAATTTAAAACAAGTTTTAAAAAAATATTTGTAATTATTATTTAAATATCATAGTTCTTATATTTGTACAATTAAAAATAATGTCGGATTCTCTTCAATTATATACATTTAATTATTAAAAAAGACTCAAGAAATGCAAATTAAAATAATTGATTTAATTTGTAATTTTATTTTGAGTTTTATTATTTCTTAAAATGATATTTATTAGCTCATTTATTTTAATTAAATAATTTATTAAAATTATATCATATTACTGGATTTATGCGCTAAATCGATGATAGTTCAATCCATCTAAATTCTACATACTTAAAGGAAAAGGATATCAACTCGTTGTCTACATACACACAAAAAAGGTTTAAGTCTCAGCTAAAGCAGAGCTTAAAGCTTCGATTAAGCTTGGCTAAAGTTTTATCTTAAATGCGACGGTTTGAAGCTTGGCTAAAAAGCACAAAACATATGTTATTACATAAATAAAATTAAAATAAATATTTAAATAAATAATATTTATTAAATACACATACATACATATTATATATTTTTTTAATTTACTGTTGACAAAATGTTTCAACTAATTATGAATTTTAATACATATTTGTTGTTTTGCGTATTATATTTCATATTGCCTTGCCCTTTAATCTTGCAAAAACAAACACAAGACACACATTTAAAATATATGTATTTACATATGCACATACATATATATGTATATGGCACGCAACCAGATCGGTCCAATTTAATGTCAAAGATTACCCTACCCCTCCGACCACAGCCCACCCGCATTGCCAATCAGCCTGGCAGCTGGCCAAAGAGGCTCAGACCCACGCACTTGAGGTGGCGCACGCATCTCCAGTATATATATATAAACATATATATCTATATAGATCTACATATATATAAAGTAAGCTAAACCTGACTGACTAACTGACTGCCTAACTGCCAGACGATCAAGTCAAGGGCCAGTTTGAATTAGAAGCAAATCAAGTTTTTTTCAGTAATTTCTATTTTCAAGATATTCAACTCTTTGTAATTTAATTTATTTATTTTAATTTATTTATTATTAATTTAATTTATTTATTTTATATTATATTTTTTATTTTAGTTTAGAGTTCAGATTTGATATATATATTTTACAATTAAAAACTTCGGCGACTTAGCCTCTTCTTCTTTATAACACAGATTGAAGAAATATAAATTAATTGTACAAAAAAACAGTGTAAAGCGGGAAAAATTTTTAAAATATAGACATAAATTAAATAAATTTAAATATATATGGTGAACAATTTATTTAATTTTAAAATGTTATTTATTTTTAAATATTAGGCTAATATATAATAATATATAATAATTTTTGACTATTAGCCCCTTCTACAAAATAATACAAAAATGGAAATATAAATTAGTTCCACAAATTAACAGTGTAAAGCAGGAAAAATTATTCAAATAAAAACATAAATTATATAAATGTTAAATATATACATATAGTAAACAATTTATTTAAATTTTAAATCTTATTTATTTTATTATTTAAATATTTGCCTCTCCTAATTTATAATACAAATTGAAGATATATTAAATAATCCCTCAAAATAACAGTATAAAGCAGGAAAAATTATTAAAATAAAGACATAAATTAAATTAATTTAAATTATATATAGTAAACAATTTATTTCATTTTAAAATATTATTTATTTTTAAATATAAGCCGTTTATAGTTAATACAGTTTGGAAAAATATAAATAAATCCCACAAAATAACAGTATAAAGTGGAAAAAATAATAAAAAAAAAAAAAACATATATTAAATAAATTGTACATATACTATATTAAAGCAAATGTAAATATATAAAAAAAATTTTTTTAATTAATATATATGCATATTTACAAACCAAAAAAAAAAAATAACTCCTGCTTATTAACTTGTCCGGCAAACGCCCAAGAAATACTTAAAATTAATATATATATTATAGACATATGTATGTTTGTTTGAATATAAATATACATATACATATATATATTAATATAGTGCGTCAGCAGCACGGAAGTGTATCTACGTCCCTTGGGCCTTGGCATCGTCAATTTGATTTATTTGCTATTTTGCCAAAGTTAACAAATGAAAATGACACTCAACATTTCTATTTATTTTTCGTTTAAAATTTCAAGGCTGTAAAGCATTTAAAATTATGACAAAACACATACAAATTAACAGGGTATATTATTAGCTAAGCAAAGAAAACAAGTAAAAATGGCATAGCGAGCATCCACGACTATGGCATACCCTGTGCCTGGAAACAAATACATAAGTCAAGCGGTGCAATATACAATTTCAAGCAGTTTAAAAGCAAGCAGAGCATTTTAGCTGGTGCATAGGAAATTAAAGTATTTTAAATAATATCAGAAATATTTAAGTGTTAAAAAATATATTATTGGATATCGTTTTTATGAACTTATATATAGAAAATTAAAAAAATAAAAAAAAATTGTTTCTCTTTTCACTTCGGCACCGAGAAGTCGATTTGTATTTGACGACAATTCTTGGCTTCCTTGGGAGAATTCTTTAATCTTCCCCCGAACCAATGGTATTTTTTTAATACTCATTACTGGCACGCTCATGTGTAAATATGATACATACGGCGCGTGGCTATCGGGGGGTGATGAAGTTGGGTTGATATATATATAAAGTTACAAATAATGTAAAGAGAAAGAAGAGAGAGCAGAATATTACCTAACTTATATATTTTTTTGATATAAGCAGGAGGATTCGAACCTGGGAACTCAACGAAACTATATGGAACAGGGAAACTCAACGCGTTACGCCAACCAATCTCCAGCTTATAAGCAGCAAATGCCTTAACATATCTGCACATTTTGTTTTACAAAATCCAAGGTTCAAATCCCAGTGATGGTGATAAAAAAAAATATTTTTTTTTCACTTTTTGTAGTCTTTTTTTATTTTTAAATAATTATATTATATTGTACACTTTTGTTTTCTAAGAACATTTACATTTTATTAATTAAACTACAATAAATGCTTGATTATTGTTTTAACGAGTCGCTGGCGCCATCTATTTGTTAATTGTTTAACTGTGTGCTTGTGGCGCCATCTGTGTGTGATAGCTGAACTACACGTTGAGCATTGCCAGACAGCGCAGGTATAAATGATTCATAGATGGCGCTGTAAAACTGTTATACTAAAGCTAAGCGCCAAATTCAAAGTGACAATTTAAATTTCACTTTATCGAATTTTGTCTCAAAATTTGTTGCAAGCAGTACATAAATCGAAATTGGTCGGATCGGAACACTGTATTATAAAGTTACCTTAGGAATGATCGGTCGAAAAACGAGTTTTTATATAAAAAAAAACATTTTTTTTTTTGCCAATTTCCAATATTAGGTTTTTTTTTTAATGATATACGTAATTCGATAAGATCTAATAAAAATCTGACAAATATATTTTATAGCAGCCATAAAAAACAATTGTTCGACAAATGTTACGTATAAGAAAAAATTAATTATTTGTCGATATAGTCTAACTGAAATTATTAATTCTTTGATTTATTTAACTTTGATTTTATCTATATAATAACACTGCAACAATTTAAAAAAGAAATTCTTGTTATACCGAAACTTTTTAAAGTGGGTATATAATATAAAATAAATACTATATATGTAAAATTGATCGCTGATTCCGAAAATAAGTGTGAAAAAAATTTCTTAGAAAAAATTGCACAAAAATTAGTTTTTTTTTTTTAATTGGCATATTTTTTATGCAAAATTGTCATTTCAATCCTCAATAACTTCTAAACGAATAATCTAATTAAAAAATATTCTGCAGCTAATTGATAGGTCATTTTATTACCTTTTCAAAAAATATAAACACTTTTAATATCATTAAAGAATGTTTGGAGTTATTTGCACTTTACCAAAGCTACCTATTTGAAAAGTCGAAAATTTAGCTTTATTCGATTATATCAAAAACTATTCAGATTTTTTGAATTTCATTTTCGTAATCAGTATTAAAAGTTCGAAATACAAAATGCTGTTGCATAGTGCAATCGGTTAAATATTGCAGTATTTTTATAGGGTATTTCCGGGCTATATAGCTTACCCAAGATACAAATTCTTTTTTTGTATTAAATAAAAATAGATTGCCTGAAAATGTTCAAATAAAACACAGTTAAAAAATTGATGTATTTATGTTTTTCATTTTATTTCATCTAACTTTTTTTTTATATATATATATTTGTATATATATATACATATATATATATATGTGTGTATTGTATATCTGCATTTTTATGTTTTTTTTTTTTATTACTTGTTATTACACAATTTGTTTATTTATCTTAATTCGTTTGTTGTTAGAAAAACAAAACAAAACAAAAAAATTAAAAAAAAAAAAAATTTGTTTATATATTTTTGTTTTTGTTTTTATTATGATCTAAACAACTAATTTCGCCACTTTTATGTAGTGTTTGCAATTTATTTTTTTAATATTAATTTTTTAAAAATTCAATTGCTGTCTTTCTTTTATATATTGCATTAATTGTGTATTGTTGTTGTTTGCGTTATACCCTTGCAAAGTGTATTATATTGAAAAAGTGAATAAAATTTTTTTTGAAATTAAATAAAATTGTGTTTTTATTTCTACTAAAGATAGCTTTGATTGCATTTTTTTAAGTGAATTTTCGTCAGTTTTCTTTAAGCAAAGTTTGCAAGGGTATTTGTAGTTCGGCATGGCCGATTTATAATTTATATTCTTTGTTAAAATTGAATTTGCGAACTATTTACATTTTATACAGAACAAGTCTAGAATGAGAACAAACAAATTTGTTTATAAGTCTAATTAAATTACGAATAGTTTTTCTCGTTTTTTTTTTGTTGTTTAGTTTTTGGGAACACACAAAAAAAAAAAAAAAATAGTCTTAAAACATAAAAAAGCGTTTTCTTTCGTTTTGTTCTGATGCGCATTTGCAATAGAAATTTGAGAATTAAATTAAATCACATTTAGCATATATATTTTGTGGTTGTTTTAAAAAGCTTACAATTTAATATTACTAACAATTTTTGATGTGAGAAAGAGACAGAGAGAGAGAGAGACAATTGTTTAATATAATTTAATAATATTTACAGAATGTTAAATAAAAATATTTAAAAAAAAAAAATGAATTAATTGCGAACCACATTTGAATATAATTTTTGTTGTTGTGTTTTTTTGTTTTGTTGTTGTTTAATTTGTTAGTTAGGTGCCTTAGGTATATGAAAAAAAATGTTTTATTAATAATATATATATATATATTATGCATATATTTAATTAATTTATTACGATTAAATTAGCATTGCCGAGTTGCAACTCTGCCGGCCAAAACATTCATTCGTTGTTTTTTTTTTTTTAATTTTAATTTTAATTTTTTATTTTTTCTGTTTGATTTTAGAACAAGACATCGATGTACATGTTTCATCTGCTGGCGTTGTCGGTGGCGCCACCGCTGCTGCTGCTGTTGCTGCCGGCAACTGTTGCCTGTTGCTGCTGCTGCTCCTGTTTGACCTTGAGCAACAGTTGCTGATGCGCTTGAATATGATGCGGCGGCGGCGCATTATCCTCGTCATCGTCACAGATATCAATATCGCCATCTGGATCCGCATCCACATCCGCATCCACATCGCCATCAGCATCCACATCCGCATCAACATTCGCATCCACATCCGCATCGACATCCGCATCGTTATCGCATTCCTTGTCCAACATATCCTCATCCTCATCGGGCTCCTCATCCGGCTCCGAGTCGGCAACTGCAACAGCGGCAACAGCGGCCGCTGCGGCAGCATTTCGTGCACTTGCAGCCGCTGCCACAGCGGCAGCAGCAGCAGCAGCCGCAACAGCAGCAGCCTCAGCATAGCCAGCAGTGCTATGATGATGCAAGTGCATCGCATGTTGCACCGCCGCCGCCTGCTGTTGCTGCTGCTGCTGTTGCTGCTGCTGTTGGCGTCGCTCGGCCGCAGCCGCAGCCTGCTGCTCGGCCAATTGTTGCTGCTGCTGCTGCTGTTGTTGCTGCTGCTGTTGCTGCTGCTGCTGTTGTTGCTGCTGTAGCTGTTGCTGCTGTAGCTGCTGCAGATGATGCAAATGCTGTTGCTGATTGTACGGATGATGTTGATGCTGCTGCGTTGTTGCCCCCTGGCCGCCATGATGCCCTGCCCCAGAATGATGATGCAAATGATGATGTTGCTGGGCAATGCCCGCATGCATTGCCACTGCAGCGGCAGCAGCGGCATCGCCATGATGATGATGTGCCGCCGCAGCAGCCGCAGCTGCCGCATTCGCTGCCGCAATGTGGGCATGTGCATGGGCATGGGCATGGGCATGTGCCGCCGCATGCACCGCATGTTTACTCTGCTTGCCACCCGACGCCGATGGCGGCGGCGGCGCATCGAACAGCAGACGCGATATCGAAAAACTCGATATCGGCGAATTATGTGTACTTCCCGCCGAATAGGAGGTATTGGTATCATCCGATGTCGGTGTCTCCCTATCGCTCTCATCGCTCTTCAGCAACTCGGCGGCCTCCAGCGATTTCTTGTGCATCCCCAACAGCCAGGGTGCCACAGATTCATCCTCCTTGGCCGACTTGATGATTGTCTCCGGCAGCGGCAGTGAATGCCTCACCATTGCCCCATATAATCCATATTCGGCCATTTTGGTGCTATGACCCCAACATTTCTCCGTCTTACGCCATTTGGCACGACGATTCTGATACCACACCTGAAAGAAGCAGAAAACCAGAGAGAGAGAGTTAATATACGTGTTTGTATAAAGTATACCCTGTAATTAAATGTAGTAATAGTGCTAGCACACAGTACACATGATATTATGATGGGACAAGTTAATAGAGAATCGACAAAGTCTTTCAAATTGTTGACAATTAAAAAAAAAATTTTTTTTTATTTTTATTTTTTTTTATTTTTTATATTTTATTGTCAAGAAGCAGTCAAGAATATGAAGAAAAAGTCTTTCAAAATGTTGACAATTTTTTTTTAAATATAATTCAACTTAATTTTATAATTAATTCAGTGTACCCGGCGTGGGTTGCTACGACATTCGTCAAATTAATGAAATTTTTATTAAAATTTAAAATTTTTTTTAAATAAATATCTAAAATAATTCAACACATTTCTTAACAATTTTTAAGTTATTATAAAAACAAAATAAAGTTTAAAAAAGAAAGCAAATTAGCAACTTCACAATTCATTTCTTATTTTACACTCAAGTTAGTTAAAGTTTGCCAAAAACTTAATAATTATTATCAGCTCAGTCAATGCTCATTAAAAAATTAATTCTAGTGAATCTTTGTTTATTAATTATAATTTTGGTATTGAATTTCCGTTTGGCATTTTTAACTATTTTCTGCATTTTTATTATTTTCTCTTCTTGAATTCATTTCAATGCCGAACTTAATATACTAAGTTAATAGAAATTTAAAAGCAGCTGCAACTAATTAATTACTATAAACAAGGATAAGAAAGTATAAGAATACAAAAATGTAATAGATGTTCGATAATTTTAATTGGAACTACTATTGATTTCCGAGGGCAGTTTGCAATATATAAATAAAATTTTTAAATTTCAAGGCAAAATGTTTAAAAAAGAATTGGAATTTATAATTTTTTTTGTGCATTTATTAAACAATTATATTTTCGATTTTCTTAAGAAAAATTTGTATATTGAAGATACAAAATATTTGTTTATATTTTGTAAGAAGTACATATAAAAATAAAACAAATTTTGTGAAAAGAAAATCTTTAGATAAATATAACTGAAAGTTCAGATTGTTTAATAAATTTTATGTGTTTTTGTTTTTATAAAGAAAGTAAGATTTATTTAGAGTCCACTGTATATTGAGGTAATTCTATATATTTTTTTATACTCAATTTTTATAACCTTGCAAAATTGGAATAAAATGTAAAAAATTCGCCTTCGATACCATTAATTATCTAATATATAGATTTTTATTTATTGATCAGCTCAGATAAGCTATTCTTGGGTATTTTTCTTAGTTTTTGGGACTATATAAATAAATCTTTTATTTTATTACAGGCAGAATGTTATAGAATTGCCGAAAACGGCCAGTATTTATACATTATATTATATTATTATTTATCAATTGGTTGTCATAGAAATGATCGGTTGAAAAAATAGTTTTAATATGTACGTTTCAAAAATTATTTATTTTTTAATGTATTTTCAATCTTGAGTAAACATTTCTTTGCTGGATTTTTTCTTATCATTTTTGAAGAAGTTTTTTTTTACAACAATATTTTTCGTATTTAGAATATTTTTTATAAACATTCCCAGAGTTGTTTTCTGCGTGAAAAACGAAATATTATAATTTTAAAATTTTTATTGCTACTTGACAGCTCTAAAAATGTTCGCTTATTGTTTATATTTAATAAAATTTAAAGCATAAGTTATTCTAAAAAGATTTGTATTAATTTCAAAGTCTAAAGAATTTTAGAAAAAAATGAAAAATTTACAATTGAACAGCGACTACTAGAAACTGAATTCTTTGAGAAGATTACAAACAAATCATCTAACTAATTTTGTTAGCCATATAAGCAGCTAAAATTTCATTAGTGCAAATGCGATAATTACGCTTAAATAGCACAAAAAATATATATATATATATATATATATATACCAGGAAAGAGGAGCCAAAAAAAAAAGGACTTGGTATAAGATTAGGAATAAGGATATGTGTGTATTGAATGCAACAAAGCGGCCAAAACTAATTAAATTAAATGCAACAACAACAATATTGTAGGAAATGGGGGGAAAAACTGTACAATTCGGATGATGATGATGATGATGATGATGATGATGATGAGGATAATGATGTTCTATGAGCTGATTTAACAGAATTTAAGCTGCGCTCCCCCCGCTTCCAGCCAACCGCCTGGGCACTTGTCACGCGGCTGAGTCCTTGAAGCATTCTGTTAGCCTTGTTTCCCGCTCCTTATTTATTTTATTTTATTTTTTTTTTGGCAGTGGCAACACGCACTGATTTTGTAGTACTTATTAGTGGCACGACAAAATGTTGCCAGCAGTTTGTTGCCGCTTTTAACATTAAACGGTCAATTTTCAATTTCACAGACAACTTGTGAAGTGGGTGCGTCCAGACCAGGACATGAATCCCAGTTATCCCTGGGGACAACTTAATCTTCTGTTGTGAAAAGTTTTCGGTGTGCTTCCCAGGGTTGCTAAGTATACAACACTCTCTCCCTGTCTCTCTCTCTCTCTCTCTCTCTGTCTGTTGCATGTGCCGCAATTCTCCGTGGACCATAAAAATAGAAGTCGACGGCGGTCGCATTAAAATTTGTGCTTGCCACGCGGCTGGGGCAGGGTCTAGCGGAGATGTTGCGGGGTAGGGTTGTCGTGTTGTATGATGTTGCTGTCTTGTCAACATTTGCATTTACAGTTGTTTAGCTTTTGTTTGTTGTTGCACTTTAAAAAATAATAGCAAAAAAAAAACATGGCAAATTAAATCTGCTTGAGTTGACAACACTTAACACCCCCCAACAGTCCGCCTGCCCCCCTGCTGCAACACCTCTGACAGTGCAAAGGGTGTAGGGTTGCAAGGGGGGCGGCATAAACTCAATCAGTGTTGCTAATGCGTTGATAAATGACTCTTTAAAATGCGCCTAGTTCTCAATTCTCAGTTTTGTTGTTGTTTATTGTTAAACTTGTTACTTGTCTGTTTATTTGTTATTGCCGTGGCTTGGAGGGGGTAGTGCCACAAGAGGCAGGGAGGGGGGTTTGCTGCCCTTAGAGGGCTACATTGCTTTTTATTTGACAACGCATTGTTGCAAGTTGGCCTGACAAATGTTGCTAACAAGTGCGCGACATGCGTCACAATTTTTTTTTTAATTTTTTTTTATTTCAATTTTATTAACATTATATAAGCCAGTTATTTTTGTTAAATTCGCCTGATACCCTGTAAAGTGCATACATAAAAAGAAGAATTTTAAAAGTTTGCATTAACTAAAAAATAAATATTAAAAAAAAATATTTCTTATGTATCACAATAATTAGTTAACAATTATTTTTGATTATTTTTTTTTTCCATTAAAAATTGGCAATAACACTTTTTTTTTAACCCGACAATAAAAATTGATTATAAATAATAATTGCCAACATTTATTCAAAAATTGAATTATAAAAGTTATTTTTCAATTTTTATTTTAAATATTAAATAAAAAAATTTATTTTCAATATCATCTGAACACATGAAAGCCCTAATTTGCATATTAAACTTTGTTATCTGTCTAATTTTTAGCGTGTAAAAATCTATTTCAAACTTTATTTAAATTTTAAAATAATCGTAAAATAATCGTTAAAAATATTTTTTTACGATTATGCGTTTGTACTTAATAATAAAAAGAAAGTATTGAAATCGTTATATTTGAAATATTTTTCTCTATTCGAGTTCTCAGTTAAATTTATTATTTATTTTAGTTTACAAAATAGGTATGATTTTTTTGACTTTCTGAATTACTTAATTTTTCAATTTATTTAAGCTTGTATTAATATTGAAGCCGAAATAAATGTTTTATTTGCGTTAAATAAATTTTTGCTTCAAAATATAGCATGGAAATTTATGTCACGTAACGTTTTATACTAAGGCTTGCAGAAACAAAAATGGCAAAGATTTTTAAATGAAATAGTCTGCAAAATTAACTTACATTATTCCAAATCATAATAAAATAATTTTATACAAAAAGGCTTGCACATTTTGCAGAGCTTTGCACTTCTGCAACTTCAAGTCGAAACCGACTTCCATTTTTGTCACGTAACGTCATCGCTTATTTTTGCTTATATCTTTTAATCGGAGAGATCAAATGTTTTCATCTCTTTTACTAAATGTAGTCCAGTTGAATTGCTACTCAGATTTAATAAAAGCTTTTCAAAAATTAGAATTTTTCCTAGTTTTTTTCACATTTAGGCGTACGATTGTCACGTAACGTCATTGTGGAAATGCACATATTTATATTTAATTAATTTTTTAGCGCATAAAACTAAGGATCTATTAGAGTTAGTATAAGCATATTTAGTGTGTAAATGTACATATATATAAAGTTGAAGTTTAAGCTAATTTAATTATAAATAAAAGCATACTGTAAAGCTGACATTTGTTAAAAAGAAACACTTACTCTTTTTTTGAGCTTAGTTATATTTCTCTATTAATATCAATTTTTAGCGATATTTTTTGGAATCTATCAAATCTAGAATAAGCATATTTTGTATGCAGAATTTAATATACTCTATGCAGCTTGGGCATATTTCAAATTATTGCTCGAAAATCATTAAAAAAATCAAATTTTGAATACATTTCATAATGATTTTGTAAGTCAGCTTGTATAGAGTACTTACTGGCCGAGCAATTTTAGTTTTTTTTTCCTTTTCATATTTTTTGTTGTTTTTTTTTTTGTACTATTTAACGATGTGCAATGTGCAAAAATGCAAACAGCAATTTGTATAATGCTTTTGTTTTATATAGCCATAACCTCTTTTGTTTAAATGTTAATTACATAATTATGCATAATCATTTTTAACAGTATTTCTATGTATATTTGTGTGTGTGTGTGTATTAACAGCTCATTAAAAACGCAGCAACAGCCAAGAGAAATTTTACAAAAAAAAAAAAAATATGAGAGAGAGGGTTGTTGTTAGATGTGGGGGGCACAAGAGCTGGGCAGGGCGTGCAGTATAAAGTGTATAATTAATGTGTAAACGAGGCTGAGCGTTAAAAATTATGCAAAAAAAAAAAAAAAAAAATATTAAATTAAATTGAATACAAAACATTTGTTACACTTTGCAGGCGATGATTAGGAAAGTGGAAAAGGGACAAAGAAGAAAAAATATTACAGAAAGGGAGAAAGAATAATGTTAGAAAGTGAGCGAGTAAAGAGTAACGAGTAACAAGTATCGAGTAACGAGTAATAAGTAACGAGTAAAAAAAAGTTTTTTCAAGAACTATTGAGTTAAGAGCCTTGCAGCCTTTTAGGATTTTAATTCTTAATATCGATTACAATGCGATTTGGCAACTCTTAGCGTCTAATTGCGCTCAAAATGCTATTTTTAAAGTAATCTGAAATTATTGGTCCTTGAGCTGGAGTAAAGCGATTTCCTTTGAAATGTTTCCTTTTGTGCAACTGTAAATTGCAAATTGCAACAGGCGGTGGAGTGCACTTTTTTTTTGTGTTTTTTAAAATGCATTTGGCAAGTTGTTTGCATTGTTTTTTAATGATTTTGTTTTTTTGTTTTTTGTTTTTGTCTGATATGCACAAAGCACAACCCCGCGCCGCTAGATGTTTGCGCTTTTTGTGTAGTGTACTTAAAAATGTGCACAAGAGTGTGTTGAAATTAGCAAAGAAACAAAGAAGCAAAGCAATTGGAGCAGGAGAATAGCAATGTTGTTGCGGGGGGGCAGACGGACAGCTAAAAAACAACGGAACCAATTGCAGTTTGTATTGGGCTAAACAATGTGGAAGATATTTGCCATCCTTGTCGCACGCGAACTTTGCACAGGCGACAACTAACAAAATATACGCATACTCAAGGCAGCTAATAAGCTCATTAGCAGAACAAAGCGAAAAGCTGCATTGACACGTTTGTCGCCTGTCGCTCTTGTCGCCTCATATGCTTTGACTTTTGACAGCAACAAATTTTGTTCGATTGTCGCGGCAGTGCAAGTGAGAGCGCTTTCGCTTTCGCTCTCACTATCTCTCTCTCCCGCTCGCTCTTTCTCTTGCGCGCTAGCATGCTAAAACAAAGAAGAACAAAAACAAACAAAAAAAAAAACATGTTTCGCCCGGCCAAGCAGCCAGCCATATTTCTTTCAACTTCTATAGAGAGAGCTACTGCTGCGTGCAAAAATAAGCTGACAGCATCGCAGCAGCAGCAGCGGCAGCGGCAGCGAAAAAAATGTAATATAAACAACAACAAGAACAGGGGCGAAAATGTACACACACAAACACACACACATAAAGAGAGAAAGACCGGAACACATACAAAATGGAATGCAATTAAAAACGGCAGGCAAAAAAACAAAAACAATCAACGAGAGCAGAGCAGAGCAGAGCGAACGCCTCTGAGAGCTGAGCGAACTTTTAATGGTGGCTTCGATTTGTTGTTGTTGTTCTTGTTGTTGTGGCTGCTGCTGCTGCCGCTGCAGCAGTTGTCTGCATGAATTTGCATGGCTGCCGTTGTTGACGAGCCGTCCCGTCCCGTCCCCCTTTGCAAAATTGCACTCATCGTCGTTAGAGTCGTATTTTGCATTCGTCGTATCCTTTGCTCTTGCCGTTTTGTCGTGCTGTTGCTAATGATTGCCTTGGCTGCCTTACCCATCCCCTACCCCTTTCCCTTCCCTACCCACTTTCCATTCTTCTTGTACCGCTGTCCCGCTAACCCCCTTTCCACTCACTCCACAGTCCGTCGTCAGTAAACTCCCGTTTTCCATTCCCGCATGGCATTTTCAAGCTGTGCGCAGAGACTGCGCCATATTTGCACTTAATTGAAGTGTAAGTGCGTGTGTGTGTAATGTATGTGTGTGTAGTGTGTGTGTGTATGTGTGTGAGTTACTTGCTCGTTGTACGTTTTACGTATTTTTTTTTTAAGCCAATTGTGCTTGTTAATTTGATTTGCGCACTCACTCACTCACTCACTCACCCACTCATTCATTCATTCATTCATTCACTCGTTCATTCATTCATTCATACCACACCGCTTGCGCTTGCTTCCTAACCCCCTCCACTTGCCTAAAAAGTCAAAGTCAGCCATTTGGCCACTGATTTGGTGAGCTTTCATTTGATGATTCCCGTTGAGTTTACCCCCCTACCCCTACCCCTTCCCGCTTTCAATGCCCCCTCGCACACAACATTGAAGCAGCCCCTTAACAACATTACAGTTATTGCCATTATCCTTTGGCAAATGTCCTGGGCGCCATCTTGCGGCTTATCAAGTGGCCAAAATGTTGTATATGGGGGCTGCATTATACGATATACGATATGCTGCGGCTTTAAATAAAAACAAGCTAAAAGTGTTTTATATCCTATAACATGATATTATACTAATATCCTTTTTCATTAAAATATATATAATTTTGATATTTGTGCATGATTTCTATATTAAAAAAAAAACCCAAGTTGCCTTTACTTTAATTTTCAAATATTATTGTTTATATTATTTTTTTTTTACATATCGGAACGATAGGTTTTTACTAGAATGCTTCAGGAAATTGTTTTTTAATAAATTCTTATAACGATTTGGAATTTAAAACTCTTTTTTATATTTATTTATTTATTTACAAGATTAACTTATAAATAAAATTATAAAAAACCTGGTTTTGTAAGCCATAGCAACAGAACTTTAGTTTATGGTTGAAATTAAAATTTTTAACTGTTCTGATATCCGAAAAACGTTTGGTAAATTTAAACATAATTCTTTGGAATAAATATTATTCAAATATATATAAAATTAACTTCAACTTGAAATAAATATTATTGAAATAAAAATATATATAACTTTAAAGAGGAAAGTTTTTTTGAAAAGGAATTAAAAGAAATATTGCTATTACATTAAAAATTGAAACACAATAATGCAAACGATTCGAAATAATAAAGTTAAAAATTATTATACAGAACTAAACAATTTAATATTTATTCAGTTCTTTGCCACAATACTGTTCCTAAAGTTTCCTTACATTTTTTTGAATACATTTGAGCTTGAAATAATGATTATTATATATTGATTTTGATTTAAAAATCGTTTCACAGCTTGTATTAAAAGATTTTTTTTTTATCTTATTCAAAAAATGATTTGATATTTATTGATTTTGACTTTTTTAGAAAATCTTTTGATAAGAATCATATTTTAAGTCGAAAAACTAAATCTTTTTGTAGGAGATGTAATTATCTGTAAGTTAAAATTGTTATGGTCCCTGATTAAATCAAAAAATAATTAATTAAACATATAATGAAATTTTTCTCATGCTCAATAAATATGTAGAATATAATTTTCGAATTCAAAAACCTCTTTTAAGGCTCCGCAAAATTCTCATTTGTTGCCGCTGAAAAGGGGAACACATTGAATAGCTTTTTTTTTGTTTTTTTTTTTTGTTTTTCTGTTGTTGCCCCATTGTAAGTGTTGCAAGTGTGAAAGTCAAAGTCTGGCTAGGCTAGCTTGTCTAGAGATTGGGATAATTCAAGGCCTGTGGCAGGATGTGCATTCGATGGCTTCTGGGGCTGCCCTGGCCTGATACTCGTCTGTACATATGCCGATCTTTGGTTCTTATTGCAATTTGAAGTTTTGGAGTGTCGGCGAGTGCCGTCAGCCACGTTTTCTAACTTCATGTTGTGTGTGTGTGTACTCGTAATTATGTAATCAGTGTGTGCCTCATTATGTTGTGGCAAGTGTGGCAACACTTGCCAAGTGCCACATAGAGAAAGGAGCAACCCAAGCAGAATCAAAAAAAAAGAAAACCAAGCTGCCTTTGATTTGCAGCCGCTGTTGTCGTCTCTCAACGGCCATAAAATCCCCCCGATGAAACGACGACAACAATTTTACGACTTAACCATAAAAAATGGACGCCATTTGGATTTTTTTTGGGTAAATCCTGGCTAGCACGTGCCACTGCAGTGATACGTGTGTGATTGCAACTTTGAAACTCACCTGAATGCGATCTTCGGCCAGGCCCGTCTTCATCGAGAGCAACTCCCGTGCACTAACATCCGGATAGTGTGCCTCCTTGAAGGCTTTCTCCAGCTCCTCCAGCTGGCTGCTGGTGAATATGGTGCGTCCATGTCGTCGCTTGTTCTTCTTCTTGCCACCGGGTCCAGTGCCACCGGGACCGACCAGCACATCAGCGCCATGGGCGCCCAGCAGGCCATTCGGATTGGCTGCACCGCCAGCGCCGGCGCTCAAAAATGCCGCCTCATGCGCATGATGCACATGACCATGGACATGGGCGTGCGCATGATGTGCGGCATGGGCGTGGTGTGCATGATGTGCCGCCGCTGCGGCAGCGGCATGATGATGTGCAGCTGCAGCTGCAGCCGCTGCATGCTGATGTGCCGCCAATGCGGCATGATGATGCGATGCGGACTGGCTGCTCTGCTGCTGCTGTTGCTGCTGGGCATGGGCCAAGACGGAGGAGCCGGCCGATGGTGAGCAGCGACTGGCCGTTGAGCCGGAACCAGAACCGGAGCCGGAACCAGAGCCGGCGCCCGAGATGCTGTTGCTGTTGTTGCTATTGCTGGAGGCGGCTGTTGATGCCACTGCTGCTGCCGCTGTTGCCTGACCATTGCTGCCAGTGGCAGCTGTAGGAGAGTTGAGATGTGCCACATTATTGGTGGCATCCACAGCGTTGCCAGCTGTTGCCTTGCTGGGCGATTGCTCATCGCCGCTGGCATTGGCCAAGCTGCTGGCATAGTCCTGACCACGTGCCGCCGCTTGCTCTAAAAGTAAAGATGGTGAGACAAGTGGGGATTAGTTACAAGCAACAAGCATTTGGCATTCCTGGCGCTTGCTTAACATATGTTTCCTTGCCTGAGCCAGAACCCCTAAGACCCTTAACCCGCCGCACCCAATACAAATCCCATTTCCTTTAAATGTTTTACAATAGAACATGTCAGACATACGAGCTCATCTCACACGTTTTGGTTCATCTGAATTTCGCACAAAAGCCGCTCAAAAGGAAAAATCATCATCCAGAAATCCTTATAGGAAACCTGCCTACCTCTACCTCTCTCCAGTCCTATATCCTATCCTATTATGCACTAGATTTTTCGCACACGATAACCGACAGCTGACAAAAAAAAAAAAAGAAAGAAAAAAATGGAAATTTTTCCATGCTCGCTTGCCTTTCATTCAACACCGCGCAGATTTTGACAAGTTGCCAAGATTTATTCAAATGTCAGCGAAGGGTTAAGCGCACGTCCTGCGATTCGAGACTCCTTCGTACTAGCTCAAAAACCCTCGCTCCCTTTCGCCCTTGTGTTGTGTTTTGCTTGGCTTCTTAGAAAATTGCCACAAAATATTTTCTTTAGCCAGTTTTGTTTGGTTTTCCTTCCAACTGCCAGAACAGAACAGAACCTCAACCTGAACCTGAACCTCAACCTCAAATATTCCAAGTCAGGAGCGTTGAGGAGAGTACGGGTGAATGTTTTTGGTGTCTAGGAAATCAGCAAGATGGTTTCGTATATATATATACGAGTGTGTTATGTTTCGTGTGCGCCTTTGTTTTGACAATTAGGGTGTTAGGGTGTTAAGTGGTTTAGCCCTTTTTTTTTTTGCCGAGTTTAGGTCTCAAATTAAACGAGAATCGGCTTAGGCGTGTCGCACGGGGCGTTCTATTGTGATTATGTGTGTTCTGCACAATGATGTTGATGATTACAATGATGGTCTCACTTTTCCTCATAAGCGAAATTAGTTTCCGGCTGCCTTGACTCGCTCAATAAACTTGTTTCAGCATTATGGTTAATAAGTTTATTAGATTTTGCAAGAAAAAAAAAAAGAGTTATAAGAGTTAATATAAGGCTTAACAAGCAGCAGAAGACAGGAAAAGAAACTGTTTCAATTAAATGTTGTTAAAAACTTGTAGAAATTCTTACTTTAATAAGACCGTTAAGACGGGGAAGAATCGCCTTAAGGAAAAGAAAGAGCAAAAGTTTAGATTAATGTTGAAAAACAAGGAAAAGTGTTAAAAGTTTTATGGAGCAACTAACTAGCGATAACTTAGCTACTTGATAGATTTGATGACATTATAAAAGAAAGGAAGGTTGAGTACTAAATAACTAAAGTATAATTAACTCAAAGGAAATGGGAGAGCAGCAGCTTGGAGTACAAGGAAAACAGAAATAAGGAAACTATTCAAACTAACTATTTTAAGGAGTTCTAAACCTAACTACAACTATTAAGATTAAGAAAAGGCAAAAGTTGGTATTAAAAGTGAACAAATTGTAGGAGAAAGATCAACGCATTAAAAATGCATATATTAGCCCTCCCGGCGTGCGTTGATACGCTTCCGCTTTCCAAAAAAAAAAAAAAAATAAAAAATACTAACTAATTATATTCTAAAATGTCCCTATAATTGTAGACAACTGCTCCACCAAATATGCTTCAGCTGATATAACTCATAAAATTTTCGAATGCATTTTCCATCCACTTTCGAATATATTTTTCATAAAATTTTTGAGATAAATTTAAAAAAATTTTTTGTTTATTTTTTTGGAGAAATTTTTTTTAGATAAATTTAAAGATATTTTTTGTTTTTTTTTTTTGAGAAATTTATGGACTAGAAAAATTAGTTTTGATATTAAATTTCAACTAATAAAATTATTATAAAGATAACGTTATATACACAATTAAATAAAATCAAAAATCTTATTTTGTTCTGGACTATCAAAAATAACATTAAATTGCTTTTCTTTAATTGTAACTATTTGTTTTTTTTTTGTAATTTTTTTTTTTTTGAGTGGATTATAACAATAACAATTTATTTTGCATTAGCAAGCAATCAAACAAATTAATTAAAATTTATTGGATGGGAAAAGTAAATAAATTAGCCTATGCTCTGTGAGATAAATATTTACGATAAGAATCACGTTTAAATAATTTTTTTTTATATTTTTATTAATGGAATTTTTTTTCGAATTGAAGGTAAGAGTTCTTTTGCGAATTTGTATTTTAAAAATCAAGATTTTAAGGTCATCCGTATTTTTTTAAAAACAAAATTCGAATTATCTTTGAATTTCTATTAAAAAATAAAATTTGTACTATTTTGTAATCTATTAAATGGTTAACAGAGAGAGTTAATGCTTGTATATTAAAGCCTTTTTATTTTTTTAAATTCATTTGTAACAAGTACCAGATTTTTATCAATTTTGTCCAATTTCACCATAGAGTGGCATTAATTAAATTTTTATATTAACCTCTTTCACTAGAATGATAGAAATCCACAAGATTTAGGGAAAAAAGAAGTTCTAGTCTTCTACAAAACTCAGATTGAGGTCACACTGTAAGGTCAAATTCTGAAAGTCTTATTCTGGACGCTGTGAAATTTAGCGATAAAAAGAATTTTTCGCTAAAAAAAAGAAAGAATAAATAATTTCAATAGTTGCAAAAAGAAGCTCAACAAGAATATTATTATAGAAATAGATGAAAAGAAACAGGTAGACTACTATACTGAACTCAAAACCTTATTGTAAATATTCAAAATACAGCCTCGGGGGTGTTATGCCTGTCTGACAGACTATGTTGTTGTTGTGTTTGTCATATTTTTTTATTGCCTGGCTACTTTGGCGGCATAATTAGACACACATCAATTAACAATTAGCTAGACAAAAGCGACAGCAGCTGCTCAATCTCTAGCCAATGTCCAATGTACAACACGCATACACTTATAAATAGCAATAATACGAGTAAAGGCAACCCCCTAACCCATCGGCTGTCCACTTGTCGTGCCTCCGCACGGTTAGCCACTTTGGTCAGCTATCGATGTCGACTGGCGAATGGCGATGTTGATGTTGATGTCCATGTTTATGTCCATGTTAAAGTCGATGTTGATGTCGATGTCGATGTCGATGTCTGTACGACTGCTGCTGTCTGGGAGAAGGAGGAGAAACAGCAGGAGAAGGTCTCTGGTCTGGTCTGGCCTGGCCTGGCCTGGTCTTCGTCTCTGTTTCGATTGAGTTTTTGCTAATTTAATTTGCTGCTCGAACAGTTGGAGGAGGTCTTGTTGTTGTTGTTGCTCTGGTCAGTGAATTTGTGCCATGAGTTCGCTTGATTTTCTGTTATGCGATATTTTTGTGTTTCCACCCCGACCGACCGACCGACCCTAATATTGTTGCTTTCATTTGGGTTTTTCTGCATTCATTTTCCCCGATTCATTTTCCGCCTAAATTAATTTGATATCGTAATCGTATACGCTATAGATTTTTCCTCCTTTTGAAATACGTATATATATTCCCAACGTTTGACCAATTTTCTGGTCACTTCAATGGCTATTAATTGTTCAATTAAGCAGCAATATTTTAGTTTTCCGATGTTATCGATATCTTTGTTTCTGCTATTTATTGAATTTACATTAACTGGCTTTGCATTTGTATTGAGGGAGAGAGTTTGAGTTCTGTCTTTAATGGCAAAATATGCCAATTTGTTTGATTGATAAGAGGTGTCTCAAATAACACATCTATCGTTTACTATTAACACAAAGTGCATTCAGAAGTGCATTCGCTTAAATGTATCAACTGTTGGGCTAATTATTTGATCAAATGATACACGTTCATTTAATTTAAAGCCCGATATATTTTTGTTTAAAGCATAATATATTTAATATAAGTTATTTAATTCTGAATTGGAACTAGAACCGCAAATAAAAGTTGTCTAATTAAACAAACTGAAAATTTTGCGTTTAAAAAAACTTCTTTTTTTGTGGTTTATGTGTGTTTTAATTGTTTTCTAATAGTACGAAAAATATTCAAAAAATTGAGAATTTGCTGCAAGTTATTTAAATGCACATATAAAAAAATTAATATTTTTTTAAATTTATTTACTTAATTATTATTTGTGTTATTTGCGGACAATAATTATAGGTACGTCCTGGTTTTTTATTTTATGGTACCAGATCTAACTATAATATGAATAAAATTTTATTTAAGTGCCTGGCAACACTATTTATCGATTAAAAGAGAAATTATATTCAAAAAATTTGTTATAGATATTAAAAAAATGCATTTATGTGGTTAAACTGCTTGGGCAAAATATTAGGTACGGCTTTCATTAAATTTAAAAAAATAAAATTTAAAAAAATGGCTTTAATTATTATATTTAATAGCCTAAAGTAAGTTTTTAGGTGCATAAATATTAGGGCCTAATATATAAGGGCACTTTTTTTTTTTTGATTTATTACAAATTTAATATTTTTAAGGCTTTTGATTTACATTAATTTTTGTTTCAATATATTTATAACTTATTAAAAAATATATTTCTTTTTTTTTAAATTTTTTTTTTATTATTTGATTTTATATTTATTTATTATTTCTTTTAATTCAAAGAAACCACTTAAACAATGTTTTATATTTGCAAAATTTATATACAGTGATGCTCATAGACTTAAGTCACTGCCACTACCATAAACTGTTTTCTTAATAACTTTTTGGAACATATTTATTTAGTATTTAGAGACGCCTAAATAATCACAAGAATTCTGCATATGAAATCCTTAGGGAGTCCTTATTCTATGTGAGAAAAAACTTTCCTTTAAGCCTAAGCCAAGGAAATATAGAAATTTTAACTATTTGTGTATTATATTACTTAATTAATAAAGGCACTGAAATATACAAATATTATAAATTATGTAAGCAATATTTCTCTGAATTAAATAATGCAAAAAATACATTAATAAAAAAAGAAAATTAACTTGAAACATTAACTTGAACTATTCTATAATAAGCATTTTGTTGCACTCAACTAACATTGCATACAATTGAAATTGCCTCATAGTGTTGCACAGTGCTCTATTACATTTACGAGTAGCATTTTACTGGCAACATTCTGCCTGATATTGGCCTAGCTATTTGTCAGTCTAAAGGAGTCGAAGGATAAATGTTAACTCAGCCAAGGATACTAAGTAAACCAAAAGCAACCCAAACACCCACTCAACCGCCTACTAAGACCTCGCAGTTTCCCCAGATAAATATATATATATAGAGAGAGAGAAATGTAAAATTACCAATAAAGTCAAATTGAAATTGCCAGACATATTAATAAAAGCCAAAGACGTTGGCAGGGGGGCACTGACTGGAGGGTGTAAGTGCGGGAATATTTGTAGCGTTGCGTAGACAACACAATTTAGCAAATGGGCCGCTTGGGTGCCACCAAACGCAAATAGAGTAAAAAATAAAAATAAAATAAAAAAAAAACGAAGAAATTTACCTCGCGCATTTCTCTCTGCTGTCTTCTCTTCCGCTCATACTCCCCCCCCGCACGGTTTGCAATATTTTTGCTTTTAATTTTATTTCACTGAATACCTTCAAACGGGCTGGGGAGTAGGTGGCAACACTGGTGGTCTGGTGGGGGGTTGCTGCCTTTCGGCTAGGAAAGGAAATTTCTGTTGACAGGAAATACACTCGAAATTGGCAATTTTGCATTTACGTTAATAATACTCAAGCGTATTTACTACTTACACTTACACGACTGCCTGCCGAAGGGGGGCAAGTAGGTGCAGGGGCATCCAATAGGGTAGGGGGTGTTGCCAATGTCTGTCTAGGCAAAAAAAAAAAAAAAAAAGAATTGGTGCCACACACATTTGTCGCTGGGGCTGCGTATATATTTATTTCAAACTGCAAAAGTTGGCAACGTTTTGGCTCTGGCTAAAAGTTGCTCTGCCAAGCTAAAATGATGCCTAGAGAGTGAGAGCTTTAGGGGTAGACTGTTAGCTGGGTGGAGAGGGGGGGGGGCGAATTTAGCTAGAGGGTTGCTAACTGAAAGCTAAGTATAGCTGAGCCAATATGACGCGCAATTATTTGTAATGGAGACGTAAATAAGTTGAAGAAGCAAAGTGGCAAAAGGAAAAATGGGCAAAGCCAAATGTTTTTTTGTGGCAAGGGGTTGGCAGGGAGAGTGGGGGATGGTGGGGTTAAGGCAGGGGGGGGTGTTGAGAGGGCGTGTGCGTTTTGTTGCGTTACGTCTGGCGGGTGGTTAAGTTGTTAGTTGTTACACAATCCACACAAAAAGCTGCCTTTTATTTTTTGGGGGTTGCTCGGGCTGTCTCTGTGTGTGTGTGTGTGTGTGTGCCTTGGTGGTTGTTGCTTTTGTTGGTAGGGGGAGGTGGGTGGCACGTTGGCTGGCTGGCAGACAATATTTTGGGCTTACAACGCTGACGCCCACCCGCTGTTAGCTCGTTAACTCGATTTGTGTCTCAGTGTATTTTTTTTTTCTTGTAATAAATACGAGAAAGCGGCAGGCGGCAAGCGGTAAGCGGCAAAACGGCATATTCCCGTTGTTTTTCCAAGATGGCGGTCGCATAATGTTAGACTGAGAGAAGGCCAGTTACAGTAGGAGACAGGGACAGCGACAGAGAGAGAGAGAAAGAGAGAAAGAGAGGAAGCGCACGTAACAAAAGTTGCTTTTTTGGCAATTTTTGTGTGTGTTGAGTGTGTAGAGGGGAGGGGGAGGGCCAAGATAGATATAGAAAACATATAGTCAACTAATCTCAGCTGTTTGAAATGTACGCAACTTCTATTTAAGAGTTGTCATCAATTGTTAAACTACTATAAAATGATAATTTTTCTTTTTTTTTTTTTACAAATTTCAATTTAAAGATGTGCAAACTAATTTTAGAGTTGTCATCTTTGTATAAATTCATTAATCTCTCAATTGTTAAGCACTATAAAAAAAAATTTTTATTTATCGATTTTTCATTATTAAAAAGTATTTTTAACTGATTTTGTTATTGGAAAGTTGTGTCTTAGAGTTGTCACGCTGTTTCTTAAGAAAAACGAAAGGTTTTTTCTTTCCCCACTTTCATTTGTCATCTATACAAATTGTATTTTTGTTTATAGCAAATTTATTAAGCAAAGCAAATAATATTTTTTTAAATTTCCTGTAAATGGAAAATGCACCAAACGCGTAGGCTGACAATAATAAATATTTACTAAAATTATATAAATAATTACAACATAAATTTTAAACAAAAATGAAAGTGTTACAGTTGCAAAGCAGTCGATAAAATTGTAAAAAAAAAGTTTGAAAAATACCAGATTAAAATTAATTAATAAAAAATCAGGAAACATCGTAATTTAATAAAGCAAAAAAAAAAATAATATTTATTTTATTTAATTTAATAAAGCAAAAAATAAAAAAATAAAAATTAACAAATAAATAAATAAATTCTTCTATTTCTGTAGAGTCTTCAATATTGTAAATAAGTAAAAACTTTTTTCAATTGATTTAGATATACAAAATTTTGTTTTTAGAGTTGCCACAATACAGCATTAATTGCTGTCTTTTAAGACACAATTTTTTGGGTTTGTTTTTATGATTTTCTGTTTTCACTTTCGCAAACTATTCATAGCTAATTTAGTTAAAAACTTGTGTCTTAGGGTTGCCATTCTACTTTTTTGAATTTCTACAAAATACTTTTGCATTAATATTTAAAAAACATGTTCCAATTGATTTGGGATTTTCAATATTTTTGTACAGAGTTGCCATACTTTTTACAGATCAGACATTAGCATCAATTTACTGGCTTCTATTCAATTGCAATTTTTTCCATTTTCACATTTTCCCCATTGTTGGCAACAAAAAGCAATGGCAACAATCAGACGCAATTGGAAGGGGGAACGGGATTGGCAAGAGAGAAAGAGATTGAGGTGGGGTGGCAGGGCGAACACATCGTCTTCACTTTTTCTCGGTTTGTTTTTGTGCTACGCTTATTTTCCAATTTCACTTTTTTTTTTGCCATTGTTGTTTATTATTGCCGTTGTTGTTGTTGTTGTTGTTGTCTGCACATAGAGATATTTTTTTTCTTCTTGTCATTGATTTTCTTTCAGCTGTGCTTAAATTTGCTTACAGCTACCAATTTCCCCTCACTACCACTCCCACTTCCCACCCCCACCCACCACTTGACCAAACTTAGTGTGTTTGTTGTTGTTGTTGTTGTTTTTGTATTGTATTTGAATTTATGCGCTTTCGTTTTGCTCGCATTTCTTTCTATTCTTCTTCAACCATTTTACGCCGCGCTCAATTTGAACGTTGACTGCGACGCTGACGTTGACGCTGTGCTGCGCTGCGCTGCCGCAAGCTGCGTTTGCTGAGGCAGTGAAGCTTAAATGAAATAATTGGGTAGTTAGTGAGCTTTTTACTAACCCCCCTCCACTACCCTCCCTCTCAACACAATCTTCTTTTCATTTTGCTTTTTATTGTTGTTCTCTGCTTGTTGTTGTTGTTGCTGTTATTTTATGTTCGCTTTTGTCGCCGCCTTTCGCAATTTTTAGTTGTTTTTTTTCTCTTTATCGGCATTTTGGCTTTGCATTCTTTTGGCTATTCAATTATTTATATGCCCATGCAGTTTAGCTTGACGCCTTAGCGCGAAAGAAACAGACATAGAGATTGGAAAACAACTGAGGAGAGAGAGCGAAAGAAAGAGAGGGTGGGTATATAGAAGATTACAGCCAAAGGCAGAGTTGAAGTACCGCGGCAGGTGCTTTTAGCAGCAGCAAAAACAATTTTCTCATTTTTCAATTTCGCTTATTATAATTAGACGTTATTATGCGTTTGATTGTTGTTCTTGTTGTCGTTGTTGTTGTTGTTGGGTTGAGTGTTAATCGAAACTGACGGAATCTCTTCCTTAGGGAAGCGAAAGCATAAATGGCTGGCTTTTCTGTTAAATTTATCGATATATATATATATTTTTTTTTTTTACTTTTTTCTCCTCCCTAGAATTAAATATCCCAGTGAAACTAACTTCCTGTTTATACCCTAAATATAGATGATATTTAGCATTATTAAGCGTTGAAAATATTTTCTTTAATATTTCCCGTTTTTTTCTATTATGGGGGAAGTGTACACGGTTAAAATTTGGGGTATAGTCCAATAGTTTAGAAGTTAACATTTCGGCAACAAAATGTTTGGTTATATACTTGTTTATACATATGTTTGCATAAATAAATAAAGAAAATAACTTAATACACCTTAATATAAACTTAGTAAAAAATTTATAAATTTATCGATAAAACGGCTTAATTTCAATAAATGTATCAATATAATTTTTTAAAAGACAACAATATTCGGTTAAATGTGTTAAATATATAATTTAATGCAATTAACATTCAAATCGATATTTTATAGGCATATCGATAACATTTGTATTAAATTGATTGATATACAAGCGAAAAAATACAAATGATTTTTACGACATTGATTTATCGATAAGCTTATCGATACGCACAGCAAAACTGTAGCTAATCGATAACAATGCGAATATAATTTGTTTACTCAATTAGCGCGTATTTTATATAATCTTTAGTTTATTCAAAATAATATTTATGCTCGCATGTTTAATTAATCTTTTAAAGCATATATGCCATCAACTGATTTATCGATAGTCCTGCCATTTAATTATTTGTTATGAAATTAATTACATTGATCGATAAATTTAAAGACTGCTCCAAAATCAACTGATTTATCGATAGCTCTGTCATTCATTTAAATGTTGTTAAGTTGATTACATTTATCGATTAATTTAAAGATTGCTCTGTTTTCTGCTGTATGTGTGTGTGTGTTTTTCTTGTGCCTTCATCTTAACATTCAATGTGGTCACGTTGTCCGCAACGAATCACAAACCAGGCCAAATTGTGTATTTTACTTGTGTAAAATTCATTTGGCTATAAAACTGGTTGCCAACTCTTTTTACCCTGCCTCCCGAAAAGTTTATACCCATTTTATGTGCCCATCCCCGTCTCTGGCCGGACAGGACAAACGTGCCATTCAAATGGGCAACTAACTTGCAACAAGCAACAACCCTTTTGTGGTCTGCCCATTTTTCGGTCGCAACGTTTTACAACACTGTAAATGGTGCACGGAAATAGCGGTAAATATAAAAATACTTACATATACATGGAGGGCGTTTAATGTGCCACTGTGTGTGTGTGTTCAAATATTTATTAACCCATCAACACATGCGGAAGTTTTTCTGCCGTTTCGTTACACATAACATTTAGAACTAAAGCCCAGGATATCCCGGATCCAGGACCCAGCCCATCTGGCACCCCCTTGTGTCTCTGTGTGTGTGTTTTTTGGTGGTAACAAATTCGTGTAGCGTTGCAAATTGCTGTCAACAGGGAAATTAATAAAAAGTCAAACGCTTTATTTTTTTTTTTTGCTTCTTTTGCCCAGGGCCCAGGATATTTTGTTGATACTCGCCGCGTTCTGTATACTGTGCTTAAGATCGGCAAATAAATTGCACTTGGCAAATAAAATAAAGTTTCAGGGTTGCGAGCAGGTCCTTTTTTTTGGCCGTTATGCGTATTCGTCCTAAAATAGATTAACACGTTTAATATTCAATTTGAGCACACGCAACGTGCTCTTAAAATGTCATAGGACAGTATTGCAAGTCCTTTTTCTTTTTTTTTTTTGTTAGGAAAAGCCACTCGAACATTTGCTGGGCTCTCGACTTGGCATTTAATTAGATTAACGAAATTTTAAGTGCCAAATTTGTCGGGGTAATTGCAAAATGTCAAATAAAAAATGGAGTGAACTTTTGCGGCAAAATGGGTTTGCAGCATGAACGATTTATTTTTTTTTTTTTACCACAAATGATCTCGGCAGGACTCTGAGTCGCATTTAAAAATGCATTTAAATGAATTGATTTATTATGCTCAGTTTTATAGTCTTCAAATTGTCTTGCAAGTTGCAAGTGACTTGTGGTTGTATGAAACACTTGAAAGTATCTGCTGCATTTGTTTCTAATTCAATTTAAATTAAATCTTCGTGATTTACAATATTTAAATATGTTAAAAAACACTCTTTTCTCTTCTTGTAATTGTATTTATTATCTCACTTTTTTCATTGTGTGTAACAAATGACTTTTGACTATATAAATGCACTCATTGCACTTGGAAGTACTTTCTACATTTGTTTCTAATTCAATTTAAATTAAATCATTGTGATTCACAATATTTAAATATGTCGTAAGCCATTCTTTTCTCTTCTTGTAATTGCATTTATTAACTCAGTTTCTTCATTGTGTGTAACAAGTGACTTGTGGCTATATAAATGCACTCATTGCACTTGAAAGTACTTGCTGCATTTGTTTCTTAAATTAAATCTATGTGATTCGCAATATTTAAATATGTCTTAAACCATTCTTTTCTCGTCATTTGAGTGTATTTATTAACTCAGTTTCTTCATTGTGCGTAACAAGTAACTTGTGGCTATATAAATGCACTCATTACACTTGAAAGTACTTGCTGCATTTGTTGCTAATTCAATTTAAATTAAATCTATGTGATTCACAATATTTAAATATGTCTTAAACCATTCTTTTCTCTTCTTGTAATTGCATTTATTAACTCAGTTTCTTCATTGTGTGTAACAAGTGACTTGTGGCTATATAAATGCACTCATTGCACTTGAAAGTACTTGCTGCATTTGTTTGTGATTTAATTTAACAATTATCACATAATTGCCACAACTGTCTTTACTTTTTTTTTTGTGATTCACAACATTGACAGTTTGTTACTTCTTACATTAATTTTTCTACATTTATTTGTTGTCATTTGTAGCTTTTCACTAATTTAACTTTTTTTTAAGTCAAGTTAGATTCCCGGGCAGTCAAGTGGCGCCCATTTTATTTTCGGTCAAAACTAAACGCATCTTGGAGTCATTAAGGTTTTTTATATAATTTTTTTTTTGTGTTTTTTTTTTGCATTACGTTAAACGTACACAAAACGTTACCTGTCCATAGGTTTAGGCACTTTCCCAAACAGACACTTCGCAACAAGGCTTTTAAATGCAAATCATGCAAGAAAAGTAGAGGCCTTTATCGCGTCTTTGTGGCCCCTGAGTTTTGAGTTCGTTTTGAGTTCGTAGATCGCTTGAAGGAGTTGCGCATTAACTGGGAACAAAGCCACTTAAAGGTCGCGCTGATGCGCTGACTAGCCTTGTATATATATACGTATATATATATATTTATAGCCCACAACTCTAGGGAAGAGTTGAAGCCAAAAAAAAAAAAAAAATGGGAAAATCTTGGCAAGTTGTTTACACGCTGCGAGTTGCTCCTTGAGTGCTTCCTAGAAAATGACGACAACGAATCTGCAGTTGGCTGCACTCTCAAGTGTCTATGCCTTTGGCTGATCATGCAGTTGGAGATGGGGGGAGGCCCAAGCCAGGGGATTGCCGGCGGACGAAGGCAATTGGTGGACCAGGCAGACTCAGCTCGGGGCTCCGGTAAAAGTCATTCTTGAGGGTCAGAGAGGCTCCTTTCGACGCTTGCCACTTGTTGTCATCAATTTGTTGGCTCTTTCACTTGTGCCATGAATGCTGCTGCTGCTGCTGCTGCTGCTGCTGCTGCTCCTCCGATTCCTATTCCAATTTCAAATACGAAAATCCCAATTTCAAATCAACTCAACAACTGCTGTTTTGTTAAGGAGCTGGAGGAGGAGGTTCGTGCCACTTTTGGCTGCAGTTTTTCATTGGAATTTAATTTTTGGAAAATTATCTTTTCATTTTTCTCTATTTTTTTTCTTTTTATAAGTACTTTAGTATATTTTTGTTTACGTTTCGGTTGTTTGCTTTGTCCGGTTTCGTGAAAACTGAACTTGTAGTTTTCTAATTAAAAACAAATTATTATCAAAATAATACGAGCAACCTTTTTTAGGGTCTCTATTTGAACGTCTCGGTTTTTCTGCGTTCTCATTGTCACATAATTAACACTTGATATAGCAATTTTCTACACCAATTTTCATTCACATTAAATACATATAGAGTTTGTTCTTTAAATGTGCGAAAAACTATCAAATTACCTTTGTCCAACAAATGCGATCTGGCAGGAAATGTGCACACACATTCTGATCCTGGGCTCCTTTAATAGTTAACAAATAGTTTCGGAAGTGCTACTATCATATAAATATCTTTGACCTCCTTCTCATTACCTACAGCCTCTCTGATGTTTATCTTTGTGCACATTTTGGTTAAGAATTTGTGGTTATATTTCTTACATTTCTTTTTAGGGGATTCGTTTTCTATTTCTACTTTTTTTGTTGATTGCAAAATTGGTGCGATTGATTTTCATGCGGTTTTTCTTTTATGTGAAAACGCGTGGCAGATGGAATAACTCTCCATAACAGAGAATGTAGTTCAAAGAAAGTAATTTGAAGAGTTTGAATTGTGAAAGAAAGTTTGGGTAAACATATTTAGAATGGCCAGTTAAATATATCACATTAAGTAGATTAATTTACGATGATTGTAAAGTGGAATTAAAGCAAAAAATATACAAATTAGGAAGAAAGATATATGTAAAGTGTGAAATCTGTTTAGGAAGATTAATATATATGTCTGTATGTATATAAAAGATTGCGGCATGGAAGTTTATTTTGAGAAATATTGGCTTATAGAATGGAAAGAAGATTAATTATAAAGATTAAGTTATATTAGATTTATATTATACGCTATAAAAATTTATTTATTTCAGGAACCATAACGCTTATAATTTATATTTTAAAAAATCACTTGCTAATAAATATTTCTTAATTTTTGGCTAACTATTGCAATTATTTTTAGAGTCAAAAAATATCGGAGAAAAAATCATAACAAGTTATAAAATATCTTTAAATTATAAAATTATTTTTAAAATTATTTTTTTGAACGAAAAAATATCTTTAAATAAATTATGAAATCATTTAACATTTTTTTTTTTAAATTCAATAATTAATTTTAATATAAAAGAAACTTTAAATATGAGTTAAATATTTAATATATATTTCTCTCACTCCAAAAGTTTTTATGAGGAAATGATTTTTTGGATGAAAACAATAAAATTGTTTATAATAAACCCTGATATATTCGTATTTATATTTATGAGAAAAAATAAAAATAAATAAAAATAAAATATAAATATATATAAAAGAAAAGTAAATATTTGTGATTTTTTGTGACCTTTGTTTGTTAGGAGATTAGTTTAGTCGGCTTGAGAAGTAAATAAATATAGAGTAAGAATTATTTTGATTAAATAGAATTAATGAATTGCGATAATATTTTAGGAAGAATTTAGAGGCAGGAGATACATATATTTTTAAATAAATTTATAGACTCAATACTAGGCTTATAAATATATAAATAGGCAGTTGGCAAGCATGTGAATTAATGGTTTATATATATATATATTTATAAAATGGAAAAACAAAGACTTGGCTTTATGGTGAGTAAAAATTGATTTAGATGAGCTTGTTAGATTTGTCAATCAAATGATTGACATAACAAACAGCTAACAAACAGAGCATGGATTGTTCCTTAAGTACATTCGTCAGCCACATTATATCCACACTTATTCACAGCTTATATACTTAAATATAATTTATATATAAAGTTAAAAGCCCAATTACAAAAACCCCAATTAGATCGCAATTATTTGCTATTAAGACAAAATCCACTTAAATTTTTTTTTTAACTGAGAAACTGAGAAACAGAAATGCCCAATGACTAAGGCATAAATAGAAATTCTTGGTTAGAAGAAGCAGTCAACAGCTGTTGGGCCTAGACAACCACACTTGGCCATAAATGTGTGAAAAATAGTTAAGGCCATTATATAAACAACAATAATAACAATAGTAGACAAGTGTTGCCAGCTGACAGCGATCTAAGGTACATATAGAAAACTGCATAGAAAACTCAAAAAAAAAAAACAAAGTTGGCAGAGGCTTGAATAAACACACAGGACACACACAGGACACACAGGTCGCGTCAGCACTTGCAGGACTTGCAAGTAAATATTTATTAAAAAATAGAAGAAGAAGAAGAAGCAGCAGAAGTGGTTAGAGTGGCCAGCTGAAAAGTATGCTATGGCTGAGACAGCTTTCCATAGCCTCGGGCTGTGTAGTTGCATAGACCGAAGAAGAGTCCTGCCTGCCGCTCAATGGCCACTCAAATTAGGGATAACAACGTGGCAGCAACAGCAGCAGCAGCAAAGTAGCAATTTTTACCGTAAAAGGATATGCTATTGCTACTGTGTGTCCTTTGCTGCTGCTATTGCTGCGGTTAACCACTCGAGTCGATTTATTTTGTACACAAACTAGCGCCAATGCCGGCAACGTCTCCTGGCCATTGTCCTGGCCATGGAAAAGGACAAGACGTTGCCTTTTTTACAGCTTAACTTGGCCCGGGGCAGCAGCAGCAACAACAACAACAACAAAGAGTAAACTCTGTTGTGCAAACAACAAAATGTGGCCCTGAAGCAAATAGAAGTTCGTGTGGCAGCAAAAAAAAAAAAATGGAAGACGCTGCAGGATACTACGCTAAGGTCAACAGTGAAAGCTGCAACAACTAGAAACACAATAACAAATATTAAGTGTGAAAATTGAACAAATGAAGTGCGTGCATAGGCAATTCTGGCAGAAAAGAGATGCAGCTACAGTCTACAGCAAGAAAGAGACGGGGAAATAGATATAGATATATATATCCTTATAGCTAAACTGTGACTTGGGGCGTCGCCTTTCTAACCACTTAAAAACAAAAAAAAAAGGAAAAAACTTTTAAATTAGTTTAAAAAAAATTAAAAATCGTCATTTCAATTAAACATCTACGCGATATCCATACCAAATTCCCATCCAATTATAGTATTATATTACATTATCAAAAAAAAAAAAAAAAAAAATTGTTTGTTTTTTCTATTTGTTAATTATACGATTATGCCATCATTATTTGCACATTAATGTGAATTCAGTGGAATTTTATACAGTTTGTTTTTTGCTTAAATCATCGGCATTTCAAACAGCCAATTAATGCGATAAGAGTTAAATATTTAACTCATGTTACTCATAAAGTATGAGTTTTTGGGGATTTCACTATGAGTTTGCATATTATGCATATGAAATTATATTCCAATTAATTTTGTTTCATTTTTTTCTAGCGTAAATTCCATTAATTGCCTTAATTGGAATTGTAGCATAGCTAAACTGTTAAAAATATAGCTCAAGATTTGTTACCAAGCTCTAACTTAAGTTGTGTGATAAACAATATTAGACAAAAATTCTTTGAATTTATCAAATAAATTATACATATATAATATAATAAATTTAATAATATTTTAATATATATAGAATTTTAATAATCTATGTTTATTTGTGGACCGGTTGGGTTAATGACATTGTTAGTTTTGTTTTTTTGTATTTATTTTTTGTTTTCAAATAAAGGCGTAGCAACGCGCGCCGGGTAAGCTAGTTCATTATATTTAATATAAAGATATTTCATAATATTTTAATATATTAAAATTCAAAGTATAATTGTTGTTTAGAAATATGTTTTCTTTATATTATATAAACTTCTGTTACTTTCTGAAAAACTTTTTTTTGTTTTTTTTTTTAAATTCAGTTTCATTTCTTTTGTGCTTCTAAATTATTGTTAAATTGCTGTATTTAAGTTTTTTGTTTGTGATCTAATGCAGTTTATAACATAGTTTAGACCGTGCAACAAAAACTTTTAAGTTTCTAGGTGCAAAGTTACTTTTCTAGGGCAATTGACACCCAAGAAATTAAAAATTCGAAATTGTCAAAAAATCCAGTTTCGCCAGGTGATTTTTTCCGATAATTCAACATTACGAACTAAAATATTGCATCTTTTTTTTTAGGTATAATTATAATATTATATGTTATTATAAATATTATTCAGTTGTATTAGGCAAACTATGCTGTTTGAGTAAACAAACAACGATCCGAAATAGATTAATAATAAAGCTAAATTTAAATTAATTATTTTGCCTTTAATGTAAGTGGTGCTTTACTTGATCCTTTTGAAACTCTTTAAACGGACATCCTTGAAGCAAGTATGTTATGTATGTTCCACATATTTACTTCAGCTTAATTTTTATTTTTAATAATTATATTTACCATATCTAAAGTATTCAGAGATTTTGAAATTTTTTGACAATTCGCTTTTGAGCTCTAATTAGTGTTTATCTCAAACAAAGAATCTCCTTTGTTCAAGGCTAATATTAAAACGAGTAATTCAGTTATTTTGTATCTTCTTCCAACTAGTTTTTACTCATTCTACTAATAAAAAGTAGCTATGTCTAGAGTAAACACTCTATGCAAATATGTATATTATAAATGAAATATAATATTTAGGTGAAACAAAATTAAACATAATTTTTTGCACTATTTTTGTATAAATACTAATTTCTTGAATTGTGCTGTGCAGCTAAAAAAAATATTTTTAATTTTGTATTAAAGACAATAAATTCGTCATTTAATACAGACTAAAAATTTTTAATTTTCTCTTAAAGAAAAAAAATATGAGCAGTAGAAATTGAGCTCCCTTTGGTGTGATATTTAGGTGCAAATGGAGTTTATATACTATATATATATATATATATATATTATATATATAATTTAAAGATATAAGAGTTTCAATTGAATATATTAAAATCTCTATGCTTCACTTTAAATCTTTTAACATACCAAAAAATTACATTCTTTCAAAAATTATAATAAAATAAAATAATTTTTCTGTTTTTTATTGAGAATATTACAAAATACTATGCATCACTTAAAATCCTAATCTTGTAACCAATCAAACATTTAATTTAATTTCTAAAGTTATAATAAAATTAAATTCTTTATTTTTAGTTGATTATTTAATTGTTCTGGTCAACTTTCAAGCTTTCAAGTGCTTGTTAAAATTGTATTTATATTGGAATGCAATTAAAAAAAATAACAAAAAATTTATATAATATATATTTTCTGAGCATGAACAAAATATGCGCTTAATTAGCGACACACACGCACACACACACAGCCCGCATACTACAGCAATTGAAGTGTGTGTGAGATTTCACACTTTTCATGAGGAGCCACTCAGTGTGTGTTGGTGTTGGTGTGTGTGTGTGTGTGTGTGTGTGTTATTAATAAGCTTCTGTGTGACGTGATGTCCCTTTAATCAAACTCTTAACACCTAGCCCTACCAGCTACCCCTACCTACCCCTTTTGCAGCCCTCCTCATTTTGTGTTTAATTTGTCGTTTTATTGTTTTAATTTTGCTGCCCAGCGAGGCGCGAACACCGCACACAACAACAACAAAAATAACAACAACAACAATAAAGAAGCCTGTATATCCTGGCAAATCCTTTATTCCAAGCTAAGCGCGTACTGAGCTTGAGCTTAAGCCAAAAGCTTCAATTTTAGCTTACAAGTTAAAAGTGTTTTGTTTTTAATTCAAAGCTTTCTACAGTTAGCCATTTGACTTGGCTTTTGTTTTCTTTTTTTTTTTTGACTGATTAAAAGAGCAAAAAAAAGGTTAAAAGGCGGTATTATAATATATATTCTTGATCAGCATGAACAGGCGAGTCGAGCTAGCTCTATTTACTTGATTTGATGTGGCATTGTTTGTAATATTACTTTACATTAAAAAAGTGCCTAGATGAACCTAAATATTTTTGACAATTGACAATTTTTTGCACTTATTTTTTAATTTACTTTTGATCAGAAAAAAAGCTTTCAACTATTGTTTTTTTTATAATTTTTTTGTTCGTATTTATTTTTTATTTTATTTTTTATTATTTACTTTTTTTTACTTATTTTTAAATTTGTTTTTGATCAGAAAAAAAGCTTGCAACTATTTTTAACTCTTGACACATCATTTTATATATTTTATTTATTTTTTATTTATTATATTCCTCTGTGCCAAGACAGTTAAAATAAAATAAAAAATTAACGAGTTACAAACAAAACATTTGTGCTCTACAATTTATTTTATTCTGCTCTCAAAGTGATTTTTGTGAATCAGAAATCAATCACTGTTTTGGCTTTTTTTTTAAGTGATTTCTTCATTAAAAATCAGCCAATGCAGTTGAATCTGTTAAGTAAACGATGCAAACAGTCAACATTCTGACATAGTAATATTTTGAAAGGCCTGTAATTATTTGAAATGCCCCAAAACTGCAATTTAGTAACAAAACATAAGGGCGATGACAGAATTTATATATAAATAAATATATAAATAATTATTAAGATTATAATTGGCTTTGCTTTAGTGACAAATTTCGATTCTAGGCATGTTTTGTCTGCTTAAAGGGAAAACGTATTCAGTTTAACTCTTTCTTTTTGTCGTGATTTAAAAAATGTGTTTTGAAAATCGAAAGAAATTTTATAGCATTTTATTTATAGGTATTATTAAAGTTTTGTGAAAATACTGCTTTTTGGAATTAAAATCGCTTATTTACTAAGACTGTCACAACTAGAAAAATAGCAAAAATTTGAAAATGCGAGTTTAACGTTGTGGAATGACATTTACCTTACAGAAAAGTGGAAAATTGTTTTTCCTTTTACGAAGAGTATTTAGATGATAAAAAAAATTGTAATAAATTTTAAATCGTAATGCAATGAACATTTCTGTAACATTAACTTAAATAAACTGATTTTTGAGTTATGTCTATCTTTTAGTAAATGAGCAATATATGTTCGATATTTTTACGTATGTATATTTTTTTTTTCGCACAGATTTCGGAGATTGTATGAGCTACAAAATTTGTTATGTCAGCTCAAATTTAATTGAAATATATGTTTTATATTATTATATATTTAATTCCAACAGATTTCGTAGATTATATAAGCTAAATATACAAAATTTGGTATGAGCTCAAATTTATTTCAAGTTTCCTATATACATTCTAATTTCTCAGCAAATTGATTAAGTCAATTTGTAGGCTCAATTTTCAAAATATAATTTTGATTTTTGGCATAGTTAATTCTGATGCTCTAATAAATATTTCGTGCAGTTTTCATAACAATTGTATAATAAACACAAAAGTTGTGCATAAAAAATATAAATGTAATGTGATCTGCTTGCTTGTTTAAACTCTGCACTGCTTGATTTAAATTTATTTATATTTTGAAAATCATTTTTATTGGCATTTATTTTAGAATTTCAGTAAATTGAAAATACTGCGCTTTGGATTTTGGAATCGTTAATTTATTAAGGCTAATTTACTAACTAGAAAAATTAGCGATTCTCTGGAAAAATTTGCGATTCTTTAGAAAAATTAGCAATTCTTCAGAAAAGCGAATTTAAAGTTGTCGAATAAAGTTCAGCTCACAGCTAACGGTAAAATATTATATAATAAAATAGAATATAAACTGCTTGCTTAAATTCTGCACTGCTTGAATTAAAATATTGAACTCTGTACTGGGTACAGAGTAGTCGCATATACTCCACTTCTAAATTTGTTCGATTAGCCAGCCCAATTAACGGTGATCTCTCTCTCTCTCTCTCTCTCCCACTTTAACACTCACCTGCAAATTGAGCGCCAAAATGCTGTTGAAAATGGCCGCGAAACTCGTGCGGCGTACTGAAGCCGGGCGGCAGGAAGCCCCGTAGATAGGCAGCGGCTGCCAGGGTTGTCATATGATGATGATGGGCAGCGGCCGCATTGGCGGGATCGGCGGCCGCTGCATAGCCGGCGGCTGCATAGAAATTGGCCGGATTGAATACGGGCAGCTGGCAGTGGGCGGCAGCAGCGGCGGCGGCGGCCGCAGCGGCTGATAGTCGTGTTACGTCCGGTGAGATGGAACGGGAATTACGGGAATTTTGTTGCTCCAATATTTGTTGATTGCTTTGGGCGCTGCTTACGGCCGATTGTTGCGGCGTATTGGCATTGCGGGGCGGCGGCGTTGCTGCCGGTGAGAGGGGCGCCTCTGTTGCGCTGGGCGTGGCAGCTGAGGCAGCCTGCGATGATTGTTGTTGTTGTTGCTGCTGTTGTTGTTGTTGCTGTTGTTGTTGTTGATAGGCTCCAACGCCCAGACCAAGGATCTCCTGTATGGCAAAGGGTGTACGCATTTTGGTCGCTTGCATTTTGCCGTCGGATAATTTGCTTTAAACGCAAAATTATTTTATTTAAATTTTTAAATTTTTTTATTTTTTTTTTTTTTTGGGTTCAACTAACAGTTTTCATAGCTTTTGACTTGAATTTGGCGAAACACAACACAAAAAAAATAAAACTACGCGCACAAGCAACAACAGAAAAAAAAAACAATATTTTAGAAGTTTTTTTGCTGCTGTTCAAAATGTTTCTTCTTCTTCTTCTTGTTGATATTTTATGTTAATCCAATTCGATGCGAATTCGAATTCAAACTGGAAATTGAACTCCAATTCGTTTAGTGTGTGAAGTTTAACTGTTTTTTTTCTTCTTTTTTTGTTAGCACAACACGTTAAATGAGCACACACACAACGACAACAACAAAACGAGCATAATGCGAAACGTAAGCAGAGCTTCGTGTGTGTGTGTGTGTGTTTGTGTGCCGTTGTCGTCTGTCTGCACGTCTGTTGACTTATTACGTTTGTGTGGGTGCTGACCGTTTGCGTTTGGCGTGGACAACGTACGAAAACGAACTGAAACCAAAGCGCGCGCTGCACGCGAGCAAAAGCGTCACGTCAACGCCAACGTCGCTGTCGCTGCCGGCGCCAGCTGCGATGCCAACGGCAACGCCAACGCAAACGCAGGTCTCACGTTCCTATTGCCATATGTACGTTACCGTACCCGTACGCGCACGCCTTGCGTTCTTTCCCTTTTGTTTTGCTTTTGCCGTCGCTCTGCCGTTGTTGCCGTTGCCGTCACCGGGGTTGTAGCTTCAACTGCTTCGCTCGCCAACTGTCGACTAACGCTGCCTGCCCGCTGGCTGCGTCTGCTGCGGCAGGCCGTCGCTGTCGCTAACACGCCATCTTTTGCGTGCTAGCGAGATGGCAATATTGTTAAGCCGCAGGCCAGCTCGCTCTAGCATGCGCATAGCATACGCTTCACTTCCAAATGCAGGGGAAATGTGTGTAGCAAATCGACAGCTATCTCGCTTACACCTATGCGTGTGCAATCTTGCTGTTGCTCTCTATGCTGGAAGACAGCACACGTACACTGTGTACACTATACGTGTGAGTCGCACGCTATGCCCCAGTGTGTATGTGTTTGAACGTGTGTGTGTTAATTATGCGACGGCTGCGGCCTTTACTAAGCGCGCAGCGGCCTCAGTTTCAGTTTGTTTTGCGCCGCCAATTTGGCGGGCCACATTGCAGTAACTGTTCTATGTATGCGAGTGTGTGTGTGCTGCTTCTCTCTCTCTATGTGTGTGTGTGTGCGTGTTGTGCGATTTACGTGATTTAATTTGATTTTTTTTTTTAGATTTTTGTTTTTGTTTTAAGCAATGTATTAGTTTCACTTGTGTGCGATATTTAATCACAGGCACTGTTAAACGATTCCGAAATGAGAATTATAATTATTTTGTAATTAACAATCTAATTTGTGAATTGTTTTTATTTGTTTTGCAATAATTTTCAATTGTGATATATATTTCCGACTTTCCAACAAAAAGCTCTTCAACTAAACGTTCAGCTAACGGCTTAATTCTAGATTAATCTGCGAAAGCTTTGTGTTAAGAAAATATTGAAAAGCTGTCTATGTATGTGTTACACACACACAAACTGGAAAAAATTAATTTTATTTTTTTTTTGCATTCATATAAAATAATACTATTAAAATCGTATTAATCGACTCTGTTCTTAGTTGAAATTTTTTAGAAATTATTAAGCTCAATTATTATATTTTTTTTTTGTAAGTTGATTTCTTTCACAGAAACTGGTGTGAAAAATAAAACTTTCTTTAAATATTAGAAATTTCAATTAAGCTTTGAATAATGTGAAAAAACTGCTTTCAAATATTTTTTACTTTTCTTGGAATAAACTATTAGAAAATACATTAATATATTTGCAATTTTTTTCGAATTTATTGAGCCTAGAGCAACAAGTTTTTGTAGGTAAAAAAAAGGAAAAAATAAATGCATAGTAATATTAATTTATAATAATATTATTATATGTGCAAAAATTAAAACTGCTTTTTAAACTTAACAAATTTAATTTCTAAGCTTTGAAATAATTTCCCAAAAACTGCTTTAAAATATATTTTTTTACTCGAATAAAAATATACTATTTGAAAGAGCATTATTTTGGGAATTTAGAAATTTTTTAACAAGTATCTGAAGATTACAAACAATAAAAAAATATATACATAATTATATTATTTTATAATAATATTATTATATTTAAAAATTTAATCGTTAATTGTATTTAATTCGAAAATTTTCCAAAAATTTCTTTGCTTTTTTCTCTCTGCATTTTTGTGTGTGTTTGTGTCACTTTCAAGTACCGTTAACTTGTGGCATTCCAGTTCGATGCCATGTACACACTTGCCTGCCCCACTCACCCCGCTTCCTCTCCCCCTCCCATTCCTTCACCCTTAGTTGTTGCAACATTAAATTGCACGCATTATTATTCAAAGTTGTTCACGAAAATTAAATGTCCCACTCAATAACTACTTTCCCCCCAGCCTCCCGCCATACACTCTTGCCACAAATTGATTGTGGCTCTACTTGCCTACCCCCTCACCTCACCATTACCCCCTCACCCCTTTCAGCTATCTACCGAAAACTGCAATTGCCATTAATTAGTCGCATTGCATAACAATTGCATAATCAATATGCCATTTCAATTAATGCCCCCCTTTTTCAGCCCCCCTTTGAAGGGGGGCGCCACTGTAATTAGCAAACTCTGGCATCTGTGGCACATTGTAGGCCCTCTCGCTCGCACCTGCTGTCCGCTTATGGGCAATTCAATTAAGTGTGCGAAGAGTTTGGCAAATGCGTATTACAATTTCGATTTCGATTTCGATTTACATTTCCAATTGCATTAATTGCATTTATCATACGCCACGTTGTCCAGGCATTTTTTTATATATTTTTTTTTATTTGCGGTTACATTAATTAAGTTTATTTTTTTTTATTTTAATTTTTATTTTTTATATTTTTGCTGTCTGCCATTTAATGTTGTAATTGCAGGTATTATATTTATGTCTTTGCTAAGGTTTGAGGCTTGCCACGCCTGCCACGCCTCCACCTCCTGTGTCACTGTGTGGCAACTTTCATCTTTCAGTTGCATTAAAAGCAACAACAACAGCTTGAAGGAGTTGCACAATCTTAAAGGACTTTATTTGGCGCTCTTTGTTCTTATTGTCGAGTGCGCATTTTATTTGTGCATTAAAAATTTTCAACTCAACTTTCTCAGGTGTCTGCAGAAATTTCAAGTAATATTGCAATATATATTGATAGAGATTTCCTTAACTGGGCACATTCGAAATTGTTGAGCATTCATTTTTATTTTGTATAACATTTTGCAAGCGTAATTTTCAATAGATTAATTTCAATTATATTTATTTACAATAAAAATGCAAACATTAATTGATAAACGCTAAATCTCTGAAATCAAAAAAAATTTTGTTGTTAATTATTTTAATTTTATGAAAACATTTTATTCTTTTTTTTAAGCATTTTTATTAAAGTTATTTTTTCCCATCAAATCTTTGAAATAAAAAAAAAAGTTTTTAGTAAATTATTTCAATTTTATTACAAACATTTTATGGGTTTTTATAAACATTTTTTTCAAGTTATTTTTTCTTACTAAATTTCTGAAATAAAAAAAATTTTATGATTTTTTTTAAACACTTTTTAAAGTTATTTTTTTCTGACTAAATCTCTGAAATCAATAATAAAGTTTTATGGTAAATTATTTCAATTTTATTACCATTTTTTATTTAATTTTTTGTTTTCATTTTTGTAATCAAATTTTATCCGAAATCAACAAAAACTTTTTCGAAAAGAACATATATTTCCCTAGCTAAATATTCATGATTGGCAATTGTTTTTATAATATCTTTGAATCTAGTCTGTTTTCTAATATTCAGTATAAAATTTCTAATCTTAAAGCAATTAAATTTAATATTTCTTTTAGCTAAATATTTTCGATTGGTAAATGTTTCATGAATATCTTTGAATTTCATATTGTATTCTAATATTCAATATAAAATCTCTAAGCATAAAAGGTTCAAATTTCTAAGCTATTCTAAATAAAGATTTTTCTCTGCAAAACACTTCAAATATAATATCATAATGAAATTTTGATTTATTGTATTTGAAATCGAAGAAAAATATAAAATTTAGAAATAAAATATTAATTTTTCGCTGATGAAATTTAGCTACCTAAAAAAAGTTAGCAGCGCGCTAATCTATAAAATATTTCTTTTAATAAATAATAAATAATAAATAATAAATATATAAATAAATAGTAAAAATAAGTATTTTAAATTAATCATAAATTAGGCAGAATATATTGTATTTTATTAATCAATTAGTAAGTTTTTGTAAGTAATATTTTGTTACAAAAATACTTAGTTTAATTTTAGAATTTCTTTCAACAATTCAAACAAAAGATTTAATAAATAAAGAGATATATAAATTAGTAATAAATCTGGCAGAATATCTCCTAATTTATTATTAAATTGGTGTGTTATTATAACTTATGTTTTAATACAAAAATAGTTTATTTTTTACAACTGATATTCTTTACTAATTTATCAATAATATTTATTCAATTTTCATTCTAAAAATTCCTTTTTTTTTTGGGTTTTTTGTATAAACTTTAACTAGCCTCTCTCCCGCTTTGTCCCTCCCTCTCATGCTCATTCTATTCCATATTCTGCCTTATCCACCCTGACAAAAATATTATTTGATCACGAATTTTCAATTTCCGTTTGGCATGTCCTTAAGGACCTGTGCGCCGACTCGTATTATTTCATATATTTATAATGTAATCTGCGCGCTTAATATTTCTCAAAGCGACGTCGCATAAATCACAAATGCCACTTGCAGTGCCGCCCCCCTCTACACCTCTACCCCTCTTCTACACCCCTCTTAACCACCTTGCTCACTTATTCTCAGTATTGTGACTATTTATAATACATATATGTATATGTATTATGTACGTATGCAAATTCTGAAGCAGTCGGTGCGGGCCCACTTCATAGGCAACACGTTAAAAGAGTATTTGTGCTCTAAAAGCCTTTACCTCGTCCTTATAAATTTTTTTTTATTTTTTTTTTGGTTACTCGCTGCCTTTTTGTTGTTGTCGTCGTTATTATTATTATTGTTGTTGTTGTTGTTGTTGTTGTGTGTTTGTTTGATGTTCGACGGCCACTTGAAATGCATTTAAAAAGTTTCTCCGCATTTGGTACACTTCAGTCAAAGCAGGCTCCATATGAATGCAAATTGTGAATTGTGAATTGAAATTTGAATTGAAATTTCATTGCATTTTCATAATCTTGCACGTTTGATTGATCCTTTTAAATGCGCTTTTTATTCCGTTTTAATTACTCAGTCTCTTTGCTAATGCCGCTCGTCTTTCTTCAAACATTGCTCTGCTTTTTCCACTCTCTATTTGTTACTCGTTACTCGTTACTTTATACTCGTTACTTGACGATCTCCATCAGGATACACTTAATAAGATAGTGTCCTTAGAGAGAGAGAGGGAGAGAGCTCTCTCAGTTTTTTAGGGCCAGACATTAGTATACTGTCTCGTGGTTTGCTGTTGTAATATTTTTGATTTTAATATTTTGGTAAATTATAACAAAATTAAAATTATAATAATAAAATTAAATATTTTTTTAAAAATGTTCTTTAATTATGCTTTACATAAAAATATGAAGTTTTGTTTAATGTTTTATATTTTCTATGAAATATCTTTATGCAAAAAGCACAACAAGTTAACAGGGACCGTAACATTTATTACTATATTTTATTTAATTTTATTTTTATTTTATTTATAGCAAATATACATAACAAATGGTGCAATAACAGAACAAACTGAAAATCACGCTATATATTTTCTTTCTCCTAGAAAAAGAGCATAATAAAGAGTAAAAAAAAAAGAACAAAGCAACTCTATCCAATACATTTAGCCTGGCCCTAGGCTCTTTCTAATGGCTTAACCTGCTTAAGTATACCCTGCTTCAAATATTCTTTATGTATTTCCAGCTTCTCGCTACTTCACATTCGTCACTTATCGCTCATCTCTTCCTAATTTTCTTTCTGCGCTCTTCTGTAGCCACTAGCCTCTCTCGTCACTCGTCGTTCTTCTATTACAATTCTCTGCTCATTATTTTTCTATAATTAATCGCCACTCGCTGTTCTTCTCTCACTCTTTGTCGCCTTTCACTCTTCACTCGTCGCTCTACACTCGTTGCTCTACACTCGTTGCTCTACACTCGTCGTTTGGCTTTTAGCACTCGCCACTTGTCACTTGAAATTCTCCTTTTATTCTGATGTTCTTTGTCGTTTTCTTCTCAACATTTGTCACTCGCTGCTCTTCTGCATTCTTTTGCCACTCGTTCGCTCTTTTATTAATTTTCACTGCTCTTTACTCGTTGTTCTTCAGTTGACGCTTTCCTTTCAGCACTCGCCACTTGTCATTCGCCATTCTTCCTTTATCTTGTCTTCTCTCGTCATTTTCTTCTTCTTTCTTTGTCACTCGTTGCTCTTCTTCATTCTCTTGTCACTTGTTCGATCTTCTTTCATTTTTCGTCGCTTTACGCTCGTCGCTTTTCACTCGTCGCTTTTCACTCGTCGCCCTCCTTTCAGCACTTGCCACTCGCTGTTCTCCGTCTTCTTTCTTCCCTCGACATTTTCTTCTCACCATTTGCCACTTGTTGCTCTTCTTCATTCTCTTGCCACTCGTCAGTTTGCCATTCGTCAGTTTGCCACTCGTCATTTTCTCTCTCGTCACTTTTCCACTCGTCACTCACTGCTCCTCATTCCTTCTCGTTCTTCTCCACACTCGTTCCTTATTGATTAGCTGCACAAAATTGTTTTAACCAATTTTTTTGGGCCTCTCATTAGTCTAAAAGCCTATTTGTTTATGCCTTGGCCAACTAATTAAGATCTCGTTTTAACATACATCTGTCAGTTTTAGCCTTTTGCAATTGTTTTTGCTCACTTTTCAGCAGCTGCTCCCTGGGGAGCATCTGCATCTGGATTGCAAAAATTGCAGCTGGGTGGTTTGGGCGTTCAATTCAGAGCAATTGCATATTAGCTATTTGGTAAAAAATTTGTATTCTTTGTCCTATTGCAACTTGGCCGCATTTCGATTACTTTTATTGCCCACATTGATGTGGCGGCTTTTGTTGTTGCTTAGCCAAAAGGGCGCTAAAATGCTTTGTTTTTATTTTATATAAAAATATTTGCATTTTTTGATTTTCATAAATTACACAATTCACAGCTTCTTGGCTAATGTACGCAATCTTGTCACAGAATTTGTCAATCAACTAATGGCAAAAGCCACAACATAACAACTGGGAATGAGAATCTTGAATTTGTGCATGAAAATGGAATTTCGATAAATCCAAAAATCTTATTAAAATCGAGCTTTAATTGCTAATAAAATAGATTCCAATTTGTAGCAAAATAAGGGGTATATATTATTTTTTTTATATATTAAAAAATAATTAATTAATTCTTAAGAACTAGGCAGTTAGTCTATATGGTATGGAATACAGAAAAATATAATCTTCTTCCCAATAAAAATATTTTTAACAATTGCTAAAAAATTAAATCAAAATTACGCTGCCAATTGGGAGTTGAGAGGCATTTTATTTTTAAATATAAATTTGTAAATATAAAACTATTTTATTAGCTTCAGTGCACCATAAATGGTTTAAATTCTCGTTTTATATTAAATATGAAATATAAATATAAATAAATTATAATATTCAAAATATAATATATTACATTTTATTTTTCGTCAATAAATAAAATACCAAATTCAGATTTATACCTTTAGCTTAGATCAAATTTTCATGTTCAGATGAATTTAATTAGGAACGTAATTGCTTCCCTTCTTAAAAAAAAAAATCATTTGCAATAAACTTTCGCAGTTTTTCATTTTTTTAAAATTAAATTAAATATATATTTCTTAATTCAACATATATATATTCTGACCTTTAATAAATAAAATAAAATTTATTAGAATTTATTTATTTATTTTTCTTATTTTGATTATCTTTATAACGCCGTAGACTTAAATCTAATGAAGCTAGATTTAATTTCAATAAATTTAAATGCTATTAAAAGAATTGCTTAAAATGTTACTTATAATTATTTCTTTTAAAATTAATTTTTTGCACTTTTTTAAGGTATTCTTTTGCAATGATCTTTTGCAGTTTTTAAGTTTTTTTATAAAATAAAAATATGTTGATTTTTGTATTTCTGTGACCTTTAATAAATATAATACAAGACATAGTAAAATTTATTAATTATGTATTTTTTTTTATTAACTTCATGACGTCGTAGTTTTAATTCTAATGAAGTTAAAATTAATTTTAATAAATTTTAAATGTTATTTAACTATTACTTTAGTCAGCAAAGTTAATTATTTATTTAAATAAAATAATTAAAGCTTTCAAATATATCGTTTAAGGAGTGTATATTTTTGGGGATTACATTTAGTCAAACCTTAAATACAATTAAAAATCTTAATTAATAATCTTTATTGCTTAATAATTTTTTATTTTTTTATTTAAGTCTTTTTTAATGCTCTACAAATTCTTTATTTATTTTTTAAATATTTTTCTAATGCTTTTAACTTATAAATTTAATTTTTTTATTTTTTTTAAATTCGATCTTAAACTTTACAGCTCAAAATAAAGCAATATAATGTTAAATAAAAATACTTTGTCTTTGTTTGACTTGTTTGCTTCTTTGATACCCTGTATTTTCTCATTATTCTTTTTCTACTTGACACCTCTTTCCCCTCCTCTCTCTCTCTGTCTCTTCTCTTCTGGCCCTGTACACCCTCAATGAGCGAATGGCGACGTTGCTTTGAGCCACTTGGAAATCGTTAATTTCATAATTACATGTTTCATGCACACGCTCCCAAGTATGGCCCAAAATGGGCGACACCACAGTGTCCCGTTGTGCGTGTGTGTGTGTGTGTGTGTGAGTGGCACATAAGTGGCAGCCAGCCAGAAAGCCAACACCATTTTGGCCATAATTTAGTTTTGCCCGTCCATTAGCAAGCCAGGCCACAACAGCAACAATAACAACGTTGCAGACGATGTTGCCTTTTGTTGCAATGCCACTCAGCGAGAAATCAGAGACCCAAGTGGCCTGGACGAGGGGGGACAAGGGGCTTGTGTGTGTGTGTGAGTTGGGGTAAGCTTCTTGCAACAAGCAGCAAAGCTCTGAGGCAGCAGCAGAAGAAGGACGAGTGGATAATTATTAATAATTATCGCATTGACGTGTTTTCGTTTTCAGTTTTATTTATTTTTGTGGCCTTTGTGTGTATGTATGTATGTGTGTGTGCGGTGTGTGTGTGTGTGTGTGTGTGTGCCGTTACCTCGCTTGACTTGGCCCGCATCGTTGTAACTTAAGTGGTTTATATAATTGGTCAACTTCTGCTGACTTCTCCCTCCACAGTTGAGACTTCAGACATGTCTCTACCCTTCAGTCTGTAATTTAGTATAATTCTGTGATTTTTCTTTACTTAAGGGTGACTTTCCGAAAAGGGTTGCATATTATAGTATATAGAAGACTATAACTAATATATATATATATATGAGAAAATATAACTACGCAGGCTGTAAGGGATTTTTACTGATCTGCTACTTTGAAAACCAAATAAAATTGTATGCAATATGATTTTTACTATTTTATTTTTTATAATATATTTCGACAGTTTGTTCTTTTGTCAGCTATATGATTTGGTTCGATATATTTATATATATATATTCTAGCTATATCTGAGAGACCAGTCTGCATATCATCTCGCTTTCCGTATAATTAAAAATATATAGTACTCGCTCCTCCGGCGTGCGTTGCTACGCTTCCGCTTAAAAAAAGAAAAGAATCATATTCTGTGATTTTCATACAATTTTTGAATGCATTTTTCAGCTACTTTCCGATATATTTTTGACAAAATTTTTTCAGAGTTTTAACTTACATTATAATAGGGAGTTACAGTAATAATTTTAAGTTTCTAGACTCTACCGTTTAGACTGCTCTTGAGTCTGTCGGTTTAAATAGTTTTATATACTTTTATAGATTTCGACAGTTTGTTTCTTTGTAGGTTATAGGTTATAGAACGATATAGAAATATTCTAGCTATAGTTCAGACTATAGTCTACATATTGCCTCAGCTTGTCGTGTTTCTCAAAATAATATAAACTCGATTGTGACTTTTTCATGACAAAATATAATACCAATTTCCAAATATTTGTTGAGTGTGTCAATGTTATAATTATCCAAAAATATATTACAAACTTCCTAAACTAGTCTTTCTCTTACATTTGACAGATTTTCAACACATTTAATTAATTCTCAATCGGTTTATCATTTTATAACTTAATTTTACTATTATCCAAGAAAATCTTTAGCTTTTTAGCTCATTTTCCTTCGACTACTCATCCTAATCATATTCACATACCACATGCTCAAACTGTTTTTATCCTTGGCCATTTAAAGTCCTTCTGAATTCATAGAGTTACTTTTCACATTTTCCATGCACACTCACATACATATCACACATATTCATAAAGATAAAAAGGATATTCTCTGTTAGTCTCAGGAGCTGCACCCCCTGCCAACCCCGCCGTCGAAGAGCTCATTAAGCATTAGTCGTATTAAGCGCATTTTTTCAATTATTTCGCATTGAAATCTCAGCAACATTTAAATGGAATTCAAAATGCGCGTAATTCAAAATTAATCTAGGAAACCAAATGAATTGCTACATGAAAAGCTTTGCAACAACCAGGGGTGTGCATAGGGGGGGCGTTTTTCTAGGGGTATAGGGTTTGGGGACTTTGGTTTCTACAGGACTTATGGGGGCTTTGCCGTCTTTTGTGGCCAGACAGCCATTGCGCCTAAATGAGCAGCGAACTCTTCGGTAAAAAGGCACTTGAAAAGCGTCTACAGGATGTTGGCGGGGGGTTGGGGGTATGTTATAAAGCTTCTTGTCTTTTCACTTTCTGCTTACGTGGCATTTTGTTGACCATACAAATGTAAATGTAAAAGAAATATTTTTATATACAAATTATCAATGTTTTTGTGGCGTGGCTTAAATTTCTTAATTGGAGTTGGAACTGTCTCAATTATGCCATTTCAGAATTTTTCAATTAAAATACATGCGAACACAAAAAGCGCAAAACTGTCAACAAGCTGTCAATGGCGAGCTTCTCTCAAAAGGATACACAGTGTTTTTTTTTCAAGGATTAGCGACACAGCAGCTGAGACATCAAAATATTGTTACCAAAACAATGTAACAAATTAAATCAAGGCAAAAAAAAAAAAAAGTTGCAAAATAAAAAGCAACCCCAAAACATATTCATATTATCCTGCGGATCCTTGTGCCAGGCTGTGTGCATTCAGCTATTTTATGGCAGTCACATTTATGGCATATTTATAGCATATGCCGCCAGATGGCGCCACTTGCTGCCTGTGTCCTTGTGGCGGCGCTAGCCTCTGCTGAGAAAGCTTCATGCGGAGCTTGGCTAAGCTTAAAGCTTAATCGAAAGCTCTGCACTGTGTTTAAAGTCGTCTTTGTACAGCAAAAGCTTTTTGGTAATGAATGTTAAAATTAAATTTGAAATTGATATGATTGATTTATGTTATTTAAATAATTAAATTTAATTAAATTTAAAAAAAAATATTATCATCTAAATTATTATTTTTAATATTTTTTTAATTTAGCTTATTTACAATCCATTTATTCAGAATAAGTACATTTTAGCAATTCAATCAAATTTAGAAGTCTTCCAGTTATAATTATGATAATATGTTGACTCAGGAATATAATATTTTAAATACCTCATGTATGTAATTTTTTCTAAATTATAAATATATGATTTATAATTTAGAAAAAATTATATACTGATATGGGCTATTCAAAAAAAAAAAAATAAACGCAAAAAAAAAGTTAACACATTTAACAAAAGTCCCTTTTAACATAGAACAATTTTTAAAAATTAATTTTAACATTAAACCATAAGCTCACCAATAAAAAAATAATATTAGCGCTATTGAAAATTTATCACCGGGCATTATTATTAAAATAACACATTAGACATAAATTTCTTCTATACGTATTTAATCATTGAATTTAATTATTTGAATTTAACGTTTTTGTACACAAAATTGATTGGAAATTGTTTAAAACTTTATTAAAAACATGAGTGTGAAGGAAATTTTTTGACTGAATGGCGTTTAAAGTCAAAAAATATAATGATTATTAAAAAAAAGGTAGAATAACAGCCCAATATATTGACCAATACCTAATATATAGTAAGGATTTGGACATCATTTAAAAGGTATTTTTACATTCTTTTTTAATCTGTATGCATAAGTTTTATGCGTTTGCCAAAAAATGTGTTATTAACTGTTAAATGTAAAAAGTGGCTCAAAACCTTTTATTGATAATAAAATAATTTTACTTTAAGCTAATGAATTTAGTTAAAGTATTTTTCCTAGATTTTTAGCATCTGCTTGCGACTGTAACATTTCATAAATTTGCAATATATTTAAAAAAAAAAAAACAATTTATATAGATTATAAAAAAAACGGGGAAACAAACTATTAAACTATAGCTTTCAAATTATGTAAGTATTGTTACTTTGGCTCTTAAAAATATATATTCTGACATTGAAAAACTTTTTAACAGGACACAGAAGTCCTAAAGAGCTATATAACTTATTATCAATCAATTATCATCAATCAATTGCTTAAGCTGACTTTCCCTAATAATGTTGAAATCTCAAATATTTTTACAGCTAGAGTTGGAAAATTAAACCTTATAATTAAATTGTTAAAATTGCTATGTATGAAAAATATGAGTAAAGAATTTTTTGTTGATTTTTCAATAAAATTGGCAAAAACTCTTCGTTTTTAACCGAAAATTCAAAATGTGACATAATAATTAAATTTCAATTTTTATGTAAATAAAATCATTAAATAACATTTATTTCTCAATTGAGTTGTTATATATTTGATATAAAAATATTTAAATATTTAAATAAATTGGTTTAAAAATGTAATTTTTAACAAAAGTATAAATATTTAAATAGTTAAGTACATCCAAAACAGAAAAGTTTTTTATTAAATATGTTATATTCATAATTTCTGCAATATTTTCTTTTTTCATTATCTTACAATATGCATATTTTAAAAATTCAATTATTGTAGACAATCCCAATTATTAATTCCAAATATTTCTTTAATTTCTGTGCAACCTTAAGCATATTTTGCATATTTTTTTATATAATATTTAAAATATGCCCAACTAAGTATTAAAGTTTTTTTTTAGAGTATATTCAATTGCAACACAACTGACAAGCAATAAAATTGCCAAATTCTAGATGGTTGAGTGATGCTTGTGATGCCATCATTGGATGTATGCGTGACAGATGTGCCAGCAATACACACACACACACACACACGCATATATCCTTTAGCCCGCATGGCAAATGAAATGTCAGAGAAACTGATTGAATCAACTTTATTTCAAAATGATGCCACTTAAGCGTTGTATCGTACATATATATATATATATCCTTGTATTGGTAGTTCACATGCATGCCAGGCAACAGTTTTGCATGTGCACACACACACACACACACACACACAGATAGAGAGTGTGTGCTGTTGCTGCACAGAGACACGTTACTGATTTGTAGCATACTTTTTGGCATGCGCCAACCAAATAAACTTGATAACAAGCAATTTCTCACGTCTGTCGAGCGTGGAGCGTGCCATCAGCCATCAGATGATGCCAAAGTTGGTAACGTTTGGGCCGACGTCGGGGATTGTGCATACACAGAGAGAAATTGATAAAAACAACACTTGAGAATATAAGGGTTTTTAAAAAATATCAAACCTGTTTTGAATTTAACTTTAACATCAATTTCACGCAATTATTTAAGGCATACTTTTCGCAACGGTTAGAAATAAAGATATTGAATTTTATTCAGCTATAAAAAATATGAAATTTGAATTAAATAAACTATATAAATTAAATTTTTGCTTTTCTGTTAAATACAGTTTTCTTTTGCTTAGTTGCTGAAAAAACATTTGGAAATCAGCTGGTTTATAACCCTGATAATGCGAGCTCTTCAAAAGTAGTGTTCTGGGCAATAATTAAGAATTTTTTCAGCTTTTTCCTCTCAACATTATATAAGCATTCATATATTTTCTTCTATAAAATTTTTTAAAATATTAATATAAGCATGTTAAATAAAATATTAAATTGATTCGCTTTGTTTTATTAATATATTTATATGTTTTTAAAATACAACTACTCAGCTGTACTTTATTATGTTTTGATCAAAATTTTCAAAATTAAGTAAATAGAATAAAATAAATCTCAAAATCTGTGATTAATTTGAATATCTAAAGGGGCAAGCAAATTTTTCAAACAATAAATGAATTTGGAATCGATCTTTCTGATCGACATGATATACTAAGTTACATGATTTTGATGAAAAATTATTCTTTGATTTCATTGATTCTTATATGTATGTCGTTATCTGATGTGAACCGATCCAACCAAAGAAACTAATTACTTGTATTTCAATGCTCATCACGATTAGTGAATAATACTAAATTCCAAAAATCCATATGGTGGAAGAGATATTTAAAATCAATTTTTATTATTGATTTTTTTAATAAAAGTTGCAAAAATAAATTTATTTTTTTTAAGTGAAAATTGCAAAATTAATTTCACTTTGGCCTAAAAAAAATTTACAAATTATAATAAAAAACAAAAAAAATATTTTTATAATAAAATATTTTAATAATTATTATATCTAAATATTTTATTTAAAAATCACAACAGTTACGATCGCTGGCTTCAACATATGAATTAAAATTTTTTATTTGAAGAATCCTGAAAATGAAGATAATTTGATGGCAATGTGATCAAAATATATTTGAATTCGATTTTTATTATTAATTTTTTGAATAAAATTTGTAGAATAAGTTTTATATTTGATTTTTCAAATAGAAATTGAAAAATAACTTATACCTCAACTTAAAAAAAAATTTACATATAATAAGAAAAATCAAAATTAACGTTTGTTGTTTAACTTACTTGATATATATAAAAAGAATTAATTAATTAATTAATTAAGAATTTACAAATGATAACAAAAACCAAAAATAACTATTGTCGCTTAACTAACTTAACATGCACGAAAAATTCAAAACAATGTTTATATCTGCATTTTTATTTTAAAAATCATTACAATTACGATTTCTGGTGTAACATATTAATTATATTTCCTGAACATTTTTGTGCATATTTTAATTTAAAAAATCCTTAAACTTATGACAATTTTGATATCATTTTTTTTTCTCAGTGTGAATATGTTTGATAATGATGAGCCTAAAGGGCCTTTTCGCACATTTTGCTGCCTGTACGAGCATAAATGGTATGCCACAGAATTTAGTCAGTGACAAATGCCAACTCTCAGATCAACTGATGATGTTTTGACTTATCATTAGTTTAATTGGTGGCATGATGCCAGGCCAGGGCTTGTCTCTCTGTCACCTAACATTCAGATTTGATGTCATTTAATTGGATGTTTGATGAGAAGCAAAAGCACAGCACAGCACAGCACAGCACAGCAGGTGACCATATTTCCATGGCTGGGGGTGTGTGTATTGTTCAATGGCATTATTTAGTTGGGTTGTTTATATTTTGACATTTGACACAATTTAAGGGCACAAACAAAACGCCTGCACAGAGTGAGACAGAGAGTGAGGCAACCCTCGAGGCGAATGTGCAACAGCGGCAGCTTTGACTTTTAATTTGTCACTAATTTGTTCATGTCGCATCAAATTTCATCTGCCTCCTGCCACCTCCTGCCACCTCTCCTCCCCTATTGTTATTGTTGTTGTTGTGCTCATTAACGCCTTTTAACGCCAACAGACAAGAAATTATTCCAATTTGTTGACGTCGCCATCGCTTGACCAACTTAATGAAAGTGTCAACTCTAACGAGCCTCAAATTGTTTTTTATTTTTACTTTACTAATAAAAATAATAATAATAATCATAATAATAATAATAACGACAATGACTTCCTGCCCGGTTCAGACCAAACATCAACGCTATTGATTGCTTCAACGTCCCTCTCTCTCTCCTTACATCAAGCAACTTTCTCCCCCCTCTCCCAGTTAACTTTTGCTGATGTGATTGATTGGAAAAATGATTCAATCTTGTGGCACATTTTGCTATTATTTGGATTATTATATTTACTTCAGAATTATTTCGACATGTATATATGTATATGCAGCATATGGTCACTGAATTATGGGAATAATGTAAGTGGAACAAATAGACTAGATTCGATGGGTATCCTTGAAGGATATATTCAAAGGTAAGTGAACAGTTTTATAATGTATTTATTGAGTAATTATGTATTATTTTTTATTTTTTATAAATTCATATAGAATAAAATTTAGAAGTTATATAAGAATATAAAAATGCAGCGTTCAAACTTGAATTTAAAATGTAAAATGTTATGATATGCAACTAGTGTAACCGGCGTGCGTTGCTATTCCCTCTTGAAAAAAAATTAAAATTTAAAAACAAACTATATTCTGTGGGCTCCTTTTATATATTTATGGGCTCCTTTAATGTTGTTATTGTTTATATTTGTGGATTAATAAGGCCGTTGAGTTTTATTTTTAATAAATATTTATTATTTAGTTAAAATTTGCCTCTTTTCTAGTTGACTCGTCAAACGTTGCTCTGCCTTATAATTAAATTTAAATTAAATTAAATAATACTGTCACCTGTGATTTTCGTATTTCTTTTGAAAAATACTGCACCCTTTGATAATCGTATTTCTTTTAAAAAATACTGCTTACTGCAATTGTTGTAACAGTGCTGTATAGGTTAACAGTTCTGTATAGGTTAACAGTGAGTACATCTGTTGATGCGCTAGCGACTTTACGGGAAAGTTTTTCCAAAATTTACTTTTCTAGAAACATTCTCCTTGGAATTAAGAACAACTGAAATAAAATTTCAGTTGAATCGGTCAAATCGTTCTCAATTTATGATAACCCGTACATAATTTTTGCACCATTTATATATATATAAAGATTTGTATGTATTCCTACAAAGATTTTGGTTTTAAGATTGAAATAAGTAGGATATTGATGTATGTTTTTATTCATGCTTAAATATAGTAAGTAAAATTAACAGAGGGGAAGAGGGAGAGGGAGAGAACAAAAACGAGTTTTATCGCAAATTTAAACCTACCTACAGTAATTGGAATTTCCAAAAATTAGAATTATTGTTTGTAATACATTTTTTTAGTTTTTTACTAAAAACATATAGTGTTTTTATTTTTATCTGGAAGAATATATTTAATGTTATCTTTTGTTGCATCTATTTTTGATTAAATATATAAATATATTTTTAATTAAAAAATTAACTTATGTTAGGTATTCCACTAAATTGTTACCTTTTGTTTTCTTGTTTTTATTCATAGAACTAACTAAAAAAAAATGTTTTTTTGTAGTTTTTTAGAATAAATTTACTCAAATTGTTTTATTTGTTTATAAAAAAAATTCCAGAAATTAAAATATTTCGAATATGAAAATTAACTTAAAAACAAAGTGCTTCTTATTTGAGAGCGTCGACTGATTATATTTCCATATTTATTATGCGATCGAAAGTGCTTAAAGTAATGTTTTGGATCTAAAGAATCGAAACTAAGTATACTTTTCTACTAATTAAGAGTACGTGTTGAGCTGCATTCAAAAAAACATATCGATTGTGAATTGTTATCGCTATATATTGATTGTTAAAAATTGTTTAAAATTAAACTAAAAAAATATTTTCAAATACTAGAAAATTGTGGTTTTTGATTCTATTCAAGGTTGTGTCGCCTGCAAAGGACTACAGATAAATTTCACATGAAAGAAAGGACATTCGGCAAATGCTTAAAAGAGAGCCTATTTAGACAATTGCTGTCAAAACATTTTTGTAATTGATACGCAAAAGGTAGATGAGAAATTGGGGGGGAATGTGGATGGAGAATGGAGAATTGAGAATGGCAAAGGAAACGCGTCAAGTTGATTAAATTGCGTGAAGAGCAAAGCGACAAGGATGATTATGACAATGGGTAGAGAGTCAAAAGGATTGCTGCGATTGCCCGTTTCATGGATAATCATCATAATGATAATGATGATGATGATGATGATCGGGTTTCAATTACAAAAAAGGAAGTGCCACAGTTTGAAACGACTGGAGCAACACTCCAATTGCTAACTCCAACAAGGGCAGGCAACAGCAACCACAGGATCCGATTCCAAGTTTTCAAATCCAATTCAATTGCTTCAACCGCTTCCTGGCGCAAATGTCATTCGTCCAGAGCAAAAGGACAAAAGGACTTGTTCTTGCCGGGTTTTAATTACGTCAAGTGACTCTCGCCTGCCAGAGCCACAATAATCAAAATGGATATCAAATGTGCGCCATCTTTAAAAATAAAAAATAAAAATAAAGGATTTACCTAATACCCCTCCTTAGCCCCAGCTAAATCTCAATTTCAAGTGACATTTCGCGTTGTTTTGACAGCTCGTTTGATGTGAAACGCGCGCAATTAGAGGCAGCACAGTGGCAACCCTATAAAAAAGTATTCAGACCTCTTTCAATGCTTCCATTTCCGCATGCATGTTGACAAAAGCCAAAATGGCGACGCATTTTGAATCTTGTTTAAGTTGCAACTTTCTGACATTATAAATATTATTTAATAATTTGTTTTAACTAGCGTTATATGAAATTGGTTTTGTCAATCATAATTTAACACCCCTCATTTCACACTGCCTGCCCACCTTTGCGCCCTCTCTCCCTGCCACCTCATAAACACAACAAAGGGAATTTTACAGCTCGGACTTGAATTTGTTTTCCACTCGAGTTGAGCCACAGATGAGCACACACAGAAGAAGCGAAAGACAGAGAGAGAGTGAGAGAGAGAGAGAGACAACGTTCCCAATTCCCATCCTAATCTACAATCCAATATAATTCCCAATCGGTTGCCCCCTCTATTTATTTTTTGTGGCCCTATCCCGAAACGCATTATGCAATCATTATATTTTTATGCCTATTAACATTAAATACACCAATGAATATTTGCATAAATTTGCGCAGGTGATTTGGTCAACGAAGCGTGCATTTAAAATGAATCCTAAAAGATTCATTCGATTTATTTTATTGCTCAGTCGCCCAGATGAATTGAGTGCGTAATGATTCACAAGTGTATTTCAAGTTATTTTTATGCAAAATTTTAAAAAAATTCCACATAAAGATAATATATATTTCAGTTCATCTATTGTTGTGTGGGCATAAGTTAAGGGAAAACTTCCATTTGGTTTTAGATTGATGTGATTTTAAGTTTTTACACTTTACACTAGGTTTTATAGTCTGAAAATATATATTCTTCAATTATATATGTCTTGTCTTTGGAGCCTAATATCTACCAATCTTCTAAAGCTTTCGAGTTAAAATTTTTATCAATAAAAGTTTATGGTATTCTACACAAGAAAATATGATAGTTAGGACTTTAACTATATTAATAATATTTTTACAGAATTTTAACGAATTTAACATAAAATATAAATCTTTTTTTCTCGTTAAGCTTAAGTTATGGGTTCGCGTAAACAGTTTGTTAAAACAGTTTCAATACCCTATGTACACTCTACATTCAAAATTGGTAAAATTGTGCAAATGTATAAACTATATATATTCTTGATCAGCATCTATAGCCGACTTGATTAAGTCCTCTATGTCTGTCTCGGCTATTGATGCTGATCCTCGGAGATAACTCCTTCTGCCTGTTTTTTGACTTCCTTTTACCCATTTTTAATGGTGTTTTAATTTTTGTTTTAAATAAGACTAATAACTTTTTTATATAGTCTTAAATATAGCACATATCTCTACCGCAAAGCATTAATAAATGTCTCTTAAAATCTGCGGATTATTTAAAGTTTTAAACATACTTAAAATTAATGTTATATTATATATAGAAACTGTATTAAAAAACCTTTTCAAAAGAAAGGAATCTTATCTAAAAGTTGAAATATAAATATAATACATTTTTCCAGGGAACGCAACTCTTTTAATTTTATATATAAGTATATATATAAAAACTAAGAGTTATATAAAAAAACTAAGAGTTAAAAATTACTTATGGATTTTTTTCATTAAAACTGGCAAAAACTCTTTTTTTTTTTGACCCGGAAATAAAAATGTATTTCAAAGTTGAAAATAACAGATATTTTTTTTGAATTGAATTTTAAATTTTGATTAATATAAAATGGTTTCAATTATCTTTTGAGCCACTCTGGAAAGATATTGGGCTTAAGATTATTTACATCTGTCCGATTTTGAAATACACAGCTTGGCTCAAAAGATATTGAAAATAAAATTTTATTATTATCATTTAAAATTAAAATTTAAAAAAAAACTTTTCTTTTGAGCTGAAAGCGCTCTTTAATTATAGTTAATAATTAATAATTTATTTGTTAACCTTCTTCTTAATATTATAATAAAAATAACTTTTCATGTTTTAAATAAAAATTTATATTAAATAATTTTTTCACTTTTTTAATTTTTATTGAAAAATACAAGTTAAAATTTAATTTTTAATAAATATTAGAAATAAAACTTTAACCTGTTTCCAAGATCCTGAAGCCTGTATTAGTATGCCAAAAATTTTCCTATTCAACCAGAAAATTTATTGTAGGCTTCATTTTTTTTTAACTTTGATTTTGCCATTTTCCGTGGATTTTCCACATATTTTTAGCTATTTTCTATTTTATAAAAATTCTGCTTACTAAACTTTAAACATTTTCAGTTATTTGAGCAACTTGTTAGTCTCAGTTCCCAGCTGGCTGCCCAGCTGTATCTAATTTTTTTTTTTATCTTTTTTTCTTGAATAATTTGCTTTGTTGGTGCCATCCTATTCAAGTCCAATTTTCTCACATCCTGCCCAATTTGTAGCTCAATTTGCTCATTTATTCTCATACACTCCATTTGCCACACACACACACACACACACACTATTTTCACACTTGGCAGACACACTTTGCGATAAATTGAATTGTGAAAGGAAATTCAATTGAAGTTCGTATAAGTTCGTGAAGATGGACTCAAGATTGGACTTTGGATGATTTGTAGTTGGGGGTCTCTGGGGGGTCTCAAATAAGTATATAAAGCGGATATCATTATCATTGTGAACCTCTTTTATCTTAACTTTGTCGACATTTGCGCTAATTGCGCTAATTGTTTGACGCTCTTTGCCGTTTTGCCTAGAAAGTCAGCCATGAAATTTTAATGACTGGGTAAATTGATATGCCTTTTAAGTGAGGGCAAAGAGCTTAAGGCATTAAACGGCAGCGGGGGTAGGGTAGGGTAGGGCAACATGCAAATGAGGGTAGACTTAATAATTCCTTGTCAACAACCCACTAAAAGACGCCAACACGACTTCTTATTAAGTATCAAAGGCAAACTAAGGACCTGAACAACGCAGGAGTCGCGTGGACGCTAAGATAGAAGAGGAAAAAAAAATCGAAAAAAAAAACATAAGGAAGAAAAATACAATAGAAGGAAAACTGCAGTGAAAATATGGAACTGGGAAGGAAGATTGGGACTGAGACGGAGACGGAGACGAAGACTGAGGCCAGGGGGTAGCGCACGTCAAAAGATTATGACAATTTTCCCACCACAAATAAGCGCTAAATCTGACAGGCGACAAGGCGAAAGGAGCAGCCCAGGACCTCAGTAACTCAGAACCCATTGTTAACAAGCAGAGTGTGTGTTGACAAGGATTAAGGACATCAACGCGACGAGCGTCAAAGCGGCAAAGCGGCCCAGGAAAATTCCATGGAAAACAGCCGAGCAACAGTTCAAGAAAAGGACACAAAAAAGAAAAAAAAAAAAAAGAAATATCTAAAAAAAAAAAAATGAACAGAAGAATAGAAGCAGAAGCGAAGATGACAATGAATAGAGTAGAGAATAAATGTAATCAATGTAACGAGAAAATAGCGAAAATTATGATTGATGTCGATTGTTTGATTGGGTTGCCAGACGTGCGACTTCCCTCTCACTCTCTTCCTCTATCTATTGCTATCCTTGCTTTAGGAAAAAGGTCAAAATGGCGTCACAGGAAGTGGCAATCAGGCAGGCTCCATTTTAATTGAATTTATTTATTGATCTAAGTGTATTACTCTAATCTAATCGAATGGACAACACAAGAAGTCAAGCTATAACGAAACAATATTGAAAAATCAAATTGACATTATATAGATGAGTATGTAATATAATTTATTTTACACTTGTCTAAAAATTTGAGTTTTAAATATGATATATAAATATTAAATTTGACTTTCAATGAATCTCTTAAAAAATTTGGAATTAACTGATATTTTCTTGATAGAAGTTTAAGAGCTGATAATATTTAGGTTTTTAATAGAGATTTTAAACTTTGCATAGTTTTTCAATAAGTTTTTTTTTATTTATTTTAATTGCTATTTTATTAAAATTATTATTTACCATAATCTAGTAGATTAATAGAATATTCGTGGTGTTCAATTTAATTAAGAAACTTGCCCTGTTTTTGCCATAAGTGCAGACAATTCTGAATAATAATAAAAATACAGAGAAAAATGTAAAATTAATTATTTAATTTTATAAAAAGATATTAACTTTGTAATCTTAAAATTTTCAACTATTCCAAATATTAGAGATCTTATTTAATAACACTTCAATCCTGTGTAAATAAATTTATTTGTTTAACTTAAAAATTGCAAAATTTAACAAAAATTTCAACTATTTTCATAAATTTATAATTTTTGGATTTTTAAGTTTACCATTTGCATAATGAAATATATAATACATATATTTATATATATATATAAGTTAATATTTTCATACTTATATTATATATTATATATATAATTATATTTTGCATTTCTTTCAAATATTGCAGTCTAAAAAATAAAAAAAAATTTTTTATAAATAAATTCAATAATTATCAATAACAAACTTATAAACAGCAGCGATAAAATAGAAAAAATTGGCTTATATGAATAAAGAAACAGTTACAGCAAGTGTGGCCATTTTTAATGTTATTGACGCTTATAATTCTCAATTGGTTTCAGCGGCACTATCAAAATTTTTTCTAGGCTTACAATATTGCTCCCAAAACAATTATCTAACATTATTTTAATTAATAACTTCTTTGTTTTGAATTTTTGAAGATTAAAAAAATGAGAAAATCTACTTTAATAGGAAACGAAATATTCGCTATACCCAAGTAAAATAACATTATAATTATAAAAAAAATTAATTTATCTTTTATTTTCTTAAGAATATTTCTATACTGTATAAATGTATTTATTAAAAACTAATTAATAAATAATAAAGAATATATTATATTGTAATATAATATATTATATTTTTTTTAGAATATTTCTATACTGTATTTAAAAATAATTAAATAATAAAGAATAATAAACCGAATTATTCGCTACTTCTATTTTAAATAAATTATTTATTTCTGTGGAATATTTCTGTCCTGTACTATAGATTATAAATAAGCAATACAAACCCTAAAAAATAGCTGAAAAATCCAACTCAAACAAATCCTTAATAGTTTGTAGTAAACCAAAAAAATAAATGTCTATCGATTGTCTTTAAAAAGCGAAACAACTTAAATATCTTTTACTCGTCTAATTTTTGATCGTTAAGGGTTTTGAGGACCTTAACCCCATGCTCACATCCTGATGAGATTTGCATTAGTTGACATCATGAGAGGCCGCTGCTGCTGCTGCATCTTCTACAACTTTCAACATCCACAGCTGCCACTTCAGGCGACTGGCAACGCGCGAACTCGAGTTGCCACCTGGGGCGTTGCCACTTGAGCGGGAGGACGCAAAGTATCTGGCAACAACCCCCTTTTTTGGGCTGCTCTTCACTCATTAGAAATCATTTAGGCAACAATTTTTATATAATTTTCAACAATGCACTCAACATGCAGCCAGCTCACATTTCGCCTCACAAGTCGCGTTAAGGGTTAAAAGATGCCTCAAAAAGGTATCGGAGAGAGAGAGAGGTGTTCCAAGCGCCATTCATACAGGATGCGGCATGCAGGATAATCAGAAGCAAAGGCAAAGGCGTCGAGTGCAGGATGGGGCTTTCAGATTCTTTTGATCGAATTAAAACACAGCATGGCGTCCAAATATGGCCAACTTTTGTGAAAAGGCGGCAACCCTGCCCACTTTACAGCCTGCCCCACCTGTATAGCCAACTCCCCCCCACACACAACCCGTGCTCGAGTGCAGTTTATTGTTTGATTTTGACGATGATGAAAATGGGCGTTCAGAGTTTTTTTGTTTTTTTTTTTTTTTTTTTTGTGCATTTCTTGGCCCAAAGCAAAAAGTCGGCCATTGTTGCTTGTGGGCGGTCTTTGAGGGCCTTTGAAATTCAAATTCAAATTCAAATGCAAATGCAAATTCAAACTCAAAATCCAAATTCAAATTAAAATAAAAGAAACGTTTCGTTGCCATCATGGCAACTGTTTGTTCAACGTCTGTCGAGCGTCGCTTTTACTTTTTTTTTTACTTTATAATATTTTGTTTTGTTTTATTATACACTAGCAAAAGTGTACTATAAATTTGTCACAACGTGTGTAACGCTTAGAAGGAGACGTTTTCGACTTCAGGGAGTATATACATTATCGATCAGGACGAGGATCAGGAGACTGTGTCGATATATGCTTACTTCTTTGCTTTATCTTTGAGCTATCTTGATGAAACTTGCCACAGCTGCATTTTGTTTATATATATAGACTATATGTAAAAATCAGCCCGATCGGTTCACTATATCATATAGCTGCCATAGGAACGAAGCTGTTCAAAAAAATATTTTTTAAGATATCAAAACCAAATTTGGTATATCGATGTAGTATTTTGATATGACCACTCCGACCAAGTTTCATCAAAATCGGACAACTATATAATATAGCTGCCTTAGGAACAATCGGTCGAAAAGTGCTTGTATAAAGAACTTTTTTGATTTTCAAAATATCGTTATCGAACTTAACCGATCGATGTAGAATTACGGTATGTACAATCTGACAAAGTTTCATTAAAATCGGGCTACTATATCATATAGCTGCCATAGAAACAATTGGCTGAAAAATGAATTTTTCTATGCAAAACTTTTTTGATTTTCAAGATATCAGAACCAAACTCACCAAATCGATATACTTGACTGAAATCGAACAAATTTATCTTATAGCTGTCATAGGAACAATTGGTCGCGTATTCAAAATTTTCGTTGAAGACCTTTGCAAGGGTATATAGCTTCGGCGTGCCATTTCTTTCTTGTTTTTTACTTTATACATTTCTTTTTTTTTTTTTGCAATGGACGCCGCTGATTTCCCACATCCGCATCCACAACCGCACTCACATCCGCACTCACATCCGCATTCACATAATTTGTAAACTTCAAAAGAGATTGGTTCATGGCTGATGGCTCATGCATATGAAATGTGTAAACGATGCGCCTTTTTGCCATCGCCGCCTTTGTAATTGTGCAACTTTCTTCAGTTTGTAGCCTCAACTTGAGACTCTGCTTAGATTCGGTCAACAAACAAATAAAAAAAAAAAATGTATTTATAAAAGGCCCTTTGCGTACGCATTCATAGAGATTCAAAAAGACTCAACAGTTTTACGCTTCAACGCCAATTCTAAATGAAAATAGGGCCCAAAGCGACCAAGCAGGCCATTAACATGGTCTTTTGGGACAAATGCCCTCTAGATGTATAGTCAGAACAAACCATCGATCAACTTGCAACGAGCTAACGGAACTAATTATATAGTATACGATATATGATATGAATATTAATTTTGTAGTTGGTTATAATAACTATTCATTTCTCTTGAAAAATAGCAGGGAATGTTGAAGATCATAAAATATTGAGACATAGATCTACATCTATATACAATAATAAACATGATAGTATTTTATAAACTATATAATAATATATTACCACAATATATAAATACATATATTGCCATCAACACAATTATTGTAAACAATTTTTAATTAATTGAAAATCATTTCATTTTTAAGTAATCGAATAAATAATATATTAAGTTATTTTCAATTTCTATACTTTATGTATATCAAATATATATAATTTAATATAATACTTAAAATATTTTGTTGTAAGGCAATTTTCATTAAATTTAGTTATATTTTTAGATTATTCAAGTTTTTTTTTTTAATTTAGAATTGTTGTACACTGAGAAATAAATTCATTCGATATTTATCGAAATCATGACTTTTTGTTGAGAATAGTCTAAATATTTTTCTTGATATCAAAAACGTTGCTCACATTCCATTAATATGATCACTACTACCATTTTTTTACTTTATTTTATAAAACAATTTTGTGGCCATTTTATTTGTGTTTATTGTTAAAATATTGCTTATGGAAATATTTTGTGCACTTACTTGATTTTAGTAGACAAAATTATGCTCTAACAAGGGGATACATAAAAAAATAAATATAGAGAAAACTTTATGCCTTTTATGACTGCTAAAACCGTTTGAGAATTATAGGAGCGCAGGTGTGCATCAAACAGCATCTACAAGTATGCAACACTTGGCATACCCTTTCAGTGAGTTGCTGTATTATAATTAGTTTTATAAATATAAATATATATATATATTTAAAAAAAAAAGGGAAAAATTTTAAAATAAAAATTATTTGTTGATTTTTATTAAAAAATTGAAGAATAATATTAAAATAAAATAAACTTAATATAAAAATGGAAATTTTTTTAATTATTTGAATACTATTGTGGTCAAATTAAAACTTGTTTTTGTATTTTTAAGATATAAACCGAGAAGCAGAGGTATTTTTTTCTACAACGATTTTAACAATTAATTGAGCATAAAATACAATAAAAAACAAATATATTTTCTATAAATATATGCATTTGCTATGAGCTATCAAGTTAAACTTTAATTTGAATACATCTGATAAATCTCTCAATAATTACAATAGATGATCGCTAATACCCTTGTATTATATACCCTGTTATTGTATCATAATATTTAATTTAATTTTCCATTAGCAGATGTAAATATAAATAAACAAAAACAAATCAAAAAAATCCTGATATTTATAAATTTTCAATTATGAGTCTGAACTTGAAAGTTTTTAGGATCGAAGTGCTCTTAAAATTAATTAAATATTTTCATTCATTTAAATGTTACCTGAGAGAATTTGATCAATCATTTGTGGTGACTAAAAAGCCTCAATAAATATTTAAAATATATTTTTTTGATATTTTTAAATCTATTATTTTTTTTCTTAATATTAAATATTTAATTATTTATATTAATAATGCCGAATTATTTGTCTAATAATTAAAAACTAATCAAACAAATTGTAGGCTATGTTTTTTTTAAAATGGTCGCTGATTAATCAAAAGACTAAAAAGCCTAAATAATTTTTTGAAATATATTTTATTGATATTTTTAAGTCTATTATTGTTTTCCTAATATTAAAAATTTATTTAATTACATTTATAATGCAGAATGATTTATCCAATAATAAAAAACAAATCAATCAAATTGAAAGCTATGTTTTTTTAAAAATGGCCACTGATTGATCAAATGTCTTTTGCAAGTCCATTCAATTTGAGCAAGTTGGCAAATGAATTGATAAAATGTGCAATAAGATGCTGGAAAAGTAATCGGAGTAAGGGCAGACACGTGTGTAGCCCCGGGAGAGCGGTAGGGCAGTTACGTCAAAGGATGTTGTCTCAAAGTAAAATGTAAAATAATTGTTTATGGTGTTTTAACAATTTCGCACAAACGGCACAAATGCTGGAACATTGCACATGCACTGTAAAATGCAAACATATAACAATTATAAAGCAAACCAAGTTGAAAGGCAGCCAAATGTGGAAGAAGGAGCAGGACGAGCAGGTGATGAAGGAGCACATTATGCAAAGCAGCTAAGGATATCCGCATGGGACAAGTGCTGTTGGATTGGCGGCTGGCAGTGCATACAGGGTGGGATCTCATTATAGAGCCACCCGAGTGATATCTATATACACACACACACTGTGAAGTCGTTATCCTTAATTTATAAAAGTGTGCGTTGCGTGCGAGTCCTCGTCATCATCTTTTGAATATGCATAAAACTGGAAGGAATTAAATTTCCGCTACCACACGCCCCCTTAACGCCCCCCCCCCCCCATAGCTGCAAAGGCAGCCACCATCTTTGCCATAATGAAATGTAACCGAATAACGAACCAACCAAGCGCAACCGCCAGCATCCCAACCCCAATCCCCAATCCCAATCCTCAATCCCCAATCCCAACTCTAACCCCAACTTGAAAACCAACCTTAACTCCAGCTACTACCGCCTCAGTGCATCATAAAGCTTCCTTTTGCATTTTTTTTGCCTCTGCTGATGTCCTTTGTGGCAACGTCGACGTCAGCGGCTGCTTCATAATATGAATACGCATTAATATGCTTCAAGGATCCGTTTGAATAACTGAAATAACTGCACCGCATTTTTACTTTGACATCTTTTGTGGTCATTCTCAAGTCCTTTGGTATTTACACATAACTAATGTATCTACTATAATATTAAGTACACTAAGAAAAAAATTCAATTCAACAATCAATCTCTTTTTATTGTCAATTAATAGTTGTTTAACTCTGCGATTTGTACTCTGAGAATTTTAAAACAAATTTCAATTTTATTATAATACGAAATTACAGGAATATTTACAGAAATAAAATACAGTCAATGCTCACAAATTTGAACCTTTAGAAATTAGAATTAGGGTTTGTAATATATTTTTTCAGATTTTTACTGAATACATAACGGTTGCTTGTTTTTAAAAATGTAAAAAATATAAAATATATATATAAAAATATAAAAATGTATTTAATTTAATTGTAGTGAATATTTATTTATTTTTTAATGTATGTAATAATGTAATAATTGATTAAATGTATGTAAAAAATAAAATAACTTAAATATGTACTCAACTGTATTGCTACTTTTTGTTTTCTTTTTTTTAAGAATAGAATTAACTAAAAAAATAGTTTTATTATAGCTGTTATGATGTTTTATATGCTATGTTTTATTATAGCTTTTTGGAGTAAATTTACTTCATTTATTTCATTTATATACAAAAAAACGTTCAGAAATTAGGGCATGAATTTCAGAAACTAGAAACTATTACAAATTAAGTAATTCTAATTTGTAATCAGCGACTCTAATAATTATTTTATAATTATTTTTTTTTTTTTATCGAAAAAAATCATTCACTAATTGTAACTTTGAAGGAGCTAGAAATGTAAATATAAATGGATAATCTTTCAATCAATTTTACCCTGATTACAAATATTTTTATTCTTTTACAAAAAATATTAAAAATTAGTCAGAGAACACATTAGAAATGTGTCAAAAATTTCAAATGATTAATTTTTAACATTGATTAAATCTCCATTTCAAATGAATATCATATAAATGTTGAACAAGTTATGAAGCATCTATAGAAATTCTAGGTCAAAAATACCGAAAAAAATGTCTAAAATTTAAATTTTAGATTTGAATGGGAAATCAATGAAGAGACCAAATCATAATCAAAACGTTTCCGAATAAAAATAGGATAAATTTTGGCCAAGTTATGGGTTTTTGAAGACTCTCAGAATAGCTTCTATGTTATACTAATCCGCAGTCAGAAAATACCGAAAGAAAATGTTTCAAAAATTTAACTTTCCGATTTGAATGGGAAATCAATTAAAAAAACAACCCGAATGAAACAGAATAATTTTTACCAAGCTATAAAGTGTCTTAGGATAGCATCAAAGGAAATCAAAGGCAAAAAAATTTCGAAAAATAAGCTTAAAAAATTTTAATATCTGATTTAAATGGGAAATCAGTTATGAGGACAAAACTTGATCAAAATGGCATTCCAAATAAATTTCAGATAAATTTTGAGCAAGTTATGAAGACTCTTAGGGTGGCATCTATAGAAATCACACCTCAAAAAATACCGAAAAAGGTGTCCAAAATTTCCATTTCAGATTTGAACGAGAAATTATTATAAAGAAATTAATTAAATGAATTTAGAGAAATTAGAACGATAAATTAATTCAATTAATTTGATCAAAACGGCATTCCGAATGAGAATCGGATGTATTTTGACCGAAATTATGGGCGATAAACTCTTTTAGATTAGATACAACTGTCAGAAAATAATTAAAAAAAAGAGGTGTAAAAAAATTAAATCAAGTATAATAATAAACTTAAAAAAATTGTTAAATGTTTTTCAAAAATTAGAAAAAATAAATACATGAAATTAAAATGTTTGAACAATCAAAAAAATAAATACAAATTTGGAAGAAAATTAGATAAAATTTGATTGTTTTATGAGCTTACGAATTCTAGGGGGTAAGTTATTATAAATATTACAAATTTGGAATAAAATTAGATAAAATTTGTTTCTTTCAAGTGCTACCGAATTTTAGGAAGAAAGTTATATTAAATTTACAAATTTCTGAAAACTTTTTGTATGCAATATTTTATATTGAAATTTAAAATGTTTTTGTTAGATTAAAATATGCTTAGAAGCTCATAGATATTAGCAATGTAGCTAAGTATTTGACTGTGATTAGACTTAGCTTTGTGTGTTTCGAGCAAAATCATGAAGCCGCAGGATATAGTTAAAATGCCCTTGCCGCAGGACTATCAGGTCTATCAGGACTAACAATTGCTCTATGAAGGCAGTAAAAATGTTCCAAGAATTAGTTCTTATGGATGGCTATATGCCAAACAGTTTGTTTGGCCAGCAAAGACCAACAACAACCACCGGCAAAGGACAATGCTGTAAGTCCTCGCACCCTTTGCAAGGGGGTTGCAAATCAAGTAATCAGCGTTTTAATAAATGCTCCAGCCCCTCGCAGTAAGGGCTAAAAAATTTATAATGGCTTCCTGCCAACGCTAAACTAAAGAATGGACAGGAAGCCAGGACATTGAGGACGAGCCAACAAGCCAGCCTGAGTGCGAGCGAGTTGGCAACTGCCTGACAGGGCGAGTGGAAAAGAGACAGCGCGAGGGAGAGCGCAAATGCAATTCATAAAATGAAAATGAATGAAATGAATGCTGAGAAAAAAGAGGCGAGCGAAAGAGAGTTCGAGAGACAGAGAGACAGAGAGAGAGAGAGAGAGAAAGAGAGCGAGCTGGCTAGAGCAGGAGAGTTGGCAGGCCCAGGGCTAAGGCAGTGCGAGCGAGAGCGAACAAATTAACTGGGAGGGGCATGCGACACACACACACACACACACACACACACACACACACACACACACACACACACACACACACACACACAGAGACACACACACAGACACAGCTGTGCAAAGAAAAAGTCCTATCAAGGATGATTACAAAAATCAGCAGAGAATATGAACAAAGCAGTTAGCAAAAAAAATAAATACATATAAAATACATAAAAAAAAATCAAAAAAAAAAAAAAAAAAATAGAAAATAGAAAATAGCAAATGTGAGGGGGGGTGGCATGACAAGCAGGGTTGCTGCCTGTTTGGCCGCATGGCCACTCACTGTTGCAGGTAAGAAGAAGAAGATGAAGCAGTCGTGCTTACCACCATCAATTGCAACACGTGGGTGCAAAAGTGACAGCGACAGCGGCAGCTTCAACTTAGCCGGCCCCCCCCTCGAGCTACGCCGCTGCCTTTGGCCCCCCCTTCTACACAGCCCATGATCCCGCTGACCCTGATTGGGTTTTGGCTTTGGTTGGTTGCTTTTTACTTTTGGACTGAGCGCCATTCAAACGGATATTAGATTGGAAATATTGACGGCATATAATGATGCTTCTGGTTGGGATTCAGATTTGTGAAATTGCAGATTGCAGATTGGAGATTGTGGATTGAGGCTTTGTGGATTGGGGTAAGCGGCTTGGGTTTACCAGTCCACGCAATGATTCTGGTAAACACTAAACGCGACTTGAATTGAAATCAATTTCAATTGCATTCAAATCGAATCAAATCAAAACGCAACGAATCAACAATTATGCATACATATATGCGGATGTATATAGATATATATATATGTATGTTTTAAATTTTATGCGCTCTTAATGAGGCATATCACATTCAGTTTTAATGAGGCATCTTTGCGGTCTGCATGCAATTATAATATGGATATGGGGAGCACTGACAAGAGGGGGCGAAAGGGGAAAGAGTGAGAGCTACTGAATGAAAATATGAATGGGGAAGATGTGCGTGTGTGTGTGTGTGTGTGTGTGTGTGTGGTAGGGTGGGTTGAATGTATGTGAGTGTATATATATAAATATTTACCATACCATATATAAATATTAGGATAATCAAAGATATGAACGTATAACGCTATATATTCAACAGACTCTTATTAGCATTTTTAAAATATTTTTTTAATAACATAAGTATTAATAATAGTTGGTTTTACTATGTAAGATAATATTTGCAAATTGAATTTTTTTTTTTATTAAATTGTTTTCTTTACTTTTTTATATTTTTTTTTTTAGTGGGACCTGGAGCGTAGCAACGCACGCCGGAAGTCTAGTATATTTTATATGATATAATAAATACTGAATAATTTATTAATCCATATATTCAATATTTTATTAACTTGAATACCAGCTTACTCAAAATTAGTAGAAACTTTTAAATATCTTCCGTTTTTGAATATGCCGACACTTTATATCATTTTCGAAATATATTTCTCGCATAGTTCAACTATTATTTTAAGTCTTTTAGTAAATATTTTAATTAAAAATTGTACTTTTATTTGCTTATTTACTTACTTTTCCCAGTAATGTGCTTTGTTTTCGAAAAACACGTAAATATTATACTATAAATCTGGTTAAACTTCAAAGCAAATGTTAAATCAAGGACAAAATGTTCCAAAGAGTAGGAAAACAATTTTTTATTAAATAATAAACTTATATTAAAAATTAAATATAAGTAAGTAAATTGCAAAAATATAGACAATAAAATAAATATAAATAAACTACTCTAAAGTACTGTAAAACAAGATAAATTAGCTTAGAAAGGATTTGAGGGATAAAATCTTCATCTCTGATTTAGAGGAAGACAAAATTTTAAACACTTCAAATTCCATTTTCCATTGTCGCGAATTGTTTCAATAAAACTATTCATATTATCTAGATTTATGTTATTTATTTTTAAGTATAATTAAAAAAAAAAATATTTTTTAATGCAACCCCCTAAAAAAATACCGTCTACGCCAGTGTTTGTGTACATGATTTGTAAATGCCTCAATAACTTTTGGCTTTTTTATCTAAATTCAATAAAATGCTTTAATTGATTATACAAATTTTTATTATAATTTATTAGAAAATTAATAGTATATATTATACTAGCTCGCCTGGCGTGCGTTGCTACGCTCCCGCTCCATAAACAAAAAAAAGAATAAATATTTATAAAATTTTAAATGCATTTTCCAGCAACTTCCCGATATATTTTTGATAAAATTTTTACAGATTGCCAACCTACAATATAATAGGGCGTTATTGTAAAAATTTCAGGTTTGTAGCTTTTACTATTTAGCCTGCTCGTGAGTTGTTAATCAGTCAGTATGGTTGAACAGTTTTATGTATCTGGAAGTTAGAAGATACAAAAAAACAAGAAAAAAAATGTTATATCTTTTAAAAATGATAGAAAATAAACTTGATTAAAAACAAACTGAATTTGGCTAAATTTTGATTAAATTTTTAGATAATTAATTTTTGAAGCAGAAACTTTGATATGTTTATAAAGCATTTTTAATTTAAAGTAGACTTTATACTTATTGGAATTGTTATAGGTAATTAAATTTAAATTTTTATGCTAATAAGATTAATCGCCAAGTTAACCTATCTGCGTCTTTACAAGTAAGCCACAACTGCAAGTTTATCAGCACAACTATTGAATCATCAATTTTATTGAAATCAACTCTAAATTTGAATCCCTGTTAAATCTCTAGTGACTGTTAACGAGTCGAAGAAGCTCCTAACTCAAAACTCAAAACCTCCTGCCAACATTTGCTTTGCTGATTTTGAAGTTTTTCTTTTTTTTTATTTTTTTTCATATTTTTTATGCAATTTTCATTTTAATTTTGTGCGAAATTTGCGACATTTTCATATATATATATATTTTTTATTTATTTTTTTGTTGTTGTTCCCCCATCTTAAGAGCCAAGAGTCAGTTGATTATGGCGTTGCGGGAATTGAGTTTGGGAATTATGATGCGTGAAATGCGAATCTATATATGTATGTATATATATGATATAAGAGGCAACTCTGTGAATCGCATCCATATGCAAATCTCGTTAGTTGTTGGGTTTTTGGTTGTCGTTAGCGTTAGCGTTAGCGTTTATCGAATGCAGCCAAACGAGAGAAAAAGGTGCAAATTGAATTTTGCAACTTGGTGCCCCAAACACTTTTGCACAATGACATATTAATTTCAAATGTATAAAGTGCTTGAACTATACCCAAACACACACACACACACACACACACAACCCGCAACCCAAGCAAAGTGCACTTGAGTACCGACTACGGCAAACAACTACGGCTTCTGTTTATATGAGTTTACGGCTCTAGTTACGACGGGTATTGAAATCATCTAACGAGTTGCAAGCTAAGTCCGAGCTGTGTCTGTTCCTGGGGCATGGGGCATCTCATTCATTATACGACGATTCGCAGTATTATGGCCTCGTTTAGAGTGCTACGATTTATGGGTTTTTGGTTTGGGTATTTTTATGCCTAACCCCGCGGCCACATTGAGCACTCATCAACATTTTCTTTCTATTTTTTTTTTTTGCCTTCTTTCGAAAATTTGCATTAAGTGAAGTAGTCATCAGTTATCAGCAAACAGCATCATTATCATCTTCATTACAATAATCATAATCATCATAATCATCCACAGCCCACATTCAGGCAACGCAGCAAATTTGAATTTGAATTCAATAGGCGGGCGAATCCTTCGAATCCTTCAACTAACAACCAACCAAGGGATACGAACAGGTTGACTTCAGCTATAGCTGGGAGAGAAATTTCAAATATATAAGTATATACATATATATATGTATAAATATACAGTCGAAAAAAAATATAGTGCATTTTCTTGACTTCAAGTAATTTTAAACGAGCTTTTTGATTTTGCCACAACATTTTGTATGACGCACATTTGAGAGTTAATTTATATATAAAATGGATTGGTGTTTTCGAAAAAAAAAATTCTTAAAATATGTTGCCGGAACCCTTTGCGAGTTAATCGAAAAAAAAACTAGATTTTCTATTTTTTCCAAAAGATAGCTTTGGTTAAGTAATTATAACTTGGAACATAGCTTAAAAATATTAAAAATGTTGATATTTTTGAAAAGAAAGAAAACTTGTCATTCAAACTTTCATACAACAATCATAAATTATATTATTCGTTTAGAAGTTATAAGAAATTAAAATGGAAATATGCATATTTAAAAAAAAAAACATTTTTTTTTTTGCAATTTTTTCTTCAAAATTAGAATTGTGATTTTCTGCATATTCTTCAAGAAATAAAGCTATTTTTTTCCATTTTTCTCCAAAATAAGAATTTTGATTTTCTGCATATTTTTCCAGAAATTATGTCCTACACCCAAATATTCTATTTTTTCTAGATTGTTTATATGGCAGCTGTTTATAAGATATATGTAGCTAACTGATTTTTATCAAATTTGTTCATCTTGTAAAATGCTTAAAAAAAGCTTAAAACTTTCGACTTTCCTTGGAATAATTTACAAAACAAAAATAAATATTTATTCAGGGATTGTAACGATTATATATGATATTAAAAATCAGTTGTTAATACAAAATAATTTCTAAAATAACAATATTAACCGCAACTTTTTAAGATTTTTGGTAAACTTTAATTTAATTGTTATTATTGAAAATTATTTGAAAAAATATCGAAATCTTCATATATGGTTTAATCATAGCTAATTTTGTTTTTTTTTTTATTTTTTTTGATTTTTAAGTGGTTTTTTTTGTATTTTGTTATTAATCAGATTTAATTTTTTTTTTAAGTTGTTTTTGTTGCTATTGTTTGTTAAGTTTAACCTTAAATTTAATTAAAATAAAAAGGAAAAATATAATGTGGTTTAAAAATCATTTTTTGATAAAAAAAAAATTTAGTAATTGATAATGTCTGAATTTGTTTATGCAATTCTTTTCATGGGAACTATGTATACAATATAGTTAGCTGACCTTAAAATTTTGATGGGTAATAAACTGCAAAATGAAATTTTTGGATCTAAATAGAATGTGGCTAAATATATCTTGTAAAACTTAATCAGTTTAAATATAAAAATTAATTTTTGACTGTTTTTTTCAAAGAAAAAGACAAACTATATATACTATCTATTTGTAAGCTTAGTTTGACAACCTCAATTAGAATATATATTGATATTTATTTAGGTACTTTATCAGATATAAAACTTCTCATTCAATGCCTTTCATGTTATAATAAAAATCTTTCAATCTGAATTTTATACATAGAATATTGTTCTTTGTACCTAATAAAAATCTATAGTTCTAATAAATTTTTTTGAGTGTATTTATGGCAGTTGAGTGGGGCGGGGGGTGCGACAACAGTTGGTGGCATTGTTTGCGCGACAAAACTCAAAACTCAACCTCATTTAGTCTAGAAATATGGCAACCTTTCGTCGTGTCTCGGCACTTGGCATAATGGAGATAATGCCAGCGGAATTGGGAAGGGATAACTGGGGTATATACTATAGCGAGAGGAGAGTGCTGAGGGTGTGGGATCGAATGCTTCAGTTGCTGTTAGTTTGAACGCAAAATCAGCGACGTTATAATCGTCCTCATTAACGATGCGCCATCCTCGACGCTGAGCTGCGTTAATATCCTGGAAAAACCTAACCTAACCTACCTCGTCAACTCATCAACGTCATTAGCGAAAAGCAGCGTACAGAAAATAAAATATTCAATAGATTCGGTTAACAGGACTTGGGCGATACGCTAATGGACCCGGAAGACAGCTAGAGAGTTGAAAAAAAATATATGGAAAAAGTGGGGAAAAATTATGAATAGAGAAAAAGCCTTAGATCGAATATAAGTAAATGGAAAAATTGAGTAAAATTTATGCTAAAGAAAATAAGATCGAATATACATAAATGAGAAAAGTGGAAAAAATTGAAAAGAAAATAATGAAAGCCTTAAATCGAATATAAATAAATGAAAATAGTAGGTAAAAATTATGAATAAAAAAATAATGAAAGTCTAAGATTAAATATCTTAAAATAAGTGAAATGACTTAATTTAAAGAGAATAAAAAATAGTTTTAAATAAAAACGAAACAATTAGGACACTAAAAGCAAATATCAAATAGAAGCAAGAAAATAAGAACTGTAAAAGAAAAATAGCTAAGAATAAAGAAACTGAGAAAAGAAAGTCAAAATGATATACCGGAAAGTATAGAAATATTTTTATCATTTATTAAATATTTATAAAAAAAAGTAATAGTGAAATAATTAAGATCAAAAGAATATAAAATAATTATAAAATAAAAACAAAATATTTAATGTAAATAAAAAAAAAAAAGACAGAAAAAAAATATTGTAAAAGAAAAAATAGCTAAAAATAAAAAAGACAAGAACAAATGTCAAAATTATATGCGAAAAAGTAGTAAAATATTTATTGCATTTATAGAATATTTATGAAAAAAGTAATAGTGAAAAAACTAAAATCAAAAGCATATAAAATAGGTATAAAAAAGAACGAAACATAAAAAAAAAATTATCTAAAAAAAGAGAATAAAATAAAAAATAAATATAAAAATAAAAAAGGAAAAGTAACTTGGAATAAAGAAAGTAGAGAAATATTTATAACATTTCTAAAATATTTATTATTTATTTATATGTATATTTAAATTGATAAATAATCATTAAAATAATTTATTATATATTTATAGTTTATATATTAAATAGCTAAAAATAAGAAATTGAAAATAGAAAAATAGAAAAATATTTATAACAATTTTTAAATACTTATTATTTGTTTACATTTATATTTATATTGATAAATGACAATAAAAATAATGTATTATTTAATTATAGTTTTATATTAAATAGCTTAAAATAAAGAGCTGAGAAAGAAAGTCAAATATATATGCGAAAAAGTAGAGAAATATTTAAAACATTAAAAAAATTTTTATTATTTATTCATATTTATAATATACTTATATGATAAAGCAAAAAATAAAAATTATTAGTAGTGTAAAAAACACTTAAATAGGCAAAATAATGGGAAAGTTTTAGAAAAAATGGATAAAGTTAGAAAAGGTAAATAGGATTAACAAAGAAAAATGAGAAAAATAAAATTAGGTATATTAGAGCATAGAAAAAACTAAACTGTAAGATAAAAAATTTTCATTGACATACTATACCAAGTTTATTAGATCTTATTATAGATTTAGTTAAGATTGAATTGAAACCTCAAACCCATTGAACATTGAATTGACTTGATGTTGTAGAGCACAAGCGATCAATTCAATCCAAAAGCGAATGCCACCTGGCAGAGCTCGTTGAGTTTTCAATTGATAATACACTTGACTGGGTATAGCTGGTAGAACGAACACCCTATCGAATAATCCAAGCATAGCCCAAGTAATGCCCATTCAAGCATGCAGACAATTGCACAGACATCCTCTCTCTCTCTCTCTCTCTCTGACAGTCAGTTAGTCAGTTAGTCAGTCAGTCTGTCAATTTAGGAACGCAATTTTCTATTGGCAGTCAGTGGCAGCACTGGCTGGGGCAGGATATCGCAGGATACGGTTGGCTTAAAGCGAAATGAATTATTATTTATTTCTTTATTTTTTTTTTTTATTTTTCTTATTTTTTTCTTATTTTTTATTGTAGCTCTTAAGTGCACTTTCAAGGGGTTTGTGTAAATTATGCAGCTTAATTCTGGCATTATTCGCTCGGCAGCAAATTCTGCCCAACCCCCCTCCCTGGGTTTAACCAGCCAGCCCATACCCCCGCTCTCTTTCCTGCCCACTTGCTGCAACCCTGCGTTCAACATTTTGATTCGCTTTGGGTGCCCCTTTTATTATTGTTGTTGTTGCTGCTCAAATTTCGCTAATGGCTGCCTGCCAGGACAGCCGCAGCCTCCTCACATCCTTCAGCCAGGACCCTGTTTGCTGTTTTTGTTGTTGTTGTGGGTTGGCTATGTCCCTGACAGTCATTATGGTGCGCAACTGCAATGATGAATTACATTGACTAATGTCCTTGCAGTTGTTATTGTTGTTGTGCTCCTTCGACTTGCTTTTCTTCTCAAGAAATTGAATTATTTGGAATTTTTTTTTTTTGAATTTTATTTCTGCAGTGCCAGTTAATGGATTGCCTGCTTAAGAAAGTCTTGAATTAAAAAATAGGAAGCTCTGAATGCATTTCGAGCTTAAATATTGTTGTAATTGCAGAGAAGGTTAATAAGAGCTATTGCATTTAATAAATAAATACAAAAATTGCTTATAAAGGTTCGTCTTAGCTCACTTACTAAAAATATACATATATTCTATATAAATGTTGTTCCAATTTCCCATGAAAAACTCTAAATTGCAATTTGAATTTTATTTTTGAGAAATAATCATTATTTTATAAGTTTTTATATTTTTGTTCAAAATAATGATTATTGTTTGACTTGTAAAGGAAAACTCGAAATTAGACTTTATTTTTGTGAAGGAATCAAAAATATTCAAATTCATTAATAATTTTGTAATATTTATAATAAAATTTGTATATTAAAATTCATATAATAAAATATATAAACAAAACAGTCCCCGCAATTTATTTTTATATTTTCAACATACCAAAATAATCCTTTAAAGGTAATCTTTGCATTTTAACAAAGCTTTTAAATATTTAATTTAATTTTCCAATCAATTTAAAAAAATTATAGTAATAATTTGCTTAAGAGTTTATTAAAAATCTCAAGAAATTACCAGGGAACGCAAAAAAGAGTCATGAGCTCAAAAAAAAACAAGCCTAAAAACCTTTTCTAGATGAATGGAAAAATATTAAGTTTAAGATAAGGATAATATAATATTGATAAAAAAAAATTTTATTTTTTTTTCATTTTCCCATCAAAAAAATTAAATTGTGAAACAATAATTAAATTTCAATTTTTATTTAAAAGTTGAAAGTAAAAATAAAAAAAAATTAATTTTTTTTATTTTATTAAATTAAAAAATTACTTTTATTTTAAATGTTAATATATCTTTTGAAACAAGTTATGTATTTAAAAATTTGACATATTATCTTAATCTCAATACCTTTTCAATTCCATTTAAACTTTTGAAATTACACAACTTTTATTATTTAACATTAAAACTAATAATTGAAAAATAACTTCTAAAATTCTAAAAACTTCAAAAAAAAAAAAAAATTTGGCAAATATTAGTTATTATCAATTTTTTCTTCCGGGTTAAAAAAACAAGTTACTGCCAATTTTTATTAAAAAATCCATAAATTATTCTTACTAAACATTTTTAATACATTCCGGGAAATAACAATTCAATTTTATTTACATTAATTTAATAGGCAAAGAAAATACCATTATAAAAATGATTTTTAAATAAACCATTAAAAAAAATTCCCATCACCAAAAATACATAAAAAAAATACAAAAATTTTAAAATGAGCTCAATTAATCTGAATTTTTCAAACACACTCAGCTAAATATCATTAAAGTGCAATTAGTTATGAAATTTTTAATATTTAATTGAATTAAAAGTAAAAATTTATAAGTAGACTGTCAGAATATTTGGAAATCAGCAAATGTACAGAGAGTTTATATACTAAATATGTATTCCAAAAATAAAAATTTTAAATAACCATACAAAATTCATAAATTCGATTCGAATATTCGATAACTTCGAAATGAGAAATACGCAAACGGGGCGTATTAAATGCAAATAGAGTTTACATTTCGATTTATCTTGAATCTTTACTTAATGACCAATTAATTAGTGTTTTAGTAATGTTTAATTAAATTCAAAAATTCCATTAAAATACTGCAAAGCTGTTAAATATATATTGAGCAACTCTGGGCAACTACTTACGAGCTGTGAACTCTTGAACTTATCGCACGATCCAACAAATTCACAATTCCAAGTGCAATATCAACAGCCAAATAGTCAACATGCCAAATAGAAATAGAAATTCGTTTAGTTGCAACACATTGGGGCATCGTTCAAGGATGCTGTCAGCAGCAGCAGCAGCAGCAACTTTTGCACAATATATATTGTTATTATGATTGCACAATAAATATATATGGCGCAAGCGACAGGCGACGAACTTGCACCTGAGCGACCTGCAACCGACGAATGGGGAGGCGAAGAAGCGGGGACGATGGGGCACGGGGGTAGCGGGCATAGCAGGGGGAGTTGCGTGTGGGGCAAGTGCGTAAATCGCAAAATTGTAAATCGTTGTCTGACATCAGACGTCAGTTGAAAGTTGATTCGATTTAATAACTTCTGTCAAACACACAACTAACGGCAAATCGCAAGACGCGTCTTTGTACCCTATAAAACCAACATGTTGCATAGGGTATATTGTTTGGCAATTTAAGTGTGAAAGTGTGCTCTTGGCTAACATAAAATTTACTAACTATATAAAATAAAAAAATCATAATTATTAAAGCAAAAATTATGAAATTTAAATTATTTGTTGATTTTTATTAAAAAAAACTCAAAAATTACTCTGATTTTAAAATAAAAATTAAAAAATTGTTTATCAATTATATTTTCCTAATTTAAAATATTGATTTATTTCAATTTTATTTTCCTAATTTAAAATAAAAATTATTTTTCAATTTTTATTATAAAAATTAAAAACTAAAATTAAATGTATATATCTATAAAATCAGCTGCTGTATTAACAAATTTTAAAAACATTCACGATGTGTGACTCAATACCTTTCATATGATATATAACATATCCTTAAAGAAGCAATATTATGGATCCTAAAAGTATGAAAAATAAATTTTATTTTTGTATATTATAGTAAAAATTAATTTTATAATAAAAAATTAAAAATTAAAGTGAAAACAAATAATAGTATTAAAGTAAAAACTAATTTTATAATAAAAAATTAAAAATAAAAGCTTTTTCTGTTTTTAGGATAAAGCATCCTTATTTAGTAGATCTACGATTTTTCCATTAATCTTGATAGTTTTCTTCAGACTTAATTTTTTTCATGCTCATAACTCTTAATTGGTAAAATCTAAAAAAAAAATGGAATATAAGGGAATAAAATAGAAACTAATGGATTACAAATAAGATAAAATATAATTAAAAATAATTTAAATATAATACAATAGAAAAGGATAAATTAGAGTCGAATTGGACAGAAAGTTTTAACTAAAAATTTCTTTTTGTGGTGAATTTTTGCTTGGGTGTTTTTACTAATTGCTGAATAGCTAACACATTTAACCCCCGATTTGGACAAACGTATACTTCAAATATTCGCAAAAGAATTGCCTAACATTATAGATCTTAAAAAATATTTAAACGAATTTTTTAAATTTTTAAATGACCAATTGAAATTCAGCAATTTTTCAAAAACGCAAAAAATGTTCACATTTTTCAACTTTGAGGGCTTGTAATGTCTTTAATTCTTACTTGATCCGTATAAATGGCATACCGCTAGAAAGGGTATACAATTATCTATTGAAATGCGAAATGTGCCTTAAGATCAAATAAGATCTGATGTAGATATGAACAAATAAGTCGAAAGACTGCCAAAAAACTAGCTATTCGCGGTTTTCTCGAAAACCATTCTTTGAAAAAATAAATTGTTTGCATTTTTGAAATCAGCGCCCAAAAATACATAAAAAAAAGTGTAAGAGAGCCCAGCTCCTTTTTGACTGTAAACTAGTGTAATTGATTGAAATAGCTTACAGCTACTACTATTAATAATTTATATAAATAACAGGGTATTTCATAGTCGCATACTCTGTGCAATTTCAGTTGTTCGCTACGCGTTGCGGGCTGCATTTAACTTCACTTCGACGATTCGAGTGCTGCCAATATTTGCCATGTTTAGTTGCTGTTGCAACAACTTATTTATGATGCGATGATGTTGGTGCTAAGCCAAGGGGCAAAGAGGGGCGCCCCAGTGTTGCAAGGAACGCAGAGAATTGTTGCTATTGTCGAGCAAATAGCTTTAGTTGAAAACTTGTCAACTGCAACAGAAATCCATTCGAGATATGAGCCGGCAATTGAAAATTTCAAATCCATTTCGTTGCAATGTGTGTTTACTAAAACGGCTGAAGTGAAGTGTCTTCCCCTCTATAATTCAATACCCCCTCTTCAGGAAACCTCTTCCCCTCTGCTGGAAACCTGTTGCAACAAAAATTTCACAATTCTTTTGATCTCTGGTTTATAATGCGAATAACAAGGGAAATATCTAAAATATATTTGATAAATATATAAATTTTATTTTTGAAAACATAGAATACTTATTGGGCAAATCAAAAATTTAAATGTTACAGTTAAAAATCAATTTTAAAAACTATGAAAAATAATACAATCATAATCAGAATCTTTTAGAAAGCATTGTAATAAAACAAAGCACAATTAAAAAAGAAAAAAAAGTTAGAATAAATATTGATAAATCATATGGAAAATACTCAATAAACATACAAGTATTAAGGTCATTATTCAAAAGTAAAATATTTATTTTAAAAGGTTTTGTCTTTGATTCAAATGTATATAATATATTTTAATATATTTAAACATTGAGTTGAGATAGGAAAAAAAATAATTGTTATTATGTTCGAACTTGAAAATTCAATTTTAGAAAGAAAAGTTCTACAAAAATTCAAAAAAAAAAAATGAAATACTTATTTTATTGTCACTATATTGGAGTACTTTTGCTACTTTAACTTGTGTAGTTGTAACTAGAGATAATTAGAGATTTAATAACATCTAATGTGAATATTGGGAATATAAAAAAATGCTTTAATATAAATTAAAGATGTGGAGTAGAAGCACTAGAAAAAGATGTGTATAATATTCAAATTAGAATTACATGAATTTCTGCAAAATAGAAATAAATATATATATATATATTAGTTGCAATATTCGCAATAAATAAATAATTAAATATATATTTTTTCTTCTTAAAAAAAAAGCGAAGAATTAATATAATTAATTATAATTTTAAAAAATGAATTTAATTTAAAATAGTCAAAGCAATAATTGTTTAAAAAATCATACACCAAGAACCCATTTCAATTATAAAATTATTTAAATATTAAAATTAAAGCTAAAGGCGATAAAGATTAATTTTAATAAAAGTAATAAAATTCAAATTCTAAAAAAACCTTTGTTTTTAATTTTAAAACTTATGTTAAAAGTGTGATATTTATAATTTAACTTTTAAAATACTTTTGCAACCAGGCAGATACAGTTATTTGAGTTTCGTTTTAAATATATAAAATATATTATATTGAACTTGGAAATTCATGAATTTCTACAAAGTAGAAAAAAATACCATTAAAATATGTATATTTGCAATAAATAAATAATTAAATTAAAAATTTGTCTACCTAAAATGAGAAGCGAAGAACCTAAAAAAAATTTTAAACAAAGCAAATATAATTTAAAATAGTTAAAAGAATATTAGCATAAAAAATAATACATCGCCAAGAACCCTTTTCAATTATACAAATTATTAAATATATATTTAAATTAAAGCTGAAGGCGATAAAAACTAATTTTAATAAAAGTAATAAAATTCAAAATCTGCAAAAACATTTGTTTTTAATGTTAAAACTTGTGTAAAAAATGTGATATTTATAATTTAGCTCTGAAAATGTATTTTGCAGCCAGGCAGATACAGATACTTGAGTTTCTTTTTGTTTTCACAATAAAATGTGCTTGTGAATTTCCATAATTGGACACAGCTGTAATTGAATGGAACACAAACTTCATAAATATAATAGAAATATATATAAACATATTTATACTTAAATATGAATTATATTTGAATGTATGCATAGCACCCTCTATTTGGGCAATATTTAAGAGATGATTCGAATGATGATAAACCAATAAAAGACCCGCAAAAAGAGCCCTATGGAAACTCAACAATGGTTGATTATCATTAATAAAAAATCATGATTATTATTATAATTATCATTTGTGATGTTATTGTTGTTGTTGATGATGATGATTATCGCCCTCATGTTGTTCCCATTGGCTTTGCCACAACGTGTTATGCCACTTCAGGGGCAACGTGTCAAGAATATGAATTGGTTGACATGTTTGCTATAGTTGCAGCTCATGTTAATGTTAATGTTAATGTTGTTGTTGCTGTTGTTGTTTACGCTTCATCCTTTTGTCAGTGGCCTGTCGTCGAGCATTGTATCTATGAGATACGCAGAGGCCATTGTATCTATGAGATACGCACAGGCGCTTCTTTATTTGCCGACAGATGTTGCATGTTGTACAAGTATTCACATTTTGATCAACATTTCATTTCGGTTTTTTTTTGTGTGTTACCAAATTCGTAGAACTGCCAAAAAAATAAAATGTGCTCCCTTTTGAGAAATTATTTAATTTTGCCACAATAAAGCAGCTGAAAATGTCCGCACCTCACAGCCAGGTGTTTGATAGGGGGTTTGCTTGAGGTCGGGGTAAAAAGTTCAAGAGGTTCACATTATTGCAACATCAGCAAAATAATTTTTCCATTTCCCATTTGCATGCCAAAGGCGATTGATAAGAAGGCAAAAAAAAAAATCAAGCTAAGTATTTAAGTCTCAATAGACTCATAAACCGTTTTGCCACCACCTTGTGGCAAGCTGCTTGAAACTTGTGGCAACTCAGCAACGTTGTTGCCTCTTTGTGCTCCTCATAAATTAATTTATTTGCAACATTTTTCTTAACATCCAGAGATATATTAAATTGTAAGAACTGCAGTTAAGCAAATTTCATTTAAATGCATAAAGAAATAAATCAATAAAAAAATTAATACATAAATAAATGAATAAATTATCAAATAAATAAATAAATTAAGAAATAAAGAAATAATATAAAAATATAAATAAATACATAATTTAATAAATAAATAAACTAAAATTGAATCAATAAATCAATAAAAAACTAATTAAATAAATAAAAAAAAATATATATATAAATAAATAAAAAAACAAAAATAAGTAAATTAATAATTGAATACAAAAAAAAATAAATAAATAAAAAAAAATAAATAAATTAATAAATAAGTAATTAAATAAAAAAAAGTTAAATAAATATTTAATAAATAAATTAGGAAATAAATAAATAAATAAGTAAATTAATACATAAATAAATAACTTAATAAATAAAAAATAAAATAAATTAATAAATCAATCAATTATTTAATAAATAAGTATTTAAATAAATAAAATAATAAATATATAAATAAAATAAAAATAAATAAGCAAATAAATTAATAAATATAAAAATAAATACGTAACTGAATAAATAATTAAAGAATTAAATAATTAATTAAAAAAATTAATAAATAAATTAAGAAAATAAATAAACATAATTTAATAAATAACAAAATAAATAAATAAATTAATAAAAGATAAATTAGTAAAAACAATTAATAAATACAAACAATAAATAAATAAATAAAAAAGATTAATATATATAACAAAAAAACAAAATAAAAAAGAAATAAAAATTAATCTAGTAATGGCAAAAAAATATCTTTTTTCATTCACCTTTAAATGTCAATGTTAAAGTGAACTGCTGTATTCGCATTATCAAAATTAAAAATATAAAATATAAATTTTAAAAGAGTTATAGTTTTTTACACTATTTAGTCTTAATTTTTGAAAATACTTTAAATATTCGAAAAAAAATTGATTAAATTCTAAATAAAATAATTTACCAATTACTATGAAATAAAAAAGTAACAAAATCAAAAAAATTGCATAATTGCTTAAGTTATCGATAAATAATCGATATGATTTTCAAAACAACCCATCATTCAATTAATTAATTTACGATTAATGCTTCAACTTTTTGTTGCAATCAAATTGCCACAGACAAAGTCTTAAACGATTTACCTTAGTTATACAATCCAATCCCCCCCAATTCCTTCTCACTCCATACCCCTCCCTGTCTCCCACACAAGCCCACACATTATCCCGGCTATCCGGCGGCCGCTTGAGTGCAAATAAATCTTGTATTTTGCCTGAGGCCACACAAAGGGGCTAGCTCTAAATGGTGGGGGATGGGAGGGGGGTTGAGGGCATGTTAGACGGATTAGATGCTGGCCAAAATGTCAACACAAAGCATCACATAAGAATGCTCAAAGCGAGTATGTTAGACTGGAAAATACCCTGTTTGAAGGCAGCTTAATATAGTTGATAAATTTGATTAAAGTTTTTGGTAGATATTGAATATTTAAATCGAAATATATTGTCTATATAAGCTTGAAACTTATGTATTTTAAAATTAAATTATTTTACCATAATATAACATACACATTAATACGGATAAAAGCCACACTTTATAATATTGAAGATATTAAATATTCTATAGACCAGGGATCGTGAATAAAAGTTACGAGCTCTAAAAAAAAAAGAAAATAACATACAATTTTCTAGATATATGGAAAAATCTTAGATATACTAATTTGTGATGTAGGATCCTGAAAACAGAATAAACTTTAATTTCAAATATTTATTAAAAACAAACTAAGCTCACCAAAAAATCATAATATTTATTAAAATATTAAATTTTAACTTGAATTTTTTTGATCAAAAAAAAAAAAAAAAATTGTGAAATAATTCTTCAATTTAAATTGTAATTTAAAAGATAAAAATAAAACTTATTTTTTAATTTATAGAAGATAAAATTTGTGAAATAATACTTAAATTTCAATTTTTATTGCTAAGGTGAAAATAAAAAATAATTTTAAAATTTTTATTATATTTGTTATGAATAGAAATTGATTTTCAATATCTTCTGAACAAAGTTGCATATTTTTATAATTGGTTTATCGACTTTTCAAATACACAACATGCTTCAGAAGAAATTCAAATTAAATTTTTATTATTTAACATATAAAATAAAATTCATAAACAATATTTATATATAAATGTTTAATAAAAATTTTCAAATAATTATTATTATTAATTTTTGAGATAAAAAAAATTTGATTGCCAATTTTTTAAGAAAAAAATGCATAAAAAATTCTTAACTTATAGTTTTGTATACAAACAAATTTGAAAGACTTGCGATTGCGCTAGAAACGATATTTTTATTGCTTTATTAATTTATTAAAATCTTTTAATGTTTATTACAACAATTGTACGAAATACTATTATAATGTAATGTAAATTAATAATATATACTCGTATGCAATAATTTATGGTGTCAATTGATTTTTTGATTTGCAGTTCTTTATCTGCCTCTAATATTCTCTCAGATCAATCAGTTACACGACAAGAATTTAAATATATACCATATAGAGTAGAATATATCTACTTTTGTCTATTACATACTTTATCACAACTTTTATATACCCTTTGTAATCATTTTAAATGGGTAGAGTCTACAAACAGGATATAGCAGCCAGTCACAATGGGCATCGAATCCAGCAGAATGGGAATAACAACAAGATGAAGAATTTCAACAATAACAACAACAATAAGAAATGAGAACAACAATAACAAGGACAACTTGGCACATTGTCAAGTGAACTCTAAAGCTTTTAGCTTAAATACACTTTGGGCCAACTACTTAAACCAACTAACTGAAGCTGAAGCAAAGTTAAGAGGGGGGAGAGGTAGCTGCCACTGTTCCTGACATATTTGCAGTTTGTTATTGTTGTTGTTGTTGTTGTTGTTATGCTGCCATTCAGACCCTCTGGTCAAATTGTAATTGAATTTATCGTTCTGATTGTGTGTGTCTCTTCGTATCGAGAAAATTGCTAAATGCAACTCAAGTAAAAATCAGGAAAATTGCGTGGGCTGTGCCCACAGACAGTCCCATTCCACTCGGATAAATTATTGAAATGAAATCATTTGACAAATTAAAATAGGCGCATTGCCATACAACGCTGGAACAGTGCATAATATAAAGTATACGCAGCGTTTAATACAAATTACCAGGCAGGCGCAATGGCACTCATTAACACACACACACACACACACACACATATATACTCATATGTGCATGTGTGTGTGACAACCCTTTCGTTGCGCTAAAAGCTCTGTTGACACTTGAAAGCTATCCTTGTTTGCAAACTTCGTGTCCTGCGCTTAGCGAGGACTTGAACCAGTTGCAAATAAATTTCGTAAAGTTTCCGCTGCAATTAAAAAGAATTATTTCAAAGATCACTTGTCACTTAAGTCATGCAATTTAAATGTGGCATAAATATCGATAATTATCGATTGTTATCGATAGTAGAAATTGGGGACTTATTGATGGAAAATAAATGATAAAAAAAATGCATTGAATCATGAGCTTAAAATGCAAAATGTAGTTGTAGCTTGTTATTTTTTTCAGCTTGGAAAGATTTTCATATATGTGATATTAAACAAATTGTATTTTACTTGAGAACTACAGAATATTTGAAATTCTAATTAAATCACATATTTATCTGCATTTCTACGTTTGTTTGGATTTAGAATGTGGCATTATTTAAATTTTAATATTAGTATACATTTTATGCGGTATGAGTAAATTTTTTTTTGTTTTAGGTATAGTAAACAATTTTTTATTAATTTGTGCATTTAATTTTGATTTAAAGCATACAAGATATAATAAAAAATCATTTAAAGAGCTTATAACAAAATTTAGTATGTACATTATTATGGCATTTAAATTTATTTGATATCATTAATACAAAACAATACTTTTCTATTTATATAGTTATATAGTATATAAAAAATATTATATTTTGCCAGAAACTTAGCTAACTTAGTTAACTTGGCTAAAAACTATTTAACATCAAAGATCAAAGACAGTAAGTGAAATTTAAAACATATTGTTGAACTTAAGTAATCGAACTATTTTTATAAAATTTAAATGACAATTTTTGTTACTTTCTTCAAAATAAAACTTAAGATCTATACAAATTTAGTTTTTTAATAAAATTAAAGATTTTTTATTCAAGTTTATTTTATAAATATATTTAAAGTGCATTTTTTGTACCTTAATATTAATATTAATTGATTGTCAATTAGTGGCTAATATTTTGAAAGATATTTGTAACTTCCCTAACCAAAAGTCTATGGAATCTGTTGTGGAACAGGGGGCGGAGGTCCTGGTGAACCATGGAGGATGTCATTATAAAGCTGCTTAGAAACGCATTGAAGTGCAGCAGCAGCCACTTCAAAGTGCAAATTTAAGTGAGATTCATCCATTAAAATCAGCGTTAAATGCACTTCAAAGTGCAATTTCAAATGTCTAGAATTGAGCTTAAAAAATTGTTATGTGAATGGAGAGTTTGCTTGATTACTTATTTAGCATTTTTTCAATCATCCATTCAACCAACAGTTGTGATCCCCTAACCAGTTTCTTCGACAATTGTCTATTGTACAAAACGTTGCGGCACTTGCCACTTGCCGTTTTGACTTCTAATTGCAATTCACAAATTGTAGGACACCAGGTTGGCAGGATGTTAGAGGTGCAGGATAAGGTTGAGAATGAGAATGAGGTGTGTGGTGGCTTTGGGATCAACATTGGCTGCCTTTGGCCTATTATGCAATCATCTGTTGTTGATGAATCTGAATCTAAATATGAGGCCACACAAAGGGGCTAGCTCTAAATGGTGGGGGATGGGAGGGGGGTTGAGGGCATGTTAGACGGATTAGATGCTGGCCAAAATGTCAACACAAAGCATCACATAAGAATGCTCAAAGCGAGTATGTTAGACTGGAAAATACCCTGTTTGAAGGCAGCTTAATATAGTTGATAAATTTGATTAAAGTTTTTGGTAGATATTGAATATTTAAATCGAAATATATTGTCTATATAAGCTTGAAACTTATGTATTTTAAAATTAAATTATTTTACCATAATATAACATACACATTAATACGGATAAAAGCCACACTTTATAATATTGAAGATATTAAATATTCTATAGACCAGGGATCGTGAATAAAAGTTACGAGCTCTAAAAAAAAAAGAAAATAACATACAATTTTCTAGATATATGGAAAAATCTTAGATATACTAATTTGTGATGTAGGATCCTGAAAACAGAATAAACTTTAATTTCAAATATTTATTAAAAACAAACTAAGCTCACCAAAAAATCATAATATTTATTAAAATATTAAATTTTAACTTGAATTTTTTTGATCAAAAAAAAAAAAAAAAATTGTGAAATAATTCTTCAATTTAAATTGTAATTTAAAAGATAAAAATAAAACTTATTTTTTAATTTATAGAAGATAAAATTTGTGAAATAATACTTAAATTTCAATTTTTATTGCTAAGGTGAAAATAAAAAATAATTTTAAAATTTTTATTATATTTGTTATGAATAGAAATTGATTTTCAATATCTTCTGAACAAAGTTGCATATTTTTATAATTGGTTTATCGACTTTTCAAATACACAACATGCTTCAGAAGAAATTCAAATTAAATTTTTATTATTTAACATATAAAATAAAATTCATAAACAATATTTATATATAAATGTTTAATAAAAATTTTCAAATAATTATTATTATTAATTTTTGAGATAAAAAAAATTTGATTGCCAATTTTTTAAGAAAAAAATGCATAAAAAATTCTTAACTTATAGTTTTGTATACAAACAAATTTGAAAGACTTGCGATTGCGCTAGAAACGATATTTTTATTGCTTTATTAATTTATTAAAATCTTTTAATGTTTATTACAACAATTGTACGAAATACTATTATAATGTAATGTAAATTAATAATATATACTCGTATGCAATAATTTATGGTGTCAATTGATTTTTTGATTTGCAGTTCTTTATCTGCCTCTAATATTCTCTCAGATCAATCAGTTACACGACAAGAATTTAAATATATACCATATAGAGTAGAATATATCTACTTTTGTCTATTACATACTTTATCACAACTTTTATATACCCTTTGTAATCATTTTAAATGGGTAGAGTCTACAAACAGGATATAGCAGCCAGTCACAATGGGCATCGAATCCAGCAGAATGGGAATAACAACAAGATGAAGAATTTCAACAATAACAACAACAATAAGAAATGAGAACAACAATAACAAGGACAACTTGGCACATTGTCAAGTGAACTCTAAAGCTTTTAGCTTAAATACACTTTGGGCCAACTACTTAAACCAACTAACTGAAGCTGAAGCAAAGTTAAGAGGGGGGAGAGGTAGCTGCCACTGTTCCTGACATATTTGCAGTTTGTTATTGTTGTTGTTGTTGTTGTTGTTATGCTGCCATTCAGACCCTCTGGTCAAATTGTAATTGAATTTATCGTTCTGATTGTGTGTGTCTCTTCGTATCGAGAAAATTGCTAAATGCAACTCAAGTAAAAATCAGGAAAATTGCGTGGGCTGTGCCCACAGACAGTCCCATTCCACTCGGATAAATTATTGAAATGAAATCATTTGACAAATTAAAATAGGCGCATTGCCATACAACGCTGGAACAGTGCATAATATAAAGTATACGCAGCGTTTAATACAAATTACCAGGCAGGCGCAATGGCACTCATTAACACACACACACACACACACACACATATATACTCATATGTGCATGTGTGTGTGACAACCCTTTCGTTGCGCTAAAAGCTCTGTTGACACTTGAAAGCTATCCTTGTTTGCAAACTTCGTGTCCTGCGCTTAGCGAGGACTTGAACCAGTTGCAAATAAATTTCGTAAAGTTTCCGCTGCAATTAAAAAGAATTATTTCAAAGATCACTTGTCACTTAAGTCATGCAATTTAAATGTGGCATAAATATCGATAATTATCGATTGTTATCGATAGTAGAAATTGGGGACTTATTGATGGAAAATAAATGATAAAAAAAATGCATTGAATCATGAGCTTAAAATGCAAAATGTAGTTGTAGCTTGTTATTTTTTTCAGCTTGGAAAGATTTTCATATATGTGATATTAAACAAATTGTATTTTACTTGAGAACTACAGAATATTTGAAATTCTAATTAAATCACATATTTATCTGCATTTCTACGTTTGTTTGGATTTAGAATGTGGCATTATTTAAATTTTAATATTAGTATACATTTTATGCGGTATGAGTAAATTTTTTTTTGTTTTAGGTATAGTAAACAATTTTTTATTAATTTGTGCATTTAATTTTGATTTAAAGCATACAAGATATAATAAAAAATCATTTAAAGAGCTTATAACAAAATTTAGTATGTACATTATTATGGCATTTAAATTTATTTGATATCATTAATACAAAACAATACTTTTCTATTTATATAGTTATATAGTATATAAAAAATATTATATTTTGCCAGAAACTTAGCTAACTTAGTTAACTTGGCTAAAAACTATTTAACATCAAAGATCAAAGACAGTAAGTGAAATTTAAAACATATTGTTGAACTTAAGTAATCGAACTATTTTTATAAAATTTAAATGACAATTTTTGTTACTTTCTTCAAAATAAAACTTAAGATCTATACAAATTTAGTTTTTTAATAAAATTAAAGATTTTTTATTCAAGTTTATTTTATAAATATATTTAAAGTGCATTTTTTGTACCTTAATATTAATATTAATTGATTGTCAATTAGTGGCTAATATTTTGAAAGATATTTGTAACTTCCCTAACCAAAAGTCTATGGAATCTGTTGTGGAACAGGGGGCGGAGGTCCTGGTGAACCATGGAGGATGTCATTATAAAGCTGCTTAGAAACGCATTGAAGTGCAGCAGCAGCCACTTCAAAGTGCAAATTTAAGTGAGATTCATCCATTAAAATCAGCGTTAAATGCACTTCAAAGTGCAATTTCAAATGTCTAGAATTGAGCTTAAAAAATTGTTATGTGAATGGAGAGTTTGCTTGATTACTTATTTAGCATTTTTTCAATCATCCATTCAACCAACAGTTGTGATCCCCTAACCAGTTTCTTCGACAATTGTCTATTGTACAAAACGTTGCGGCACTTGCCACTTGCCGTTTTGACTTCTAATTGCAATTCACAAATTGTAGGACACCAGGTTGGCAGGATGTTAGAGGTGCAGGATAAGGTTGAGAATGAGAATGAGGTGTGTGGTGGCTTTGGGATCAACATTGGCTGCCTTTGGCCTATTATGCAATCATCTGTTGTTGATGAATCTGAATCTAAATATGAATATGAAAATTTCTCATTATATTATTTTGTTGTTTTCACGCCACTTGCGCATTATTCAAATTTTGCAATTTTCAATGAAAAACAACACAAAATGAAACAAAAGGGCGAGGCGCTCTATTCAACAAAAATATAAATAAAAAAAATAAAATAAAAAAAATGCATATATATGGTTATGGAAATGGAATGGAACAGAACGCTGCCCGCAAATCCTTTTATGATAATTTCTCAAGAGTGTCGTCCTTTGATCAGGCAAGTGCCTGGCGTGCTGAAAAAACTCATTCAAGCATGAATGTGAATATGATTTTCAACCACACACACACACACTTACACACACACACAACACACACACACACATACACACACACACACAACACACACACACAGAGTTGTACACTCACTGCTCATAAGAATTTAATAATTCGTTAAGCGAAATTAAAATTGCCATAAGGCAGTTGTCATACAATGGGCCTAAAACTTGTAAATCAGCTTAAAAATGTGTGCATATATCGGCAGCCAAAAATCGAGTTATCAAACTGTTATCGACAGTTTTTATCGTTTAACTGTGACTTTATACAATTTTATATAATTGTTGTTAATAATGCTTAAGTGATTTTTATTTATTTAAAAAAAAAATTAATTCGTTTTTTTATTATAACTGTTTGTTTAATTTTGTTATATTATATATATTATAAAAATTGGTATATAAATTATAATTATCAAAAAAAATGGCAAAAATCATGCTCCTTAAAAAAGTCTTAAAAATCATAGGAAATATTTTTTTAGTACATCTAAGCAAAAACTGAAGTTTATTTTTATTTATTAAAATGTTAATTGAAATTTTTGGATTGACATTATCGCTTTCAAAAGGTATATACAGATTTGAATGATTTCAAATTGTTTTTCTATTTAAATAGCACTAAAAAATGGGAAGTTTTATCTAACCTAAATAAATGTAACAAAACAAAAAGCAACGATAACAGACTCCACTTAAGTTTGATAATTATTATTATATATTATTATAATTGTATATTATATATTTGTTACTATTATATTATTATAATGAGTACATTTTAAAATGCGACATCGGGCAGGCTTGCTGAAATGCTTAAAACTCCGCCGTCTCTTTATCGATATAAATGATTAATATCTTAAACGATGCGTAATTAATGCAACTATGTAAATGCAAAAAAGAAGAGAACGAAAAAAAAATTATTTTATTTTATATTTTAAATAAAATGCAGAGAAGAAAAAGAAAAAAAATTTTTTTTTTTAATTTCCACCGAATTTTGAAGTCAGGAAATCGTAAGAAATACCGCACCAAAAATAAACATTTTCTTATTTTAAAATAAATATAGTTGCAGAACTAGTGATTTGAGCTTAAGAAAGTATATGACTAATTAATAGCTATATTTATAAGCTTTCCGAAAACATAAAGTCTTCTTAATTTGGCTCAAGATCGCCGCGTAATGACGAAAAACGCAAGATCAGCTTTCTATAATAGCTTTAAAAATATACTAGTTTTGAAAAAATTAAAAAAAAAAAACATTTTACAATAGAAAAATTTTTAAAATGGTTTTTCGTCATCTGGAGCTCTATGCGAATTAGAAAATGTACAATAGGTTTGGTAAATAATACAAAAAAACTGAATTTTTGTACCTAGTTTAATTATAACAAAATTTACTCAATTCAAGCAATTTTTTTTTTTTTTTATATTTTTTTGTTATAATTTTAATGGCTTTCCGAATTCTTTTGTTTATTATAACAAAATTTCCTGAATTCAAGCAGATTTCTCTTCTTTTTATATATATTTTTTTTAAATTTTAATGTCCTTCCGAATTCTTTTGACAATTTTAACAAATTTTCCTAAATTCAACCAGATTTTTTTTTTGTTTTTTAAATATGTTATTACAATATTTAATGGCCTTTCGAATTTTTTGCAGACATTAACAGACTTTACCTGGGCACGTTATTATTTAAAAATGCTGTTTTATATTTTAATCAATTTTTTTCTACTTTTATATGGAAAAAATAAATGGAATATGTAAAGTTCTGCAACAATTCTTAAATTCTTAGAGTGTTATATTTTCATTCCTGTTTGATTTTCTGTTGATTTTTTTTTTATTTTGAATCATTTTATGCCCATTGTCACTGTAGTTGTCACCTGTGCATTGTGCATTATGTTGCAACTGCTTTCTGGGCAGAGAAGCCATCCATAATTCTCGTTAGTAGTCTGAAGGTCCCAACGGAGGCGCCTCCCTTTACTATTTCCCCCTCTCTCCTTTGTGTGTGAATTGCGACCAACTGCAACTCGTTGGCATTTTTTAGCTCAATTTTCGCTTGACGCTTCGGATCTTGGCATCGTTTCCAGGGGAAATCATTGCAATTAAAGCGTAATTGTTTTTACGCATTTGTGTCCAGTGTCCTGCCACCATACCCTCTGCTTAGCCAGGCTCGTGTCTTTTCAAGTAGAGGCGAGTGTCGAGGTAAAAAAAAAAATATAAAAAAAAATATATATATACACACAACAACCCGCCAGAAATTAATTTACAACATTCATAATGTCTGCACCTCCGGCTCGTCGTCCTTTGCTGCTGCTGCTCCTGCTGCTTCATCTTCTTCTTATACATGCGCTTAATTTCCGCGCATTTGGTGGGTGTGGCGCTGAAGGACAACAGGCTGCCTGCCAGGCATATCCTGGCAACAGCGCGACGTCAGCAGCGACGTCAACGGCGACGGCGAATACGAATCCACGAATTCATTTGCATAATTTTTAATACTCCATTTCGGTGCAGGTGCGTCGGCGTCGTTGCTAACGAGATGCGTGTGTGTGTGTGTGTGTGGTGTAGGTGTGCGTCCTCATTATTATATTTCGCCGCCTCGACGAGCACATACGCGCAGCAACTGCCTCCTGCCACCTGCCTCCTGACGTGTCCTGCCTCCTGCACTTTATCCGTTTACATTTTTCAACAATTTTTGTTTTTTTTTTTCGTTTTTTTTTTTTACAATTTTTCTTCTATTTTCCTTCATTTTTTTTTGCATATTAATGCGCGCAACTTTTAACTCGTTTGCCGCCTCTGGCCGCACCGCAATCTCCTTCGTCCAAATTAATGTTAAAATATGTTGATTTCCTTTGAGAGAGCACACAAGCGCAGTTTTTTTTTTTTCTCAAAAACCCTTTTGGCAAAATATTTCTAATGAATGCCACATGCCACATTTGGTTGCCTACCAATTATGCGATTTTTTCGTAACCAAATTGTTGAGACACAAAATTTGCTTTACTTTTTACTAGCTAGTTTTTTAAAGTATTTTGAAATAAACTAGAGAAAGCGCTTTAACTTTTTATTTTTATTAGAAAATTAGTAGCCAGAAATGGAATTAGAAATTTTAACTTTGAAATATAACTTAATTAAACCTTTTATAAAATACAAGAAACCAAAACCTTCAATTAAAACCAAAATTTCAACTATTATATATTGTATAATAAAGTATTTTTATCACAGGACTTATATGCCTCTCAGAAATTGAATTTAATTTATTCTAAAATTTTAATGTTGTTAATAATAAAAGATTTTGCATAGAATTTAGATATTTTTGCCATAATTTTTTTTTTATATATTTTGCATATTTTCAATATTTTGCACAAAAATTTTTTACATTTTAATTTTTTTTACATTATAACAAAAATACATACAAAATCCGAGATCTTGTTATTTAACATACAATTTTATCAATTTAATAATATATGTTATATATTCTTTTAATTTTAATTTTCATTTAAACATATTTATCTCACGTTTTATATTTTATTTATTTTTCTGAAAATATTCTTAAATTTACTCTCCTATATACAATATTGAAATACACAGCGTAGTAGGAAGATATTAAAAATCAATTTTTATTATGAAAAACTTAAAAGAAAAATTTTAAGAAACCTTTTACATTCAACTCTTAAATAATTGACAAGTAATTATTAATATACATTTTTATTTTTGTGTCAAAAAAAAAGAGTTATTGCCAATTTTATTAAAAAAAAAACTATAAATAATTCTTCTCATATTTTTTATACATCAAAATTATAAAAATTGCGAAAACTATGTTAAAAAAATGTTAAAAATGTTAATGCTCATTTAAACAGAGCTAAATTAAGTCTGTTATGTTACAGAACTCGCGTTTCATTATAAATTAATAAAAATTATAATTTATATTGTAAATTATTTGCTTCCGTTAATGATTAATGCTTAATTAAACAAGCTAAATAAATTAAATTGTAAACTGCTTGCTTCTGTTATTAATTTATGCTAATGCTCATTTAATTAAAAACGCTCTAATATTTAAGCTACTTTTAATAAGAGTTACTGAACTCCAGATCTATGGCTTCTATATAAAGAATATCGCAGTTTGATTATGTCTAAAATATACATAAGGCAATTAGATTTTAATTAGAATAATTTTAGCCGCAATTTAACAAATTTGGATTTACAATTATATGATTCGAATACTCAAATAAAGTAATTTAATATTTTTTTTTTTAACTAAAAAACATTCATTGGTTATTCAACTCACAGCGTCCATTTAATTTATGTTTTTTTTTTTTATTTGACCCTTGAATAAATGGCTTTAAAAACCGGGCCTAAAAAAAAAAGTAATACCAATGGGCGTGGCAAAGTCCATCAGGTAGTTTGTATTCACATGGCAACAAAAATATATAATGTTTTTTTTTCTTTTTTTTGCCGTAGCAAAAGCCACTTGAAATTCATTTTTGCGGCTTGGTTTGGCTCGTTAAAAAAAAAAGGAAAAAAAAAAATACGAATAGAACAGAAAACTCAGAAAAAAGGTGAAAAAACTGTTGTAATTGTTTTTACAGCGGCAGCGAGTGTGTTTATAATTGGTTCTGACTGCTAAATGAACCATTTACCAATTAAACGCGATTGCCAGGGAGCTGCCACATGTGCCTGCCTGCCTGCAACGTGCAACCAGCAACCTGCAACCTGGTTTGGGTCTCTTCTAGCCCTTGTCTAGGAGCTCAGTCAGTGCTCGTTAACGGCTTGTTAGGAGAAACGCTTTAGTCACGCTTAAGACTCAACTGAATCCAGAACCTGAACCTGAACCTGAAGCTGTTGCTGTTGCTGTTGCTGTGCCTGGAGTGCTGCTGCTGCTGCTGCTGCCTGGCAGGAAAAAACAACGCCAAGTTGTGTAAACGTTGCTGCCGGAAAAAAACAAAAAAAAAATCGAAAAAAAAATAGAAAAAAAAATGTGTAGAAAAAGTTGCTGAGGCATTGCTCAGGCACCTGTGCGACAACCTATACAATTTACAAAAAAAAAAAATATATATTAAAAAAACATGCAAGAATATGCTTACTTTGAATTCTCAACATTGAATACACTTACAGAGATTTTAAAATATTAAAAAATCTAATAAGTATATACAAAATAGGCAGATAAAAAACAAAGCAAATGAATTATTGAAAAAGTTTGAGAATTTTTTACAAATAAGAAAAAAAAAACAATTATTCCTAAAATAAAATTTATTAAAAAAACAGGAAAGATAATGCTTACTTTAAATTCTCAACATTGAATACACTTATAAATATATTAAAATATAAAAAATATATTAAGTACTTATATATATAACAGGAAGAAAATTCAGCAATTAGATAAGATATATCAAAATAGATATAGAATTTTTTTGTAAATATAAACTCAATTTTCAATCGATTTTTCTAAATATATAACTTTTACATTTTATTTAAAATTTAATCGCAAATATTGAATTTAATTGATATATTTTTTGGTATTTTTTTTGACATATATTTTAACTCAATTTTCAATCAATTAATTTAATTAAAAAATGTTTAAATTTCGCTTAAAATGTATTCTCAATAATTGAATTTAATTGAGATATTTGTAAGAAACAAAGAAATTGTTCAAAAATATCTATGAAATGGTTATAAGATAAATAAATTAGAAATAAATAAAATTAAAAAAATCAATTGATTATTCTAAAGACATAATGTTAAAATTTCACTTAAAATTTAATCGCAATTTGAGAGAAATATATGTATGAAAAAAAATATTGTTACAAAATGTCAATAAAATGGTTATAAAATAAATAAATTCGATTTAAATAAAATTAAAAAAAAATTTTACTATAATACATCATTGGAATCAGAATTGATTAAAAAGAATTTTGTTGGGATATCTTGTAAAACAAAAATGATTTCCAAACAACTAATGAATTTTAAATTGTTTAAATGAAATATTTACACGATCTCTACGTCTCAAACACATACAAATTAAGATATAAATTAGATTTTAATTAAATTTGAAATAATTTAACTATAATGAATAATTTAAGTTCTAATTGGTTGATATATCTCGATAAACAAAACTATTTTTTTTAAATCAATTTTTAAATCTTGGATTTTTGAAATAATATAGTTTATAAATTAAGATATATCTAAAACAGACAGATTAGTTGCCATAAAACATATTTTATATATTTTATAGGCTTCGCAATGACTTTGTCCCTCAATGCGTTACACATTTCATAACAAAATGAATAATGATCATTTGGTAAGGGTATCAGTAAAACCAACAGTGGAAAACAGTACAGAATCTATAGAACGTTGTCAGGCCATGTCAAGTTGAGCCTGTTTCTCTGTTGGCCTTTTGTAAACGTGAAAAATTTCAAGTGCCTCATCCTCAAGCGTCGCTTTTCACGGCTGCCTGCCAATGGATGCGTATCTTGTAGCTTGTATCTTGTATCTTGTATCTTGTATCTCATAACTGGCAACACGTCTAAAGGCGGAGGCGGTTGCAGATTGACGTTAATCATGCAATTAATTGAGCCATGAGAGCAGCAGGCAAATGAGTTGCAATATGGCAACAGACAGACAGACAGCCAGACAGACACTGAGAGGGAAAGATATGAGGAATGCAGAACTATGAAGTGCTTATTATTATTTATTATTGAATAATAGGGAGTATTATACATACAAATGATTAGTAAATATACAAATCAGTTAAGCACCAACTAAGACTAAAACAGCTGCAATTGGTTATAAAAATATAAATATAGTATGAAGGTTAATTTTTGATTTTTTAGTTGAAGGATAATACAGTACGATAAAATGTAAAATAGGTCGAATATTTGAAAAATGATCGTAAGTACGTTGAACTAAAATTCATGTTTAATATTACTGCATATTTGTAAATTTTAAAATCACCCACAAAATTTTTAATTCTGGCTTCAAAATGTTTTCCAAAATTTATTCATACTTTTACACTTTTTTTTGGCAAACATAATTAATTTATATATACAGATTACAAAAGGAATAAAACTACTTTTCAAATGATATTTATATATACGTACATATATTCATATTATTCATTTAATATTGATCTAAATAAAAGCCTGTTAATCTAGCTTTTTTATTATATCATTCTAATTTCTTGGGTTTGGTCGCCATTTCGTCAATAAGTCAATTATAATTAACAGTCGTTAAGAATTTTGTATTTACATTAAATCAAAAGAGATCTAAAAATCAGGAATCGCAAGTTTGAGTTAAAAAAATCAAGCCAGAATATAATTTTCTAGATAAATGGCAAAATCGTAGATAGGATAAACTTTTATTTCCAATATTTATTAAAAAACTTAATTTTAACTAATATTTTTCGATCAAAAAATAAAATTGTGAAATAATAATTAAATATCAATTTTTATTTAAAAGTTAAAAATATAAGTTATTTTTTAATCTGTATATTAAATGTAAAATAATAGAAATTGATTTTAAATAACTAATGAATCAAGCTGTATATTTTTATTGTTGACATATGAAAATGATTTTAATTTCAATACCTTTTTATTTTTAGGCCAACACTGTTATATACAGTTCACAAATTATTCAAAATCAATTTTTAATAACTAGATTAATTTTGTTTTTTTATTTTTGTATTACGTTGTTTTTCAATTTATTGTTTGCTAAGTTTAATTTAAGTTGTTGACAAATAAAATTAAGATTAAATGATAAAATGATAAAATCACAAAAAAAAAATTGTAATATTTATATTGAATTTTTAAAATTTAATTTATACCAAAAAAAAAAATGCAAATTGAAAAATTACTTTTATTTTAAACTTTTGCATAAAAGATGGCAAATAATATTTAATATTAATTAACATTATTTATTTTATTATAAAAAAATGATAAGAATTGCAATCCCTGCTAATAATCATGAGTAGCTAAAATCAAATTTATTTATTAAAAATATTTGGCAGTCATGTAGCAGACACGTATCATATACAAGGCACACATAACGCACTTAAACCAATAAAATCGAATTTTTTTCTAGATTGATTTGATATTAAAATTTTATTCATAACCAGATCGACTGGACTATTGATACTGTTTAAGAATATGTTAAATATATTTGCATTGTTTTTATTATAAAACTTTTTAAGCAATTGTAAAGAGTAGAGGTATAGATAGACTTATTTCCTAGACCCTTTTGTTACTTTGCTCAAATCCTTTTAAACCTAATTTACTACTAATTACAATTATATGTATTTTTTTGTTGTGCATTTGTTAGGTTCCAGGCTAGAATAGATTCAGCTGCTACTGCACCTTACAAATGTCAATTGCCCACTTCAGGAAAAGGCACAGAAAATTCTTCAACTTTATTTTCAGCCTCTCAAAACCCAAACTCAAACCCAAAACCCAATTTCATTTTTTTTTTTTTTCTTTCGGACTCATTGTTTGTACTAGCCGGGCAACTGTTGTTCTTGTTGGCACTTAAGGTTGTCCATTTGGTGCCTAGATTCACACCAATGCTAATCTCGTCCTGGAGTGATCCTAGTATTTATTTACATTGTCACTTCTTGGGATTAACAGGAAAAAGTGGCAGGCGTGGCAAGGCAAAAATCATTAGAACACCTTGGTCAGTGTTTGGTCTGCAAATAATATAATTACAAGTAATTGAGGAGCTGCTGCAAATAATGATGATGATGATGTGGATAATAATTATAATGATGATCCCATTTAGAGACCGTCGCACAATGAAACGCTGGAATGTCCTGTATTCTGTGTCCTTCCGCTTGTTCACACATCCAGCTGACAACTGTTGTGTAAATATTTTGACAGAAGAATGCCAAAAATCTTCGGTTTTCTTACCTTTTATTCCCATTTTTTTTTTTTTTTCGCAAAACAAACAAAATGCGCAGGAAGAGCCAACAACGTGGATCAAAGGATCGAACAGCAGCAAGCCAAGGATATGCCGCATTAAACATGACTCATGCAGCCAGGAAACAACGATACACGGCAACAAAATTTGGGTTTAGTTTGAATTAAAGTTCGATAGAAATAAGAATTAAATGAAAATTTGTTATAAATATAAATGTATCAATATTTAATTAATGAAATTGGATTTTAATCAAAGGATAATAGCAATTGGAATCAAATGAAAATTCGTTTTAAATATAGATGTATCAATATTTAATTGAAGGAGTAAGGGTAAGGTTTTCTTTAATTTATTTAATAACTCGAATATATTTTCAATTTTATTTGGTAGTAATTATTTAAACATTTTTAAGTCTCCTTTAACTAAAAACAAAGCAGTGCAAAAAACGTTTAAGAATATAGCACAAAGCAGAAAGTTGCAAAATGCAAATGCTCTCGCGAGAGCATAAAACCAGAAGAGCGAAAACAAATGCACATTGTGATCATATATATAGACATAATTTTTTAGAATATTCTTGAAAAATAAGTGTTTCTTTTGCCAACATAATATATGTTATACAATCTGTTAATAATAATTTATTTTTATATATATTTTATTGTCAAGAAGCAGCCTTAATAATGGACTATAACATGACATTTAAATTAACATTAAAAAAGCTTAAAAATAATAATTTTATTGCAATTTTGTATACACAATACTAGCTCATACCGGCGTGCGTTGCTACGACCCGCTCCCATTCCAAAAAATAAAAATAAAATAAGATAATAAATAAAATTAATCATATTCTACAATGGCACTATTATTGTAGCCTGCTGCGCCATCTGATATGCTCCCACTGAGATTTTCTAATTTTCAATGCATTTTCAACCAACTTTCCGATATATTTTTGACAAAATATTTTCAGAGTGCAAACCTACAAACCATGGAAAACTACAGTAAAAATTGTAGATTTCTAGCTTTTACCGTTTGGCTTGCTTGTGTGTCTCCAAAGAGTCAGTCAGTAGTCAGGTTGAACAGTTTTATATATATATATAGATTATAAACTGTCTATTCATCGATTGAAGAGACTGAATTCTTGTGAGCTGCACCATTTCTAGGTAAGTTAAGTGTTAATTTAAAAACATTTAATTACTGTTTAATTTGTATAATTAATTTATATGCATATATTTAGGAATATTTATACAAAATTCTGTTACGTTAAAAATTTATTTCTATTGCTATATAAAATAGAGACAGAAAATTTTCCACTACATTACTTTATGTTTACACAAAATTTGCACGATTTAATGATTATATTTTATAGGTTTAAATAGAAAAAAGGGATTATATATAACATCAATATAAGCACTGTAAAGTTAACTAAATTAAATGGATAAGTATGTTATTAATAATAATAATAATAACTTATTATTTATCAAAAAAATTGAATATGTAAGAAATCAATATAAGTACTGTAAAATTAACTTAATAAAATGATCAATTATGTTTTTATAAATCAATCAAAACGATGTAGGAACTATATATTAACTCATTAAAATTTGCATTATTAAACAATATTTATTAAGCACATTGAATTCTTAAATGAAATGTAACATTTCTAGATAAATCTAACCTTATTTTAAAAGCATTTAGTTGCTGTTTAATTGGTGTTTTAAATTTATATGCATATTGTGGAATATTCTTACAAAATTCTAACACGTTAAATAAATATTTCTATTGCTCTAAAAAATAAAAATCATCAAATTTAGTGCGCAAACTACTTTGTATGCTAGAAATGCATAATTTAAATTATTTTTGCTAGATATTTCGCCTATATATGTATTTTATATATAGTATATATATCAGATGGATATTATAATCATAAGTTGAAAAGAATTCTACCGCATTGTCAGTTGATTTTAGCTCTCAAACTCTTAAACTTAAGCTGCACTCTTTCACTTAGCAACAATTGGAGCATGACAACAGATATATATATATATATATATATATATATATATACTGTATATATATGCATTTATGAAGTGTCCACACACACACACACAGAGACAACATTTGCATGAAAAGACATATAAGCAGCAACTAAAATAAAATAGAAATTAAGAGAACACACAACAAAGTGTAGCTCACATGACGGAAATGAAAAGAAATTGCATGTAGTATGTTATATATATGGTATATGATATATATTTATATACATATATATATGTGCTCAAGTAATATACATATAATGAAAAAGTACTTCATTAAAAATCAACAGCAGCTACAACAACAACAACAACAACAAAACACTTCAAGTGTGTGTTGATTTCCATATAAAGCAACTGAGCAAAAAAAAAAAATAATATAAAAAAAAAAACTGAGGAAATGCTAAGTACACGTAATGTGACGGCGACTTGGGGCATGTGGCATGGGGCATGGTAGGGAGCTTTAGGTGGCAGAGGGAAGTGCGCCATTGTTGTAGAAAATGAGGCAAGAGCGTATGGGGGTTGGGGGTAGGAAAAAAAACAGCTTCATTTGCCGCTTTGACTCAGAATTAAAATTAAAAATGTGTAAATGAAAAAATGAATAAATATGCATAAAGCTGTATGGTAGGGGTTTTTTTTTTTGGGTTGCAAACACATAATTGCTACATTTCGTATTAAGCAGTTTATGCCACGCCCCCACCCACAACAACCCACAATACACTCTCATACCCTCCTACCCCCCGGAACTCGTAGATTACTCATGGATTACATTTTGGCTGACGCTGCCGGCAAATGGCAACAATTGAAAAAAATGCGTCTTTGATCTTTCGTTTGGAAATTCATTTCTGTCGCCTTTTTTTTTAAATTTTTATTTATTATTATTTTGTTTTTTGTTATGATTTGTTTGAGAAAAATATTGAAAAATGTTTAAAAGGCATTGTATAGCAGTTAAGAGTTGTTAATAGCATAAAACAAGGCAACAATTTAAAGGAAATTTGCATTTTTATTGGCCAAGATTGGAAAAGAAGTTTATATGAAATTTTCTTTTCAAATATCAAATGTTGTAGGTTTAAATAAAATGCTCGAAATTGTCTTTATTTTAAGTATAGATTTATTAACTAAAAATTAGCAATTATATATTGTTTTTATTAATATGTTGTTTTTTGTTATGATTTGTTTGAGAAAAATATTGAAAAATGTTAAAAGAAGGCATTGTGTAGCAGTTAAGAGTTTTTAATAGAATAAAACAAGGCAACAATTTAAAGGAAATTTGCATTTTTATTGGTCAACATTAGATTTTATTTATAATTTTTTTTTAATGAACAAATATTGTAAGTTTATAAAAAAAAACAATAGGTCGAATTTATCATCAATTTAGGTACTGTAATATTAGCTTGAAATTATGAATATGTCATTATTATTATTATTATAGTTGTATTGTTTGTAAGCAACATTAATTTATTTATTTATCAAACAAATGTTATAAATATTATACTATTCTATATTAAATCAATTCATTCATTCTTTTTTAATTAATTTTTAAGTGCAAATAATTTTTAAAAATTGTTCATTCTTGTTTAAATGCCTAAAATTGCAAAGAATTTTCGCAATTTTTCTTTTTACTTAAAAAAATACAATACGCATCATTTAACAATATGTTCTAGATATTTTAAGAATAGTAAAATTCAAATCAAATAAAAAAATCTATGTAAGCTAAATATCTTAAAGAAATAGAGCAAAATCTATAAAAAAAAATTATACATAAATATACGGAATTTCTGCATAGACATTTCTCTTTTTTTTAGATATATATTATAGTTAAAATCGTTTCATTTATCCAGATAGAGAAAATAATAGGAAGTATGCATAAATATGCGAAATTTCTGCATAAACTTTTTTCAATTTTTTTGAGATATATATTATAGTTTAAATAATTTCATTTATCCAGATATGTTTGTGGTTTTAAAAAATAACCAAAAATTTTATTTATTTGAATAGATGTAAGTATGAGTGGTTATTTATAGGCAACTCTGTCAATTTATAATATACAATATTTCGAAGTAACTTAAAAGTAACGCCAAAAGTATATCTGATCCAGAAGGTCTTGAAAATCGTAAAATTCAATTAAAATACTCTCAACTCATTAAATATTTAACAATAAACATGAAACTGATTGCAAAAATGTATTTAGCCAATTTATTTGTTAATTTCAAACAAAATACAGAAAATTTGTTTTTTATATTCATTAAATTCTTTATATAAATAATTATTTCAATATAATTGTTCCAATTTTAAATTCATAAAATTTATAATTATTTCAATATAAAATGTAAATTGTGAATTTAAAGTTATATTTGTAGCATATTTTGGGTTTATTTTTAAGAAATCAGTTTTAAATTTCCATAAAAATTAAATCAAATTGCAAATATTTTCTGGAAAATAATATTTCTTGCGATCCTTTGGATAGAAATGCAACTGCATAATCAGACCATTGCATAATTTTTAGTCCGCACACGCACTGTAATTATGATTTATGGCTGGCAGAGTCGCAATCGCAGCTTATAATTATGCAAAGTCTGTGCAGCACTTGCCCCAACCACCCACGTTGCAACGTTGCAACACCATCCCTGCAACCACCAACTCATCGTGCAACCTCCACACAGCTGGGCATACAAAAAAAAAAAAACAGAAAAAAAAAAACTTGCAAGAAATAATTGAAAATTGCACAATTCTCACAAGTGGGAAACAGGACGACGCAAGGCATACAGTTTCCCCTCAGTTCCCACTTCCCCCACTTTTCCCCAGTTTCCCTTGCTACAATTTTTCTGGTTTGCCAGCAGCCACCGCAATTAACCAGACACATAACAGAAACCACCACAACCACAAACTGCCACGCCCATTCCGCCCAGCGAACGTCGCATAAGAATTACACATCCTTTTTGTAGCCAGGCTATATTTGAATACCCTGTAAATTCATAAACAAGCAGAAGAGAGAGCTTTGCTTAAATTTCCTTCTTTCTTTTATAATGTAATTATATCCGGAATTTCATATTTAATTTGAATTATTAATAATAGATTTTCAGGGAAAGCCAATTATTGAATATTTCAAATTAAATATAAGATATGGTATATCCCATTATTCATGAAAGATTGAAACTAATTCTGAGACAATAAGATTTAAATAAAAAAAAATATATAAAAATCTTTCTTTATAAAAGTGAGCTTATGGAAATCCATTTTAGACTCTAAGCTTCCTTAAATGTTAATAATAAGGATTTAAGGATTTAAGGATTTTTCTACTTAATAATACACCTTTAGAAAATTAATTATTACGAAAAAATCAAATTTCAAAGCGTGGAAAATTACTACACAAAAAAAAATCCATAAACATAAATATATATTTAAAAATAATACTTTAACATAATAAACTATAGCCAATTTTACTATTTAAAAAAAAAGCTATCCGATTTCTATAAACTCTGTTTTCTGTTTCCTTTCGTGGCAAAAATATATTTCAGCCAATCCAATAACAGTTATAATTACTTCAGCCATAAAAAATTCATTTTTAATAAGTTTTTAGTTATAAATTTCTTTAAAAAAATTTGTTAAAAATTTTATTAAAAATTGTTAAAAGAAGATAAATTTGAAAACAAATATTTGAGTAAATAATAAAATGTAGAAGGTAGCTCTAATAACAGTTATAATTACTTTAGCTATAAAAAATTCATTTTTAATAAGTTTTTAGTTATAAATTTCTTTAAAAAAATTTGTTACAAATTTTATTAAAAATTGTTAAAAGCAGATAAATTTGAAAACATGCAAATATTTGAGTAAATAATAAAATGTAGAAGATAGAAATCGAAAAAAGCACACACAGTAAACAACAACAAATTAGCTTAGTTTTTTATGTTTCCATAAATTTAAACATTCAGGCTTGTTCCCATTCTCACTTTCGGCAAGATCTCGTGAAAACGAATTTCTCTCTACGAATTTCCATCCAAAGCTCGCGTATTTCAATTCCACGTTTTTTCGGTTTGAATTAAATGCTGCTACTTGAAACCACTTTTGACTTAAATAAAAATTAATTAAATAAATTTTCTGTTATTTTGACAATGACATTGCATCATCACTTTTGTAATTCAAATTGATATTAAGGGTAAATTCGGGAAATTCTCGCGTTATCAAATACGCAAAAGCTCCACCGAAAATGGGAACAGGCCTGAATTCATTTATATAACAAAACTGCCTTACAGGGTAGCCTGTCGCTTAGCATTTCAGTTGTTTAGAATTTTCAATTTTTTTTTTTTTTACATTTTTTAATTTTTTGCCGCATTTTGCCATTATTTGTGTTTTTTTTTTCTTCTCTCTCCTCTCTTATTTTATTTTCTTTTGGCAAACGCCAACGCCCTGGCCCCAGGGCTGCTGCACACACACACATGTGTGTGTGTATGGTGTGTGTGGCATGTTTTGTTTTTGTAGGTGTGAGTGCGATTATTATTATCAGGATTATTATGCACAAATTGCAAAATTCCGCGGCAAGGCAAGGCAAGCATACAATCATGTGTGTGGCAGCATGTGTGTGTGTGTGTGTGTGTGTGTGTGTGCGGGTGTGTGTATGTGTGTGGGTGTGGGTGTGTGTGTGTGTGTGTGTGTGTGTGTGGGTGTGTGTGTGTGTTGTTACAGCCAACGGGCGGCAGCCACAAATTGCTGCGGTTTTCAGCCTGCATTTTCCCATTGTTCCACAAAATGGCGTGAGTTGAAGCCACCCCAAACCCCCCAAATTGACGCCCACTTGCGCCCCCCCCCCCTTTTGGCAGCTGGGCGGTGTAGAGGGGGCTTTGGAGACTGGTAGGCGTGTCGCTTTGTTCTACTCACTTGTCGTATTTGCATAATTGAAATGAAAATTCACACCCAACAGAGTGTGTGTGTGTGGGGGGCTAAATCAGCCTCATCATTATCATTATCATTATCAGTGCAGGGAGAGAGAGAGAGAGAGAGAGAGAGGGAGAGAGAGGCAGATACGCCTGGGAACTGTGGTCCTGGCACCACACAATCCGCAGTGAAGTGGAAATGCATGTGTGCATGTGCAGGATGCTAAAGGATGCAGGACGAGGCTACAAAGCCGGCGACAATTCTAACAATTCTGCGCATTGCGAATAGTTTTGCCTGGCTTAGTAATTATATTTCTAGTTGGCAGTTTCTCATTTGGTTGATATAAGTATTAGGATAATCATATATATATGATATTTGGATTAAAAAAAAAAACCCTTAAATAGTTCTGCTATAAAATTAAGTATCTTAAAAACAAAGCTAAATTATTCCTTATAAATATGTACTCGAAAGATATAATTTTCTGACTTTTGTTTACTATAGAGCAGAAGCCATAAATGTTATTAGAAATAAGTAAAAAAAAAATTGCTTTTTAGAATTATTTAAGTATATTTTAATTATCTATCATAAACAACAATTATTCAAGACTTTTAATAAAAATAATTACAAATAATTGTTATTATTGAATTCTACTCAAAAAAAATCTTCAAAAAGTATTATGATAGACTGAAAAATATACTAATATATAAAGTACTTTAAAACAATGCAGAATTATTCCTGATATTATATTATACACATATATTTTTCTTAATTTTAATAACTATACAGCAGAGTCCGTAAATATTATGAGGAATAAGTAAAAAAGTCACTTTAAAGAGGTTTTTAATGATTTCTAAATTATCTACCAAAGATAATAAATATTCTAGAATTTTGTTTAATAAATAGTAACAAATAATTTTTTATTTTTAATTCTATTCAAACACAGTCTTTAAAAAGTGTTATGAAATACTGAAAAAATTTAAAACTCATTTTTAATGGTCATGTCAAGATTAAATAAATTAAAAATGTTGCCGAATATAAAAAAAAGGTAATTATCATTAATTGTAATTTTTTTTGTTAAAAGATTGCTAAAAATTCGGAAATTATAAACAATTTGCTGTAATTTAAACACAAATTAACTTTTTGCCTATATCTTATTTTTTAATTAAAAATTGTATCAATAAAAATTATATTTTAGTATTTCCCAGGCTTCTAACCCTAATAATGTCAAAATTTAACTAATTTTCAAGCTCCAGATTGATTTGTAATTAAAATTGGAAATACAAATTATTTTCTGCTTTTTTAATGTATTTTTCTGACCCTCATAACGCCAATAATTTACCTTCAAAACTTTTTAACTAATATTGGCATAAAAAGCTTTAAGTTCCTTATTTAATTATCTTATGCATAATACATAACTAAGTATTCTAAAATCACAAGGAAATTACAATATTTAAAGCCTATTATTGATTTTGAAATTCAAATTAAATGCAATTTTACAATACATTTCAAAAAATCTAACAATAGTTTCTTTTTAAAATATGTTATAATATAATAATGTGGGAGTTCAATTTATAAATTTATCTAAATAAAATATGTTTTTATAGTTAATATTAACATATTTCTAGCTCCCACATTATTAAAGTTAAGATTAACATATTTTATTTAGATAAATTGAAAATCTTTTGTAAATATCATAAATATGGCAAATTTCAAAACAATCAACAATTAAATAATTAACAATTAACATTAAGCCAAAATTCAATTTTATTTAAAACAATGAAACAATTACAATTTATATTTTGATTTCCATTTTATATGCATTTTATTCAATATATAATTTATTTTTTTTTTTATTTTTAATTGCATGAAAGTTGAGTTTGCTTAGTAAAATTTTAAATTTTTAAAATTACTGCATTTAATCTTGAAAAATTGATTGGCTTATTGTCTTATATAAGATTTTCCCCGATTATTTTCATTTGGATTCTAGTAATAAATTTAAAGCATTTTAAATAAATACACATTGTTTGAAGAATTTATTTTTTAAATTTTAATAACTATAACAATTAATTTATGCATAGTATTAAAACTTTCTTTGCCTTTTCATTATTTTCGTATTTTAAACCAAAATTTAACTGCATTGCAGAATTTTGCAATTGACCAAAGCCTTTGACATGCACTTTGCATTGACTTTTGTTGTGCATCTGGCAAAATAAAAAAAATAAAAAATACCTGCTAATTCTCAGCTAAAACTCCCTAATTCCGGGCAATTATCGAAGAGTTAAGAACAATAAACAAAAACACGCAAAAAACAAAAAACAAAAAACAATAATAATAAAGCAACAAGAGAGCGTAGCAACAAAAAGCCGACGCTTCAAATGCATTTGAGAACTGTGTGGAGAACTGGGAACTCTGAGAACTGAGAAGTGAGAAGAGAGAAGTGTGAGGGGAAATTGCAGCTGCAGAGATTGGAAAACCACCCACTAGGAGGCGTGTTAGCCAGCCCACAAAAATCTACCCAAACAAACCTGTCAGCCTTTTCTTTCCATATTTCAATTTCGCATTTATTTCATTTTATTTTTTTGTGCATTTTTGATTAATATTTGTTTTCATTCGGTTCGCAATCAAAGCAAATTTTTTTTTAATTTTTATTTTTTTTATTTTTTTTGAGTTTTGGGTGGAGTTCTCAGTTTCTGTGGCACCTTTGCCCTATTGCTTATGCAAATTGTTTTGTTTTATAAATATATATAGATGATCTCCTTTGTGTATCCTGAAGCTGCATAAATTTCTTCCTTTTTGTTTTTGATGTTTGCACTGGCAGAGAAATCAATTTATGATTTCACACCATTTGCTAAAGGGAATCTGAATAATTTCAGAGCGTAAAACTGGATAGAAACTGAACTAAAATGGGCTTAGACAGTTAAAGATTATAATATCCAAAATATAAGACTTGAGAGTTTAATTTAATATAGATCGACAATCGAATATTAAACATAGACTTAACAATATAACTCTTTACAAATAAAAAAAAAATTTTATTTTATAAGCTTAGACTTTATAATATAATTCTTTATATATACAAAAAAGTTTATTTATATTTCCTGTTTTTATTGCTTTGTAATGTATTTATTTAGCTTGAAATTATATTATTATAACTATAAGGATTATATACATATAAATTAATAAAAAATTCATTTATATTTTTCTTTTTTTTTTTAATATGTAAAATTTGGTATTTTAAAAATTATATCAGAAAATGTAACTGAATGCTTATGTAATAATAATATAAAATAATAAATGTAACTAACTGCTTATATAATAATAATAAATATAATAATTTAGAATAATATTTTTAAAATCAAGCTTTAATAAATTGAAATGTTATATATTTTAAAGAAATTTTTATATTATATTTTTTTTAAATTGAAATGAACAAAGAAAAAAAACATTCAAACAATTTGTTTTTTCTTTGTTCATTTCAATTTAAAAAAATTTTAAAATATGTTTCGTTTTTGTTTTATAGCATTTAGAGCTGTTAATTTCCCTTTATCGACTTATTATTAACACACTTACGATTTTGGTACTTAAAATAAATAAATGTTTAATTTTGTAAAAGATCTGTCAATAATTCGACATTTTATTGACATTTAAAGTTGATCTACTTTAAAATATTACAAATATTTTAAGCATTTTTGTATATTATTAATTTCTAATAAGAAGCCAGTTTTTGCATTCAAACTAGCAATTATTTTAAAATATTGTAAATTTTGATTTATTAAAAATATTTTAAAACATAATTTTATATTATGAATTTATAGTAAGAATACATTTATAGCTTTAAAACTCGAGTTTTTATTTAAAAATAAAATTAGCACAGTTGCTGCAAAAAACTAAAATTAACTCTAAGTTGTTAATGAATTATCGAGTTTTTACATTTGTAATAATAAATTGGTAATCAAATATCTTTTTTTTCTAACAGAATTATTAAAAAATTATTTATTATCTATAAGCTAAACATCATATTTATATTTGTATATGTTATTTTAGCATATTTGCACAAATCTAGAAATATCTCTTAGTTGAAATTGGATTTCTGGAATTTATTTAATGAGTTTTATCATTTTAATATTAAATTGACATAATAATATATTTTCGCTCTAATAGAAATATTAAAAAATTATATTTTATCTATAAACTAAATAGCATATTTTTTCCTACAGTTATAGTTTTAAGACTCTAGCAATTATTTTTAAATAATATTCTTGCAAAAACTAAAATTAGCCTTGAATTGTAATTGAATTTCTTAAATTTATTTAATGAGTTTTTTCATTTTAATAATAAATTGACATTGAAAAATCTTTTCTCCAATAGAAATATTAAAAAATTATTTTTTATTTATAATTTCCCACAGTTATAGCTTTAAGCAATTATTTTAAATAATATTAGCACAGTTGAATTAAAAATCTCTCTTATAAAATTATATAAAAATAATTTAAAAATTAAAAATAAAATGCCAATCAGATATAAAATATATGACAAATCAGTTTGCTATGCGTGATAATATATAATATTTACTTTTACAACAACTCTGTGAGTGTTGCCCTATGTATGTAAAAATATATAATAATATTTACTTTATATAATATTCATTTTTTTATAACATTTTAAACTGAAGTTATATGCAAATTTCTGAATTATAATGTACAAGTTTTTATGCAGCCATCAATGGCTCATTAGCAACAACAACTTGAATAATAATAAAAAAAAATCTGTTCACCCCAAACGTACAAGTCCCAACCCCTGGCAATATTTCAGCCCCTATATATATAGAGCTATATAGATGAAGATGTTGGGAATGAGGATGAGGTTGAGGCTTGACAGACGCAGCTTGAAAGCGCAATAATCAAATTTGCGTCATGTTGCCACACTTCACAACTTTGATTTGTAAATTAACAAATAAAATGCCACAAAAAAAAAAAAAAAAAAAGAATTTATATATATTTAGCAGGTTAGAGCGAGAGGCGCAGCTGTGTTAGATAGAGACGGGGAAAGAATTCAAGTAATGATGGCAGTCGAGCGAGATTTCGAGCGCCGGAAACGCCTGCAATTTGCCACAATTGAAAGTGGCTGCCCCGCTGACGGGCGCCTCCGCCTCCTGCTGCTTAACCCCCCCTGTACCCCTCATTGCCCCTGCTGCCTGCCACGCAATTGTGTTCAACACGCTGAAGAGTCTGCTGCCATGTTTTTTATGCTGTTTTATTTTTTTTTTATTATTATATATTTTTTTATAAGCTGCGCCCCTTTTGGTTGGCTGCTGTTGCAACCGCCACCGAAACACCCTCCCTCTCTCTCTCTCTTTTGCTCTGTCGGCAGCTGTGTGCCTCATCTAATTGAAGTCATTGCTGTTGCTGTTGTTGTTGTTGCCGCTTTGCATAACTCGCAGCTTGCCACACTCTCTGGGCGGGCAAAATTTGATTAACCCACGTTGCGACAACTTCCATCATCATTAGCGCAAATCTTGCCCACTCCCCCCTCATCATTTAGCCAACCCTCTTCCCCAGCAAGCTATTAATTGTCCATGCCACTGTGTTACAGTGTCCGCTAACAAAACTCTTCTCCTGTTACACTTCAATTGTTATTCAAGAGTTGGCGGCCATTTTTGATTGTGTGTGTGTTGTGTGTGTTGTGTGTTGTGTGTGTTGTGTGTGTTGTGTGTTGTGTGTGCTTAACTAATTTTTCACACCCTTGCCAGCTGCCTGATTCAAAACAATATTCAAATAAAATATATATAAAATATTTATAGCAGATTAATCTCCTAACAAAACAAAGTTCACAAAAAAATCGCAACAGCTAAAATATTTATATACAAATAAAATTCAATAATTTCTAGAGTATTTTTTATTTTAATTTTAGTCACTTTATGTACGGTGAACGCTCGATAAAGTTAAAATTAAATTTTTGAACTGTTTTACACTTAAGTTTCTTTAAAAACAAATTGTTTTTAATGCGCTTCGCCTTATTATAATTGAATTAATTTTAATTATTATGTCTTTAACTTTAACAAAAGCGTGTGTTCAACCTATTGAGCGTCCACTGTATTTTATTAGAAAAATATTGAATACTAGCTCAATATGTTGAGTACGTTCAAAATGTTAAATTTTTTCATATTAAGAACTAAATCCATAACTGTATCTTTTTAATTTTATTTATTTTTTGTAAATGTATTTATTTATTTTTCTTACCAGCACTACAAGTATTAGCTTTTAATTTAATGTGCTAGTCACAACTTGCTTATAAAATATTATTAAATATATTTAAATATATATAAAATAATATTTATAAAATCAAACTTCAATAAATTGAAATTTTATACATTTTAAAATATTCTTTATTTTATTTGTATGTTTTATTATTTAAACTTGTTTTGTTTTCTCAATTTGTATGCATTTATATATAATTTAAATAATTTTATACATTTTTTACTTAATAGAATTTTATTTCATTAATTTAAATATATACATGTTTGTTTTTTTTTGTTAAATTCTTAATCCTTTATGCCCTTATTCAACCAATTTAATTTTATCTGAATACAAATATTTTAATGCATTTTTTATTTAATATATTTTTATTTAATTAATTTAAATGCATATACGTTTGAATGTTTTTTTTTTATATTCTTTCTTACTTTATATATTTATTTAAGTTTTATTTTTCCAACAATTAAATATTATTGGTAATTCATTTCCTTTTATTATTTTATTTATATTTAAAAGTATATTCAAAACATTTATTAGATATTGTGCTTAATATATTTTTTCGAATTAAAATTATGATTTTTGATTGTCTTTATTTAAATAAATATATAATTATATTTTCGTATCTTCAATCATTATTTTAAATTTTTAAATATTATGTTGTTGTTTTTCTGAATCTAAATACAAATTAAACAATATATTTATTAAGATATTATGTTTAATTTTTTTTTTTTTTGACTTAAAATTATTATCGTTGATTGTCTTAACTTTAATAAGTATTTATTTTTTTTATCTATCTTCAATTTTTATTTTTACTTTTAAATTTTATGTTGTTTTTATTATATAAATAAATGTAATACAAATACTAAAAGATTTTTTTTTATATTTATTAATTTTAATTTTTATTTTTTTTTAAATCGCCCATTTCTACTTCTTACACTCCCCTTCCCCCTCTTTGCAACGCTGTTATTTGCTTCTAATTTGTTTTGGCGCCTTGTACCCCTGCCCTAGCCAGTCTTCCTATATACCCCTACCATTTTACACCCCTCTCACCGCTGCTTCTATATCTTTTTAGTGTTTGCATTTCGGTTGCTTCAAGTGCCTCTGCCCCTGCCCCTGCCTCTGCCTCTGCCTCTGCCTCTGCCACCTTTTTCTTTGTCCTTCAAACTGTTCCCCTAAATTGGTTGCTCATCATTGTTAAACACACACACACACACACACACACACTCACACATACATACATAGGGGTAGAGGACCCTTGTCAGCACTTCTTCTATTTCAAGTGTTCTCAGATGATAAATCACATTTTTCTCCCTCTCTCCAGCCGAAACAATTTTGTTATAAAAAAAAAATTAATGCAGTTAATCCTATTAATAAATTATATTATATAACTCTTAATTCAATAATAAGGGCAGAATTTAGGCAGCATTTTTGTTACAGTTGGCAAATGTCTGGATTTCTGTAAAACCCAAAAGCTTGAGTTCTGCTAATTTCGATTTAATTGAAAACTGAAAACTGCAAAGTTTTTAATTAACTTTGTCGGAAACAAAAAAGTTAGCCAAGACACCAACCAACCGCAAAATTAGCCATAAACTGCACAGTGGCGCCATCTGTGGGCATGTTTAACCTAAAAAAAGAAAATTGAGGCATATAAAGTAGAAAGGACCTTTGTTTTGATTTTAATTAAAATATTGAATGAATTATGATTTGTTGTAGTAACATAGTTACATAGAATTAAAAAGCGTTTAATTATTATATTTTTTTTTAATTTTTTAGTTTACATCAGTGAGAAAACTGCTCGTAGCGTATTTTATAGTTATGTCACGAAATTTATAATGCATTAATATAGACGTCTTTGAACCTATATAGAATATATCTACCCTAGTCGTATTTCTCTGTCATTTTTTAGTTAGTTAAATAGAGTAATTTTCTCTTTTGCAACTTATCAGCTTTCTAAATTTTTATCAAATTTAAGGAAAACAAAAACAATAATAAAGGAATTTAGTTTAAGTTTTCCTTTATTATGGTACATTGTATTATCAAAAAATTGTTATATAATATTTTTTTATTTATTGAATAACTAATCTCTTCAATTTGCTTATAATTTTTTAAAGAGTAATATTAATAATAAATATGTGTTCGGTTCAATATGCCATTCTGATTCAATTTTCTAACAAGATATCATTTATTATATATGAATTCTATTACGATATTTTTTATATTTTTTATTTTTTTATATTTTTTTTAAGTTTTTCTAAAGTCTGAGCGGTTAATAATATTGCAGTCGATGCTCACAAATTAAACTTTCAGTACTTAGAATTTCTAGAATTATTGTTTATAATACATTTTGTTGCCTTTATTTTCGATTTATTTATTTATTTATTAAAAAATAACTTAGAGTATGAATTGCACTAGATTGTTAACTTATATTTTATTGATTTCATTAATAGAATTAACTAAAAAAAAATAGAGTTTTATTGTAGCTTCTTGGAGTAAGTTTACACAATTTTTTTATTTACATAAAAAACAAAAAGTTAAAAAATTGGAATATTTCAGAAATTAAACAAAGTGGTTCTAATGTGTTGGATGTATTTACAAAAAAAAAAAAAATTCATTTTACCTAATATAATATATATATAATCCCTTTATAATCCAATTTGCTTTTCTAATCGCGCATAATAAAACTTGAAACATTTGAGCTTCTTTGCAATATTTCGAATAAGTTAAAAGTTTTTCGTACAAAAATTTATTTTTTTTTTATAATCAGTCCAATGCCAGTGTTATATGATATAGAAAATCGTCTGTTTCATTCAGATAGCTCTAGAGACAAAATTTACAAAGAATTGAACAAAAATACAAACTATAAATTGACTTTGCTTATTTTTTCTGATCAGGAATACAATATATTACATATATATTATATGTGACATTTTTAGTTACATTATTTTAGTGAAATTATATAAATAAAGGTTTTAATTAAAATCAAGCTACATTGTTATTTTTCAATCTTCATAAGATCGAAATTCACACTTTCTTTTATTACATAAATGCACACAAGCGAAAATTATTTCAACTAGTTAGTAAGTAGTAAAAGTATATTGCAAAGTAAACAAAAAGTTGAAAATTACAAAAAAAATAATATATTTATATAAATAAATAAATAAAAAATAAAAAAGAAAATACATTGATTAAAAAAATATTTATTTATTATGACAGCGGTGGGATTCGAACCCACGCCCTTTCGGACTGGTGCCTAAAACCAGCGCCTTAGACCACTCGGCCACGCTGCCCGTTGAGATCACGCTTTTTGTAGACCTATATTAATATCAACTTAACTAATCTTATTTAAACAATATATTTTACTTTAAGAACTTTGCGGGGTTTTCAACTGTAGGAAGATTTATATTTAATAAAAAAAAAATTATGAAAAAAAAATTTTTTGTTCATTTTTATCAAAAAATTGAAAAATAACTCTTATTTGAAAATAATACAAAAAAAAATGATTTTTAAATTTTTATTATAAAAATTGAATATAAATATCTTAGAAACCAGCTGTTACATTAACAAAATTAAAAAACTTTTAGGAAGTTTGTCGCAATATCTTTAATATGACATGTATCAAACATGTCTTTAAAAGACCAATATTAGAGATTTTTAAAGTATAAAAATAACTCTTATTTTTAATATATATTTTTTTATATTTATTTTTTAATTTACTTTATTTTAATTTTTTTTTGTATTGTTTTTTTTTGTATTTTTTCATTTTTAAAAGCTTAAATTAAAATAAAAGTTTATCCCTTTTCCAGAACACTGCATCCTGAATTTATATATCTAAGTTTTTCCCATTCATCTAGATAATTTTCTCTCATAACTCTTATTTCTGTTAACTGATTTTTTTTTAATATTTTCACAGATTTATTGAAGATTGAGGTCAGCGTACTATCTTAAAAATAGAAAAAAAAATCACTTTAAACTCTAAATTCATTCACCTTCTTCTTTTTTTTTTTTGCTGGCCAAATAAAAATTAATTTTCTCACGTTGCAAATATGGCAAACAATTAAATAATTGAAAAATCAAACTCGATTTAATTGAAATGCGACAATGAAGTCGCACATAATTCGCGGCTAATACAAAATGTCCTCAATGCTCTTTAAAGTGAATAAAAAAAGATACTCTACCTAAGCTGAGGTATAATAGCTCACCAAATCACTTTATTATAATAATTTATTATATAAATAATATTTAATAAATATTAATATACATATTTATAAAGAAATGCGTCTTGTCAGAATAGTTAAGCTTTGAAAACATTTATTTTATTTAAATATTTTTATCATTTCTTGATTTCTAACAGAGTTTTTATTATATATAATACTATATATAGCAGGTAATCTATAAATATAAATTCACTTTAAAATTGTCAGCTATATAGCTTAAATATATATTTATTATTTTATTGACTTTATATCATAGTAAATAAATTAATAAATAAATATATAAAATAAACTAGAAATTTTGCAATTTCAATTTAATTTTATATGCTTGGAATAAAATATTTAAATGATAGTTCAATTTATTAATATTATTATTATTATTTATTTATTTATTTATTATTAATATATATTATTTATATGTACATACAAAAATTTCTAAATTTTGAATTGATTTATATTTTATTGGCTTTATAGTAAATAAATTAATAAATTAATACTTGTAATAATCAAAAAGATTTGCGTTTCGAATATATCAAATCTTTGCCCATCCATTAAAACTAATATTTTCGGAATAAAATATTTAAATGATAGTCTAAATAAATATCTATCTATTTAAACTTCAAAAAGTTTCATATTTTATTAATATATATTTTATTGATGTTATAGTCAATAAATAATAAATAAATACATTCAATAAACTAGAAATTTGGCGATTCTAATAGATAAAATTTTAGACTCTAAATTCAAATTCATATTTTCGCAATAAAATATTTAAATGAAAGTCTAAATAAAAAAACAAATTATACTTTGACAAATTTTAATGATTTTGGCCAAAATTTTTATTTTAATTATTTTTTGTATATTATACAATAAACTAGATATATCTAGGAATATATATATTCCTAAGATATGCTATCGCAATAATATTTTTTATACATCAAAAATAATACAAGTACTAACTGCATAACAAATATATTAAATATTATTTAAAATATATTTATATTTTATTTATTGTTTTAAAATAAAATATTTTAAATATATTTGTATACATTTTTCTTCTATAGAGTATTTAAAATTGTAGTTTTAACTAAATGGCAACATGTTTGATTATTCAATTATTTATGTTTTCGCTCACTATCATCATCAGACATTATTATGTATTATTATTATTATAATTATAATTATTATTAAGCTGCCATTGTGCGGCAATTAAAGTTTCAACTAATCACTAGACAACAACAAATAATTGTGTGACAATAATATTTATTTTTATTATTATTATTATTGTTGTATATCTTTTTTTTTATGGCTAACACTAAAATGGCCGGCAGCTGAGTTTGAAGATCCAAGAGATGCGTTCATTATATGCTCGTATATCCGACAGCGAAACAACTTAATTACACAACAATGGGACAACAACAACAACAACACTAACAACAAAAACAACAACAATAACAACATTTAACAATGGCATTTTGGCAAAGTTTTACAACGGCTCTTCAAGTTTTGTGTTTTTGACAGCTCTTTGGGGTCTTCAGTTTTAATGCCCAATACCCATTAATTTCAAACGTCTTAAATGGGTATATTAAACGTATATACAAAGTATGAACTGGCACTCTAAAATTGTATTTAAATATGTATAGATATATGTATATATATACCTGATTTAGACTGTATATCCAAAAGAATATGTGAGAGATTTTAGGAGATTTAAGACGTTGATTTAAAATAAAACCTTTAAATAAAAAAATTATTTTAATATTAAATATAAATAGCTTTATTTTAATAGTTTGATTTGATTTTTTTTAATGCTATATATATGTTTCAGATTCAAGCTGTCTATCCAAAAGAACGTGTGCTCTTCAACAGATTTTAAAGAGGTTAAAGAGTTTGTTATATTTTAGGTAATTCTTTAAAAAAAATAAATTAAAATATTACATTAAAATACCGCTATTTGATTTTTTTTAATGCAAATAGCAATTAAATGCAGACTGGGAATAATTAAATAAAATAAATGTATGTTTAAACATATAAGCCAGGGCTCGCAAGTAAGAGTTCAACTTAAAAATCAAAACCTGGAAAAATAATATTTAAAAGTTGACATAAATTTTAAAATAGGAAAAACTTTTATTTTTATTATAAAAATTCATTTTAACTCTTAATTTTGATATTCAAATAAAAAAAATTTAAGAATCAATATTCAAATTTTAATTTTTTTAAAAGGCATAATTAAACGCTTATATTAAATTTTAAAAAGTTTAAAAAGTACTCTTCAATTTTTATAATGAAAATTAATATATATTTTTCAATATAAGATAATAAGACTTAATATAAAAAATTAAATGTAAATACATCTTTAAAAGTATGTCTTTAGAACTATATAGTGTATTAGCAAAATTTTAAAAACATTAACGAATTGTGATTCAATACCTTTCAAATGATTTATCACATGTTCTTCAAGGAGCAAATATATTTTTTTTTTGCCAATAAATTAAGTTATAGCTAAAAAGAAAATTCACAAAAAAAAAAAATAAACTTGTGAAAAAAATTTGGCTACAAATTTAACGATTTTTAAAATGGACAAATATTATTGCAAACCATCTGGAACAATTTTTTTACCTAAATAAAAAACTGATTTTTTGAATTTTTAAGATTTTTAATAAATAAAGACTTTTTGTTTTCCTTTTTTTTAGAATCAGAGCAAACACAGGGTATTTTCCAGTTGAGCACACACGCCTAGAGCATTCTAAATAGTTTTTATTTATGTTGAAGTTATTGCCCAAAAATAAAAAGTCAAAGAAAAACAAAAAAAAATAGAGAATCGTAACTGAACTATAATTGTTCATAATTAAGTTTGTCGAATTGTAAATTGTGTATTGTTATTTATTGTTTATTGTGAATAGAGAGAATTGAAATTGAAATAATGTGTGTGTGTAAATAAAAAAAACTCGACACATAATTGACAGTCGCAACACTTTTTTTGGGTAATCCAAAAAACTTAAAACTCAAAAACTCTAAGCTCAAGCTGAATGTGAAGCTCCTTCTTCGGGTTTATGAATTTTGGGGCAACTTTCGCACTCGAAGCGTCCACTTGAGAGTTTAAAGCGATAATTGAATCATTTTGTCGGCATGTCAACTACCAGAAATCTGAGCAGAGTCTTCAAGTATTTTTTTTTTTAAATTTATTTATTTGTGGGGCACCCTGTATGAGAGCCAACAAAAAGATTTGCTTTAAATTTTTTTTTTTTTTTTTTTTTGAAGCCAGCACAAAGATTTGCTTAAATTTTTTTTTAGTATTTTTTTTTTGGCTTTTTTTTGGGTTTTTTTGTATTTGTTTTGGATGTCCGCTTTTAGCGCGCTGTGTGAGAACAAGACGTCAAAATATTTGCAAAACAAAGCTGCAAGTTGAAGGACAAACAGCAGAAGGACATGCACACATACATACACATATATACTTATATATATACATATATATATGCCAATGTCCAAGACTGTAGCCAAAAATGATCGTTTTGCCAGCTGCTTTGTGATTTTTTCTTATACCTAATGTATGAAAACTATGCCAGGCATATCGAATTACTCGACTTGAATTAATGATGATTCATTATCACATATATATGTATTATCATGATCATTATCATTATCATTAAACGCATTATTAAACGCTTACAATATTCTTAGACGAAATTCAATATTTATTTTGACAGGCCGCAAATTTTATTTTGTATTTTTTCTTTCTTTCTTATTGGCATTGTCTGGTAATTGCAAGTTAATTAACAATAAAAGTAATAAAAAAAAAAAACAAAATTAAAGCGGAAAATTCGCATTAAAAAATTCTCAAGCGCATGAATCATTCAAGGATTTAACACAAAAAATCTTGCTGAAGCAAGGATCGTGCAACCTGCGCACAAAAATATCAAATTACCCCATGCTCTGCATTCTTAGGGTACGCAATTGGCAAGGTGTAAGTATATAAGGTGTGCTGTCGCAGCCAGTTACCAATTGTCTATAGTTAAGAAAGTGTGTGTGTAGGTGTGTGCGTAAGCTTTTTTCACTTTCTTTTTAAAAAAATATTTTTATTTTTTTTTTTTTGTTACTTTGGCAACTCACAAAATGTGTGCAGTACCACCTGCTACGATTACAACATGGCCAGATCGCTCGCTCGCTCGCTCCCAAAAACTGACAATGTTCTATGTGCCAGCTATCTCGCTTGCACCTGCACCTTAATTGAAGTTCGGCCCCAGACTGCGTGGCCGCGCGTAGACAAAAGAGAGACAAAGCGACGACGACATGTTTATCGTGAGAGCGCGCGCTCAGAGATAACAACAACAACAACAACAGCATTATCGGTATTCATTTTTGTTGTAATTTAAGCTTTTGGCATTTCCATTGTCTTATGGACTAGCGGCAAAAAGCTTGCGCGCGTGGGTTTTGTTATTGTTGTTGTTGCCCAAAGCGTGACTCGTCGGTTGAGAAGAGTGGGGGGGGGGAGGCTCCGACTTATGTGTGGGCGTGAGAAAATAGAGTTAACTTATTGGCAAGCACCGTTAAATGCTAAGTGTTAGCTTAGTAAAGTATGCGTGTGCGTGTGTGTAATTATTTCAAGCAACTGTTGCCTCTGCTTCTGATCTGGCTTGAAAAAAAAATCAAACAATTTCAAAAGAAATTTGCCGCGCAACGCATCAGCTGTTTGCCGCGTTCCACTCGCTGCATTCCAATCAGCGGCACTTTGCCGCGTTTCCAGCGCAAAATGTAAACGCTAATTTTCGCCAAATGTACTCCAACATTTTAATTAGACTGCTTTTTTTTAGTGCTCTACGCCAAAAACAAATGCCAAAGCAACAACAACAACAACAATGGCAATGGCAATAACAATAACAACAACTGCGCATCGTAGTTTTTACTACTCCGGCTCACATTTTTGGGCTATAAATTGGCGTCCTTCGTTGAACGAGCCCAAAGTTGCCGTTGCCGTTGTCGTTGCCGCAGTTGCCACCCCACCACCAAAATAACAAAAAAAAATAAAAAGCAAAAGCAGCAGGCAGCACGCCACAAACAATACAAAATGGGCACCACACACACTAGCAGCGTTGCACTCATACAAGCGCAACTTGGCGCACGCACACTAACATAATTTGCTCAACGGCTGGAAAGTTTCCAGCATACTGGAAGTATGGCCTGTGTTAGAATAGCAACGCTAGTCAATGTTTGGTGCACAGCAGTTTAGCCGCTCTAACGCATGCAATGTTCTTGCGCACATGCGCCATGTTCTGGTCTCATGCTGTTAAGGGGAAATTGCCGCTCACAATGCGTTCGCCTTGTGGCGTTGAGTGTGAACAGTGCGGCTAGCGTGCGACCAGTCGACTGACGCCGCCCCATGATGCTGGCGTCGATTTACCGTTGCGTGGCAGCGACGCCAACAGCGACGCGAGCAGCGTCGCTACGTCAACAACAACAACATCGCTGACAACGTTAACATAATTTTTTTTGCTGGCGAGGACCAAGTCAGGCAACCGAAAATCCCGTTGCCGTTGCCCGTCCATACGTTGCTCTGGGTACCGTTGGATGGGCCGCCGTTCTCGCACACAGGCTTGCTAGCCCAGGTCCGTGTCCCAACCACCAAACGCTGGGGCCAGGCATCGACGACGTAGACGACGGCGACGACGACAACGACGACAACGACGACAACGACGACAACGACGATGACGGCGATGACGATGATGGCGACGACGACGACGACAAAACTCCTGGTGCACATTAAGTCAGGCAACAGTTTAACGTGGAAATTATTGCGAATTTGTTGTGTGTTTTTGCGACAGGCGACACAAGCGACAAAAACAAGCGTGTTGCAAATGCGACATGTTTGCAACAACAAATTTGCAACAACGCCAATAGCAGCAGCAGCAAAGCAAAATATTTTTTTTTTGTTCGTGTTCTCGTTAAGTGCAGTTATTCTCGGGCAACGGGGCTAGTTAATGTTATTGATAACGGTTTATAGTAGAGACACAACAACAACACAACAAACACACACACACACACACTGTAACAGCTGAAGCCGGCATATTAGCTTCGCGCAATGCGTGCGCTAGACAGAGATAGAGCAAGCTCGCAAAGCACGCGTTGAGAGAGAGAGCGCGTGGTCAAAAGCTCCAAAAAAAATAAAAACCGTTTAATTAAAAGCAAACAACAACAATAATAATAATAAACAACAACAAAAACAACAACCGAATAATTTGTACTGAATTATTTGCACAAAAATTGACTCGAAACGTTTGCATTTTCGAATTCGAATTGAAGTTCGAAAGCGAGCAGAATTTTAAGTTCGAAATCGAGCCGAATTGCAGCTGAGTAGTTTTTGTTGTAGTGTTGCTTAGTGAAAGAAGAACAAGAAGAAGCAGAAGAAGTGTAAGAAAAGCTTCAAAATGCCGCAGCGTTCGCCATTTGCCATACAGGAGCTGCTTGGGCTGGCTGTTGCGGCAGCAGCAACAACAACGGCAACAACAACAACGGCAACAACAAGTGCCGCAACAACAACATCAGCAACAACAACAATATGCGAAACGGCAACCGATTTAACAACAGCAACAACAATAAATGTGCGCGCAACGCCAACGCCGCCAAAAGCAGCAGCAGCAGCAGCAACAAATGCTGCACAGTACAACAACAACAACAACACTGCGGAAACAACAACAGCGACAGCGGCATTAGTAGAGCAACAACAACAACATCACTTTAGGGATCACCATCAGCAACAACAACAACAACAGCTAACAATGGCCGCTGCCTCCAGAATGGCCTATTTCAATGCACATGCCGCAGTGGCCGCTGCGTTTATGCCACATCAGCTGGCCGCTGCCGCTGCCGTGCATCATCATCATCATCATCATCCGCATCAACATCAACACCATCATCCGCATCATCATCATCATCCGCATGCCGGACATCCGCATTCACATTCGCATCATACGCAGCAGCCGCCACCGCCGTCGCCAATGGTTCCGCACCACCCGCTGCTGCATGCGCAGGGTAAGCAAATTCCACCCGCTCCACCCCGAACCCCCCCCTTTTGTTCAGTTACAGTTACAATTACAGCTAGAGTAACAGTTCATTGCAACGCAATTAGCAATCGGCAACTGCTTTTGTCACCTGCACCAGACACTCTTTCGCCCTGACAAGCGGACAAAGAGAGACAGACAGAAACAGAGAGAGAGCGAAGAGTGCCGCTTAGTTTGCATAAAAAAGAAATTAATCAACGAGGCATCGACGACACACACACATACAGAGACAGACACGAACAAGCACACACAGACAATGGGCTCAAGCTTCGGCTTTAGCTTTTGAGCCACTTCACTCCACCTCCATCTCCACTCAAGTTGAGCTGCTAATTGCAATGGCAATTGCTTAACACAAATGCATAGTTTCTATGTGTGTGTGTGTGTGTGTGAATGAGAAGCACTGCCACAGTGGTACTATGTAGATTGCAATTTCATTAAATTAATTCAATACGAACAAACGCAAGATTTATATAAATTTCATTAAGCAGTGCAAGCTCATTGGTGCTCTTTCCGCTATTTTGATTTAGGTAAGCAGCTGCGATCGCCGATCGCAAACGAGCTTAGAAAAACAAAATGCAATCAGTGCTTAATTTGCAGTTTGACAAGTGCAAAAATATTATATTATCAATTGTTTTGCAACTGGTTTTTTGTAAAATCATTTAATTTAGTGTACATCCTTTTTATTTTCCTATCTAGAGTTGTGTTTGGCATCTGAAAAAGACCTCCAAAAAATTTTATATTTTTTTACTTTAAAAAAAAAAATTATTTATGTCCTGGTTCACATTTTATTACAAAAAAAAAAACAATTTGTGCCTACACGTTTGGGTCGACCCGTGACCTATTGGTGGTTTTTGTTGTATATGTTGTAGGGCTTCCGGTTGGAAAATTCTTGCCCACCGCTGGACTTAATCATATTCATTTAAGCTTAAGTTGAAGTACTATATAATTAAATTTTCAGTGCGGCAAATTAACTTTGGCACAAGTTTTATTTTAGCACAATTCTGCGACGCTGAGTGCTTACCAAAATTAATTAAATTATAAAAAAACATAATAATGAAAACAAACGTAAATAATAGTTTAATATTTAAATTAAATTTAGAAATTTATAATTTTAGTTTTTTTAAATTTTAATAAAAAATATTGAAAAACAACTTAAGCTCGTCGTCTAAAAAAGTAATGTTCCAATTCTCTGTTGTTTAATAGATAACATTTACTCATTTCGTTAACTGATAAATTTTTTATTTTGTTCATTAGTTAACTAGTTGAAAAAAATATAACGTCCGCAAGAACAAGCCTGATTAAAATTAAAGATAGTAAAAAATTATTTTCTAAGTTTGACGATGGAATAATAAAGAAATTTAGGAAAACGGGAAATGTACTATAGGATATGATAGCTAAAATAATAATGTGAAATTTAATATTATGTTTTGTTTGTTGTTATAAACGTATGATTGCAAACTGCCTGAAGCAGGTACACAATATACCAAAGTGCGTAGAAGGATAATTTTAATAAATAACACATTGTACATTATAAAATATTAAATAATAAATAATAATAAAACTATCAAATGACCTCAAATGTAGAATAATACAAAATTTTTGTATTAAAATTTAGTTTAAATATTCTGCAAGCTGAGTTAATTAAATTACTGTTGGTTGCATTACATACATATGTCTAACTAGAATTTGGATGATTGTGTAAAATTTATTTCCTCAAATTTAATAAAATTCTGAAAAAATAATATTATTTAAATCAACTTATTTAAATTTATTCTCTTTTTTTTTTAAATTTTTCTTTTGGAAATAAAATTAATGTTAATATTAATTTATGAGTATAGCTAAAGCCATTAAATATTTTTACTTTTCTCACTTTATTTATTCTTTAAAATATTATATTATTCATATATTTGAATGCCTTGTGACACTGTAAAACGCGACTTTGTCTGCGGATCAGCGATAAAAAAGAAACATTTGCGTTCGCATAAAGGCGCAGAGAGAGCAGTGGCCGCAGGGACAGGGCGCGGTGAGAGCGTGAGCTTGAGCTCAAGCAAGTGGCAATATCACCGCAATGAGTCGGGGCACAGCAACAACAACAACAACAAATAGCAAGCAACTGAAGCTCGCACAACGATTGACTCTCCCACACACAAATACCACACATACATACACACATACGAATACCGGCAGATAATCTGGCGGCTTGAAGTGCTGAACTGTTATTGTTGCTGTTGTTGTTGTCGTTGATGCTGTTATTATTGTTATTATTATTTTAATTAGCGTTGAAATGTCATCGTCATCACTCACATTGTGCGAAATGTTGTTGTTGCTGTTTTTTTCTTTATTTCTTTTTGGGCAGCAGCCTCAATTTGAAACTTTGCTTGATAACTCCTCTCTCTCTCGCTCTCCCACACACACACACACACACTCAAAACGCACTTTAGCACTCGCTCTTTAGCTCTCTCAATCATTCTGCGCTCGCTCTCGCACAGTTCAATTCGTGTTGTTGTTGTTTTTGTTGTGTAGCAGCAACTTCCGGACAGTTATTTCTTTTGCATTGTGCTTTCTCTTTTCTTTCTGCATTGTTGTTATTATTATTATTATTATTTGGTTCGTTTTTCAATTTGTACACATACATACATACATGCATACGCTATGTATGTATTTATTTATCACATATTTTGTGCTCGCGTCATTTGTTTAATAAATGTGAGAAAGAACTTTTGGCGCAGCTTTTGCTGTTGCTGCTGCTGTTACTGTTATTGTTGGCACTTTTTTATTCGCGTCATCTTATTTAATTTTGCATATTGTTGCTGACTGCCTATGTTCTCTTTAACTTCTTTTTTTTTATATATATATGCGTGCGTGTGTGTGTTTGTGTTGTTTGTCTCGCTGATTTTTTACACTTTTGTTGATTTTTCCCATTTGCCCCTTTTCGTCAATTAAAGCCGCGTCAAGTTTGGGGCCAAAAGCCCCAAACGGATTTCCTGCCGCAGCCACCCAGTCAACTATAGTGGCGCCTCCCGCCTACCAACCCAACCCCCCCTGCCAAAACGTTATAGCCCCAGCAAACGGTCACTCAGCCAGGCCATTAAGTGCCTTTGATCTTTTACACAATGGGACAAACGAACTAACGGACAGAGAGAGAGAGAGAGAGAGAGAGGACGAAGCAAGAATGTACCAAATCGGAAAATTGGTAACAATATATATATATGTACATCTATATATATTTATATATATGTTTGTAAATGATTTTTCATTTAATTGACAATTTTCACTTTGGCTCTCGTCTCTTTGTTGTGACATTCGTTTTGATGTGTTTGCATACACACACTCACACACACACACACACACATACACATCGCAAATTGATAGCGAAAATTTTTTTGGAAGCGCCATCTGGCGGGCATTTTGTTGACTAAGGGCGTTTCAAAAGTTTCTGCAGTTTTTCAAAACTTCGTATTCATCATAATATGATAAAAAAAAAAGTTTTAAATTTAAAAAAAATATGCAGTTTTGTTAGTTTTAATTATAAAAAATATATTTTTTGTATGTGCCAATTTCCATTGTGGCGTTAGGTGTCAGTCGTACGATTAAATGTAAAAAAAACCTAGAAAAAAATCAAATTTAAAAAAAAAAAATTGGATATCTAAGTAACATGATTTTCAATTTTGAAGTTTATTTAATGAAATAAAATTATTTTTTTTTACATTAGCATTAAATACTGGGTATTAGCTAGTCGACCACTCACTGTTTTTTTTCCCTGACAAATTAACCATTTCAAAAATTTTAAGATACTTGTGAAATGCGAAAAACCTCGGCGGCGCCCCAAAGACACATTTGACAATGACGTAAAGACAAAAAAATTAAAAAAAATATAAAAATTTAAAGCGTTCATCGATCATAAAAAAAACCTTGGTTCCAAGGGTAATTGTTGGGATATATTTAACAAGTAATTATGAAATATTAAATGGGTATAAAATATACAAGTAATTAAAGTATTTGAAACAATTACAAGCGCAGAATATTTGCCTAAAATAAAAGAAAAATATATTTTTTTTTTGTTGGAAAAAATTTGTTAGAATTTATTTTAAATAAAATATTTTGATGACAATTATCTAGCATTACGCAAAATAAAACGTATAAATGTATTCAATTAAATATTGCAATTATAATAATTCAAAACAATTAACTTTTAGAATTAAAAATAAAAATAATTAATATTATTATTCAAGTGATCTTCTAAGTTACAGAATTCCTCTGCTGATCTATTTTTTAAAATTTTTTTGATATAATAATAAAAATAATATTGTTATAGCTGCGCTAAGTTTTTGTTTTTCAAATATCTTTCAATATTTCTAGTTCTATAAACAAACAAATAATATAGTTAGTTAGTTATTTATCTGTTCTGTTGAATGTTGCAATCATCATCGCTGTGACTACTGCTGCTAATTGCTGCATGTCAATGCAACATGTTGCGACTGCCCTTTGATATTTGAAACTATTTGCTAATAGCCTCAGCCTCAGTCTCAGTCTCAACCTCTTTACTTTCACCTCAACCTCTTGGCTGATAGAAATATTCTTAATTGTATATGCTTTGGCAATGTGTGCGGTCTCTATATAGACTAGAACAAATATATATGTATATATATACATACATCTTCTATATAGACGCCAGACCCTGAGCAGACAAGTTGCTTTGACTTTGCTTTGATTTTACGTTGACGTAAATTCAAAAAAAAAAATACACAAAAAAAAAACACAATACAAAAAAAATTAAATATTCACGAAAAAGAAAATCTATTGTCGATGAGCCAATTTTTTAATACCCTTGCCGGAAAAATCTACTGAGAGATAAAAAATTAGCGTTTAAAAAAAAAATGTATGATCAAATAATATTTACGATTTTATTTTCGCTTAAGAAAACTTTCCAAACTACAATAAAAAAGAGGGATATGTTAAATCAATACTTTAACGATTGTAAATATCAGAGCCTTAAGATATAGTGCAACGATTTTAATAAAATTAAAGCAACTTGCTGAAATAGAATATTAAAAACATTAATTACAAATTTATTTTTCGAAAAGTTTGTGGTACAAACAGAAATTACAAATTTTTTTCCGAAAGTTTGTAAAAAGAAGCTAGAAAATTTTTAAAATCTATAAACTCTAATAAAAAAGATATATATGTTCAATCAATATTTTTACGATTGTAACTAAAAAATCAATTTGTTATATCGCACTGATTTTGAATAAATTAGATTAACTTGTTTATATAGAATATTAAAAACAGAAATTACATTTTTTTTTTCGGAAAATTTGTAAAATAAAACTAGGAAAAATATATATACGAGTATAATCTATAAACTATAATAAAAAAGAGAAATACGTTAACAATCAATATTTTATTGATTGTAACTATGACAGCTAAAAATTATATCCCACTAAATTAGATCAATTTAATTATATAGCATATTAAAATCTGAAATAAAAAAAATTTTCGGAAAATTTGTAGAATGAAACTAGAACATATATAAAATCTAAAATAAAAAATTAATAAAAAAAAATTTCTTAAACAATCAATATTTTAACAGCTATAAGTTATATCGTACTTATTTTGCTAAAATTAAATAAACTTGTTTTCAAAATTAAAAATTTTTTAAAAAAATGTGTCCTACAACAAATAAATTTAAGAGTCGTTTATTTTATTGGCAAATATATATAGTAACCCGATTCGGCCGTTTTGAAACTGTAGATAAAATAAAATTCGATTTAATTTTTATTGTTATTATTAAAAAAAAAAATAAGTATAGATTTATTTTAATCAATTTAGCTTTAAAACTGAGACTCAAGTTGTGATTATTGAGGATAAGTATGTATTTTATAGAATTATAGAATTGCAGATACCTTCCTCAACGCGTTACATATGCGCTAACAAATTCAGCATACCCTCTTGCAATGGTTATTAAAAATATATTGAAATAACTTACCCAAAAGAAAAAAAAAAAATAAAAAGAATTAAATATTAAAAAAATCAAAACCACAAAGAAATGTTCAACGTTGCGCCCTTTTTGTTGTTGAGGCGTGTGAGCGTACTTTATAGCAGTCTAGTATACCCGCTCCCTTACCCCCCCTCTATTTGATCCTACAGCTCTGCACTGTGTGGTGTGGTGTGTGCGGGTCCAGTCAAGTGCCCCAACGCCCCGCTGTTGCTTTTTGCCTGTGCCACATGCCACTTGTGTGCATTGTCTGAGGTGTGAACATTTTTATGATGATTTTGTCGTTGTCGTTGCCGTTGCCAACACGAGTGCAATTGTTGTTGTTGTTGTTGTTGCTGCACTTTAGACGCGACCTCGAACACCCAACGCCCAACCCCCAAGCGCCCACCACCCCCCGTATTGTCCCTTCTCAGCCCAAACCCCTTTATACCCTGTCACACTTTTTCGCTTTGATTTTTGTGAAATTCGTTTGGTTTTTTTGTTTTTTTTTCTTTTTTTTTTTTTGCAAATTTAAAAGTCAATTAAAACAACTTGACAAACGAATCTGAGTGGCACTCAAGGGGTTAATTTGCTGTGTGAGTGTGTGTGTGTGGTGTGTGTGTGTATATGTGTGGTGTGTGTCTGTGTATCGCCCAAAAGTTGAGTCACATTGAGCATTAAACGGAATTAGCCGCAATTAACTTTAAATGCATACAAAAAAATAAATATAAAAAAAATACACAATAATTACAATCTCACTAATTATAATTAAAATTAAATTTAATGTATGTGTGTGCATATTTATAGCACATAATCATATGCTAGATTTTATGCCACGTCATATGGCAATCAGCGAACGCAATCGTGCCCAAAAGCTCAACAGCTCACAAAAAAAAAAAAGATACAGATACAGATACAGCTATACAGCAATAGATACAACAGATACAGCCAGTAGATAGAGATACAGATAGATAGATATCTAGAGCTGTAGCTAGACAGCTTGAGCTGTGGCTCTGCGCTAATTTTATAGCGCAAATAAACACGATTTGGCACTTGAGCCTCTTTTGTGGGTCTTTTGTGGCTCTTTAGCTGCCTCGCTTCTTCAGCAGCTCGTCTCGAATTGAATCAAAAACAAAAAAAATGAAAAATAATAAAATTATAATAAAATAAAATTAAATAAAACTGAAACGAAACGAATCGAATCGAATCGCATTTAATGCCCTGACAAAATTATGGGTATATTAATATTGTCACGAAATATAAGGAAATTAAAGTAGATATCTATGATTCTATAAAGTATAGAAAAGTTTATCTAATTTTGTAGCAAATTTAATGAAATTCGACTTAAATACTTTATTTTTAAATTGACCAAATTTAATCAAGATCCAAGCAATATAACATAGAATGAAATGAATTTTTGCTTGAACAAAAAAATTTATGTTTTCATATAAATCACAAGCAAAACCGATAATTACAGGTTCTATATATTAGGCTTTCTATAGTTAATAACGTTTTTTTTAAATTGTAGATTTAGATCATAAAGCTGGCATGAGAGCTATAAGTTGGTTTTTGAGTTTAAAGAATCGTTTCCACCGATTCTTAAAATTATAATAAAAAATAAAAAAAAAAATAATAAAATAAATTATTTTTTCTAATAAATATAGTTTAGCATAGCTGTAATACGCTTAACATCTTTGCAAAGAGTAAAATAAAAAATTTATATCCCCTTTAAAATTTCAATTAAAAAAAAATAATATTAATAAATTAAATTTCAAATATCATCAATAGCCTTAACATCCTTTCCAGAGTATCAAATTAAAAATTAATTAAGCCTTTGATTAAATTTTCAGCTACAAATGAAGAAGAAAATAATAGCCTTAGCAATAGCCTTTAACTCTCTGCAAGTGTATTTAAACTTCGACTAACTTCTTTATATTGTTATTGTTTATTATTTCTATAGTTATTTTTAGTTGCTTTCACTGTTCGCCCTCGTTGATTGCTAATTATGCAGCCCATATATTCATATTAATATTCATTCATATTCAACTACAAATGAGCATATCAAGTGGCCACTCAGCGATTTGAGCACACATTCATCAAAAGAGTTGTGAACATGTTTTTTATTTTGGTTTTTTTTTTTTATTTAAAGCGTACATTAATGAATGTGAGTGTATGTAGTTTGAAAAATTCATTAAATTGATTACTTTAAGAAAAATGAGTGTATTCATACTTAAATAATTCCAAATTAATTTAACTTTCGGCATTGAGTTCAAATTCATTCATTGGGCAAATATTTGAATGTTACAATACTCATCAATACTTTAAGAGGATAAAATTTAATTCATTCACTATGTTTATAGTATAACAGAACAATTATTTACTAATTCATATAGAATATACTTTTTAGCTAAAGAAAATAAGTTTTAAGACATCACTTGGATATAGTGAAAAATTGAGTGTATAATTATTTGAATACACTTGTAAATTTGTTGAAATCCATTTGTTATATTTAATACCAATTGCAGACAGAACTTATTGAAAGTATTCAAAGTATATTTACAGGAAATTATATTACTGACATATTGAAAATTAAATATATATAATTTATTTATTTAGTTATTTTTGTTAATAATTCACTCACAATAATTTCCAATTAAAAAATTTATATATTTTTACTAAAGAAAACATTCATTCATGTTAAACACATATTCATAATTGCTGAAATTCTTAAAATTTCCTTATCAGGCATATTTCCAATTATATTTCAATCGTTTTCGATTTTTTTACTATTTCTGATTTCCAATGAATTAAAATTAAGCTTAAATAGCTTACATTTAATTTTTATAAACGGAAATTGGTTTAAATTCAAGAGAAAATATTTAATTCACATTTATAAATTGCATTTGATTATTTTGTGAAAGATTTTTAAAAAGAGTTGAGCTTATATATGAATATTTTAATTAATTATAATAATATTGATATTATTCATTATATACATAAGTATTTATTTTTGTTATAGAAATTTATTATGAGTGTATTTAATTGAGTATTTGAACGTAACACAAAATGCACTCATTTGATATTTATGAATTAAATTCTTGGAAAATCTTGTTATATTTATTTCTAGATTGCAAACTTGATATTTGAGAATAAAATAGTTTGTGGTTAATTTATATATATATGGTATATAAATCAGAGTTAATTTAATAAATGATTTAAGCTTATTCATAATTTTGGTTTTTTTTATTATATATTTTACAATCGCATTCATTGGAATTCATAATGACTCACTGCGCTTGCTTGTTGGATTGAATGAATACACTCAAACTTATGCTATTCACTTGTCTCTTTATTCAATTGATGGCATGCAGGGGAAAGCAGGGGCTATTCCTGGGGGCACACTTCACAAAATATATGTATATATATATATATATATATATATATGTATCTATGTTTTGTTGGACACTGAAGCGGCTACTTTGCCCTGACCCCGCGGCCATTTGGCGATCCCGGAGTGCTCACGACGCAACGCTGGTGGCATTTGTGGATCGCTTTGTGTGGTCGCAGATTAGAAATGTGTTGCAAGTTTCGCTTATATAGACGACGAGACGGCAACTGTGAACTGAGCGAACTGCGCGTCTGCGGCTTTTTCTTTTTCTTTATATTTTTTAATTTTTTTTTTTTTGTTTTTTTAGCCTCCGAGCCTCGACCCATATCAGCTATTGTTTAACGTTAATCAGTTTATAAATACTTCGTCACTTGCATTTCTATGCTTAGCTTATATTGTTGTCGACATTTCCATATCTTTACATTCAGCTGTTGTATATATGTATATATATATATATATTCAATACACAATTCTTTAAAGAAATTCGCGCAATATCGAATTTCACAGTTTTCAAAATTCTTAGTAAATTAACAGCAGCAGCAGGCGGCTCTGCTGATTACCGTTGACATGCCAGAAAAAGAACCAGAACTGGAGCTAAAACTAGGGGCATTTTAACTGCCGGATTTACGGGTTGTAGGGTAGACGGGTAGACGGGGGATCTCCAAAGCGACAGCTAATAAATGTAGTTATACTCTGTTTAACAGAGGCAGAAGCGATTATATTGGATTTTTTGAAAATTAACGTTTTTTTGGCCTTAAACTGTTTTTTCAAAAGTATTTTAATATAGCGTCTGTTAAAGTTTTAAATAGGTTTGCTGATAATATCATAGAAGGATTTCTTCAAGTTTAAATTAAAATACATTTTTTTTGAATTACTTCAGTTAAATTTATTAACTTCGACATTTCTTATTTAATTTAATTGAAGCACATATAAATTCACGAAACTTTTATATAAATATATTAAAAGTACAAACAGAATGTAATGTTATAATATCTGAAATAATAACATTACAAACAACTGTTAAGTTAACAGCTGTTAAACAGAGTTGCCAACTCAGTTCTTCACTGTGTATAAACGTAATTTATTTTTTAATTAAATTAAAAAAAAATACGTATTTTTAGAAATTTCCAAAAAGTTTAAAGTTTCGAAAATTTTTTGCATTTTTGTGGATTAAAATAAATTGGAAATTTTAGAATAATTTTTTTTGCGTCAAATACTGAAAAAACTGTCTATTTTTTTCATTGTTGCAAATTAAAAAAAAATACAAAATTTCGAAACGAATTACATTTTTCTTTGCAAAAAAAAAATAAAGAACAAATTCTGAACATTTTTATATGTGTTAAAATCCAAAAGAGCTGTGTATTTTTTACATTTTAGTAAATTAATAAATAAAAAAAAAAATTTCGGGAATTCTTTGCAATTTTAGGCATTTTAACTAGAATGGAAATTTTTTTTTTAAATTATTTGCATTTTTGGGGCACCTAAAAAAGAATGAATAAATTTTAAAAAAATGTTAAGCGCTAAATCTAAACAATCGGCGTATTCTTTTCTTTTTTTGGATATTCAATAAAAAATATTGAAAATTGCTTGCATTTTTGGGCATTTCGAAAAAACTAAATGTAATTTTGTAAAACTTTTTTTTGAAGTCAAAATCCAAAAAAACGGCTTATTTTGTTGAATTTCTAGTAATTTCAAATAAATTAAATTGATACACATATTAGGATACATTATAGGCTAGGTTACATACCACCTCTCTGCCCACACTTTCTCCCCCGCAATCGACAACAGTTTTTGCTGATTTATAAATATACATAATTGTAAAAATTTGATATAAATTTAATATAATTTTGGCAATTTGATCTTGCCACTTAAAAAAGAGTGTACTACAGTCGGCTACTTTCGACTGCAACATTCTTACTTGTTTTGAGTTTCATATATTCATATGTCGTCGAGTTATGTACTCTCATTGTGCTCTCGTACGAGTATTCGAATTTTGCAGCATTTATTCATTGCGCGCACAACAATTGAAGCCCGAATCGGACTGAGACGGAGACGAAGACCCAGAGGCCCAGGCCCGGACTCAGTGCCAATGCCAATCGCAATATCAATCCCAGTTCCAGTTCCAGTTGCAACCCCTTTTTGCGGCAGGGGGCAAACAAAGCTGTGGCAGCAACCGCAAACGAACGCCTTGAAACAATGAAACATCGAGCAGAAATTAGCGCGGTTGTCTGTCAAATTTGATTTTGCTTTGATATGTCACTCTACCAGAGAGTAGGAGAGACAGCGGCAGGGGCAGGAACGGAGGCACCACCATTCGAAGCCACTCGATTTGCATTTTCTTTCTGCTGCAATATATGCAGAGTGGCGGGTCTGGGTCAGGGTCAGGTCGTAGGGGCTCGACAGCTTTTATAAGGCTAATAAATGCGGCAACTGATGAAGAACAACAAAAAAAAAAAACAAAAATAAAAATAAAATAAAATAAAAAACAGAAAATTGGAATATCATTTGAGACTTCTGGGGAGCCAATTTATATGCATATGTGTGTGTGTGTGTGTGTGTGTGAAGGGGAGCACAGTAAAGCTTGACTTGCATGGCTTTGCAAGGCAATAAAATAAAGACAAATTCTCTATAATATACATTTTTATAACTACATCTTTCTAATAATATGCATAGCAGCATGACAATTTAACTAAGAATTAAAAAAGGTGTAATCGATAAGTTATCGATATTTAAGTCAGGAAATTCATAAATCGTTTGATGTACGCGATTTATATTCTATGAATTTGCACAAAATATTGTCAATTGTTTGATTATTTAATTTATTTTTTATATATTTATATTTATTATTTTATTATTTTTTAATTGATAATTTATTTTTTGTGTTCAAAACAAATGCACAAAATGTCAAAGTTTAATGAAAGTCCTTTCTTAAAAAAGAAAAAATTAAATTTTATCAAAAATTAATAAAAAAAAAAAGAAAATGTTGAAGAACTGTTTCAGGGGCAAATGCAGTCCTGAATAAAAAAAATTCTTATAGATTTGTTAAGAAGTAAAACACTTAATTATAAAGAGTTTCTTTTTCTATATATTTTAATCGATATTTTGGCTTGACTGGTAGGTAGGTTGGATCATTTTTATATACGACAAATAATGCAAACAAAATATTTTATCGATTATATATAATTATACATAAAAATTAAACTAACTGAGAAAGTAATAACTGCTTAAAAATATCGCAATTTAAATTAAAAATTGTATACACATTGATGCTTTGAAAAATTAAACCATATTTATTAAAATAGTCAATATTAAAAAGTTAAAAGACTCAAATTAATTTTGAATACAATTTTCCATTTTTTTTATATTAATCGATTAATTAATGTCGATTTTTTCGATAGTAATATCGATACTAAAGTGAATGACAAAAAATGCATCTAAAATATGTTTTATACCTCTTTCATTGCAGGATTTCCGCAGCTGAAGAACTTTGCCGGCACCGCAACATGTTTACCTGGTAAGCTAAAGGTCCTGCAGGACAGTAGAGAAATAAAGTTTTCGCCTAAAGGTAGGCAATGTGCTGTCCTTCAATGCAATCCTTGCAAAGCTTATTCACTGGGCAAACCACACTGACATATCCTTTGCCCAACAGAGGGCAGCAGCAGCCGCAAAAAACAAGTTTTTGCTGCTACACTTGCTCTCTCTGTCTAACTTGCTTGCTGTCTCACTCTACACGCTAATTAATGGGCATTCCAACGCTTCATTTTGAATCGGTTGCCTAAAGGTCCTTGCCGAGCACACATAAATTTCCCAAATTGCTAATAAAATAAACAATTTAGCTTAAAACAAGCAACAAAAAAAAAAATCGAAAATCGACACACACGCATGTGCTGTGTGAGTGTTGTGTGTGTGTGTGTGTGAGTGTTTTTGTGAGTGTTTGAATGGTAAAGTCATCTAATGAAATTTTCATTTTCATTTTGTTGCATTCGCAACGGGCAATAAATATTTTCAACATACGCTTTTATACGCAATTTACACACGCATACATCTCACATCCTCACATCCTTGACGAGCACATGTGTCCTTACAGTACAGCCCCCTCTCTCACTCTCTGTCTACCTCTCTTTTTCCCCCTGAGTGTGTGTGTGTGTGTGTGCTTTAACCCTTTGGGTTCACACATGCCAAAAAAAAAAAAAAAATTAAATAAAAATAAAAATAAAGCAAACGAAATGCGAGGCGCACATAAACTTGTCTAATAAGAAACGCAAAAAACCCAATTGGAACAGGGTTGCCAGAAAGTCAAAAAGGGTGTGCCGCAGAGGGCAGGATAAGGAAGAATTGGATAGAAATAAAATTAAATTGAATTATCTGCGCTTATACAAAATAAACACCTTAATAATTCAGACACAAAACGTATGTTATAATAACATATAAATATACTCCGAGAAATGCTCGAAATATTTCTTTCGAAAAACCAAAATTTTTAAGAGTTTTCATCACTCGATTTTAATTAAAATTTCAATTTTTAAAAATTAATACAATTTGAAGGTCAACTTTAACTATTGAGAAAAATATGATTTAAGAAAAAGTTCCCCAAGGAATTAATTGAATTTTGGCAAGTTTAGGAGAACATTTATTATGAAAAAAGAAAGCTGCAAAATTTTCAAATACTCATAAGAATTTTGAATACTTTCTAGTTGGTGTATAAGACAATTTAACCAAATATAAATTTCATGTTTAAGGTATTTAAATACCTTTATAAAAAAAAAATCACACATTTTCCAGTCATATTGGGCTCAATTCTGATACATCTTCATATATATAAATATATATATATATGAAGATTATTGTAGACTACTGCGCCACCTGAAATGCTCCAGCTGAGATTTTCATATAATTTAAAATGTATTTTTCACCCACTTTCTGATATATTTTTAATAAAATTTTTCAGAGTGCCAACCTTCGATATAATAAGAAGCTATTGCCACAAATTTTGGGTTTCTAGCTGCTACCGTTTGGTCTGCTCGTGAGACGACTATCAGTCAGTCAGACATACTACTGAACCCGGCGTGTGTTGCTACGCCTTCCCTACAAAAAAATAAAAACAAAAAACAAACTAATAATATTCTACCAGACCCGGTAAACGTTGTTCTGTCATATAATATATTTCTAGTGGTTTTATGTCCGCGACTTTCCAATAATAAGTATAACCTCATTTGTTTTCATTTAAATTTTAAAAATACTGTCTACTGTGACTGTCGTATTTTATTTAAAAAATACTGCCTAATCTGATTGTTATAACAGTGCTGTAAACGTTAACAGTGCTGTATACATTAACAGTGAGTACAGCTGTTGAGGCGCTAGCGACTTTTCCGAGACATTTACCCAAAATTTTTTGGTCTTAAAGTCATCTCCTGGCAATTACGAACAACTGCAAAAAAATTTGATTCAATTCAGGCCAACCGTTCTCAATTGATAAATATGTTTACATTTTTTTTTTGCTTAATTTTTTATAATATATAAATGAACTTATTTAACATAATTAACTTTAGTTAAAATTGTTGTTCCATTATTGTTGCTGTCTTTGCCTACTTAATTGTCATTTTGTTGAGCTTTCACTTCTGGCTCTTGTCTCTAATCTCTAATCTGAAATCTTGAATCTGTAAAGGAACACGAACTTGGCCACTTGGCAGCACATTCTTGACTATTCTGTTTTTATGAGGCCTGAAGTGTGATGCTTAAGTATTTTAGTAGCAGGCACTTGACGCTTGCATTCTTCAACAACAACAGCAACAACAGCAACAACGGCAACAACAATTGAAATTCTAACAACAACAAAATGAAAAAGCAGCCACTTTTGAGCCATTTGCGAGCGGATAGCAAGACAAGCTTCACACACAAAGGCGACAAGTGGGGCAATTTCCCTTGTCGACTCAACTCGAGTCGCGCAATCCACCAACCAACCAGGCCAAGCAGAACCCAAAGACCCAGACCCAGAGCCAGACCCAGAGAGACCGACCAGAGAGCCCAGATCCCAGAGATCCCAGCACAAGCCCACAATCTTCTTCTTCTTTTTTCTGGCTTTGTCTTTTTGTTGCATTCCTTTTGCTGTACACTGTCCTGTGTAAGTCTACCACTTCCTAATCCTTGTCCTTGTCTCCTTCGTCTTCATCTTGTCTGCCTGATGATGCACTTGTGTCCTGGCTAAGATTTTAATTGGCATTTTTTTCTCATTTTTGCTGCACATCATTCCCCGCCCCCTCCAAACTGAATGCCTACGAGTTGCAGCCCTTAACCCTTTGCTGGTGAAGCGTGTCTAAGTTTTATTTGCTGGCCATGGCAAATGTGTGTACGCTGCCTCCTTACACCCCCCTTTGACTTAAACTTTGCGCTTAATTGAAACAAAAAAAATAAAATAAAAAAAATAAAAATAAAACACACACAGCACATGTGGAACCAATCGCATTTCGCATCGCATCAGTTGAGTGCATCTTTGAATTGTTTTTTATTGTAGGGTTGTGAATATCCTTTCACTGACAACCTGTAGCTTATAAAAATAAACAATATAATTTTAGAGTTATAAAATATGTCTTATTAATATAAAAAATAATTTAATACACACTACAAAACTAACCTTGTCTGATCGTATTAATCCAAATATCAATTGTGTGTTTTGGAATATTTATATATCTCGTTTAGATCAATTTTAGCCATAATATGTTCCAATCGCCATTTCCTTTTAAAAGTTTAGTATTTTCTACCATAATCTTGTCTAGAACTTTTTGCTGTACGTTCACTCTGTTTATTGTTTCGATTGATTTGAAAAATACAATTTGAAAAAATTTAATAAACTTGGAATATATGATAGCTTATATAATATAATTTAAAATAATTTATAATCATATTTTTATTTACATTTTGAGTACTTTTCATACTGAATCATTTTGCATTATTCGTTGACATTTTCGTATGAAATCTCAAAGGATTTTCGCTCAATGATTTTTTCTTTATGGTCCTCTAATCAGGGCCCGCAATTGTTATGAGGAATAAATTTAAAGCGTCTCACTTGACTTTCTTTTTTTTTCGAAAAATAAAAGTCATTTGATGACGCTTATTTATTTTTCTCACAAAAAACTGTTGTGAAACACTTTTATTCCAGAAAGTCGTCAATAAAAAAAGTAGAATTCGGTTTTAAGTGTTCTGAAAGATTAAAAAAATTAAAACTCAATTATAATGATTAATGTTTACAGATATTATAGATTTCAACGAAATTTAGTCAATTTATTAATAATATTATTATTATTATTATTATTAATATTTTTAACAGTTAGATTAGAGTTATAAACTAAGAATCTAACTTTAATTACAGCATGGCTCCTCGGTGCCTTCAGCTAAAGTAAATATATATTTTTCAAATTTTTATAGCTGGAATCAGCTAAATTATTGTTGAAGAATATTATAGAAGTTACAGTTAAAAAGTCGCAAATATTAGTATTTTGATTATTCATAAAGATTTTGAAATTATAACGAATTAAGTGTAATAAAATCTCAAATTAAACTACAACTTATATCTGAATTTATTTAATTAAACATTTGATCAATAACAGCTATTTTCGGTCCCTGCTTTTAATCTCTTATGTGAAAGTAATTATTTTTTTTTAAATTCTCCCTTATGCGACATTTTTAAACGATTTATGTATTTTTTTAATTATATCTTTGCAAAAGATTATTATAATGTTGTCACAAAATGTGTAATGCAAAGAAGGAATTGTCTTCAATCCCATAAAGCATATATGTTCTTGATCGGAACGACGAGTTGAGTTGATATAGCCATGTCTGTCTTCCTGTCTGTTTCTATGCTTACTTTATGGCTTTATCTTTGAGCTAACTTAATAAAACTTGGCATAAATACATTTTGTTATAGCAGGTAGCTTGTATGTAAAAATCAGCCCGATCGAACCACTATATCATATAGCTGCCATAGGAACGAACATTCTAATACAATTTTTTTTTCAAAATATCAAAACCAAACTTGACAAAGCGATGTAGTATTATAAACTGATCAAACCGCTTGAAGTTTTATTTAAAATCGGATCACTATATGTTATAGTTTCCTTAGGTACAATCGGTCGAATATTGATATTTTTTTTATATATTTAGCTTCGGTTTGCCGAGGATAGCCCTTGCTTTCTTGTTTTTAATTTATTGAACATTTATTTATTGTAAATTGTTAATATATGTGAGTATATCGTTAGCATATATATCGTACTTCTGCCTCATCGTTGTCTAGTTTAAATCTATGATCTTTGTATATATGTTTTCCCTTTGGTCCCCCCCTTTGTTCGATTGTTCAGTTGTTTAGAGGTTTCGTTGCTTGGCTGCTCACCGCATCCGTGTTATTTCCTGCACTCGTTAACGTTGCAAGATTTCACTAAACCGAAACCTGAAGCCACTCGGCAACACACAACACACAACACAACAAACACACACACACACACACACACACTTGGCGAGTAGTAAAAAGTGAAAGAGCAAAAAGTTTAGTGCAAAAATTGTGCCCTCGTTGTTGTTGTTGTTGTTGGTGTAAAACGCTTTGCACTTAAAGTTCGTTGGGTTCGGTGAGTCGGTGAAGCGGAAAGTTGGTTTAAAACAATTGGTAGTCAAGAGTGTAGACAGGGGCAGGCGGTGTGCAGCGGCGCAATGGAGGGGCCAACAGCAATCACGTTAACCAACTTTGACACAAAGCTCAGGCTAAAACGCTCCAGCCGGGGGGCATGACTGAGCTGGGTGTAAAGAGGGGCCAGGACAGGGGTCTTGGGGCAAGGGAGCCCAAGTCCGTAACAATGGCCGACGACGACGACGACGTGGTGCAGAAGACAAAGTCACACGGCAAGCAAGGAATCTAATTAACAATTTTCCATTGAGTGCGCAAATTACGAGGAACACCCAAGCGCTTGTGTGTGTGTATGGTAGAGAGAGAGAGAGGGGGTGGGTAGGTGGAAGAGGGGGTGTATAGAGCTAAACTGAACTGAGGTGGCACCACTGGAGCTGCAAGTTGGCAACTGGAAAGAGACAACTGGAAACAGTGTGTAGTAGTAGCAATTAGAGAACAGGCGCATAAAATAAAGTCAGACAACAAATTCTATACTTAGCCTCTTTTTTTTTTAGCTTTTTCGGAAGAATTGGTGGGAATAAAGCTTAGAGTACTATGCACAATAAAGTTGGGCTTACAAGTCTGGCAAGTTTTTGGCCAAAATTGATTTGATCTTGTGTAAATAAAGATGATAAATGCATCACAATAAATGTGATATGATAGCTAAAAATTTAGAAAATAATTTATAAAATTTACTGACTGATTGGCGACTCACGAGCAGGTTTAACGGTAGAAGCTAGAAACCTGCAATTTTTACTGTATACTGTATACAATCAGAGTAGGCAGTATTTTTTAAATAAAATACGACAGTCACAGTAGACAGTATTTTTTAAATTTAAATGAAAACAAATGAGGTTATACTTATAATTGGAAAGTCGCGGACATAAAACCGCTAGAAATATATTATATGACAGAACAACGTTTACCGGGTCAGGTAGAATATTATTAGTTTGTTTTTTGTTTTTTGAAGGGAAGGCGTAGCAACACACGCCGGGTTCAGTAGTATGTCTGACTGACTGATAGTCGACTCACGAGCAGACCAAACGGTAGCAGCTAGAAACCTAAAATTTGTGGCAATAGTTTCTTATTATATCGTAGGCTGGCACGCCGGAAAAATTTTATTAAAAATATATCGGAGAGTGGGTAGAAAATACATTTTAAAATTATATGAAAATCAGGTGACGCAGTAGACTACAATATTAGAGACTTTGTGGAATATAATTAGTTTTTTTTCCTATTTTATTTTTTTTGGGAACGGAAGCGGGAAAAAGCAATCTTATTCCTAGAAATTGTAAAATTTTAAAATCAATGTATTTGAATTGATTTTAAAATTATAAAACTGTTCAAACTATAACATCGATATTAAATGAATATATTTTATATTATGCCGACTTGTAATGTCTTTTGACTTTAAATGGTTTAGCTATAATTTAATTTAATTTGTTTTTAATTTGATTGAAGAGCGAATTGTAGTTTGTATATTTTATAATGCTGCAGATCTTTAACTGACTCTCTCTCTCTCTGTAGAGTCTCTCTCTCTCTCTAGCTCTAGGACCTTTTTTTTTAAATCCCTCCTACAACCCTAAGCACTAAAAAGACGCCAAAAATTAGTATTTTATACCGAAAGTCTATATTACGAACTAAAATATTGCGTCTTTACTTTAAAGTTAAAGAAAGAATTTTTTTTTTTTTTTTAAATAAAGCAAAATTTGCTGTTTGACCAATCGAATTAGGGAGAAAAAATAATATATTTTTTTGTCTATTCAATTTTTATTTAGTTTTTTTTTTCTGTTTGCCAACTCATTTTCCATAGCTTATTTTCGACATTCAATTGCATTGAAACTCGGGAAATTTTATATTTTGATTCTCAAATTTTTTTGTTTTCCTTTTTTACTCACTTTCCCTGTCCCTCTCTCCCTCTCTTTTATCCATACTCCCTCTGTTACTTACACTTTCTTTCATTGCCATTTATTGTTGCCCTTTTCTTTTTTGATTTCTCAAGCAAATAATTCAATTTAATTTCTAATTAGTACGAAAAAAAAGCTAGCAAAAAGTCAGCAAATTCAAATGGCATATATCACAACAGAGTGAGAGAGTAACAGAGAGAGAGTGTGTGAGAGAGAGAGAGAGTTAGTGTGTGTGTGTGTGCGTGTTGGAGTGAGATAGCGACAAGTGGCATACACACACACACACACACACATGCACAAAAACGCAGCCACTTTGATGCTAATGCAAATTGCAATGCCCCCCAAACGAATACGGGCAACAACTGCGCTGCCAGCTGCGCGGTCGCTGTCGCTGTCGCTGCCAACGACGCAGCCAACAACTCAGCCACTTTATTAGCGTATTTTGCCATGCAACTGTTTATGCGGCTCACACACACACACACACGCACACATAGAGACACGCACACACACATGTGCCACGAATTAGTCATTTTGTTGGTTACTTGATGCATGTCTCTTCTACACCCCCTCCCACATGCTCTTAGAGTACTGACAATAAATGCACACATTTACACCCACACACACACCCACATACACACACACACATACTGCGGCCAGCAGCTAACAAAAATGGCGCCCGAGCAGGGACGCGCCGCGTTGAGCATCAACATCAACGTTGGGCGACATTTTTTATGCGCTTTTGAGCAAATTAGATTTCCTAATTAAATTTTCTAGTGAAATGCGCATAAATTTCATAAAATTCACTTGGCAGGCGTTAGCAGAGACTGTTGGAGGGGGTGAAACAGGGGGGTTTCTACACAAGGGACGCCTACTTTCTACTGTTGTCGCCTTTCATTTGCTGCAACATTTTTCGCTTTCTGGAATTTTCGTGTCGACGTTGTCGTCTGCTTAAAGTAATTAACTAAGAAAATTTTAATTGCTAATATGTTGTGATGCATGTACGTGTATGTGTGTGTGTGTGTGTGTGTGTGTGTGTGTGTATTAGTCTGCATGTTGGCATGCTGCGTGTGTATGTCGATGGCGTTGGGAACTTGTCGACTTTCATGTTGGCAAAACTTTCAATAATAAAGCCAAGTTGCGTGTGTCCTTTGTATGTGTGTGTGTGTGTGTGTGTGTGTATATATATGTTGAGTATATATTTTTTGGGTGTATATGTGGTTGTGTGTATGCGTGAGCTCATTAAAAGTGCGCTGGCAAACTGTAAATATACACAAAGGCAAAATTTATGTTGCCTACTTTTGTGCACAGAGAATTAACTAATTTTGCACATTTGCTCATCATCATAATTATATAATTAGATTTATATAACACATGCATTAGCATGCTGTTGATTAGCGTCAACAATATGCCAAATATTTTATATAATTATTATTATTATTGTTATTATATTGTACCCACCTTAAGAGTCAAGAATTATTATTGTGCTTAGATTTCCTATGTATGTTATTTTTAAACGAGCAAATTATTTTTACTTCTTGATATAAAAACTCTCTCTCTTGGCATGCTCCATTCTTAATTTAGTGGGGTTACTTTAAAGATTATATCTTTCTTACGTCTGCAGCGAATAGTCAGTTTAGTAATTGATTTTTAGGGTATTCACTTGCCCTTGCAGCGTTGCAGATTTGCAATTGTGCAAGGTTTGAACTGAAATATTTTTAGCACATATAGAGATGCAAAAATACATGATTAATATTCGGAAATGTCAAGCAATATTTAGTGAACATATTTAAGTGCTTAAATAAAACTAAATCAAATCAATCAGCGGTAGTTTTTGTGATCGAAGGAAATTAAGAAATTATATTTTTGTATGAAATTGAGGGAACACAAAAAAATTGCTTTTCAATTAAAATGACTGGAGCTAAAGTAGAAGGAGCAAGTTCTTATGCTTCAACTTGAGCTAAAATATAAAACACAATAAGTGAAATACATATTACATTTTATTTATTTAATTTGTTTATTATTTTTTTGAAGCCATGCAGTTAAATAAAATGTCATTTTTCAATGACAACAATTCTAAAAATCAAAAACTTAAATATATAAACAAAAAAAAGTTGACTGAGCAGAGTTGCTGCAAATGCTGCAATGCTACTTAGGCCAAGTGACTACCCTAATAATTTTTTTTTAAATCTATCGATAATCGTTTTATTAAGTTTACCACAAAATTAATTAAATTTGAATACAAATTAAAGCAAAAACTTAAAAAAATTGTTGTTAAACCATTTACAACTGAATACCCATATCAATGTTTTAATTAAAATTCATTATTTACAAATAAATACCAATACCAATATTTTCATTAAAATTTAAAATAAAGGAATATATTTTTTAATACAATTTGTGATATAATACTTTAATCTAAATTTTAATTAAAATATTGCTACATTTAACAGTCAGATTGTAAGTTAAATTTTAATCGAAAAATGAACCATATTAGTTACTATATAGTTACCATATAAAGTCTAACCTATATAACAATATTTGCAAATTTTTTGTACTCAAATAAAACATGTTCATCTAATTGAATATATATATATATATATATTTAACTTGCACACACATCTAAATATAATATTGATATTGCCTTTCGCATTGGAAAATTGCCTTTGCCGCATTTCTGTTGTAATTCAAGACACCAAAAATCGCATTCATTACACACAAATTTCCACTTCAGTCGCACAACAACTCACATTTTCACGCATATTTAGTGGAAAATATTGTACTTGTACTTATAGGTTAACATCGAACGTTTACAAACCCCTCTAAAACTCCAATCTCCTTCCTCTACAAAAAAAAAAAACATTGAACAACAACAACAACAATAGTAGATGAGGACGATCCGTCAATGCTTCAGTTGAACAACTCGACAGCGAGGCAAGCAACAACAAAATATATACGCTTCTACTTAATTTTTCATATCGAATTTCAATGCGAATTGGTTTGGTAAACTCGCACATAAGTACAAGGCATGTTTTCATATTGTTTTTTTTTTGTTTTGTATTTTTTGTATTTTTTTATTTTGCTTTTTTGTTGTACTTTCCCAAATAAAACTGTGACTGCCGCTGACAACAAGACGACGACGATGATGTTGTAGCTTGCTTGGTACTCCATATATATATCCTCTCTCTCTTCCCTAAAAACACTCCACACTTTGTACTCCTGCGAGCGATGAACGCCTGGTGCTTGGGATTGCGATACGTGTTTAGTGTGTTTCCGGGTGCTTCAGGCTTCAATTTAGCATTGAAAGGCATCTTCAATTTGCGCATTTTGGCGTCGTTGATCGCCCAACATAGACAAGGCAGATCCTCCTCAAAACGCTTCGCGCTGCCAGCACTCATCAAAGAAACACAAAAAAATGAAAAACTAAACTCAAAAAGAAAATTTAATCCAAACAAAATTGAACACAAGTCTGTCAACGCTCATCCTCAGGGTCCTTAAACTCGGCAGCCGCTTTCACTTTCCCCCATTTTGAACAGGTCATGATGATGTCAAGTGGAGTTTTCCTTGAAAGAATATGCCACATAGTATATGAAGGAAGTAAGAAACTAGATACAATTATTAAATATTTAAAATAACAGACTACCCCAGTTGATTGCCAGACCAGTCAGTGGAAAGATAAACAAAAGAACAGCTAGAAAAAACACATCTGAACCACTTAAAGTCGCGCTTCAGCGCCGCCTACAACTTTGGAGTAAGGGTAAAGCGGGGAGACTTTTGTTGTATTAGGTCATGGGGGCAATGTTGAAAACGCTGTGAACTAATTTTGACAAGGAAACGGAAAGGGAGGAGAGGAGAAACCAGCTAACAGATTGTTTACAGTTGCCAGAGTGGATTGAAACTGAAATTGAATTGAAGTTGAATACAATAAAAAAGAAATTGAAATCAATTGAACGTATCAGACTAGGTAATATGATTAAATTGAAAATGAAGTTGAATTTGACAGTGAATTGAAACTAATAATAAACTTTTACTTTAATCACATTCAACTAAAATTAATGGTACAAAAATAAAAGAAAATTATTTTAATTTTACAAGAATGGATTGAAACTAAAATTGAATTGAAGTTGAATACAATAAAAAAGAAATTGAAATCGATTGAACGTATCAAACTAGGTAATATGATTAAATTGAAAATTAAGTTGAATTTGACAGAGAATTGAAACTAATAATAAACTTTTACTTTAATCACATTCAACTAAAATTAATGGTACAATAATAATATAAAATTTATAAAATTTAAAAAAAAAATTTATTTTCATTTTACAAAAGAGAATTGAATCTGAAATTGAATTGATACTGAAATTAAATTGAAATTGAATAGAAGAAAAAAAAAAATAGAAATCGATTAATCGAATCAAACTGCTTAGGTTACATGATTGATTTGAATTCGCATTTAATTGAAACTAAAATAAGCAAGTTCAACTAAAATTGATGGTACAAGCTACTACTTATTGCCAATTTTTGATTGAATTGAAAAAAAAAAACTATTTTTATATTGCATGAGTGGATTGACACTGAAATTGAATTGAAGTTGAATACAATAAAAATGAAATTGAAATCGATTGAACGAATCAAACTAGGTAATATGACGGATTTGAATTTCAATAAAAATTGATGGTACTATAATAATATAAAATTGATTAAATAGAAAAGAAAAATGTATTTTTAATTTACGGAAGTGGATTGACACTGAAATTGAATTGAAATTGAATTGAAGTTGCTACAATAAAAATAAATTGAAATTAAAAAATTTAACAAATCAAACTAATGTAAATAGCAAACTAGTTTACACGATTGATTACAAAATTAGTGTTCAATTTGGCATTTAAATTAAATTTAATGTTCAACTAAATTTAATTTTCAAGTTCAACTGAAATTGAAGAGATTTTAGAGCCCTTCTAAAGCTTTGATTGAATTGAAAAAAAAAAAAAAATGTTTGTTTCGATAGAAATAAAATTGCGAATAAAAGGAATTTAATAATGAAATATTTGAATATTCGCTTTAAATTTTTATCGAAATTATATTGAAATTTGTAAAACATTTAAATTTAATTTTATATTTTTTATTATTGCAGCTTCTTTTTAATGATATTGAATGCATGTTTCGGTATCAATAAAAATAAGCCGCATTTATTTTTGAACAAAATAAAATTCGAATAATGTTTCTTCCAAATTTTAGCATACTAGCTCCCCCGGCGTGCATTGCTACGCTCTAACTTTAAAAAAAAAAAAAGTAAATAAATCATAATTTATTCTAATTATATTCTAGATTAGATTTAAGCTTCTAGATTTAAGCCGCAACACCCCAATTAAAATTAAATTTTAAATTTTTCATATTCAGGCTCATTGGCTGCTAAAGATTTTGGCATGGATGGCCTAAATGGTTTTGGTGTTGGCCCTGGCGTTGGCCTTGTTGGTCCCAATAGCAAAAAGAAGAAAAAGAAGCGTCGCCACAGTCGCACAATATTCACCAGCTATCAGCTGGAGAAGCTTGAGGAAGCGTTCAAGGAGGCGCATTATCCTGATGTCTATGCCCGCGAGATGCTGTCCTTAAAAACGGAACTGCCCGAGGATCGCATACAGGTGAGTGACTGACTGGCTGACTGGCTGACTGAATAAGCGAATGACTCATGAATACTTAAGTGAATGTAATTTGATATACTCTCTATTGTTTGCCTTTAAAAATAAAAAAAAAGACAGCATTAATGAATTAACAAACTAATTACATCCGCCGTGCAGTTTTTCTGTAGGTGTTGTCTGTTGGCAAAACAGAAAAGAACTTGAGATTCAGATTGTGATTCAGATTGTGATTCAGATTCAGATTGAGAAGGAATTTGCATTTCCTCTTTTGTCTCAATTGTCTTTGTTTGGATTTCTGTGCGCTGATTTTTCACACCTTCTCGTTTTTTGTGTGTATGTCCTTATTGTTAACAACAAACAGGCTTATGCGCATCCTTGGTCCTTCTTAGTCCCGTGCATTCCCTCTGTGCCTTTTGCCTAATAAGCAATCGACTGCACAAGGATTCTGACATTCAAGTGCAGCACCAACAGATCCATTAAAGGAGTAAGGCATTTAACTGCTGTCCAGGACTATAGCAACGTCAGCGTACTGTCCTTAAAAGGGGACGACTTTGGGGGGTATTCCTGCAAAAAATCAGCTACGTTTGCGAATTTATAATTAAGCATTTTAATGGCCGTTATTGTTCTAGCCAAAATGTCATTGCCAAGCAGTGCGAGCGAGATAGAGCGAGTAGTGTGCGTGTGTGTGTGCGATTTTATCGAGTGAACTTGAACACCGCCAAATTGCCACCCTTAAAAAGCTTACAAATTTTATATACTCTCTCTCTCTCTCTCTCTCTCTCTCTCTGTCGCTCCCTCAATGTGTTTTATTAGCAAGAAATTAAGAAGAAAAAAATAAAAATAAAAATGAGGCAAAAAATTGTGTAATTATGGCGCGGTTACTTCAAGTTCCCCTTCCCCTCCCCTCAATCTACCCGAAATACGAATAAATTTGCCCTTTTACCCCGCCACTCACCGACCGTGAGAAGCGAAGCAATTGAAACTGGAATGGGCTATGGGCCTCATCATCATCATCATCATCATCATCATCATCGTCGTCTTCCTCGTCATAGTCCTGCTCCTTATACCCATTATCCTCTCACTCTCATTCTCTCCCGCTCTCCCTCTCTATCTTTCTCTATCTCGCTCTTTCTCATTTGTGGCAAGAAGCTCTGCCTCAAGTGCCCAGGCACTTAGCTCGAACTCAGCTGGAGACTTGACTTGACTGGGAATATAAGTATAGGTACCGTAGATTAACAGAATGCCTCTGTATGTTCTGGAATTTTATAGCAAATATTTCGATAATTCACTATAAAGTCATTTTAAATATATAATAGCAATATATCTATAAAATTGCATACCATATTTTTTAGCGGGAGCGTAGCAACGCACGCTGAGAGCGCTAGTATATAAATAAATGTATTTATAATATTAGCAGGAGCGTAACAAAGTACGCCGGGAGCGATAGTAAATATATATAAATCTATTTACATATTTACATATATTAACAAAAATCTATCCAACACTCTGTGCTATGATTAGGTAAAAAGACCTTTGCTTAGGTAAGATTCTAGAAGATTGAGAGAGGTTAGACGATCAAGTCCACTCTGTCGAATTGTTAGTCAATATCTAATCCTCAGAGAGGCTATAGACTGCGACCAGGTAGAACTGTTGGATATAATTTTTAAAGACCTGCTCTTCGACTTCTACAGAACAAACTCCTGGTCAGAATGTTGGTATGTGCCAGGAGATTTCATATTTAAATAAATAGTTTACTGCTTCTTAATCACATCTTCTATTAAAAGGATACGAAAGCTATTTTACATAAAAGAATTTACCATTCGACGGCATAAACAGCCTTCATTAAATTATCATACAAATAATATCGATATATCTACTGACTGAACTACAAATAAAATTGCAAAAAAAAAATAGGAACTAGAAATTTGAACAAAATAAATCAATAGAAGAATTATGTGCTAGAGTAACTTAAAAAACACCAAAAACCTTTATTGATTTGGGCAAAAAAAAAAAAACAATTATTAATTCTTTTAAATCAATATATTTTTCGATAACAATCAACATGCTTTTCGATACATTTTCTAACTATACAACAATTATCTATACATTTATGCATATAAATATGATTTCCATATGCATGCTAATCAATTAATAAGTTTAGTTGTTTAACATTTGTATTTATTCTCAAGTCTATCCTAAAAGAATTATCTAATTGGTCCCGTCAAATTCTCTAACAACAAATCGATAATAGACACTTTGTTATCGATATGCACAGCAGTTAATAACTCTGCTAATTACAAACTCAATTTAGTTGCGTTATTAACTTACTAAACAGCACCAAATCCTTAGTGGCAACACCACATAACCCTCTACAATTTTCTCCCCTCCCCCCCCCCCCCCCCACATTTTGCAATTGCAACCCTCTACCCCTACAAAAGCCCCTTTTATCCCTATGCTAATACACACTTACTTAGCCCATAGTCTGAATGACTATAACTACAACGGCAACGAGAACTGTTCGCACTTGTAGTTGGAAATTGAATTTCGAGTGTATAAAATTTTCCAATTATAGACTTTGGAGTAGCATACACATGTATATATGTGTATATATATATACTATATGTATATATATATATATATGTGTGTGTGTGTGTACACATACTCTATGAGTGGGCACTTTGAAGGAGCTTTGCCTTTAGCTTTGCTTGGGGGCACATGAAGCGTTGCTAAAAGCGAGTCCAATTAGTAGCATTACAACTAACACTTCAATTCTGGCCAGGACTCTCTCTCTCTCTCTCTCTCTCTCCCATTCTCTCTCCTTCCCTTTCTACCGTTCAGTTTACGCACTTGCCTGCTTTCTCACTTACTTGGCAATAACGGCAATAGTCATCAACGGCGCCCGAGCAGTGACTAAGGCAATGGCGCCAAAGTACGGCCATTTTGTGTGTAACTGGAGGTTTCCTTGTGCGGAGGCGGGGGAAAAGGACATGAAGCGGCATTGGTTAGAGACGGCAGTGGGGGGGTGTGGAGGGTGTTGCGTGGGGCAGCCAGCTGGTTATGGGGCATGATGGTTGGCGTAAATTTGCATTTACCGTTGTTTGCGGTGCCCGCAAATAGTCGACAACTGTCACTACGGCTCTGTATGTGTGTGTGTGTGTCTTAGTGTGTGTGTGTGTGCGTAGCTAGTGTTGTTATCAGGCGTGCGAGTATAGTCTACAAATACACCCACACAAATGCACACACATAGTGGCAGCTCAACAGTTAGACAACCACAAAATACTCTAAAGACCAAACGACCGCAACGAAGCCGAGAAGGCTACGACCCCAAATGCACACAAACACACACAAACGCATACACAATAGTCTGCACACACACATACAGCCTGCAAATGTCATGCAAAATAACGGCACTATTTGTGTGTGTGTGTGTGTGTGTGTGTTTAAGGTTTCTGGCAAAAAGCTTTAGAAATTCACTTGATAGCAACGACATCGCCCAAAAAACTAACAACAGAAGCAACATAGACACACACACACACACATAGAGATAGAGAGAGAGAAAGAGGGAGAGAGAGAGAGAGAGAGAGACGCTGGCACTATGGATAAATGACGCACTTTTTCTAACAAAATTTCGATTTTTTTTTTTTTTAAATTATTGACAATTAAATAAACAATCAAACAATCAAAAACTTTATAAAAAACATTCTATTACATATTTGAATATTAACATAATCAAAGGCTGTTAAGTTAACAGCTGTTAAATACAACTGTTTGTTGTTATTGCAATTGCTAAAAGGCTTTAAAATACACATAAAAAAAAAACTAAAATTAAAGAAATATATATAAAAAAAAATTTGCAATTATTTCTGTGGAAATTAATAATAATAATATTAATATCGATTCTAAATATAATTGTAATTGCTTTCTATTAAATCAAATTAAATTAAATTTCTATTGTTAATATTAAAAATAAAATAATAATTATTATAAAACAAATCACAAAGGGTAGAAGTTAAAGTGTTGCCTAAAAATTTGTTTAAATTAAGACAAAGTACTCAATTGATTCCTTTTTGATAAATTGTGTTGAAAAATCGATGATTTAATGTTTTAACGCAAACAGTAGCTTATTTTATTTTGATAAAAACAATCACTTTATGGTAAATTATTGAATAATTGAATTTTATATAGTTTTCTTTGAGAAAACGCCCGTACAAATATATGAAAATATTTTCCTAACCAAAATCATTTTAAAAATATTATTAAATTGCATAGAATATTAGATAATGAGATGATTAATTTAATAACTTATTTTGTAATGAATTAATCGATTTATCGATATTTATTAAAATATTATTATTTATTTAGTATTGCTAATCTATGTCGTATAATTTATGTTTTTATTAGGCAATCGACTTGAAATTTTATGTGTATGGCAAACATAGCATACCATACCATATAAAAAATCTATAGTTTATCTTTCAAGTTTCGATAATAATATAATAATACAGTTGGAGAAATTAGAGCGTATATATTATCAGATTTCCAATTAGAAAAAAATTTAGAATTATAAGGTTTTTTCAAGCCCCAGCTGCAGCTCAAATTAAAGCAGGGGACCTAGAGTTAATGTTTTTTATCTGAAAGTCAACATTACAAACTAAAATATTGCATCTTTACTTTTATCATAAATATAACTCAGATGAAAAAGGATTTTTTTGAAATTAGGCAAATTTTTCAACGGCATTAAATGTCTAAAATTAGTTTAAAAAAAAGCAATAATTTGACTTGCGAGTGCAAAATCCGACATAGGGTATACACTTTGGCCATTGTGACTTGCAGCTAAGCAAACACACTACACACACTACACACACACACACTACACACACACAACCACACACACATGCAGACAGCGTCTCTGCTGCATATTTCCAGGCACTTAAGCTATTTTCATGAAATGTGCACAACAACAACAACACACACACCACACACACAGATGGAGAGACACACACACAGATATATCATGTGCAGATGCAGATTACCCAGCCCTGGCATGTACCACGCCCCGCACTTTTAAGCCCCCCCCCACCCACACGCTGCGGTCTACATATTCAGTTGCTTTTTGGCTTGAACCGAAAAAGCACTCGGTATTGATTTTAATTGAAAAATTGTTAATTTTCCATGCCAGTAGCAGCAGCAGCAGCAGCAGAGGACGACAGCCACGCCCACACCTATCACACACACACACACACACATACACCAACACACACACAGATACACAAACACATATATAGAGACATACAACGGCGCAGCAGCTCTTCAACTTTTGCCAAGTGAACTTTTTGTGCTGCCAATTTTGCAGCTGTGCTTGTGTGTGTGTCTGTGTGTGTGTGTGGTTGTGTGGCATACACATATGTGTGTTAGTTGGAGTGTGTGTGTGTGTGTGTGTGTGTGTTGTTCTGTGTCTGGGTAATTACACATTTATGTGTGAATAATTTCCAACCCTACAGAGCTCAAACCAAACAATTTCAATGGCAATATATATATGTATACAGATATATATATGTATTCGCCTTGAATTTCAGGAGTTTTCAAATTGATTTTAAGTTTCTAATTTGCATTTGATAATGCGCATTAAATCATTTACAGCTTTTGTACTTAATACACATGCAAAACGAATAAATAGATACAATAAAATATATTACGATAAATGAGAAAAGCTTAAAAGTTAAAAACTAAGTATTAATTTAATGAAAAGAGAGCACAGCATATATGTATATACAGAATATATATATTTATCAAATATCATAATACCAGGAATCGCAACTCTTATGATTTTTATGTATAAAAATTATGACTAAAAGTTATTTATGTATTATTTTAATTAAAATTTTTTTGATCCAAAAATAAAAATTGATAAAAAAATGTATTTATTTATTTAAAATATATATTTTATATATATATAAAAAAAAAATTTTATTGCAATTTTTTTGCATTTAAAATAAATATTGAAAAAAAATTTTATTTGAAACTTTTAAATAAAAATTAAAATTTGATTATTTTTCCACAATTTTATTTTTTTAATCTAAAATCACAGGATAAAATGTAATTTGTTAAAAAATATTGAAAATAAAAGTTTATCTAGTTTCCAGGATAATTTTTTAATAAATGTTTGAAATAAAAGTTTATCCTTTTTCCAGGATTCAGCATCTCAAATTAGTATATCTAAGATTTTCCTATTAATCTAGAAAATTCCTTTCAGACTTGATTTTTTTGAAATTAGCAATCCCTGCATAATACAAATAATTAATGCTTAATTATATTAAAATATATTATTTTATATGCTAATTGATAAGCTAAACAAAACTGTCTAAAGAAGAACTTCAAAATTTCAAGTGCCTAAAGTACAAAAATGCATAAAAGATACAAGATACAAGATACATTAGATATGTAGATAGAGAGAATTAGAGCGCTCTCACATTTTGTTTTACAAGTTCTCAATAAAAATCCTTTTGAATTCTTAATAATATTACGACTTATAACTGATGTGGTAAGCACCTTCTTTTTTTTTTTTTTGCATTCCCATTGTTGAGACACAGGCTTCAGCATATTGCAATTGGCAGAATGATCTTCAAATTGGCATGGGAGCAAACAATTTTCAATGCCCATATGTAAAACCTGGAGGCATTCTCAAAAAGCCAACTCAGACCGCTGTTTGGCATGTCAGACAGCTTCTCTAAGACGATAAGATGATGCCTATTTTTTTTAAAATTTTTTATTTTTTTATATACCCTTGCAAAAGGGTATTTTAATTTTGTCAAGACATGTGTAACGTATAGAAGGAGAAGTCTGCGATCCCATAAAGTAAATATATATATTTTTTGTTGTCCGTCCTTTTCTACGCTTAATTTTTTGGCTTTATTTTTGAGCTATGTTAATGAAACTTGACACAAATTCATATTTTTATGGCAGGTAGATTGTTTGTAAAAATCAGCCCGATCGGACTAGTATATATTATATAGCTGCCATAGGAACAATCGCTCAAAAAAAAATTTGTTTTTAAGATATCAAAACCCAACTTGGCACATCAATGCAGTAATATAATATGAACAATCTGACCATAAAAATCAAACGACTATATCTTAAACCTTCCATAGGAACAATCAACCGAGAAGTTGTTGTATGAAATTTTTTTTTGTTTTTCAAGATATCGAAATCAAACTCAACAGTTCGATGTAGAACTTTGATCTATACAATTTCATTAACTTTCATCAAAATCGGAACACTATAGCTGCCATAGGAACAATTGGATAAAAAAATTTGTTTTTCTATTTAAAACTTTTTGAACTTACAAAATATCAGAACGAAACTCACCATAACGATAAAGAAATTAGTTTTACACTATCTGATAAATTTTGAATAAAATCGGATCACTATATCATATAGCTGCCATATGAACAATAGATCGGGTATTCAGAATATTCCAGGGTATATAAGCCTCGGCGTGCCGAAGTTAACTATTTCTTGCTTGTTTCTTTTTTTTTTTTTTTGTTTTTTTTGTTGCCACACAAACTAATTTTCAGTCAGTTTCAGGGGGCCAACAAACAATACGAACCAAAAGCCAGCCTACAAGTTCTACGAAACTAATTTACTCAAGTGCCCCAAGTCGTGGTATAGAACGGAGCATGAACATGCAACAACACAATGGCCGCTTAACACTGGACAACCCGACCCTGAACGCACTGAATGAAGTTTCAGTTTAGAGTTTCGAGCTAAGCTCAAAAAAAAAAGAAAAAAAAAAAAAATATGCAATCGTCATTGGAGTATTTTTTGTTCTTTCTGGTTTTTTTTTTTTTTTTTTTGTATTTTTTGAGTAGCTGCAGCCCGATTGGCAGCCTGCTCCAATGCAGTCTGGGCCCTGGGAACCGGCCAGAGAAGCCAAGTCCACAAAACGATCGGCCAGTCAAGTATTGGAAACACATATGTACATATGTATATACATATATATATACCTTACTACATCAGGGCTGAGCAGACTTGTGGCAGACATGTCGACTCGCCGATGCTGCCACTTGACGCAATGCCGTCTGCCGCGATTGCGGTCGCCGGCGCGATCATGTTACTCTTGTGGAGATACTACCTTGATGATCGTTCTTAATGCTCTCACCCTCTCTCTCTCTTCCTCTCTTTCTGTTCCACTTTCTCACTCAATGAGGCATGTCAACTCTTTGGCTGCATTTTCTCATGGCCATATATGCATTGATCATTAACATTATGATAATGATAATGATGATGATGATGATGATGATGATCGTCGAACTTCTTCATTTTTATATGCCCCTCTGTAACTCTCGGGGACTTGAGTACCAATTCGTTTAAAATGGTATCAGTTCTAAGAAAAATATTATTTTTTTATAATTTCTCGAGTGCGTTAATCTGTTGAAGAGTTTGCTTTGAGTGAGTGGCTCGACTGTGTGTGTGTGTGTGTGTGGACCCTATATACTATATACACTACAATAGTACTATAACACAGTCGATCGTTTTGGTTCGGAATCGTTTCGTCTTGTTTTTTTCGAGTTGTGCATAATCACGACACCTCAAACCCCGCGAGTTTCTGAGTGAAAACAGACGGAGAATGAGAGCAAGAGAGTTGTTGCTCCCGGAGGGGGAGTTATGTATAAGTAGAAAAAGAATATATATATATATTTATAAGTATATACACTCTTCTCCCCCCTCTACTACCAGCCCTCCTGACTGTTGGTGTTGACATGCCCCGCCGAACCAAAATGAAACGTCAATTTCAAGCATTTTTCCTGGTAATAATTAGTAGCTGAGGTGGGCATTTAAATACTTGCCGGTTGCCATCATCGTCTTCCATTTTTATTTTCATATTTTTTTTTTGTTTCTTTGTATTCACTTCTCATATTTTTTTTGTTGTTATTTTCTTATATTCTGCGTATTTTTGTATAAAAATACTTTGCTCGCACAACAGCCAAATAATGCATATAATTGCATTTTAAGTAGTTGCTGCCGCGGTTGCTGCCTGTCGTATTGTGTTACCTTTTCCCTCCCTACTCTGCCCCTCAGCTGCCCCTTTTGCCTACTCTGTCTTTATCTGAGAAAAATGTCAACCCTGGCTGTTAATAGAGCTCGTATGGGATGTGGCAGGTTGGAGCTATAAGTGGTTTTTAATTTTCTGTACTTGAAATTCCGGGAAAAAATGCAACGGAAATGCGACAGCAAGTGGGTGGCTTGGACTCCAATTGAATTGCCAACTTGAATTGGGTTTTTTTCAAGTTTTCTAGATTGAAGATTTGGTCACAAATTTGTATATATCAAATTTGTTTAAAATGCCTTCAAAATCAAAGAAAAATATACTTAATCTTATATTATATCAAGTATATCATTTATAATATGTCAACCATAATTACTTAATTTTTAATTGTTTAGCCATATGATTAAATATATTTTTTTTAATAATTGCATTAGTTATCTTTATGGTCACATTATTTTAATTTAATTTATTTGAATATCAATTTTATTGGCTAGCTATTCTGGCTAACTCGATTTGCAGACATTTCTAATTAAATTGTATTCCCAACTTTCTCTTCAACTTTCATTTGCATTTTAAACAAATATATACTAAGGTTCTTAATCAGTAAAAATGATTAAATTATTAATATTTCTTAAACTCACAAATAGCTTCATTGAGTTGGATTATTATTTTATTTAATTTTTTTCAATTGCTTACATTTATTTTATTTTGATCGGTTAAATATTTCTAATTTAAACAATTCTTCTTTTAAATTAAATGCATAGAAAAATATTAATTTAAGTTTATTAAATTGAAAATAATAAATTTATATTCTGTGTTTGCTACTTTAGCTATTTTATAGCTAACATTAAATTATCCGAGATTGTAGCTCACAATTAGCTAAACTTAAATATTGACAAAAATTCTTGCTTGAAAATGTATTGGAATTATTCGTATATATTAACCGGTTTTTGATTAGAAAAAGTATAAATATAAGGCTTTTTTCAAGCCCCGCCTGTAGCCCTACATAAAAAAAAATCCATAAGTAATTATTTTTATCTGAAAGCCAATAGAACGAACTAAAATATTGCATCTTAATTTTTATCATAACTATAATTTAGTTAAGTAAAGTATTTGTTTAAAATTACTCAAACTTTGCTGTGAAAATAGTCAAACAACGGCCTAAAATGTGTTTACTAAGAACATTTTATGACTTTTAATAATTGCTTCAATTAATTGATAATTATTGAAACAAGTACAAAACCAAAAACAGACAGAGTTAAAATCATAATTTGTAATTTGAGCTACATAGTGCTGCAATTATTGCAATTATTATTTCAATAGTCGACAATAATAAACATTTTTTTTTTTTGTTACTAAATAAATATTTATTTCAACAGTGTTAATTACTATATAATTATGTGAACAAATTATGCTTGAAATGTTAAAATAAATGGATAATAAATCATAAACTAGTTAAAGTGTGTAATCGATACTATCGATAGAAATACAAATAGATTTCTGTGGCAGTTTAAAATACAAAAGGTTTAAGCAGTTTTTAAAACATTCTTTAAATTTAATTGCTGCTAGACTTAATATCTTTTGATGTTTTAAATAACAAAACCTACTTCAATTGAATTTAGAAATAGCAATTTGATTTTAATATTTTGCATATTGAAGATGCGTAAAAGATACATGAATAGCTACCCCTTGTACCCCTCATTTCCCAGATTATACATTATGAAACAACAAACAAACAAATGCAATGGGCTTGGGTAATGTTCTGGTCTGGGAACACATGTAAAAGTCAATGGCAACAATGTGTGGCAGGCACTGTGGTTTGCCCAAAGACCAGCAGCAGGGTTGGATTTTGGTTTGGGTTTGGGTTTAGACTCGGACTTGGTTTAGATATCCTCCACAGCTAAGGGTTGCAATTGTGTGTTTTGGCAAGTGTGTAACAAGTTACTGCCAGTTGAGGCTGATGAGGCTGCTAATGCTTGGGATTGATGTACAGATGACGACGATGATGATGATGATGATGAAGACACGTGTAAGTGCAGCCACATTGTCGCAATTATCCGACTGTTAGTGGCAAAAATGTTATTGTTGACTGAGAGGGCGTTAAAGAGGGTTGGACTCTGTCCGGCTCTGTTTTTTTTTTTTTTTCTTTTTTTGGTTACTTATTATTAATTTGCTGCGTTTTGTATGTTGTTTATTTCGAGAGGGTTTTTCTCCTTTTTGCTATTTGCCACCCACAGCGCGAAAACGTGACCTTAGCCTCGTTTTGGGCCCAACAACAAAGATAATGATTTTTTGTGAAAGAAAGTAAATCCAAAGTTCCCAATCCAGGAAAAAGTCCCGCTCGACACGCACGCACTGCCCATTCCGGAATTTATTTTTTTTTGTTTTTTTTTGTTGTTCCTTGTTGTATAGTGTTCAACTTATTAGCGCAAAATGAGCGCACACTCATTTAGATCTCATCAGACAAATTCATCAACTCGAAATATTTTTGGTTTATATATATATATATTTTTTTTTTGTGTTGTTTTTTGTCAGTCAAAGTTTGTTGCTACTTTGTTTTTTTTTTTTCTTTTTCTTTTTTTTTTGCTTGCTTTGAATTGAATTGGGAAAGTAGCTTGTTAAACACTTAACGCTTCAGCTGATGGCCCAAATGGACGCTGAGGGGTGTGCGGGAAGCAGCGACAAAGGCGGTCAGTCAGCGTCATTGGCCATTGAAGTGTATTGAGTGCTTAGAGGCCGCTGAATTGTTCATGTAGAAATTCCAATCAAAATTTGATTTTTTTGTTTTTTTTTGCTGTAATTGAGGTAGCTCGTCTGGCATTAATCGATAATTATGGCAAACAAACTTATCGGTTACGCAAATCGTGGGGTTAAGTATTTAGAAATTTTGCCAAGATTATCGTCAGTTGCAAGGCTGCGCCTTGTCATATCGATAATATCGATAAGTAACATATCGACACCTATCAAAAATCTTGCAAATTGCAACAAATACTAATTTCTCTTACAAAAGTAATAAGAGCATTGTATTTAACTTGTAAATAATATTTAAAATCTTAAATTGTTTTCTTTATATATAACATATATATATTTAATTATTTCATCAATAAAGATAGACTTAAAAAAACATATCATTGAAAATTGATATATGCGAAAATATATATCAAATATATTTAAAACATTTTTTTAAGTTAATTTTTTATTGATGAAATAATAAAATATATTGACGGTTTCTTAAATATCAATTTCTATTATTTATATAACAAAAAAAAATTTAAAAATCTAACATGCAAAAGTTCCTTAAAATATCCAGCTATTTTTGCTATTTCACTATTTTTATATTATGAACTCACAATCTACTAATACTATTTTAAATAATTGTGTGATAAATATATCGATAAATACGATAAGCAATAAGCCTTAAACTCTATCGATATAACGATAAAAATCATAAGTCAATATTGTTATTAAGGGTAAAATGTTTAAAAGGTTGAATTAAATATAAGATAACAAGTTTTATATACTGCTTATAAAATATAAAACAACTTGTCCAATTATTATTTGGAACTGTTGCAACTTGAGAATACTATCGATATTTTGTGTGAATAACTATCAATACTGATGAATAGTTTGACTGAACTACCAAATTGCCCAAAACACTTAATAAATTCAATTCAATTTAATTTTATTGACTTAAATGTTAATAATAAGGATTTACTTAATACTATAGCTTCAGAAAAATAATTTATGCAACAACAAAATAACATTTAAAAGCGAAGAAAATTATACAAAAAAAAAATCCCACATAAATTACTATAAATAGTTTCATAAAAATCGTTGGAATATAAACAAATAAGAATACTATAGTCGAGTATACCCGACTACGGATCTGTCTGTAGCTCTTATAGTCTCTGAGACCTGTGCGTTCATACAAATGGACTGATAGGTGTAGATCGGGTACATCGACTCGACTATTGATACTGATCAGGAATATATATAGTTTATATCATCGAAGATGCCTCTTTCTGCTTGTAACATACATTTGTACAGTTTATGACACCCTTTTACACAACTTTAAAGGGTGCAGAGTGTAAAAATATACCTTTAAAAAAAATCGATAACATTTACATAAGTCTTCGATTCTCGTAGCAAAACAACTGTGGATTAACGATAACATTTCATAAAGAAATTCCATTTTTATTGCTTGCATCTTATTTAACTTGCATATGACAGCTTTTCTGAGTCATTTTCAACATAATTTTGGAAAATAATTGAAACAGCTTTGTTTGGTCTTCTTCTACACATAAAATGAAAACTCATCAAACAATTAGAGCAGTTGCTAACAAGCTGATCTCTGAACATGTGCAAAGTGCTGTCATCATCATCATCAACATTAAATTTGTTGATCGAATCATATGAAAACGGGGAAAAGAGGGCAATCGATTGGACTGCACGAATGAATGAGGCCTATTATCGAATTTTGAAAAGCGTAATTATCGCATGACAAATCAAAGGATTGATGATTTATTTACTCAATAAACATAATCTTCAAATCGTTGACTGATCATCACATCTCACTGCTTGGGAAGCTGAACAACACTTTTCAACCCAAAAAGAAAAAAAAAATTGAACCAAATCAATTTTTTCAACACCCACATCAACACTCACAAATTGTTATTATTATTACACATTTGATTGGGCTTTCAAAAGTGTGAGAAGAATCTGAAAATGTGTTTAGACACCGAAAATTAGTCATTCCAACATATATATATATTTTTTTTAAACCCGATGAATAGATTTCCTGTGCCTCAGATCCCAAACCAATTATCAAATTGAAATGTGTAATTGAATTGAGTTCATTTAATAACTGAGTAATGCAGCTCTCTAATCATAACACTTAGTTTTGGGTATGTGGATTTATGAGCAATTTCTTAAGGTTTATAATTAGGCAAACACTCAGTTTAAATACTAAAAATATATGTTTAAAGTTTTAACTTAAACGAAAGGTTTTCGATATGTGAAAAGTTTAAAGTTCGGCTTAAAGCTAGTTTGTTATATTATAAAGTAGTTTCAGTCGGGTTTATAGCCTAAATTGGAATAAATATTAAAAATAAATATCTCAAAAGTAACTTACAGCTAATTAACAGCTGCGATTTTCTTCCACGATCTTGTCATTTTAACAGTTTGTATTATAAGAAAAGTTTTTAAATTATATTAAAAGTTTACGACCATATCAATAGTTGTCTATCTCTCTTTCTCTCTCTCTCTCTCTTTTCACATCCGTCATATTTAAGAAGATCAGCGCTACTTCGAACTCATATCTATTTAAATCCCAAGTCGTATACTCGGTACTTGGACCCTCAGGTACGATGCGTCGTCAGCTCTCAAGTGGCTGCTGTTTCAATTGTCGCGTCGCACTGTGGGGTCAATTAGACAAAAAATTTAGCAAAAAGTACAAAAGAAAAAAAAGCGTAAAATAAGCATAAATAAAATAGCTTCAAAGATCTCTAAAATATATTTAAAATTTTTAATTAATTTATAATTTAACAAATTTTTCCATTATCTGAAAATCAGTGAATTTATTTAATTTAAATTTAGTCAGTTAGCCGTCATAATTAAAAATGAATAAATAATAATATAACATTTGTAAAATAAAAATATTTTATAAATAAATATCAGGGTTTGAAAATAAGAATTATGAGCTTAAAAAATTTGAACCTGAAAATGTGAAAATCTCTTATATATATACTACTTTAGAATACAGTATTCTGAAAATCGGATAAACTTTTATTTCCAAAATTTATTAAAAAATTACATTTTAACTTGTATTTTTCGATCAAAAACTAAAATTGTGAAATAACAATTAAATTTCAATTTTAATTTATAACTTGCAAATAAAAGTTATTTTTCAATTTTATGTTAAAAATGTTAAAAATTAAAAATGTTAAAAATTAAAATTGATTTTGATTATCTTCTGAACCAAACTGTGAATTTAAATCTTTTTCTTGGCAAATAATTTTTTTTGCCAATTTTGGTTTGGTTTTTTACTGAATGATAAATAAAACAAGCCGTATTTTTTTTTGAATTTTCGGCATTTGAAGTAGGTTTTTTTTTCATTTTTAATTTTTCTATTTTTTTTATATTTTTTAAAATTTTTTTGTTATCATTTAATCTTACTGATTTATTAAGTTAAATAAAATTTTGGCTTTATAAATAGCTTTTGATTTTATTTATTAAATTGATTTAAATTTAAACTTTTGGTCAAAGATTTTAGTTAAGCTTTCTTAAGCTATTTAACAGCTACTATATAAAATTCTTAGTTAATTGTATTTTCAAAATTTTTACAACGAAAAATAATCAAATTGTGCCACTGTGCATGGCCAGTACTTTGCCGCTTAACGCGTTGCCCCGCGATTTGCTTTGGAAATTAAGTATAACTCATTATCGCAATCAAGAAATCCTTTTTTTTTTCTCTCTTACTTTTCGATGCCTCATCTGTTGCTGCTGCCTCTTGTTTTTTTTGTTTTTTTTTTTTGTGGTGCCACACTTGACAATTGCAACAACAACAATAACAACAAGCTACATTTTGTTTGCCTTGCACTGCATTGCCAGACAGTCTCCGAATATATTCGCTGTGGTTGTTGTTGTTGTTGTTGTTGCAACTGCTGCTGTTGTTGCCAGTGTTGCACACCAATTTTCTACTCAAAACTTATGACAGCCAATTCGAGAGAACGAACGAAAATTATACAGACACTTCGTCGGGTTGCTCATCGTTGTTGCACAGTGTTTTCTGTTGTAGGTGCGGGGTATGCGGGTTGGATCATGCTACAGCTGCTGTTGGGGCTGCATGACTTGACAGTATTTCGGTTTTTTTTTTATTTTATTTTTTTTTTTTACCTTCAATATGCATTTTGATGTTGTTGTTGTTGTCCCATCTACAACTCAAAAAAAAAAATATATATATATATTCAACTCGCAACTCCAGTTTTATACTTATTTTCAGTTTTGTGGCCCGTTGGCTTGTTGAAATCAACATCAAACCTTTAATTTGATGATTCTACAAATAATTCGTCGGTTTTTCAGAGTCGTTGACGGTTTTTGGTTTTGTGATCTTCCCCCAATTCCCCTAAACCTTTCATATATGTATATATATATGGAAAAAATGTTGCGATGTGTCTCTGGGACCAAGCTTGTTGATTTGCCATCGCGTTGTCGAGGCGTGAAAATATAATAGCACATCTTTTTATTTTTTTTTTTTAATTATATTTTGAAATACCCCCAACCACCTGTTGCAAAAAAACGGAAAAAAAAACAAGAAAAAGTGAAAGGTTTCTCTGAAAATTAACCAAAATTTCACATAGTTGCTAAATTAGACTTATCATGTGTGCAAAAGTCAGTAACCCGTTCACAATTGTTTATTTGTTATACTATTGTGAACTCAGAGAGTCACTGAACCACCCGCAATTCTTCAGTACCCCTTTCCTCTCTTCATATCTAACGATCAGTTTGCTTATTTTGTGTTTTTACAACGAAATCCACAATTCATTCATATGTTTTAGATAGAAAAGTCTATTGGATTTGTATAGATGATACTACAAATGGGCGGGAAGTTAGGGGAAGTATTTGTTTTTTTTTTTTTACACATATCTTTGTCGGTCGTTCGATCGATTTGTGAGACAATCTCTTGAATTGGCACAAGTTGAATGTACTGTTGAGTCGGCCTTATATGGAGCTCGATTGTATAACCATTTATAAGTTTTTTTTTTCTTTTTTTTTTTTTAACTATAGCTCTAATTTTAGCTCTTCTTTTTGTCTCTTTTGTGTTGTCTCCCTTTCTATCTCTTTTTATTTATTTATTTATTTTTAATATGCAAGTCTCTCTTACACTATTTTGATTTTTCTTTTGAGACAAATCTTGGAGCTTGTTAAGACACATATCCTTAAACTGATTTAAAAATAAGTTTTTCACATATTGAGAATTATTTAAAAAATTCTAGGAAATTTTCAAAATACCCTCTGGTTCGTTTATTGGAATAGGAATTGTTACAGAATCTTTAAAAATATTTCGACTTCAATTTTAGGTCTTGCTCACACTTTAACTTATAAATAAGGAAAAATTCTCCTTATTTAATTTTTAATCGATTAAAGACATATATAATTCTTTTAGATAAATAGAATTTAATCATGCAAAAAAAAAAAAAAAAAAAAAAACCATTTAAAGTAAGTTGTTAATATTATAATAAAATCCGTCGGGGAGTTTAAAAACTTCGGAATACGCATCGAATATTTAATTTCTATTTTTTCTCTTTTATTTATTTTATTTATTCTGGATGACAAACAATGATGTTCCGTAAATCAAAACGTTATAATATTTCTTAACCTTAGTAAGTAAAAAACTATAGAAAAAGCCTAAAGAAATGACATAAGCTTCAATGACACAGGTGAATTTTATTTGCCAGCTATGATATTATACATGTAATTATATAAGGCAATCAGGGAAAAAATTCTAAGCTACAGTATTTATTATTATAGTTAATTTAAAGACAACAACTAAAACAGCATAATTAACAAAATTACCTTTCCAAACATTATCAAAATAAACATTAAACAGTTTTTTATCCTTTCTTTAGTCAGGCAACAAATTTCCTTCCGCTTTTACACAGGCAAAAAAAACTGTTGTCCATTTGTTGAAATAACAAAAACATAAAGGGAAAGTTAACATTTATATACTCTAGTTTCCAAATAAATAAAGAGTATATTTAAATGTACTGAACATTTCTGGCAATAATCTATAACTTTTGAACTAGGTAAGATATCAAATTTAGAATGAATAATTTGAAAACTAAAAAAATAGTTGATATCAAAATGAGCGTGAGTGTGGTACTAAGAAGACCGTTAATTAACGATCGAATACAGATTTTTGTTATTTCAAAAAATTGGATAACGATAAACAGCTGAAAAAATAAACTCTCAAAATAGAAATGCAATTTTTTTTTTACTCTTAGAATCGTTTAAAAAAATTTAATATTTGCAAGAAATTTTTTAAAAAAATTTGATTTCTTAACTTGCACAACTTTAACTTTTTTTCAGGAACTTGTCTAGGTAAATATTTAAAATATTGCAGGATATATATTCATGAGTAAACAACCCTCATAATAACGTTATTTCGAAAAAACAAATGTCGATAAAAAAGACTGAAAAAACTATTTAAAAAAAATTCCTTTTTTTTTGTTTATTTCTTTAGTTTTTACTCTTAGAATCTTTTGAAAAAAATTATATTTGCAAAAAATTTTTATATACATTTTGCAAAAATATGATTTCTTAACTTTCACATATATAACTTTTTTTTGGGACCTGTCTAGGTAAATATTTAAAATATTGCAGGATATATATTCATGAATAAACAACCCTCATAATAACGTTATTTCGAGAAAAAAACAGATGTCGATAAAAAAAGAACTTAAAGCACTATTAAAAATAGAAATGCACAAAAACTAAAAAAAAAAACAATTAAAACTCGAAATGCAATTTCTAATTTTTTGTTTTATTTCGACGAATTGTTTAAAAATTATTAATAAAATGAATTATTATTTTCAAGAAATTTTGTGTGTGTAAAACACTTTGCAAATAAACAATTTTTTAACTTGCACGTGTTTAATTTTTTTTATGGACCTGTCTAGGTTACTATTCTTAATATTGGAAAATATATGTTTCTGAATAAACTACTCTCCTAATAACGATATTTCGAGAAAATATATGCAGATAAAAAAAACTGAAAAAACCATTAAAAATTAACCTTTAAAAATGCAACTTCTAATTTTTTGTTTTAATTCTAAGAATTGTTTAAAAAAAATATATAAATGTAAGAGATTTTTTTTCCATTTTGCAAAAAAAAACTATATTTTACCATGCACGTGTTTAACTTTTTTAGGGAGCTGTTTAGGTAAATATTTTGAATATTGGAGGATATATATATTTATGAATGAACTACCCTCATAATAACATATAATTTTTGTTAATTTGGGCTTTTTACTTCGTCGGTGTAACTGTTCAAAATTTCGAAATTTTTCCTATTTTTCCTGTATAAAATATTTTCTTTTTTTTTATAGAGTCACATTTTTAAAAGTTGCATTTATATATATAACCCCTATATTTTACATACTTTCAAAGTTAGAGTCATTAAATTTAATATTAAAACTTCTGAGGTTGTCTTTCAGTAATAGAGTATATGACCAGTCTGTTGTTTAATGACGATTGCAAGCATTTGACTTGTCATTGTTGTTCTACAGGACATTAAAGGGGTTGTGCTACCTGATGTGGCAAAGGGGAAGTTCAACTTTGTGCTGCAAAAATGAGGCGTGGCAATGTTATGCAATTAGAACAAATAGTTTAAGAAACTTGACCAGCTTTTGATTGATGGAACAGCTTTAAAAATAGTATGAGAAACATTTCAACTGCAAATAGGGGATGAGTATAGTATAGTGAGCACTCTCTTCTGGTTCAATGCCATTGATTGATGAGGATGTGAATGTGAATGAGGATGAGGATGAGGATGAGCTGCATGGTGTGTCTTTAAGCTCACTTTAAACTAATCCACACTTTCATCTAACTGTTGAGAGCATATTTTTCAATTATGGCCAAGCCGCATTAAATCCACATAGCATTATATATACAACATTCATACAATTGACATTATAAATCGCATTTCACGCTAATTTGCAACAACAACGAGCTTAAAGCCCCAAAAGCGTCTGCGGTTTCTGTGTTTTCGGCTTTTGAAACTGCTGATTAGTGAAAGAAAATGGAAAATTGAAAATCAGCCAACCAACAAGCGTACAAATTTACAGCGAATATATATATATATTTTACAATTCTCTGCAAAAACCCCCAAGGGAGCTGCACTCTTAACTACCCCGCATAGTTAGGGGTTGGGGTTTTTGCCACAAAACCTGGCGAAAAAACACTTGACAATAAGGCGCAACAAGATTTTGACAAAATTAATTTTATAGATTAGAAAACATTTGTTGGTTTTGGCTTTTTTTTGGGGGGGAATTCTGTGTCTCGCAATCAGCCTTGTCACGCTTTACCTGCCTCGTCCTTAATTGAAGAATTGTCAACGAATTATGGTTTAATAATGGGCACAGCATGTAACAGACCTAAACAGATCCTAACTCAAACCCAAGCCAAAATGTAGATACACGAAAGTTGTGCACTTTATCAACTGTTGCAATTTGAAGGCGTGGCGCCACGCGGCGTCCTCTGACTGCGTTTGACACTTCAATTGATTTTCGTCGCGCCAAAGCCAAAGGAAAACCAAAACAGTCAGCGACAATATACGAAGGCAAACAAAAAAAAAAAAAACAGTAGCAAAATCCAGTAAAAAAATAAACAACTCAATTCTAATAAACGAAATTTCTATGCTCTTTTGCAAGGGCAACAGTAGAAAGCTGCATATGTTAAGTAATATAATTAAAACGAATCAGTTGAGAATTACAAGAGAAGTTTAAACTGATATGGAGCAGCATTTTATACTAACCTGATGTTAGAAGATACTTGCCTTGAACCAGTTGCAATTTATAAGTTTTAGTTTGTTTTTTTGTAAAATACTTATAAGTTTTTAAAAATTTACATAAATTATTATTAAATATCGGATTATCTATATATACGTTATTATAAACCAGCTGGCAATATTTGTCAACATATTTATTTTATTCTTTATTTTATTATAATCTTACCCATTTGTGCCATAGCTCTTCCAGTTTTCATCCATTTTCTGTGGCTGGAAATGAAAATTTCCAAAATTTAACTAAATATTTCCTGAAAAAAACATATTTTTAAATGCTTTAGAAATTAGTTTTCTGTCTTCTATTCGTAGAGTTGCCTAGATAATTTATTTAGAGTTTTGAAAATTCTTAAAGCTGATCAGATTAAACCAGGCATCACAACTCTTGCAAATTTTAATGTATAAAAAATATGAGTAAGAATTATTTATGGATTTTTTTCATTAAAATTGCCAATAACTTTTTTGTTTGGTTTCGAAAATAAAAATTGTTAATAAAAATTATTTGCCAAATTTTATTAAAAAATTAAAATAAAAAATTTTAATTTCGAGGATATTCAAAGTCAATTTAAAACTATTAACATTCAAAATAAAAATAAAAAAAATAACTTTTATTTTAAATTTTTAATTAAAAATTAGAATTTTACTATTATTTCACAACTTTTATTTTTTGATCGAAAAATACAAGTTAAAATGTAATTTTTTAATAAATATCGGAAATAATAGTTTATCCTGTTTTCAGTTTTCTAAATTGATATATTTAAGATATTGCCATTTATTTAGAAAATTTTTTTAGGCTTAATTATTTTTTTAACTCATAACTTCTATTTGGCGATTCCTGGATAAAACATACAATCTTGAATACAAAGTTTTTAAATATTAATAGAATATAACTTGCATTTTTTTTTCTAATAGTAATTTTATTTTTAAATATTTTTCCTATTAAAAATCAACTTTTTATATTTTACGATTTACTTTATACCTAAATAAGCTGTCAAAAAAATTCTTAATATTTTCATAAATAAAGATATACATTTTTTATATATATATTTGTAGATATAGCTATAGATATAGATATTTTTATATATATATTTGTAGATATAGCCAATAATAGTCCAAGTCTTTTTTGTAATATTTAAACGTTACAATTTGCATGATATAGTGTTAATAGCCAAGTTTTAAATATTGGCCAAGTGCAAGTCTGATAGATGTGAGGAAGATTTCGCTAGCTAAGCGGACAATTGAAGGCAGGTAAAATGACTGGGCGTTGGGAGCTGTGAGGGGCGTGGCAGTTTCTGGCGCCTGACATAGGCAATATGCCATACACAATGAAAGGCACACGCAAATCAGACAATTTGTATCCAGCGGTGAATATAATTGAAAAATGATTGGTTTACCATCAATGAAAATGATGATGACAACGCAGTGACACTCATTTTGTTGTCATCGTTATCGATTGTTGTTGTTATCGATTGTTGCTGTTGTTGTTACTGTAAGCTGCTGTCAATTACACGCACCTGCATCAGCTGGATTTTTCGATTGCTGTTGGGTCAATCGGCCAACATTTGTGAATAATTTTTGAATATTATCTACTATACTTGACATCGTTGAGCATTAAACATTTTAAAGAGTATATATAAGTAAATCACTTATTGACTAAATAAATAAATAATAATAATTGCAAATGTGCTAGACAACAGTTAGTCAACTTTTGTATTGTTAAATATATATTTATATGTACATATGTATATAAATTAACAAAAACTTCACAAAAGTTTCAATTTAAAGTTAATTACAATCAATTAACATCTGACAAGTATTTGTTTTTTATTTTTTTTTTAACTTTTAAGACTTTCACTATTTTTAAATAATATTATATTTTATTCCAAGTTTTTTTTCTGTGTTGCACTGCCGGCAAGGTCGTAGCCAGCTCTCCACCGAGGGGGCTTACCCTTTGTCCTCATATAAATAAATTAGTTTATATAGAATGTTATATTAAATATTAAATATATTAGCAAATCTTTTCAATCAAGTTGACAAGTTTCAACTGACTAGAAACTTTAGCTATTGCGGCGATTTCAATGGATTGCTTTATTTAGAGAGAAATGTGATGCTAAGGATTGGCCTATCTTTATCGAAATTTCCGAATTTTCCGAAATTTTTTCTTTACTGTTCTCTCTCTTAAATATTAAATTTTCGTCAAATATGACTGGAAAAGTGATGATCAATGCGAATTTTTTCTTGGGTGTTTTTACTAATTGCTGAATTACTACCACATTTACCGACCAATTTGGACAAATGTATACTTAAAAAATTTGCAAAAGAATTATCTAACTTAATAAATCTTACAAAGTATTTAAGCGAATTTTTTAAATTTTCAAAAAACCAATTGAAATTCAGCACTTTTTCAAAAATTTAAAAAAAAATCACTTTTTTTAACTTCGAGGGCTTATAATGGCTTTAAATCTTTTTCGATCTGCAAAGGGAATACAAATATCTATTGAAATGCGAAATGTGCTTAAAGATCAAAAAATATCTGATGTACATATGAAAAAATTAGTCAAAATACTGCCAAAAAACTAGCTATTTGCGGCTTTCTCGAAAACCATTCTTTGAAATAAAAAATGGTTTGCATTTTTTAAATAAAAATACATCAAGAGTAGTCTATAAAAAGTCAGCTCCTTTTTTGCTGTAAACTAGTGTAATAGAATATAGAGTTAATGCGTTAAATGAATTTGAAAATTATATTAAAAACTTTGATATGTACGGACTGCAAGTTGTGTTTAAAAATTGATATTAATTTTTTTATTTTTATTTTTCTATTTGAACATGATGATATTTTCTTAATTAAAATAAAGACTAAAATTGGTTGCTTTAAATGAAAATTCAGTCACATTTAAATTGTGTTTGACATTAAATTGTGATTAATATAATATATAATATAATATTTTCTTGAATTAAAATAAAGACTAAAATTGGTTTCTTTAAATTGTGCTGGACATTAAATTGTGCTAGATTCAACATTTTCACACCCAGGTTCATACAATGTGTGTTTTGGCTTATCCCTTAACTCATTCTCTGGCATATTCTCATCACAATCTGTGTCAGCTGCTGGGTAACTCGATTCGCTTTTGGAATTGCCGCACGTCCGGCAAGGAATTTCTATTTTGCGTAGGACCGCAGGGCAGCTTGTTGGTTGAGTTTAGGGGAGGGTAGGGCAGGGTAGGGCACTTGGCATTATTGGCATTTAGAACTTATTAACATTAAATCGCTTTCACTGCCACACAGCAACAAAAGCCAACACTTCAATTTCTCTTTCAAAGCGAGAGAAACTTGGCGCCTGTCTGTTGAAATTGGAAATTCCTTTATTAATTCTAATAAGATTATTAGTTCGACGGCGTCGCCAGCGAAATGCCCAAAAATGCCAGCCAAGAGTCCCTAATGCCAGTCTCAGTCTCAGTTCCAGTCCCAGTCCTAGATTCTAGTCTTATGTTGAAAAGTAATAATCGAATAATTTGGCAAAAGGTCGAGCGACGGCTGTATTTTGACACCTCGAAGTCAACTACAATCAGGGGAAGCACAGCTCGAGGATGGCCCCGGCGTTACGTCCAGGGTATTTGTGGTCGTGTGAAATTCAAATAAATAGATAGCAACCAACCCAACTCCCCCCCTCCTTAAGGGTAAGTCGTAAATCCAATAAGCATAAGTGTGCGCATTCCCGCGAGACCATCGAGATCGACCATCGAGTGCGAAATGAATGAAATTAGCGCACGTTAATCATAAACAAACTAAATGTGATAGAAGTGGGGGAAGAGGGTAGGAAAGGGGGATGGATATGGATGTATATGGATGGGTATGAATGAGTATTCATTGTCCTTGCACTTCCTTTTGGGTGGTTGAGCCTGATGAGCAACCCTTTGTACAGGACATTTGTTGAAGTGCCCGATGCGTGATTCACCAGAAAATAAACAAATTGCAACAGTTCTCACCAAAGAAGCCCGGCTGAGAGGATGTGGCATGTTGAATGTTGAATGTGGCATGTTAAGGGATATTAACTTGCAACCTGCTGGGCAAACACGCGCACAGCCAACGTCCCTGCACTTGCCAATTTGTTGATAACTACTCAAAAGAGATAAACCAGAGAAAGAGATAGAGAAAGAGATAGAGAGAAGACACTCTACACATAAGTCTAAATAGAACTTACATTGTGACAAAGCACGTATCCAGCTGTGCGAGGATGTGGCCAACAAAGCTAAATGCAGAATGAGAGCTTACTAAAGATACAAAAAAAAAAAAAAAAAAAAATAAATAAATAAAAATAAAAACAAATTTATTGTATATATATAATATTTCAGTTCATAATAAATATATACTTTAAATCCTACAAGCCGGTATCTATACGAAAATTAAATAAGATCCTTGTTTGAGTAAACTCTGCAAAATGCTAAATTTTTTCAACAATTGAAGAATTCAATTTAAAAAATATAAAAATACCCTCTTGCAAGGGTATAATATATTCCTTGTGTTTTGTATTAATGTGTAGCATACACAAAAAATATAGAAAAAAATAATTACAACCTCCAAAATTGTATAAAAATTTATAGAAAATCAAATAAAACTAATTTATAAATAAATATGCATTGAAATCAAACTCAGCGAAATTCAATTAAATGGCAGTGACATTTTCTTCAATAAAATTGAATAACAATTTTTTAAAAATAGTTTTTAATTTTTCATAGATATTTCTATGAAATATGCATCAAATAAAACCCAAGCAAGTTTTTTATATTTCAAATGCCAAATTTAAAATGCACATTTAAAAGAAAAAAGTGAATTTTTTTGTCATTTCTAAGCCTTTTAATAATATTTTTAATAAATTTGCGCATTAGTTATGGCTTATTTTGATGTTTTATAATAAGTTTAAATTTAATTAATAATAATAATATAAGATTGGCCTTTAATTTAGGCTTTAACTTAATATGGGAAAGGCAAAGATGATCACGCCCAGGGAAATAGACAAAAACACGCCTATTAAAAAATCTGAATTGTTAAATAAAGAACTTGGCAAAAAAGTCAAAAAAACTAAGATTTATATTAAATATCGATCAAATAAAAATAATATAAATATGTCAACCAGCTAGAAATTCGCCATTATTCGAGTTGGCTTACAAAATGTTAATAATAGTAAATAATATGTATTGTTATTGTTGCTTTCAATATTGTTTTAATGTTCAACAAATTATATTTTCTAACACTCTATTAAATATATTTATTCTTAAATAAGGTAAAATCGAAAATTTTCGTTATGATTTTTTTTTTTTTTTTAATTTGACCTCGAGCCGACTAAACTCAGCTCCCAGCGAAAATTTTCTAAAAAATATTTAAGATTTTCAGGCTCTAAGCCTTAAAAAAAAAAACATAAAATGCAGATTTCAAATTTTGTTTTTAGTAATATTATAATTACCATAGTTTTATTTTAGATTATTTGATTAATTGATAGTATTCTTCGCAATTTTAAAACTATACATATTTGTATAAATAAAAGTTTTCCAATTAAAATATTAACAATATTCAAAATATGCCCATCTTTATTGTAGATTTGTTATTAACCTAAGAAACCAAATAGATATACAAGTAATTATATATATATAAGTTTTGCATTATGTCAAGGTCCAAATGATCTAATGTTTGTCCAGTAACAACAATTTATTTTGTAATTGTTAATTGTTAACGCATTTTGTAAATTAAATTAAATTACTTAAGCTAAACTGAAGGCTCATTTGCTGTTACTGTCCCCCCTTGAATTTGAGTTGAATGTGCAGGCCACCCTGTATAGCACCCCGTAGCACCCCCGGTAACACCCTCTTTTCTAAAATAGACGTAATTAGAAAATCGTATTATTCATTAATCATGCTGCATTTAAAATATCATTTCAATTGTAATTAATAGTTTAACGGCGCCGCTCAATGTCAACCAAAGGTCATTCAAATAGAGTCGAGTTATAGTCAAGTTAGTCAGGTTTTTGTTTTTTTTTTAGTTAGTCGGTTAGACTATATATATATCGTATGATGCCCAACTATAGAATCGTTGGGTACACAAGTGTTTCGACACCAAAGTCAAGCCTTTTGTTCCGTTTGCGTAAATTAATACTTGAAACAGAAAAATAAAAAATAAAAAAAAATAAATAATAAACAAAAGATAAAAAACATTTTGCAATAAACGGGGCCAGACAATTTTTGCATTCATATTTTGTAATCGCAAAGCTGAAAAGAGTTGAGGAAAAACAAGTGAAAAAAATACCAAAGAATACTTTGGTGTTGTATGCAATGGCGACTTGAAGATACCCTGTATGTAGGTAACCTGAACTTATACATCAATTTTCGTTTTTCAAATTGATTTTTCCAATAACTTTTGTTGTTTTTCTTAAAAATATCAGTTCTATTAACTTAATTTCAGTTTTCAAAAAGTAAAAATATAAAAGTGTTAGCTTCTCTGAATTAAAAAAAAAAAATATAAGTTGGATTGAAAACTATTTAAATATAACATAAAAAACAAAAGCAAAAGATTGTTAAATCTATAAAATTATTAAAAAAAAAAATTGAAATGAAAGTTCTACGATAGGGCAACAATTCTGTATATTTTTATAATAAAAATTAAATAATAAAATAAAATTTACGATAGGAGAGCAATCCCCAATATAACCATTTTATTTTTATTTTTATTTTTTTTTGGCTAAAGATAAGTGTAAATTAAAAATTTTAAAAAAATATATCGGTTGAATTTTTTTTTTGGGCTAAAGATAAGTGTAAATTAAAAATTTTAAAAAAAATATATCGGTTGAATTAAATATACAAAAATTTCCTAATTGTAATTATGAAATAATTTTTTTTTTTATTTTATAATAATAATTATATAAAATAAAAAATAATTATTTGATTTCCATAGTTTTTTATTTTATTTTTATTTTATTTCTGTAAAACAAAACTTAAAATAGTTTTTTCATTGTATAAATACATTTAAGCTGTGCTTTTGTTTATATATTTTTTATATTTGTTGGAAATAAAATATAAAAGTCTAGACTTGGATATATTTTAGCTTTTTCCTACTTTAAAAAATATATTTAAAAATGAAATTGACTTTAATAATTTTTTTTTTAATATAATGAACGTAATTTATTCATGTAATACAAGTTCTATGATAGAAACAATCCTGTATAATTTTATTTTATATATATTTTTGGGCTAAAGATGAGTTCAAATTAAACATTTTTAAATTTTTCGTTTGCATTAAATATACATCAAAAATAATTTTAGATATTTAACTCAATTAATATATTAAATTACCTTTTGTTGTTGAAAATATAGTTTGACGGGACTATACAAGAATATATTGTACATACAACTTTTGCTGCTAGGTTATACCCTTTTTTAAGCCAGTTTTTTTTAATGGGTATCGAGTATAAAAAACTCGCGACCGTTAAACTCATATGAAAGTTAAAATTGAAGTTCCAACTGTGCTGAGAGGGGCAACAAAAAAAAAAAGAGAAAAAAAAGTGAAAAACAAGAAATACCGCGATATGCTTTGCCTGAATGTCAATTGAATATTGCATATAAGGCGAAGCTTGGGAAGGGAAGGGAGAGGCCAGGGGAATCCCAGTGTCGTTATGAAATTTCCACACGCCTCAAATGTTTGAATAACTGACTGATAGACTGACAGACTGAGAGACTGACAGACTGACTAAACTGACTCCCTGGCTGCTTGCTTGCTTTTGCTTGTCGAGTTGATGAAGTAAACCAATAAAAGCCGCATGCCACACACAAGCTGCTGAAAGCCAGGCCAAATCCTCTTACAGGGTGTGAGTGGGTGTGTGGCGGTGGCGGGGGCGGGGGGTAGGTCAGCCAGTAACAGAGACACTGAATGTTGTATGCAATCGAATGCATTGCACTCTGCACATGTCACCTGAATAGGATGACGACGAATTGTGCCTCAAACTCAAACTTGCACACCTGCAGCTTCAATACAGCCAGCATGCCATATGCCACATGCCACATGCTGCATGCCGCATGCTGCATGCCGCATGCAATTTACGCAATTTTGCAGCACGAGTGCGTAAATATTTGTGAGCCGCCCTACCCCCCTTTTGCCAGCCCCAATACAACACTCAAAGACCCCCATTGCAAGCCGTTCAGGCCAGAGGCGGCCCATTGAAAATCTTTGATTGGTTACCAATATTTTAATTATGGCCAACAGTTTGAGCCACCGCAGGCAGTCAAAGCTGACCTTTGTCCAAGTGCAGCCGCCTGAATATGTGTGCAAAATTGGTTTGACCAGTTTAAAAGCCCCCAAAAGATATTTGTTAACATGATGACAGAGCAGGCAAATGGATTAATCCATTGCAGTGATAGTATTAAAATTTTTCTATAAATATAAACGATTTTTTTACAATGATATTGTCACCCAAAACTTTTGATTAATCTGCCAAAGCAGACTATTTGACACTTATTTTGGCATAAATTAGAGCAGCGTTTAATTAATTTTTTTGCCGCGGTTAATGTCTTTTTTCTAAGCCGATCTTACGCTTTTCTAAAATTAAATATTTAAATAAATTTATTGAAAAGTTTTATTAAGCAAAAATATGAGTTTACGTGGTAAAGATAGCGATTAAACAAAATAGAGCAAAAATTGCAGCTCGCACTTGGTTGATTTTTGATTAATAATATTTTATTAATATTTAAAGCTTTGGCAATAAATCGTCCTTCTGCTTAAATGACAATAATTAAATGAACTTTAATTTAAAAAAAAAATTAAGTCTCTAGCATGTTTGGCTTGGAAGTGGTGGGTGAATAAAAATAGATGTCCTATTCAAATGACGAGGAGTATATATATCTTATGACAATAAAAGAATAAAATAGTTTAATTTAATTTTAATGTAAACACATATTGATTTTGTTGAAAGCTCTCCAGACAAAGCATTGATTAAAGCTTGCTTAATTCATAGTTAGCTGGTAAAGCTTTAAGCTTTTAAAGTTTACAAAAATTTAATTGTTTTTAAGCCAGTAGAAAGCTCTGTGCTTAATCAGATTAATTTTATTTTAATAGATTTTGTTAGCTTTTATTTAATCAAGCTTTCAACATTTAAAAGCACAACGCTTCGATCAATACAAATGATTTTGCCTCAGCTTTCGTAGAGATCTAGATTAAAGCTTGCTTAATAAAGCTAATAAAGCTTTGGGCCCTTAAGGCTTACAAAAACTTAAATTAAGAAAGCTCTACACTAAATTTAGTACATTTTAGTAAAGCTTAAAGTCATATTTATTTCATTTACCTACACATACTCTATTTAATAGATTTTCAAAGTTTCTTTCACTCAATCGAGCTTTCAAGTTTTAAAAGCTCCGTATTTCGATCAATGCAAATGAATTGACCTCAGCCTTCCCAGAGATCATGAGTCGTAGTTAGTTCTACACAAAACCCATATACACTTTAGCTAGTTGCTTACAGAGTATACGAAGGCAGAGCAAAGAGCAGCAGCAACAACAATGCGTTCATCGTCATTCAATTGATGGCAAGCAGTTTTATAGTTCAATAAATCAAATGCATTTTCCAGGGGGCTGTTCACAAGTGGGCGTGGCATGCCTGTTTGTCAGTGAAGCGCATCCTCGCATCCTGGCATCCTGGCATCCACATATCCTCGTTGGCAACCACTTGAGCAATTTGGCTAAAGTTCTTACCACCAAATCTGGCCTAGAGCACAGAGCCTGGCTAAAAAGGGGGCGGCGCGTCTCTTGTTCGCATGTCTCGGCCCATAAAAGCTAAGTTCAATAATAATAAATTTTCAATCAGCAAATTGACATCGTGATTCTTAAACTGGTTTGGGCAAATGGTCAAGTAATCAAGCCCAAAGCTGTTATCTATATTAAACATGGTCAACAATGTGTGAGTAACTGTATCTTCTGATTGGGTTTAAACCACAACCAATTGCACATTACAATGCCCACAAAAAGGTCAATAGTTAGGGTTTTGTTTATTAATTAAAGCCCAACTAAATCTGAGATCCATTAGAATGAGCAACAGAAATAGATTGAATTTAATATATGCAACAAATTGAAGTATACAAATTTCAAATGAAGTTTTCTTTCGATATTTATATTTCTGCTGAAATTGAGATCTATATTATATTTTTATATTCAAAAAATTCAAATATACATTCTATAATATAAAGTGATTAAAGGAATGTAAAACAAATAAATTAAGATGTGAATATTATATATAATATTTACCTAAATACACATCAAATAAATTGTAAGAAACATTATATATAATATTTGATCAAGTACAAATCAAATAAATTATAAAAAAAATATTATATATAATATTTGAACAAACACAAATGAAAAATAAATTATTAGAAATATTTTATATATTATTTGATCAAATGCAAATCAAATAAATTACAAGAAATATTATATATAATTATTGTGCTTTTGTTAATATATTTTTTATTTTGTTACATAAAATTACCATAGTATCAACTTTGAGATACTTAAGCTTTCTCTTACCTAAAGAAAATATTTGGAAATTAAAACGACTTTAACAATTTTTTTCAATAATTTATAAAACCACAACAAAATACCAAAACTAGAACTTTTGAGAAAAAGTTTACTCAAAAACTAGTTTTTTTTATTTTATTCATATTTAAATCGAAAATTTAAAATTGATATATGACGTGTTGATAAAATATTTTATGTAAAACTGATATTTTAGAGAAATGAAAAATCTAACTTTGAGATACTTAAAGATACTTTAACTATACTTTAAAGATACTCTAACTATGAGATACTCAAAGAAACTTTCGCTTTCTCTTACCTCAAGAAAATATTTGAAAGTAAATTCGACTTTTATAGTTTTTATTTAATAATTTGTAGAACCACTCAAAAAAACCAAATTTAGAGGTTTTTGAAAAAAAAATTGCAGAGAAAATAGTATTTAATTTATTCACATTTTTATTCAATTTATTGCCATCGAAAAAAACTATATAATTTATTTTTAAATTGCTATATGACGCGTTAATATAATATTTTATGCAACAGGACTATTTTTTAAATAGTCAAAAATCTAACTCTTTTTTGAAAACGTATTCAGAAAAGATTTTTCAATATTTATTCATGCAATTAGCAAACAATTTAACACTGTCAGATGTGCAGAAATGCAAGACTTAAAAGAAATATTATATATAATATTAATTTATTTTTAATTTCTAGTCATTTTTGGAAAAGCAATTCGCTTTTTTGAATAAACATAATCGAAAATCTAATAAAACTTTCATCACACTAATATTTTATTTCTAAATAAATTTTAGCTCTTTGTTTATCTACTTTATTTTCTTATTCTTTTTATTTGTAGTTTAATCCTATGGGAAAAACTATCAAGTCTAATTTAAAGATTTTATTTGATTTGTTGATAAAATATTTGATGTAAAGTTTTTTTTTTTTTTTGTAAATCAAATTCTAGCTGATTCCGAAAACGTCTTCAGAAAAGATTTTTTAATAAATATAATATATTTGATGTAAAGTTTATTTTTGTTTTTATTTTTATTTTTTTTTTTCTTTTTTTTAAATCAAATTCTAGCTTTTTCCGAAAACGTCTTCAGAAAAGATTTTTTTTATAATTTTTTCCGCAATAAACGAACAATTTTATGCCGCAAGAATTTTGAAATATTTGTTAAATAGTGTGCTTAAAAATAGTTGCAGTTGGATTGATTACATATAAATTAACACAAGGACAGAGAAACAAACGGTTAACAGAGCCTTTAACTGTTTGCACACCTACAAATTGTCTACCTATACACAAGGGGGGTGGGGTGGGGTAAGAGAGCCTCCGGTTCGGAAATTTTGGTTACTCAACGAACTTCCGTTATGTCAAATTTATGGCATTTCCTATTTTGATTTCCGCACTCAAAATGGACGCCAGTGAAGCGACAGCTCGTTGCAGCTATCATAATTAGAATTGAATTTGCATGGAAATGAATGGGGGAAAGTAGGGCTAAGGGAGGGAGAGTTAGGGAAGGGAATGGGGCTGTGCAACATCTGCAGCATGTTGTATGCCGCACGGGCAACGTTGTCAAATTGCAAAATGATATAATTCAATGAGAGTTGATTAAATTATCAGTGCTCGAGCTCGAGCTTGGGCTTGGGCTTGGGCTTGAGCTTCTGCTCCTGCTGCAAAAACTCCAAAAACTCCAGCTCCTGCTTCCTGTAGGATACGGCTGAAGGCTTTAGCTACGGCTAGGAACTTGGCCGGACGAGTTGTTGGCCCTACAGCAGCAGCAATTGTTGCTGTTGTTGCTGTTGTTGTTGCTGTTGTTGCTGTTGCTTGTGTGCCTTGTTAATGAAATTTTCCGCTCCTTTGGCAGACGTTTGTTTACGTGACTATGTATGTGTGTGTGTGTGTCTCTCTGTGTGTGTGTGTGTGTGTGTTGCTGTTGCTATTTATTATTGCAAATTGTTGTTGCTGTTGCTGCTGCTGCTGCTGCTGCTGCGCCTTTTGTCTGTTGTTGCAACTGATGATGATGACTTTGACGTTGCATGATGAAATAACAAACCGGATTAATTTGATTTTCGTTGCCCTCTTAGCCCCTCCCCCCTACGCTTAACATGGCCAAAACTTAATGCAGAGCAGGTTCAGGGCATGTTAGGGCAAGTTAAGGCTTTGTGATCAACCTTGCCACGCCCTCAAAAAAAACCTCTTAAGTGCAAATTTCAATGCAAATAAAAGCGTAGGTGTTTGTGTGTGTGTAAATTAATTTAGCAGCTCTGTTGCAACCCTAGAAAACTACCTGAGCTAAAAGAAAGATCCATCAGCTTGTCGTAAGTGGTAATTGGATCCTTTTTTGGGCATTCTCGATCAGGCGATCGAATTCGATCTATACTTTAATAAAACAAACAATTCATTCGTTTAATAAACTATACAATTAACATTTGCAATTCATTTGAATTTGCTTAGAAATTTATTTAAAAATTGTACAATTATTTTATTTAAATATAGTCAAGTGTAAGGAATATATGGAAAAATACTTTAACATAAATTTATTATTATTATTAATATAAAGGAGAAGATTAACAAATAACTTCTTTACCAACTATACTTAAAAAGCTCTAGCTGCTTTGCGTTTAGCTCGACACAATTTAATATTTTTATTAATTTTTATTTTATATTTTAACTGTCAAATAAATAAAGTGCAAAAATCCAGAAACTCTTTTTTGTATTTTATTTTTATACACAAGTTTTTTTTTTAGTAAACGCGAAACCCAGACTTCACTCGTAAATAAAATAGATATTAAATTGTGAAAATCTAGCTGGATCGACGTAATTTTTTGGAATTTGAAAAACGAAAAGTTAAATTTGTTGGCTGGTTTTTAACTTTTCATTTTTCAAGTTCCAAAAAATGACGTCGATCCACATTTTAACAAATGATACGTCACTAAATACATTGCCAATTTTATAATAGATATTATATATAAATTAATCAGTCTGGTGAAAATTAGCTTATCTGTAAAAAATTATAGTAATTAAACTAGATACTATCATAAATAAGTGGGAGTATGAAAACCAAATAAAAATAAAAATTAAAAATATATTAAAGAGTCTTTATTATAAGTTTAAATAATTTTAATTAATAATATTTATAATTTGGAAAAAAAAATATACATAATTCTTTTCCCGTGTAATTAAACTAAAGACTATTAAGAATAAGCGGAAATATGAAAACCAAATATAATAATAAATGAAATATACTTGTAAATGTAAAAGAGTCTTTATTAAAAGTATAATAATAATGGTTATTAATATCTATAGTTTGGAAAAACAAAAATTATATATAAAATTCTATTCTTGTGTTTCTGATTGAATTTTGTACAAAATCTTTTTTTAGATATTCATAAATATTATTAATAATTTTTAATTGACAAAATTTATATTTAGAAAGTGCTTTTTTTTAAACACTTTGGTTGCCTTTAGCATTTAATTTGAGATATTTAATTTTTGAGAATTAATTTCTCAATATAGTAAACAAAAAATTAAAAACAGTTTGAATTTTTCTTATTCAAAATTTAAAATAAATTAAATTATATAACCAAAAAAGTTAAGCGGAATTTAAATATCATTTTAAATTTCATAACTTTAGTTCATTCAAACGAGCATATACTGTACCATGATACGAATTTATTTTTGCTTTAGCTTTAGTTCAATTGTGATTCGTCCTGGCACTGGGCCCAATTTTATCCTTAGCCACTAAATTTACTGGGCTGCAACGAGGCGCACTGAGTGGCTGCTTGGCATTTTTGGGGCTGCCAATTTCTCATATGCCTGGATATATGAGCCAAGTTGTCAGTTTTATATATGTATATATAAGAATATATATAGATATATATGTATATAATAATATGTAAGAGTGCTATATGCTCGATTATACCCGATTACAGTATACCCTGCGCTATACATGATTGCAAGTAAAATTCTTTGTTAAATAAAATTTCTTAATTTATTGTATGTTCGTTATAAAATTTGTACTGCTCATTAATAGCGGCATAATAATTCCAGGCATTTTTTATATTTATATTTAGATTAATTATTATATTAATTAATATATTAAGTTAGTAACATATATAGTAGTTTCAAGGCACTTTAAAAAGATTTTTTAGAGCTGAAAATTAGTTTTTACATTTAATCAAAAAATTGTGCCTGCAAATCGTTGCCATGAATCTATGAGGGTTTAAGGCGAGTATCAAAAATTTAAAATAAACCTGATGTGGGTATGGTTTATAGTTAGCTATATACCAAATTTGATGTCTCTAGCTTTTAAAGTCTCTGAGATGCAGCCTTCTTAACATTATATTGACTAACAATGCTAAATCGACTCGCTTGCTTGTTTTATGTTTTATTACTCCCCTTTTGCACATATTTCATAATTACAGGGTATCAAAATATTCACATATATATGTATATGTAAGTATATATGCGTAGGTACCTTTGGGGCCAACTGACAAAACCAAAAGCCAAAACACTTTGTCTTCGTTTACAAGAACTGACGCCACCCACAATCAGGCCAACTCAACCACCAAACGGCACGATTTGTTGCGATTTATTTAATCTTCAGTTATGTATACCCCATGTGGTTTTTTTATTTTCAGTATACTCTTTTCGAGGGTATTATTATTGTCTCATGACGTTTTATATTTTGTCTAATTCGTAGCTCAGTTTTTAAGCTATATATCTTGATAAAAATATGACATAGATGCTTCTTGTTGTTACTGGGAGTATATATATATTAGAATCAGCCGGATCGGACCACTATATTATATGGCTGTCATAGGAACGATATCAACTTTTTTAATGCAAGTTAGATCTTTTAATATTCCGAATCCAATCTTGTCAATTCAATGTTTTATTATAATATAAAAAATTTGATTTTTTATCAAAATCGGGTCATTATTTTTTATAGCTCCTATAAAAAATGTATTGTATGTTTTTTAGAGATATCTTAACCAATTCTAAGTTTATTTATTTTATACATAATCTGCTTAAATGTAAAAAAAAATTAAATAATTTTATTATATAGCTGCTATATAAATAATTATTCGAAAATTTAAAATTTATTTATTTATTTATTATATAGCCTCGACATGCCGAAAATATCCGCTTCTTTCTTTCTATAGCTGCTATAGAAACAATCGATAGAGCATTCAGTTTTTGTACATATAAATTATACTTAAGCATTTCGGTGAGCGTTGCTACGTCCCGCTCCCGCAACAAAAACTTAAATAAAATAGGAAAAAAATTTAAACTAATTATTTTCTATAATGTCAATATTACTGTAGCTTAATGTGCGCCCTAATATGCTCCAACTGAGATTTTTATTTAATTTTAAAATGCATTTTTCACCCAATTTCCGAAAAATTAAAAAAAAAAATTTTTTCCAGAGTGCCAATCTACGATATAATAGGAAAGTATAGAAAAATTACAGGTTTCTAGCTTCTACAGTCAGGTTGAACATTTTTATATATATATAGATATCCCAACTTAACTCAAAAATTATTAGCTTTAAATGTACTTTATTTAGTTTGACTAAATTTATATATTAGATATAATAAATAATCAATATAACTGTCATAAAAGTCAAGTTTTAAATTAGAAATCCGATTGTTTTTAATTTTAATTTTTAATTCATAATTTTCTCAACAATTCTCAGCATATTTTCAAAGTGTATTTAAATTTCGACTAAGTCAAAAACTAGCATTTTTTTGGGTTTTTTTTTTGGCTTTTTTTCCCTTAGGTCTGTGCCAAAAAGAATTTCAGCAAAAATGTCGCCACATTGCTGCAGACTTGTGTTTAGTTCTTGATAGAAAGTGCTCAGAGTTCTTAACTCAGTCTAAGCCCCCCTCCTCGGCCTTGAGCCAATCCAAACCCCCCTAGAACCTTTCTAGTCCCTTTTTTTTTTACTTTTTGGGGATGCCAACCTATTTTGCATATTTTGCTTTTTATTATAAATTTTCATTTTGCATTGGTCGTTGTAGCCACTTCAGCAATGTCGTCGTCGCCTCGTCGATTTCAGTTTAGTGGGCAATCCTTGGTAGCTGTATATCCTGCTGCTTTCTGGTTAACAGTTGTTCCCCCTTTCGATTCCCCCTTATTCCATCTGTCGCTCTTTCTGTCCCCGCCCGTCTCCGTACATGACTAATAGCAGAACTAAACGATTTGATGGACCAGAAAAATGATGACTTCTTTTCGGGTTCGAGCTGAGGCTGAGGCGGAGGGTGCAACCGAATGTTGAATGTCCTTACTGTTGAGGGTTGCAAAGTCAAAGTTAAATCCTTTGGCTGCTTGGCAGTGGTTTGACTTTGTCCATGCTATGCATATAGAATGATATTTCTGGCTCGTCCTTGCTCATCCTTTTCCGTGTGCCAAATCCTTTTATTGTGACAGTTGTTGTTGTTGTTGCTGTTGCCACTCGCTTTTGTGATCAACATTTAATGTTGTCTTATTATTGTCAGGCTGCTACTCATTGTTGTTGTTGTTGTTGCATGAAAATCGGTTTAATGTTTTGGAAGATAATCTAATTTGGTCACTTATATGCGAATATGTATATTATTTGCTATTATGTGTGAACACAGAGTTACCAAGAGTCCACTCTATACCATTGTCCTGATATCAAACCAGGACACTGTCTATATATATATATATATATATTTATATGTTGTCATCGCCCGCAATAGCAGCAACTTTGATGCGGGTGCTAAAAGCGTTTACGGTCCGAGTATTTGCATTTCGTAAGCATTCCATTTACATTTTTTCAATTTCAACGAGTTTTTTATTTAATAATTTGCAATTTGCATAACATTTACTTACAACAAAACAGCAATGGCCAATGGCCAATGACCAAAGACTGGAAATGCTTCAATGGGCAGCCTCTGGCCATATGGTGCCATTAAAAAAGCAATTTCTCTACCTTAAACTACATAATGAAGAAACGCCTAAAGTATCCTGACTAAAACGTTAATCAAACTGACTATAATAAACTAAAGTCAGAATATTTAATATTTAATTTATTTGAAAATTAAACTTAAAATCTTTGAATCACTAAAAAACATATTAACATATATGACATTAGAACTATTTTATAATAATAATTGATATAGATAAATAAATATATTATACTAACCTATAAAATATCACAAGAATTCAAAGTATTATAAGCATTTGATTCACATTTAATTATAATAATTTATTTATAACACTACTTTACACCAAAATATAGACTGGGACAAAGATTTCTAAAATGCAAATCACTTTTTTTCTAAAGTATAGTTTTCAAGATATCCTTCAAAAAATCCGGCACTATTTTCAGATTTTTGCTCATATAAAATACAAAAATTAGACATACAAATAGCTTGATAAGTAGCTCGATTAATATATTAATAATTAAATGCGATCAAAGCTTAAAAAACTTTTAATACCTTATAAAAATATAAATTGCTCGATTTAAATAAAAAAAAAGTTTAATTTTCAATACATTTTATGTTCTTATATGAAAGACAAAAATATATATATTTAAAGATATTTTATGTTTTTATATTAAATATGAATGTTTTTGTTATTATTGTTTGTATGTTTAATTTAAGTTGTTGGAAAATAACAGTAAGATTAAATGATAAAATCAAAAAAAAAATAAAATAAAATAAAAAAAAAGTTTTTAGCATAGAACAAAAATTTCAAAAGAATTGTTTTGATTTTTTTATAAAAATATAAAAAATATTTTTAAAAAAAAATCTTTTTTTTAGTTAAAGAGAAATTGTTTATTATAAAAAAAAACCAAAAAAAATACCTTAATTTCTTAGCTGGGGAAATAACTCAATATAATGCAAGAAAAATTACATTTTTTGTTTTTGCATTTGACTGGCATTTTTTAAGTCTACGATCCGAAAATACATTCAAAATGTTTTAAAAAAACATTTTTTTTTTTAATTAAAGTGAAATTTAGTAGTTACAAAAACCCGGAAAAAATCCTGAATTGTTTATTAATAACTCAATATAGTGCAAAAAAATTTGTTTTTCTTAGAATATATCGAAAGCTGTTCGTTTTCAGTTTGCATTTGGCTGACATTTTTTTAAGTCTACGCCCCGAAAATACATTAAAAATATTTTTAATAAATTGAGTAATTAAAAAAAAAACCCCCGAAAAAAAACCTTAATTTTTATACTTTAGAAATAACTCAATATAGTGCAAAACATTTTATTTTTTGAGAATATCTCAAAAACTGCCCTTTGTCAGTTTGCAATTGGGTTGCATATTTAAAGTCTAAGCCAAAAAAAAATAAAAATTTTATATTAAAAAAAAAATTTTTAAATAAAAAAATAAATTTTAATGAAAGTTACCTTTAAAATAATTAAAAAAAAATTTTTTTTAATTAAAGTGAAATTAAGTATAAAAAAAAACCCGAATAAATGCCTAAGAAATACCTCAATATAGTGCAAAATATAGTGCGAAAAAAGTAATTTTTGGAAATATCTCGAAAATTGTGCTTTGTTAGATTGTTTGTTAGATTTTAAAGAATACGCGCCAAAAATGCATTTAAAAAGTCTATGTGAAGTCCGATAAAGCAAATATTTTATAACTAAGTGTTATTATACTCTACTAAATTTATAAAATTTTAAATCAATTTATTTTTTACTTACAGGTCTGGTTCCAGAATCGACGTGCCAAATGGCGTAAAACTGAAAAAGTTTGGGGCGGTAGCACCATAATGGCCGAATATGGATTATATGGTGCCATGGTCAGACATTCGCTGCCATTGCCAGAGACTATACTTAAATCGGCCAAGGACAACGATGCGGTGGCACCCTGGCTACTAGGTATGGAACAGAAATGTAAATGCAACAATCATATCAAACTATCAAACTATGCCTAAAAATCCAACCAACCATATTCAAAAAAAAAATGTAAAAAATGTTAAAGAAAACGCAACTCAATTGTATAGCGAAGTTAAATCCCAGTTTATAAGTCGAATTGCATTGCGGGCAAGTTTAATTGAATTTTGAGCAAGACAAAAGGGGGCCAGAACAGCTCGGGGATTATAAAATTGATATGATATCGTACTGTGTATCGTCGCATTTACAGTAAATTCAGAAAATTGTGAGCATATTTGGCGTGCATGTCGCCGGAGCATGGTCTCCGGGTTTTTGGCATTTTTCTCGTCATATGTTGGTCCTCAAATGACTTTGCGGATTAGCGACAAGTGCTTGGATCTTGGGGGTTGATTTTGACTTTTATTTGTTAATAATCGCTTAATAAATGCAAAATGCACACGCGACACACACACACTGCATTAGGGTGGTAACCTCAGTTGAATCCCAATCCCAATCCCAAATGGTATGAGGCGACTTTAATTTGGCATTTATCGTTTATCTATTTCTATTGTCTGTGCAAACTGCAGGTTTTTATTGGCACTTGTTAGGGTATCCCTGACTCCCCTATAACTTCACATAATTCTCATCATAATGCTTTGGGTGTTTCGCAAATTAATTCCCAAGTAGCCCCCGGTTGCCCCGCGCCTTAAGTGGCTTAACGGCTCAGAATTGAGTTTTGTGGGTTCAAAAGTATTTTCTTTTCTTTATTTTTTTTTTCTTTTTAATTAAGTATGTGAATGTCAAATTAGTTGGCAATTGATGAGAGAGGTCTTAAAAGTACAAATGAAATTTTTATATTTTGATAAAGGGTGCATAAGCTCTTATACTCGTACATATGCTGAAAATATATTAAATAAATTAATTATATACCTAAGATTTGCTTAAACCATCTGTTAGCTAAGTTGAGCTGCTGTTTAAATGTCAGTAGAAAATATTATAATGAATTTATGACACTATATTCTATAGAATATATATTAAATAATATTTTAATTTTATAAGACAGCTTTAGAAATTAAAAGTTAGATATCTATTAAAAGCTTATTAAATGAGCTTTAAGCCTTTGGTTGAGTCGCTATAAAAATTGATTAATTTTAAGCTCATATCATTTAATTAAAGTAGATAGCACACAAATTGTTTCAGGATTAAAACTTATTTTTTGTGACACATGTGGGGCCCCAGATGACGAAAAATCACTTTAAATATTTTTTTATCGTGAGTTTAATTTAAATTAAAAAAAAAAAAAAAAAATTTATGCATTTCCCCAAATTTTAATACCACAAAATGGTAAAATAAACCACATAAAAAAATCATAGTTTTCTGAATTCAAAATTATATTGTTGCAGGAACTAGAGATGTAAATTTACGAGTATGTTTGAAAGTGGAAAGAGAGAATCTTTGGTTATGATAAAAAAAAAAATGCAGCTTCATCTCTGATAAAAGCTTACAAAAATATGCCAGATTTAAAAATTATTTTAAAAACATATGCAAAATTAAAAAAAAAAATTTTTTAAATATTTTTTTATATCAAAAATAGTAGGTTTGTTAAAGGATACAAACAGACAAAATTATATTTTATCACCTAGTGTTATCTATATACATAAAACTGTTCAACCTGACTGACTGACTGACTGTCTGACTGACTGATTGGCGACTCACGAGCAGGTCAAACATTAGAAGCTGGAAACCTGAAATTTGTGACAATTGCTTTCTATTATGCTTTAGGTTGGCACTCTGGAAAAATTTTATTAAAAATATATCGGTGGAAAATGCATTTTTAAATTATATATAAAAATCTCAGCTCTAGCATATCAGATGGCGTAGTAAGCAAGTAGACTCTCAAGTAATGATTATAAGAGCTGACTCACCTCTAAAAAAAAAAGCCTAAAAATATATACCAGATTTTAAAGATTTTTAAAAAATAAATCTAACCATAGAGAAATTTTAAAAGTGTTTTTTTTTTATCATCTAAGGCCCTATATGTATTAAAAAAAAATAGTATTTTTGGTGAATAAAGCAAAAAAAAGCAAAATTTTGTTACATCGTATTGTTTGGCTGTTAGTTGAGTTTTAAATGATAATAATTGTATTTAATGATTTAAATGATTTAAATGATTTTTAAAAGCTGATTAATTGAGCTTAAAGCTGTTAGATTATTTGTATTTTTACTATCGTTACAAAGCTCTCTACAAACTGCTTCAATTCGCTGTATTCTTTTTACAAGCGATAATATCATTGAGTTTTTATTTAAAAATAAAGATTTTTTATTTTTTACTTGAAATTAATTTCATTTCCAATATTCCCTAACTTTATTTTTTCCAATGCGCATACATTTATCCCAAAAAAAAAAGAGTATAAACTAATAAAATTTCCTTTCAGGCATGCACCGTAAATCGATTGAGGCACAATCGGCATTAAAGGACGACTCCGGCGTTAGCGATCACGAGGATTCAGCTGGCTCCAAATCGGCGCATTCAGATGAATTGCGTTCACATTCCCGGGCATTAAGCTCATCGACGGAATCTCTTAATGTGGTCAGTCCAGCGCCCAGTAGCTGCCCAACAACAGCTTCAACCTTGCCACCAACATCAACGACGCCGCATGGCAGCAGCGGCTATGCGGCGGCAACAACGCCCACGGGCACCACCACCAACAGCTCTGGATCGCCGCACATTGAGCTCAGCTCACCCTCGCCACAGCAGACGCACTTGCTCCAACAGCAGCAGCAGCAGCAACAACAGCAACAACAACAACATTATGCAACCGTTACGCCCAGTTATCATCCTTTATTGGATGCCGCAAATGCAGCTGGTGCCGGTGCTGCAGCCTCCAGCAAGGACTTTCATTTGATTATGAATACAGCTGTAGCTGCTGCAGCAGCAGCCGCTCAGCAACAACAACAACAACAGCAACAGCAACAGCAGCAGCAGCAACAGACAACGGCAGCAACATTGCAACATCCCGCGTTGCATGCTCATCATTTGTCTGCAGCAGCAGCAGCCGCAGCGCTCATGGAACACGATCCTGATGCATTCAGGTAAACAGCAGAGAATCGAACTAGTTCTATTACTGAACCGCTCACAGTTATATATATAATACTAGTTCTACATTGTAGTTCAATTGAACGGACAAGTTCAATCAATGAGCGAAAAAGTTGCATTGAAATGTTTTATAAAGGGATCGGAAATCTTATAATTTTTATGTATAATTTATTTATTTATTTATTTTTATTTATTTATTTTCTTTATTAAAATTGGCAATAATTTTTTTTAACCCAAAAATAAAAATTAATAATACAAATAATAATAAAGAAATAATAAAATAATTTAATTTCCAATTTTTTAAAAATTTAATATAAAAGTTATTTTTAAATTTTATTTTAGGTGTTAAATAATAAAAAATTGTATTGAGGCTTGGTACAAAAGATATTCAAATCAATTTTTATTTTTAACATTTAAATAAAAATATAAAAATAATTTTATTTTCACCTTTTTATTAAAATTTGAAATTTAATTAGTATTTCACAATAATATATTTTTTTTTTTTTATTGAAAAATGTAAGAAAAAATTTAATTTTTCTTAATAAATATTGGTCGTTGAGATTAAATGATAAAATCAAAAAAAAAATAAAAATAAATAAATATTGGAAATAAAAGTTTATACTGTTTGCAGGTTTCCGCATCCTGAATTAGTATATCAAAGATTTTCCGATTCATCTAAAAAAAATATTTCAGGCTTGATTTTTTTGAGATAACACTTAACTCTGATTTGTAATCCCCGATTAAAATTAATTGCTTAGCAATCATTTTTCAACCATTTCAAAAGGGTATTTTAATTTTGCCATTGGCAGACCATATATAATATTTTAAAATTTCTTTCTATTTAATTATTTCTTCTGATTGTTTTGTAGTACATTTAAAAGTATAAAATAAAATCAGTAAGAACTAATATAGGTAGAGTCTCTCTGCATCCAGTTAAAGATCCCCAATCCCATATAGACACCTATCGGACACACCTTCATATTCAAATCAAGCAGTGTAAGGTGTTCGTTCAGTGGCAGTGCAAGCAAGCAGTGCATTTCAAGACGCAGTTGTTCTATACATAGAATATTTTGTTTATTTTGATATAATTTTGGTATTTATAATTCAATAGTCATGAGACGATTAATTTAAAAATTCATTGAATTCAAAATTACGACTATAAGCGGGGTAGAGTAATTTGTTTAAATTTAATTAACTATTGATATATGTACTTTTTGGGATTAGAAATTTTAATAATTAGAATAATTATTATTTAGTTTTATTAATACTTTATTTCACAATTGACATGCGCTTGGCATCATCGTACAAATCCAAGGAAGATGCGTAGTTATCGATTATTTATAGTTGATCTCGATAACTTGATAACAGTGTTGCTTATATTTTATATCAGGGTTACCTCTATTTAGGGCTACATATTACAGAAATGTCTTCAACTGACTGTAACATATTTATTAAGCCCTTTTATCAAATTTTCAAAAATAATGAGCCGAACTGAATGAACCTTTCGTTTTTGTTAAAATCTATAAATAAACTATTTTTTATACAAATACATATTATAGCTCTACTGAACAACATAAGAAAGTTGGGAGCATTGTTCAACTTTCTTTGAGTTGATGTAGAAAGCCTATTCTAATTTATTTCAATTTAATTTTTCTTTATTTTTTTCAGAAACAATTCGATTGCCTGTTTGCGTGCCAAGGCGCAAGAGCATCAGGCGCGTCTGCTTAACAATGGTGGACTCTTTCTGCAGGTGCGCAGCTTTGCCGCTCAAGCTCAGGCGCAGGCTCAGGCTCAGGCTCAGGTCCAGTGTGATATGCTCAAGAATGAGGAACGCAACAACAACAACAACAACAATAACATTAGTCAAATTCAATTGCAACTGCCACAATCGGTGGCAACATCAGCGCCCAGCAATCATCACCATCAGCAGCAGCAGCAGCAGCAACACATCAAAATGGAGCTTACGTCCAGCGGTGGCAGCCTGGCATCCAGCGAGGATGTCTGACGTCACACGGCGCCATTGCAAGGCAACTTTAATGTGCCACAATAATGATATTGGTTTTTGTTTTTTTTTTTTTTTGATTTGAATTCGGCAAACAAAATTAATTCCAAAGAGTGCAAAAAACAAAAATCTGCCGAAAAATACGAACAACCAAAATAAAATATATATAAAAAAATCCCAATTTTTTTTTTGAATAGATTTAAACTATTTATTCTCGTACTTAATCAAAAAAAAAAAAATATATTTGTCCACATTTGTGAACGCCAATGATCTGTAATGCATGATTTTTAAAAAAAAAGCAACGCATAAGTTTCGTTTAGCTTTTAAGATGCAAGAATGTAATATTTTTAATAAATGCATAATCAATAAGCACGTGAATTTTTTGATTCAGTTTACATTTCAATCGGGACACTAGAACCAGTCAATAATTCAATAATTTTTGTCTGGGCAGAGAGTGTATTGTAGTCGGTTATACTCCACAAAAGCACTCTAACTTCTCTTATTTTTTTTTTAATATTTAACAATAATAAAACTCATTTTTATTTTCTAACAATTTCATACCGAAAAATTTGTTAAAAACCGTTACAACTAGAGTTGCCAGACCTTGTACATAATTATGTTGTTTTAACTGTTATACGCGCAGTTAATTGAGACATAGATGGCGCCAAAAAAATGTCCCGATAAAGTGCCGCCCGAAATGTCCCAATTAAAAGGAAATTATCGTTTTGTATATCGCTGCACAGTGAATCAAAAAATATTTTGACAAAAAATGTGAAATAATGTCTTCTATAATTTTCTGATCAGTGAATTTTCTTGATCAGTATAAAAAGCAGAGTCAATTTACTTCTTAGTATGTCTGTCTTAGCAAACTTGTCTTTTTGTATTTAAAATATCTTGACAAAACTTACTGAAAGGATTTTTCTGCAAGCATTGCATACACTTCTCGCCACTTGAATAGGACAGCCCTTAAGTCGGTTATCAATAGCACAGCGCTGCCAAAACCAAACATGCTGGCAACTTAATTTTTTTTTTTATTAATGTTTATTTATTTGTTGTCATTTAACTGGAAGGATGATTTAATGTTAAAACTTTAAGTATTAATTAAAAGTGAATAACAAAAAACTGTAAAAAATTCGGTGTGGTATAGGGCACCCTAACGAAAAAAATGTTTTTTTAGAGAGTTTCGGTTCTTTTTAATACAAATTTACGTATATTATAGATACTTGGAGTATTTTGGATTATAAAAAAATATTTTTAATAGTATGTTGAGACCACTTTCTGCTGTATAGCGATTACGAACGGATCGGGAGACTATAATAAAGCTGATACAAAAGCAATCGGTAAGAAATTTGAATTTTTCGGGGCTATAGTAAGGGTATAGTTTACCTCAGTCTACCGTTTTGATAATTTTTCAGTACTATATTAAGGAAACCAAACACCCAATAAAATAATCATAAATGCAAAAAAAAAAGAATTGTTACAAATCTTGAATAAAATCGAGGCTGCAATAGGTTCCAAAAATATTATATTTTAAATTTCCCATTTAATTAATTGAAAGTTATTTTAGGCATATAATTTTTAATAAATTTCGCAATTTTCATTTAATTAGCTACTTTGACAATTTATTTCCGAACGTTATATGCAAATATAAAAAATATATATATAGTTTTTTTTTAGCTTTATCTGTGCCTTGGTTACTAAACATTTACTTCAGGAGCTATTCATTCATAATGAATCGTAGAAATTCACGATAATCAATATGTTTCCTAGAGTTTGTCATGCCTTGAGTTAGGGTCTTAAGTTCAGCGACAGTGAAACGATCACCCGAACTATTTAATAGTTTGAGTAATCGATTCGCCGATATGTAGCCAGTATTTGTAGTATCCAATTTGCGTAAAGTTTTAATAAATTGATCACGCTTTTGCATATCCATGTGACTGGCATTTTTGCCAAGAATGTCAAGATATAGGCGCACCTGATACAGTTTGGCATCCGTATCGGTGTCGCTGAAAAAAATGGATTGCATTAATGTGATATAATTGACATTGCCGCTATCATCCTTCATATTGTCCAGTAAATCGGATGCCTCCGCCTCGTTCAGTCGCTCACCGACATTTGTCAATATGTGACGCAATTGGGAATAGGGCAATACACCAGTTCCATTTGTATCACAGCAGCGTAATCCATTGATCAACATCTCTGTGCTGGGCATATCCTTCAAACTGGCCAGTTCACAGTAGATGTTGAGCACTAATTCAAAATTGACATGTGTCGGCGTCGTAGATTGCGGAAACTTGAGCAAACGCTTGGTCAAGCTATTCTTCAACTTGGACTCATCAAAATGTACACCCATTGCACGCAGGCATTCGGATATATTGATTATATCGATGGAATTGCTACCCGCTGGCCTTGAAAACAAATTAAAGATCTCCCGCAAATTGAACACTTGGGGCAACGTTGGCAGCAGCTCCTCGCAGGTCCGAAAATTATCGATTTTCATCTTGGACATACTTGACTTCTTAATCCCTTTATTTGGCATTGCGTTTTGGTTTATTTGAATTTTATTTAAATATTTTAAAAGCTCTTGAATTAAACTTAATTAATAACCTTAATTTTGACAGGTACAATATACAGAAATTTTACAATTGTTTTTACTAAAGTTGCTTAGATGAGGTAAAATATTTAAATGAATAAAGATTATCCATATAAGTTGCCTCAATTTTCTCATAATAAAAACAAGTAAACAAGAGGAAACAATAAAAATGCAATGCACATTAATATAAGTTATTTTTGAATTAAAAATATATTTATACATAACTATATAACAATAACATTGCATTGCATTTTTGAAAAATTGCTGAATTTCCATTGGTCTTTTAAAAATTTAAAAAAATCGTGTAAATACTTTTTAAGATTTATTATGTTAGATAATTCTTATACGAAGATTTGAAGTGTAAATTTGTCCTAATCGGTCGGTAAATGTGGTAGTAATTCAGCAATTAGTAAAAACACCCAGGAAAAAATTCAGCTTGTTCATCACTTTTCTAGCCAATTACATTACATCACTACCAATAACATTAAATATATTTATCAGTTAAATATAAAAAATTGATATGGATTCTGTAAGTTACAGATAAAATGTATTTTAAAACTTAAATATAATTTTGGAAAGTTTATTTATAATTTGTATACAGTAATTACTAAAGTTTCTAATTTGTGAGCCTTCACTGTATTGAATTCTTGTAACTGTAGCGGTGGTTGGTTTGCTAGTGCTCGCTCTCTGAAACATAAGTACCTGGGTTCGATTCCTGGCGATTCCCGAATCGAGTCCTTCTTTTTTTTACAACGTGTATCTGCCTTTTAATACAAGTATTATTATATTATATAGTAAGCACTTTAAAAATTTAAACAATTTTTCATTCAAAAATAGCAATACGTTCACATTTTCTGAATTTGTCTATATCTAGTGCAGAATATATGTATATGACACATTTAGGCTCAAAGATATATCATTCGATGCACTAGAAATTTATCTATATAACGAGGGCACGACATTCCAATTCAGATCACCCAATCAGCTATAGCAGCCGATATTCTCCGAATTCTTATGAATTTCCATACGTTTGGAGATCTATGCTTACTGTTTGGTAAAATGTGACGTCACAAAATTGATTTGGAGTTTCAAACAAAGTCAAACAAAAGTAACAAAGTAGGCTTGTTAAAATAAATGTATATATATATATATATATATATGAGTGTAAATATATTTACATCACGATAGCATTAACAACTTTGACTCTAGTGTTTACAATTGAAAACATTTGCAGAATTTTAAAAAAATGTCGACTTTAAAGGATTTTACGGTAAGAGCTGCACAATAAAACATTAACTCTATAGGAACTTAAATTACAGCTGAGTGTGTATAATATATAACAATATATATGTACATATTTATGTATTTATGTATGTATGCTTATTTTTACATACAGGCAATAAAAAGGCAATTCTGTAAAATATTGGTGCACAATTTTTAAACTTTTCTTGAGTTTCCAGAGCCCAATTTTATTATCCTTAATTGGGTTTACGTTTCCGGTTTAGCTATTGCTAAGATTTCACGTTTATCAATTTGCTAATAATAACCTCAAATGCAATTGAATAATTATCCTTAAGTCCTACAGAATGTGAAAGTTGGCTACGTGCAAATCAAAGTATTTGGACCTAATGGTACAGGTTTTAAATTCAATATAAAAAAGGATTTACTCTTGCGTAGATTAATGGAAGTATATTGTGATCGAGCTGTAAGTGATATATAGATTTGTATTAACTGTATTTATATATATTTTTTCTTTTCTTCTTTTTTTAGTGCCTCTCAGAGCAAAACGTTCGCTTTTATTTCGACGGAATACCAATCAATGATCACGATACGCCAGATTATTTAAATATGGTAAACGGAGATACTATTGAAGTTTACGGTAGACAAGCTGGCGGTTTTATAAAAACAAGAAACACTAAAAAATGATGAAGAAAAACTGAACTGTACTTGTTAAACATAAAAAAAAGAAATAAATTACTTCCAAGTTGTTCTTTTTCGTAGAATATAGAAATTTAAATTATTGAGAATAGTTTTTGCAATCGAGACAGTTAAAATTGTAATTGAAATATTTTATAAAATTGAATTTCATTTTTAAGTAATTGTGCTATATTTAAATTCAGTCTGTTGCAACGTTTAAAGCAAACATATTTCTTTATTTATGTAATAATAGTAACTAATTTATTTTTTCTTGTTTTTATACTAACTATTTAATGCTAGCCCCGAAAAATTAATATCATCGGGAGCATTATCAATAGCAAAGTTAAATTTAAATTGATTTCCTCCATTGTTAAATAAAGATGTATTTAAATTGCGCTCATCTGATGCCACCGGTTGATTAATTGATGTTGCAGTTTCATTCGATTCAATATTATCGCCAGTTTTCGTAGGTTCAGCAAAGTTAAAACGAAAATCTTTACCAGATGATAGTATAGCTGATTTTTTGACAAAACTCGACTTTTTATCCGCATCGGCAGTTGGTGTAAATTTAATTTGTTTTGAAGCTAAAATAGAATAGAAAAGAAAATGTTTTTTAATTTAGTGTGAATAAGATGAGACTGACATCAAAAAGTTGAGACAGATGTAAATATATGCACGCATTAGAGCGAGATGCAAGTTAGTTTTAGAATCAGCTATGTATAAAATCAGAGATTATAAAATATTATGGTATTTTATTGTCTTTGATAATATGCAGTAAATATTATTTAATGTTGGAAGATATGTGAGTTGAAACATCTAAAAAATCTTTTTTTAATGGAATGTTCTATATATAACTATATTAAAACGAATATAATTTCCTTAGAAATTTGGTTATGTTGTGGCTTATAAATTAAACTATAAATTTTTAATTTTTTTTTAATAAAAAATAATAAACGATTTGGCTGTGTTCAAAGCAAGACAAAAGAATACAAATTATATTTTTGTTTTTACAAAAATAAATACTCTATTTAAGTTTAAGCCCAAAAATAATGTTGAAAACTAGAAAATAACTGAGAAAATTTGCAGAATTCGAAAAATCTTTTCTATGGCAGCTTTAACATATAGTTTGTTCGATTTTAATAAAACCTGGTCAGACAGTCTACATCAAAATAATACTTCGATCTGATATGTTTCGTTCGAATATCTTGAAAACCAAAAAAAGTCTTTATAAGAAGAACTCATTTTTCACAAGATCATTCGTACAGATCGGATTTACAGAATATTTGTGTTCGGTATACATATTAACTAATTTAATTATATTTCATCATAGTAGACTGTGGCCAAATTTGAAAAAATTGTTTGAAGCACTCGAACTCCTATAATCGGGTCGTAAGCATCACAGTAAATATATTTGAAAATTGTTTTAATTTTATAATATTTCAAACTAATTTTGTAAATTCGTGATCAAAGATGAATGCAACAGTCGAACTGTCAATATTAATCTTAATTAATATGGCTTTAGTGGAATTCAACTGCAATCTGATGAATACAGTTCAGCATGATATAGCATCGTCTTTTATTGTAACCTCTAGTGTGATCTTCCTACTTTATATTCAAGCTGTGAAATTATCGTTTATCAAACCATTATCTATGTTTGTATTCAAGTTGCCCTTCACCTATGTGGGAACTCAAATCCTGATGACTTTATTCTGGTATCCAATTTGGAATATCGTGAATATCTTGAGCGGAATGATGTTGTCTAACACTTCACTATCTCCTGATGCTTTCGTCTTCCTTCGATATCATCTTGTGTATATAGTCAAACTGATTGTAACGATCATAATTTCAATTATAACTTTCGGATACTATTTACCTAAATTGGAAGCCCACGGGCCAACCGTGGGCGCAATCGACGTTAATCGATCGAGAAGGCATCAAAACCAGGGAGCAGGACCAGGGGGCAGGACCAGGAATCGGGAACAGGGAATAGGACTACGGAACAGGACCAGGAATTAGGACGTAGAGTTCTTAAATTTTAATTACACTGCATACTATTAAAGCAAATAAAAATATTTGTTTAATGCAGTGAGAAGAAAGAATTCGTTTTTTTTAGAAGATTTTAGATATTCATAAATAAAATGCTACTGGAGATTTGATGTTTCTAATAATTATAAAAAATCCTTGTACAATTAATTGTAAACATTTGGGAGAATATAAAAAAATATTCGACTGAAACAATTAGTATGCCAGCTATATGTTATAATCAAATTTATTTACATATAGCAACTTAGAATTGGCATATTTTTGTACGATTGTACCTATGGAAGCGCTATATATTATAATGCGCTCATCCGGCTGCTCTTTTGGAATATAAACTGTCTGCAACAGCAAGAAAAATCTGTGTCGAATTTCATCAAAAAAACATTAGAAACTGAGATCAGAGAGACGGATAGTGGCCCAGATCGAGAAAATATATAAACATACATACTTTATGGGGACAAAGACGTCTTCTTCCAAGCGTTATATATATTTTATGAAAACCTATAAAAAACCATCCATATGTAAGGGTATAGAAATACATATATAGCAACGGTCGAGCTTGTGACACGGAACTGCACCGGCTGGGCCAGTGCATAACATACATATGGAACTAAGGATAAACCAGTTAGCAGAACTGCAGGGTATCTTCATACTACAAAAATACATACATAGTACATACATACATACAAATTCACTAATATACACACTTGCATACATGTTAATACATTTAAAATCTTAAGAGCTTCCCAGTGTTGTTGTTTTTTGCTTACCCAGCAGCATTTTCTTTTCCTCCTGTTGCATTTTTGAGCGATAATCGCCCAAGGCAAGCTTCATAACCTGCCGCTTCTTTATGAGGGGCGCCGTTTGACTTGTTAGCGTTTTCAAGTTCTTGGCCGTGTCTTCCGCTAATGTGTTAAATGCCCGTTATTTATTTATTCATAAATATAAAATACATACGTATTTATACACAGACACGCTTACCAACTTTTTGGTTCAATTTGCCGCTGTCCAGCGCTGTTTGCAATTGTTGCACACACCAGCAAAGTTCCAGTTCGAATTGTATATCGCTATCGCCATCGAATGCAGTCTTTTTGGGTATTGACTGAATTGGTAGCGGCTTATTAACAGATTTGGCTGTCTTTCTTCGTTGCATGTTTAAATGCGTTTACAATTGCGTTTATTCAAATATAAATAGTAATTTCACACATACATAGAGACTTATAATCATATGGCTGCACATATGAGTATGTGTGTACGCACATGTCAATTCAAGCGCTGTCCACTTTTGCGCCATTTCGATGACGTCACTATTGCCATACGATTTTCTTGCATGACAATGGCTTATGTTACACTTTACGATTTTATAATTGACGTCGTACGATATTTCTGAAATATCGAACAATTTTATTATTTATTGGCTCTGCCATATGAACAGCGATATATAATTTGAGTGTACACGATTGTTTTTTCTTAATAATATTAGTTTTTTTTTATAGCCACTAAAACTCTTACACCTTAAAATTGTCTATTTGCCGTCGTACGATATTTCTGAAATATCGAAAAATCTTATTATTTATGGATTCTGTCATATAAACAGCGATTAATAATTTGAGTGTACACGACTGTTTTTTTTTAATGGCTACTGAAACTTTGTCAAATTTGTGAAGTTAATATTTACAAAATTAATAAATTAATTTATTACGCAAGAGTAACACAAGAATTCAATCGAGTTCACTGTGAGAGTGTTGATCTGCATGTGACTGTGTTATTGCTGTGGCAGTCAAAGATATCAAGCTTGCAAATATTGCAATATAATAAAAATATAATAAAAAATATAGTTATATTTTTTTTTATCTCGCTCTGTCTTAAAAATTTTTATAATTTAACCACCAGCATAAGAACTTTCTTTATTATGTTTATATGAATTTATTTCAGTTTTTAGTTGCAAATCATCAATTTACTAATCGGTAAATATACATAAGTGCATCATCCATAAAATCGTATCGTGTGCTACTGATTTAAGGGCTACAACTTGCATATGTCAAAAACTTTTTGCAGCCCTGGCATTGGTAGCGTGCTTCCGTTTCATGGTCTTTTTCTTTCTTTTTAGCTGCATCGCTCGACTGAGGTGGGTGTGTTTTTCTGCTCGTTTGTGTTTGAATATAATTCTAATAAAACTTTTATCTTTGTTGCATACAGTTTAATTTTCGCTTAAACGTCCAACATGGTTGCCGTAAAGAAACAGGTAAATACTAAAATGCTGAATAATTCGCACATCCGAATCAGTTCTAACCTAATATTTTTTTCACTTTGTGTTTTGCAGAAAAAGGCTTTGGAGAGCACCAATGCGCGTCTGGCGCTGGTGATGAAATCCGGCAAATACTGCCTGGGTTACAAGCAGACTCTGAAGACCCTGCGTCAAGGCAAGGCCAAACTGGTGCTCATCGCCAGCAACACGCCTGCTCTGAGGTGAGCAACGATTGAAAAAAAAAAACAAAGGTTCCGGTATGATAAAAGCAAATACTACTGAGAAGTAGATTTCCATTACGTCCAAGTAGCTGTGATAGTTGTTATTGGAACCATATGGAGTCGTGCTTAACTGCTGACTGAGAAATATGATTCCAATCAATTTATATTGATGGAAACTATGGAGTAGTATTAAGTCTCGTGCAGCAGCAACAGCAACCGCATGTATATATATATATATATAAATGTATATGCAAAAGAGCCAGTTCATTTTTGGATCGCTCCGCTCCAAATGGTTCCAGTAACGACTCACACATGTGGATACTTGGGGTAAGAAAGTGCTTTTATTTATATACCACGAACGAGCGATGAAATTGGGATTAGAAAATTACCAAAATTTTGCGAAATTTCTGTCCCGATTTCATATCTCTAATTTTAACTTTGGTTTATGATGATTTTTTGTAATACCGAATGCCTTGACGAATTTTATTACTAGAGACTCTTTCTGAATGCCAAATACTATAAAAAAACGAGCAGACGGACAATTGGGAAACAATATCAGAACTGCATGTTGATGTATTTATTTTTATATTGCAATTGCAGGAAGTCAGAGATTGAATACTACGCCATGTTGGCCAAAACTGAAGTTCAACACTACAGTGGCACCAACATTGAATTGGGCACCGCTTGCGGCAAATACTTCCGCGTGTGCACGATGTCCATTACCGATCCTGGAGATTCGGACATCATTCGTTCATTGCCAGACAATTAAATGAGTTAAAGAACTTTATTTAAATAAAAACTCGTCAAGTTTACTTTGTAATTATTTGCCTTATTTTTCTGGAATTGGGAATATTTGTTTGGGGATCCATTTTAGCGGATGCCGTTTATTAATTAAGTTCTGATTTCAGCTGTCGCATAGCAGATTAACTTGCTTAATGTTAAATTATATATTTTGCACAATTTTATAAATTTCATTTTGGCAATTACACATTCGATTGGCTATTAAGCAATTTTTTATACCCTTGTAAAAGGGTATTATAATATTGTCTTAAAATGTGTAATGCATATTAGACGACTCCGACGCCATAAAGTATATATATGTATATTTTTTATCAGGACGACGAGCTGAGTCGATAAAGCTTTGTCTGTTTCTATGCTTACTTTTTGGCTTTATCTTTGAGCTTCTTATCTTAATGAAACTTGCACGGATGCACTGTGTGATGTATGTATTTTGTATGACAAAATCGGCCCGATCGGATCACTATATTGTATAGCTGCCATAGGAACGATCGGTTCAAAAAATTGTTTTTAATTATATCAAAACCGAATTTTGCATTTCGATGTAGTATTATGATCTTACCAATTCGATCAAGTTCCATCAAAATCTTATAGCTCCCATAGAAACAATCGTTCGAAAAGTGATTGTACGAAAAACTTTTTTGTTTTTCAAGATATCAAAATAAAATTATTTGTATATTCTGACAAAGTTTAATCAAAATTGATGCACTATATCATATAGCTTCCATAGGAATAATTGGCTCAAAAATTAGTTGTTCTATGCAAAACTTTTTTTATTTTTTATATATCAGATATAAGACTGAATTCAGACCACTATATCCTTCTTATTATAAGCTGGCGCCGACAGTTCACATATTAGAGTTGGTACATATTTAACTATGTACGTCGCTGTTACTTAAAAAAACAAAATTAGAAATTTACCTAATTTAACAAGCGGGGCCATATTACTCTACGATCTAAGACGCGGGGCTATACCACGCGGGCCCCGGACCCCTGACCAATGACCAGTGTGTCGTACCCTTAAGACAGCCCTGGTCAAAAGTGTTTAAAATTTTCGGGCACGTTCCACAAACGGAGCCTTGCTTTGTTTTTGGGAGATTTTTTGTTGGGTTTTGCATAACCTCAGAACAAAAAGATGGGGGAAAAAAAATAAAAATAGAAGCAAGTGAACCGATGCGATGCTTATCAGTTGTCAAATGCATTCTATTTGCGTCAAAACTATTTACATAATTTGCTAACGTCATTACCAGCCAGGCTACAAGCTGTCATTGCTGCCGAAAATGGTATAACTACATAGATATTAGTTGGGCTAAAAGTACAATAAATAAAATATAAGTATTAAACATGAATAATACAAGAAAGGCTTTGCGTAAATATTTTTGAATTAAATTTTTTGCCATTTCACCTCCTCCAACAGCAACATAAGGAAGATGCACAGAAATGTTCGTTGTATTAATACTTTTGACCATCTCTCTATGGGCATACTTGAATTTTCTTTTCATGAAATTAAAAACAATCATGCATGTAGGGTTTAATTCAAATCTGTGCTTAGTTATTGATATATATATATATATATATATATATATATATATATATATATATATTTATGACAGTCACAGTTGTCGCTGTGACAACGAAATCACAGTATTGCTCATCTCTAAAGTGTTAGTGATGAGCATATCAGCGATAACATTGGAGTCTGCGCAGGTAGATGCCATTGATGCAAAGGTTCATCACTAAAGCTTCCTTTTAAAGAATTCAAAATTCAACTATACCCTTTCAGTTGATATATTTAAATTTTGTAAATTAATAAATGATTAGCAAAATATTTTTTTTTTTGTTAATAAGGTTAGGTTTATAAAAAGGCTTAACTTTTAAAAATCATAAATGAACTATATCTTAAAAACCCTGTCCTTTATTATTGACATAAAAAACTATGTAATAAGCTAAATGACTTTTATGCTGTCACAATGTTTTCTTGTTTGAAGGGTATACAATTGTCGGCACTACATATTGTCATTTATTTGTGTTCTCGTTTTTGATATTGCTTTCAAGCTTCGAGCTTATTTTAATTCTCTGGCGGCACATGAACGTACAAGTTGTGTGATTCGTTGAAATGTCTTCAGAATTTCTGAAGGATTATCGTATTCCAGTAATAATAATATCAGAGCCAAAAAAAGATGAAGCCGAAGACAATCCGCTGAACAATTTACCAAAGTTGGACAGATCGGGACGCTTGCTGACGCCGGGTAAGATTAATCAGACGCTAAATACCGACAACAATATAAATGTGCCAAATAAGATAAATGCAGTTTCTTTTTTTTGCAGTTGCACCAGCACGTAAACTGAAAAGGAAATTATGTAAACCGCTGCCGGATGGCTCCAATAGTTGTGTTATATTTCAAGGACGCGATAGTAGTTATCCCGATGAACTAAATAAATTGATACAGCCGCTGTCTTGTCAGTTATGCAAGGCGCAGATGACCTCAATGAAAAGTGCCAAGGATCATTATGAATCCAAGTCCCATGATCGTCACATTAGCGCTTGGCTGGCTAAAAACTATACTGAGAATGGCCTAGAAGCGCCACCCATCAAACGTTTGGTGAAGCACGGTCCAACTGGCCCCAATGCATTCCATTGCAACCTGTGCGATCTGGGCCTGACATCGTCCACACATGCCCGTCAACATTATGCCGGACGCAAGCATCAATTGGTTGCACAATATCGAACTTTCCCATCAGGAATTGGTTACTACAATGCCGAGGGCAATTGGGTGCGCACTGGCACCAGGGCTGAAGTTGTTCCCAATGACGGACGCTTTGGCATCGGCAACATGTTTATTACACCTACAGTTGAAGCAGAAGCTGAGGACACTGTTCCACAGGATATGGCAACTCCAATTGAGGCAAACTTTTACAATGGGGAGGAAAAACAATTGGAAACTGCTGTTATGGATGACAACCTTACCTGCAAAATATGCAAAATTAGTGTCACATCTATGTCACAAATCCAAATGCATTTGGATGGTGCCAAGCATCAAAAGAATCTGCGTAAACAGAGTCTCGAGGAAGATGATGGCGAAGGAGCTCCGATGCAAGTATCATCATGCCCCTCACCAACAATTGGCAATGATTTCAATTCTGATAATCTTGCATTATCCATGTACCGTACGCCCTCCGGCTCGTATTATTGCAAGCTATGCAACAAGGCAATGAATCACTTATCTATATTGCAACAGCACTTGCAGGGCAAGAAGCATCTAAAGACAGCTCGCCAGCAGCTCGATGAGACTAACCAGACCTAATTATAAACCTATTTACCTCTTCATTTTAATGATTTAATATGTATACATACATATATAGCAAAAGACGCTTATATCTAGTTAAACTTTCAAAAAAAGAAATGATTTTTTATCGTAAGACAAAGAATATGCGTTAAACATTTTTTTTTTATGAATGTGAATTTGTAAAATTAAAAAATAAAAATACGAAAAGTATCATCAATCGATCAGATCAAATCAGATTAAACCTGATGCATATATACTTAAACAAATAACTTAAAATAATTTAAAATAAATTTTTTTTTTTCTATATCAATAAAATTTCTGTGGAAAAATGTCTGAAAAACAAGTCTATTTTTGTTTTTTTTAATAAATGCAATTCATTTATTTATTTCGTACATCATACAACATTAACATTTCTTTTTTTCAAATTCTAATCATTTTGATTTAATTTTTTGTTGCTTTCACAATATACAATTGGTTTTTGAATTGTTTTGAAGTCATGTAAATATTAGAAAAAAAATGCACTTTTATCTTAAGAAATAATTGCTAAAATGATAACATACATATGAATGCTGGCATTATATACAAGTTTGTAACAGGATATAGGGAAGGGGAACAACATTACTTGTTACTCAATGTTTCACAGCATTTAAAATCAAATTGTGTAGATACAGATGCGGTCTGCGAATCCAATAACATTCATCTTTATGGCCATTTATTGTGAGGGCGAAAATTCAGTGGGCGCCAAAACACGACAATGCATTTCACGAATCAAAGGAACAGTATATGCGACACATTCATCCCAACCAGGTGAACGCCAAGCCGCCTCTCTGGTCTCCTTGCGATCCTGCAGCGACTTGTAACCTATTTAATGAGATAAATAGATTACTATAATGAAATACAAGATAAAGGTAATTGGTGTCTTACACCAAATGTGATGAACATTATAAAGTCGGCCAATCTGTGAGAAGAATCCAGCAAATGCTTCATTATTATGCTTGCGGAAATTAATTGCACGTGCCCAGTTATTGCCCCATTCGATCATAGTGCCGGGTGTAAGTCGATAAGAGCTATAAAATATGTATTAAATTATTATTATATATAAACAATGTATATATTGAATTATAGTTAAACTTGCCGCATTTCATAGATATTTTTGCCAGATCGGCTCTCAATTTGCGGCCAATAGCTGAAGGCCAATAGATATTGCAGGTGACGCGAACGCAAGAATTTGGAACGTTCGTTCATTAACTTCAAATACTCGGGATCGTTCCACAGATCCTCCTTAGCCTGATCGATTTTCTCAAAGCCTCCCGTGTATTTCCATAAATGCAAACATTGATCCATATCGCCAACTTGTACAGACCATGATGCGACCAAATTGCAAGAGAGTGACGACTTCTTGTCATTAATTAAGCCTACAGTATTTTTGCTAAATGAATCCAATAAGAAAGGAAATTAAATAATTTGAATAATATCTAATCTGATATGCTCACTCACTAATTATTCAGATAGTCGCCCATTGAATCGGGTCGTACGTTATGCGTATGTAGGGCATATATTATTTCCTTATCGCTAAGCATACGACTGTGGGACTCCTTTGTCGGCTCAATTTTACGTACCAATAACTTGGAAAACCATGATTCGGAATCCTTACTGCTGGGTGTTATTGAAAGTGATCTGAAAGTAAAAATATATAGATAAACTAATTATAAAAAACAAGCCAAAGTAACAACAAATATTGAATGATTTATGATATCATTCATTGCTCATAGATATATGGTATCATATACACTTTTATTTATCTTATTCTAAGCACTATCATATCATTTAGTCCACTTTATATAATATTTTTGTGGAATATTGTAATTTTAATTTACCTGACAGCGATAAGACCGGTATTATTGCTCATAGACACGATGTTACGTAGCTTCAACATTTTCGCTTCGACAATTTAACGATGCTTGGGATGAAAACTGTGGAAAATCATTTGCATGTTATTTGTTATTTGTGTGCTACTACTACTGTTATCATTGCGGCTGATTTTAGTTTTATTATTTTCAATCATGTTGCCTTATATTTTGTGTGTGTGTTTTTTTTTTTGCATTGCTCTCGTGTACTTTAGTCAAGGTGAAGTCAGAGTCAGACAAACAAACAATAGGCAAACGCACTTTTTTTTCCCATCGATAGGAATTTCTGCGTATTATCATTGGCTCCCACCCACTTGTATAGTGTTGTTGTTTTTCCTTTTCTCTTTCTCTTCATATATGTATAAACACAACATTTGCGTACTTACACCTACGTAGGTATATAAATACATGTATATGTATGTAAGTAGGTATGAGTTTAAATATGCATTGAATCTATTAAATCTTATCACTAAGGCAATGCAAAAAAAAAAAAGTTAAATACACTGTTTTGGCCATTGCAAGGGCACTTGGTTACCCACTTTTAATACGTTGCCGCTTTTAAATCCAAGAAATTAACAAAGAATTATGTATTTAAATTAAATGCTAGTGTTGCTATATATTTAAACAAAAAGAAAATAAAAAATTTGTGCTATAAATAAGTTTACGATAGACTGTAAAAATATCGATCAACATATTGATGAAATCGATAGTTTTGTTTTTAGGTACCATCGATAGCTGAACAGCTGGTAACGATGGTAGTTGAACCATCGATAGCCGAACAGCTGATAGACATTATACCGCGGCATCATCGCGGCAAAAATTTACACATTAATTGTTTACTTAACTAAACTCTGCAAGGAAGCAGCTAAAACAAAAAATTGAAAATTAATGCAGCATAAATATGCTTATTATAGTGGAAAATATAGGGTGAGTATTTTTATTGTGTTGAGAATTTATAAATAAACGATTACAGGCACTAATATTGATTTGATTTTGCTCAAGCAAGCCAAGCAATGTGTAATCAAAGCAATAAAGGGATCATAATAATACTAAAAATTGAACGAAATCAACTTTAAAATAGCCTTGAAGCTGATTTCATTTTGATTTTCTATGTTCTCAGAATTTTTGTATATATTGGCGATGGTAAACTGGTCACTCTGCCGCTTCGTTTTGATTTTGCTTAAATCAGCTGATTGAGTATGTAGACCAACCGTTAAATTCAAATTAAAAGCAGTTGTTGGAATCTCTTAATAGACAAGATAATTTAACTGAACTTTGACTAGAAAATTAACTACCTCAAAACAAAATTTAAATTTTCAAAAAAAATATATATTAATACTTAAATAAAATTAAAATAAATGAATGTACATACCTGCATTCCTTTTGCAATCAAATACTTTGCTGAAATAATATTACATCGGGAGATATTTAAACTTTCGGCGCCAAAGGAAACAATTCAAAAGTTTAATATATATTTGATGTTTGCGTGTTTATGAACGAAATTAGCTTAAATTTTATATTTGAGAAAACAAATTTGATGGTTCTTATAATTGAAGGTATGTATGTATTTTGATTTCATATATGTAGCATGATTGATAATTATGCCAATTCACAATTATCGCAATTTAACAATATTGGCGGATATCAAAGTTTCTTTAATCCACCCAAATAGTTTACCTTTAACTAAGAGTGATGTATACAAATCAATTTTTAAATAGTTTAACTATATATAATAATAATAATAATATATAGTACATTGTACAATTGGGCTAGCAGAATGAAGTTTTAAATAATGTTAGGAATGGTTTACATTTCAGGTAAGATAATACCATAACGTCTGTCATTTTACAATATTTACAAACATACTAATTGCCAAACCACACAATTAAATGTCCAAAATCCATGTAAGTGTTAGTTACACTTGTACTTACATTAAAAAAAAAAATACATATATTAACAAATTTTATTTAAATTTTTTACAAATTTTCTTGATTTTTCTTTTTCATTTTTAATATTTTTTTTTCGTAGTTTTTATGTCTTTTTTCGTATATGGTATGTATTTAATAAAGTTGGGCAAGTTCTTATTTATTTATTTTTTTTTTGAATAAACATACTTAAACTGATATTTTGAATCTGAATTCTACAAAGATTGTAGTTTAAACAAATGAATTATATTCGACTTTGCTTTATTAAGAAGAATATTAATGAAAGTCGTGTAAATTGATATAGAAAATCCTATGCATATATGTACCATATGGTATGTAATGAATGTATATGAATATTAGTTGTTTTCTTGGACAATTCAATCTGATTTTGTAGTTACACAGCTTTAAGCATACACGCACACGCACACACACAATGGAATTTATTTTAATTTTTATTTTGTATATTCTTGTGTACCCATATATATATGTATATATGTATATACGTATATGTTATGTATTTGTATGCCAGTGTGGTTAAGGATTCAATGTTAAGTACAATTCCTTATCATTTTAATACTTAGTATGAAACTGTAACGCATGGTTTTTAAAAATATAAAAACAAATCACAATTATAAATAGACTCCAGGATAATGAGAAGCAACTGACAGATCTGTATGCTAAATTATGTTGGACTGCTGCGGGTAATTCACCTGAAATTGTACAAAAAACAAATATATTCTCATTGTTTAATTACATTTGTACAATATTATATGTTAATCATTTGATAAATATTACCTGTAAGTACTTGAACTTGTACAATTACAGTAAATAGCCTACCAAGTGAACAGGAATAATTTCCGCTATCTGAGAGTTTAGCATCTGGTATGGAAATTCGACTGCTGAGCCATTTATCGGATATGCTGTGAAATTAATTAAAATAAGTACATATCATTTATAACAAATTTTTTTTTAAATTTATATAAGTATGTGTGCACTCAAAAAAAAGTTTACATCCAATTGTGGAAAACTGACGTCAGTTTGTGGAAAAACTGGAGAGAAGAAAGAGTTCCATAGAAATTTTTCTATGCCATGTGGATTATATTATCACAAAGTGGAGAAAATGTTGCAACTCTGGCAGAGAAAATGTATCGAAATGTAGCATGTATCGAATTTATTTCGATAAATTGAGGAAACTATAATTTGATAACCATAAAAAAAATTTTGTTATTTTTTTAAATTTGTATAAAAAAATTACTTAACTTTGATTAAAGAAATAGTTCAACATAATTTGTAAAAATATTTTATTGAGCATAGAAAATTGTCTGCATATTAATGAATCTTATATTCATTTCATAGAACACCTGGATTTCATATCGTAGAAAATCCATACTTCCGATTATAAACTAATAATTTTTTTCGTTTATTCTTATCATGGAAAATATACTCGTACTGTGGAAATTTTAAATTCTTTGTAGTGATTTATAATCTGCTTGTAGAATTTTATTTTCTTTTTCTTATCGAAAAATTCCTATACTTTAAAAAAAATTCTTTTTTCTTAGTGTGTATACGATTTTTTTTTTGAAAAACATTTTCCACATTTTTAACTTCAGTTCCATATTTTTTTCTTTGTTTTTTCTTTTATTATTTTTATAGATAACTTTTCTAATAAAAAATTTGATACTTTTCTTTAATCTGTCAGATTATTTATAGCAAAATTGGATTGTATATTATTTAAAATAGTTTAAGTCATACCTAGATCGTCTATTGGTCAGTGCCTGAAGTGGTTCCTCGTCCTTGGCCCATGTTATATAATTAGTAAAGTCTTTCTCTAGCTCCTGGCTGGGAAATGTATTATGCGTTTGATTGGTAATACTGATTAAATTAAGCTCAGTGCCCATATCTTTTTGCTTAGTCACTGAGCTACCCAAATCTGTTGACTTGATAATGCTGTTGTGCTCTTTTAGATAGAAATTTCGGGATATTTGGCACTGTAGATCGACGGTACTGCCCGACTTGTAATATCTATCACCGACATCTCGTTCGTGCTCGTCAATTATGCGCAATGGTGGCTCTACAGATGCAAATAAGTTATAATTAAATCAGAATATATATGTATTATAATGATAGTTACCCAATATGGTTAGATTTGTGGTAAATACACGCGGAGGATGCGTTGAAACCTGGCACATATAAATGCCAGCATCCTCACGCTGTGTGGGATTAATCAAAAGACGCCAATTGTTTGGATATTGAAATTTGACCCGTATACGTGGATCACCGCTATATGTGACGTTTCCAACAGTTAATAGGGACACCTTCTCAGTGGTACGTCTAACCCACATGACCTATTAAAAATTAAAAAAGAAAAAAAACAATTTAGTATTAATTTGATTAAGTCAACAATTAAACACTTTACGGTTTTATCCTTGAGCATGCCGACGCGACAATTGAGCACAGCTTCCGTAAATAAATGTACGGCGGATACTAGCGTCTTGCCCGGATCAACAGTATTCGATGGCTCCTCAAAAAATGGACCATAGTGATTCTCATGATGATATTTGCTGCGAAATGTTCTCGAACGTTCCGCATCAACGGAGCTGCCACCCGGATTCCAATGATTCCGGTTTCTAATAGAGTCGTTGGGTTGTTTAATGGTGCTTCTAACACTCTTGGTCGTTGTTGCCGTTGCCGTTGCCGTGGCTAATGCCAGCTGCCCAGTGGGCATCAAATCAATTAAAGCATTGCCATCATTTTTAATTGTTGTACTATTATTGCTAAATACTACAACGTTGTCCGTTTCAGATCTCATGGAATATGCACCGACTACAGCTGCAGAGTATGCAGTTGTCTGGACATTATGGTGCTTAGCCGATGCCGTTGGTATTGTCTCTGCTGGCATCTGGGATTGTTGATTCGGTGTTGTATCTGCCGTTTCAGCATTAATGAATGAGATTGTTCTGTTTGTATTAAGCTCATCAAAATAGAAATTATTTTCTGTGCTACTATTTTGTATGCTCACAATCGTTGTTGTTGTTGTTGCTGTTGCAATTGTTGCTGTTGTTGTTGTTGTGCCTAGTTTAAATACATACATAGAAGGACAAGATATATAAATATAGTTGAGCACCCTTTCTCCAATTATAATTAAAATTGATTCATCAAAATGTTTACATTTTATCTAATTATGCCTGGTCATCACTCGTTGTGCTAATTAAATGCCATTCAGTAGATAAGTGTTAAACTCACAGCTTAATAAATAATAAAACAATCATTGTAATTGAAGTTTTTCCACATATATACATATGTACATAAGTGTAAAGATTACATAAAGAAAGTGCTTAAATTTATTAAAAAAAAAAAAAGGAATAATAATAAAAACTCTTGTATTTACCTTTTGTCAGATTAAATCATACAAAGAACTCTAAATTAAAAATTAAAGCCCGACGGCTAAAATAAATAAAATAGTTTTTACACCCTGTACTTGTTTAAAGTGGGTAAAAGGGAATGCTAAAAAAAAAACAAATGTATGTAACAGGCATCTCCGAGACCATATAAAGTATATATATTCTTGATCTCCATCATAAATTCAATTTTTTCCAAATTTCACATCGAAAAAATAATTATTTTTGATTAATGGTTTATGATCATTTTTGGCATACGTAATTCTTATAGCCAACTTTATGTATCAGATTTCCCATCAAAAAAATAATTATTTTTGATTAATTTTTTGATTCTTGGCATACGTAATTCTTATAGCCAATTTTATATACTCTATAAATTTCAAATCGATCGGAAATCTCAAGAAAATATTTTCTTCATATTTTGCTTATAATTTGTTCGTTGATTATGTCAACTGTCTGAGTGCAGGGTGTACTGCAGTCGAGTATACTCCATTAGAGCACTCTTACTAATTTTTATTGCCTTTATGCTCTCATGGTTTGTGCAGTCAATCAGTCAGCATAAACTGTTTTATTTATACAAATAAATAACGTATATACTAGTGAGCAATAATAAAATTATTTTTATCATAAGCAATAAAAGCTTTTTTTTTATTACTAAGAGATTTCATACAAAAACTTAATTTTATATAATTTTTTTCTCAGACAGTTGTATGATATATGCAATTTTGTTTAAATTTGTTCAATATATACAGAACATAATAATACTTAGAACTTATTTATTGTGGTTAAAATTAGGGACCGTAAATATGAGTTGTAAGTTCAAAAAAATCAAGTCTGAAAAACATTTTTTAGATAAATGGGGAAATCTTAGATATCTTAGATATCACGATGCTGGATTCTGGAAACAGAATAAACTTTTATTATTTTTTTATTATAATAAAAATATAATATTTTTGTCAATATTTAATAAAAAATTTACATTTTAACTTGTATTTTTCGACCAAAAATATAAAATAAAATATAAAAAAATAATTATTAATTCAAATTTTGTATATAAAAGATTAAAATTGAGGGTAATATTTAAATTTTTATTTTAAACCTTAACCTTGGTTCAGAAGATATTCAAAATCAATTTTTATTATTTAACATTTAAAATAAATATTGAAAAATAACTTTTATATTCAACTTAAATAACAAAAAAAAAAACAATTTTATAATAAATTTTTATTTTTATTTTCGGGGCAAAAAAAGAGGTATTTCCAATTTTAATAAAAAAAAAAAATTCTAAAATAATTTTTAGCTCATAATTTAAATACACAAAAATTATAGGAGTTGCGATCCCTGATTTAAATACTTGTATCACGAAAAAGAAAGTCAAAGTTGAGATAAAGCTCTTGTCGTTCAGTTTAAGAATATATATGTTTATACTTTATAATGTTGGAGACGCCTTTGACAGCTTTTGCGACAGAATTATAATACTCGCTGCTAGAGTAACAAAATTAAAACAGTATTAAGCTCCACGAAAAATCATTAAAAACGTATTTCAACGAAGCTCGAACAACAAATTGAGGTTAATAATAAAAAAAAAGAATAAATTAAAATTGTATTTTACTTATGCAATAAGTGAAGCTGCACTCGGAAGCTGACAAGCAAACACTTTTAAATTACTTTAAAATATAGTTCAATATGCCATTAAATTTTAAATAAGAATAAATTAAAATTGTATTTTACTTATGCATTAATTGCAGCTGTACACTGTACACATTTAAATTACTTTAAAATAAAGTTTAAACCTAAAAATTCACTTTTTGAAAAATATTCTATTTATATTAATTATGAAATGTTATTTTTTACAATTTTTACTTACTCAAAGCACAACGAAACTGTGATCCAATCACAGAGACAACGGCAAATAGCCGAATAAGGCTCAGGCAAGGATTCAGACTCCTCTGGCTCTGGATTTGATTGTTCTGTGGATGAGGGGATTGTGACAGAGTGGGGGACGCGATTGATGCTGATGCTGATGCTAATGATGCGCTATTAACTCTTGAACGCCTCATCCTTTGCACGGGATGACGTGACTTTTATAATCTGGTCTGTCGTAATCAGAAACCTTCATTTTATTAAAAAAAAAAAAAATTCAACACAACTTAGCTGCCCGCGAGGTATCCTCAATTTGCTGATTTGAATATTTATTTATTTTATGTTCATCTGAAATCAAATGTATAAAAATATAAATTAATTATAAAACAATATATATATATATTGTAATTTGAAGTTCTTCAAAGTTTTAACAAGCTTTCAAGTTTTAAGCTAATTTAATATATAAGTTTATAAACTTAATTTATTCAATCAAATGCTTTGGGGTTAGCTTAAAATTTGCTTAAGTAGACCAGGGTTAGAGTTCGTCCCCCAGAGGCTTGTCAACACCTTATAACTGAGAGAGTGGGGAGGGGCTAAGTTTGTTTGTGGTAGGTAAATCAAATGATTAAGTTAAACAGACGTTCAGCTCACAAGTGCCCAGGTGACAAATTAATCCAGACCCAGTCACAGGTTTACTTCGTTCATAAACGAAAACATTTCTCTCAAGAAGTTGTGTTTTTTGTTTTTTTTTATTATTATTATAGATGAAGTTCTACACAAAAAAAAAAGTGGAAAACTCACGTCAATTTGTGGAAAAACTGGATAGAAATATCTCCATGTGGGTTTTATTACCATAAAGTGAAGAAAATGTTGTAACTCTGGCAGAGAAAATGTATCGAAATGTAGCATGTATCGAATTTATTTCGATAACTCGAGGAAACTATAATTTAAAGGCCATAATAACAAATAGTTTTTATTATTTTACTTTGGTTAAAGAAATAATTCAACATAATTTGTAAAAATATTATATTGAGCATAGAAAATGTTCTGCATATTAATGAATTTTATATTCATTTCATAAAACACCTGGATTTTATATCGCAGAAAATCCATACGTTTATAAACTCCTAATTTTTTTCGTTTATTCTAATCATAGAAAATATACTCGTACTGTAGAAATTTTCAATTCCATGTAGAGATTTGTGGAATTTGATTTTATTTTTCTTATCGACAAATTGCTATACTTAAAAAGAAATTGTTTTTCTTAGTGTGGCATCATAAGCCTGCATTTATCAAGAAATCTCATTTAAAAGTGAGTTTTTATTGGCATAATATACGAATGAATAAACTGAATTAAAGTTTATATTCCTAAGGCGATAGCCTTTTTATAAGTTTTGTCTTTGTCCATCCTAGTTGAAGTCCTTTTCTCTGTGTCGCCTCAGCATTCTTGCTTATTACATTTCTCTCTCAACTTTCATTTCCACTTTCACGTTGACTTCAGGACGCTGCTGAGCCTAGAGGCAGGGAATGGGGGGTGGGGGTGTGGGAGTGGCCATGGGCGTAGGCGTGGGCGTAGGCATAGGCAGGGACAATGGGGCGTGGCTGTTTTTGCCCTTGGCTCAAGACATAATCACCGTAATAAATATTATATTAGTGAAGTTGTTGTTGCTTTTATTTCTCAGCCCCAAATTCACGTCTTGTGCCCCTTTATTATTATTATTTTATATATATATAAGATGTATATATATATATATATATATATATATTTTGTGATTTTTTGTTATTTTGTTTTAAGTTGTTGCTTTTTGTTTTTATTTGCCCGCAGCCTTTGTTTTTTAGCTCGTTGGCATTGTTGACATTTGATTTTAGCATTCAATGTAAAAATAATTTAAAGAGCGCCCGCCCGGAAACTATTTACTTATACAATAATAACAAGAACGGAAGGCTTAAAGCCTTGTGTATTCTAATTGCACTTAAAGGACAGCACAGACCGGACAGGACAACCAGGATTTGCTCCTCTGTTTCGTAAGACAGCAGCAATAAAAGTCAAATGAGCTCTATGGCGACGCTGTGGTACAGCAAAAATTCATTTTATGAAATTTTCTTGCAGCTTTCATCATTATCAAGAACATCATTATTATCATCTCGTCATCTTTAGTATAAAAACAAGTTAAATTACTAGAGTTGAATGCTGCCAACTGCAGTATACTCTGTTTTCAATATATTTTTAAATTTGATCAAAATTGAAGACTCTTAATATAAGAATTTACCGAGTTGAGTTGCAGGGAAATATTCCAAAATTTAACTCAACTTTTTCGCTCAATTTAATAACCCTATTTTGAATACTTTTTTATATAATTACACAGAGACTGGCAGACTCTTTGATATTTTATGAAAAAGAGTATAACAAGAACATTAGCGACTGACTCCCAGCTGTAGACTGTCACGTCTTTGTGGCGCTTTCTTTCTTTCTTTTATTTGCCCAGAACGAGGCCCATCATTTGCCTTTCTTAACCTGACTTTGACTAACTAGCTCTTAACGCTAGCATGCGGGTCTAAAAACCCCGCAGCCCTCAGCCCTCAGACCTCACTTTAATATTCTCCCTTGGCTCTGATTGTTGTACAGGTTTTGGGGTAGGTGCACTGCAGCACCTGCTGTGCCCCATTGAGTGCAAAACGTGCTTTGTTTTGTTTTGTACGCATTACGTAGTATAAGTCTTGTACACATTTAAGCTACCACCCACTCACCCCATCTCATACACCCACTGTTCCAACCCCCCCCCTCCAAAAACAAACTGTGTGTTCATTATACCAAAATTCTTCTCTTTTTTTCCAGATTAGGAACTTCTTCAGGTGGCGACGGTTGCTTGACATTTTGGGATTACGACTTTTCTGACTAGCTGACTTTTCACAATCCTTTGCATATATGTACGATAATACATACATACATACATATATATATGTGTGTATATAGAAAATAAAGTATAGTAAAATAACAAATTAATGTACATACTTGCAAAAGAAATTTACAAAAAAAACAATGCATTTGGATATAGTCTTTTTTCAGGTATCATAACTGTTATGACTTTAAAAAATCCAATTAACAATATAATAATTATTTGATTTATTTTTTTCATGTAGATATATTACCTTTTCTTCAGATATTGACTTTTATTTAGGTATCATAACTATTATGACTTTTAAAATACAATTTACAATATAATAATTATTTTCAATTTAATTTTCCATATAAGTTAAGCAAATTTATTTAAAACATCACAATTAAGATTTATTCTACATTAATTGTATTTTAAAAATTAAAAAATCAGAATTCTCTATCCATTTTCATACTAAAAAAACACCAATTAGTGTTATATGTCAACATTTATTTTCCAATTATATGTATATAAATACAGATCCCTAAAACATATATATGTATATAAAAATTTCTTTGAAATTCCACGCGGCTTTAAATATATTGGAAATTAATTATTACTTTTAAATACTAAAGTAAAAGTTATAAAATAAATTCATTTTCATTTTTTAAATAAAAATTTGCTTATATTTGATTTTTTTTTAATATTATTTTTTTGCGATTTTTAAAATAAATATATAAAAATAATAATTATTATTATTATTAAGAAGAAAATTAACAAAAAAATTTATAATCTACTATATCTAAAGAGCGCTAGCTGCTTGGGCTTTTAGCTCGAAGAAAAAATAATAACTAAAACGTGATTTTATGGTAAAAATGACGAATAAATAAAACATTGTGTTTCTCAATAATCCAGAACAAAATAAGATTTTTAGTGTTAAAATTTGATGCCACAACTCTTTATTTTAGTTCCTTCATTTCTTTAATTAATAAAATATTACTTAATGCAAAAAGCTGAGAACTTTCTGTTATTTATATAAATTTCTAATTTAATCTGAATCTTTGATCAATTTTAATAACTTAATGTACAGTTTTCGAAGTGTATATAGTCGTGTTTTAGAGCTGCATTATAGCATTATCTTTATTTAGCTTTAAATTTTTTTTGAAATAAGTAAATTTTAAATTAAAGTCCTCATTGTTTTGTCTTTGACTATACAGAAAGTAAAAGTCTTATCAATAATGAAAATATATTTATATTTAAACAATAAAAATAGATTAAATCAATGTAAAATAAACATGTATTTTGTTAGCTGTTCTATAGAAAAACATTGATTTATCTCTAGAGCAAGGTTTGAAATTGGAACAGTGAACAATCCCATATGACATACGTTGTACGTGTAACAATTTGATTGTCTGTGTATATACTGTAGTACACATATGATTGATTTTTGGCCATCTCTCGTATATTCAAGCACTCTATCGACTTTTACTTGTTTTGGCACTCAATTTGAAGCATACACAGACAGAGGAGCTTGCCTTGAATTAAATATGTAGGACAAGGCAAATTTGGAAAACAATTCGGTTAGCTTTTATTTGGGCTTGGCCCTTTTTTTATTTTATTTTATTTTTTTATTTTTATCTAATATTGAAATTCAATAATATAATAAATATTAGTTTGCAAGCGAACACGACTTAAAAAAATGTCCTAATCAAATTTGTAGATACTTTTTACACTGCTCGATTGGCAAATAAATGGCCTATATTAATATGGAAATATGGAAATAATAATATTTTTTTTGGTTTTTAATTATTTAAATTTGACTGATTGCACTGAAAAAATATAAAATTCTCTCTCTCCCTGTATAACATCATATGCTTTAAGCATAACATAATTGTTATAATCTGATTATTATAAACTATTATTTGATTTTCACTCAATCAACGACATAATTCAATATTTTATTGTTGCTAAAGTGTGAGAATCTCCTGGTTTTATCGAGATTTTTTTTATATTTTTTAACTCTTTGTGCTCATAATAAAATTATAATTAAGTTCAGTAAGTATAGTATTGTTAAATACATTCAATAACTGAATGAATAAGGCCTTGATTTGCTGTTTAAAATAGAATGGCTTGTTAATATATATTAATATAAAAAATACAATAAGTTTATTTAAAATTTGAAATATCTCTCTGAAATAACAAGAAAAAAAAAATAAATCTTAAATTTATATTTGATTCATTTTAAATTCTATTATACAAAAAATTAAAGATGCAACAATAATGAAAATATATTTTCAGGGGGCTGAGGAATTCATTTTTTTCGTTGTCAAGTTGAAATTTTCAAATATTCTGTTGTGGTTTTGATTTGGTTGTTTTGGTTAGGGATGTGGTTTGCCTTGTATCTTAAAAGCATCTCAAAGGGAAAAGGCTGGGAGCTGTCTTGAATGTGAATATACTTATATATCAAAAAAATATTATCGTATTATTGTTTCTTTTTTAAAGCAAATTTCCATTGTGTTTTGGTTAGGTTTTCTATATTTTCTACATATAACCAACTGTTATAAGCTATAATTTACATTTTTAAAAAAAAGTAAACTTTGTCCTATTATTGTAATAGTTTATTCTAGAAAATTTCAAATATTTTTCTAGTTTCTAAAACATTTTCAATAACAAACTGTTATAAACTATGATTTACATTCTCAAAAAACAAAAAAAAATAGATGAAATTTGAAGGCTAGAGGCAGTTTGGCCGGCGCCAGGTTGAATATCCGGCAAAAGAAATACGCTAAGGAAATGGGCATCATAAAAGGTTCCAAGATTGGTAAGCTTTAACCGGAACTAAGCAAGGATGCAGAAGCAAGTGAATAAATCTCCTGGGCATTGTAGAGTAGCAAACTTGTATAGTTTGTTTTATGACAAAACATTATTTTTATTTTATTTTTTTTTAATTTTCATTGTCATAAAGCACAGGAGAATTGTATGACATAAAACTTGCACTCACCGCGTTATTTATTATAGTGTGTTTGCATTTATGCATAATCCAAAACGCATTAATATGATTAGATAGATGCGAGCTGGGTTTTTTTTAAATCCTTTTTATTTTTATTTTTTTTTTAGTACAACATCACATCACTTTGGCACTTGTTTGCATTTCATATAGAAACAGGACAAAAAATATAAAAAAATTAACAAAACTTTGTATAATTTTTACGCGCGAAACACAATTAGTTGGCTTTAATGCATTTTAAGTGAGTTTTTTATAGTTTTTCAATTTTCATTCATTCATTATTGTTATTTTAAATATTATATATTTTTTTTTTAACTCTGTTAGTTCTGGAACAATGTTAACCGCATTCCGGTAGCTGATTATTTATTCTTACTAAGTACTTGGCAACGTTTGATAACCACAAGGAATGACAAAGACGAAAATTACGAATATTTTTGTGGGTTTTTATGTTTTTATGCGTGCTGACAGCACGTGGGCATCGCTTATCCTTGAAAACAGTAATGAACTGTCGTTGGCAAAAATTACGGAGACATCGCTAAGCATCCAAATGAACAGCTCGACCAGCTTTGAGTCTAAGCTCTCCGGCTGCACACTCACTTATGGTCACTCAATCCTGTTGAGCGTTTTGTCCTCTCTCGTTCACTCAATGCTTGTCCCAAAAGCTAGTTGGCTGGCGTGTCCCAAAGCTTTGGCTGAGCTTTGTGCAGCATTTGAGTTAAATGAAATCTAAGCTCAAGGGGCATTGAGTAGAATTACTTCAAGAGGGGTAAAAGTCTTTACTCAAAAATAAACAGAGTATATTTTGTGAGTGAGTTTTATGACAGTCTTGAGTAGAAGTGAAATAATAATGGTTTCCTTATCAAAGCTATAACGAGCATCTACATTTTCTTGTCGTTCTGGTTAGCAAGGATTTTTGTTTTTTAATTTTATAGAAAGTAAGTAAGTTATAATAACTTTTGTTGTATTTTTCGCTTAATCAAACGAAAAATTGATGAGTCCTTGAAGTTATGTGATATTTAAAGAGTTTTTAGTTTAAATATTTCATTGTGTATATGTGTATATGTATATATTAAACTGTTGAACTGACTGACTGCCTGACTGATTTGCGAGCAGGCTCCAAACGGTAGAAACGAGAAACCTGCAATTTTTATTAAAGTGTAGGTTGGCAGTCTGAAAAATGTTGTCAATAATATATCGCGAAATAGGTTGAAAATGCATTTGAAATTTGTATCTCAGGTGGATAAAATTGTTAAAATTATTAAATTTAATTGGTTTTTTTATTTTTTTTTTTTTTTGAGCTAAAAAGAATATAAGCAAGTTTTTACTTCATGCAATCCTATTACTTGAAATTATCGGGTTAATATTAATCTGAAAATATTTATATTAGTATTTAACAACTTTACAGTTGAGTTACATTAGTTATTTATTAGATTAATGCATACTCTGTAGTTCTAATACAGGCCACAGACTAGTATGAGCTTAAAACACACAATAACCCATGCTGTTGCATGACAGTACACTGCAAGGGACACGCCTAGCTCCCACGGTCCAATCATGGGCTAGCAACAGCTCGTTGTCAAGCAAATTTCTCCGCCTGGCTTGCGGTTGGGTTAGACTGATGCATGTACGGGCCAGGGCTAGGCCATGCTGATGCAATGCCGGGTCACAACGTCCTTCCAAATGATATCTACTAAGGCAATACTAACGGAAATATACATTCTGCGGTCTAGTGACATAGCTAAGCAGGGGATACTTAGTATTTCAACTACAAATAATAAACTAAGTAGTCATACATTTAATATTCTATCGTCTTAACCCAGTCGCCACACAAACACAAACAAAAACACAATACTAATAACAAAGAGTTAATTATAACAATTATAAGAAAACACATAGAATAGATAATATTATTAACAATGTCCAAGCGCACTAAGGAAGGAGATGACGCTTTGCGTAAAAAACACGCCAGACAACGTTTCAAGAGAATTGTTCGCATTGCCATGGTAAATTGTCAATGGATAAATGAAATGGAAGATCAGGGCCTTACACTGAATGTTAAGAAGAATGTTGCGATGTTAGTGCGCAAGAAGCATAAGATTGGTATTCTCACCTCGGCCGTAAGCATTATAGAAGTATTACTATATATATTTACTATATGTAGACCATTATAATTGCAGCACAAAAGTATACTGGCTGCTCCACATTCAACTCGCACTATACCGGAGAGAAAGAAAATATGTACAATTGTCGCTGGATTGGATTGTTTCCATCAAATTCCACCGGTTTGATAATAACTAAAAGAGAAATTATATATATATATATATATTGTACAATACTTGTAGAAAAATGTTGCCAATTTTCTAGCAACAAAAGATTGCGCGTCATATTTATAAGTGTTTTCATGACTTGAAGCTCTTTAACAATTTATCAATATTTTTCACATTTGTCTATATATATTCAATATATTTTTGTTTTATTTTAGAAACTTCGCGCTCGGTTGGTTCCATATCTTCACTTTATGACCGTCAGTGCAAATCGGGTTCTAATGAAGGAAGGTGATATACCGACCGCTATATATTTTATAGTTAGCGGCGAAATTGAGATGTCCAGGCAAATATATAATGTTGTATGCAAAAAAAAAAAAAAAATAGAATTAAATTGAATTTAATTAAGCGTAAATAAAACAAACTTTTTATATTTGTTATAGCTTACCCGCAAGCGCGAATCAAAGCCTGAGGCACTAATGGGACCAGGTGACTGGATTGGTGAAGTCGAGGTGTTAGAATCAAATATACGGACAAATACATATAGAGCAAAAAGTAGGATAAAATATATAAATATGTTGATATATTTTTAATCCATAATTTGCCTCTAGCTAATTGTGAAATTTTGATAGCGGATGACCACGATTTCAATGCAATATTAAAGCCATATGTTAAAAAAGTTTGGCTTGAAAAAAAGAAAGCTATATCAGCGCTAAGCTATCTGAAGTTTATGAATGAACATCAGGTAATTTTTGTATTTTTTTTTTATGCATTTCGTGATAAAATTATAATACCCTTTTGGAAGAGTATAATATGTTTATAAGCCAACTAATTAACATTTTATATATCTGTTGTTTAATTTCAGATTTTAAGCGCCTGCAAATCCGGAGTTATACGACAATATAATCCATTAGATACGATATTTCCAGAGCATAAGGATAGTATGCCACATGTATATTTTATATTGAGCGGAGAATGTGTTCTGCTGCAATGTCTTCATATGAAAGTAAATTTAGTTAACTTAATCTTGGCTTTACATTTTTAAATATCAAACCTTTTCATTAGGCAACCGTTGTGAAGGACGAGATAAAATATGAGCTATCAAATGTTGTCACAGTGGACACGGACTCTGATGAAGATGATGATGGCAAACCGGAACCATTTGATGTTCGAGAATTGTTGCGTTCAAATGCATCGCTGGATGAAGTTGGACGTAAAAAGAAGAAAGCGGTAGTAACATGAATATTTAAATGATTTTTTTTTATTTCAAATATATATTTAATTAAGTAGAAACGCAAGGCAGAATTTGCAAAAATTGAACAACATTGTCTAATGTTGAATCAGAAGCCGAAACCTATTGAAGAGATTCCACAGGTGCATCATCATCATCATCGTCAAAGATCAGTAATTCATGTTGGAGAACCAGATACTATATCATATGATTATTGTGACGAATACGAAGAATATTCATCATATGATGATGATTGGAATGATGGTCCTAGTATTTCCCTAGGAATGCCTTCACCATTTCGTGAAAACTCAAGTCTCAAAGAAAGCATTAAATTAAACAAATTTGGTAGCATTCAACTGAGCGATGCAGATAAATTAAGCGAATCGGATAGCAAAAAGGCTGAGATTGAGGCAGAGGATGAGGCTGTTGACTCGGAGGAGTCGGAAATATTTTCAGTCTCATCGAAAACCTCATTTTTTACAGGCATGAAATTAAATCAAAAGGTATATATAAATATTCAAAGTACAAATATAATTTTCATACTACTTATATATTGTTATTTCAGAGCAATGAGAATTATACAACCCAATTTATTGACATTGGCTCAATGTGTTTTGGCGGACTTTTCGGTGTGGGCGAGAAATGTGATCATCGGGTTGTGATGGCTCGGAGCACAGTACAATGTTTATTAATACCTCAATACTGGCTTATGGATGAGGATCAGAATCCTGGACGTATATGGAATCGTATGTGCTTCTATTTGGAACGTTATATACCCTCCAGAGAGACACTCTTTAAGGATTTTATCAAGACACGCAAATGGGCACGGTTTAAGCACAATTGTGTCCAAGAATTTGTACAAATGAGCATAAATCCAGCTAAGATTGAGGATATACCCATCGTAATTCGTGTTGTTGAATCAAAATTGGATCCACACGATGAGTTGCAATTGAATTAGATTCAAAATTTAATAGAAATGTTGTAATAAGTATAAGTATCTTATTTTTTTTTTTTGCGGGGCAATAAAGTGTGGTATAGTTATAGTTTAGTTGATTTTGTAAATCTATTTTCAGTTAATTTATTTTAGTCGGAATGATTTCACGGTTGCAATTAAATTTTGAATTCAACGAATGTGAATTCGTTTCTACGTTCGTTGTAAATAGTTTGGGCATGTGAAATTACCTTTCGTTAAGTGTAGACATAAACCAACTGTTTAGGTATTTTAATTTCCCACTGCCATAAGTAAATTCCTTGAAAAGTTCCCATAGGCTATAGACAATACACTTTTGCTCCAGTTTGCATTACAATTGAATATTAGTGGTGGTAATATATATCATTTAATGGCTGTTACATACGTACATGGTTTTACTACTCCCTTTTAATATACTTTAAAAGCTGTACTTAAATGCTGATTTCTCAAACATAATGGTTTGGGCAGTGAAATTGTTTATCGTTAAGTGTGAACACAAACCAACTGTATTGGGTATTTTAATTCCAGCCATAAATAAATTCCCTTAGAAGTTCCCAGAAATGATTAATAGTGAGGGTAACATTTCGAGTATATTTATTTAATGGCTGTTAAATACACAGTTTTATTAAATTTTTATGTTAAGCTGTACTTGGTTCTTGTACTCTAAATTGTGATTTCTCATTTGTGATAGTTTGGACAGTGAAGTTTTTTTGCGTTAAGTGAGGCCACCAACTAACTGCTTAGTCCAGACATATACCAGTGTAAATAAGAAATATATATCCCAATGATTTTTTTCTAATTCTATTTTATAGCAAATCGGATAACAAATTTTTTTTAGGATAATAGTGAAATTATATACGATATTCGATATTAGTTAGGGGTATTTTAATTTCCCAAGATAAGTACATTTATTGAAAGCTCCCACTTAACTTTTGTCCCAAATTGGGACAGAAATAAATAATGGTCGTTCATATTACTGGTAAATATACTCGTTTAAAGGGGAAACGGAGTTAAAATTTTATTTTGATTACACGTATATATATATAGCTCAATGTATAGAGATGGAAATCAACCCGCCCAGGTATTATAGCTGTATGCCTCATTTTCAGAGCATAGATTGGAATAATTCGGATTGCGTCCACGGATGCACTCGGAGGCAGGAGATCCGGCCCTATAAATGGGATTGTTAATAACATTTGTCACCGCATAATTGCAGGCAAGCAGAGTTCCACTGAGACCATTGGCGTCCGTATAACGAGCAATGGCGCAACCAATGCGATTGCTACGCTCATTCACCATCGTCGTAAAGTGTCCAATGGCCCTGCGAATGGCAAAAATTGTTTTTCTAAATTCAAATCTCAATAGTTTGTTTTATTTTACGTACGGTCCGCCGCGTGGTCTATAGATTTCCACATCGGCGCTCGTTGCATCCCGATACTCATCAAACCAGGCGGCAATACGTTGCCGTAAAAAGTCTGCTATATCTCCACTACGGGTGTACAATACGCTCAGGTTTTGTCCCGCATAGCGATACGTCCGTGTATTCCGGCATTCATCGTGAGCCATGCGGCACTGTAGCGTATTGTAGGCAGCCAGCTGGGCCAGAGTCGTGTCCCAGGACATGGTGGCCATGTGGAGGGCACTGGGAAATCCGCTTAATCCTCCGCCAGCCACAAGATTACGTCGATCATTGTGGAGCTTCAGTATTAGCGGTATATGGGCATCGATGGGCACAAATTCGGCATTGCAACCGCTGACAAAACGCTGTTTACGGGATTTACTTGCATATCGTATCGTATTTTGCAATTATCGATAATTTGCTTTTTAATATTTATCGAGGCTAGTTTTTTTAACTAATTTTAATATTGGAAATACTATTAATTTTACTTAATTCACTTTTAATAGTACTCCTTTAATAAATAGTTTAAGCTACGTCTAAAGTAATTTTAATTTTAGAAAAATTCTCTATTCTACCTAAAAAATTATGTTGGCTATTATTTTTTTTATTTTTTTTGTGATCTTATCATGTTATTATCCAACAATTTAAATTAAACTTAACCATATTGGTTATAAAATAACCTTTAACTAATTCCCTTAATAAATAAGATAGAAATTTGTTGTATGTATTAAAATTTATAAGATATTCTCAATATTTATCAAGTTTATATGTTTTATTAATATGTAGTATTATTTTTATTATGTTCGGTGCTATTTTACAGTAATCAAACTATTGATAATATCGCTCTTAATAGAAAAAATCTATAGACAAAATATCAATTGCTTAGAACTTTCCCCATTTTATTATATATATAAAACTGTACAACCTGACTGACTGACTGATTGACGACTCCTCTACAGGCCAATTGATAGAAGCTAGAAAGCTGAAATTTTTACTGTGGCTTTCTAATATATCGTAAGTTGACACTCTAAATAAATAATGTCATAAATATATCAGGAAAAGTGTGAAAAATGCATATGAAAATTGTATGAAAAACTCAGCGGAAGCATAACCGATAGCGCAGTAGGCTACAATCATAATAACAATGTAGAGTATGTTTATTTAGATAAATATAAATATATATATTTTTATTTGGAGCGGAAGCGTAGCAACGCACGCCGAGAAAACTATTAATATTTAAGATAGAATTTAAACATATATATTCAAATTTTAAAAGCTTTCTAATTATTTATCAAGTTGCTTGTCTTTATTGATATTATTGATTAATATGTATTATTATCTTTACTATATTTTGTGGTTTTTTTCTGTAATCTATCTATTTGTAATATAATATGTATATTATATCGATACTAATATGAAAAATCTTTAAACAAATACATTAATAGGAACACTTTTTTATTTATTAAATATAAATTGTGTTTGCTTTCGTAATTAATCTGGCCAGGGCCAAGATTTCTTTTCCTGTTTGCAGAATGGGAAATATCTAGTTTATGGTCACCCTAAAATACCAAAAAGATTTGCAAATACACTTTACATTAGCCTGAGTGATATTTATCTTAGTTATCTTATAAATTAATAGTTTCTTAGAAGATTATCACTTGAACAGTTCTCGGAACTGTTTTTCTTTCCTCTGCTGAGCTGCTATGGTTTAAAATTGTTTTTTTCTTTGTCGTATCCCTATATATCCTGACAGCCTTCTTTAGATAGGCCTAATATTTCACATTGATTTGACTTTTTAGTCTTTGTTTAGAGTAGAATTCCGGTTTACTTACGCCGCTGTTGCCGCAGACCACATGACGCAGTCCGCCCGGACATAATGCCGGATCGCAGTAGTTTTGTGCTAGAGTCAATTGGATGAGTCCGCTGACCAGCAGCAGGAACAAAGTAGAGTAACTGGGCCGCATGGATGAGGCTGATGGTGATGGTGAAGTATTATTGAAATTGGAACGCGTTCTATGCGTCGACCGCCAACTGAGAGTGCTATTTATAGTCAAAGGGTTCAACTCTCAAACAATGCTTAACAATGGACTATGGGATATTGCATTCATACAGACATACAAATACCAATACATTCCATATCTGGGCAATGGCAACGAGACATCTGTTTGTTTTACGCTTCTGTAGTTCTATAGAAATCAAAAGTGAGTTATTCCCGCTAGACTAGAGCTACTACTACTGCAATAACACGCAAACACCCGCTGATTGTTCATACACACACACACAATATTTATACAGTTTTATGTTTTTTCCAAAAAATTATTTTTAAATATTTCGTTTATTTACAATTCAACTCCTTTGTGTGACAATTCAATTGTGTTTTTGTTTTTTGGATAAAACAATTGGATAAATGTTGGCATGGTGCGCAACTTTGCTAAGGTACGAAACTATGCTAAATACAGTACCCTAAAGTTTTCTTTTAAACAACGTTAAGTTGAAATTTTAGTTGAAATATTATTAGGAAAATTAATGAATATTGTAGTTTTGGTTGTTTTTATTGCAAGCATTTAAAGTTATTATATTTCATATTTTTGAATGATATAAAATATTATTGAGGCTGCTAAAATGCTGTGAGTAAATGTCTAGGTTTTAAACAGAAGTTTATTTATTTTGGGTTGTTTTTGGACTATTTCCTGCTGTCAAAACAAAATTGTTTTTTCTAAAATTTAAAAATGCAGCGGCAAAGTCTTAAAAGCGAGCTTTGCGGTTTGTACGCCATAAATTTTATTAGGCATAATATTATATATTGTATCTAATAATAATATATACAAAACAAAAGATTTATCAAGTATTAAATCATATCGAGCAATTAAAGACTAACTAACTAATTGATTTCGATAAAATTTCAAACAAAAATTATAACAAATATTTGCAGACAAATTGCTAAAGTTTGAGTCGACTTCTATCTATATATTTATTTAAATTTTGTAAGCCAATTTATTTGAGTTTAATGTGAAAATTTTATATATCAAAAAATCTTATTTTCACGTTTTGGCAAATTTTAAAATAATTGCAGTGTATTTTGCTTTTTTTCTGCTTTATATGTTGACTGCTACAGCTGATTGAGTATTACAGTAGCAAAGATGTGCAACAAACAGCGCCAACAAGTATGCAACACTTTGCAAATCTTTCACGTTTTAATGGGCTTATAAAATTTCCTACAATGGTAGAATCAAAACTTGTTTTTTAAACGATTAATTTAGTACAAAATATAATAAAAGAAGTTCGAATGTTCATAATTTTAGAACGTAACTGTTTCCTAATTAAAAATATGAAGTTAATGCCATAAAATTAAAGTTAATGTTGATGTTTCTATGACACTAACAGTCCACTCCCCGCTCTTAAATTAATCTTTATCTTAAATTAACGCAGCATTTGCTTGGCCTGTAATGAGACGTTGAAACGTTACTACGATTTGGACTTTTGGAGCCATAAAGTTTGATATTTGATTGCATTTCTGAGTTTGACATGTGCCAACAGCCATTTGCATCTCAGCCAAAAATTGTAGGCCCAGGCACTGGCATAACTTCGATTTTGATATCCTGTCAAGGGCTTGACATTGAACCTTTATGGTCCTGCGGGCCAATCAGTCCAGGGCACAAGGCTTTGGTATGGCTTTTTCCCAACAGTGTTGATTTTTGCAGGTACCTCTAGTCCAAATGGGATTTTAATTAAAATGTCCGTACCTGCAGCCGAGAGCTGCCAATGTCAAGGAATCCTATTTTTTAACATTCTAAAGAGAGTTCTAAGGCAAGGTTTATTTAGGGGAATCCAACAATCTGGCTCTTTACTATGATAACCTTTAAAATAAACTGTTATTTATTATGATTTTCCAATTTAATTAAAGAAGAGTTTTAATTAGAAAGCTCAAGTTATGTTGAATAATGAAATTGAATTTTTCCAGCCTGGCCTGGGAAATGTCCTCTCTTCATTTATGACAAAAATAAAACCAAATTAATTTGTTTTTGTCTTAATTATTATAATGTCATGAGTATTTACAATTTGAGTGTACAACAAATTCAAAAAAAAAAAACAAAACAAAAATGTGAATTCGGTTGTTTCAACTTTATAGGAGTATAACACAACCTGGAATCCGTTTAGCGTGTTGGAGGAGGGGTAGGAAGGGTGTGTAGACTGTTTACCAGCTGCTCTGAGCCCAGCCACCCTGTGGTGCCCAACCACCACCGCCGCCGCCGCCGCCACCATGACCGCCGCTGCTGCCCGCATCTGAGATGACCTTGACAATTTGAACGCTGCCGGAGCCGCCATGACCGCCACCGCCGCCGGAAGACCAGCCGGAGCTGCCACCGCCCGAGGACCAGCCAGAGCTGCCGCCGCCGGCAGACCAGCCAGCACCACCGCCGCCATAGCCGCCACCACCAGCGCCCGCATCCGAAATAACCTTGACAATTTTAATGGTGCTGGCACCGCCGCCATGACCGCCGCCGGAAGACCATCCACCGCCGCCACCACCATAGCCGCCACCGCCGGATGACCAGCCGGAGCTGCCACCATGTCCGCCGCCATAGCCGCCGCCAGCGCCAGCATCAGAGATGACCTTTATGATCTTGACGCTGCCACCGCCACCGCCGCCGCCATGTCCGCCGCCATAGCCGCCGCCATAGCCGCCGCCATAGCCGCCGCCACCGCCATAATGTCCACCGCTACCACCAGATGACCAGCCGCCACCGCCACCGCCTCCAGATGACCAGCCACCACCGCCGCCGGATGACCAGCCGGAGCTAAGGGCGCTGCCACCGCCACCGCCGCCAATAAAGCCCGCATGGGCCAAGCTGCATGCAGCCAGCAGACAAACGAAAACCTTGCGTTTAGAAAAAAAAAACATAACACAACATAAATACACTTGAAAAAAATTGAAAAAAAAAATGATATGCTCAAAATTCGTTAATCCCGGTTACGAGATTTCGAGCTGATCCACCAAGACGCACCTTCATGTTGGCCTTTTTGCTTTTGTGGAGTTATAGGATTGCAATTGCGACTGCGACTGCGACTGCGACGAGAGCTGAACTTCAACTGTGCCAATGCAGCGAACTGGCCAACGCTTTTATGGGCCCCAAAACTCAGTTTGAGCCACAAAATAAAACTAAAACTGAAGCTGAAGGCAACTCTCGACCCTGCCCCCCAGCTGGTCGCAACTCTATGCTAATGTATGACACTCTAATTGGTTGTCCACGCGATGCTCTGGCCGGATTATGCCATCATCAAGTGAGCAGAGGCCCATGCAGTTGGCCAGCAAGCAATTGGGTGTCTGCACTGCAAGAAAAATTCATTTTTTTATTAATTTAATTTTATTTTTAATTGAATTAATTAATTTTATTTGAATTTGAGCTGAATTTAAAACTAAAAAAAATATAAATATAAATTCTAGGCTTGAGAAAAATAAAAAAACTTTTGTTATTGGAAGTTAAGTAAATAATTGTAGTACAATATTTCTTAAATGAAGCTCAATCCGAGAACGTATGTAATAAAAGACTAGACTAGACTCTTTTTATAATATTATATAATTTAAATTAGTCTTTGCTAAATTTTCACACATAATTTATTTGTATATTACTAAACGAATCACTTTGTTATTAAAGAAATATAGAAAAAATAATGTAGAAAAATACCATGAATAAGATCAATCAAGATTACAAGAGGGTAAAAACAAATAATTAAAATATGAATTTATAATACTAAAAAAACTATTAAACTTAAATAATATTACAACAAACTTGCTTTGATTGATCTGTGTTAAACTGGGCTTAAAAAATGTAAATAATGTTAGCATAATTCTGACACATATTGATAGCTTGATAGCATAGAATCTATATTATATTTATAATAAAATAAATATATCTAAATTACTAATGACAATATTTACATTATAGCATATACATATATATAAATTTAGAGAAAAATTAGAATTTTTAGAATATGAAAAAACATTTTTTTAAGGTCAAGAATAACACATTTCGTGTATTAATTAGTGTGTTGATTTAAATATGTTTTTCAGCTTTAATTTTTTATATGTGTGCCTGTTTTGATATTAAATTAAAGCTAATTTAATAATCTTTACAAAAAGTATAAACTTTTAAGTTCAATTGTTACTTAGACATAAATGCAAACCATTAAAATTTGTACTATCAAAAAAAAAAAAAATAATAATGTGTGTGGCTTGGGCTAGTATCTTTTAATATGTCTAAACATATATTTATAATTTTGTAAAAAAAAAATGAATTTAATATTATAATAACTATTATCTATTATATTTAAATATGTATATTACAAATTTATTATTATAATAATTGCTATCTATTATATTTAAATATATCTCATATGTTTTTCAAGCAACTCAGCTAAAAATTTCACATAATTTTTTAATTTGCCAAATATTAAAATTTCTCAATTTTTACACACCTATTTTTATTTTTTTGGCCAGTGTATCTTACCGTCGCAATGTTTACAGTGCCTTCAAACACCGCCCTCACACCCGCAACTGGACCAACCGTTAAACCGATTCAGCTTAGTGGCATGCCGCACGTAACTGCGAGGCAGCTAAATGGCAGCTCAGTTTATTAGTTCGTTATGCAATTCATCAAAAATAAAAATTGCATAAAAATATTAAAATCATAAAGCCAAAAACATAACAAAAGCGTTTAAGATTCGCATTTTTCACTTCGCAGCTATTGAAATGAACTTCAAATCAGCAAACTCCACCTCTATTGTGGGAGATTATAAAGTATACATTTATATATATGTATATATATATATATAAGGTATATATGTGTATATAAGTTTAGCTGATTGGGTGAAAGAGTTGATATAATATAATTATATTATTCTCTTCGTACATTTCAGTGTATAAAAATTAATGAAATTTAGGCTTTAAATCGAATCATTTAAATATTATTGGTTTCAGAATGTTATTTCTTTAAAAATACATTTTTTTTTGTATATTTGCATATCTTAAAACAAAATAAAAATAGCTTAAATTATAATATTAAATTAAATAAAAAAATAATTTTTTTTTGTGGTTTCAAAAATTATTTGGAACTAGTTATTTTAAATTTAATTAAATTATAAATCAAAAATTAAATTACAATTGTAATATCAAATCTTATAGCAATTTTAAAAATTAATTAATTGAATTTTCGTATAGTGTTTATTTAGTTTATAAATTATTATACTTTAATACCTAAAAGATTAAAAGATTTTTTTTTTTCTATGATTTTATTACATTTAAGTAATATTATAACGTTTATAAATAAATAAAAATAAAAATATAAAAACATTTAAGATTAATTTAAAAACAAAGCTAAAAATCATTTTTGATCTTGTGAAGTGTATATTCGGTTTTGATCGATATTATTTTCATTATTAATTTAAATACACCAAAGCTTGTTTTGTTTGATCTTGTAGTAGACACTCTAGTTCTTTAAATTATATTCTAATTAATTATTTAAAAATTCAACGATATGCAAGTGTATTGAATCGTCGGCTTACAGTTAATTAATGTGTGTTCTTCATTGTTTCAATATCGATTAATGCCTCCCCGCCTGCAGAGTTTGTTTGGCTCGAAGGGGTCATTTGGAACGCTTATTAATTTGTTGGCCCCCACATTTAAAACTTTAACTGTTTTGTTTTGGTTTTCAGAGCAACCTTCATTTCGACACTTGATAGATGGTTAATAATAATTTTCCAGTCTTACGCTACATTAATTGCTTCAACATCGTCTCGATTATTGCGGAAGCCCACAAATCCCACAGAGTCACGATATCTCACTTGATTTTTGACTATAGTTACATAGTAATAAGCCATCCCAATAATCAGTCAACAATTTGTTTGTTAATAAAATATATATTCATATTTAAAGCCCTGAACCCCTTGACATTTCAAAGCTTATGAAATATTAGTATTTAAATTTTGTAAAAATTTACAAGAAGATGAATTTATTAAACAAAAATTCAGGGTTGTGTGAGCTTACAACATCATTTTTAATGAGGGTTCCGTGTGCCGGCTTTTTTTTGTTTAAAGTTTTGTTCCCCATTCCAACAAAAAAAAAAAACAAAACTGGTTTATTATTTATATAGAATTCCAACATGTAAGCTTTGGCAGTTAGTTATAATTATTTGTAAATTGAAAAACAATGCAAAACAATAAAACTAAATTATATTTAAGATTTTATTTATTTATGTATTTTATTTATATTATTGTTTGTCATTTTTGTGAATGTATTTCACAATATTTGTATTAATATTGTGATTTTTATTTGAATCGCAATACTTTGAGGAAACTAAATATATATATTTATATGTATTAGAAGGATCTACAAGGATCTGAATAATAACATTTAATCTGCAAGGAAATATTTCATCAAGAACTTTGTCAAAACTTTGTTAGATTTTTTGACTATATTTAAATTGGCTTGAAAGTTCATATCTGTAAATATATTTTTTATTTGTGTTTATATAAATATTTGTAATTTAATTTAATATAAATATAAATATATAGTGTCTATAATATCAAGTTAAATCAATACAAAAAAGGATCGTAACTGTTATAAATAAAATAGAAAAAATATTTAAATCAAATTTATTTTTTGATTTTTATAAAAAAAAATTTATAAATAACTTTCATTTTATTTTTTTTTTATTTTATATCTTAATATTAATAAAAAATATATGGTGTCAATTATATCTAGCTAAATCAATACAAAACAGGGAACGTAATGGTTATAAATAAAATAGAAAAAATTTTGAAATCAAATTTATTTTTTGATTTTTATCAAAAAAATTAAAAATAACTCTTATTTTAAAATAAAAAATATTTTTCAATTTTTATTATAAAAATTGAATGTAAATATTTTTGGAACCACTTGCTGTAATAACAAAATTGAATAACTTTCACGAATTTAATTCTATCTTATATTGAATGACATTAATTTGGAAGATATGTATAATAATTAAAATTTTTTAAAATCTGTTAAATCTATCTGTAGCTTTTCTGCCAATTCTTTTTATTTATTTTTGTCAATTTATCGTTTTGTAGCACATTTTAAGAACTTAATTACAATCATTATTAGGTATGTTAGGCTGAATTTTTAAAGTAAAAATTAAATAATAATAAAAAAATATTAATAATATTAATGAAATATAGTGAAAAATAATAATAATAGCACTGTGCAAGTCGAAAAAAAAGGAAAGCCCAAATTAACCGATTTTACCCCAATTGAAACCTTCTAAATCGAAATAAATTGAGTTTTATTATTTATATAGGCATTTTTTCACAGGTACCATATTTTTTGTTGATTTATTAAGCTGTTGGTGTTAATTTTTTCAAAAAACCTACTGTGACAAAATTGTTCTAAATACTCCAAAGTTCAACTCGTATGAACACACCAAACCTTCAAATTGAGGTTCTGTAGGTGTTTTGGGCTAAAATAATGGAAAAATCGTAATCTGACAGTCATTTCTATAGGTTCTTAGGGGTAAAATAAGTTGTTCTATAAAAAACTTTTTTGTTTTTAAAGATATTAAAACCAAACTTTACAGTTAACAGTTTTTTTTATGGTTTATGCAATCTGACCAATTATCTGCAAAATCGGACTATTATATCTTATAGCTGTCATAGAAACAATCGGCCAAAAAATTAGTTCTTATATGAGAAATTTTTTTTTTTTTAAGATATCTGAACCAAACTATAATTTAATGATTTTAATCCCTTTAGTAATCAGCAATGTTTTAATTGTATTTCTTTTAAATCCATTTGTCAAATACAGTGGCAAATGCATGTGTTTGATTAATGTAAGTAATTAAAGTCATTTCTTTATTTTTATTTCTTTTTGTTGTTGTTAAATAAATTGATATGTAGTTGTAATCAACACTGACGCCAAATTAAAGCAAATGGCAAATATATATATGTGAAATCTCATAGATGCGAGAGGAGCTTATTAATGTTACTTAATATGCATAAATCTAATAAAAGAGGGCAACAACAACAACAACAACTATTAACTGAATAGAGAGACGTGTTTTTTTTTCTTTTTTTGGCCATACATAAAACATCTTGGCCCATTTTGTTGGTTATGCACGACGACGCGACGCCTTTCACTACATGGCAAAATATTAATGGGTCTTATTTAAATCAAAACTCTCGACCCTGTTAACAGTTTGTTATTATTGCATCTCTTTGGTCTATACATATATGTTGTGTATATCATTATCATTTAAAGTTGGGCAGGTGTGTGTTTTTTTTTTCAAAGTGCCGCCAATAATATCATAATAAACAATATTTGTATTTTAATACTCTGTAGTTATAAAATGATTAATAATAATAATAAATAAATGTGAGCTATATTTGGGGTGTTTCCAATTTTCAGCTAGAAGACATTCTTCTAGTCGTTCAATATTTAAAAAATAAATAATGTGTTTAATGAATCCATTTTTTAATAAAATCTTTCATATTTTAGCTAAAATTTTAAGTAGTAAACTAACAAAACATTAAATTGATTATAACCTGTAACCGATCCTTATTTAATCATATAAATCTTTATTTTTTAAATTAAATTTTCCATATTTTAGTTAAAATTATGAGTAGTGAACCAATAAAACATTAAATTGATTATACTCTGTAAACAATCATGGTTTTGTTGTGAATTTAAAATAGAATAAAAAGAAAAATTTTTAAAATTTGAAAAAATGACGTCAATCCAGTTAGATTTTCACAATTTAACAAATGATACGTCACTAAAAACCTTGCCAATTTTATAAAAAGAAAAATATATTGACCTATTTCCCACCAACAACTTATGAATTTTTTGTTCAATTTTTATGAACAACTTTATTAATTAACTTAACAATTATATTTCTTTTATAATGCTCACACATATTAACACCAAATTCTACGTTTACAACACTCTTAGTATCCAGTCATTATATTCCTTTTTAGATCAATGTTTTAAAAATTAGCTTAATAAATTTTAAAAATTATATAAAAAAAAAAATAAAAAAATTCGGTTCGATATGCCTGATTTTTGTAAAGATTATATTCTGTATAATTAATATTTAATATGTATTATAAAAATTTAATTTCAATTGTAACACACAAAGAACAAACCCGTAGTGAAGTCTGAAGTACTAGAAAATATTCTGTAAAAAAAATATTAAATAAAAAAACTAAATAACAATGAAACATTTTGATTAAAATTATGATAAAATTGTAAGTATATTTTTCGAGCTGTAAACAATTAATTGAAATTTAATTTTCATATTGCAGTCAGAGCAGCAATTTAATAAGTTTATTCAATTTTCGATAGCTTTAAATTGTTTTTTTTAGACAGGGGAATATATTCGATTAATCTTGTATGGCAAATTATATGATCTACACATAACCAAAAAGTATAATGATGAAATTAATGATGGCCTAATTGCTGCTCTTAATGATATATCGAAGCATCATTGGGCTTATCATTAAGAGCTCAGCTAAGAAATTATAATTCGACCCTGAACTTCATACGATAATATAATATATATGGCTCGGGAACACCCAAGAAAATAGAGCTGGGGGTTTATTAATTTTTTGTTTTTTTTTTTATTTTACATTTAATACACTATTCAACACAAAAAAAAAAGAGTATATAACATCTTAAAGATATAGTAACAACATCTACAAGGCTAATGCCGTTGCTCAACTCGAACAACAGAAACAAAACGAGTTGAATGCCCGGCATATCACATGGTGGTATGGGATGTAGGGGGGGAATGTGGTTTGGGAAAGGGTATGTGGTTGGGTTGGGTTAACAAAAGTGTTCAGGATAAAACACACACACTTAATCCCAGCCACCACCACCGCCAGCTGCCCAGCCTCCAAGGTCGGGTTGAGGAGCTGGCGCCCAGCCGCCACCGCCGCCGCCTCCGCTGCTGTGGCTTTCACCAATGACACTGATAATTTTCACATCCTCGCCTTGGTGTCCATGGTCAGCAGCAAAGTGTCCACCTCCATATCCGCCTCCATGTCCATGCTCAATGGCGCCGCCCTCTTCGTGAATAACCTTGACAATGTTCACTTCGCCGCCATGACCGTGACTGTGACTGTGACCGTGACTGTAGCCGTGACTGTGACCACCGTGGGAGTAGCCAGCATCATGACCAGCCGTTTGAATGACCTTAATAATCTTCACCTCACCGCCTTGATCAAAGCCACCATGTCCATGTCCATGATCAAAACCACCATGTCCATGACCATGATCGAAGCCACCGCCGCCGTGTCCATGTCCCTCTTCGTGAATCACTTTGACAATCTTCACATCGCCACCATGTCCGTGTCCATGCTCAAAGCCACCGCCGTGTCCATGTCCATGATCGAAGCCACCGCCGCCGTGTCCGTGTCCTTCCTCGTGAATTACTTTGACAACGGTGGGTGCACCGCCGCCGCCGCCACCGCCAGATGACCAGCCACCGCCGCCACCACCGCCAGATGACCAGCCACCGCCGCCGCCACCACCAGAGTAACCACCAGATCCACCGCCACCGATGAAGCCAGCTTGGGCCAGGCACACACAGGCAATTAGGCAAACGAACACCTAAACAAGAGTTGATTTTTAATTCAAGGATTTTTTATTATATCCTGTTATCCTGTCATCCGAAACTCACCTTCATTTTGTTGTCGATTCTGCTTGGGTTCAGCGTTAGCTCTTGTTAGATGAGGTTAAACCTTGAAGCTTATTCAGTTACTAATATTGATGCTATGCTCGTTGGCCGCTATTTATACGACATCCAGACCTAAACAGCCAAGAAAATTGCTATCCAAAGAGAAATGAGTGGAGTCGCAACTGATGACACCAACAACACCAACAAAAACACCAACAACAACAACAACAACGACAACGCCAAAGTTGCTGCTGTGAACTCAAAAAAACAAGATCACAACCTGGAATATTTAATCTTTAAATTAATCAATGTTAGCAACTATTAATATAGTTAAACCATATTAATCATTAAAAATTTCTAATCAAAATTTACAATTTTTATAAAATTATTTAAAGAATCAAATCAGCAACATTATAAAACTAATAAAGTTTTTATATTAAGAAGTAAATTGATTAAATGTAAAGAAAATATTTTAAATTTTTCCACATCTTCAAAAAAAAAATTAATATTTTCGTATTATTCTGAAATATATGATTCTCAGCAATTTCGCTTTATATTTATTTAGCATATTCAATTTTTATTAAATTAATTTAAAAATATTATTTTCAAAGGGTATGTGCTAGTCGAGTGAACAAGCTTAATTAAAAACACTTTAGTTTGTTTTGTAAATGACTTGTTGTTTTGAATGTCTAATTCAACTTTCACATAATATTTGAAAATGTTGATTTTATCTCATATAAATTTTAGTTTAAATTAATAGGAAATGCATTTTAAAAAATCATTTCAAGGTAGAATTGATCCTATAAGCCGCCATATAACATGGCTAAGGGATTTTAAGCAAATAACTGGAAGAAACAAAAAATTGTGAAAAGTAGAAATTTAATGTACAATTTGAGGTTATTAGGCATATTTTTATTTATACCCTGTTCTCAATTTTAATGGTTAAATAGGATATATACGAAGTATAAAATAAAGTATAAAAAGTATATATGTCGATTTAATTTGTCGGGGTGAATGTATCCTAGTAGTATCCTATATATACGGATCAATTTAATAAACATTTCGAAATTTCTTATTTTTAACAAAAAAAACTGGTATTATATACTTTAGTTTCTTTTTAAATTTTATTTTTATAAATGGGCTTATTTTTATTTTATTATTAATTTAATTGTAAAATATAAACAATTTTTATTTATTCAAATTATTAATATTATAACTTTTATACCATTTTTTTTAACATTTTCATTTTATTATTTTTTTGTTTTTATTTATTTATTTATTAATATTTTAGTTTAATATTTTCTTATATTTTTTATATATTTTATTTTAATTTAATGATTTTCTTTTATATATTTCTATGTGAGAATTATTTTGCTTATTTATTTATTTATTTATTAATATTTTACTAAAATATTTTCTAATATTTTTTTATTTATTTTATTTAAATTTAATGATATTTCTTATATCTATTTCTATGTGAGAATTATTTTGTTAGACACCAAAAGACAATTAAGAGATTTTTTTAACAAATTTTCCATGTTGCCTTAAAACTATCATATCAATTTCTAATTTTCACTGCTTACTCTAGACTGAAATACAGGGTATCGGCGGGTCGACTACACTCGATTTGTGCTTTTAAAATAATGTATATAAATATGTTCAACGTAAACCTTTGCTAAATAGAATCTAGCTTAAGATGTAATATTAAAGGCATGTGAATTGCAAACATGTGAGTTGAGTGCATTCAAGTTGAATGAATGTGGCCCAAATATTAATGTATGAATGTTTGAATGTTTGAATGTATGTATGAATGTATTCATATTCGAAAGTCTAGCCATATGCCTGGGGATGTCTGATGTCGTAACATTGTCGCTCTTAATCCCACGGCTCTTAATTTGCTTCCAATCAGCAGCCCAATTAATCACACCGCGTCGGCTTGCGGCTTGCGGCTGCTGCTGCTACTGCGGCTGTGGCTGTGGCATCGGCTGATAAGCTGAATGTGAAGCATGCCACATAAGCCCAGATGTGGTAGTTGAGGCAGGGGAAGCAGGTGAGCTAGCTGAAGTAGCTAAAATAGCTAAAGTAGCTAAAATAGCTGAAATAATGCCACGCCACAAAACCCTGATCATCAGCTGTTAAATCTGAGTTGGCAGTCAACCAAATCCAAAGCCATTAACGGCAATTGCAATTGCCAACAAAATGATTTTCAGATATGCACTGTCATTGCCAAAAGCTGTGCAAAATTTTTGATGATCCATCTGAACCGGTTTTTCTAATATAACTATATTACTTCAATTTTGTTTTATTAATAGAATGTTGTACACGAAAACACTCGACTCGGAGATACCTTGTTAAATTATATTTTTAAAATACTTGTCTTGATTTAAGAAAATATATACTGCTGCTAAGCTATCGAGTATAGTGTGAGTATATACAATAAATTGCAATTTAAATTATTTTTTATATTATTTAATTATTTATTATTTTTAGATACAATGTATAATATTATGCCTAATTTGATTTGTGGTATACAAGCTGCTGTTATTTTATTTTCATTTATTATTATACATATTATTTATATATATTTTTTATTATTATTATTTATTAACATAGCAAAAAATGTTTATTCTTTGAATATACATAAATACAATTTTGAATGGAATTGAAGTATTAAAAGAAAATTCTAAATATATATTAAATTTTTGTTTGGCTTTTGCAACTTAAAAATTTAAAGTTAAACTTAATATAAAGGTCGATTTAAGCTTTTTACTTATTTATACCTTTGATTGAGAATTTACGATATTTTTTTATCATAATCATAATTAGTATAAATAATATAAAATTGGCATTTCTATACGATATTTTATTTTGTTTAATTCTAAACTTAACTTCAATTATTTACTTAAATATTAAACTAATCATAGGGTATTTCCACGTTGAGCCGTTGGCATATATTTAAGCTAATTCGCGTTTGAATCTTTTATGGCAAATTGGCAAACCACATTAAATTGTTTAATTATGTAAATTTCCGCCGGGCGTTTATAGCTAAAACTCTTCCAAAAAAAAAGGGTCAAAGTGAAAGAAATAAAAACAAAAGCCAAAAACAAAAAAAAACGAAAAATAAAAAATAAATTTATAGATAGCTAAACATTAATATATACATACATACTATATGTATATATGGTATTATTTATATTTAAATAAAATGTACACACATCTGCCTAATTAAGGGCGCCACGAAAATGCATGCAATGTTAACTTAAGTGTGTTTTTGTTGTTTTTATTGTTATTATTGTTAACCAGCTAATAAATTAATACGTTTTGTTTTTGTTTCATCTTCTTGAATACATTTTGCAACTTTCTCGTTGTTTAGATCACAATTTTTAACTCTTTTACGGGTATTTCCATCGATAATTAATAGCTAATGTGCATATCTCTAACTCATAATGCAACTTTGATGTTTCGAACATTTTAGCTTAAATCTTAAATATGAATATGAATATGAATATATGCATTTTAAGAGGCCTATAATAATGAAGCTATTTGTATAATTTATGCAAAACTATTCTAACTTTATAAACATAATTAATTATTATGCTGGCCATTAAATACATTCGTTTATTAAACACTTAAGTGTGAACAAAGAGTGCGTCTTTAGCATAATTTGATCAGATTATTATGTTACAGCTATTAAAAGTCACCTTTTCATAATGCCAACTAAAAAAAATCATTATTTAAATAAAGATCTTTGTTACAGGAAAATCACTTGAAATTTATTGTAAAAAAATGTTGAGCTTTGGTAAATTGTTTGGATTGTGTGAAGTATGAGTATTATAAAGGATTAATTTTTTCGGATCATAATAATCCACCAGAATCGAAATCTATATTTTTAATATTTTCATATTTATTGTTTTAATTTTTAAAAGATTTAACAAATTTCCTAAATTAAAATTTCATTAAAATTTTTTTATTTTTCTTGCTTCAGTTAAGGTATTTTAACTCGTTTGGCCTTGATCTTAATTAAACAAAAAAATTATAAAATATATTATAAAATGATGAATCAGAATTGAGCTCAACATGATTTGAAAAATTTGTTATTTTTTTTTTTTTAGAACCTTAAATATTTTAAATAACTCAAAATACCTTTAAATACCATTTAATACTTTAACCTGAAATCTTTATGCGGAGGCTAGGAATTGATTTTAGATTTTAGATTATTTTTATGGTGAAATTTTCTTAGATTATTTGGAAAGGCAAGTTCGATTTTTTTTAAAACTATTTATTGTATACTTTTTTATTTAAATACGTTTTTTCTTCTTCTTTGAATTGTCTGTTTAAAGAAACAATTGTGGAAATTGTTTTATTTAATTTAAATGTGAAATTTCACGCACTCCCATGAAGTTTGAGCAAAACTATAATATATATAATTATTGTTATTTTTTTTTTATATTATAATAATTGCATTGATTTAAAAATTAAATTAAATTGCCTTTGGTTTCTTTCGGTTTGTGCAGAATTAATGCAGCTGATGGCGAATGACGAAGCGCTTAACAAAAAGTAATGCAGCCGGTAGCCAATAGCGAAGCATTTGACGTATTATTATAGTAAAAAGAGTAACCAATGAATTATATTAACCAAATATTAAGACCATATAAATAACTTTCATGTATCTAAAACGTGGCACTCAGAAAAAGAAATTAGAGCAAGTTAACTGTGAATACTAAGTAGTTCACGATTCGACCGATTTGCACTGCTTGGCAGAATTAAAGTATATGTGAATACAAAACTCATCTACAGCATTTCAACCTATTTATTTTTTTTGTAGGTTTTAAAAACTTCATTTGTATGATAATCTCTTTTTAGGTGTACTAAATCTTTGGCATACTGAGCTTAACACTGCTTTGTTATCGTTGGTTAACCTGCATGGCTTTGACCTAATTTCAATTTCCTGAATATTTTACAATGGCAAATTGAAAAACGAAAGTTGCGAGCTGTTTTGTTGCGTGTGTTGTTTAACTAGAAATTAATGTGTAAATTCTAAAGCAGTTAAACGCTCACGCGCACTGCTTGTTGTAAACAGAAAGACGAACTGCTTGATTTAAGCAGAAACTGCACTTTGCAGTAAGCAGTTTTATAAATTACATCTGCTTGTTACATATGCTTTAACTGCTTTAACTGCTTTAACTGCAAGCAGTGCATTGTTAAATATACATACATATATGTATTTAAGTGCAATATTTCTCAAGTGTAAGGTGCTGCACAGTGCTTATATTATCAACATATATATATTTATATATATACAATTACAAACTGGAACATCTTCGGTTATATATAATATATTTATAAAAACAAAAATACGTTTTTGGGGTTAAAGCCACAGCCAATGAGGTCAATAAACTGGGACGCCTATCAAAGTTTAAACTTAAATATTTTTGGTTAAAGCTTTTGGCGCATTGTTTGTGTCTTTGCTTATTTACATTTCCAAAGCTTTTTATGCCTATTTTTTTGGGACAACATATTTATAGCAAGCAACCCAAAATAGTATAATTATTTGTTATAGTTGGCGCAGTGGTTGTTTTCTTGACTAGGCATACAATACATTCCACACTCAACGAAAACGTATTTTTTTGACGAATGTTAAATTATAGCATTGTGATTTAACCGAACTGTTATCAAAAGCTTCAATTTGCACACTGTTAATATTTGTTTAAAGTATCTAAAATTTTTTTTATTAAATTATTGAATTAAAAGGCTATATTTTATATATTTAGAATGTTTCAGATGTGGTTCGCTGGATATGAAACAAAACGTAAATATATAGCAGCTATAAAAAATAGTAATTCCGTTTTGATCAAAATTTATTGGGCTTTACAAATCATAAATATATATGTATTCCATTTATATAAATAATATAATAATAATATTTTTAATATTATTTATAAATGGAATTGATATAATTTCCAAATGGCATAGAAATGTTCAAAATGATATTTAAAATTTTTTTTTATTTTTAATTGAATTAAGACAAAACCAAATACAATTTAATTAGAAAATTAAAGAAAAAGATTATTCAATAAAACTTAAAATATTTTTATATGAATTTTTTTTTATATTTTTTTATTACTTTTTCCTCAAAATTGTTTATTGTCTTTAAATGTTTTTAATTGAAAATGCTGAAAAAAAGTGAAGTTATTGAAATGCTTTTCCAACTGAATTACTGTTTTTTCTATTTCAAAAGAATTTTTGAAATAACTTTAAATTAGTTTTGCTTTGTTTAAATCTTTTGTTAAGCCAGTTTTTAATCCAATTTATTAATGACAATTAATTTTTTTTGTACTTAGACATTATATTTCTTTAAATAAATATTCAACTGTAATAAAACAATTTCTAAAACGGCTTGTAAAGTATTGTAAGGGCGAGCGGGGTATTGCCGCGATATCAATCATTATTCTCAGCTCAACTATATATATTTACTATATGCTATAAATTGATTGGATCGCTTTTCTAAAACTTTGTTTTGGCTTCTCGATTTTCGGTTTCCTTTCATTTAGTTTTTAAATTTCGCTGCATTTAATTAATTAAAACAAAAAAAATTGTTCATTGAACGCAGCACGTACGCGAGAAACGCGCTATCGATTGCAAGTCCCACAAGATCTCTGTGCCCACCCAAGGAAGGTCATTCGAGCCACGAAATTCTAAGTACTTGCCACCACTTAATTATTTAATTTAAAACTTTTAAATGCTATAGTCTAACTATTGTTAATTTAGGAACATTACAAAATATCAACTTTAAATGGTAAAAACAGCTTCAAAATTGAAAAGCTGATAAATATTAAAGCATACTTTTGGGGTTCAGATTTAATGTAATGCATTGATGTGCCAAATATTTAGATGATGCGAAAAATGAAACAAAGATTAAACAATGTTTGTGAGTTATATTTGGCAAAACTGCAATATCTAACTAATCAACTAATATATAGCTTATCGTCAGGATAACAACTTTAAATGATTAGAGAGTTTCTAAATCGACTAGTCGTTGAAAATTAAAGCATACTTTTGGGCTTAAGATTTAATGTAATGCAATTCAGCAATATCTAACTAATTACCAAATATATACAGTTTATCAATGTCGTAGTTGCGAAATGTGTTAAATTTTTCCAGAATTGTATATAATACAATAAAGCTTAAGCGAAAGTCGAAATTTTTAAGCTCAGCTTAGTTATTTTCGTTTCAATGCTCGGCTTGGTTCAGAGATCAGTTAGCACGTTAAAATATTTGCTGTTAGCTGCCCAGGGTATTATAAAGTTTATTTAAAATGAATAGATGAAAAAGTTGAGCTGAGAACACCAGGCTCACCCTTTGCAACCCCTTGCAGCCCCTTGCACGCATCACATGAGCAGCACGTGGCTGCTGCAGCATGCAATGAAAAAAACGAATAGGCAAGAAAACGAATGTAAGTGCAGAGGCAAAAGCTAAGACAGAAAGCAGCGACGTCAACGTTAACATTGCGTTACATTTGTTTACATACGCTAACATTCCGGCAAATGTTAGTTAACAGCAGCCGAGCTTGCCACTGCTAATGTTCGTGCAAAGTGTCCTAGTGCTCAGAGCCTAGAGCAGGAAAACTGAACTCGAAACTCGAACTCGGACTCGGAATCGGACATTGCTGCTGTTGATGCTACTGCTGCTGCTGCTGCATGTGGCTGCCACAATTTCTGAGCTAAGTTCAGTTACAAAATTCAGTTTCAATTTCAGTCCAAGCAGTGCAGCCAAGCGAGTCGCGTCTCCGTCTCCTTAACTTGTCCGTGGTCGTGGTCGTAGTCGTGGCCGTATTCTGTTAACGCATAACATAACCCGTTGCTGTTGTCGTAGTCGCAGCCACGTTGCGACGTTGCGACGTGGGGCTCGTGTGCTCGTGCCGCTCAGTCGAGGTCGTGGTTTCGCATGAAGCGGTCGACAAGTCGCATCAATTAACGCCAGAGTCGCAGTCAGTATAGTCAGCGTAGTTTGTGCCACGTGCGGATAAGAGCCGTGCCGTAGTCTGTGTGCTAGGGAGCCGGAAACGAGAAATCGCCGGAACGCGTAAACATAAATTTTGCGGCTAAAAGATCAGCGCAATCAAAATAAAAATAAAACATTCCAATTTTTTTTTGCTGTGCATTCCTTTACATGTTTCATTTTTTTTCTTGGTGAATTGTTTCAATGAATTGCAAGTAAGTGCAGAAATTTGTATTTACAAAAAAAAAAAAAAAAAAACAGCCTCGGAACAGGAATAATTAATAAACATTTCGGCGCGTTTGGTTTCTTTTTATCGTTTTATTTTATGATTGCATTATTTTTCTTTCGATTTATTTTTATTGCCAGCACGCACTTCAAAGGCATTTTCATAGATCGAATTAATTGAAAATTTAAATTTGAAATTCCTAATGCGAGTTGAGTTCCCTTCCCGGTCAGCTTAATTACTTTCGAAACTCTCAATATATATATACATATATATTTCAAACGGCATCTTCAAGGACCCTGCTTAATTTCTTTTTGAGCCAAAAACTTTGGCAACACCCGGACAATTTGTGCCAAGTGCCAAGGAAAATAAATAAAATCATAATAAAAAAATAAAATAAAATTTTAAATAAAAAAATAATAAAAATAGAAATTACAGCTGCACAAGCAATTTCATATGCATAATAAACTTCTTATAGTCCTGCTGTAAATGTGTGCCATTTAAATGGTGAGTATTATAATCTTAAGATATAGCATAATGTCAAAAAAAACGAATTTTAAATAATGAGCATTACGCTAAAGAAATTACAAAATGAAAAGCTGAGCAATTATAAAAAACATTTTTTTGTTGTGATAAAGTGACATTTGATTTGTTGTTGATGGATTTGTTATGAACACATTTATTTAAAGTTGAAAAATAACACAAAAATAACACAAAATTCAATTAAAAAATGTGAAAATTAAAGAGAATGTTTAAATGCTCAAAATTGTATTCACTGAATGTTTTTTAATTGCATCTATTCATATTTAATATATAGTATGACAGTATACTCCTTGTATACCCTCTTTGCTTTCAATTTGCACTGGCGAAATTCTGACTATTATATCATTAAAAAAAATATAATTTTCATGTAGACACATTTTCATTAACGCTTCAATTTCCATATGATACAATTTTAATGGCCTCAAATTGTTGCTTGCAATGGCGTTTTAAATTAAACCGAAGAGTAGGATAGAGTGTTGCATTAAAAATATGACTGTCTGTCAGACATTTCGACCATTCTGTCTGACTGTCTGTCTGTCTGTTTGGGCTAATTAAAGCGATTAAGAATTTTAATTGCAGCAACGGCAAAACAAAATCCGCGTGTAGTTTCAACAGCTGAAACTTCTATTCTAAATTCTGAACAATTTGCATATTTATACAGACACATATATTGACATATATATATGTTCATTTTCCTGTACTTTTCATACTCAACCGAGCTTAGCTTTGTCTGCACAATAATTAAATTCTTATTGTACATCTTAGAACTCAACAACAAAAAAAAAAAACAAACAAAATTTCAGTATTTAAATAATTCACAGCATTTTTGGCCCGAACCCGAGACCTAATGTATGCAAATTATTTAAATGTCACTCTTAACTTTCCCGTTAAGCGGCAAAAACATTTGAAGACCGTGTAATATCCATGTAGTACCAAACAACTCAACTCGTTCTAAAAAAGAGAGTGTAGGAATTACTCGAATTGTGTGTGTGTGTGTGTGTTTCAGAGTGTCCTTAGCTGTTGTGTTATTATTGTTTCCTATTTCTGTGTGCGGCTTAGAAATGTGCCAAGAATTCTCGAAACTCATTTCTTAGAAACTTTGTAGTAGTATGATACTTGTAGTTATTTTAAAAGTACTTCAACTAGCTGCTTTATATTAATCTTTATCTTTATGTGGTTTCAAAATGATCTTGGAATAAAATTCATTTGTTAAAAACTTTCTTGACCTAAGTAAGATATTTCAAGTTATTTGTTGGTAAGGGGAGAATGAATAGTAAACTAGTTAGTTTATTTAATATATATGGTCAAAAAGTAGTTTAAGGTTATCTCATCAGCTGTATGACCTACTTATAATACTTTTATTTAGTTTTAGAAGTAGCTTAGAACATAATAAAGTGCGAGTGTTACAGTCAAGAGTGCCAACTATTCAAACAGTTCAGAATCTAAGCTATTATAACTTTTAAATAGCTTCAGTGATTAAATTTATACAGCACATTTAAATGAGCATATAAATTCTGTATGCTAAAATATATACAATTTAATGACATTAAATCTATTCAATTATGAAAGAAATTTGATATTTTATTGGACTTTCTGAAAGTTGCATTTATTTCATATATCAAATTACTTTCAAATGAATTTTAAACAGTTTAAATATTAGTTGCACATTGTGATTTTTTGACCAAATCAGCTGCAAGTCCGTATAAGCATTTCAAGATTTATTTTTACAAATTTTTAATAATACGTTAAGCGTAATAAATATTAATTAATACTTATAAAACTATGCGTCACTAAAAACCAAAATTAAATACATTCAGTTCAAGTTGTTTTGTATGTAAAAGAGTGTGACACTACGGGAAAAATTACGTTTCAAAATGAAGAAAAATCCATCATCTTTTATTTAATTTTGTTCTCAAAAAATCTTGGTTATAAAAGAAAACATTGGTTCTCAATTTATAGTCTGGGATTATGAAAACAAGTCGCAATAATACTATATTAAGAAGTCAAAGAGCTCTTCTCATACAGCAGGCAAAGTGTTGCATACTTAAAGGCGCTGTTTGTTACACACCTGGTCAACTATAATTCCAAGTCGAAGTTAGCATTCAACAAAGTTGAGTTTCTGCTCCATATTTCTATACATTACATTTTTTTTTTAATCCGTAATATGTGCATATAATAAATAAAATAATAATAATAATAAAAATTGGACACAAAATTTTAATAAAATATTCAAACATTTTTTTTAAGTGCGACAGAAAAGGCTTAGTTTAAGTGTATTTTTAGAAATATGTTTAAAACTTATTAACAGAATGGCAGTCTTAATTAATTCGAAAATGTAATATGACCAAAGTTCTTGGCATTGAAAATAAACAATCATATCAGACTATTGTCAGCAAATTAAATAATTTTTTTCTGTGCAGAAAATCCAGTTAATGATTTTTTCTAAATCAAACTAAGATGTTGTGCAAGTTTTAAAAACTGCCCTAATAGTTTTAATAACTGGTATGAGACGAGACATATTTTCTTTAAAATTGCATTTATTTGATATTTCTTCAAGTTATGAAGACACACTCTGTGAACTTAATGAACACACCATGCTTGAGACTTTGGGGAGCTTGAAATTTGCTTGACAATTAAAAGAAATACCAACAAAAAAAAAAAAAAAAAAAAACACAAAAAAACAATGCAAAAAACAACAATGTATTGACAGTCTTTTGCCAGAATCACAAATGAAATTAATTTATGAAAATACGTAGAGTCTGCCACCGCCGCCGCCGCCGCCCCACACCGACCGCATCTCACTCTCTCCCTTAGCCCGCATTCGTTAACAAGTATTTGCTTTTTATACACACACTCACACACACACACACACCTTCTCTCCGCCTGCTGCTCATCAATGTGGCAAAGACGGCAACGTGCCAGGATCTGCGTTGCGCCAGGACAGAACCCGCAGATACATGAATATTTTTGGTACGTGTATCTGTATCTGTATCTGTATCTGTCTCTCAGTGTATAGCTGTATCTGTATCTGTATCTGTGTGTTCTGTGTTCTGTTAGTTGGCTGGTTGACTGTTTTGTTTGTTTGTTGCTCTCTCGCTGTTTGACTACAATTTACGTCATTCAGCCGCAAACACCTGCACGTCCTGTAACACAGCTCCAACAAACAATTTGCCCTTCAGGTGGCCAACTGCTCGAGGGGTTTCCCCGCAATTGCTATCGCTCCTTCCCCTTTCCTTTCCCGCCCTCGCCCGCAGTGCGCACTAACGCCTGTACATACATAATTAAGGCGTGTTATCCTTGTTGACTTTGTTATTAATCCACTCCAGCAAATTGTTGTTGTTGTCGCTGGTTATGTTGTTACTGTTGTCGTTGTCGTTGTTGTTGTTGTTGTCGAGTTTGTTGCTCTTCTGTTTCGGCATATTATTATATTTTTTCTACACTTCGTTGTGCAATTCTTCAGCGACACATTTGTTAGTGTATGTGCGTGTGCGTGTGTGTGTGGGTGTATAGAAAGGTTTCAAATTTTATTATGCGGAAAAAGGTTAATAAATGGAATTTTCAAGTTGTTAAATTGTTTATTTAGGATGGCCTTACACACACGTACACACACTCGCACACTCGCACACGCATGCACTACCCTGCCTATGCCTCAGTCACAATTCGCAGCATTTCCGCTTCCGTTTTTATCGGCCCCGGGTCCAGGGGTAGGGGATGCATTTTCATGTTTTGCTACGCATTTTCGCAGATTCGAGCCTTTTACACTTTCAATGTGTATCTGACTGTGTGTGTGTGTGTATGTGTGTGTGCAAGTGTGTTAAAATATTTTTTGTGTTTCACTACGTAAACGGAAGGAAACTGCTGGCATATTTTGACACGTTGACATTTTACGGGTATTATTATGATATACTCTACTCAAAAATACCAAATACTTTGAATTTGGCAACGAATTTGATTTCTAGAACAAATGCAACGCGTCTCAAATATCCATATATATTTAGTAGTGTACCTAGCGTGCGTTGCTACGCCCTTCCTCGTAAAAAAATTTAAAGCAAAAACAATTTAATCACATTCTAGTTGACCAGACAAACGTTGTTCTGCCATATTAATTATTTCTAGAGCTGCTTCAAATAATATAACCTAATTGGAATTTTGTTTAAAAAATGCTGCCGTCTGTGATTTTCGAATTTCATTTAATATAACCTAATTCTAAAATATTACCGTCTGTGATTTTTTGACTGCATTTGAAAAATAATAATTATAATAACAGCGCTGTATAAGTTAACAGTGCTGTATACGTTAACAGTGCTGTATACATTAACAGTGATTGCATCTGTTTAGACGCTAGCGACTTTACGGGAAAGTTTTCCCAAAAGTTTATTCTCTAGAAATCTTCTCCTGGCAATTACAAACAAATAAAATTAAATTTAAGCCAAATCGGCAAAGCTGTTCTCAATTTTTGAGTACCTATATCATTTTTTTGGCTTTATTTTTATATATACATATTTATATTTTACATAAATATAAATATAATCGAATTTTAATATTGGGTCGCTAAACAAAAAAAAAATATTAGAAATCATATGAAACCTAATTCAATTTCAAAAGAAAAGCCATAAAAACATCTTTACTTTTAAGTAAAATAATTTATGAATATATTAATTGAAAAAAGTGAAAGTTTCAATTTAATTTATAGTCTTGGCTATAGAATATTAACATTCTTATTTGTTTAATATTTGAACTTGATGCTACATAGTTCATTAATTAGAAATGTCTTTCAACTGGTTAATAATAGCTTAATTAAATTTCTATAAATACATTTACAAAATTTTTCAATAATATTTAAAGTATTAAAAATATCACATTTCTATAAATACTTTAAAATCTTTTAATCAAATTCTGTAGCGTAGCAACAGCTCTTAGTTTTAAGGTATATTAAATTCGACATTTGACAAAATTTTAAGCTTCGCCAATCTTGAATTCACGCCAATGAAAAGCGTCCAGTCTAGCGTGCTTTATATGTATCTGCCTCTAACCCGGAATGCCAAAAAAAAAAAAAAAAAATAGAAAAAAAGAAATACATCCGTGTATAACTGAAAGCAATAATGTCGCATTTTTGCCTCAGATTTGACTTCATCATCTGGTTTTGCAGATGCTTTTGCGTCAGAGCTGGGGCTTAATTCGAGTCAGTCACTTGGTTTTTAATAAATGCTTCGTTTTTATGCCCTCAGATGATACGAGTATACGAATGGAGAATAGAAGCATCAGCATGAGTGTGAATGTCAATGCGAATGTGAGTTTCAGTTTCAATATGAAGTACGTGTATCCTAGCGGCCATCTTCTATCAGCTGTGAATCAAACCCAGGCATCATCATCTGCGATGTGTGATATACGACATACAAGCTGGCGTCATATACATACATATATTTTCTATGCTTGTTTGAGTTTATTTCGGGAATATGTTGTCCTTGTCAGCCTTGTCAGGATAGGTGCTCTATTGTTTTTATTCATTCATTTTATAACAAAATATTGCATCAGCCAAAAAGTGCAGCCAAAAGTATCCCTTACACCACGATTGAGAGAGACTTGGTTATGACATTCGCATGACCACAACATCACAGTGTATAGAATATAGAGACCCTTTTGCAACATTCCCTGAGTATGTCAAGCTATTGCCAAATATACTCGTATGTATGGCACATGTTGGGGTCAAAAGCATGTCAGTCGATGCACTAGACAGTTCTCTATTTCTCAACAAACTATAATAGTTTTGCGGATAACATAACCTAGTCTCTAAAACGTGAATTTTAACCACATATCAATAGTGTTGTCTCACTCACACAGCCACACTTGATGCCAGCCTCAATTGTCGTCTCACTTTAATAGTGTTGCCTGCCTGTATTATGCAACCCTGAACCAATTCGAACCCAATAAGGTGCGCAATTTAAATTGTGCAATATAAAGATCTTCCTTCCAAATATATCTATATATATATATATAGACTTAATGAATTTTAGAAGTTCGCGAAACATGCATATGAAGTTATATGCACATAATTATGTTGTAAACAAATGTTCTGAACAATCAAAGAGTCAAAAATCTACGCACTCATCTAAAGAAGCATTAAAGAAGCATTATAAAAGGACAACAGCTACGCTCGCATTCCAGGACACATTTGCGTCCCTTATCCTGTTTGCAGTGCGTTCAAAGCTTCAAAACAGAAAAACAACTTGGAAATCACATAAAGAGGAGTCACAAGTTCGTCTGAACGGTTTCTCCACGAAGTTTCCACACTAACGAGCGGCTCAAGGAGCACATTGAAGCCGGCAATCATTCGCCAGCAGAACAAGTTCGCACAGCTAATTTGATCGAGTGCTCGCCCGAAATAATCGATGAAACGGCCAAATTGATCGATCGCACAGATGATATTTCAATCATCGAGTTAGTTGCGGCCAAGGCGAATGAGGAGAACAAGAAAAATGAGAATGGAATGCAGGCAGCAAAGGAATGCAATAATTGTAAGCGAGTATCTCGTCAAAGAGGAAGCCAATACAATCGAACTGGTTGAGTAACAATCAAAGGATAAGAAGTAGAACCATCATATACCCTGGCAAAAATGTGTAATGCATTGATTTTATAAAGAACGACGAGCTTAGTCTGTCTGCCTGTCCGTCTGTTTGAAACTTTTTGGCTTTATATTTGAGCTGTCCTGATTAAACTTGCCACAGATGCACGTTGTTGTTCAAGGTATTTTTTATAAAAAAAAAAATAGTCCGATTCAGCAACTACATCACATAGCTGCCCTAGGAACGAACCGTTCAAAAAAATCTCTTTTCTTGGTTTTAAAAAAATTTAATAATCTTTTAAAATACAAAAACGTATAACGATTGAATTAAATCTGCAAATGTTTTTTTTTGTTTTTTTTTTTGTATTTTAAACTTTTGGGATTCTTTTTCACTCTTTTTTTCTAACTGTGTCTTTTATGTTATTTATATGATTATTACATTTATTTGTATTTTCTTTTTAAAGTAAAGTATTCTACGAGTATTTGCTGTTAATTAGTGACTGGCTGCCTTTTCAATTGCCCGAAGTGAAGCTGGCATAAATGTGCCTGCATATGCTGGTTGGGCTTTGCCTAGGCCAACTTGGCAAGTTTTGGGCTCTGTCGGGTTTTTGTCGATTTGCCCAAGCAGCAACTTTTTGGCCAAGAATGTACGACTATGAGCAAAATCCGCTTGCTTGCCCTAGATAATTTAATTAAAAATAGCAACCATTTGATATCAAACAAAATTGTACGCACAACATAAATGACTAACCGGCAAATGCCCCCAATGTGGCTGCATTTGTGTGTGTCCCTGTTCCTAGCTCTGTCCCTATACCCAATTCCTTTTCCCAACTTTATTCCTGTCCCTGTCCCTTTTGCCAAAACTGGTTGCAGAGCATGAAAGTCCGGCCGGAGGCAGCAGGATGCCGGGGCGCGAGAATTCATTAAACTTTAAACCGTAATGAATACTCAACTCAACAAAATTTTTGAAAGACAAGAAAACCGCGTTCGCTGTTCAAATACAAACGCAGACCAAACCGCACACGGCAATTGCTTTGGCTTTGGTTTTGTTCTTTTTATACTCTATTCCCGAATGGCAACAAACTAGAGTATATTGGGTATATAATGCGCAATATTTTGTACGTTTTATAGCCAAAAGCCACTAATTTTCTTGCAAATGAGTCAACTTTTTGATATGAAGTTAAATGATGAACTTTTTGAAAGATTGAAGATCAAAAATAACTTGCACAACAAATGAGTAAAATCTATAAAGTTGTAATGCTCTTCTTTTTATGCAAAAGTATAAAAAACTAGAAACAGAAACAGAGTATAGCGCAGTTGAAAGTAATCTTAATTTGCTACTGCAACGTTGTTACTTGGATTTTTGGTTTTGCCATTGGATTGAGGTGCCTTAGGGTTTGGCTTTGGGTTTTTTCTTCTTCTTATTTTTTTTTTTTTTCTAGTTTGGGTTCAGCTGTCTAGTATCCAATGGGCGCTCCAGTTGCCTTACCACTTGACACCTGGCAGCAGGATAGCAAGCGGCTGCGTTTGGCCACTTGGCGCCACATAATCAGCAGAGTTTATGCTGTCGCCAGTTATGGGGTTCCCCCCTTAAACCCTCCTCAAACCGCCACACTGCTCACACCATTCTATATGCCGCTGGCTGCCTTTTGCACACGCTTCAACAATATAAACATAATTTACAGCGAGTAATAATCATAAGAAGCAGGTAAAAGTGCGAAGTGAAAAGCAAAAAAAAAAAAACGAAATAATAACAAAAACCAAAAGAAAACCTGGAGAACAAAATATAAGCAACAAATTCAGGCAACGAAGTTTGTATACTCTATATAAAAAACAATAAACAATAAAACAAAATACAAATTTTGCAAAATTAAAGCAATTTTTCAAAAATTTATTATTTGAAGCAACCTTGTATATTTTTGAAAAGTTTTGTTCTTTTATCGTATTTCATATTAGATGTTCTGCGTTCTTTTCAAAATGAATATAAATAAATTATTCGCAATATATGGACCACATGGCACTTTTGAATAATTGAAGACGTATACGCGATATACGTCCGTTTTTTGGTTTTAGCTGCTGTTACTCATACGCCGTGTGTGTGTGTGTGTGTGTATCCTGTGATAGGTTCTGCTTACACTTCAAATACAATTTGCATTTGGTGCGTGCGGCATTCAAGGCTTGGGCCGATTTAAGCACTATTTATTCATTGGGGAACAATCTCTGAATCACCGCTGTCCTCGTCACATTTCACATTTTACATTTCACATTCACATTCGCATTCGCATCCTTGTCCACATCTCTTTCTCATAGACATCGCCCTGCTCTTAATTGTGTGGAAATAAGCGAGCGAGTGGCCCCTTCATCGCAAGTTAATTGCGGGCTTTTGAGTCATGTGGCATGTATTAAATATGCATGTAAGGATTACAAGAATGGGAACGGGCACGGGTATCAGTAGGCAGCGCTTGATCAGGACACGTTGCATAAGGACACATGCTGTCTGTGGCAATCCGCTTAATTATGCATGAATTTACTTAGCTGCCTGCCGTACTTGCGATAGATACACCCAATTATACGAGGACACGGCCAAGATAACTAACCTGTCTGTAACAGGATATTTCACATTGCCTACAACCATATCACGCATCATCATCATCCTTAAAAAATAATTAGCTATTCAGCAGATCAGTTGCACGGTTTTTCTCAATATTTTTGTTGAAATTTCATAAGGAAATACCTCTTGGCAGATTAATCAAATGGTTAAATAATTTTTTGTAAAGAGGAATCATAATATTTTTGGCCAGAAAGCGGTAGAAAACAATTACGTTTAGTTGAACGTACAATTGATTTGAAATCCAACTAATTATACAATGTGATACTCGAGGCCTTCATCCACGTTTCAGCTCATCAAATTCGATAAAAAATGTATATAGTTCGGCCTGCCAAAGGGTATAAAAGCAATTTAAGTTTCATGGAAAGCCATAAAATGCAGCCAAAAAAAAAAGAAGAAAAAAAAAATTGTTTAGCAACAAAAGTAAGCGTATAACTTTTATATTTTACACCAAGTTTGTGTTATGCTCAGCAACGGGTTCGAATCCACAAAATTTTGGTGGTTTGCGGTGTGGCCTCGCTTAGATCAATAATGAATTAACTGGGAGTCTGTGTAGTTTTTAGTCGGCACATTAAATTAAACTTTATTTATTTAGTTTGCCACTGATAAATGGCTAAATATAAATATATAATTACAGGAGGCATTGCTTATAAGATAACACAAATAATTATATAACTATAACGTAAACGTTAAGTTAATTCGCAACAAAAGTTGAAAAAGATATATAATTTAAAATTGGTACTGAAATGTGATTTAAAATATTTAATTATGGTGTGGCGTCATCTGATAATTACTTGTATATATATGCCTAGTTCTTACGGCGTGCGTTGCTACGCTTCTGCTAAAAAAGGTATTAAAAACAAAAACCAAACTAATCATACAATGTCACTCTGATTGTAACCTACTGCGCCACCATTTTCATACAATTTTCAAATGTATTTTACGTCCACTTTCCGATATATTTTTGACAAAATTTTTCCCGCGTGCCAACCTATGATATAATAGGAAGCTATAGTAAAAATTTTAGATTTTTAGCTTCTACCGTTTTGGCCTGGCCAATCAGTCAGGTTAATCAAGTATATACAGTAAAAACTCTAGACATCATATGTGTGCCTTCTGAATTAACTATATGTTTGGAATTTAGCAAGCTGTCTGACCAATGGAGCTTTTCACTGTATATGCCTTATAAATGATTAAATATATATACATATATATATATATATATACACTATATATGTTTAATTGTTTGTGACTGCGGTTCAAGTTGCACAATTGCAGGCGACAGGTGGAGGCAAATAAATAAATTCGTATATAGCTTGTTGTTGCACTCGTTAGTGTTGCGGGAAGTTGCCCCAGGCATGACCATATGGAATATTACTCATACGCGCTATTAGCCACACTCGCACACCCTCTTATACACACACACACACACACACAGACATACAGCGATCACGTGGTACATTGCATTGGTTGTAAAAGTGGATGTGGAAATGGAATTGTCGCAAAGGTTTAGCTTAGAGATGCCAGCCAGAAGAATTGTTATTGTTGTTTGTTGTTGTTGTTTTTTGTTATTGTTGTTGTTGTTTGTTGTAGCTGCTGCGTCGCCCAAGGAACCAACCGAAGCGTGGCAACCTCAAAACGTAAATTTTAACGTCCTTGACATTTTATGCCGTTTGGCGTTTGAATTTCTTGTTGCGTACTCGTATATACAAATATATATATTTATATATATATATATTCTAAATATATATTCTATATATATGGCTTGATAATCTTATTGTATCCTAAACATTTTGATTTGATTTTGCAGCGCTTCATTTGCTTAACCATTATTTGAGAATTACCACAATTAGTTGTGTGCTTAGGGCCTAAGCTTAACTAGTTAATAACACTGTTCAACACAAGTTTTTGGTTTAAGAAATTTTTAATTTTAACGTATTTTTGAATTGTTGCTCAATAATTAAGCTTAAAATTATGCAAAAGCGTTTATATAGCTTTAAAAAAGCAATTTAATAATTTTAAAAAATTACCAAAACAAAAGGTTTTTTTTTTAATTTAATAAATTGAGCCAATTAATAACGATTTTTATTCAGCTTTATTTTTAAATTACTTAAAAACATATTATTATTTTTGAAAATATATTAAAAAATTCATTTCAAAAGTTTTAATTGTAGAAAAGAAAAAAAATAAAAATCTTGAGGGATATGTATACATTAGTCTGTAAGGATCACATTAATGTATTTTTTTTTTGCTCTTGGTACATGATTTTCAAATAAAATGAAATATTCTTATATTCGTATTCCAATATTCATATCAAAATTCAACTAACCTGCATATGTATGTATATTAAGTTAATAATTTGTTCACAGTCGATGGAAAATTAATTTTAACGTTTAAAAAGCTTAAAATATTTTTTTAATTGTATCGTATATAGAAAAATTGAAAGAAAACCGAAACGAATAAAAAATGATAGAATTGAAATACCTCAAAAGACATTCCAGTTAATAATTGACTTTAATCAGAGTTGAAATTCTAGAAAGACTATATTCTATCTATTTGTTCTTCCTGTTTTTATTTGAACCGAATTCTGTTGAGTAGTGTAGTTAAGCCGGCCAGCAGGCAGCTAATACGAATGTGAATTGGAAGGACATTGAAGCACACGCACACACACACACACACAGACACAGACACACTCACACTCACGTATACCCGAAGATTACACCAATGCCCAGTCCATACTGTGAGTTAACCCGGCTGGCATTCGCTTGGAAAAAGGTCAATGCACAGGACTTTACTGTTGCTGTTACCTTTTTTGAATGCCACAAAAAAAAAAAAACAAGCAGGGAAAAAAATAAATTGTGACACAAATTCGATTTGCAAAATCGCCCGAGACTTTGCCTGATCCTGAACCCGAACCCGGACCCGAACTTAAGCCCAATGACCGTGGTAGTCCTTGACGCGATTGCGTTTCTGATTATGTGCACACCCAAACGAGATAAAAAGGTTGCTACACACTGGCCAACCCGTTGACCCAAGGCCCCTAGGCAGCCCGTCAATGTATGCTCGAATATATGTATATATAAATGTATGTATAATACAAATATACTTACATGTAGTTTGTACTTATTTGTACATATGTTATATATTGTACGAGTTGCATAATATATATGGTAATACTAACATACATAATAAATGCAATAATTTATCGCGTTAATCCCAACACTTTTCTCACCAAATAAATTTCTGATTTTTCAAAAGTCAAACATATGTTGATTACTTTATTCGTGATGTAAACTAACAGTCTCAATGAAAAAAATTTCATCTTATAGCAATTTATTTTATTTATTTGTATTGAAAGTCTTAAACATTAAATTACAAGTTTTAACTACATTACAATAATTCGATTTGTCTCATAATATTGCTTACCGTCAATTTTTTTTTTTAATATACATTCCACGTAGTTATAATTACCCTGTAAAATGATTGATGAAGCATCTTGACTTGAAATCAAATCAAATCATAAATAAATCAAATTAAATATATAAACAAGAAGCATTAATCAGACAGACAATGATGATGATTCGATTTGGACTTTTTTTTAGGCAGGATTATATTAGATAAGGCAACAGAATGCCTGATAGGGGCAGAAAATCAAATCTATGTGAAATTAAATAATTAACAATATATGAAAAAAATCCTGTAAAGTTGACAAATAGAAGCAGCATCTCAAGTGGAGAGACTGGTTATTATAAAATAATTTTTTTTTAATATAAAATATATTAAATATGCTAAAGTAAAAAACCAGGTATGCGAGTTAATATAAATTTGTTGAAACTAATATTGATAACTGTTTGTTTATATTTTCCCCCTCTTCAGTTATCAATTGTCAAGTCGGAAAGACTGTTGTCTACACTGAGGTTTTGACTGGTTGAGCTGAGTAGGAAAATGCAAGTGAAGTAGCTTGTGTTTACAAAACGAGAAGAGAAAAGAAAAATGCATAATTCTTGGGTTATGTTGCCTTTGCGTTCCTCTAATTGCGCCTTTGTGTTGGTTTACATCCTGCGGCATGCGCCTGCATTGCGGCGAGTCCTTGTCCGCTTTGATAAGTTAGTTCTGCGGCAGTTGTACACACACACACACACATTGAGAAATTCAGCTGTTGTCGCAGCTGTCGCTGGCAGCGAGCGGGGGGGGATTTGTGCGTGGTTAAACCATCATCCATCAATCATTTCGTCAAGCAGTGCATGACGGACATGCACAGCCCAGACCACAAGCACAATAAAGCAGCATGCCGCAAAGCGATGACAATGACGATAGATTACACAAAATCGTAGACAATGGACGTTGGACGATAGACGAGAATCGATTGTCGATATAAAGTTTAATTAATGCATCGATTGTGTTATCGAACTCTAACTCTCTAACTCTACACCTAACACACATTTCAACACATGCATTCATATGTCGACAATCGATTGGCGATATAAGGTTTAATTAATGCATCGCCTGTGTTATCGAACACTTGACACCAGTGATGCCAATTATTTTGTCTTGTTTGGTAAACTGATAAGTCACAAATACATATAAGGAAACATAACTGTTATTTGGTTAAATTGCGCAACACCACATATCAATATTGTTGTCTTTTATAGTGTTGCCAGCGCGTTATACATCCCTGAACCAATTCGAATCCAATAAGGCGCGCAATTTAAATTGTACAATACAAAATCTTCCTTCCATATATATATATATATATATATATAAAAGATTTAAGAGGGCTTTACGTTTCCTGAGAGCTAATGAATATATCTATTAGTCATTTATATACTTTCTCAAGCTTAAGTCACCAGTTCTGTAACTTTATAATTTTGACTTAAGAAAATAAAGATTTTTTGTACGATATTTTTTTTTAGGATTTTCTTACTTTAAAATTCTTCTCTTCTTTAATGCATTTACATAGCTGCATTAATTAGGCGTCTTTTAAGATATTAATAATTTTAGAAATGCTGCCCAAACTTAACTATAATTAATTTACAACTCAATCAATAATTATTATTTTGTTAAAAAGAAAATAAAACACATAAAACTACGATTATTTGTTAAGTTAGAAATTTTGCGTGTTTTCTTGGGGAATTGATACAAAATTTATATATGCTCTTTTTTTTTTGTCAGAAAGTCAAGACGAACCGGCAAAATCCATTTCTCAGTTAAGAAAAACTGAAAAATAAAAGAAATATTCAATAAATAAATGTTTATTTAAATTTTTAATCTTTTTAATATTTATTCAATAGTAATATTTTTAATTTATTTATTTATTCTGTGTAAAAATCAGCAGTAATAAAAAACATACAAGAAAGGTGTAAAAATTTCAATTGCAGATCTAAATAGAATATCAATTAAGAGGCCAAACCATGATCAAAACGCCATTCAAAATAAAAATAGAAATAGAAAATTTTGACCAAGTTCTGAGTGTATAAAGTCTCTTATGTTACTTCCATAGAAATCTTGTTGTGACAAAATTATAATATCATTTTGCAAGGGAGTATTAAGCGTATCGAGTTATTTTCGAGCTCAAACTGAATTAATATTCCTTAGATATGTATATACATAGTTAAGTTGATCACTTAAATGAATAATGTCATTGTGATTATAACAAACGATTTAATACAAATCTAATCAGTGAGGGGTGATTAGAATGCGATTACTTTTGATTTACATTTGAACATATAATTTCATTGTTGGCACAACTCGTCCAGGACACCCAAGTGCTGTCAGTTTGTCCCTGCTCCCCGCCCTACATGAGCTCATTGTTTTATTTTTTCGTATGCATTTTCAGTTTTGTAATAATTTTTTTGCTTTATTTTCCTATATTCGATTACCGTCCTGTGCCCGTTCCCCAGGCTCCGTCTCGAAAGGCTAGCGCAAAATGTTTCCTTAATCCAAGAGGTCTCATGTTTGAATGCCCCTCCACATCTACTATGTGTCTCTTTATTCTCCCTTTCTCTATCTCTCTCTCTCTCTGTTTCTCTCAGTCTCTATCTCTATGACTATGTTTCTCTGTGTATTGGTGATGTTGTAAAAAGTTTTATTTGTCGCTGATTTGAGTATCGAGGCCAACGCCTATGTACGAGTACGAGAGCTCGTATGTGGCACGCTTCTCCTTGTTTGCCTCAAACCCTCCTCTTCCTGTTGTTTATTTCATTGAAAGCACAAAACAAAAATGCAAAGTAATGCAATTTATCTGAAAACTATGCTGCCACACCCACTGCCACAGCCCATGGTCTCGTTCTTGTCCTGCTCAACAGAGTGGAGCACAGGCAAAGGCAACAATAACAATAACAACAGCCTCCTACATACAACAAACAGCAAAATGATACAAATATTGCACTACACAGGCACATAAAAAATGACAACAAAAACAGAAACAAAAAAAACAAAACAAAAAAGAATTGTTTAATGTTTTATGTCGCTGCCATTTCAATTAACTTTAGTCAGCAAAGCAGTGCATATAATGTATATTATCGGGCCTATTTCTAACTCCAAATAAATAACCCAAGTGAAACTCAATCAATAACAATCAACTGCTCAAATTTGATCAACACGTAATACATTAAATCCCTTGGAATATTGTTGTAATGACATTAAACTATATAAATCTGTTAATTGTGAATTTTAAACCATATGCAAATTGATTGAAATCAGAGCTTTTATTAATTAAATATATATAAGAAAGATATTTTATATTTAGAGTGAAGATAACAACAATTTGAATTTGCATTTTAATAGTCTCATCTATATAATAAGTAGATCAATATTTTAAAATCGATAAGAAAAATATTTTGCTTAAAAAATGGCTTAAAATATTTTGAACTAGGTGCGTTATAGGTTAAATCCTTGGAAATCTGGGTCTAGTTTACCAATTATTAAATCTGTTTAAAACTGTTAATTTTGAATTTTTTAAAAAATATAAATTAATTGAAATCAGAGCTTTAGAAATTAAATATATAAATAAGAAATATATTTTATATTCTGAGTGAGGACAAATATTTCAATTGTATCAAAAAAATTAAAATTGGTTTAAAAACGAAAAAAAAAACATAAAATCTTCGATCTCTACAAGCTCACAACAATTGCGAAAATGTTTTCTAATTTCTTCCAATGCAATAAATATACCAAGTAATTGGAAAATGGGCTTCTGACAGTCTCATAAATTATTCGACTTTATTATATTACATATTCCAGCTATATTTGTTAATATGCAATGATATGTGAGCAATGATATAGGGCAAATTAAAAATATAAGAGAGTCTATTCTAAGGCCTGTACAAGTCGTATGTAAAGTGTGTGGGATAATAAACAGCTAAATATTCCTGACTGCAGCCTCAGCTGTTGTGTTGGCACACAACAAACATTTAGCACATATATTTCATTTGGTTTTTGCCTACTCGACAATAGCTCTACGAGAAGTGTGTGGGGGGTTCCCGGTTTGGGTATAGTGGGAGTGATATAGCTTTTGTGTTTGCCAGCTCTGTGTGAAAATATTTTAGTGTCCTTTAATAAAAATGATAAGTCACAGCAAGGAAATAACAGGGAATGTGAACACTATAAGAGTGTTCTGGGAGCTAGAAGGGTTTTTGGGGCTCCTATTGTAATGCTAAACGAGCAACAGCCCCCACAAACGAGTGATTTAATTAAAGGACCGCAAAGGAAAAAAATAAATAAAGAATGGTATATAAAAAAAGAATATTTTTAAATTACAACTGAGAATTTGTAAATGAAAAGCACAAAACTATGTTCCGAGTGTCTGGTTATTTTATTCTATATTTGTGTATTCTAGTATGATTGAAAACTAAGGTCATTTGTTTTAATAAGCACATTGTGTGAACTTAAATAGTTAAACAATTTTAAAGTAGAATTACATTGATAATATATTTAGTTTAATTATATTTAACTAGCTTTTTCGGCGAGTGTTGCTACGCTCCCGCTGATTGTAGACTACTAAAGCCTACTGTATGCTCCAGCTGAGATTTTCATGCAAGTTTCAAATGCATATTCTACCCACTTATCGAAATATTTTTGTTAAAATTAATTCAAAGTGCCAACCTACAAAATAATAGAAAGCTACAGTAAATATTGTAGATTTCTAGCTTCAACCGTTTGGGCTGCTCGTGAGTTGCCAATCAGTCAGTCAGTGAAATGAATAAAATCTTTTTTAAAGCTCTTAAAGATTGTTAATAAATAAACACTTTTAGATCAACTTGGTTCTTGATATTAATTTGGTTTATATAAATGTTTTTAATCGCATTTATTTTAGTACAAGCTATACAAAAAATCGGTTCTAGATGGTTATAATTTATAACTTATAAATATCGTTTAAGCGATCGTTAGAAACCTATGCCAAACGAGAGTTATTCTAGCTCGTTTATATATGTTTATATATATGTATATATATTCCAGGCTGCGTAATCCTAATGAACGTCCTGTCCCTCAGCTGCTCTTGTTGTTGTTGTTGTTGTATGATGTCCTGGCGGCATAATTGCTGTATTGCACACTTTTTCTTTTGGCTTAAGGCTAAAAGCCGAACGCTGAATGCTGAATACTAAAGGCTGAAGGCCAAGGGCTTTGTGGTATGCCCCGTTGGTATGCCAGTTCAGCGTCTTTTACGCATCATTGCCACGGGATGTTGCCACCGCGTTGCCACCCTATAGATAGAGGCGATTCCAAGCCCCGTTGCTCCAACCGATTGCGTGCTGTGCTGAGACGCTCATTCATCTTCTTTTAATTGAAGGCACGATGTCTGAGGGGGGATAAACATGGTTTTTCGGAAACTCTGCCTATCCCAAAACTTGTATTCAATCTTATAAATTTTGCTGTCTGTGATATTTTCATATCAGTTTGTCAGAATGGGCGGAACGAAAGGACTAGATTCAACGTCTAACTAGTATTTTATGTAGCATCTCACACATCAATCAATTTGATTTGTTGAATAATTTAAGTAGAAAATAAGTAACAGAGTATCCAAATAGAAAACATTTTCAAAATATATATTTCATTGGTATTCAAATATTATATGAATCATAAAGTAAAGTAGACTTTAGTCATCAAATTTTAAATTAAATTTCTTAAGTTAATCGCAGTCAAATTGTAAAATAAATATTTATTTTCAGGCAAACCACATTTTTATTAAACCTTTTAAATACAAATATGTACATATTTTATACAGTTCACTTCTTCTAGCACATTTTCATTATTGTATGCTTCACTGTAGTGTAGTATATACTTTCATAATATTTCAGCATTTCGCAGCTTCATTAACGCTAATGTCGCTGGCGAATGTTGTGTATACGCAATGAGTGCTGCCAAATAGTGTTGAGATTTCTAGTTCAATGAATAGATGAATCTGTTCAGTTTTTCATTTTTGCAACGTAAACTTAATTATTCAGTTTATTTTATTTAGCTATTCAGCAAAATGAATATGAAATATCAGCATATTTATCAGTTAATGTAAATAAGGATTTTGATTTTTTTTTTTTTATATAAAAAAATTATGTACTCAGAGTAATTTTAATTTATCTGCTATCACAACTATTAATAGTCGAACTTATTTTTATATCACAAATAAATATATATTTTTTTGTGTAATAAAATAGAAAAACTTATAAATAATCACTTTTAATTCAATTTTTTTTTGGCTCACAATTTGGAGTTCTATTTCGCTTTAAGTTGTTCAATTGAACTTGTTCTGAACGAAAGAAGACAACATTATTGCTAGATATTAATGACATAGCGCTCTCAACGTTATTTGCCGCATACTATATTGATAATTTATAGAGGGTTCGCCTGGTTTAAGCTTTAATCAAAAAAATTAAATAAATTGCCTTGCCTTTGGCAGATAAAATTATTAAAGTATTTGCGCTGGCTGAGAGAATTCAAAATTTTTGCCATATCGATGGCGAACTTTTTGTTAAATGTTCAAATATTAAATTAAACATAATTTTGAGGCGCATTTAAACGAGCGACTAAAGATGATAAATGGTCCATACACTGACTATGGCAACAATATGAGTCGAGTATAGTCCCAATCCAGCTACCCAGCCCCTACTCCAACCTCTAAAAAAAAAAGCCAATAATGCCAGAGAACCAGAAAACCAAAAACTGAAAGACCCAGAGACCCACAAAAAAACATTGGGAGGCTGTGGCGCCCCAGATAATATGTAAGGCGAATGTCGTGTCATTCATTCAGTCAGCCAGTCGCTTAGTGTGTCGTACAAATTGAGCCACAGGACTCATCCAGGACTCGTCAATGCGCCAATGCGTCAGTCAGTCAGTCAGTCAGTTAGTCGAACGTCAGGAAGAGAGCGTTTACTGAAGGAAGACGCTTGTAAAACTAACGATAAGCGTCATGTAATTTGTGATACGATGATTTACTGTTGTATATGTATGCGTGGCCTGTGTGTGTGTGTGTGTGTGTGTGGATGTGGTTGTGTATGTGTGGTTGTGCGTAAACAAACACACATTATGAGGCAGCAAATTGATTTATTGTAGTTTATTGTATGCGAAAAGGTGCCGCCTGCCCCAAAAATAGGCTCGGGGCGGTGACCCATTTGGTTAGTAAACTTGAAAATCGTTTGGGTTAGCTCTTTCCGCTGATGGAAAGATACATCTTATAATAACATTATATGCATAACATTGTACACATAACTAAAGACAGACTTATGACTTGTTACTGTTACCAAAAAATGAAGAGCCATCGATGATATCGATGAATGATGGGCAACGCATTTATTTTTGATACTATCGATTAATTTTCATATGTACAATGTTTCTCTACAAAACATATTTATATAAATATTTGCTGTTACTATTATTATTGCAAATGTTTCTTGAATTTTTTACCTCTTTGTATTATGATCTTATAAATTTACAAAAACACATTTACAGCTATCGATAGCTATTGAAACAATCGAGTGCTTATGTGTGATTATACACTTCAATGGAAAGGGAATTATATGTTACACATCTGTAGCTTAATATTACCATATTACCATTACCATAGCGAACATAGCACCACTAGAAAACATTTTTATGAAAGAGCAACCAAAATATGATGTTTGTTTTTTGATTTTATATTTATCGAAGGAGGGCGTAGCAACGCACGCCCAGTATACTGGTGGATTGTAATAATAGATTACATTTAAACAATGATCGTTCAGACATTTTAACAACATTTGTTATCCCATTGTTAACATCTCTTGGCTGCCAGGACATTTCAATTGAAAACTGGGCACACCGTCAGCTGCTGCATACATATATTTAGTAAATTGGTGGCCTGCCAAATTGCAGGCCTATGTGGTAATGCTGACTAACTGAATGTCAGATTGCCTACGATCCTTTTGCAAGGCTCGCATCCTGGCAGCGTATGTATGTACATATATACATTTATGCATTTGTGGGTCACAGCCTCCATCGTTGACTGGACACTGATGGAGGAGCATGCCGGGTCCTGGGCTTAGTCCATTGGGACATATTTTATATTTAATGCAAGACATTTGTCATGCGGTTGGCGCATTTATTCAAAGTATTTGCTGCAATTTTAATGCCAAAATGAGAGCACAATTTCAAATACCAAACAAGACAGAACAGCTAAGTGCGTTATAACGAAAAATAAATACACTTCTAGAATTTTTTAGTGCATTTACATTTTGTTAAATTTTTTTTTTTAAAATATCGAAAAATTTTTTTTTTTTTGTTAATGATTTGGATTATTAAGTCCCATCAAAAAAAAAATTCAATTTTAGATTCAAGGCAAGTGAATTCAATTCGCAAATAAAAATTACATTAAATTCACATTCGCATAAAATGAAATAGGCTCCAATACATCAGCGACAGTAAATAAAGATTATTTTATTTTAAAAAATTACATGTCCTTGTTTATAACTCTTATTTTCTGAATTTTAAATTCGTTTTTTTTTTTGAGCAATACAAATTAAGATTAAAATAATCGTTTTTAATTAAGATTTATTTTTTGAAGAAAATATAATTTGTTTTAAAGTTTTACATATAATCGTTAATCGAGACTTATTTCTTTGTAAAAAAAAAATAAAAATCATATTTAATAAAATATAATTTGTTAAAAAAAATTTTTTTTTTTTAGCAATTAAAAAGTCGAAACAGAATTTTAAATTTTGCATTTTTGGCAATACATATAGCTCAATTATAAAACAGTCTAATATACATAATTATTTGTAAATGACGAAAATCGTAAAATTCAAAACTATAAAACTAATAAAGCAAATTCATCGATTAATCAGTTAGATTTAATTTGGTGTAGTCGTATTTTCCATAAAAAAGTGAAATAAACGTTTATTATTTTTATATATATATTTTTATGGCAGCATATAAATCAACTTTTGTCGCATTTTACAAAAATAATAAGATCCTCTGTTAGGGTATATAAAACAGGAATGGGAGCCTGTTAAGGACCAGTTTCTGTACTGGCAGCGAGTAACATTTTATGTTATATGTGCCTCTCTCTGCCAGGGGCCAGGACACTATTTAAAAATGAATTTATGCGTATATGTGTGTAATTTTGGTTTTGATGCGTAATAGTTGTAAATGTGTTGGAATCGAGCCTGACAATATGCTGAGAGCAGCCTGATTTATGCAGCTCACATAAAACTAGAATTTACATATTTCATATACATACATATAATAATTAAATGCTTAACTATTTCAATCTCTCTCTCTCTTTTAATGCAGGTGAAGAGCAAGTGAAAAAGAGAAACTCATAAAGTCTTAAAAATAAATTGAATTTTGTGCCAAAATGCAATAAACAAATGGAGCTCTTCAAAAATAACGCTCGAAATGGCCATTAATAACTAAATGTGCATATACTTGAAAATATTTTTGATAGAATAAAAACAAGAGCGATTGCAAAGCAATCAAATTCTATTTTCAAATTGAATTTTAAATGCACACGCACACAGAGCCAACAAAGTCAAGCAGCAATTGAGAGGCTAAAGGACAGGAAAGGACAGGACAGGAGAGGACAGGACAGGACAGGACAGGACAGAACAGGACTGCACAGGGGAAGTGGCTGGCAACTGAAAGGACGAAAAACGACAATATTTGCCAACAAAATCGAAATCGAAGTAGCGACAAGGCAGCTACTTGTTAGCCAGACAAAGTAATCAAAACTTGCCAAAGCAGCAGCCGTAAACAAGTTCCGGAAATATACAAAAATCACAAAAAATCACAACAAAAAAAAATAGAAAGAAATATAAACGGAAGCGCAGCTCTTGATAGCCAACATCAAACAAGAAGGCAATACATACATAATACATATGTAGTACATGCAAACAAAAAAAAAAAACAATTGTGCCCCATTGCACAAGTAGCACAATCAGAAAAACTTGCTACCGAATTGGAATTCCCGATATACCGATTCCGATTACAATTTTTTGTACAGCTCTCAAAAGCAAATCAAACAAAACCCCATTTTGTGTGTAAGTTTGGTTTTCTTCGATTTTTTGTTTTTTTGAATTCGGTTTTATTGTTGACAAGTTAAATAGTCAAGGTCAACGAACGCCATAAGATGCCACAAATGTGGGCAACAACACCTTGCCGGGCCGCAGACAGAGCCTGAGACGACGGCATACCCTCCGCCCCCCCCAAAGTCCACGACTCTCGATTTCCGGCAAGAGCGCAACAGCCAACCCTCAACAAAAAAAAAAAAAAACCGGAAATTTTTTTTTGATAAATGGCAGCCAGAGCCAAAAAATTTGCGGCAAGCCAAAAGTAAAAGTTTCCGCCTGCCTGGTGTGTCTGGAAAATTGAAAGGCAAGCAAGGTGGCACAGATAAGAAACAAGCAACAACAACAACAACAACAACAAAAACAATAATATAAACAACGACAACAACAATAAAAAACAACCGTCCCATCAACATCAGAAGTGGCATTAGCAAGCGTCAGCGGACTTTGATAAAAAAAAAGGCAAGACACCAAAGCAATTGCCATAGAAAATTGTTTTATTTTTGTGTTTTTTTGTATATAAATATATATACAATATTTTGCTGGTAGCAACATTCTTCGGTCCTGCTCCTGTTGCTGGCCAAGTTTATTGATTCGTCCTGATCGATGCGCCATATGTCTGCCGCCTAACGGACACACAGCCACTTTGCCAGTTGGCCGCATGCCACAGGTTTGCGATTGAGCCTAAGGTTGAAGTTTCAGATTGCCACAGAGCTTAAGTTGAAGATTCAAGATTGTAGATTGAAATATTGTGTGTGACTTTATAGAGACACTAATATAAATGGCAATCGAGCGAGCTGCCTGCATGGCTTGAATTGCCTTCTTAAAGAACGTGTAAAAGTTAACATTAGTGTGGAGCGAGCCATTGCCAAATTACTTAATACAATTAAGTTATTAAATGCGTCTCATTGTGGCCATTATGAGAATGAATTACCCACGGAAGCACACATCGAGTACAGCCTGTACAGCTGCCATCATCAAGTGCTGGCTGGCCTATGCCCTGGGTATTCTAATTATGCTGCCAGGTGAGTTATTACAAAAATAATGTTTAAATAAATTTAGATAAATAAATTTAAATACTTGAATGTAGAGCTCAACTGAAAGATGAATTAGTAAACAACTTTAATTGATCCGATTTCTATCAGAGCTCATATATAAACTTTATCTTGCCAGACAAAACAAAGTGTTTTTACCTACAAATATTTTATTTATTTATTCTAGCATTATTTCTAAGTGTAAGATTAACAATTTTTAATTCATATAACTAGATAACGCATAAATTGTATCATTTACCAACCCTACTTTTTCTAATACATATTTAACCACAGATGACAAAAAATCATTTAAATAATTTTTTTTATGGTGAGACTTTTATTAAAAAAGTTTTTGAAATCTGGTATTTTTTTTATAGCTTTTTTTCAGAGACAAGCCTGCAATTTTGATCAATAGATCTTCATTTATATATTGTACTTTATTATGTTTAAATCACTAGTTCTGCAACTGAATAATTTTGAATTAAGAAAATGATTTGCGGTATATTTTACGATTTTTCTATGTATTAATATAATTATTATAATTGTAAATTTTCGTCAATTATGGCTGGCAAAGTGATAAATACGGTGAAATTTTTCTTTGGTGTTTTTACTAATTGCTACCACATTTACATTCCTATTTGAACAAATTTACACTTAAAATATTTGAAAAGGAATTATCTAACATATAAAATCGTAAGAAGTACTTAAACGAATTTTTGAAATTTTTTAAAGAGCAAGTGAAATTTAATTATTTTTTAAAAATGAAAAAAAAAAGTTAAAATTTTTCAACTTTGAGAGTTTGTAATGGTTTTAACTTAGAGGTGGAGAACTATCGATAGTGGGCACCATCAATATTCGGCGATAGTTAATTTTGAACCATCGATATTTGACGATAGTTAATTTTGAACCATCGATAGTGTCGATAGTGCCATCGTTAGTTCTCCACCTCTACTTTAACTCTTATTCGATCCGCATAATCGGCATACCGTTAGAAAGGGGATACAATTATCTATTGAATTAAGATTTTTTAATAACAAATAAGATCTGATGTAGATATGAACAAATCAGTCAAAATACTGCCAAAAAACTAGCTATTTGCGCTTTTCTCGAAAACCATTCTTTGAATAAAAATATGGCTTGCATTTTTGAAATAAGCGCCAAAAAACACCTCAAAAAAATTCTATTCTATTCTATTCAATTTATATAATGCAAGTTTACTTTAAAAAGACGTTAATTGACATTTTCCAACTATAGTTCTAATGTTTACGAAACGAATTAGCTGCTGTGTAAATTATATTAAAATTCACTTTTTTTTTTAATAAACTAATTGATGTATTTGGTTGGTTAACTTCACAAATGTTCTTAATCTTTAGCTTAATACACATAAAGTTTAATTACTTACTTGGTCAACTTATATTTTCGAATCAAAGTGTTAATTGAGCTTAGGCATTCAGGTGGCAACTTTTGATATACATAATTTGTGTAATATTAAATATTAAATATTAAAATTGTTCTCTGGTCTTGACAACGCCTTTCAGCTGCTTCGTAGAGTTTCAGTTAAAATTGTGCATTAATTTCTTTAATGTCTAACCAATTATCCAGAGTTTGTCAACACGCAAAATGTATTTAAATTTTCTAATTAGATACAGGCCACGTAGCGTTTATAATTGGACTTTAATTAGTTTTATTAATAGGAATTACAATTTATTTTTTTATGAGTTTCCTTAATTGCATTACATGACACAAGTAATATAATTATATCAAATTAATTTGCTGTTAATTGAGGTAATTGCAATGATAACCAAAATGTAGTAAGCGGATAAACGATAGTTTAGAATATAAAAGAAACAATGCAAATGCAAATAAAAAAATTAAAAATTTTTTTTGTATTCTGTTTTTTTGTTGACTTTTAAAAAGTCAAAAATTTCGAAGCAATTTAATTTTTTTTTTTTAAATTAAATTATGGTGTTTATAGCATTATATTATGGTGTAATTTTACATCAAAGGATAAAATGTAATATATATATGTACTGATCAAAAAATCAAATATTTTTTCTTTGTTTCTGTTTTTTGTTGACTCTTTAAAAATTTAAAATTTTTTTGAGCAATTTAAATAGTTTTTTAATAGCATTATATCATTGTGTAACTTTAAATCAAAGGATAAATTTAAATATGTATGTATACTGAATACTGAATACAGGTTTATGCTGTATACTTTTCTGCTCTTTAACTGAACAGACAATGAAGGCGTCCAGGGGTGCAACTTGGCGGCTCCTTGGCAGCGACAGACGTTTAACAAATGTTTATTACGTATACGCAGCGTGGCAACAAATTAAACATGACTTCGTTTTAGCGTTAATGCTTTGGGCCATGTTGTTTGCTGCTTAATGCCACTTGCCGCATCAATGTTGTTATTGTTGTTGTTGTTGTTGATATTTTCGCTGTTATTGTTCATCTTGTTGTTGTTAAACTTCTTATTATGGCTCTGACTGTGACGCACAGCCGGATGCGGTTCTGATATAGATGCGAATGTGAATGTGGATGTGAATGCGGATGCGGATGCTGATGTGAATGTAAGTCTGCTGACTCTGACGACTGGCAATTTGCTTATTTGATTGCATTTTCTGCACTCGCTAAGGGCCAAGGGGAAAATCAACGGGGGCAGGGGCAGGGGCAGGGACAGGGAATTTTGGGCTCCTGCTCAACTGTTTTGTCCCACCGACTGCGCGCACAAATCAAAGTCAACTGCGGTAAATGGAACGACAAATAAAGTGCACCCGCCTTGTGGATGCCACACAAGCTGCATGCTGCATGCTGCTGCAAGCTGCTGTAAGCTGATGCAGCAAGTAGCCCTGCCCCAAAAATACAATTGCCATTGACAATCGCTCAAAGTTGACTGGCAAGCAAATTTTGTTGGCTTCGCTTTCTCTCCTTATCGAAACGAATGAACAACAATTAGATTGATGTACGGTAAATGCTGAACGTTGATTGCGCTGCCAAACAAAAATGTAAAACTCCTTTATATATAGACGGGGTATTATGATCAGATTGATGGAGCAACAGTAACATCAAGCTAATCATTTGTGCATAAGGATAATATATGTATGAGTGTTGCAAACGATTAGTCAAAGTCAGCGACTCATTCTCATGGTTTTATTTTCTGTTAAATCGATATACAACTATTATTTTTTTGAATTTTAAGTAATACAAGTTTAAAGTTTAAAAATACAACTATTATTTAAGTTTTTTCTTACACTTGGCTTACTTATTGAGGGGCTAAAAACCAAAGAACGCAACTCTTATAATTTTTAGTTTACCAAATTTTTTAAAATTATTTATGAATTTTTTTTTCAAATATTTTTTAAACATTTTTTATGAATTTTTTTTTCAATAAAATTGACAATATTTCGATTCTTTTTTGAACGTGAAAATAAAAATTGATACTAAATATAATTTGCCAACATTTATTTAAAAGATAAATATAAAAGTATTTTTTTTTAATTTTTATTTTAATTAATAAACAATAAAAATTGTTTTTGAATATCTTCTGAACCACGCAATCATAAAATGGAAAGATATTGACATAAAGATCATTTACATATGTCAACTTTTGAAATACATAGCTTGGTTCAAAAGAAATTTATAATCAATTTTTATTTCTTAGAATATTGAAAAATTACTTGGATTTTCAACTTTTAAATAAAAATTTTAAAATATATTTTTACAATTTAATTGTTGATCAAAAAATATAAGTTAAAATGTAGTTTCTTAATAAATATTGGTAATATAAGTTTGTGCTGTTTTCAGGATCCTGCAGCCTGAATTGGCTAAGACTTACAAAATTTTCTAGAAAATTTTTTGATTGACTTGATTTCTTTGAACTCACAACTCCTGTTTGCGATTCCTGTAAAAAACAACGCCAAAGGAGTATTTTCTGTTTTCATTTTTCAATTTTTTTTTATCAAGTTTAATTTTCTGTATACAAAAAAAAATTTATTCCTTTTGAATTATTTATTGAAAACTCGTATATTACTAGTTTTAATTAAAGAAAAGCGTTCTGCATTGAAAAGAAATTTATCTATATCTAAAGCAATTGCATTTCAATGCAATAAAATTACGTTAAAAAGCAACAATAAAAATACAACAAGAAAACAATCTGAGAACGAGAAAAACATCAACTGAGTAATAACATTTCCAGGAAATCTGAGCTCTGGCATTCAAGAATTGTTATTGAACAATTACAGAACTTGTTGACGCTATAAACAATTCAAATGAATCAGTTAATAGGATTTTAAGAGATGTTTTGCAAATAAAAAGGAAGGTATTGAAATTCTTTTATTGAAATTGACTTGACAAATAATGAAAAACTGAATTTAATTGAATGTAAAATTAATTAGAAAGATTATAGTTGGAACTGCATTTTTCCTTTTTCTTCAATTAAAAAATACTTATCACTTGGAATAGGATTATTATTTAGCCAATTATTGCTTTGACCGGACTTTATGCTTTATCTGTCGAAATGAAATTATGGCGCATAGTTAAGGGCATTTAATCATGCAAATTGTCGAGTGTGTTTGTTTTTATATTTTAGTTATGCATCTAACTAGTTTTGTGGCACGTTTCAATTCATTTTGCATTTTGCATTTTGCACAATTGTTGTGGGCCCCCATCAGGTCATCCTTTTTGGTCACTGTGCCTGGACCTACTTGAAAGTAATCCTTGTTGCTGTTGTTGTTTTAAGGAATTTTTTTTTGCATATTTTCTGTGTGTTTCTTTCAGTTTTATGAATTTTTGCACACACACACACACACACACACACACACACTCTTGTATGCGTGTATGTTATTATATGAATTCCAGTTGGGTTTTTATTTTCATGTTGCTTTTGTCAACCCGGAGTTTTTATCTTTAACCATGCACGAGAACATTTTTTGCGAGCTTACACATTTAGTGGCATGCCCGTTCAGCCATTCTCATTCAGGCTGACATTCACCAACACTTTTACATTTACATATACACATACATTTACCTGCACCATTCTCATTCACATCCACATCCGTATCCGCATCCACATCCACATCCACATCCACATTCGGGTGCCAGGTGCCAAATGCTGACCGCCTTCAATATGCATGCTAATTTTACGCTCCCACAGCTCCAACTCCAACCCAGTCGGCATTCTGTGTCCCTAGGCTCTGTCCTCAGTCCCCAATCCCAGTCTCAATTCCAGTCCCAATTTGACACCCTGCCACCCCCCCTTTTTCACCCATCGGTTGCCTGAATTTGATTTTAAGCATAAATATTCATGAATCGCTCTCTATGCGATTGTGATTGCGATTGCGATATGTGCCTTTGCCTTTGCCCTTAACTAGAATATTTGCAGTCTGCTTGACGCATTTGTTGATAAAAACAATGCAACACATTTTTACAATAACCATTCAAAATGCAATCCAATTGTATGCAATATTTTCAATTGACGTGATAACTAGCTTTATGAGTGTTTATGCATAAACATGCAATGTTCAAAATTCGATCTAGACAAGCAGAATTTATATAGCTATGAAACTTGTACAGATATATGCTTACAAATTTAGAAAAATTAAAATCAATTATATATAGAAAAGACAATCGTAATTAGGAGCATATTGAGAAAGTCTTGTTATAGGTTTTCCAGCCGAAGTTTGTCTAAAAACTAATCTTAAATTAATAAGTTCAATTAATTTAAAATGATCCTAATTTCAATACCTATCCATTGGTATATTAACTTTTGAAATATACAGCTTGGTTTAGTAGATATATAAAATCAATTTCTATTATTTAACATTTAAAATAAAAATGGAAAAATAACTTTTATAATCAACTTTTAAATAAAAGTTGGTGAATAATTATTATTATCAATTCTAATTTTTATTTTCGGGCCAAGAAAGGAGTTATTGCCAATTTCAATGAAAAAAAACCATAAATAATTCTTTCTCATTATTTTTATTTATAAAAATTACAAGTCCCTGAAATTCAATAGATTTACATGTGTACAATAGTTCAGACTTATTCCAAATTTAATAAATGAATAAATTAAATATATTGAAGATTTTTAAACAATAGAAAAATGTCCTTAATCAATTTAACATATAAATTAGTAATTCAATTATAAAACACACTTTTCAATATTAAAAAGGCCAGTAGCAATCAACAATTTATTTACTTAAGAACAAACAGAGAAATTTTATTATTAAATTAATTAAAGCCAACAATTCAATAATAAATATTTGTAAGTAAATTTAATAACATTTTTAAATACACAAAAAAAATATGTTTGTAGTTCTTAGTTCTCAATGTTTGCTGGTTTGTGTGTTTTAAAAGAATTAAAAGCAATTTGTTCAAATGAAATATTTTATTTATGTACATTTTCTATTTGGTAATAAATGTTGCTGTATATGTTTGTATGCTCTGCTGCTAATTTATGTGGCAAATGCTATAAATTTGGCTTGTTGTGATGCCCCAAATGTTGCATAAATAGCTAAAGTCTGCTCGCAATACGTATACGCAATGTTGCCGTCGCCGTTGCAGGCTAATGCAAATTACGCGTTGTTGCCGCTGACAGCAGACAGCAAATGCTTCGCATTCGAATCAAAGTGGCAGCAACGTGAGCAGTGAATGTGGCGTGACATATGTCAACCATCTGCCTCACACCACGCCCACTTAATGCCCGCCCAATTAATGCAGCTTAGCGGCTGCTGCTGCCGCTGACAGAAGCAGCAACATGAGCAGCGAAAGGCAATAGCAATAGCAATAGCAAAAGCAAAAGCAATTGCAATTGCAACAAAACGTTGTAAACGCAACTTCATGGCGTGTTGCAATTAAGTATGACAAATTACTTGACAAGCGCCTCTGGTTGCCGCTTCAGTGTTCCAAGTTGCCCCACCATCGGCAACGCCTGGCTGCATTGCGATTCCTGTTGTTGCTGTTGCAGATGTTGCAACTGTTATTGCTGCTGCATCTTCTGTTGTAGCTGTGGCTGAATCTGTTGTTGTTGCTGGTGTTGCTGCTGCTGTCGCTATAACTACTGTTGTTGCTGTATCTTCGGTTGCCGCTGTTGTTGCTGCTGCTGTCGCTGCTGCTCCTGCTCCTGTCAGTATTCCCCGCGGGCGTTCATGCGTGCTTAGTTACTGACACTTGTCGTCCATGTGCCTGTCTGTCTGCCTGTCTGTGTTTTATGTTCGCGTTTGTGGCAATTTTCTAATGTTACCCATAAACATGATTTAATTATAGCACCTGCAACATATTGTCACAAATGAGTCAACCGGATGCGATTCTTTCGCTGCTTAATTAATAAAAGTTGTCAAGGGAGAGAGAGAGAGAGAGGTAAGGCGGGAGACTTCAGGTAACAATTTGTATAAGAGGAAATTAAGGTTAAAATTTCTAAAAAAAAAATAATAATGACAGAGTAATGTGTTAAAGGCAAGTCAATCTGGCGAAAAAGAACATTTTTCTTTGTTTAAGTTATAAAAAAAATATTTAAAAATATTTATTACACAGCATTTTCTTCTTGTTTTCAAATTTATCGATAACTAATTAAATGTGACCGATGAGATATTGTTTTTAATGGTAGATTTTTGGATGTTTCCAAATTTATCGATAACTAATTAAATTTTTTAAAAATAATATATTTTATTTTTAAATATAACCGATGAGATCTTCTTTTTTTTTTTTTTGTTTTTGGTCAAAATTGTGAATATTTACGCAGCATTTTCTACTTGTTTACAAATTGATCGATAACTAATTAAAATACTACTTTTTTCAATGTGACCATTGAGTTCTTTTTTTTTGTTTTGTTTATAGAATTGTGCATATGTATTCCTTTGAACAAGTGCATTACCAAGTGATATATGATGAGATCTTTGATTTTAATTGAACAATACTGCTTTACATATGTATAATGCAATATCCAAAATCCAATTAGCTATACAAATGTTCAATTATTTAAATTAGTGAGACAATGGGCAGGCAAGCAATTTATTATTCTGATCAGGTAAGTCGGGCAAACATATGTACGAGTATACTATTTGCTATAAAAACCAATTTTGCCGCATTTTGGAACAACGGCCAGCGCCCAGCGCCCAGCGTATTGGGTTCAATGCTCAAGTGAACCGAGAGCAATGAACCGAGCAACGGCATCAACGTTGTGGCAGACAGCGCTGTTGGCAACAGTATTGGCAGCTGCAACAGCAGCAGCAGCACCCACATGCATACATACAAAGATAGAGTATATACATAGCAGAACAAACCACAGAACAGAACCCCAAATGATGGCTTAGTTTGAGGTGAGAGAAAAAGAGAAGATTCGCCATCGCCATCGAATCGGTCCGCATCAATGTTTATAGTCAAGTCAACGAAACTGCTGGCCAAATACTGGGTTGGCAAAAGTAAAGCCCAGCTAAGCAAAGCAAAGCACTGCCCACAATCCGGCTCAAATCCATACCAAACCCCTACCCACCCCTCCCCTCTCTTACATATACTATATATACTGCCCCCCCACCCCCCTAGTTTTTGGGGGCCTAGAGCCACGCCCAGTTTTGTCTGTTGCGGCGCGCCTGAATGGTTTTCAACTGCCAGACGTTGCAATTCGACATGGTAAATTTCAATTTGGCAAACGTGCGCCGCATTTTGCTTGCATTTTTATTTTTTATTATTGAATACCCTGTTTTTTTATAAAGGCAATTGGACTATATTGTGCTGAACAACATTACACTTGAATTGAATTGAATTTTGTTTATTTAAATGTTATTAATAGGCATTTTCGACTTAATAATAAAACAGCTTTAGAAAAATAAATAATACTACAAAATAAGATTTAAAAGCACGAAAAATTATACAAAAAAAAAAAAATATTGTAAATAAAAAAACCAGGAACCGTTACGGTTTTAATTACAAAAGGAAAAAAAAAATATTTTTCTTTTTTCTTACATTTTTTCATATGTAAGATAAAATTAATTTTTATAGACAGAGAGAAAATTAATAATTCTTAATGTCTTAACATTCCCATTCACCTGGATAAATTTTTTCAACTTTGATTTTTTAAGCTCATAACTCTTGTTGGTGATTCCTGAAAAAATTCCATAAATATTTTAACAACACGATCTCTTTGGCACCATCAAAATTCAGCAATAACTTCTTTAATTTAATAAACTAAAATCAGCAAATGCAGAATGAGAACCTTGAAAGATTTTCACCAGATATTCAGCTCTCCACTTTTCAAATCCGCCAATAAATAATGCTATACAGTTAAGAACTTTGGGATGAAATCATTTTAGATCAAGATTTAGTTCAAAAAGACAGAGTATAACGCCAATCGCTAGCTTCTGTTGTTAGCAATTTTTCATTTTTTTTGGCTTATTCGCTATTTCTGATTTTGAGCACAAGTTGGCAGTGCTGTGTAACCATTGAATACGTTGGCAGCCCGGCTAGTCCGGCACGTGCAATCCTCCGGCTCTAACCGAATTCCTAGCATGCGAACTAAGCGTACTGGTATACAAAAACAAAGTCAACGTCAAGGATGATGACGATGATGTGTGTCCTTCGCTTGGGCAACGCTGGCGACGGCGGAATCATCAAATATGCAGGCAAGCAAATCTTTGAGAAAAAAATGCAGTCACATTTTTTTCCTCGGATGCCACCATTGCACGGAATTTTCTGCAATTGACCTATCCCCCTCTCCCCTCCAACCCCGTCACTCACAATTTTGCCTTTTAACCGCTGCTTCAAGTTGAATGCACTTGGTATCGATGTCGTTGTCCATGATGGTTGCAGTCTCAGTATCGTTATCGGTGTCAATGACGATATCGATATCGGTATCATTTCCGGATTTTGTTGATGGGCATCTTAAAAATTATACAAATTAAACGTGTTTTTAAAATCAATATGATAGAAACTAGAAGATACCCTGTATTGTGTGCGTAGTTAAATAATATATAAGCTATCCCTAGAAAATGCTTAACCTAGATTTGCAGTAATACCTGAAAACCAAGAAATTACTTGCTTCATTTATAGTCCAATGTGATAAAAAAAAAATATTTTCCAAAATAATTGAAATTTATAATTCCATTAAATCTGTCATTAAAAGTACAAAGCAATCTTCAAATTAATCGTTTCAATTTTGACGGAAAACATTTTCTAAGACGATACAAATTTTCTACTGTAAAAAATCACCACAGATTTGAAAATGTGATAACTTCAGCAAAATTAATCATACTTTCTTGCGAAAAGTATATTTTGCTCTAAAAAATTGATTGACCACTTAAATTTCGATGATTTATATTTTTAGTTTTTTTTTTTGTGATTTTATACACACACTCTTTGAACATTTTTTAAGAATAATTTTTAATCGTTTGTGGACAATAAAATTGATAGTAAAATCTTTTAAGTGAGGTAGATGCATTTTGTGAAAGAAAATGCTTAAAGTGTTAGATTGAAAAGCTTTCATATTCGCAAGAAATGTTTTTTTTTCTAGATTTTTAATTCTTCACTCATTATTTTTGGCCAAATTGACAAGTGAACAATTTAAATGATTAGATATTAAAGAACTTGGCCAAGACATTGATATTGCTTGTATGTAGCAACAGTTGCCTTGGATTCAAATAGTATGCTGGGGCTTGTAAGACTTTTAAACATATTTATGCTCAGCTTAAAATCATTTACATTCCTTGCATGCATTCACGCTGGAGCAATAAATTATAGGCCGTGCTGCTAGGCTCTGCGACAAAGCATCCTTTATTATCCTGTCACACGCATGTCGACAATGTATATATACATATATATATATATATATGTATATATATGATGTCGGTATTCTTGTTGCCACTGAGGGCGTGGACACGAACCGATCAACATACAAACATACTACTAAAAGCGATTTTATGTCAACCAAATATAGAGATGGACGCGATTCTCATATTTTCTAAACGACACGAAAAGAAATTAGAAATTTTAAATGGAATAAATGAAAAATTTCAATTTGTCTAGAATGTGTCATAAGTTTTAAGGCACAAATCTCAGTTTAGACGATTCTTTATTTGATTAAATATTAAACATAAGTCGCAAAATTGAAACCTTAATCAAATATACGATTGCATATATCTGTTAAATGTAAATTGTGGCCATTAAATATTTAAACTGGCACTTTGGACCGACAAAATAAATTCTGCCAAATAAATTAATTCTAGTAGTGCTACGTCCGCTACATTCAAATAATATATCCTAATTTGTATTTATTTAAAATATAATGCAAGCTGTGATTTTCCTATTTTATTTTAATAATACTGACTACTGTGATTGTTATAACAGTTCTGTAACACGTTAACAGTGCTGTATGCATTAACAGTTAGTGCATCTGTTGAAGCGCTAGCAAGTTTATCGGAAAATTTTCCTAAAATTTTCTTTTAAGCAACCTTCTCCTGGCAAAAAAAAAAACAAAAAAAAAAAAAAAATTAAATTTTTGAGCCAAATCAGCCCAGTCGTTTCCAATTGATGAATAACTATACAATTTTTTTTTTTTTTGCATAATTTTCATATATATATATTTTACTAAAAAAAAGTATTCAATACCTATTTTGTTTATCATATTTTTGTTATCATATATAGAGTCACGAGCACATCTCTAGTGCATATCTCTGTTTATCTACTTGCCTAACCATGACGCAGTATGCTCTCAAAGTTCCACTGACACTCAACTAAAATTCACTCCAAAATAGAAATACGACTATAATGCCGGCAGCTAAGTGCACCCGTCGAATACAGACGCGGTTAGCAGGCAATGGGCATCCTTCACTTCTATTTGTGATCCCGTGTCAAGTGACAGTGGTCTCAGATTAGTTAACTAGTTAAATCTGCAAATATATAAAGTTATTCTTTAACTATTTTTTATTAGTTTTTAGACCACAAAAAATATATTAAAAATATTTAAGACAGATATTGCTGGCGTTTTGAGATGATTTGAGGTTATTTTAGCATGCTTATAGATATATTAAAATATTTACAAATAATAGAATATAATATCTCAAGTAATAAAAAATTGAAAGAAAATTTAAGAAATTCTATATTATAACAACATAATCTCTATGAAAGCTCTGCAGATATACAGCGCAATATCTTAGAGATGAATTTATATCTGATTTTTGGCATTTGGTATTCTGGCTCAACCTAAATTCTAAGAGTTCGCACAAAAGCCGCACATAAATAATGCATATTTGATGATAAAACATGCGATTTGGCACCACTATGCGGGCCCAGACTGGCTGCGGTTTAGTTTCGCGTGTATTTGATTGGCCCATGTGCCGCGACAAAGATTGTGGTGCTAATAAATCAAAGTGGTTTGTTATTGTAGCCACTGGCAACGTGCAACGAGCAACGGGCAACGTACAACGTACAATATGCAGTCAAATCGTTGCTGCAAAGTGACACAATAAATGCAAGTGCAACACTAAAGTAACAACTGAGATTCAAGCTGTTAGCCATTAGATACACACGAGTTGTAAGCTTGTTACTTGCAACTTGAAAACAAATCAAATTGAATTGTAGTTGCAATTGCAGTTGCAGTTGCAGTTGCACATGCAGTTGCACTTGCACTTGCACTTGCAGTTGCAGTTGCTCTTGCCATTTGAAGTTGCAATTGAAATTGCAGTTACATTTACTGCTCATGTTGATGCTGATGTTGCAGCTATGCAATGCACCTTTTGCTTGTTTCATTGGCACGGTGAATTAGCCTTTGACAGTGATTTGATTTTAAGCTCTGATTGTGTCTGGTTCAGCTCAAAACATTTGCCGTGCAAACGACTTGTTCCCAATCTTCTTCATGTTGCATGTTGCACTTACAATATTGATGAAGCTTTACTTTAGTTCACTTTTGCTATAGAGAAAAAAATTCTATATTTTAGAAAGAGATTTATTATACTATGTGGAGTATATAGAAACGTCAAGATGCTGTTGAGCAACCAAGTACAATGTTTACTTAATAAAATTTATTTAGTTTGTTTATCATTATCAGAAGTATTATAATAATTATATGAAATGAATCTAAGAGCGTTTGATAGAACATACTCAAATTGTAATAAATTATTGAAAGTTTAAAATATAATTCATATTCTATATATATAAAACCATTCAACTGACTGACTGACTGACTGACTTATTGGCGACTCTCGCGCTGGCCAAACGGTAGAAGCGAGATATCTGAAATTTTTACTGTAGCTTCCAATTATATCGTAGGTTGGCACTCTGCAAAAATATTGTCAAAAATATATCGGGAAATGGGTTGAAAATGATTTTGAAAATTGTCTGAAAAACGCACTAGGCTACAAACAAATTAATATTGGGCGGGAGCGTAGCAACGCACGCCGGGAGATCTAGTTAATTATATAAAATAAAAAAATACCTTAAATTACAATTTGCATATTTTAATATTTAATTTAATGGCTTAAAATAATTCAATTTAACAATCTGAACACATTTTGAAAATCCAAATCTAGAACATTAGTCACATTGATTTTTGCAATTCCTTTGCATGAACAAAATCTGTTGAAAATGTCTCACATGATTCACTTTACTCTGCAAGCTTCATTTTTTTTTTTTTTTTTTTTTTTTGGCAAGTTGGGCTAAGGAAATTTGTCAAAGTCAAAGTTACTTCCATGTCTATCGATTTTGAGCGGCGTTAAATTGAAAAGAAAGCAGCTGGGTATAAGGCTGGCAAGACGTTTTAGGAGGGGATTGGAAAAAATGGAAAATGGAAAATGTGGCAGCGTGCTTTAAAACTAATTCAAAAACATTTCAAACAACTTTAGAACGGATGCTTCTAAAACAATGTGACGCATCACCAGGGTGACAGGCAACAGCGTCAGACAGACACCGGACCCGGGCAACCAGCAACCAGGCTCCGACCCTTGCCAGGATTCTTGGCTTTTGTTGGTATTTTTGGTATATATATATTTATCATCCTGGCAACGCGAATTGTGTGTGGAGTATCCTTATGCGTATTGGTTGCTAAATATCCGCAAAGTTGAGCCACAGTTCAGACTGTTGGCGGTCGATTAAAATATCTTGAGTAGAACTATGCACTACGGAATCAATTTGTTAGCATGTGTGTGGAAAACCAGAACAACACTTCACAAAAGCCGGAACCGGAACCGAAGGCTGAGTTATGGCCACGAAGACGCTTAACCCAGAGCAACTGGCAGAGAAGAAGTTGACTGTTATGTGGATTAATGAAACCCATGTTTGTTGAGTATTTTACAAGCTGAGATTAAACTTTTTAGATCCTTTTTTTTTACTTAACAATTTAGACAATGTTTTAGAATCAATACAGAACTAAGAATACTTTACTTCTAAAAATCTTATTCTGATCGGAACTAACGAAAAACAAAATAATTTAATTATACCTATTCCTACTGGAGTAGAGTATTTTGCATACTTGAAATTGCCTAGTCAACACCAAAATCTGAAGTTAGGACCAGAAAACATTTTCGAGCCACTTTTTACACTTGACAAACATTTTGTGGCAAGCCCATAAAATTCAAAAATTATCATTTGTAACTTTTTTTTTAGTTAATTTTAATTGAGTTCATTTTTTTTATTTATTTATAAGTTAGTATTTTTTTTATTTATTTATAAATTAGTAAGTCTACAAATCCAAAGAGTAATACAAAAAACGAAAATTCTAGTTGTGGAGAAAAATTTGTATTATAAATAGCTTTTATTAAAAATGGCATATTTTAAGCCAAAATTTTCATTTCAATCCGCAAGAACTTCTTATTGAAAAATCTTATTAAAATTTATTGTATAGCAGGTTGATACGCCTTTTTATTATCTTTTCAAAAAGATGAACATTTTTAATACCTTTAAACTATGTCCGGAGTTATTGTCACTTTACCAAAGCTACCTTTTTGAAAGTTGAAAATCTATCTTTTTATAATTATCTCGAAAACGGTTCTGGCAACATATTTTTTGAATATTATTTTCAGAATCAGCGATCCATTTAAACATATAAATCGACATAAATCCGGTATACAAAATGCTGTTGCATAGTGTTTTTGATTCAATTTGTATTGGAATTATTCGTATATAAATATTATCAGATTTCCGATTAGAAAAATTTATAAATGAAAGGTTTTTTTTCATGTCCCACCTGGAGTCCAAATTTAAAAAGGGAAGCCAAAAGTTAATATATTTTCTTGAAAGATAATATAACGAATTAATATATTGCATCTATTTTTTTATCATTACTATAATTTAATTGAAGAAATTATTTTTTTGAAATTAGGCAAACTGTGCTGCAGTCGAACAGCGTTCTAAAATGGGTTAAATAAAAGGTGAAGCTATTTTTAAATTTACATTTTAAAATTCAAAAAACATTAACTTAGCATACTATTTATTAATTTAAGAACAGTCCTTAGATTACTTTACTTTACCGATTTTAGTGGAATTGATTCGTTTGTGAATTACAGAACAGGCTTGTTAGTATTTGAAGCTCACATTTTCGATTTCTGGCATTCGCATTCCTTATTCTTCTTCTTATGCCTTATACTAAGTATATATTTTTCTTCTTTTTTTTTTTTTTTTGCACTGAGCTGACTAAGGACAGCTCTCCTTGAATATCTTGTGGATGTCGTCTTAGCAGGCAGAGGCGCCTGTCATTGTACTACAAAGCATTTTTGACATTTGCATAAGTAGACAACGCGTTTGGATCACAACTTCCCCTCCCCCCCTATGAGCCAGGAGCATGGTTACCAACCCCTTCAGTGTTTGCCTTTGTTTGGTGTTTGTTCTTTGTGAAAGAAGAAGATGGTGAAAGGAGGGGTGTCGCATTGGCATTGCAACTAAAGGGGGCTAAGCGCAAAATGAGGAAGTTACTTGCAATGCCGGAAGACTTCAATGAAAACTAAACTACAAATTTCAGCATAATACAGAGCGGATGCGGGATGTCAGGCGGGTTCCACTGCTTCCACCTGCTCACCTCTCTGCCCCTCAGCCCCTCTGCCCCTCTGCCTTTTTAGCCCCCTCTATAACCCTCACCTCTTCTGACTCTTCTCTAAGCATGGGTATCTCTGTTTTGTGTGTGCCCGCATGGTAAGCTCATTAAAGTCTTACTCACACACACATTGAGCATATTTCATTAAATTTGCAGCATTTGTGCCCTGGCAGCATGTGTTTTAGCGAAAGGGGAGGAGGTTGGGGATATGTATGTGCCAAACATTAGCATAAGCATTTCCATCAAAAAAAAAAAACTTAGTAGCAGGCGCAGCACAGGGTAAAGCACGCTAAAAAATTAAAAAAAAAAAAAACATGAAAAAATAACTAAATTTAGATTGACGAATATTAAATACTCTAGCAGAGCAGCTAATTGCACTCTTGATATTTAGAAAAAAAAAATGTACAGCTTATAGAGGATAAGTGAAGGTTAGATTTGAGTTGGAAATGTTAGATTCTCTTTGGCTCTTGGGGCATTACTTGGATTATTTTATAAGGTCAAAAGATCAAACATTCATTGGGTTTATTTAAAAGATTTCATAAGGGATTTTTTAACAGAGCAGGTGTGCCACAATTTGGAGAATATATAGAAAAATAGAAAAGTTGTAGTTGCAACTCATGACTCAATCGATTATTCATATGATAGATGTAGTTATTTGATTAGTTTGCATAGCCCGCAATATTTTTTTTTTTTAATTTTATCATTTCTCTTTACTGTCATTGTAAACAACTTAAAATAAACTAAAAAAATACGATTAACAATACTTAAACAACTTAAAAAAAAATTAAAAAAATTACTTTGACTTTGTACCATAAGAATCTATGTTAATTTTAAATCAAGGTCAACCGGATTTGATTTCATACATTTTTTGCGTCGCTTCAGAAGACGCCTTTGGTAAGAGGTTATAAATATTGTGCGATAATTAATATACTCTCAGCAAGGGTATAAAATACCGAAAAACTGAACAAACTGTAAAAACCGAAAGAGCAAAAGCGCAAAAGCACAGAATATGCCGCGAGTAGATTTGCAACAAAGGTGGGGCACAAACTGAAACAAGGATACGAGCACGGTTGATAGCTTGGGCAGGTGAAGCTGATGCCGTTGATACCTATGGCTGGGAATCGAGACCAGGAATGGAGATGGAGACTGAAGCTGTAGCTGGAGCCTGGGAGAGAAGCTGCTGCGTATTTAATAAATTATGCAAAGTAACCAAGTTCTTTTTTGCAGCGCCCGAAATGAATGCAATGAAAATAAAAAATAAAAAAAAAATTTAGTGAAAAAACAAAAAAAAAAAGAGAAACCCAAAACCTCCTGCCTGCATTGCCCTGGTGAGCAAAATATGGGCGTCTTGTGGGCGTGGCACAAATTCAACGTAAACTGCATTGGCATAGGCATAGGCATATAGTATATATATATATACCCACAAGTTGGGCGGATGTGAGCTCTTTGTTCTTTGTGAGTGCATATCTAATGGATTAAACGGCAGGCAAATTGAGGATGAGGATGCCTGGCAAAAAGGATACGGATTCACATGAGTATCGCTTGGTTTCATCATTGCTGAAAATGCTTAAATAGTCCTTTTGGCTCTGTCAGTTTAAATTTGCTATCACTTTTAACATCACATGTGATTGAAATGCAGATAGGGTTAACTCGAAATACCCTTTAGAAAATTGCGATAGTCCATAGAAAGTATTTACATCTAGATTGTAAGATTCAAATGCACACTGACAGCTTTGCTTAGCTATCGAAAATTAAGCTTAATTCTCAACATTAACGAATATATCCTACAATATTGAATATATCAGGCAATTATATTTAATTACAAACTGCTGAAAATATTGTTAAATGAGAGTTCTTTCTAAACATCCTCTTTCATAAAGATAAAGCACAAAATTAAATCGCCAATGTTGCTGATCCGATAATACACAAATATACATATATATATATAAATACAAAAATAAATACAAAAAAATATACATATATATATATAAATACAAAAATATTTCACAATTTGTTTTTACAATCTACGCGTTTATATGGCGTTGAAAATATTAAACAATCAATTCCTCATAAAAAAAAAAATAAAAATAATATATAGATAAATAAAAAAGTTCGAAAATTGAAAGGAAAATTTATATTTACAATTGAATGCAATTTAGATGCCAAATGAAACAAATGGAACCAAATGGTATTTTGCATGAATATTGTTACAGTTTTGACAAGAATAATGGATGCCGAAAGTCTAGGATGAACATTTACCTGTGCCCAGGTGTAAAGTACCGTAGCACACACATTTATACACACACACACACACACACAACATACATACATATATATATTTAAGCTTTGCCCCATTTACAGGAAAAATTGTTGCATGAATAAGTTGCATATTTATTATAAAATTGTTTCTATATTGGGATAACAGAAAGGTCTGCTTGAATATAATACATATATGTATTTTATCGTATATTTTATATTTGTATTGGGAAAATTGTGTGTTGGTATTCGATTTAAACATTTAAATATTAGACAGAGCAGGAAGATTATTAAATATACATATATAGCACTTACTATTGTGTATAAACTTTAAAAACATTTAATTTAATTTAATTGTAAAATCTAAATTATATTACATATTAAGAGAAGGCAAACAGTCGAATATAGGTGAATATTAATTTAGTTTAAAATACTATATATTAGTAGCAAAAAAAGCTATAAATATCTAGCTGAAGGCCACAAAGGAGCCATGATATAATTTAAGTTAGGTTCTTAGTTTTAACTCTAATAATAAAAAAACAAAAAAAAAAAATCAAAAAAAAAAATCAAAAAAAAACTATAATTATAAACGGATTTTATCGGCTAGAATATGCTCTTTATTTTTCGATTTTTATGGTACACTTTTATATATTTAAGAATATTTTGAAAGCCAAAAGTTGCTAATATTAGCTGATCTTATCGATTCTGCAAAATACTTTAGATCCGGCGGAACTCTCGTCCTATATAGAGCATAATAAAAATATAGCGTCACATTTGTTGAGCACAATAACGAAAACGCTTCGTTAGCAAGCGAACAAAAAGCAATTTTGTATAAATAAACGTAAACGGATATGTAAATAATAAATAAAACACACACACACACACTCAGCAGTCACTAGTGTGAGTGAGATAGACTGGGGAATATTTCAACTTGAACAAAATAAAAAAAAAATATAAAATATAAATATCCATTGAATTGAAATTTATTTACGATATTTATTGAACAAGCAGACAGCCGGGCACAACGGGGACAAACATTGTGGGGGTGTGTCAGCTAAGATAGAGAATCGACTGGCAGATACCCTTTCTGGCGACAATTGCTGCTCAAAACCAGTACGAAGTCATTTAAATGCTGACAAGTAAATCAACAGTGGGCGTCATTTGTATGACACCCACTGGACAGACTGACCACTTTTTATGACTGCAGCAATTGCATATTTAATTTGTGAAAATGATGTGCTATAGAATGCCCTATATTAATTTTAAAAAGTGTCAAAAAATTATCCACAAATAAGCGAAAAATTTCACAGAATATATACTATTTTTGAATTAAATTACAAATATTAATATATTTAAATTTAGTTAAATAATGTCAAATTATAAATATATAAATAATACTTTATTTTTGAATTTGTTTACAAATATGAAAATATTTAAATTAAGTTCAAAAAAGTAAAATTTAAAATAAATAAATAATACATTATTTTTGAATTAGTTTACAAATATGAATATATTTAAATTGAATTAAAAAACGAGATATTTTAGAAAATACACAGCTTTATATATAATTTATCTGATAGCTGAAATATACAGCTTTATATATTATATATCTGATATCTGAAATATGAGCCAATTAAGAGAATTACTTTCAAATACATACGAAAAATAAGTTTTCATGCAAAATACTGAAGATTTAAGCTTTAAATCATTTCTCCTTGTTGACTAAACATTTTATTTGAGCACTCGAATGAGCACTCGTTTCTACAGGGTACAAAAAGCGTACCATAAAATAAATATATATAAATTCAAGTGTTTGGACTTTTGGCTGCAGAAGGCGTCGTCTGCCAAGCCGCATTAAGTATTTTAATGACTGCGGCTTCTTTGGCCAGAGCCAGAATGTGTTCACAAATGGCTAAGAACACACCAAGCCGCATAAGTAGCTATAATTTTGCTAATTTCAGCACATACTCGCACAACAAAACAACACACTCACAGAACAGAGGAGGGGCTGAAGTGGAGTGCAGACAGACTTAAGTATTTTGATGTTCGTATAAGTCAGCAAATGACAAGCCCCAAGAGAAACATTGCACATACTGTGACTGAGTCACTGTGACAACAAAATAACGTGACATTAAACTAATTAAATGATGATTTAAATACCAATTAAATAAAATTTAAAGTAATTTAATATTTAGGGTATTGTCACAATTTTTGATATTTGTTACTGTTACATGATAGTCACAGTTGAAGCTATCACTGTGACTGCTAAATAACAATATTGCTCAGATCTATTTGATACAAGTGGCTTTCTTGTTTCTATGTTCCCACATCCCACATTTACCCCCCGTCTTTGTCCCACAACGCCATTCAAGTATGTGCTATCCCAGAGGTCTTTACTGTGGCTCACAGTGCGTATAACTAATTAAACTCATAATTATTGTATAACACATTAAAAAAGTTTAGTTTTTTTGGCTTTAACTTTTCAATCTGTCTCACTATTTAGCATTTTATTTGACAAGCTTCAAATTGTGCCCTTTCCTATACACATTTTTCGCACTCGATTATTAAATCATTCGGGTTGCGCTAAATTTGATTAAGGCCGCAGAGCAACTGCACTGACTTATAAAGGCAGTATCAAAGCTGCTTAGCTCAGCGCCGAGTATGCCTCGTAATCAAATTGAATTAAAACACAGGCCAGGCGCAAAAATTATATACCGTATCCCGGGCAACGGGCAACAGGCAACAGGCCTTGGAACAGAGCCAGATATTACACTCGTCTTTGAAGCTTATTGGGCAACAAAATTGTATGCAAAAACGAACGACGAGCAAAGAGCTAAAAGCAAACGAAAATCTCTATTGTATAACGAAAGAAATTTGGAGCTGACAACAAGACTGCAATATAAATCGAAAGTTGAACAAATAATTAGTAAAATTCGGAACGAGAACACAGTAATGTTGCACAATATTAAATAGAAATTTTCGCATGGCCGAGATTTTGACAAAATTAAAAAAAAAAAAAATATATTGAGAACCTTTTGAGAAGATTTAGATTTTAAAGTGAAAAAATCGTTAAAAATTCCGCACAAAATATTATTTTTTTATTTATTCAATATTACTAGTGATTTAAAATAAGCAAAATGTATAAATAATTATTAGATATACATTATATTATTGTATTATTGTATTATATTGTATTCATTGGTTTTCAGAAAGCATTAGGTTTGAGATTTTCAGATTTGATCAAAACTGCAGTATCACTTTTAAATATAAAGTTAATAAAATACCAGATTTCAAAATTATTAAAAAAAAGGCTTGCAATTTAAAAATTTCTATAGAGGTTTTTCATTTTTTGAGGCTCCATATGTATCGGCAATGTGTGTTGTGAAAGTTTACATTTTGCGTATTACCTAGTGGTCTTTTTAGACTGTTATTAAAAACTAGTGTACACGGCGTGTGTCACTACGCTCTCCCTTCACAAAAATAAAAGCAAAATACAAACTTAACATATTCAAGTTGAACTTTTATTAAAAAATAGTGTACACGGCGTGCGTTGCTACGCCCTCTCTTCAAAAAAATAAAAGCAAAAAATTAAACTAATCGCATTCTAGTTGTCCCGACAAACGTTGTTCTGTCATATAAATTAATTCAAGTGGCGCTACGTCCGCTATGTTCAAACAATATAATCTTATTTATATTCAATTTCGAAATACTGCTTACTGTGATTTTCGTATTTCATGTTAAAAAATACTGTCCTTTGTGATTTTCGTATTTCATGTTAAAAAATACTGACTGCTGTTATTGCTTAAACATTGCTGTATACGTGAACACTGCTGTATACGTTACCAGATCTATCTAAGTTAACAGTGAGTACATCTGTTAAGTTGCTAGCGCCTTTTCTGGAAAGTTGTTCCAAAATTTTATTTTCTACAAACGCTCTCCTGGCAATTACGAATTGAAAAAAAAAAAAAAAATGCCCTTAAATTTTTTGCATCATTTTATATATATATAGAGATTTACTTGCCAAGAATATGCACATCAATTGTAGAAAGTTTTTATTCTCTTAATTCTTACAATCATCTTTTTTCATAAAAGTATTTAAATGTGCCAACGATTAAAATGATGTGCCCACATATACACCCAGCAGGAGCAGTAGAATGAGTAGGGTTCTCCTAGAAGAAGGGGCAGTTGCAGCAATTCTCGCGGCTACTTAGCCAACTTGACTTTAGCTGCTGGGCGGGCCCACGGGCCTTGGTTAACAGCTCGAAAGAAAAGTGGAAAATGGAATTGAAAACTGGTAGCTGCAAATGGCAAAACGGAATAAAAACAATAAAGGATAAAAAAAACACAGCTATTATTTAAATGCCGAAGTTTGAATACACTTGCAGAGATGCACAACAATAAGCTCAGTTTGAATAAACTACATTTAACAGAGATATATTTAACACAAAAAATAATGAAATCGTTTTTAAATATATAAATAATAAAGCTTTAACGCTGAGAGGCTTAAATAATTGCACACAGACAAACTAAAGTTACTTACTGATGTTTTACCCTGACTTCAAATATATTTATATATATTTTTTAGTATTGGTTATGTCTCTATATTAATTGCAAAATCAGAATACCTTCTTTAAGGGTATGAAAAACAATTGTATACCAGCAGCTGGCGATTTATTCGCAAATGCGGGCGGACAACGTGGCCTCTATGCTTTTTAGAGCTGCAGTGTTTGCTTCCTGCAAGCCAGACACTATAAAATAGATTTGCATTATATATATTAACCATATATAAATATATATATTTATATACATATATATAGATATAGATATGCAACCCGCACATGTAAAGTGCAAAGCCTACTACCATATTTTTGTGCCCATCGTGCTCATTAGTTGCCGCGTGTTGGGGCAGGTTGGATAAGCTCAGATTTGATATGGGGAAAGTTTAGATGGGATCCTTATGCACATATACATATACATGCTCTGTGAAAACAATGCCAGTATATATACATATACGTATACATATATATATATGTGCATATGCATATGTATCTACATAAATTTTGGCGAGAATACGAGTTTCTCAGTCAAGACCAAGCCATATGGGCAAAATTCATGAATCTCATGAATATGAAAATTAATATTCTACATTTATATGCAATAAGCACAAATTTGTATTTATCAGTTTCAGGATGCTGAAAGAGAATCAATTTACTGTATGTATATATCGAGTAGCACACGTTTCATATTTCCCATCATTAAACGTCTAAAATTTACGTATATCATATATATTTAACATGATAATAAACATATAAGCATAATAAACATTTGGCCTTAAATCGTTTCGAGGGCAATTTACTCGGAAATTAACTTTAAGCCATGATAACCCATGCGGCAACTGTTATTTGTCAAACAGAAAATTCGATATATAAAAAAAAGAGAGAAAGCCTACTTAAAATGTACATAATCCTAGGTATAAAATATTTATTGTTGCATTGCAAAATATGCACAAACACATATATATAAAAGCAAAGTTAAATATTTGTTTAAACACACAATTACTTTTAAAGTATAAATAAAAAGCATATTAACAATTTTGATTGCTGATTTAAGCCATAATCTGTGTTCAGTGATTTAAAAAAAAAAAACAAAAAACGTATTGCCAACCAAACACACACACACATACATATTTAGAGGCTGGAAGCAGGTAAAATTATTAAATATATGCATAAGGCTAACGACTGTTAAATACTCTGTTTTCTATACATTTTTATTTCAATTGATTTTGGCAATATTTTAAAAATTATGTACAATACTTGCTCATCCCGGCGTGCGTTGCTACGTCTCGCTCTCGCTTAAAAAAGATAAAATAAGATTAATAAAAAACTTATCATTTTCAACAATATCACTATTATTGTAGCCTACTGCACCAAAATATATGCTTCAGCTGGAATTTTCATGAAATTTTCAATTGCATTTTCTGCCCAATTCCCAATGTATTTTTGTCAAAAAATTTTCAGGGTGCTAACCTACGATATAATAGGAAGCTTTTGTAAAAATTTACAGATATCTAGCTTCTATCGTATGGACAGCTGATAAGTCTTCAATCAGTCAATCAGTCAGTCAGTCTGGTTGAACAGTTTTATATACATATATTGAATATGCAAGATTTTGAGGCGACATATGAAAACAAAATAATAACGCTTTTTTATCGATACCTAAAAAACTATCCTTGTATTTTATATCTCTTGAAATGGAGCATAATATTTATTTATTTATTTATTAGAAGCAATATAAAATATATATAATATAAAAGCTGCTATGACCTGCGATGCCAGAGTATAATAAATTGAGTTATATATTCAGTTAGAAACTAATTAATAGGATCTTTTATCTTGACACTTCTAGGGGCATTAATTTGTGTCCTAGATGTCTGTTGTGTAGACAAAAACCATTGATAAAACATTTACATAAAGACGAAATATCATAAACATACGATTAGATAAATCAGATCTGATAAATCTGATAAATCAGATCTGATGTAGATAATCGAAAATTGAAAATCATTTTAAAAAAATAAAATGGTTTGAAGTCAACGCCACAAAATACATAACAAAAAGTCTATGAGAACCCAGATACCTCTAAATTGAAATTAAATTAAATTACACAAAATTAAATTAGGCAAGCCCATCATACGCGTTTAATTAAATGTGCACAGGGTATTTTAATTTGAGGTCAACATTCGTGGCAACTGTTGGACGAGACTTTTAGTACTCGTTACTTTTTTACTCGTTGCTCGTTCGTTGGCACTTCTCCGAGCATTGTTTGTGCCGTTGACCCCCAGTTGGGCGTTGGGGCAGTCGGGCGAGGGGCGAGGGGCGACGGTCAGGCGACAAGATGGCTGTCGAAATTATTGTAACGGTGACAGCAGCAGCAGCAAGCAGGAGACAGCCATTTTTGTTGTACATGTTTGTATGCAAGTCTGTTTAAGTGTATGTGTAAGCACGTGACTCGTGTCTGCTGTCTGTATGTGTGTGTGTGTGTGAGTGTGTATTTGTTGCTGTTTATCTCTGCATTCTGCAACATGCTTTTACAGCATCTGCTTTTCGCTGTGAATGGCATTTTTTAATTGCAATGCCTGCAATCGCCCAGCTCCAACTCCAACTCCAACTCCAACTTCAGCTCCAGCTCCAGCTTGGGCAATTGCAACAGCAGCAGTTGTGTGGCAGCAACAGCAGCAGCAGCACCTGTTCCCATAGTCACATTTGTATTCAGCGGTGAGTTTGTAGCCACAACTTTAAAAGATGGCCCAAGTTAATGCCACGCTCGACTTGAGCATGTTGGCATTGTTGTTAGCGTCACCGTTGCCGTTGCCGTTGCCGTTGCCGTTGCCGTTGACAGGTGACGGTGACAGTCGACTAATTGGCCCAACATCGGGCCATCAGATCATCAGAGCACGACCCACAATCTGGCGTAGAGCCAGTGAAGCAGCAAAGTGAACATTGTCTGGCTGAGATTGGAAACTGGGCAAAGGTATATATACATATATATCTACAATGCCATTTGGCCTTACATTTTCCGTTTTCCATTTTCCGTTGATGTGACATCGCCATTTTTCACTAGTTGCAAGCATCGTTTGTTAGCTTGTCTTAAATTAACAATTCATTCGTTCAATCAATTAATCAAACAATCAATTAAGCCCAATTCGAGCAGTCAATGCAACAAATGCAATAGAGCAACAGTATGACAATATTGATAAGTGGCACCTCCATTTAATGCCACTTGACAGAATTCTTGAGCTTTTTCACAATTGTCACAACGATTCCATTTGCTGGCCATCATTCATTCATTCAATTAACTCGCCACTTGCAATTGCGATTCGAGTACATTTGAATTAGCGTTGGCATTGACTTGAATGATGCATATTGCATTTCGTTACCTGTTTTTTTAAGTGCTGCTAATTTGATGTCAATATTTGTTAAAAAAAAAATAAAATTCAGTAATTATTAAAGTGCCAACTTATGCTAACAATTTTCTTCTTTTTTTTTGCATAATTGAAAGTAGTTATAATTCTGATCCAATATTCAATATTTCAGTAGCAAAGAAAATCCTTAACTCTGTATAACTTGATAAAATATATATAGCTTTAATGAATGTAATATAATAAGGTAAATAAAGCACAAAATAAATAAATAAAAAAATATAAAAATAATCCTTTACATTTCAGTTATATTTAATGATTACATTTTCTTTGTATTATATGTTTTTATATTTTTTTTATGGTATTCCAAAAATAGCCATTCATACCTTTTGCCTTAATTACATATAATAAATAACATTCTATTGTCTTTGAATTATAGTCTGTCCATTGTTGAATTTCTTTTTTTTTTTTTTTTTTTGTTTTTCTTGTAATCTTGCCCAATAATTAATGTTACTTAACTTTAGCTTTTGGCTGCTGTGGTTTGTGTCATTGCGATAATTTTATATAATTAATTAAGTTCAACTGCTAAATTTTGACATTGTCTTGACTTAATTTTTTATTTGTTAAGCATTAATACAAAGTTAAACAACATCGATTTGAAAAGTTGATTAGATAATGACAAAAAATTATGAAATCAAAAAGCACACTAAATTTTTATAACAAGCGAAATTCCAATTCCTTATAAAGCACAAATAAAACAATTAATAAGAATGCAACGAAATAAAAACATATTTAATATACTTTAGTATTTGGAAATAAAGTTTGAACTCTCAGAACTTGTGAATGTGAACAAATTAAATAAAATTGAAAAAAATGATGCCTGTAGAATAGTTTTGATAACAAATCTAAATTCAATAGAGCCCTTAAAAATTAGGCCATCCTAACTAACGATAGTATCATTTTTTATTAAACCAACTCTAGTTTATTTTGCATTTAAACTCAATTGGTTTGTCAGGTAGTCCGACTGTCAAAAGTAATTAAGTGTTTGGCTAATTTGGCTTTAGTAGAAGCTGCCAGCAGCGATAATGGGCTGCCACAGTTTTGCCACAACTTGCAACTGCAACTTGCACAGCTCTGGCAGCAGGGCAAACTGGCAACTGGCAACTGGCAACAGTGGCAACTGGCAACAGTGGCAAATTAAATATTTACAGGCGGCTTCAGAGTGCTGCCGTTTAAACGGGACTCGACATCAGAGCCAGAGCTGTCGTCATAATCATACGCGAGCAGGCTTTGCCCTTCATTTCAGGGGTAGGGTATGATGATACCTTCACCCCAGCCCTGTGTATGTCTGTGTGCTTGTTGCAGTTGCAAACAGGTGCAACGTGTGCAACATACAGCGTTTAAAGCGCCATCTAAATTATTCAGAGGAGGCAAAACACTTGATGTCCTAATGGTGTTTACATGCCCGCCTATAATGCCGTGAATGGCAGCGATAATGCATTTAAGAGTCGGTCGCTTCACTCCACTCCCCTCTTACACCCCTCTACACCCCTCTACACCCCTCTACAGTGTGGAGTTAACGCCCAGGCAAGTGGAAACAAAGCGTCCACAAACAGGCACAATTGCCACCTCCATGGTATACCTAACCAATCCTATCTCTGTTCAGGCCAATTCCACATGCTCACATTGGGTCTGTTTGTGCAACAGTCTCCGGTAAATACTCATGCTACGGAAAAATCTGATGCGGCAGTTATGTATTTTAACTTATATACTACGTGCAACGAGAATGGGCATAAGAATGCCAGTGAGAACGAGATGGGGCGAGTGGAATAGCAATAGCGAGTGCCAGATAAATGTTAAATAAGCGACGAGTTAAAAGCTGGATTAATATAAAACGTATAAAAAAAAAATAAAAACGCTGACGTTGCCAATTGCTCTTGGGCTCCATCCGTTGCATCCACAGATAGAGACAGACAGACAGATAGACAGACAGTCAGTCAGGGGAGCGATTGAGTAATAAGTTGATACATACAATCTTTGAAAACAGACACCAAATACTGTTTCACTTAGTTTATTTTATTGAATTTTTAATAAAAAAAAACATTTAGACATAAACAAAATTATACATATTTATAAAGAGAATCGTGGTGAAATATATTTAGCAATTTTAATATAAGTATATTTTGATTGAAAGAGGAAAAAAAAGGGTTTGACTTAAGACCTGCTCCAAAAAGTATGCTACATATAAATAAAAAATCCATTCATTTAAAACCTGCAGCAAAAAGTATGCTACATAATTTTGTGTGAATTTAAACCGAAAGTAATTGAAAATTTCACCCCCAAGTAGCGCAACAGACCTAAATTTTTATATATGAAGACTTAGAAATAAATACACATATAAATAACTTTTCATATCTTATAGTTACTGTTTATATTAATGATTTAGTAGTAATTTTTTAACTTGTAATCTACAAATTTAAATTAAGATGTTCTACTAAGAAAATAACAACATAAAAAACTGCTTGAAGCTGCCATTGAAAATGTAGTTTCAAATAAGTAAATATATAAAATAAAAAAAATCACTTTATATATCGATTTATGGATAAAGTAGGACAGTTATAAAAGAGGAAGAAACAATAAAAATGCTTTTTATATGGCTGTTAAATATATATATTTATTTTTTTTTTGATATGAGCGTTACCTGTACATCTACATTCATAGCTTGCTATCATAGATTCGAAAGAGAACATAAAATATAAAAAACAGTTAAGTAGAGCTAAACCATTGTCAATGTATTATTCACCAAACTCTAAGTATGAGTATATGAAAAAACTTTGCATTTTGCAAATTGGTGTATGCAAGTTTTGAATACTTTCAGTGCCATCAACTTTGCACTCCGATTATTGGACTAGTCGGGCTAAAAGCTAACGGGCACAGGGTCTATTCAATTTAAGTTTGTCAAAGAGCATCAACTATGGGCCAAAGTAGTAATAAATTTCGCCAGGGAGTCGTCAAAGGGGCCACAAAAATAAAAAAATAAAAAATAATAATATTAAAAAAAAAAAAATGTAAAATGTGGCAGCAGTTGCAGTTGTTGTTTTTGTTGTCGTTATACTCTGTTTTTAATGAGTAAAAGAGTATATTGGGCTGTGTATCAAAAGATTATATGTATATTCCATATTTTATCTGCTTAAAAGTGTTAATTGAAAAGATATTTTGTCACGTTCCTAAAATATTACTCATTTTTTTATTTATTTATTTATTTTTCACAACTCAAAAATTTTATAATAAATTTTTGAACAATTTAAAAAAAACTTAATAAATATTAATAATACTTATTCAAGTAACTCTAATATAATATAATATTACTTACCTGTCAGATTAGAAAAGAATAATTTAAGCGATTTTTCTTCGTTCACTCGGAATAGAGTATGCCACGATCGGGAGCTGTGAGTGCGTTGAATACGTTCTCATACAAATTTTTAATAAAAAGCCAAGCGAAAGTAAAGAGTAAACAACATTTGGCCTCAAACTACAACTAAAACTCTGTGCGACTCCAATCGTGGCTTGTGGTGTGTTGACAACTTTGACTCACTGACTTCACTTGCAACGACAACTTTATAAACAGCAATTTGAAGTCAGTAGCTGTAAACATGTGTATGTGCACACACACACACCACACACACATATACAGTGTACAGTGTACAGTGTGGTGGCAAGTGGAAGAGTGGTGCATTAATGGAGACTACAAGTGCAGCTGCCACAGCTGCTGCAACATGGCAACGACAAACGCAAAGCACCACATGCAACATTTCACAAAAAATTGATTCCGTGCGATTGCGATGATTGCCGCAAGTACCCAGCTGCCACGCCCCACATTCAAACATGCCACACACTTGAGCTAACCAGCGACCATCCTGTTATATCCTCCTGTATCCTTGGTATATCCACTGCCACCTACGCTTCCGCCGCCACCCCTTTCCCCTGCTTCAACCCTATTGAATCCTCTCTCCTTAGCCATTCATTCAGCCATCGATCAAAACTTGCAAACGTCGTTCATAACAAAAACGAAAACTAAAACGAAATTGAGCGTAGATTTTGCAGTTGATTTTTATTCTATTTTTTTTTTTTTTTTTTTCGATTTTTTTTGCTTGTTTTTTATTCCCATTCACATACTCAACTTGTGGGCGGTGCAGTGGGTACAGGAGGGGGGATTGGGAGGGTTCAAATTTGTTGCAATATTCGCAATTTGAATTGGAAATATGCTGCAGGCGTTGCATGTTTGCGTAAGTGCCACATTGCTGCTGTCTCACTGCCTCAGCACGTGTGTTAACTTGGCTCTGTGTGTGTGTCTGTGTGTGTGTGTGTGTGTGTCAGTAAGTCTGCATACATCAAGATAAGCGACATTTAACGCATTTGCCACACGCTTTTTACTCGTTACTTATACGTTCGGTGAGTGCGACAATTTTGTGTTCAAAGGAATGTCAAGTTGATAAATTGCTTAAAAATATGCAATTTCACTTAATAAGATTCACTTGCACTTAAGCACTTTACATATAAGAATCTATAAAACAGATCATGTTTCGAATAATCATTTATAATCAATATATTATCAATTACGTGACATTGTTTGACTAGTCGAACAGTCGACTTTGCGCTTTATTTGAAGCATAATACTTAAGCGTAATTCGAGAGTATAGTTCATAATTAAATAACCTCAAATATTGACAACAATTATTGATAAAATATGTATTGGAAATATTTGTATATATTATCAGATTCGTGATTAGAAAAAAGTCTAAATAGAAGAATTTTTCAAGACATATCTGGAGCTCTAAATAAAAAACGGAACCATAAGTTTTTATTTTTCTCTAAAAGCCAAAATAACGAACTAAGATATTACATATTTACTATTATCGTAACTTTAATTAAGTTGAACAAAGTATTTTTTTGAAATTATGCAAAATTTGTTTGAGTACTTGAAAAGCGACCTAAAAGAAAATTAAAATAATTAATGTAATTTCTAACACTTCGATTTATTAATTAATTAGTAAAATTGAGTTAAGAGTTCCTATAAGTTTCTTTAAGAAAGCATCTTTTGAAATTTTGACTATTTCTTTTCAAGATTGTCAATTAGCACAATTTTTGATTTGTTTATTTGATTTCTTAGCCAGCCAATAACTTGCACAACTATTTAATTAATTAAAGCTGCAATTTATTTTGTAACTGCATATAACTAAATAAATACCCTTTTTGTATGCATTGACTCAACAAATCAACAAAATCCATTGTAAAATCTATGGATATGAATATTTGGTTTTTTTGCTTTTAGCTCATATTTGCATTGGCCCAATCTACCCCAATCTCTTAAACATGTGGAATATTCATTTTGTGCATTTATCGTCATAAGCTGGGCGAATTGCAAGCACTCGATTATTCGATTACATGCCAAATGCAATTTCAATAAGTTCTGTCTAGCGTGGCTTTAATCGCTATTGTTGTCTCTCTCATTTTATATATCACTTGCTCGCTCTTTATGTTGGCAATGTAATCGTTACACACACACACACTTACATATACAGTACATACACACTCTGTACTCATTTACACCCATACCCACACACACACAGACACAGAGGCGGACAGACAGGCTGTCGGTTTTGTGGTTGTGGCGCTGTTTGCATAACTCATACGCCGCGTATGACAAACGCGCATTTTATGTTGCATTGTCCTGGCAATTGGTGGCAGATGCTGTCAGCAGGTTCCTCTATCTCCTTCCATTTTTTTTCATTTATTTTTTTTTTTTGTCTTCTTTAAATGCGCCCACATCAGCCACATTAACATGTTGCTTTTGACAGGTTGCACCGCAAGCCTTGCCACTTAAATCAAACGGATTTCATTATGACTCGTAATTAAAATTGTCTTCAGCCTGTTTGGCTTTGGCTTATCGAATCTTTGGCTCTGCCACCGACCGTGCTCTGTCGCTTAATAAGTGACTTTTAATATTCACTTGCAACCGCCTTCATTATTATGCTTATTGCTCCGGCGAACATTTAAAATAATGAAATACGAAATTTCCGCTCGACACACAAATTGACGTCGTTTGTCATAAAAAAAAACAAAAAAGAAAAATAAAATAAAATACACCACAGAAATAAAAATGGGGGAACATCCTTGTTGTCCGTTTGTGGCCGATATTCGACAGAATGGTTGACTTCAAGTTGACTGCTGTTTGGGCAAACAGCATAAGAGCTAGCCACTGCAAAATAGTTGAGTGGCAGAGAAATTCAATAAATGCGTTTGCTGGCTACACTGCAGTGCACTGAGAAAAAAAGCGGAGACTACAATTTGACTAGCATTTGAATAATAATAAACTAGTTAACGAATTAACTAGCTACTTTGTATTATTAAGTAGAATTAATAGACATTTTAATGTGCGAAATATATCACAATTTCCAAAATCAAAATTACTAAAACAATTCTAGAATATCAAAGTTTTTCTTGAATAAAATAATAAAATAAATTCAATTTGTCTAGTCGATCTAATTTAGTAATTATTAATAACACTAAGCTAAGTTTGCTTAAGGCAATGAAAAATTCATTTTCAATAATTAATTTTAAAATTTCAGTTTGTCTTTACATTGTAAACCTAAATAAAAAAAAACTGCGCTATATTATAATTTTGTTTAATCGATCTAAAAATATATATATATTTAATTAAAATAAACGAAAGTATTTGGGTTATATTAAAAAATATTTATGTCGAAAGTATATGAGCTTTTCTTGGGTAATATTATAAAATCAATTATTGAATGTTATGAAAGATTTTGATCATAAAGAAATAGTGTTTTAATGCTGATTAAAAATACATGTATATTAAGTTAATTAAATCGAAAGTTTCTCAGTTGTATTAGAGAGTAATTATGTCGAAATTATTTTGGTTATAAGCTGAATACAAAAATTGAATACTATAAAAAATATTGATCATAAAAAGATAGATAAATTACCAATTAATGCCAATTAAAAAACTATATATATATTTAACTAATGGAATCAAAAGAATATTCTTCTCTGCGTTACAAATTTGATGAGAAAACTATCATGTTCCCTGTAAGGATATTTCTGGTGTGTTAGTTATTACAACTTTATGGTTGAAGCTATTTTCGACAGGTTTTTAGAAATATAATTTGTGGTCTGAAAGTGTTGTCGTTCAAAGTGTTTTTTGTCTAAGTTAGTTCGTAGACAGTGGGCGGGATTGGTGTGTGCGGGGTGGGGGGGGGGGGGGGGGATCTAGGTAATAGCGACAAGAGACTGTTAAGTCATTTTACAGCTTTGTAAATATTTTTCGGTTAATAACATTATCAATGTCATCAGGCTAACTTTATACGAGCATTTCGTGGAGCAGCTCAAAACTTTATGATACACGTGTGTTGTGTAATGTGTGTGTGTGTGTGTGTGTGTGTGTGTGTGTGTGTGTGATGTATGTGTGTGCGTATAAAACTGTATAAAACTTTTCCAATTTGTCCTTTGTGCATGTCTTTCGAGTGTAACGAGCAACACTGCGAAACAACAAAATACAGCAGCAACAACAAACACATTGAAAAGGGCCAACAAAGAAAATTAAAATAAAATTCGTCTGCATATTTATGGCGTTGAGTGTAGCAGGAGAACACAAAAAACAAAAAAAAAAAAAAAAATAAATAAACACCAAAACAAGAAAAAAAAACAACAACAACAATAAGAACAGAAAAAAAAAGTTGCCTCTTACGCGTGAGAAACTGCAGGCAGCACAATAAACAAACAAAAGCAGAGAAAAAACACGTCAAAATAATGCATTTAAAAACCAGCCAACTATTGTATACTCTCTATCAATAATAGAGTATAAATTATAGCTTAATGAACAACCAACCTCAAATAATTCCCTTATTTTTTTGAATTTGTTTTATTATTAATTACTGTATTAATTTTCGTACACTTTACATCAAATTTGATTTAATTGACATTGCACAAGCCCAATATACTCTTTATTCCATTTAGGCTTAAAGTATCAAAAACAGAAAAAGACAAAATAAAAAAAATCTGTCGAATGGGGGAAAAACACAATGAAAATTGCGAGAAAATGATGCAGAATGGCAACGTGTGGCACAAATAAACCAGCCGAGAACTTCGCACGCGACGACAACAAAAAGCAAGTGGCCAGAGTTTTTGAGTGGAGCGTACAGCATGGAGCATGGAGCAGGAACAGGAACCGAAACAGGAGCAGCAGCAGCAGCAGCAGAAGCAAAAGCTGTGGTACAACTATCACAGCTTCCGTTTTATCAACACCCCGAACTTCCGCTGCAGTCGGGGCCGTGTGCTGTCAGGGCATCCATGCAGGGGACAAGTTGCGGGTATCTGTGAACTGGCGGGTTGTCGGACTGCCGGGCTGTTGGACTGTCGACTGTCGACTGTCGGGCGGGGACTGCGGTACACGCAACAGCGGAGATTGTTTGGCCGAAATACTGAACCCAACGGACATTGTCGCTGCAGTTGCCGGCTAACGTGGCGTATGAGTAACTTTTGTTTTGGCATTTTTCATTTATTGCGCGCAATCTTTTGCCGCATTTTTGTATTTTTTCCTGTTTGTTTGTTATTTTTATTTTTTTTATTTTTATTTTTGTTTTGCTTGCCACAGGCCACTGAACCCGCAGAGTGTTACTTAAATCAAGAGCAGCGCTTAGTTTCATTTGCAAAAAAAAAAAAAAAAAAAAAATGCTACGCAAATTGTTCAGGCTGGGCCTGAACGCGCCATCACGCATACGCCCCATAAACTGTGAGTCAACAAAAGTTGGCTTATTACCGGCCATAAAAATGTATCGAAGTGCTGCTCAGCTCACAGCTCACAGCTCATATAATTGAACGCAGGTGAAATATATCAACCCTGGAAACAGCCGCTGGCATCTTAACGGCATATTTGTTAAGTTGAATGGCTTTAATTTTGGTCAAAAATTAGAAATACTAAACGCCAGGCCTCAGTGCGCGGTCATAAAGATAACAGCGTGCGGTCATATAGCCAGCGGTTGTCACTGGGCTACGGGAATGGAGAGTGGAGAGTGGGGGGGTTGAGTGCCACAAAAACCGCACAAGCCGCCAACAGCTCACCTCAGTTGGTGTGCGGCTTGCTGCATGGACAACGTTGGCGTTGATGTTGCTAATAATTTTTGCCATGGCCTGAGCTCAGAGTGCTTCAACCTCCGACTGCGGCTGACTGCCAGACTTGCCAGACAGACAGACTGCCAGACAGATAGGGAGACAGCCAGACAGCCAGACATCCAGACAGTCAGACTCTGCCATGGACTACTGGGGCAGGCATTTTACGTGAATCAGAATCAGTGAACGCATAAATCAAAATAAGGAAATGCCCTGCCGCCGTAACTTCTACTTACTCCTGTGGCAGACTCTCTGCTCTGTTGTGATACTTCTGCTTTGCCCGTGCCCATGTTGATATGAAGCCTCTTCTTTTTTTTTTTGCATTTTATTCAGTACTTAACTTTGGAGGTGTTATTTAAATATACAAAATATTATATTATTAAAGTATCACGCGGCTTAGTTTAAAGCTGCTTAAACGTTGTAATATCAATATTGTTTATAAAGCATCAAATCTGTAGCTCATTTCAATTTACATACATATTTAATTACTTATTGTGCATAAATTGTTTATTCAACTGTAGATTTGCATTTTGAAATTTTAATTAAATTAAATACATTTAATGCTTTAATAGTATTGATTAGAATAATGATTACATTAAAGAGCAGCAATAGATTTACATAAAAACACAAATACAATATATTTAGAATATGTCATAAGATAAGAGAGTTAAGAGCTTAGCAATAAAAAGCAGGAATTACAAATTATAGCTATGAGCTTACAAATTTAAAAGCTAAAAAAAATTATCTAGATTATCCAAAAAAAAAAAATATTCCAATTCAGAATGCAGGGTTCAGAAAACAGGATAAACTTTTATTTTGTTATAAAAAATTTATTTTTTTATTTTAACAATTTAAGGGTATAAGGGTATATATATATAAAGAATTATGAATTAAAAATCTAAAAACTATTTTTAATTTCCTTTTTTTTAAAATAAAATAAAAAATTATTTAAAAATTTTTTTTAACAAAAATGTAAAATTAATTTTTAATTCATAATTCTTTCTTTTTATACCCTTGCAAAAGGATATTTGAAAAATCAAACTTACTATATCGATATAAAAATGCGTTTGATAATTTGTGATAAAGTTTGACCAAAATCGGTTCACTATATTATATAGCTGCCATAGGAACAATCGCTCGAGTATTAAAAATTTTCCAAAAGGACCAAGGGTATATATCAAAGATACCCGTTTCTTTCGTGTTTTTAATTATAATCTCCTACAAAATAATGCATATTCCACAGTTAAAAAGAGTTGCATGTAGTTTTCTGAGATAATCAATCAAAATAATAAAGAAGTCCTAAATTTATGGTCCTTGTGTGATTTAACCTGTCAAAAAGCAAAAAAAAAAAAAAAAACAAGAAAAAGAAAACTGTCTTCTCAATCTCAACCTTTCCTAAGACCTGTCATATCACGCTTATGTCACAGTTCATGCCACTTGACAGAATGGAAACTTGTGCAATTGTTGGCAGCACCTCAATGATAACTTGGCAGTGAACTTATATAGATGACACTCAGTGGAAAAGTGTTTACAAACATCAGACATAACACAAATATATTGCGATATTAACATGAAGTCTTCAAATATATGCACTCTCATTTCTAGAAATATGTGCTAACGGACTGTTATTAAATCACTTAAACTCATAAATTTCTTTGCTTGTTAAATGGGCGTGTCAGGCGTTGAGGGTTTTGTTTTAGTTTTCTGTTGATGTTTTTATTTTTTTAGTTGTTGGTGCCGTTGGGTTTGCCTTTGCCTTTGCCACCGCCCTGCAGCTGTCCAGCTGTCACAAATGCGCATTTTGGTGCATTTTTTATGGCGGTAAGTGTACTTAAAATCTAACCAGAAGCACGGCACGTACTCGCAGTATTCCCCAACTGTGCATGTCAGCTGCTGCGGCAGGCAAACTCCGGATACTCCGCCAACTGTGTGGCATGTTCTGCAAAAATATTCGTATGTATAGAGCACAAGCGGCATTTGAAGCGATTTAACTAAAAGAGCGCGTTGAGGCCGCTTGCCACATGCCACATGCCACTTGCCGCCACTTCCCTTAAGAACATGCAACCCATCTTAACCAGAAATAGTAAATATAAACTGATGTTGTTGATGGCTGTCGACCAGAATAAAGATAAAGTCGCCAAGTTAAACGAAAGCAAAACAAAATGTTGACTAAGACGCGGTATTTCATGTTGTGCGCACAGCAAATCTTCATTAATTGCAGTCACAATATAAATATGCCAAAATGAGACATACTTAACCAGAGCTGTTCCAAATCTCACATGTAAATAAATTACACCTGAAAATGTATAGCATACTTTTTGGGGAGAGGCAAAAAATTCATAATTTCTTTGTATTAATTCTGTTGTATTAAATCAGACTTAATTTTGGAATTAAAATTAGAATTATTTTTTATAAAGTTTTATTTAAGTTATTTATAAATATAAAAGATCCAAAAAAGTTTTTTTTAGATCTCTGCTATAACGAATTTTGTACTCAATTTGTAAAATTTGTCAATAATAAGGAGGAAAGTTTTTTAATAACTATGTTGACAATTGTTTATGAATTTGATTAAATATACATAGAAAAATATATTAAAAATACGTACTTATTTTAGTGAATAAAATTCAAAAGCCAAATCTAGATAAATCTATCAATTTTTAAAGTTCAGTTCTTTGACACGATATATATCATGGGGAAAATTTGTGTAGAAAATTATATTTTGAAAAAAATTTTTTTCTTGTTTTTCAAAATATATTTCAAGTTTTAATTGATCAAAATTGGTTAACTTTATTTTATAGCTGACAATTGGTTAGCAAAAAATATGTTTTATGTGAAAAATATCATTATTATTTTTTTTTTTCTAAAATATCTTAAAAAAATATATTAGTAGCTCTCAGTTAAATATAAGAATTTTATATTCTTGTTGGCTAGATTAGACTATATACTGTATATAGCTTATAGCTAAGATTCAAAAAGGCTTAAATTAAAAAAATAACTGAAAAAGAAATACCATATTTTTGTCACGCTGAAAATATCTATTTTTTTTTATCTTAATATTTTTCGCTCATTATCGCTGGACTATATTTTTTTTTTATGTATTTTTGTGGAATCGATATGAAAGTAAAATTCGGAACAGGTTTTGTGCTTAAGTAGGGCAGCAAATCAATTTGACGAGTACAGCATAAGAATTGCCTGGTTATAAATGCGGCAAATGTGCTGCTCACAGTATTTGTGTTTTTTTTTTTGGCAAATGTGTGGCACTGAAACAGCTGCCAGCAAAAATTGAGTTAAATTGAGTAGTCGACTGGAGTCAAGTCAAGTCAAATGAAGCGTATTTCATTTGTTGTTGCATGTAAGATCCCCTAACAAATGACTAGGCCATCTAGCCAAACGTATCCACAATTTGTGCCCAGTTTCAATCTTGGTGATGCCAGTCGCAATCTGAGTCCTTGTGCCTGCGTATCCATCTCTTTTAGCCTTTTGCAGCCCGTGTGTGTTTCAGTATTTGCCTGCATGATTTATGCACATTACTTTGGACTGGCATCTGAGTGCTGTGTAATGCAAACTATCCAACGTTGTAGAGCCAAAATAATGCGCAGCATTAATGCCAAACAATGAGTTCAAGTTGATGTTGATGTTGATGTTGGGATTCAGCTGGATAAGCAACTTGTGCCTGAAACAGACTTCAAAGATATTGTTTGCCTTGGCCTGGCCTTTTGGCCATTGCATTTTTGATTGCCACACGTCGGCAAAAATTGCTGGCATCATTCGTACCTCCAGCCAAATCTGTACCACTTCTCAAACCTGTAGTTTTTTTTTTGTTATGTGCAACACAGTGCTCTTCATTTGTCGTGGCATGCAGCAGCCCGTAGAAGTTTTGCTTTGGTAAATGGCTTCATTTGCGTCAGTTAGCTAGTCCAAAAATTGTGAATGATGGTCGGATTTATGTTTGTCCAGGATTCCATCTGCAGCATGCAACAGTAGCAGCTGCAGTAAATAAAAGCTTAACTTACGTTCTGGGGCTTGTAATATGGCCAAATACATATACTCGTACTGTAATCCCTACTCGACTTTGAAAAAACAGGCAACACTTTAAAAAAAAGCTAGATTTTAACTGCTTACATTTATGGCTTTAGGTTTAATATTTATTCTAATTAAAATTCTACTACATGTGTTTTGTTGCAAATTTATACAGATTAAACTTTTTTTTGTGTTGTATTTATTTACTCAAGCAACTTAGGCTGTGAACTTTTTTTTTAATTTAAATTTTAGTTCACTTTATATAGAAAAAAAATTAAATGAAAACAATGTGCAATTTGGTTTGTTTTTTAAAGCTGGTAAAATATAGTTTATTAAACATTTTTGTATACGTCTTTTATATCGTTTTCTAATTGGTTTAATTTGTATATTTTTGGAAATTTATAAAACATAAAATATTTTTAAATTTAGTCAAACTGATTTAAGGCAAGGTTTAACTACTATGTGTAGTATATTTACTTATGAGTTTCAAATAACTAAGAACACTAAAACAAGCGCTTTGTTAGATATTTTAATTGAGATTGAGAGAACGTCTTTAATCTGTAAAATTTAATCCTTGTAAAAGAATATTTTAATTTTGCCTCGAAATGTGTAATGCCTAGAAGAAGACGAATTCAATATATATTCTTGATCAGGGCGACGAGCTGAGTCGATATAGCCATTTCCGCCTTTTTGTCTATTTAAATGCTTACTTTTAGGCTTTATCTTTGAGTTATCTTAATGAAACTTGGCAAAGATACATTTTATGTTAGCAGGTAACTTGTATGTTAAAATCGGTCCAATCGGACCACTATATCATATAGCTACCATAAAACGATCGGTCCAAAAAATTATTTTTCAAGTTATCAAAACCAAAATTGGCATATCGATGTAGTATTATTATCTGACCAATCCGACAAAGTTTTATCCAAATCGGATCAGGATATCTTATAGCTCCCATAGAAACAATCGCTCGAAAATTGATTGTATGAAAAACTTTTTTGTTTTTCAAGATATTAAAACTAAACTCTACAGTTCGATGAAGAATTAGAGTTTGTACAATCTGACCTAATTTTATCAAAATCGAACGACTTTATCATTTAGCTACCATAGGGATAATTGGCTTAAAAAATGAGTTCTTCTATGCAAAACCTTTCTGATTTTTAAGATATCCGAGACATATTGATATAACCATATCAATATAGAAATATGTTCTGTACTATCTGATTAATTTTAAATAAAATCGGACCTTTATATCATATAGCTGCCATGGGAAAAAGTTTCTTTGAAGACCTTTGCAAGGGTATATATTGCTTCGGCGTTTCTTTCTTATTTTTAAACTTTTTTAATCAATTTTCTATAAAAACATTTTTTAAATTGAAGTTCTTAAATCAAGTTTATATTCTTAAAGCTACACAAAACCGAATCATAAATTGGGTAAAGTAATCTTGTGATGTGCTTGAAACGGATACGGATACGGATGCCGCCAGTAGGTCTGTGTCTGTGTCTGTATGTGTGTGTGTGTGTGTGTGTGTCTATGTGATTATAATCATTGATTGCAATCGATGGGGTCAGTCGTTAAAAATAGTTATATACTTATTTTGTTCAGGCCCCAAAAAGTCAAAACGGGTGAACCCTTAAATAGTATAAGGCAACGCAACGCATTTATAGAAAAATATCATTTTGGGCTTGAAGACTTTCTCCCTCAATCGGAATTGATGCTATTGAGGATTTTGCTGTTGTTGCTGTGTCAATTCAGCAATGTGGCCAACAATTTGAAGCTTTCTTCTTGACGTTCATCGTTTCGTTTGATGGCGCTTATTATTACTTTGCAGCATTTGTTGGCTAGTCCTGTGGCAAGCAGCACACACACAGAGAGAGAGAGAGAAAGAGGGGAACAAAAATCATAATTTCACTTGCAAAAAAATATGAAAGAAGCTGTCGAAGCAACTGCTTGACGCCTTTGGCTTGCCCAAAAGCAAAACGGCAAAAAACACTTAACAAGTTTATGAAACAGCAGCAGTGACAGGGGGGGGAGTTTCGGGGCATGAATTGGTAGTAGGCGGTATGGGCGGTGGGGGGCATGGTCAGCGCATCTGTGAAACTGAACGGACACATAAATAACTCAATGCGCGTTGAGAGTCGCGTTTCGCAACTGACATAAATTTTAATGCCGCACTCGAAACGCACGAAAGGCGCTGACTGCGACAAAAGACGACCAAACAGATGGATGGCTGGTAAGGACGAACAATACGGACAGGCAGACAGGATCACAGAACGGACAGCAAGACGGACGGACGGACGGACGGACGGACGGACGGATACGGACGAATACAGTTGTTAAATTCAACGGCAAAATGCCAAAAATTCTGCACAGCCTTAACTCGACCGTTAAGCGCATAAAGCGACCACCGTTTTGTCCCGACCGCGTTTGCATTTGCGGTCCACAATTTGAGTCCCCCCAATACCCAATCCCCATCTACTGACACACAAACACACACACACAGACAAACAAACACCCTTAAAAATCTCAACGAATCTCCGTACTTCCCTCCCCCATTGCAATCAGGCTTCTCAGCCCAGTGCCATAACATTCCCATTCTCAATCCGCATTTATCGCTGCATGGGCATTAAACTGTGACTGCGACAGCGTTGTACATAATGGATATAAATATATATACAAAAAATAATAATAAAATAAAAAAAAAGACGAAAAAACAAATAAACGCAAAAATCAACAGTGTGGCAACGTTTTGCCTCTCCATTGTTACCGTTCCTGCCCCGCTGTGATTGTCGATTGGGCAACGCTCAAAGCGGCGTTCAATCAATTTGTTTAAGGGATACAACAACGACAACAACGACAACAACGACAGCAACAATAACAACAATAGCAGCAGGAACAAAAACAACAACAACAGCAACAACATTTAGTTTAAATGGAAAAAAGAAACTGCATAAATATGAAGCAAATATATAAGAACGTATTTTCCAAAACGCGAAGCTGAAATACTCTTTTCTTTTTAGCCTTAAAATAAGTCAAATTAAGCCTTAATCGTCTTTTAAAAAATTAAAGAAAAATCCAATAAATAAATTAGAGATATTAATTATTTTTAATTTCCTTGTTAAGTTAATAATAAATATAAAAATATATAAATAAAAAAAAAACGAAAATAAATTATTTGACCAATATATAAATATCTAACGATATTTTTAAAAATTTTAGGGAAAATGTTATTTGATTAAAATCTAAATATCTTACAACAATTAAATATAAATTAAAGCGAAAAATAAATTAAATATTTGTTTTGGTTTGAGCTTTGTGCAACATTTATGTTATGGCATTTTTCACAGAATATGTGTATAAACTTTATTTCAAATATTATTTAATTTTCTCGAAATTATTTAAAGTGAAATTTAAATTTTGAAATAATCTCTTAAGCCGCTTCTAAATTTCACTTTCGATTTAATAGTAGTTTTTTGCACATTTATGTGGCATCGATTTAAAAATGAAGTTTAAAAATGTATATATAGATAGAAATTGAATGTGCGACTTGTATTAAATGCATTAAACAAAGCAAGTAATTAAATTTGATAGACTTTCATTTTATTGGGTAATATAACAATGGCATTTACTTAACAGAACGGATTTTTATATTTTCAAGCGCTGTTTGTGGCACCAAAACAGCTGTGGCAACAGCAGAAACTCAACTCAGTCAAGCCATAAAAATTATTATATTAATCCAGGAAGACAAAAAAATATGTATATATATATATAAATAAATGAAAAGATAAATAAAAAGCCCGGATAAAGAACTATATATACTGGGATTTGTATATTGGGATTTGCATTTTTAAACTGATTTCTCTTTGACAGTGGTCCACTTTGGACTAATGGAAATCATGCAACATGATGCAGCCTTGCAACAATATTTTCACAATATTGTGATTGACAAAAATGGTGACTGTCATATTGAGTGCAAAAGTAACAGACCTTAATATTGTTATTCTTATTAGTACTGCAATATAGTAGTATATATTAACAGATAAAATTTTAATATTAATTTTAGTTAAGTTGTTTTGTTAGTTTAAACAAAAAATTATCTACTAGTAAAATTCTACTATAGATTTAGAGCATCTTATTGATATCTGACTAAAAGTTTAATCAGATTGTTGCATTAATTTTGGAAACAAAAAATGTTATCCAGGGATTGCAACTTATATAATTTTTATGTATAAAAATAATTAGTTGAAAATTATTGTTGAATTTTTTCCATTATAATTCGCAAAAACACTATTTTTACCCGAAAATAAAAATTGATATTAAATATTATTTGTCAACTTTTATTTAAAATTTCAATAGAAAAGTAATTTTTCAATTTTTATTTTAATATCTTCAGAACCACGCTGTGCAATTTAAAAGTTTAAATACCAATAAAAAGGTATTGAGAATGACATTATTAACAACTTTTAAATAAAAATTAAAAATTTTAACTACTGTATCATGATTATATTTTTTGATCGAAAATTACAAGTTTAAATGTGTTTTTTGAAATAAATAAATATTGGAAAAAAAGTTAGTCCTGCATCCTAAATTAGTAGATCTAAGATTTTTCCATTCATTCCCATTTTTTTTAAATTCATATTTGCGATTCCCGGTTTTATCGTCACAGAAAATAAATAATAATAACGCTCATCTCTGAAAATATATATATACAACATAGAGTGTATGTATTATTATAAAGTTAAACAGTTTGTTAATAGGCTAACTGTTTGGTGTTGCTGCTAATTAGACTTTGGTTTTCCCGCCCAATCCGCTGAAATGTATGTAGGGCGAAACAATATTTAAATTGTGTGTTGGGTCTGGACAGGAAAGCCTTTTATTCAATATGAGCAAAGTAAAAAAAAAATATTGAATTTGCTTATATGCATGCATATAATTTTTGAACGGCCAATTTGGCAGCACAAAAGTTAAGCAAAACTCAATTTTGGGCCAACAATCGAAGGATGTTGGCTGGTTGTGGTACTACTATATGGAACTTGGCCTGTGTGCTAATGTGGCGAATATAGTGCATAAATCCATTAAGCTAATCAGAAAAATTGCAAAATATGTTGGCAAAACTCATACACAATATCAAGTCAACAGGCAACAGGGTCAAATGCAGCAACAGCAAATGGTATAGTACCTATACTATGGTTAATAGCGTTGCCTAAGCCAACACAAAGCCCAGACATGCAAAGGAGTGGCAGGTCCAAGCCGAATCGTCCGACCCCGGGTACCCAGAATTCAGAATCCGATCCTAGACTAGCAGCTCCGGACTCAGCCGTCTCACTGAGCCGCACTAAGCCGACATTTAAGACTTTTCCATCATTTTATTTCATTTCATGTGCGCCCGATTTTTCGCTCAGACTCCTCTTATCTGCATTTTTTTTTTCAGATTTTTTTTTATTTATTTTTATTTTTTTTTTTTTTTTTTTTTGAGAAAATGTTCAAGCACTTCGCTTTTAATCTTGCAGTATTCAGCATGACAGCAGCAACTGCACAGTGGTACGAAAACTTTATTTATATTTTTTAGGTCATCCCGTTAAACAAATGAATTCAACACAGAAATTGAAAGATAACTATTATTATTTTATTTTTTAAATCAAATTGCATAAAAGCTCATTTTTTTGATTTTTTTAATAAATATTGTAATATAACTTTATTTTCAATACAAATTTGAATCATAATTATTGTATATTTTCATTGGTGGTAGTTTTTAGCTAATATAAAATATAATAAAAATTAAAATAAATATATTTACTTTATCGTATTTTTTTTATTTTAAATGTCATAACAGTTACGGTACCTTCACAGATAAATTAGTTGAGAATTTTAGCAGGGTTAGTAAAAATAAAAAGCCCTAATGAATTGTTCTAATTAATGGTTCTACATTTTTGTTGCTATGTTTCGAATATCATATTTAAGTTTCTTAAATTAAAAGCAACTTAATAATATGCTCACTAAAAGGCAGAAAATTTTGTTGATATTTTGGACTAAATATTGATATTGAACAACCTAGGCAATAATATATAAATTTATATATAAATTTTAGATTTAAGACAATTGCTAATATTTTATTTATTTATTGACAAATTTCTACAGATTTTATTTTCCAACTACAAACAAACTGGGTAACTCGTAAAGTAGATTTAATAAATTTGTATACCTTAGATGAGATTATTGCAATATTCAAATGACATTTGTACCACTGTGCGCTGATATTTCCTTTTGTCTGACCATTGCTTTGGCTTCATCGAGCTAGGGAGCCTGGGAAAGTGGGATGTTAGGTGGGCTGAGAATTTTGAACAATTCAAAGCATTGACTCTGTTGGAAGCAGCCCAGCATGCCAGTTAGGTTGGAGGTGGAAGATGTGGGAGGTGGGAGGTGGGGCAGTGGCATAGCATAGGCATATAAAAATTACATAAACCAAGATTAAGTAAGAAATTTCTGCACATTGAAGCTCAAGCGGAAACAAAAATGAATATTGAAATTGGTTTGGCAGCTGTGCATGTGTTCTCTTCATATTTTTTTATTTTTTACACCCTGTACCCATTGCAAAATGCGAAGAAGGGGATCATAATATAGTGCAAAAGTATGTAACAGGCAAAAGAAAGCATTTTCATTCCCATAAAGTATGTACAAATTTGTTCAACCTGATTGACTGACTGACTGATTGGCGTATTATGAGCAGGCTAAACGATAGAAGATGGATATCTGAAATTTTTACTGTAGCTTCATATTATATTGTAGGTTGGCACGCTGGAAAAAATTTTGACAAAAATATATCGCGAAGTGGATAGAAAATGCATTTGAAAATTGTATAAAAATCTCACTTTGATTTTTGTTTTATTTTTATATTTTCTTTGATGCGGGGCGTAGCAACGCACGCCGTGGTAGCTAGTAGAAAAATATATATATTCGTGATCATAAGGGAGCTATAGGAGCTAGGGACACAAAATTTGGTGTGTAGGTTCTTGTATACCATACAGAGATCGAGTTCATTTAAATTTTTTCGATATTTTTACTCTCTCAAGCAAAACGATTATTTTTAAAGCAAGCATTGGCTTGAGTAATACTAATGATCAATTGAATATCCTGGAAAATATAGTATGCTTGACTTAAATGTTTGAGCGAATACATAAATGTGTTTGTAGTTTTGGACTGAAGTTAGGGTGTACCGCAGACGGGTATACTCGATTAAAGCGTTCTTACTTGTGTTTGCTTGTAAGGGGCACCCTGTGTGTATCGCATCCACATGAAAGACTTACAAATGCGGCGCCATAACATATGCAACACAGACAGAGTAAGAGAGACAGAAAGAAAAGGGAAAAGAGAGAGAGAGAAAGAGAGACACAGCAGGCGGCATGCCGAGCTTTTAAAATGCCTATATAATATGTGAGAGTGTGTGTGTGTTTTGGAACTGGATCTGAAAATTGTGTGGCACCACAAAAGGATGCCAAGCCACCAGTATATCCTGACGACGACACACAACAAGTTCGGCCTGAACTGAACTGGACTGGAATGGGCTGGGCTAGGGCGTATAGCTAAAATTTGAAATAGGTTGGCCACAGTTACCAAGCATCGTCTCAATGGACTCATCCAAATCTCGGCTCATGTCCAAGTCCAAGTTGGACTCTCCATATAACAGTAGAGCGTTTGGACGGGGCGAGAAGGAAAGGAGAGTTATGTTAACATATTGTACTAAAAAGACACGCCCACTTTCGGGTAACCACAAAAGCTGCCAGACAGACAGATATCAACATACAATGCGCGTCACCTAAATATATACAAACAAAAAATTATGAGTAAGATTTTTTTTCAGTAAAATTGACCCGAAATTAAAAAATTGATAAAAAAATATTAGCAAACTTTTATTTAAAAGTTGAATATATAAGTAACTTTTCAATTTATATTTTGAATGTTAATTAACAAAATTTAATTTTGTAACACACAGTTTGGTTAAAAAAAAAATAATATTTTGTTTTTAACATTTAAATAAAAAATAAGAAAATAACTTCTGTTTTAAACTATTAATAAAAAAATGAAATTTAAATATTATTTTACAATTTTATTTTTTTGATATCAAAAATACAAATTTAAATGTAGTTTTTTAATTGGGAATGAAAGTTTATTCTGTTTCAAGGAGCCTACATTCTGTATAAGTATTTCTTAGATTTTCTTACTCAACTAGAACATTTTGTTCAGCTTTAATTTTTTAACTCAATTTTATTAACTTAAATAGTATTAAGAATATATTTTTTGAATATTAATTTAATTTGCAAATCATAAAATGCCAATCAGATTTTTCAAGCATTTATTTTCTATTCAATTGTGAAGTTTAAGTTGAGTAGCAAAATGCTCAACAATTGAAATAGCAGTAAGCTGAAGTACTCGATATTGACGAACAAAAGCATCGATACTCGTTCTATTGAATGTAACATTGATTTTTTTTTTACAGATGAATAAATTTGAGTGCAAATATTTAGACTTTACTAAGCGAAAATACAGCAAATTTTTGATCCAATCAACTGAAGAGCACTGTGCATTGAAGCTGTTGAGATTTTTTTTGTTTTTTTATGCCAAAAAACTAATACACTGAGAGCTGCTCATCTGGCTGTTTTTTTTATAGTTGTGCACATTTTAATTATGACTCAGACTATAATGCATGAAATATCTCAATATTAGTGTGTGTGTGTGTGTGTGTGCTTTTGCATATAGGAACATAAAGCGTGTCAATCATGCAGGACGAAAAAATGAAACTAAAACTGCATATTTTTTGTTGGGTTCAATGGCAGCACATTGTCGTTGCATGTTTTAAATATATATATATATTTTTTTTTTTTTGGTCCTTTGCGTGGATGATTGTTGGGCGGATATGCTAACAAAATGGCAGGTAAGCGGCATTAAAAATGAAATGAAACCTGGGGATAAGATCAGCCAGTTGAGAGGCAGGTCCTGGTATATACTAATTTACTCGATTAGAATCTCTTCAGGCTGTCGCTGACAACAGCCAAGAGTCGTAATTTAATTAACGCACTGACAGCAACAACAACAACAAGAATTACAGCTAAAACAACAAACATTTGGTGGCTATAACAAGCATTTATGGCCAACATGAAAATGTAAATGAAAATGGAATTGCGACAGCAGCTAAACATGTTTGTAAATTATCTTGACAGAAAGTTTTTATTTTTTTTTATTTTTATATTTTTGTATAGTTCAAAATATACCTGGCTGAAGTATTTATAAGACCAATAAACTTAGCCACAAACAATATACTTAAACTTTTCATATCAATAATATTAGACTTAGTTTTAATGCTATTTAAAAATGAAATAAATTAGACTTTTAAGTACTAGAATTTTTGCTAAAAAAGTAGAGGATTTGTATTATAAGGATTGTTTAAATTTTGTGGCTTGCTAAATGGAAGAAATTTACAATGCACATAATGTAAAAGCTGTTTAATTTTATTGCTGAATTTTGTATTTAATGTTTTGCTGCTATTTTACAATTAAAACTAAACAAAACAAATATCTAAACATCACTCAAGTTGAAGTCAATTAATTGAGAAACTTAAATATGTAACTATATTATATATATACACTGCCCGACAAACGATTAGCACACCATATGCTTCTTCACTTTGAAGCATAATATCTATTAAGTCTATATAGTTTTCAAGTTGCATTTTTTACCAAGAAAAGTTTATAGAATTATACACAAGAAAGAATTATATTTAATATTTTAACTATATTAACAACATTTAAACAGTATTTTAACTAATTTAACAAAAAAAATAAACCTTTTTTTTTGCAAAAATATCGAATAACATTAGAAAATGTGCAAAAATTATTATTTTGTTTTAATTTCTCTCTTTTTTTTACTTACTTAATTTTATATTTTAATTTTCTACTTATTTTAATTTACATATCTTAAATACTTAAATGATAAATAATGAAATCTACATATTAAATATAATTACGAAATTAGTTTGAAAACTTTTATTTATAAATGCATAAATTCTACATAATATATAAATATCTGTACTTTAACCAATAAAGTCATATTGCAGCAAATAATAAATACGTAATAAAAATAAATCAATCAATTAGCTATAAATGCATTATTTGCTTAATAATAATGTGAGGAAAATTTAAAAGATTTTAAACCTGATATTTGATTAATTGAATAAGTTTATATAACTATTTAAATATCAATTACTTAGAATATAGTAATATTTAAGATAAAACAAATTAGTATATATATATATGTATGCACATATTTCAACTATTGAGTAAAAGTTCTTGAGTAGCTTCTTGTAGCTTTAGGTCTTAAATAAAGATATTTTCTTGGCAAATCACAGTCAAATCCTAAGGCTGATTCCATTTGCAGGTTTTTGTGCACATAAAACGCAGCCTAACGGATACGTATCCTATTTTTTACCGTAAAAAAAAGAGAAAAAAACAAAACCAGCCATTTGCATGCAAATACAACCGAGACAAGGACACTCGATTGGGTTCGTAATGTCTATGTGGGATGTGGAATATGGTATAAGGCTGTGTTTTGCCTGTTTTGTCAGAGAAGGAGAAAGAGAGTAATAGTAAGGTGTCTGAGGGGAGAATGCTGTGAAATGTGGCCTGGCCGGGATGTGAAATGATGATGATGATCATGCTGATGCTGATGCTGAGATGCCGTTTGCCTGTTATTAATTGCGCTGTTGCACTTCACAATTTTGGGAGGATTTTGCATGCGGTTTGCATGTCAGATGAGTGGCAAATGCCACCACCTTGCCCCGACAGCGCCGACACTGCGCCCAACACTCATCCGCACCGTGTGGCCCGAAAATTGCCAAGTCATTTGCCAACTGTGACTCTGTATGCAAATTACTTTTACCGGCACCGGATGAGAGCACTGCCTGTGTCACAGCAACAGCAACAGCAACAGCCACAGCCACAGAGAGAGTGAGAATGAGAATGAGAATGAGAGTGTGTGTGGGTTGGAGGGGCACATAGACTCATTGGCTTATGCATTGTACGGTGCACATTGCTGCATCATGAACTAAGCCACACCCACCGCCCACCATCGGTCACACCCTATCCCATTTGTAGTAAGTGGCAGCGCAGCGCATTACGCGCCACACAGTTGGCAATGAAGTGCAAAGTATGTAAATTAATATTGGAATTTCGATAATTCCGCCTATCAAATGGACGCCCAATACGAGTACAATATCAACGCTGCGGGTCCTCACATACACGGCTTTTAAGCCTTTCAATGATGAAACTATGCGCAAAAATTGCACACATTTATTAACTGCAATACCAAAAAACAACAACAACAACAACAAAGCAACCAAATTGGCATATATGTATATATAGAGAGCATTGAGTCGCTTAATTATAACGATAGCTACTAATTAGATATGAGTTAATTAGAATGCTCAGTTAATAATCCATAGGCAATACGAGTCTGCAAAAGTATTAAAAATATTTACAAAATATTCTATATATATTTTACATACACAATTGTCATATATAAAGCTCTTCACACTCAGACCCCATAAAGAACAATTTTCTGATTGATGTAAAAAATTATGCATAAATTTATATAACAAATAATGCCGAAATTTCTAAAATTCTTTTAAAATAAATTAAAATAAATTAATTAAATATAATTAAAAGCTCAAAACCGCATCGTCTTAATTAATCGTACTACTGTCATTATTTGTATTTTTTAAGATACAATATTTTAAAGAAGTTTCAAAATTTTTTTTTTTAAGATATTTCAAGATAAATTTAAGATTAAATCAAAAAGAAATGCGTTTCATTATATCGTTTTATAAGTTGACAAAATGTTATCAGAATATCACTTATTTGAGGCCATATGAGGCGTATAATTTCCAATTTCCCAAGCCCTAAACAAAAATAAAACTTTTTAAAAAATAATTAAATTTTGTACATATTTTTTTGTTTTTTTTTTTTTTGATTTATCGATATGGTCAGTTTGTTTTAGATCAAAAAAGTTTTGCATAGAAGAGCACGTTTTTGAGCCAATTTAGTTAATATCCATCAAACATTTTTTTACAAAGATTTCTTTGTTTAAATTCCAATATTATTTATTGGGGCAGGTAACTTAAATAAATTTACAAGACACGCCCAATCAATTAATATATTAGATAAAGCTATATGCAATATTTACAAATAAAGACCAATAAGAAATAATAAATTAATAAACAGATGCAAGTTCTGTTTGCTTTCTGTTTAAAGAGCATTGCATATTTCTAGGAGCAAATTCGATTTCTGTTAAATTATAGTTCTCAACTAGATATGACCTGAAAAATAAAGAATACTATACTATTGGAAAACAATGTTTAATCATTTCTTATTTACAATTTTTTTCGAATGACTTAATCTATATAGTTCGACGGTCTTAGTTTTTGGCTGTTCAAGCAAGAAAATCCATAATTTTTTACTCATATGGTTTTACAGCCTTATAAACATAATTTTTTTAAAATTTGATATATTTTATTCTGCTTTTGAATTTGTTTTATTTGGCGTTGTTCAAGCAAGAAAATTAATTTTTTTTTACATCTTGTTGCTTGTGCACAGTTCACAAGCTTTACAAATTCATTATTATTAAGATAAAATATATTGAAATTTGTAACACACACTACAATACAATCTAACTAATTTAAGACTGTTAAGCATTTTGGCCACAGGATATTTGCCAGTTTTAGTACACTCAACCCAAGTGAAGTGCTCGTTAAGTAAGTATGTTGTGCTGCATTTGTTAATTGAGCCTCAGGGCAACAGTAGTCGACTGTCTGCCTAGTTAGAAAATAGTGCAAGTTGTGCAATTGTTAACTGAATAAGGAGCTGCAAGGGCTGTGTTGGCCAAAAGTTTCAGCTACTTAACTAACTGATGTTGTCTATATGTAGTCATTGCCAGTCTGAGCTCATTTTAACAAACGAGCAAACAAACAAACAAATAACAACAGAAAGCCACATTAAAAAGGATGGCAACTGCAACAACAGCATCAACTGTGTGATTCCGGCCAGAATTCAAAAGCATATCAATTTCTATAAAATAGAAACGCATTAAAACAAAAAAAGGTAAGTACTGTCTGTCTGGATAGAGCAGAAGGGGGCTACAAAATAGGCTGCAAGCACTGGGGGGAATGTATGTGCTTTAAAAATCGATGATACTAGAATGTGCCGCTGGCCGCTGCTGTTGCTGCTGCTGTTGCTGTTGCTGTTACTGCCATTACAAGGACTTAACATTTTTATGCTAATGCAATGACAAAACCGACAAGAGTTTGTGCTTTGAGAAAGTGAGTAAAGGGGGAGGGGGGAATGGGATAAAAAGGGACAGATGGGAGAGATGGGAGTCGTCGGGCAGTGAAGGCAATTTAAGCATATATACATAAGTATTGCATAACATTTACATAGAATCCGCCCAATGCAACCAACTGAATCAACTGAACCAACTGAACCAACCAAATAGCAGACGAGGCAGCTGTCATTCGAGTCGACATTGTAATATGTACAAATAAGTAGAGCATATGAGGCGTATGATTAATATTTAAATCATAAAAAAAATAATAAAAAAAAAGCAAAAAAAAACGACCATGTTATGCATGCTGTAGTATGTGTTTGTTCAGCCAGCGAATTGCGATTGCGATTGCCACTGCGGTGTAGATAAATGAGAATGAGAATGAGAATGAGGATGAGGATGAGAATGTGCAAGCAAGGCACAAAAAATGAAATTGAAATGAAACAAGAGACTTAAGTAATAACTGCTGTTATTAACAGAACTCTGCGATTGCAACAATGGCTCAAATCAAAGATCGAAACTCTTATAATTTCTATGCATTAAAACAATGAATATGATTTAATTAATTTTTCATTAAAATTGACAATGTCTGAAAAATGATTAGCCAATTTTTATTTCGAAATTTAATAAACAAGTCATTTATCAATTTTTTATGTTAAATGTTAAGTCATAAAAATTGATTTTGAATATCTTATTTCACGTGTGTATTTTTGGCATCATTGGAAAGGTATTGAGATTAAGATCATTTACATATGTCAACTTTTGAAATACACAGATTGGTTCAGAAGATAAACAAAATCAATGTTTATACTATTTCACATTTGTAAAATAACTTTTCTCAACTTTTCAATAAAAATTGAAATTTAATTTTAATTTTCCGGTTAATTTTTTTTTTTATAGAAAAATACAAGTTAAAATGTCACTTTTTAATAAATATTTTAAATATAAACTTATTCTGTTTCCAAGATTCTGCATCATAAATTGGTAAATTTAAGATTTTTCCAATCATCTACAAAATTTTATTTAGAATTGGGTTTTTTTTTTTACTCACATTTCACTTAATTGCAAACCCTGGTTAAAATTTATCATACTTTTTGTAATTTTGTAATTTTTAATTAGTCTTAAAAATAGTTTAATAAATAAAAATAATATATAGTATACTTAAGTATATTTAATTTTTTAAATCGCAGAAAATTCATTAAAATACAGATTCAAGCTATTATTTCTTCTGCTCTCACCCGAAAAATATAGTTAAGGGGATAATGAAATTTTTCCACAATTTAAATTATCATATTACGAATATTTCTTCAGTAATTAATCAAAAACTGCGTTTTATCAAATGAGCAATATGATATTTCAAACTCTTCTTTGTTACTTCAAAATCCTGAGCTAAATATTCGAAAGTTAACTTCAAAAATTGAGAAAAAAGCCATGTCTTATTTTTCAGCTATTTGACTTATTTATGTCAAAAAAGTTAACAATTTGTTCCACAGTCAACCGCGGCTATGACTTGTTTTTGTGTGGGCTTCACATTTTATTGCCTACATTTGAGTTGATGCTGCTGCTGCTGATGACGATGATAATGATGATGATGATGAAGCTACTGCTGATGTATGTATACGTATGTAAAAGTTCAGTGGGACTTTTGCCAACAAGATATTCTACTTTACCAACATGAGCCAACAATTTGAAAGATATGAACTGAAAGCCCAGCGAATCACTCGTGCGCAAAACTTGACGCTGTAATGGTCAAGTTGACATTACAATAAAAAAAAATAAAAATAAATAAAAAATGTATATGTGGGTGTTGGAAATGGTAAATGCAATATATATATATATGAAGTTTATATATAAATAAATGGCTGAGAGACAACGCGCACATGCTAATCGAACAGATTGAAACATTTAATAATTTATTGAGGAATCAACAATTTTTGTTCAGTTTGTGAATATTCCATAATCTTTAAGCTCTGATCTAATCTAGAAGTTCTTATTACTTTTTATGTTGACAGATTTTTTATGAGCATTTGTTCAGCTTCTTTTTTGTAGATAAAAGTCTTTTGTCGCATTTAAAAAAAAAGAAGGAGAATATCTTATTTTGTTTTCGCTTGTTTATCTTTATTTGAGCAAATTTTAATGCAAACGAAGTGAAGTAAGAAAAACTTAACAGAAATATATATATAAATGTATATGTATATGTATATATGAATATATACAAAGTGCATGTTTTTCTCTTAGCTTTTTTCTATTACTTTCAAGACAAATCCCAACACAATTCAACCAAGCGTTGTTGCTGTTGCCAAGACTTTGGCAGCGAGCAAATTTGTTTAAATGCAAAAATGAGGGCACAGGGGCGATGCGGGGCGATGCGGGGCGATGCGGGGCGGTGCGGGGCGGGGTGGTGTGTGGCGTGCCAAGGACAGGTTGTTGGGCGGGCGAGAAGAAGGGAGGTGGGGGGTTAGTACTTGGCTAGCCAAATGCATTTGCCATGGCCATGGCAGCAATGCGCCGCATTAATCATACGCACCGCTGTCCGGTGGAGCTGCTGCTGTCTCCTCAAGAGTTGCCTGCAAAGCACATAAAAACTCTGCAACGCCAACAAGCGAATGTCAGTCAGTCTGTCTGTGTGTGTGTGTGTGTGTGTGTGTGTATATGTGTGGGTGCTGCGATGAAAAATAAAAAATAAAATAACAAACTTTATAAGTTCAGTAAGTAAAGAATTATATGAAGTAAGAGTTGTGCTTTCGGCGTTAGTGAAGTTAACGCCAGTGGAGCAACTGTTTTCGCTTCTTCTAAAGTCTTTACAATTTTTAATACCCTTGCAATGGAGTACTATAAATCTGTAATGTAATGTGAAACAAGTCGTTACAAAACATAAACGTGAGTCTGCTTCTATCAGTATTGAAGTTATACCAATAAAACATGATATCATTTATTAAGTACATAGTTGTTAGCGAAATAAACGTTTGTTTTCTGAAAGGGTATTTAATTTTCGACACACAAAGCTAGATTTTCTTTCTGGTTGTTGTTTACTTTATTGTTGGCAAGTATTGTTGCTGCTGTTGGCGTTCCTGGCAACGTTCTCAGCTATTCAAGTCAAGAGTCCTGGCGGTTGCGCCACGTCGTCGTCGTCGAAATGCAACTCCAAAAAAAATGAAGTGAATCTGCAGCAAACCGGAAAACAGCAAGAAGAAAGATGGAAAAACAGCAAAAACAGAAAAAAAGTAGGAAAAAAAAACATAATTAATGTAAATGTAAATAAACTCATAGTTCAAGTTGTGCCGCAGCAGCACTACAACAAATGGAGTGTGTAAATAAAATGGCATGCATTTAGCATTGCCGCTAAATTAAAACCAAATAAAGTGTTCGCAATATGTTGACCATTAAAAAAACATCAGGATATGTCTGGAAAGGAAGCTGCCAGCTAAAGTAAAATGGAACTACTTGTAAAAAACACTGTTGACGAAAGAAAACCCCAACTTGATGGATGGATTACATTAAATGCAAGCATCAACTTTGACTCTTGAAAGCTTTGACATGGAACAACTACTTGAAATATATTTCTAGACTTAAATAAATGCATTTTTTGAATTGAAAAAAGTTTTTGAATTTCTCTCACACAACAGTGATTGAATAAATTCCAATTATAATTTATTCGATACACGTATTGTGTTTTGATAATACATTTACGAGTTATCTATATATATATAAAACTGTTCAAGCTGACTGACTAATTGCAATTTTTACTTTAATTTTGTAATTTGTGTTTAATGCATTCAGTAAAAAAAATTACGTTTTCTTTAAATTAAATTTATACAATTATTTCGTTTGTCTTTTTGTGATTATATTATTCTTGTGTACACGGCGTGCGTTGCTACACCCAAAAAAAATAAAAACACACTAATCGTATTCTAGTTGATCCGGCAAATGTTGTTCTATTATATAAATTATTTCTAATGTCGTCATTTTCCCAATGTTCAAAAATAATTCAACTTAATTGTGATTTTCGTATTTCATTCGAAATATACTGCCTACTGTTACTTAGTTAACAGTGCTGCCTACGTTAACAGTGAGTAAATCTGTTAAGATGCTAGCGTCTTTTCCGGAAAGTTTTCCGAATATTTTCTTTTCTAAAAACATTTTCTTGGCAATTAAAAACAACTGAAAAAAACTTTAAGTCAAATTGGCGTCGCCATTCTCAATTTTTGAATACCTGTATATTTTGTTGCTTCATTTTTATATTCATACCATATAGATTATCTTTGATTTCTGATTTTCTGAAGTTTTATTGATTTACAAAGTCTAGACTAAATTAAACATATTTAAATGCAGCTCTTAAATATATATGGATATAACAATTAGTGTTGCATCTGCTTAATGCATTCAAAATGCAAAGAAAAAACTACAAATAAGCTGGATTAATTGAAAAAAAAAAACATATTGACCCATTTGCAATATGCTAGCATAAAGGAGCTTAATTTTCAAGTTCATTGGCGCGCACAGTGCAGGATCAGCAAATGGGGATCAGGGGCGGTATATATATATAGATACCATCTAACCAACAGCCACCTTATGGCGATTGTTAAGCTCATCCTCTGTCTCTCTCTTGGCCAAGTGGATGGTGATGTTGGTGGTTTTTTGGTTGTGGTTATGGCTATGCTATTGGTATTGGTGTTAGCGGGTCTGGTATGGCTGCCACTTAATAATGCGCCTCAATGGCTGAATGGCATCCACTAAACAACTTCCGCACTTGAATGGCAGCTACAGAACCGCAGACATGGTTGTGCCTCGATAAGTGAGAGACGGAGGAGCGGCAGGAATGTGAAGCGCCGCTTGAAAGCCAACTTAAAACAATATTCTCAAAAAAAAAAAAAAAGTTAAACGAGAAAAAAGGAGAAGAAAAAAAATAAAAAGAATATACAATCTGTTTCACAATGCACAGCAACAACAAAAGCAACAAAAACAATGGCAGTTGCATGCATAATAAACTTGTCTTGTTGCGGCTTTAAGGCGAAAAGCCAGCGAATGTAGAAAGAGAGGTAAACTGAGATAGAGAGAGGGATAAACGCGCCAAAAACGAAGTTGGAAAAACAACAAGAAGAACCGTATTAACAGTCAAAAGCTACCGGTTGCCAAATACTCTGTTTTGTAATGCGATTTTAACATTGGAAATTATTTTGTATATAAATAATAAAATTCATATTTCTACAGCTTTATTCTTACTCTAAACAGTAACCTCGCTATTAGATTTATATTTAAAGTTTAACATGAAAAAAACAAATAAAAAAAATGTAATTATTAACTTATCTACTTATCTACAAAAAAAAAAAAAACATCAAGACTTCTTTGCATAAATCGTTTAATTTTTTAATATAAATAACCAAAAATACTTGTAATTTTTAAAAAAATCTTCCTTAAAATATATATTTTTTTTTTAACATATAAATTTGCTATGATTTTTGGTCAAAATTGTGATTAGATGAATTATGCAGCTTCTTCTCCAATATGTTATGCGTACTATCCAAACGTTCCAAAATGCTTCGTTGAGATTCCAAAATTGTTTTAAAATTAACATCGTCATTTCCATAGGCTTCTTCTTGACTGGAGTTTTCATCATTTATTAAATTGGGATAATTAATATCATTGCATATGATATAAGATTGTTTTCGCGACAATTTCGTCTTTATCTTGCGTATAGTCTGCAGACAGCAATCAATAGAGTCTTCGATCTCAGTGCATTGATCCAAAGCCTGTTTGATGGTCTCTTCTTGGTTCTTTAAATCGTTATCCATTTTATTTTAATTGTAGATTATTTGTGTGTTAAATTTAAAAAAAAAAAAACCTACTAATGTTGTACACTTGTTTATTTGGAAATAAATAGAATTTTTTTTTTTTGTGATTTTGTATGTTTGATATTTTGCAAGGCCTTCTTTATTTTTCAAAAAAAAACAAATTAAAAAAAAAAAAAAATAAAATAATTTAAATTCTTACCAAAACTCAAAAAAATATAACAATCGAATAGAATTTTGCAATTATCGATAATATCGTGAATGCAACTTTGTTCAACATTTTGCATTAATATTAAATGTAGCATTTTAACAGGGTGTAGAAAGACAGAAAGAAAGCAAAAAAAAAAAAAAAAAAATATATCGAAATATAAAATAAATATAATATATATTAAATGAAAATATAATGCGGAAACAAAACAACGCCTTGAATTTATATTAACAATTCTTCTAAAATATGGCCAAGCTCCATATGCTGTATTTAGCTTTAAGTATAGAGTATAAAAAAAAAAATAAAAAAGTTAAAAAAAAATACATAAGTCGAGGCAACTGAGGCTGCGAACTCATATGACTGACACTGAGAACAAGAATGAGACTGGGCACTTAAAGACAAAGAGAATCAACGTCAACGCATTTTGAAGAGTGTGCCATTATGCACTACTGTACAAAGTACACCACAGCACACACACACAACACAGACAACACATACATAATATGTAAGTTGGTATTTGTGAGTTTTAAGCTGGCTTTTCCTAAGCGTATTAGCATTGTTGTGTAGTGTTGCTGTTGCCTTGTCTGGTAAGAAGTCGCTTATTGCTCTGCTCATTGCCTGCAATTGCTAAGCTTTATGCAAGAAGATTCCCTTCCTCCAAAATATATACATATATTTTTTTTTTTTTTTTTTCTAGACTTCTCAGACACACACACACACACACAGAACGATTCCCATTTGTAGGTGTGCATACATCCGCTTATCAGTGCACAACCCGTGTGTCTGTGCCCTGTTCGGGGTTTTCAAATTATTAGCAGTTGCCATTTTCTATTTGACTGACTTGCTCTCTAAGTACATATATATACTTCACCCTTCTTTTCCTCCTTGCCCTCCTGTACTGTCCTACTGGCCCACAGTATCTGCTGTAACTGTTTATCAACCGTAGCATTAGGGTTTCTCGACTTGTCACTTTTCGCACTGTTTGTCACGATTAATGAGTGACAGTGACATTTTGTAACAGTCACCGTTACCGTCCCGGTCACCGTGACAGTCGCCATTCAAGCACAGCGTTTTACCATAACAAATTTGGGATTAGATTACCGTCAAAGTCACCGTTACTGCCAAAATCACAGTTTTGAAACAGACGTCGTTCTGCAACTTCTCTTAAATTTAGGCAGTGGCGTGCGTTAACTAAAGGGGCTAAAAAAAACATTTCTATTCGGCCTATATTTGTGGCAAATTAATATTGATTGTTTTTTTTAAAAGGCTTGGTACGACAAAGCAAGAAATTCGGTGTAAATATCGGCGAACAATGCGCCTTAAGTATTTATTTATTTAGTGATATTAATTCTTAAAAACGTGATAAACAGTAAATAAATAAATTTCTAAAAATTGTCTTGCCTTTGTTTTTTTAATTATCTGAAAAAAGAGTTACTTAAGAATATATTTAAATTTGAGTTATTTATTTTTTTAAACTTTCATTTCAAAATATTTTAAGGGATTTTAATCATATAACCCCTTTTGACTACGTCGATGTATGTTTGCCGGAACCAAACTATGCATATGTGTGTGTGTGTGTGTGTGGGTGTGTGGGTGTGTGTAAAGGTGTGTGTGGACTTGTCTCATGCCACTGATTTTGCAACATTTCACCATTCGCCACTCACAACACTCAGCTCGTTAGTGGCACATTCATGTCAAACGCTAAGTGGCTAAAAGCAGGTGTAAATATATATAAGTACATATGTGTGTACATGTGTATGTTGTATGTGTGTGTGGGTGTGTTTGTGTTTGTGTGCACAACTAAGACATTTAATAAGTTTCTTGAACTTTGATGTCTGTTAAGATTCTCTTTTTGCTTTAGGGCACAACTAAATCTTTAAAATGCTTTCGGGTAGTAAATCAAAAATTTCCAAGTATTTTTAGTTAAAATATAAATATTTCATTATATATTATTTCAAGAAGAAGAATACGCTTCCAAATATATTAAAAACTTGCACTCCGGCGTGCGTTGCTACGCGCCTGATCAATAAAAGAAAAAAACGGAAAAAAACTGAAAAAAATAAACAAGCTTAATCCAACTGAGATTTTTATACAATTTTCAAATGCATTTTCCACCCATTTCTAGTTATATTATAAGCAACATTTTTCATAGTGCAACCTATGATATAAAAGGAAGCAACAGTAAAAATTATAGTTTTCTAACTTGTACCGTTTAGCCAGCTCGTTAATCGCCAATCAGGTTAATTTATATGGAGTTAGTATACTTATGATTTGATATTATTTTCAAGTTGTTCAAGTTTATTAGAATATTGCAATTAAGGACTGAAAGCTATTAAGCAGCTAAGAATAATTCACATATATAGATTATACCATTTACATAATTAATTTACTCTCTGTTTATCTCAATCTGTTATTCTTATTATCATTTTATTGTATTAAATTTATTGTTTATCTTATTTAAACAATTTCATACACGAACTATATAAAAAGAATCAGAAAATATTAATATAAAATTTATATTGATTTTCTTTCTATATAAAGTTAAACAAAGTTGATTCACACCATTAACGTTAACACAATATTTATCAGAAACAAATGCTCATTAATTTTGTAATCTTTGACACGCCACAGATTATTTTGTTTTATTATTTTAAATCAAAACTTTAAACAAATTTTCAATTAGCCAAATAAATTTATGCTGCTTGAGCTGAAAATCGACAAAAGAAAAGAAAAGCGAAGAAAAAAAAAAGCATTTCAAGTGGTCCAATAAAGATGGCAAACTGAGATACATGAAAAGTGATGCAGAATAATGGGCGAATGGAAGGACGACGATTTAAGTACTACGTGAAATGTTGGGTATGAGGTGAAAAACTTTTCCAAAGGCTACACAAAACTCGATGAAAGGGATAAAATTAAATATTTGGCTCTAGGATGTCGATGGCAGGTTAGGGCAGGACCTGAGCCCAGGCACGTGACAAAGTAAAATTGTTAAATTGAAGGCTGTTAGCGATAAACGAACACGCAAACAGAAAAACAGCAAAATAGAAAAGCTAACGACAAAAAAAAAAAAAAAGAAAATGAAACAAACAGAAAAACAGAAAACAGAATACAGACAAACGGTCTGAACAGGTGAGAACGCATGCAAACAGGTGAGAAAGGTGCTAAACTTTTGACGCTGATACGAGTAACGGCAACTGACAGCATGCTGAGTTTTGCGGGCCAAGATGCTGCCACAGTTCGGAGGGGCAGAACCGTAACCGTGTGGCAAGCCAGTTGCCAGCTGTGCTGCCACAATGTGCACTGTGGTCTCAGCAAATAAAATATTCGACAAAATAAAATATTTGCTATTTGTGGTATTTAAAATATTGGGCCTGTTGACTGCAATTAAAATAAAATGGCTTAAAAATTCTCTGGAGTATTTAAAATTATGTATTTTGAATGTGACAGAATATTTAAAGTTGTTGATTTTGAATCTTAGATAGGGTTTTCTTTTAAATACTTCGAAAGCAGGGTCTATAAAAAACGATAATATTATGTTTATAAATTGGCAAATAGTTTTAATTGTTTTAAGCTTTTAATACATTTTGGTCATTATAATTTTGAGTAATAAAAATTAAAACTCAATAAAATTAAAATATATATATTTTTTGCGTTTTTATAGCTAGATGTCGAAAGAAGTTTGATATTTCTTTCATAAAAATAAAATTAAAATATAAATGAAATTATCAGAAAATATAACGAAAATAAAGTGCCAGATAAAAGTAAAAGGTAAAAAAAAAAAAAAAATTATATTTCTTTAAATTTTTTCTAAAATTAAACAAATTTTTTTTAGCTTCCTCTATTATTGAGAATAATTGCTGACATTGCCATTTGCAATTTGGCCCTTAACAAGTTGTAATAAAATTTTGAATTGTATTTTTTTTTTGTAAATAATAAATATTTTTGAGTTTGATTTATATATAAATTTAAAAAAAAATTTCCTTTTTATAATTTATGTATGAAAAACTCAAATATTAATTGTTTTTTTTTTTTTAAAGCTTTAAGCTCAAAAATATAGATATCATTCATGATATGCTGGTTATTCTATTAATGCTGTTTTTTTTCTCATAAAGTTGCTTTGTAAATGATTGTTTAAATTAAAGAAAAACCATAATGATCTATATTTATGGCCTAATATAAAATTGAAAAGAAATTTTCTTAAATATAAAATCAAGAAATAGCTGAAATAAATTTTAAAAAAATTGATATAGAAGCTAACTTAAGACTGAACAATAAATATTGATAAAAAAAAAGAAGAATATTTTGAATAGATTGAATTGAATTGGATTAAATTTTATGGCAGATAAAAAAAATTCGACTTGATTTCTGAGCCCTTGGGTCCATAGTATTGTGACTAGAAACATTTGAAGCATTTAAGTTTTTAATTGCCCTGTCCCGGAACTTACCTTTGCCGTATCGCTTAAGCAAAATTCTGCAATTGAGGCTTGCCGCTGGACAACAGCAACAACAACAACACTAACGAGTTGTCATCAGCAACAACAACAACAACAACAACAGGAGAAGCAGCAGCAGCAGTAATAGCAACAACATCAACGCCTGTCCAAGCGGAAGTTTGTGAAATGCTTGCGGATGTTACTCTGACGGATGTGACGGAAGTGACTGTTAGTCCCCCCTCACCTTCAACCCCAACCCCTGGCCTTGCCTTGCCGTGCCGTGCCGCATCTTAAATGTTGAGCGTCAAGTTGTGTGCCGCCCGTCAACTCAAGCCCGCCGATGTTGCCGCATGCGGCGTATACTTAATGTGAACACGCCCACATGCAAATGGCTTGGGAATTTCAAATGGGAAATGCAAATACTTTTAATACCCAACCACAAACCCTCTTCCTCCTTTCCCCCCACACACACCCTTGGCCAAAAAGCGCAATTATTATGCGTATCTAAAATTAAATCAGTTGCAACCAAAGACAGGACCAGGGAGAGGGCCAGGGACAGGGACAGGGACTGAAACAGAGACTGCAACGGGGCACAGGCCAAGGGACATTGATAGGGAATGTGTACAAGAATGAGAACGGGGAAAAGGAACTGGAATGGGTATAGATAGGTAAAGAGGGAGCCCAACCAAAAGGGGGCAAACAGTTGGCCAAGTTAGCCTGCCTAGCGAAACTATTTAGCGCTTTTCTAGCTGTTTCTCTTGTTGTTGTCGTTGTTGTTGTCGTTGTTGTTGTTGTTGTTGTTGTTGCTACTGCCTCGTGCCTCGTGCCCTGTGTGTATTGTGGTGTAATTTATGTGCGCCTGGTGGCTGCCGGTTAAGTTTAGCGACAATGGCAAACAAACACCAACGCACATTACTCAACCCAGGCCAACCTGCCACCAGCCAACTATGCAAGAATAAATGAAGGGGTTTCAAGTTGGCAAAAAGCTAAGAAACTACAGATTTAAATTCAAAAAAGTTGCTAGAGTGTGCCAGTCAACAGTCAACTTAGCTAGAGAGAAATATGCCACAATCTGAAATATTCTATTGTAATTGAAATAAACTTGATATTGAATTAAAAGAAAAAGCAACACATGATGCTGATTAGGAATGTATATATTTGTAAGCTAGTTAGACTTATATCTGTTATATTTATTTACTGTAGAGCGTATTTTATATTTATTCAGGTCAAATATCAATATATTAACAATTAAATTGAGTTTTGTCCAAAGGCAACTAGAAATGTTGTCAACACGGCGCATACTTAATATCTGAGTATAAACCTATAATTTTTATAATATTTCATTAAAATGTCAATTTTCATTCGATTTATTAAAAAAAAAAAACTTTTTTTAAGTTATATTAAAAATGTTCGAGTTTGTTTTTTTTTTGGTTTTTGATTTTGTGTCGAATATGCTGTGAACTGCCAGTATGTGTGTGTGTGTGTAAAGTGAACTTAATAGTTCAAATTAGCGTAGAAAAGACAACACACACACACACACACACACACACAGAGAGCATAAACTGTCGACGTGGCATTGAAGTCATTTCGATTAAATTTCTGGCACGGCCAGGACACGGCTTATCGGTCGAATGCCTGGCAACTGGGCCAGGAATTAGGGGAGGGCAGGACTAACGGGGGGGGATGTTAGTGGGTGCTCGATGCTCATTTAATGCGCCATCCAAAGGACATTACATTTTATTTTCACAGCAGCGAAGAGAGCATGCCGTCGAATTAACTTGCGGCCTCATTTATTGCATTCCGAAAATGATTTCGTATAATTTTGCAGTTAACGCAGAAAATTTTATTTTTAATGCTTTTGCCGCAAGTTTGCCAAGTGGCAATCGGCTATGCAGAGTCCCTTCTCCACACCCCAGCCCCATCCCTCAACAGTTTCAGTTACAGTTACGGTATTAGCCACGTAATTAGGCTTTGGCAATCAACTTTTGAATTGAATGCCTGCTTAAGGGCCAAAAACTGTTCTTAAACTAAAACTCCAATCAATGCGTTAATGCTTAAAATGCTTAAAATGCTGCTCTAATTAAATTTGTACGTCATAAAAGTATAAAAATGTGATTTGGGTACCAACAAATATATATTCATATATTTAGATCGACTTGACTCCTGATGCTCTTTAAGAATCTGCTATGTAGTACACAATCTATTTCCATGCAATATACATTTCGCACTCAAAAAAATAAGTTTACATCCAATTGTCAATTTGTGGAAGAAAACAGGATAGAAATAACTCCATAGAATTTTGTCTTTGTCATGTAGATTCAATTACCACAATGTGGAGAAAATGTTGTAACTCTGGCAGAGAAAATGTATCGAAATGTATCATGTATCGAATTAATTTCGATAACTCGAGGAGACTTAGAAAATTCTATAATAAAGAAATAATCAAAAATAATTTGTAAAATTAATATTGAGCATTGAAAATATTGCTGCATATATTAATGAATCTTATATTCATTCAATAAATCAAATGAATTTAATATTGTAGAAAATCCGATTCTAAGCCCATAATTTTTTTCATTTATTCTTATCATAGAAAATATACCTGTGCTGTGGAAATTTGCACTTCTTTTTAGAGCTACATACGCTGTTTATAGAATTTCATTTGAATTTTCTTATCAAAAATTTTCTATTCTTAAAAAAAAATGGGTTTTCTTAGTGCGTAACATATTTATAATAGCCAAGGCAAGAGTATAACGAGATGTAGATGCCACAGAAATGAGAATGATTTATAAGACATGCACCTACAGACCAGGCACTCAAAATATGGCATAGGTAATCAAATTTATTGCTATTATTACATATGCTGCATGATAATGTATTCGCAGTGGCAGTGGCACTACTGTAAATGCAACTGCCACTGCCACTGCCACTGCCACTGTCATTGGCCGTGCCTCAAACCCCAACACCAATCTCATTCCCAAGCAGTGTTAGTGCCACAGTCAAGTGAGGCCAAGTGGCCGCAAAGTGTGTGTGCCTTGCATAATTTATGGCAGGCTGTCGCATGCCGCATGCCGCATGCCGTATGACACTGACAGTGGCTTGTTGCAACACCCACATTTGGGCCTAAACAAATGCACAGCTGATGCGCGTCTTGCCAATTTTTGACATACTTCTGAGTACTTAAGAGTCACAACAACACAATCAACAACAACGACTCGGCCTTAATACTGTGGCAGAAGCAGAAGGCAGGTTGGGGCATGTTGTAGTCCACTTAATTAGGCAATTAATTGCAATTAGCCATTACATTAGTTGTTCTTACTCGTACACTTTCCGCATATCCCTAAGCGTTCTGCACATTTATTAGACGCCTGTTTAAACATTGCATTTGTAGCTTGAATTAAGCAAACACACTCAGAGAAAAAAATCAGGCATTCTATACTTAAACGATATACTAAAGTTTTAAATAAACTGAGAACAGCTGGGCCAATTTGGCTCACATTTTCTGCAGCTGTTCTTAATTGCCAGGAGAAGGTTTCTGGAGAAGAAAATTTTAGGAAAACTTTCCAAAAAAGTCGCTAGTGCCTCAACAGATGTACACACTGCTAACGTATACAGCTCTGTTAACGTAATAACAGTGGGCAGTATTTTTTAAATTAAATACGAAAATTACAGTAGACAGTATTTTTTAAATAAATACGAATTAGCAGACATACCGCCAATACAAATAATTTATATGGCAGAACAACATTTGTCAGTTCAACTAGATTATGATTATTCTGTTATTATTTTTTTTTTTAAGGGAGGGCGTAGCAACGCACGCTGAGTACACAAGAATATTATAATAACTAAAAGAAAAATGAAAAAATTATAGAAATGTCATTTCCAGTAGAAAACGTAATTTTTTGTTACTGAATGCATAAAAATATCGTAAAATTTTATAAACATTTTTCTAATCGATGCAAGAAACCAACTTATACAACTTATACATTTTATATAAATAATGTAGGACTAGTAAGAAATAACTATTTCACGTTCAACCCATGCCACGTTGTTGAGCCGCCTGTCGTCGCATTGTTGTCTTTGTTTTGGGCCATAATTACAAGAGATATTTGCCGCTTGCCACTTGCCGCTTGCCACTTGCCACTTGCCACTTACCACTTCAAATGCCATTTGATATGCACCCGTTAATGGCTGGAACCTAAGTGTCTGTTCGGGCCAACAACAGGGCTTCGATTATGGCCCAAATGCGAATGACAACAAGGTCGCACGTAGCCCGTTAATGGCATTCATAAATAAAACCGCCTGCAAAATCGCTGATGTATTCCACACGTAATATGGCAAAAATACAAATACAACAACAAAGTCATTCATTTCACTCTACGAAAGATGTTGTGCACATGTTTCAGTTAGGGTTTCTAACCAAGCTTACAATCCAATCAAATACATGAAGTATATATATATATATATATATGTTTATATATTATACTATACATATGTAGTAAGCGGACAATACGTGATGTGATTTGCCCTGTTTATTGCGAAAAATACTTATGTGTAAATTGCCTGAAATTGTAAGCTAACAAATTGGCCAGTTAGGCTGCCAAGGTCAATTCTTTCTAACTGGCTGAATAAGAATTGCCTTGAGTTGTTAAAGGTTGTACAGATAATGCAACATATGTTCTTATCTTCTTATTTATTTCCTTCATGTTCATTAAAAATCTCAACAAGGAAATTGATACGAATTTCAGAAGCTAACACTAGGGGATAAATGAAGTCCAAAACTAAATAACAATCAATCTGCTTTTATTATATATTGTTTATAATTTATAGTGAATCGTTGTTGAATATAAAATAGCTCGGGCTTCATTTTATACTTTTATTTTAATTTATACAAAGTATTGCATACTTGTAAGCGCTGTTTGTTTTCCTATAATTCCCAAACAAAGATTTCTCCATAAGAATTTTTTCTGAAATCCCTTTGTAAAAGCAAAATTTTCTATTCTAAAATCAAGAAAGTGCAATTAATAATTTTCGATAAATATAATTCACACATTTAGCATAAATTATAAGCCAACTAAATTAAAAAAAATAATTAACGAAATTTTTTTAAATGAGACAATATCTTGAATTTGGTGATCTCAATAACTCATAACTTTATATAAAATAATTTAAAACAAGCAACTTGTAATGGCCAAAACTTTATTTATCGCACAACGACAGTTTTAATTAATCTGCTAATAACGTTCATAACAGACTATTATCAACAAATGGTCATAATTTCCGTAAAATTAGAATAAATATTTATCTCGGGGAGGTAGAAAAAAGTTTCTTAGAAAATTCTAAATATTAAAAATCATATTAAAATTATGTTCTAAACTACTTTTAATAAGTGTAAGAGCTTTTCTGTTATGCAAATGTTCCTGTTTGAGAGTTGGGCTTAGTTGAGTGGCAAAAAAAAGAAAAAAAAAATGTGATGTGTGTAGTTTGTTTTGGTTATTGGTTGGCAAGAGTTGAAGTTGAGTTGTGAAGTAGTTCGATCCTAGTTCGGCCTCTGGCAGTTGCTGGTACTCTATATACTAACTTGAGGATGATGCCAAAGTTTTTGCCACACCTATAAACCAAAAGTTGGATGAAGTCTGGTCGCCGACAGCTGAATATGTGCATTAGGCATGCCATGAATTATTTAGTTACCCAGCTTACCTCCAAATACTCTGTGTTTGTGTGTGTTTTGAGTGTGGTCTAACTTTGGCCAGTTGCGAGCACGTGCCTCCTTGATTGTCCTTTAATATGCAACACAAGGCGCCACAGCCTGCCCCGTTTACATTCTATACCATCCATTGGTAATTGTCGTAAATGACCTGATGTTGTCCCCAAACTGCAAGTCAAGGCAAAATCGAATTATCTCCCAAAATGCACACAAAGTTTCGCCTAATTTGATGCTCTACATAGGCCTACATAAACGTCAATAACTAGACAACTGCTCGTTACCAATCAGTTAATAATATAAACTCCATTTAATCAAATGAAATACGTGTAAATGTTAAACAATTATATGTCTGATATAATATGAAATCTATTGTTGATCTTTTGTTGCTAAATGTCTGCTTTAGATATAATTAAATGTTATTCAATGCAAGGATTTGACTGGAATATCCAAAATATTAAAAGAATCATCAATATTTTCTATAAGGGATTACAACTTTTATAATTTTGATGAATACAAACTACCAGTAAGAATTATTTATAGATTTTTTTCATTAAGTTTCGCAGTAAATCTTTTTTTTTTTGACCAGAAAATAAATAATGTTAAAAAAATTTGTATTTGCCAACTTGAATATAAAACTTTTAAGTAACTTTTAAAATGAAGAAAAAGAGATATTCGAAATTAAGTTTTAATGTTATACACTTTAAATAAAATTATTAAAATAAAAATTAACAAATAACTTCTATATATTCAACATTTAAATAAAAAATTTAAATTGAATTATTATTTTACAATTTTTTTTTTTTGTCGAAAAATACAAGTTAAAATAAAATTATTTAATAAATATTGGAAATAAAAGTTTATCCAGTTTCCTGGGTCCAACATCCTGAATTAGTTTATGTAAAATTTTCCCTTTCACGTAGTAAATTTTTTCCTGAATTAATTTTTTGAACTCATATCTCATATTTGCGATCCCTTAATTCTATCGATAGGAAAAGCTGCATTAAGTCGTTCGAATATGCTTTCTTTATTCATTTACAAGTCTTACATCCCATTTAAGTCATCTGCAAAAATGATAATAGACTAATTAAGAAGCTTACACGCTCTTTATAGCTTACACAAAATCTTATTGACATTGGCGCATTTGGAGTTCAATACAGGTTTGTAAATCTAGGGAAAATATATAGCACTGGGAATGCTAATTGAATCAAGGACTTACGAGTCAATTTTTGGTTCTATATACACAAAATGTGGCACAAAATATAAATCTTAAGCTGCTTGACTTTCAGTTCAAGGTCCAGGCTATGAATATTTTTTTAATAGCAGGTAGGAAAGGACAAAAAAAAGTCGTTGGCAAGGCAAAAAAAAAAAGAAAATAAAAATAAAAAATAGAAAATAGAAAAATAAGGAGGGAACAAAAATAAAATGAGAATTCTATGCGCTGAAGCACAGTTAGCGTCATTTATAAGCTGCCAAAGGATCTAAAAACTGGAGCAGGAGTTGGAGTTACGTTAAAAGCAGGTGGTGCAGCTGATGTTATTGCTGTGGCAGTGGCAGTGACTCTGATTTCTGTGACTGTGACTCTGTGTGGCTCTGGATTAAGTTGGTGGGCTAAAGCTGTTGCTTACGTCAAACCAAAACCAAAGCCACTTATTGGTTGAACAAATTTAATTGGCAGCAGCATCAGCAGCAACCGGATGTGCCCCGTAAACGGGGCAAGGTAAAATTGACAGCAACAATGACAACGATACGTTAATGCAGGTTTAACTGCCGCCACGGATGGTTGGCTCTAAGCCCAGTTACACCATTTATATATATACACACCTATATACACACACCCTACACACATACAACCACAAGAGCATTTGCCCAACACCCACAGCAATTTAATTGAATTGAGCTGCAAGTTGAAGTTCGAGCTCAAAGTTCTTATTGGTGTCGTAACATTGTTGAACGATAGCGCTAATATACTCAATGGATTCCATTGTGGGTCCTCGGGTTCAACTTCATGCCAATCTTTAAATAGTGTTTTCATATTTCTTTCGCTTTCATTCAATATTATTTTCTCCTTCTTTTCTCTTTGCCCACTTACAGCCTGCTCCGCTGGGCCGCACGAGAAGCGTTTGCTGCATGCACTGCTGGACAATTACAATAGCTTGGAGAGGCCCGTGGTCAACGAATCCGATCCATTGCAGCTGAGTTTCGGTCTAACCCTAATGCAAATTATCGATGTGGTAAGTCTCTACAAAATGAAACTAAATTTTTATTTCGGTTCAAGCCAATTATTATGTATACGCCTGGGCAACAAGGTAAGGAGATTTCTCCAACCTTATATAGTCTATATATATATATTTGGGATCTGGACGACGAACTGAGTCATGTCCGTCTGTTCGTTTGTCTGTCTCTATGCCAAATTTTGTGTAATTTTTTATTTGTTGTTGCTTATTTTTGTTGCAGTTCATATGTCGGAATTAGTCGGATCGAACACCTGTTATAGGAATTATCGGTCCAAAAAAGTTTACTTGAAAATTTTTATCTAAGATATTAAAAACCTCACTTAATAGATCGATAAATTCCTAAAATTTGAACAATCCGACCAAGTGTACAAATTTTATAATAATATATATTTAAACTGCACGTTAAAAATAAATAAAATTAATAAATAAGCAGTTGGGCAGGGGAATCCTATTTCACTAGGTGCAAATAAAAATAAGCTTAATAAACATATAATGTCAATACATCAATCAGAAAATTAAACAGCTTGTCAGTCTAACAAACTAAAAAAATTTAATATTCCCAAAAGTGCCAAATCCAACTTTATATTAGACAACTTTAATCGATTTGTATATGACATTGAATAAATTATTGCATCAAGATTATGCTATGAAAGCAGTCACCGAACAATAAATTTAAATATAATCAGATTTAACAGTCGATTGAAGCTTAATTTAATTCGATATATCGCTAACATATGCTGTTCAATATTTTTTGGTACTTTTATTATTTTATTTTATTTTATTTTATTTTATTTTGATATAACATATATCATAAACGTTAATCACTGAATAAATTTATAGCAGGTCACGCAAATAAAGATTTAGATTAGATTTTTTGATAAATTTTAAAATAACTTTTATTTTAGAAGTTTTAAATAAAACTTATGCAATAATAATTATTTTGAAGTAATTAAAAATAAAACATAAAAATAATGAAAAATAATAAAACTATTTTTAAAAATAAATGTATGTATAAAGATTTTTTAAAATGTTTTTTTTTTAATATAAATTATGAAGTAAGTTTTATTTGTTGAGTTTTAAACAGTTTTGGGAATAATTTATATTTTGAAGTAATTAAAAATAAAACTGAAAAATAAATATAGTAGTATCAACCAGTCTTAAATGTAAATGTAAGAAGATATTTTTTTGTTTTTTTTTTATAAATTATGAAATAAGTTTTATTTGTTGAGTTTTAAATAGTTTTGGTAATAATTAATATTTTCTAGTAATTCGAAATAAAACTAAAATATAACTATTTTTAAAATTCAATGTATGAAATAAATAAATTATTTTTAATTTACTTTGAATATATTGCCTTACAAATATCAACATTTTCGATAGCTTTTTATAGGGTATTGTCTAACTGAGCTCTCTCTCTCTCTCTCTTTCTGTTCTTTCTCTGTATCGAGACAACATTTTGTTTGGTGTTCATTAGAATTTGGAACCGAAATTTCGTAGATATGTTTGCTGATATTGATTTGGTTTCTCCGTGTACGTTCTCCTTTGTCGTGGGACCATTTAAAGCTAAAAGCTGAGCTCAGCTGACGGTCGGCAAACATTTGGCAAATGATGGCACGACACCAATTTCTGAACTGACTTAGTGCCTCAGAGCAAGTGTGTGTGTGTTGTGTGTGTATGTGTGTGTGCTTGAGTGTTTGCGTGCGTATTTATGTCCTTTTTGCAGGCAATGCTGATGTCTGTTGCCGACGAACGACATTATGCGCCAGGGATGCCAAATTCCAAAAACTCCAGCGACGCGTGCAAGACAACACAAAATTATGCCATGAGTGCACATTATGGCCATTAGCCAGAAGTGCCAAGTTCCCTCTACCGAAGATTATATGTGAAGGCATCAGAAAATAAGGGGCAGCAGCAGAAACACAAGATGAAGCATAAGGCTAAAAAGCACTTGCAAAAGACCAAAAAAAAAAAAAAAATCACTTCGGCACGCCGAAGCTAAATACCCTTGCAATGGTCTCCTACAAAATTTTTAAATGCCAACTTTGGTTTTAATGTCTTAAAAAACAAAAAATCTTTTCATTCGAGCACTTTTTGGCCGATTGTTCCTATGGCAGCTATATAATATAGTGGCCTTATTTTGTTTAAACTTCGTCTGATTGTACAAATCGTAAATATGCATCGATATGCCAAGTTTGGTTTTGATATCTTGAAAAACAAAAAAAATTTCCATACAAACACTTTCCATGAAAATGAAGTGTCTGCGATTGTTCCTATGGCAGCTTTATGATATAGTGGTCCGATCCAGCTGATTTTGACACACAAAATACATATCATATCAAGCAACATCTGTGTTAAGTTTCATCAATATATCTCAAAGATAAAGCCAAAAAGTAAGCACAGAAACCGACGGACAGACGGAAATGGCTATATCGACTCAGTTTGTCGTCCTGATTAAGAATATATATCCATTATGGGATTATCGAAGACGTCTCCTTCTATGCATAACACATTTCAATACATAATTCTAATACCCTTTTGCAAGGGTATTGATATACTACAATATAGTACTATGACGGCACATGTTAGGGACATAAAGTATTGCGGGCGCCTTCGTAAATGATGATTTGTCTTAAAACCTGCGAATGAGCTTCAAATCGTTACACTTCATAGCAATTTAGTAATGCGAACAAGTTATGTTTAAATGGAACACACTGAAAGCTGCTTCAGCAACAAGAAATTGTTAATTTTTTTATATACATCTATATACATGAATATACAAATACTAATTGTATAGAAATTTTGGTTAGAAAATCAATTTAAATTGAAAATAATTTTATTAAATTGACAAAGTTTTACTTAAAAAAAAAAAACGTAGAAAAGACTATAGATATTTAAAATCTGTAAAGAGCCCAATAAATTGTTGTAAGCTATATAAAATTCTTAATATTCAATATATCTGATAGAAATTTAAAATTCAACAAAAATGTACAAATGTGTCAAAGAACTTAAATTCTTGCGATTAAAGTAATTGAAAGCACCCTTCAAATTTACAACCGGAAATTAAAAAATGATATCAGATTTTGATGTGGAGCAGCTTTGAGTTGAGTTTCAATTTAAGGTATCGCATTACTCAGGCTTCCAGCTGTGAATGAAAGAGATTCTGATAGAATTAAATCGAAATTAACAAAAAGGACAATTTTAATGCTGCACTGAAAAAGCAACAGACATAATTACAATTCTATGACGATGATGATGATGATGATGATGATGGTGTGAACTCTTTGAAAGCCTTGGTATATGCCAACAGACATGTAGATGGCCATATACATATATAAGATATCTGTATATTAGTGAAAAGTTGAAAGTCTATATAACCGCATCAGAAGTATATACAAACAGAGTGACAAAGCATCCTGTAATTGGATGAAAAGGCAATGAGGTAGAAGGAGGCGGACAGGTAAATGTTGCTGCTTCCCTTCACTGTTCCGTTGCCTCCCTTGTAGCTGGTAGCTGGGTGAGAGTTAGCCTCGAAGTGCGCTAATTAAAAGTGCCGTTGACCACACCCTACCACACTCCACCCCACCTGCCACATCAACGTTTTGCAAACAGTTTCTGATTACAAAGCGAGCGTTGAACGATGAGTGAGAAATGTGAAGTGAAATGTTGCAAGATGGCGGATGCGGTGGCAGCTACTTGCGATTTGAATGAATCACGCGCATCCTCAACCAGACAAAGGCTGAAACCTGAAGGAGAAAGTTGAGGCACAAACGAGGATAGATGAAAAGTAAGGTATATATAGAATTTAGATAAAACCACAATAATATATACAGCAGCGTGTAGCAAGTAGCTAGAAGCTAGAAGCGACTAGAAACTGAAGTGGTAACTGGCAAATACCAAGCAGCAAGTAAAGAGTTAAACATAGAAGAGAGCAGCAAGTAGCAACGTCATACCAAATATCAAGTCGAAAGTAAAAGCCAACTAAAAACAACTTGCAAATAGAAATCTATAGATTAATAGAGCAAAATGCGAGATGTACACTCAAAAAAAAAAGTGTACATCCAATTGTGGATAACTGACGTCAATTTGTGGGGAAAACAGTATAGAAATAGCTCCATAGAAATTTTTCCATGCCACGTAAATTTTATTACCACAAAGTGGAGAAAATGTTGTAACTCTGGCAGAGAAAATGCATCGAAATATATCATGTATCGAATTTATTTCGATAACTCGAGGAAGCTTATTCTACAAAACATGGAAAAAATCTATAACTTGATAAATTTGAATAGAAAAAATTACTTTACTTTGGCTAAAGAATTAATTCAACAATTTCTGCATATTACTGAATCTTTTATTAATTTCATAGATCCCCTGAATTTCATATCGTAGAAAATCCATACTTCCGATTATAAAATCATAATTTTTTTCGTTTATTCCTATCATGGAAAATATACCCGTACTGTGGAAATTATCATTTCTGCTGTTTGTAGAATTTTATTTTATTTCTCTTCAAGAAAATTTTCTATACTTAAAAAAATTTTTTTTTTTTTTAGTGTAGGAAGAAACAAAACGAATACCAAGTATACTCACAGCTTAATAGTTAGCAGATTTCGAAGACATGCTTAAATGACATTAACTTGTAGAGCAGATTTTAGACAGATTTTAATTTTCCAAACTTTAACTTTGTAAGCTGCTCTAACGCACAAGTAGATTAAACTCAAGTTGATATTATTTATATATTTATATTTATATTTATTTATTAATTTATTATTAGTGCTACCAACTAAGGCAAATTTATTATGGCACTAGACGTTATTATAATTAATTATAAATTATACATAATAATATACGCATATATAACATATATTTAATTACATTTATTTATTTATTTTATTTAATTTTTAAATATTTTTCTTATTATTTTAAATAAAAACAAATATATTAAATTAAATTGATTAAATTCACTATAGAATAGCATTTTTTATTCGTACATTCGTAGTATAAATTTATATGTAAAATTGGAAAACAAAAATTTAAAATAATATTTTATTGCCTGATAATTTAGACTTTTCAAAATAATTACTGCAAGTATAGCTCAATGATATTAAAAATGTTAGATGTTTCTTTAAAAAGGTAATAAAATGAACATTATAAAAGGAATAATTATATATTGTTAACTTGTCATTGTTATTATTTTTTGATGACCTTAGTTTGTTAGGAGATGAGTTTAGTCGGCTCGAGGTCAATAATATTTTTGTCATATAATATTTTAAAATTAAAATTTTGCTTTGAAGGTTGTTGCTTGTTGTTGGAGTTAATTAACATTTTGGATTTTTTTTTTATTTTGACAATTTTTTTCAAGAAATTTCGTTATGCTCCTTAAATCTGTAGATTTACCAATTAAAAAATATATTACATTTACATTTTACAGTGCACTAAATTAGACACATTATATTTATAAATTTTTTTTTTCTTTCTTTTTTTTTTTTATTTGCATAGCAAAAGTAAAATATATTCGTTTCTATTAGGACAATCAAGTACGCTAATGACAACCAATTTTGTTAACCTGATGGCCATACAACGATTACAACTTAACTGAAGATATCCTTCTGTTTTGGCCTTGGCTGCTAATTAAGTTTGGAGCCTTAGACCAATCCCAGAGCAAGTTAATAACATTTTGTGGCTACTGCTGCCTGTAATCAAGTGATGCCGAGTCACTTGACAGTAATAGTAATGCGCCATGTCTGGGGACAGGGCTGGAACCTGGAAGCTGAAAAAGCTGGATCGGGGTTCTGGGAGTTGTTGCTTGAAATGGCGGCTGGTTTTGGGACTGGGACTGGGACTGGGATTGGGCTTGATTCTTGGACGGTTTGACGGTTTCACTGCCAGTTCACTGGTTTGGTTTTGTTAATAAAAGCATCACATTGTTTGACAATTTGCCATTGCAGACTGTTAGAATATTCTCTTTCTGTGACTCTCTCTCTCTCTCTCTCTCTGTCTCTCTGTCTCTCTCTCTCTCTCCTTCTCTCCTTCTCTCTCTCGCTTTCTCGCTCTCTCTTGTAGTGTTTCAGTTTGTGTAGTGCACTAGTAAATTACAAACATAAATCACTTGATAAGTGACGCCTGTGCTGCCCCCAGGACTCCCAGGACTCCCAGGCTGCCAGGCTGTCTGTGCGTGGCAGCGGAGGGAGGGGACAGAGGGTAGGGGGTAACGCGAGGATGCGCCAGCTTATCAGCTAAACAGCAATCAGGTCAGCAAAAGCAACAACCAAGTTGTGGGCGTTGGACCTTGGGCGGAGGCGGAGGCGGAGGCGAAGGCGTGGGGGGGGGGGGTATATCCTGTGGGCGTGTGTTGCAGTTGCACATCTTTTTGTTAAGTTCACTCGAACATAAATTTCTTCAGAATTGTCAATGGCAGCAGCTGCAGCAGCCTTAAGCCCCAGAACCAAAAGCCCTTCAGGTCTCTAGTGTAAGCGTTTCTCTCTCTCTCTCTCTGTCTCTCTCTGAGTGTGTGTGTGTGTGTGTGTGTGTGTGTGTGTTTATGTATGTGGATATATCTAAAGCTATTGCCACATACTTGCCTTCTTAGTTGTGCCTGGCATCCACACCCATGCCAACTCTATGCTGTCATTTGTGCAGCACTTTTGTTGCACTTTGCACTTGGCATTTAATGGATGCAACATTGTGCAAAAAATGCAAAAAAAAAAAATAATAATAATAATAAAAATGAACGTTGCTGTTGGAAGATCCCAACAGCGTTATACTCCATTTTCATAGATATTCTAAGAATATGAGCCTATAGAAATGGAGCCAAAAAATAAATTTATAGGGTATTCATCAAGAGAGAACGACAGATTTGAAAAAAAAATGCTTGTATTCCGAACATTTTTAGGGTCGATTCATATGTAAAATGGGCTAGATTTTCGCCTTTCTTAAAGGTAGCTTAGGTAAAAAGAAAAATACTCCAAACATACCTCAAGAGTTAGTTAATATAAATAATATTTAATTGATAAAATTAGTAAATTTTTGATTCTGACGTAGGACGTAGGAACGCTCGCCGTGTACACTAGTGTACATATATAGAATTATCGTATATACATATAAACTAGATAAGTGCCCAAGAGAGATCAACTTTACACAAACCGCATATACTCCAATTTTTTTTTATTTTTTTAAAACATTATAAATATGAAAAAAAAAAAAACTATGTAACGCAGCGAGTCAGCGAGTGCACACGCCGTGTATGAGTGATTTTCAACAATTTTTGTCACACTTGAGCTGACTTCAACTGAGCTTGTAAGCACGTGGGCGTGGCATTTGCTGAATTGCTAAATGACATCATTATAATCGCAGCAAAATTATTTAACTGTCATTCCAGAGAGTTCAAGGCCATTTCCTGAACTGTAACGCGGTGTATTTTAATATACATGTATGTATTTTTGGCAGTGTGTGTGGTTGCGTGTGTGTGTGTGTGTGTGTGTGTGTGTGTAACTCGCCCTCGCATATCATTTATGTTTACTTTGTGCAAGCCTTTATCCTGACTTTCCCCTTGGGCATATTATGTACGCATTTTACTCGTTATATTTGACTTTTCATCTGTCTGGGCGACCACAGTCATGTCTGCACCTGATATTGTGTCTTTCCTTCCTCTCTCTCTCTCTCTCTCTCTCTCTCTCTATATATATATATATATATATATATATATATATATATATATATTTATGTTTTTTTTAAGTAAATTTTATGATGTTTTGTATTGGACGTGCCGTATACGCAATTTGTCTACATTTATGAGCAGCTTTTAACCAACTGGCTAACCCCTTACACCTTTTATACCGCCACTTATTTCCAGTTTTTTCTCTTGTGTTAGGTTTGTTTGTGCCTTAAGTCCTACCTAGATAAAAACCTTACAAAAAAAAACAAAAAAAAAAGAAATATTTATATTTGTAGATGTATGTAATGTCTAATTTTTGATTTGTTTTCTGTATGTATTGTGATATTAGTGTTCTGATTCTTCTGTTAAGGGTTGTTCCGTTGTGAAGAAAATACTTATTTCATCACGAGACACCGAATACCTGGTAAGCTTCTGTAAGAGATCAATTCCTAGGTAATCAGCTGTACTTCGCTAGAGTTGCTGAATTGCTTTGTGCCCCTAGAAATTCTTGGTCCCATTGGCTGCATAGAAATAAGTTAGCTGTCGAAAGCTGTTCTAACTCAGGACCATCGTATTTATGGTAGTCCATGAATACTATCACCTTCTCCAACATTGCAAACGATAAGGATAGCTTTATGTGCGTCATATTTGGATTCTTTGAGATAAGATCCGATAAGCGCCTGCTCTGTGTACAGCACGCCACATCAGTGATGAACATTCGTCCATCCTCTGATTCCAGACACATATCTGCAGAATTTCAATGAAAAAAAATTTTATTTAAAAAAGTCGAAATCTTGGCATCTATTGAGAACACCTTAAAATTATATTGTAACTTGATTTTGATATTATGATGTCTCATATGGAGTGTATTATAAAAATCCTTCCCTATTTGAATTAACAATTTGCTAAGTGTATTTAAAGGTCGTCAAATCTTTTAGCCTTTTTTTTTTTACATTTTTCCTTAACATTCTGGCGGCAAAATTACAATGCACATCACGTCGCAAACCTTATGCCGTCAAATACACATACACATAAACCGACAAAGACACACACACACACACACACACACTCACATGTATATTTCAGGCTCTTTTGCTGTTGTTTGCCATAATTTCTATGAATACTTGGCGTAAACGCAATTTGCTTGTTTTCATCGTATCCAAAGCGCTTTGTGTCATCGAAAAGTATCCTAGATTAATTGAGGACGTTGTACCATAAACGCACAGACACACACACACACACACACACACATGCGTACACTTTGATATGTTGAATTTGTTTTAAATATTTTAGTATTGTATTATACGCAGCATTGCTTAAATACTTATATTTATAACATACGCGATGAAAAATAGAGATTCATACTCTGTTTGTGGAATTTTATTTTATTTTTCTTATCGAAAAATTTCTATACTTACCTTGCATAGTATCATCCATAGGATTATCTTCTTTTTTAGCCGGCTTCACAAATCACAAATAATTCTAGAAATCTCTAAACATAAAATAAATTTTTCAGGAAATTTCAAGAACAAGGTAAAAATTTGTGATTATAATAAACACACTGACACTGTAGGCTACTTTGTCGACAATAATTTGATATCTTTTGAAGTATTTAACAAAGCTTACTTCTGCTGCAGTTTTGGCATATTCTATTCTAAAAAACATTTGACATTTGCATCTGAAGTGCGTACTCGCCTATGTTGATAACCGTAGCCCTAGACAATGACCAGCGTACTCGCCTATATCGATAATAACCATAGACAACACTCAACGAGCAGTTATCGATATCCTAGCGATTGAAGAAGATGCAGGAACTTAGACGATAGACGTGCCGCGGGTAGTATTAATTATTTCGATGTCTACACACTAACTGAGATGGCATTCAATCAACAAGGACAACAGCGACAATTACAAGATACATAGAACATAGACATGCGTATAATCAACAACTACTTAATGCTATATACTTAATTCTAATATTGGCAATTAACGTGATGCGTCTGTCGTTTTACAACAAATGACCAGCCAAATAATAAGGCTAACTTAAATAGACACGCCAGACTTTTCCCACTTTCCCCTCAACAACAATCGACAAACAACATTCCGATATTGCCCCCCCCCTAACACCTCTCATTCAGCCACCACCCCCCAGACCAAGATGAACGCAGCTGTTGCGGTTTGTTGAGCATTCAGGCTTGGTGTTTCCATGAGATTGTGCATATGTGCATGTCTGTGCACATGTGTGTGCACATGTGTGTGCACATGTGTGTGCACATGTGTGCAGGCATGTATGTATGTGTGGGTAATTGTATGGCCATTGTGCATGATTGTAATGTAAATGTGAATTGGCAACTGTACTGTAGTCGTACCGTACATACACTAAAAAAAAAAAGGATTTCTTTTTTTAAGTATAGAAAATTTTCGATAATGCCATGTGGATTTTATTACTACAATGTGGAGAAAATATTGCTTAGATGTTGAAATATTCTTTCATGATCGAATTAATTTCGGTAACTCCAGGAAAATTATTCAACAGAACATGGAAAAAATCTATAATTTTATGTTCATAATAAAAAAAATCCGTTATTTTTTTGTAAATTTGAATAAAAAAATTACTTTACTTTGGTTAAAGAAATAAGTCAACATATTTTGTAAAAATTTATATTGAGCATAGAAAATTTTCTGCAGGTTAATGAATTTTATATTCATTTCATAGAACACCCGGATTTCATATTGTAGAAAATCCATACTTCCGATTATAAACCCATAATTTTTTTCGTTTATTCATATCATAGAATATATATTCGTACTGTGGAAATTTTCACTTCTCTGTAGATATTTATACTCTGTTTGTAGAATCGAAAGTGTTTCTATACTTAAAAAAATTTCTTTTTTCTTAGTGCACAAAGAATTAAAAATTTCCACAGTACGTGCATATTTCTATGATAAAAATAAACAAACAAAAAATTACGGGTTTATAATCGTCAGTATGGATTTTCTACAATACTAAATCCAGGTGTTCCATGAAATGAATATTAGATTCATTAATATGCAGCAAAATTTCTATGCTCAATATAAATTTTAACAAATTATAATGAATTATTTTTCTTAACCAAAGTTAAGTATTTTTTTTAAACAAAATTAAAAAATAACGAATTTTTTTTTGGCCATCAAACTATAGATTTTTCTAAGTTTTCGCGAGTTATCGAAATATATTCGATACATGATATATTTCGATACATTTTCTCTGCCATAGTTACAACATTTCCCCCAATTTGTGGTAATAAAATCCAAATGGCATAGAACAATTTCTATGGAGCTATTTCTATCCTGTTTTTTTTTTCACAAATTGAGGTCAGTTTTTCACAATAGGATGTGCACATTTTTTTTTTTGAGTGTACATATTGTGGACAGGGGAGTTGCCGACAAATGTCGTAAATTGTGCAAAGTTGAGACTGTCAACTGTTGACACTTTATGTGACAAAATAGGAGCGTTTATGTTTAGTAAAACTAATGTTTGTTCTTATTCTGCATGTGTGAGTAAATGTGTGTGTGTGTGTATCTATATGAGTGCACTCCTGGCGCACATAATGCGTGTAATTGTTCCTTTACGCATAATTATCCAGTTGGATAACAGACAGCACACACAAAACCTGACTTTGACTGACAGTTTAAAGTGAAATGGTTTGCTTGAGCTGATATCTCCTGTGGCTGGCCATCATAAGTATTGCGATATAATTTATATAATTAAGCATACCAATTACAGAAATGGGGAAACAACTCAGAACTTTAATGCTTAATGCTTTAAACGGTGTGTGTCACTTCAGGCGCTTTGAATACAATCAAAATTAAAAATAAACAAAACAAATTGTTTTAATTGTGTGGCGAGGCCATCTTATTAGCCTCTTCGACAGACAGGTTTTTGTGGTTTTAATTGCCGTTTTTGTTTTTGGCCATATATGAATTCATAATCATGGCAGTTTTTCATTTGTTGTTTTTTTTTGTTTGTTTTCAGAGCTTCTTCTTCCTTTTGCCCTTCAGTGTTTTTGTATTTTTGTTTTTTTTTATTTTGAGTGCGGCAAATGGCTGACACTAGGCGCCTGTGGGTAGGTGGCAACCCTGCTTGGCATTAAAACAATTAAATATAAATGAAGGCACGTCGCTGAAATATGTTTCACTAAGTGTCGAAAAACTTTGGCATATCAAATTACACGGCCTAACAAATAGAGGACACGCATTGCCATAGGCCACGTGCCACATTTCCTATGAGCATCCGCAACGCCCCCTCATCATAATTTGCCACTCCCTCCTCCTCCTTCTCCTTCTCACTCTCACTCTCACTCTCTTTATTTGTAGGAAACTGTGGTCAGTCCACAGTGAAACCTATTCGACATATGCACTTGTCATGGAACTACTGTGTTTCCGTTCGTTCTATACTCTTGCAGAGGGTATTTCAATTATGTCATGAATTGTCTCTTCAGTTCTGTTATCTAGTTTGCCACTTTGATATAAATTGCTTCTGCAACAGGCAACAGCCATACACGTTATCAATCGTAGGATTTTACAGCGTAAATTATATATAATCTTATAAATTATCTATATAATTATATAATCTGATATTGTATTTAGATTCCGCTTCCATCGCCTTGTTTAATGTATATATATAACTTTTTAGCAAAGACCGTTATTGTTGCGACTTTTCAAATAAAAACTACACTATAATAACTATTTTTTATATTTAATTTATATAAATATTTAATTATTATAAATAAATCTTTTTTTTTTTTTTTGAATCAAAAAAAAATATATATATATCGATCATTGTTATTACAAAAAAAAAATAACAATATAACAATTAACCTTTAATTTAATAAAATCAAAAATTATTATGAAATCGAGATTATTATGCTATGAGTTTTTTGTCCGCTTTCAAATGTTATTTTGTTATATTAATTATTTTCATAAAGGTTGATAATTATTAAGTAGAAATAGCTAAAGCGCCTAAAGCCCACTTGTAAATTCTTATTATTAACATTTAAGAAAAAAAATGTAATTAATTTGAATTGAGATTTATTTTTTTCGTAAAAAATCAAGTTATTGTGAACGAAATATTAGATTTTTGGGGTCATTAAAATTGAAATTTAATACAATAATTCTAATTGCCGGTCTCTGTTTATATGTCATCAAATAACAGACTACGGAAATATGATATAACGCTGCAGTATGCTTGGCATTAAAAAAATAAGTTCATATTTTAAAAGTAAAAATTAAAATAACAATTTCAAAATATATGCAAAAATGAACAGAATTTGGAGCTCTACAGCTTTTAATTCTTATAGAAACGTTCGGTTAAAATAATAATAGTTTTCGTATAGCAAACCGAACTTAAAGGGTATTTATTATCGGCATTTCGTACTTTGTGGTTTTAACTTATGATGTGAATATAAAAAACATTATTAAAGCACGCACACAGTCCACAGGCAGCTCAGATAAGTATGCTACACATTTAGTTGGACAGCTCAGCTTAATATATATACATATGTATATATACATATAGCATACATATATTTGGCATATGCTTCATAGGGGCATACGCTTGTGTATGTGTGTGTGTGTGTGTGTTTATGGATGCATGTCAGTTTGTCAGCCGCACATGATCCTGGACCACGCCCACGCCAAAATGGCGTGCAGCCCATAAATTACACAAATAAACAAACGAACTTAATGCTACAAACCGCAGATTCCTCCCACCCTCCACTTCAGGGTATCATTTTGCTGTTGGAGAGCAACATAAGAATTTCATTTTTATTTAATAATTTTTGTGCGCTTTTTTTTCTTGTACTCAGTTAATTACATTTAGCATTTGTGGGGTATACAGGCCATAAAGGCTTTGTAGCATATTCAAGACTAGTCTCATGTAATACTTGGAGTTTAATCTATACCGTTTTACTAAAAGGTAATTAACTAATTTGATCCTAGAACTGAACAACTGAAAATTTGTTTATCCGAAATCGATAGTATTATCAATAGTTTGGCAATATACAAATTTAAATTCGTATGTTTACTTGAAATTTGTAGTACAAATTCAATTAAGTATACGTATATATAACTACCCAAAAATTTGAAAAACAAGTGCAAAAATTGTTTCTAATTTTTATATTAACAAACATCATTTAAGTATGTTTTTCTGAAATAAATAAATACTTAAATAATGATTATAATCACACTCCGGTTTTATTCTACGGTCTAGAGACGTGCAAAATCAGGAAATTTTTATTTAATTTCAGAATATTCAACCTTAACAATTTCTTGACACTGTTTCGGCTTGATTTGAGTATATAATGCTCAATAATTTTTTCAGTGTAGTTACTACAAATATGTATGTCTGCATTCGTATATAAAGCAGTCACAATTTTTGCTCTGTTTTATTTGTTGTGCGTGTGTGCAGCGCTTATTAACGAGACTCGCTCCACTTTTGGGTCAATTTCGTATCAAATTTTCATTGTTCTTGTTGTCACTGGCAGTGGCCAAAAGTGCTGTGTGGCTGCTCACTTGAATAACTGAACCAATAACAAAAATATATATGTATATATAATACATTTAAATATATATATGAAAAAGAGGCAGAGCGAACAAAAAGTTAATATCATTAATTAATTGCCTGCCATTCGCATAAGGCGTTTAAAAAACCATTGGTTTATTTATTGTATTTATTTAATGCTCGACACCGCACAAAAATTATTATGACAATGAACTGTTAAAATAGTCATCATCGTTATTATTGGATGCAAGTACACAAAACACACAGTATTTTAAAAAAAAAATATATATAGAGTGAAACATTCGCCCGGTTAAACATCTTTAAAGACAACATCTATTAAAATTTTTTTTTTTTTTGAATAAATTCACATTTTTAAAGTTAAAATTGTGGTACTTTTAATGTAAATACATTATAAATACGCCATATTTTAATGTTACCAAAAAGTTTAACATTTGCGCTCACTGTTAATTTAGCAGCTGTTAAAACAGCTGCTCCAAACGAACAGAAGATGCTTATGTTAATTTATTTATTATTGCTTAAAGTAAAGTTCCTTAAATATTTAAACATTTTGTGATGTACCGGAATATTTCGTCTAATCCAGGCGGTTTTTATTTATTCCACAAAAAAAAGTCATGAAATTCCTTATAGTTGTATAATAAAATTTTCATAAGTTTGTATAAATTGAAGCTATAAATTGGAAATGTATCTAATATTTGTAATTAATTTGTGGTTTTCCAATTTTTACAAAATTTTGTTTTTTTAAAATGTTTTATTATCTCTGAGCCCAGTTAATCAGAGATGTTGATTTTTTTTTGATTAGATAACATGCAATCAACTTAGTTTTATTATTATTTTCTATGGCTTATTTTTTAATAAGTAAAAGTTGTAATAACCTTCAGAATGTAAAGTGAAATTGTAAAATGACGGACAAATTTTCAAATTAAGCAAAGCAGCCAAAACTATTTTAATAACAAACATTTTTTTGGTAACCTGACGAACTTCAATAAATGCAACGAGCGGTCAGCCGTTCAGTTCCACCACATCCTAACAATGATCTCTGACCGCTATATGTGTTCGTTTGCGTTTCTGTGGTTTTGTTCAGCGTTCTAATTAATTGTTGAGTTGAAATCTCTTCCACATTGCATTTTGTGTGGTCACCGTCGCTTAAAATACACTGCCAATAAAAGAAATTAGAACAACGACGCCCAAAATGATTCAACACGAATTCGATTCGGTCGACAAAAAACTGAAACGCGACAAATGCTTGACGCAGTCGTTCGGTCGACGAAAACATATATATTTTAGCTTGTTTGTGGCGTACCTGAAATAAATTATACTCACAATATATACAAATTCCATTGGTGTGTCTGCAATTCGGTCGACAAAAAACTGAAACGCGACAAATGCTTGACGCAGTCGTTCGGTCGACGAAATCATATATATTTTAGCTTGTTTGTGGCGTACCTGAAATAAATTATACTCACAATATATGCAATTTCCATTGGTGTGTCTGTGTGTCTGCGTTCTCTGAGTTTATTCTTATATTTATACTTATTTTTTTCATCCTTTAAAGCCTTAAAAATAAAAATTCGCTCTAATCAATTGAAATAAACTGTCTATAGTGTATGGCGTAGTCGATGTTTACATTTGACGGTGCAAAAACATTTTTAGCTTGCTATTCAAATTGCATTTGACGCCAAAACAAAATGAGAGCCAATTTACGAAATATTTATCGCAAATGCCAACATGTCCGGGGCAATCTTCTGACCCATTTTAGGCAACTTTGCCCCCGTTGCGCGTTGCTCGCTGGTTCGTCTGTTGAATTTTGCATAAATTAATTTTACACTATGCCACAACAAAACAGGCAACAAACTTTGAACCCTGCACACACACACACACCCTGCATATCCTGTATATCCTGCATATAGTGCACATTCACAGCATCCCTCACACGCAGTTGTCTTTCGGCTACTATTTATTTGCCTGAAAATACATATTCGGTTGTATTTTTTTTAAAAAAAAGAAAAACAATAATTTTTGCCATTCGTTGTCTCTTTCTTTTTATATATATTTGTCCTGCTCGCACTTTTCTAGCTCCAACCAATTCGCAGTTTCACTTTAGCTCGTTTTGCAATTTGAAAGTTTGATTTTTTTTTTGCCTTTTTTGTCAAATTTGCTCAACAATTTAAACTACTAGCTGTGAAAATTCACAGTACACACACACACACACACACACACACACACACACATGTGAGAGTGTAAAAGCTTTTAATTTAGTGCATAATTGCACAATCATTGTGGCAAGGGGCAGCAACTGATTATACGGCCAAATCCCTGTCCCCGACAAGCTCCTCTCCTCTCCACCCATATTTTATTTTATTTTTTTTTATTTTGTTGCATTTTCTGTGGTAAGAAATAAATTAAATTAAATTCAATTAAAATAAATAAATAAGCCAGTCTGATGGTCGTTAATCGTTGGCAGCGTTAAATTAAATTTTGTTGGCACACCAAGCCAATGTAGGAGGCGGCAGGACATGACAGGACATGATGGGACATGGAACCTCCGCAATCATGTAGTGGCTCATCAAAATTGTTTCTATTAAAAAATTTTCAAATAAAAACAAAAACCACCGAATGATATATACTCTGAAATATGATTTTAAAAATTAAAATTATAAACATATATTTTTTTTTTTTCTTAAATCGTCTATTCTTTAATTTTCCATAGCCAAAAATAGTTTACTTTAAATTTGGATAAGTTTTCTTTAATTTTCTTTTTACATATAAATTAAGACGATTTCTTCATTACTTTCTTCAATGTGCGTTGCGTACTATTTAATCGTTTCAAAATATTACGTTGAGATTCCAAAAGGTTTTTTATTTTTTCATCAACATTTGCAATTGTTACTCCTTGATTGGAATTGTCACTCACATTGGGATTATCGGGCTCCTCATTTATTAATATAGGATATTTCATTCCATTGCATATGATATAAGCACGCTTTTGTTTTAATTTCCGGATCTCCGAGTCTTTAACCTCCACAGAACTCGCCGCATCGGGCATCTTTATCTGTTGTAAAGCCTGCATATAGCATTCAATACTGTCCTGAATCTGAAGAAATTGATCCAAAACCTTTTTCATGGTCTCTTGTTTGGCTTGCCAGTCGAAATCCATATTATTTTATTTCAATTCTCGATTATTGTTTTTTGTATTTTTAGAAATAAACCTACTAACGTTGTAGACTGGTTAGTTGTGTGATTGTGTATACACATGACATTTTAAAAGGCCTTCTATATATTTGTCAAACAATACAAATTTACAATGCACCTTCGATAAAAACGAAGTTATTAAAAACATATAAATTCCAATATAAAAATATTGTGTGATAAGCTGATAGGATATATCATATCGTTATACATATATATTTATATATAGGTTATTTCATTATACATGTATATTTATTTATAAAACTAAAGCTTATCCTTAACCAAAGCTATATTTTTGAAAAGTCGCAAATCTAGCCATTTCGTGTATCTAGAAAACCATATATTTATTGCGGAATCAGCGATCGATTTAACATAGTATAGAGTGATTTTAATATTCGGTAGAATTCGATTGGCTCAATGAATCTTTATTTAAAGTGTCTTTTAATGGTTGTCTATGGTATGCTGTTTGTTTTTTATTAAAAAAAGGCTTAAGAGGGTACAAAAAAATAATGCAAAATTTAGGTTATAATATATAATACTATATATATATATAGATAATATATTGAAGCACTTGAACTTGTATTATCGGGCCGTAAACTTCACAGTAAATTTATTTTAAAATAAATACAATAATATTTCTAATTAATTTTGTAAGTTTAATGCTTTTATCTTCCTTCGATATCTTCTTGTGTATATATTAAACAGATTATATCGATCATAGTTAAATTCATAACTTTCAAATACTATTAACACGTTACATATATTATGACAAAATTCGAATACCCTTTTGCAAAGGGTAAAAAATAAATTTATTTCAATTGCATTCTCTAGCTCTGACTTCGCCCCTTGAGTGAACTCTTTATGGCATTTAATTATCAATATATATTTTTAATGAAAAATTTACATAGTTTCATTTGTTTTTTTTTTTCATTTCAAGAATTTCACTTATAAATGTTCAAATTGCTTTTAGTAAAGTTCTTCAGAAATGCAATCAATTTATTTTTAATATTGATAAGTTTGAGCGTCCTTTGAATACAATTTCCGAGCACATTTGGGAAAAACACACCCAATATTCTGGACATTAAAACTGCGATCTTTAAAACTGAAAGACCAACAAATTATTTGATTAAATTCAATAAACAATTGGCAAATTTGTATTAGTTTGAATATTATTAATAAATTTTACTGGCTCTCATTGCCAAACTCCTTAAAATTTTTTTTTTTTTTTTAGTTTAACCTATTTATAAATAAATACATTATTCCACATTTGAAACTAAGGGAGCCCATGCGAGAATTTATCGAGGGAATTCAGACACTCTGAATAAAATTGTAGTTTATTGGTTGGGTGTCTGTTTATGGGTCTTTGCATTATTTTAAAGTTGCAAATTTATAGCGTAATAAATGTTGCGGTTAGGGAAAATAAAACCATTCAATTTGGAGTCTTTTATTTGTTACACGGCAAGAATAAAATTGTGAAATTGTGATAATTCAAAAACTTAGTTAAAATAAATCAAATATTCCAAAATTAATACAAAACAGGAAGAGTATAAAGTATAGATTCGTGTCAGGGATAAATTGTTAGAAACTGAAGAGTTGGGCGTTGGATTTCGAAATTTAACTGCATCTGTTACATTTACTAACTACTGTGTGATTTTTTTGCCCGTCATGTTTGTTTAACATAGAATCAGTTTTATATTCTTAAAATATGCTTATTCTTAAGAATTCTTATAAAGAAATATTTCTCAGTGTACTACTCACATACTATGTATGTGCATTCAAACATAAGTGTGCGCGTGTGTGTGTGAGTAAGTGTATACCCTACAGAACCCAAATAGGAACGTAACATAAACAAAGGAGCTATTTTTAAATGAAGCAATACGGACACACTCGCATTCACACAGACACACAGACACGGGCACAGTCACAGCCACAAGCACAAGTACAAGCACAGGCATGCACACCAACACACACACACACACACACACACACACACACACACACACACACACGCATAAACACAGTTAGTTTCATTCAATTAACATTGCCCAGAGTACGAATAGCACTGAAGTGGGAGAACCAAAAGCTTGCTGACTGTCAACCCATAAGCTCTCGCTCTCTCTCGCTCTCTCTCTCTCTCCTCCTGCTTTCCGTTTTCCAACATGCTTTGTATGTATGTGCATATGTGTTTGTACTATGCATGAATGTATGCATGTGGCTTGATTCGTTTGCGTGCAGTCTTCTTCTTCTTGTTGTTGTTTTGTGGTTTCTGCTGCTGCTGCAGTTGTTGTTGCTGTTGTTGTTACTGCTGCTGCTGCAGTTGTTGTTGCTTTTGTTTGGCTTTACATTTGCAAGCAGCGTGGTTTCTTTTTCCATTGTACCGTTTTGCTGCCGCTGCTGCTGCTCCACTTTGCGTGCTTTTTATATGTTCACTCTTCGCTCAGCTGCTGTGTTTGCACAGACAATTGTAAAACAAAGCTAGCGCCACGTGAGATTGAAGAGACCGACGCAAACGATTGACGCTAACACTGATGCCGTCGCCGACGCCGACGCCGCGCCGATGCCAATGCTGTAGCTATTTTTGTTCCGTTAGCTCTTTGATTGTTTATATGTATGTACATCAATTACAACAATACTAATTTCTTAATTCTTTTGCCCTCTGTTAACACCCGAAGCGATTGACATTGCCTTTGATTTGTTTTGCGGCCACAGCTTTGGCAAGCAACAAATTCCTAAATATTTATGTACGCACATATTTATATATGTATATATACATACGTACATGTGTGTGTGCATGTTTGCATTTTACGTATGTACATACAAACATTTGTGTGCACATCAATAATTTTGAAATATTTATGTTGTATAATATTGGATTTTCTTAGAATCAACTTTACAGAAAGTTTTTTAAAACACACATTTTTTTGTATTAAAAAGTTGTTGAAATGTATGTTTTTTGTAGTTAAAATATCGATTATAATCGATTAGTCGATTTTTTATATTTTTTACTTTACATTTCATTTAAATTGCTTTCCATTTTTTAGCGCCAAACTGCCAAATTGTCTTTAAAACTGCAACACTCAACATTTCCAATAAGCAACTTTTATACACACACACACACACACACACACACATACAGATTGAAAATTGTACATACATATGTATGTATAAGTATGTACATATATGAATGAATGAACAGGCTAAGATATAGAGACTGGGGCAGCACTGTGAACCCGACCCAGTCAAGGTGAAGGCAAATGTCAGCCGCCCACACATAACGGAAATGTGCAAGCAGCCAGCAACCCGCCACCCGCCACCCGCAACATCAGCCCTTCGCCCATCCAAATGGGCGCTTGTCGTTTCGCTTTTAATTTCCTTTGAAGAAAACTTATCACCCTGCACGAAATGCCAAAGAAATGGCAATAAAAAGTGTAGAAAATAAAAAAAAAAAAATCAAAATAATACAAAATGTCACCGGAACTTAGCCCAACTAGGGAGAGAGAGAGAGAGAGAAAGAGAGAGGGCACAACTTTTGCCTTAGAAGCAGCAGCAGAAGCAGCAGAACCAACAAAAACAACAATGTCAATGGCAGCATTGCGACGTCGCTGTCGACGGCAGCGTCGGCAGCGCTGCTGTGTGTTTTGAGCTTGTGATTTAAAAAGTGCATTTTCATACCCATGGCAATGGCAATGAATTTTTCTTTACATGTGTATGTGTGTCTGTGTGTGTTTGTGTGCTCTTTTTTGGTGGCTCTCAAACTCTTTGCTATTGCGCCCCCTCCCCCTGTCCATCTGCCTTTCTCTCTTACACTTTCATTTCATCATTCTCTCAATTACACGCGCTGTTGGCTTTCGCTCTCATTCATAGCCTGGGTGACAAGGCCAAAATGAGTAACGTGACTTGACCAACTCAACATTGCAAATCCTTTAGGCAGATTATGTAAAGTACAGGGACCGTAACGGTTGTAAATAAAAATGAAACAATCAAGAAATAACAACTATTTGTTGATTTTTAAAAATAACTCTAAATTTCAAATAAAACTAAGAATTATTTTTATAATTTTTCAAAATAACTTTTTTAGAAATAAAAATAAAAATTACTCTGTGCAAAAACTATTTTAATTTAGCAAATGATGTACATTGTAGTCCTACCCGACTAGATAGATTATAAAAGGAGATAAAACGACCTTTCAAATGAGATATATATTTATATTAAATGTATAGTATTGGTCAAGATACACCCCTGTCAATCCAGCTTTTTTTTTTAAATTATTAAAATTTTTGACTTTAATCGAGCTTCAATCAAAAAGTTTCCTTAGCACTAATTTTTTAAAAAAATGTTAACCAATCTATAATAAATTCTGTGAACAACAGCGTTTATTTGAACTAAATTGATTAAAAATTAACAAATTGGCAATCAAATACGTATGGGAAATATTTATGTTAATGTTTTTTTTATTTTCTTTTTTTACAAAAAAAAATTAAGGAATGAAAATCATCAGTTCGTTCAATTACCTTCATTTGTATTTTTTTATAAAAATATTATCCCTAAAGCTATTGAGATTGTATTTAAAAGTCATTTGCCACACTGAACCCAATTAATTATTTATTATATTTATATTAAACGGCAAATGAACAGCAAAAACAAACTGCTATTTGCATCAATGAATGTAAACATTAATAGTTGTAAAAAAGTAAATAAAATGTAATAAAAAATATATATCACATATGTATATTAAAATATTCAACGTTTGCATAAGCTACTTATCACATGAATTGATTTCAATTCAAATTCCTTTGATTAACAAAAAGTAAATAGCAATTTGGCTAAATAATAATGAATGTTACACCTGTAGTTTATATTTTATTCAGACTGAATTGGATAAATTTTACAAAATTTAAAAAAAAAAAATAAAAATACTTTAAGTCATATTGCATAAACCATAATATTCGATGCTGATTGCAAAATCCTTCAACCGTAAATCGCATTGTCTGGCTAGGAACTGTAATTATGACATGCATAGATACAAACTCACAGATAAAAACATAAATATTTAGTATATATGTATATATATATATATATATATATATATGTAGGTTTGTCTATATGTTTATGAAAAGGGGCACAAAATGACAGGAGGCAAACAAAATGCGCACTGATTGTTATATGAAGGTTTTTGGGAAGGGTTTAGGGCAGGGTTTGAGTTGGTAACATGTAGTTCGCATGTATGTTATGTACATACATGACAAATGACATGCAATTAGTGGGATGTACGATCAAAACGATAAATGATGACAAAAGAAATAATATATTGATTGATTATAATCAGTGTACACACACAATCAGAGCTATAAACTCATAAGCGACAAGCGACTATCAAAAACTGTATAGATATACACAAATACAACACTGTGTGTTGCTGTTTATAATATTATGTTGTAAAGACAAAATTGTTAACGTTTATTTCCAATTTGTTGCTCATTTGATGACCAATGTTATTGCCATCAACAATAATTATCACCAATTTTATCTTAATTTTTATAAGCATTATTTATTTATTTATTTATTTAAAGACAGTCCTAAAAAAATATTATTATAAATATTAAGAAATAAACGACTATCTTTGGTATGCCGAAGCTATATAAAGCTGTATATATAAAAAAAAAGTTCAGCCTGTTGCAGAATATGATCAAGTGTTTTTTTTTTTCCTTTCTTTTGTTTATTTTTAATTGAACCTGGAGCGGAACGTGGCAACGCACGCCGGGATAACCTAGTATAATAAAAAGGCTTAAGATATTTCGAATATTATAGATATATATATAGCTATTATAGAATCATTCAATTTTTATTAAATTTAAAATGATTATTTAAAGGATAATTCAACTTATAACTGTCAAGTTTGCTAACGATATCACCTAAAACAAAAAAGTTGCTTATTCATCACATTTATGAAAAAATTGTTCCAATGGAGCCCATAAGATATAGAAGTCGGATTTCGGCAGAATATCTACATGATAATACTATATGAAACTGCTGAATTTGATTTTGATATCGCTAAATGCAAAAAAGATTTTCCTTAGTAAAGATAATGTTTCACTCGATTTTTTCTATGGCAACTATAAGATATAAATTGATCCAATTTTCATCAAGCTATGTCAGATTATACAGACTATAATAATACTTCGAATTGGTGAGTTTTGGTTTTGAGATCTTAAAAAAATAAAACTGATTTTCAAAAAATAACATTTTTTTAATTGATTGTTCCTATGGTAGCTATACTATATAGTGGTTCGATATTAATAAAACTTGGTCAAATTGTTTAAATCATAAGACTACATCGATCTATTAAGTTTTGGTTTTGATATCTGGGAAATAAATTTTAGATACCCAATAATATTTTTTTTTTAGCTTGTATGCAACTATATGATATAGTGGTCCGATCTGACTAATTCTGACAAAGGCTTAATTTTGCAAGGGTTTACTTAAAGACTGGAAATAGAGTATATCACAATCGGGAGCTTTGAATTCATTCAGTATACTAACTTATTACCTCTATGAAAGTCATAATCAGTGTTCAAAATCAGACCAACATTTCTGACATCGACTCTAATAATGAATGCAAACAAATAAACAACTTGCAACAGAACTTTTGATTGTGTTTGCTAATGTTGCATATTCATATGAGTGTGTGTGTGTGCGACACATAGGGGTGGCAAGAACCTTTACACAATTTATAACAGATCTTGCACAATTTCCTACTCATGTTCTGGTGCCAAGGAGACTTCCGCCTTTAAACAGCTCTGCAGCGTTCTTATTGTTGTAATTCTTGTTGTTGTTGTTGTTGTTGCTGGGTTTGATTTCCTGTTTTTTGGGGCCAGGCAACGCTTTTAGTTTGCCATTTAACTAACCGCAAGCACACATTCGTCACCTAAACTGAGAATTTGGCCTGCGGGCTGGCGGAGTTGCCATTTTGCCTGTTTTGTCGATTTCTGTTGTTGCCACTTCCAAATTGGCTTTTGGCCACAAAATGCCCTCGTTTGGTCAAAAGCAGCAGCAACTGAGAAAAACCCTAATAAGCCAAAAGGTCAAACATTGTTTCCACTCTACATACTTACATGTATAACTTAACATATATACATATACATATATATATATATATATATATTTTTTGTATGTGTGTCTGTCTGTATGTTTTGCAAGAATCCAACAATTGGCCAGCTGCCTGTTGGCCTGTAGGCCGGTTGGCCCATTGGCCTGTTAGCCTGTTAGCCAACACTCGACAATTGCCAACTTTTATGCTAGACACGTTGGCAACTGGCCCTCAGCATTCAAAAAGAGCGTCACTTCCGAGGAATTCATTTTTAATTTATATGTTAATCATTGCGCTACATAAATATGCCAGCTTCACTCATCTTATAACTACAAAAAGGACATAATATTGTAGTAGTTTTCGGCTATGAAATACTCTGTTTTTAGTATGTTATTTTGCATTTATATATTTGATTCAATTTTTTTAATAGAGCTCATTGTCCCTTTCTAAAATTAACTGATTCTAAATTAGTAAACTCTTTAAAGGCAAATAAAAACGCCAATTAATTATACATTAATACACAAACGAAGCATGTGATTTGATTCGTCGACGAAAAGTGCTTGACGCAGTCGTTCGGTCGACGAAAAGACACACCGAATTTTTTGTTTAATGCGATAGAAAAAAGTGCAGAAGTGCAAATATGATGAGCATCGCTAATCTAAGCTAATGACAACTTATCTGGCCATTTCAATCGACTTCTCAGTGTTCACTTTGAGAACAGAGTATATACAAAAAAGTGTGAACACTTTGAATATAAAAATGTCATTTAAATGGTCCTGGTTGATTTTGGCTAAATAAATGAATGAATGCGAACGCTTCAAATGCAATTTAGCCATCTCACTGTCTATTTTGATTTCCGTTCATTAATGAGCAACAACATCAAGGATAATAACAACAACAAAAACAAAACAAAAAAAAACCAACAACAACAATGACAACATCATTTGGCCAGCTCTGGCATTGACAAGTCTTCTCCTTTGTGTACTCCTCAATGCGTCTAATGGTGCGTAAGTATTCATAACTGAATAATAATAATGATGGAATGAATTACGAGTACATTCATTCATTCATTCATTCATTCGTTCAGCTGAATTATTTACTTTTAAGCATCAAAGTTAAATTGATGAGGCTGCTTCGATTTGCTAAACCTAATTGTTATTAAACAAAGTTATTTATATATATATAAATATATTATTATAATATTTCTGGCAACTACAGTTACTTACAGTTGTCTTTGATCTCGTGGCTTGTATATAACATTTTTATTTATTTATAGTTCACTGATTTTCTCCCTCAATTTGTTTGAGTGCTCACATGAATGTTTGACATTTGATTTGGCCGTTTGTGTAATTGACGAAACTTAAATACATCAAATTGCAATTTGAATTTAATTTTAAAGATTTTTTAATAGTTAAAAGAGTCAGAAATTTAAATTGTAATTTGAATTTAAACTTAAACATTTTTGAATAGTTAAAAGAGTCACAAGATAAGCAAAACTGCTATTAATTTATTAAAATGTATGATAAGATTTTAATACTCATTTAACATAAGCTAGTTTTTTATTATACTCAAAATATTCGGCTTACAACTTTGCTATGTTAATTAATATATCAGCAAATGTTAAATATCTATTAACATCAACAATTCGTCGGGTTAGTCCTAGTAGAAACGGGCTATTCACTGTTATCTTACAGAACGTTTCTTTTACATTAATGTTAATGCTTATCGAGCAGATGTGTTGCACCCAACATACTCTGTTATGTTAAAGACTTTTGAATTTATTAGTCAATCTTCCATGTCCATTTACTCACAATAATATCATAATAATATAATAAAAGTTTGTCAAATAATTGACTTTTTTTTTCTTCATAATTTTAATCAAATTGTCTTACTTTTGACTTGATACAAATGAATTATGGGTACACAAGCGTATGGAAAAATATGAAAATATTTTTTTTTTTTGATTTTACTTCAATTTATTTCGATTGCCTTTTATTGACTTACCTTGTATACATTTGAATGGTATCTACTTAGATACCGCAATGCCCACAATTGTGTATATTTATTTTGTGTGCTCTTCAATATAAGTATTTAAATGAGACATCAAAGAAAAGTTTCATTTATAAATGTTAACATTTTATTAAATTTTTTTTGGCTATATTACTAATTTGTTGTCTATCATTATTGTGTCATTGCAGGATGAAAAAAATCAGTTGCTCATAACAAATATTTGGCTTAAATTGGTAAGTTTGAATTTGGTAACCCTAGTTAAATAAGTTAACAATAGGCAAAGAAACATTACTCAAATACGTGTACAAATTATTGTGGTTCTTTATTCGGCACACATGAGTCTGGGCCAAAAGATTTGTTGCCTTTCAAGCAATAAATTTAACTTGGCCTAAGGCTCAATTCTCTTTCTCTCAAGCACATCAACCACAAGTGCAACAAATGAAATTGCCGCAATTTATCAAAAACCAACAAAAAAAATTAAACAAAAAAAAAAAAGGCAGACAGAAAATGGCATTTACCAAATTATACGAGTATGCTCAACCTTAAGCTAAAGCAAAAGAAATCACTTAATAGCTTAAATTGCGTAAATTCCACAAATACCGCCAGCCGCTGGCAGTCGTGGCATTCATTACCATTGCCACATCCACATCCACATCCACATCGCTGCCCCCCAAAATTTCCCATTTTCCCGTTTCCCGCTCCCCGTGGCCTTTGTTTAATTTGCATTTCCATTCGCTGAGCCGCAGCTAAGCAAACTCCAAATCTGTTTGCCCCTCCTGAACACCACACAAAAAAAAAAACCTTTACCTCTTTTTCCTGGCCAACAACAAGCAAATGATACTTGAATTTTTAACAAGCGAAGGAATATTGGATTAACAGTAACCGGCTGCAATATACTTTATTTACATAGCTTGTTTCATTTTGTTCTGTCAATTTATCAAATTTCATGATTATAGCCTTAAAGATGACTGGAAATTTATAATATAGCACATTCCTGCAGACGATCATCTGTAGTCTGTCTATATGTATATTAAATTTCAGTAAACCAACAATTTAACTACCCATTTTGTAATTATGAAAAGTTGTGTGAAGTAAAAATGGACAAAGGAAGAAATACAGTGAAGATAATTGTATATCTATCTAAATTGTTAATAACAAATGCTTAAAAATTATTTTCCAACAGCACAAATGTCTTCAATTGCAGGTTTCTAGTTGAGAACTCTAAATAAGCTGAAGTGAAATTTGCTCCTAGAAGTATGCAATGCATTTTGTGACGCTAATAATGTCAAGTTAGCAGTTGGTAAAACAGCTTTATCTTTGAAACTAGCAGTTATTACAATAGCTCTTTATAGATAATATTCTCAAATTTCTGATAAGAAAATAGGTCTAGATGTAAGTTAATTTTCAAGCCCCATTAAAGAAGGGCGCCAAAGGCTAATATTTTATTTATGTAAGCCAACATTCAAACTACAATATTGAGTATTCCTTTTTTTTCTTTGAAATTGATTCAGTTAATTAAAGTATTTTTTATGAAATTCGCAAAATTTGCCGTTCAACTAGTCGAACAATTGTGTTCAACTTGTGGCAACAAATTAAGAGTATTGCACTTTAATTGGTAAATCAAGTGACAACATTTAACAATTAACCATTGCCAGCTAATTGCATATTGCAGTTGACAAAGTGACAAGTTGCAAGTTGCAAGTTGCAAGTTGAACAAAATCTCTTTGTGCTTGTGACTGCGATGACCAATAAATTTGAAGCTTTGTAGCAACTTTATTTGAAATTAATATGAATGATCTGATTTCACTTTTAATTCAAAAAAATTAATTTTACATTTATTTAAATCAATCCAACCAACATTTATGAATAATTACATATTTAAGCGCAATTTCTATGAAAAGTTAAAACATATATTCTTTTACACAATTATTGAACCAGGTACTAAGTCCGAAATTAATTTTATATCAACAATGTGCATCCCAATTACCAATTACAATGCATAAGAGAATTATAATTAGCAGATTAAAATTGGTTGAATAATTGGAATAAACGTTCCAAATATAGAAATATAAATATAATTGCTTTAATAACTTCAATTAATTTATAAAAATATATATTTTTAATAAAAATCAGTCTCGAGGAACAAGGGCGTAGTAAATAAATAATTTTGTGTTGAAAAAATAAAATATTCTATATAATAATTTTTGATATTTTTCTTAATACACGATTTAATGTAAATGCTTTAGATCGTTTTTCAAGTGGTTTTTTAAGTTATCAAAAGCAATCTTTGCATATGGATAAAGCATTATAATCCGATCAATACGACCAAGTTTTATCTAAATCGGACCACTATATCTTATAGCTCTCATAGGAACTATCGGTCGAAAAGTGCTTGTAAGAAAATTCTTTTTTTTGTTTCTTAAGATAAAAAATTAAAATCAACAGTTCGATATAGAATTAAGATATGTACAATCTGACCAAGTTTGATTAAAATCAGACACCTATATCTTATAGCTCCTATAGGAACAATTGGGTGAAAAAAGAGATCCTCTATGCAAAACTTTTTTGATTTTAAAGATATCTAAGCCAAACTAACCATACCGATATAGAAACACGCTCTGTACTTTCTGATAAAGTTTGACTGAAATCGGTATACTATATCATATAGCTGTAATAGGAACAATCGGGAGTTTATTTAAGACTTTCTTAGAAGACCATTGCAAGGATATATAGCTTCGTTTCTTTCTTGTTTTAGTCGTATTATTACTTATAATTAGGCACTAGGTAAAATTGATGGCAATCACCACTCATTTGATTAATCGAGACGATCAAATGCAAACATAACTAGTTTCTCACACACATATAAATATATAGATGAATCGATGCACTAATCGGCTTAAGTGTCACAAAAGCAGCAAATTTAATTACGATAAGCGCCAAACAGCTCCAACAATAATTGCCTTAAGCATACACACATTTTCAGTAGGGGGATTTCCCGTTCTATCCATAAATGCGCACTTAACGATGATTGATGATTAACACACCTACATGCATACTTAGTTCCTTTGAATACATGTTGTGGGTTTTATGAAAGGTGTGGGGAGCGGGTGTGAGGAGAAGGCAGTTTAATTGTTTGGTCACGGCTAATTGATATGTCGCTTATTAATAACTCATAGAGTTGAGCTAACGATATGAATTAAGCTTTGCAATATCCTGTTAGTTGGTCAAAAGAAACAAAACTTATATTTACGACTCATTCCAATGCCATTAAACAATCCATTTCACACTTAAATATATAATAAATAAATAATTAAATTTAAATTAACACGCTAATATTATAATCACACTTAAATATATAATAAATAAATAATTAAATTAAAATTAACACGATAGAAAATACAAAAAGTTTGTATATATTCGTAGGCCCCCCCGATGTGATTGATTTTTAATAAATGTTTATTATTTATTAAAAATTGTCCTCTTTCTGTATTTGGTACATTTTTAAGGAGGTCTGTGAAAAAAATAAAAATTAAAATAGCTTTTTGGCTGATTAAAACTGTAATTTTTCGACTGCTGGAAAGCAAGTCTCTTCAGGAACATTTTTTTTTTTTTGAGGAGCTGTCGTTCTTTAGGAGGATGCCTTATCCGATTAGTTAGCTACAAAGTCCGATAGTTACTAATATTAACAGATCTATTCGCAATTTCTAATCTCTTAACCTGCGTCTTTAATTTTTATTTTTTATGAAATTCTGGTAAAGCAAAAAGTTTTTTTCACAAGAGCTGAATACTCGACCGATCAAAAAAGTTTCAATGTGAAATTTTCCTAGTTTAGAAATGACCATAAATTAAACAATATGCAATTACATTTGCCTTGAAAATAGCCATGAAAAAGTGAAACAAGCCAATAAAGTATAATGATAAACACTATATACATAATTAATTTTCTAATAGATCGGGTAGGTACGTTAAAAGTAATATCGATTAGAAAGCTAATTTTATTTGTAGCGAATTCCAACACGTTGACCGAAGCAGGTTCAATTTACAAATTGCTTTTGTGTTTGCATTGTCCTTTATTATTATTTGAAGAGAAAGACTTTAATTAATTAAGCCCAGCGTCACCGACAGATATCCTTTTGTTTGTCAGCACGGTTTTTGGTGAAAATTCTGACCTTTTGCATGACAGATGAAACAAAAGACACCGTTATGAAATTTTCATTTCGTATCTCTAACCCATTCAAAAATGTTTATAATAATATCTGCTGTTTATGGTTTGGCTTTTAAATTTAAATTTAATTTTATTTTTGTTTGTTTTTCAGGAATGGAACGATATGAATTTGCGTTGGAATTCCAGTGAATTTGGCGGTGTTCGTGATTTGCGTATTCCACCACATCGTTTGTGGAAACCGGATGTCCTTATGTATAACAGGTGAGTAGATAAGCCTAGTTGATTCCATCAAATCACATTTAAACTCACAATTTGTTACCTTGAAGAATATGTATATTGATAATATTCTAAACTATACATTATGGTTTATTTAAATGATTAAACATAAACTAAGCTGCAAATAGAAATTTCAAGCTGGCAGGATTATTGAGTACTTTAGAAAATATACTATAAATGCCTTTGAGACCCCTAAGTGGTTCAAAAATGTAATAATAAGAAACTTAACAACTTTTGCTGTTTAATACCAATTATCGAACACTTTTTGCTTTTACCTTAAAAACGCAATACACAAAAGGCTTTCGGTGTCAGTTTTATATTCATTGTGGCAATTGAAGGATCTCGACCATCAGCAAAAAAAAAAAAAACTGTGAATACCGAAAAAACAACAAACAAACACACAAAAATTGTGTCTGATGACAAGCGGTAAAAATGATTACAAGTCGATAAACCAAAAACAAGCAAAGTTAAGTTATTTCAAATGCCGAAGATTGAATACCCTTGCAGAAATGCACATCATGATATTCCCTTCATAAAAACATAAAAAAAACTTAAATTTATTTTTAATAAAGCAATTAATTTAAAGGTTTCTTTTTAAATCAAGGCAAGAAAATGTATTAGTTGATAATTAGCTTTGAAACCTCTAGAAAAAAATAGTAACATAATCATGACCTTTTCGAAAATATTGTGATTTAAAAGGGTAATGAAGCTAAAATTAAAAACGAAATAAATAAATAAGTTAAAAAATCGAATTTTGATTTTATTTAGACAGCTTGTAAATGGCATAATAATACGCATAAGTTTAAGTGGAATCTCCCACCACAAAAATATAAAAATGAAGCAAAAAATTATAAAGGTTTTTCATCAGTTGTTCATAATAGCCAGGAGAAGATTTCTAGAAAATACATTTTTCGGAAATTTTTTTGAAGGGCGTAGCAACGCACGACGTGCACTAGTGCACTAGTATTGTATATATGTTTCTATATTTTTAATTAGTTAATTAATTAATTAATTACCAATATCGCAGAGACTTTAAAAGACATCTCGTAGTCAGTCAGTTGCACTTTTTTATTCACTCTAAAAAAGTCTCTGTCAATGCTTAACAGACTGCATAAGAAATATCATAATACCTGCTGCAAGTGTATCTTAAAATATTGTATCCAAACATTGAATAAATTGTCAGAGTGTGTGCGTGTGTGAAGAGCAAGTGTGAATTCATTTTGAGGCAAGGTAGATGATATGACAGCTATTCATGTAGGTGTGTCCTTTTGGGGTTACCATCTTGATGGGTGAGATAATTCAATTGAGTTTTATTTTACTTGGGGTTTCCTGTTTTTATGGCCAATTGCTGGGCCCTTGCCAATGGTTTATAATTCTGCAATAAAAGGCAATGCGGTGAATTTTTGTTGTTGCCAATATTGTTGGCTTTGTGGCTGTGGCTGTGGCTGTGGCTCTGGTTGTGGCTTTATTGCTTTATTCATATAATTTTATTTGCATTTGCAACGTTTTGATAATAACGATATTGTGTTTATTTTTGAAAATCCCTTTCATGTTTATGAGCTGCCATTTGTTTGTCTACGTTTGCCATCTATTTGTGGGTTCTTTTATTTTTTTAACTCTTTATTTTGCGTTATCAATTTGAATGTAATGGCAATTCGCTTTCGTCGAGTCATTCATCCTTTTCCCTCAGACCATAATCAAAGTATAATTTGGTCATATGCCTTTTATATATGTGAATATTTAAATATTTGCCAAAATGTGAAATTAAACAAATACTAAATGCTTGAATTTAACATACTCTGTTAAACTACATTATCAACTACTGTTAACAAGCTTAACATTTGACTTATTCTGTTATGCAACTGGCCAGATGTTACATGTATTGATTAAAATTATAATATATACATAAATTCATGTATGAATATATATTGACCAGCCAAAGATATTTTGACTATATTATGATTTTTTGCCAGCTAATTTGCATAAATTTTAGTTTCTTTTTTTTTGATTAACTTTTGTCTGAACTCTAGAATAAGATATTGTTGGTTTCTTACAGGACAAGCCCATATAAATGCTGAGAAAACAATAAAATATTTTTTAAGGTCAAACCAAAATAAAAGAAGAAAATTTTGTTTCGTTTTTTAATGTTAATCACGGCAACCAGCCATATAATCTATTGGCTTGCAGCTGCGGGCGGCTACTCTTTAAAATTGTATAAGTGGCATTTTAGTTTATGACAAATAAAGTGGAGCGTTAAGGGGAATGTCCTGGTAAAAACCAGGACCCAGGAGACCCTTCAGAATGGTCACCAAAAACATCGAGCAGCTGGCGAAACAGTAAACGCACAAATTTTAATGCGTATTTGGGCAAGTTTTATGACAAAGTAAATGACTTGCTGGAACAAAGGCGCCAGGACAAGTGCAATTAAGAGAGGTCCTCTCAAAGTAACAACAACAACAAGACAAGTAACAATCAAAACAATGCCAACAACAGCAAATGGCTGTAAAAGCCAACCAAACAACACACAAATATATATATATAGTATATATAAGGTACATATTTTATGATATAGCTACTTGCATGTGAGCAGCAGCCATTTCTCAGCTTTTTGTTGTTTTGGTCCTTTATCCCCGCCTACAATTCACAAGATGGTTGAGATTTTGATGATGTGACTACAATAGAATTCACGCTGGCATAATGAATCATAATTTTACTGTTGACATCAGCTGGACCAGGCGGCTGAACTGAAGACTAGGGTTGAGGCCTTGCATTGTATTCGAAAAATTGAGAAAAATATAAAAAATAAAAATATAAAAAAATCATCTGGCCCAAAAACCTAGCGTACAGCTGCGGCAACACTTTTTTTTTATTTATTTTTTTATTTTTTTTTTGGTTGGTTTTCCTTGAAAATTTACTAAATTGTTGTTACGTTTACGTTTACTTTGAAATTTATTTTAAATAAATATATTAAACATACTTTTGAGTTTTTATTTTTTTTATTAATATAATTAAGCAGAAGATTAATATATGAATTCTTTATTTACTATAATTAAAGAGGGCAATTAGCAAATTGATTACACTAATTGTTAAACAAAAATGAACCTTAAAACATTAATTTTCTTTTAGAAGATATTATTTGCAAAAGAATTTGATAATTTGTTACAAAAATTGATAATTGCGGTGTCTACAAGAACCAATAATATTAACACTATTGAAACCATAAAAAGAGAATAAATTGTTTTAATTTGTAAAAAAAAAACTACAACCACTTTCAGCCACGCTATTTAAATCTATTCTAAAAATAAATAACTAAACTTAATTAAATTATGATTAAATTTGCCTTTACAATCTAAAAAGCATTCTAATATTAAAATAATAATAGCTAACAAGCTTAAGCTTGTAAACTTTGGATCAATCGAAGTAAAAAAAAAATTATATACAGTCTTTAAATTTAAAAATAAAGACTTAGAACATTATCAAAGGCCTGGAACCCCAATTTTAGTATTTTGAAACGTTTTTATCATAATATCTTTGTTAAATTCTGGGTTAAGTTCCAATATACTGTGCTTGAAATCAACGTATATGTTATAAACACAATTAAACAAAAATTGCTTATAAGAAATTTTTATTAGCATAATAATAATATTCATCTAATAATGCGATTAAAATAAGTATATAGTCGACTACAGTTGATACCTCATTGAAAGCAGATCTAAAATGTCAATATACCCGATTTTTGGTTCAGGGCATAGAAAGGGTATAATTAATAAATATTATATTAGTTTGCAAGCGGTAAAAATTGAACTGTTAGAATTGAGCATGAGAGTAACTCATGCGGCGCATTGCCTATGGATTAATCATTAATCAGTGCCATAGTACACACACACACACACACACACACACCCAACACCCACAAGGATAGCACACACACACACACACACACACACATGTGAGCAGCTGGCAGTGCAAAAATGATTTATGCGCAAAAGTATGCTACATAAATTTCCATATGCGGCGTTACGGCAATCCAAGTGTAACAAGCAAAAAAGTGCTAAAGTCGCGTATACCCGACTACAGTATACGCTGTAATCAGTCCGTGATCCGCACATACATATATATGCACATGTATACATGTATGTTTGTGTGTATAGATGGAATTAAGCACACAACTTTATACAAATATTCAAATATTCAATAACTTCGGTATTTATTGTCGATCGTGTTGAAATTTGCACAGCATAAAGATCTGAGCTTTAATATTGTGGCTATAAATTGGTTGGTATTTGGGATTTGTTGTCTCTTATAGTCAACGATACAGGGCTCAAACGAATCGGATATTCATACTGATAAAAAACATATATACCTTATATAGTCGGAGCTGTTACTTCATGCCCGTTACATACATTTTAACAGTTTTATAAGCCCCCATTTTGCCCATTTTTAAAGGGTAAATGGTAAAGGGTGTAAAAAGGTTCTTATTAAATGCATCAACGTGGCCAACACGTACATAACTGATTAAGTTCAAAAACCAACTATATATGTATATGAATATATGTGTGTATCTGACTTAAGTACTCTGTAATCATTACTTATGTTGTTGCAACGTTTCTTCTTGCAGTGCGGACGAGGGCTTTGATGGCACCTATGCCACCAATGTGGTAGTACGTAATAACGGTAGCTGCCTTTACGTGCCACCTGGCATCTTCAAGTCCACGTGCAAAATCGACATCACCTGGTTTCCCTTTGACGATCAACGCTGTGAGATGAAGTTTGGTTCCTGGACCTACGACGGGTTTCAGGTGAGTGAACACTACAAAATTATACCATTTATAACACTGTCCATAAACATGTATAAATAATATTAAATATACCTGCAACTGGCAGGTAACAATAAATAATTATATCCTTATACCAATGCTCGACACTTTGTGCTGTGCGTTCTTTCGCCTATCTGGTTTTGTAATTACTCAACTGTCGGGAAGTTTCAAATGCAGCAAAACGCAAGTTGTATTAAGCACAAGTCATGGAAATTAAACAATATGTCAAAAAACATAATTAATAAGACTTATTTCGAGTTGCATATTTCTTCAAATATACATAAACCTGAGCTAATCAAAGTTTTACCTTTTAAATCAGTTATAAAGACGGTATAACATTTTAGTTAAGTTTACTGGTATTTATAACTTATGGACTCTATCTATAGAATAATAAAAAAATGCATTTTATAATTTTTTATTTTTTTTAATTAAATTTCATAGCAAAAATAAAAAAATTTGCACAAAATCTTTATTCAAATTTTTAGCAAACTTTATTTTAATAACAATCTTTCAATAGATACTTGAAAATAAATACAAATCATATTCGTATTTGTTATGCAATTGTTCAAGCATTTATTTCAAAGTGCTTCAGCAAATAATTAAACATTTGAGCTTTTAATTGATTAAGTGGCAAGTTAATTTAAATAAGTCGCCATCAAATTGTCGAATTCGGCTCAGAAATTAATTACTTTCGCTTGATTTATTTTGATATTTATTTTCGATAAGGGCGTTCATTAATTATGCGTTTCTCTCAATGCTCAATGTACATTTTGACAATAAAGCAAATATATATATATATATATATAAATATATACATAGATACACGTACTTGTACTATTAATAAAACCAACATAAATACATGCATTTCAAATAGTTGGAATTATGACAAATTGCATTTCCTGCTGTGTAGTTTTGTTTGCCAATGTCAATGTGTGTCAGCAAAGTTATTCTGCAGGCTATTGTTTGTAAATCTATAATATTTCATCGCAACACTAATAAAGCGGCATAGAAATGGAAATATGACATTAAAAAAAAACTTGACAACTTAATATAATTGAACATTTCCTTATCAAGCTATAAATTTTATATTAACTACCTTAATTAAGGGAGAAAGTGAAAATTTCTGAATTAAAATACTACCACAAAATCTATAAAAAGAATTAAATATTTTAATTCACCGTCAATCAAATGATATTATATGTAAGCTAATAAAAATCAGATAAGTTTCATTTTCAAACTTTAACAGCTTGTTAATCAAATTGTAACATTATTTAAAAATCACCGATTAAATTCTCCAACTAATGCCTTAAATATACCTTCAATGGAAGCCTGAAATATAGAGCTCCATTTAAATTGATCAACTATCAATTGCAATTAATGTTACAAAAGTTATCTGGCACATTATATAAATTGGATTATTTTATATTCAACGAGCGTGAACATATTTTAATGACTGTCATTAAGTTGACATTTTTCAGATAATTATAATTATCAGAGTATATGATTTGGATACGTGTCAAATATCGAATATTAACCGTGATTGCAATAATAAATTGTGTAATTGGAATTGGTCAATGATAGAAATAATAAACGTGCTCCCTGTTGACAAATTAATAATGCTCAAATAAACAATTTTTTAATTTATTACAAGTGCAATACAAATGCTGAAATTACAAATACCCTGTTTTAAAAAAAACTCCAATTGAGGAATTATTCTTTATGTAATCCAAAATTCAAATAAATATTCCGCAAAATTTGTAAATTGCAGCTCCTTATAATAAAAGACTTTAAATATAAATAAATAAAAATTACAAAATAAATATATAAAAAAAATGTAAAATTAGATAGTTCTGGTGATAATGCATTCAATCAGTATTAATAATTGATGTGGCAATGGTGTAAATGATGCTGCACGTTCATTTTATATATTATATCATTTAATCAGTTTGATCGAGTTGGCACAGCAACGGTAAAAGTAATGCAAATGCTTAATGCCATATGTGCCAATAATTACATTTAATGACAATAATAATTTATCCTGACACTTTGGCATCTAGAACACCTACCAAATATACGCACACACACGCACACCGACAAACACACACACGCACACACACCCCACAAATACGCATATACTTAAATAGTTAAAGAGACCAAAATCTCGTAAATAAAATAATGTACGTGCCCATGTGAGTTCTCAGTCCAGCTTCTTATAATACCCATACACACACCCACACACACCACACCCACACACACACACACACCCATACACAAACACTCGTAAACAGAGACAGTGGCATCTGTAGAAACTTGTTTTAGGGGAAAGTTTTGAAAGTTAAAGTTAAGTTATTATTTTGTTAAACTTATTTTAATGACTGCTAGAATATCCTTAATCATTTTTTTAATTTCAAATTTCATTAATTCAAACCAAAATATGTATATTAATTTATCTGCTTAAATCAAATAAATTCAAAATAAAATTTCAAAACAAACATATTTTCTTCTAAGTCTCAATTTTCTTGTTCAGGTTCGAAATTCATCAAAAATGTAATTCAAGTCACACAGGCTCGATTATTTATGTTTAGTACCAGGAATATTTGTTTTCTTCTTTTTCAATTTAATAAAGTTATTTATTTTACAAAAATAATTTGATTTCAACATTATTTGTAAAAAATTTCTTTTTGAATTCAGTGCTAACAAATTTTGCACTAAATCGATTACAAATAAAAGTTATGAGTTTAAAAATATCAAAGTTGAAAAATAATGAACAGATTTATGAGAATAGCTTAGATAAATTAATTCAGGATTTCTTTTAATTTCTTATCTCAATAATTCATTTTAAATTTTATATATCAAAAAATTGAAAATTAAAGTTATTTTTCATACTTTAAGAATAATTAATATTGAATTTTAAAGGACTTTTTATGTATCAAATTAAAAGTATTTTTGATAAATACAGCATTGGTATTTTTTTAATACAGCAGCTGGTTTCAAAGATATTAACATTCAATTTTTAGTTTTGATTTTTATAACAAAAAAATATATTAAAATAATTTTTATGTTTAAATAAGAGTTATTTTTCAATATTTTGTTAAAAATCAACAAATAAATTTTATTATATAATTTTTTCTTTTTTTTTTTGGTTATAATTAAGCCGTTCGGGTCGCTGGAATCGAGAAACTTGAATATTAATTTATTGATATAACAGAGGCTTTCATGTTGTTAAATTCATATATTTAAATAAGCTAATTTTGCTGAAAGATAAATAAATATCCAGTAAGTAAATCTCTCGGAATTTTATAACTCTTGATATCGAACCATAAACTCGTACTCTGCATATAAATAGCGGCATTAAACGTTAGTTTTTTTTTTAGACTCCAAAATTCCCCTCTTCCTTCGGCCCCCTTTTAGCATACGCCACTGTAAGCACACACACACGAATATATATATATATATATTTATATATATAAGGAGAGACGTGCATAGGTTCGCATAACTCATTCAATACGCTCAACGCGCATAATTTGTAATTCCGGATATCCGGCATTGCAATCCATAAATATTGAATGCGACAGCTCGAACAGAGCATCCAGAGTCCATTTGAGCTAGCTCCGTTTGAAAACTTGAAATATGCATACATTTCCGCAGCCCATAAGGATAATGAAAAGGATACTTAGTATGCGAGAATGTTTGGGACGGCATCCGAAGGCCCCGTAAAATGCAGCCGACCAGAACTTAAGTCGATTTCCATGCCATGATATCATTCAGAGCATTCATTATTGTAATTAAATTGCTTGCTCTTTAAGAAATCAATAATTAAGTTAATTAGTTAATTGCAGATAAAATGTTAGAGCTGCTTAATGCATTAAATGCGCTGAAAAATGTTAACAGAGCTCATAATTTGTTTACTAAAGTGACCGTTCATTGCCTACAAAATTAATAAAAACAAATAAATTTTGATTTTAATGTAAGCATACAATTTTATAAATGCTTTAAATGTCTTTAACATTAATAAAATAAAGCTATTAGCTATTAGCAGACTTTATATTAAGTATACGCCTCTATAATATAAAATCAATTAAATACATTTTCCAAATAATGCGGGCTAAAAATCCAAATGCATTATGTTAATATTACAGTTGAGTGCATAATTTTCCATAAGCTCACACAAATACAAAAATTAAATCAATTGAAAATTTAATTTATATATTTTTGCGGTAAGCACATAGCAAAGATTTTTTGAAAATGCAAAAGCAATTAACTTGAAAGCTAAAAAAATGAAAAAGCCGAGTGTACTACAGTGCAGAATGCTAGCTGATACCCTGTAATAATATTTAATTAAATGTTATCGATATATAAAACATTTCAACCTGACTGACAGACTGACAGACTGACCGATTGGCAACTCACGTGCAGTCCAAACGGCAGAAACTAGAAATTTGCAATTTTTACTGTAACTTCCTATTATATTGTAGGTTGACACTGTGGAAAAATATTGTCAAAAATATATAGAAAAGTAGGTAGAAAATGCATATAAATATAGTAGAAAAATCTCAGCTGAGCATACCTGTTGGCGCAGTAGGCTATAATCATAGTGACATTGTAGAATATGATTAGAATATTATTATTATTATTATATATTTTTTTTGTCTTTTTTTGGAGCGGGAGCGTAGCAAGGCACGCGGAAGGCGCTAGTAATATATAACGCGATTTCCAAGAATAAACAATTTAATTATTGTTTACATTATAAAACCAAACTTTGCTTAGAGAGCAAACTTTTGCTTGGCAAAGCATTATCTTTAATTAAATATTAAAAAAAAAAAAAAACAATGTTTGAGTACCTGCAGTCTCTGTCTAGGAATTCTACATTTAAATAAAAATAAAATGGCAAAGTCAATTTTTTAATAATATCAAATGCTTTCTACACAAGACACCTCTAGTACGCTTCATTGATTACAGGGTATACAAAACGTCATACAATTGCATTTTAGCCTCTAAGTAATGGCAAAAAGACTAATGCCAAGCACAAACACACACACACTGAGAAAGAGCTCATGTGTCAATCTACATACACACACACATACATATGTTTGTTTGCAAGTGCAAATACATACATACACATGTGTGTGTACTTTATGCAAATATATATATATATATATATATATATATGTGTATACTCTAATCAGCAAAATTCCGCTGGTACAAAAAAAAACTGTCAGCCAACTTGGCATCGCATGCCAAACTCAAGCCACACACACATAGATACACCCAAGCGTCACACACACACACACACACACACACACATAGATACACACCATTGCACAGTGCATTAATTTGCATGGCAAGACGCGGACTTAGGAAGGCCAAAGAGCCAAAAGTTTGCTGCCAACTCAAAGTCAAAAAAAAAATAGAGAGTGAGAGAGAGAGGAGGGGGGGGGGGGGGGGGGGCAAGAGTGAAAGGGCGCTATAGACAAACAGAGAGGGAGCAAAAATACACAAAAAAAAAAGAAAAACCAACATCTACGCAAAATTGTTGCTCCCATTCTCTTAACCAAGCACATTTTTTGGCACACAAAAGTTGACACGTAAAATATTAAAAAAAAAATTGAAAAAAAAAATGAAAAAGCAAAAACACAAAGAATGTAGTTTGCATCGTTTTACAAAAGTCGCGCACAGCCTCAACCATGCGGATCGCACACACACACACACACACACACACACCATACACACACACACACACACACACACACACACACACACTCAAAGGCAACCACATGCATTCCGCGTTTTGCGGTCTTAGGATGCCAGCCTTGCAAGTCTGCCAGAATGCGTTCTAGTTCTTTGGCACATTGAGTACCCACAACAGCAACAATAACAACAACAACTATGACAACCATAATAACAACAACAATAACAACAATAACAACAACAACAACCGCAACAACTTTGGCACACACTTGAACTCTAACCGGTCGTTAATAAATGCCAACAAGGCCAACCAATCCTAAGTTTAGCAATATCTACATATATATAAATATATATATTTAGATTCCCATATACTGCATTGCGGCTTCACAAAATATTTCACCTTTAAAATCGAAACTAATATATCCATAATAATACTACATTTACATTTAAAAATAAAATGGCAGCAAAGCATTGTCCTTGCACTATAAAAAATGCGTATACGCTATTTATGGACAAACTGATTTTAATTTAAATAAAAAATTTTATTTATTTAAAAAAATTTAGCTTTCTTTCAATTTAACCATTTGATTAAATGTACAAACATTTTTTTCTAAATAAAACTATATTTTCGACAGTAAGTGCAAATATTAGTTGAATTTTTAAAAATATCAAAAAACTATCTAAATAAATGCACAAATCTAAAATATAAATATTCCAAATGCAGGAAATACAATTTTTTTTTTAATTTATATTATATAAATTAATTTGAAATCTTATTATTGATATAAATATATAAATTATCTATTTCAATTAAAATTTACAAATCATAACAGTATAACTTTAATATTAAATTTTTATTATAAAAAATAATAATATTTTTTTAAAACCTTTAAAAAATGACTCCATAGAGGTAAAGAAAACATTTAATTTTAATTATAAAAATTTGAAAAAAATGTATGTGCTGATTTTACAATAAAATGTAAATTTAATAATGATATAAATTTTTAATTTGTTATCGAAAAAGAAGAATTATTTCTAATTTATATACTGGTTTTATAAAAAAATTTAAATTTAATTATGATATAAATTTTTAATTTTTTTTTTTATCGAAAAATAAGAATTATTTCTAATTTATATACTGATTTTATAAAAAAATTTAAATTTAATTATAATATAATTTTTATTTTTTTTTAACAAAATAAGAGAATTATTTTTAAATTTTTTGATGAAAAATATAATATATTTTTTTTATTTATTTTTATTTTAAAAATTGTAACCGTTTCGGTCGCTAAACTAATAAATATATTTCGATATTTTATCAGCATTTGAAAAAAAAAAATTAACTTATTTTTATTTCTAGATACAAATACGGGTATGGTAAACTAATTTTAGGAACATTCAGCTTAGACTTATTTGATGAATATTCGTTATTTTCAGACTTGTTGAAGCATCTTTTAATAAACCTAATTGTAATTATTTATAACTATTTGTTTGTATTACATAAACTCAAAAAAAAGTGTACATCCAATTGTAGAAAACTAACATCAATTTGTGGGAAAACAGGATTGAAATAGATGCATAGAAATTTTTCTATGCCATGTGGATTTTATTATTACAAAGTGAAGAAAATGTTGTAACTCTGGCAGAGCAAATGTATCGAAATGTATCATGTATCGCGTTTATTTCGATTACTCAAGGAAACTATAATTTTATGGCTAAAATAACAAAAAATTCGTTATTTTTTTAAATTTGTATAAAAAAATTATTGAACTTTGTTTAAAGAAATAATTCAATATAATTTGTAAAAAATTTTATTGAGCAGAGAAGATTTGCTGCATATTAATGAATCTTATATTAATTTCATAGAACACCTGAATTTTCTATCGCAAAAAAATATATATACTACCGATTATATATCATAAAAAATATACTTCTACTATGGAAATTTTCAATTATTCGTTGAGATTCATACTTTATTTTATTTTAATTTTCTTCTCAAAAAATTTCTATATCTAAAAAGAACAATTTTCTTAGTGTAGTATTACAAAAAAAAATGTTATAAATAATTAAATAATATTATAATAAACAAACAAATTTTCAATATCATATGTGACACAAATTCCACAATCAAAACTCTGGATAGCAAACATTTACTCTCTGTTATAAGCAAATATTTAATGTTTCTCTTTCTTCAATAATCTAAACCAAAAAAAATTGTATAAAATTTGTTCACAAGTGCTGTGCATTTCTTACAGCTTGTATAGGATATCTGTTAGTCTAGCAAATTTGACTAGAGCATGAGTATTCATTTCATTTTTTTGAGAGGAAACAAAAAAACGAGCAAGTTAATCAAAAATAAATATATATATGAGCACAACACAGGCCGCAAGCAAAACTTTTGGCCCCAGCCTTTATGAAACTCTGGGCACACAGATGACTCCTCATTCTTTTGCCACACAGAGGGAGCCAGGCCCAGTGGACCAGACGACAGGGAGACAGACATTGAAAGAGTCAACCAGGCGAGGCACAAACGGCCAACAGAGATGTTGCATGGCCAGGGGCCGCGGCTGGCTGAGCCTGTCAAGTATTTTAATATCAACGTAAATATTACATTTATCAACTGGCAAAAGGGCGCAACGAAGCAAACACACACACACACGCACACACACAGTCTAATGGCCAAAAGAGGGTATGGTGAAGGCAGGGGGGGATAGACATGGCAATGTCACGCCCAGATGATGCGACACGGCATCAGGGGCAACACCTGAGGCTTTATCGGGCTGTCAGACGCGTCAGTTTTGTCACTTGAAGCAGTCGACAGACAGGGACAGACAGGACTCAGGACTCAGGACTCAGGACTGCTTAAATCAATATGCATAAAGGCCGAAGAGCTAACAAAAGTTGATAATCAGTTGACGTAAATCGGCCGCCAATTTAATTTATTGCGCCTTGAGTTCGAAAATTTTGACAGCGGCAAAGTTTATTCAATAAATCCTTTAGAAAGAAAGTTATTGACAAAGCTTTTAATTGCTTTCGAAAATGCCACCAAGCCCATCAAACTCATCGCCAGCATCTTCCTTGCCGTGCCCCCTTCCCCCCCTTCTCTACCACTATAAAAACTCCTTGCAACCATTTTTCTATCCACGCTCCGCTCCTTGCATGTGTTGGGCTGCCACGTTTTAACTAATTGCAATAAAATTTCTGGCATCGCCCTTAGCTCGCTACGCGTTTATGTCAAAAAGCTGTCAGATGGTTCGTCAGCTGTGGCACAGACAAAAGGCAAACTGGCGACGTTATATTTAAGCCAGGCCAAGCCAAGCTCAACTTGGCCAAGACTGGACTGCTTTGGCATTGCAGCTGCCTTTAGTTTTCATACCCTATATCCATAAAATGACAATTAAGTTGTACGCATTTTCAAAAGGCATTTCGGTATACTGAATATATTATAATATAATAATAAATATTATAATTATGATGGAAACTATATATTTCCCATTTAACAAGTCCTTGTATCATATATTCACAAGAAGTCCTTCTATGCTGAAAACGATACGGTTATAATTTTGAATATAAAATATATTTGTTGATTTTTATTAAATAATTTGAAAATAACCTGAAATTTTCGATAGTAAAAAGAATTATTAAATCATATTTAAATTGAAATTTTTATTTTCGAATCAAAATTTATTTTTCAATTTGTATCATACAAACATCCTTTTGAACTGACGTAGAGTCATACTTTAAGGATTCTCAATTTATATACTAAAAAATTTAACACAAGAGTTTTATTATGATCTTTAAATAAAAATTTAAATTTATTTAATATTCCATAATATTATTTTATTTAGAACAAAAATGAGAATTAAAATTAATTTAAATAAGATAAGAAAAATGGAAATTTTCTCATTATTTCATAATGTTTTTTGCCTTAAAAATAAACCTTAATATTAATTTTTATAATATAAATTAAAAATAGAAGCTTATCGTGTTTCCGGGATAATGCATCGTGAATTATGTTAATATATCTAAAAATATATGAGACTTATATTATGATGATCTTTAAATAATTAATTAGTCATTATTTCGTTTTGTTTTTAAGATCAAAAATAAGAATTCAAATAAATTTTAAAAATGTTAAAAAAATTTAATTTTATTCATTATTTTTTTAATGTTTTCTATTTTGATTAATAATAAGCGCTAATATTAATGTTTATAAAATAAATTAAAGTTAAAAGCTTAACCTGTTACAGGGATACTGCATCGTGAATTATTATATATTAAAATATATATAAATGTTTTAGTATGATCTTTAAATAAAAATTTAAATTTATTCATTATTTCATAATGTTTATTATTTATAAAAAAAAAAATGACTTCAAATTTATTTTTAAAATATAAATTTAAAACAAAAGCTTATCCTGAAACTGCAGCCTGAATTAATTATCTACAACTTTCCCATTCATCTACCTGGATAATTTTTTGATCACCTTTAAAGTTATTATTGTTTATATTTAAGCCATCGGTTTCATTTTTAATAAATTTGTTTTTTTTTTTTTTTTATAACTGTCCGGGGTATTTAGAATTTGTTGGCATTTAGAATTTATTACACGATATCTCTCAGTCGAGCAACTTTTAGGTATAGCATTATTGCTCCTCTAGAGCTCACTTCTATTTTTTTTTTGTTTTTTTTTTTTGTTGCGTTGTCAAAAGCGTATTTTGTGCAAATGGCTCAATGACGTTGAGTTCCAAAAACTGTAAAAGTGAAATGCAAAAATGGCCCCAATACAAGGAGCAGATCCTCAACATCATCCTCGTCCTTAATTCTCGTCCTCATCATGGCAATGACATTGCCAGTTCAGAGACAGTCTCTCACTTAATGTTTTTTGCCAGCAATATTTATTGAAATATAAGTTGCTGCTGATTTTGATTATGACATGGTCTCTGATTCTAAATGCGACTCTGATTTTGATTGTGAATGTGACTGTGACTGTGACTGGGACTGTGACTGGGCGCCATTAGCGTAGATTAGTTCATTTGCATGAGATTACTATAATGCCGTATGGATAATAATATCGCGTCATTGGCACAATATCGGAATGTGCCACATCATAAGATACATTTGTCGAGTAAAATATGCAAGTTAAACATTCCAAATGATTTTTACTATTGTCTAGCTATCAAAGCTGTAAAGCACTTGTATGTTAAGTATACGCAATTATAAGATTTATTTTTAGATATTAACAAAAAACATTTTACTAACTTAATATGTAGCGAACAAATTTCACAAAATATTAAAATAATTTAATTATATTATCGATGAGATATTGATGGTATTAAATCCCACAGAACGCTGTGAAAAATTCCTTAAGATGAATATCAACGAAATTCGACATATAACAGATTAGATATAATAAAAAAAAATAATCGAAAAAAGCTTGATTTTCGAACAATAACTTCAAAAATAAACTTTTGATTTTAAAGGTATATCGTTGCTTTATATCAATAAACCCGTAAAAAACGATTTTTATACAACACTACGAAAGATTTATGATAATAACTCCATTTCTCCACCGATACTTACAAAATTGTTTAATGGCATTAACAATTAGTAAACCTACAGATCTGAAGAGTGCTAAAAAAAATCAAAATTCGAGTTTTCAAGGAAAAAATTGTACAAAAAATAGCATTTTTTTCAAAATGTGCATATTTTTAGGAAATATTTTCATTTCAATCCTCAATAACTTCTAAACGAAGAGTTAAATTAAAAAATTTTGCATGGCAGCTTAATAGGCCATTTAATTATCTTTTAAAAACAATTAACATATTTAATATCAATAAATTATGTTCGGAGTTGTATTCAGTTTGCCAAAGCTACCTTTCTGAAAAGTCGAAAATACAGCTATTTTTTTAAATTTTTTTTCCGAATCAGTGATCCATTTTACACACAAATAGACTCTAAAAATGCTGAGATACAAAATGCTGTTGCATAGTGTTAACTATTGTTATTTTACAATATGCAATCTGGTATAGTTTCAAACATTTCATTGCAAATTATAATAAAACACCAAACATGTTACCTTAAACTTATCTGTTTTGTGCAGTAAGTACTTATAAGCTGGATCTATTTGGAAAAGACTGGGGATTATATGGACTGAAACTGGGACGGTATATATGTACATAGTATAGCTGGGAAGGTGAGCTAATACATTTTGCCTTAAGGGTTTACAAAATATGCCAGCTTGACCCGTACCCAAAGGGTCAACATTTGCTGCTGGGAATAATCTACGTTGTTGTGGTTCGAATAAATGTTGTGGGGCATAAGGGGTACACATGGTGTGGAGGGGGGGCATGAGGACACTGTTCTGGGCCGGACGTGCTTGACTCTCATAATAGATGGCCAACACGGGTTGTCGTTGTTGTTTTTGCTACTTGTTTTTTGGCTCTCAGGAGCATTTTAGGCAGTAAAAGGACCACAGGGCCTACAATGGCCACTTACCAAGCAACGCGTCCTTTTTGGCTATTGCCTTGGTGCGTACCTCATATTTGATGTCCTTTCCACACACTAATCAATATCAAAAAATTTCAGTTGATTGCCAGAAAAAAAGCACTATTGAACTCTAATTGAATATTCGTAAACATATTGCATTAAACAAATTAGTTGATTTGAAAAAGAAATAACCAAAAACATAAATTAACACTATTAGTACAAGCTTATATGATAATTAAATTTCTCACTAAACTGCGGCAATTTAATTAAATTACACAGAGATTGCAACTCTTATAATTTAGATGTATAAAATTATGAGTTAGAATTATTTATAGATTTTTTTTTCATTAAAATTGGCCATAACTCTTTTTTTTTTGAGCCGAAAATTAAAATTGATAATAAAAATTATTTGCCAATTATTATTTAAAAGTTGAATATAACGGACATTTTTAAATTTTTAGTTCTAATGTAAATAATGAAAATGGATTTTGAATATCTGAACCATGCTGTGTATTTAAAATGGAATGATATTGAGATTAAAATGATTTATGTTAACTTTGGTAATACACAGCTTGGTTCAAAAGATATTCAAAATCAATTTTTATTTGTAACATTTCAAATAATAATTGCAAATTAACATAAAAATTGAAATTTAATCAATATTTCACAATTCTTTTTATTTTATCGAAAAATACAAGGCAAAATGTAACTTTTAAGTAAATATGGGAAAACAAGTTAATCTAGTGTTTTCAGGATACTGCATCCTTAATTAATTAAATTATTGCAGCTATGTAAATTAAGCGAAAAAGAATAGGAAAATAATTTTCTTTTTTAAAGTTAAAAAATCGTAAAAAATACCGTATAAAAAATAATCAATTACTTAATTCAAAATTATATAGTTGTAAAACTAGTGATTTAAACTTAAGAAAGTATATAAATGAATAATAGATATATTCATTAGCTGTCAGGAAACGTAAAGCCCTTGTAAATCGGTTATGAGATTGCCGAGTATTGATCAAAATTGCAGGTTCGCCTCTGACAAAAAGCTAAACAAAAAATACAAGATTTAAAAAATTTAAAAAAAAAAGTATCGCCATAGAAAAATGTTGATGTATGTATCAAAAATTGTATGTATCAAAAATTGTGATTATGGTAGAGGCTACAATTTGTGTGTTATTTGCGTTCCCTGAAAACGCTGCTTAAAGACAACTTACAAATATTTTTGTAAAATAAATAAAATATTTGCTGTTTTTCAATCATTTTATTATGAAAATATTTTTTTAGGCACCATTTAGAAATAAAAACAAACAAAGTCAGTTTTTGCTGACTGTAGTATTATAAAAGTTCCACAAATTTGTATATAACTGACTATGAATTTTAATAATATCAGGATAATATAAAAATGATGATTTTTGTGCAAGTACCTCAATACTGTCATAAACAACATTATTCAGTGTTTTAAGACAGTCAAGTCAAAGACAAAATTGATGCAAGAGCATAAACAGGACTTTTTGACAGCGTAACTCAAACACAACAAACAAAACCTTGATGTTTTGGCTGGAAATTAAATAAAGCCATCAAAGGGCAGTTCTGGTGGCTTTGCATTCGAGCAACGAGTTACCAAAAAATTAAAAAAAATATAAATAAAAAATAAAAAACATTTTAACGCCTGGCAATTACAAGGCACAACTTTTGCAAGCCCGCATTTGTGAACACACAGATACACAGGTTGTGTGTAACCACACACACACACACACACACACACACACACACACACCAAAGTAAAGGGAAAATGCATTTTATTACACATACGCCGGGTATGACGTTGTACAACCAACATCATCCTCATCCGCCATCCACCATCCGCCATCCGCCTGCTGCCATCCTTATCCGTTGATAACAAAGCGCATGGCCACGCCTTTATCCGACGCCCATTGAAACTCAGTTGGCGGCTAATTAGCAGGCGGCAGCCCGAGAAGATGGCTGCGCATAATTGCATGTTGCATTAAATTAAAAAACTCTGGCAACAAAAAAAAAAATGAAAAAACGAAGAAAAAAAACAGCCAGAAAAACCAAATTGAAAATTATGAAAAGTGTAGAATAATATTCAAATGATGGCGGAGTGAGAGACGACACACACACACACACCCATACACATTGTGCGTTGAGTTATTTGTTTCCAAAAAAAAAATAAAAAAATAAAAAAATTAAAAAAGAATTATATTGGGCTTGTCAAAACTTTTAAAAATAGAGCACGCAAAATTTGGCATACAACTGCTTTAGATAGAATTTTTTTTCTTTTCCCACAATAAGTTATTTTTAGTTAAAGAACAGAAAATTTAAATTTATTAAAAATTGTTTAACTGAAAAGATTGCACCAGCTAAATATTTAACAAATAGAAACAGAGTATACAGAAGTTGGCTATTTAAAACTGCAACGATTACTAGATCTTACTAGATGTTGTGCAGTTTTGTATACCCTTTCAAAAAAGGGTATTAGAATTTTGTCTCGAAATGTGTAATGCATAGAAGGAGGCACCATAAAGTATATATATTCTTGATCAGGACGACGAGCTGAGTCGATATAATCATGTCCGTATGTCCGTCTATTTCTATGCAAACTTTTCGGCTTTATCTTTAAGATATCTTGATAAAACTTGGCACAGATGAAGTTTGATATCGTATGTAGATTTTATATCAAAATCAGCTTGATCGGACCACTATATCATATAGCTGCCATAGGAGCAATCGAAGACACTTCATTTTCCCGAAAAGTGTTTGTATGAAAAACTTTTTTGTTTTTTAAGAAATCAAAGCTAAACTTGGCATATCAATGTAAAATTGCAATTTGTACAATCAAACTAAGTTTGAATAAAATCGGACCACTATATCATATAGCTGCCATAGGAACAATCGGTCGAAAATTAATTATTTTCTTACAAGACCATTGCAACGGTATGCTAGCTGTCGGCGTGCACGAAGATGGCCGTTTCTTTCGAATGTTTTTGCTGTTTTTTTTGTTAGCAGCCGTTAGAAACGAGAATGCGAAAAGGCTCTAAATCAGCCCCGAGATTATCTGGGTTGAGCAGAATTCGCGCGCATTTCCTGCCCACTGCAACCGCATCCTAATGCGACAGAGAAAATCAAAACACACACAAGTAAGGGTAGGAAAAAGTGCCGCAAAGCACAAGAAGAAAAGAGGAAGTGAAAACTTGCGAGGAAGCAAGCGACGGGGGTGCAAATAGACAGAGAAGGGTAGCTTAACAGAGACCGAGAGAGAGAGAGAGAGCGAGTGAGGGAGAAGCAAAGCATATCACACAGGCTCAACAAATTACGAGCAACGAGTATTTTCATAATTTACACTGGCTTTTTACCCAGAGCCCGTCAGCAGTTGCAGTTGCAGTTGCAGTTGCAGCATCAACATCAACATCAGCACCAAAAATCAGCACAAGGGGCGTTCCAGGGGCGGGTGTGCAACCGTGTGTGCCCATTGTCTTTTTGCCGCAGCTCTCTGCACCGCCAAAATGCCAGTGCGAAACCAGCTAAAGCCAAGGCAACTGCTTTCATGTGAATGGATGCTGCAACGCGCTGCGTGGCCGTGGGATGAGAGTGTATGAGGGGGGGGGGGTGGCAAGTAATCAGGCGCAACCAACAGACTTTCACACTACAGCTGAATGCTGCTGCAGCCCCACTCAAATACTGACAAAAAAAAAAAAAAACGACAAACACACAAACAGACAGCAACGACCAGGACGAAGGACGACGTATGCGGCCGCCGGACGAGAGATCGAGTGACAGGACACCGGAGGCTGCCAAATTGTCCACGCAGCCTGCCCCCCATCCCCCATCCCCCATCGTCCCCATCTAGCCACTATCTCCACTGCTTGCCCATCTAAGTCTGTCATCCTGATCCCTATCACTGACTCTGTTTGGACTGTGCTGTGTGGCGCCAACAAGACAGTCATTAAGCCGCTGCCAGCGAGTCAGCCAGGCGCATAAGTCCAAGGCAAAAGAATAAATATATATATATATATATATATACAAATAATAAATACAAAATTCAAAAAAAAAATATCCGTGCGTGATGTACAATAAAATATCCGCTTAATGTTCAGCTGAATGAAGAATAAATAAAGCTGAACAGGCCACACATATCCGAAATGCTTTTAAAAACAAAAGGTAACCTTATAATTCCAAACTAACAATATTCACAGAATTATATTATAAACTAATGTTGTTTTCAAGGAAACTTTTCGGAAAAGTCGCTACCGCCCTAACAGATGTACTCCCTGTTAACGTATACAGCAGTGACAACGTACACAGTACCGTTATCGTGTACAGCACTGTTAACGCTATACAACACTGTTAACGTATGCAGCACAGTGACAGCAATACATTTTTAGTCCATTTCGTCAAATCGCAAATAACAATGTTTGCTTCATTAAAAGAAAAAAATATTTATAGAACTTTTTGTTGGAAAATGAATCAGATATTCAGACCAACAAAATAGTGAAAATGCTGTTTTTTTATTCTTTTTTTAAATACCTTAAGCAACCAACAAACGCTACGCTGAAGTCTCTATTCTTCGCAGCGCGAGGCTAAGGAATCAATCGCATACACACACACGCACACACACGCAAATCAAATTGTGTGGAAATTTGCTTAGAATTCATACCGACATTACGGTCCTGGTGGCCAGGTTTTTGCCGAAAAACAAAATTCGAGCCGCCCGAACAAATCACATATGTATATAAAAAACAAAAAAAAAATTTATTTCTCCCTTTATTTGTTATTTGTTAATATGATACTTTTACTCTTAAATAGGTTTACTGCAGATTAGTATTAGTTCAAGTGCTTCAAAAAATGTTCCTGTGCCAACTTAACGAGAATTTTGGCAGCAGATTAATATGATATAATTCGAATAAATTATTTAAAAATGCATACGCAAAACACAAGTACATACCGTATTAGACTGTCAGCCTGTTTTCATGTGCTGCAGCAGGATACAGCACACATTATATATTACGCACCATGTTAAGGTTAAAAGACAAAGTGCTTCAGGTCATGAAAGGCCCGATCGACTGATGTCAACAATCTCACATAAAGACCTAATTGTATTATAATCAGATTGTTATTGGTAACTAAATATAGACGGAAATAGGAAGAGTAAAAATTACAACCGATGCAAGAATGACTATCATATACCAATTTCATACAGCATAAATCATTTCTTGGCCTTTACATTTTTAATATCAGAACTGATAAATTTCCTCTTGATTTTGTGCTGAGGAAGTTCAATTGACGAAAGCATAAAATGAACCGTAAAACTAAACAAACAAAATAGTGACAATACACAATCTTCGAGCCCTTATCAAATTTCTCTCTTGATGCCTTGTAGAAGAAACAATGCTAAAAACATACATACATATATAGTGTTAAGTACACGTACACCAAATTGGGCCAGGCAAACAAATTGTGTGTGACAAGAATGGAAGCCAACATTCAGTTTGCACACATCAACAAAAGTGCAGCATAGCCAGCTAGAAATGTACAAATAGAGTATTTTCACCTTCAGTTCCTGCTGAGCTATTCATTCAACGATAATATTGTACATCAAAAACACCTAGAAACAATACCAATGTTGGCAAAGAGATGACCTCTGGGTGAGAGCTTCGAGTTTGAGGGGCTTTGGCGACTTGAGGATTTGGGTGCAGGTAGAGGCAGGCAAGCAAAGCATGGGAAATAAAGGGGTGAAGTGTGAAGCGTGAGGCCTCAGAGGACAACCATAAATGTTGCAGCACATGGACCAAATGTGTCATAACACAACTTTGCGTGCACAATGAGTAGCAAGAAATATACGACAAAATCGCATGATTAGTTGCCAAAGAGCATGAAATTTCAATTTGAACTTTATTTGTGATGACTAGTCTACTTTACTTTTTTTTTTTTTTGGTTCATACTGTGCACTTATAAGATACTATACACATTCCTGATCAGCATCTGAATATAGAGCTGTTCAATTTCTGTTGCTATATACCATGTACACCACAAAGACTCTAAAAAAGAATTGATTTTATTTCGATGATAAAGCTGAGCTTTTAGGCAAAAGTTATAAATTATGAGTCTTGTATCAAATTCATCTATACACATGTCTAAGCTTTAGAGACAGATCATTCCAATAACAAGTGGGTACAATATCCGAGCAGTATCTATTGGCACTTGAACAATAATTTAAAATATTTCCTTACAAATTGTTTTTATCGATTTATTGAAGTGATGGGAAATTATCGGAAATTCGAAGTAATCTTTACAGGACTTATGGTACACAGCAAATTGTTTGTCTTCAGCTCTTTAAAGTTCATACAAGACAGAATATGACAGGGCTAGACAGGCTCGGCTTGATCAAGAATCTCTAGACACACACACACAGGAGAATTCTCAAGGGTACACGATGCCTCCTTAGGCCTCGTTGCATCCCTTCACTCTAATCAGTCACAGGGCACCACAATCGACATGAAAAGCAGATAATCGATGCTAGATCAAAACAAATCCTCTGTCACTATCCTTAGAGCTATGTACGCAGAATTGATGTAGTTGAACCCAACTCCTGATCAGAGTACATACTCGTATCCCATTTGAGAAGTACTCACCAAGAATAATTTTAGCTTCTTCTATCACTGGCAGAGCTTGTCCTGTAGTAATGCAATGCAAACATAAATTCAACTCTAAACAATGTACATAATATGATTAACAAGACAAAACATTCAATTTAAATAGAGAAACAACAACTGAACAAATTCAACTCAACTCCCACTAAAGTTTTCAAAGTTCTCAGAGTAAGCTTGCAACCCCGACAACGTGAATAATTGAGTATCTAACAATTTCTTTTTAACACAAAAAAAAAATCATGAAAGTGAGCCAAAAGTCAACTAAACAAATAATTTTATCAAATTTAAAAAAAGTGTTTTCTTTCTGAAAATCATGTTTGATAAATTTTTCTTGATTTTTTTAATTAGAAAATATATCAAACTTTTTTTTGAGTCTTAGGCCAATTTCTGCGCCCTGATTTTTGAGAAAAAGAGATTCAATGACAATCATAATTCCTGCCTATCTACTTTTTGAACAAAAACAATTATCAACACCATCTACTGTTTCAGTAAAAATGACAACAGAATACACAGAATGTCCTATACTATAAATGAAAAAAATAAAAAGAGAAATCAATATCACTCAGTTATATAGCTTCTGTCTACGGTTGGTCACCAAGCTTTTTCAGGAACTATATGAAAACTATCAAAATAATCAGAAATCATTACACCACAACACAATCAACAATCAACATCAGTAAATCTAAATTAAATTTATGATATCAAAATCAGTTGCAGAATCATATAGCTTAAGTTACCAGATTGCACGTTCAGAATAGCACGTGAAAATTCAGAAGCTTCATACTTGTCAGTGCTGCCAAGCCAAACAAGTAAACAAAATGAGGATTGGATGAAAGTCAGTACAACCATGCCCTTGCAGGGAAGATATTATAGAGTTACACAGACATACAACCTCATTCAGCATTATATCAAATCTGTTCCGAGGAGAAACTTAGCTCTCCTTAGCTGACGAAGCCGACTCACTATTTCTCATAGCAATTATCGGCAAAGTAAATAAGCTTTTGTTATGAATTATAAATGCAAGTTCGAATCAAAATAGCATTAACTATATCTTATAGCTGCCATAAAGACGCTTTTGGACTTGCCAAATATTACTCCGTCAGCATTCCAAAAATATAAAACATTCGGAACTTTTACTCAACATTTGGCTGCCACTTTTGCTTCTTTGGTTGAGCTTCGAGCTTCTTTGCCGCTACTCATCATTCAAGTGCACTTGAACAAATAGGCACTCTTGGCCATACTCACTTAGGCCGGCCTACTCACTAGCTGATGCCATGGTTGCTGACTTGGCATTGCTTGTTGCTGTCTTTGTTGCAATTGTTGTCGTTGCTGCTGTCGCAACTGTCACGCCCACTCTGCTTTCGAGCCAAGCATGTAGTACAAGAATTGTGTCGCAGTACATTAGTGTAACATAATGCAGCGACCATGACTGTAAAGAACATTCTGAAGACATACTCTACTCCACTCAGATGCTTTCTCAATGAAACATATACATAAGCAATTTGAAGCATTTATCTCATTTATGTACATACAATGAACATTCTTGAAGTTTCAGTTAAGTAACTCTTCTCATTATGAGCTTTTTCATAGATTCCAGGCAACAATTCAATGGCTCTAATCCGAGCAGCATCATTCAAGTTGCATGACCTTAAAATATATTGTGCGGCAAGGTATCTTATTGCCATCATCATCAAAAAGTAAGCATTTTGCAGTACTGAATACAACTACAGTTAAGAGCTATTGAAACTTTAAGCAAAGCCACCTTCTAGAAAATTCCAATATCATTATAAGCATCATCAAAATAAGAGTGCTCAGCTTCAAAGAACATCAAAAGCCGAAAATATCATAAACTCACACAGCTTACAGAGCAAATGACTGACTCTAAGCGTATTGAGCCAGGAAGTTTGGAAAGCAAGTTGAGGCTTGACATAAACAAATGTAAAAATACATTCAAATTCGCATGTTAGCTTGTGTAATTAAAATCGAAAAATCATTGATTTGTCCTGATTCAAAAAAAAAAAAAGATCTTATTTCTCAACTTTTTCATACAAAATCAACAGAGATAATGTTCATCTAGGATTTTTATTAAGATTTTTTTTCTTTTTCGATGCAGCTCCAAACCATCTGAATTTTTTTTAAATCTGCAACTAATTTGACATACATATACACCGATTGACAAAACACACTTATCGAGTCAATCAGTGTATTAGCATATGTAAAAACACACTACAATAAAACTTTGTTTTAATATTTCCAATGGTTTAGCTGGCTTCAAGTACATAAAATTAAATTATTTCGCCATTTGTTAAGTTTGCTTCTCTTTTGTTGGAAAAAAAAAAAAATGGTTAATTTAAGCATAGCTACCCAAATGACAGAAGTAAAATAGAAAGACCTGAAGAAACTGCAATACTTGGTCTATGAAGGTTTTTACAACATTATACATCCAAATTCGCATCGATGCCAAAGCAGGAAAGAGATTGCTGCAGAAAACTTCAAACATATTTAAATTACCCAATTACGAGCACAAGAAAATTGTATGCAAATAGCAAATAAACCATGAAACAAACAACAACAGCAACAACAACAGCAAAAAACTACAAACCAAAAGCAGCAATATCAACAACGACAGCAGCAACGTCAACAGACATTTTTAAATAAATAGCACATAGGGCAAGCAAATAGACTTCTGAACGTGAAACTGCATTCAAGCTAACCTTATCAATGGGAAAAAGGAACAGGACATACTGGGTGACAAGGGGTGGCCTGCCACAAGTGGGATGGCGTGTCAAGTTCAAAACCCTACAGATACAACATAGCAATAATAAACGTGCCCATAACCGAAACACAAATACACTCTAAACAAAGAAATTTTATGTGGTGAAATCGACTGAGAAATTAAAAAACACAATTTATAGAGTGACCAGTGATTCATCAATTATTGTTGTACGAGATATTGTAATTAATCAAAGCGACATTCTGAAAAGGTTTTACTTATTAATAAAAATCAGTTCTCATAGCTCCAGGTTGCTTTGGCATTGTATCGAAAACTTAGCCTAATTTTAGATCAATTTCATAGACTCTGCTAGCTCTTCAACAGAGAAATTCTGATTGTCAGAAAACAATGCTAGTTGTTCTATAATTTCCAAACAGTTTTTTTAATAGATAACACATTTATTGTCACTAATTCTACTGCGTTTTCTTTTTAATACGAACTATCACTTATTTTTTAAGAATTCTATGATCACCAGATGAGAATCCTCATAACAACTAGGTAACAAAATTGTAGCTTTTTTTTTGCATATTTCATCAGACCTACTTTTTCCGATACATACGGCGCCCCAGACGACGAAAACCACGACTTTAAAGATTTTTCTATGGTTAGACTTTTCTTTAAAAAATTTTTGAAATCTGGTATTTTTTTTTTTAGCTTTTTTTCAGAGGCAAGCCTACAGATTTAAGCATCACTCGAGAATATTACAGCCGACTCCCAAATGCTTAGCGTTTTCTGAAAGCTAATGAAAGGGCCTATTAATCAGTACATGCACCCCACGAAGCTTGAATTACTAGCTTTGCAACCATTCGATTTTGGAATCTAGGAAAATGATGATATTTTGTGCGGTACCTGTTACGAATCTTTGACTGTAAAATTCGAGGAGGCCGTTCGAAAAAAAATTATTTCGTTTTCCTCTGCTCTGCTTGAACACCCAGTTGCATTAATTGGGCGGTGTCTAAGATAGATCCAATCTAATAGATCAGATAGATCATAATCTAACCTCAGCCGAAGAGAAAAAACTACTGTGACGACAAGCAGATGGATCACGAGTAGGGAAGAGCATAAGTAAGAGTGCCAACATAGTGTACATATGTAGTGCGACTGATCTCAAGTGCCTTCGCAGGCAAGAGTGTACTGATCTCATTGTATTGTATTTGAGGCTCACTTCACCGTCAAAGGATGCGCTGCAAGAGGAAATATGCGACAAGTTGGCCCTCATGCAGCGATCCTCCAGTGCTCGTCCAGCATCCAGATCATAAAGCCCACGGCTTGTCCACGTGGCCGTAATGAGTGTCGTCAAACATGCGTACCGGTAGTTCTTGGCCCACAACTTCAGATAGGTACTCGTAGCACTTGCTTTGTAGCTTCCTCAGCTCAGCATAGCACAATGTCAGGCTAGGTTAGGCCAGGAGAGGACGGCATGGCATTGTTCAGTAGGACCGAGGCAGTGGCTTTGCGTTTCCGAACTTGCAAATGCATCCATGTGGCCCAGCGCCAACGCCAGCGCCACCAAAAGCCTTTCTGGCCAAATGTAGATTGTTCCAAATGCTGCGAATTTTCAGGACACAGTCAGTGAGCTCAGCTTTCCATTTTCGGGTACCGCAGTGCTGCACACGTCCTGGGACTACACAAAGCTCTGACTCATCCACAGAAATTAATCTAGTTTGCCGCTGACGGCAATTTAAAGTGCCGCTTGCAACAGAATACCCATATCCACGGGCTCTACTGATGTCGAGCACAGCAATGGCAACAAAAAAAAAAACGTTGCTTTAGAGTGTAGTTGTTGCCGTTGCTGGTAGTGTCAACTTCAACTCCGATTTGATCAGCTTTAGAATATAGTGTTCGAATATATTCCAAATAAGCATTCGAAGCAGCAGGCTTGAGTGTAAGCAACTCGAGTTAGTATAAAGCTGAGCTGCTGAACCTTTAAGCTATGTTACTGGAAGCTATGTATGTACTGTAAGCTGTGATGTTATGTGTTGCAGCATTGCAAGTAAATAGCATATAAGTGCATCTCTGCTAGTGAATTTTTAATACGGTAACTAGAAGTGCTCATCACTGCTGTGACTACAGCTATGGTATGTATTAGTATAACAGATGTTTTCACTGATGGCAACAATCGTCTTACTGTTGCTGTTGTAGCCACTGTTACTGCCAATGTTACCGCCACTGTTACTGCCACTATGACTGACTCAGTTACTATCGTTTTTACTGCTACTGTTACTGCCAATCTTACTGCCACTTTTACTTCCACTGTTGCTGCCACTGTTATTGCTTTTATTACTAATACTGTCATCTGCCACTGCTACCGCCACGTTCCACTTCCACTTTACTGCACACTGCTACTGCCAGATGCCACCGCCACTGTTGCTGCCACTCTTGCTGCCACTGCTACTGTCACTACTACTGCCATTTTTACTGCCACCGTTACCGAGTTATTTACCTCCAACAGCTGACGTTACTGCCACGTCGTCACTGCCACCGTTACCATCTCACTTGCTACTGCCACTGTTACGCAGTGGTCCCACCTCCGCCAACAGCGGCAACCAGTGCACGCCGCCCACCGCCGCAGCACTGGCCACCATCATCACCTGACGTCATCATCCAGCCACCACCAGACCACACTCCTGCACCGTCGGCCCCACCCCGGGTTTTTACTGCTCACTGTTCACTGCGACGGTTTACGCATGTCGCGATGTGTACATGCATCTGCGTACAGGGCCACTGTCATCAGACGCCACCATCACTGGACACTGTTAGCTGCCGCCAGGGCTGCCACCATGCTGTCATGCCACTTTTACTCGTTGATGTAAGCAGTTTCTGATAGATTTGCATCTTGGTATTCCATCGACTCCGACACCCACATCGCACAGTCATCACGGCCACGCCACCACCGCAAACCCAACATACAGCAGAATCCATCGGCACTCCAACTAGTGTAACACATTGGCTCATTCAAGTGCTGCTTCATTCGTCTTTGCCTCTGCGCCAAGGCAATTGCAATTAATTCAATGTCAGTTCAACTGTAACTGAGACAAAGGCTAAGCTGAGCGCACAGCCATTGCTAAAACCAGATACTGGTCGAAGGATCCAACTTGTCCTTGCTACCATGCCACTCTGCCACTCTGCCACACCCCCAGCGGGCAGATGACAAGTAGTTTGCCAAGGCAGCACCATTCGAAATCGCTAAAACTTTTGACAATGGCCCTGACTGCGTCGAAAGTGCTTATCTGTGCAGCACAAAGTCTATGTGCCTCAATCCATTTGCCTTTGCACCCAAATGCTCAACTCCCCCCCGCCCCGAAACTCCGGCAAAGTCAATTTCGATGCCTCTCTAACGATTAATTCTGCCTGCCAGGCATCCAAAAAGGATGACGATCAGGATGTTGATGATGATGACTAGTTGACTGCCAACATTCCTTTAAATAAAGCCAAGCAAAAAGCACTACAAACAATTTCTGCGAGTATACCACTTAGCTAACATTCTATGAAAGCATATCTGTTAATTATGTCCTACGTACGTTACATTAGTAAGCATATTTTTCAATCCTATTAATGCGCCCAAGTATGCTATATCATTCAACTTTTATACACCATTATTTTTCAAACTGTTTGCAGCTTATTTGTAAATCAGTATTAATTATTTTGCAGACTAATATATCAAATCAAAAATTAAAAAGGAAAAAAAACAATGATTAAAACCTTTAAATAATATGAGCAATGAATATGAAACAAGAAGTTGAGAAAGTCAAAAAAAATACTTAAAATTTATGGAAGTATCTAAATATGCTTAAAAAGGGCTTAAAGTATCTTTTAAATATCTTTCAAAGTATCTTCAAATATAACAATGTATATGTTGTATATTTCTATTGTTTTGTCTGAATTCTTGTAGGATTAGTATGTAGCTTTAATAAAAGCTAATTATGCAATATGAGAAGTATGTTTAATTCTATTTTATTTGGGCCAAATCACACGCAATTGGCCATTTGGCATTGCCAAACGAAAATGACGTCGTCAATGTCAAAGGCAAATTTAGCACCGAACAAAAACTTTAAAACTGCGCATGGCAACGGCAACGGCAACGGCAACAGCAACAGCAGCTGGAACCCATTAACCATTACCCCAAAAATTCAGAAAACTCACAGTTGAGCACTTGGCTCCCATAGTATACCTTAACCCTATCCCAGGGAAACCCGGCCAAAAATATCAAACTACCAAAATACCAAAAATAGGTAAACGCAGCTTAGCAAATTGTGCTCTGCCAACGACTTGAGTTTTATTTTTATGTTGATGCAAAAACTTTACGTGCTCAAGTTTATTGAGTGGCTGCTGTCAAGCTGCTGGCTAAAGGATATATATAGGGATATATATATATATATATTTATATGTATATACGTATATACGTGTGTCCCAGTCAGTTGACAGTTAAATGGGTAAAAGGGTTTAAGCTGGGGGGTCCCTCAACAAATAAAACTCGTCTTGGATTAATCAGCAACAGTCTGCAATGACGACGAGTTTTAATGCACAATATAAGGTAAAAACAAGTTGTTCGCAGTTTGTCTTCCTTTCGGTAAATGGGCTTTCATTAGTAGCTTTTTATCTAAATTCTATGATTCAGCCTAATATACAGAAGTCAGACAGTTTAGCCGAGGCTTAAATTAGTTTACTTTAAAAAAAAAAACAAAAGCAACTATAAGTTATCGAACTGAAGCTATTAATGACTTTCCAGTTTGGCTGAAAACGAAAATTATTTTAAAATTATTTATTTAATTATTGTATTGTGTAATAATTGTTATTGAATTGAATAATTGAATGTTATAGGCACATATAAAAATGCCACTTCGGGCGTGTCTGTTGAAATGCTTATATTTCCGCCGTCTCTTTATCGATTTCTATGATTAATATCTTAAATAACGCCCAATTAATGCAACTATGGAAAAGTAAAGGAGAGAAAAACGAAATAATTTTTTTTCGACTTTTCCTCGAATTTTAAAGTCAAAAAATCGTAAAAAATACCGCACAAAATATCATCATTTTCTAAATTCAAAATCAAATAGTTACAAAACTGGTAATATAAACTAAATAAAGTATATGTATGAATTATAGGCACTTTTATAAGCTTTTAGAAAACGTAAAACATTAAAAAATCTGTAGGCTTGCCTCTGAAAAAAAGCTAAAAAATAAATACCAGATTTAAAAAAATTTTTAAAAAAAAGTCTCACCATAGAAAAAATTTTGAAGTGGTTTTTCGTCATCTGGGGCACCATATGTATCAGGAAAAGTAGGTTTGGTCAAATATACAAAAAAAAAACCTAAATTTTGTTACCTAGTGTAATTTAAAAAAAAAATTTTTTTTTGTATTTAAAAATCCTTTGAATCTATTTATATGTAAAATTTGTCGCTGATTCCGAAAATAAAATTCAAAAAATTGATGTTTTCGAGATAAACAGCTAAACTTTCAACTTTTTATAAAGGTATTTTTAGTTAAGTTAAAATAATTTCAAACATACTAGCTTCCTGATATTAAAAGGTAATAAAATTGTCTATCGACCGGTCATAAAACATTCTTAAATTAGATAAATCGTAGAGATTGAAATAAAAGTGTAGAATAAAAATATGACCATTTAAAAAATTACAAATTTTGTGTGCAATTTTTTCTTTAAGACAAAACTTTTGGGTTTTTTTAATAAACTCTTCTGACAATCTCTTAAATGTTCCGAATACAAAATGCAACAGCATTGAGTTGTTAGCTGTTTTTTTTTTTTTGGTTTCTAAATAAAGCTAAATGAAATGTGTTTAAAGCAAAGTTTTTTTAATTGTAAAATGTAACAATTAAATTTATTGAAAATACTCTTTACACAATTATGCTGCCAGAAACTTATGAGTTACATTTGAAATATATATTCACAAGTAAGTTCATTCATTATTTAGACTGTTACCTGGCAATTATTTTAATTGCAAATTAAAAGATAACACAAGAGCAACAAAAATGCAATGATCTTAATCAGATCGAGTTACCCTACGTTGGCAACAATTCTATTTTGCATATTCATTATAAGACAAGTATCGTAACATCATAATATCAGGCAAAGTAAAAGTCCTGTCTGCAGGCTCCTTAATTTTTAATGAAGCCAACGCAGCGTAGTATAAAAAAAAAAAACAAAAAATATAAGAAAATGAAATAGAAGAAGGGAGGGACGACGATGGGGTCGAAGACGAAGACACGACGCCCTTATGGCCATAAAATGAAATGGGGAAATTGGCGCCAAGGGGCTCAGAGCTGGTAAAAAGAAAGACCAAAATGTTGCATCACTTTTAACGGGCATAACAAAAGCCATTAAACAAACTAACACACCCATTCCCGACTGCACTTTCCCTACACAGTTAACAGTTTAAACTAAAGCCCGATAATAAAGGAACTACTTATGTGTATTTACAAGCAACCTCACTTAATTGATATACTTCTACATTCATTGTATAATTAAATTGCACGAATTATAATTAATATTTCTCATACGTGCCTGCAATGGCTTTAATTTTTTTTTTTTTTTTTTTAAATTGCACGTTTAACTGATTTTTGTTGCAATGTGCTCGACTAGGGGATGCCCAGTAGTCAGATTGCGATGCAAACAGTAGAAACCACTTAATAAATGTAATTAAAAAACAATTATAAAAAATCTGGGATCGTAAAAAGAGTTATGAGTTCAAAAAAATCAGATCTAAAGAAAATTTTTTAGATTATTGAGAAAATTTCTGGAAATCAATCTGGAATCAGGATAGACATTTGCTGTCAATATTTCTTAAAAAATGAAATTTTAGCTTATATTTTACGATCAAAAAATTAAATTGAGAAATAAAAATTAAATTAAATTTATTATTTAAAAGTTGAAAATAAAATTTATTTTTCAATTTAATTTTGAATTTGATTTAAGCTGTGTATTTCTAATGCTGTCAACTTTTACTGAAGACATTCAAAAACAATTTTTTTTTTATGTAACATTGAAAATTAAAATTGAAAATTAAATTTCATATTCAACTTTTAAATAAAAGTTGGCAAATAATTGTTAATCAATTTTTATATTCGAATCAAAGAAAAACAGTTATTGCCAGTATTAATTGAAAATTTGCATAATAATTCTTAACTCATAATTTTTTTACATAAAAATTATAAAAGTTGTGATCCCTGAAAAGAGTTGTAAATTTTGAGCTGTTCTGAATTTTTCTAGCTTATTGAAATGTTCCTTTAATATTTAACTTATTTTCATACAAATTATTTATTGTTTCACCATAATAAATAAATAAAAGGTCCGTTGTAACATCGATTCTTATACAGCTCTATTAAAGACTCTTTCAATTGATTTACACTTCTTTAAGCTACATACAAGTACCAAATAAATCAAGGTATAACTAAATATCTAGTTGGAAAAATATCCGAAAAAAAACTTGCAATAACTTGGTCTATAATAATATAAAGTTGAAATCAATGTACACACAGATAGAGTTAAAGATATATATATATATATATAAGTAGAAATCTAAGATTGTTTATGAACTTTTCGATTTATATTTCTTTGAATTCATTTTACAATTAGTGCACACATAATAATATACTATGTTATATCCAAATACTAATTATGAGCTCACACAAAAGGCATATATACATATATATACACTATACACACAACAAGTTCTACAAAATTTCTAGCACTTTTAATTGAAAATCGCATATTTGTATAGTTGTAGCTACAATATTTGGATTTCATTTAAGAAAATGCCCAAAAAAGAAAAATATATATAAAGAGCAGGAAAATACAAAAAAAAAAAAATATATATATATATATATATATATAAACATGATAAATGAATGAATTTAAGCACGTATTCACACAGTCACAATTAAGTTTATTTTTTTCCATGTGTGTTGAGTTGTGTGTGTTTTGTTGTGCGTGTGTGTGTGTGTGTGTATAAAACTGTTTGCTTACAACTACATTAACACTTTTTGGCTTTGACTTGATTTGCACAAAGCAAAAGAGATGATTCTGTTTGTCTAGTGCCCGTCTTTTGTTTGAAAGATTTAAATGAGAAAACTTTTATCAACCCAACAAAACCCTGCCTCCCCCCCCCATATATCCCCTCTTCAAATTGAACTGCTACATAGACATATGTATATAAGAACACATCTGACAAGAAAACTTAACAGCCAAATGACGCACATTCAACTAAGAATATCAAAAAATACTTGTATTTACCCAAAGAAGAGCACGAAAAGCGATTTTTTTATTTGATTTTCTGAACTGTACAAGTTACACACAAGTTATGCGTGAGTTTTATATGACTTTTTATTGACAAAATGACAGCATTGTGGTTCAGAGAGAGAGCCACATAATGACACAGCTATATAGTACCAGTTATATATATATATATACCTCATATTGTTAGTCAATATTGAAGGATAAGCATCCCAAGTCAAGACATCGAAAAAAAAAAAATATAAATATAAAAATCAAAAAAAAAAATCCTCATTATTTTACAGAATATCATGTCAGATAGAAAAATATTTAAAAATGTTTGAATCGCAAGTAATAGTTAAAAGTTTAATAAAATCAAATCTTATAAAAAAAATATATAGATAAATGGAAAAATCTTAGATATACTAATTCAGAATGTTTGGCATTTCCTGGCAACACGAATAAATTGAAAAATAACTTTTATTTTAAATATTAATATTAAAAATAAATTGTAACTCTTGCTGCAAAATTCAATTTAAAAAATATGAAAAAATAATTCAATTTTATTTTTTATTTAAAAATCTTAATAAAAACTCTCATTTCTAATTTTTATTATTAAAATTTAGAATAAAAATATTCATTCAATTTTTATAATAAAAACTAAAGATAAAAATGGGTTTTCTATGATTATATTAAGAATTAAAGTAAAAAAGTTATTTTTTTAAGTTTTTTAAATTAAAACTCAGTGAGATTAAATGATAAAATCACAAAAAAAAAAAATTCAAAAATTGAAATTAAATTTTTAAATTTTTAAATTTTTGGAACCCGTGTAGTATTAGCAGTATTATATTACCACAATTTGAAAACATTTATATGATACATCATTTAACCTTAAAGAACCAACATTAAGAATCCTTAAAGTTTGAATTCATGTGAGAAAAAAAGTATAATTGATTTGATCCAAATAAATAAAACTTAAACGTTTCCAAATTGAATTTTATATAATTATTGCAAATTCTCATAGACATAATAAACCGTCTCAATAGTTTTTCTGGGTAGTTTCTAAGCTTATACTAGTAGTATTATTAAATCTTAAGTTGAACTTCGTTGCCAACAAATAAAACTTTAACAAACAAAATCGCATAAACTGTTGTTAAATGAATGTGCGATAAATCTGTTTGTAATTGAGCCAAGTTTTGGCTCTTTGGATATTTTTCAGCCACAGTAGATATAAATATAAATAAAAAAAAATATATATTTATTTATATGTAGTTAGATGTGTGATTTACTTGGATGATTTGGCTTTGGGGAGCGGTCTTGTTGAGAACTTTTTGGCAAGCTTAAGTAGTATTTAGGATGTTGAATGTAAGTACATATAAATATATATAAATATATATATGTATATACAGACAAGTTGTAGCTGTTGCTATGGTGATAAAATTATAACATTTTGTAGCCTTTTTGGTCAACAGATTATGCTTGTCTATGCCGGACTTTGAGTGCAAATCCCCGTAAAATATAAGAAAGACAAGCGAATTGTCGTATGTGCTATATGTGAATAAACAAGTACAAACATTTAGGATTAAGTATTAAATATATCTATATATGTATACACAAGTATTACAAGTATTACAAGCTTATGGTTTGAATTCTTTTTCTTGTTTTTATTTTCACTTACAGTTGGATCTGCAATTACAGGATGAGGCTGGTGGCGATATTTCAAGTTTTATAACAAATGGCGAATGGGACTTGTTAGGTAAGTTAATCAATGCAAGGTTTATTTATATATAAATATATTTACAATACAATTTAATCTAAAACATAAATACTAGCTACAACTGAATCATTTTGAACTAACTAATGAACTGAATTAAATTTTTTTTTTTTGTGATTTAACTAAATAAATGTATAAATACATATTTAACTAATCAATGAATGTTAATAATTCTCATCTTCTCTTCTGCATACGACCATCTCATTTGCATTCCAATAAATCAACAAAATCAACAAAACAAATACGTACAACAACAACAACAATAACAACAACAACAACAACAACAATTATTACATATATGCCCAACCAGGTGTGCCCGGTAAACGTAATGAAATCTACTATAATTGCTGCCCAGAACCTTATATTGACATAACATTTGCCATTTTGATACGACGCAAAACTTTATACTATTTTTTCAATTTGATTGTGCCATGCGTATTAATCGCCTCGATGGCATTGCTAGGGTTTACACTGCCACCAGATTCTGGTGAGAAGCTATCGCTTGGTAAGTCTTCCTCAACTCAAAACTCAAAACTCAATCGAATCCAATAACTGTTGCCACAGTAAAAACACACAACAACAAGAATCTAAAAAAAAAAAAACCCCCATAAAATAAAGTAAGCTACAACTTCAACTTAAACTGAAACCCAATCCAAAACAACAACAACAACAACAACAAAAAACAGCTTCAAAGTGTTTCAATATTTAATTGTTGATTTTACTGTAGGAACCTTTTGCATGCTCTATAAATCAAAATGCCTTCTATAGTAGTATATAGTATATATATTTAAAAAAAATAAACACACACACACGCAGAATATATATATTTATATATTTTTTTTGTAAAATCGGAAGCCCATTCGCTGCAAGAGGCTGCTAGGCACTAGGACACTAACTGACTGCTGCTGCCATCATATTCCATATTACGTATACGCCGCCGAGCCTTGAATATGCAAATGCTTTGCCATGCAATCCAATGGCCGCTGGCAATGGCAACTCTGGCAAACAAAGAACAGCAGCAGCAGCAGCAGCAACAACAACAACAACATCAAAAATTTTGCAAAAAAAAAAAAATAAAATTGAGCCTTGCCTCACAAAACAGGCGCCATCATTTGTAATCAAAGTCAACGCTGGCGAAAGTGAAAAATATGGCACAACTCTTGGCCCACCTTTTGGGTATAATGTGGTGGGGGCGGGGGGGGTGCGGTGTCGCAGGAAGGTGGCAGGAAGTAGGGACGACAGAAACGGACTCTAAATGAGCACAGAGCCTTGACCCCTTGAACCTCAGCCTGCCAGCAACATGTTAACCATGTCAAGAAGCACAACTAAAATGCAATATATACGCATATACAACAAAAAAATTGCAATTCTTTCAGTTCTAATGCATTCAGCAAACAATAACAATAACAATAACAACAACAAAAATAAAAATAAAAAAAATAAATAGAAAATAAAATTGCAATACTTACAAAAGGCAGGAGCTATGTGCAATGTGCATTTTGAGTAAAAAGAATTTTAAGCACAAGAATAATTTTTGGTTAAACAAAAAATTAAATAATTTAGATCTTTACGCATTTGCAACTAGTTTTTTTATATTGAAAAATAACAATTGTATTACCTTTTTTCAAGTGTTATTATAATAGTTTTCAATGCCAAAACTTGCAAGCTGAATATTTAATTAATTTAGCAAAATTCCGACCAAATGAAAAAGTTTACATTTTGTATGAATTTCTCAAATGTTAAAAATGCAGGGATTAATTCGTTAGGTTCTTGCTCCATTTTTCACAAGCAAAAAGTTGCATTTCAATATTAAAAAGTGCTCGTAAAATCAAAAGTATCAAATGACCGAATTTCATTGTAAAATTTGTGCAACCAGCCGACAAAGTTCTTACTAAATGCAGCCTTAATCCTTTATCCTTAACCGGTTAACCTAATTAAACACGGACAAAGTAAAAAGGAACTATTTCATTCAAGCAAAAATTTCATTTTATGAAATTTATTTAAATTAAATTTTTTTTTTTTGGTTACAGTCTGCTGGCTTATCTAAGATATTTGCTGAATGTATAAAGTTAAATTCCACAATGTAATTTTAAGTTTTAATTAACAATTTCGAATATTTTTTGGGCCATTATGATCTGTTGATCTATTGTCATTCCATGTGGCCAGCACACACTTTTCCTGTTTAACTTTCTAGCCAATTTCTGGCAGCTAACGGAAAAATGGAATGGGCAAAGTTATGCGAAAATGTGGCAAACTGCTTTGCAGCTCATATCCTGAGCATGTGCGACTGCAACATCACACAGACATTGGTTCTATGGTTTTTTTGGCTCTGCCTTCCAACTCCATCTTTAGCTCCATTTCGCCATCTATGGCTTTGACTATGACGCTCATCACGTACTTTCAACACGCAGCATATGGTGCATGTCAAAATTTATACAATACTTTATACTATACAAAAATATTTCTACTATATGTATTATATACATTTATGTATATATGTATATATAGAAAAATATCGCGTTTATGAGCAGAGGAAAACTTTTGCTTGCAGCTGCCAGAAAACAAAAAAATTGCCATATTTTAAAAATTGTTCATAGACAGTTCCCCAACCCACATATGTGTGTGTGTGTGTGTATGTGTTGTGTGTGCCGGAATGTGTGTGTGTGTGTGTGTGTGTGTAGCAGAACGCATTAGGGCCGCCAGCCGTGGCTCATGCATAATAGACAAGTTTGCGTAAACCCTGTGGCTAATTTATGTTTGCCCGACACTTTCGGCGGTCGCCGTTCTTCTCTCTCCCAACCAGCTGACTTTTGACATAATTTATATAACCTCAAAAGAGCAAGCATAAAATATGCGCAGCACAAATACGAGTAGAAAAAAAAATAAAATAAAATAAAATAAAACATAAGAAAATAACAAAAAAAAAAAAACAAAAATTGTAACAAAGATTTAATACCCTTTTTGGTGATGCAAAAGCAAACACAAACTTTTGGTGCTTATCGATCTATTCCATGTCCACATTATATCTGATTTTAATGTGACTTTAACAAACTATAGAAAGTTTGCTTCAAATTTGCCATATTAGATCAAAGTTAGGCAATCTATAAAAAAAAAAAATACGCTTTACTCGGAAAAATCCAGTTTTTCATGCAGCAGCTGAATTTTCGATCAATTTTTCTTATTACAACTGTAAGATATAGTTTATCAGCTCCGATTAAAATAAAGCATATATGCCAAGTTTAAGTCAGACTAGATTTAACGGATATAAATTCTCATTCTACTAAAGATTCAAAAAAAAAAAAAAAAAAAAAAAATCCGATCAGTCAATTTTTAAATGCATTTTCCACCCACTTCCCGATATATTTTAAATAAAATTTTTTTAGACTGCCAACCTACGATATTATAGGAAACTACAGTGAAATATTCAGATTTCTAGACTTAAAGAATATATTGTCTCATCCTACTTAGGAGTTTATTCACTTTACTAGCTCTCGCGGCGTGTGTTGCTACGCTCCCGCTCCAAAAAAAAAAATAAATAATCCGCCCAGTCAATTTTCAAATGCATTTTCCACCCACTACCGGACATATTTTAAAAACAATTTTTTAGAGTACCAACCTACAATATAGGAATAGGAAACTACAGTGAAAATTTTGGATTTCTAACTGTTACCGATAGGCCTGCTCGTCAAGTTGCAAATCAGTCAGTTAGTTAGATTGTTCTGTATATATATAGATAAGCTCATATGCGACTTTTATCAATGCGTTACACTGTTCACTCAAATATTATAACACTCCTAGTAAGGGTACAACAAAAGACAGCCAAAAATTCTTTGATAATGCCAAGCACTTCCACTGCCAAACGCCAGATGCCCCAGTAAAACCATAAATAATAATAAGTTACAGGCAAACAAAATTTTAGTGTGTGCGAGTGTGTGCGAGTGTGTGCGAGTGTGGGTGTGTTAGTTGTTTTATTTGATTTTTTTTATTTTTATTGAAAACTTAGTTTCTGACGTTAGCTACAATAACAGCGAAATTCAAAACTATAACAGTTGACGGACATTGTGAGGTTCAGCGCAGAGAATACGGTAGTAGTTTTTTATTCAAAAACGAATGCCACAAAAGCGGGACAAATCGCAATTAAATCATGTGCATCCTTGCAGCAACTATGCAGCAGCAACAACAGATGAAACAGGAGCTCAGGCAGGATCAGCTGGATTAGCAAAGATCAGCTTGTAAACGTATCCAATTTTAAACAGTTTGGCAACATTTATATATATATATATATATAAATCAATATAGAAACTTGTCGTCAGTAATCAATGTAATCACTTTTCTTTATGACCTCTCCTCTCTCTCTCTCTCTCTCTCTTTTTCTCTATCTATATCTATCTCTATTTCTTTATTACTTTCTCTTTAATTGTAAATCCCTTACTCTACACTACACTACACTACACGACACACACATGCAATTACAACTCAACTCTGGGCGCGCAATAATTTTGTGACGCATACTTGCAGGAGTTACTATTTTACTATCGCTCACAGTCTTCCTGAATATGGTAGCGGAAACGATGCCAGCGACTTCCGACGCCGTGCCGCTGCTCGGTAAGTAGAGGTAGCGCCATCTAGCGTTGGCCGCTGGCACCATCAAAAATTTAACTCACATTCAATAAAAAAAAAAAAAAAAAAAATATACAACTAATCAGCTAAGATTTTTACCTTCCGCACAGCCTCGAAAACTGCCGCGCCTGTTTTCATCTTCTATTAACAACATTTTCATCTTTACAATAATTTTTTTTTATATTATTATTAATTTTTAATACTTTGTTATCACAAAGAAAAAAAATGGATATAATGGATTGTATACATTGTCTGTCTGTTTTTTATTTCAAGTTAAAATGTTTTTATTCATCCTTTTAACATACTTTGTACCTTTAAAGGATATTCCCAAGGTTTTAGGCACATGTAACTCTCTTTTACAATATCCTCTTAACGGAAGTCATAACGTGGCACAGCTGCAAGAATGTAGAAGCAACATAACAATTCTCCTACAATGTTGAAAACGTGCAGTCATTTTTTTTCCCATAACTTTTCTTTTGTCAAACTGGCAAAGTCTGACAAATCGAGCACTGGGGTAATATTATTTTTTTTTTTTCTCGACTTTGCCATATATCCCTAAGCCAGCCCTTAACTACTATTCTCTCTTTTCCGCACCATAAACTGCTGTATTCCAAAGTGCAGCATAACCTTTATCTAACTCAATAATTTCCAGCCTAAATATCAAATTTAATAAATTCAAATACTTACAATTGCTGCCGCAAATCAGCTTCATATTAATAAGCATAGAAAACAGAGTATCCTGCAGTCGGTAGCTGCCGACAGCAAACATTTTAATTTGCAATTTTCATTTTTTTAATTTTATTATTATTATTATTATTTTTTCTGAAACTGCAAATGGGTCTTAAAGTTGCGCGGGCTTAAGCTGCTGCAGAATTTTTCAACCAAATATATATAATAAAAAAAAAACGCACACACTTAATTATAACAATATTAACACACACATACATACATACATGCCTGCATATGTATGTGCATAAATAATTAAGAAAGGATTTTTTATGTTCATGACAAGCTACATGTTAGTTAAAGTGTAGTATGTTTCAAGTGAGTTCTAAAGCAAAATATAAACATATTTTAATTTTTCAATATAAATTAACTAAATGTCAACAATAGCCAATGGTTAAAGTGCTGGTTAAATTTAACATGAACATAAGAAAACGCTTCCAAGTATTAAAGATGAGAAAGAACCAACAGAAATGTTAATAAATACAGTAAAATAGTATAACATAGCTCAAAACTAAACAAAACAAAAAAGAAAAACAGATAAAAAAAAAACCGAAAAAAGAAAAAGAAATTATAAAAAAAAAAGCAAAAAAAAAAAAAAAACAAACAGTGAAATCAGAGCTTGCCTTTCTCTCAGTGAAGATTTGCAGGACCATTAGTTTCAAATTTGAAGTTTTTGTTGATTTTGTTGTTCCGAGATTGAAAGCAATAAACACGTACAACAAATTGGCCCGTTTCAAGTTTCATGCAGCTACGCACCTTTGCCCAGTTTCGGTCCTTAGACTACGACTCACACTCAGGACCAAAAACCGGTGCAGGACCAAGGCACAGAGCCAGGCCCAGGCGCAGGACACACGGCCAAGAACTTTGTCATGGGGCGACGTGTTTGTTGCGTCCTGGCGTGTCCTGGCATCCTGAAATCTTTCAATGTCTTTTAGTTTCTGGTGTTTGCTGTTTGTTTTCGTAATATTTCATTTGAAGACCGACAAATGGTCGGCCATGAATTAAAACAATTCATAACTTTGCCAAAATTTATGCCCCACGCACACGACTTATTTGAAGTTTATCCCAATCACGTATATATATATATATATATTATTCCCAAAGACCACAAGTAGTTCACGCAACTTACAACTTCATACAGCAATATATTAACAATTATTTAAAACTAAGATACAAATGTATATTAAGGTATTAAAGTGTCTTAAAGGGGAAATGCAAAAGATTAAATGCCCTTGGAGAGTTTTTAATCAACTGATGCTAAGAAAATTGAGTAATATTTGTACAGATTTTTAATTAAAAAATGTCAAAAGATTCAAAAAATTATGTTACAAAGTTCCAAATTAGTTGTAGATTTAGTTAAAAGTAATTAAAGACAGATTTTTGGTAATCAACAATACAAGTATAAGGCACTTAAATTTCCCAAATATCATAAACCTCAGACATGATCATATTTCAAATACTTGTGTATTTAATCATTTAATTAGTTAGCTAATTAGTGACGACTTATACTATGTATGTATGTATCATACTGCTGCTAAAAAGTTTCTTAAAACGTGATCAAAAATTCATAAATACGACTTAAACACTAATGTTTTTAACTATAAATACAGCATTTATTTTAATGAAATTTTGTATTTAAAAAAATTCGGAATTTCATGGCATAAACGCTGTTTTAGTCACATATAGATTAACACTCATCTATGTTTGTAGAGTTAAAGATATTTGCAATTGTATTTCTAGTTAACAGATTGTGATTATTACTGTAGATATAATACGCATATATACATATATATATAGATAAATAATTTATATTAGAATACGTAGGAGTCTATAGTCTCATATGCATACATATTTAGAGATATACGTGATGATTTGTGATAGTTAATATTAAGTAACTTATAGTTTAACCATATGCATATGTCTAAGCATATGTATATGCATGTATTTATGTATGTTGTGTGTAAAATGTTCACAGAGTTGATTAAGTGGATTACGAGACCCATAAGGTAATTAGCTAACTCATACGGGTATATATACATACATATATATGTATTATGTACATAAAGAAACACAACAACATCAATGTCATCAATAGAAGAACACCATCTTTAAGATGAAGTTACAACTAAAAGCATGAAAACTCCAAAAACAAAAAAAAAGGTTACTTAATTGTAATAGATAAACGAGTATTAATTAATTATCTTTTGTAGCTGAATAGTAACTTAGTTACATTTTAAAAAAGCATACTACACATAATACTATAGTACATATATTAAGGTAAGTCATATAAGTATGTATGAACCATCCATTCGAATTTTGTGAAAAAATATATAAATTGTAACTTAATTGTTAAATTGAGCGAATTCTATGTGAACAATTGGTATTTCAAATCTGCCTGTTATTATACAATAAAAATGTTTATAAATATAAATATATATATAGATATATATATTTATTTATTAACTAGAACCCCCTCTAACGTTGTCATCGAATACTGCATGCCAGGCTCCCATATTCTCTATTCATGTATTATGTTTTTTTTTTAATTACTTTAGTTATCATATAGTATTGCTAATTGCACAGATGCTATATGTTTTAAGTATGTACAACAATAACAACAATTAAAAATACATTAATTTATCGCTCTACACACACACACACACACACACACACACATAATACACACACGCTCACACAAAGACTTTCATTCTTATCAAAATGTAGTATGTGTATCTTGAATTTCGTATCTTGTATCTTTTTAACGTATCGAGGACTGGTATGGCAATCAAACTCAAAGCATGCACTCTGGGCTTATCGATAGACAAACTCTCGAGATCTTAAAAAAAAATAAATAAACAACATAAAAAAAATATATCAATAAATGGGCCAAAGTCATGAGTTCATGAGTCGCGAGTCGAGAGTCGAGTCGAGAGTCGAGTCGAGTATTAGCCAAGTTTCTATCTATTGCCATAAGTATTTACTTACATATATATATAAAAATATACACTTATACCATATACTTATATATATATATATATATACATTTTATTTGTATAACTTGTATAGCCGCTTTGTTTTGTGATTCTTTGATTTATTTTGGATTTGATGCGTGCAACGAGTACTCGCATTATTAATGCCAGTGTCAGATATATATTTTATCAAGGACCACTACCACATAATGTAAAAGAAAAAACGTTCTTGTTGGCATGCAAGAACACAAATGCCTATAAACTGTTGACGTGCCACGGCCCCCCTCCTCCCCTCAAACACACACACACACACACACACCCACACCCACATACATATTAAAACCAACATAATAAATATAAATTTGATATATACTACTACTCACCAAAATATATATCGAATATATATTGTTGTCTTTATATTGCACATTCATATAACATATGAATATCAATATGAATATCAATATGAATATCAATATGAATATCAATATGAATGTGAATGTGTATATGTATGTGTCAAGCGGCAATCCATTCCAATTGAATTGAGTTTTGGGCTTGTGAATGGGGGGCAACGGCAACGTCAATGTCAACATCAACGTCAACGTCAACGTCAAAACAAAGGTCAACGTCATTTTTAGCGCCATTGACGCTTAGCGCAGGCTGGTCACACTTTTTCTATACTTGATGGCCTCGATTTAGACAATATATATTTAAATATATACACACACACACACACATATGCACACACACAGCTGCACACACATACACGCACACACACACACACACACACACACACACACATAGGCAGACAGTGGGAAACAGCAGTGTAAATAACTATGATAAATGTCCGTGATATACAATAATTGAAAGATAACACTAGACAACAAAATTTTATTTTAAACAATTATAAATTTTAACAAAAAAAATTAAATAAATTCAATTAAACCTTTTTGATCAGTGGGAGAAATCCAAATATTAGTTGATGAATTTTCCAAAAAAAAAATATATATTTTATTAAATTTGATTTTTTACAGGAGAATTTATCAAAATTTATTGAATGAATTTACAAAAAGAAAGTAACAAATATTTTATTAATTTTGAATTTTATCAAAATTAAATAAATTCAATTAAACCTTTTTGATCAGTGGGACAAATCTAAATACTAGTTGATGAATTTTCAAAAAAAAAAAAACATATTTTATTAAATTTGATTTTTTACAGGAGAATTTATCAAAATTTATTGAATGAATTTACAAAAAGAAAGTAACAAATATTTTATTAATTTTGAATTTTATCAAAATTAAATAAATTCAATTAAACCTTTTTGATCAGTGGGAAAAATCTAAATATTAGAAAATGAATTTTAAAAAAAAAAATATATATTTTATTAAATTTGATTTTTTACAAAATTAAATAATCTCAATTAAACCTTTTCGATCAGGAAAATTTATCAAAATTTATTGAATGAATTTACAAAAAGAAAGTAACAAATATTTTATTAATTATGAATTTTATCAAAATTAAATAAATTCAATTAAACCTTATCGATCAGTAGGAGAAATCTAAATATTGGTGAATAAATTTACAAAAAAAAAAATTATTTTAAAAATTATCATTTTGAACAAAATTAAAAAAAACTAAATAAAATTAATAAAATAAAATCAAACATTTTCGATCAATAAGAGAAATCAAAATATATGTGAATGAATTTCCAAAAACAATATTAAAAAATATTTTATTAATTATGAATTCCAACAAAATTAAATAATTTCAATAAAACCTTTTCGATCAATAGGAGAAATCAAAACTTAGTGAATGAAATAACAAAAAAAAATATATTTAATAAAATATGAATTTTAACAAAATTATAAAATTCAATTAAACTTTTTCAATCAGACATCAAAATATTTGTAGATGGATTTTCAAAAAAAATATTTAAATCTAATTATGTTTCTTAACAAAATAAGTACAAGAATTCATTTAAATGATAATTACTGAAAAATGTCAATAATTTACAAAATATAAAATATTTAATTAATTATGATTTTTAAACTAATTTAGCAAGAGAAATCATTTATAAAATAATTGCTGAAAATTTAAATAATTTCTTAAAATTCTAACTCAGCAAATAAGTATGATATTTACCTTAAGACAGTTAAAAAAAAAGCATAAAAAGATATTAAAGAAAACCTCTAAAAAATGTTTTTAATGCAATTAAATCATTTCTAAATGCGACCTAATTTTGTTGTCTAGTGTTATACAAACTTATACCAATCCAATCCCTAACTGTCTCAAATTTTCTCTCTCTCTCTCGCTCTCTATGTCTGTCTTTAACTGTATTTTTAGCTCGCTCTTTAAATAAATTTAAAAAAAAAACACGCATATATATAATAGTTATATATAATATTTGTATAGCAAAAACATTTTTGATCATTTGCATGTAAAATTGCAATCTTTTGAATAGATTTGCATTCGATTTGAGCTTTAGCTTTTTCAAATTTCGAAAGGATTGCAAGTTTTAACCAAATTATGAAGTTATGCCAGTTTAGACTATGATTAATAAAAACTGACAAAAAAAAAGAAAAATTCTGTTAAATATTTAGAAAAATGTACATAAAACTTTAGAGTTTCAAAAGATCAAAAGTTATTTACGAATTGCCAGGCAATGAAGAATTATGGAATATCAGATATATATATACATTTGTATATACTTATGTATGTATGTATTTCAAATTAGTTGCGAGCTCAATTTTTTTAAAATACTATACTGTATGTGTACATATGTATTTGTTTTACAATTATTAGTTAACAAATTTTTAATTTTCTAACAATTTTAAAATTGGTTTAGTTTTGTTTGAATTCTCTGTGACCGTAGTGTGGTAGAAATTCTCTTTAATGTTAATATAACCCAAAATTATTGCTAACCGCATATCACATGTTTTAAATATATGTTTGATGGTGTTTTCGCTTCTTTAACATATATAACATTATCAAACACACACACACACACACACACACACACCATCACATATTATCATTGTATCATTACACAAATTAGCTAAAAAAAAAAAAAAGAAAATTACACTTGTATATAAAACACAGAAATGGAAAACCTTTTAGCAAAACGATAACATACATATGTGTAAATATGTTGATTTAATTACATACATATGCATATGTGTGTGGTATATGTATGTGCATACATACATACATACATAGACACAAAATACCTATGTAGTAAAATCGTACACGATGTATGCCCAATACTCTATTTGCCAACATATATTACATATATCTATAATCTATAAGGTAATTCCACACAAATATTTCAAACTTTGCATTTGCGACAAGTTTTTGCTGTACAGCGTTTTCATTCATATTCATATATATATATATATGCTTAGAGCGCCTTGAAGCCAACAATTATGTAGTGGAGTGTATGTGCCCCAATAAAATAAAATAAAAAACAAAACAAAAAAAACCCTAAATGTTAACTGAACAAATTGTAAAGCTAAAATGCAATTTTATTAAACGAATATGCACAGTGAAATGGTATTGATTATGAACAAACAAAAAATAATTCAAATAGTTTCTCATTTAATTTGCATAAACAATTTCAATATTTATTTCAATTACATCAAAATGGCTTTAATATTTTTTTTTTTTTCAATTTTCTTTAATCCATTCATTTTCACTGTGCATAACCTAAATAAAAGCAAATAAATAGTACAAAACTAAATACATCTATGTAAAAAATCCAAGCAGTCAAATCTTAAACGCACTATACCCAACAATAAAAAAATATTAAAATAATACTACTTACAAGATCCATTCCTATTTAATTGCTATTCCAATAAAAATAAAATAAAAATACTAACAGCAACAACAACAAAACAACAACAAGTACAACAAACCGTAGAAATACAGAAAATACCAACACCTTGCCCACAAGACCCCACGTCTTTCATCAATTTTTACAGCTCAACAATTCAGAAGAACCAAATCAGATCTCGATTTTTAACCAAAAATGATGATTGCGGATAATTGGTTGTGCACAAAAAAAGAAAAGTATACAAATCCCAAAAAAAAAAACAAAAAAATAAGATTCAGGGCTAAAAAAAAAATACCAAAAAATACCATAAAAAAACAACATAAAATTTACTGAGCAAAATAAATGAGCAACATGTCCCCAAGACAGGGAATTTAGTTTTGAAGGCGTAACGAGACGAAAAACGCGCGGTTCAGTTCAAAGACAAGAGATCCTAACTGTACGGAACCCGAGTCCTTTGAATTGGGCCGCAAGTTTACAGCGCTTTCAGCTTTCGGAAGCTTTTTGCAGGCAGGATAAATGGCACGAAGCTTTTTTTATGAATTTTTTCCTTTTTATTAACGAATCTATACTTACGAGTATTTTTGGCAAGTCGTACTACACCTGTAATATAACTAAATTTTCACTGATGGAACAAAAAAAAAAACAAAATATTTAAAATATATATAATATATATACACATACATATATGTTTATATATTTATTAATTTTTATACATATATATACTGCTTTAAACTTTTCCTAACTTTACTCTTACTTGCCACAAGTAAACATTAGTAAGCTTTAAGAAAGAACTAAGACACTACTAATTTTTGTTGTAAGATACAATGCAATTTTGTACATAGATCAGCAAGAAAAATCGAAAAAAAACAAAAAAATATGTATAAATTTTTTAACAAGTTTTTTACTTAAAATAAACAACAAAACAGCACAACAAACAAACAAAACAAACACACACAATATACAAGCAAACAACAATTTAATGATATCTCAGGGAAAGTACGATCAAATCGTAAACAAACTCTATATACATATATATATTTACTAGATATTTTTAGGTGTTAAAGGCCATATATATACAAATTGTATAATGCCTAATGATCAGGTTCGCATTGATCGGGCATTCAAATGTTATACTATTTATGTACTTACAGACATTCGAGATATATATATATATTAACTATATATAAAATGTGTCACAAATCAAAAAAAAAAAAAAAATTTAAAAATCAAAAAAAAAAAAGAAGAAAAACAAGAGAAATACATAGAATACCACAATGTTTGTGTAATTTTTGTGTCCTTCTAGGAACTTATTTCAATTGCATTATGTTTATGGTGGCCTCATCAGTTGTGTCAACCATACTTATCCTCAATTATCATCATAGAAATCCAGATACGCATGAAATGAGTGAATGGGTAATATTTATATTCAAACTTACTAAACTTAACTAACTTACTTGCTAACTACTTACTTACTTTACTTAACTTATTTACTACAAATCTATTCATTTATTGATTAACAACAAATTTTTCATTTTGCTCTGCCTGAGCGTTATGAAAGATACCGATACGGTTTATTTTATTTTATTTTTCATTTTTTTTTATTTTCCAAAACGAAACGACTATTTCAATCAAAATATATTTGAAACACCAATTACTACTATAATATATCCAAAATACAACCTACATCCAATACACCCTCACACACACACACACACACACACACAGTACAGGAAGCTCAAACGGTGACCAAAAAACCCCATTGTATATAGGATATATATATATATAATAATATACCTATACTTATATACTTACTTTACACTTATTTAAACAATTAGACATCAACAATTAAGATACACTCACAACTCGTATGCATAAACTATTTTCTAATACTTTTTTTACACTACGCTGCATGCAAAACATATTGCAAGTCATTATTAAAGACAAAAAAAAAATAATAATAAAAATTTGATGAAAAGAAAATTTCAATTTTTAACTTAAAAATTTCTTTGATTAGCCAGATATTAGTTTTTTTTTTCAATTCTATAATATTGGATAATCATGTTATATTTTCCGATTAACCAAGCTATATAGCAAAGAAGAAAGTGAAATTATCTTCGGTTGCCGAAGATTGAATACTCTTTGCAGAGATGTTAAGAAAACTTGACTCAAGTAACAAAACAAAACTCAGTTTTAATATTCAAATGTTAACTATAACAGAAAAAAAAAATAGATGCTATTTTGGAATTGTTAATATTTTTGCACATATAAATAAATAAATAATATAATGTTTAATTTATTAAAATTGTCCGCCTATAATTTGGTATTTTTTGTACCATTTTAATGGAGTTAGAAATTATTTAATTAAAAAAAAAAACCCAAACAATTTTTTATAGAAAAACTAATTTTTAAAACGATTTTTTCCGATTTCATAAAATTATATTAGAATTTAAAAAATGGAAATTTTAATAATTTTTGCAAGGGTATTATATATATGTATATTCGTATATTCATCAAATAATGTAAACTTTCAATATTTCACTTTGAAAGCAAAGTATTTACACATTATACCGATGATATTGTAGTTATTTCATAATTAAATTTCTGCAAACATTAAAAGTTTGTTTTAGTGCTCATTTGGATTAGATTTTTATTGGCAGCAAATATTGCAATGCTTTGGGCTTCTTCTAATTTAACACATATCTCGTAGTCATCAAATTTCATATATATCCAAATAACTGAGCACAAAAAAAAAGACTAAAGTAAGTTCGTTAAGTTTATTTAGTAATAAAAGACAAATATTAGTAATAAACTTTGAGTTTAGACAGATTAGATTAACTTAGACTTGACAGAATAATCATAAAGCTCTATTGCATCCAGACTTGACAGTTTGTCCATAAAACATGCCCAATTTAATTATAATTTAAAAAAAAAATTTATTTACTTTGTTTTTACGTTTTGACAATAAACAATAAACAAAAAAAAACATGAACTGCAAAACGATCTTAACTATGAATTTTTTTAAAGAAATACTTTTAAATAAATTGAATTGATTATTTAAAATAATTATAATAAAAAATAACTAATATTGCATTGCTGCATAGAGATCTATGTATTAAACAGATAATGCCATATATATATTTGTTTTAATCTAATTATAACAAAGTCCATAGTATATTCAACATTCAAGCAATCTAATTTGATTTATTTGAATGATATGCCTATATATCTACTATTAAATGCCTTTAAAATATTTATATATTTGTATCTATATTTCTTGCAATTACAATTACTATACAAATGAAAGCACAAAATATATATTTACACCAAATTTTTATTTCTCTAACAAATACTCTGGTCAACTACAACAACAACAACTACAACAACAACAACAACATCGACGTTAACTGGCAAACTCTCAACGCTATAAAAAAAAATGAAACAAAAACAAAAACAAAAACTCTACTCAACTCAAATGCCTCTTCAAAACTGTTTCTTTCTATCCCTATAACTAACCAACTAACTAACTATATATAAACTAACTAACTATCTGCGTACAACTAACAACTCTTAATGTGACTATCGCGCTATCCTAACACACATACACACACACACAACACACACAACAACAAATGTGCTATACCAACAACAAATCAAAAAAAAACAACAAAAAAAAATATTCTTAAAAAAATCAATTTTAATATTCCAAAACTTTAACAAAAATCTTATAAATAAACTGCAAATTAATTAAAAAAAACAAATTTCCATTGAACTAAAAAAAAAAAAAAATATATACCAAACAATGTGCATCTTGTGTGTCCTTAAAACCGCATCAAACAACACCAAAAAAAAAAAAAAAATACAATTACAATGACATTGAACACTCTATCGCAACACTTGCTAATTTAATATGTACTTCAATCAACTGCATTAAAAAAAAAAAAACCAAAAAAATAACAAACAATTCTTAAAAAAAAAAAAATACGAAAAATACAAAAAATATACTTATTGCTATTATTTTTAACCGCAATACCCAACACACTCCGTCTCTCTGTCGAACTCGCACCACACAGATAAGAGTAATATTCCTTTATTGGTTACCTTGCATATTGCGCATGCAAAGACCCGGACAGGTTGGCTACGAATGCCCGCCCCCGCCCTCGTCTTCGGGGTCATCAAATGCTGGCGATAAAAAGCAACAGATACAAAACGTTGAGCTCAAGGAAAGGTAACCGAACTATCTCTCACTCTATCTCTCTGTATCTCTGCAGCTTACATGCATCTAACAAATATCTTTAGCTAATCCAAATAATATACATACTTATATACAAATGAATATCCATTTACTTACTCAATTATTTCATTTAAATATTATTTAAAAAAAAATATATATATATACGACCAGATCCTCCAAATCGCTGCTCGCCAATGTTCTTGACATAGATGATGATTTTCGTTGCAATCATCGCTGTGCCAGCGCCACATTGCCCCATCAGGCCACATATTACAGGACAATGTTTAGGTAAGTTTATAATAGTATAATATTTTTATAATAATACTAGTAACTCTATCAGCGTGCGTTGCTACGCTTCCGCTCACTATGATTGTAGCCTACTGCGCCGCCAACGGTTATGCTCTAGTTGAGATTTTCATACAATTTCAAATGCATTTTCCGCCAACTTTTCAATGTATTTTGGACAAAATTTTTACAGAGTGCCAATCTCCAATATAATAGAAAACTACAGTGAAAATATCAAGTTTTTAGCTACCACCGTTTGGCCTACGCGAGAGTCGCCAATTAGTCAGTCAGTCAGGTTAAACAGTTTATATTTATAGATTCAGAAAACACTAGTTAACAATTTTTTTTTTAAATCAAGGGAGCTGGGCTCTCATATACTTTTTTTTATGTATTTTTCGGCGCTGATTTCAAAAATGCAAACCATTTTTTTTTTTCAAAGAATAGTTTTCTAGAAAACAGCGAATAGCTAGTTTTTTTGGCAGTCTTTGAACTAATTTATTCATATCTACATCAGATATTATTTGATCTTAAAGCACATTTTGCATTTCAATAGATAATTGTATTGCCGGTATGCCGTTTATGCGGATTAAATAAGAATTAAAGCCATTATAAATCCTCAAAGTTAAAAAATGTGAACTTTTTTTGCATTTTTGAAAAATTGCTGAATTTTAATTGGTCTTTTAAAAATTTAAAAAAATTCGTTTAAATACTTTTTAAGATTTTAAATGTTAGACACTTCTTTTACGAATATTTTAAGTATACATTTGTCCAAATCGTTCAGTAAATTTGAAAGCTATTCAGCAATTAGTAAAAACACCCAAGATAAAATTCACCTTGTTCATCACTTTTCCAGTCATATAATAATTATATACAGAATTTCTAATAAAAGTCTTAAATATTCATTAAATTAATTTTTGAACTATACATCGATTACCAGCCAAAAACATAAGTTTCGATTGCTTGAACTCGACTAGATTGTTATTTCTGAAATTTATAACCAAAATACTCTCGTATTATAAAGAAATTACCTAATGTGGAATGCCAAAAACGAATCATTCTTATTGACGAAAATTATCAAATATAAATATCTGCTGCACATTATAGCAAACTGATCTGAACTGTTAAAAAAAATATTTTTTATTCATCTAAAACAATATTATTTAAATTTACTAGAATTAAAAGTCAAAAGTGCACTTTAATATCCAAAATCAATAAAAACCACAAAAAATGTTTTAAAACATTTTTCTTAGAAAATTTGTAATTAAATGTTCAAAATACTTTAACGCAAAATCATATTTCTAAACAATAAAAATTCCAAAAGCCGTTAAAAGTTATCAAAGTTATCAGAACTGAATTTAACACTTCTTGAACATTGCAGACATTTGTCAATTTTGTCAACCAAAAAAACACACGCAACTTTTAAATGTTTGTCAATTTGATTTCAATGCATGGCTAAGATTTAAAAAAAAACAGCAGAAGCAAAAAAAATAACAGCAGCCCAAAAGACCAACTAGAAAATAGAAAAAAACTTTAAACGATTTGACGACAATATCAATATCAACAGCGACAACAAAAAAAAAGGAAAAACGACAGCATTATTAGAAGAGAAAAAAGAAAAAAGAAAAAAGAACAACAACAACTTCAACAAGGCATATCCGCATTCCTATATACCCATACCTAAGGCCCTAATACCTATCCCCCCCCATCTTTGCCTCGAATGGCAGTCAATGACAATGACAATGACAAGATGTGTGCCCAACAACAAAAGAGACAAACAAAATAAAACCAGGAAAAAAAACTACTATGTATCTACGAAATGCCAAAGATACATAGCTATACATGGAATACCCTTGCAGAAAATTTAATCACATAAAAGATCATTTTTCGACCGATTATTTTTAAGATATGCTAGCAGAAATCCAATAACGACATAAACTCGCCGCCAAAATCTCGCCCAGTGTATTTTGTGGCGAGTTTATGTCGATTTTTTTCATGGCGAGTTTATGACGTCTTATAACGATGCTGGCGGCGAGCTTATGTCGCTTTGCCAATCCGACTATGAGCTCAGAATTATAAGTTTGCTTTGAATGTTCTTAAAAACAAAAAAATAATATTATTATACAACAATTGACCTTGCTAATTTTTAAATTATTCTTCAGCTACACAGAAAAAAAGAAACTATTATAATATGGCACTCCATATGATATTTAAAATCAAAAAAGAGCCGCTATACTATATCACATATATTATATTATATGTGATATTTTCAACGGTACTTTTTCTAGCTTCGCTTGTTAGTAGCTATATAAAAACAATGTTCATTGGAAATTTCACTTAAAATATAATCTTAAATATTAAATCGATATTTCGATTTTTTTGCCGATAAGTTTTATTAAAAAATTCCTCAAATTTTTGAAAACAGACCATTGAAAATGTTGAAATCAATTCATGTTATAAAGCGGATCAAAAAAGTGTATGTATATACTTTATAAGATCGGAGAGACCTTCTTTAATGCATTTTCACATGTCGTGACATCATTTTATAATACACTCTTCGAGGGTATAACAAAAGGGAATGCAGACATGCCAGTGCTATAGAAAATAGTGGCAAGTAGCAAGTGGCAAGGACACGCATTTAGTGACAAGCACAATGTACAAACACTACGATTGAAAAATAGAAATACAATCGTCATGGAAAACCCTCAGAGAGCACAGAATAGAATAGAACTGAGCAGAATAGAACAGAACAGTCACGTGGCTCAGCTAAATTCAGTTGTCCACAATAGAGTTGGGTCAATATAAGTAGTACAATACATACAAGCAGTGGCGTTGCCAGGATTTCTTTTAAGCAGGGTTAAAATCTAAAATTAAAACGAGAAGAGTGTTTTGAAATTTACCGCCCACTTTATTATCAGCATTCCACTCAATTTTCAAGATTCAGTGGGGTTGTTTAACTCACAAACAACTCCTCCTCCGTACGCCACTGCTTACGACTATATGCAAGCCCGTCACAATTATGTATGGCTTGACAATGGCGCTGTATGGGTAACTTATGGAGTTTTTCTAAATACATCTGAGCTAGATAAATAACATATAATATAATAGTGTTTATATACGACTTTAATATATATATATATATTCGAAAACTGCACAAATACCAATTGAAATAAAGCCATATGACGTAAGTGCACTTTTCACATGTCACGCTCTATTTTCTAATAGCTTTTCAGTTATATTTATCTAATATTTTCATTTTGAGACTATAAAATTTTAATAAATTTTTTAAGGAAATAAATACTTTTGATATTTTTACACTTTCTACTCATTAAAAATTGGTAAAAGGAAGCTATAAAACTGTGCTAATGTCAATCTGTCTGTCGCTCAGTCTCTCTATCTGTAAATCTGTATGAACACACAGATCTCGAAGATTATAAAAGCTAGATACGTTGCACTGCTTTACACTGCTTGATTTGATCTCGGAGACTATTAAAGCTATTTACGTTGCACTGCTTTACACTGCTTGATTTGAATGTGTATTTATATGAGAGAAAGTGTGTTGGCGGATCCCGGACTGGGTGCAGGGTGTTAAATAGTCAAGTATACTTGATAATAGCATTTATACATGTTTATTATTTTTTTTTTTTTTGTCGTAAAAAGTTTTTACCTCATAAGCAGACATTTCCGACCCTATAAAATATATTTATATATTTTGATTAGCGTCAACACATACATAAAATATCGCATATAGATTTCCGATTCTCACACGCATTACAACAAATACTAAAGCCAGTCACAGCAGGGTATCTCTAAGTTAAGCATACTAAGGCATACTTAACAAAAACATTTTTAAATGTTATATTAACTTTCCTGTCGGTATTGCTTACTTCAAATGAATGTTTTATGTTACGCAATGAATTCAAAAAATAGCAACAAACATTTTAATATTATATCACAGATATAACTATGTCCTGATTATTAAAACTCATAATAATTTACACTCATTAAACATTTGTAAAATCAAGGAAAAACAAAAAATTATAAAAATTGTTCCCAACTATTTTAGGAAAAGGAAATGTTTACAACAGACGTGAATATTGATATAATAAATGTAATTGAGATCTTTTCACAGGCAAGGCGATGATGGCAGCGTGGGTCCGGTGGGTCCTGTAGGACCAGTAGGTCCTGTCGCCGCCGTGGCCGATGCACGTATGCACGAAGCCATATCCCACACTTGTCTCGGCTCCTCGGCAGAGTATGAGCTGGCGCTCATATTGAAAGAGCTGCGTTTTATAACCGATCAGGTGGGAAAAATACCAAAATACCAACAACAAAAAAAAGCTAAACATTTAGCTATTTGCATTTTTTGTAGCTTAAAAAAGAGGATGAGACAGGCGATGTAACGCGAGATTGGAAATTTGCCGCAATGGTCGTGGATCGTTTGTGCCTTATTATTTTCACGCTTTTCACTATAATTGCAACCCTGGCGGTGTTGTTTTCGGCGCCACATTTTATTGTAAGTGATCGATCAACGATAAATTAAGGAAGATATAATATTAATCGATAACTTTCTTGATAGTTCCCATAAATGCTTCACACTGCTCGGACGATCTTCGCAATCCTTCAGTTGACTCAAGTCGTACAAATATTGTTTCTACTTTTGTAAAATACTCGAAGAAGATGAAAACACAAAATGTGAAAACAAATATATAAAAACTAAATAACAACAACCAGATATGTAAAGAATACATAAACAAGTAAAAAATGCTTTTCAATTTAATGTTCTTTTGTACTATTCGATTTCTTTGACTTACTTTTTTTGTATTTAATATTCAAATGTATACACCATTCTTTTAACAATAAAACAAAAAAAAAAAAAACAAAAATACAAAATCAAATTATTATAAGCTAATAAAACATTGTACGACAACTTGATTTTTATTTATTTCTACAACTTCTGGCATATTTTTGTCTCTATTCTATTATAATTTTTTGTATTATTTGAATTTTTGCTTTGTATTATTGTAAAATAATTAATTTCTTATAAGTACGAGTTTGTCACGTTCTCTATTATTTTGATTTTTAGTATGTAAAATAGAGTATACAAATATGTTGCTGTGATAGAAAATTGTATGAACAAAACGTAAACCAGTCACAATAAATTTCAAATTCAAAGTGAACAAAACAAAACAAAAACAAAAGCAAAAAAAAAAACAAAAACAAAACACAACACGCACAACGTACATTCTGCTTATGTTACAAACAAATTGTTTTTAATTATTTTCTTTTGTTTCAAATTGCTACCAAGCAGCGACCAAAATATAAACAAAAATCAAATTCAATAATCAATTTGACAAAAAAGTTGAAAATCAAAAAAATTGATAAAAAAAAAAAAAATATTGTTAAATTCAGTAAATGCTTGAAAGAAAAATTGAAAATTGGTATCGGCTTGGCGTCCCCAGTTCTCCAAAAAGCACATTACGCAATTTGTTTATGTATATCTAACAATAATTATATAATGCTTATGCTTATAAGGTCTATGTCCTATCGTAAAAAAAAAGTTAGTTATTTGACATTTTTATGGATTTTTTTTTAGCACCGAATATGCACCACATTTATTAATTTTAACAAAAAAAATCACATGACAAAATGACAAAAACTGAACACTTGTACGAATCGAAGGGTAAAAACTTCGTTTTGAAATGAATTAACTGAATACAGAAGAACTCTGAACACACACAAGAAAAACAAAAAACAAAAAACAAAAAACATGGCCAAAACAAATGGAAAAAAAGCCGAAACAGCTAAGAAGCAGGGACCGCAAATAAAATAAAATAATTATATTCAAATTTAATACAATACTGCAAAAAAGAGAAAATGGTATTATATAATATAATCCATTCAACATAAACAATCCTAAAATGCACATATTTTTCCTTAAGTATAAAAATATAAACAATTTTTTGAGTTTTATTTTTTTTAGATACAAAAAGATAAAACTTAAATTTTGGGTTTTATTTTGCAATTTGTGTGCTATTTATTAATTCAGATATTCAAATATTTATATGTATGTATGTATATATGTATGTGAAAGTGTCGAAATATCGAATTTACAACAACGCCAAGCAAAGTGCATTGCCAAATTGTTCATAAAATGAAGCTCAAGAAATAAGTTTTATTTTCTATTTAAAAAATAAGACTCAAGAATTTTTTCAAAAGCATTTTTTTTTGTTTGTTTTTTCAAAAATAGTTATGGTCCCTGCTAAAAGCAGCATGATGTGAAAAATCAAAGCTAAAAAAATAAAATAAAGCAGGACATACGCGATAGAAGTCGAAAACAAAGTATAAAGTTAACTATTTTTAAATATTATATATACATATATACGAGTAAAAAAATATAAACAAATGGCATGTAGCATATATAAATGCAAAGAAAGCAAAAATGGAAATTAAGTAATTAGTGCTTAAAGAAAAACAAAGATAAAGTTTAACACAACAAAAAAAACAAAAAACAATAGTTATAAATATTAATAATAATAAACATTATATAGTTTAAGTCTTAGATAAAACATAGAGAGCGAAAGGTTAGTCAAATATACATATACATATGACAAATATTTAAGTTACAACTTAATATGAAAATGATCAATATAGAAATTTAACAAATTTTTAAACAAAAATTTCAACAAAGAACAGCAAAAAGTTAACAGCAAATTCGTGCGTAGCGTAAAACAACAAAATGTATTCAAAAGCAGACAAAAAAAAACATAAATTAAACATTTTACACAAAACAACACAAAACATAGTTTTTGTATTTTTTGTTGTATTTTATTTCTTTTTAAATTAATTGAACATTGACACTCGTAAACACACATTAAATAAACATGAACAATTTGTATTTGTATTGTAATTTTGCTTTGCATATCGCCTTGGTGTAAATTAAGTGTACATTTGAATTTCGAATTTCAGAATTTGATAAATAATACTACTTAATACATATACAACAACAACAACAACAAAAACAAAATCCAATCAATTAACCCAAATACAATTACGCTGTAAACGAATTATAATTTCTTGTGTCACATTGACATGCTTCTTATTAACAAGCACTATTGTATTAGCATTAGATCAGTGCATTATCATACATATATATATATAAATATATAATTATAGCGAACTTGAATTTCTAGTACTATAAATCATAATAGATAATAATTTTTTTTTTTTTTTTTTATTGCTTAGCTGCGTAAGACGATGATGATAATGATACTACAATAAAACTGTATGCATGTACGAGGTATTTTTATAGTTAATGCAACAGATACATGTGTACATGTATGTGCATCAATTGCATATACATATATAGTTCAACAATAACAGAACAACATATATTATTATTATTATTATCAGCTGCAATAAAACACCAAAAGCTGCTAAGGGCTATGCACAAAAGCAAAGGTCTTCCTTAATCTTAAAAGAAAAACAAAAAAAAACAAGAAAAAAAAACACAAATATAACATTAAAAAAATACAAAAAACATAAGAATTTAAAAAAAATTAATAATTTACATACTTATTAAATCAAGCAAAACATTAAAGTCAAACGTTTAAACTAAAAACTAACAATTAAAACTAACAACTTAATTAAACAAAAATTAAATGCATGAAATCTTAACTAAGCGTTCAAAACTAACTGATATTTAAAAGAATCATATATATATATATATTTATATATACTACATATATATATATACAATGTTGGCCGTTTTCAAGCCTTAGAGCTGAGCTTTTAGCGTCGTCTAGCGATTGCACATAAAGCTTTGCTCAAGCTGACAACACAGCCATAAAATAAATTGGTCGAAAGCTTTGCAAAAGCAATTGGCATAAAAGCCCACGGGACTTGAAGGCAAAAGGCATAACTACAGAAAGCTTAATAAATTTGCCTAAATAAAGGAAAAGCTTTTTTCAGCAAAGCTTTTTCAGAAAAGCTTACTGCTTCCGCATGTTTTGATGTTCTAAGAAAACTTTAACTATTTGAATTCACAATAATTTTGAAGCAAATTTGAATTTTTATTTGTTTCAATATTTTCCCTAAAGATAACAAAAAAAATAAAGAAAAATTTAAACAAAATATTTTTTTATTGTATATTACTGCAATATGATTTTTAAAAACAAATTTGAAATTTTTAATAGGTTTTTAAATAAACATAATTACTTCCATTACAAATTTCAGTTGCATAAATTTAAAAAAAAAATTTTATATTTCCTAAAAAAAAACTTTAAAAACTTTAACTTTTTTAAAATCTAAAAATACTAGCTATATTAACAACGCTTCGAGTCTTGTTGACCAATCAGGCTGGCAATTGAATGCCAAAACGGCTAACAGCTGAACTACTAAATCGCTAATTAAAAATATGTGTACCTATTAAAAAACAATTTTAAAATGCTTAAAATACGCACTTAAAACAAACTTAAAAATAAAAATTTAACTTTAAAAAAAAAAACATAAAGTCACAAGAAAAATATAAACTACAAAATTTAAATAAACTGTATCTAAATTTTTGCTTAAATACTAAAAAAAAAAACGCCAATTAATGCTGAACGCATCCGGCAGCCGCGAATTTACTACCAAAAGCAATTTAAAAAAAAAAACCAAAAAACAAACCCAATATATACTCTTGTTCCCCGGCGGAGAAGGGAACCGAGTATAAAATGATAATAAAATAGAGTTCAAATAATATCGGAAAGCCAAAAAGACGAAGTGTATCAATAACAACAACAACAAGAACAACAAGAACTAAAGGGTAATTTTTTCCTCGTAGCATTGCCAAAATAATTTTGTTGTACAATTTGTTTATTTGTGATTGAGATAAGTTATTTAAATTTATATAAAAAGCCAACAAACAAACAAAAAATACCAAAACAAACTGTTTTTTGATAAACTTTTTTTATTAACAAATACATTTTAAATATGTATGTATGTATTAATAATGCAAATGGTTTCATACACACACAGAAAGTATTCAGTAACAAAACGAGTATTAGCAACAAATGCGTTTTATACATATTAAAAAATTCTCAATCAAAACCCCACACAGAATTTTTACAGAAGTACAGAATAGCAAAGAAACAAAAACGAAAAAATCAAAAAAATTACCAATAAATAAAAACTTAGTTAGGCCTTTGCCCATCCAATCTATCTAAAAGTTTAGATTCTAAAGCTACTGCAAATGAAATACAAGGAATCCCTCTATAATTACACATTTTTTATTATTTTCCAATTGATATTAGTAATTAAATCTGTTTCAGTTACTACTTTAAAAAAAAATAAAAATAAAAATAATTTTTTCCGATATTCATTTTTGAGCTAATCCTATCTCAATCTTTAATTCTAATCATGTTCAAAGTGAAAGTCAAAATCTTGCCGAAAGTGTTAAACGAAAAAAAAAATTTTAAGTTTATTTGTTTCAGTTCAGTAATGTTTATTACGTTTAAAATTTCGCTCAGATCAAAATCTTCTCATATATATACAAGTATGTATAGACAATCGCCAAAATAATATAATAATAAATACCTATATCATTTTGACAATAGGAAAAGGTTATGAAACTATGTACTTAGATGATATTTTCGAAAAACCAAAAAAAAAATAAGTAATAATTTACAAGTTTTCAATATTTTGCGTCCCTTTTAGAATCGTTTAATTAATTTCAATGCCAGGAATTAAAACGCACTCTAATGGCATATACGTACTTATATAATAATATAAATACTTAGCTTCGAGTATTTGTAAAAGGCTTACTCAATGAACTCAATGAGCACCTCAACTTTATTCGGTTTCCAAAACTATGAAAAATGAATCAAATCTTTTGCGTACATACATATATACTACTATACCTATATATCAAGTGACAGGACAAATTGAAATGTTTTAACTTTAAAGACTAACTAAAATACACAGACACAACAAATACACACAGGTTCAGTACCTACTTACCTATACACATACACAGTAATACACATACATATGTGTACTTAGGATCTGATTCAAGGAAATGATTAGATACAATATCTACGAACGTACATAAGAACCTAAGCCATTGCTTGGCTTCATTTGTACACATATCTAATAAAATAAAAAAATAAAATAAAAAATACATTTTTGCAATACATATTTCGAATTGAAAAACAACATTTATTAAAAATGTGACCTCAAGAAATAAACCTAAAATTGTTGCAAATTCATAAAAAATTTTTAATTTTCATCAGGTTTTGTTAGAGCTTAGATCTATGCGATATTTTAGAAAGTGAGTTAGAGATTTAGAATATTTGAATTGCTTTTTAGTTTACATAATACATACCCATTAATATTATAATTTTAATTTCCAACTCAAGGGTAATGTTTCAATATTCGAGGTCTTAGCAGGTGTTGTACACACTACTTACATTCGTAATACTACAATATATAAATCGTCTTGAAAGCAAAAATAAATAGATGAAAATAATAATAAAAAATAATAAAAATAAAAATAAAATTAAAACAAACATTGCAAGTGATGTTGGTGTAAAGCAAATATCTAAATTAAATAATTAAGATCACAGAGAAACACAGACACATTACATACACTACACAACTCTAAATACTCAAATTGAAGAATTGTATGTATAGTGTGTTCTTGTTCGTGATGAGCTAGTTGATAAGTTTAGTTTAGGCAGCCTACAAGTTAATATGTATATTATCTATATAAGACATCTTCATCTGAGAAATTTAAGTACATATTTACATAATTATTAGCAGCGTTGCAATTAAGTGCTAAATGACAAACAATAAATAAAATATAAAAGCCAAACAAATGTAATTTTAATATAAGTATGTAGTAAGTACATAATTACTTATAAACTAGTGATTAGGCAAATGCTAAATGTTGAGCCAAAAACCGTAGAACAATATAAATTATTAAAAACAAATTATGCGTACACACAATTACACACACTTAACACACACACACACACACACAGTCTCGCTAGTGAAAATCAGATATTTAAGAATTCCATTTAAAAGATTAGCCTAAAACGGAAGATTCTTTAGTTTCATAATTTATTCAAATACTAAAGACATAAAAATGAAAGTTAAACAAGAAATAAAAACATTGTTAAATCATCATTTAGTTATCAAAAGTATATATATACTACCTTCAGCATCAGCTTGTAATTTCATTAAGAATTTATTTAAATATTTTTTTTTTTATTTTTAATTTAATCAAAATCACAAATCCACAACTCGAAAAGAAATACTATTGACACTTCACTGGTCTAGGACAATAAATCGACACAACAACAATGCCTCAATTTGTATTGTAGTTATCAATATTTTATATGATTTATTCGATTGATGTGTGTGTATTGTACTCAAATACCAATTTTCATTATACTATAATAATCACGAACAAAGTTAAAAAAGAAAAACCAATAACAATAACATAATTCATTTAAAGAAAGCATATGGTTGTATGATTACAAAAAAGAAAATAAAAATAAAAATAAAAAGTAAAAATAAACAAATAAATTAATAAAATTACACAAGCAATTAAAGTAAATTATTTTAGAAACCAAAAGTCAAAACGATGAAACACTAATACAATACAGAAACCTAAGAAACAAACACTAAGAGAATTATTTCACAACAATGAAAACAAAACAAACGAAAAACAAAAGACAAAAAACAAAAAACAAATAAACTTACATACACAAAACATACATTAATAAATTCAAAAACTAAATGAAGGCAAAGCAAAAAAAAGAAAATATAAATGAAATGAACTAAACAATTTAAAATGCCAACAACTACTCAACGGCAAAAAACATGTTAACTTAGTAAATAAAACGCAAGAAACGATACAATATGCAATTAAATAAAATGTTTTAAACAATACAAAAAAAAAAAAACAAAAATACAAAAAACGGATATTAAAGAACGCAAAATCCATATGGAATTCACTGAAAATGAAATCGTTTTTCTGGGCTTTACTAGCAATATTTTTGCATATTTAAGAAGGGCATAAGGAATCGCTGCTTTGTACAACAAAACAAATTTTATTTTAAGTAATAGTTGCTACAGTTTAATAATAATAAAAATAATGGGAGCGCATCTTTAACTAGTCGAGAGCCAAAGTTAGGGATAGTAGGTTTTCTTGAAGCGATCCTCGCGATTTTTGCGGCCACCCGGACGCACAGCTTTCGGCACATACTCCTTATCATGCTGATCGAGTGTACGACGCCACGGATTTATGTCCAGTTCAAAGAAACGACGACGCGCCTCCATGGCACGCGTCTTGTAATCAATCTTGTACAGTTTCTCCCACATATATACCTCGGGCAGTTCCAAATGACGTGGTCGCTTTGACGCCAAGTACTTGAATGTGTGCTCCAGAAACTCACGCTTCTCCGCATTCTCATAATCTGCGGCACGACGCAACGTTGTTCCTTCCACATAGGGCTGCAACTCCTCGGCAGTGCGCTGAATGCTGGGTATATTACAGTATAAGGTAAGCAGCTGACGCAATGTATCTTCGTTAAAGTCCACACATTTGCCATCTGCTGAAATTTCAGCATAGAGAGTCTGTGGTGCTGTGCCGCGACAGAAGTTGACGCGAGCATTCTCATCCACATGGGAACCATGGACCAGCAGCGTATTCAGTTGATACTCGTAGAAGCTCCACTCTCGCCCGTTTGTGATCACAGTCTGGGTGTTGAGCGGATAGGTTAGCTCGTTGTATGTATTGAAGCCATTGTAGTTGGCCTGTGCCAGCAGCCAGGCATATGATGATTGAATGGCCAGTGCATGCAGTGCCTCTAGCTGATCACGTTCCCCGTATGCCTGGGGCCGCAGCTGCAGATGAGCCCGCGATTGAAACGAGAGCAGTCCAAAATTGGGCGCATTGGCACTGGGCCAGTAGCCGGGCACGTTGATGGCATGCTGATACTTGTTACTGTAGCCCAAGGTGCGAGCATCGTGCTTATAACGCGGTAGCTCTTTGGCCAATGCCAAATTCTCGCTTTCCTCAGCTGTTTTCCATGTCGGCAGCTGCCAGCGATGCCGCAGAGCCAGATAGGGCTCGCCAGTATATTGCACCAGACGGTCAACAGTATCGTTGGCATCTTCCTCCTGCCACTTGCGGCCTTTTTTCGATTTAATAACGTTCTTTGGGGGATCCACGCCACCGACAGCCCAAAATGCCTCATGACGCGGATTGTAGTCAACCTCGCAATCTTGCAAATGCGTATTGTCGGCGCTAAGCACCTGTAAAGCGGCTCGATTTATTTGTTCCACAATAATCTGTGTTAGCTGACGTTCACGTTCCACGGCATCGGGCGGACTCTCCAGTAGTGTCAGCTGATGCCTGGTTATATATTGATAAAATGATTTAGTTCTGTTTGTGCGAAGATATTTAACTTACTTGTAGAAATCATGGGCATACTCCAATGCCTCAATTACATCGCCACGCGCCGTCTTAACAAACGTATCCATCTTCACCTTCTTGTCGTCGACTGGAGCTTTGTTGACATCAGACGCTGGTTGGACTGGTGGCAGCTCTTCAAGCACGGTACGTGTGTAGTGTTGCGTCAACGGTAGGGCATTATAAGGCACTTTGGTGTCATTGAGATCCACAACCTTGTAGCCATAATAACGCGGCATATTTATTTTGATCATTTTCTCCTCAATGGTTGGCAACTGGCGTATCTCGTTGTGCCAGTCGGCGGCCGTCTGCTGCTTGCGTGCCTTGTAGGTGAGATCCGTAATTGGCGGATATTCCGGCTCCACGGCATACTCGGAGTCAGCAACTGCAACAGGCAGAGGTTCCGTTTTTGTGGACAGATAGCGGCGGTAGGCTGCATTTACACGCGCACGCAATTGTTCACCACGACGCAGTGTCAACATTTTTAATGGTCAAAATGTTTAATACAGAATTATTAAAGTAAAAATACGAGTTGGCCGCCGCCAACGAGGTTATGACATCGGGCCTAGGAAGAACGATAACGATATATTGTCAACAGTTATATCGGTCGCTACCGATGCTTTATAGCGCAAGCTATCGGTAACAGTGCTGCGAACTATCGATTACTAACACAATATAAATTGGACAAATGAAAGTACAAAATTAAATATTAAACTGGACAGAATATTGAATTATCTTTTTTATCCTATTCTCCAAAAAAAATTATAAATTTATTGTAATTGTAATGGCTTCAATTCAATTGTTGCGATGTAAGCTAGTACTATCGAAAAGTACATTAAATTGATATTTATCAATTTAACCATAATCACGATTTAAAAATGTACAATTAATATAATTTTTTAATTAATTTTTAAAAATTGTTAAAAATATAGTTAAATAAATAATATTGTAGTAATTAACACATAATAGTTATCGGTTTGGTTCTAAGTAAATTTTGTTTTGCTCGCGATATCCGTGAACAGCATACTAAGCACAATGATGATCACTTTTGTTTAAGTTTTGGCACCGTCTGTGAATATGTATTTTAATTAATAAGTGTTTGTATATATGTTTGGTATAATAACCAGATGATGTTGGGAATCCCATCTGTCTTTTTGCCAATAATTCAGCACGCAAATTTCTCTAAACAGATCGAATAAGCTCATATTATCTTATCTGGGAACATCCACTGTCGAAACTTATCAAAGCAGTAAGTACTTACATATTTCCGACATATTAAAATATTGATAAACAAACTTTATTGGCGACGTCACGCGCAAAGGTAAAAAAACAGACAATTAAACGCCAAAAATGTCCAATATGCCCACATTAACAGCTGCTCAAGAGCGCACTCGCGAATGGCTGGACGCGCAGGATGAGGATGAACTGGAGTCCATAGCGGAATCATCTGTTGTGGATAGTTTGGATGATTATAAATACAGTGAGCATACGTTTACCGAACAGGAAGACGATGACGACGACGATGAGGATGATGATGAAACAGGCGAAGAAGTTAGCACCATTGCACTGGGCACCAAAATGGGTGAGTCAATTTTCTTCCTCTAAAAATTTCAAAATTCAGGAGAAGGTTTGACCTTCGAACACCAATGCACACATAATAATATTTATTTATTTCATACATTCAACAGACGACAGCAAAGGCTCCATCATAAGAGATACACTGCGCGATCTGATGAACTCAATCAACAGCATACAAACAGTGGGCAATGTCAACATTAGCAATTCGACTAATGTCCATATTGGTAATGTGACCAATATCAATGGCAACATACAGATCATAACAGAGACAGCGACCCGCCCACGCAGCACACGCAAAGAGCGACGAAAAGTTGCATCGGATAAAAAGCCAGATCGCAGCGAACAACAACAAAAAGCTAATCAACACGATACAGACGAGTCTGAGGAGTCGGAGGAGTGTGTCGATGCCAATGTTTTTATCAGAAGCCAAAGTAAGCATTATCTTTATTTGCCTGTGCATACATACAATATATTGTTGTAATATTCACACTTACAGAATTCAAAATACCCAAAGAGCTGTGTCCCATAGTGCCACGGCACTCCTGGCTAGCCCAAATGCCCATGGAGGAACCCAGTAAACTGCAGCGCCCTGTCAAATATGTTGTTATATGTAAGTATCTATTTAAAATGCAGTTAGTAAGCACAAACTTTGGAATAATTACATTCAGGTCAAATGTTAGCTAATTAACATAAAGATATTATTATAAATTATCTTCTTATAATTCAAACGCGAATAACTTTGTCAAAAATGAACTGGTTTTTACGCGTAATATTTTTCTGTTCATGATTTTCAAGCTGGGACTTATTTTTTGAAAATGTCTCTTTTGCTAAGCCCAAGCTAAACTAGCTTACCAAAAAAAAAGGGTTTTCCCAGAAATGAATAATATTTATAGATAATTTTTCACTTTAACTGATAAATCAATTTAAAGATCAAAACATCAAACCAGCATACAACATAATACATAACAACGTTATGGATTTAAGAAGCCCTTATTGAAATCAGAAGTCAGAAAGAAGATATGAACATCGGGAATTATGTAATTTTGAGCAATGATCCGTAAAACGACTTAACGATGTGGCTGCCAAGGTCGCAAAGGAGGAGATGCAGGCAAGCCAGAGCGAGGACATAGATGTTTTGATCGTGGGGTTCGAGCTCGAGGTTTTCATTGATCTTACACAGAGGATGGTGAGAATGATACCATGCTATGCAAGGTATGCGAACGCATCTTTAATGACCTCGATAATCTGGACACTCATTTGGTGAAGAATGTGGCATAAGTTCGAGAACTGTTGCCAGAGTTAATTGACAAGCTCGTCGATATAACTGAGGATGACGGATCAGGAAAAGGACGTAGAGGTGAAAGCATATAAGGTCAAAGACAAAGAGTCGATTAAGTCCGACACAGAAAAGGCTTTTCAACCTTTGGGTAAATCGTATTGCTTTTACCCAAAACACATTGTAAATTATGTTAATTTTTTAAAAATTCTATCTATAGGATGGAAATCGGTTTAGTTTTGACAAAGTTATGGGAGTAAGAAGGCTGAACTGTTTAAATAATATTTAATTAAATACGGTCTACATCAATGTTTTACACATGTAATTATTATTTTAATTTCATCTTATGCTCCACAGTACACACTGCCACCGAGAGCTCTGAGAAGAGGGCAATCAACGTGCGATTAATACGCGACATTCAGGTAAATAATTTATGAGAAATATAATATAACATAATATTCAAATAAAATATCTTTACGACTTTACAGTGTTTTCACATTGAGAGTCGTGGCTGGAATGACATTGCGTACAATTTCCTCATCGGCTGCGATGGCAACATATATGAGGGTCGCGGCTGGGAAACTGTGGGTGCACACACCTTGGGCTACAATAAAATAGCATTGGGCATAAGTTTCATTGGATGTTTTATGCGTGAACTTCCCACGGCAGATGCATTAAATATGTGCCGCAATCTGTTGGCACGCGGTGTTGAAGATGGACACATAAGCAAGGATTATCGATTGATTTGTCACTGCCAGTGCAATTCGACGGAGAGTCCAGGACGTCGATTATTTGAGGAAATTCAAACCTGGCCGCATTTCTATAATATCGCTCAGGATAAACAATAGTACAAGCAAAGTACATGACTTTTCGAACTGGATTTCGATAAAAAAAAAAATCCATTTGGTGATTACCTCGGATAAATATATCTATTGACTTTTGGTGTTTTTATATAATATTTTTATAATATTTATCTATAAATCTGTGTTAATCTGCCCGTATATTAAATATACTGCTCATTTTTAAATTGCCAAAATATAAAAAACATAAAACAACAATGAGAATATTGGATGGATTTTTTTTTTTTAAATGATTTTCATATTTTATTTCATTCAATTCGTTTAATTAAATTATGGAAACATCGCATGAACTCTGTTGGCCGCCAGTTGATTAGGTAGCGTCTAGGCAGTTTCCGATTGGGTCTGGCGTGCTATATTTAAAATATAAAAAGAAACATAATTATAAGCATATTGTATTGAATCACAATAGTTATAAGAAAACAAAACGCAAAAGTTGCAGTTAGTTAAACAGAAGAACAATATATGATAAGATATATAAGTATATATATAGTACTATATATGTCGCGCTTTCTCATTCGCACACGCATTGTGTGCTCTTCACATTTAAGCAAATTTATACATATATAGTATATGTTAAGAATTTTTTCTTTTCGCATTTAATGATCATCAAACAGCATTTGTTATTTGTAAGTAGTATTGAACTAAATTAAGCCACTTTGTGTACACATGTTGACTTCTTCATTTAATTTTAAACCAAGTATATTTATTTAAATTGCTGACTTGGTCGTTTATTCTTTAATAGATGCATGCACTATTTTGATATATTTTTATCTGTTTTATTTTCGATGGAATAAAACACCAAAATATGGATACTAAAGAGATAATCTATACCCAGAGTTAAATTCTCTTCTTCCAAAACATTTTTGTACTCATAATACTCAGAATTCTAGAAAATGTTTTTTTCGTTGTCCTATTCAAGTGTGCTATTCAATATTTGGTTAGTAATTTATTTTTAAATTAAATCTACCTTTTAGTTAAATTACAACAATAAAAGGCACTTTTATTTAACAAAAAAATTAATTCCCTAACATTCTTGGTTCGGCAGCGGCGGGCGATAGAAATTAGACTTTGGGGATGTCCTATTCAAATGGCAAGGAGTGTATAATCATATGTCATTTCTTACTATGTAGGGCTAGAAAATATACATTCCAAATATTACATGTATATCCCCTTTGAGTTGTGTACATACATAAGTTAATACAGAGGGATAATGAATATCTTTCATGATTTTTGTATTTTTGAGTTTTACACTCTTTTTCAATTATGACTATTAACATTAAAATTTTATTATATAAATCAAAAATGATCTTTTGAGTGAGCTAAAAAATATCTCAAAAATATATATTATTCCACTTTTAATTTAAAGCTCGGAAAATAAAAGATATATAACATTTTATGTGTAAAAACTCAAAAATAATCATTGACATGTGACTTACAAAAAAAAAAAGCAATTGTTACGGTTCGCGATTTTTTGGTTTGTATAGTTCAAATATTAAGAAACAATTCACAGACAAATCAATAGTAATTAGATATTTGGAAACTTGGGTTTGACAACGATTAATTAGGCGGGCTAATTATTGATTAGAAATGAGCAGATGCATAATAAACTTCAATTTGGGTAACTCTTGAATAACTTACACCTTTGCTACATAACTGACTTTCGTGGATAAGGCAGTTATTACTTTTCATCTGTAATATATGTATATAAAGAAATAGGATGTTTGACTAAATTGTATGACTAAATTGATCGTTTAAAATAGACTATTATATTTATATAATACATATCCACATCCATTGCCCAGTGCGGCTGGCTGGAGTGTTTACGTATTGATAAAATCCGGCTATTTTGCCACAGATCCCGGATTGCAGAATGATTACTTACGTGCTGGCCTGCCGTTGGCCCAAGGTGTGAACTTCACGTTGCTGGTATTGCGCTTGGCGGCATCCGCACGAAATTCCGCACGCAGAGCTTCACGTACAATACGTGCCGCAATGTTGGAATATTGGATATAGCTACAATAACGGAGAGATCACATTTATAAGGTTATATCAGGATAATTTGAGTTTGTTTTGCATTTGCGTATGTTTTTGCATTTATTGCGGATAGTTAACTGAAATGTAACAAACAATTACGTAACGCACGCAAGTTGCGTACATAACAGTGTCGCCGCTCTGCAAATTGAAAACGCAGCATTAAAATGCATATTTCACTTACGTAATTCCAGCTGCTCTCCAGGCGTTGGTCATTTTGATTAATTTTTTTTGCAAATTATTCGTACGGTGAACAAAAAGTCAGACCTTTCCTTATACAGGCGCTTTCGGAGTTGAAGATGAAACTTAGAGATGGTATATTGAATCGATACATTAATAGTTCGATATTTCAAGTACGTTTTTCGATAAAAAAAAAAAGACCGAGCAACACTAAGGAAATCGATATTATTGTGCGATAGATGTATTTAATTTTTAATTATTTAATTTAATTTTTATAATGTCTAATTATTAAATATTAGAAAAGTTAAACAACTGTTTTCGTTGAACTCAAGTTTCAGTACCTCAACACCTCAGCAGCTTTAACAGAAAGATTTTGGGCAGGGTTCTGTGCGTTTATCTTAAATATTAAATTCAAAATTATGTTCTTGTGTTCAAAAGTGATAATTTACTTAACTAACTTTAAATTATTAAGTATGTTGGGCAAATTAAATAAATATCTGCTACAACCTATCGATATATCGATATTTCTCGTCACCAATTGTACTCAAACTGGCAGCTTTGTTTGTGTTGTGTCTCACTTGCACATGGAGAACAGTTGTTGCTTTAACACTCATGGTGGATTGGCAAGAATTTGACCCATCTGTTTAATCGTGCTATTTATCAATGTTTCACAAATATTTAACAAAATTTCAATGCAAAAATTTAAATTAAACAGTTATAAATCATATGTAAACATATATATAGTTATGTGTGAATAAATGCACTTACATATAACAAGTGGAATATATGAAAAAACATGTGCCGCTGGTCTAGCCAAGGGTTAAGGTTTGATTGAAAGCATTTTATCAATTGCACAACTCTTGCCGTGCTCAAGTGTCCAGTTCCATTGCAGCGCAATGTCTGCCAAGCCGCAGATATTAATAATTGAGCCGTTTTTTGGCGGCAGCCATAAACAGCTCATAGATACGTTAATTGAATGTAAGTTGAAATTACGGAAATTTTATTTTCTATGCAACTGATAACTGTCGCACGTTTCTATTGACCAGGTCTCAATCTGGCAGACTATGAGATCTTTAGTCTTCCCGCCAAGAAATGGCACTGGCGTGCTCGCACTTCTGCTTTATATTTCTCGCAGCTGATACCACCAGAGCACGAGTATAAAGTGCTCCTTACGAGCTCAGTGCTTAACTTGGCCGAGCTAATTGGCGTGCGGCCGGATCTCGTCACCTGCCGCAAGATTGTGTACTTCCATGAAAACCAACTGGTCTATCCGGTGCGTGAGGTCAAGGAGCGCGATTGCCAGTATGGCTTAAATGAGATTCTCACTTGGTAAGCCAATTAATTAAGTTATTCTAATTGGATTTTCCCATTTCAATTATAATATATTATTTCTTTTAGCATGGCCGCAGATATAGTGCTCTTTAATTCAAACTTTAATCGCATGTCCTTTTTGGATAATGTACAGCCATTTCTGAACATTCAGCCAGACTTTAAGCTGAAGCATATACGAGAGCGCATCGAGAAAAAATGTGAAGTTTTGTATTTTCCCATCAAGTTTCATGCATTTCCCAACAAGCGTCACATTATGGATACTGAGATTAAAACGGAGCCGGATTGTTTGCATTTAATATGGCCACATCGGTGGGAGCACGACAAGAATCCTAAATTGCTGGTGGAAGTGCTATTGGAGTTGAACAAACGCCAGGTGGACTTTAAGGTCACAATATGCGGAGAGAGTTACCAGGCGGTGCCAGAGGCCTTTGATGGCATACAAGAGAAACTGGGCGCCAAGCTCGTTAATTTTGGCTACTTATCGCGTGAGAAATATGTTAAAGCACTGTTAACAGGTGATATTGTCATTTCCACGGCTGGTCACGAATTCTATGGTGTATCCATGCTAGAAGCCACATATTGCGGCTGCTATCCCATTGCGCCCAACAAGCTTGTCTATCCCGAGATCTATCCAAAGGAAAATCTTTATAATACGTCAAACTCGCTTATCAAAATGCTATACAATTGGTGCCGAAATCCGGAAATCTTTCGTCGTCATCGTGACAAATTTTTTGATTTCTTTACATTTGAACGCTACTCGGCGCAACATTTGGTGCCCAAGTATTTGGAAAAAATGGGCATTTCGATTTAGAGGGGCCTTACCATGGAATAATATGTGTAAAATTATGAGAATTCCAATTGCTTTTTTTGTGCAATAAGCATCGAATTTAGTTTATAAGCAAATCGAAAAGTAACTGACCAATTTACCATAAAATACATACATAGACCCGTATGTAAATACATATATTATAGTTAAAAGGTATGTAGGTATATATAATGTATGTTTATAGCGCAATAGTGAATCCCGGTTCACAAGTTTTCAAATACAATAGTACTATGCGGTGAAGTTGTGGTAACTTGAATTATTTAACTTAGAGAATTTTAAAATTTATGTTGTAAAACCAACTATTTTTAATCTTTGGATAAATCATGTTTATATTAAGATAAGAACATACAGAAATGATAAAAGCATTGAAACGACATAACTAGCTAAAAGACAAATATAAAAACAAAAAAAAATGCCATTATAAAAAAATGAGTGGAAAAGTCAGCGAATGTTCAAATTACCGCGACTTTACTGTATTTTCTTATTGTTTTTTTTTTTTTTTGATTGCTAATAGTATAAACAAATTTTGAATTTTTCCCAAATTGTTAAGTTGATTACCATGATATATACAAGTTGTTATAATGAAATATGCATTTAGCCATAAGTTAATTGATTGATTTTGTTACGCTCTTAAGATTTTCAGACATTATAAATATACTGTTTTGTTTTATATACTATATACCTTAAATTGCCTTATATTATCGTACATTAAATGTTCTTGGAAATTATTTTATGACAAAAACAACTGTATTTGTTAATAATAGTAAGACGGGCTAAAATGAAAATAAAATTCCCTTTGTACTGATGGTATTAAACACTGTAAGCATTAAATTGAATATAATTAGTTTATGCAAATTTTATATAATGGAGGTTTTCCCGTATAATCTCCAGTTAATATGTTCATCTGATGCAAATGTCTCAAATAACAACAGATACTTGAATTTCTAAGTATTTTCGGTTTTTGACAGAGTGTTGATTAATATTAGTTTGCACAAACAATATACATATGTGTACATACTAGAGGGCTGCTTGAATCTACTAAATGTTTAGGCAAAATAAGTACAATAGAATACTTCTCATTATTTGAGTACAAAACATATTTTGAATTGAATGAGTATTGTATTGTTTACTCAACAGCAATTAAACATCAATTTGACGACAATGAATTACTCGTTTGAATGTTGTAAAGTCGTCACTCAGTCCAAAATTCAATTCAATTCCAATATGTACTTAGAGTCACTCCACTCATATCAGTTTGACTGTCTCAAATGGCATTTTAAATTGATTTAAGCAGTCATCTTAACCCTGCTTTCTACGAAGACAAAAAAAAGGCAGAAATGTCATTAAAGCTAAATACTTTAATATTGACAGTTTAACATTAATACATTTTCATATGTATATACATACATATATATACTCTTAAGATTAGCTTTTCTTTGATACATGAGCACAGACTGCTTAACAAAAATAAAAAAAAAACAAAAAAGTCAACAAATTTTCACAAATTGCGTTAGAAATGATTCTCTTTAAATTTTGGCGGCGCTGTATATTTCTCCTTAACATGAGCTCGATACTCTTCATCGTCATGGCACTCACGATAGCAATTAGCGCAAAAGAGCTCCCCATCACAGCCGAGGCAACGATAGATGGCATCCTCGTTGCATATATTACACCAGGGCAGCTCCTCGGTATTGCTGTTAGTTGGGGTGCCCGACTCGGGCTCCAAGGGATCGGCCACTGCTGGCAAACGTGATTCAGCCAAATACTATAAGGAAGAAATTCGAATTAGTGCTGGATTTTTAATAATTTACAAAACGCAGAGCATCACCTTCTTTAAAATATTCTGCAAAACAGTTTCATCATTCTCGTCCTCATTATCACTGGGAGTATTTGTGGCAGTGGAGCTTGCTCCAGCTGCAGTTTCAGTCCCTGCAGCACTTTCAATTGGTGTGTCGCGCAATGCACGGAGTCGTCGCTCAATGTCAGACATGGCATCATTGCGCTCATTGTCCACACGTTGATCCAGCTGAGTTTCGCCCAGGAACTGCTGCAGTAGATCTTTAATTTTATCTTGATCGGTACGCTGATCTGTGGTCAGCAATAGATCCTTTTTATCATAGTTCTTCTGATGCGGCATGCCGCTCAAATTGGAAAGACGCGCACGTATTTCGTCATCACTTGTTTCCACAGCCTTTAGATTCTGTAAGCGTTTGCTTATGGCGACATCTAGATTCTCATCAATATCCTGAGCACTTGTAGTCTGTGCTGGGGCAGCAGTCACCTCGCCAGCTACAGCAGCACTGCTTGTGGGCGCCAACACTGCGGCCATTTCATCTAAGTCCGGCACATTGCTGCGCATCCAGGAATGTTAATAAATATATAATTTGTATAGGTATATATAATTTCTAAGCTACTTACTCGAAGATTGCATCGGCTGCCTCAGCATCCAATGGGGCTGTGTTCTTTGGCAAGCGCAGCTTGGTCACCAGCTCTCCGGGCAATGATTCACAATCGATGACTTTTTCGGCATCGGCATGGGCCTGCATCTTGGACAGTTTGTCAAAGCAGATGAGACAAACGTTAAGCACCTTGTTGCCTTGACGAGGCACCGCCATTGGGCGCTTTAAACACTTGGCACAGTATGAATAGCCACAGTTGGGACAACCATGCTACAACAAATCCCAATTCAATTTGTTTATATGTGCATAAACCCACTGAACACTCACCTCCTTGCAGAAGAGTCCATATTTACGGCTGCACCCGTAGCAGCTCATTGTTCAGAATGATAAAAATTAAAATAAAAACAATCTAAATTTAATTAGCAACAAAGAAATCTAAATTAATTGTTTTCTTATTGGTCGAAATCTGCGCTCATACATAGTGTCACGATATTTTAACTATCGTTGCAATCGATATTGTCGATAGTTTTCGGATATCGTCACTAGGTAAGCATATTTAAACAGCCAAAAAATGAATTTGATTCAACTATGGAATACGAATGATCAAAAAAATGGTTTTTATTTATTCAAACACACATGTAAACAGATTTTTTTTTAAAGTTATATTATGTGTTTGTTTTTTTCAAAATACAGGCAGAAATTAAGGTCCTTTGTTGCTGCCGAGGATTCATTTGTTACCTTACATATATGCCAGGAGTTAGTTTTCCGACATGCTTCCATTTACATACTTTAGTGGGCTCTGTGTCTTAAACTTAAACAAGCAAAATTATGGTTTAAAAAAATATTACATTTAATGCACATATGTATATGTATATATATGAATGTATATACTATTTAAAAACCTATAATATTTATAATGAGAAGTTTCAGGGAATGTAAATTTTTCTCTTGAAAGCGATGAAACTAGAATGCATGTTAAGATAAATGTATAAGTATGTAATCATAATTATATTTAGTATAAATGCAAAATACAAAATTTCACGTGTGTATGTGCATATTGAGCCATATGCAGAAACATTTTTCAACTTTAAACCTTAAGGAGTGGGATAAAATATATTTTCAAAGCTTGTGTATTATTGGTTAAGGAAACTTGCGTTGGATTTTCATTCTTTTCAATTCATTTTTTTTTTTGGGTATTCATTTTTGTTCCGATTAATACACGAGTAAATACTTTCATTGCTAAAGATCAAGCGATTGTTGGGTTGGATTTTGGATATCTGTTGGTTTTTCTATTTTGAGAAAGAACTATTCGGATGGAGTGAGATCGCGTTCCAGTTCGTTTTCATTGAGTATTTGCGAAAGCAAATCGTGCAATGGTTCAAGTATTTTTTTGGCGCCGGTATTAGTTAGATTCTTATAGTCAAACATATCATGATGACTGATGCTGCCATCCGCTTGCACTAGGCCCTTGTCAATGGTTACAGTTTGCACACGATCCAATCCTTTAGTCTGGTCGTTAATCAATCCATTAATTTCAGCATTTTTGTTACGCAGAGCATTCGGTTGCTGGCCTCGTGGTAGCAGTGACTAGAAATAAATAAAATTAAAATAAATATTAAGGTTCAAGTCATATTTCTGTGGGAAAGTGTTACGAGTTGACTCCCAAAACTAATTATGTTCTTTGATTTGCAAGGAATTATTGAAATATTCTAAAATATATCTCTAGGCATTTTTAAGGCTATCAATTTAGAGAATATTTGTTCGAATCCCAGAAAATTTACTAGTTAATCGGTATATTATTTGAGATGGGATCCTTAAACCGATAGATTTTAAATTCTGAGGATTCATTTGCTAAAATCCAAGATATTTCATTTTAAATTTGTTACACCTCATGGTTATTATGTTTACGTAAACACAACAATTTAAACCCCCTTTAGCTAGCTACGCCCTTGCAACGATATTAAACTTAATGTGACCTTCACTACATAGATGAAGGTTTTAAGTACTTGACTGGAATCTCTTTACATATTTATGTTATTTCTTAATTTATTTACCGGTAAGAGTATATAGGCACCGGGTAATTTTTGTCGTATCATTGTGACATTGGCGAGCAGACCTTCGGCAACTTGGGCAGCGCTGTTGCTCACATTGTTGGTGCCCACGTGCAGGACAACTATTTTGGGATTGACATTGTCGAGTGCGCCGTTCTCGATGCGCCAAAGGACATTCTCGGTGCGATCGTCGCGTATGCTAAAATTGAGGCAGTGCAGCGGGGCAAAGTACTGATTCCAGGTATCGGTATCCTGCAGCGTTTCAAATATGCAATCGCCGAGAAAGATCACGTCCGGATCCTTTTCCCGGCAATCAGATATGAATCGACGATGTATGCTCTGCCAACGTTTGTCTCCGTCAACATCCGGCACAGCTGTGGGCACAGTGCAGGGATTCATTTTGTTGTTGTTGTCGCCGTCGGTTTGTATTTGTATTCAGCATGCGGCGTACGCTATTGCAGCCCTCGAACTAAAATATAAAAATGCAAAAAGTTCCTTAGTAGAGTCTGGACAGCCAGCGCAATCTCAGCAATTGTGATGGCACCTTTTTGTGAGTTTTTGGTCAGGAATTTCGTATAGTTAGTGCAGATGAAAATAATTATAACCAAAAGAATAATTGACAACACAAAACAGCAGCGGTGTTAGTGATGCACATTTGCATTCCCCGTCGATTTCAAATATCGCAGCAAATTATCGATATATTGTTATATATATAAATCATTTTTGTCATTTCGAAACATTGCACACATTTAAATTTTTTTAATTTATTAAAATTAAAATGCATGCTAGAAGATAAATTAAATATTTAATAGATTTCGATAAATGTGTATTTTTTAATATTCATAAAATTAATATATCAAACCATAATGGCATTGGCAATGAAAATTGCTTTAATTTTAAACAGGTTATGTCATTTGTAAATCTGTAAGGGCTTTTGAAATATTTTAATATATGTACACAATTTAAAATATTATAATATACGCAAGGAGCTGACTGTCCAAGCAACTAGTTATCCAAATTGTAGTATCTTAATAATCGCATTGTTAGCTTTCAATAAATAAATAATATAATAATAATATAGTTATAAATAATAATTTACCTAAATAAATGTCAAACTAAAATATGAATATTTATTAGTTGGGGTAGCAAGCCATGGCTTACGTTAATCTAACACGAATTCTGATATTAAATTTACCAAAAACGATTGATATTTTGCATCGCCGCGTTTAGCTATAAAACGCAACACAAATAAGCGATAGTATTTTTAGTATCGATTGCAATTGCAGAAAAAAATACCAACAAAAGTATCGATTATTACGAGACAATTGTCTTGCATCTCTAGCCGCCACTTTTCACTGACGGCGCACGAAGGCGTACGTACGGCAATAGTGTAGTTTGTTGCATTGTTGCAATTTATTTGCAACATTGTTTGTATGGATAGGTGTGTTTAATAAACTAACTGTATACGGAGCGCTACGTGCAATACTAGCACAATGGACGTTGACCTCAGCCTGGACGAAATAATTGAGCGCAAGCGCGTACACAATCCCCCACCCCGTACAAGTGACAAAAAAATGTAAGTGCTGAGAAAAAAAGCCAAAAGAAAATGGCGCTGATATTTTGAATTACTAACAAATTGCATTAATCTTTATTGTAGTAACCATACTGTGCAAATGAAACACAAAAAGCCAGCTAATCGAATCTTTGATGCCCGCAACAAGATTATACAAAAGACGCGCGCTAAAATCGTGGATGCACGCGATATACTCAACCAGAACATACGCGACTCTGGCATCGATGCCCGCAACGTACTGAACGAACGTAAAAAGGAGCGCATGCCGCTACCTATGATGTTGCCACCGCCACCGCAACCACAGCCGCCGGTGCAACGTTCGCAACTGCGTGGCATCGGAGAAAGGGGCGTCGTCCACAAGGGTCGATTTGGCCAACGCATAATTACGATGGGCAACCGGCCAGGCGGCTTGGTGCAAACTATCTGGGATCCCAAGGATAATCGTGTGCCACATGCCGGTTACAAGGCCAGCGCATCGTTTCCACCAAGTCGCCTAAATGCGTCCGCGAAGCCTTTTGTGCCTCGCGGCTACGTCGACTATGACAATATGCAAGAGTTGGAAGATGGTAAGTAGTAAACACTAGGGTTGCCACCTACATATGTATATTCTTAGGCTTGCCATATTTAAGTGTGACCATTCATTAAAATGTTTGGTAGTTTCTTACCATCAACTTGTTCAGAAATATTTATTTCGGCAGAAATATTTATATTTTTTATATATATGTTCATATACCAGGGACCGTAAATAATGATATTTTTTCTAAAACCCACGTTAATAATTATTTTTAAATTTTTTTTCTATTAATTGCAAAATAATATAAAAATCTTGTATTTTTTTTGCTCAAATAATGGCCTTATTGCTTTTTTATAGTTAAATGTCAAATGCTTGATACATTTTCTCAATAAAAAAGCTAGAAAAAATATATTAAATAAAATTTTATTTTAATAATAATTATTTTTGATTATAATCCTCCAATATCTAAGTCTGATATATTTTCTAAAAAAAAAAAAAAAAAATACCAAGAGACACGTCAAACAAATTTGAAAAAAAATCATTTTTCTTTTGAAATTTTTTTTATAAATTTTAAAATTATTTTTTGTTTATATTGAGACAAAATAATACATTTAAAAAAGTCCGTTATATTTTCTGTAAAAGGTCGGATTGTCCTTCATTAGGTAACTGGGGCTAAATATATATTCTACTTCATAGAGAATGTTTTAAAATAAATAAAAAAAAATTATAAAATTGTTGATTAATTAATATAAGTTAATAGCAACCCTCGTATACTGCATTATGCGCTTTTTCTCAACTCTCAAGTCTTAATTTGCTTACAGAGGAAATTGCACGCACTCTGCACATGGGCAGCTACAATAATCAACAGTCGATGGGACCACGTACACGTCGGGGTCACGGCTTTGACAACTATGATTTGGAAATGGATGGTGTGGAGATTATACCATCACAGAGCAACAATATGTCCGGTGATCCGTTTGCTATTTATGAGGCAGCACGTAATCGTGTAGAGCGTCCCACGTTGCCACCGCCGCCGCTTGTCAGTCATGGCGGGGAACCCGGCGAGCTGTTTGAGCGCCGTCAGCGCAATTTGGTAGCTACCTCAAATATACCAGATTCATTGCGTGCCCGCCTCTTTGGCACCGAACCAGATCGTCGCGTCTCGCACGGCATTTATGCTAATGAGAATGGCAGCGGGCATTCCAAGGCTCCATCCGGTTTATCAACGATGTCAATGCACCAGCGCCGCAGTCCAATACCATTGACAATACCCTTGCCACTAAGCGTGGCAAACAATAAGCCCGGCTATAGACTGCTGGTAAGCAATCTGCATGCCAATGTTACAACGGCGGATATACGTGAGTTGTTCAATGACATTGGACCCATGTATGATGCACATGTGGTGCGCCCGGGCACCGCAGAGGTTATCTACAAGTCGCTGGAGCACGCCGAAATGGCTGTGGATGCGTATCATCAGCGTGAATTCGATGGCCAGCCCATGCACTGCGTCCTGGTCAATCCGCACTCATCCAATCGTGCAACTCACTCGGTCAGGTGGGTATTCACTTATAAAATTATATTTGTTTTTTATTTGTATCTAATTTTATTTTATTCTGCTTATGTTATAGCACTCGTACCGTAACCACAAATTCATCTGGCGTGGAGGTGGACATTGATGCACTACACTCGGTGCTCTTTCGGGATCGCTAGACAAAACACATGCAACACTTTTCCCCATCCAGACAAGACACCACATAAACAAACGCACCTAGGACATTTTTATCTGAACAAATAGCCTAGAACTAAATCCACAAACTATCAATGCATTAAAGCGTGAATCATTTTTTTTTCCGTTTCATTAGAATTAGTATTGCTATACAACAAAATTGTTTGTAGGCTTTTCGAAACTATGCCCGCTAAATGTATGAATAGCCAATTTGGGACTAAGTATTTTTCAATACAGCGTTAATAAACTGCATGTAATCTTATTTTACCGCCATAAAGAATACACTATACATACATATATGTATATATGCCGATCTGTTTGTCCCAGCAGTAAAAAAAAGAGCTTGAGATACTATTTCTGTAACACTTTGAATATTTATCTTTCATAACTAAAAATTAATTGGATTGTAACTTATTTAAACCAGTTTTTTTAACGTTACTTCTTTTTGTGTCTGTACAAAAAAAAAACAAACTATAATTCTATTGAAAATGCATAACAACAAATATTGTTTTCACAAAAAAAAAAAGAAAGAATTAATAAAGCGGGTGTTATATTTATGTTCTTATCTTATGATTTATCAATGCTATAATAAGGTATATTCAAAAATATATATATATATTTCATTATTTATAGCAGCATGAGGCACAAGAGCTGGCCCTGTTCTATCTCGATTATCTATATAAACAGTATAATAGAATGTATTTACATTTATGCTATGGAATTTATAATTTCTGCAGCTTTCTAATTAAAAACGTTCCTATGCATAACATCATTTATAAATTTAAATAATGTCAGATATTGAAAATATATATTTATATACTTGCCTAAAGAGATCGAGTCTAAACGATTTTATGATATAAATATATATATTAGATAGTATTATATGTAGAGCTGTCGCGTCTGTCCTCAAAAAACAAAAATAAGCTTAGGTTGGTAGAGCAGCAATCTTAATATTTTAAAATTTATTTACAATTTTCAAAATATAGTATTTCCAACATATTCTTCTTCTTGGGTATTCCCAAAGTGTCCCAAAGTATTCCCAAAATATTCCCTCCTTGGTTATCCTTAGATGTTTGGGGAATTTAATCGCGCCACAAACGCTCAAGTTTTTTATTCGCCGTTTCAGTAATTTCGTGATTAATCGTCTCATTTGGCATGTTCTTGCGCTTCCGTAGGGGTCTCATGGTAATGTTGGGTGGCTGTGAGAGACTCCGGGGCTTCGGCGGTTGTCTTCCACTGTTGACGCCTTGTGAGAGAAATTGTTGCATCTCCTTTTTACAGGCCACAACTTTAATCCACATACTCTCACGCTGTTTCAGTCGAAGTTTCTCGGCCATTTCCTTATCTGCTTTAGTGGCGGGTTTTTGTGTGCCAGCCGGCTGTTCCAGATTACGCGAAGATATTGCCACGCTTTGTTGCTGCTGCTGACCTGGTGATTTTCCAGGTAGTTCTGACGTAGTGGGACAAGTTGACGTCTGCGGCAGCTGATGATCGCTTAAGTGCCTGGCATTTCCATGGAACTGCAATGGTGTCTGACGTTCTAGCTGGTTATTTAGCCGCTTTTGTTGTTGTGGAGGCAAGGAGCAACTGCGTCCCGCCGTCATCTGTTGTGGTTGGGCGGAACGCCGTAAGCAATCGCGTACTTTCGGCATCTCTCGTTGTTGCACTTTGCTCTGAAGAATATGCGAGATTTTAATTTAAAATAAAAAAACCTGATACCCGAAGGTACAATATTTACATTGAAGTTATGATCCGATAATGAGATCAAATACCCGGATGCGAATATTACTTGGGCACGCATCTTTTACACTAATAATTTTTAAAAGACTAATATATAAAGTAGAAAATTTAAAAATGGCTTAAAAATTTTTACGCTCTGTTCATAATAAAATTTTGAAATAAACTGAAACACATTCGGGTATACATTAGTTTGGAACCTCGAATCAAGGCCAACTTTGATAATATGTTTTAAAATTTTAGTTTGAATTCGTTAATAACATTGGACGTTTTCGAAATATTCGTAAAATCTAATCTAAGCACTATGGGCGATTATTGGGAATATATCAGACAAATTTGAGTTTTCATTTACGGCATTTTCAAATGTTTTTTAGGCCTTAATTATCACATATTTTGTTTACACTTACTTGTCCCTAAATGAGACATTATATTTCGATACTACATCTACAATGATAATAGTTTATAATGATTTCACATCGCTTGTCCCCACTTGATTCACGTTTTAAATAATTTATGTTTTTTCTTCGTTTGTTTGTTTTTTAATATTTATTACATATTACATAAAATGTACAGTAATTATTTAAGATCGCATAAAATTAATTCATAATAATTAAGTAAAAAAAGTAGCAGAGTTAAGTCAGCAATTAAAAAAGAAGAGGTGCGCACAAAAAAAAAAATTTAAAAATTGCGTTTCACCGTTGCCCGGTTGTTGTTGCTCAGTTGTCCCGGATACCAGTGCCGTAGTTGGCGCCACCGGCACGGTTCAGTGCCTCGCGGAACAATTCAATGTCCAGTTCGGCCTCCACGCCCGCCTGCAGCTCTACGGCAAAATTCTGCAAAAGAGAAATACTATTTTTAGTGATAGATTCAGAGAAAACATCGGTTTATAACATAGATAATACAAGTGTAAACGACGTGAGTTGCTACGACCTACGTAAAAAAAAATATAAACAAAACATTGATTATATTAATTTCTATTTCAATTTAAAAAATACTGTCTATCTGACTTTCGTATTTCGTTTAAAAAATACTGCCTACTCTGATTGTTATAACAGTGCTGTAAACGTTAACAGTGCTGTATAAGTTAACAGTGAGTACATCTGTTAAGACGCTAACTTTTCCCAAAACGTTGTTTTCTAGAAATATTCTACTTGGTGAATACTCTTATAAATTGTTTGACTCCATTTTAATATATATAGTAATTTAATTTTCGCCCATATATTTACATTTAGCACATCCTTGATGAGAGCCTTGTCCGTTGACATTTTGGCGCGCTGTATAACGCCCACCTCCTGTCCAATCCACGTTAGGAATATGAACTTTTTACGTTTGGATATCTCATCGCCCATCTGAATGCGAATGTAGCCAAATGCACGTTCCGAATCGCCAAATTGCTGACGGAACTCCTCAAAGCACTGGCCACGACCATGGACAATTATCTGGGCGCCATCGAACTTAAACACCGACCATTCGGTGTCTGTGAGATCGGAACGTACATCCTCGTAGGCCTCACGTATGGCATCCTTATCCAAGGATGTTGCAAGTGGCATCTGCAAAGACAATATACAATTTATAAATATATTTATTAATCACAGAATAAATAAATCGTGTAATCTAAGTGACTTGAACTTTTCATTTCGAATCGATTAAATTTTTGGATGAAAATTGCATTTTTTTTTGGTTTGTTGGCTACTTTACATATGAAGATGAAAATTTTACACTATCGATAGTATTTTAGTTATATTTTCCCTAACACATTTTTTCCTCTGCTTCCCAAATAGGGTGAGTTTAAGAAAAATGAAAGCAGTTAAATCTTTTAAGCCACTTTTTAACATTTTGTTTTATTTTAAATATTGCGAATTTCGAGAAATAGCAATATTGGTTTCCCATTAAATTAATTTAAGTCCATATATAAATAATTTATATTTATAGACAAAAATTGACTCTAATAAATTGTAATGCAAAATGCTAAATACTTTATTTTTAATGCTTGTGTTAATTTACGTTGTAATTTTTTTTTTGATCAAATTTTTATATTGATTTTGATTTTTTAAATTTTATAGAAATAATCGATTTTGTTAAGTTTTTTTTAATCAGTTTGATAGAAATTAATTACATCAAAATCTTTAGGTTATTCGAAAAAAAATTTCTTCTTTTAAAATATTCAATTTTCTTTTTGAAGTATTAGATTACCAGAGTATCATTTGATACACTAGGATTATTTGTGTGGATCTAGTTTAAACCACTAAAAAACAACCAAAAACTAGATTTTCCAAACGTTTTTTAATATTGAACAATATTTTGAATTTAAATGCATAAATTAATATTTAAAAATGTAACCTAATATCCTCTAATCAAATATGTTAAATTTTTTTTTTTTTAAAAACATTTTTCCAATTATAGAAAGCAGCCTCCCAAAAAAATCCCGCCTCCCGCATCCCTTGGATTTTGCAAGCTCGTTTGCCTGCTCTTAAAGTTGGATATTTTTTATTTTTATTTTTGTTTTTTTTTTGATTTTTGATTGGGAGTTTCGTGTTTGGATTAACGCTTATGTTTAATTTATGTGGCGCTCTTGCGCATTCGGGCAGCGCAAAGTGCTTTCAACGGCAACAGGTATCCGTCAGATACTTGGGCATTACTTTCGCTTTTGTTTCCGTGCCAAGAGCCAAAACAATAATAATAACAATAACAATAACAGTAACAATAAAAAATTACAAATCAATCACGCCAATGCATTTTGCTGCAAACTCTTCAATTTGTTTAACTCAAAGTGTTGCATATATTATTATTGCCAAAAAAAAGTTCATAAAATTTTATTAATGAATTTTTATTAACAATTGCATTATTTATGTTTGACTTAAACTTCCTTTATAATTTAATAAAATGTTTTGGCAATTTAATTCAATATTCTTGCAAAAGAAAAAAAACTTTTTAAAATATTTTCTTTTGACTTAATTTAGAGAATGAAAGACATGAAAATAAAAATGGAAATCAAAAATAAAATACTCTTTCAGATTTATGATTTATTTAATAAATTTCATCAGAAAAGTTGTTAATTGTTTTTAGCCAAAATATTAACAAACAGAGCAATGCTATGAAAGTTATAAAATATAAATGTTAAATTTTTGATCCAATTTGCAATTATATATTATTATTATTATTATTATTATTATTATTATATATTGTATAATAAAGCTAGCAGTAAATTAGCTTGTTTAATATAAAATAAATTCAATGTTAAAGACTAAAAAGTTTGATTTAAATAACAAAAAAAAAAGGAACAAAATGTAATTAAATTAGTTAAAATACCTTTGCTAATAAAATAATATTTTTTCCATTAAAATTACAATATATAAAACAATAAAGTTTCGTATAAATTAAACTTCTGTATTAAGTATATTATTATTATTAAATTGTCATAAAACCCGGACTTGCGTTGAGACTTTTACAATAGCAAAAAAAAAAACTTTGCACATAACTTAATTTTCAGTTTAGTGCAATTTTTAGATAAGTTTGTAGGAGTTTTACAAATTTGTAAATTTATTTTAAATATCTTGAAAAATTAAACATTATTTTTTTGAATTTTCTAGCGATCTTTCTAATGACATTTTGACTATAAAGTTGATATTATTTTCTCAGCAGATTTTCCTAATAAGAATTCGATGAACTTTTATGTCAATAAAGTAACATAATTAAAATACCTTTTAAGCCAGGGTATACAGTACTTATATGCAAATATAAATTAAACAATTAATTTTAATTAAAGCCACATTGGAAGCAGCTTCATCGACTGCCTGAAAATTGAATCATTTAGTGTGCCTGCATATAATTTATTTATTTTTTTTGTTGATTTTGTTGTCTTTTATCATTTGGTTAATTTATTGTTGTGAGTGAAACGTGTGCATCATAATAATAATATATGTCGTTGATGATTGTAGGTTGACTTTCAGCTCTAATACAATATATAAATCGATTCATATGGAGCCCACATACTTTTTCTTTCCAAATTTCCAAAGATTTGCGGCTACTTTCGAAAGTAGAGTATCTTATGTGTGAAAACAGCTGATCTTCTGACTTCAATCAAGATTTATGTATTGTTTTGTTGTGTGCGCTCCATTTGAAACAATTTAAGCGTCACAATTTTCAATCAGCCAAACAACAAAAAAAAAAAAAAAAATAAAAAAAAATAAAGTTGTCGCCCCAACGATGAATTTTATTTGGGATGCCGGGGAATCTCACAGAAGACTGATATGAAACTAAGTATATAAGTATATAAACAACAAATAAATGTCTCCAGAGAATCGTACTCGTAAGAGAGTTGGGGGCGACGACGGGGAGAGATTCTTCTTCAAAATGCGTTCATTGACCGAAGATTTAGTGTGTGAGAAAAATCAATTAGAAAAGCGCAAAGCGATTTTAAAAAACTACGACAAACAATTAGAAAGATGAAAGAACAAAATTTATTTAAGCGTTGACTTTCACGACAAAATACTGTATGTCTTCTTTTTTTTGTAGACCGACTTTTTGAGCTGAATTAATTAACCACAAAAAAAAAAAATACAAAATAAAACCAAAAGATACAAACTGTGCCAAATGGAGGAGAAAAAAAAGCAATCTACCGTTGTCATAATTTGTTGGCTTAGGCAATTTAGCCAAGATAAAACAATAAACGAACAAGAGAGAGATTGGTTTGTAAATACAATATTAAACTCTAGTGTGATGGTTAAACCAGATATTAAAAATTAAGATAAGAAGTAACTGACAATAAATTGAAAAAACACAGAAAAAAAAGAAAATAAACTGTTGACTGGGCGTGTTTGATAACTACTCAAATATAGCCTCAATTATATATATACATGTATATATATATATATATATATATATATATATTTGTTGGTCTTCCAGGGTGCGGTTTGTGGGTGCATTGACGCAAATGTAATCACAATTTCTTATATTTCCTCAGATAAGCCCAACGACATACACATCGAAATTTACTTTCAAACCCTGTTCTTATTTTTTTTTTATATTTATTTTTAATTCTTGTTCTGAACAAATTAATGTTTTTTTTTTTCATATAGTTTCAATGTAGTTTTAATTAATGTTTTTTTTCTTTTTTTTGTTATCAAGTTATCCAAGAAATGAAAGCAAAAGTGATCGATGTTATTTAGCCCACACACTAATTGTAATCATATCAGCTTAATACTTGGCAAACAGTTATTGATTGTTTTGTTATCGCCACACAGATTTGTTGCCAAGTGCATGGGGTATATATATATATAAATATATACATAGTACAAAATACTAACTAAATCTCTTATCATAGACATTATCTTTATCTAATCTCAGATCCAGTGACTACTGTGGCTATTATCGGATGATCTAAATGACCGTCAACATTTTTATACTAGAAATTTCAAGAGAAATTTAAATCTGACATATCAAACATATTAAACTTCAAAACTCAACAAAATTTTCTCAGCAGTTTAATTAACAAATCGTTTTTAATTCACAGCGTTTATTGCATTAATTTTCGAATTACAAAACAGCTAAAAATTACGTTTAAAATCGGTAATAATTTTTAAATTATTTTTAAGCTCAGATTTTGGCTTAAATATTTTGTAAAATATAGTTTAAAAAATAATACCAAAAACCAACTCTAACTTATATTATAAGCATCTAATTTTATTAAAAAAATAACTAATAAAAAAATTTAAAATTTTCTTTATAAAAAACTAAATAAAATTACAAGTATTATAAATTTCAAGTGCATGCATTTTCTTGTATTTTCTAATTGTGTTAAGAAAATTTAAATAGGTTTACTCAACGAAATGGTATGTGCGATAATAAACTACATAAAGTATGTATGCCTCAGGCAGATCTATAAATATCTATGAATAACGATATCAGTATCTGTATCTGTATCTTTATCAGCATTTTTGTTATGGCCGGTGAATTAATGAAGCTACAATAAAATACAAAAAAATATGCACCTAAATGTAGCAGCTAAATAAAAAGCTGCCAACGATAGCGAAATTGAAAACATATATATATATATATATATATATATATATGCATTGCATATATATAAATATATATATATATATTTGTACATATTTAAGCGCTGAAATCATATAATGTTGACTAATGCTTTTCAGATAAACGTAGCCTACATAAAATCCAATAAAATTCCATACGAAAAAAAATACAAACAACACGCAAGAACTTTATATAAAGTTTATAGCTCCCAACTGTACTATACTCTGTATAATTATTTTTTATTAAATCTTTCAAGAATTGTTGTCAAAATTCCTTATTATAATTATAAAAATATATATAGCTTTCTAGCGATCATATTTATAATTTTCATCTGAAATATTACATTTGGTCTAAATATATACGCTCAATAAATCAAACAGTTTATCGAATGAACTTTGTTGTTTGACTTATCGGTCATTGAATTGTATGAACTAAACTTGTAAAAATAAAAATTGCGGCTTGTTTATGTTTTATCAGATATATATATATTTCTTAATAAAAATAAACCAGCATATACATAAATATCTGAAGGTTAATACTTGATACTTGACTTATAACAAAACGCATTTCAGCTGAAAAATTACTTTATCAATTCTGATGTAAAAGAGATTATGTTTATTATCATATATTTATTTAATATATTTTTCTGCCTGAGATTAAATATAACTTCAATAAAGCAACCTATTTAATATAGTTAAAGACGGAACATTTAACTAACTACTAGGTACAGTTGAAACAGAAGTTATTAAAAAATTGATTAGCTCTGTTTCAAGTTGACTAACTTGGAAATAATTGAAAAAAACAGATATTATACATTATTTTATATATTTTAAAAATCAGTGCTTCAAATAATAATAAAAATAAAATAACTTCAGTACTCTTAAAAATATGTTAACCTGTGTAAAATCAAAATATACAAAATTTTACTTTAATTTAATTTTTAAAGTTGTCGGCCCTAATTTTGAAAATCTTAGCAATTGATCTGATCAATAAATCGACATATATTAAAGAAATCGAATATTTTTTTTATTGCTATTAAGGAATCAAATATTCCTCGCATGATAAATTAAATATCTTCGCGTATATCGATAGTATCGATAGTAGAATAAACTCCAAATTACTTTCAATTGTTTTCCAACTAAAATGCTATAATACTTTTAATTTTATTTTTATTTTTGTTGTTTTTGTTTTTACTGGGGTGAACTGTGCTCAAACTCAGTGTGAACATCTGTTTTGAGTTTGTTTGCATAATATTTGCGCTGTGTTTGCTTTCGAAAACATTTTCCAAATGTGTTTGTTAAATGCTCAAAACAACGAGTATGCAACTGGCTGGCAAAATTTGCATGATTCAACAGCGGCGAGTTCATTTGCCCCCATTGGAGTCCATAGGAGGAGTCTATATAGTATATTTGTAGAGGGGCGGTTGTTTCAGTTGCTGCAGTTGCTGCATATATATTAATAATTCTTCAGTTTGTTATTCGGAACACAAAGAAAAAACGAACTTTTGTTGCAGTTTTTGATGTTGTTGTTGTTGTTGTTGTTACTCATACATCTGACGGTTTGTTGATTTGTTGCATGACTCATAAAAGACGACAACGTATTATTAAATGAGAGGAAGAAGATACGAAATCGTTGACCAAAATTGGCGCGTCAGGAAGTGCATGTCAACTTAGTATGCTATATAGCATTTAATGCAGGATTCAGGGGGGTTAAAGGGGGGCAAAACATTTAGGGAAAAAATTTCAAAATTAAATTGTATTTTAGTCATATTTTAAATATTCCATAAACATTAATTTTCTATATGCATATATATCATATCTGAGAGCTGTCTTAATGCCTTTTAAAATCTAAATTAAAATTATTTCGATTTAAGTTTGTAGTCTATAAAGTTTTTCGATTTAAACTTCAATTTAAAAAAAAATGTTTTTATTTTTTCATTATTGCAAATTTTGTAATATTATGAAAAAATGAAATATGTTGCATTCAGAAAACGTTTTACTTAAACGTAACACGTAACTTGTGTATCCCGTATCATTTCCAATGATAATGCCATTGATATGAGGGGCATTTAGGGGCATTGCGCATACGCCGCGTATTGCGTTCCGCACACGATATTCAATATATTATTTATTGGCATTGGCATTGATAGCATTACTTGTTAAATATTGCTATTGTTGTTGTTATTATATATATATATATGTTTAGTTGCTGTTGCTATTGTATATATATACATATTTGTTATTGTTGTTGCTCTTGCACCCGCTTGAACGCATTTCAGCTTCAGTTTTCATGGCTTTTGTGTGCGCTTTGTTTGACTTATTGATTGAGCTATAACCGTAAATGGTGCTTCTCTGTTCCAACAGATTAGGCTTAGGCATACATATATACTATATATACTATATATATAAACATATTAAATGAAATTGCACTCGTTTGCATTGAACGGTCTAAGTAATCGACTCAACTACCAACTGAAAAATATTAAAAAATACAACCAATAACTCTCTGATAAGTCTTGAGTCATAATTATTTTTATAGGGTATACTTGGCGCATATGTGCAGCTGTTATGAGTCAAATGAATTGTCGAATGACTCATTTGCCAAAAGGCTCATATCACATAAAAATATCTGTTTAAAAAATCAAATACTGTAACAGAAGCTATAAAAAGTTGTCTATGCCATTGAGGGATATTATTTAGTTGCCTCCAAAATTAATAAAAAAAAACCGCAACAATTACTCGATACACATACCATGCACGATAAGATATAGAACTAGATAATAGTGTATCTATAAAAAATATACCCTGTACCAATTGGAAATGAGTGGGACGATAGAAATATTTAATAATAAACAGAGACAGACTAAATGATAAATATGTCAAATACAAGCCCTCCCGGCGTGCGTTGCTACGCTCTTGCTTCCTGTGCCACAGCTAAGATTTTTATAAAAATTTGAAATGCATTTTTCCCCTATTTTGTGATATATTTTGATAAAAATTTTTTTAGAGTACCAATCTACGTTATGCTAAAAAGTTAGAGTAAAAATTGCAGATTTCGGGCCTCTACCGTTTGGCCTGCTCGTGAGTCGCCTATCAGTCAGTCAGTTTTAAATATATAAATATATTCCTGATACAAATTTCCCTAAATTTTAAATTCTTATTTTATTCTAAAGTAACTGAAACGTGCAAGAATTTCAATAAAAATTTTAATGTTCACTTTAAAAAATTATTAAAGTTTTTTTGAGTGTTTTTTTAGTTTTTTAATAAAATTTTAGTTTTTTTTTATAAAAGTTGTAAAGACGCTGAGGTAGACTATGAAAATATTATTTATATATTTCTAAAAAAATTTCCAATTTTTGTACGCACATAAATTGATTATAACTAAAAATTTCAAATTTTTATTTTTATCTTAAGTAACTAACTGGAAATTGCAGAAATTCCAATAAAAATATTCACTTTGAAAAATGTTTGAGTATTTAAATAAACTATACCCTTTCTTAAAAAATGCATTTTACATTTTTTCAACTTGATATGTAGCCAATATGGTGTCTAAGTTGACCATGCCCACGCAAGAGCTTACCCTAAGTCACCCCTCAACCAAGCTAGATGCGTGCTGCAGCAGCCTCCCCCGCATTAAAAGCATTCGCAAACTATATATATATATATGTATGCATGTATATGTGTAATACACATGTTGTTTTTGCTTTTTGCTTGTTTCTTTTCTACTTCAATTTCGTTTTCTGGCACCGGCTGAGGCTGTGTGCCTGGGTATTGGTGGGTATTGGGCCCTGGCCCTGGCCGGTTCTTGTGGAGTCACATTTATCTAAAGTCCAACATTTATATATATACACACACACACACACACACACATACGCACGCATACATATGTGCATATACATATATGCAGCACACTTGACTTTGGGTTTGGGCTCCAACTTTTAGGCTGGCACCAGCCTCGCTCTTCCTCTTCCTTTTTTGCTTCACACAGACGCTCTCTCCCGCTCACAGTTCTTGCTCTCTGCCGTATCGCAGCGTCTCTCTGCGTCTCTCTCTCCTTATCTTTATGTGGAGTTTCTTTTGCGCTGCCCTGTTGTCGCATCTTTTACGAGCCTAATTCTTTATGCTGGTCTTTTGCCGCATTTAATATTTCTTATATCCATATATGTTTACCTATATACTTACAAAGTATCTAAGTATATGTATATATATAGAAATATATATGCAACAGTATATCTTACTCACCCTTTTCGGCTTGCTCTCCACGATTTGTTCAACTTCAATGCCGTCTGACATGTTGCTGGCTGACTGGGATGCTGTTTTTTGATGCTGTTCTGCTGCTGCTGCTGCTGGGCTGCTCCTGCGCTGCGCTGCTCTGCTCTGCTTTGCTTTGCTCTGCTGTGTTGGGCGTCTGGCGGCTGTTGCTGCAACTCAAGTGTGAGTTCAATGAATTTTTTGCCGCTTGGTTTTGGTGAATCTCTCTATATGATTTGGCAACTACAACAAAAAAAAAATGCAACAATTTTGAACACAACACGCAACGTCCGTTATTTAAACAAGGCGACAACGAGAACAGCAAATATATCACGATAAAAACAACAAAATAAACAAAATATTAATAATAATAATAATAAAAAAAAATAAACAAAACGAAAGACAAAGGCTAAGGCTTCTAAGCGGTGTGACCAAAACAGCCGACCGACTCCGTCCGACTCGTACGAATTGTTGCTCACGAATGCGGGCCGGCCGCGCGTGCAACTCCAACGAAGTGCCTGACGCAGAAGCAGCGCCAAGCACAAAGCAAAACGACGAAAAATACAACAAAAAAAAAAAAATAAAAATAAAATGAACTGCTATCTTCGGGGTGCCGAAGATACATACATACACTGTGGAAAATAGTCAATCTAAAATTACCGAAATCATGACAATGTGTTAAAAAAAAAACTTTTATATAAACTGTTTTTCTTGATACCAAAAATATTCCGTTATTAAGAACGTTTTGGTTATTTTTTGTTTTTTTTTTATATTTTTTTTTGCAAATTTAATATTAAAACTTAAATGATTAAGTTTCTGTCTAATTGAAAAAAATTTTGAAAATTTTTCATTAAAATTTTATGGTCATTTTGTGCTTTATATGAGAAAATTGCTTATCGAAAATTAGTAGACAAACCTAATATACTGGCTGCAAAAAGAAGGTGAAAGTATTTTCACATTTGTGTTAAAAATTTGAGCCTAAAATTGTGTAACTCTTTGCATACCCTTTCAGTTGGCTATTAAAATAACTAATTCTGAAAATATTTAATTTTTTTTACATATTCTCATTGAAATCAAGAACCAGTGATCTTTTTCTAACAACGATTAATTGAGAACAACATATAAGAAAATAAGATCAGTTGTCTTAATTTTTTAGCGAAATTTTTCCGCAGTGTATGTTTTTACATGTACTCGCATACGCTTGCAGTAAAGCTAAAGTTAAAGTACTATATGTCGATTCGATCTTATTCAAATTCTAATAAACTATAGAAAATTGATTAAGGTAGAGTTAATTTAAAAACAAGAATGTTTTTCCATAAAACAAATAATTTTTCGACCGATTGTTTCTACGATTGCTTTATGATATAGTGAATCGATCTGGATATATGCTATTTCTTTTTGTACAAGAAAAGTAAAAAGTTGATAAACTTGTTTGCAGCACAACTAATTAGTAGAAGATAATCATAATCATGATTTTATAATTATGTGGTCCCATATGGGTACCCATATTATGGGGTCCCATAATGCTCCCAGACCAAACTTCCACTCTTCCTTTTATACATGCTCTTTGGATATCGTGGCAAGCGATTTGGAGCACAAATACAAAGATAGAAAGGATGGAACGTCACAAATTGAGAGAGAGAGAGAGAGAGCCTACTGTTGCACAAAGTAGAAATGTTGGATCTCCCCATGCATGTGTGTACGTCACAATCTACGAGTTTCTAATGCGCGGCCTTCAAAATATTTATAATCGATTGAGTTCTTATAGAAATTTGGTTTGTCTTGCCAATTGGTAAGGTAATTATATCTTATATTGATATTATATATATTAGGTAGAAAACAATTCTCTTCTAATAATTCCCATTTTATTGATATAACAACTATATATATTTATTTCTGAATATCTTATCTTTTCTATGTACAAATTTAATTTAAAAAGCAAATTTTCTGATAGAAATAACTTCTATAAGCTTATCTAATCCATATTAGACAATCTGCTCTAGACCACTATCCCAAGAAAATCGGCACAGTTTGACAATGTTTTGAGAGTAAGAAGAACATACATATCATAAAGAGATGTTAGGAAGCCAAAGTAAATGCTCTTCTTACATCACAAACTATCATATTTTCACAAAAAATATAAAAATTTTAAAGGGAATATCTTTTTTGGCCATTAATATAACTCTCATCTTTTTTTTCTGAAACAATACATATTTCTAATTTCTTACAGCAGAAATTTAACTTTTAAATGATAACAATCCGCAAGAAAATCAATTTGGACAAAGTTATGAGAACTGGAAATTTAGGAAAAACATTCTCTATACAGAGGATTTATATAATAAATTAATTAAATTATAATAAATCCTCTTTGATTCACGTGGTATATTGAGATAAGAATCTAGCAACAATTTCTAACGGTAAGAAAAGCTTTTAATCGTTTCTTCTCTGACCTTTTTCAAACTGCAAGCGCAATGTGCGCATGGATTGAACTGGGAGCTTTTGGACATGGAAAGTATGCAATGTTAATTGAATTTACGATATACGATATAACGCATTGTTTACGATCAAAGCGTTAAAGCTGTAATGCATCATACGATAAAAGATCTTTTTGGTTACCGTAAACTACTGAGCAAATGGGTTTCAAAATTGGATAAAGCTTGAACAAACTGGTAAAAGCACAAAAAGCTCCGCCGACAATTGAAGCATTCATTCCATATATAACTATGTCAGCACTGAAAGGGAGTTTACAAAACAACAAAACTTCTGTACAAATTTGAAGAATTTATTGAATTGCGTTATTTTAAATGTTTGAGAAAGGTTCTTAATACTTCTGATTTTTGAAAGTAGACGAAAAATATTTTCAATGTGTAAAATTTCATACTAAAACATATATTTCGAGTCATACTACAAGCATTCAGATTTTGGAAAAATTTCGATAACATATAATAAGGTTTATAACTGGTAAGTTATTAAAAACAAATAAAAATATTATAACAACATATTTTTTAACTGTTTTTGTTTACTATAGTAATAATATATGCTACAGTGATTCGATTTGGGAAAAATTTTATTCATAAATTTTTTTTTTATTTATTCTACGTTTTTCTTAAAAAATATATTTTGTGGAAAGATTTGTTAGCTATTTTGCACTGTCGCTTAAGCTGCTTGTGCACTGAGAAAAATATTCATTAAATAGTTCCGAAATCATGACAATCTTGATAAAAAGAAGGTCATAATCCATTAAAGGATTTATTAAGCCCGCTGTTAAATTATTAAGATAAATTTTGTCATCATTTGTTCTTTGATATGAATATTTAATATCAATTTATAAACGATTAATTTCGTTAAATTTTTATTAAAATTTTGTGCGTATTGTGAGAATATTGCTTATTATTATTATTTAGTATTATTTTATTATTTTTTCATTATTATTTTCACTTCCTTGATTTTAGAACACAACATTTTTTTTTTACCATAAAATTAAAAAAAAAAAGTATTGTTTAAAAACCTTAATGCATTTTTTGCCGAGCACTAAAACCGATTGGGAATTATATGACCTTTTTTTCAGTGAGACATTAAATTTTTATTTTTTTTTTTTAAATTAGGATAAAATTGGAACTTGTTTTCATTGAGCAATGTTAGATGCTTCTGTTAAATAAAATAAGTTCGAAAAATTTTTAAAAATTTAATTAAAATTCTTTAGATGGTTCGATTTACCGATAGGGAAGAAAATACATATTTTTGAATCTGGTTTTGAAGAATATGCGTCATATTTGAAGTATTACTTAAAGTTTTATTTATTTATTTACTTATTTTATATTTAGTATTTATTTTGTTAATAGAAAAAAATTAATGTTACATTGTAGTAGTACTGTATATACTATTATATACTATCAGAGATTATAAAATAGAATAAAATATTTTATTTTCTTTGATACTAATCATATAAACCGTATATGTATCCATATACAAATTTTAGACTGTTTTTGGGGAAATAATTAAAATACTGCTAAAACTTAATAAAAACACAGTTCGGAGGAAAATATACATACATATTAAAAAATAAAACTAACAACATTTGCAAACAAGTATATATATTAATTTTTGACTTACAGCTTGACCCCTGCCCCGTTCATCCTGGTTACGCCCTTGTTTACATACTTTAGGGTTCTAACTGTTATTTGGCTATATTGATGTTGATAACAATTAATGAATGTATGTATGCATGTATATATGCACATACAAACAAACATACGCATACCAGTTGCTCGCCGTCAACTGCGACGTCGACGTCGACGTGGACTGCAACGTCGCTGCTCTTGACGCTGCCTGAGCTTTGGATGCGCGCACTGGCATCGCATTGATTCAGTCAGTGTTCGCATACCGTGAAGGCAACACGCACAGAAGAGCTCGTGAGTGTCGTTGAAATCAAACTGTTTGCTGATTAATTGAAAAGCGAAAGTCAAAAAGAGGAAACGAAATGGAGTTTAACAATCGTTTACTGTTAAAGATCATCGAGCTGGTAAGTCAGTCAACAGTGTGCCAATATTAATTATAAGTTAATTTGTGTATTTGAAATTCTATTGTATTCCTTTTCTTAACTATTGCTATGTGTGTTACTTCTGCTGCTTCTTTCTTAGAAATCCTTACCTTGAACTCGAATCTATTTCTTACTCTCTCAAATTGCTACCCTGTCGCCCTTGAGGGCGCAACCGGTTTTCATTCGCAAAACTTGTTTTTGTTGCTTATGACTTCATTTGAAGTTCTATTTTTTTTTTTTGTTTTTTTGGAGTTTTTGTAATTTATTTCCTTTTTCCCATGGCATGGTCTCGTAACTGCGTAGTTCTCAAATGCGTGCTGACAGCATTCTTTTGTGATCCCAGCCGGTCATGATGTCATTGATTATGTGAGATTTTGAGACCAAGCAACAATAAGAAAACCACAACACAAAAAAAAAATAAATTAAAAAAAAAAAATGCCGGAAAAAATACTATAAATAATAAAGGCAATAATAAAAATTAAATAAAAAAATAAAAAGAAGAAATTATATATCACAGTCAACTTAATTTGACTTCCGTTCAAATTGTTCAGATGATGCCTGGCTATGATGTCACCTTTAACCAGATTAGTTTCTCTATACAAATTGTACATACTTTTATTCAATTATTTATTTATCCAGAGCCAGCCATGACTCAATAATTATTATTTTTTTTTTTGTTTTTTGCTCTGCTATTTCTCTTTTGAAATTATTGTAAACGCAATTTTAGATACTTTGCAAAATTATACAAAATTGCCAGATAAACAAAAAAAATAAAATAAAAAAAAAACAAATGCAAATTGTGCATTAATGTGAACTGTTCTCAATTGTAAGACTATCAGCTGTTATTGTTTATTATTAATCATATTGTTATTCACTCAATTGATAGCGTCAATTTGCAACAATGCAACAAACAAGACGCATGAGATATTTCCGAGTTAAAGCAGTAAACTGCTTGTTTGCTTGCTTGCTTGCTTATCGCACTCATTAAAAGATGAACTCATTGACTTGAGAATTCTTTTGTCGTACAGTGTGTCAATGGATCACAGTTAATTATAGCTCTGTAGATAGTATGCCCTGAATTATAGGGATTATTAAAAATTAATAAAATTTTTTTCTTGCTTATAATACAAGAAATATTAATACTTTTTAAGTATTATTATATACATTCCCTATAGAATGTTTTAAAAACCAATTAAAAATATCTTTAGACTTTAGACTGTATAAATTTAAACATTTCTCAACCATTTAAATAAAGCTAACTTTTATAGTTTGTCAATAAAAAAAAAATAATAAACAACACTAAATTTAGTATAATTAATTTATATACCAATAAAAATATTGTATAAATACATTTTTGGCATTATTTTTGGTATATTTTTTTTTTTGTGTATAACTTATTAATTGCCAGGCAGATATAAATTAGAGTTGAAATATTGACAAACTATGATCTAAAGAATTTGATTTTTCAGAATGTTAGGTTAAAGTTTATTAACAAATTTTAAATATGATTAATATATTTCTATTAATACTGCTACTTTTAATACTAGTACTATTAATACTCATACATCTAATATTATTGGCAAAAGAGTTTATATTTTAATTAGAAAGTCAAGTACAGACGTTGAAGATGTAAAAAGAATAATTTTAAAGAATCGAGTTTTTGCTCTACATAGCTCTAAAGTTGAGAGTCTAAATTATCTTAACATACATGCGTATTTCTATAAAAAAAATACAAAATTCTCGGAACTATAAAACTATAATTTCTGCTATACAAATTTTGTTATATTATTTTTGAAATATTTTAAAAGTTGATACCAAAATTATACCTTAAAAAAAAAATAGAAAAAAAGAAAAATTGAAAAAATGGATACACTTTTGGGCGTAAAGTTGAAGTTTACTTTATTATTTATTAATATTGGGTATTATTAGTTTCAGAGTTTGAATAAGTTATTTGTGAAAACAGACAAACAAATGAATATATATATATATCTACTCAGCAATTGCTGCTGATCAAGAATTAATATACTAGAGCTATAGCTGGCTTTCCCAATATGTAGTTAACATTTTGTTTTAAAAATTCAAGGGCTATAAAAAAATGTATCTTAAGCTTGAACAGGCCACACTTAGATCATCATAGCCATATATATTGTAACTCTGCTTACGTGCCCTGTTTACCTCGTCGACTGATTCAATTGCATTTGCGGCAAATATGTGTGTGCCACACCTTTTGTAAATTAAAAAAAAAAAAACAAAAATATAATGTAGACATTTTCGAGGTTTGTGGCGAGTTTCGGGCTGACTAATTAAAGTGTAATGAAATCAAGCCGAGACGCGCCTTGTTGTTGCATTGGCACGTAGCTGGGCGACAGTTGATCACGATCTCAATGATGATGATGATGATAATAATGATGTTGCTGATGATGTCATAATAGCAAGTGCGAAAGCTAACTCAGCCACATTACGCATACGCCATGTGCGCCGCCGGCCGACGGGCAGCCGTCAAAGGTCGTCGCTGCTGGCGCTGCATTGAATAAACAATAACAATAGCAACAACAACAACAACAATAATAATATCAACAACAACAAAATAAATGTGTGAGCGGCATAGCTAATTTGGCAGCTATTTGGTCGCTTTATGAGCTGACCAGCAGCAACAGCAGCAGCAGGCGCTCTAATTTTGGCATTAGTCATCATAGAATCTCAATGAAAAACAAGTAAGAATGCTTCAAATCTGAAGTTTGCCCGACTTAGAGACAGCCTGTAATCAAATGTAGCATGCCCAAAAATATAAAACAAGTTTAAATTTACATTTTTATACACATAGTTACGCTGCAATGTTTAATTTCATCAAAAAGTTGTTACAGTAGTTGAAGAAAAAGCCAAGAATTATATATACATAAAAATAAAAGAAATAAAGGGTTATTTTAAGAGCAGAGTATTGCAAATTTAAAAACAATTAATTTCAATTCAATTTTATTATTTTAAATGTGAATAATCGGAATTTTCAAGTGGTATAATAATATTTACTAGAGAGTACAGGCAACTAAGCCTTTTCTACTTAATAACACAACTTTAGAAAAATAATTCATACTAAAAAATAACATTTGAAAGTGGAGAAAATATATCAAAAAAAAACTATAAAGAAAACCTTAAAGAAAAAATAAAAATCTATGCTTAAAAATGAAGGCAAAGATATATATATATATATATATATATATATATATATATATATATATATATTTATATATATTCATTAATTCAGAGCGCATAAACCGATTTGGCTCACAAATTTTTTCAGTTGTTCGCAATTGCTCGAAATTTTTTAAAAAATAAATTTTTATGTTACTAACAGATGTACTCCCTGTTAATGTATTCAGCACTGTTAATGTATACAGCACTGTTAATGTATTCTGTAAACGTATACAGCACTGTTAATGTATTCAGCACTGTTAATGTATACAGCACTGTTAATGTATTCTGTAAACTTATACAGCACTGTTAATGTATACAGCACTGTTAACGTATACAGCACTGTTACAACAATCACAGTAGACTGTATTTTTCAAATGAAATACGAAAATTATATAGGCAGTATTTTTCAAATTTGTATTTTATTTTTTTGTATTTGTTTTACTATATTTACATCTGCCCATGGGGCATTAAATTAAATGTTATGATACAATATCAGGCAATATAATAAATACATAGGTATTAGCGATGATCAATATTTTTCAAATGAATACGAATTAGGTTATATTATTGAAAAGTAAATAAATATTTATATAAATAATAATTTATATGGCAAAACTAGAATATGATTATTTTTTTTTGGATTGAAGGACGTAGCAACGCACGCCGGCTACACTATTAATCAAATAAAAATTTACAAACCCAACTTTAAATTTTACAAATTCTTCTAAACTCTGCATCAATTGTGCTGACAATCAGTCAACATTTTTACTAATTTGCGCTGATGTCGCATGACGTAGCACTGACGCACATCAGTGCCCAAATTGTTCTGTAACAGATCAATCAATATTGTAGTCATAATAATAATAAAATATACACATAGATGCGCACTACTGCCAGTTACTTACATATACATATATATTACTATATAGTTTAAACATATACACTTTAAGGCATTTGAAATAGATACAGGGTGTTACAATGCGGCCAGGCCAGTTCACATTCTTGGGTAAATATTTGTTAATAGCTTATGGAAACGCTGGTCATGGGTATAAGCTTAAAGGCATTGCAGATGATAAGTTGCCACACAATATAATTGTTTGCATTAGATATTTTTAATTTTTTTTTTTTTTTTTTTGAGTCAGTTTTGCTGTCTGCCAAAAGAAAATTTGATTGCAATACCTGCTCGCAAATCTGTTTACGAGCTAATAAATGTTTTAACTGCGAATCTTTTGGTTGCTATTTAAAGCGCATTTGTTATTGTTGGTTTTTCGAACTAAACGATATAATATTTATATAATACATAGTATAAATATATACAAAAGAATGTATGTATAGCTGGAAAAGCAGTTAAGCTGCCAGAGTGAAGCGTAGCATTGGCCAATGTCAATGGCATGTCAGCGTCATACTATAATTAATGACTACATGCCTTTAACTACATATATGTATTAAGTCTACTACTAAATATATTTACACTTTATAAGATACGTAACGTGATTTGAAATACAATTTTTGATATATGGGCATGAAATGAAACGGCGACGCTTAATTTGGCCAAGTTGTTTGACTATTTTTAGGCCAACAGCCGCAAAGTTGGTTTTTCTTTCAAAACAGCAAATGGGCTGGCTTTCATAATTAATTGAAATTCCAAGTTAAACATGTGTGTGTAAGCAAGTAACTGATCTTAAACACATGTCTAATAAAACACTGAGAGAAACAAATTAATAATAAATTGAATAGAAGATTCAAATCAATCAAAGCAATTGTCATAGTAATAATACAAAGAAATTAAACATTTAAGAAATTGTTTACAAATTTCTACAATTACTTGGCAGAAATTAAATTCTCAAAATTTCATATATTCATATTATATATGTGTATAAAATAGGCTTACAATCCATATGTTACAGAGTATTTTATTTTATATAAAAATCATATCATTAGTTGAATAAAATATAATTTTCTAAGACATATAAAAAATTTAATTTAATTTTTTTTATAGACTTTATACTTATTTACTTTTTCTAGACTTAGATAAGGGTTTTTTAATACTTTTTATTCTATCTATTTACATATTTATATTTAAGCATTTGTATGTTAAATTTTTTTCACAATTTTTTAAACGTGCAAATATCGAAAATCTTTAAAAAGTTTTCTTTTTTTTTTTAAACGAAAATTTAACTATTTGACAGGGCTTAATCGATTAGGTTATTAATGCTAATCAAGTATATACAGTTTATATCTTATGTAGTATAAAAATGCCTTCCTCTGCCTTTTGGACACAATTAAGCAGCTTTTTTGCATTTAATTTAAAGATAAAATCAAACTTACAAGTCTTATTATATTTCTGTCATCTAAATTTATTTTTGAGGTCATTTGAGTAAGTGCCGAAAACATTTCATTTGATTTTAATGAATTTTTTTATTACAACCTTGCCGAATTTATTATGAACAATTAATTGTTGGAAATAGATTTAAAATGATAAATAAATGATAAATAAAACAAAAAAACAGCCAACATAAACTACAACACAAACATGACAAGAACTCCAAATGAAATAAATAAATAGATATTATTTCCAAGAATCAAAAATTCTAAAAATAATGTGATATCTTGGATAAATAAAAAATAAATCCATTTGTCATAAATTTCTAGTATGGATACTCATTTTTTTAAATTTCTTGGAAATTCTAAACCACATTGCGGTTAAGTTTGCTTATTTTTATAAACTATTATATTTTTAGAATTTAAATTTGGTCTTAGTGTAATGCTTAACAAGATTATAGAATTATAGAAAATTCAATTTTTAATTTAATTTTTAATATAAATACTTAAAATTTATAAAATATAAACTCTAAATTGTAACCTTTTATTTCGAGTATTTCTGTGCATTCTAAAAAAAAAGCCAAACACTTTTTGTTAAGCTTGTAAGCCAAAATAAGCAATATTTCTTATTTATGAATAATAAATATATATGTTTATCAATTGATAAGTTCATATTTTATCGGTCATAAATATTTTTCCGCGCGCATCATAAATCATTTCCATTAAATCATTTGAATTTTCTTTATTGCTTTTGGCCAAAACAAAATTGGCCACAATTATAATAAATAATTATTTATGGCAAAACATATTTAAGCACTTGCGACGTAACAATTAGTGCATAAGCTATGAATTGGATAAAAGACTAGCAGATACCCTGTATAAGCAGTTACCCACATCAAGCAGTGCAGCACGTTCAATGCAAGCAGTTCAGCGGCAGTGCAAATGGTTGCCAAATATTTAAAAAAAATTCTTTTTTTTTTTTGCTAATGATAACTTGATGGTTTATTCATGACATTTTAATATATGATATTTTTAATTAAAAAACCCACTTTATGTAAAAATATGTTTAGGAATCAAGCTTTTTTTATATAAGGGCTGACCATGGAAACCAAATAAATAAATAAATAAATAATATAAAATAAAGATTTAAATAAATAAATTAAATTTTGTAATTTAAAATTGTTTTTCAAGAAATTTAAATGAATTTACTTGCATCTAGCCGTTAAATTTGATTACTCTAAATTAAAACAGCTATTGAATAAATTATAGGACTTTATAGGATTTAGCATGCCATCTTCTGCTTATTTATTGAGTACAGGGTATAATAATGTGGGTGGGAAATACAAATAACTATCCAAACATTTAGTAATTATGGACATGGTGCCAGGCAATTAATGGGTGCGGCGGTATATCTATATCCATATCCGAATATATCTATATCTATATCCATATTCATATCTCTCTGTTTATCTATATATAGTGCGTTATCTCATAAGCTGCTTAATGACATTTTGTTGTTGTTGCCAGAAGTTCGCATTACAAATTACACAGAGGATATGGGGGCGACAGGATATGAGACTTCCTTTTGTCACATCCTTTAAGCTGGCAATTAGCAGGGACTAACGTTGTTTCTAATTGATTGATTGATCGATTGATTGATTGCCCCCATTTGTCACATTTACATTTAGAGCTAGGGTGCGTCCACATTTCATTTAATTATTTCTCGCACATTTATTTATTTATCTATGTATCTACATAGTTAGTTAGTTAGTTAGATTGTCACTAGTATAAGTGTTAAATGGACGTAACAAATATCTAAATAGTCATATTCATATTTGATAAAAACAAAATTGGCTTAAGTTAGGGGAATTCCATATGGCATTTAAGCCCCAAACGACTTTTGTCAATTTAAATGCAAATAAAAATAAATTGTTAATGTTGACAATAAAATTGCACGTGCTTTGGAATTTCTTGAACCGAAATTATATGATCTTTAAAAGACTTTTAGAGCATGAAAAATTAAATATTTTTTTTATTTATTATATATATAATATTAGGCTTCTAATTTTAAATAAAATACATTTAAATTAATTATGTTGTTAGCTATAACATAAAATAAAATTGCTAAAATCATAATTTCATTTAAATTTTTAGCTTGATTAATTTTTAAAGTTTGTTTCACTTTTGCAAAAAATAAAAAAAAAATTTTAATTTTAAAATTGCACTTTTAATCGATATTTAAACTTTGTTTTTCTTGCTTTAATTAAATAATGATGCTTATACATTTTGTAAGCTTAAATAAATAATTTGTAAGTACAATATGAATTCCGAATTTTAATTCGAGTTAAACCAGAAAATAATTGCATAAATTCATGACTAAATATGCCCTTTAAAAATATTCTGAGTCATTTAGCTTTATTTATTTCTGTGCCGGTTTTTCTTAATACTTTGATTCGTCATTCAAATTAGATTTGCTACCATAATATTATTAAATTGATTAAATTGTTATACTCGTGAATAATTGTTGTTAATCATCCAACCGAATAGGCAATGAGTTGCTTTAATAATCCGTATTATAATTGTCATATATGATATTTATTTATAGCAATATGTTAATAGAAATATAAGAAAAATATTTATTTTTATCGCGCAGTTGTTAGTCATATAAAAATTCATCTGGCAAATACGAAAATTGATTTATAAAATTGATATAGAATTTTTTTAAATTATATAGAAAATGTCAAATTATTTTATTAGATATTATTTAGCAGACTTTTATTATATTATAATGCATTAGGTAGTTGACTAATTAATGCCAAATTTCTGGGCTTTCAATTCAACTTTCAAATTTCTAATTTGTTGCACTCTATATTTCCTTTCAATTTTCAACTAAATATATTATATATAAATAAAGTATGTAATTGTGTCTGAGTTTTTTGTATCTCCGTGCCTTGTGTCCGTCCCAGTCATATTATACTCTGTCTGATTCATGTTTGGCAGGTCATCACCGCCAGCATCATTATATTGATTGAGAGTGTGGCCGATCACAGTTATAGCAGCCAGGCAATGTTGGTTTGTGGCACATTAACTGGTTATTTAATCATTTGCAGCGCCTTGAGTATAGGTAAAATATAATACTGCCTAGTTAGACGATTGCTTAGTATCCTTTTTGCAGGACATTTGCTGGGTGCCAAACTGGACAAACGTATCGATATACTCTTCACGGTGGCCGGCTGTGTTCTATTCATATCAACTGGGGCTGTCATACTCGATCGTTGGATGAATTCATATGAGATTGCTAGCGATAAAAATACAATATTATCATCTGGAGTATTGGCCTTTGCCAATGGTGCCATTTTTATAGCAGACACATTTGTCATATTTAATTCGCATTAATTTAAACAAAAAAATAATTTAATATATTGATGAAATATTTGTAGAATTATAGATGGTTCTGCAAATGGGCTGTAATCTAAATAGATTGTTCATTTACAGTTGAGATACATTTTTGACGTGTTCTTTATTTATTTGTATGTATTTAAGGATATGTTTTACGGAGATATATATGTATATAATTTTAAAATATTTTTTTTTTTCATAATTATAAATTGCTCTTTGTTTATTTGTATTTATTTAACAGCTATTTATGTATAGAATATTAAAATATTTTTTTTTTTATAAATTTTAATTTATTTTTATTATATTTATTCTTACTAAAATTCAATTGCTGTCGTTGCTCTCATATTAAGTCATGTGATCTATGCAGTGACAAGTTGTAAATAAAATTATTATCAAACTTGATAGACAATAAAGTTTTTAAAGCGATTATTTCAATGACAGCTATATGATATAGGGTTTAGATAAGGTCGTTGTCTCTCTTAAATTACTAATATTTTAAATCGACGAACTGATCTGATTGACATAGTTAGAATTATAGACAAGTTAGCTTTGGTTAATTGAAAAAAATTTCAAATATAGTTTAATGACAAAGAGTGTGTATCTTTTTAAGAGGTAATAAAATTCCTCATCAATCATGTCATACCACATTCTTGAATTACATAGTTCATTCAGAAGATTTTAGAGATTGAATAGAACATTTTTGCATAAAAATATGCCCATTTAAAAAATAATGCTATTTCTTGTTGAAAGGATATTTTCAATTAACCAAAGCTACCTTTTTGAATGGTCGAAAATCTAGCTTTATTTCAGGGACTGAAAATAACAGTTATTGAACAAAAATTTAATTAAAAAAATCAGTAAAATAAATAGTAAATAAATAATTAAATAAACTTATAAACTTGTAATTGAAAAGAAATTTCAAATAATAGTTATTTTTGAATTCTACATTAAATTTTAATATCCTTCATCAATAATGATAATAATTGTGTTTTAACTTTTTTCGTCTTTCGTAACAAATAAAACAAAGTTTTAATTTATTATTTAGTCTATCTTAACAGTAATTAAAGACTTTTTGGTATAAAAGTCTTTTATAGCATTTACTTGTGAGCAAAAAAAAAAACAATACTTTTACTTTTCTACAAAAAGAGACACTTGATACTTTTATTTTTTAAAATTTCAGTTGTATTAAAAAAAGTTAGTTTTAAAGATTATTTAATTATCTCGAAAACTGTTCCGGCAACCTATTTTATTTTTATTTTCTTAATTTTACCCATTTGACACATAAATTGAATGTACAAAGTTCGGCATACAATATTATTTTTTTTTAAATTGTTTCATAGTATTATTATGTGGCAAATGCAAATATTTTTTTATAATTTTATTTTCGAGAATTCCTTACTTATCAAATCTCATCTAAAGTTATACTTTTCTTGAGCTTATGTTTTATATTTATTATGAATACGCGTTTGTTTTTTTTAGATGATGAATTCTATTTATTTAGAATTCTCATTTAACTGTATTGCCTTCGAAATTGAGAACATTATTTGTAATGAAATTAAATAAATGAAAATTTTAATTAATTAAATTGATTATTATATTATTATTCTTTATATCAACAGGGCATTGCCATTGCTTGCGTTGTGCTCTATGAGATTGTTGGTGATCTGAGCACACGTCAGCCTTTGATTGTCTGTGGTACGATTGGTGGCTTTACAATCATCTGTGCCGTTCTGCTGATTGGTAAATATATTTATAATAATTTATTTAAATAAACCAACTGATTAAATATTCTATTTTTTTTTGGCGCAGGACATGTCATCAATTCGGTTGTGGAGAAACGTCTTAATGCTCTAATCTCGCTGCTGGGCTGTGTGGCATTTGTGGCATCGGGTGCATTGGTCATTGATGAGTGGCATGATCAATATGATTTCCTTAAGGATCGCAAACGTAATGCCATTGCTGCCGGCTCGTTGATGATCATCAATGGAGCTGTCTTTTTATTGGATACACTGTCCATTTGTAGAACGTAAGAAAACCAGGACAGGGAAACTCTTTTATATGCCTATATGCATTTGTAATTTTTTTTTTTTTTTTGTGTCCTGTGAAACAAAAAATTCTCATGGCTTCTGTGTGAACAAATATGAATCTTGTGTAAACTTTACGAATATCATGTACAACCATTTATACTATTTTATATACTAAACATATATATATTTATATATATCTGCATTTTTTTTTTATACATATATATATGTGCTAAATGTTTGCTTAACGTACATCAAATTGTTAAAAGAAATCTATTAAATATATACATATATATACATTTATATACTCGTTTATATTTCTATGTTTGTTATCTGGCTTTTAATCTGTCTTCTTAGAGTATTATTAATAATTGTGTGACATTTCTCATTCGAATGCCAAGAAAATTGCGCCAAATTGCGTGAAGAATTTTTTTTCTAAATTTTTTTTTGGGAAAATTAACTCGACATATAGAAGCGTGACAACTTTTGACAACTTTTAACATCTACTTTCAATTAATTACAGCATTTTTTTTACAGTTTAAAATATTCCTTATAATTGAATTTTTATTGCATATATACAAAAATTTGCCTTAATATTTGTTTACTCTATGAAATATAAATATTTTCGTTTTCGTTAGAACTACAATAAATTTCGAAAAATGTGCAAAAATCTTTCTTTCAGCGAAAGTTAATTTGTTTTGTTGGAAGGGTATTATAAATTAATCGTCAAATATGTAACATATTCAAAAATGTTTTTATTTATGTTACAAAATTGTCTAAATCAATTAAAATTTGATGTGAAACAGAATAGCTGAAATGTGTTGTTTGAAAAAATTCTATTTCTAAAAAAATCAAAAAAAAAATTTTTTTTTAAAAATGTTGATCAAGAAAATTTAAGTAATATCCAACAAAAAATATTATTGTACATATAATAGAATTTCTTTGTTGTAACAAAAATAGCTGAAATATTTTATGTGTTCTTTGGAAAAATTCTATTCCTAAAAAAATCAATAAAATTAAAAAAATATATATTTTGATCAAGAAAATCTAAACAATATTCAACAAAAAATATTATTGCACATATAAAAGAATTTCTTTGTTTTAACAAAATTAAAAAAAAAATACATAAATTAGTGTATTCAATTGTCGTCTTATTTATTATTTTTAGTTTTATTTTCTTCTTCTATTAATTGCTTTATTTTGTTGCATTGTCTTTTGTCTTTTGCCTGCTGCTCTGCGTGTGATTTTGTCTTTGCTTCTGTTGTCGCTTTTTGTCTTTTTTTTTGCCATATAATTAAGCAATTTATTTAATTTATAATTATTTTTTATGTTCACCTCCCCTAGACGCACCGCAGTGCCCGTGTTAACGGAAGAGTCGACAAGAAACAAAGTTGAGATAAATCGCTTTTAGCCTGAGATACAAAATGCCGCTAAGCGTAAAAAAAATAGACTTGAGACCGAGTTGTGATTTAAATATTAATTTTTGTTTTCCTTTTGTCATTATATTATATATGTATATATAAACATATTTTTTTTTCTTAATATAATTTACTTGTATATAAGTATTTATTAATAATTTTTTGGTTGGTAGCAAAACATTTTTTTTTTGTTCTTGGGAATGTAACGTGCTTGATCTATTCGAAAGATAAGTTTTTTGTTTTAATTTGATGCAATTAGACAGGTAGAAGGCTTCGTGTTTAATGCTCATAATTTGTTTTTAGTTTTTGTGTGAATTCCAAGCAGGCTTTTAGAAGAATCCAATAGAAATTCTAGCTCTAAAAATTGTTTAAGTTACTCAAAAAAAAAAAAAAAAATGGCCGAAAAACCCCAAATAATGGCCTGCGATTTTGAGGTTAAGGGTAAAATCCAAAAGGAGGCATTCGAGATGTTTGCCGCTGCTCAGGCCAAACTATTGGGATTACGCGGTTATATCACCCAAGTATCGGAAGAACTATACAAGGGTGAGCTACAGGGTGAGGGCAAAGTGATTGAATCCTTTAAGCAAGTTATAACGGCAGCTGCTGAATATGTGGCAGCCATTAAGGAATTCATAGTAACAAACCTGAAGGTCATCCAGGAATATACCTATAAGAATTTTGAGATTCGCAAGGCAAAATAAACCCAACATTTTCAATTTGGAATTAATCGACAAAAATACATTGGGCAATAATAATAAAACTATATCGTAGAGTTATTTTATATATAATATTATTATTATAAAACTGTGCAAGTTTTTTTTAAAAAAAACAAAAAAAAAACCCAAATGAGCCGAATTTACCCTACTTGGGGCCTTCTAAATCGAACTGCATTATTAGTTTTTCGCGCTATAAAGATGGTTTCATACAAAATTTTGTTTTTAAGTTTTCGGGTATATGGGCATTTTTCACAGGTATCACATTTTTCGTTGATCTATAAATCTGTTGGCGTTCATTTTTTCGAAAAACCTACTCTGGCAAAGTTGTTCTAAATACTCCAAAGTTTAACTCGTATAAACACACCAAACCTTCAAACTGAAGTCCTGTAGGTGTTTTGGGCCAAAATAATGGAAAAATCGTAATCTGACAGCCATTTCTACAGGCTCTTGGGGAAAAAATAAGTTGTTCTATCAAAAATATTTTTGTTTATGAAGATATCAAAACCAAACTTTTCAGTTAACAGTTTTTTATGGTTTATGCAATCTGACCAATGATCTTCGAAATCGGATCACTATATCTTATAGCTCCCATAGAAAACATTCTATTTGCAATCAAGTGTAAAATTAGTTTTTATACGAATAATGTGGTACCTGTAAAAAAAATTAAAATTTAATATAGAATTGTTTTGCAAAGTTTTTCACGTAAATCAAAAAAATTGTAGATTAGAAATCTGTGCATATTCACTACGGAGATGCGAACTTCGTATTTACAAATCACGTCTTCAAGGGGAATACCTTTTTTGCATACAAATCGATAGATCAAGGCCGTTGATAAGATCGTGCTTATATTTCCGAATGATATGCATATTGATGTGTCTTAATTAATTCAATCGATTCTAATCGGTTTAGAAAATCAATTATACTTAACTACATAAATAAACATAATTTAGTTTTGACGGTATTAAGTAAGAACTTTGTGAATTCATCTAATGCCCTTAAGTGTCAATTCACAAATTATAATAACTTTCTCTCCAGACAATTTTTAACGAATAATATATTTAGAATTTGTTTTAAAGGAAGCGATAATCCAAATGTATTCTCTAAAGTATATTTAAGTAAAGAAATGATAAGGGTATGCCCAGCATGATAGTACAGTCGAAGCTCACTAATTAGAGACACTTTGCTTTTAAGGTAATTTTAATTTCAAAAATATATTCTAATTTTAGAAAATTTTTTTTTGGTATAAAAATAAAAAAATAGAAAATAAACAAAAGGTAATAATCCAGCGCAGTATATATTAAAAGTTATTTTTTTATTTAAAATTATATGTATATATATAAATCAACAAATCAGAAGTTAAAGATTCACTCCAATTACATTAAACTTATTTTTTCAGTTAAAAATATTCAGTAAAAAAACTATAGATAAATTACGATAATGTTTTAACCCTTATTCTTATTTCTGGAAATTTTAATTACTGGAGTTTTTAATTTGTTAACGTTGACTGTATATTGATAAAAGAAAAATATGTACTCATATATTAAATATGGTAACAGATACATATATATTTTATTATTTTTATTTTTTATATTATAAAATGCTTGTCTAGGCTTAGATAGTACTTATGATTAATTGGCAACAACAAAGACAACAGATGTTTTGTTATTGATAGCCCAAGATAATACTTGTGGTAATATATCATATCATGGCTTAGCTTGGCCCGATGTCCAGTGTTGCAGTTCAAACGAAAGCAACGTTATAATTTAATGGGTCAATTTGCGGACGCCCATTACGATTTTACAGTTGTGCTGGTAAGTAAACGTACAAACATTCTTATGCATACATTTATTCCATGTACGAATACACTAACTTGTATGTGAAAAGCCGCAAAATTATTGGAAATTACCTGAGGCAGGGCCAGCGACGGCGACGGCGACTGCGGCTGTGGCAGTGGCAGCATCAGCATCATCAGCTAATCAGGCAGCTAAGTGCGGCAACGTTGTCGCCGTTGATCGGAACGGACAACATTTGCGGTCGCAGCGAATTAGTCGCGTAATTGCAACGACGTGGCAACGCTAACAATGTTGTCACAACAGTGTTGCCATATTTATAAGCTCGAAAATAAATGCTAGAAACAAAAAAAATGGTTTGTCTATAAGTAAATAGAAAATTTTTTTTAAAAAGTCAAAATTTAAAATATGCATAAGCTAAAATTAAAAATATATTAATCAAGGGCGTAGTTAGGTAGTGGCAGAAGGGGCATTTTTCTTCAGATATGTTCATTGAAAGAGATACAAAATTTCAAAAATATTGCTAAAATCTGAAGAAATATTGTTTATTTTGAGATTGTCACATCTGATTTGTATTTTTATATAAACACAAACATATTTGACACCCCCTTATGTAAAAAATAGTTTAATTCAGCCCTCCCATCAATTGGTAAATTGACGGAATTTAACCTTAACCCCTAAATGGAAGTCTGGCTACGCCCTTGATGTAAAATAAGCCAAATTTATGCATTTATAAGGTAAATTTTTATAGTTTTAAAGTCGCTATTTTTAGCGGTTTATAGTGCACATTTAGAATATCATTCCAACATGAAAATTAACATTAAATTTGTTAAGAAAATACACATACCTATGTATGTATATATATATAAGTGTTCAACCTGACTGACGAATTGGCGACGCCGAGCTGGCCAAACGATAGAAACTAGAAATATGAAATATTTACTGTAGCTGCCTATTATATAGTAGGTTAAAATTCTGAAAAAATTTTGACTATTATATATCAGGTAGTGTGTGAAAAATGCATTTAAAAGATGTATAAAAAAATCAATCACCAATCATAGTGACATTGTAGAATATGATTAGATTGTCTTATTTTTTGTTTTGTAGCGGGAGCGTAGCAACGCACGCTGGGAGAGTTTGTGTATATTTATATAAAGCCTTGAAGTTTTTATTTATCTATATAAATTAAAATGTTCAAATTGTCTGACCGACTGACTGATTGATGAATGGTAGAAGCTAGAAACCTGAAATATGTTTGCACTCTGTAAAAAATTTTATTAAAAATATTTTGGGAATTGGGTGGAAAATACATTTTAAAATTATAAAGGAAAATGTAAGTTGGAGTATATCAGGTGGGCCAGTAGGCTACAATAATAGTAACATTGTAGAATATGATTTGTTTGTTTATTTTTTTCCATTTTAATGTATTTTTTAGGAACGGGAACGGGAAGTAGCCACGCACGCAGGAATGATCTAGATAAGAGGTATTTGATTTTTTTGTAGAAACTTTGAAGTATTATGTGCTTCTTTCAAGTTTAAGCAGTCCTAGATATATCAGTTTCTTTATAAAAGTTTATTATAGCCATAAAAATAATACTATATCTAATTAATTCATTACACAAAGCTTACATTGCAAAATTAATCTATAGCAAACATTTTTCTTAAGCTTTTGTTAAAGCAGCAGCTTTGCTCATAAAAGCTTTATCAATAATTTTGATTTTTAGCTATAATAAAGCTAAATTAGCACAGCTGATCGTCGGCAGCGATGATTGGCGCAGTCGCAATCGAATCAGAGAAGCCGTCGTCGTTGCTGCCGCTGCTGCTGCTGCCGCTGTTGTTGGCATTGTCGACTGTCGACGTCGACGCTGTCGTCAGTTTGCTTTGAACACTCGTACGTGAAAGTTGACGCTGCGTCTGCGTCTTGGAATTAAAGAAAAAAAAAAGCTTTGGCAAAACAATTTTGAAAGCGCAGGCGTGCAACGGTTTTTTTTGTATTTTTCTGTGTGTGTTACCGTTGTTGTTGTTGTTGTTATTGTTTTAATCCAGCAACAATTTGTTATTGTTATTGTTGTTGTAGTTCGTTGTTGTGTGAAGTGAAAAGCATACGAATTTTGTGCATATTTTATAGAGTTATTGGGTGATTATTAATACTATTATTTTTTTTTGTTTTTTTTTTATAAATATTTTCAACATTTTTTTTTTTTTTTTTTTTTTGTAAATGTTGTTTCTTGTGTGCGCTTTGTGCAATGTTGTAAACCAACAAAAAAAAAAAATAGTATGCAGCAACATTAATAACAACCGCAAGGCAACTAAAGTCAACAACAATTGCGAGTAATCTCGTGCCAGGCGATTGCGACCAGAGGAAGAGGTAAGCAAATAGCAAAATAATATGCATTGCATTTTACAAAAACAAAAAAAAAAAATTTAAATAAATAAAACAAAAAACCCAAAAAATACGCATAAACCTGGCTAACTGGCTGCCTATCCCAGCTGACATACATAAATTTGCGCAGATACGACACGGATACAGATACAGATACGTGTGCACAGATACAGATACACACACACACACACACACACACAAACTAGACATAACCTCATTAAAGTTGTCGCTGTTGTTGTCCTCATTTTAGCCGAAGTTGAAGTTGGAGTTAAAAATCACAGTTGGAGCCGTCTTCGTCTTCGATTATTGAGCCGTTTGACTTTTTCTCGAACATCAACGAACCTGTTGCTAAAATAGCAAAAAATAAAATATAAAAAAGAAGAAATATAAAAACTTAATTTTTATTTTTTTTATAACATAAAAAAAAAACATCTCACAGCCGCTGGCTGTCTCTAGAAATATGCGAGACAATCTAAAAGTTTATATTTTTTACACTTTAATCGGAGCATGCCCTACTATAATTAAGCATAATTTTTGAGGAACAAACTATCTATTTGTATTATATTTTATAGAGAACTTATATTTAGCAGAATTTTTTTTAAATTTATTTATTTAGCACAAAAATTTTAAGAAGAGAAAGATTTTTTTTTTAAGTTTTTTTTTTTTTTTTTTAATTTTTTGAACAACTCCAAACTAGAAAGTAAACATCTCAAAAAATCACTTTTTTTCTTTCCAAATGATTCCTAAATTCAACAAATATTTAATAATAATAATTTTTTTAATTTATTTATTTATCACAAAATTTTTTAGAAGAGAAAGATTTTTTTTTTGAATTTTTGTTTTTTTTTAATTTTTTGAACAACTTTTAAATAGAAAGTAAAAATCTCAATTAATTTCTTTTTTTTCCTTTCAAATATTTCCCAAATTCGACAAATACTTAATAATAAGTAATAGAATTTTTTTAAATTTATTTATTTATCACAAAAATTTTCAGAAAAGAAAGATTTTTTTTTTTTGAATTTTTGTTTTTTATTTTGTTGAACAATTCCAAAATAGGAAGTAAAAATCTGAAGTAATTTCTTTTTTTTTTCCTTCCAAATAATTTCAAAATTCGACAAATACTTAATAATAAGTAGCAGAATATTTATTAAACTTGTTTATTTATCACAACATTTTTCAGGAAAACATTTTTTTTTTTTAAATTTTTTTTTTTTTCTTTTTAATTTTTTGAACAACTCCGAAATAGGAAGTAAAAACCTTAATTAATTCCAAAATTCCTAAATACGATAACTACTTAATTATAAGCTAGATTCAAATGAACAAAATTAATTTCAAACAGAGTTGCCACAAAGTAAAAACTAACACATATTAGAGTTGCAACATTGTTGAAGCTCAATTTGATTGCACTTTAATTTTATTTCCGTGCATTTCATAAAATAATTTGGCAAATTACGAAACTATTTACAACAGAGTATGCACGCTTCGTTGTTTATATTTTTTTTAATGATCTTTCTCTTCTTGTTTATTTTTTTTTTACTTGGCATTTTACTTGTTGCCATGAACTTGCTCTGGTCCGGGCCAGAGCACCAATTGGACGGCTTTAAAGCAATTTTCGTTTTGGATTCGCCCGCCTGAAAAATCGCAGCCAGAAATTATTATTACACGCGTTCGGAGAGTGTACGGGCAGAGAGTATTATTATTATTATTATTATTATAAGTTGAGAGCTTGAAATCTACTTTTGCACCAGCTACAATTTGCCACAGATTCCTCAACTGCCCCATCTCCCGTCGAATGTTCCCAATCAACCGAAAGCTTCAACATCGTCATCCAACAACATCCAAAGGAATTGAAAGTGCGCGCGCATGCGCAATTAAGGCCAAGTGCGCAAAAAATATAATAAAATAAAATAACAGAGACCAAAAAATAACAAAAAAAAAAAAATAAAGAAAAAACATAATAAATATAAAACAAAACAACACACACAAACACACACACTCAGATATTGTATAAAAGTCATCCGAAACAGCGTCCAAGTCGAAGGCTGAAGTGGAGCGCGAATATCGCAAAAAAAATTCACTTTTTATGTTTGGGGGCACAGAACGCGACTTCAACACTGCCTCGTTTATATCTAGTTATATATATCTATATATATATATATAAACATATATACATACTGTGTGTTTGTGTGTGTGTTTATGGCCAACCAAGTTGGTGAAAATCAACATACAGGTTATACAGATTTATGATCACTTTCTGATACTCTTCGCCAACTGTCTGTCCGACTATTTAACCGCTTGTCTATGTCTTTTGGTTTTAATGTATCTAAATGTAGGTGAATGAAAGTAGTTGAGATTGTCTTAATCAGTTAGTTTAAATATAAATGCATTTCTAATATATATATATAGTTGTAATTCTTAAATGCCTGGCCATGTTAAGTATTTATTTGTGGAATTAGTAATAAAAATTCTTATAAATTCTTTTCGTTTGAAAAGTATTTTACTATATATTGGTTGCAGTTTTGTTTAAAAGTATTAAAGATTATAGAAATAGTAGACTTTTTGCTTTGACTTGCAATTTGTTTAAGTTTTCAGTTCTTTTTTACTTTGATCATTTGCGAATCTTTATGAAAAAACTGTTTCTTTAATTATTTTTATAGGAAGAAGCTAGCATATTAAATTTCCAGACTTTAGCTGTAATAATGTTGCAACTATTTTTTGTCTTCCCTGCTATTGCACCATAACATTTAATTTTATGTCCCATGGGTAGATATAAATATAGTTAAGCAAATACAAAAAAAAAACAAATTTCTGAATATTTATTGTATAAATCCGATATAAATTCTTATTTATAACAAAATTCATAATTTTATTTAAACTCATTTAGACATTTTTTTTTAACAATTTAAATAGTTATTTATTTAATTAATATGTAATATAACTGAAAGAAACCTTAAAGAATTTGGGCGTAGCACAAAATGTATTTTTATGAAACAAGTTAACAAGTTTGTTTTTTTTTTTTAAAAATTATTCTTATAAATTGTTTCTTTTAATAAAATTTATATATTTTTTAAAACTTATTTATTTATTTTTTTAAGCAATTGCAACAGTTATTTATTTATTTAAGATGTAATATACCTGAAGAAAGTTTGAAGCATTAATTATTTTTTCCTCAATGTAACTATTTAACAAGTTTCTTTTTGTAAGAAAAAATTATTCTTTTAAATTTTTTATTTTCTTATTTAGGCATTTTTGTAAGCAATTGCAATAGATATTTATTTATTTAATATGTAATATTTAATCTTTAAAGAACTTAGGCGTGACACAAAATGTATTTGTAATATTTTTTCCACAATAAATGTTGTTAACAAGTTTGTTTTTGTAAGAAAAATTATTCCCTTAAATTAGCTTTATAATTTTATTAAAACTCATTTAAATATTTTTGAAGAATGTATTTTTATTATGTTATAAAGCAAAAGTTAACAAGTTGTTTGTTTCTAAAAAAAAAAACTATTCCTTTTAATACTTGCTTAAAATAAATTTTATAATTATATCATTTTAAATATTTTGCAATAATTATTTCTTTATTTAATATGTACTTCTTTGCGTTCTAATAAAGATTTTTTGACATCTTTGAAAACCTCTTAAAAATTTCTTGTTTATAATAAATTTTCAAATTTTATTAAAATTTATTGCGACATTTTTGTAAGCAATTGCAATAGCTATTATTATTATTATTTAATTTGAAATACTTAGTGTTCAAATCAATAAATTCTAGACAACTCTATTGCAATACATATTTTTAATAACTTGTTACTGTAACAATATTAAATTGTGAAATGGAAAAAAATCATGAAATCATCATAGCATAAATATATATAATACTTAACCCTAATTGTGCAAAAGGGGGAAAATCAACAACATTTAAGATCTCGTAACGCTTTTTCTTACCAATATTGCAGCTTACATGATTTGTGATTATTGAAAAGAAAAAAAAAAATTGAAATGAAATGAAAGAAAAACAAAAAACTTGCAACACTCCAAAAAACCTACAAATCTTTTTTTTTTTTGGCCAAGCCCAAGTAAGTTTCCGGTTTGTGTGTCTGTGAAAGGTGCAGCAATGATGAACGCCTTCTCCAGACTATATATATATATCTGGTACTAAGTAAGTAGTTACGATATATAGTCGGCAATTTTTTGTGTGATGTGAATAGCGTAGAGAGCTCCCACTAGCAATAATTGTAAAATTGTAAAATTGTAAATTATAAATTGCCGAGAACAACGCGCTTTGGTCATGGCTCGATGCCCAAGATGGGACTTCCCTGGGCGTGGAGCTTCCCATGGATGTTGAGTGCAATAACTTTTTGTGGCCATTCTTTGTGCAACAAATTGCAAGAGGCTTAAATGCCGCTTGGCATACAACAAAACATGCATGTGTGTGTGTGTGTGTGTGTGTGTCTGTGTGTTGTTGCAGTTGCCCCAACGGGCGGCAAATATCTCACGGCAGCAAAACATGAACGGATACGTTCAGTTTAAACAGTTTTGAAGACTGGTTAAAGACAGACTTTTGTTGTTATTATTATTGTTGCTATTATTATTTGCTGATCTTGGCATTATCTTGGGCTTTCTGCTTGACTTATTTATTATGCAAACAAATGGGGAAATCGCGGCAGCCAACAATAACAATAAACAAATAAGAATGTTACTTTCTTAAGCTACCAACTGCTGTATACTCTGTTTCTTTCTGCATTCTCTTAGTTCAATTATTTTGGAATACTTATGGAAAAAATTTAGATGTAAATTATTTCCTTATTATTCTTATTTATTCTATGCAATTATTTGGAAAAAACCAGAAATAAGAATTCTTCTTTTGCAGCAACTGCAGAACAATTCTAGTTCTAGTTGCAGTTCTAGTTCCAGTTCCAGTTCCAGTTCTAGTTCCAGTTCTAGTTTCACTTCTAGTTCCTGTTCTAGTTCCAGTTCTAGTTCTAGTTCCAGTTCCAGTTCCAGTTCTAGTTCCAGTTCCAGTTCTAGTTCCAGTTCTAGTTCCAGTTCTAGTTCCACTTCTAGTTCCTGTTTTAGTTCCAGTTCTAGTTCTAATTCTAGTTCCAAATGTAATTCATTTTCCATGTTATATTTTTGCTTAATTCTTTTAAGATTATAGTTTCATTTAATGTGAATTTATCCCAGGGATCGAAATTCTTATAATTTTTATGCATACAAAAATATGAGTAAGAATTATTTATGGATTTTTTCCATTAAAATTGACAATAACTCTATTTTTTGACCAGAAATTTTTTTATTTGAAAGCTGTATATAATAATAATATAATAAAAGTTATTTTATAATTTTTTTTAAAATGTTAAATAATAAAAATTAATTTTGTATAGTTTTTGAACCAAGCTGCGTATTTCAAAATCTCAAAATCTTTCCATTAATATGGCAATTTTAAAATACAAATTTAAAGATCACTTTTCTTTTCAACTTTTAAATAAAAATCTAAATTTATTTTTTAATTCACAGTTATATTTTTTTATTCGAAAAATATAAGTTAAAATTTAATTTTTTTTTCTAAATATTATATTACAAATTTTATCCCGTTTTTTCAGGAACCTGCAGCCAGTATTAGTATATTTAGATTCTAGAACATTCTTTTTAGGCTTAATTTTTTTGAACTTAAGTATAACTTTTATTTGTAATCCCCGATTTATCCTTCCTTCTCTATTCCTCGCACTCTCTTAACACATTCTTTACCCGAATCAAATTATATAGAATTAATTTTTTGTCTAGTGAATCGAATTAAATACAAATAAATGAAGTCTTAGATAAAAGGCAGTTTTATTCATTTCAACAAATTTCTGCAAACATTTTACTGAAATAAACTGTTTCAAAATTATTTTAAAATATATAACTGGAAAAAGAACTGATTAAATATAAGTATATGTACTTTACATAAATCTTGTAATCAATTCTAATTATTTTAGCTTCAATCATATCGCACAGCATACCCTGTGTCTCCCTCTCTCTTAGAAGCAGAGTATTATAAACTTGGGCCACACATGCGCATCAAATGTTGAAAAAAAGCTGAATGGGAATGGGAATTGGATTTTGGATTTTGGGAATGGCATATTACTGAATGTTTATTTGTGTTTATTTGGTCAAAAATACAACTGAGCGCGAATTCGAGACAGATAAACAAAACTGAGCGTGACTAATGACTGGACCAAGCCCCAACGTGGGAAAGCCAAATGTTCGCCCACATTTTGATCTTTGGCTAGGATTTTGGAATTTTTGTTGCATTTGTTTTTATTTTTATTTTGCAACCTGACAAGCTGGCAGCCAGTGAAAGCTTGTGTGTTGCATGTGGCATGGCGCTGCATGCTCTGGATTTTTTGTAATTGTTGCTCTTGTGCCAATTCAAGCGATGCTCATTTAATTAAAGTCCGTTGAATTAAAGCCCGTGCCCGGATATTGAGCTGTTGCTGTTGCTGTTGCTGTTACTGTTGCTGCTGTTGATGTTAATTGGCCTTGCAATCATCATTAGCAACAACAACAGTAACAACAACAACAACAACATTTAGTGCGTACTTCCTGCGCCCGCCAAGTTTCCCATACAAATATTTGGCTTTTTTTTTGTTTCTTAGCCAAAAACAGTCAAAACATAAATTTTAACTCATTTGTTTGAAATCAGCTGTCATTGGGGCAAGAATTTGGTATCATTACGCCAACGCACCTGTGACAATTTAAGGTCAATAGTTTTTCACAATAGCACATTATATATTTTATATTTTTTGTTAAAGATGGGCATGCTTTAATGGTTAATACCCTGTAGTCAGACAGCTTTAAAGTTGGCAAAGTTTTGGGCATTTTTAACGATGTTAAAATGCCAAGAATCGTTGTGTTTTTAGAGTTGAAAGCTTAAACATATTAATATATTGATTTTTTTTTTAAGAACATACGAAAAAAGTCAATTTATACATCTTGTAGTATAATTAGCTAATTATATATGTTAATATATTAGTATATATAGTAATAGTGCCGACAAAATACACAAAAACATGAAAGAAAATTTTTTATTAATTTAATAGACACTTAAGATTTAAATAAATATTTTTAATGACTTCATTAAAATAAATATTAAGATTAAAAAATATATTTAAACGACTTCAATGCACCTAAATCAAATAATTTCATTAAAAACATCGATTATATCGATGGTTCTAGTGGCTTATCGATATTTTATCAGTATTGCCATCTATTTCCTTTTTTTTTTTTTTTTTTAATCTTTTATAAAATTCTATATACATAAAGAAGCTAGAAACTTGAAATTTTTACTATAATATATATACCTAATATATTGTAGGTTGGCACTCTTTAAAAATTTTGTTAAAAATATATCGTAAAGTGTGTGGAAAATGCATTTGAAAATTATATGAAAATTTCAGTTGAAACATACATTGTGGAAAATGATAAGTTTATTGGTTTTTTTTTTATGAAGCGGTATCGAGAGCGTAGCAACGCACGCCGGGAGGGATACACATTTTCCTTACTAACAATTGAATCTTGAATAACTTCTGCTACTATACATTATTTAAGCATTGTAAAATTTTTAAAATATTTAAATAATATACAAAAATACTTAATAATGTTTAAAAATTATAGTTATATCTTTGGAAAATGCGTTTGTAACGACAATATTTGTTTTTTAGATCGCATCGATTATACACATGCATAAATATGGTATAATATCTAAATTATAAACAATTTTAATAAACAAAATTTAGCTCTACATTTTACATATTCTTGCCACCAATTAGTTATGCCCTTCAGTGCGCATTATGTGGCTACAGGGTATTTGTAAAAAACCATTGAGGCGTCAAAACGGCCTATGCCTACGTGCTTATATACTGATATACATATATATATATTTTGTTACTATAGGGAACAATATATACACATGTATATATGGGCATTCTATAGTGCTCTGTTTTTTATATTGTTATTTTGCTAAAACTTCAAAATTTTTTTGTTTTTTTTTTTTATTTTTTTGTGGCGTTTGTTGCCCGCATCAATTTGGGCCACTTGAATATTTCAGACTTTGCCCATATGGGAAAAACAAAAGCACTGAGCAACAGCTATGCATAGATAGTTAGATGCTTAAATCATTGGACAGTGGGTGTTTTTTTTTTTTTTTGTATTTGTAGTTAGATTTAAATTTGGACTTGAATTGCTTAGAAAGCGTTAAACAATGGAAGCCACAACAATCAGCATTTAAATAACCAAAACCAAGTGAAATAAAACTATAGCAACAATTAATGACAAGTACATTTAAAGTAACTTGGTTGTACATTAACAATCATCTGCTTTAATCCATTTACCATTTACTCTTAAATGTGACAAAAGTCGGGAAAATATAATAACTTATTTGCAATTTATTTTCCAATTGAAATTTACAAAAATTCTTTCGAATTTAGCTTGCAATTTAGCAAATAGCTTACAAAAGTATATTAAAATAAATGCTTTGTTTTAATTTGTAATTTAAATTTCGCTTGCACTTAATTTAATTAAAAATTCAGCGTTAGCACAAGATTCATTCTATTTAATTTAATCAAAGTTTTACTAAAGTATATTATAATAAATGTTTTGTTTTAATTAAAGCAACGCTTCAATTTAAATCAATAACAAAATTCAGTTTTAGCTCAAGTTTCATTAAATTTAATTTAATGAAAGAAAATTAATATTAAGGTAAATATTTTCTGATTAAGTTCAATGACATGATAATGTTATTTAATAAAACCAAATTATAATTTAATTTTCTCTGGATACGTGAGAAGTTTCCAAATTGGCCAAATGTTAAAAATATTTTATATTTTTTGTTTAAATATTGTTAACATTATGTCGCAGTTTTTCATATTTTTTAATTTTAAATGAGGTTAAACATTTGATTAAAGATAAAAATAATTATTACAAATAGAATGGTATGGAAAATTCTGAAATTAAATACTTACAAATGTTTGGGTAAAATAAAAAATATAACTTCATAGGAAATTCACAATGGAAACTTCTATTTCGATGAGTTATCGAGAGCAGAACATTGCCCAGTGATGACACAATGATATACAAACAATTTAATATAGATATTGCATAAACAATTAAAAAAAAAAAAGATTTTCTAAAAAAATTTTCGATTGTCCTAGAATACAGTCAGCTATCTAGCTGCCGCTTAAAACAATTGAGAATTATAAGCGTCAATAGCATTAACACTATTTTCTATAATAATTTCTATACGAGTAAGAATGCTATAGTCGAGTATAGCCGACTGCGGTATACCCTGTACCCAGTCCGAGATTCGCAAACATAAATTCTGTCATATACAAATGTACATATAGATTTAAATCAAAATAATATATTTTGAAATTGTGCCTACAAGTCGTTTTATCGTTTATCGATTTGTAGAGGTGTGTGGAAAAGTATCGGGGTATCTGCGTATGGTATACAGGATTCTACATAACAAATTCGATGTCTCTATGGACAGACTCGACATTTGATCCAGATCAAGAATATAAATACTTTTTTTTGGTCGGAGATGCCTCCTTAGGCCACTTTTATGATTTGCTTTTGTGTATTTTTAAAGGGTAAAAATACTGATGAGTAGGAAGTTAATCAGAGCTTAGATTAAAAATGATTGATCAGATTAATGTGTTGCTCTTTACACTAGATATACTTCCTCAATAACTTGTTAAACAAAAGGTCACATAACTGTGACAATTGACATTCACAGTATTTTCTTTTTCTTTGTAAAGAGTTTCGTGCAATATTAAGAGCATCAAATATCATTGTGGCCTCATCAACCCAATGGCCCACTCCCAATTCAAAAGATTGAATCAAGAGCCAAGGTCAACGCTGATGATGATGATGATGATGTTGATTGGGCCACTTGCTGTCGCCATTTAAAACTGGTCACACTGCTCGGACGGGGGGAGAATTGGGGGAAATCCCGGACACACCCATGTGGAATGTGTGAGGCGCTTTTCTCTACGGTTTATTTATGCCCATAAATGTCAATCGGTCGGCTTGGTCAGTTGAAAATTCCATTTGGATTTTGGATTGTGTTGCAAGCATTGATAATGATTATTTTTTTGTTTGCCGCCATCGAAATCATCATCGAAATCGTAATCGTTATCGCATTATTGTGATGTCATATGTGTGGACCACAGAAACTTCTGCGTTGACCTTTTGCAATCTTAAAAACGATTTGAAATATTTATATAGATTTCAAAATCGTTTTGTCTACGACATACAAAAAAGTTGCAGTCCCAAAAAAAAAGAAAAAAATAAAATAGAAAATGAAATCGAATTAAAAAATAACGAAACCTGAATTTGAAATGCATTTGAATTGCGCTTAAGCAAAGTAATAAGAATGCACTTGACTGGAGTGTTGAACTAGCAGATACCCTGTAAATATGTTCATTAAATAAGCTCATTTTGAATATAGTTTTAAAACTTAATTGTCAAATGCAAATGACTCTATTAAGCATTAAATATATAATTTACAATTTAAAACATTTTTTAATTTATAATAAAATTTATTAGAGTTAAGTTAAACTATGAGAATGTATATATTTACAGTTTCTAAGCACAAGATATTTATTTAAGTCCAAGCCTTGAATTGAATAAATTTTCTGATTTTTTTTTTATTTTCGGTGCAGGGTATCAATAAATTAACAAGCGAAACATAAATAATAAACACACATAAAAGAAAATTTTGATTGCAGTTTTTTTTTTGTTATTTTATGTATTTCATTTTTATTTTTTTGTTTAGTAAATTTGTTGTTGCTGTTTTTCGTCACGCTTATACAATACTTTTTATTGCCATTAGTTGGCTATTTAATTATTTATTTTTTTTTTTAAATACGTTTTTCGACTCTATTTCTTATACTAAAGCTGAATGAATGCGGCTGCGCAATGCCACCAACTTTGACTGCAATTATATTGAAGCAATAATTATAATAACAACAATAACTAAAACAACAATTATAATACTAGCAACAACCAGTTAACGTTACCGTCTAAATGAATTCAATTAAAAATTCACAATCAACAATAAATAACTAACTCAAATCGCTTGGCGGCATTTGCTTTTGCCTTTGCTTGGACTTTGAGAAACGAATGCAAAAAATAAAATAAAATAAAAAGCAAAATAAATTTAAAAAAATAAAATTAACTACGCTGCACAGTGGAATTGAATTGAAATTATAAATCAAATACCTTGTGCAATTTCCAATTGAAATTAACAAATTAATAGTGCATTTTATAGACTTTTCATTACTTTTATTCAAATTGCAAAATTTGTATTGGACTTGATTCAATAAAAAGAAAATAAAGTAAGAGGCACAGAGAGAGAAAAAGAATGCGGATATGCAAATACCAGAGTATAAAAAATACAATTTAGAAAACCAAAACCGACATTAAAAAAATATTTCATATGTTTTTCATGGCAATCAGAAATCGTTAAATAAAAAATTGCTTAGCAATTCAGAACCAAAACAATTTCCTTTAAAAACTGGAGTACCCAAAGAAAAAGCTTACGGACTTGATAATTTATGGTTTCTCAAAAGTATTTCAAAGTCACCTCAAAGCCATAATTTCTATACTACAATGTCAATTTTTAAGCTTTAACAAATTGATATCAACTCGAAGTGCAAATAATTCGCGCAAAATTTCAATATAGAAAGTGATTGTTGTTTCTTCCGGCAACTGAAACAGTTAAAATGAAAATCGTTTTAAAATTACAGGCATTTATCTTTGGAAAAGTAATTCAAAATACACGTTGACATAATTAATAATTTCTATATTGCTATTAACTCAAAATGAAAAAGCTTGCCAGAGAAAACAGAATTATCAAAAAACCAAAAAAAAAATCAAAATTAAATTAAAATATAATATAAAAATAAATGAAATATTTTTTGGAATGGCGATTCTTATGCTTTTTCCTGAAATCTCAAATAAGAGTTGTGTTAAAAAAAACCAAAGCTGAAAAATGTATCTCGATGAATGAATATATCGTATATATATTAGTTTGGCTTGAAACTTTTATAAACTTTAATTTCTCATTTTTATTATAAAAAATAATTTTTTTTTTTTTTTTTAAATAGGTTTATTGCAAAAACAACTGCAAAAAAAAAAAAAAAAAATTTCAAAATTACAATTTATGCTATTTTTTAGGAATCTCAAATAAAAGTTGAGTTTCCTAAAATCAAACCTGATAAAAATTATATAGACGAATGGGAAAATCGTAGATATATTAATTCCGGATGCAGTATCCACGAACTATTGTAAAATGTTATATCTAATTTTTATCATAAAAATGTATTAAAATTTATTATATTATTTTTATTTTTTGATCTAAAAATAAATTCTTTTTCAATGAATAATTCTTATATTAAATAATATTGATGTTACGGTGTCTATTTTTTTTTAGCATTACTAATTTTTTGCTGCTACACAAATTGCATTTGTTGCACTGTGCGACTGTCAAATGAAGCTAGTTAGTATACAGCGTGCATATTAAACTGCGACTGCTGCGGCTGCGACTGCGGCGAGCGTGGGAAAAAAGCGATGGGGCAGTTGCTTTTGGGGTCCGGTCTGGCCACCGACGATGACATCGGACAGTTGACGTCGACAGAGACAGCGACAGCGACTGCAACAGCGACTGCAACAGCGACTGCGACAGCGACAGCGTTGCCTGTTTTAGTTCTTATGCTCAACGCATTTATTACTCATACGCCGCGTGGCTGGCCAATAAAATATGATGGCAAAAAGAAAAAGAAAAAAAAAAGCGCAAACATGAAATGACGGCTATTTCAACAGCTGTGTTGTTGTGCTGTCAGTTATCGTTGTTGTTGTTGTTGTTTTTTTTTTTATATTTATTTTTAGGGTCAAAACACTTTTTCAAAATCGAATGCAAATTTGCCAGTTCTGATTGAATGGACTTCGATGCGGATCTGAGCCGCTTGCTGTTGTTGTTCTTATTGTTTATGATATTTATTATGATTTTAAGACTTATAGACTTTCATTGATGGAAACTTTCAAAAGCCAAAGTCAAGCTTTTGGCCATCAAGAACAAGCCGGCGGGCAAAATAAATGGTACGAACAGGTTTTCAAGTTTGCCAGATACACAGATACATTTTTTTTTCGCAGATACTTCTTTGTTGGACCGCAAAACCAATCTAACAGTTAGCTGCTAATGTGCCAGTGTGTGTGTGAGTGCCAGTGAGTGCTAGTCTGAGTGCCCGTCTAATTGTGAGTGTTTCACAAGCCATCGGGCCCCAAGTACATAAATTACATTGGCAGTTTTAACGGTTTTGCCGCTGATTGTTGCTAATATTGTCGCCAGATAGTTGACGTTGTTGTTGTTGTTGACGGCATTGTTTTGAGCCAGGCCTATAAGTCTTCCAAAGATTTCATTGCTGCGTTGCTTTTGAAGTTGCCAAACGTGTCCGGCTGCGGATTTATGCGTTTTAACAGGCATATAATAGAAAATCTTGTGAAATACATACATATATATATTTATTCAACGTAAGTCTATCTATCTGTTTATATGTATATAAAATATTGCAGCGCAATTACAAACAATGTGAAAAGCATTCAAGCATTCAACTCAACTCTCTGATGCTGATGTCAATTGAAATGAATGCCCCGCCATTCATTGGTTGAGGTTGAATGCTCTTTGTTATCTAACAGTTATTCAGTTGACTGAATGAATGCCACATAAGAAACGCCGATAAATTGTGTTGCAAGCTGCGATTAAACATAATTTATTTCTTGATACGGTACTACCCCATATTAAGTAGTATTATTAACTCTAAGAAATTATAAGTTTACTGTTTTATTTTGCCGTCATATTTTTTTTGTTAATTCTAATTTTAATTTTTAAATTCCTGTGAATCGAACTACATTACTTGATTTTGTCTATTTTTGTTTAAAAATATAAAAAAAAAAACAATTTTTTTTTTTAGATTTTTGGGAAAAAATCTTCTACTTACACCATCAAAAAAAATGTTATCAACAAGATAATGTTTAACAAAATCTAGTTTGATAAATAGTTGCAATCGAAAATGTCAAAATTGAGTTATCATTGATACAAAACATTTGCTGATAAATTGTAAACGATATATTTCAACATTACTTGAAATAAAACTAGTTTCAAGCCGTGTCAAAAATCATATTTCATATTTCAGTACACACTTAGAAATCTATTTTAAAATAGCTTCAATAGTTTCCTTATTTATTTTAGCAAGTCATCAAGAATATTTGGGTAATTATTGCTTATTAGTTGTGATTTTCCATAACCATAATTTATATAATAATAATACCTAATTGCCTCAATCGTTAAATTTGCAATAAAAATATAAGCAACCAATCATGTTGGCTGGCTTTCTAAATAAAGCAATAAATTAAAAAAAAAAAAAATAACATTCATAATAGGCAAATATTCATTAAGTTCTATTCTTTATTTTGTCAATATATACTTTAGTATAATAACTATAGAAATAATAATAATAATACGCTGATTGGTTATAACAATTGATTTGAAATCCGTTAGTTGATATTTTTTAAATAACTTTAAGCTGGGGATTTCTTAATAAATTATAACGCTGCTTAATTCTGTTAACAGAATTTTATTGTAACTAACTGGCAAATTGTATAATACATCAAGTTTTTATTATTTTTTATTTTGATCTTGGATTGTACAGAATTTTAGGCTTAAGCATGTTCAATACCCTAAATATATTTTATACCTTCTGTTTAAATCAAGCCCAGTTTCAAATTTCCATTATTTTTTTTTTTAGAATTTTTTTATAGTTTTTTTTTGCTATTTTTAAATAAAATATAAACATTTTTTCCCTTTAAGAATTTATGCTGCTATAGTTATCAATTATAATTATATATATAAAAATATATAATTGAATAATTATTCAAAACCATAAAATCACAAGCTTATAGGGCGGGAACTTTATCGTAGTTCAAGAACTTAGATTAGTTTTTTGATCGAAAATTGGAACTAATCTGAACAATAAATATATAAAACACGATTGCGCTTTCTGTTTATTTTACGCTATGTTTTTTTTTAACTCGAAATTAATTATTTTATATTTATATATACTTTTATGAATATATTTAAGACTTGAGATAAAATCGTTATTTAACTATTGACAATGAAAAATATTAAAACCGTTTCTTGACTGAGTTTCGAAGCTCGGAAGTTGCGCGATTGGGACCCAATAGAACGTATCAATTTGGTGATCAAGAAAACATATCGATTATATTTTTTATTGGTTTTTTTTTATATATAAAATCCTCAAATTCGCTCTTGTATGTTAGCTTAAAAATTAAGGAATAAATGGTGTAATATATTTTATATAGAAATATTAAATCGGCAAAGCCTCAAATCTGACGAGTTCGAACACGAATATATATGTAAAAATACTTTACAGGATTAAAGATGCTTTACTCTACTTAATACATACACTTAAGCGACTTCATTATACCCTTCATTAGCCATTTGATACAGAGCATAAAATGGCAACCAAGTCGTATAAAATTCAAAGTCTGTTTCTGCCACCTGTTGCCAAATGCTGTGGCATCAACACAGTTAAGAAGAGAGAACCTTACCAACTATCTGGCGATGGTCCCAATAAAACTGAACAACATTCGACGATGTAAACTCTCGTTTATAGACAGTGGGGAGATGGCATGGACAAAGGGGACAGATCAAGTTGGGTTGTCAATAGCGATGAGAAACAGTTTGTTGTTAGAATATGGGTCGACAAGTCTTGGCCGGGTCGATAAAAAAAAAAAAAAAAACGAGAAAGTGCGACTTGTGTGAGGCAGAGAGTATGAAAAATGTTTGTAGCTTTGTTTGTTTATTTTCTTGTGGACCACTTCACAAATAAAATGAATATTTAATAAAAAGCGGTATTTGCCGTTAACAACAGCAACTTGATTGCAACTTGGAGCTATTTTTTAAAGCGATTACTAATTAATTACTGTAAGGATAAATAAAGCGAGTGTTCTTAAAAAAATCGATTGAAGAATATTGATTGTCTATTGAAAAATACTGTACTTACTATTAAGCTAATTTATAAATTTTCCACATAGTTATGTCGGAATTGGTTGAATAATTTTATACCATCAAAATGCACTGCTTAAACGAAAAATATTCAACACTCTGGTTAAATTCAATATCTGCAAAATATCTTCATATATTTTATATAAGATTTAAATAAACTACAATTTGCTTGCACATTTCAAGTATAGGGGTTTTTTGAAGCTTTGAAAATGAAAATAATAATGTTTTAAATATCTGTTTTTTTCTTTTTGAACAAAAATTCAGTTTATATTTAAAAAAATGTCCAATCAAGTACACAAACGCCGAGAACTTCTTAAATAAATCCGAGTAACGTCTCTTGATACCAATGGTGGCGGGTGATGTAGTCACACCAACTGGGCATACTCCGGAAAACATTGCTGTTTTTAAAGATATTCTAAATATTAATTTAATATTCTAATTTAAGCATATTTGTGGCGAAATTTTTGTCACAAAATTCTAAGACAAACTGAAATTTTTTATTGCCAATAGCTAAGCAAAATAAAAAGTTAAAAAACTTTGCGAAAAATCAAATTAAAGTTTATCTTCAAGACTATTAAAGGTTACAAAAAAAAAAAACAAATTTTGTTCGCTGTTTTTTTGGTAATAAACTTGTTTCTTTTTTTGTATTTTTTTACAAAGACTTGGCTTTTAGTTAAAAAAATCGACAACACTGACAGTAAAATTTAGTCGAAAATAAATTTTTTTATTATCCTTAAAAAAGTGAAAGTGCTTCTTAAAAGAATAAGAAAAAAACCGATAGCCTCTTTACAGTTTTCTTTTTATTAATTTAGTTGTAATATTAAAATAAAATTAGTTTTTCTGAATATAAAAGAAAATGTTAAGTTTTTTATTTTTTTAATTTCTATGTATGAATAATAAATTAAACTACTTTTTTTTTGTTTTATTTTTTGTAATAAATTGCAGCTGCAAGTATGTCTGGCGGTACAACACACATGGCACTGCCGGCGCATGCTGTCGTGTCGTCCCTGCCCGGAGCTGGTGCAGCAGCTGCAACTGGTGGCGCCACATCCACATCGCTCAGCCTGCCACTGGGGAAGCGGGGACACAAGCGTTCCGTGTCGCTGGAGAATAATGCACCGCTGGCGTTGCGCAGTACGCCCAGTTTGGGCAGCATGGGGGGGCAGACGGCGTTGGGTTCACCGCTGTTGCAGCTGGCAGGACATGGAGCACTGCATACGGGCACACTGAAGTCGCGGCAGGAACAGCGGCGACTCAGTCAGAAATTTGGCAGTCACAGCAATCTCGATGATGATGCAATGACGGCGCCACAGATGCGTAGCAAATTCCAGAATATACGTCAAATGTTTGAGCTGAGCCGCAGTTGTATGACCAGCGCCGGGGAGCTTGGTGAGAGCAAAGGGGCGGAGCTGGCACTGCAATCACTGCCGGCAATGCTCAATCAGCAGACACAGCAGCCAGTGCGCCGGACCACGCCCATTACGGCCGGAAGCCGATTGGCAATTAACGAACAGCAACAACAACTGGGCGAGGCCATGGAACAGGTAAGATTTTGGCATTGGCATTAGGTGTGCCATATGGATGATTGATGTCTCTTTTTTTGTTGCCTTTCGCCACAAAGCAGAACAACATTGCTGGCAACTTTCTGCGTCCAATTGCCTTTAAGCCCATTCCCTTTGAGCCGGACTATCGCATTGCATCGCAGCAGCAGCAGCAGCAACACCAACAACAGCAACATCAACACCAACAGTTGCAACAGCATCAGCAACAGGCATCGGCACAGCAGCCTGTGCCTGTCGAGCGTTATGGCTATGGATCGACACCATCTTTGGTGCCACTGTCCACAGCGGCAACACAAAAGTTTGGCAGTAAGTTCAAATTCAAATCAATTTAATTAGAATTATATTTAAGACAATATTTTGAACTTTTGCCAGGCACAACGGACTTGCGTCATTTGGCGGCACATCGACGTGGCCACAGAGTTGTCCAGCGCATCAGTAATGAGGATGCCCTTGGCCTGGCTCTGGGTCTGGACTGTTTGACTGGTCTTGATAGGCCCGATGGTGCCAGCAGGTAAATAATATTCATATTTGAAACTGGGGTGCCCTCCTCTTTCTTTGGCATTGTTCATACAATTTACGTGCTATCGCTTTTCGTCGACCGCACGACTGCTTCAGGTACTTTTCGTTCTTATGGCTGAACAACTTTATTTTCATATTAAAGTTTTCTGTCTTTTCCACTCTCTGTATTTTACATTTTTTCTTTTTTCCTTTGAGAGAGCCACGATTTCTGTATACCCTACATTAGTGGGTAGCCCTACATTTTAGGGTAGCCCAGTGCATATACAACCCTGCACTTTTGCCTTTTGCATTGTATGAACAATACTGTGTGTGTGTGTGTAAGAACAAAATAAAATACAATTAATAAACATAATCAAGGTGAAATACAAAAACAATTTATGTGTTATCTAATTTCGTCGACCGTATGACTGCGTCAAGAACTATTCGTTTTTTTTTTCGTCGACCGAATCGAAATACAGCATTTATATGTTTATTTATTGCTGTACAATTTCACATGCATAGTTTATGTATTGGTATTTGCACTTGTCTTTAAAATGAAGCTTTTACGTAAGAAATTTAAACATTTTGCTTAAATTTTGTTCAATCAATTTATATTTAAATACGGGTAGCCCAGCGCATATGCACTTTTATCTTTGGCATTGTACATACAATTGACATGTTATCACATTTCGTCGACCGCACGACTGCGTCAAGAATTTTTCGTTCGCTCTTGGTTTAAAACATAAATTAATTTAGCATGCAGTGAATGCAGCACTTAACAAATTTAAACTTTTTGTTTAATATTTAATCAATAAAATTCATTACAATTTTTATAGTAAAAGCAGCAGCAGCGCAGCGGCAGCTGGCAGTGATCTGACGCCCTCGCCCTCGGATTCTGGCATCTCGGAACTGGAGGCAGCGCTCAAGGATCGTGATTCGGAGCTGTCGTATCTGCGACAGGCAATGGAACAGAATGAGAAAGTAATTTTCAAAGTCCAAAAGGTTAAATAACAAATATGCCACCCAGCCTCGCCTTACTAATAGCCTCCCCTCGTGTGCTCTTGTTTGTGTTGTGTTGTATTATTTTTATAGGATAAGGAACTTTATTGGGAGCATGAGACGCATCGCCTGAAGCTCTTCTATGAGAGCCAGCAGCGTGAGTATCAGCTCAAATTCAAGAAAATGGAACAATTGTTGGCCCTGCAGCAGTTCCAGCTTAAGCAGCACAAGCTGCGTCAAACTGAGCAGCTGCAGAAGTTGCAGCAACAATTGGACCTCACAAGATGCAACAACAAAAGCCTTAAGAACTCCGAGCAACAGCTACAATGCTCCGCCTTGGAGCTCAATCAGCAGCTGAATGAGGCTCATCAGACAATGGCCACACTGCGTCTCCAGCTGGAGGACAGCGAGTGGAAGGTTTGTGAACGCAACGGAGAGATAGCTTTACTCAAGACACAGCTCAAGGAGGCACATGTAAGTTGAGGCAGGTTGAAAGAATTCTAATCTTAACATAACAAGGCTAAAACACAAGCGATGAAAATTTCATTATTATAGTGAAATACAAAAAAATTCAAATAGTAAACTATGAAAACAATTAAAACTTATTACTTAATTATCCCTACTGATCGGACAGTAATTTTATCGAACAAAATTTGATACACTGTCCGACAACAGCTTGTAGTCTTTGAAGCTTAATATCTATTTGTTCTATAAAGGTTTCAAGTTGAATTTTTTTCCAATAAAAGTTTATAGAATTCTACACAAGTAAAAATTATAGTTAGGGTTTTAACTATATTAATAATATTTTATAACAGAATTTTAACAAATGTAATTTAAAAAATTAATATTTTTTTCGACAAGTGAGTAGCAAATTTTTGCTGTTGTTTAAGTTTTTGTATTTGGCTTTTTTCAATATTTAATTTGATCAATTTAAATATATATTTAATTTTACCCAAGATACTCTCAAAACTAGACTACATCTTACTTGAATTATATTAACATTTTTTCCTTACAAATCTGACAATTCGCGATAAACTATAAGTTCATGTTAATTGAGTCTAATTTTCATACATTGCTTGTTTTATTTTTAATACCTTGTATAATAATTGATGGAGCTTGTTGTAGGTACTCAAAAACATTTTTATTTTGTAATATGTCCCTAATCCATCGGAATATATTTACAAGAAATATATGAAATTACCATCGCAACAACTGTCAAATGATGCAATTTCGTAGTATTATAATAGATAGAGAATAGAGAATAAGACCAAATTCAAGCCTATAATTATAGAGCTAGTGATTTGAAATTTCTCAGTGTTTGAATGGTTAATAGATATATTTAATAACTTTTATAAAACGTTAAGCTTTTTAAAATCTGAGACAAGATTATCGAATAGTGGTCAAAACTGCAGACTCACCTCTGAAAAAAAGCTAAAGAAAATTTCCAAATTTAATAAAATTTAAAAAAAAATAGTCTCAGCATAGAAACATTTTTAAAGTGGTTTTTGTTAAGGATAGAATTTGTGTGTTACCTAGTTAATCAAATAGAATAAATGATAATGCCAAATTATACTAATATCTTTTCATCTTTTCATATGTTTAGCTTGAAATCAATATGAAGGATCATGCTATTGTCAGCCTGAGGCATAGTAACAACATCAGCAACAACATTATCAACAACAATATTAACAACAACAACTGTAAGACAACCACATGCCAAAGTCAACCAAAGCAAAAGGCGGAGAAAAACCAGCAACAGCAGCAGCAACAGCAGCAGCAACAGCAGCAGCAACAGCAGCAGCAGCAGCAACAGCAGCAGCAACAGCAGCAGCAACAGCAGCAGCAGCAGCAACAGCAACAACAGCAACAGCAGCAGCAACAGCAGCAGCAGCAGCAACAGCAGCAGCAGCAGCAACAGCAGCAGCAGCAACAGCAGCAGCAGCAGCAACAGCAGCAGCAACAGCAGCAGCAGCAGCAACAGCAACAGCAGCAGCAGCAGCAGCAGCAACAGCAGCAGCAGCAGCAACAGCAACAGCAACAGCAACAGCAACAGCAGCAGCAACAGCAGCAGCAGCAGCAGCAGGCTGAGAATAAACAGGAGCAACAGCTGCAGCAGCTAAACAAGATTATAGCACTAAAAGATCAAGTGATTGGTGCATTGACCAATAAACTGGCAAAACTGCGCAAGGAGCTCTCTGATCTGGCCATTGCCCATGAATATGGCGAGGAGCCATGTGGACGCTATACGCGTCTCAAACAGCAGCTGGACAATTTGAATGAGATTTGTCAGAAGACGCGTAAATATACAATGCAAGTGTCGCCGGCCGAGACATTGGTGGCGACACCAGTTGTGGCACCACAACAACTGGATGCGATCAGGGAACGATTGCAGTTAAATAAATGTCAGCCGGCACAACAAACGCTGGACACACTCATCGAGGAGTCCACCACATATGCGGAGGATATAGCCAAGCTACGTCAAAAATTGGATGATTTTCGCATTAATCTGGATTTGGAGAAACGTCAATGGTGTGCCGAAAAGGATAAAGTGCTCAGCTATCAAAAGCAGCTCCAAAGCCACTATATTCATATGTATCAGAAGCTGCGTTGTCTGGACAATGCTGCCAATAATAATGCAGCTCCTGCCCCTGCTCCTGCTCCTGCTCCTGTTCCAGTTACATCTTCAATGGAGTTGAGCAATCTTAGCTGAGCTGCAGCTATAAGATTCAATTGTCTCGTTATTATGTTATTCCACTTTAGTATCAAATTAGTTTAAAATATATGTAAACATATTATGTTTCGATAAATATAAATCATTTTAGTCTCAGCTCCTGAATTGTGACTTGAGGCGCAATTAACTTAAATGAAGGCACAAATCATGAATTCCATTACATAAATACACTTAATAATATTATAATGTGTATAAAACTATTTTAGACACTTATTACCAATGCTAAAGATGCTTTTTTATGCTGTCATTATTTGGCATTTAAACTGATTAAGTGGCCTTTAACTAAACTACTTTTAATAAAAAGATATCTCTGTATCTTGCCTTAAAATTATACTATTATTTACTATTTACTATTTACACAAAACTTGCCTAACACTGTATATTTTTTTGTAGTACTTGAACATTTAAATTCATTTCATATAAATTATATATTAAATTTAATAACAAAAATTCATGATAAAATGCGGAGTAATACGAATCTCCTGGAGAAAGAGTTGAACGATTTTAAAAACTTAATATAATATTTTTTGGTATATTTTTTGCACAAATATACATTTAATATATTACTTTTGTTTTTAATATATTACCTATATTATAATTTATTAAATGTAATTGCAACAAGCATCATGATAACGACAAAATGGAAATAAAATACATTTGTGTTCGAATATATATATATTATATTTATATTGTTCCATTATGTAAATGAAATAAACAAAAATTTATATATTTATTCATAATGACAATTATTCGTAGTCAAGAATAAGTGTACAAGAAAAATGACTCAACTGGGCGCTATAAATAACAATATAATAATAATAATAAAAAAAAATATATATGTTTATCAATTACAATATATTAATTCTTTAATGGATATTTTAATGCAGAGACGTTTAAAGCTCCATGTAAGCAAAAAAAAAAAAAAAAATGGGAGAAAATAATAATAATAATAATTATAATTAAAACTTACAAGTACAATTTTAAAAATCTTTCAAAAACTCACACACACTGACAAGATTACAAACGCACACACACAGAGACACGCACGATAACAGTCAAACTCTTAAAAATAGTTATGTGATTAGTTGAAATTATTGATTAATTAATTATAGATCGATATGCTAGGCACACTCCTCCACGTAGGTAGCAGGAAAAATGCCAATTTGATTGCGTAATGCGCCCAGCCACCAGCCGTCGTCCTGTTTGGCATGCACCTCGATGACATCGCCAGGATTCAGTTCCAGTTCATCATAGAGTTTTGGTGTATAGCTATAGAGGGCCTTGCAGCGTCCGAGAATTTGACACTGATTGCCATCCTTGGAGCTGATGCTGGTTAAATTGCTGGTGGTGCCTTGTGAGCTCATCGAGGAGCTCTGCACCTCTTGGGCATTTTGATAATAATGTTGTGTTGCCTGCGGCTCAGCCTCAGGCTCATCCTCGTCCTGCGAACTGAACTCATCAAAGTCAGAATCCTGCTGATTGGAGCCACCATCCGCCTGGCCACGATCTCCATTCAGCGTCTTAGACTTTACCGATGCTGTTGTTGCACTCGTCAGTGCTGCATTCGTCGTCGAGATTATCTTTGGTTGGCTGGTAAAAGTTTCTATATTGCTCTTGCTTCGATTAAAGTGCTTGAGCAGCGCTGATGTTGGCGCTGCCACCACGCTAATGTTGGCACAGGAGTTATTGTTCTGGCTCTGCAACTGGGAATAGTCATCCTCATCATCGACATTGGCATCGCTCACATCTTGCGTTAACATCATGGTCGACTGTTGCGTCTTGTCATTGTTCTTCAGCCAATTGGGCACCTTTAGAATACTCTGCTGCAGTCCCGTGCGATCACGCGTTATCTGAAATTGTATTTAAATAATTAGTTTGATATTATTTAATAGAAGTATAATAGTTGCCTTACCTGTATGTGCTGGGCCAATGGATGTGTGGTACGTGGCTTATGATCCAGTTCCAGCAGCGCCGAGTGCAACTTCAGACGTGCACCCTCCAAATAAGTCAGCATAGAGCGTATCTGCAGCGAAAAAGCATTCAAAATATAATAAAATATAACTTCTTCGAAATAAAATGTGCCTGATAATTTGGACTTTATTTAAGTCAATATATTTCCAAAATAAGCAAAAAAAACAAAATTTCTGACTAACAAGCTACATTTTTTGCGAAGGTTAAAATAATTGTAATCAAAAAATTGTAAGAGATTTTAAGAGGTGCTGTTTGCAGAATTAAAACTCAGTTAATATTTCTTTAAATTTAATTTTTTTTTTTATTAGTATCAGCTGGTTTTGAAAATATTCTAAATAAAATTCTAATAATCCAATTTAAGCGTATGTACGGTGAAATTTTAGGCACCCGATTCTAAGGAAAACTAAACATTTTTGGCAGTAACTAAATAAAATAAAAATGGGACAAATTTTTGGAAAAAAACAGAAAATCAAAACCAAGTTTGTAGAATATAAACTGTTTCCTGTGTTTTTGGTGTTAATTAAGTGTTTTTTTGTATTTTTTTACAAAAAATTTTGTGGTTTTTATGAAGAGACAACGGCAGCTTTGAGTAAGGGGAATTTAATTCTTAAAAAAGTGAATGAGTATTTAAAATGACAAAGAAAAATCAATTTCTAAAATACATACTTAATTCTTTAATTGCAACTTAATTTTCAAGACAAATCATTTATTTTAATTGCTTAAAAATGGTTATAATTTTGTCAGGAAATGTGTAATTCATTATTCGAGTCACCTTCCGCACCAGAAAGTATATATATTCCTGATCGGTGATCACCATATGTGTCAGTTTCTATGCGAACTAATTCTTTTAAAGTGTCTTAACTATTTTAATTAAATTTAGCACAGATGCTGCTTTTTGCTAGGGACCGAAAATAAAAAAAGTTAATTTAAAATATTAAATCTCTTTTAATAGTTATTGAAGAATTTTTAAATTATTTATCATAGATAAAAATGATTCGAGAAAAAAAATTTGCAATAAAAATTTTATTACTGAGCCTTATAATATTCGTAATATTTTACTATCTATTTTATCTTATTTTATTTTATCTGATTTTTTGAATTAAAAATTTGATCAATAATTATAATTGTTATTTTCGATCTCTGCTTTTTGCTGCTTAATTATACTACTTAATTATATGCTAGCCTCCTTAAAGAAACAGAAATATTCAAAATATTCCTGATATATAACTTACATGATAGAGCTTGTCGGTAATATTTTGATGCTCCTGATTATTAAGTGACTGCGATAGACCACGTAGTCCATCCCTGGAACGTCGCTCCCGTTCCAGATCAGTTTTGACCAGCTGAAGCAGTTTGATTAGCGAATGCTTACGTCGCTCCCGATTCATGGCCAGTGTGGTGTGCTCACAGTAGAAATCGGGTAACAATTGCTCACTGGGACCCTCGGAATTGTGGCGAATGTTGCGCACCACCTGCATATCCTTGGCCACATTACAGGCATCCAGTTGAGGCTGCAGTCCGCTGGTCAGGCCACCCAATATGGGATTTATATCGGAAATAAGTCTCGAATATTGCTGCACAAAGTTATGCATATTGCCAAGACGCTGCTGTTCGCTGCTCTGAAGCTGGGACGAACCACGAAGTACGGCCATTTCCCAATCGACACGGGCACGCTCGGCCCGCACGCAGAGCGTATAATATTCAACATCTGCCCGCTTGACCGCCTCCTCGGCCTTTTTGCGTTTGTTGTCCAGCTTGACGCAATCCTTTTCGGCCGATTTGAGCTCCTTCTCGGCGGCCAGCTTATTGGGTCCCTGATGCAGCAATGCGATGGATGGTGACTTTTGTATGCGCACGTCCAGCATTGCATCCTGCAACTTCTCATTCTCCCGGGCAGCCGTATGTGATGCCTTCTTCGCCTTGGCCTCACTCACACGCCATTCGCTCAACACACGCGCCGCTTTATCCACATTGCTTTCAACCTGTTTGGAATTGATTCATTTAGATATGCATTTGTTTAAATCGATGATTTGATTCTTACCGCTTTACGGGTCTTGTGATGACTGTCCACGACCGTCTTGAGCGGCTTTACGAGCTCATCGGTTAGGGAGGCTGCCAGCTGGCGATGTATGTCGCTGCGACTTTCCATCTCAGTAGCAACACCACGCCAAGCATCCGCTACGCTGCCGGGTATCTCCCGACCAGCTTTATTCAATTTGTTGGCCAACTTCGAGAGCGACTTGGAATAGATCAGCTCCGAGTCAGCGCTAAGTATTAAAATGAAAGAAGTAAAGAATGATGAATATAAAATTTAAACATATGATATAAATAAATATGTATATTTCAGTGATATTATCTAGACAAGTTTATATATAATTTTTTATCCGCAAACATATTTCTACCATAGCAAAATCAAGAAATTTACATATAATATAATATACATATAATTATAATGTTGTCAATTACAAAAAAAAATCAAAACATCGATAAACTATAATTTAATAGAATTTAAAAAAAATAACTATTTAATCGCTATTTAATCGTCTTTTATCGGCCAAAATAAGTGTTGCATAGATGTTGTCTAAAGGCTGAAATTTTATATATCGAACCAATATAATAATAAAATTTAAAAAAAAAACAAGAATTTATTTGATGATTTTAACATGTGGGTCATATCTATGATATTTATCTGATGGCTCCATCTTTTTTTTTTTTTTTTAATTTATTATTGTCAAGAAACTTCATCTTCCTAATATCATAGACAAAATCCAAAGGCGGTTCAAGCCAGTTGAGAATTATAAGTGTTATAACATTAAATAAGGTCTTGTGGGACTACTATGATTTTGAAATTATATTAAACAAACATTTTGTGTGCCGAACATTTGAAAGGAAATTTAAATAGATTGCTGATTCCAAAAAAAATATATAAATATTTTATAAGGGGATATTCACAATATCATAGACGAAAAAAAATCTTAAATTTTGGCAACCCTAAAAGAAATTACCGATAATTTTAAAAACCTTCGATTTAATAATATCTTAGAAGTTTATCTTTTGAAAAAAGGTAATAACAAATTTTGTTAAATTTCAATTTCGGAATTATGATCCGATTTTATATATATAAAAATTTGCTCTCTGAAGTTCGGTATTAAAGAATTATTTAAAATTCTTTAAAATAAAATTTATACAATAGATCAAAAAGTAATTTTTATTTTTTTATATATTAGTTAAGCTTACCGCTCCTGCAGGACAAATATGAGTTCCTTGCTGAAGTCACCGCCCTGTTTTATGTAGCGTCGTAGTTCCTCGAAGCCATTTTGTCCCTATTAGGAAGCAAATAAAGTGATTAATATTATTTATAAATATAGCATGACAAATAAATATATATATAAAAATTAAATATAATGTTGAAACCAAACAATGCGCTTATCTGTACCTCATCCTTGAAGCGTTTAGCATGTGGTGATAGATCCTCATCGCTGACATTCTGTGACAGTGAAGGTTCATAATCCGTGCGATTAGTCATATCCTCACAGCTCACAGTCATATCACGATCATGATCACGATCACGGCTACGTTCCGGGGACATTGATTGGCGACCGGCATCGCCTGAGGATTGATTGAGATTCGCTTTGGATTGGGCGACACGCTTAAGTGGCGTCTGTTGACGCACCACCTCCTTAAGCCTGTTGCCCTCCTCACCCAGCCAATTCTTCATGCCATGCCAGCCCTTTCGAAGCTTCTCCTTGTTGTGATTGAAATTGATGAGACGTTGATTTTTGTTTTTCAGTAGAGTTATGCGACGCTCGCTGGGACGCAGCTGATCCCGATGGGTGCAGTATTCCAAATCAATATCCCTGCTAAAATCCTCCGTTTCGTTAATCTGTCTGGTTATCTCCTGCAGCTCGTCAATGGACACAAATAGATTTTGTGCATTCAGGCTCTGATAGCTAACCGACTTGAGATCATAGTCGAATTCCTCATTAATGCTAATCTGGCTATGGCTACGACTACGGCTTCTGCTGCGACTCCGACTGCGACTGCTCCGACAGCTGGCCAGGCTCTGCTTGGAGCTCTGCTTGGATGATACCAGTCGAAAGGAGTCAACGCTTTTGAAATTTTGCTGCAACGCCAGATAGCTACAGATGTTGGGCTCAGAATCCGGTTTGAGCTGATCTCCAATGTTCTCCTTGCTGGCAGCCAAGCTCAGCTTACTGTCCCCATACAATTCGGGCAGCTCGGGCAGATTTAGGCCCAGCTGCGGCGGCGCCGTCATGTTCAAGTCGAGAGCCATCGATGGCGACTTGTGCAGATAGACCTTCAGTTCGGATCGATGTAGATTTTGTACGGATTTGGATTGCTGTTGGCGGGCAATGCGCGGACGTCGCATTGGCGGCTCCAGGGGTGGCAATGGGGGTGGCGTTGCGGGAGGCGTTGCGGGTGGCGTTACGGGTGGTGCTACGGGTGGCAATGGAGGTGGCGATGTTGGCGGCGATGGGGGTCGCATTGTGGGCGGTGGCGTTGGGCGTGGCAGTGCAATTGGCAGCCTATCCAATTCAGGCTGATGCGTTGGTGTTGCAAACTGTTCCGTTTCCGTCTCGACTTCAATTTGCGGCGTGCTGCAAGCATCCACAAACTCCTCCTCATCGGAGCTGCGTGGCGTTAAAGTACGCACTAACGAGGATGGCTTGGCAATGCCACCGCCAATCTGCTTGAGACGCGCCTCGGACACACCAAAACGATCCGTGTCCAGTGTTGTAGTCGATATTAATATGGGAGCACCAATTTCAAGGCGATGATCCTCGGAATTGCTGCCAGTCATGTTGTAGCTGCCAGTTGCCAGCTTACTTGGCGAACCGGAACGATCTTTGGCAGCGCTGCCCCCACCGCCGCCGACGCCGCTCGGCAAGGTCATGCTACCCAAATGGCGGCGGCTCAATTTGTTGCCCAGCACCGAGTAACGTTTGATCCGAGACATGAACCCTTTGCTGTTGCTGTTGCCGTTGTTGTTGTTATTGTTATTGTTGCTTATGCTGTTGTTGTTGTCGGCAGCGGCATTTACAGGAATTTCAGCGGCAGCAGCTGTGGCAGCAGCCGCATTATCCTTGCTGCCCAATTTAAATTTATGTACGCGTAAATGATTCATCTTGCTACACGTTAAATTGACTTTAATTTAAATTCAATATTCTTTTTAATATTTATGGATTCTTTGATTCGAATTCGATATCTTGGCAGCATTTGTATGCTCACATTGCGTGCGCTCTGCAAATTGTCCAAAAACTGAGTGAATAAGGCAATTAGAACAGCCGGCAAGTGCATAAGCAGACGGCGACTAACAGAAATTGTGAAGTGACGGGGAAGAAGGAAGCCAAAGCAGAATAATAAACAAGCTGGAAAAGGGTGAACAAGAAAACGACCTGTGTACACCCTGCAATTGACTACATATGTATACTTCAACCACATTTGTAAGATTGATATGAAAAATATAAATACATACATTATAACTTAATTCTGTTCGTTAATTATTGTTGCTATTGCATTTTAGCAATCCTGACTAAATAAATGCTTATAAACTGATTGGGGACGATAAATAATCTGTTTTTATACTTTTAAAATAAGATGACTCAACGCAAAAATGAGTTAAATATGCGAAAGAAAAAAATATATGGAAGAATTGCATTCTTAACACTGACGTTTTATAATCTGCATAAATTATACCCTACAATATTAAAAGAATAACATTCTAATCTTTCGCGATAAGTAATCTGTGCGGACACAACAAATCACATTGATGCCACCTTTGCTCTAATAGATATAAAGCAAATTCAAGAAATCACCACTTTAGACTAAAAACGTATATGCGCGTTGATACTCTAAAGATATAAAACATAAAAGGTATAAAAGACTAGGCTGGCGTTCACCTACATACACCGTCACATACCATCATAGACATGTGCACGCATACATGTACAAAACATACATAAAAGAAAGGGGCAGAAGCAAAACAATCAGTTGCAGTCAAAAAGGAAGACAAGTAAGAGTTGCTCTCTCTCCCTCTTTCAAACAAGTGTCGCATTGTTTGACCTGTTCATAACTGCAAGGCTTACCTACACATGCATATGTATACACATATATACGCACTCAGCGACCCTTCGATCCCGATCCCCCCATCGATGTTCTTTTGCTCCACTTTCTGTGCAGGTAAAGATTACAAAACATTTTGTTTATTGAACTGCACCGGTGGAAGGCAGCGAACGACAAGGGACAGCCAAAGAAGAGCACATTAGGAATATGTGTGGACAAGAAGGAGAAGAGACAGACAGATGCATAGGCAGAACCAAAGAACAGTGTAAATACAGTGATGTGCGTTTGTTATGCTAAGAATCGCCGCGTTGGCATCAAATTGACAGCGATTGCCCGACCGCCCTCAATGTTGTACGTTTGTCTTTTTGTATTGTGCTTTATACGTGTATGTATGAATGTATGTATGTACATAAACACATTTATATAGCGACATACATATAAACACACGTACATACGCTTACACATTGTTTATATGGGCAACTACAGTGAAAATAAAACATTTCTGCGCGAAACTAATGAAGGTAATCTAGGTACATATATATGTTTCATCTTACCTACATATTTTCATATTTATGAATGTATGTATGTCATTTTAGAGCACGAAAATTAAAAATATTTAATACTCTTACAAACATGCTCACAAATATAAGGAACAGGGTCAGTCGACCGAGTGGCCCTGTTGTCCTACGAACTCTCTAGAAATTACAAGAGATGGACATGCAGATGCTGGAGGGACTTGCCATCAATGCGTTGCTTAGTGAGAAGTTTCACTGTACATACATAAGTCAGTCGTAGTATTTACTCACGATTAAAAGTCTCTATATCCTGGTATTTACTGTAGCTTCTGAGCATTCGATTTACAAGTTAGTCGAAAAGACTTGATAGCTTTCGTGAGCGTTACATTCGAACACGCCCCCAAATACATATGTAGACCAATTGGCTTTCTTCTCAATTGCTAGACGTACTACATACATACATACACTGATAAAAAAAATATTTTTATCTAAAATTTAAAACATTCAAAGAATTTATCATATCAAATTTAAAGAAATAATTAATTTAACTTAAAATGTGTATTCTATTTTATTACATTTATTACTTACAGTTTTATTAACTGTTCAGTATTAAATTTTCTTACTGTGTTTACACATGTGTAATGTAAGTATGTATCTACATATCTGCATATTTGCATTCTATACAAACACACACATATTCACACATGTATTCATCCAAACTTCCAATTGAAAGTGGGTGGAGAGGAGAAAACAAACATTGAAAGCGGCTGGAAAACAAGCGACTACTGAATGATAAAGCTGCGCTCTGGTTGTTGTTATTATATCTACAAACAGACATACAAACATACTTATACATACTTATGTACATATATACATACCTTAGTATGTGTTGTGTTATGTAAGCTAAGTTTTGTGTTGGGTTAGGTTACAGGTTCGGTTTCGATTTCGATTTCGGGTTTGGGTTCGGTTTCGAGTTTGGGTTCGAGTTTGGGTTCGTGTCTAGTTATTAACTACTCTCTGCTCTCGTAACGGTTTACGGTTTTTGCATTCTATTCAATTCTTATGCCAACAAGTGAAACCGTAGTAAGTAAAACAATTTAATTATATTTTTCGAATTGTTGCTGTTGTATTTACATTGTTTATACCAGCTAATTGGCATTGGCAAAATGCAAGGGAAAACAAGTAAGCATGCGCAAATTGAGCATTATCAGCTAGCAGATACCCTATACACAAGCTAAAGAAGATTTAAGATTTGTATCCCGAACTTTTTAGAATCGAATTATATGTAAAGTGGGTCGCTGATTTCGAAAATAAAATTTAAAAATTTTTATATGCCTACAGATCCAAAGAGTGATACAAAAAATCAAAAATCTAGTTTTCGAAAAAAAATTGCACAAAAAATCCATTTTTTTTTAAATTGGCTTATTTTTATGCAAAATTTTCATTTCAATCCTGAAAAACTTCTAATTAATTATCAAATTAAAAAATGTTATATGACAGGTTTATAGGCTATTTTATTATCTTTTAAAAAATATAATCACTTTTAATATCAATAAACTGTGTTCGGAATTATTGTCACTTTTTGAAAAGTCGAAAATCTAGAATTTTTCGAATATCTCAAATATCTCCTGGCAACCTAATTTCTTAAAATCTTTTTTCGGCATCAGTGACCCATTTTGCATATTATTCGACCCTAAAAACACCGGGATACAAAATGCTGTTGCATAGTGTAATTTAAACACCTATATTGTGCAGAAACAAGCATTTTTATATGTTTATTTATATATTTTTTAAAGAAAACAAACCTTGATAGTGTAGCAAAGAATTTTTCAATTTTCCAGCACTTGAGCATGTGTTGTACCAAGACCAAAATACAAATTTTAATACAGCCTACAAATATATATACCAAGACTAATAAGACTGAAACATAATACAAATATATATCATTTGTTATACCCCCTAATATTTATTTTCACAATTACAGGGTATAAAATAAACAGAGCTTGACCGAAACGAAGGCTCAGGAAATGCATAGTACATAGTACTACTAGGATAGGCCCCAAAGCGTTGATATGTCACGTACCAGCCTAATGGAGTGCAACTTCAACTGGAGTATGGTAAGTCAAGAAACAATCTGGCTAATGAACGGCCTTAGCCTCTGAACAACAACAGCATTGTAATACTTGAGAGAAAGAGCCTTAAAAGTCTTAACCAAAAAGCCGAAAGGGCTTACAACAGGGCTTACAGGGCTTTCAGGGCTTTCAGGGCTTTCAGGGCTGCCAAGGGTCTGGCAAGACCAGGCTAATTGCATTGGGCGCAGTCAGCGAAACCTGCAATTATGGAGTTGGGTTTAAAAGTCAAATAACATAAATTATTGCCAGACGGATAAAACCAAAGAAAAATCATATATGAAAACAATCAGTTGAGTTGCAGGGAGCCTCTGGCTGATGCTGGGCATCAGCTATAAATAGCTAAAATTGCAATTGCATCCGAGATGAAAAAGCAACAACAACAACAGTAACAGCCGACAATTGAAAATCCTTTTTGGATTGTGCGTGCGGCGGCATCCTTTACTTGTTATACCCTTTCAAAAGGCTATAATAATTTTGTCACGACGTGTGTAATGTATAGGGGATATTTCCGACTCCATAAGGTTTTTTGATAAAGTTCTTTAAATATGAATTATTTATTTAATCTTAAAATTAGATATTAGAAATTTATACATTTTATTTGGATGATCACTAATAAAAGAATTTGTACTGAAAACTATCCTTCACTGCATACAATTTAAAATTTTCCCATTTAGAAGACCCAAAAATATAAAGATTTCAAAAATTCCAAAAATTATCTGTCCGTCTTTCTGTTTCTATGCGCTCTACTTTCTCAGTTTTGAAACTATCTTAACAAGATTAAACGCAGATATGTGCTGTTATTCCATACAGTTTTAATGTAAGAATCAGCCGGATCGGACAACTATAACATTTAGCTGCCATTGGAACGATCGATCAAAAATAAAGTACATGAACATTATTTTTAAAATACCAAAACAAGATTCGTGTAGTATTATGATCTGAACAATCTGACAATCTAAAGTTTGATTAAAATCTTACACTATACATATATTTTAGTTTTCATAGGAAAAATCGGTCGATAAATTGTGCTTGTATTAAAAACTTCTCTGTTTTTCAAGATATTAAACTCAAACTCTTTGGTTTGATGTAGTATATTGATGTCTTCAATCTGAACATGTTTGATAAGGAACAATCTGAACATGTTTGATTAAAATAGGGTTACTATATAGGAACAATCGTTTGAAAAATATATTGTACGAGTAACATTTTTGTTTTAACTAATGTATCAAACAAACTAGCTAGTTCTAAGTTTTATTATCCTATAAATTATCGAATTTAGTTTAATCAAAATCAGATGACTATATCATACAGCTGCTATACGAATGATCTGTCGAATAATAAAATATTTTTTAGAAGACCATTGCAAGGGTATATAACTGCGTCATGCCGAAGATAGTAGTTTCTTTTTTGTTTTTTTTTCATATTCAATTTTTTTTTTTTTGTAATTTATGATTAATAAATAAGTACAAAAAGGCAGCACAGCCAATGACAATGCCAAGGTCATCAATACGATCAACTTTACAGCTGTTAAGTGCACTTACATTATGTTAATTAATTGCAACAGTATCGACTGTTAGTTAACAGCTTTTGCGTTATTTCAACTTTCGACTGGCGGGTTGCAGAACTTGTTTAATTTTAACTTTGATTGCCGAAAAATTTGTATTAAAAATTATTAAAATTTTAAAATGTTCTAATTTGTAAAATGACAAAAAAAGTGGAGCATATCGTGCTGCTTAAGCTCAAATTTCAAACAAACAAAATTATCTATTTAATGTATTTCTGCACAAATTTATTTCGAACGCTTTAAAAGCCATCATTTAAAGTGCTTAAAAATCTCAAAAGAGCACACAATACCCTTAGGTTTATTTTTGGAAATCAGATATTTCATATTGAGATCAAATGACGCAAGAACTCGCCCCAATTTTCCATTCAAATATTTTTGTCTGTCTCTTAAGTATGTAATAATAAGCCATTATTTAAGTTCCATTATTTGTTTGATGTTTTTTTTTTTGTTTTCTTAGCAGATAAATAAAAAAAAACACCTGTCTTATGTATTGATATTATTATTTATTCGGTAGAAAATCTTTTGTTATTCTATGCTTTAGCTTATGGGAAATGTGTAACTATATCTTGCAGTTCATATTATCAAATATACAGCAATATTATGTTATCAATTCTAAGTGTACTACGTCATATATAATTATATATATATACTTAATAAACATGTTTTCAGACAAACTACACGTTCTGTTTTTTATCTCTTAGAGAACTGGAGACTCATCGTACTTCTCAAATATATATATATATATATGTATATACTATGTATCTTTGAAACTTTATGTGGCCATTAGTTTCGTTTTTTTTTTCCACCTCAGACTCTAGTTTATGAGGTGCATTTATCTCATTTAGTGTCGAAAATAATAAACAAAATGTTGGCTCACATTGGCACCCGATGCCAAAATCGAAATGACAGGTACTTATATACAAATATATATGTATATATATATATATATATCTTTGAATATGTATTTATAAATATTTATAACAATTTTGTTTAGAGGGAGATTCTCTGCCCTTAATTGCTTTAAAAAATTCAAATTTTACATAGCAAAATGATCAAATATTATCTCAAAAAAATGCGAGTACTTGAGAGTTTATTATATGATTTAAACATGTACTCATAAGTATATTCGCATTCGTATTCGGTGCTGAATATGTCCATGTTGCGGCGCTTTCTGTTTCATTTAAACAAATATTTTTGCAACTTATCTTGAAATGTTGCGTCAAATGCGAAAGGTCGGTGAGGGGCTTGGGGGCTAAAGTTGCCTTAATGAGGCATTTAATTGTTGCTTTCGTATTCTAAATTTTGTTATTGTTTCGTATTTTGCATACTCATGTTTAGTCAGATGTCAATACAAATGCTATGTTAAATTATAAGTGCAGTAATGATAGGGTACTAAAGGCTCGTTTAGAGTATTGTAAAAATTGATTTACGTGCAATATTACACAAAATGTGGCGACTTCCTATATGATGCGACATTTTTTTTGTTGCAAAATGTTGCACGGCTCAAACATTAACTAAATAAGACATTCATGTAATACTTAAGGAATTTTCGTGAAAATCATGTTAAAAATATGACGGGTAAACTTTAGATACTTTATCTAATACTAGCTCTCCAGGTGCGCGTTGCTACGCTCCCGCTTGAAAATTAGGAATTCACAAAATTGATTGTAAAACTAACTAAGTAAGACATTTGGGAATTTTCGCAGAAATCATGTTAAAAATATGACGCTTAAGCTTTAGATACTTTATCTAAAAGTAGCGCTCACGGCGCGCCTTGCTACGCTCCCTCCTAAAAAAATAATACAATTTTCAATTGCCTTTTCCATATATTTAAATACAAGAAAAATAAATCTCATTAATTCTACTATCAGCACACGTGGTTAATGAGTTTGGTTTTAACAAAATAAGTCACGTTTCTGGCAAGACCGTGAGTAAGCGAAGATTTTATATATATATAGTGTATATACTTAAATTTTTTTCAATTAAAAATTACTTTTATATAAACGAGTATTTTCGCTGAATGAACTGCCTTTAGAATGCAAGTTTTGTCTGAGTATCTGAATGATATAATGTACGTTGGTATTTTCTTATATAAACAACTGATTATAACGACCGATAAGAGATTGCGTGAGATCGACAAAAGCGCGAACGTTGCCACTTTATTTTTATCTGGCCGTTTTGCACCTGTTTGCCACGCAAATTTGTATAACTTTAGTTAGTAAGCTAATATAAATCATCATATTATGTACATACTTGGGCATCACATGTTCAAGTGGAAAGAAAATCTATTCTACTCCGTTCCGGAAATATTACCAAGTCAATTGTTTTTACAGATTGAGTAAAGTCAATTGACATACATAAAACATTTACCATTTAACATAATTAACCTCGCGACTGCACTGCAAATGAAGGATCAACAGAGCGGGGGGGCTAACTGCAGGGGTATCTGGGGTCTTTGGGGTTCAATAAATTGTTAAGTTTTAAATGTTGCCCCCGGCCAAATGTCATTGACATCTCGGGCAGCTTAAGCAGTACAAGTGCGCATAGCAGCCAGCAAATGTAAGGCAGCATGCCAAAACAAAAGCTGACTGAGTTTCTCCTTGGCTATTGGCTCTTGTCCACCTGTTAGCTGCACGCTAGAGCTGACAGTATCGATAGTATCGATAACTTTTTGTAAATCATAGTAGATATTTTTATTTTCATCATTTCCGATATTAACAAGCTTACATCGATTAAGGCCAATTGAAATGTTAGGATTGGCAGTGCATCGATAGTATCGATAAATTTTCTAAAGCCAATTATGCAATAAAAACCTGTTTAAAGCCAATTTTGAGGAAATTAATTTAACTAACTTATTTTTCATTTTAATTTGGTCAATACTATCATCGGCTTATCGACACTATCCAATGCTCTTTTATTTTTACGGTATATATTTTATGAGGTGCTATGCCTATCAGCCAATTATATGGGAAGATATGCTAGAACTCACAATATCGATAAATTTCCAAAAGTTAAAATAGAGATATTTCTCGTCAATATTGAAAAACGCTTGTTAAAGCCAATTTTTTTTTTTTTAAAGTTAATTTAACTAACTTATTAATATAGGTCTATATTCTTCAGCTCATTTTTTGTTGGTCGTTGACACTATCCAGTATTATCGTATACATTCTAGGCTGTACCATTGTTATCGGGCAATTCTCACGGTTTCGATAGTATCGATACATTTCTTAAAGTCGTAATAGTGATTTTTCTTTTCAATGTCGGAACAACTTATTTTATCTAACCCATTAATATAGGACCTTGTTCTTCAGCTCATTTTATTTTGATGGATACTATCGTAAGCGTCTCGATTACACTATTCAATGAATTTTCAGTTTTATTCGCTGTCATCTCTATCGTATTTAGAATCTTATTAGAAAAGGGCAATATTGACTGCATTTTATTTTTATTCGATTTCGACATTCGGCTTATGCTTTGTTGACCCATTGGAATGTTGCTAGTGTCTTTTAGCTTTTTATTTCGATTTTTTTTTGTGTTTTTTTCCGCTTTTCTATGTTTTGTTCTATGAGTTGCCGATTAAGAACTATGCTGGATTTATGGCGTTGTCATTGATGTCGTTCTGTTGTTCTTATTCTTGTTCTTTCGAGGAAAAAGAGCTGGCTAATTAACAATGGTTCGTTTTCTCAAAGAATTAACTAACGGCGGTTACGGCGCTAAATAAATTGATGAATAAAATAATAAAAAAAAGAAAAAAGGGCTGAATGTCTACACACTTATGCTAATGGGGTCGACAGGGAGCTAAAATGTTAGATAGTTGGATAGATACCTATAACAATAATAATAAAGAGAAAAACACGATGCCATAATAGTATCCACAGAAATACAGATATCCATTGAGTTAGAGAGAACTATATACAAAAATGTTTGCGTTTTATTGTGTTCTATTTTAGACGAAACCGAACAAAATAATTGGCACAATTTCAATAACAGCACGAACAAAAAAAAAAAAAAAATTCAGATATTGTTTAGATATTCATTTGGAAAAGTTGCGATCATAAATGCATCTGCCAAACACACACAAAAAAAAAAAATAGAAAATAAAAATAAATAAACTATAGATACACAGAATTCAACGTATTAATTATTATAGTTCAAGTCATTATATATATTTCCACATATGACTTATATTATACATATCGAATATATCTTGTAATTTGTCAGAAAAGAATTTGAAGCTTGATTTTATCATCGTTGATAAAAAGCGGCAAATATGCTTTGATTTGTATCTACAAGATACAATTGTTCTAGCTTGTAATTGCCAAGTGCAATGTGCACTATATAAAACAAATATCGTATATATATATATATCGTTGAAAAGTCCAACATTTGTGTTTGGAAATTGCAACAGGTTTTCTTTCCCTTTTTCAAGCTGTTTTGGACACACAATATCGTTTCAATTCGAATCAAATCAATCTTAAATAAAACTAGATCACACTGCAGTTTTTTTTTTTTTATCTTTCACACATTTGACACTTAAGAAACACTCTCAAAAAAACAAAGAATAAAATATATTTAAAATTTTTTTTTAATTTGGCTGTTTAACATTAATTTGCGTGTGTGCGTTATGTAAAAGCAAATTACCAAAAATAAATTATATTTTAATTAAATGAACACAAAATATGTACGTCGACAACGGCGACGACTTTGGAGGCGACAGCGACATTTACTACGCCTCTCGCGGCGACTGCGAGACTCCCAACTAAATTTAGAACGGGCTACAAAAAAAATATAAAAACAGCTACGAACTCGAGGCGACGTCGACGACGCACAGCGGCAGACTAAGCGCAGCTAAGCGCGGCAGCAGCAGCAGCAGCAGCAGCAGCGGCTAAAGCAGTTGCTGAGGCAGCAGCGTCACGACGTAAACAGAATAAATGAGAATGTTTAAAACGCAGCGGTTCGACTCTTAAAATACCCTCACCTACGATTGGGAGAGCATCTCTATTTGTTTTTCAACGGAAAATTTTCAGCTCCCTTTATTTTATTTTAAATATATAATAATATAATTAAATATACATTTTTGTCGATTTATTTTTTTTTTTTATTTGATTTTCATAGAAACATACCTCCTAGAGTTCTAACATGCATAACTTTTTAAAAACATGACCGACTTTTATGCGAAATATCGTTTTGATCATGACTTATAATTTTTCATTTACATATGAATATACAAATTTTTTAGACTTTTCTAAATTCTGATTTTTATATAGCGTGTATTGCGTATAGAATAAATTGATTTTTAATAATTGATTTCTGAAAATCATGATTTCTAATTTTCCAATTAAAACGAATAAACAAATATTTATAACGTTTAGATTAAATTGATTTTTAAAAATTCATTTCTGAAAAGCATTTTTTTTTTGTAAACTAGCTTAGCTGATACATGATATCGTAAGTAATAAGTAAACATATTTTTTTCAAAAATAAATAATATGTAATTACCTTCTCAAAAAAAAGTCATAACCAAATTTACAATTAATTTTTGACAAAAGAAAATCAAAAAGTTAAAAATTTAGTAATATAATTTACTTTAGGAGTTTTTTTCCCCCACAGGTTATAAAAATAAAAAAACAACATTTGGGGTATTTAATTGTTCTACCAAACGGTGCATACAACACATTTTTTTTTACAATTTTTAATAGATTTTTTAGTCAAGAGATTTACGTGGACCATAGTTGCATAAAATGCTCAGTGCATTTTCAAGTGAATATCCAAATTTATTTTGATCAGTGCAAATACCTCTATGGTGTCCTAAAAATACAAACAATAAACCTATCGAAATTGTTATATTTTTCAATTAAATTAAATTATTATTTTTTTATCTTTTAATTTCAGTGTGTGTGGTTAAGCAAGCCGAGCATACCTCATTCAACAAATTGGCACGGGTATAACAAGCAATAAACGAAACGGTGTACTCAAATCTGGAGAGCAGAATAAAATTAAGAGCGCTGAGCGCAGAGCGCAAGCGTATCCAATGCCGGCAATTGCAGCATCGCTGCTCGCTGTTGGTCGACGCTGCGTCGACGCGACGCAATGCGACGCAAGAGAGCTGCCGTTGCGCTGCGCTGCAATACACCTGCTGCGATGCTGCTGCTGCCTGCTGCAGCTGCTGCTGCTGCTACTGCGGTTGTTGTTGTTGTTGACAACGCGTAGGCCAAATATTTGGACGAGACGGCAGTCTTACGGTACATCAGCTGTCGTCGCAGCATGCAAAGCGGTACTTGCTGATTGGGCTGAACAAGTACCGTTGCCCATTACGCACAGTGGGATCAAAGTTGAAGTTAATTTAAAATAAGTATGTGCTAATTTTCTAATAGAAACTATGAATATGTAATTATTGTCAAATACTTAACAACATTCCCGATTTATGCAGGCATTATAATATATAAAAAATTATTGCATGGTGAATTAGCAATAACCTATATATGGGCATTTCCATTGTGGCGTTACGTGACAGTCGTACGCCTAAATGTGAAAAAAGCTGGCAAAAAGTCAAAATTTTCGAAAAAAAAAAATGTATATCTGAATAGCAATTCAGCTGGCCTATATTTGGTAAAAGAGATGAAATCATTTGTACTTTCCGATTAAAAGATATAAGCAAAAGAAAGGTGTGGCGTAACGTGACAAATAAAGGACCTTTCTGTGGAAGTGCCCATATGCAATTGTTGTCAAATACTTATACATATTCCCGATTTATGCAGGTACTATAATATATAAAAAATGTTGGCATAGCGAATTATCAATAATCTATATATGGGCATTTTCAGAGTGGCGTGACGTGACAATCGTATTTTTTTTATATATTGGATATATAATGGATATGTATTGGATGACTTTTAATTTTTGGCCGTGGTGGACCTTTCTGTAGAAATGCGCATATATTTAATTGTTTTTATTATTAAATCAATAAATTTATAATTAAGTATTTTAGTATCGATAAAAAAGTTTTGTTCAACGATTTTATACTGATTAAGTTGTATTCTTGAAATTGTCGCTTTAATAATCACAATTATCCAATTTATCTAGAGCGTTACTAAATAAAACACTTAAAAACAATTTTATTTTTTATTGTCAAGAAGCAGCCTTCATAATAGACTATAACATGACATTTTTACTTAACATATAAGAACAACCACGCTTCATGGAAAGCTTAATTGAATAATTGTAATAAAAATAAAAATAAAATTATTTAATTACTTCATTAGAACATTTAATTTTTCAAAACATCTGACTTTGTAGCACTATCAAAAATGGTATTTGGCACCACTGTGCATTAGCTGCTACAATAATTTAAACAGCTAAATGCACGTGCTGCCGCTGCCGCTGCCACCGCTGCTGCTGCCACCGCTGCTGCCGTTGACAAGTACCGGTATTATGGGCAATGTCAGTTGCAGTTGCATAATCGCCGCCAATTTATGCGGCTTAGCAGACGCTGCACTTATACATATACATACATACATACATATATACATACATATGCATCATCTTAGTATGCATTTGCATTAGTAAGCGCGCATGATTATCACAGACGCCACAGTTCACACAACGTTAACATTGGCTGCGGCGGCGACGGCGACAGCGGCAGTGACGTCGACTGCAACGACGACTGCTGCTGCACTTGTTGCTTGACCGAGATTTGCAGAGTTCTTGCCACAAGTTAACAACAACTTTATCGCTATAAACATCTTCTGACTGATTTGACAATAATGCTTGAAATGCCGTTGATTGGCTTTATTTATTTATTTTTTTTTTTTTTTGGTTTTTTTTTTTGGTTGTCTTACTTTATATTTAAAGCGAGTGGGGTATAATGGTTTTATTTTGGTCTGCCTTATTTTTAAATTATTTTTAATAAAATTAAAATTCTTATTATAAGTATATTTAGTACCTGCAAGATATTCGAGAAAGTTTTTTGGGCGCTGAAAATTAGTTGATTTATTTTTATCGTGAATGAAAAAATTTCACAATTTCAATTAAATATTTTTCATATTTTTAAATTTAGTAAATCATTTCATTTAATTTAGTAATATATTTAAATTTCCACTGCAACATTCTTACTTATGTTATGTTATTTTTTTTATTAAATTTATTTAAGTTTGTATTTCTATAACCCATTTTTTTTTTTTGATTTATTGGTTTTATCATTAAAGTTAGTTTTTTAAATAATATAACTTACTTAATCGCATTGTTTGGTTTGACTCTGGATTTAAAAAACTTTGAATTTGATGCAGCTTACCTGAAAATAGGTATAGAAAAATCATGTATTTTAATATGAATATGAGTTTTGTAATGATATTAACACACACACATTTATTAAATGGACTAGTTAATGAAGAATCAATTAGGAACCAACACCAATACCGATAAACTTGATAGGATATATGTTAATATAAATGCAAAGAATCTAAATGTCATGAAAGGGTTTGGATGAGATCTCTGATTTATGAATTGAAGGCTACGATTTTCCTTAAAACCGAAACTATATAATATAACTTTGTATACCCAAAAACTACTTTTTAAAATGTGCTTAAAAAGTTTGCAAAAAAGTTTTTATATAAGTAAACAATAATTATATTTAATAGGGAAATTGAAGTCTCTCTGCTGCGATATATATTTAGTTTATATATATTCATTATAGATATGTCATTCCTTCCCAAAGTGTTCGTTCATATTGAGAAGAAGTATATATAAATTGCTATACTACTTAATTAAATATAATTCTGTTTCTGGTGTCATTTAAATTTTGTGAATTATTTTGTTTTGCATTATATTGAATCTTTAATCGTCACAAACATTTTATTTAGTTGAAATTATTTAATGACACACAAATAAATGTACAATTAAATGGGACAGACTTTTTAAAAAATTAAGTATTCAACAATTATAGCTCAATTTTATTGCAAGTGAAAAAAACTAATTTAAAATCGGTTTCAAAACATATGTATATCCCGATTCAATTGAAGTTGTTTAATTCTTTAAATTTTAATGGAAGTTCTTAAGAATTTAAAATGATTTCTGTAGCACTTTTAATTGTATAAATATTTTTAAAAATTGAATCATATGAGAAATATTTCACTTGAATATTATAAAGCAGATTCATTTACGCAGAGGTTTTGTGGTTAGAATCTAAGTATGAAATAAAGTCATACCACATCGTCATTAAAAAACTGATTGCGCACATAAATAAATTAAAGATTACAATAGGTATTACAATACAATAAATCATAAATGTATTTATATCTCGAAATGCATTAATAACGCACATATGTATAACGTTTTTTTAAGGTATTTAAAAGTATTGCCTAGATATATAATAATTCTATTTGTAGTTAATTTATTTCAATTTAGAAAAAACAGTTAAGTAAGATATTTAAAGTGGCGCCACCTGTGCGCGCACATAGCTTTTATAAAAGCTTTGATCAAAAGCTCTTAAACTTAAAAGCTTATTCAAGTTTTGCACCTGTCACTTAATTAGCCGGCCAGGTTGAAAATTCAAAAAGCATTTCAGAAGACCTTGCAAAATATTTGTTTACACAAGAAGTTGAAGACGGCAAAAACAAAAGCGTGAACAGGTTAAAAGTGTCATAAGTTTTGTATTGTATCTGGTAGATAAATATATGTATCTGTATCTATATATGTTTAGCTATTGAAACTGTTGCTATCTGTAGTGGCAACTTAATGTTAAATTGCTTATAAATAAGTTGCACTTACTTGCTAAATGCGAGCTGGTAAACGAGTTTAACAATGATATAAAAAAAAAAATCACACAAATATTAAGAACGATGCGGGGTTTGTTGGGGGGTTGGGGCATGGCGCATGGGGCATGAGGCATGGGGGCGGTGGGGCAACACGTAATAAAAAATTAATTTCCATTAATTGACGCTGATGTTGTTGTTGTTGTTGGTTGGAGATGGCAACGTGAGTATGTTGATGGAACACGTATTGAGGCGACTGGGAGAATGGTTCGTGTTCATCGCTTACCTGCGCATTACCCATTAGAGCATCTTCTTCTGCTTCAACTTGAGTTACAATTAGTTCTTCAACATTTGCATATAATGCTTCCACCTGTTGCTGTTGTTGTTGTGGTTGTTGTTGTTGCTCTTGTTGTTGTTGCGGCTTTTGCTTCTTCTGTTGTTGCCTCAGATGCGCATTGAGATTGACGGCCGATTTGGATTTACTTTTGGCAAAGCGAGCTGAGCTACGCAAGCTTTTAAGCACGCCAAATGAGCGCGCACTGGCGAGCTTTTCAGAGAGACAGAGAGAGTGTCAGAGAGAAAAGAGAGATAGAGAGAGAGAGAGACAGAAAGAAAGAGAGCAAGCACAGGTGTGTTGTAGAGCACGCTCAACGCTTACGATCATGATCGCGATCAAGCGATCATTGTATGCAGTATTTATGCTTTATTATTAGTTAAAAATTAACAAAATTAACAGATCGAATAGGAATCAACACTTTTAAACAAAGATCGCAACTCCTTTAATTTTTATGTATGATAATTAAGAGTAAAAATTATTTATTTTTTTCATTAAAATTGGCAATAATTCTTATTTTGGACTCGAAAATAAAAATGGATAGTAAAAATTATTTGCCAACTCTTATTTAAAATTAAAAAAGTTAGTTGTCAATTTAAATTTTTAATATTTCATAATAAAAAATTGATTTTGAACCACGGCATGTGTTTCAAGAGTTGCCATACCAATGGAAAGATATTGAGAATAAGTTTATTTACATATATATATATATATATATTTACATATATATGTATATATGTCTTAGTTTTAAAATACACAGCTTGGTTCAGAAAATATTCCAAAATTAATTTTAATTTTTAACATTTAAAATAAGAATTAAAAAAAACTTGATTTTTAAACTTTTAAATAAAAAAAAAAGGAAAATTTAATTATTATTTCACAATTTTTTTTTTTGATCGAAAAATACAAGTTGAAATATAATTTTTTGAAATAAAAATTGATTTATCAAAGTTTATAATTAAAGTTAATTCTGTTTTCAGTATATCTCAGATGTTCCCATTTATTTAATAAATTTTTTACTGGCTTGAACTCATAAGTCTTATGTGCGATCTCTGCTTCTAATGGATACTTCTCTAAAATCTTAAAACTTTGTTATTATTAATATTTATTTACAAACTCAAATGATTGCGATCATGATCGTTGTGAGCGAGCAACTTGAGTAGGGGATTTTAAATAGTTAAATAGTTGCTAAATCTATATTATATCATCAATATCATTATTATTAAACAACATATACATAATATATATACGCTTATTCGTACATAATTATAATAAATATGTACACAAAATTATAGTTAAATATTTATTTATTATCTATAGTGCAAATAGTGATAAGTAAGTAAAATTTTTAGGTGCATATTATGTGAGAGTGCGAGCAGCTTAGGAAAGGGGGGTTGTGTGCGGGGGCTTTGGGGGGTTGTGTAGTGTCCACTTTCTATTGACCAAGTGTTGGGGCATGGCATGCCACAACATACCAATAGACACATGTTCATTTGCAGTTCGTGTTTTTGAACTCAACGCATTGTCCAAAAACTATGGCTCTGCCAACTTCCGGCACAAGTTAAAGCAACAAACTGACAACAACTTGACAATTCAACAATAGCAACAATAGCAACAATTGCAACAACAACAACAACAACTTGTTGCTGTGTTAGGTGTGAATAAGACGCTGCTGATGTCCAATGATGATTCAATGTATTCCGTTGCAAGCAACACTCGCTTTCTATATATAGACGTATGACCGATGTCGACTTTGATTGCAAAAAAAACAACTTTTGCGGGTAGATAAAACCAATGAACTTAACACTCGACAACTACAACAACATCTACAATAATATAAAAGGCTACAACAATAACATATCTTACTAAAGAACATCTAATGACAAAGTTAAGCACTGCGCATTTACTAACATTTGCAAGTGTTCAGAACAAAAAATAAAATAAAAATAAAAACAACAATTAACTAAACTAGCAGGTACCGACTAGCAAATATCCTACATACAATTGTGTATCAAAATTATCTCAATTTAATTAATAGAATATCTATTCAGAACACATTAATACGATGTGAAAAATTTCAATTATTTTTTTTTTAATAATTTACTATAAGTTTAAATCAAATATGGTTCGGATATGGTTACTAAAAAAATACCTACGGACTATATTTTATGATAAACAAAAATATATTTCCGAGTCTCCATAGAGAGTCTCAATATAAAAAAATTACTTTACTTTGGTAAATAAATAATTCAACAATTTCTGCAAATTAATTAATCTTATATTTATTTCATAGAACACCTGAACTTCATATCATAAATAATCCATATATCCGATATAAGCTCATAATTTTTTTCGTTTATTCTTATTATAGAAAATATATTCTAACTGTGAAAATTTTATTTTATTATCGAAAATTTTCTATATTAAAAAAAAACTTTTTTCTTAGTGTAGTTTACCTTAAGAAGTAGTTTATCTTATATCATTCAATTTACTACTTTGCCAAGAAATTTTAATAACATTTTGGTTTTAAGCTATTCAAAATAATTTTTGATTATTTAACATTAAAAATAAAAATTAAAAAATTACTTTTATATTCAACTTTTAATTAAAAATTGGCAAATCATTTTTACTATCAATTTTTATTTTTGGGTCCAAAAAAAGAGTTATTGCCAATTTTAATGAATAAAAAAAAACTATTAATAATTTTTACTCATAATTTTTGTACATAAAAATTATAACCGTTGCGATCTCTGAATAAATCCCCTCCATTAGACGGACACTGCTCTCGAGCGGAGGCTCACCGTCCGCCCAAAAGAGTATTTACTGTATATTTACGGAATAGGGTAACTTTGCACAATATCAAAGAAAATATTTGAGATAAAATTCATATGAATGTACGAAATATTATAATATTTTGGAAATTAAATTATATAAAATAATTAAAATATAAAAATTAATTTTTTTCATTTTCAACGGAATAATGCATTCATATAGCAATATTGTCCCGGCTATTGTTGTTGTTTAGACATATATGTAAGCCTTATAATACTCTAAAGAAAAACTTCTATATTAGCTGATTCTACACCATTTGCAATGAATGCAGGGTATAACAAGGGCAAATTATGAAAAGAATATTGCGCATACGCCGCATATGATTTGTGTAGTCTTAAGTGGGCCAACATTTTGCCGAAAGAAAGTTCATGTACAACAACTTGTTGCAAACTCTGGTATTTAGTAGAACAAGTCTAACCAGAATCAGACTCAGACTCAGACACACAAACTGAACCAGAATCACTCGCACAACAATTTCAATTGCATGCAGCAATTAGCGGGCTAACAACTCGAGGCCTCGGCGTCTATTGTATAGTGTAGTAGAGCCACAAGCTTGAAGCTCATTGCACGTCGCTTGAAATTGCGCAAATTGATGCCCTATGTGAGATAGAGAGGGGGAAAAGATAAAATAACAAAACCCTGTATCGAACTGACGCGTTAAACTTATAAAGAATCACAGTCATTAACCATTTATCAAGTAGAATGTACGAGCGTGTTAGGGCCGCTTTATTAGTTGCTAAAGTTGTAGAAAAATATCTAAAAAATTATATGAAACTTTAAACCTAACAGGCCAAGCAATAGAAGCTAAAAACCTGCAATTTTTACTGTAGCTTCCTTTTATATTGTAGGTTTGACACTCCGAAAAAAGTTAGTCAAAAATATATCGGCAATACGTGGAAAATGTATTTAGATTACAATCATCACATTGCGGAATATAATTAGATCGATTTTTTTTTTAGTTTTAGAGCCGGGGCATAGCAACGCACGCCGAGAGAGAGCTAGTGTCATATATAATCCCAATGCCGAGCGCACCGGAAAAAGTTTTTGATTTCTATTTAGCTTATTTTTTGCGATTTAGTCTGTTTCGGAGTTCATTTAGATGGAAATCGAGTAAAATTGCAGGGCCATGACAATTTACAATTTATCCTTTTTTTTAAATCAATCCTAAAAAAAAGTTTAAAAATCTTTAGAATTTCCGTGCCAATTACAAATATATTTTATATCCAAATACAAAAATGTCCATTCTTGACCCATATAAAACATTTAGGAGCTATTTTAATGTATATAACTTGTAATTAATCAAATATTGTCTTATGTGTGTTAACTTTAAAGCAGCTCTCGCACTGTACATGGTCAACATTGTTGGAATTGTATTGTATTTTACACCTCACTAAGTATTCAATGTGCCTTCGAAATGCTACTCAATGAAACTGGTCAACCTTTTGGCTCAGACAATGGGCGGAAATACTCGATAAATAGACGTATAGAAGAATTGATTGAGTTATCTCAATTTGATATCGAATTGTCACATTATTCCTATAGCTGCGTAGTAAAAATAAAGTTCAGCGAACTGCCTGTATGACACAAGGAAAACTTCAATTTAATAAGAATCGAAATTACGAGTATAATTAAGCTTAAATTGATTTAATTTATTTGATATTATTAAAGTCTAGTTTTTAATTTGCTATATATTTAAAATTATCTGGTTTGTTAGGTGTGTCAAAGAAATATTTTCTATGCATTTTTCTCAGATTTAGTTTCATTTCAAAATTCCAATTTAAACAATCAATATATATATAACTATATAATGCCAGATTTACCTAAAGTCAAAATTATACTAAAATATATGCAAATAAAACAATAAGTCAACAATTTTCGACCGATTATTTTGATGCTTTATGATATCATATTATAAGGACAGTATTTTCACCCTGCATAGATTTTTTTAAATTTTAGATTAAAGTACTCTGACAAAGTATTCCCTAGTTATAAGTGGCTCTATAAATTCTATTACACTTCCAATATAAATCTACATTTTTATCAAATTTTTTGAAGTACCACCTAGGGATTATAGCCCACTTTGAAGTACCTTGATCAATTACTAACAATTGTTGTTAATCGAATGAAGTATTTGTATGTAGGTCAGTGTTCTGGCCACGCCCCTTCTATTATAAGAAATTTACAATTATTATTTGAGTATGACAAATACTCGTAGTTAGAGTATATTTTATTATACATATGTTTACCTTTTATTTTTGCAATTGTTTATCAGGTGAGCAGCTAACAACAATTAAAGCCATTCAATAAATTGTGAATGACGCAAATTAAATACGAATAATACGAAATGTATGTGAGTTGAACAAAGTAAAACATTTTTTAAAAAGAATTTTACTGCTGAATGGAACTTATTAGCTAGAGTGTGTCAAAGTAAAAAATTAAAATTGTTGGGAATTTCATAACTAGCTAATATATTTTTTGAATATTTTTTTGATTTAACACAAGTTGACATCACCATACGATTGTTAATTGTTTTAAAAGATTTTGTTGCTTAAATTTAGATACACAAATTTGTTCTTATTAAGATTTTTACACATCATCTCTAAATCTAATAAAAAAATGATTTATGAATAATTTACTTGATGTCAAGTGTTCAATTTACATTTCAAATGCATTTTTTTTCTGTGCACGAATACACTCAGCTTTGTATGTAGGAGTCTATTCAGAAATATGAACAATTCAAATTTACTTTTCGAGTTTACTTTTCTACAAAAAATAAAAAAAAAAAGTGCCAGCTCATGCGGGTGGAATGATAAATTTCTAGTAAGAAATTTTCTACTTGATGTTATTATTGTTACTGTGGCATTCTTATTTTTATTTTTATTTTTAAGTATTTTTGTTAGTTTTTTGCTGCTGTTGCATTTAACGAGGTCATACGCCTAGGCCAAAGTCAGAGTCTGGGCACGTTTTTGTTACCATTTCAATTTTTTTTGGTGTCTGTCTTGAAAATCAATTATCATACAAGTTTCCACGGTCTAAGTTTTTTATTTTGGACTCCAATTAGAGTTGAGAGCGTGTCGTGTTCAAATACACGATACATATTTAATCAACACGACAATATAATCCTATATACAGGTTGGGTTTTTGTAGTTTTTTAACGCATCACATCCATTAAATGTATATGTATTTATCCTGATTTTATGCTCGGCAATTATGCTTCTGTTAGATAAAAGAATGTTTGAATGATTGAAATACCTCCATATTTATTCAGATATGTCATCGAAGCTCATCAATTCTATTTTTTATTACACGCATTATCATTAATCTATTCAAAAATAAATTAGTTTATAAGCAACATTTTTGTTTTCACAAATTTCTCAACTGAGTTTAGAAATTCCTAGTTTTTGAACACAAAAAAAAAAAACTTTTTCTATATTTTTTGTATATAAGTAAAGCCAAGAATTGATTTTTTTTACACCCTACAATAAGGTGCAAATGTATGTAAGAGGTATAAGCAGTTTTCTTGGACCATATAAATTAAATATATATTCTTGATCAGAATCAACAGATGAGCCGATCTAGCTCTGTCCGTCCGTCCAACCGTCGAATGCACAGATCTCGGAGACTATAAAAGCTGGAGACACCAAAGTTAGTATATATGGTCCTGTATATCATACACATATCAAGTTTATTTTAAATTTCCGATACTTCACCCTCCTAACCCTCGAAAATCGATAAAATTCGTTTTATTACCACAATTTAATTGCTGTGATTTTTATTTTTTGCATGCGCAATTAATATGGTAATATATATATTCTATGAAAATTTCATCATGATCCGAAAATAAACACCGAAATTATTGAAGAAAATAATTATTTATACATTAAAAATTCGGCACAGTCACTTGCAAGCAAAGGCAGTTGAACTGCTTGTGCACTGCTTTACACTGCTTGATTTAAATGTTCATTTATATGAGAGAAGTGCACAGGTAAAGGTTAAACAGGTAAAGCCATAGGGAGAGCCTAGGGCTACGCTATATGAACGCATAAGTCCAAAGAAATGCTCTATTTTGCTGTCTTTTATGTATTTTTCTTTGAGAAAGGAAAGAGTTAATGCAATTTTTAATTTTTTTTGTTATTGTATGCTTGCTAAAAATTATAATTTTTACGGTCTCTGATAATTAGCTTTGTATTTTGTATAAGGGCATTTAATAGAAATATAAAAAATTAAACTAAAATTAATAGATTTATTTAAATTATATTTAAATGACTTATGGCAATTCGTGCACCACGTGGACATATCTAAATAATAATTTTATTTAATTACTATTATTATTTCATTTTAAATATACTTTACAATAATAATAAACGCAAAAAAAATTAAGAAAATACAGCAGCAAACTGAGGTCTGGCCCTAAAAAACTGAGAGACAACTCTACCTCGTTAAGTGTACCCTGTGTGTGTGTGTATCCTGCATTGGTTAAAGGGTATCTTATAGTTCGGTTCCTATGTATCTTTTTCAACTTAAAGATAGTTCTTCCTCCTTTAATTTGGTGCAACACGATGCCATCTCTAACTGGAGTTTTTCTCAGAGCTGAGCTCAGTGTTGATTGTTCAGTGAACGCGCATATAGGCCATCGAGTTGACCGTAGCATTGAACGTGACTTGGCTTTAACTAGTTATATCTTCTGTATTGGGAGTTTTTGTTGTAGTTTTTGTTATTGTTGTTGTTATATGCCTGCTGCCCCCGTTTCAAGGTCGACACGGCCGTCGAGTGCATTTTGTGGCCCACCCATGGCTGGTCGGTGGGTTTTGGCCACATTTTCACACAGTGGCTTTTCACTTAGCCTGTCTAAAACAGCCAAGATATATAACTCAACTCGTAACTGTCCCAACTTTTGCTATTTTTAGTTTTGCACAAGTTTTTAAAGATAATAAACCGACTTCCCCTCTCTCTCTCTCTCTCAAAACATTTTCCTAGCCATGAAGACTTAAAAAAATTAAGTATATCATAATAATCATAAATAAACAAAAAAAAAAAAACAACATTATTTTTAACTCATATTTCAGTGTTGTTATTGTTATTGTTGCTCATGTGCAATTTATCATTTAATTTTCGTTGTTTTTCTATCGTTTCTCTCTTCGCTTTGCTGTTGTTTTTGTTGTTTCTAATTTTACTTTTTTGTTAAGTTAAGGTTTTTTTCTTGATATTTAATCTGTCGTGGCAAAAAAAAAAAAAAAAAAGTAGGGGTAATAATGCAACAAAGATTCATTTCGACACTTTCACTACTTAATTGTCGCAAAATTTCTTTCCAACTTGGCAATTTGAGTATACTTTCAGAGATTCAACCAATTTAACTTGTAACAATTATTAACAACTTAGTTAACTCTGTGATCTATAATTGTTTATTAGCTGTTTATATAAGGAACTCTCTGTCAGCTTACTAAAATATATATTAATAACTAATGTTACTAGTTAGCAAATAGAAATCTTTGCAATGATAATTTAAATAAAGATTAACTCTATGTGAATTTGGCAGTTAACTGGAAATGTGAGTTTCCTAAAAGAAATAATTTCATTTATTGAATTTGTTGATTAGTGTGAGATGAAATACTTTGTCTTTTATACTCTTGCAAAGGGGTTATAAGTTTGTCAATAAATTCACAAATTCTGATAAAAAGTCATACCACATACAGATACAAATACCATTCAGCCAGCACATATAAAATTAATTTATTATTTTAATTTAATAGCTGCTTAATTGTTGCTTAGGTTTCCTATACACTTTTTATATCTTTACAACATAGCTAGTAAATTCTTGTCAATTGTGCAATCTAATTATACCCGAACTAATATATCAAATAAATAATTTATTTTATTTTTATTTTGTAGTGCTATAAGTAAACCAATAAATTTGTTCACTTGTCATTATTAAATCATGTTAGAAATTTTAATTAGTCAGCAATATTTTCTTTAATTTGGCATTATTACTTTATATTAACTAAATATTTATTTATATTTTTTTTTGTAATATTTTCTTTTGTGTTTTGACAAGATAAATCCCAAATTTGGTAAAAACTCTTCTATCTACACTGTTGTCTCATATTACCCATATTATTAATACTATAATGTTTTTCATCTACCTTTCCCTCAATCTGGAAGAAAGTCAAGATACTCGCAATTCTAAAAGCCAAGGATGACTTTCGGCCTATTTCAATTTTGTCATTCTTTGTAATGTGGATCTTGACAAAGTAGTGCAATGGGCCATAGCTAACTTAGATATAAACCCGAAAAAAAACAAAGTGTTTAGTAATTTATAAAATTGTTATTGACACCTGAGTTGCATATATGTGGAAACCCTGTCAAATATGTCAATAGTGCTGTCAATTTAGGGACACACTTTAATAATACATTGACTTGGAGTAATCACATATCTTTGTCAATAAACTAATGGTGGCTTTAAATGCTATAGCCACCCATTCGACTTATAAGACACATATTAAAAAATGCACAAATAATTAGTAAATAAATGTAAATAAGAGAGATTTGACCAAGAAAGCTGTTTATAAGGGCAACAAGCATCTCGAGGCAAATTATTCAATGCACACTTGTGTTGATGTCATAAATTCGTGGCTAAAACCAGTTGAGAATTATAAGTGAGACGAACAGAAAATTAGCTTTTGTGAGCAAAATACGTTGTATTTGACAATTTTGTAGTCAAGCAGCTTGAATTTAATTTTTAATAAGCGGCATTTGGCATTTTTGGACAAATGTTAAAAAATTCTATTGAAAATGCCAATTTTTACATATTGTTCCTTTTAAATGCTGCATTTAAGCCTGATTGCAAATAAAATATACAACTGTTTTTTTTTTTTAAATATTACAAACAGCTTGAATTTAAGTTTAATTTCAATTATATTTAACAAACTTAAATAACAATTAGTTAGCTGCAAAGTATTACTTAAGATTCTGAAAAAACCTCGCATTATGAAAAGTAAATTTTTATTGTAAGCATTGAAGTTTTGTCTTTATATTTTAGAATTTTATATATTTTCATATAAATCCATTTTTTTTTAAAATCAATTTTTAATTAATTTTTTGTTATTTCTAACATTTTTTCTATTTTTTTCTATTTCCTAGCGTATTGAAAACTAGCAGCAATTTTTTGTTTTCACAATCGTTTCGCAGAAAGTGAATTTCGTTGAATCGAAACCGCATTTTGCAATCGATAGCTAATTTCTGGAAATTACAGATGCCGCCTAAATTGGAACAATCATAAATATTTGGCTTGTTTTTAATCTAATCACAATAAGTCGAAGCCAAATGCAGTTGCTACGAGTATAGCAAACAAGTTTCAGTTAGGCAAATTGCATATCAATCAGTAGATGGGTAGTATATATATATTGTATACTGGTATACTCTGGGTACTCCTCTTCCTTTCCCATATGGCAATGGGTTCGGCATTTGTACATCCGGTGTCTATAGAGTTTTTCCGCGCTCTCTTTGTTGCTTTTTATTTTTTATTTATTTTTTGTTGTTGTTTTGTATGCTTTGCTCCTTGTTTTTAATGGGTAATTTAAATATTTTTCTTTACGAAACGAGTCTGGTAATTAAAAGTTCATTGTCGTGGTTGTTTATGTTTTTTTTGCTGTTGTTGTTTTTGTTTTTGTTAGGCGCGCATTATGTGGAAGCAATTTTGCAATATGCCAAGCCAAAAGCAACAAAAAAAAAATTAAATAAAAAGCGAATAAACCGAAAAGACAACAAACACCAAATGGAAACCCGCCCCAGCAACAAAACCAGTTGATGAGGCTACAACTTCAATACAAAACGTTTTCAGATACGTGCAACAAAGTTTCCCACATTGAAAATTATGACAAAATGTGCAGGGAGGCGGCATCATCAAGTCATCAAGTCATCGTCATTTTCATCGTCATCGTCATAGTCATTTTCATCGTCATTTTCATCATCAGCCGCATTGGCAAGTGGCAAGTGGCAAGTGGCAGGAAAGCATGTGCCAAGATCACGTACCAAGTTCCATGTTCACAGTGAAAGTTGAAGTCGCTGCCCGGCTTGGCTATATACTTGGCTATACTTGGCTATACTTGGCTTGGCTTGGCTTGGCCTGTCTTGGCCCGGCCATGGCCCCGGCTTAGTCTCCCCACCCCACAATGTCTGCTCGGCCTGCCGGCCTGCGTACGGCCAGCCTCGGCCCGTCTCGGCCAATGGCCAATGGCTTGGCTGATGACAATTTGGCTCGATTGAACTTGAAGTTGTATCAAGGAAGCAGTTAATACAATACTCTGCACCTGCAGCTGCCAAAAGACGAAAGATGCGCAGAAATCTCAGTCACGACATTTGTGCAATCATTTGCGACTGCATTTGGGTTTAAGATTGGATTTTGAATTATAGCTGGAAGCGGAACTGTTGCTGGAACTAGCGATAGCGGTAAGTTAGCTAATAGCTAGCTTTTTTATTATATTTAACATTATATATATATATTGTCTATATATATGTTTTAAATTTATTAAACAAAATATGCGTAATATAATTTTGCCAAAAACTGTTGTTTGAAATGAATAATAGACAAATTGAAAAGATTTTTCAATCTAGTCTAAAATTAAGCCATAATTCTGATTACAATATATTTTTTTTAAGGAAAAACTGATCAGACATTTGGTAAGTTTCCATTGAATTAAAAAAAAAAAAAAAAAAATAAGATGTCGATTTGAATCAAATTTAAGTTCGCCAAAAATTATGCATGGCTCTATTTTTTTGAGTAATTCATTTTGATTACATTTTCAAAAATATTATTTATATATATAGTAAAGTCCACTACATCGACTTATATATAAAATTCAAAAAGTTTTTACACTAAAGAGTACACTGTGCAACAGCATTTTGTATCCCGCACATTTGAAAGTCAATTTGAATGTGAAATGTGTAAAATTATTTCGAAAAAACATTTAAAAAAAAAATAAACTGCGTAAACCGTTTTTGTGTTAATCGAAATATTGTAGATTTTCCAATGTGAAAATAACTTCTTTAAAATAATTAAAATATTTTTGTTGAAGTTTTTATTTTAATTTTAAAATGTTTTATGATAGTTTTTATAACCTGTTAAAATAGTTAAACATCTTTAAAATTATTTTTATATTTTTGTTGATGTTTAAATAAAAACTATCATACAACATTTTAAAATTAAATAATTCGTTTAGAAGTTATTATTGATTAATAGACTTTGGATTTTGAATATTTTTTTTGTTTTGTTTTTCATCAGATTGGTAGCAAATTTTGTATTAAGACGTGGTATCGTTCAAATGTAACAAATTTTAGTGCAAAAAATAAAATGAAAATGTGCAAAATATATGCAAAAAAGATTCAAAAAAATATACTAAAAATATTCCAAAATATGTTAAACATATGCAAAATCCGAAGTCTAAAAAAAGCTTTTCTTTCAGCAATATTTTTTTTTTGAATCTATAGGTTACTAATTCTTAAATAAAAAAAAAATTATTTCGTAAATCGTTTGACTTATATAGAAACTATTATAAAAAATTAAAATTATTAATAAATTAAAATTGAACTATTTCTCTTCATGTATTTCTTTATGTGGAATATCTCAATGAGTTGTTTAAATAATAAAATTCTAATTTTTAATAATAATATTAATATGTTTTTCACAAATTAGTAGTAAATAACATCACTTGGCCGAATGGAATTTTTATTTTTTTTTTGGTTTTGCTTAATGATAATCATCAATGTTGCTTATCAAAAAAATGCCAATTATAATGGCCATAATGTGATTAGAGAGCTGGGCCATAGATAACAATCTGTTCTCTGTTCTCTGTTATTGTTTGCCAGAACATTTCACGCCAAACGAAAGTTGGCTCATTGTTGCTGTTGCCGAAGAAAGTGGCGCACCGTGGTGAACAGTGGACAAAAAAAAAAAAAAAAATAAAAGCATAAAATAAATAAAGTAAATAATGAAAATTCAAAAGAAAAAATGACAGACAAGAATGAAAGAAAACAAAAAAAAAAAAAAAAAAATGTAGAGTACATAAACTAGATCTCAACTTGCTGATTGCTCAGAAGACCCCAAACGTGATAGATGCCACATGCAACAATATGTGGCTTGTAGTAGATGAACTGTAGTTTGGTTTTTTGTTATTTTTCTTTTTAGATTATCTACAATTTGTTTTGGCTTAAATTTAGAACATGGATAGCTAATTACTATGTGTGCTAATCTACAAAACTTTAACCTTTAAAAATAGTTATGATTTATCATTAATATAAAGAGCTTCAAATGTTTATGCAAATTGATTATAAACAATGCCAACACATAATTTATCTTAGGAAATTAATACGCTGTTTCTACAACAATTAATTTATGCATTGACCTCAAGATTAATTTGCGTGAATTGATTTTATATTTTACTTAAATAAATAAAATATTTTTAACATTTATAATCTTCAATTAAGCGCATAATTTGTGATTGCAATAATTTAAGAAATATTCTTTTAATATTTTATGCCACTGTGCAGCCGTTAGAACCCTATTTCGAATGCGAATCTAAATACCAAAGGTAAGCGCAATCTGGCCCAAAAAAAAAAGGTAGAAAAAATAAAACTAAATAAAGAAAAAAATGCACAGACAAAGCGACAAAAGCTTTGGATCATAAATCACAAATTGAGCATACGAGTTTCTGAGCAGCATCTATCGCAATTTTCGATATAAGTTGAACGACGATCTGAAGAGCGTGTCGAACTGTAAACCGGGTCAGATGCAGATGCGTGGGGGCCAATTAGCCAATTGGCCAATCGGGCCAAAGATGGCAAGACAGGTTAATTAACGATTTGTACTACTTAATTAAGGGACAGTCGCTGAACGAGTAGGAGACATCATAAATATATGTACATATATATATATCTAACAAAATGGGGCAACTCTAACGATGTTGTTGTCGCACGCCTGAATTGCTACAAATTGTGCAAAAGTTGTTGGACAGCAGAAGAAGTCAAAGGGGCCAAATGTTGGTTGGGTTAATAGCTGGATGGTGTAATAATTGAGTATTATAATTAAAATATCGATATTATCGATATACAGCCAAGAGTTCAAGTCTTTGTTTAGGCTGTTAGTGACTAGTTAATCGATAGTTGCGTTAAATATAATTATACTAGTTTGTATATACAATAATAAAAAAATGTGTGCATTTTATTGGCTAATCGATAGTGCATAATGTGGTATCGATACTATCGATAGTCCTTACAGCTACGGTAGTTAGTTAATAACTGTTTGGCTAGAGCATGCGTCGTCAAACATTTGGAGCTCAACTCACCCATGAATTATCTCGAAATTGTGACATATTTTGTGTGGACATGGGCGGCAACTGCCTCCCCCCCTTCGGCGGCTCTGTGTTGGCAACAGTTGTTAGTTAGTTGGCAACAGAGTTGGTTTGTTTGATTTTTTGTTTAAAAATGATGAAGAGAAGAGAAATATACTAGTACTACTATGTAGTATATGTGTTTGTATATTGACGTGCCGCGTTTACTTTCAATTTCGTTTGCAATTTCTCGTTTTTGTTTTTAGCTGTTATTTCAATTTGATTTTTGCGCTGTTGCGGCGGCTTTTTGGCTTTTATCTAACCGTTTTGTAAGCTTAGCTGGACACACACACACACACACACACACACTCACATACACAAACACGCTCCCAGATTGCAGCTAAGCGTAACGCATGAAAATGAGCGCCAAAAAAAAAAAACACGATCAACACAAGCGCTCGAGATACTTTTGTATCTTTTTTTTTTTTTGCAAGCTGTCAGCCGAAACTGTGCACAACGTTTATGTTTTATGCTTAGGGCATGTACCCTGCAGATACATATATTTACATATAGACAGGCACAATGCAAACAGGTACATATAACTATAAAAAACACTTGGACACAGATGCAGCTACATCTACAGGCTCTGATTGAGATACATTTTTGGCAACAGTTACAGTTACAGATACAGATGGGCCACAACCTTGCAGTCAGCAGCAATATTCATTAACATTTGGCAGTTGCTGTTGCTGTTGCTGTTGCAGTGGCAGTTGCAATTGCACTTGCAATTGTTGCTGTTGCAGTTACCCGTTTCCAGTAGCAGGTTCAGCGGTTAACAACAATAAAAAACAATTAAAACAAACACAGAAAAACACACGCCGAGCGGTTGTTGGCAAATAATAACAATAATAAAAAAAAATTAAAAAAATATATAACAAAAACAACAAAATAGCCGCGATAAGCAATTGGCCGAGCGCGAGTTTTGCCCTCGAACGCTCCGAACCGAACTTGTTGACTCTGCGCCGCTTACTAAACTAAACAACAACTGGCCCAGTCTGTGCCCAGTCTCCCGTACAAAGCCCCCCAAAAGGCCCCGAGATAGTCAGCAACAACAACAATAACAACAAATAAATACAAACAACAACAACAGCGAACTTTCTAAACGCTTTTTGCGACGCTCATCGCTCATCGCTCATCGCTCAACTGCAACTCGCTCGCCGCTCTTTCAACTTGATTTTTTTTTTTTTTTTTTTTTGTTAACAAGTGCTTGCTTGGCCAACAGCCAACAGGTGGGCCCAAACCGCACTAAGCCACAATATCATTTTATTGGGTGCATTTCTTAGCTTAGCCAAGCAACGAACCATTGCAGCGTACAAAGCTTTCAAGTCTATTTGAGAAACCGTTGCAAGCTTTCAAGTCTTTAAGCAAAGCTTAAAAGTTGTTTGCAAGCCTTTGATGAAAACTTTGCAGACTTTAAGTAAAGCTTAAAAGCTGTTGCATTTGATAAAGCAATCTCCTAAATTGAGTATAAAGTATATTATCTTCATTCTAATGAGCTTACAATGGAAACCGTGGAACTAACTAAGTAATTAAAGGGAGAAAAGAAATGAACAAAAGGAAGATAATTGCTTCGTTAAGAGAACAACAAAATAAAATGAATAATTCTTGAAATATATCAGAATTTTAAACTTAAAAAACAAATACTAAATTGAAATATATTAGGAAAAATAGAGCTCTCAATAGCAGGGACCGAAAATAACTGTTATTGACCAATTTTTGTAATAAAAAAGAATCAGATATATGTGATGTAAGTAAAAGGTTAATTTGCGTTTTAATTACGCCAGATTGTTTATAATTTCAGAATCTTTGCGTATAACAAAAAAACTTATATTTGAGATTTTAGAAAAAAAAAATTCAAATAATAGTCACTATTGACTTCTATAATATCCATCAACAATAATGATTATAATTGAGTTTTAATTTTTTGAGTCAATAGTAGTCGAAAACCAAGTTTTGTTATTTTGTCTGCGATGATGTCGTCTATCGTAGACATGAGAATAAAACATTTGCCAAGCTTGCAATTTTAATGGAAATGTCAAAAAAAAAAAAATACAGTTCAAGACTTAATATAAAATGAAATACTTATAATAAATGTCGAATTAAATGATAATTTGCAGTTTCATAAACAATTAAAATAATATTATACTAAAATATGAGTATTATTTAAAGTTCTCATAGAAAATCAATTAAATAATCACAAGAAGCATAAATGTAAGGACTTTAATGAGAAATAATGTAGAATTGGAACTTAAGCTTTAAAATAGTATTTTTAATACTAGGTACCTTTAAAAAATGAAAGAAAAATTAGTCTTAAAATAAAGAAAAAGTTTTTGGTTGAAGAAGTTATCTGTGGCTCCATAACGTATATATATATATTCTTGATTAGCAAGATAAGCCAAATCGATCTAGCTCTGTCTGTTTGTATACATGAGCTCAGGGATCTCAGAGACTATATGAGCTAGAGACACTAAACTTGGTATGTAGGTGCCTGTATACCATTTGCAAATTAAAAATATTTTAAATCTTCTGATACACCACTCCTGATGATGGAAAATCGATAAGAAACATTAGCAGCACTAAATTTGAAGATCTGAATTTGATTTTTAGCATGCTTTCTTATGACAAATTAGACGGGGTATATAAATTTAAATATTATGCATAAATATGTATCTTAAAATGATCGTATAATATACACTGAAGTTATTCAACAAGGTATAGAACGGCTACAGGGTGTTGGATATACTATATATCTAATTTGTTCTAGTTCGAAAAGTGTGCCCACATTTTTAGTTTCTAGAGTTGACTCGAAAAAGAAATTCTTTTTTTTTAACATCTTTACTTATTTAAATTTTATTTATGCCGCTGTTTTAAATATACAATTGGGTACGTACATTCAAACATGCATTCAATTTACAAAGTTTGTATTTTATTTTGGTTTTTTGTTTTGAGTTTTTAAACGTTATTTAAATTTTATGAATTTAAATTCATTGATAATATGCATAGTTTTTTACCGTTAAGTTGTACAATTACAATACCAAAAAAAAAAAAAAAAAAAAAAATTACAACAACAATCATGTATCTATATTTATATTATATATGTATATATAGTATATGTAAGTATAGCATATCTTGTTTTCTGTATTTTTTTTTTTTAAATTAGTACATTAACTATGTAAGCTTGATTTACGTATAAAATGGATGCATTATGCTTGAGGGTCATGTATATGTAAGTTGTGTATTGTGGCTGGGATTGAGTAATTTTTTTTTTTTTTTGGTTTTCATTTATTTTCTTTTACTCCATTTGCTATTATAATTCATATGTAAGTATGTACTTTTATATTTATATGTGGTTTTTTTTTTTCATAAACTTTGATGTCACGTTTACATAAAACACAGCTGACGGATACAAAAGTTGACAATTTGAAACATGAATATTGCAATACGCAATGTTGCAATAGTTAATCTGTTAGAAATTTTTTAACTACGTTTATGCCATGCTCATTTTGCCATATCATTCCATAAAATGGGGCTCGGGATTGAGTTTTATTTGAAATACCATTTCATGAATGATATGTATATATGAAATAATCAGAATGCTGCCAGATCGCTGTAATCGAACTCGAAGAAGAAGCAGAAATCTACAGCTGTTCGTCATATAAAATCGGTTTGAGTTGATATTATGAATTTCATGGCATAAACATAGCATAGCGTACTTATTTGTATATTTAATATAACAGTTTAGTTTATTTGGATTTCTATTTTTTTTTCGGATTTTTTTTTTTTGTTTCGTTTTTTTTTTTTTTTTGGTTTTCTTTGGGTTCTTGAAGATTTTGCTACATTGACTAATTTCTATAGCATGCCATATGGTTGCTTAATATTTAGTTACTGTGCCTTAAATTCTATGGAAATGTATCCTGTCTCGTCACGCATTCGTTCTATCTCTCTCTTGTTCCATTTTATTTAGCTCTTTCTCTGTCTTTCTCCGATTATCTTTATATACAATGATAGTCAAACTTATTCTAGATTTTTTTTCGATTTTTTGGTTTTGTTTTTATCCGGGCAATGCCCACAAAAAAAAAGTTGTACACACTAAACTGATTTGCCTAGGGACTAAGGACTAATCCTAAATCTATTTCTTAATACTGTCGCCTATAGGCATTCTAGACACGCTCCACCTGCGTCTCGGTGCGCACGGCCTGTAGCTCGAGTTCCGTTTCCTCGGCCAGCGTATAGACACCTTTGACCTGCGCCTGACCCTGTAAACCCTGACCCGTTGCTGCCTGACCCGTGCCCGCTGCGTTGAGTCCTTCCAGCAACGGGCTGCTCAGCGTTCCATAGCCCAAAACGCCGCTGTCGCTGCCATGGGCAATGCAACTGTTGCTCCCAGCCGCTGAAACTTCACCCGGATTGGATGCTGTCGATCCGGCCGGCGTATAGACGGGCGTGGTCTGGGCCAGATTGATGCGTGTGCTGGCCGTCTGACAGCCGTTGGGATCCATGGTCAGTATGGGCACCAGCTCATGGTTCACATAATCCTTAAGCACCAGCGATGTGGGTGTATCTGTTGAATATTAAATTGTTTAGCAAAGAATGCACAAAATATTCGAGTACGAGTATATAAAACATGCAGAGCGAGGGCTGTGACTTATGTATCTGGTCTAGGTATGAAACAACGAATATATAGGATCTAAAATGGTTTTATTGCTTTTTAAAGTATTCTGCCTGAAGAGTTATTCGTATATATTATCAGATTTCTGATTAGAAAAACGATCTAAACTTAAGGTTTTTTTTCAAACCCCACCTGGAGCCCAAAATAAAAAAGGTTACTTTAAGTTATTATTTTTTCCTAAAAGCCAATATAACAAACTAAAATATTGCATATTTACTTTTATCATAACTATAATTCAGTTGAACAAAGTAATTTTTTGAAATTAGTCAAACTTTGCTGTTAGAGCAGTCGAAAAGACAGCAGGGCATTAAATGAATTCAATTTTAAAAACATTTTTTTACTCTGAATCAGATATCTTTTTTAAACGATTGTCAGCGTGAAGATATTGATATATTTTTGCAAAATTATGGTAAGCAAAAAAAGCTAAATTATTCAAGAATCGGTTTTTTTTTTGATTTTTTCAGAAAAAACGTTTAAATTATGCAACGTTGCTAGAGCAAGTGAATACCCTAAATATTTTCTTTTAAAAGAGCATTGTAAATTTTCTACTGAATATAATTAACTTGTTTTGGTATTATTTAATTTATATTTCATATATCTAAACAAAAAAAATTAAAAATGATTTTTAAAAATTTTTTGTTCAATTTTATTTAAGAAATTGTCTCTGCCTTTAATTGAATTTCGCTGACTGTATATCTAAAACTGACCTAGGTCGCATAATACATATGTAGCAACCCTCGCAAGTGTGTGGTTATTAATATATACCTGACACCAGTGTCTCTTCGGTGGGATTGCGCTGATAGAGATGTCCCCGCTTCTCATAATGTCAAGAAGCGGGCACATAATACTGATTACCCTCCTCGTGCGTCACATCCATCATGGAGCCACCGCCATTGCCAGCTTGTGCAGCGTTTGTCTTCTTGAACTCAACCACAATCCGTATGCGATGGACAATCTCCTCGTGTATAACATTAAAGCACATGGCTGTCAGTGTCATCCCAGACATTATATAGACGGAACAGAACCAGGTGGTGGCATTCGATTCACGGCGCAGTCCAGGCAACATATCACCAAATCCAATGGTCGACAGGCTCATGAAGCAAAAGTATATGCCATCGATAATGGGCCAGTTCTCCAAGCGGTATAACACCGCTGCGCCAAATACAATATAGATGATCATCATGGAGAAGCAGAGTAATATAGGTGCCAATATGCTTAAGCCGTGCATTGAGCCACGCGATTCGCTGGCACTGAGCGAATCAATGTCCGTACCGGGTGCACCGCCTCCTGTTGTCGGTGCACCCATGCCCATGCCCGGTATGCCTGTGGGTGTGGCTGTGCCAGTTGAAACGCCCACACCACCACCGCCAACACCACCAGCACCACCACCTGGTTGCTTCTCCGGCGTAGCATGATATACATCTCGGACATAGTATGGCTCCTGCATGACCGACTGCTGCTTCCTGAGCTCCTCCTGCTGCCGTTTCCGCTTCATACGTCGCTCCTTCTCCGCCATTCGCTTCTCGTCGTAGCAACAGTAGCCACAGTTGGAGCACAGACAACAGCACAAAGCCTTCGAGAATACCTCCCGGGCAACCTTGGCCAGAATGCTGCCCGTGCTGCTTAGATAGACCAATGTTAGGGGTATTCCGAAGAAAGCATAGGCCAGAGTTACAATACGTCCAAGTGCTGTACGCGGTGCTATGTTGCCATAACCTAAAAAAAAAACATTCAGAATTAGTTAAGATTAGTACAAATAACAAAATAACAACACATATAGAGGGAACTTTAAGGAGAGAAAGATGGTGGATACATATGGTCTTAGAAGACAGGAGACTTTAGGATGCCAAAGGTTTACAACTGTACCAGCAGAAAGAAGAAAAAATTATTTCATATTTTATTTGATTTATTGTCTACTATATGGTATAGTGATTTGATTCTTTATATTCTTATAACCTACATCTACTACATATATTCTAGGGAGGATCAGTTTGTTCGGGTCAAAAAATATTTTGGTAAGCGGCAATTGGAATCGAATTTAAGGAAGAATTTACATACTATATATATAAAATACCTTAAGATACCTCAACCTAAAATCTTTATGCTTCTCAGCGGGGGCTAGGAATTTATTTTGAACACATAGTTTCGATGTGAAATTTTCTTCGAAGATTTCGATTCTGGTGGACAAATAAAAATTTACCTGCCATAATAGTATATAATCTGTTGCTCATTGGAAAAATTGTGTCCTAAAAAATTTGACTACATTCCCTTTTTAATTAGCTATACACTGTATAATTAAAGGTCTACTTCTTATAGGTACTTGCCCTTAAAAATACAAAAAAATCATCGGCTCCAATTTTATAATAAGATCTTTAAAAACAATAATGCTTTGCCGGGACCGTTTTGATCGCCGGCGAATGCAAACACTTCGGACTATGCCCACTCGGTGTGACTACGACACCCGCCACCAGTGGTATCCAAAGACGTTACTCGGATGTGTTTGAGCAGCTCTCGGAGTTTTTGTACCAGATTTTTATTACTCCCACCAGTAATGTGCGGGAATAATAAATCTCTTTAATACCCAAATATCTGGGAATACTTTCATCCGCATATTAGCGATTTGTAGTTTGTTTATTGGTAGTAAACTCTGTTGTTTGTGGCAGTTTCTGTTGCACAGTTAGTTGCATCTGAAGTCCTCCAATCACGGGCTGCTCCTGTAAATGCTGCTGTATTATTGTTGTGGCAGCAACTGTTGCTGTTGTTTTCGTTGATTCTGCGCAGAGTTCTCAATGCCCAAATCTATGTTCTCGAACATCATTGCCTCTATCCCTGGCGCCATTTGGGGTATGTGGTGTGGATTAATACAGTGTATATTAGCACGACTGTGTAGATATGTTCTTAAAATTTCTAAGTGTGCCTTGAACATTTATATACTCGTACAAAATATATTTAATAAATTTTACGTAAGAGTTTATTTTCCAAATTTTATGCACTTCCTGCCCCATTGACAATATACATTCGCTATAAATGAATTCACAGACAAATAAGCCAAATTTAAAGTCTCGTAAGTTGTGATTTTGCTAAGATTTTAATGAAATCATTAATTTTTTTAATAAGGCAACAGTGTGCTACAAGATCAAATAAATGCACTGCAAATCGAAAACTCAAAGTTACAGATACAGTTTAATTCGTTGGATGACGTTCAATTCTCTGCATTTCAAATTGATACTGAGTATATGAAAAGAGCATTGCGAGATGCAAAAACTAAAATGCGAATTTTGCAAAATTCCATCAACAAGAAGAATAAACTATTAAAGGATGTTGAAAATGCCATAACGGAGCATGAGGAAGTACAAATTGATATTTCGCGTGCATTTGACTTAACATTTGCAGAATTGCATGAAGAAATAGCCGACTTAGAGGTTTGTGTGCATATATTATTATTATAATCTCCAAATAATGATTAATTATTAAAAATTATTAGAAAAAAGTTTCATTGATAGATGCTACATGAAAAGCGGAAACTTCTGGTTAATAATAAGTAGACCTTGGATTTTTTCTTGTTTTTTATCGAATTGGTGCCAAATTTGATATTTAGACATTTTATCTTTCAAATATAACAAATTTTAATGCATATCGAAAATATGCAAAATGGTTTTTAGAAAAAATTATAGTAGTATATTGTTATACCAATTGTCTGGAATAATTTGTAAGTCTTGTATATAATATTCTAAGTATTTCATATTCGCTTTATTAATTAATAAAATTTTTAATATATATTCCACTTTTTGAATTGCTTTTATATTATATTTTGATTTGTTTAAGTTAGGAATTTTTTGCATATATTTTGAATATTTTTGGCATATATTTGGCATATGCAAATTATGCAAATATGCAACATATGCAAAAAATATGCACATATGCAAAATTCGAGGATTAGTAATAAGATATTTAAACTTAATGCATTTTATCAAAATAGGGACATTTACAATAAAAACTTTGGTGAACATTAGGAAACATAGGTAAATATTGAATTAATCTAAATATTGAAAAGCTAATTTATTATTTTCTAGCAAATACTTGAAAAAAAAAAGGGTGTATGAGATGAAGCAGCGTTGTTGGGCTTAGATCTGTGGTGGAAGTCGATATCACCGGGAGTATCGATATCTGCAGAGTTAAAATCGGACGCAATAAGTAGTTTTTATATTGTAAAACAGTTTAAAATTGGAAAAAATTCGTCATCAGCCGTTAAATATTTATTGTAAGCCTAATTAAGTCAGTCAGTCTACTAATAATATGGTAAAATTATAATTATAATATATCAATAAATTTGATATGATTTTAAAACTTGGAGGCCTTTTTTGTTTGGGATTAATTCTAAGAATAAATAATCAATAATGACATAATATTGCTATTATTGAGTTTATTCAGCTTAAAAACAATAAAGCAAATTTCAAAAGGGTAAAATATTTATTTTTAAGTTTAGATCCTAAGTTTCTTGTGCTTTTTGTAAACTTTTGTAATTTCGTTAATATCATTAGACTTTGTTTGGAGTTATTTTCACTTAACCTTTTTGAAAAGTCAAAACTTAATCCGGGCAGCATATTTAAATTTTTTTTTCTGAATTAGCGTCAGATCTTACATATAAAATGACTCAAAAAATTTATAAAATTGTTATATAAATTTTTACTAAAACTGAAGGAATGAAAGTTTCGCGTTGTGCTTGTAGAAGATTACTGAGATTTAACTAGAAACTTATTGGCGGGAAAGCCTGTTAGAATTGATTGAAAAAGGTTGAAAGTCTGTTCAATTCGTAGCCCGATTACTTTTAATCTGTATCAATTATAGAGCTACCAAAAGAAGCCTGAAATACTTATGTGCATTTAGTAATGTAATTACAATTATAATTGTAATTATTATTATACACTCACTTACACTTACTTAAACCATTTAACTATATATATATATACCTATATATACTTTATTATAATGCACATTTCGTGCTTTATAACCGCACATATTGACAAAAAAAAAGTAAAAAAAAAAAAAATAATTAAATGGCCAAGATAATAAAAATGCCTAACAAGCTTTTGCAGGTAGACCGCATATATGAGCTCAGTTATGTGTATGTATATTTTTATATGACAGCTGGGCTTGATATGTATATATACACACACCCAACACACACAGTACACACACAATCCAATATGAGACATTCTCGTCATCATCATCGTCGTCGTCAGGTGTCTCATGCATAAATTGAAAATTTCTTAATTTTATTGTTGGCGCTTGATGTATTTTTATGTATGTATGTGGCCCGAGGCTTTTGGCAAAAGAAACTCAAATTGAGTGGCCTGGAGTTGGATTGAAGGCGTTGTGTGTGTGGTTTATGGCCGTAGCAATCATGTTGTTCACTTTTTATTGTGGCTGCATGTTGCCTACTTTTGCGGGCGCAGGACATTAAGCACAGCAGCAAACTCTTGTCACAAATAAATTGAATCAATATAAAATCAGATGAACTAAGTGACTGGCTGACTGGCAATAGAAATGGGATTCGTGGCCTGACAACACCTCGAACATAGACTTTACATTGCTTTAGGGTCTCGTCACACACATACACACACACTCACACTCACACACTTGGCAAGCATGTAATTGCGTTGACAGCAAATTTAAATGAAATCCTCCGCTCGGCCCAAAATCTCAACCAAAGCAAAACGTCAATGTGTCACAAAGCAGACGACAGCTCAGGACCCCATTGTGTATATGTATGTGTGTGTGTGAAGGATGTGACTAAATTGGGGGGTTGTCGGTGTGGGGGATGGCAGGCTAATAATATTGGCATTGACCCGAAACCAAAGCCGGAGCTGTAAAACTCAGCTGGCGCACTGTCAATTTGCCGGCAAGTGCGCGGCAAACGGTGCGGGGGATTGAAGCATCTACATATTTTATTGAAAGATATTGAAAGATTTCAATATTTAGACCGAAGCAAACACATACACAAACACACCCAAACACCCCCACACATACAATGTGTATAAAGGCGCTGAGACAGCGGGTTGTCCTGACTGATGCAGCCCTGCCATAAATGCAATAATATCAAAAAAAAAAAAGAAGAAGAATATAGTTCTAAAAATATGCTTATGGGTTGATTTGACTGAGCTTATTAAATTTATTGAATTCATATTGAAATTTGGTTTTTAAGTTACTTTTGATATATGCAAAGTATTTTCTAAGATATTCATATGCCCATTTTCAATTGATACCGTTAAATGTCTAACAAGCTTGTGAGCTTTCAACCCATGTGAGCTTACACTGCTTGCTTGAGCATAGACACAAACAAATGAGCGAGTAAATATTTGAAAATGCAGCACTTCATTCACTTTGATTGACTTTTGAGCACTTGCAATTTGCTAGCATTTGCATTTGAAAGGCTTGCTTGATTCAATAAAGTACTTGGTACTTACAAATGCAGACATTCGTTTGGTTTTTTTATTATAAATTTAAAGCAATTTAAAACAGTTGATGTATTATAATTGAACCTTATTTTTAAGGACTCCAAATGATGCATTTGGAATCGCTAGCATTTGCTTTTGAAAGGCTTGCTTGACTCAATGAAGTACTTGGTACTTACAAATGCAGACATTCGTTTGATTTGAAACATTTATTGTACTTATATTTTAAGAACTAAAAAGAGCGTTGCTTATGTTTATCTAAATCTATTTGTATGTATCTTAACAAACGCCTTAAAAGGCTTTTAAATATGTAAGGATTGTAAGTTCAGCTAACACTTGCTACAAATGGGAATAATTTCAAATAACAAAAAGACTTTGAAAGGGAAAAACTGTTATTTCTATTGCTCGCTATGTTCAAAGACCCAAACTGGATCAATATTTAATGAATTTCAAAGTGAAATCTATTGATAAATGTAACGCATTTGCTTGCACTCTTTATGTGTAATCTAGCGAGCATATAACATTCAATATTCAGTTGACTACAAATATGCTCAAGTCCATAAAAGCCACAGCTACAGCTACAGGAACATAATATGCTGATATCAATGCATCGGATGAGTCCACATGACACCCATAAAGCACAAAATGGTAGCACATAAATGGGAATCGGCAGGATGCGTCTTCTGGCACCAAAGTAAAGGCCCCATCCCTTTTGCAAGATGCTCAATTGATGATAGTGAGTGCTGTGAAAATGGAAAATGAAATTTAAAATTATTTTGCAACTAAATTACTTGTCTTATTGCTGTCCAGGGATTGCCCCGAAGCTGGCTATTTATTGTGTACAGTGCTTGGAATCGAGAGAGACAGAGGAAGCAAACCGCCTATAAATTCCCATTTATGCCCAAGACAATCATAGAGATACTCGCAATACACACACACACACACACACATAAGTAGTAGTATATATACTATATATATATATATATATATGTAAACTGGAAGAGAGGGCTTTTCCTGCAATGGCAAGTGGCTTAGTCGAGGGCTGGCCAATAATAATAATCATATTGTTGGGTGCTCGCACGGTTTTTGTAGGCGTTCGTCCAAGAACAATGTAGAGGCACCCAACGTCCCAATGTGTTCAACATTCAACTTCCCAACTATGTCCATTGAAAGCCACAAAACAATAATAATAATAATAATAAGCCTGGCTGACTGACTGGCTGACTAGCCGACTGTTTGGCCGACTGTTTGGCTGGTTGGCAAGCAGGAAGTCATGTTAATACAAATGTCCCAGCAGCCTGCTGACTAACGCAATTGCAAAACTGACAATGCTACCCTCCTATCAAAATGTTGAAAGATTTTATGCAGTAGGGATTGGGTCTTGAATTTGAGTTTGGGGTTTTTTCTTTTTTATTTTTGGCTCTAGGATTTTGGATACGTTTGGGTTTGAGGGCGTATTTGCTAGCCGGCCTTTGCATGGAACTGCCAAGATCAGCAGAAAATTTTTGCAAATTTTATTTTATAGCATTTTCACAAGTGGAAAGTCGTGTCTATGCCTCTCTCTTACTCTAAGTGTGTGGCCATTCGGGCTAAGCAAATAGCTTCGTTTGTTGTTTTGCTCTATCAATATTTGACTTTCGGCTTGTTGTTTTTTGTGGGTGAACCTACGAAATTACCGAGTCACAAAAACAACAAAAAATATAAAAAAAAAGAAAAGACACAAAGAGAATATATGTATATATGTATATATGTATATATATATATATATATATGTGTATAAAAAATAACGACAGCAACAAAAAAAAAAGCGCAAACGCCAGCACTTGACAGCCCCTGGGAACTCTGACAACTGCAAAACTCTGGCAGCCCAGGGCAGCTTAAAACACACACACACACACACATACACATATATTTAAAATTGAGGTGTGTGTGTGTGTGTGTGTGTTTTTCCTTCACAATGCCAATTGAAAGATATTCTTCTCACATGAGCACACAAATGACAGATGAGCATCTTCGATAAGCCAATATAGTTGTACATACATCGACAACTGAATTCATTCTCAACTTTTCCAGATAGTAAAATAAGTTTTACCTTTATCGAATGTGCAGCGATTGTCATTCGATTGCAACTCTTATATTGGCTATTTACTAAAATCAAAATTGTTTAACTGAAAGCATAAATGTGGCTATTATTTGAGTCTTCGCAGCGAAGCAGATGCTATTGCTATTAAAAGTGATTTAAATTTCCTTAAAAAAAATCTGTGCTTATAGATTAGCTTTTGTATATAACTCTATATACATATACAATACATACAATACATACAAACATATAAAAATATATATATATAAAAATGTTGCAAGATATATGAATAGGCCAGCATTACTTAATAACTACTGGGCCGATTTGAATTAAATTTTTTTTCAGTTGTTTATAATTGCCTGCCAGGAGAATTTTTCATTAAAATAAAATTTTGGAAACACCTTCTAGAAAAGTCACTAGCGCCTTAAGAGATGTTATCACTATTAACATATACAGCACTGTTAACACAACATATACAGCACTGTTAACATATACAGCACTGTGACAACAACCACAGCAGACATTATTTTTACAATGAAATACGAAACTAACAAGAGGCAGTATTTTTTATATAAATAGATATGAATTAGGTTCAAATTTAACTTGAAATTAGCGCTTCTAAAAAATAATATATATAACAGAATAACGTAAGACGGTACAACTATTCTAAATTATGATTAGTTTGTTTTAATTTTTTTGGAGAAAGGTCGTAGCAACTCACGCTGGGTTCACTAGTACTCGATAAATACGTTTTATAAATTTGGCTATCGTATTTAAAAACTCATTTACTTGATCTTTTTTAGAAATTGTGGTAGATATAATTATAAATTTAAGTGGAAATTTGACTAATCTAAAAAAGATTGATTGAATATTTATCTAAATTTTTTCGGGGGTTTTGTGAGTTTTGACTAGATTTATTTGCCTAAATTAAAATAGTTTTTATTTCAATGACAATTTTTTAGTGAACTATTTGCAGAATATAAAATAATTGTGACAAATTCACACTATACAGAAATGTACGATTACATCGCTTTATTTTATCGTCTGGTTTAAAAATACACAAATTTTGATGCATTGTATCTAACTCATGACCTTCTTTAAGCGTACATAGAAGTATATTCTACTAAAACTAGTTCTTTTTTTTAAGGTAAATATATGTTTTCTCACATTGATTTTATATCGCTAGGTATTAATTATAATTAAAGTAAAGTATAAAATAATTATCTATGCACATAAAAGCTAAATCAATAAATTTACAAGTCTCTAATTGAATATGCCAATTATTTTGGTATCTACAATTTCATTAATATACTCTCAAAATTAACTTTATTCGCAAACATATCATTGGTTAATTAAAAGTGGCCATGAAGGCATTTGAGTGCTCATTCGATTCCAGTTGATTATGCCAGTGTTGTTCATCGATCATTAAGTGAACTGCCAGCCTGACTGGCTTTGTGCTTGGTTACAAGCTGATGTCATAAGGTGAACAGGTCATAAGCCCCATAGCCTGGCAACGGTGCTATCTGGTAACAGGAGCAGCAAGGAGTTCACTTAACGCTCGCCATTCAAGTAAAACAAATTTCCGTTGGTGGAACACATAAAATTTATGGCCAACGGCCATCGTTCGCACAATACACCATCTTTCTTTCTCTCTTACTCTTCACGCTGTCTCTATCTCTCATATGCTACACTGAGAGAAAATATCCTACATCTAACTCATATTCAGTCCTAAGTTATTTTCCTTGTTTTTAAAACAAAGTTTGATATATATAAATCGTCAGGGATTTTTATGTTCTTCTAAGATTTCTATGTTCGATTAAAAAAAAATTTAATTTAATTTATATGTTTAATGTCTAAATAAATATAATAAAAAAAAACAGAAAATCTGTTTTTGTTCATAAAAAAATTGATATGGAAAATTCTTCAAAATTGTGAATAAAATCCTTTTTAAATAAAATTACTTTTTTTTATAATTTAAAAATATATGTTTGTTGTATTACAGAATTAATAAAAATGAATTTAAATTTTTTACAATGCCTCTAACTACTTGTTTATATTTAAGAAAATTTTACTAGGTTGGCAAAATATTAAATTGAATTTGTGTGTTGAAAAATTGTTTATTTTTTTTGTAAAAAATTTGTCTCAAGTAAAATATAAATCTTTAAAATTTATAAAATTTGTAAAAAATTCGTCTCAAGTAAAATATAAATCTTTAAAATTTATAAAAGATAATTCTTTAAAATTCTGATTAAAATTCTAGTAGAGTTATATTTTTTTAAATTTATATTTTTAAATTAAACAAATTTTTTCATTAATTTTGACTTGAGTAAATTTGATGGTCGAGTTACAGAATTAATATTTTTTATTTACATTTATATTTATATTTAAATTTAAAATATATAAAGTTAAAATTTTATTTTAATATTTTAGAAAATTTTTCTTGGCTAGCAAAATATTATTTTTCAGCTATGTGTTGGATAATTTTTTAATTTTTTGTTTTTTTAATTTTTTTGATTTTGCTTTTACAAGTAGAAAAAATATGTCGTTAATATTTATAAGCGAATTTCTTGAAATTCGAGAATATATTCTGTATATAAAACTCGTTTCTTACTTTGTGAAATCTGACATTTCCATTTTTTGTCAAAAATATAACTGATATTAGACTTATGTAAACCGTTTTTGTAATTATTAGATTTCAAAATTTACCTACTTCCTTATTTTTTGCTCAGTGCAGTGGCATGTTCATGGTCAGCTGTGACCAGTGACCAGTGGCGGCCATTTGGCCAGTAGAATAGAGGGTATAGGGCATGAGGCATGGGGCATGGGGCATGGGGCACGAGGCACGGGGCATGGGGCATGAGGCACTTACCAATTGTGGTCAAAACGGTCAGCGAATACAAAAACGCTTTAGCGAAATTCCACTCGTGTGGTGGGCCACCCACACCGCCGCCGGCAAGACGATGATGATGAAAGTGTGTGTGCAGGAGGACAGCTTCCGTGGCCGGATTGTTGGCTACGGCGGGGCTGGCTGGTCCTGGCCCTGTATGGCCGCCGGCCACATCATCGTGTGATAATTGCAGCATAACATCCTCGTTCAGTCTCTTGATTAATTGGTCTTGAAACTTGGCAATTTCAAGTGCGGCTAATCTGTGTGTGTGTGGAGTGTGTGTGTGAAGTGTGTGTGTTGGGGTTTAAGCAACATATTAGTTGTTAGTACGTGAGCATGTGTTGTACTAGTTTTATTGTAGCTTACTTTGTCCAATTCTCCTTGTAGAGTATATTGAGGGACACAGTAATGTCCCAGATATTCTCAATGGTGCGCTGTCGTACATCATAAGTATCCGGCGATAAGGCAAACTGCGGCTGACCCGACTCCAGTTCAGCCTCATCCATGCCATAAACAAAGTCATTCGATGCCGGTCCATAGATGCCGCTACCAATGTTTCTATCATGTGCCAAATCCTGGCCCTGGGCCACTGCAGCGGCAACCGTATCATTGTCCGTGTGATGTCCTTGTTGCTGCTGCTGCTGTTGCTGTTGCTGCTGCTGCTGCTGGTGTTGCTGATGTTGATGTTGCTGTTGTTGCGGCTGCGTCTGCGGTGACCTTTGCTGTTGATAGATGCCATTGCTGTTGGTGTTTCCATTGGTGTTGCCACTCCCGGCCATTGCCATGTTGCGCTTGGTGGATGCCAGCGTGTGCTGCTGATGCAGCAGCGCCGAGTCCTCATTCTCGATGGTTAGGAATATGAAGGAGCCTGCGAACAAAGCAACCAAGTGGTAAACAGCATTAGACCCATGAGACACAGTTACACAATTGCAACAACAAAGTGTGCCCCTGCCTCCAAATAAGCAACGGGCAACTCATTTGTTTTGTCAGCCAGTTGTGGATTCTCGCCCTTGGGGTCAGTTGGGGTTTACGGGTCTTTTTTGGGGTTTTTCGGGCTCTCAGCTTTGGCCAATAAGCCCCAAAAACTGTTTAGCAGACATGCGATGAACGCACAACAATCATCGCTTGTTAAATCTGTCAAAGTTGCAAACTCTGCATTCTGCATTCTGTGTGCAACATTTTAGTATTTAAGGCTGTTCAATTTTTGCAAGACAAATCGAATTATAGCATAGCTCGTAAATAACGATTGTAAATATTTATTTTTATTTTTTTTATTATTTACTTATGTGTAGTATTTTTTGCAGAGAGATAAATTAATGTTGTTGGGAATTATATTTAATATTTTTACCTTAAAATAGGCCTATTTTTGAAAAGACAATTTTTTGAGCAATTTTTTCTCCCAAGCAAGAATTTTGATTTTTATGTATCTGTAGTTTTGATAATTAAAACACAAATCAATTTTTAAAATTTATGAAAGAAATATAAAATTATAAAAAAGCTCGTAAACAAAAAATACGACTATTTATTTTTATAATTTTTTTTTTTTTTCAGTTACTTGTGTAGGCATTTTTACTCCTAAACTGGAAATTTAATTTTGTCGTATCTGTAATCTTACTAATTACAAATTGCATTATTCTTTTGTTAATATCGGTCGACATTGATAAAAGATTCATAATTAAAAAAAAACGACCAACTTATAAAAATACTTTTATTCTAAATATTTTCCGGCTATTTCTCATGTAAGAAAGCTAATTGAATCCAACAATAAAGTCATAAAATTTAAAAAAATATTGCACGTGTTCGGCTTTTTGCGTTAAGGCTGCAATTGTATACTTTTTGATGGATTTAGGGTTCCGAAAATAATTCAAATTTGTCAGTTTAGCAGCTAACTTGTAAATATGTATTTAATAAGGTATCAAACAGGGTTGTCTGAAAATGAATAAACGGTCAAGATATAACCGTATTAAAGTCAACTAAAAGGTAATTTTTTTTTTTTAATATTATATCTTTATATTTAGCGTTAAGTCCAATGCAAAATTAGTATCTTAACAAAAATAGTATCTTAAAAAAAAAAAAGAAAGCGAACGGAGTTATTTTTATTTAACCCAAGTTAGCTTTAAAGTGGATGAAAATCTAGCTATTTTTGTATAGCTCAAAGGCGGCCCCATATCAAATTTTTTTTATAACATTTTTTCCGCAATCAGAAATCGATTTGACATATTCTATCTTAAATGTTTGGTATAGAAAACGTTGTTGCATGGTGTAATTGTTTAATCATTAAAAAAAATAGATTAATTCAACATTTTTCACTTAAATAATATCACTTTAAAGTTACTAAATTTTTTAGAATATTAACTGGTGACATTTCTTCTTTTTTAAATTTCATATAATCTATTTTTTTGAATTTTTTTTTTATTTTTATAGCCATATTTTTACTATTAACTACACAACTGTGAGTGTAAAGAACTTTTAATGTAAAATTATCACTGATCGGACAACATAGAAAGTTTTTCTTATTTAATTTTCATTTTGGAGTATTTGAATGCAATTTTCCAGCAAAATTGAACTTTACTTTTAAGCTTATTTTTGCTTTGCCCAACATTTGATTTCTCATATATTTGAATGCTTATAAATTTTAACATTAATTGATGCACAAATCGAGCTAAAAGCAATATGAATTTTCTGCCAAAGGATCTAGTCCTAAGGAATGCCAGTCTATGTTGGGTCAAAGCAAGTTCGTTGACTTGATGGATGCTTAATGTCCTTTTCAAGTAACATTTTTAAGGACTCTGCTGATGCCTTGTCAGTCATTAAATGTGAATGCTGATCAACTAAGTAACACACAGCAGACAAAACACACACATGTGGCTGTATACAACAATTTTGTAGAGTTTTTGAAAAGTTTTCGCCGTAACTTTAACAATTTTTTGTTGTTTTTTTTTTTTTTTTTTTGGGGCTGGTTGAGTAGAAAGGAATTTGTCTGTTCTTCGGGAATGATAATTCGATGTCGTCGACAAAAGCCAACACATGTCAAAGTTAAAAATAATACATGAGTGGGAGTATAGAGTAAATGAGGCTGATGGGAGGCCAGTTGAGTGGGCGTGGCTGTGAGAATTGGCGGCTGTCCAGCGGCAAACGGAAACAGCAACAGCAACAGCAACAGCAGCAGCCGCAACAACAGCAGCAACATATCGTTAAAGGAGCAATTGTTGCTGTTGTGTTTGGCCAACTTGAAACTTTTGTTGAAGCGTTAAAATGCACGCAAATGTAACACACACACACACACATACATTTACATAGAAATATACATAACAACACACACACACACACACACTCAGCTGTCAGGGGCGTATGTTGACGTCACAAACTCATGCACGAGGCCTAGGGAAAGTTAAATAATTGTTTGTGTCATTTGATGATTTCCTCTAACAAGACAACACGGCTAACTTTTTGCGCAGCTGTCACACACAGCTACACACACACACACACGCACACCCACAAATATATAAATATATATACATATCCTTGCTTACCATATTCCTTCCAGAGATGAGCAAATAATATGTTAATAGACAAAATATAGACGGTAATAAACCTGATTTTATACCAAACAGGTTAAAACTGAAGTAAATAAAAAATATAAATAAATTTGTTAAACAAAGCAACTGTCCATCTATCCAACTATTTATCTATTTATCCAACTATTTATCTAGTCTAGACAAGAATAAAATTAAGCTTTAGATTTAGGCTATATAGCTTTATGGATTTTATGTACAATATTTTTCGCATTCAAATATTATTTTATTTATTTATTATTAATAAATTTTTTAATAAATATAAATCAATAAATAAATAAGTAAATATTAATAAATTAATAATAATGATAGTGTCGTTTATAAATCTATAACTAACAGCAACAATATATAGCATTGACTACAGAGGTCGTCAGCTATTAAATATTATTTTGTAGCATTAACTTTTCTTTTTCTAAAACTGTATTATTAAGTAGAAAATGCTAATTTGTCTATATTTTTTATACCAGTCTATCAATACCTCACTCGTATTCAAATTTAAATGGAATAAAATTTAATGTAATTAAATCTAGACAATATACTTGATTTTCTCTGCTAAATGTAGAAATAATTGATTTTGTTGCACAAATTTAATTATTGTTAAAAAAAATTCGGACTACAAATTTTTCTTGGAACAAACTATTTTAAAACTGACAATTTATAACTATATAATTCCAAGTTTTAGGGTTAGTTGTTTAGAATATAAATTAACATTGAATTTTTGGATTATATTTTATTATTATTTTTTTCTAATGGAAGCTGGTTATAAATTAAAAATAATGCTTCCTTTTTCTTATAATTTGTGACAACATTTTTTGAAATGTTATTAACTAATATTCTCTATATTTTTGTAATTAAAGAAGCTTCCAGAATCGTATCAGTTTTTTTTAATTTGTTTATAATTTGTGGCAACATTTTATTATATATTTTTAAAAATTTTATACCATAATCTAATATTTTCTATATTTATTTTTGTTGTAAAAGCTAAGAAAATTTTATACAATTTTCAAGAATATTTTAAAATGTATGGCAACATTTTATTCTTTGTTTTTTAAATTAAATACCATAAATTAATATTTTGTATATTTGTGTATGTGGAAGAAGCTTAAAAAATCTAATGAAATTTTCAAAATAATTTTATAATTTGAGGCTACATTTGATGTGATTTGTTTTTACAAATTAAATACCATTAACTAATATTATTATTAAATATGTTGAAAAAGCTTAAAAAATTCTATAAAATTTTCAAAATATTAAACAGTAAAATGATAATCTTTCAGATTAAAACTTGAATTGTTTTTGATCATATTTGTGATTTATCTGACATTGCTAGCAAACCTTTGAATTTTTTAAAAGTGAAAATTATAAATGTATTTTTGTATTTATAATAAAATGTATTTAAAATAAATAATGTAAGAAATGACTTAATTATAATAACAAAAAAAGAAGATCCGATTTTTATTAAGTATATTTTTATTTTAGATTATAACAGTGTTACCAGTCACAGGTAACAGTATTGTGTTATTATTTTTTTTTTTTGCAGGCTCATCTCTATGGCATAAGTAGACGGATTCGATATGTTTAAAGAACTTGAATTTGATGCGGCACATGTGTCGACTTTTGTATGCTGCCTATTTTGTCACTTTGTCTCGCAGTCTGTCAACTTCCGTGGCCATCATGTCAGCACAGGCGTCTTGCGTCTTGTCTTGGTTTCTAATCCGTGTCTATGCTGCAAACATGACATGGCACAAAAGTATGCAACAAACAACATTTGCCCCGCATAAGTTTTCTGGCCCTGTGTGGCAGAGAGACATGGCGTGGCAATATATATATATATATATATATATGTATATATATTTGACAATTTGTTGTTGCTTTGCATGTGGCTGGGAAAATGATTAATTAAATTTATCACGTTGTCGTGGTCGTTTGTTGTGTTGTTATTATTGTTGTTGTTGTTGTTGATGCTTTTGTTTTTGTTAATTTAAACATCGAAACTGTGACAGGATACATTAGGTATACTTTGTAGCTGGGAACTGTTACAAAAGGGAGTATCTGTATCTGACACACACAACAACCTCAGAAAGTCAACAGCGGTCTGTGAGGAGGGCAAAAAAAAAAAATAAATAAATAAAAAAAAAAACAAATGACACACTCGAATGTAAGGCAAATGAAACTGAAAGGATAACTGTGGGGAAAACTGTAGGGAAAACTGTAGAGAAACTGAATGAAAAGTGCCTGAAAATACAGCGCTAATTAGTCCATATAATATAGCGAAAAAAAAACAACAAAAAATAAAACAATGTGTACAAATGTTTATACAACTGATGGCTTGCTATATACTAAACAATAAATCAAGTTAAGCTCTACAAATGTCCAATTTTAATGAGCACATCTAAATGGCAGGGACACATTACAAACGAGCTCAATTCATTAAAATTGTGCGTGTTTCGAAACATTTGCTATGCGTTTTGCCAAAAAATTCAATTAAATGTCTATAATTCTTATTGAAATATACTTTTGTTTGTCTATATTTATCATTGCTACTAATTTGTGTAACTTATTATCAATTAAAACATGTCTGTCAAATGTTTAGTAAATGAAAGTGAGAGCATCTTAGAAGTTTTGAATTTTCTTCAATTTATGAAATGAAAACTTCAAAAAATTCTGTACACATTTATTAATTTGCAATATAGAACAGAGTATAAATTATTTTTAATAATAATTTTATAGCAGTTTTAGGACAATTGTTCAATCTTGATTTTATGTTTATTTATTTTATTTGATATTTATTGAATAACAAAATTTACTTTTCTGAATATGCAATAAAATATTTCTTTAGCAATCTACGCTCAAATATGATATAATATAAACATATTCTGAATAATATGTTAATTTTTTCAATTCACTTAAATTATTCAAATTTAAAGAGTTTAACGTAAATTGTTTTATCTTGTTTTTATGTTTATATTTTTTTATTTATTGAATAGCGTGCTGAACAGACAATAAAATATTTTTATGTACCTGAGCTACAATATAAAATAATAAAAACAAATTCTCAATAATATGTTTATTTTTGCAATTCACTAAAATTATTAAAATTTATAGAATTTTCTTTGAAGTGTTTTTAAGTATAAATTTAAGATATTTTCTTTTTGTTGTTTTTATAGAAAGGCTCATCAGATTTCTTCAGTAAATTACTCAAAGCTACGGGTCTTGTTAATTTCTGATTTTGCAAATACTTAAATATATTTTGTTAGGAATTGCAAAAAAAAAAAAACTAGTAAAAAAGCCTTTCAAGGAAAAACAAATTATAGACTTGACAAATCATAGTTTTGCAAAAGTTTAGTTTTGAATAACTTTAGTGTGGTAATTAATAATAAAGTGTAACAACTTATAGTTTCCGAGTATTTTGTTTACATAGAGGATTGACAAGTACGCCTCAATAATTGCAATATCATTTTCATTGTTCATCAGAATAATTTTAATTTAAAGCAGTATATGCGACGAAAGAACACTTACCAAAGTTCGTAAAAATGTGAAATTGTTTCGCTAAACAATTTCTTTATACAATAATCAATACACAAATATAATCTATATATATATAAAAATTATGCTCAAAAATATATAGGTCTTCATTATTTGGAAACGGCAGGAACGATTTAGCTTTAATTTTTTTTAAATTATTTGTAATTCCCAGGAATGTTTCTAAAAAAGAATATTTTGGGAAAACTTTTCAGAAATGTCGCTAGCGCCTTAACAGATTTAATCACTGTTAATTTATGTAGCACTGTTAACTTAAACAGCACTGTTACAACAATAAAAGTAGTTAGTATTTTCCAAATGAAATACGAAAATAACAGAAGACAGTATTTTTTTAAAATTAATTTAAAGTAGGTAATAATATTTTAAAGTAGCGGAGGTAACGCCTCCAGAAATTATTTGTATGACAGAAAAACGTTTAGCGTGTCAACTAGAATATGATTAGTTTTTTGGTATTTTTTTTTTTTTTTGAGGAAGGGCATAGCAGCGCACGCCGGGCAGACTAGTCGGATATATGTATTTATTGTTTTTATATTGGGCAAAACGTTGACCCAAATAAACAGAGCTGCTGTTGTGCATTGAATGGATTTAATGAGTATCTGTAGCAGGTCATAGGCGACAAACAATTGCCTGCCTACATGTTTTTGCCTGTTACATACTTTTTCACAGTTTTATCATATCCTTTTGTGTATTATTAAAGGGTGTTCAAGAGAAAAAAAATACAAATCGTTTGACAATTTATTTAAATTAATTTGGTTATATTAATTAATATTTTAATTCTTATTTATTTTATTATTTTAAGTACAACACTCACCAAGCAATGTGTAGGCCAAGAGAAGCATGCAGATGCCAAGATTTGTGAGAAGAGCCGACCAAATGGTTTGGGCCGCCGGCTTACGCTTCTTGGACTTGGTGGCATAGCCGGGCGGCGTCTTTGCCTCGGTTGTGCTCGGTGCAGAGCCAAAGCAGGAGCACCATCCTTGACGCCGCTGACGCTGTTGCGACTGCGAGGGCGGTGCTGATGATGTGGGTGGTAGGGGCGCCTCTTTGCGCGTGGTGGGGGCGGTGCTGGCCACAAGTTGCAGGGGCAGCAGCTTGGCGGTGCTCTTGAGTGTGCCACAATTGCTGCTTATGGAGCTGCCGGCACTGGTGGCCAATGGTGGAGCCGGCGGCGGCAGCAGCTCGCTGATGTAGCCAACGGTTGATGGTGTTGGATATTTAAGTATGCCGGTTGGTGGCGGCGGCGGCGGCGGCTGTGTGGCAACTTCAATGTCCTCCAGCGTCGGCATCGGCAACAGCTGCGTCGGCAGCGATGTTGGCGTTGTCAGCGACATCGATATCGACATCGGCATCGGATTCATCGAGTTCATCGGGTTCATTGGGTTCATCGAGCTCATCGGGTTCATCGGGTTGTGGCTGGATGGCGGCAAGGATGTTGTTGATGGCATCGTCATCGTCATCGGTGTCGTCGTCATGGGCAGCATTGGGGATGGGGTCGTTGTTGGCATCGTAATCGTCGTCGTCTTGAAGGTGCTCGTTGAAGGCGCGGCGGACAGTATCAGCGGCAATGCTGCTGCCCCTGCCCCCCCGGTGGATATGCTGGACAGTACGCCAAAAGAACTGTAGCTGCTGTTCGACGAAGTCGGTATTCCGCCATATCCCAGACTCCCGGTCGCCCCGTAGCTCTCCCTCTCCCCGCTGAACTCGCCGCATGTAGCTCTCTGCGAGGGAGGCGGCGGCCCAGATGGCATCTGCATTGTTTGGTCCGAATTCATCTTGCATTGGTGGTGCTGTTGTTTGCTCCTGGCGTTCGTCTAGCTGCAATCGATAAAGGGATCCAAATTATATATACAGATAATGCTTGACTGAATTATCAAAAACAACAAAGCTTAATTATATGAATTGCAACTCTGACAGGGCTATATGTAATGCAGCATTTAGTTTGTACACTCGGAGAAATTCAGTTAAAGCTAAAGACATTTTCTTAAATAAAATTGAAAAAAAAAAAAAAAAAAATTTTTTTAAGTTTTTCATGAAAATGAAGTGTCTGCGATTGCACCTATGGCAGCTATATGATGTAGTGGTCCGATTGGGCTGATTTTTACATACAAAATATATAATATATTAAACTTTATCTGAGCCAAGTTTTATCAAGATAGCTCAAAGATAAAGCTGAAAAGTAAGCATAGAAACAGACGGACAGACGGACATGGCTATATCGACTCAGCTTGTCGTCCTGACCAAGAATATATATACTTTATGGGATCGGAGACGTCTCCTTCTATGCATAACACATTTCGAGACAAAATTCTAATACCCTTTTGCAAGGGTATTAATATGCTAGATTAAGCTATTTAAAAAAGCTTGTAAAATATTTAATTTGTTGTATTTTCTTTTTCTTTTCTTTTTGTTTAGATTTTTGAAATATGCGTCAAATAAAACCAAAACAAGCTTATTCTATTTTATGGCAAATTTACAATGTTAATTTAAAACTTAATTTAAAAATTTGCATTTTAAGTGAGAAATTCAATTAAAGGTCTTTTTATTTCTAAGTTTTCTAAAAATAAATTTGGCATAAATTAAAATTTATTTTGGTGTTTTTTAATAAGTTCAAGTATAATTAATAATAATAATAATATAAGAATTGCCTTTATTTTGGCGTAGACTTAATATGGTTAAGGAAAAGACGATCACGCCAAAAAAAAAAAAATCAACAAAAATGAAGCCCACTAAAAATCTAGCATGTCTAATGGAGAAGTTGGCATTAAAATAATTCGAAACAATTGACAAAGAGCTCAAAATAACAGAAATTTATAGTAATTATTGGTCAAATAAAAATATTTTAAAAATTCGCCATTATTCGAGTTGGCCTAAAAAAAAGCGACAGCTTTTAAATTTTTGACTGATTTTAAATTGGCAGTGTTTAAACGTTGTGTACAGCAAATTTTGGCCGATTGTTATCGCTTTAATTAGACGAGAATTGATTCAAGCCAGATTTGAAATTTTCCCAAAAAATTGCCAGACTACATTTTGCTAAAAAATGGAAGTTCCGAACTGTATATATATGTTCCATCGGGAAATTGAAATAAATATGATGTCCATTTCACAAATAAAAAACTTATTTATTAATAACTTTCTCAACCAGCTGCATTCGATAGTTGCATAAAAATATATAGATATTTTATATATCTGAATTATCATTAGCAACACATCTTATTTAGTTTTAGGTTTAGTTATCTTAGTAAATATATAAGTATTTAAACTCTGGCAAGGCAATTCGTAAAATAGCATAAGTCTCTATTTCTGTTATATCCAGAAATCTAATACTTTGTTAAATATACTGCCCATTTCACACATATAAAACGTATTTTTAATTAATTTTGCGAAACCATCTTTTTCCGGTTTAATATTACAACATAAATTGTTTTATAATAATTAACGAAAATAAGATTTTTTTCTTAAAGCAACGATATATGCGAACTTCTTAATAAGTGGTAATGATACCCTTTACTATGTTGAATGTTACAACAACGCTTATTACGATATGTAGTAAGTAAATAAATGTAAATAAGAGAGATTTTCAATAATATATTGACTTGGAGTAATCACATATCTTTGTCAATAAACTAATGGTGGCTTTAAATGCTATAGCCAGACATTCGTCTGGTAAGACACATATTAAAAAATTAACATATAATTAGTAAATAAATGTAAATAAGAGAGATTTGACCAAGAGAGCTGTTGAAAGGGCAACAAGCATCTCGAGGCAAATTAATCAATGCACACTTGTGTTGATGTCACAAATTCGTGACTAAAACTAGTTGAGAATTATAAGTGCGACAAACAGAAAATTAGTTTTTGTGATTTTCTTGTGTATATATTTGTGGGCCCCTTAAATGTTGTTATTGTTTATATTCTTGCAATTGTGTTGATGTTTAAAATATTATAGCTAAAAATTTTGAATTTTAGTTTAATTTCTTGCCTTGTTAATTGTTCAAGCTGCAAAATAATCGCTTAAGCACTGAAAATATTAGCTTTAATAATAAGTATGTATAATGTAAAATAAATTCAGTTTTTTTTTGCACAACTTTAACTATAATTCAACCTAAGCAAATTAGCCAGAATACAAAACATTTTCCCATTTTCAGAATTTTATTGTTTTACTTAATCTATTTTTTTCATTTACTTCTACTTAAGTTGCAGTAATTTGCGATTTTTGTGCTTCCCACACAAGCGCTTGGACTCTATTTTCTCTATCTTTTTTTTTTTTGTTTTTTTTGTTGCAAGTTGGCAAAAAAAAGAAATCTTTTGAAATGAAAAGACCTTCATGGTATTTGGACTTCAACCTGTCCGAGCTGCTGTCTGCCTTGGGTAACATTTGCACCTGGCCACGCCCAGAATAACGCCCCAACCTTTCAACTTTTTGCTGCATGCGAAATGTGCAGCATATTTGTGCACTTGAAGTGTATTATTATAGTTGTTGTTGCTTTTTGTTGTTGTTGTTGTTGTTGTTACAATTGTTACTGTTGTTACTTGGCACGACACTTGACGGCCTTTTGACCGCCTTTGCCCCATTGTTGGGGCAACTTTAAATATGCAACAGACACTTAAGCGACTCAATGGCAGTTGTTGCTCCAAGGTGTCCTTAATTGCCAGTGCAACCAGTGCCCCAATATTCAAGCTGCCACACCCTTACACCTTACACCTTGCACCTTGGCTTAAGTGACATTTGCTGATTTATTAAATTAATAGCTATTTGCATTATACAAGGGTTATTAGAAACAAATTAAATGAATCTAATTACACTACAATTTGTTAAGTGTTTTAAAGAATTATTGTAAAAAATACAGAGAGTATTATGAGTTAAAAAAAATTCTGAAAAAAATGTTCATGATGTACGGAAAAATCTTAGATATAATTATTCAGAATGCAGTATCCTGGAAACAGGATCAACTTTTATTTTAAAAATTTTTTTTAATAAATAAAATTTTTACTTGTAATTTGCGATTAAAAATAAATAAAATTGTGAATTCATAATTTAATCTCAAATTTTATTTAAAAGTTGAAAGTTATAGTTATTATTCAATTTGTCCGTCTGTTTCTATGCTTATTTTTTGGCTTTATCTTTGAGCTATCATGATAAAACTTGGCACAGATAAAGTTTAATATTGCATGTAGTTTGTATGTAAAAATCTGCCCGATCGGACCACTATATCATATAGCTGCCATAGGAACTATTGGAGACACTTCATTTTCATGAAGAGTGCTTGTATGAGAAACTTTATTGTTGTTTTTCAAGATATCAAAACTCAACTTGGCATATCGATGTAGAATTACGATTTACACAATTGGATTAAGTTTCAATAAAATCGGACCACTTTAGCATATAGCTCCCATAGGAACAATGGGGTCAACAATAAATATTTCAAGGGTGCCGAAGTTAGCCTTTTATTTCATGTTATTTGAAATGTTGAATAATGAAAATTAATTTTAAATATCTTTTAAACCAAAGCTGTGTATTTCAAAAGTTGAAAATAATTCATAAATATTTTCTACTCATAGTTTTCATACATAATAATTATGAGAATTGCAATCCCTGATCCCAACATTTTTTTTTTTAATTTAAAGTTTAAATTTTAAGTAATAATTAATTGGTTGTTTTTGGAACAAATGCCAGTGCTTGTTTATTTGCAAATTAATTTCTTGCATTTAATAATAACCTCCGCTTTATTCCTAATATTTATCTTTATATTTAAGCTCTTTGCAATTGATTTGCACTAATTAACTGCTTAAAAGTTTTGTTCATTATGCATTTTCTAATGCAAACTTAACAATTAGCACGCTCACATGCATTGCAATCAGTCGACAAATAGTGCAAATAGTGCAATCCAATCGTATCTTCATCATCAGGATAATAGGTTAGATAACTGGGAAAGCCTATTGTTGATTCGAGCTCCTCTATTTATTTGAAGCTCTAGCAATAAGCCGCTTAGACAGCATCAGCATCAGATTCGGCAGCAATGTTCACCTTCTACTAAAATCGATTGCCAATTGCCAAAGCGATTAATTTCGGGTAATTGCAATTTAATGAAAATCATTCAATTGTGCAAATTAATGAAAATGTGTGTGCTTCTACGGTTTTAGCCAAAACCATAAAGTGGCCAACACTGTGAAATGCCAGACAGTTGGACGTGTGGGCGTGTTCCCAGCTAAATGCCTCTTAATTATACGCACTAAGCTTAATTAAAACTCAATAAAGGGCAACCCAAATATATATACATACAAAACATACATACATACATATATATAATCTTTATTTTATCACATTCTATAAATGAACATGAAATTAAATTGTGATTAGTTTGCAGAGAAGAATTTAGCAGGCGGGTTAATTATATTTTCCAAGATATTTTAGTTACTTATTTTGGTAAATTATAAATTTTTTTTTGTGTATATTTGTGTTGTAAGAAAAACTTTTATATTTTTCAAGATATCAAAAGTAAACTTGGCATATTAATGTAGAACAACAATATGTACAATCAGACCAAGTTTGAACAAAATCGAAAAACTATATCATATAGCTGCCATAGGAACAATTGGGTAAAAAATGACTTATTCTCTGCAAAAGTATTCAAAATTTTCTTCGGCGTGCTGAAGATATCCACAGCTGTCTATTTTTATTTATTTAAAAGTATTAGTTTAAGTTTATAATAATTATTGCTGTTTCAATTTGAAAAGCTTTCAGTTTGAATTTAAAACCTGACAACGTTACTCTTATAAGACTTAAAATAAATATTTCGATTTAAATTTTATTTTATATACTTTACAAGCTTCTGTTTAATTTTCAATAAAAAAAAGTTTCTTATTTTATGTTTAAGTATAAAACAATTATGGTAAAAACTATAATTAAAAGGTCCAGACTAAAATAAGATTTTTGGTGTACTTGTAGAACGTTATTTTCATATTGATTTAATTACTTAAGTAAAATTTGATGTCATTTCTTTGTAGTCTCTTCTTTTTTAAAGCGAAAGAAGGAGAATGTCTTCTACAGATATATTTTATAAAAATATGCAATAATATTAAAATTTAATGAAAATTATTTGATAACTCCTCCTATTCCAACGTTTTTTCCACTCAGAAAATGCTCGGTTCTTTTTAAATTTGTTTTGGAATTTATTAAATAGCTTTAATTTAAAATTTTTTAATTTAGTTTAAATAATAAAACAGTTTTTTTTTTTTTTTGTGTTATAATTACAAATTGTTTTTTGTCATATTGAAAGACGTTTTTGGTTAAGGGTTTTTTTATTGGTTTATTTCTCTATAGACTCGTATTAATAAATATAGTATATTTATTGTTCTTTACGTTTTCTGATCCTATCTAAATAATTAAGTCGATATTAGGTCCCATAACCCGTATTTAAAGTCCCTAATTAAAACTCTACCTATTCATTCGACTGTCTAACGCTTTCCAACTTTAGATTTTAGATAATATTTTAATTTCCTAAAATAATTTAATTTTTATATCTTAATAATATTTTTAATTTATGTATATATATCGTTAAATTTGTGCCCTCGTCTAATTTGATCGTTTCGATTGAAGGTTATTTATTCAAATTACTTTTTAGATTAAATTTTGTTTATTATGATACGAGTATATTTTGTGTGTTATTCCGGATTTTCAACAGATTGTAGCCTGATCTCTATGACTCGTTGTTTGTGCCATTTCGCTAGTTTACTCTTAGTTATCAGGCAGTTGTAAGTCGCCTTGACCCAAAGGATTCAGTTGGCTAGTCGTATTCAGGATACGCATGCCGTGTCCTTCGCGAGAACAATCCAATTAAGCAACGCGGCATCAAGGTAGTCGAAATGGCTTTTATTTGGTTATTTATTCTTCTATTTCTCCATTTTTTTTCCTCTTTTTTTTGCTGTTGGCTTGAAAGCTGTTGCCTTAAACCAAGTGCGCTTATTGGCTCAGCCAAAGTCAGCAACCTGGCTATCTGTCTGTCTGTCTATGAAAGTTCGTATGTCTGTCTTGCTGCCTATCCGTCTGTTGGCTTTCATCCATCTCAATTTACTGCGTGAGGCTTTTGTCAACGGCAAGAAAATGGCTGTCGAAAACTGCCTCTGGATCCTGAGAGAGAAACAAATACAGAAAAAAAATGAAGCAAAATACTGCATTGGGCCAAAACTAACTGGCAACGTAAGGGGTAAACTGGGTCTGTAAACGGGCATGTAACCGGCTCTGTAACTGTAACTGCCGTTGAACCCCAAAAAAAAAAGAGGAAAAAAAATAAATATAAAGGAATTTATGCGGGTGGCTCGCAGCTGCGTCCGAGTCAGTTTTCTTTTCTAAAGACTAGTATTGTAGAAAGTTACTTGTTATTTATAAATATCTGCATTATTGCTAACACTATCTGTACATTTAAATATAGTCTTTCTTCCGTTTTGCGTTGATGTGGATTGAATAAGATTTGAACGAACGACATACGATCAAAGTCGAATAAAATCAGCCTTTTTTCACTTTTTTTTTTGCTCGTTTTTTTCCTGAAAATTTTGATTTTTCAAATTATTTTGGGTATAAATTAGTTCAAATCAAACGGAAATGTAGAAGTTGTTAAAAAAAAAAAACAGTTATTCGAAACTACTTTTCGAAAACTTTAATTTGGATAATAAAAAATGGTTTGTATTTTCTGAAATCACCTAAAAATCGCCAAAAAAAATTTGTGAAAGTTCAGCTATTTTTTTTTTTGAGTAAATTTTCTTCAAAAAGCTACAATAAAAGTCTATTTTTTAGTTAATTAGATAAAAAATGAACAACACAAAAAGTTAAAGTCCAGTTCAATACATACTATAAGTTCATTTTTTTTAAAATAATTTTTTTATTTTATCTTATTAGATCTAGTATTATATACTAAACACAATTATAAAGGGAGGCTGCTGGGGCCTGCTGGGGCCTTTGACTCGTTATTTTGAATAAAAAATATGTTTATATATTAAATCAAAAATAGAAAAATATTTTACTAACCCTAATTATCATTTTGGAAATTTCTAAATTCTAAGTTGCAAGATTTGCTTGTATTTTGTATTTATTAAATATATCTTTTTATGTTACTTTAAAAATAGATGCAATAAAACAAAACATAAAAATTCACTCAAATTATATCAAATATATTTTTGTATTTAGTTAAAAATAAAAAAATCGATATGTATTCAATAAAAAAAAAATAAAAAACTTATTACAAGCCCTAAATTTATTTTGTTGAAAATCCAATTACTGAAGGTTGTAATTTGTTAGCATCGACTGTATTATTAATGTTAAAATTGAGTGTTTAATAGCTGGGTATTTAAATATTGATATGGGATCACAAATTGTTAGACTTTATATATTTCTTTTTTGCTAAACTGTTACTTTTAATGTTCAGTCACAGTTTTAGTCAACTCTGGCAAACATCCAAACATTCAACGATGCCCAACGAACTCCATTGCCATGTTTGGTTGTGCCAGTGCTGTGTGTGTGTGTATGTGTATGTGTGTGCTGTGTGTGTGTGTGCAAACATAAACAACAGTTATGCTCGAACAACGGCCAAAGTTGCATTTCCGCTGTAACCGTTTTCCGCACGGAAATGCGTTCGACGCGTGTTTGAAATATTGGCCATAGTCTCTCTGCGGCAGTGCGGTTGTGCAGCTTTGCGGTTGCCGCCTCCATGTGGCAAGCTCCTCATGTGTGCCTGTGTGCCTGTATGCCAGTGTGTGCCCCCTGTGTGAGGTGGGCGTGGCTGGCTAGCTTTAACTACAAGCCGGCTCTTGAGCGCGTAATCATCAACCCAGCACACTCTATACTCTACATTCCGCACTTCACAATCCCCGTCCCTGTTGGCATCCGTTCATTTCAGCTCATTTGAGCGAGTGCTTACTACACTCGTCGTGTATTTAATGTTCAAGCTGAAAACTGGCCACACTTTTCTTTTTTTTTTATGTGGCAAGTGAAACAGAAACTGTTGCATACAACATTCAACTGAATAGCAATTAAATGTGCAACTTTTGTCTTGTTATTATTGTGCTTGAAAACTTTCAATGCATTTCGTTTCAAAATGATTTCGATTCTGAAGTCCTACAATAGGGAAAGTTATCATATTTACTTGTAGATATTTTAATGTATTTGACAGCCTTTTGTGGGGGTTTAATCTGTGTTATAAATGTTTACATTTTGCCCTTAAACTGTGCTTGATATTAATTAATTTAATTGACTAATTTAAAATAAATTATTGGGCAGCACCACGTATTGTTTATTATTCTTATTGACTTGAAACATTTTAAATATCATAACATTAATCAGAAAGATAAATTATCTAATAAACATAATCATGGCATTTAAGAGTAAACTCAGTTAAGAGAAGAAATCATGGCTAGGACAACACTATGCTGGCAAATAAATTCAGTTTTAGGGGAAAAATTAGGTAAAATGGAAATCTACAAATTGCATTTACTATGGAAAATTTGCTTCTTATTAGAAAATATTATAATAAATTTCTAGCTTTCATTGCAAACCAAGCCTATTTTCATATGAAATGTTTTGGTCTTAAGATTAATTTGTCGTTTTAAATATTTTTTTTTAACTAATTTTTGAAGATGAAAAAAATATCAAAGCTTGATTATTTTTTCGCTATTTTAAAACTTACTTTATGCTATTAATCAGACTTTATTTAATTTTTTAGTGCTTTTTGCTATTGTTGTTTATTAAGTTTAAATTAAGTTGTTGCAAAATTAACAGAGAGATTAAATGATAAAATCAACCAAGAAAACAAAAAAATAATACCTTGAGCTGGTCTATATTTTGTTCTAAAAATAAAAATAACTAAATATTTGACTTGTAAATACTTGAATCCATATAAATTACTTTCTTTAATATCAGTTTCAAAAACTCTGTTAAAACTGAGCCAAATTTTATGCGCGAATTATTTTTCTTTATAGAATCTGCCCTAGTTTTGACATTTAAATACTATAAATTATAGAAAATATTTGTTTAAATTGAAATTTGTTGTATATTGGGGTGAAGCTAGAAACAAGAAACAAGTAAGAATATAATTAATCAAATTAAATAATAAAAACTGCATAAATAGTCTAAAATTATATTCAAGAAGACGGCGGAAAAACGCTTGATTTTTGAAAAAGTTCTGAAAGTTGAAATGCAATTACTATAAATCGCATTTGAAAACAAGAAAATTTTCGATATTTGCGCATTATGTATAAATTCCATTTTGTTCGCAGATTTACATATCCGGTTCACTCTGCATTTTGTATTTGTATTATTTGTATTTTTAATCGTAAAAATCACAGCGTCCTTCAACGAGAGAATGCAATATTTTGCGAGTATCTCAATAATTTTTTGATATTTTTTTTACTGGCTGCAGACATATTTTCTTTTTTCATATTTATTTCATATTTCACATTTCCATTTCAATTCCAATTATGCATTTTTATTGTGTGTTGCCAATGCCGTTGTTTTCTTTTGGCTTTCATTTTTATGCTGATTATTTGAGGCTGCAAATTTGCAGATGTCATTAAGTGCCATTTTTATTGGCAATGCAAATGTTTCGCATTGCGTTTTTAATGCATTAATTGTTCTTCTGGGTTTTTTTTTTTTTTTGTTTTTTTTGTCGCTTTTTCTGTGTGCTCCCCCCTTCAATATCATTGCGTGGCCGTGGCAGTGGCAGTGTACTATCATTCTAGGGGGCAAGATGAGGCAAAGCGATACGACGCGTTTTATGAGCGGCTCATTTGAGCAACGCTCGCGGCATTAAAATCGCATAAATGCTGCGCGTCGTTAACTCACCAAAAAATACAAAAAAAAAAAAAAAAAATACAAAAAAAAACATGATAGTAGTAAGTGTACTCTTTATTTTGAGTATGCTTGACTTCAAGATATCTTGTAAATTTTGAACAATTTTGATTAGAAACAAATTAATCCATTTTTATAAATTATGAATAGTTTTTATTTAATCTTAAAGAAGATATAGTCAAAGTGCTGAGAATTGTGCATAAGATGGATAGATTATGATGTTATTCAAGGTTCGATATTATGCATAGGTATGCAAGATTTCGGCATAGGTTTTACTGTGTGCAAAGAGCCCTTACTTAATACAATTTTAATATCTATAACTCACATAAACATACATATATGACAAAACTGTTTCAACATTGAAAAAGAAACCAATTTCGAGAAAACTCCTTTAAAAGTTTTTGAATGTTAAAGAGGGGCTAATTAAGATAGGATAGTAAAAATTGTACTCTATACAATATTTGAATCAATATTTGTTATTTTCAGTTCCTTATCTAAATATTCATGCAATGATTTTTTCTGTATTATGAATTGATTAATGCAAGAAAGTGATTCCGTAGAAAACGCGTTTGAAATTTTCTAATGTATTTTACCGTGAATATAGAAGGAAATACTTTCTCTTCTATTATTTTAGATAGATTAACGAAACACTTACACAATATAAATAATCATATAACGAATATATCTACTTTGTTAACTGAAAAATCATCAGTCCGGAAGTCTTCAATAACTGTTATGAAAAACTAAAAAAAAAAATTAAAACTCAGTTTTAATTGGTATGATAAGAATAATTAAATAAAAATCAGTTATACTTATAGTTGTCGGCAGATTCATATACTTCTTTTAGACTAGTTGACAGCAAAAAGCAAGTTGGGCGCTCAAAGACATTTATTTATTGATGTATTTAAGAGTGTTGATTTCAGAGAATGTTTTTTGAGAAAACCGAAAATAGCTGGTTTTTGGCAGTATTTCGACTAATTTGTTTATATCTACAACAGATCTTGAAAAATGTTACATATGCCAATAGATAATTGTATGTTATACTCTTTCTTATGGTTTGCCGTTTATACTGTTTGGGTTAGAATTAAAACTTCATGCCATCAAAAAAAAACAAGCATTTTTGCATTTTTTAAAAGTCGTTGAATTTCAATTGTATTTTTTAAATTAAAAAAAATTCGTTGACTTTTTATTACCTAATATATTAGATAAATCCTTTAGGAACATTTTAAGTATAAATTTGACAAAATCGGACAGTATGTATGGTAGCTATTCTGCAATTATTAAAATAATCTCAAATATAACTTTTTTGAGTGTATTTTATTGACTATATATATTTTTTCTTTATACCAAAACTTTTGAAATAAAAGACAATTTGGTGTAATTTAAATACAAATTAACTTATTAACTGATTTTTTTAATTAAAAATTTGAACAATAATATTTATTTTTTGTCCCTTGTCTATTAATAAAGACTTTCTTTCCATAGGGCCCACACTTTTCACAACTCTATTATATCAGATTGTGGGCATTTTGAATTAAAAGGTACAGGGTATAAACAAAAATAGACGAGATGAAAAATAAACAGTGGCTCCAAGGCTGGGGAGGGGACTGGAGGGAGGTCTGGTGGGTACTGTTGGAGGGCTGATGCTCTCACAATGGAAGGGGAGGTGTAAGGGTACGCTGGCGGGCGACGAAAATATTTGCTTAATGAAATTGTATGCGCGCGAGAATTTCTGTGTGAATGAAATTAATTTCAAACATGAAGCAACGCCCACAGCAGAGGCGTCGTGCAAAAAAAAGGGGGGCATGTGGGGTAAGTAAGAAGGAAAAAAGGGGGAGTAATGTGGGGGGCTTGATGCTGGCTTTATTTCCTTAAGATTAAGATGCCGAGCTTATGAAATGAAATGTTGTTATTTGTTGTTGTTTCAGCCCCCCTTTTTGACTGTGTGTGTGTTCTTCGCCAGTTTAACTTTTATGGAACATTTTTGTTTATATGGTTTATATGCCGTTTATGTGCTTATTTTTGGAGTGTTTGTTTGGTTTTATTCTTATGATTAACTGCATATTTAAATGCCGCACAAACCCACACACACACACACACACACCACCTTGGTGTGACTGTGTGTGTCTATATATAGGTATATATATATATATATGTTTATGTACTTATATGCATTAGCCAAGGCTTATGAATTAGTTAATAATGCGATAGACGGCTCCGGCGCGCTCATTTTGAATGTTTTAGATTATGCAAATGATTTTTTAACATTTTGCACTTATTTTTTGTAGAGGGTGTCTCACATGACATACAAGTATTTTATTTAAATTACAGTCTTTAAATATTTGCACACATATTTGTCATAGTAGTGTCACTTTAAGGGCAAACTTCCTCATAAGAAAAGCTTTAGCTATTAATATTTATTCTCATTTTTATACCCTAACAGAGAACAATATAAAGTGTTCTAGTAATCTTACTCCCAATTTACAGCGTGGTTTAAAATCAATTTTTATTATTTAATATTTAAAATAAAAATTGAAAAATTGTTTTTATATACAACTTTTATATGAAAGTTGGCAAATAATTGCTATGATCGATTTTTATTTTCGGGTCAACAAAAAAAAAGATTTATTGCCAATTTTAAAGAAAAAATTCCATAAATAATTCTTACTCATAATTTTTATACATAAAAATTATAAGAGTTTCGATTCTTGGTTAACATTGTTAAGATTAATGGTATAATTAGGGGCATGTAATATTTTAAATAAAATTATTTTCTACTCTAAATATGTGAATAAAATTAGCCAAGTCAAATCCTTTTATCATATTTATATTATTTTTAGGAAATACAATTAAAATTCTTGAAATATCTAAGCAAAACTTACAGATTACATTTTCTTGTTATAATCCTTATATATTCATCATATTTTATATATTTTTTTTTACAGATCAATAATTTAACGAATTCCTTGAAATATCTAGGTATAATTTTCAGATTCTATTTTTTTTTTAATAATCCTTACATGTTCATCAAATTTTGCTTTTTTTTTAACAGATCAATAATTCAACGAACTGTGGAAATTTTTTCAAAATTAAAACAATCGTTTGAGAAGTGAGTTTTAGTTTTTTTTTTTTTTTTAAATTATTTTTTTTTTTTTGGCTCTGCAATGTAACAAAATTAATTTTTTTATAATTTATTGTTGCAACAATTTTATGCGCGTTTTTGCAGGGTATTATCTATATTCGACACTCCAAAAAGTTCACTTGAAATTCCTTATACACATTTACAAGTTACCAATGACTTTGTTATCAACTACAATTCTCCAGGGTAAGCACAAGAAATAACATATATTTTATATTATGAAAAGTCAAAGAGAGTTTACAAAATGTACAACGAATATTATGTATAATCTACAATACAAGAATGTTACATTACGTTGCAATTAGACACATTAAAAGAAGCAAAAAATAAACCAAATACTGGCATAAAATAAAGAAAATTGTGAATTTTATGAGCAGCCAAATTTACAATTGATATTAATTACAATTTATGGGGTCGCGAAAGCGGAAGCGAAATGGCAATTAATTGGATTTACCATAATTCAATTGCAAGTTGAAAATAAATTTAATGAAATGCGTTGAATGTCCTCGAAATTAAGCACAACAATGGAGATGTTGAATTAGGGGATAGAACTGAGATGAGAGGAGAGAAATTATATACATATAAAGGACTTGAGTGGCTGCCTGCGGCTTAAGTCAACGTCACAGGATAATCAAACACCTCAACTTTGATGGCGTTAAATAAGCATCCTTGGCATATTGTTGTTGTTGTTAGTTGTTAGTTGTTGTTTGCCCCAGCTGCCATTGTTGCTATTGTTGTTATTGTAGTTGCCAACTGTGAATGCCTTTATTATTATTTACTCTGATTTGGCGGGTTGCACAAACAAACTTGCGCTATTGTGTTTGCTTTAAGTGTTGCCAGGCTAAATTTGCAGTGAGATTTCATAAAATTGCAACTGAAAAGCCTCACTTTATGTGAGTGTGAGTGTGTGTGTGTGAGCGTGCACCATGTGGCAGCTAAATGCAGCTGTGTAAATGCCGGAAGTAAAAATTACTTTTTTAAATTAGTTGCACACACACACACACACACACACAGAGCAGCCTGTAGGTGGTAAGCTTGTGCCGCGAGGTGTTTAATTTAGCCAGCATATAAATGTATGTGTGTGTGTGGCAGTGTGGCAGTGTGGCAAGTGTTGCAAAGCGGCAAAAGTTGCCAGCAAGCTCACTTTCTGTGAGCCAGGCTAACTACAAAAATAAAAACAATTACGTATTTCTATTGTTGCAGCTCACACGAAAGCCAAATTGAAAGTGAACACGGCACAAAAAGTTCGTATTCCCTTATTTTTGTTAGGAATTGTAGAAAAAAGAAAAAAAACAAAAATAAAGTTAATAAAACCTTAGCAACTTTTGACAGAGCTACAAATCTACAGAGAGAAATGTGTTTATAATTGTATTTTAGCAAAAAACAAAATAAAAATGAAAAAGTTTTTAAAGTTATTTTGTGTCAGGCTGCTGAATAACTAAAATGTTGCTAAATGTTGCATTAGCTCATCAAGTTTTTTTTTTAAATGTTATAGTTGCTGCATTATATATAGTTCTTGTAATTAAAAACAATTTCTAAGCTTTCTCTTGCTTATTTTAAAACTATTTGTTAGCTATAAATGCACAAGCCGAACAATTGATATTTTTAATACAATAACTAAAAATATGTTTACACCATTAAAAGCATTTTTTTAAACTAACTAAAATTGTAGCAAAATATTTTTAAGTGCTAAGCTTTGCAACAATTTTAATTTTGGTTTTTCCTAGAAAAATAAATATTGTTTGGCTAATTCTCGATTTTACTGTCCTTAATCATCCTTCATCACTTTTTTTTTTAGAAACCACGACCGCAATTTTAAAGTTATTATATTGAATAGCGATCAAAGTCAAAAAATTTTGTGATTATTAAAAAAAGCTAGATAGACAGTCCTATAGCTAAACCAATACTAAATATATAGTATGAATATAAACATAATTTCAAAGGTTGTTTAATCTCCTTTAATAATTATTAAATAATCTGTTTTTTTCGTTTGCTTCAAAAAGCTTTATTACTTGTTTAACACAAAAATTGCCTCGAAAACGCTTTTTGGCCATAACTCCAGATTTTGGGGGCAACTGAAAATTTTGAATATGCAGTAATTCTGTATTCGAGAAGGACTACAACGTACACAGCGTTATTAGTTGTACAAATAATTATTAAATTGACACTAAATGTTATTTACATATTTATTCCTTTGAACAAACTTAAAGATTCATATATGAATTTGCTTATTAGCTTAAAAATTGTATAAAACAAGAAACGGTATTAATTTGTTGTCATATAGCCTGTAAGAATCCTTTTTAAAATTATTAAAAATAAATAAGAAAATTAAATTTCAGTAATATTAATCAATTTTTTAAATAAAAGGCGCTGTGTTCTATTCTAGGCTCATCCTATATTATATAATTGTTTTTTTTTTGTTTTTTTTTTGGCATTTTGGCTCCACAAATTATTGTTTTGTCAACGTTATTTATTTTCAATATTACTTAGCAATTTATAAATATTATTATTAAATGTACTTGAGATATTTTTTGAAGTAGCATTGAAATAAATATTTAAATTCCGAAAGAGCCATTTATAATATAAATGCAGAGTACAAATACTTTGGCATTATTTATGTTTTTTTTTTTTTTTTTTTTTTTGTATGTTTCTATATAAATATTGAATTATAAATTATATCATTTAATTAATGATGGCAATAAAAATACTTGGTATAAATAAAGAATGTGCTTTAACAAAAGAATTTCCAATTAATATTGAATGCCATTTACCCAAAAATAATTATTTCAGAACTGCGTTAATCAAAAATAATAATAAATAAAAGAATTCTAAGTGCGTCATCAGGAATAAAATAAGTTAAAAAAAAAACTAAAAGAAGTATTTCAATTATTAAGCTCCACAGCTGACAAACAGGATGCTGTGAAAATTTCCTAATAACGAATTCGAAAGGAGTTCGAAATAAATCGAATTGAAGATAAAATAATGAAAAAACTAGTGAATTATTTAAAAACTTAATTTGACCTCGAGCAGACTTAACTAAACTCCTAACAAACAAATGTCACAAAAAATCAAAACATAAATAATAATAAAATATAAAATTTAATTAAGTATGCGAAAAAAAACTATTTAAAATATAATTCTTAATTTTATATTTATTATAACTTTATTATTTATTTATATTAATTTTATATTATTTTATAAGCTATTGATATTATTATAGAAGTTAGCGAAGTTAATATGGGGAATAACAACTTTATTAGAAATATATTCATATACTATATATTTATATATATACTATATTCCATTAACTTTATAATCTCTTAACAATGCTGCGATTATCTGGTAATATTCATTTCTAAAGCATTTATTTGCACTTGAATGAATATTTTCTTTTTTGCGTCCATTTTTTTTTTTATATCATTTTGTCGAGTGTCTGTTCAGCTTCCGGTTCCCTTTTGTTCAACTTGGTTATTGTGTTTGTGTTTTCTTTTACGTTTTTTTTTTTTGTTTCTCTCAGTGCATTTTCTTCTAGTATCTGTGGGCGGGTTTTTTCCTCCGACTACTTAATTACGAGTATAGGCAAAAGTGTTGCAAATGTTGAAACGCCCACCAGCTCCTGTGGTTGCTCCTTCTGACGTCCTGCTCCCGTTGCCTGTTCCCGCCAGTTCCTGCCTGTTCCTGCCTGTCCGGTTCAGGATGCTCGGACCACAATTATTTCCGTTTTAATGTGCACGGCAACCCTTAGCTATTTCGTTTGCTTTTTGTTTTTGGTTTTTCCACTGTTTTTTTTCTATTTGTTTCTTTTTTTTTTTTTTTTTTTGCTCTTGGCTTTGGTTTGTTTCCTTGCTGCATTGCATTAGTGGGCGTGTTGAATGCTTTTAGCATTTTAATTAAATTTGATGTTGATTGAACTTATAACTGCTGAATAGTCTGCTTTGCCCAGGACCTGCGCCTTATTAGCGGTCAGGGCGTTTTTCCAACTAAATCAGCAACAAAAAAAAAAAAAAGGAAAACCTGAACAAACGATTTTGAATTTCATTTTGCAAAGCAAAGATTCTTTTTTTCGCCTCAAGTGCTGACTGAGATTTATGTGAAGTGCGCAGAGTGTGCAAAGTGCAGAGTTCAAAGTGCAGTCCCAGGTCCCCTCGGTACAGACCTCAATGAGCTGTCTATGTCTCGCTCCAGAACTGTCGACGTGAGCAAAGACAACACTACACTACATTGCACTGAACTACACAGCACAACACAAAAACAGCATCAACTAGTCAGCTCGTAAAAACGACAACAACAAGCAACTGGGCAAATATGCCACATTGATCGACGCTTTGGGCACACACATTGCAAAGTCAAGTAAACAGTTAAATAAAAACAGGTGGATTGACCTAGAAATACCCTGCAGTTGGCAATTATTATGTATTCTAGGTAATATTCAAAAATTACACATTTTGTTAATACACTTTTCTGGTTTTTCGAATTTATTAAATCACATCGCTTTAAGGCAATTTTAGAAAATTCAAATGGTTAATTGTCGATTTTTTTAATGTTGCGCTTTTTGTTAACACAGTTTTTCTCTTTATTCCAATTTATTAAATAATAACTCTTGAATCTATTTAAGTAAATTTTATTTAAAACATAAATGTGTAAAATTAAAAATCTAAAACAAAAATGTGTTAGACGTAAATTCAGAAAATACAAATTATTTATTATAGATAATTTTAATAAATTGCAGTTTTTTTTAACATAATATCTCTAGAAATTATTTTGTCAAAATTTAATTTAAACAAAAATGTGTTAATAGAAAATTCAAAAAATTTAAATGATTTATTGTCGAATGTTTTTTATAGATTGCACTTTTTGTTAATACACTTTTTTATTTATCCAATTTATTAAAACATAATTTTTTAAACTATTTATTCCAATTTTATTTAAAACAAAAATGCGTTAAAGGAAAATTCAGAATATATGAACGATTTTTTGTCAATTTTTTTTATAGATTGCAGCTTATGTCAACACATTTTTCCTTTTCCAATTTATTAAATCTTAAAAACTATTTAGTAAAATTTTATTTATTGATAAAATAAATAAGGGTTTTAACAATGTCTTAATTTACTGACAATTTTAATATCATATGAAAGCAGAATTATAGAGTTTTTGGTTTTAATATTTTATATAAAATTATTATATATTTGTTTAACATTTCAGTGGGCTTAGATTTTTGCACTATTTTATTTATAAGAAGTATTTTCAAATGACATTTTTAATAACAAACTGTTTTTCAAAATATTCAAATACATACATACATTTACCTAAATAAATATAGAAATTTCCAATTAAATTAAAATTACACTTTTCGCAATACTAAAAAAAAAATTAAATTAAATTTAATTAATTAAATTTTTTGAAAATCATTTAAAAAATATGAAAACAAAAAAAAAAAAGAAAAAACCTATTTAAGCAATGCTTAAAGTCTTTTTGAAAACTATTTCAAAAATATCTAAACAAAATTTTTCCAATTTTACCAATACTTATAGATTTCTGAAAATCATAAAAAAAAAAAATTCATTGAAATCTTTTAAAAAAAAAAATTTCCATGTCGTGCAAAAGTTATTTAAGCGTAGTATATTCTACGAGCCTTTTGGGATCATTTCTCTCTGCACTTTGTGGCATAGTTTTTAATTTCCTAATGATGTTGCTGAAAATTCAACGGAAAACTACGGTAAAAAAAATGCACTGACTTTGCATTTTGCCTAGCCCAGGCTTGCAGCTGAAGCTCTTGTTGCAATTGCGGCAAAATGAGTCTGTTGGCCTGGCCTGTATCTGGGTCTGGGTTCTGGCCTACACTTCCTTTTTGGCTAACATTTGAGTCAAAAACTCAACGCCTCGCACAGTGGCAGCTCTAATGAATTTGCATTTTTTATAAATCCCCATTGATGTGCTCCACTTTTGTGGGTCCTTGTCGGCCAGCTGCCAACCGATTGCACATTTTTTTGCATTCACATTTGCTGCCCGGCCCGTTAGCCAGGACATTGGCCAGGCCCACAGCATTGTCCGGGTGGGGCGAAACGGACACGGAAGTGGACACGAGTGAAGAATTGATGGACACGCTTGTTGCATTTGACGTGAGTTGTGTGTATACACATATGTGTTTGTGTGTGTGTGTGTGTGTGTGTGGGGGCTATTAGGGCGTGGCTTGCCAGCGAAACGGTTGAGAGTCCTGTCTAAAGACAGTTCCAATCGGAACTAAACAGTAAAGAAACAATAATTTGAGTTGAAATTTTAACATAATTTTTTTTAAGTTTATAATAATATAAATTTAACAGTATTATATATTTTAAAAACAAGAAATCATCGGCCATCTTCGACACACCGAAACTTTATACACTTGCAATGGTCTTCTTAGATAATTTTAAATTCTCGACAGATTATTCCTATATGATGGAGTAGTCCGATTTCGTTCAGACTTTATCACAAAGTATAGAACGTATTTCAATATCGATGTGGTGAGTTTGGTTCTGATATTTTGAAAATTAAAAAAGTTTTGCTTAGAGGCACTTATTTTTCCCCTCAATTGTTTCTATGGCAGCTATATGTTAGTTGTGATCCGATTTTAATCAGACTTGGTCAGATTGTACAAATCGTAATTCTACATTGCACTGCTGAGTATGATTTCGATATTTTGACAAGCAAAAATGTTTTTCATGCAAGCACTTTTTAGACCAATTTTTTCTATTGTAGCTAAAAAATATATAAAATATTAATCGTATTATTCAGAACATAATTTTACATCGATTTGCAAAATTTGGTTTGGATATATTGAAAATAATTTTTTGGGGACCAATTGCTCCTTTGGCAGCTATATGATATAGTGATCCGATCGGGCTAATTTTTACATACAAACTACATAAAATATCAAGCTTTATTTATGCCAAGTTTCATCAAGATAGCTTAAAGATAATACCAAAAAGTTTGCATAAAAACAGACAGACTGACGGACATGGCTATATCGACACAGCTCATCGTCCTGATAAGGAATATTTATACTTTATGGTGTCGGAGACGTTTCCTTCCATGCATTATTAGTTTCGAGACACAATTATAATACTTTTTTCCAAAGATGCAATAAACACACCGTGAGAGTTTTGAAAAATATTTTTATTTGTAACAAAAATTATATATATTTGTTTTTAAAGAAATACCAAATTTTGCTTTACAATTAACTTAAGATTTTCAAAGCTAATTGTTTGCTTAAGTTTTACATAAAAAATTGAGCACTTGATTAATTTGTGTTCACACGTTACAACGCATTCAATGTCTAGGAAGTGTTTTCGTCTATTTGTCTTTGAATTATTCATAGTGCCCTGCAGGTAACTCAAAATGTGAGGCAACATGGGTTCATTTGTTTATCAGACAGCCTTTGGCAATAAACAAAGGTCAGGACAATGACAACAACAGCAACAAGAACAACTAGCTATTCATTCTGGCAACAACAACAGACTGTCGAGCCATTAACAATTTGGTCTGGCAATTATGGCGACGCATGTCGGCCAAAATACACAACACACACCTTTGGCATAATAAATTATTGGCATACCAAGTGCTGCTCATGAATACGAATACCCATTGAAAAATCTATGGCATTCCCATTGGCTGTCAATGTCTGGGCCATCAGCAGCAGGTTCAGTTCCATGTTCCTTGGTCAAATCGAGAACGAGTTCATTTGCATGTTTCACTGGTTTATTAACCAGAAACCAACAAAGAAAAAAAAAAAAATCATAAGAATGCCAAAAGATAAAAGCAGCGAAATCTGCAACACAGCCAACGCAAAATTGCAAAACATTTTTTTTTATAATGCTTAATATTGAGTGGGCCACGGGTCGAATACGCAATTTGGCCGGCAAAAGTTTGCTAAAGTTAATTAGATGCATTGCAACGCAATTCCGGTCCCGCCGGCATCATTAGTCGCTCTCAGAGACAGAGAGAGAGAGAGAATCTTTAGCCGGAAATAGTTAGAATTTCGGGGCTCATTGATCATGGACTTTTCCACCATTCCATTTGGCATTGGACAAGTTCGACACATTCGACTCATAGGACGCTTAGCGGCGTTAACTACAAGTCATTATTATTGTCTGGGGCATTCGGCTCTCTCTTAAGTCGCAAAACGTAAGAGCTTCAACCAACTATACTCAAAGGCACCTATTCCAATTTCAATTCCAATTCCAATTTGTATTTTGGATTTGGGGCTGGCGTTAATACGTATACGCATAGACGACGACGGGTGCACTCATGTGTGATTGTTTCTGAGTAAGTGGGAGTGTATATGACACACACATACAGTAATATACACACACACACACACACACACACAAGCAGAGTAATATGCACATATATGTGTTGCTACAGTGCAGCTCAATTGTTTAGCTACAGTTTTGGATTTTTTATTGTAACCAGAAAATATTGATTTATATTAATATTGGTTTAATTTTTTGTTTTTTTTTTGTATTTTAAATTGTTTATGACATTGTATATATTTTATAAGTTTTTGCCACTTTTTTTTAAAGTCTGATTAAACTATAAACATAAAAAATATATACTCTGATCAATAATTATGACAAAAAAAAATGAATTAACTGATATCCAATTTTTTTTTTGTTAATGTAACATTAATCATTAATGTCTATGCCTAATTGGTAATGGGAACCAGAAATAAAAATATAAATAATATTATAGTTGCAACTGATATATGATGAGCTGTTTGGCAATTATTTTTGTTGAATTTTTTTTTATTTTTTATTTTATTTTTTTTTTTCTTTTATAATTATTTATTATCCAGTACAGTCAGCAATTATGAATTAAACAGGGCAGGTTACTAAATAAAATTTACAGGCCACGCATATTCTATTAATATACTAGATTAATATTAATATATTAAATTCTGATTGTTTAAAAAAATACAATAATTTGCAATATAATAAATTTGTTGCAAGCAAATCATGTGAATATTTATGACCTAGCAAACGTTGCATTAATTGAAGTTACTTTTAATGCATTTAACAGAAAATAAATAAATCAATTAACTTTATTTAGCAAATCACTGCTGCACTAATTTTTATATCAAAGTGGCTACACTTTGTTTTCGCTATTGTTCTTTGATTGATTCTCAAATTCCAACAATTCTGCACATTTATTTCATTACTTAAATTCATTAAGAAATTATTCAGATTGTAGTTCGTTTATCTGCTCAGAGTTCTTAGTCTAGCTGTTGCTATTGAACTTAACAGCATTGTAGTAACATGTGATATGCTTTTCACATGGAGGTCGCCACCTTTCTGATTGTGTGCGACATGAACCTCTGGGGAAATTAAAGATACATTAAATGCCGCAGGCAAACGGAGCGTGCATAAGCGTATATGTAACTATATATATGTGTGTGTGTGTGTGTGTGTGTGTGTGTGTGTTTATGTGTGTTTATGTGTGTGTACACACTCAACATTGCCGTTAGGGCCCCAAAGCCATGCAGTTGCTTTTCAAGTTTTTATGCTATTGAGTCCTTGGGGGCACTCGAGTCGTATGCTTAATTTTTGTTGCTGCACTAATCGGCGTGTATTGGCCTAAAGTGTGACGTCTGTTGGCCAGGACAGGACAGGACAGAACAAAGCAGGCCTGGCCAGGAAATCCAACTAATTAAATTATCGACAATTTGGGCCAACAACAAGCACAAATACAAGTTAAACAATATTCCACAAAAAAAAAAAAGGAAAAAAAAAACAAAAAAACTTTAATGAAAGTTTTGTTGCCTGGTTTTAATGAAGAGCTTCTGGCAATAAATATCACATAATTTTCTATAATAAATGGAAGGCGTGGCATGGTGTTATGGGCGTTAAGCAGAGAAACTGTCGCCAAACAACAACAAGAGCAAAAATATATTGCGCACAACTTTTATGTTTTAATATTTAATTAAAATTTTGTGTAACGTTTTGTTAATGAATTCCTATTTGACGCGCCCATTGCACGTGTCGCGTCCCAGCCGCAGGCTCAACATTCATCCGGTGACCCCCCCTACCTCACCCTCCCCTAACATCGCCCACTCTATCATTGGCATCACATGCCCTTTGTTTGACCGGTCGTCCGCGTCCTTGAGCTCCTGCCAGCGAATTTGGACTTGTTTGTTGGACACTTTTGGGCACTTTGCTTCTGTGTACTCAAAGGAATGGCAAATTTATGAAATGATTTTAATTAGCTCAACGTTTTTGTGGGCCCAAAACGTTTTTTGGTTTTTTGTTTGGGCTGGCCAGTCTTATACTGTTTTAATATCTGCATAGAAAAAAGTTTTTGTTTGGCCCCGACGCGAACAGGAAGCAGGAAATCTGCCATTGAAAAGCATCAAACAAACAACAGCAGCAAACACACAGCAACAAAGTTTCATTGTGGCAAGCTGTAAAGCTGCAAATGTCCTTGCCACGACCATTGCTGGGCGTTGTGGGCGTATGGGCGTGTGCCATATGACAGCCAGCAAGAACATTAAAAGTTATGACTGCCATGCTTGTCAAAGGTTTGCATCCTGTGCCCATAAAATGCTCCAAAAGTTTTGCGATTTTACATTAACTTCAGTCAGTTAACAGCCGAACCACATAAAGTGAATATCTGTGTAGATTAGCAAAAAAAACAGCCAAAAAAAAAATAAAATAAAATAAAAAACAAGACAAAACATGCATATGCTCATAATTTTCAGCTTAATTCTAGTTATAGTACATTAAGTCAAATTATTTTGTTAATTTGTTTATTTCTTGTCAAATTTTTGATAAGGATTTTGAAAGTCGTTTAAGATTTTAATGCAACATTTTTAAAGTACAATTTATTGGAAATTTTTAATAATTTTTAAAATAAATTTTAATTGGGATAAAATTAAGCTGAAATAGTGTAGCTTTTGGAGATAAAGCTTTTAACCATACAATATTTTTGAATTAAATGTTATTAAAAAATTGTATAAAATTTTAAAATAGTTTTTGAGTCAAATTATTTTTCGTCTTAATTCTCGGTATAGTAAATTAAGTCAAATTATTTTGTTAATTTGTTTATTTCTTGTCAATTTTTGATCAAGATTGGGAAAGTCGTTAAATATCTTGTTGCAAAATTTTATAATTAAATTTTAAATATATAAAATTTAGCTTAAATAGTGTAGTTTTATGAAGTATAGTTTTTAACCATGGACAAAATTTAATTTATGTCATTTATATACAATTGTATTAATTTTGTAAGCAGTTTTTTTTTTTTTATTTTGTTTATTTGTTGTCAAGATTTGCTTAACATTCGAAAAGTCGTTTAAGAATTGTTTTTAATTTTATGTTATAAAACAGTTTTTATTTTGTCTAAAATTAAGCTGGAATAGTGTAGCTTTTTAAAATATAGCTCTCAAATATTTTAAACAATTTTTGAAGTGACTCAGATATACAAGTTTAGATGCATTACCTGAACATAAATATATTTATATACACAGCTTTGAGCTCAAAAATGTAGTAACCGCTTTGGATTAAGATTCTAATTTGATTTTTCTCACTAGAAACATTTATTCGAGCTATACAAAAAATCAGGGACCGAAAATAACAAATATAATTTATTTTTTTTAAATTGTGTACAATGCTAGATAGCTTTTCCTGAACCGAATAGTCAATCAGGCTTAAGTTTAGAAATTTAAGAAAGATTTTGTATTAGTTAAGCGAATAATAAATTAATTAAATTCCAAGTTTGAATAGATTCAAAAATATTTTGTAGCCTGGAAAAGTACTTTGATTAAAATGCAAATGCAATTCTGTCTTATTCTTCAAATAGATTATAATAAATTTAAATGATTGTTTGCTATTAAAAATGAAATTATTATTGTTAATATTAATGGTGTGATATATGTTTGTGTTGCTCACTTTATGGTGTCTTGTTTTGTGTTATGTAGTGTAATGAAAAGTCGACTTGAATTTAATTGTTCGCATGTCCCCACAGACTAATGGACGGCAACGGCTGTAAAACAGTTGGTGCGCATTAAAAAGTTAGCACAGTTTTTTTTTTGTTGTTGGTTACTTTATATGAATAATGAAAGTGAAATGTGCAAAAACCACAAGCCAACCGAACTGGATTTGAAAAAGTAAGGATTCTGCAGTTTGGTTCTCTTTCTGGGCTAAGGACTGCCCATCTGCCCATCTGCCCGTCTGCCCAACTGCCCAACTGCCCAACTGCCCGTCTGCCCGACTGCCCGACTGCCCATCTGCCCGACTGCCCATCTGCCCGACTGCCCGTCTGCCCGTCTGCCCAACTGCCCGACTGTCCGACTGCTAATTGCAAGTTAAAAGTTGCTCATTAAGCAGGCAGCGCTTTGCCGACGCCGGTGAAAAATGGTGGCAAATATAATCAAATCAGTCGTTTCCGCTTGAGAATTATGCGACTTCCGGTCCACAAACTGCACATTCAGCACGTGTGCGGTCATGTTTCACTTAGCTTTGTTATTGTTGATTCTTTTTTTTATGTGGCACTTCCGTTTGGGTCTGCACAGGGATTGCCCGGGTTCATTTCAAAGGTTTCTACTTATCAGCAAGTCAAGTGAACTTAAATATTCATACCATCACTTGCTCCCAAAAGTAATTAACATAGTATAACATACAAGCAATATATAATGCGCAGGAGATTTTTGCAAAAATATATTTTTCATATATGTTAAGTAATGTTGAAATTTACGGTGAAAAGTGTCGATTTTAATGCAAAATGATTGAAAACAAATGAAAATACGGGTATATTTATATAAGCAATTGTTTGGGATATGCATTAAAACTTACAGGATATATTCAAATCAAATAATTTAACAAGTAAAGCCTCTAGAAATTTAAGTCGTATGGCGTTACTACGAAATGAAAAATAAAATTTTAAAATGAACAAACACAAGTTCGCTTTTAAAATGTCTTGGGATAACGACATTGTCATTCTATTTTCAGTGGATTAATTGGAATTAATTCCACAGATTTCGTACAATAAGAAGACTCTTTTCAATAGCACAATTTTATGCAATAGTCGCTTAGTAAAATTTGTTTTGGTACTTTTACCAATTACATTTAAGCTAAGTTTATTTAAAAACTAAATAACAAATTATTTGAAAGCTTTTATTTATTTTTTTCGATTGAGAAAAGTCGTTTTATGTTTGTTTTGTCTTAACAGAGATAAAAATAAATATTTGTACTTTTACAGCAGTGAAACTTTTTTAGTTTGAAAAACAAAAAAACTATGCTTTATTTTTTCGCTCTTTTAGCATAAAACCTTATTTTTAAATAATCAGTTCAGTTTTGTAATTATTTATGAATTTTTCACAGTAGACCAGAAATAATATTAGCGAAGATATAAGCCTGTCCATCTAGTTTTTTTTTTATAAATCATTGTTATTTTAATCTTTGATCGACATTTAATCGAAAAGTTTTTTCTAAACCATCTTTTTAAATTTTTTGTTTTACTACATCTCAACAATCAAATCAATAAATTCTGTGTACAAAATTATGAGAGTTGTGTTCAAATATGTATAGGAAAAATGTTATATTAATAACATTATCCGGTAAACTATATTCCATAGCGATAAAATGATTTATTTTTGTGAACTTTGAGTTGCTAATGACTTAAATAATTTTTAAAATTTCTTTATATGTTTTTTGAGAGGACTTTTTTAAAATAAGTTAAAATTTTTTTTTTTTATGTTTTTTTGGATGAGCGTATATATTTGGCCATAAGCTGCGTATGGCCTAATCGATTAGAAAAATGTATATATCCATATAAAGTTTATACGTAGGGCTATAAAAAAGTCGCACACTGTTTTTATGAATAGTTTATAGCTTGGGAGTTATGGAATTTATTGATACGAGAAAAAAAATTTTTTTTTTTTTTGTTTTTTTTAATTAAAATTTTTGGACCCAGAATTAATTGAATATTATTTTAAAAAAAAAATTTTGGGTTTGTATATTGTTTTTAGAACTTTTGTAGAGGAACTTAAACTGTCATTTAATATTTGTGGTATAGTATCTGCTAGACGACCATTTTATGCTTTTGTTCATTTTTGGGCATATTTTGCATATGGACATTGTGTACATGTGTGTATGTGTGTAGTGTAGTGTAGTGTATAGTGCAGTTAAAGTTATCTTTTAACAAGCAAACGAGCCATAAAGCGTTGCAAGAGGCGGCGACGTTTGCGAACGTGCCTCAAACTGAGCCATATTTTGCCTGTATAGTAGTATAGTGTATATATATGTTGTATACTCTTTTTTGTTTTTTTTTTTTACATTTGGGATTTATTTGCATTTACACTGGCCCCAAGTTGTTGTTTTTATTGTGGTTTTTCTGCACTTTATTTTGCAAATAGTTGTGCCGCAATCTGTGTCTCGTTCTGGCTGCGATTGTCGCGCCGAAAATTTATGAACTTTTATATGGAATATACGTAGATATTTTAATTTTTCTACACGTGCGCAAATCTAAACGATTTCTCTCTCTCTCTGTCTCTTTGCTCTTTATTCTCTATGTGCCTTTCTCTACTTTCTCCATAGCTATGTGTGTGTGTGTGTGCATGATGCATGACCATGTAAATAGACATTTTTACACTCTGACAACAATTTTCATACATTATGAAGTCGAGTTTTTTTGAATATATATTTTTGTTTTTTTTTTTTACCCATTTTGTTTTAACATATTTGTTGGGGAAGTTGTGCAAATTTGTTCAGCACCTTTTACGTTTGCATAATATTATTTGTTGTTAACTTTTAAATTGTTTCAGTCTCATTCCATTCCATGTTGTCTACTTTGCATACTTAATAAGTCATAAAAACATGCCTCACTCGAAATCCCAAATAATGCTGCATCAGTTCTGACATTGTGAATTATAATAGACAGAAAATCATTTCATTATTACACTTATATTTTAATATAATTTATATAAAATTATTATTATATTATACTTTATATAAAATTATGATTTCTTTGGCAAAACTGTTTCAAATTTTTTTTTTCAATTTTAGCATTGCAACCACGTCAAATGAAATAGAGGCTTCAAATTTTTGTGAGAGTAGGGTAAATAAATAATATAAGTAAATTTTTTAGTTAAAAATATATGTTTAAATTAAATCAAAAATAAATGCAACAAAACCAAACATAAAGATCGACTCCAATTAAATTTAATATATTTTTCCAGTAAATGTACTCAGTAAAAAAATCTATTCTAATTACTAAAGTTTCTTATCAATTTATTTTAAACATTCAATTCATTCAAAAAAATAATATTATTTTTAGAGTAAAATTTTGACAACTTTTTAGATTTTCTTTATATTCGAAATTATTTTAATTCACTTTGGACAAATTTAACACACATTAAAAATACTCCTAAATCGCTAAAAAAAACAGAGAAAAATTATAATGTGTATAAATATGCCGATAAAATTTTTGAATTTGAGTTCAAATATTAAGGATAACTTAAGATTGCGATTATCGAAATTTTAGATATTATATTAATCACAAACATATATCAATGATATAACAAAATATATGCCCTAGAGTTTTTCTTTTTTTTTTATAATTGAGTTACTGATTTTTGCCCTAACTCTATATTCAAACAATCAATAAAAAAATTTACTTCAAATATAATATGTATAATATAAAATTCCCAACTTGCATTACATTCTAAGTATAAATTTTTTCGAACTTTTTAAATAGTTTAAAAATATATTTATTAATGTTGACAATGTGTGAATAATGAAACTACGATTATTCTGGCTGAAGATGATAATATCGACATTTCTATTTGTTTTATTTAAAATTAATTCCAATTATTTTATAATAATATAAAACCCGCTCAAATTGCTAAATATTGAATTTGTGGCAATCCTTAAAGTGATATATGTTTTAAGTATTTATAGCTATAAAATAAATATGACTTTGTGGGCGGTTACTGTTCTAGTGGGCGTGGCAGCAGCGGTTTGCGGTTAACCGCTACGATAATGCAATCTGCGCTGATTGAATTGAATTTTGAAGCCACATGATTAGTTTATAAAATGATTTTAGCTTTCAGTTGATGTCATTTGCATAACTCACATCTTTGAAATTGGTTAACCAAATTTGAAATAATTGTTTCAGTTAGTAAATTAACTATTTGTGCAGCTTATGGCTGAAATAATATGGCCATCATTTTTGGTCATGATTTAGCCAACAACAAGGTGACAGGTGACATTTAAAGCAACTGCATAATTGATATACTATTGTTATATATATAAAAAAAAAAACTGTGGACTCAGCGGCTGTTTGGTTGCTTCAAAATATTTGTATTAATAAATTAAGTGCAGTTCGTGCATACAAACGAGCGCATCAGCATGCATTTTTCATATTTTCAGCGGCAATTTTAAATGCATTTTTATAAACTACCCAAGCATACACATATATATATATATATATATACATAGGTATACCATATAGAAATGATATGGAAAAAGCGCACATAAATTACTTTTATATTTTGTCGCTATTTTTATATTGCCAACACTTGTGCGGAAATTGCGCGATGAAACGACGCGACGGCAAAAGCTACGGCAAAGAAATTGCTCACTGCTGCATGGGTATGCATTTTTGTAGCCAAACAGGGGTAGCACCCTCTAAAAACCTACCCCCCCTTCACCCCTTCGCGGCATCCGCTTGCAGTCAGCCTCAACTTTAGGGTGGCCCGGCACACGGCGTATACGTGATATTTACGAGAGATACGCAGCAAATGGCAGCGCTGCGAATACTGCGCCATATTTCAGCTTGAAACAAGCTGCAAACAAAGGAAGAAAAAACACAAACACACACACACACACACACACAAAAAAAAGACAAAATAAAATAATAAAATGAATTAACTAAATTTGCATCTTGTGCTCGAACCAGGTCAGGATTTAAATTTATATCAACTTTGGTTGCAATTCAACAGTCAAGAGCTTGGCCTGAGAATTCTCGAAGAACCATAGCTAGTGCAGCGTTAGCAAGTAATAAAAGCCATAAACATAATCCGTACAAGATATAAAATGCAATTACTATGCAAATGCCAAATTGCCCGAGCCATATACTTATCTAATTAGATATAGTAGTCAACTCGGGCGCAACGATGTGCATTAGCAAATAGAATTGGCGTTAAATATATTAAAAAAGAGTTTCTCTATAATTGTGAAATATCTCTATCAGAATAGAACTCCGAATGGTGATCCGAAAGATGCAAAATTAAATTGTTGTGTCTACAGCGATTGTGTTTTATTGAATATTTCCTGATAATATTTTAATATTTCTAATTTAATTCTGTATAAAAATAACTTGCAGTTTAAATAATATATAGTGTTGATTGTATAGAATATTTATATATTGTTCTACTGAATATTTCCTGATAATATTTTAATTTTTCTAATTTTATTCTATATATAAATAATTTTCAGTTTAAATGATATATTAGCTAACATCTGCATTTACAAGTTTTCTGTCTGTTTATTAAGGTTTGATTCAAGTTTTGAATATTTTTATGCACAAATCTAAAAACTTGCAATTTTTAGAAAAACAAATTCATTATTTCTGGCCAGTCAATTTTTTACTCTGAGCAGCTTGTAATACGATTAAATAAAATATATAAAATATTCAAGCAGCTTATAATGATTAAAGCAAATTTAAATAAAAATAAAATAAATAAAATATTCTAAATTGCTCTCATTTTTAAATTTTATTACCATTTATTAATTTTTGTGTTTGTTATGATTGCAGCAAATATAAATAAAAAATAAAATAAGCGAAACTTGCAAAATTGTGATCAATTCTCAATTTTCTTTCATTTCAGGGAAAGTCAGATGTCGATTTTTCCTTTTTTATTTTTATTTAATAAAAAAGTATTAGCTAAATATTTTGTTAAATAAATTTTTGAATTGCTTTTGGTGCTTAGCATAAGCTGTTCATGTTTACTTGATTCCTAATTTAAAATGCATAATTTAACGCAACATTGGCTTGAGCAATATTTTTTCATGTAACTTGTAACAATATCGAATAAAATGAATATCAAGTGCGTGATGGCAGTACAAAAAGTGCATTTAAAGGTAAACCGAAAATACGAGTATATATACTACTAGTTGTAACAATAATAAACATGCGAAATATACAAATAATCTGTCCCTCCCTCACCATAACTTACTGCGGAATTCTCCTCCCTTAGCAGCCCCAAACAAAATTGTCAAACAAGTAAAATGCTTATCGGCCAGTGGAAGCAGAAGGGAAAAAAAATATGAAAAAAATAAACAAAAAAAAAATACAATAAAAATAAAAATAGAATTAAACTGAAAATGTAAAAAATTTCAGCTGCGAGCTCAGAGTATATTTAAAAAGTAAACTATTTTCTTGCCAGCAACAATGCAATGAAAAAATTACATATTATATATACATATATAGTAGCAGAGAAACATTTCATATAAAAACTCCGTTTCATAGCGTTGCAAATTGAAAAGAAGAAGAAAAAATGAAAATATTCAGCAAAAATATATATATATATATATAAAGTACAACAAAAAAATGTATTGCTGCTGGATATTTTGATACCCTGGTTTCAATTGAGTAAAGCGTAATCCTTTTATCTTACAGGTAAATAAAATAACAACATTTTAATGATAACAATAAATTGAAGATTTAAATAACAATAGAGCAGAATTTTTTAACAAATCCGATTATATTACATTTATTGATAGAACAACAGAACAGAGAGTTTAGTAAAATTTTAAATTTTATATTTTTAACTTATTTTAGCATATTTTTTGCCTATGGAAATATTTATATCAATTGCAATTTTATTAAAGCAAATAAAAGAGAACAAAGACAACAAAACGATTTTAAACTTAAAAGCTTTCTTAAGATAGATATAAAGATACAGAGTTAAACTTAATTAACTTAAATAATAGCATGTATTTACTTTTAAAGTTTTTTCTTTTTTTAATTCCAGTCTATTCATGTTTCCTTAGATTTCTTTCTTTGTAACAATTTTCAGGCATTTGGGAATAATTCTTGTGCTTTTTTTATCTCTCCAAATAATGCAAACAATCTATTTAAATCGCTGCAGTAGCAATACTTTCCAGTTATTAAAAAAATCTACTCAAAAGTTCTTATTTTTAAATATTGCTGCAAAACTAATGCGCAAAGTGAGCTTTTTCTCTCATTTATTTATACTGAATAACTATCAATTTATACTGAAAATATTTATTTAATATACAAAATTATAAAAAGTATTTAAACGATTTCTTTTTTTCAAATTTAAAGCGAACATTTAAAGTTTATAAATTTTTTAAAAATCCAAAAAAAAAACTTGCTCTTTCAAAATTTGTTGGCCTATAGTCTTAATTCTTACTCGATCGGCATGCCGTTAGAGTATAGAGAGTATACAATTATTAGTTGAAATGCAATTTTTGAAAAATACACAAAAGTTAGTTTCTAGTTATGATGGCATGTATTTCCTTTAATTATAATTTGATTCGCATAAACGATATACAGGTAGAAATAAGTTATAATTACCTATTGAATGAATTATAATTTTGAATTAGATATGATGTATGCATGATCAAATACACAAGTGTAAAGAGCTAAAAAAAAAAAAAACATGTATTAGCGGATTCCCCAAAAGCAAATTTAAAAAAAAAAAATTCTTTTCATTTTTGAAGTCGTCAATAAAAAAAACGCTCAGCTCCCTCGTTGAAGTTAAAATTTGTAAGCTAGTGTTTTTTATTGTTTTAGATTTCTGTTGGTCTTAGCCAACAGTTAAAATTGCATTACATTTATATTCAACATTATTTGAAGTGCAAGGCAATATTTTCAAGTCATAAATAAAATATAGCATTAAAAATTTGAAAAGATCTAATCGAATTTTTAAAATATTGCACTTTTGCACATGTTGCCACAAACATTTAATTTAAACATTCTTTTTAAGTAAGTTAATTGTTAAATACTATATGCTAGCGAATTTGTTAGTTTTATTTTAATGTCGAGGTTGAAGTTGTCCGCTTTTTCAATGTTGCATTCAATTTGTAACCCAGAAAGTTTAAAAAAGTACCCTGAATAATTTTTTGTGGACTTTTGCTACATTGCTGTTGCCACACACACAAACGTGTATATAAATATATGTATATATGTTACAGATATATGTATATATAGAGAGTTGTCGCATTTTGCATTCCTAGCAGGCAAATGAACTCACTTGAATAATCGTCTCTTTGGGAGTTATCTCGCACTTTAAATACGTTGGCGAATTTTAATGAAAACGTCCTTTCAGCGCCAGATAAATTATTCAAAAGTTTGCCACTGCCACAGCTTTGGTTGCCTTTTGTTATTGTTGTTATCCTTGTTGTTGTTGTTGTTGCAACATTTTCCGTTTTATTTGTTGTTTTGGCCATTCTTATTTTGCACCTTCTGCGTTGAAAGTTCGTTGGTCGCCCATCGCTGAGGTTGAAGAGTCGTCGTCCTGTTCATCCTGTTCGTCCTGCTAAGCCATTGTTACCTGTTTTACTTCCATTTTCCATTGCAGAGCCCTATAGTGTTGTTGCTGCTCAGTTTGCTGACAGTTTCGAGTGGTTACCAGCTGAACCTGAGAGTGTTGGCCAAGAGATCTTTGCGTTTGTTTTGTCAGAGAAACGTTACAGTTCCAAGTATTCAGGATTCAAGTGTTACAAAGTAGAACTACTAGACTTGATGAGGTTTCCCAGTCGGCAAACTTAAATCAAAACTACATTTCATCAGTCATCTGCTTAGCAACATATTAGTTTTCTTCAAAACTGTAGTGTTAATTTAAGGCTTTAGCAATAAATTTAAATTGAAAGAATAGTTAGCCAATCAATTTTCTATTATATACCGTATTTTTTTAAATTAAAAAAAAGGCTTGTAAAATCAATTTTTAGTCCTTAGCAACATATTTATATAATTGGCCATATATAGCTATTTGTCAAAAAATAATATACAAATACTTTGCAAATTTAAATATAATAAAAAAAAAATAAATAAATATGCTAAATTTCCATAGACTCTAAATTTTGCAGATTTCTTAGCCCCCTGTAAATATTGTGGATTAAATATGTATTTCGTTTTATATTGATATCAGCGCATATTTGTAGTTAATTTTATAGATACAATAATTTAAGAGTACGCTCATAAAGCTCATTACAATTAACTCTAGTTAAGTAACAATTAAACCCCAAGAGAATTAAATAAAACAGTAAAGAAAATGTATTAAAAATAATCAAGAAAAATCCGAAGTTGAACTCGACGCAGCTTATTAAAATTTGTTTTATATATTTCAAAATTTAATATATTTATACATCGACAAAAAGTTGAATCTAAAAAAAAATAAAATATGTAATTTTCTCCAAAAATAATGGAAAAAGTGATGCATATTGATAGGTTCTAAATAATAATTACAAAATTACAAAAACTTTTTCTATGAAAATTTTACAAGCTAATTCAACTTTTAAATGAATTAAAACAACAACAAAAAATATTTGCCAAGTAACTTAGCTAATGTTTCACTACGAAACTTTAGCACATTGATGATCAATTTTGTACTTATTAATAATGTAATTTCTAAACTTTTAAGTTTGCCTGCCATCGATAATAATATCTACAATATTATTTAATGTGCTAATAATGTTATTTTCGGACTTATTTTTTGATGTATAGAATGTAGTTTTAGCTGAGCCTAAGTCTTAACACTTACAACTTAACTTTTGGGCCAACTAGTGCAACTATTTACACCGACTGGAGTTTAGTTTTGGCCCATTCTGTTCAGACATTCAGTGGCCATTAGGCAATCCATTAAACGTACTCTTAACTGGCTGCTGTTCTAAAGTGTTTCCCTCCATTCCAGAATGGCTTAAACTGACCTTTAAAGTCACAACTTTGACTCGTTCGCATGTCATTTAACAGTTTGGCAGCAGCTCGCTTCATTTTTTTTTTAAGCTCCACTTTTAAAACATTTCAAATTTGAATCTATAAATTTTAAATTACTTGCATGTGGTCAAATCTTTGCAGTCCTGTGTGCAAAAACCACATTGGTATTCTCGTTTTGTCACCAGACCCCAAATGGCTCTGACTACAACTGTCTGGATCATAGTCCGAAGTTTCCCCAATTTCCCCCATGCTCTCCAGTCATATCCTAGATACCCCCGGTATGGCAGCTTTTAACTGCTGCTCTTTTCACACCAGTTTAACATACACATATACGTATATGTAATATGTGGCCACTTGGAAACGAAACTTGGGTTTTTATGTTAAAATAATAATATGTTGACCTCACTTTTTCAGAGGTTTTAACAACACTTCTGGCAGCTTTCGATGTTAATAGGTCAGACATTATGTGGAATCACAGAACATAATTATTTTAAGTCCAACAATTAACATCTCGCTGCAGCTGAAATATTTACAAAAATCGTTTTTTAATAGTTTAAGAAATAACAAAATAGTCTGCTATATTTTTTCAAAATAATAAGTTAGAATTAGAAGTAGAAAAAACTGTCTATCCTTTTCTAATGTTATAATTTGTTGCTTAGCAAATTAAATACAGTTTCCTCAATTTAAATAAAATTTTAATTTCATATTTTGGAAAAATTACAATAAATTATTTTTTTAATTTCTTAAAACACATTTTTACCTATTAAGAAAAGGATTTTTGTATTTTCTCCAGTCGCAGAAAAATTTTAAATGTTGGGCTTTAAACAATTATAATTTGTTATAAACATTGGCTACATTTTGTTAGCTCGAAATATTTGTCTATAAAATTAAACTAAAGCTCATTATTGTATTATTTTTTTTATACTCGTGTTTAATTTAAGCATTATTTAAATAACTTACGCTTGAACTGTAAATCAAGTTGCATATACATTTATATTTGCAGTTCCGAAAACTTTGCATTCTCAATTGCTGTCAAAATAAATATAAACTCAAGGGGATTCATGTGCTGGCCCCTCCAGATATTTTAATGGACAGGATAAATAAAATTTGAAAAAAAAAAGAAATAAAATAAAATGAATATTCAAAAGAATACATTACTAAGCCGAAATTCACTTAAGCTAATAATATCGCTATCAAATTAAGTATTTTGAGTGCATTCGGAAATAAGAACAGATCTGCTAATTATAGTAAATTTGTTGATGGTCCAACAATTCAATTTATGTAGGACAAAGGAAATGGATTGACATTATAAATATGCTACACATAAATGAACTTAAGCAATTGACCTCAAAAGCTTGGAATATACATTTTGGGTTTTGCATTTTTTAACATCAGTTGCTCAACTTTATAAAATGTGCAAAACTTTGAACTATTTTTGCTGCTGTGCTGCATTTCATTATTGAAATATTGTCTATTTGAAATCAACTGTGACTGCCGGACTGACGGACAGCTGACAGTTGTGGAGCGAGTGGCCAACTAGCCATTGGGAAATTATGAGCCAATCGATATTATGCCAAAAAAAAAGACAGGAAAAAAAATGTGGAAAAACTATGTGAAAATATATTGTAACGAGCAGTGTCGGGGCGCGTACACACACACACTTGCAACTCGAGGCTAACAAATTGGCAGCGGGTATATTTTTTGATTAAGCATTCCCCAGATACGAATTAAATCAATAACTTTGGGAAGAGCGACAGCCAAGCTAAATGCTAAACGGCTACGAATCGGGCTAGGATTCGGTTTGGCAGTTTGCCCGTTGGCAAACAAATTGAATTCAAAAAGTTTTTGGGCATCAACAAGGCCGTCAGAATATATAAAAAAAAGGTTAGACAGTGTATGTTGAAACACAGGCTGGGCAGTTTACATATATAGAAAGAGAGTTATGTATCAATAAACGTAATGAAACGTAATTTAAATGCCACTCAAGTTGCAACTTCAGGTGCAAATGCGACGGGGCCAGCTTTCAGCTTTCTACTTTTACCTTAGCCAGCTGGTCAGTTGGCCAACAAATCGTGGCCAAATTGAGCTGCCTGGGGTAAAATTAACTGCTTGACCGCATGCCGTGGAAAAGCCTGGGCCAATTTATAGCCAGGATAATGCAGGCGACTTACGCGTGCTCAAATTATGCAGCCACTGCATTAAAAAAAAATAAAGAAATAAAGAAAAGAATGGAGTGCACTGGGTAATCCAACCTGCCGAATCAGGCGCCAAAGCCAGTGACCAACACTAGACTGCAGTGTGTCCGCCATTGTCCAGCACTGCTCCAAGGCCTTAAATGTTAAACACATGTCATCAATTTGCTACCAAAATGTTGCTTAAGCCCCGCCAGACACACGCAGAGTGCACACACAGAGAGAAAAAAAAGAGTTTATACCAATCGAAATGAGTGTCCATAAAGTAAGAATGAATGCAAAGATAGTTCTATGGCTTTGGGAATATCCTTTTTGGTAAATCAACCAGCAGTGGAGAGGACTTTGGCGCTTAGTAAAAAGATCTGATTGGTTTTTGAGCTAGGAAAATATTTGTTGTATACTTTTATATATATATTTCATATATTAGAATTAGTTAAAAATAATTATTAAAACCTTGCAGCGTAGTGGTGATAATTAAAAAAGAAAAAAAAAAAATGAAATAAAAATTTACTTGTTAATTTTATATCAAAAAGTTACTTTAAAAAAAAAAACAAAAAAGAAAGTTGTTCCTATGGGAGCTATAACATATAGTGGTCCGATTTTATTCCAACTTAGTCTGGTTGTTCAAATTGTATTTCGACATCGACATGCCAACCTTGATTATGATATCTTAAAAAACAAAAAAGTTTTTCATACAAACACTTTTCATACCATATGATATAGTGTTCCGAACGGGCTGATTTTGATATACAAACCTCTTGCAAGGGTATTAAAAGATACTAAATGGGAATTCAAAGTATTGCTTAGTTTAAGGCGCTGTTTGTTGCACACCTGTGCCCATATAATTCTCAACTAGCTTTGGCTGACAGTTTATAAGGCATAAAGGCCTCGATATTCACATTTTTTTTAAATTGATTTGTAAGAGAATAACTTTGTTGCATTAACAGTAATCGAAGCCTTTTATTCAAAAAATACTTAAATATATGTTATGTAAGACTGATAAAATTAAAATTCAATATTAATTTATAATATGATTTATTACAAAACTTTAATTTTTTTATTATTGTTGATGGATAATATTAATCATTAAAAACAATTAAATGCAATTTTTTTATAATTTTTTTATAATTTTTTTATAATTCGAAACAATTTGCTCTAATTAAATAGCCCTATTTTTATATCTGATTTTAGAATTAAAAAATTTGATTGATATCTGTTATTTTAGGGGCTTGCTTTTGTGTTCTAAAATCAAGCGCAAAAAATAAATTTCGAAAATTTATTTTGGCAAATAAAATAACCACAAAATAATAATAATAAATTAACCAATGTTTTGAAATAAATCAAAATATTCTTCAATTAATTAATATTGTAAATTCATGATGTTAGTGTTTTAATGAACAATTAAACTTACCCCAAAATATTTGAAATGAATTCGTATATTCATATATTCTAAGGAAATAAATGAAATTGTAATGAATAACATTAACACTTGCAACCAATAACATTTATATACATAAGTGGGCTCATCAGTCAGAGTTCAGCATTCACATTTGCACTCATACTCGAACTCACGAGTTGTCATACTCAATATTCAGTACTCACATACGACACTCGACAGCAAAAACAGAAAAATAGAAAAGAAAATAAAAATCAAGTGGAAAATGCGTAAAGGAGTTGACAAGAAATTATTTGTGGGGCTCGGGACCCGTTTGAATGGCGCTGCAGGGCAGACACAAAAATGAATCTAGGCCCCAACCATGTAGTGTAATGTAATGCGCGTGCTGCCAGCCAAAAACCAGATTGGATGTGGATAGGCTGAAGGGGGGAACATTGGCAACAAACGCCAGAAAGAGAGAAAGAGGGACTAAATACAGGGTGTCAAAGTTTGGTGAGGTCAGTGTATGTGTGAGTGTGTGTGTGTGTGTGTGCTCAACACATTCAATATTTTATGGTGTCGCTTACAGGCATCGAACGGGCCAAAGAACTGAAGCCTTTGGGCCAAAGAAGCTGGCCAACATGGAGAGACAGCAAGGGGAGGGTAGTAGGTAAAGGGGTGGTGGCTTGGGAATCAGGATCCGCAAAGTTGAGGCCAAAATCGTGCGGCTGCTCAAATAGCGCAGCTTTCGAAATTAATACGGCAACAAAGTGCAGCCGTAGAAAGTGTGCCCTGAATTCGACTAACTACGGCTCCAAAGGAGCCAAGGCGTCCGGCTTGCAGCTGTTCGCAATCAGACAAAGGGGGGGGGGGGGGGGGGGGACAGGCAGGTGAGAGGGGTGGTTGAAGCCGCTGGTCAATTGAAACGGTTCAAAGAACAGTTTGGCCTCCCCCCCTCCTTGCCACGAATCGTTTGGCAGCTGCTCCTCTTTCAGTTTCTTTCTGTTACTTTCTTTCTTTCTTTTTTTTTCTCTTTTTTTATTTTTTTTCCATTGACGCGGCCATATAAATTTCACTCTGGCAAATGGTTTTTATTGGCAACAACGACTGCAACCACAGTAGAGCATGCCACATCACACCACAGCACCACACGAACAGCCTCCAGCCACAGGGCAACCTCGTACCGAGTTCAATTGCCGCCAATTGCTGCCCAGCCTCCCCGCCTAGCCCGCTAGCCGTACAATCGCCGGACCCGGCTCAAAAAAGGTTAAATTTGGAAAATTGGTACGTGATTGGATTCAAAGCGCAAAATAAGTGCGTCAGTTGGTTGGTAGGTCGATCGCCCATTTCACTTATGAAATGAAAAACAAAAAATACAAAAAAATAAACAAAAATAAAAAAACAGAACGACAAAATCAATTTATGCCAAAACGAAACCTTAATACTCTTAAGCAGGTCCCAAAAAAAAAAAATATAAAATTATTCAGTTCTTGGGTAGAAGCACGAATTCAATTTAAGCATAAAATCAATCAAAATATATTATAAGCTTTAGTTTAGTTAAGTTTTATTTTAGAAAATAAATATTATAAAAGTTTAACCTATTCGCATTTCCAATGCATTTCTTCATTTTTAAATTATTTTTTTTACGCCAATTGAATCAAAATCAATTAATACAATTTCAATATTTAAATTTTTAATTTTTTAGAAATATTGTTAAGTGCTTTTCTGTTTATCAAATGAAAATCAAAAAATAAACCTAGCTTAACTTATTTTCAAGAATTTTCCAAAAATAAAAATTATTGATATTTCATGGGAAAATCATATCTATCAATAAAAATTGATTAGATAAAAGAATTGCAAGATTTTTAAATATTATTAAAATCTGGCAATAAAACTGTAGAATGAATAAAATTTTGATTCACAATCCTAAAGCTTAACGTTTCATTTTCTTTAAGTTAAATTAAATTGAAAGTTTGTAATTCGTTTTGACAACACTTAATCAACTTGTACCACAATAAATTATGAACGTTGTAAACTATGGCAATAAAAGAGATTAAATGTGATAAGTGAATTGAATGAAATTAATTTAAAAATGTGCGCTCAATTAATTAAATGAGATATTAAAATTACACGTGTCATGTTTGGCAATCATTTTAAATAAATAGTTATTGTTTAAGATATTTAACATTTTTTTTTAATTTTCCAATAAATAGATATGTGACAGCTGCTCTATCAATTGAATTACAGACAATTGCAAAATGAATTATAAATCCCTGTCTGTCACATTAAGCTCTAGAGTTTTATCAAAATGTTTGCAGGAATACATATTTAAGAACTTTATAATAAAAAAAAAACAAAATTATTTTTATTAAACATCGATTTATTGACATTGATGGTGATAATAGAAAATTATTTATACTATAAATTGTTGCAAACATAAGAAGTTTTTCAAACTGTTTTTAATAGTATTAAAACCTCAAGAAACCCAATTATATGCTCGTATAGGCGAATCAATTTAAATGTCAGCTTGAATATATAAACTTGATGACAGATTAAATGCATGCCTATTGAAAGGGTAAACATGTATGAATAACAATCATAGAAAGCAACTGTACTAAATGGATATATATATATATATATATATAAGGATGCTGTCTGGCGGTTTGGGTTTACAGCACAGTTTGAGAATTGTAGCATATTTTTTTGGCACGCCCGTTGCTCGATTTGTAATAAGAAATGTGTTTTTTATATTGTGGTTTTTGAAAAATTAGAACTTTTGCCAACAGCAAACAGCAAAACGATGGTGAGCACATGGCAAGAGCCCAACACTCGTACACACACACACACACACAGATATACACTCAAAAGCACACACATATATATGCACATCAATGGTTATGTTTTTGTGCTTGGGCCAGCATAGTTTGTGGCTTATGGCCTGGCCATAAAAGGGCCATTTGTTTTTGGCCAACAGAAAATGAAGCGCAGTGCTATAAGTCCCAAGTCAGCTAATAACTGGGCATTGGTCTTTGCCAATGGCCCTGACAGTGGCATCTTGTCAACATGTTTGCCAATCAACTGAAGCTGTAGTTGTAGCTGTAGCCTGCGGCTGTCAACGTTGCGTATGAGCAATGTTGCCACATTTGAGTATGATAATCCGGCTGGCTGTAAGTGCGAATGCAAATTTAAGACAACTCAGCTCAATTCTAGCATAGTAAGCATATGAGTATGTAATCAAAATGTAAGTCAACTGAAATCTCAGGGCTATAAGCCGCCATCCTGGCAGATAACTTGTCAAGGTCCGCGTTTAAATAAAAAACTAAATTATCAACGTAAACTTGATATGTAAGTGCTTTTAAGTTCATTCAACTGATTCAATTATAGTTTGTTGCTATATATATTCAATTGCTGCAAAAATTATTAATATTACAATAATCGTTTATATAATAAGTAAAAAAATTCGTTTAATTTTATAACAACATCATTTTAAGGTTTTTTCTCCCCTTTTTTCCTTTGTATCTATATATAAATTTTATTTCTATACATAGCAAATTTATTAAGCAAACAAAAAAATTAAAATGCGTATATTTTTGGGCCCTTTTTTTGTTGACATTATTTATATTTTTGCAACTGGGTTAATAAGACCGTTGTGATTTATTTTTAATAAATGTTTATTCTTTTTTTTTTCAATTCTTTCCATACTCTTTGGTTCATTTCGTACCATTTTCAGGAAATCTGTAAAAAATATTAAATGAAAAGCAATCGCTTAAGCTCTATCTCTGAACTGGAATTTTAAGGGACGTAATAAAGCAAAAAATATAAAATAAATAATGTAACAATCGTCTTAGTATTATTTCATGTTGAAATTGGGATGTTGCCCTAAAAATGAATTAATTTAGAAAGGTTGATTAAATTATTCCAAGCCTCTATTGTGCCGCAATGAATGTATGCCATTTTTAGAAAAATTAACAAAATTGATTTTATAAATTAATGTCAATTGTTTGTCGCCTATGACCTGCTACAGATACCCATTAAATCCATTTAATTAACAACAGCAGTTTTTAAGAAAAATCAAACAATTGGTTAACCCATTTTAGGTCGCTGTTTAAATACCCGAAGAGCAAAGTTTGCCTTATTTCAAAAAAATACTTTGTTCAACTGAATTATTGTTTTAATAAAATTCAAGTTGCAATATTTTAGTTCGTTATATTGGCTTTGAGGAAAAAATAATAACTAATGGCCTTCTTTTTATTTTGGGCTACAGATTGAGCTTGAAAAAAATATGGGTTAATTTTAGTGATTCAATTAGAAGCCGTCCCAATGGTGATATAATTTTATTTGGAATTAATTGATTTATTACGATGCTATTAAGTTTGATATCAGGTTTGAGGTTTAATATTTTTGTAAATATATTGCAGCATATCTGTGAAAATATTCGATTAAAAAAAAGAAATCAGAACAAATTAAATAACCAAACACATTAACCATTATTTAATGGTTTATATCAAAAGTTTGTTTTGTATGATCAGACTGCTTAAGCCGCAGATATTATTAAAATGGGAGAAAGAAGTTTTTAAAAATTTTACAAAAATATATTAAACATTCTGTATTTCTGTGCTTAAACACAGAATAGACAAATTCTTCTTAGAAAACGTTGAAATTTAAAGCAACTTGGTCAAAGAATTTCATAAATTAAAATAAACGTTGACAAGTTAAATTAAGAATGCTGCATTTATATCAGCAAATTGATATATCATATATATATCTAAAAATCCTTAATATATGTATATATGGCAAATAAACAACTTTGACAGTCAAATATTTAATTTGCTTGTTTATTTGTGGAATGTTTGGTCGCTTTTTGCTGTCAATTTTTAGACCACAATTAGACCAGAGTTTTGATCAAAATCCATTAGCAATTAAGAGTTGTCTACAACTGCTTTCGGCGCTTTGACAATTTTTGGTTGCTTTTAATTAAAAAGTCATCACAATATTGTTGCTCACATTATTTTCCACATATATAATAAATTTAACATATTATTTTGTGTATGTCTGTGGGCTTGTGGCAATTTACAGATTTCGCTGTCGCTTTTCTACCCAGTAAACACAAATTGGCCAAAGAGTATACAAGACGTTAAAGGCAAAACGTGACATATTTATAAATTTGTATTTAATTGGTATCAACTCGTATAGCATCAATTGGTGGGCAAACAGGGTATTTTCCGGTCGATTCATAGCTATTATTTTTACTTGTTTTTGTTATTTATTTTTGCTTTTTTTTTTTTTTTGTTGCTGATATCATAATTAATTGGCATTTATTGTACGGCACAGAATGTGTCCCGATTTGTGCATGAATTATTTTTGTCATTTAAAAACCAGCAGAATATTTGATATGCACATATAGACATACATATATATATATATTTATATGAAATTGATGGATTTTTTAGGCTGTTTTTAATCACATAATTGACACTAATTAGATGCACAAATTAAATGAATGCCAGTAAATTGTATAAAAACATTACACGTAAATTGTTATTTAAATTGAGCTTGCTAAATCCAAAAAAAAATTATGCAACAAAAAAAAGCTGTCAATTTTGAAAGCGTTAGAGTGTGAAATGAGAGCTAATAATATTATATAAATGTGTACATAATTATAGGCCTGCTCTTATTATTTATATATTATACTTAATCCATTTTAAATATCTATAAAATCTTGAAGAAATTTAAGAGGTAGAAAAAGGAATTTAAAAGACGATTACTTGATTGAAATAGTAAATTATTTTGTACGATGGAACAAATTAATATTCGACGTATCGTTTTATGAAAATCTAGTTATATGACAGTATACGACGATTGTTTTTACTCTGATAAAAAAATATTACTTTCAATTTAGTTTTCGAAAGGAAAAAAAACACAGCTATCTTGTTATATTGTTTTATTTTATTACTGTAAACTATTATTTTGTTTAATTTTTTCATACCGTTTATTAAATACATAAATCATTGAAACCTGACCCAATAGAGTATAATATGTATATTAGGGTGAGTCAATTTTTTTTTTTCATAAAACCGTCCAGCAGAATTGTAATCTACGTTGAATTTTACAAAATATTTAACCACGACATTATGTGTCTTAAATTAAATTTCGAGGCCCCACTGAGAAGCATAAATATTTCAGGTTGAGGTATTTTAAAGTATTTTAATACCTTTTTAAAAAAAAAAAATAAAATATTTTCCAATAATGTTGGGCTCTTTGTACATTAAATTTTAAAAATCCTTTTACTTTTAATTAACCAAACAATTCTTTTTTTAATTTGATGAAATGAGCCGAACAAGCCGTGTACTGAGGCGCATTTAGGAAAGTGGAAGCCAAAGTCTGTAACTTTTGATCGTAGTGAGGTATTAGTCATTAATCCTAAATATATATACCTAAAACACCAAAGAAAATTTGGTAATTTAAAAATGTCAAGTTTACTTTAAACTCTTTAGCCATTGGAGTTAAAGAAATTATTGCAACACTTATAAAGATGAAATTTTAATTTTTTCATATATTGCTGCATGAAATTTTTTAAAGTTAAAATTGCTTGTCTTCCATTCCTTCAAAATATTGATAGTTATGTGGAAACTGAGAGACAAAGAATATTGAATTTAGTTGGCAATTGAAATGGTGTTTCATTGTGCAATTTAACTCTGCTTTAGATCATTAAATCAGCGAAAGAGCTTACAAATTCATTTCATTTGAAAATCATGACCTAGTTCCTACAACAACTACTGAGAACATTACAAATTACAAGTTTGTGCCTGTCAGAGAATCGCAGTATCTCTTGCAGGGATATAAAGCAGAAAAGAAACATCCTGCAAAACTTTGACGAGTGCATAAAAATCAGTTAGAAAATGCTAGAAAAGTTGCAGGTGGCTGGTGGCAAGTGGCAAGTGGCAAGTGGGTGGCAAATGGACAAACAACAAATGCAATCTGTGGGGCTTCAACAACGCTTAATGTTGCTTACAACCGCAATGTCAGCCATTTATCATTCAGCTCAGCCGAAACAAGATGGCGAGCTTGGTAAGGACGCCAGGACTTAAGCACAAACTGACGGAAAGGACTGACAAGTAACGTACAATCAAATGGAATGAAGCTGCTGTCAAAAATTAAAAATCAAAATTGCCCTTATGAGCTGGCTAAAGTAGGATTTGGAATGCCAGGACACAAAGCCACAGGCAGCTGGACTTTGCTTTATCCTAGATGCATGCCTTGTGCAGGTAAATGAAATTGCCAAGCAGCTGTTACAATCGTTTTTGTTATCCTTATTATTATTTTTAATATATATATATATTTGTTTTTTTCTCTTGTAAATTGCATAATTGCGGGCACAGCTGTTTAACTCTAGCGGGCACTTACCTAAAGCGAGAATATAATTTGTACGCCGTCTTCACAATGTGTACGCAAATGTTGGACTCTGTAATCAGTATAAAAATATTAAAAATAATTAGTATTTTTTATTTATTTATTTTTTTCTGCTTTTTATAATCGTTGTTATGTTGTATAAAGAGACTGGTCCTGTTGCAAGGCAGTAATACCTTATAGGGAGTTGATTTAAATAAATTATTCTTTATTATACTTGAAAAGTTTGCTTTATCTCTTTATTTAGATATTTATCAGCTAAAAACTTATGCATTTATGTTTCGTAATAAAATTTTATTTTCAATTTAATATAAAATTTATATAATTCTTTGTGTTTCTGACCCCAAAGAGTATGTACATTAAGGCAGATCAATTTTTTTTATCGGATCAAAATTTCGAAAAAAGCGTTCACCAGAATCGTAATCTACAAAGAATTCTAAAAAAAAATTTTATCATGAAACTATGTTTTTAAAATCAACTCCAAACGTTTCGTGAGAAACATAAAAATTTTAGGTTGAGGTATTTTGGCTTGGAAATAAAATTAACACATACTAGACTCAATTCTGGTGCAACATTATACAAGCAATTTTATTAATATATTTTTTTTTAATAAACTTTTTTTCAGGTGGTCAAATTTAAACGAGGTATTTTTAATTTTAACTTAGAAATTTACATTTTTTTTTAAATAAAAATAAAAAAATAATTTTATATTTTTGATTTTTTTTTATATTTTTTTTTTTTTTTACCAATTTTTAAGTGTTGATATTTTTTGTATGACCGTTAAGTAACGCCCCTTCATATGCCACGCCTACTTTTTTTTATTATCCTAATATTCTTTGGAATTTTTGAGGATATATATTTTAAATTTCAGACCGATACCTCACCACGTTCAAAAGTTACAGACTTTTGGATTTCACTTTCTTAAATACCACAACCCGAATATTTTATGCTTCTCAGCGGAGGCTAGGAATTGATTTTAGACACACAGTTTCATATCGAAATGTTCTTAGAATTGTTTCCAGATTCCGATTCTGGAGGACGCTTACCACGATTTTTTATTGACCCGAAAAGATTAACCCGCCCTAATATTCTTTATAAGCATCAACAACCGAATCGATAAATCGATATATACGTTATTTTATGCAAACTAATCTCTCAGTATTTGATCTTGATGAAATTATGTTTATTTTTTTTCTGTGCTGCAGACAATAAATTTTGTCAAAATCAATCGAATTCAGCTCAAATATTATCAGATAATTATATAATATAAAATTGTCATAGAAATAATTTAAATATTTTTATAGAGGACCTTTGCTACGTTAGATAACTTCACAAGTCAATAATAGCACTTTCTTTATTTTTTTAATAAATTTAATTTAATTTAAAGTTTATTTCGATTTTTATTCACTTAGTAATTCAGACATTTAATTTCATATGCAGAGCCAGATTAAAATATCGCTCATTTATGTTTTAAACATAAATGTAAAATCAACGAAACAGGACGACTGTCAACTAGCAAACAGCTCTTGTGGCAATTTAATTTGTTTTAAGCCAACATGCAGTATTTGAATGTCATGCTCTCTTTTCAACATATAAATATAAATATATATTTATATGTATGTATGTTATGTATATGTGTTGCATGTTATGTGTTGCATGCAATTTACTGATTAATTTAAACGCTCTAGTAATGCATAAATTAATGTTTAATAACAGTTGCCGGCAGCCAGGCAAGGCTATATCCCTGACAATGGCCTGCCAGCTGGCATACATTGCGTATAATGAATGTACCACTCACACCCATAAAAACACTCACACACACACGCATTGCTGTTGACTATATCAATATGCGAATTTGAAATATTTGATGGTTTGCTGCTCTTAAATATATCGCATATATACAAGTCCATCTATTGCAATTGTGGTTACATATATGGATCTTTATCCCTCGCCCCAACTTTTGTCTGCCCCCTGCATTAAATCAGTTATTTGTGGGTTGCTTGGGACTGCTATAAGGTCATCTGTAAACTGTTACATTTCTAAAACAGGCAGTTTGTTCAGTTGCTATTGTTATTGTTATTGTTGTTGTAGCTATTGGCTAATTTGCTGCCAATGCATTTGCATTGTTTTATTTACGAGCATGTCTCTTGCATTAGAAATGTTTGCCCATTGTTTGCTATTAGAGTACAGATTCTCACAGTGACTACTTGCAATGAGATTTGCTTTATGAATTACATAAAACACATTCAGATATACACACACCACACACACACACCACACACATGGCATGTGCTAATTATGTTGGAATTGCAAATAGTTTGATAATTTGCAACGTTTGTTGGCATTCATCCATTACAAATTTACAAAATTGTAAGCAAATTTGAGCAGCAAAACTAAAATACCTCTAATTGAATTTGTCAAGATATGACAATGATATAATAATTACACCAATTGCAAATGAATTGTATTTAAGATTGTAATATGGGCAAAAAAGAAATTTTTGAAAATAAAATATTAAATAAAGAAATAATAGAATTAATGATAGTTTTTTAGCTGAAATTTCTATAAAGTATTTTTTATTTTAGGTATTTGTTTATTAAATAAAATTATATTATTATTATATATTTATACATATTTACATTCAATTTTTATTTTCGAATATTATTATAAAAATTTTAAACTAATTTTTAGTTTAATTTTAATTACTTGTTACTTGATGAAAATCGTCAAATAATTTTAATTTTATATGTTTTTTTTTTTTCGGTTAATAACTTCATTTTATGCAACATTCAAAAACCTGAAGTTGGCACTTTGTTGATTGTTAAAAAACCACCTTAAATTAGAAACTAAATATAACAATGTTATGGCTGATGTCCTTTTAACAATGTATATTCAATTTTATGAACAAACAATCGAATTGTATATTCCCCTTTTAAAAGTAAAAACACATTCAATGCTGCTGCTGTTGTCAAGTGTTCAATTTCAAATGGTTGCCATGTCAATTTCAAATTAAAACAAAATTTTTGTGGCATGAAAATGCTTTTATAGCAGCTATGTGGTTATCCTTTTACAGCAAAAGAGTATGAGAAAATAATATATATATATATATATGTATATAGTAACTGTGATATGTACAAAATGTAGAAAGAGCGAAAATATTTTACTAACTGATCCTGACCGCGTTCATCCTGTTGCTGTTGCGGTTAGACAATCCAATAAAGGAAATACACAAAAAAAATAAATATAAAAAAAAAATTGAAAAATATATAAAAATTGTCAATTAAATCAAATAAAATGTCATTACAATTGTTGTTGTCCTTGCTGCATATCCTGTGAATGCTTGTTGGCCACACGGTCTCGGTTTGCCATCATCAGTTATCAAAGTGGGCTCAAAGGGGGAAGGGCAGAGGGGCTGCCAGTTAATGCCACTTAATTAATAACAACACTTTAGCTGTTTTATTTGTCTGCCACTTTACATTTGTTTAATGATATCATTTTTGGGCACATTGCCCTGTTAAGTATTATTGCCGTTGCTGTTGCTGTTGCTGTTCTTGTTTATTTATTTATGTTTTGTGTAATTGTAATTTATTTGTTGTCATAGTTGCCATTTGTTGCCACTTAAAGTCTTAAGTGGCTAAATAAATAAATAGCTTTCCTATCTGTCTCTCTGTGTGTGTGTGTAATAAACATTAACGGGCCACAAAAATGAGCTTACAGTTAAAAAACAATAAAAATAAATGTTGTCAACATTTGTGTGCGTTTGTTAGAAGTGAAAAATTAGAGAGCAAATGCTACAAATTGTAGTATATTTTATAGTTTGACTAAAATTGGATTAATCTAATTTTAATTTATTTTAAAATGGTTTTTTGTGTTTTCAATTAATAAATAAACTTGTTTATTTAATTTGATTTAACGTACGAGATAGAAACTTTAAACAAATAAGCTGACATGCTTAATAATTAACATTATTCATTAACATTTGCATTAACATTTGCATTAACATTTACATTAACATTTACATTTACATTAACATTAAAATTAACATTAACATTAACATTTACATTAACATTTACATTAACATTTACATTAACATTTACATTAACATTTACATTAACATTTACATTAACATTTACATTTACATTAACATTTACATTAACATTTACATTACACATTTACATTAACATTTATATTTACATTTACATTAATATTAAAATTAAAATAATATATAATATTTAAGTTATCATCTTTGTTTTCTTGATTGTTAGGGTATCGGATAGTTAAGATTATTTTAAGATCGATTGCGAAGACTCTCAAGCAATATAGCATATTATTAGCCGCTCATTGTCATACAAAAATCCTGCAGGCTCATAATGTATCCTCATTGTGCAGGCACAACAAATGCCATGCTAATGACACACACTCACACACACACCCAAACACACACTCCCCCACACAGTTGTACCCTCCTCAACCCAGAAACCTTGGCACCCAAATCCCAATACCCACAACATTATCAAGCTTCATATGCCATTGGCAAATGCAAATCCTAATCAAAAACTCACTTTAGCTGCAAGTAAAGGCAAAAGCAAAGCAAAATCAAAACCAAAACATGTAAATAGCTATGTAGTAGAGAGTTACCAACTGTGTTATACTCTGTTCCTAATATAGTGAACTGGAAATAAAAAAGTATTGCTTGTATTTATGTTATTTTTATAGTTCAATAATCAAGCGAATAAATCATAAAGTTTGAATTTTTGACAATGAAATTTTTTTTTTATATATTTGAAAATTTATAGTTAAAATCAGGGATCGGGAGTCCTAATATATACAAGAAATATTTAAGGATTATTTTCATTAAAATTGGCAATAAGTCCTTTTTCTATTGCCCCGAAAATAAAAATTGTTTATAAAAACTACACTTGGCAACAATTAAAAAAAAAATTATTGTATTCCAAGTTTTTTAAGAGTCGATGCATATGTAAAATGGATCGCTGATTCCGACAATAAAATTAAAAAAAAAAAAAGGTTGCCGAGTTTATGAGATATTTGAATATAGTCAGATTTTTGACTTCTTATAAAGGCATTTTTGGTTAAGTAAAAATTACTCGAAATGTTATTAAAAATGTTTTCCTTTTTGAAATGGTAATAAACTTGCCAATCAACATGTCAGACAACATTTTTTAATTAGATTATTCGTTTAGAAGTTATAGCGAATAAAAATAATAATGTTCCCGAAAAATATGTCTATTTAAAAAAAAAGCTATTTTCTGTTAATTTTTTTTTTTTTTTGAGAACTCGAATTTTGGTTTTTTTTATCGCTCTTTAGATCTATAGATTTACCAATTATTCAAAAACAATTTTTATTTTAAACATTAAAAATAAAAATTAAAAAATGACTTTATTTATCAGCTTTTAAATAATATTTTAAATATAATTATTATTTCACATCTATTTCTTTTTTTTATCGGAAAATACAAGTTAAAATGTAGTTTTTAATAAGTATTGTAAAAAAAATATATTTTTTTTTAAGGTTTGAGTATTTTTGCGATGACTGTCTTCAATTTCTATTATAGAAATAAATTATTAATAAGATATTATATAAATAACAAATACTAGATACAGGCGATCCAAGACGAATACACTCGCTTTTTTTGCCATTTGGCAACAGAATATACAAATGAAAATGCCGCAACTTGGCGGCAAAGTACACAATAAATTTGCATGCCACACACAATTTTGTGAATAGAAATTGTTAGCACAATAACCAGAAAGAGATAGACATAGCTGTTGAGTGAGGGAGGAGAGCGGAGGATGGTGGGTTGGTGGGGGAGAGGAGAGGAGAGGAGGTCATGGAGTGGTTCCGACACATGCATAATGCCTAATAATCCGCATATTGTAATATCTGTATTATATGGCAGACGCCAAGGCGTCGCCTGTTGGCGGCATTTGCAACTGTGCATGAATGTCATTATATAGACCAAACTTTCAGCTTTAGCAACTCTCTACCCCCCACCCCGAAACTCTCAACCCCTTTTATACAATCCTCTACAATCCAGTGTGTAAATATTGTATAAAAATTGCAGCTTAATCACGCCGAGCATGTGCATCTGAATATGAGCACGAGACGCTGCCAAAGTGCCTTCAACTGCAGCTGCAACTGCCTCGCATTGTGCGCTCCCAGAATCTGTATGCCGGATGACGCCTGCCAGGCTGCCAGGCTGCCAGGCTGCCATGCCAGTGTCAGTGAAGTGTTGCTCTTTCTATATCCCTGTCTCTATATTCCCATATCTGTGTTCTGTCCTGTACTATACTGTCCTCTGGTGCTCCACTTGCACACACTTCTTTGCCAGCTTTGGCAGTCCTCCACGTAGCTTGGAATGGATGCCATCGTTGCATTATTTGTGCTCATGTGTGTCCTTTGCCTGCTCCTTTTGGCTGCTTCTTGGCCATGGCTTTTATGCCCGCAGATTTGGGTTAAAAGTAGCTTCCCTCGTGTATTTAATAGCCTTTTACCATCGTCATTGCCCCTGGCTGCTGGCCCTACAACCTCCATCTCCATTTGCATCTGCATCTGCATCTGGTTTTGGTTTTGTGTTTTGGGTTTTGGGTTATGTTACGTTGTATTTTTGGTTCCTTCCTCTTTCTCACATTGTTGTGCCAATTGAGTATTGCTTTCAATATATCTCAACTGTGTGTGTGCCATGCCAGGGCACACAAGGCAGCTTAACAGTTATAGATTGGGTTCATCTACATATTTGCATGAACTTATTTAGATATGCCAATGTGCTGCTCTATAAACCCAGCTTATTTCTGGTATTTTTATAGAATTATGTTGCCCTGATAAAGGCGAAAAGTTTAGGTTTTTTTTTTTACCCCCCATTTGCAATCTCTAGCATTTTTGTGACAGGTCATCATTTGATTGCAAGTATGTATTAACAAGAAATAAATTACTTTATGCGGTTCATCGAAGGTACTTTATACCCTACAAAATATTCAATATTCGATTGAAAGCTCTTATGGCAGCTTTATGATATAGTCATTTGATTTGGATCAAATTATGTTGGATTATTTGTGGAATAGTCAAACTTCGAATGTCAAACTTGAGTGAATGTTCCTATGGAGCCTACAAGATGGGAGATCATTCCGGCGCGCTTTAAAGTTTCTTTCTTATTTTTTTAATTCAATTTAATTTTAGTTAACTTAATCTAGTATATAAATATGTTTGGCGTGGCTTGTAAATTTAATTAAGTTATTTGCCCTGTTTTTGGACAATAAATAAATTTAAAGAGCCTACATAAAATAAGAAGTTTTCTAGCTTCTATCGTTCCTCCAGCCTGTGATTCCCCAATCAGTCAATCAGTCAGTCAGTTTAAAGAGTTTCTATATATAGTTAAGTAAAAGTTATGTAACTTTTGCTGACCAGTTTTGTTGCCATCATAAACATTGTGTCAATTTGCCAAAAGCTTCAGGAAAACTAGCTAGCTGCCACTGCTACAGCTCCTGCTCCTGTTTCTGTTCCTGCTCCCGCTCCTACTGCTGTTGCTGTTGCCCTTTGCCATATTAATTATCCACAATACAAACACTTTGTTGCAAATTTTCAACGCGCCAAACGGCATTCACATTCTCGTTCTCATTCTCATCCAGGTCCACTTTCACGTCCTGTTGCTTTTTCTGGTTCCCAACGTACGTTGTTGTTTCTTGTTCCATGTTCTCATCGTCCTTATCGCCTCGAGTGCCGCAGCGACCATTAAATATTTAACGCCTGCCAAAACACTAATGACAAACACTAAAACTCGACACTAAATTTGAAATGCTTTAAAATTTTATTTAAGCATCCATTAAGCGGCGCTTTAACAATGCCGTTGCCGTTGCCGTTGCCGTTGGCATTGGGCGTCTGGGCCAATGTGGCGTATGCGCAATCGCAAAGTAAACGCAACATAAAATCAAGAAATGCCAAATAAATTTGCTACTTTAAGATGCGGCCGCCGCGTCTCAAGGCTTCACAGCTAAAGCTCATGTACACTATTTTTATTTGTCGAATGGAGGTGTGGTGTGGGGGCTTTGCCAGAGTTGCCACACTTTGCTTTTATTGCTGCTGCAAGCTGCCGTTGCTTGCTTTTAATGGCGGCGCGATCGTCCTTTTTGCCTGCAAGCTGGGCCTGGCATAGGTGAAAGTGCAGGACAAGGATAAGGTGGCAAGTGGCATGTGGCATGTGGCAAGGGGGGGGGGGGGGGGCAACCTTCTACAGCCAGCCACACCACCAACAGCCATACAATTTTAATCACATTAAGTTCACGCTGAAGATGGCGATGTTTGTGTGAGTGCGATGGCAATACTATTCAGTGTGTTTGTGTGTGTGTGTGTGTGTGTGTGTTGTGCGTGTGTGTGTAATGAATATTTGCAAGTTGTGCCTTGAGTTTCGCTGCAAACACAGCGCAAACAAACTTAAAAACTGTAGCGCACTCAGGCAAAATAAATACTTGAGCAACAACAACAACAAAACGATGTTCTCTTCTTTTTTTTTGAAAATTTATTTGGTTAAGTGACTTTGGTTCCCATCCCTGGTCCATGCCCTGCCCCGTTCCTCACCGTTTCGGCATGTGTGGGCGTGAGGAGGCGTGGTATGCATATTGAAACAAAGTGTTTGCGTATTGCGTATACGCAGCGTGTAGGAAGCCTGGGCGTGGCAACGAATCATTAGCCAAATCCAATGCCAAAGCCAAAGCCAAAGTCAATATAAATGCAAAGAGAAGTGAATGTCAAGGTTCGAAGCCAGTTAAGCTAAGATAAGGCACACACAACTGATTAACTGATTGTTTTAGTGTTCGTTTTATTCAAATTACATTTAAATATGTTATGAAACAATTTATGCTGCGAATAATATTAGAAATTGATAACCATATTACATTTATTTTTATCAAATTAATGCAAAACTTGAAAAATCAAACTGGGAAAAAGTCTGGCGCATACATGACTTGGTAAATATTATATAATTGTTTAGATTTGTTAGGACGTTAGATTTCTATCGTATCTTTGGATCTTAAGTGGTCTTCTAAAAATCATTTGAAAAAGTATATTACTTAATTTTAATAATAAGTACAATCTTTGTTGAAATTTCTTAATTGCTCTCTCTGATTACACTAGGCAACACGCAAATTGTATAATTTAAATAGCCAACTTTTTCTGGGATCACGGCCATCACAAATAAGAGTTATGAAACTTTAATTTTCAATTTTTATTATAAAAATTAATTTTTTTTTAATTTTTAATGGATCCTCTGCTAGGTCCTACCGCAGATAGTTTTAAAGATACATTCAATTTTAACTTTTGTTTTTTACACAAATAATATTTATTTTATAAATAAAATAATTTTTTTTTTTTAATTTTTTTTTTTTTTTTTTTTTTGTATCCCGAACTTTTTAGAGTCGAATGTTATGTAAAATGGGTTGCTGATTCCAAAAATAAAATTCAGAAAATTGTTTGCTGGGCCCGTTTTCGAGATAATCGAAAAAAGCTATATTTTTGACTTTTCAGAAAAGTAGCTTTGGTAAATTGACAATTACATCGAACTTATTATATTTATATTAAAGCTGTTTATACTTTTTAAAAGTTAATAAAATGGGCTATTAACCTGTCCTCAAATATTTTTTAATTATATTATTTGTTGAGAAGTTATTGTAGATTGAAATCAAAATAATGCCTAAAAATATGACCATTTCAATAAAAGCGTCTTTTTTTGTACAATTTTATTTAATTTATTTTAATATTTTATTTTTTATTGCAACTTTATAATTTTTAAATAACAAAATCTTGATTTTTAATACTGTATTTCTTTTGCAAATTTTAGACTTTAAAATGCAGCAAAAAGTAGAAAAAAAAAATGGTATTTAATTCTCTTCAGCATTTACATAATGACATTAATAAAGCGTCTTTTAGGATTTAAATTGTTGAGTTTAATGAAGAAACAGCTGGGATATAGGTTTTTTTTATGTAAACCTGCCCAATATAGCATTTTCAAATTTACTCCTAATTTTTTGCATATTTTAGCAGCATTTAAGTTTTCTTGGTCTCCTAACACATTTTCTAGACCTAATGGTAAATGTCAATACTTATATTAATGTAAATAAATTATTTGGCTTACATATAGGCTATATAAATGACAATGGCAAAATTCAATCGCTATTGAAATGTGCGCAAATTATTTTAAATTATCAGCAGTGTCCTGTAGAGTGAGTTAACTCAATGTGCCGCAACTGGCAATAAAAGGACATAAAACAGGCTAAACAGCTGCTGTCGATTTCAATAAGTTTCTCCAAGCAAACATCAACGCTTAAGATGCGACATTTTTCAAGACACACCCAAGGCTTTGATTAGCATTTAAAATGTTGCCTCTGCTTTGGCTTTGGCTGTGGCTGTGGCTGTTGGGTCCCCTAATTAGAATAAATCTAAATAGCTCGTTTTGTGGCAGTCAACGTAATGACTTTTATGCGCATGCTTAAGCCCGCAATTATCCACGGCAGCCAAAGATTAAATCGTGACAACAACAACAATGGCATAACAATGCAACAGCAACAACAAAAGGACAACAGCCGGCAACTGACAGCCCCAAAATCCACATTATTGATACTGGCCTGAATAGGCACAAGGCAGAGGCACAAAGCAGAGGCAAGAGGCAGAGGCACAAAGCAGAGGCAAGAGGCAGCGGCACAAGGCCAGAAGCCGGCAGCACACCACAAAGGCTTAAAAACCGCAAAAATTACAAAGCACTCAAAGTGCGTGGAGCATTTGGAAGTTTTTTGGGGTAGAAGTGCCAGCAGCGGCAGATACTTAAGTGAGGCATAAGAAAATAATTAAAAACATAAAAGGCACTTGATATAGCCACAAGACCAAGCCGAAGTCAAAAATGCTCTACAAAAAGAAAAAAAAAAAAAAAAGTAAAAAAAAATGAGAAAGAGAATTTAATTAATTTGCACTCAATTTAAGCATGACAATTAAAAATTTATCACTTTTAGTTGGTGAAAAAGTAACTAAATTTTACATGCGTTTATATGTAATTTTATCATAAAATTTAACATTAATTAAAAAATAAATAAAATATAATAAATACATGTTCTACTCAAGTAAAAAAAAATAGCACCGATTTTTGGCAAAAAAATTTTATTAATACTTATAGCCTTAGCATTATATCTTTCTTCAGGCTAAATCACAAAAATAAAATTAGCTTTATTTTGAAAAATAAATTCCAGCTCTAGCATATTTGGTTTGGAATATAAATTGATACAAATGTAAGCTTTGTGAGATCGAAAACACTTTCTACAATTAGCAGTAATATGTGATTTTTAAGGATTGATAAAATTTTAGCAAATGTATTAATTTTTTTAATGATTTCATATTTTAGTACAGCAACTAGAACCTATAAAAATTTGGCACTGGTCACTATCAACACAATGCATAGATTTATATTTAACATAAAATAATTTCATTATCATTATTACTTTTTTTAAAAATATTATTACATATGTTAATTATTCATAACTTTTCATTTATTATTTTTTTTTTAATATTTATTTATTTTATTATTATATAACTCAAATTGTTGTAAATTTTTTTATTTCTGTTTTATTTAATTTTATTTTGTACTTTTCTTTATTTATTCAAGTATACCCATATTCTTACTAATACAGCAAGCTACAATAATAAAAATATATATATTGAAATATATATATTTATATTTATTTATATTTATATGCCTTTAAAACTATATATATTTTGTGTAATATAAAAATCTGTTGAGAAGTGCTGACTTTTTTTGTAAGTATTTCTAATTATTAATACAGAAAATATGTCTAAATTTAAGATTTTTTCAAACCCTCTCTGAAGCCCAAAATAAAAATGGGGGCCTTAAGTTATATTTTCTCCTGAAAGCCAATACAACGAACTAAAATATTGCATTTTTACTTTAATCATAACTATAATTCAGTTGAACAAAGTTTTATTTTAATATCAAAATCTGTTGTTCGATGAGTCAAACAACAACCTAAAATGAGTTAAATTCCTAGTAAAGAAAAGTATTTAGTATTTAAATAAAGTACAATATAAATTGTTTTCAAAAATTCCAATTAACTATCTAATATTTCCCTAAAATATGCAATTAACTCTCTACTATAAATAAATATATTATATATGATGGAACAAATTTTTTTTTTTATATATATATATTAAAGCATATATATTTATATAAGTATTATGTATAGAAGCTTTCAAAATATTTTGTCCAATTTAGAAAAAGCAAGGTGTGCTATATGCTTTTGTGGTACTCTCTCTCTCTCTGTCCCTCTACGTCTCTCTCTCTTTCTCACTTTCTTTCTTTGATATTTCAATGTGCCAGTATCCGAACATCTTATTGCATGCATGACAAACAACACAACATCATCAACATATCCTTTTAGCTTCGCATGCAAACCACAGTCAAAGCGCAAGAAAAAGATAAAAAAAAAAAAAATAAATAAATAAAAATAATATGTTTGTCAGCAAAAAAATCAAAAAAAAAAAAAGGGCAACAAAAATGAAGAAAATATTGTGAATATATATATATATATGGCAAAAGTGAAATGTCAAGCGAAACGAAGGCAAAAACCCACAGATGAAACTGAAAGACATGGCGAGAATAAAAGGCAAAGGCGATGCCAGAGGAAAAGGCGTTTTCCCCAGCAACGCTTTTCAAAGTCACATGGAAAAATCATAAATTTGAAGCACCCACCCACACACACACACATACACAAAGGCACTCACAACTAGCCTACACAACAAAGACGAGGTCAAAATGGAGAACTGAACTGAAGAGCTGGAAAGCTGAAGAGCCGGGTAACCCATAAGTGGGTCCCAAACTTTGTAAAGAAACTCAACCGCAATTTGGGCAACGGAACCAGCAAGTCCAGTCAAATCATTTTTCCACTGCATTAAACGACGTCCAGCGCCAAACAGCCAAACAGAAAAACACAGAGAAAAAAAAGATGAAAAAATAAAAAAAAACAAGAGCCTACTCGTAAAGCCAAAGGGCTATTGCACACCACACATACTTTACTTACTTCTACAAAAACCCCAACCCCAACTCGAACCTATAACAAGCGACTTGTGAGTGGAACATATGGTTCAAGATTTAGGCCACCAAATACTACGTGGACAGACAACGAACAATGTTGTCCCAAATAATGAGAGCCTGCCAAACGCCAAATGCCAAACGCCATTGTCTTGTGGCTGTAAAAATCTCAACGTGTGGCCATTTTGTGTGCGCCCCGATTTATGATGGCCACTTGTCGGCTAATACCGCATCGGAGAGAACTAGCATAATGTTTTCATCTAGCCAGAAATAGTCGATAGATGGTATACTCTACAATTATCAAGTATTCCAAATATTAGAAGGAAATATTTAAATATTTCTATATTTAAGTTACAGATCAGAGTTATTTTTCATAGTATTTCAAGTATTGAAAGGAAATATTTAAATAGTTCTGTATTGAAATTACAGATCAGAGTTATTTTTCATAGTATTTCAAGTATTAAAAGGAAATAATTACATTTTTTTTTATTCAAATTACAGATTATTTCTCCTTGGATTTCAAGTATTTAATGGAAATAATTAAATATATACATAAAAATCACAGAAATTTCTCATAGTATTCCAAGTATAAAAAGGAAATAAATTAATACTTTTATTTTAAAAATTAAAATTTTCAGACTTCTTTCTTTGCTTCTCATAGTAAAAGTCACAAATCTTATTATGGGAAAGTTTGAAATTCAATTGAATTAAAAATATATCCTTCTTAATTTTCTCAGAAGATAAATTGACTTCAAATTTTATTTTTAATGCGGATGTTTTAAAGTTTAGTAATAGGTAGCAAAAATGTTTAAATCTAGAATTTTTTCAATTAAATTTTATGCACTTAAATGTTAATAAGAATTTAGAAGTGGGGTAATAATATAGTCTCCATAAAGAGAACAGGCGACTAAGCCTTTTCTACTTAATAATACAGCTTTAGAAAAATAAATAATACAACAAAATAATATTTAAAACCGGCCAAAATTATACAAAAAAAAAAACCCACAAAGCTATGCTTTGTTTAAAAAATTTGCTTTAATAAATTATCAAAAATCAGTAAAAGATATAACAGATTCTTAACATGCGCATATTTAATTAAATAAATCTAGCTATCTTTAAGTCACATTTTACATAAGAAATTGATGATGATCTGACATGTTTATACTGCTTATAGCTTGCACAACTTATTGATACCCTTTTTAAGTCGGTTACAATAAAAAAGAAGAAAAAATAATCAAGCGAACTTTGCCCCAACTGCTAAGTGCTGCTCTCCAGTTGGGCCTGAGCAGGGGCTTAAGTTGCAACTTCAACTGTCAGTCAAGTTGCACGTATTTGCTTGTGGCAAACTCAATTAAACCAGGGCACCGTTGCCCACACTCATTTCGCACTCATTCGATACTCACTACCCAGTACTCACTACTCACATTCATCAGAGAGCTTCGTAGCTGCATCCCAGGGGCTGTCATCAGTCAAGTTGGCAGAGTTGAATGAACGCAAATAGAATTCTGAGCTGACAATCTCCGTGCACCCTGTATGACAGTGTGAGGTGGTCAAATGTGCACAAAATGAGTGTGTAGTGTTGAAAAACGATGCAAGAAGTGTTTACAAGTGTTGGAAAACACACAACAAAAATATAATCTTTAAGTATTCCAAAAACTCTTTTGGTAAATTAAGATTTTCATACAACCTTCTGCATTCAGTGTAGAGCATATTGTTGGTTAAGTATGCTCCAATTGCAATTTGCAAGGCCAGTTTTGGAGCTGGCTCTGCTTGTATGTTATTTGCCGTTTCAGTCCAATCGCAAATATTGCCGAGCCGCATGAAAACAACCAAATAAATGATACATTACAGATGAAAGCCAAATGCCAACTGACAACACAAGAACTGAACATACTGAAAGATGCATAGGTTGTTGCCGATGATGCACTATGGGACAAAATGTTTATGTTTTTGGTGAAATAATAAATATTGATATGTCTACATTATATACAAGTATTATGTATTTGAAAAGCTCTTTAGAGTTCATATAATAATGGCAAAAGTTGCTCCTAATATAATTTACTGAGTGTGTGTCATTAGAAAATTTAATTTTCAAGAGCTTAGCATTTTGTAAAACGATTTTCAACTTAACAGCTGTTAGTATAACAGCTTTAGCTTATGTTTAATGTAATCGTGTGTAAAATGCATTTATTATGCTGTAAATACTTTAGAATCAGGGATCACAAATAAGCGTTAGGAGTTTAAAATGAGTTTAAAAAAATCAAAGCTAAAAAAATGATCTGGGTAAATGAAAAAATCTTATTTATTCGGGATAAACTTTTATTTTTACTTTATAATATTAGAAATAATTTTAACTCTTATATCTGATCTAAAAAAAATAATAAAAAAATTAATTTTTTTACTTGAAGGATTTTTAATATTGATTCTTTAAGGACATATGATTTATCGCGATAATTTTTTAAGTTTGTTAATTCAGCAGCTATTTCCAAAATGTTAACATTAAATTTAAATTTTTGAATTTCATAATATTAACAATAATATTAACATTACATTTTTATTTTGATTTTTATAATTTTAAATGAAAAATTATAATTTTATTTTTCTTAAAATAAGTTATTTAAAATTTTTTTTTTTTAAATCAGCAAATAAGTTTTATTTAAAATTTTTTTCTTTTATATTATAACCGTTTCGATACCTGACAAATACACTTCTTAGAATACAGTAGTATGCCTTTCAATTTAACAGCTGTTAGCTTAACAGCATCAGTTTATGTAAATGCATTTATGCTATAAATATTTTAGAAGTATATCAGATATATTGTATAGGACAATTTAATTTTTCCCATAGTTTTGTGAAGTGGTCTGACGAGTTGGCCATGATAACGTCCTATGTGTGTGTGTAAGTGTGTGTGTGTGTGTGAAAATGCTGGCAAATTATTTGCTATAACGTAATTAACATGATTTATAGACGAGCACACAACAAACAGCCAACAGCGAACATCAGTCAGCCAAGCAGGCCACAGAATATATATATATATATATACATATATATATGGGTGTGTGTACTCACGTATGAGTGTGTATACACACGTGTGTGTGTGTGTGTGTGTGTGTGTGTGTGTGTGTGTGTGTGTGTGTGTGTGTGAATTTGTGATGTTGTCTGTCATGGCAGTGACACTCGGCCACGCCGATTGACAGCTGAGCTGCAGTTTTGATGGCCAACTGATTCTGTTTCGGGAACCAGAACCGAAACCAAAACCGAAACGGACTGAACCGGACCGAACCGAACTGGACCGGACAGCGTTTACATGCCCGTACATTTGACATTTTGTCCGGAGTTTATACAGATGTGGCAAATATTTGTCTGCGGGCACAAGTGTACTTGTCTACTTATTCAGCACCCTCTATCACCCTCTCTATCTTCCCACACTCTCTCTTTGGATGTGTGTGTGTGTGTGTATGCAATTGATTAATTTATATGGTGCTAAGGGGCATGTGTTTGGTGTACTTACTTATATATATATGTATATGGCTAACAAGATAAATAAACATCAAGTCTATGTAACGAACTCTTGTGCAAAAAAAATGTATTATTGAACAAATTTAAAAATACTTATATTTACCATGTATATGCATATCAGTAAAGTCAATGTTAAATAAAAAAAAACAAGAAAGAAGCGGTTATCTTCAGCACACCGAAGCTATATACCCTTACAATGGTCTTCAAAGAAAATTTTAAATACTTTTGCATGGAATTACTCATATTTTACCAAATTTTTCTATGGCAGCTGTATGATATAGTTGTCCGATCTTATTTAAACTTGGTCAGATTGTACAAATCGATATGCTAACTCGATATGCCAACTTTGGTTTTGATATCTTGAAAAATAAAAAAGTTTTTCATACAAACACTTTTCATGAAAATAAAGTGTCTGCGATTGTTCCTATGGCAGCTATATGATATAGTATTCAGATCGGGCTGATTTTGACACACAAAATAAATATAATATTAAACTTTATCTGTGTCAAGTTTCATCTAGATAGCTCAATGATAAAGCCAAAAAGTAATCATAGAAACAGATAAACAAACGGACATGGCTATATCGACTCAGCTCGTCGTTCTGCCCAAGAATATATATACTTTATAAGGACGGAGACGTCTGCTTCTATGCAATACACATTTCGAGACAAAATTAATGTACCCTTTTACAAGGATATAAAAATAATCGTTAATTAACAGGTAATGTAAAAATTCAATAAACTTGCTTTTTCATTTAAAACTGAGTTTAATTAAAAATAAAAGCGAGCATACCCAACTAAGTTACACCCTGTGCCCAGTTCAAAATCGACAAAGATTTTTATAGCCTTCGAGTTCTGTGCCGATCTGTGATGGATAGTCGGATAGACTTACAGTTGTTCCAAATTTTATATGGTCAAAGATGACTTTTGCTGCCTGTTACACACATTTTCACAGTTTTATGACCCCCATTTAAAAAGCCCCCCCTAAAGATTGAAATGTATTTGCATGATGAAAATTTTGCCAACATTTGCAAAATTTGCATTTGTAACCATTTGGGAGCATTCATATGGACAACATTGTATATTAAAACTCACATGCATACAGACAAACATAAGCCTGGATTCTGTGTATATTTACAATTCATTAAACATTCGGCGAATTGCATAGGCATAACATTGAAGAATTCTGAATATATATATAAACATACTATATTGGCATATAAAGCTGGCAGTTCATAAATAAAACAGCGCTGTCAACTGACTGTAAAGTGGACAGGCCACATTAACAAAATGGCATCGGTATAAATCTATTTGAAAGTCAAAAGAAAAACATGGAAAAATCAAAAACTTTGAGAGGTTTGCATTATCATAATCTGAATTTCGAATTTTTAATTTTGTAATAAAAAAATATTTTTCACTGCAACAAAAAAACTTTACCTAAATTTAAGGTTGATTAAATTTAGCATTATTAAATTAAACATTTAAAAAAAATTTAGGTAATTAAAAATATTACCTATAGCTAGTAAATACAAACAGGATAATACACAATTTCTTTTAAAACAACTGTTCTTTTGTTCATAATAATTAAAAATGAAAAACATTCTAAGAAAGAATAAAAAAACTAAAACTCAGTTTTATGTGTTACGAATAAATAAAAAAAATAATAAGTTAGTTATAAACATTATTGTTGACGAATATTATAGAAGTTAAGAATAATTATATTTGAAATTTTTTTTTTTTTTTCTTAAGTCTCAAATATAAGTTTTTCTGTTATTTGCAAAGATCCTAAAATTATAAGAAATTGGTGAATCCGAAATTGAAAATTCGATTAATAACTGTTATTTTCGGTCGCCGATTTTATAAAATGTTTGTTTATAGTAAAAATATGTTAGACAAGAAAGACTGTAAATATATATTGTAATAAATTAGAAAATATAATTGACAACCATAAATAAAAATCTAACCGTTAAAAAACTGAATTTAAACTTGTTCTTTGTGTTTATATGTTAATAAAATATAAGTATTTTTATAATATTTAAAAATTGGATTATTGTTTGCTATTTTGGTTAAATACTTTATATTTTCCCCCATTAAAGTTGCAGTTCTCGAATTTCAAATTCATTCACATTTTTTATTTTTTTTTTTTTTTTTGTTATCACTTAAAAAATTAACCCTAAAATGTCAATTGTCAGCATCTTGTCAACTTTGCCTGACTTTTTCCGCTCACTTGTTCACTTTCTCCACTGTGTTCAGAAAAAAAAAGCTTAAAAAAAAACTTTAACTGAATGTACGCGCACATTTCTCGATTTTCCCCCGATTTGTTCAGATTCCTCGTTCTGTTACTCTGTATTTTTTTCGTTTTTTAGTTTTTTTGCTGCAACCACAGCAATTAATTTCGAAACAAAAATTTTTTAGTTGCCGGCGGTCAGTTTGTTTCAAGCTTTTTCATTTTGTTTGCAATCTTGTTTTTTTTTGTACAGTTTTTTTGTTTTTGTTTTTTGTTTTTTGTTTTTAGCCTGGCCCAATTTGAAAGCAATTTTTTTTCAATATGACACCCCCAGCGTCATGTGATGTGGAAACTAAAACTAATGCATACGTGTGTACATACTTTGTGTGCTAACTGTTGTTGCAGTTGCTCTTCTAGCAGCAGTTGCTGTTGTTGCTCTTATTGTGACTGCAACTGTTGTTGCTGTTGTTGTTGTCGTTGCACAAATTGCTCAAGCCACATTGTGGCACTCGGCTAGGCGGCGGTGGGTGGGGTGTTGGGTGGCTTTGGCCCGGCAAGCGAAAGCGCCACAAAAGTTGCTGTGCGCCCTGCGGTATGCTAAGATTTATAGCTGCGACTGTTGCAGCTTACTATTGTTGTTGTTGTTGTTGTTGCTACTGTTGCAACTGTTGTTGTTGCTGCTGCTGTTGGCAAAACAATTTTGAAAAGTTTGGCCCGTGTGTCTGCAACAGAAAGTACATAAAATTAAAATTATACACGTGCTTTGTTAGTTTTACTTGTACACAAAATAGAGAAAGCAAAAATTTTGGAAATCCTATATAGCCTGTTTGCTAAATACTCTGTTCCGCAATAGCCATTTAGATTTTGTGCTTTAATTAATTTGTAAGTTCATATTTAAAGGGCTGAGTCAGCCAATAAAGAAATAATTAAAAATAAATTTAAAAAAATATTATTTGGCATGACATTGATTTGAATAATCTCTTTAGAACAATATTTATTTCACATTATGTTATGCAGCATATTTATTAAATTTTTATGTTCTACGTTAAGATAAAAATATATTTAAAAAAAAAATTTATGAAATAATTCCAAACTGTAACTAAATTTCATAGTGCTTACTAGAGCTTAGCTTTAATATTGTTTAGATAAATTGTGAAAAATTTAATGCACACATTTGAACAAATCCAATTTACTCTTTTAAAGTTAGGAACAGAGTATTTAAGTATAAAAAGCACGCACACAGAAAGATAGACTAAAATCTTTGTCAACTCTAAAGTCGTGTTTGAAGTTACACACACCTGACTCACAGTTTGTTTGTCAGTTTAATTAAATGTGCATTATTTTATTTACTATTTACTATTTTTTATTTTTTTTGTGTGTGCTCATACGAGGGTTGCTTGATACATAATTGGTTCAAATAAATTAATATAACTTTGTTTTTTAATATTTTGCCCATAAAATATTTTGCCAATAAAATGTTAATAATCTTCATTATCGGTTTTTAATCCTGAAGACTATGAATAAAAATTCGGAATTGAACCAAATGCAAAAAGTACGGAAAAGTAATTTAAAAATTTCTGCTCTCTTTTATTCTTACTTCAAATATTTCTAACAATTTTTGAAAATATGTATCACATTATAATCATTCCCATGACTTACAATTCTGTGAATTATAAAAAATATAAGGAAATTTAAAAATTAATTTTTAGCATAAATTTTTTGTTTTTCAATCTACATTATTAAGATGTTGCGACGAAGTTAAATTTTTAGCTTTTTATAGTCATTTTTTTTGTTTTTTTTTAAATAACAACATTTTGTGTTTGGCCGTTAAATTACGCCCTTTTTAGTACCACGCCCACTCCCATTTTAATATCAAACATATCTTTGAAGTCTTTAAATTATTCATTTAAAATTTCAGATTGATATCTTATCCAGTTCAAAAGTTACACATTTTTGCCGGCAACTTGAGCAAAACGAGGAAATGCTCAAAATATTTTTTTTTTAATTTTTATATTTAAGTGATTATATTATTTGCATTTATCTTTTGTAATATATTCAATACCCTACTCATTGCTTTAATATTTTTAATTAAAATAAAAATTGTCAACTTGCAATCACTATCAATCGTTTAACTATTAATATATTATATATTTAACAACTTTTTAATTGCACAAAGTGCGATTGCCTTTCGATTGACCCTCGAAGTGTTTGTTGGGGAACCACAGAAACAAGAACTGCAATTCACGAAACACTTTTAAAAGTTTTGCACGTATTTGTTGCGTGTTTACCTTTATTTCTTTGTATTTTTTTATTTTTTTTAACATTTTGTTGCACTTTTTCTTGTACTGTTACACCTTTTTTTTATATTTTTTTGTTGCTCTTTTGCGCATTTTATATTTAAACAATAGATACGCGACTCTTAATTTAATTGCAAGTTTGTATGGCTGACACTTTGTTGTTGGTTGTTTTTTTGCTTTTTGCTTTTTGTTATTTGTTTTTTCTGTTTTTGTTGTTTCGTATTTTTAAAGTGGAATCAACCACATCAATGGCGTTTTAATTAATTATATATTTGCCATTCAATTTGATGACTATCCTGCTAATTTGTAATGCCAATTTGCAAGTTTTGAGGTGTAGCAAACACATATTTAATTTAATTTGTCGTATAATACATTTTAATGAACATTAAATGTTTTACAAATTGTGTTTGATTGCTGAACGCTCTTGTTACTTTAAGTGATTTTCTTTGTCCTTGGTATTTTGTTAATAATATAGTTGATATCAAAAAGTAAGTAATATGATTTAATAGAAAGATATAAATATTCCATTTGGGTAAGAGTTCTACTTGAGGTCGCTTGTCAGACGTGGATTAAGAGAGAATAATAAAATGCCTTCAAAATTTTTCTACTGCTAAGTAAAATTTGTTTATTTACACTATTTAATGGGATTAACAAAATTCGATAAATATAATGAAAATGCCACCTCTTAAAGGACTCTTCTAAGAATTAATTTTTTAAACCTGCTGACACCTTGATAGTAAAGGTGTTCAAAGAACCTTCGAATTACAAAAAATTAAATAAATAAATAAAAATCCCAATAAAATGTATTAATTCCTTTGAAAAGTCGTCTATTTGACTTTACGAGGCTTTCAAGAATAATATTTTATAGTATTTTTAACACAGAATAGACAGACTAGTTCTTTCATAGCCAAAAAAAAAATAAAATAAAAAAATAAATGGAAAAATCTTATATATACTTATTCAGGATGCAGCATCCTGGAAACAGGATAAACTTTTATTACCAATATTTATTAAGAAATTTAATTTTACCTTTTTTTTTCGTTCAAGAAAAAATTTGTGAAATAAAAATTAAATTTCAATTTTTACTTAAAAGTGGAAAATAAAAGTTTTTTTTAATTTTTTATTTTAAATGTTAAAAATAAAATGGATTTTGATTATCACAAAAGTTAACATAACTGATCTTAATCTCAATACCTTTCCATTTTAAATACACAGGTGTGGTTCAGATATTCAAAATCAATAAATAAGTAAATAATAAAATAAGATATATCTTTTGGATTAAGCTGTGTATTTCAACATACACGTGACATATTCAAAATCAATTTTTATTATCAATTATTTAAAATAAAAATTTTATAATAACTTTAAAAAATATTTTAAAATAAATAAAAAAATGGGGAAATAATTTTAACTATCAATTTTTATTTTTGGGTCAAAAAAAAAAGTGTTACTGCCAATTTTAATAAAAAAATGTAGGAAAAAAAATTATAAGAATGGTGATCCCCTAAAGAAATGATCCCCAATTCTTTTGCCTCGATTTAACAGGTTTCCCTACATAGTTTCACATTAATCCATTCAATTCTCTAAATTGTGAATACCCATGAAGCTAGTTAGTTTTTAATTGGGCTCTACACAAGTTTGAATTAAGTGAGTCTAACTACTAATATCAACTACTTGCCAAATAAGTCAGATGAATGAGCGATCATCAATCAAAGTGCATCAAGCAGCCCTTAGCTTCACAGCTTATCGAGGGTAACTGCTCTTTAAACAGTTACAGTAACAAGTCACCGGCTCAAGGAGTTATCGATATGCAAAAAGCTTGTGCATGTCCTGGTCCTGGAGTTTGGAGAATGGAAGGCAACCATAAGGAATGGCTAAAGGAGGCTGAAGCGAGGATTGAGAATTGAGGATGGGAGGAAGTAGTGAATCGGCGTTTGCTCATTTTTAAGTGAAACCAAAGTATTAAGATGCTCACACTCTGCACAATGAGGCTACGTCTGGCTAAAATGCATTAATCTTACACACACACAAAAACTATATAAAAAAAAGACAAGAAAGAAACGAATATCTTCGTCACGCCGATGCTATATACCCTTGCAAAAGTCAGCTAAGAAAATTTTGAATTCTTTTGCATAGAATAAATAATTTTTGACCGATTGCTTCTATGGGAGGTATAAGATATATTGGTTCGATTTTGTTTAAATTTAGTCTGATTGTACAAATCGTAAATATACATCGATGTGCCTACTTTGATTTTCATATCTTGAAAAATAAAAAAGTTTTTCCTACAAAAACTTTTCAGGAAAAATAAGTATCTCCGATTGCTCCAATGGCAGCTATATTATATAGTGATCCGATCAAGCTGATTTTGACATACAAGCTACACACAATATTAAACTTTATCTGTGCCAAGTTTCATCAAGTTAGCTCAAAGATAAAGCCAAAAAATAACCATAGAAACAGACGGGCAGACAAACATGGCTATATCAACTCAGTTCGTCGTCCTGACCAAGAATATATATACTTTATTCGATCGGAGACGTCTCCTTTTATGCATTACACACTTCGAGACAAAATTATAGTACCCCTTTGCAATTTTGCAAGGGTATAAATAAAGAGAATGGGGTAGAGGTACGGCTTGGGGTTGTTATGCAAGGCAGATGGATGGGAAAAACGCAGTCAACCGTCTTGGATATCGATGGCAGGCGCTTGAAGTCGATGTCGATGTCCCTGTCGCTGTCGCGGATATTGCAATTTAATGGAGCTGCAGAGGAAACCGCAGCCCTGAATATAGTATATACTATATATATATATAGGGCAAAACACGCTTGAGAGGAAACGGAAATGCCGCCTGGTGAGTAAACAAAGCCCAACGCACTTAACCGCCAGCTTATGCCATACCACAGTTCTCAAACCCCCTCTCACACAACACCTCCTCTACCTACCCCCCTCCTCCACCACTGTTGCTGTTTCCACTTTGCTTAAGTTTATTTTTTATCTTTTGTGCAACTTGAGCTCAATGCCAGGCTTCGATGGGTGGCACACAATGGCTGACTTGAGGGGCTTGTGGAGGGGTGTTTGGGGTTTGGTGACTCAGTTGCACGTTGCACATAGTTGTAGCACGAGACGAGCCAAAGATAAATGCGCAACAAATGCAGTTTGTTGAAGTCAATTATTGTGTAAGTAGCTTAATTCAGTTGGCGCACGACTGTCGGGCATTTTGTAATTGAATTAGCGCCATAAGAAAATTGGTAATTGGATGCCAAATAGAGGCAATGCATGGCTTAAAAGACAAATTGTTAAAACCAACTTAAACTGAACAAATATATTTTTAGTTGCCAATAAAATTTATATTAATTTATTTATTATTGCTTGTTTAAAGTCGTTCATCTTAATATAAACTATTGAAAAAATAATTTAAGCAGCTATTAATATAACCTATATAAGAAAAACAAAAGTTTTGAATATTTTAAATAATTTTAGCAAAAATTTGCTTTTGTTTTTATTATGCCAAAAACTAATTGGTAATTTGTCTTAATTCAAATTATTTAAATTGAGCAAGCAGCAATGAATTTTTGTAGCTTAAGCAAACAATTATTTCTGCAAAATAAATTCCTCTCAAAATAAATTAGTCTTTCTACAACAAGAATTTACCCCAATTGGGAAATTAAAGCTAATGCTGCTAGGTTATACTATTCTTTATTTTATTATATATCACCGAGCTCAAGAGAATAAAATTTTCTTTAAAAAAAAATTGCCTTTAAAAATTAAGAATAAATTGGTGGGAACAAAATAAAAATAATAAATAGATAATTATCTTAGGACTTTAAGAACAATGTCATCATTAACTCTTTGGTAATCTTATATTTCATTTTTATAATTATTAAGAAGAAGATAAGCAAATAAATTCTTAATCTTATATAATTATAGAGCGCTAGTTTTTATTAAAAGTGAAAATCAAAGTGACAAACCAGGATTACAAGGACAAGGTACGGGCAATAAAAAAAGTAAGACGAAAAATCCAGGAAGCTTGGCTATAAAATGGCATTGTGTTAGTTTGTCAAAGCTAAGTTATTTCGCCCAGATAATATACAGAAACAAAGCAGAGCTTTCATTAGTAGAATTAGTAGAAAAACAAAATAAAAACAGTTTGTTAATTGAAGTACACACTCCGCAAACAATGACAGTTACACGGGTTGACAAAGGTTTGCAATTTAAAGCAAATAAAATAGAAACGACTTATTTGGCTAAGTGAAAATATAATATGGAAACAAAAAATAAAAAAGTAAATAAATAATATGGAAATAAAAAAATAAATAACAAAATAATTGTTCCTAATACTCGATCAAAATGCGCGATATTAAGAGGCTAAAAAATAAGTTGGATATATTTCAAAATGTTGATTATAATTATAATAATTTTTATTTTTTTTTTTTTATATAATGCACTCGATTTTATTTATTATTATTTTTATATATTGTATTTTTAAATTATCGCTCGTAATTAATTTGAATACATAAAACTTTTGCTGTAAACAAGTTTTGTACATTTATTTTTTATTTTAGAAAACTTTAAGGTTTGCAAAGCTCTTTTTTTTTGTATGTTTATTTTTGTTTGGCTTTTGTTATTTCTGGCCAAAGTCCTTTGGCGAATCTTTCTAGTTTCACTTGAAATGCACCGCGCTCTCGAAAAACAAATGCATCTTAAGTATGAGTACTTTTAACACTCACGAGTGCACCTCAAGAACGTCTCGTGATCTGGGGCCAACTTGCTTTAGCTTTTTTCTAGGCTAAAAGCAATTCAAGGCAACAAAGAACTGCAGCCACTTAGCCATCAGGCTAAGCCTGGCCAAATGTAACCCAAAGTCCTGTGTGAAGTTTTTTTTTCGGTTTTTTTTTTGCTTAGCACAGCTGACGAAATGTGTTAGTTTGTCAAAGGCTGACAGGTTGAGTCCTTCTGCTCTTTGCATGTACATAACTCAGAGGACCACACCAAAAGGACAATCCCCATCAAGCACATTCGATATTTCACCTGTCTCTATACAAATCCGTTTGATAGTCTGAATAAGTCTATAAGTGCTTGGGTCAAGAGAAATGCTAGGCAGAAGATGTGGAGCTTACTAATTTAATAAGCTGCATGAAAATTGATTTTAGATTTTATATACATAGCTACTGAATGTACTAAATACTTATATACTATATGGTTATATACTGAATAATGATTAGATCGCTCATTGAATTGACTTGGGTAAATTAAATTTTCTTACAAAATTCTTAAGATTCTTTAACAGTGATATAAAATGACAAAATCAAAAAAAACAAAAAAAAATGTAGATTCTTGGCACTGCTTGATTTAATTTTGTATGTAAATGAGACTATGTGTAATTGTGGATCTTGGAAAGGGTGCAGAGTGTCCAGTAGTCGGATATGCTCGACTAAAGCATTCAAACTAGGTTTTTTTTTATCAATGTATGGGAATCATAAGTCCCTTTATTACCAAAATATTTCTGTAGTAATTCATCGAGTTAATTTTTTAAAAAGACAAAACTAGTTGAGAATTATAACTGAGCACAGAAGGAAATTGTTGCTTATTTCGAAGCTGTTTAAGCTATAAATCAAGCCGTTTGTTAAACAAAACGTTTATATGTTATTTAATTTATTATTAGTTAAAGTAAAGTGCCTTAAATCATGCAATAAAGAATTTTTTTTTTTATAATCATATGATATTCGTGTGTTTTTTTTTTTTTTTTCTATTTTTTCTTTTTTTTTTTTGGTGTGAAAAATATTTATATATTTAGAGATTTTTTTTTAAATTGAAATTCAATCCAAACATTGCGTTTTTAATTCATTCCAGGAAAATGGACAAATTCCCAATACTGCAGTGGGTGAATATTGACGCGAGTAAGCATGTCATGCAAGTTTGATTTTATTTTTATTCGCGAATTTATAACAATTTTTTTTTAGATGCATGACAATCTAATTGAACAATTAAATTTGCTATATATATATATATATAAACATTAATAAATTAAAATTTCAATAGCAAACATTTACAATTATAATTATAATCTATTGGGAGATAAAATAAAAAATTACCTTATACTCTGAGTGTATGTACTGACTGAGTTTTAGAGCAATTTTGCAAAAACTTGGCACAAATAATTGATTTTTTGTTGCAGGAAGTGTATTTTATTTCAGAACCAAACGAATCAGTTAACACTATTTATAAGCTGCCATTGAAACAATTGGTCACATTTATATAAAGTGGTTTTTAATATCTGATTACAATATCGTATACAAAATGCCATGGGAATCAGTAGAAAAATTGAATTTTCCTAGAAAAAACAGGTCTGTGCTAGCGTATATTTATTTAAACTATAAATATGCTCTATATAATCAGTAGAAAAATGAATTTTGTTTCAAAAAACATTTCTGCAAGCGTATATTTATTTAAAATATTTTCCATTTGTATTCTCAAATATATATATTAATGTCTGTTTCCATTTTAAGTGCAGCTCATTAACTGTATTCGATGTAGAACTGAAGTATGCTATTATATTGATAAAGCAAAGCGAATTAGTTCAATATTTGGCTGCATAAATTACACTCAAACGAAACAGAGCGAAACGATAAATCTTTTTTATTTATACAAACTATATACAGGTATATGTATATATATTCGTACATATGTACATTTACCTACCTAACAGACTGTCTGTCTGTGTGTCTATCTGTCTGTCTGTCTGTGTGTCTGTCTATCTGTTTGTCCATCTGTCTACATTTGGTAACTGTGATGAAATATTACCTTTCATATGGCGTGCATTTCATTTGGCCATAATAACCGAAAAACTGCGATAAATTTTGCTTTTTGGTTTGGGGGCTGAAGCTCAAATATAAACCAGGCCAAGCTCAAACCAATTCACGGTGTAGATATATCCGTTGTCTATATTACCTTTATTTATATATGTATTCTTATATATACTTATGTATACATATCAAGCTCAGTTATATTTCAATTCAGATTTACTTCTATAATTCATCAAGTCGACAGCGCCTCATTTTAGCTTTGTTTTACGCTTCCATTTTGTATATCTCGCTCTTTATGCATATACTCTTTAATCTGCAGCCAACAAAAGGGGTATACACATCGATTAATCACATGAATTTTGAATTGATTGTATACCTGCAATTTATGGTATCTGTTAGTCGTGCAAGGGACTTATCGAGTCCTTTTGCTTGATTTGTATATTTTGTTTTGGCTTCTCGTTGGAACTGTTGAATTATTGATATGTCTGCTGAAGGCGGGTGTGTGTGCGGGTGTGGTGTGTATGAGTGTGCTTAGTGGACTGCAAGGACTCCAGTTGTGAGTGCCCTGCATAATTCATTATGTATTTTTGCGCCTACACACCCCTACACACCCCCTCAAACACCCCAGCCCGTGGCATGCGCATGTTTCCTGATACTGACGCCTGTTTAGGCATATAAAACATAATAAATTCCAGCTCAATTTTCGTTAGTGGATTATGCCATATAACACACTTTGGCCCAGAGTTTTTAGCATAATAAAGTAAGTAGCTTGCTCTTAAAAAAAAAAAGGATACGAGAATTGGACGTCGACGGTTTGAGGACATGCATCATCGTAGATAAGAAAACAACGGCAACAACAAGAGTCAAGTATTTATAATAAGCAAAAAAAAAAGGAAAAATCCTGTTGAAATACGGACATCGGATTTGTGCGTATAAAACATAAAAAAAAGCTGCATCTACTTAAGCTGAATATATGATTTAAACTTTCACTAGGCAAACAGCAGATGGGTTAAAATGATTTATTATTTTCGGAGAGAAAGCGCTCTAGAGATAGTTAAATATAGATTGATATATATAGCTAAATGGCAAATTGATTTAAATTAATCTTTATTTTTTTCAGGCATCTAATAGATTTTTTTTTCAGTGATTTTTAATAAAAACTCATTAAAACACATTATATTAGTATAATATTATGCAAAATATATGTATTAGTTGCTGACACTTCCATCGGCTCACAAAATTACTGCGTGCAAAATATTTATCTATATTCAAAATTTAATAAAATTAACATATTAAATATTAATTTAGCAAATACACAAAAAAGAGGCACAAACAAAGGGGCTTAAATTTTGGCATAGTGTTAACATTTTTACAAAAATATGTGTAATTCTGAATATATAATAAGAACACAATTTTCTTGCACACAACATTTTTTTACAGAAATTTTAGTTGCTTAAATTTTAAAATTAAAATCAATTTTTGAGCAAAATTGGAGTGGCTTGGAAAAATACTTAGAAACAAACAAAAAAAAAAAAGAAGAAATACCAACAAAATCACAAAAATATGTATAATTTTGAATATATAATAAAGTCTACAATATCCTAAAAAAAAAGTTATTTTACAAAATAAAAATTTCGTTAATATAAAAATTAAAATCAAATTTTTAACAAAATTGGAGCACTTTAAAAAAATACTTAGAAACAAAGTAAAACAAATATTTTCCCAAAAAATAAAATGTAAATAATACCATATTCTTATATTTATAAATACATATTATAGTAGACTATATCTCTGCAAACAAATTTTTATTACAAAAATAAAATTTTTTAAATTTAAAAATTTAAATCTAATATTGACCTAAATTGGAAGGGCCAGAAAAAAATACTTAGAAACTGAAAAAAACATTTTTACTTCTTTTTTTTCTGAAATATTAAATATAGACTCTATTTTTTGCAAAAAGGTTTTTTACAGTAATTTTATTTTTTAAATTAATATTAAATTTTGACCAAAACTGGAACAGCTTAAAAAAAAACATTATTTATATTTAAAAAAATTCCCTTTCTGAATTTGAAGCCCCTTAAATCTTATCAGAACTGAAGCTATCTCATTTATTTTAAAACACAATCAGTCTGCGGATTCTTGGATTAGATGGGCAATAAGAAGCTCTGTCCATAAAATTTTTGCATTAAGTGTACGAAATCCCTAAGAAAATGGTATCCCTTTAGCAAGGTTTTTAATTTAAATTATTTATTTATTATTTATTATTCTTTAAGTACAATTAACATTCAATTATAATAGAATGCATGGTTGTTTGTTTCCGATTTTCCCTTTTTGATATTGATGAAAGAATTTCGATATATACATTTTTAATTAAATAATTTCTATATTTATAGAGCTTATCTCTGACATTTTAGCTTATACCTCTAAATTGTTCCACAACATTTACAGACAGCACTGCACTTTAATTATTTACATTCCAAATTATTATAATGCTTTAGATTTTTTAAAATAAATTGTTTATTTTTTAAATATACTCGTATTTACTTGAGTATATAAAATTCTTATAAAAGTTAAGCTTGAAGCTATTTATACTTTATTTCGCTCCATTGATTGCCACATAATACTCATAGTATTTTGGATTGTAGTTTGGCTTCTGTCGACCGACAAACGACAACAACAAGGACAACAATTTGTGTGTGGAGAGAGGCTTAGGCGTTGCAGGGGCATCTTGCATGCTGTGGCATGAAGTCTAATTGGCTCAAGTGCCTGCCGTGTCCAGGACTGCAACTTATTTGCCCTGCTGTGTACTGGTTGTTGCTGTTGTTGCATTTGTTCACATCCCGTTGCACAAAGTAAGTTGCTTACGCAAAAATGTTGCGCGTCGCGTCCGCCACACGCTTTTCAAGTTGCAAGAAAAACGATGACGCCGACGACGACGACGACGACGACGACGACAACAAAAAACAAAAAAAAAAAATTCAAATCAAAAACAAATCTTGTTACGACAAATTTCAGCTACTGTGCGACCAAGTAGAACAAAAGCTGCTGGCGAGACGTGGCCTGAAGACGACAAGGGGCGGTGCAGTGGCAGGGGCAGGGGCAGAACGAGCAACAGAAATGAAAATGCGAATGAAAATGGCAATGGAGAGGCTGAGGCTGAGGAAGGTTGCCAAGTGTAGGCAGAAGGAGGAGGGAGGGGCGCTGTGCAGCCGCAGAATGTCGCGTTGCACACACAAAAAGGAATGCGCATGGCTAAGCACAATGGCTGGCAACGAAAAAGGAATGGCGGCTGGCAGGTCCTTAAATGCCGCTGAATGAGTTGCCTGGTTGCCCCGGCACGTTGCACTAATTTGCTTAAAGGCAGCCGCGTACAAAACTCAACAAATGACATTTAAAGTGCAGCGAAAAGTCGCTAACTAGCACAGCAAATGCAAATACTATTTACTAAAGCAGAATAAGTGCAGAACAATGCTGTCCAGGACGCCGACACGGCTCCAGGACGAACTTCAAGACGAACTTCAAGCCTCATCCCTCAGCCCAAAAATAAAAAAACCAACTCGGACTCTTTTTTTTCTTTTTTTTTTAGCCCCGTCTCGGCCAGCAAATGCCACTAACAAAAATTTTTGTATGCATTGTTGCTGTCGCTAGTCGAGTGCTGTTATTTTATACCCTATGCAGAAAAGGGTATTAACATTTTGTCAAAAACTACGTAATGCATGGAAAACGTTATCTAGGAATCCATAATATTATTACATATGTATATTCTTGCTCAGGACGAGATGAACCGATATGCAAATTTTTTCATCTAGTTTTTGAGCTATTTTGATGAAATTTGACAGCGATACATTTCATTGTTTTTGCAGGTAGTTTGTCTGTTTGAATCAGCCCGATCGGATCACAATATTATATATACTAGCTCATCTCAGCGTGCGTTGCTACGTTCCGCTTTCGGTCCAAAAAAAATAAAAATAAAAATAAAAAATAAAAATAAATCAAATTTATTGTAGCCTACTGCGCCACCTGTTATAATTCAGCAGGGGTTTTTATATAATTTTAAAATTAATTCTTCATCCACTTGCTGATATATTTTTGACAGAATTTTCAGATTGCCAACCTAGGATATAATAGGAAGCTAAAGTAAAAATTTCAGGTTTCTAAATTCAATCGTTTAGTTTGCTCGTGAATCGCCAATTAGCCTGTCAGTCAACAAATTTTATATATATAGATTTATATATATAGATTATACTATATAAATCATCAAACTCTGACCCTTATATTTTATAGCTTTCGTTGCAGAAATAAGTGAAAAATCTGTCTTAACAAATTTTTTTTTTTTAATATATAAAGCAAACTCAGCATTTTGATGTTTTATTCAAGGATCACAAATACGAGTTATGAGTTAAAAAAAATCAAGCCTTAAATAAACTTTAACACTTAAAATAAAAATTGAGAAATTAACTTTTATATTCAACTTTTAAATAAAACTTGCAAATAATAATTTAAAAAAAATTTTATTTTCAGACCAAAAAAAAAAAGAGTTTTTGTCAAATTAATAAAAAAATTTATGAATAATTTGTACTTATAATTTTTATATATAAAAATTATAAAAGTTGCAATCCCTGCTATTATTATGGCTTGCACAATCTAAGCAAGATTGATCAAAATCGGCCCACTATATATTGAGGTAGCTGCCATAGAAACAATCGGGTAAAAAATTGGTTCTTCTATGAAAAACTTTTTTGATTTTAATGATATTCAAACCAAACTCAGCAGTTTAGTGCAGTATTATGATGTCGACAATCTGCTCAAAACTTATTAGAATCGGATTACTCTATCTTATAACTCCCATAAGAACAAACGTTTCACAAAATGTTTTGTACAAGCAATTTTTTTGTTTTTGTTAGATATTTCAACCAAACTAACCAATTCCATAAAAAATACAATTTAATTTAGTTAGTAACTTAATACCACTAAATCAAATAGCTATAGAAATGATCGTTCAAATATTGAAATTAAAAAATTTTTTTTTTTTTGTTTTGCAAGAGTATTTTGCTTCGGCATGCCGCATAAAAGCCATTTCAAACTTGTTTTTATTTTTTATTTATATTTCTCGACTGCTGTTGACGCTAAGTCTTTGCCCTGACAAACTTTAGATGTTGGCCAAATCCAAAAGGATGCAGGCCAGCATGTCCAAAAAGGACATGCACATAAGTATGTAAGCCACAAAAATGCGTGCATTCAACTGTATGCGAAGCCAGCTCAGAATCAGAATACTTGAGTTAGTTTTTACTTATACAAATGTTACATGTGATATATGTGGTGTGCGTGTGTGTGTAGTTGTGTGTGTAGCTGGTGTGTGTGTGCCTGAAGACATCTTATGCCAAATTGAGTCAATTTCCTGTACGCCATTGTGCACATTGCTGTCTCGTTATGTGCAACGTTCATCTACTAATCAATTGCCACTGACGCATTTTTGAAAATGCTTTTCAGCTCTGCTTAGCTCTTTAACACATGCTCAAATACACACACACATACACACACACACACACACACACTTAGACACACACACACACATTGAGTGCCTGGTATTTAATGTCCTTTAGCGTTGATGTCGTTTTTATTTCTTTATCTTGACTCGTATTTTTTCGTTTTTTTTTTTTTTATTTTTTTATATATTTTTTTTTTTGAAGTCTCTTTTTTTGGCACTTCAACTTTTTAATGATCTCTCAAATTGCTTATTTCCTACATGATGCTGGCTGCCAGCAATTACATTCCAGTTTCAGTCAGCTTCTTTGTATGTGTGTCTCAGTAAGTGTGTGTGTGTGTGTGTGTGTGTGTGTGTGTGTGTGTGGGTGTGTGTGTGGGTAGATTTGTTGGTTGTCACTTGACACAGCAGCAGAGTGACAGAAATAACGATGATAATAATGAAGTTCCATCAGCGTACTTTCACACCCTGTAACCATTAAATATGCCTAAAAATGGGAATGCTAAAATAAAGCAAATATATGTTAAAAACAGATGAAGGGATCTGCGATCCTATAACTTATATATATAAATAGCTTAATTTCTTATCCTTAAATGGACTTTTGAATTTTACAAATTTCCCAGTCGAAATGATTTAACAATATTTGCTAAAACACTTTTCTAGCTTTATATTTTTTTTAATATTCTGTTGTATTTTCTAAAATTTTGTACAATATTCTTTGTTGATTTGGAAAGATTTAACTGTAGTCCTACCAAAGCTTTGGTAATTAATTTTTTTTTAATTTTTTATGCAATTAATTTGTGAATTTCAATTGTCAAATGGATTGCTTCAAACAATTATTAAAAATTGGTGCAATAGTGAAAAGAAAGTAAGTATTTAATTTTTTTTGAAATTCCTTATAGTTTTAATAGCCATAAATAGTCACTAATTGGTTTCCAAAATAATTTTTGGAATTTTTAATGCATTTTTTTAATACCGCTCTAATAAACAATGTTAAAAAATATTTGAGAGTATTATTAAAGTGATTTGATCTCAATTATTCAATTCAATTTTTATTCCCTTAAATGTTATAATTTGGCTTTAAAAATGGGGTAATAATATATTGTCAAAAGTACAGGCGACTTAGCCCTTTCTACTAAATAATATAGCTTAAGATTTTATAAATTATAATTAATACTGCAATATAACATTTTAGATCGGAAAATATTTTAGAAAAAAACGTGATTTGATTTAAATAGCTTTCTTTTAGTTTTTTTTGTATGAAACATGTTCGTGTTATAATTTCAAATGAAGGGTAATTAAATAACGTTATTGAAAAGAATAAACTTTAGAGATTATTAACCACTTGGAAATTAATTAAAGCCAATAGAATTTGCACCATCAAAAAAAAAAAAAACTCGCTATGACAATTAATAATTATTTCAGTATGAAGTTTATTTAAAACCTTCACTATTTCGCCAAAATTAATATTTCTGATGTAGAATTTATTACATAAAATAACAAAATTTTCCTCTATCTGCTGCAAAAATCTCAAAGTAAATACAAAATAAACAATGTAGTTTTTCAAAATATTTTTATTTATTTTTGTATATATCTAAAATTACGCAGTTATACTCGTATATTATTTGGCTGCTTCAGGACCAGCTACAGGGTACTTTGTATTCGCGCACACTTGACTTAAGCATTCTAACTTGTTTTTTTTTTTGTATTTTTTATATTTTTGCAGTTCATTCTCTAAAGTTTCGACACATGCTGAGGGCCAGGGCAGGCTACTCAGGCGTGGAGCTATGTCGCTTATTTATATTGACATGTGCAAGTAGATTTCTTTGCCTGCCTGCCTGCCAACACCCCACAACTCCAAGCTCCCACCTCCCACCATCCAGCAGTGCACAACAAATGTCAGCTACACACACTCGAAGCATGCTCATGTGTGTGTGTGTGTGTGTGTTTGAGTCGTTTGTCAAAAGGCAGCAAAACTGTTGACATAACAATGATTATACGCCTCATTAGTTACATTTCTTATGTGTGCATGTGTATGTGTGTCAATGTGTCGCCCCTACTGAGTGTGTATGTGTGTATATATGGGTGTGTGTCTGTGTATAAGTGTGTGTTTCCATAGCAGTTGCTGGCGTTGGCTAATAAGCAACTGAGTGGCTGAAGCCAGACGTGCCAATTGGTTTGGCACACAAAAGTATGCTATGCAATTTGAAGACCGCGCATTGCACCGCTTTACTACGAGAACCGGAAGCTGTGCAACAAGCAGTGCAATGACATCTCAAGCAGTGCACGCCTAATGATTGGCGTTTATAATGTTGAAGAGGCATCAGATCTTTCTTAGCTTGCAAAATTGTTCAGTTTATATTTTTGCATATTAAAAAAAAAATCACTTACAGCTGGAAAATTATAGAGTATAATACGTGCAATTAAAGTCTCTAATATTGTTAATAATAATACAAATTTTTATTTAATATAAGGCTGTTTTTAGAAATCTTCAGTCTTTTACGTTTGCCTACCTGTTTTCTATACAAACTTATGCAAAATTTCAAATAAGAGAAAATGGAATGACGTAAATTTTGCTATTTATTAAAGAAATATTTTTTTTTGGTAAACAAAAAATAATAATAACAATCGTAACATAAAAAAATAAAATAATATGAATGTTTATTTTATTGGAGATGCGTGGCAGCGACCCCTGCTATTTATTAGTTTATTAGCTATTTATTAACTAACTTTTTTTTACCGACATTTAATCATTTAATTGATAAAGGAAATCCGCATATTAGACATAATAAGTTATCGTCGATCATATAAAGTAGAAATATTAATCTTTTTTCTATGCTTAATTTTTGTTTTATTTTAGAGCTATCCTGATGAAACTTAGCACAGATGAAGCTTGATATTGTATGTAGCTTGCATGTAAAAATCAGCCCGACCACTATACCATATAGCTGCCATAGGAACAATTGTGTCAAGAATAAAAGTATTTCAAAGTATTTAAAATTTTCTTAGAAGACTATTACAAGGGTATATAGCTTCGGCGTGCTGAAGATAGTCGTTTCTTTCTTGTTTTTTCTTTTTATTTATTTGGCAACAATTAAAACGATTTATATATGCGAAGATATACGAAGATATAGCACACTTTTGATCTACTGTCAAAATTTTCAAACGATCAGTTTGATTTTAATTTTATTTATTTATTTATTTGGTTTACCAGCAACACAAGTATGTGTTTAATATGCTAATCAGAAAGTGTTATTAATTTAATTAATATTTTATTATAAAACTTTTTATGCCTATTAAGAGGAAAGCAAATTCCAAGTGTTTGAAATTTTACCACAGATTACTGAGTATCGCTTCTAGAGCATTTATGCAACATAAATAAAAAAAAATAAATAACAAAGAAATTATTTATTTATTTGTTTAATTTCTATTTAAATTTTCCACAAGACTGAGGCTTGGAATAAATTAAAAAAACTCCCAAAAGAATATAAATGTGTTCTTTAAAAAGAAAATCGTATTGAATAAGTTATGTTGCCATTCACAAATAATTTGCCACATGTTATTTTTAATTCCAGGAATCTTTCAATTATAAATGAAAAATAAATATTGTTCAGCAATATTTTTGAGCTGATTGTTTATTGTGGTTAAATATAGAAATATATAATAAATATGTACATATATTTTATATATGGTCTGTGTTGTGCCATATTTATTAAACTAATGAGCCGTTAAGTAGTCGCCAGGCGAACGATAAGATATAGAATGGAAAATGTTCTGTAAAACAGAAACAGAAATATTTATGAAATTTTCAATTTGTAGCGAAGCAGAAAAATGCCAACTGATGGGCCTTTTATGGTCTTGGCGGCTATTGACAAAAGGGACAACCACTTGAGGGGCTCAATGACTTGCAGGTGGGATGGGGTTTGGGCCAAGTGTGCCACAGTGTGGCAAGGTGTTGCCTGAGTTGTTCTTGAAGTCTGGTTGGCTGGCAATTTTCCGCGCTTGAATTCATTTAATAACGTGCGACACATAAAAAGCAGTTGGCAGTTGGGAAAAAAAATCATTGCGGAAAGAGCGAGAAGAGCGGGGGCTAAGAAAAGAAAGACAATGGCAAAAAAGGAAGAAGAAGAAGAAGGACAAGAAACTCAAGATGAAGGCAACAAAAAAAAAAAAAAAAGGTGCGCCAACCACGTGTGTGTGCATGTGTATGTGTGTGTGTGTGTGTGTGTTGTCATCAGTGTTGCCATTGCAACATATTATGCTTGTAAAAATTGAATTTTAGTGGCCCGAACATAAAGTTGTTGTGTACATTGTGTGTGTGTGTGTGTCAGTGCCAGAGTGAGATAGCAATAACATGTCTTTTGGGGCATACATATATTTGTACATTTTATTGTTGTACCCAGAGTGTGTGTGTGTGTGTAAAATTTAATAATAACGACCCTCTTAAACCAACGGCCCACACGCTTTTCTTTATACGCGTTTGCTTACATATTTTCCATTTTCTTTTTCTGCCAGCTCTCATGCTCTGTCCCGCTCACACTCTGCTCTGTTACTTGGTTACATTCCTTTTATTTTATACTCTGTAAGCCAAAGAATACTTGAGTTTAATGTGCACTATTTAAGCTAACGCTATTCAATTTTGTTTTTAGGAAATATATTTAATTTGATTTTTTCAATTTTACTATAAATAAATCATGTAATTAATGAAAATCAACCTTGAAAATAATTTTCTAGATAAATAGAAAGATGTTAGATATACGAATTCAGGATGCAGAAACCTGGAAATAAAAAAAACTTTTATTTTCAATATTAATAAAAAAAAAATACATTTAAACTTGTATTTTTCGATAAAAAAAAAAAAAAATTAAGTTGTAAAAAAAATCATTTCATTTCACTTTTTACTTAAAAGTTGAAAATAAAAGTTATATTTCAATTTTTATTTTAAATGTTAAAAATTTAATTTGATTTTAAATATCTTCTAAACGAAACTGTGTATTGCAAAAGTGGGCATATGTAAATAATCTTAATCTTAATCAATGGTTTTGAATTTCACATTTCCAATATTTAATAGCCAAGTAATTATCTAGTGGGTTTCGATACGATTATTATTTCAGGGAATAATCTGTTCAGACATATTGGTTTTTGGACTTGGAATTTCTAGATTTTGTAGTTTTAAATCTTATATAAATTTGAACTGCGTATTTTATATATGAAAATGATCTTAATTTTAATACATTTCCATTGGTATAGAATTTCAATTTTCAATTTTTATTATTTAACATTTAAAATAAAAATTTAAAAATAATTTTTATATTTAAATTTAAAAGTTGGCAAATAATTTGTATTATCAATTTTTATTTTCGGGTGAAAAAAAAAATGTATTGCCAATTTTAATGAAATAAATTCATAAATAATTCTTACTTATAATTTTTTAATCTTTAAAATTAAAAGAGTTGCAATCCCCGCTTTTTAAGCTAACGCTATACAATATTATATTTAGAAAACATTTTATTTTGATTATATTATATTATATATTAATATACATTTTCAATATAGTTGATCATATTTTGCAACAAACCATTTGATGCAAATCTATTATTTAAGGGAAACATCAAAATTCGGTAAAAGTAAAGGTTGAGAAAAAATTAAATTACGAAAAGTCTTAAAGAATTCAATGAAAATCTTTTTAAAGTATTTATTAAAATGTAAAATGGGTTTTTAAAAATGTAAATATCCACTAAATCTTGTTTTTTAAATAAAGCCCGGAAATATAAAAAAAAAAATTATTATTAAAAAACTAAAATAAAATTCTTATATATCGCTTACAGCCATGTATATGATTATATCGACATTAATATACTTTTAATTTTAAATACCGCAATATTTAAATTATTAACATTTTAAATTCATAACACACATTTTGTGTGAGCAGAGTATATTGCAGTTGGAAAGTTTTTGTCATCAGTTTTGTATTGTATTGTTGCTTTTGTTGTTGTATGACGCTTGAATGTTTCATGTCCTCTCTCTCTTTCTGTGCGTTGACATTTAATGTAATAATTTTTACGATGATGCTCGACGGCATTAAAACGAGATTAAACACAAACAAACGAGAGACCGAGTGGCTTATAGGGCTTGAAAGAGATGAGAAGACGCGAAGATGCTTAAGATGGACGGGAAGGAGAAGCGGCGGGTGGAAACGGGAAGAGACGGCGACATTTTCTGTTTGATACACTTGAAAATAAAAGCAAAAGATGTACTATAACGTATACGAGGAGTATGCCTGTTATGCCCATAAAATACGATGTAGCACATAATTACGAGCACACACACACACACACAGAATCACACACACACACAACACACATATACATACGATACAAGTACTTAAACATATACACAGATATATTGGCTCAATAAAATGATATTGCGTGTTAAAGAAAACACACAAATCTCTTCTTTTTCTACGTTCTTTGACAACATATAAGAGTTGAAATTAACTGTGATATTTGTTTATGACAGAGTTACCAAACAGCCTGATTAATTGGGGGAAAATTTAAATATTTATTGCCAAGTAATTTGGCCAGTTTCGAACTAACGAAATGAAATTATTTTGCACAAAAAACATAATCAACTATTTTTTTTTAAGAATTTTAGATTTATTGTAAGTTTTCAAATTGAAAAAATAAAGATTTTCCTTAAATTTGAATTTGAAAAATAGAATTAAATAAAAATTAAATATTTACAATGAAAAATGCAACAATGAAACAATGAAATGAATAATTGTTTAATTATGAAAATTCCGTACTTTGCAATGATTTTTTCTTAAGCAACAAAGTTTTATAGACTTTCTATTAATCGTAAGTTTATAATACAAAAAAAAAATACTCTTTCTAAAATTCCAATATAAAAACCTTGTGGAAATCTAAAATTTCAATATAAAAACCTTGTGAAAATGGAACTAATTTGAAATTTAAAATAAAATGTAGTTACTTATTTTACAATCTGGTTTCAACTTTACCTGATGACGAAAAATATTCTATATATATTTTATATATTTTATTTCAGGGAATAATATATACTGACATACTGATCTTCTGGTCATGAATTCTCCAAATTTTTCATTTTTAAATTTTATACATATAAGCTTGAACTGCGATTTTTTTTTTTTTTTTTTTTAATTTTTATTTTAATAAAAAATATAATATTAATTAAAATTGTTCTCCTAAAATTTTCCGCAATATTTTTTAACTTCTTCGGGGTGTCTGCGTGTGATATGTAGAAAACTAAATATCAAATATTACAGTCTCTAAAATCGCATTGTTAACACTATTTTCACTGAAAATAATTAAATATTCCAATTGGCCATTTTAAATGAATTCAATTTATTGTTACATTTGCAATTAGCACTTAATTTAATCGCTGACAAAATGCAAATTAAATAAATTATTTAATGGCAAAAAATACTGTTAAAAAATCCTTTTACAATTGTAGGAAACTGGCAAATAAACAGGAATCAATATAATGCACTTAATTGTTATGTCCACAATATGCGAATATTTGATTGATTGCAAACTGGTCACACTGCAAAATGTATTTATAATGCAAAGTTCAAACATGAGAAATTAAAATGAACTTTAATTAACGCTTAAATAAAATGTTAAGTAATCAGGATTAAACCTATTTACACTTGAGTATCGATCTCTTGGCTAATGAAAACCCAATTAAATTGACGCTGAATTTATTTTTAACATATGTATTTAATGTATGCACATGTTGATTAAATTCAATTGAAATAGTTACACAATTTATTGTGACGGGGAGGTTTTTGTTTCCTATCTGATTAGACATCAGTAACGTTGTATCAAGGACATTCATTGGTTCAATTCGAGTATATTCTATTGTTGTATTGTGTTAATTTTGTTTGAGTTGAGGCCAACGACTACTTACTAACATGGCTAAAAAGTTTCTTCGCTATTTTGTGGCCAAAATGAACGAGAATGTGAACAAAGAAAAGTTGTGTGCATTGTGTGTGTTTAATTTGCTTGCCTGCTTATTGTTATATAGTTTATTTATTTTCAACCAAAATGCTCTCAAAAAGCTGACAATGCCGAGTGTTCACATGTGTACATACATACATATATATAAATATATATATATATATATATTTGAGCGTTGTTTCACGCTTGAGCGCACAGGCAAAAGCCAAAAACAAAATGGAAATGAAAATGAAAATGAAAATGAGACTGTGCGCCAAAGAATGAAAATGAAAATGATATGAAAATGGCAGACAGCTGACTGTAGGCAATCGGTAAGGGGGATGAGCTGAAAGGGGGCGTGGCCAATAATAAAAAGGGATAAAATCATAAGCCCAAATTTATCGCACTCAAGACAGCAGCCAAGTCAAATTGTATGCGTGTAATGGATCAAGTTTATTTATAAGGCTACCGCAATACAAAATCGAGTCAAGGCGGCTCCAAACATGAAAGTAAACAATATTACGCATACGCAACGTTGTTGTGCTCATACAGTCTCCGCCTCATTCCCCTTCAATGCCAACGTCTTCAGCCATAGCATGATGAAGTGTTATTTAAATATAAATATATTATCTATCGATAAGCTGCCTAGACTTCTTTCTACACACACACACGCACAAAAGCCACCAAAATGCTGAAAACGTGAAAAGCATTTTGCCGCATCAAATCTTCAAATTTGATGCCATTATTTTGTTTGCTTTTTTATGAACTGTCTGCTATGTGTGTGTGTGTGTGTGTGTGTGTGTGTGTATTTGGCTTCATAATAAAGTGATTGCCTATTTTTTTTTTTTGGGGCACAGTCCGCCTTGGGGGCATGGCCTCGACTTTATTAAATTACGCGCGTTTGATGCCACACAAATTCAGTTTTATTTAACTCGAATTTCCTATTTACATTATAGTACCGTTTGCCTAGGGTATTCGAATTTAAGTAACAATAACTTCCAACGCATTCATAAAATGAAAAAAAAAATGTATATTTTTTATATATTTAGGAAGATTTAATATTACCATGCATACAAAAGCATGTTGATTCAAAAGCATTTTCAAGTTTTTTGGGCAAAGCTGATTACAATAAAAAATATATTTGCTATTTGCTTTGCACATTTAAATATAGTTTCCAGAGAAAAGGTATTTTCAATTCAAATTCATCTGCTTAAATCAATTCTTCTGCATTATTATTATTTATTGGTTCTCCATAAAAAAAACACAATAAACTCATTTATATTAAATGAAATAAAATCAAATTTAAATTAAACATAAAAATTAGGGCTCTTCATATTAAAAAATTTGTATTTATTTTTCATAGAAATCTAATAAAGAAATGTGTTTTAGAATTAATAAATTAATAACAAGCGATAGCATAATTAACTGAGTTTAATTTTCCGAAATAACTTTAACAATTTTTAAACTAAAAACAAAACAATGAATTACTTTTATAATATATTTTTAAACAATATAACTCAATTTTTTCAAACTCTTCAAATGGATAACAATATTTGCATAACAATTGTTTGACAAAATTAAGTATACTCTGTACTCTTATAAAAGTCTTGTCAATTAAATTAACTAAAGCACAAGTTGTAAAATGCAACAAAAAATAAAGCTGAGGAAATAGAGCTCATTAGAAAACTTAAGCCAAAAGAGAAGCAAAAATATATATAGAAAATTGTTAACATTCAGAACTTGAAGCAAAATGAAAATTGTTTGTTTTTTTAACAATCTAAATACAAAGAACTAAACAGATAATTTATATTTTGTAATAGAAAGTTTTAAGCATACAAGCATATTTTTAATATTATGTTTATTTGCATAGCGATATATTTTCATGAAAAAATTGATTTCATACCGTAGAAATCTATACAATAAAAAATAAATAAATTCATTATAAATCCATAATTTTTTTTGTTTATTCCTATCATTGAAAATATTCTTGAACTGTAGAAATTTTCATTTCCTTGTAGAGATTCATACTCTGTTTGTTGGAATTTATTTAATTATTTTAATCGAAAATTTTTTATACTAAGAAAAAAATCTTTTCTTCCTGCATCAAGTTTAAATTTCAAGAAAGCATAGAAAATTGAAAACAGCAGTTTGACACTAAAAATTGAAAGTGAAATTAAGAACCATTCAAGATAGAAGAAATACAATGAGAATTTCTTAAATATTTAATTTTAATTTAATTTAGATGCAATTAAATTCGTGTTACATTTATAATCAAAATTAAAGTGCAATTATTTTACTTACATAAAAAATCCCAATTTACAAAAGGATTTTTTAATAATTTAATATATTCTATAAAGAATTTATAAAGAATTTAAAATTATTGCATAAGGCAACTGAAGCCTTATATATAACACTTTGATTATAATTTCAAGGCTTTGTGCTCACAAATCCTTGCATAATACAATACATACATTTTCAAATTCAATTCTATTGTGTTTCTTTTTATATTTTTTGCTATTATTATTTTTACATTTTTTGAGTAAACAATAGGCGGTAAAAAAAAGATGGTAAGTAAAAGAAAATAAAACAAATAACTGTTGCAGAAGAGAACCCAAAAAAAAAAAATAAGATAAATAGCAAAACAATAATGCCCTTTATATATGTGTATACTTTAAATATTTATACTATATGCGCAAATGTATCTGTGGGTCTATAGATATATATATATATAAAGAAGGCAGACCCAAAATTCGCATTTTGTTAAAATGCAAATTAAAATATTTATGCAAATGCGAACCAAGGAATACAATAAATTATGCGAAAAATAGATGACGACGTTTTGCCACGAAAATAAAACCAAATGAAGCAAAAACCGACAGGAATAACAACAACAACAACAATAATAAAAACAACAATTACCTGTTACATATATATAATAAAGCCAATAGCTATAGGAAAGCCTAAGCCGCCCATTATTTTTATATTTGTCAGAAATGTTAGCGTCTGTCAAAATAATTTTTTGCGCCTGTAAACAAGTTTTGACAAAATACAAAAAAGCAAGAAAAATGGAAAATTCTTATGAAAATACATAAATTGGTTTTTATTTTTTTTTGTGAATAAAAATTGAAAAAAGTTATCTAAGCAGAAAATTGTGTTGCCAAGGCGCACAATTCGTGACAATGTTGCAGTCAAAACGGAAGCCGGAAATATGCAAAGTTGCTTTTGCTTCCATTTAATTTTTTTTTTTACAGCACAACAATGTTAGATTTAACAGATCAAGGGGGAAAAAAATGTGCAATATATTTAATTGCAGTTCTTTGAGCCACTTTTGTTTGGCTCTGGCCTTGTGGTTCAAACTTGATTGCCTCATCTGGCCACATCACGCATACGCCTCGTTTGCCATTTGCCTTTTGCCATTTACCATTTACCAATTAGCCTGCTCTTGAGCTGCTTTTGCTGCAGTTAGAACAGCAACTAAATAAAAAAAACCCTTTTTTTTAAACTGTCTAAGGAATTTAATTAATGCTAGTCTCGTGCTCTCTTTGAAATAAAATCTTAAGATGAATATGCTCTGGCCACGCCCCCAACAGCCATGCAAAGTGAAAATTAACAAAAAGGGAAATGTAAAAGCAACGTAACTAAAAAAAAATAATAATAAATAAGAACGTTCAAGCTAGGAAAAAAAATAAACGACATTTGAGTGCTCTACAAAGATCAAATTTGTACTTGTAAATAAAAGAGTATTGAAAGTTGAAGTTCAATTGAAATTTGATTTATAAACTCAAGTAAATTTCAATGACATCTTCAATAGCTTGTAACATTTTGTAATATATTTAATTTAATGATTAAAATTAAGTAGGTAAGAAAAATACTTGTTGGAAGTCATTTTTAAGCCATTTTTTTTATATGCTACATTTTCTGACAGTTCCCAATATGTATTATAATAATATTACTTGGCATAAGCACATAAGCACTTTAAATGGTTTAAAAAAAAATAAATAAAATATATCATAAATTATTGCAGCTTAAAAGAATATAATAAATGCTGAGCCATTAAAATTATTAAATATTTCTACACTTTGACATCAATTAAAAGTGTGCTGAAAATAATGGTGATTTTTTTATTTTTTTTTATATTATTTGATATTACTATGAAAATAACCCCAAAACAATTACATAATTGAAAATCGAGAAACACTACAAACTGAATAAAGCTACATTAAATACAACTTTTATAATAATGTCTTCACGGAAATATTTAAAATATATAAGCAGGATTTTAATGAAATAAAAACAAAATTGTACGTTTATCCAGATAATCTGTTCTCTCCATAGAATTAATTTGCAGATGAAATTCCTACTATTACTTCACTTTCAGGTCAATTCCCATGTCTAACTGTTTTTGGACTCTAAATGTATTTAATTCTAATATTCAAATCAATTTCAATTGAAAATATATATTTACATAAGCTATATTTAAAATATAATAAACCAGAAATTTTAACAAAAAACAAAATAAATTGTATGCTGTGCCAAAAGTTTTTTAAGCCTAATATAAATTTTTACTTTTATGTTAAATTATTAAAAAAAATTATTAACATTATGAAGCTTAATAGAATTTAGACACTGGCTGTGTTAGGTAGAATTTCCAGAAATAAATTCAATAAATAATAAAATACATCAATATGTTAAAAATTGTATTTTATCTTAATATAAATTTTTTATTTTTTTTTAATTATAATTTTGAGCCTATCTTAGGTAGAATTTCTAGAAATAAATTCTGTAAATAAGGAAATACCTCAATATGTTTAATTTTGTTTTTTATTTTAATATAATATTTGTTTTTTATTTATTTATAATATTATGCCTAATATATGTAATTTTTGGCCTTCGGCGAATTTTTTTTTTTTTTTTTTTTTTTTTAGGAAAATATTTTAAATATATTAAAAAGAAGTTTTCAATTTTCTAAAATCAGTTGAATATATATTTTACCTTTTTTTTTTGAGTACTTTATCTAACTTTATTCAAGTATATAAAGGGTATACAAACTAAAGTCAATTGCTAAACTGACGTAGACAAAAAGGAAAGTGTGTGAATAAAAATGGGAAGTGTGAAGCTGGTGAAGGGTGTTTGGGTTTGAAAATCCGCTTAGAGATGCGCTTAACAGCAATTATCTTCATTACGCGCACGGCGCAATACCAAACTGAACAAAAAAATCAAAAAACAGAAAAAAAAATGAAAGAAACGAGCCCAAACAAGAAAACAACGGCATTAAAACAAAGCAGAGCAAAAAAAAATTAAAAGACAAACAGTCTAACAATTAGGAAGGGTATGCCGGGCTTTACCCCACACACACAAAATATCCTTGCAGCCCTCCTGCCTCACCTGTCCCAACTGCCCCACCTGTGCCTGGAGCAAGCAGCAAGGACACCCTGAGCATTAAAGCTCTTCATATAAATGCGACGCTGATGGATGTGTTTTGAGTGGCGCCAGAGAATAAGTATAATGTCGACTCTTGGCTCTCGAAGCACACACAAATTCTCAGACTCTCAATTCTCGATTCTCCCTTCAACTCTCGACTGTTTCCTGTTTTCGGCATCTTTGACTTGTCGCTGTTATCAGGGGGAGGGGGCTTGTGGGGTTTCTAAGCGATTTATAAAAGCCAAAACGGCAAATGGCGACGGTGACAAAAAAGTGTTGCAAGCAATTTGCGCAATAACAACGAGTCCTTCGCGAATCCTTGCTGCCAAAAAGAGCACATACAAAGACAACAAAACAGACATGCCCCCAACCCCACCCGCTCTCGAGTCCTTAACCCCCTCATCCCTGTATTCACGGACTGCCATTATTGAGTGCGTGCACGTAGCTGACATCAGCGCGCTTATAAATCAAGTTGCAAATACTTTTGCCAGCCTGACTGCGAGTGTGTGTGTGTTGTATGTGTGTGTGTGTGTGCCACAACAAAATAACACACACACAATCACAAAGAATGAAAGAAAGCAAGAAAACAGGGTCAAAAACGTATATAAAACTCCTTTTATTTTTGAGTTCATAAATTTTTTTTTTTTTTTTTTTTGAGGGCAAAACAAGTAACTCGCACATATTCTCATATGATTAGATTAATGCATTGTGTAATGGCTTAAGCAGCCTTTTTACCTGCCTGACTTTCTTCTTAAACCACACCTCCCCCCCCCCCCCACGCCCTTTCTCCATCAGTTCATTCTTCGCTTTCAGAGCAGAGCAATCACTCACCCTTAGCATATTGTATGTGCTAGTATATATGAACTCGCACTATATGCAGGTAAATCATAATTTAAATGTGTAAGTTTAAAACACACATTCACATGTATTATACACTAACATGGGGTACATAGGGTCTTTTAAAATTGTATTTACAATTACTTAATATTTATACGAGAGCTTAGTGTTTATTTAATTGCAGCTTCATTTATAAAAACTTGAATTTTAGTTGTCAATAAAGTTTTATAACAAATTTCAACAAATTGTGTATTTGAATATCACAGCACTTTTTTAATATTAAACATTAAATTAGCTTAAATTTATTTTAATAATAAATTTATTCGAAATTGCATTTGATTGAAAAGGTAATCATCTGTATAGTTTAAGATTTTTGTTTAATGCTGTTTACTTTAATGAATAAATGTATATAATTATAAATAATAAAAGAATAAAATTTAAAAAAACATTTAAATAATAAATATCAAAAGAATTTATTTAATATAGCTGAGGGCAAATTATATATAGCTCTATTATTTATAGTTCTATAAACTATATAAAATATAAAATTTGCAATCATATGCAGCTACAGTTTCTTATATAAGAAACTTAAATAAAATTTTTATAATTTTAATTTCTCATAGCTCTCTGAAAAGTGATTTTTCTTGCATTTAATAAAAAATTAAAGAAAAATTTGTTAGGCATAAATATTTTGCATTGCATTTTCAAAAAAAATTTCATAGAATTATTAAAAATAATTCCTAACAAACGACAGCTCTCGAGTTCGATTTCCGCCAGTTAAAATAATTATTTATAAGGACTTGGCAGCAGAAGAATACTACAGTAAAAGAATTCTATCGAATTAGCCACAAAAAAATGATAATGGTAAAATATGTATCAAAGGGTAAGAGGTGAATTTAATTAAATTATATATTTTTAAAATAAAAAACATTGACCCCAATTAAATCGCTTGCAAAAATATCAATAAATATTACCTATAAATTTCATGCAATTGCACTTCAGTTCTGCTTAAAATTCCAAAAAAAAAAAAAAACATTTATTAGAGCATTCAAAAGTCGACAAGCTCTTTCGGCAAGAGAACCCAACAGAGAATACTAAAAATCTTTGGGGAAAACACTTTTACCCTGTGGCGTCACTTGAGAAGTCAAATGCTTGGTTACAACGTAAATTTACCTGGGGAAAAAGCCCAAAGCAGTGCTGCTGCCAGGGTTGCCAAAGACCGCGTTGATGGATTATGTACGTAATGCGAGTAAAAAACAAAAAAAGAGAAGGAGAGCAGAAAGAACATGAGTAGGAAGACAACAAATCAGTTTAAACAATTTAATTTATTTAAATACATTGAAAAAAAAATATAATAAATAATTTGGAGTGCAGAGTTTGCTAATTGGACTCATGATTCTTGGATATCCAATTGAAGATAATGCGCTGCACAAGTCGCAACATATCATGGAACTGAACATTCCACTTATTCAAAAAGTAATAGGCGCCCTGCATAAAGTCCAGACCGCGAACTGGTTCCAGGGCCAGAAATGGTTCCACAGCCGCATTCAAATTGATAATCATATGATCGAAGAGATGTCTATCTGGCACCTTACGCAACCCATCCATGGGTATCAATCCCAATTGTTTAACATACAGGCCACCCATGGGCTTAACACTCGTGGCCAGCAATATGATAAAATCGATATTATGCTCCCGGGCGAACTCCGCCAACACCAGCTGGGCGAACTCAAAGGATATGAACCGAGTGACGGCCATGGGAAAGGAGCATTGGGCAATGCGTACCACATGGTCTCCTTTATTGGCACGCAGCAGTTTGTACTCACGATTCAAGATTTGTGGCAATGTCAGATCAGTCAGATTAAACATGGCACGCAACAGTGAATCATATAGAATGGTACGTTGTGGCGCCTCCAATGTGCCCAAATGGCTCTCCAGAAATACCAACAATTGATAATCACGCTGCTGCTCGTTCAACATTTGGGCAAAATTGTTATTCTGCAACAGTATTGCGGCATGCAACAGCTCATAGATGCGCAAACAATGCACTTGTGCTGGATTATATACGGAACTCTCATAACGCTCGGCAATTATGGCCGCACAGGATCGCATTGGATGCATTATCCTTTGGCAATAGATGGGCAGCCGGGCGGCCTCACATTGATAGGGACGATAATCGTAGACCTCCTCGGTGCAATAATGAAACGGACTCACATGATGATTGATCAGTAAAAAGCGACTACGCAACAGCAGCTCATCCGGCACATCATCGCGAAAAACCAAATGAGTTTCCGCCTTGATCTTTTGCTTGTCAAAGAGAAATTTAACCTCCGTTTTGCTAACATAATCCTGACGCCGCATATTCAATACGGGCATATAATTATGTTGCACAGTTCCCGGATTGCAATAACGTAAATATGCCACAGCCAATGTGCTGACCACAGAATCCAGATCACAAGTCTCATTCGATAGGGCAATATACATTAGTTCCGGACCGCCATTTGAACGCTGTAGAAAGTGCAACCGGGGCAGCTACAATTAGATTGCCACACGAATATCTTGGTTTACTTACCCATTGAGTCAAGTGATGGGCATTTGCCAGAAAGTTCATGAAATGCGCATCGATTTCCATATTTGTGTTTTCTAATTATTTTGCTTAGAAAATTGATTTCAATTTCAAAGTAAATCAATGCAATACAATTTTTGCAACAATTTGCAAGTCACAGTATTTAGAGATGAGAGTTTTGTTAGAAGTAGAGATGGACGTGTGATATTTTTTTCATAGTGAACTTTAAATATTATTTCTGACGATTTTTTTTTTAACTATTTAGAGAAGAGAGTTCTTTTAAGAAATAGAGATTAGCACATGATAATGTTTGTATATTGTTTTCATAGTGAACTTTAATTGACAATATTTCGAACGATTATTTCCAAAATATATTTTAAGTAAGTTTGTTTTTCAATTTAAAATTCTTAAAGAATTTTTTGGGAGTTGCATATAATTAATATATTGCACTATATAAAGCACTTAAGCAATATTTTATATCGATCATTAGTTTACTTGAATATTTAAGCTTAAATTGTTTTAAAGTCAAAAAACTTGTTTAATATATTTTTATGATATCGTAGACTCAATAAGAATGCCAATCGATAACAGTTATCGACATTGATAGGCATGAATTCTTAAAGAAATATCATTGGACCAGATCACCAAATACTTGACATAAATTCGAATAATCAACATATCGAGTTAAAACTTGGTTTATTTTCATAATTATACGCCGCAAAACATTTTAACAAAATTGTAATTTAATAAGTCCACATTGCGGATAAGTAATAACTAACCTTAGTTGTAAGTAACTTTACTTACTTACAAGTTAAGATTACCGCAAGAGCTACAAGAAGCATTATTAAAAACTATAAATATACACTTTCTACTTTATTTTGAACTACATAACATTTCGCACAAAATGACAGAATATATATTTTTTTAGTCCACAAAAATTGAGCACTTTGTATTAATTTTCCCTAATGAATAAACAACATATATAAGCAGCGGACTAAACTTTGAAACTCGATTAAAATAGCGTGGTTGCGTTTATAGCAAAAATATTTATCGTTTATATATATTTCCAGTATATATATTTTGATTTAATGCCAAATATTTGGCGATCCGCTCCACAAATGCATTGGTGAAATATTATTAAGTTATGTTTAAATATATATGTAAATGTCAAGTTACAGACTTTAGTTGTATGTAATTTTATTTATGGCGATAATGAAGCGTCTACTTGTACCTTATTATCGATTGTTGTAATATAGTCAAAAGAGTTCCCAGACTGTAAATTTTAGATAAGCATTTGTGAAGTTTCTGAATTTCAAATTGCGAATCGGAAAATGGAATTTAATCAGCTGTCTTTTGTTTCGATTTGACTAAGTTAAGTGGAATTTTAAAAACGTTAAAATTTAAATGCTTGAATATTATAATTTTTAAATTATAATAAATACATGCAGATGTCCTACCACAAAATGTATATTTACAGTAGCGGACTAAAAAGTCCGAACACTCGCATATATCTATTTTAAAACAGCGGGATTTTTGTTAAAACTCCATAAATATCGACAAGAAAACATTTTAATATTAAAGATTGAATCGTTTGCTTTAATAAAACGACACTTTTTCTTATTGTCAAGAAAAGTGCCAAGAAAAAAAAATTAAACAGAGAAAATGTCAAAATATTACGGAAACTAATAAGGCGGCCATATTGGCATTCTGATCTAATAATTCGAGCATTTGGACTATAAGCACCAAAGTAATATATAAGCAAAAATATAAATATATATTAAATACTTAATTTATTAAATACTTAATTAATCAGATAATATCCTAAAGAATCCCAGAATTACTTTAACTAAATTGCAGTTTCTTGTAATAATTTAACTTAAATCTAATATGATAACTTTGAAATAAAATACACTGCTCGCCAGCTAAATAGATCACTTCTTAAGATGTTTTTTTAATGGTCCACCACTTGAAAACCAAACATTCTTAGGACTTCATTTATTTTTTTAATTAAAGTTTAGTTTTGTTGTTGTTTTTTAATTAGAAGAACTATTTAATGCTAAAGGTTTAAGTATTAATAAAAAATTATTAATTAAAAACCGACAAAGTTCAGGGTGCTATAATTACGTGCAATTATAATATTAAAACACTAGTATCGATTGCAAGTTATCGATTGCAAAAATTATGCTCTTTTGTCAGTGTTGTATAACGTTAAGTGACACACATAAAACTTTTTCTGAGGTGTATGCCCTTTATTGCATATGGCCACGTTCAGGGTTGCTAAGTGCCTTCTAATGGCATCGTATATGCGGTCGGGCTGGAGAATTGGGTAGTCTGCTTATAGGGTAAGGGGGTGTAGAGTTTAGGGGGAGGTTGGAGCGAGCGTTTAGTAGGCAGACAGCTGGTCACGACGCCGTCTTGTCTGTCAAATGTGCCCCAAATTGGCTGACTTTCCACATTTGACCTGCACACGTAACGCGTGCCAGTACCCCCAACACCCCAACACCCCTCCTCCCCCCCTGGCCCCTTATAAGTGTATGTGTGTGTGTGTGTGTGTGTGTGTGTATTTGCAGTTATAGTTGGCACTTTGCTGGAGGGCAGAACGTGTGATTTATGATGCTCGTCGCAACGTTCTGGTTTTTGGTAAATTACTTTTGCACACGTTGGAAGTTAAATAATTTTTTCTTTTTTTTTTGACGCTTTAAGTTGTTTGCTCTTTTATTCTTTTATTCCTTTATTCATTTATATTTTTACTTTTGATATTTTTCTGTAGCTTATTGGCAACCAATCGAGCTGAGCAAAAAAATGCGGAAACTTTAAGAGCAGCCCACAAGCCCAAAGGCAGCAACAAGGCATGCCATTAGGTGCACGGTATTTTGATTTTGTGGCATGCTCTCAGACATGGCCAAAAGTCACTTAGACATTAGCCAAAAGCCAAAAGACAGAGCCGTAGTCAGAGCCAGAGCTGGAGCCGGAGCCAATGTCATGTCAAGTCCCCAAACTCCTTGGCAATTCGAGTCGAATGACCTTGAGATGGCTCTGCTACGCGTATATGACTATATCCTTACATATATCCTTATATATGTGAATAGTTTCTGGTATTATTGTATGCGTGGGCCATTTAAATGCTACATTATGTTGAATATTCAATTTAATGTACCTTATAAATCATGTAGATCCTTTTTGTGCTGCCAAAACTGCTTAACGCCTGTCCCTTTGCCCCAGTCCCAGTCCCAATCACAGTCCCAATCGTTATCCTTATCCCTAACCCAGTCTGTGTTCTTGTTCCTGTTGCTGTCCTGTTTCATTCTTGTTTTCTTTCTACATATATATACAAGTATTTCTGTTTTTTTTGGTTTTTGTTGTTTTCCTGTTTGCTGTTGTCGCAGTTTTTGCCCAAAATGCTTTTAGCCACGTTCAAAGTACGACGAGTAGTTTCTTCTTTAAACGCTGATGGGCCACTTATTTGCTTGGCTTTTGTTTTATGCTCGCACATATTTATAACTGCTTATCGCTTTCAAATCCAAGATTGATTAACTCTCTCTCTTTCTACTTCTATATCTTTTTAGCAACCCTGTGCCAGCTGTAAGATCTAACGAAGCATTTCGAAAGCACAAATCATTTATTTCTGCACTTGTCAAATAATAGAGCTTTTTTAAAACAAGCTCTTAACTTTAACATGGCTTAAATAATGGCTGTCAAATCTAAGTCTGTCGACGCAAAAGTGCACATAAAAATGTTTTTTAAACTCTAGGAAATCAGTAAAAAAAAAGAAGAAGAATAGACCCAAAAAAGTAGAAGAAGATATTTATGATTTATATATATTTTTTATTTATATATTTTTTTTTAGAAAATTTAGCTCTAAAATATAAGAATTAATTTTTATGCTTAATAAATAAGCAAATGTTTTATTAATAATTTATTTTAACTGAAAAATTTGCATTGTCAATTTTCAGGTAAAATTTTATAAATTTAAATTGAAATTGATCGATTCTATTAAGAAATAATTTCAATTATAACTATTTCTATAAATGCATAAATTAACAAATAAATATTTGTTAAATATTTTCAAAAAACTTAAAATTAATTTTAACTCCTTTACATTACTTTCAAAACAAATCTTTATAGAACTTTTATGACTCAAATGATAAGTATATTATATATATGTTATTATTATTATTATATTATTTAAAAATCGAATTTTGTTGTTAAACTTTTCATATACAACACATTTATTTAATAGTTGTAACTATTTTATTGCCCTACGTCTTATAAAATGTATAATATATTGTACGACTATATTTTCATCTCCATTTCAATATTTTACTTAAATTTCAGTAAATTTACCAAAATTAAAAAAAAATAATTCAAATGTCAAATTTATATGTTTCGAATTTTTAGGTATTTTCTTGAAATTCAAAAAAGAATTTTTAAATGTAAAATTTATATGATTAAAAAAACTTTTTAGAATTTTTAAGAATTTTCTTTCATTTCAAAACCAAAAATAAATTAAATTCAAAAAACTTTGTATATAAAAACATTCAGGAAAAGCTAACTTTCGTTTAAATAAGTTGATTTATTTAATTAAATTTCTTATTTTATAATAAAAAGCAAGTGCAATTTATTTCTGATAGAATCAACTGGCAAATACATAAAACAAATAAATGAACATTTTTTTATTGCTCAACTAAGTGCAATTTAATAAAAATAAAGCCTCAACAGAAACTGGAAAATTATTGATACATATATGTATGTATTTATTTAACAATTTATTTATAAATTGTAAAACACACAAATATAATATCAATTGGCGGAATAATCAAAAGTTTATTCAAGTATTAAGTTTCCGATAGCAAAATATATTTTTTTCTATTTTTTATAGGTTGCATAATTTAATTGCAATTATTATTATTGTAGAAAAGAAAAATGAGTTTTTATTTATGACTGTAATTGTATACATAAACTTAATTAATATCTTGAAATATTTTATTCACTTTAATATTTAATTAAAACAAAGCAAAAATATAGGTCAGTTTCGAATTGCACAGAATTGCTTAAAAAAATGTAAAATAAATATAGAAAAAACTAAGAAATATTAAACAGAAAAACTGTGAAATCAATACGTTCGTGAAATGCAGAACAGATTGCAAGTAATTGAAATATCAAAATAAAAAATAAAAAAGAATTAAATTCAAGCAGCTGCAATTAATTAATTAGCACTTTCATGGAGTATATATATATTTTTTTAAATTTTTTATTTTTATTTATTTTTATTTAACAGTGCATAAAATCGAACCTAGAGCATTTTAAATGTATATATTTTATGCACAATTTATACAAGTAATAATCAATATAATGTTGTTTATAATTTAATATTTTTATATTCAATAAAAAATTTAATTTCTTGTTTACAAACCTTTTTGTTGCTCTATTTCCGGTTTTTGATTGTTTAACAGCGGAAATCGTAAAGCGTTAATGCAGTTTTTCACACTTTTTTTCTTGTTTTGTTTAAAATTAATTAGTTTTAGATTTTTGTTGTTGTTGTTGTTGTGTTGATTTTCGTATATTTATCATACGCACTGTTGTACCGGCATTTATATGTTGTTTGCCTTTGTATATCGATAAACAAACTTTGCACCTTATTATTTTTTAAGTTGTTTGCAGATCGAAAGAGAAAAAAATATATCACAAAAAAATCGAGCGACGCCTCAAAATACACAAATTTCTTTTCCAAATACTTTCGCACTATATTTACATATATATAGTATATATATTAACTAAATGCCTGGCGGCAGCGGCTTAATGAGAAGGGGGGGTTGCGTTTAATACGCGACGCGTCACTTTACGTTACGTTACGTTGCGTTACGTTCTACTTTATCGTCTCACACACACGTACCGCTGTTTACCGTTACTGGGCAGACACTGCGAAGCCTTTTCAATAACTTTATTGAGCTAGCGACTAGAACAACAAGCAGCAGCAGAGTTCAACGATAGACTGAAAGGCGACGACGAGCGACACGAAGCGACAGGCCATCGTCACTGAGCCGGAGCCCCCAATCGTGGTGAGTTTCTGACGCCAGTCGCCTTTGGGTCGCGTGGTGAGTTCAGCTAGAGAGAGAGAGTGTGTGTGTGGTGACCTTGGCCATTCAATTCTCTCTTTGCCAGCTGTTGATTTGCACTGTTTCTCTTTAACATTAATCGCTTATGCTCACAAAAGCCACCTTCAGAATCATTGAATGTGTCGCCATAATTGATACGCGAATATACACATGCATTTGTGCGTGCGTGTGTGTGTGTGTGTGTGTGTGTAATGTATTAGTGTGAGGATGCATGTGCAAGGGAGAATAAAAGGGGTGATCTGGGAGGTGCCCCCCTACATTTTAGGAAAGTTTTGCTAGATAAAGATGCTATAATTTTTATATATTTGTTCTATCTTCTGATTTGTAATTTTATATATGACAAGGTTCTACTCGTAGTCCCCCTTCTCTTATTCGAAAAGTCGAACTAGGTCACTCTATTTTCCCCCTCCCCACAGTCGGCTATTTCTAAATTTTCAGCATTCATAATTTTGTCAAAGCAAAAATCTCGTAATTTAATCATATTTTCGCCTTCAAAAAAATCAAATCACTTTAAAATATTAACAATTTTGAAATATACAAAAATCTGGCTAACCCAAGACCATAAAATCAAGCAAACGGGTAGAACTTTGACTTTTAGAAATTAACAATATTTTATGCCTTCAGCATTTTGCTTAAAATTAAAATTGCCAGAAAAAATAACAATTTAAAATTACCAAAATTTTTTTAAATAAATCCTCAAATTTCAACACTCACAACTGTCTTGAAAATATTTATAAGTTTTTTCTAAGATTTTAATACTTAAATTTAAACGATTTTTAAGTTAAATTTTTATATAAAAAATAAAATTAGCCAGAAAATTAAATGAAAATTAAATGAAAATACATTATTTTAAACGATTTTTAAGTTAAATGTTCATATAAAAATAAAATTACTCAGAAAATTATTCTACATAAAAATATGTTAAATTTTTTAAAAGTTGAAAAGAGTTGAAAGCCTAGCTTGCAAATTTTTCATCTCAATCGATTACGAATTATAGCAAAGTCCAATTAAAATAAAAAGAAAAAAAACTGTGCCAACAAATAATTTAGCTATGTTTCCGGACTATCAATTAATATTGAACAAATCTGATTGTTTCCCGAAACTCGTTGAACTTATATTATAATATATGAATGAGAAATTTCAAAAATAAAACTTTAAATGAATTTTTGTTTTAAATTGAATCTCAGTTAAAAGTTTAACCTTTTATCTTAACTATGCAATTCAATATCCTTGAATGTCGCTGCCTGCCTGTCGCGTTCCTTTGACGCGCTTTCAGGCGTTTTTCCTGTACGTTTTGCCTTTGCCGTTGCCTTTGAAGCAATTGCAAATGGCACCGGAAATGGATTCTCAGTATTACGGCTCCGTTCACAAATTGTCGTCTCATTGGCACCACATAATGGGCACAACGATGATGAAGTCCATTAGCATCAATCAGCTTACCTGGAATGAAATAAGAGTCTATTCAATTTGTGTCACAGTAAATAATGCAGTTTTATGGCATTAAATCTAGAAATTAATGCAGTCCTACTAATCTGATGTGAAGTCAAGTGAAGCCTATATATATAAGTTTGTATAAAACTTTTCATTTAATTTTTAATTAAATTAACTATTTATAAGGTAGTATATAAGTTTAAGAGAAAGAAGCATATTTAATATATATAAATATTTTAATAACTAATTATGTATTCAAACTGTTGAATATTTAAACTAAAATATTATTACAATTATAAAGAAGTAGTTTAAGAAATAAATTCTAAACTTATTTAAATTAAAGAGCAGGATTTCAGCTTAAAATATAAATATATATATATCTTGTGCAATAAAAGTAATTTTTAATTTTTAATTAAATATAATAATAATAATTATTATTTAACTTATGTTTATATCAAATTTTTAGAAGAAATCCTTTCATTTTTATTTAAAAATTAAGAATAGCAAAATAAATTACTTTATTTTCCGACATTCCAAACAAGATTTTTGCTGATTTTATAATTATTGCAGCACTTTGTCTTTAGAATAATTTATTAGAAAAATTTTATTAATTTAATTCATTATTTCTGGTCCCAGATTTAAACTTATAATTAGCAAATTTTTTTTTTGCCTCTTTTTGGATTAAAGTTTAGAAATGGTTAGAAAATATGATAATAAATAATTTAATAATATAAAAAAAAACTTGATTGCTTTGATTTGATATTGTTTAATTAGTGTTATTGATGACTTAAATTTAGTAGAAATGACTTAAGTAATTAAGTCAGTTAAGTTGAACAAGCAAAAATGATTAAAATGTTGTTGTTTAAATATTTATGAATTAACCTAAACTATGATAGCATTAAATGGGTTAATATATTGCGATTTAATTTTAATCGGTTGAATCGAATCAAGTGCAATATTTGATATAGAGACAGAGAGTTTCAAAACGAAAAATTTTTATTTATTATAACATAACATAATACTAAGTATAATATTCTATATATAATAATACTAAGTAGCACAATATATTTTTATTTAAGTAACAAAATATATCTTTTACCAAACCTACTTTTTCTGAGCCAGGTATTGAAAATAACAGTTATTAATTTCAATTTTCAATTTAAAAAATCAGAAATAAGCAGGAAATTAATTTGTGTCTTAATTATTTATTTAAAAAAATAAAACTCAATTATAATCATTATTGTTGACGAATATTATAGAAGTCAATAATAATTATTATTTAAAATTTGGATTTTTTTAAGTCCCGAATAATTGTTATTTATTATAGGAATTTTTAAAGTTCTTATTATATAACTATAATTATTCAAATTTTTTAAAATAACTAAAAATAAATAAAGCTTAAAAATTGTTCAAAGATGAGACTAAAATTATTGAAATCTGGTAAATATTTTAATGCTTTAAGCTTGTAGTTTTGATCATTACTTGGCAATATCATTACCGATTTAAGAAGCCTTTACATTTTTTTTAAACCTATTTAATATATTTATTAACTAATTACAAATTTTTTTTAATTTTATTTAATTAAGGTCAGCAACTATATAATTTAGAATAAGGAAAATTATGATATTTTGTGTGGTATTTTTTACGATTTTTTTGGCTTTAACATTTGGGTAAAAGTCGAAATAAAATTATGCATTTTATTTTGCTCTCCATTTAAATAGAAGCATTAATTATGCGTATTTTAAAATATTAATTTTTTAAATCGATTGATAGACATCGAAATAACAACATCTTATAGCTAGATATATTTTTGTCAATATTGACAATTTCACTACTAAATGTTCTACTTTAGAGTTCCGCACTAATTTTTCTTTCTATAAGATTTTATAAACACATAAATATCTAATAATATATAATTATAAATGTTATATCTTTCAAGATGACTCAGTTGTATCGATAGATCTAATAAAATGGCAGCCACATTAAATCCATATTTAGTTATGATTAATTGTTCAACTTGGCTAACAATATTAATTGCACTATAATAATAATTACAATTTAGTTTTTAATGAGCCAACTCATGTTGGGGGGCGCTTGGCACGTGCGAAAGTTTACACAAGTTGGCAAAAATTCGACACCAGCTGTAAGCAGCTGTTGCATGTGGCATGTGGCATGCGGCATGCGGCATGTGGCTAGTGGCAAATATAAGAATGGGGCAGATGAGGCGGCTATTTTGCTAATTGACAACAACACATACATATCTTCATGTTGTTGTTGCTGCTGTGTAATACACAACACTTGATTATGCATTAAACAAATTCCATTAGCAGCTTCTGACGTCTGCCACAAAATTCAATGTGGCGCCGCAAAGAGGGGAAAGTTGAGCCACAAAAAAAAAAGGGAACAGGAAAAAAAAAGTGTAGCCATAATTTTATTAAGGATGCATATTATGTTTAATTATTATGCATGGCAAAAATGCCTCATGCTGCGAGTTGCAGTTGCAGTTGCAACAGTTGCTGTTGCTTTTGCTGTTGGTTAAAGCTGAAATTTCCGGCTTGTGATGTCGCTTTGGGCTCAAAACCAGAACTGACCCGTGTCCTCCCCTTGACTTGACTTAATTGAGAAAGAGATTTGATTAATTTGCATGCCATAAACAATTTTCAATTTGTTTGCGTACTCAAAGTGTGGCAACCGGATGGCCTGGTCTGCAAAGTTGCCACATCTCCGGCCTGGCAAACTCAGGCTAATGTCAGGCAAACTGAAATAGAAAAATTAAAGAAAAAGCAACAAAAAGAAAAAAGAAAATAGAAAATAGAAATGTTGCCAAGGTAAGCTGATTAAAATGTCTTTTAATGTTGGCAATGTGCTGCAAGCCAGTGCTGTGGCATGCAAATGAACGCGCGTTGCATGCAACAGCGGCTGAAATGCTTGCTAAATGTGTTTGGTAAATATTTGCTCAATGTATTCATGTGCAAACAATTACGCGTTCATTTGTGCAACTTTCTGAGTGGCATACACAATGAAACACACTCCAACACACACGCTAACCCACACACACAAACACACACGCACACACACAACAATGGCCGACAAAAAGGCGTCGACGACAATGGCAGCCAAAACAGAAATAAAAAAAAAAAACCAAAATATTCACTCTGTCAAGGCGCCAGAATTATCCTTGCAGAACTTTTAATTTGAGTGCTTCTTTGACAGCTAAACATTGTGGTTGTGTGCCTCTAAATTTATCATTTTAAAGGTAAATGTTAAACACAATACTACATACATATAATAGACACTTTTATCTAAATATACACACGCAAAGTTAATATAAATACTTTACATAACACAATTGTTGCTTGACTTAAAGAAAATTAATTTAAAAATATATATTTTAAGCAAAAATAAATATATATTTCATTTAAAAATATATCTTTTAAGCATAATATACACTTCAAGTTGCAGTTCGAAAATTTAGTTAAATATCTACGAAAAGCTTGCATCCAGAATTATTCTTGTTATATACAATTTCTGAGGTTCCAAATAAATCCAGAATACAGTATCTGGGGTCAGAAATAAATTTACAATTGCCAGCTATTAAATAAGTTGCTGAATTAACTTTAAAATACATTATAACATTTTGTAATATTTTAAAGAAATTTTGCCATAATTATTAATTCATTGTTACTTAATTAATTAACTTAATTAACTCATTCTTCCGCCTTCTGCAGTTCAGTAAACAAATAATTTAAAATTTTTCTATATAAAAAATAGAATTTTCTTAGCTAGATAAATAAATTCAAATGTTCCTGGGACAAAATATTTTTTCAAATTTTTTTTTTTTGTTAACCACACATTTTTAAATATTTTTGTTCACATTAGCATTACAAAAGTTAATCTTTTACATTCTCCTAATCCTTATTATAAGCAAACGAATAACAGCCTGTTTACACTAAGAGTTACATTAAGCATTCTGAATTGAAAATGCTGAAATGTCTATTTTTTTAGATACTACATAGTATTAAATCAGAATTTTTTTAGTTGTTGGCTGGAATTGGCAATTTAGCTAAACTTGTTAAGAAGGGATAATAAAGTGTTGTTGAAAATAAAATCTCAAATTTATTACATTTGTTAGAAGAAAATTGGGAGAGGAGTATATCAATGTCTTGAATAATTTTAAAACCACATTTTTCGCACTATTACAATATTTTTATTGACTATGAAACGTGCGGAAAATCACTTTTGATTAAATACTATATGAAAATATAATAATTTATTACACACAATCAATAAATTAGTAGTGCAAATATATATAAAATACGTATATATACATATATATATACGGTACCTTTTGTAGATGGTCAAGTGTTTCTTTTCAGGACAATATTTGAATACCCTATAAGAAAATATTATATTATATGAATCTTTGATTGCATTTTTCAGGCAAGTGTGTTTTTGCTTTTGCTTTGTTTTATTTTGGTTGAATTTGACTTGGTTTGCTTTGGTTTTATTCTGGCTTTATTCTGGTTTTGTTGTGGTTACGTTCTGTGTATTCATATGCATAATATCCTTGACCTGCTTGCGTGTCTTGCGCTTTTGTGCGTGCCAGGAAGCCAGACAGGCTGTGCGTGCCTTTATCCTGGCTCACTTACTCGTATTTTACAGAAAACACGTACACACACGTTTACACACACAATCACACACACACACACATGCATACATTCGCCTTTTACCCATTTGATATGCAAATAATCTATGCAGTTAACGATGTGCATATAAATATTGAGAGAAACCTTAACTCGCATGCCTCTATGGCAAAGCCAAACACTAGACTACACTAGACAACACAACACACTATAAAACAATTGAAATCTAAGGAATTAGCTTCAGGAACATTGCCTCAAACAATATACAAAATGAAAGCAAAGTGCGGCCATTGCAAATGCTAAATTCCATTGCATAATTCAACTAATTAAAATGGCAAATCCTTGTAAATGCTTCAAGCATGCTCGACTAGTTGATGCCCTTTATCTAGAGCTTAAGATACTATATGCATAATATTTATATAAATAAGAACTGGAAAAATATTTAAATACTCAAAAAAGATTTCTTAAGTATCGTTTGAGTTACTTTTTGGAATTTTTAAGTATCGATACTAATGAACAGGCATGATTTGTGACTGTATTTCAAATAACAATAAATAACAGGGACCGTAAAGGTAATAACATTAAAATATATAACTATTTGTTGATTTTTATTCAAAAATTGAAAAATAATTCTTATAATATTACTAAAATTTGAATTTTTATATTAAAAATCAAAAAATAAAATTTTGTTGACAATTTTAATGATATAAATTAATAATTAAAATCAAAAATAATTTTTTTTTTGTCAATTTTTATGGTAAAAATTTAAATAAAAATTATTTGTTAATTTTTATCATCAAATTTATAATTTATTAATTTGCCAATTTTTATGTTAAAAATGTAAATTAAAATTATTGTTTTAATTTTGTATAATAAAGTATAAAAGAATCAAAAAAAAAATTGATGTGTGAATTTTAATAAAAATAATTTAAATAAAAATTATTATTTTATTTTATAAAATGAAAAATTAAATAAAAGTTGACTTTGCCTAATAAAAATCTAAATTAATATACGTTTGCCAATTTTTATGATAAAAATGTATAATAAAAATAAAAAATAAAATTTATTTGCAAATTAACCAACTAATTAATTGTTAAATGTAAGAAATACATATTTCAGCACAATGTCACTTTTTAAAAAAAAAAATATATGTATATTCTTGGCAATATCAATATTCGAATCGATCTGGCCTTTAACGATTACACATATATTATAAAAATTTATAATAAAAATCAGAAAGAAAATTTTTTTTTGTCAATTTTATGTAATTTTTATAATAAAAAAATTTGTTTAAAAATTTATAGAAAATTTAAATTAAAAATTAAAATTGAGTATCTCTAGAATGTGTGACTTAATGCCTTTATACCGTTTTAAGATAGAATTAGCTTAGCTAAGTTTTTACTGTTCATCTAATATAACATTTTTAAGATTTGATTTTTTTAACCTCACAAACTTTTATTTGTGATCCCTGATAAATAACACTAGCTAACAAATTATTTTTTGATCGAGGGAGCTGGGCTCTCAAATACTTTGAGAGTTTGTAATGGCTTTAATTCTTATTCGATCCGCATAAACGGCATACCGTTAGAAAGGGGATACAATTATCTGTTAAATTGTGGAACATTATTTAAGATCAAAAAAGATCTGATGCTGATATGAACAAATAAGTCGAAAGACTGCCGAAAAACTAGCTATTCGCGGTTTTCTCGAAAACCATTCTTTGAAAAAATAAATAGTTTGCATTTTTGAAATCAGCGCCCAAAAATACATCAAAAAAAGTATATGAGAGCCCAGCTCCGTTTTTGCTGTAAACTAGCGTAATTGAAGTATAATATTTAAAATAAATAAATAAATATAATAAAGCATTAAATGTATTTATAAAAACTTTTTATATATCTTAATATTGTAGGAGTCAGCAAAATAATTAGTTTTTTGATTCACACAGTTTTAAACAAGTTTAAAAATAAAGTTTATTAATTTTTAGCAAAATTTTGTAGTTATTCAAGAGTGTTTGGGGTGTATGTAAATTTTATTTAAATATATATACAAATAATTAGATATAAATTTGTATTTTTCATTCATCAAACATTGTTTTAAATGCAATTAAATTATTTAATAAGTTTAGAATTTAAACAGATACATGCAAGGAATTTATCTAAAATAGATATAGATATATGTGTGTATTAATGAAGCAACTTCATGAAGTCATCAACAATTATTGAAAGTCTTTTGTTTGCTTTGTCTTTTGTATGTCAATTTCAAGTTCGATGGCTAACCAAAGTTAAGATCTGGGATTTTGGTTCGTGTTGTCTAAGTATTAGCAATGTGGGAACAGTTCGTTAAGTTTTGTTGATTTGCCTAGGCAATAAAATTGTTCTAATACCTCTAACACCCCTCCCTACCCCACTGCCTTTATAAAACACACACACCCCCCTTGGAATCGTGTCATCGACACGCTGAGGTGAAAGACAAACAACTTTATGCCAAGTTGTTAACAAAGTGCTTGCAGGACCTAAACGACCTCTCGTCAAGGACCTTCGGCAAGCTTTTGCTTCAGCAGCACATGGACCTCAATTGCCTCTCTGTGTCTATGCAAAACGCAAACAGATCCTGCGACTCTACCCCTCTCTCTCTTTCCTCTCCGTCTCTGTCTCTCTATGCAAAAATATGCTGGCCACCTTGACAAGACAATTGACTGGAAAATGTTGTTAATGAACTTTGTGCGACATTTTGATTAGCTGTCAGTTTGTGGACTGAAGAGAGAAGCGGCAGGTGGCATGTCCTTCTGTCTATCTGTCCTGTCTGTCTGTCTGCCTTTCTGTCTGTCCCATTTAAGGTCAACAAGTGTCGAGCGCAGCAGCAATGATGAATGTCAAAGTTGCTTAGTCGCTACGCTGTGGGCCAGCTTGACATATATTTATATATTGTGCTTTTTTTTTTTTTTTTGTTTGTTTTGTACTATGTACAATGCCATTTTGTCACACTGTGATAAAACACTGAAATATTTGCAGCAACAACAACAACAGGCCATATACAACAATAAAGCGACAAAAAAAAAAAAAAAATAAAAGTTTGTGTAGAAAAGTTGTAAACTTAATTTATAGTTCTTAAGCAGCCGCCGGCTAAAGTTCTATGCCCCACTAAAAGCTTGGCAAAGAGGGGGAGGTTTTTGAGGGGTTGGGACTAGAAAAATGTGTTTTGCTTTCTGCTATCGTTTTTGGTTGGCATCTATATACATATATATATATATATTTAAGTATATACATATATGTAACTGTGTAAGTATTTTGCAAATTTTCACATTTCATTCTCGCTTCCTAGCGCTTGGAATTTCCAAATGAAATATTTGACTTTTAGTCTAAAAAGTCAGCAGCAAAGTTTGGCGCAAACAGACTGTGACGTAACCAGTAAAAAAAAAAAAAAAAAATACCCATACAACCCTATAGACCCCATAACCATTTGACCCACCCACTAGGCCCAAAATGTGCATTAAGTTAAAAGTATGCGCTGCTTTAAATGTCGCACCAGCATTCGCATCTCCTGTCTATTAAAAAAATTATAAAAAAAAGAAGAAGAATTGGATGCCACAGAGTTGACCTTACCTCGTTGTCCGGGTGGGGCAGCTGCCACAGTAACTGATTCCCCACCACGCCCTACCAAACCCCTTTCAACGTATTTTTTTTTAAATCTTTTTGAAAGCGCACACAATTTGCACATTTAATGAGCGAACCCCCCCAACCTTCCCAATCTCCTGTTGCTACCTGCCTCATTTCTCCCAATTGCTTCACTGTCAGAGTTAAGATTTTCAAGGTTCCTAATGCTCAAGCACTGACCATAATGATGTGTCCATGTAGCGTTGCATTGCAATTATAATGTGAATGGGAATGGGATTCGAATTGGGATTCGAATTGCGATTGCGTTTGTGTTTGGGACTCAAGGAGCTATTGCACGCAACTCCCCAGATGCTCACTTTAATCACACCTGTCAATTAATGTTGCTTCTGCATTTTCTGATAACACTAGCCTAGTGTGAACTTAAGTGAACAATAGTTTAAAAACTTCCTTAGGCATTTAAAATCAGTTCAACAAGTTGATGAAAAATAAACCGCTTTTTCAGCTACTCTTATTAAACAGAGAAAAAGAATAAAAATCTTATATTAATCTCAAATTTATTCTTGACAAGACAAGCGTATTATTTCTATTGAAAATAATTGGAATACAATTTTTTATGTTCAATTATTCGCTATCTGTCAGATCAATGATAACAACTGCATTTTTAATATATATGAATTTTTTCTTAATTGTGTTTAAAGTGATCAAGATTGTAAAAGAACTGCAAGTTCGCCCAATAACCTTTCAACTTGTAATGTTTTTGATCTTTTAAAATCATCTATCCCTGCACCACTTTAAATAAAATTGAACTATTCAGTTATAAGCACAAAACTAGTCCTAAGACGATATTCATGACTCACTACAGCAGAGCTCCATAAAAAGAAATAAAATCAAGAAAGATAGATATCTCTACAACAAATTTTTAAAACAATTGTTTCTATTGGGCCTATAATATATAGTGGTCCAATTTCGATAACATTTAGGTCTACATCAAATACAATATGGATCTCGTAAGTTTGGGAGCCAAGGTTAAAAACCAAAATGATTTTCATAGATGAAATTATTTTTAAATTGTACAATTTTTAGTCCTTTATGGTTGTGTTTGTCGTCTTGATTAAAAATATATTTAATTATACTTTATGGAGTCAAAGACATATCGATCTATGAGTCGGTGCAAGCTAACAATACCATTTTGCAAAGGAAATACATCTAATACATTTGACATTGCCAATGACAGCTGAACTTTCAAATGTAATTTCAATAAAAACTCAAAATAAAGTTATTTTCTAAAATACAGGACAAAGCTAATCAAACAAGATACTAAACACAGTTAAGGAAGTAGACAGACTCAGATGTATCAATCTGAGCTCTTGAATCGATCTTTTAACGGAGCATGTGATCGGTCGCTAAAAATACCAAAATTTGAATTGCGTATACGCACTGTGAAGGCAGGACAGTGAACATTGTTAGGGCTAGCGTAGAGGCAATTCATTTTTGAACAGAATTACAGTCTGGGTTTGTGGAATTGGTCAACTGATGGCCAATTGGAATCTGCCACAAATGTGTGATCAATATGCCAGTGTTGGTGAGATAACCTGGCTATCACTGATCTCGAATAAGTCGGAGACTGAGGAGGATGCACAATATAGAGACTACGTTTCTTCTGCAAGCTGCATGTGATTAAAAAAATTCGCAATTTTGCCAATCGTATGGATAATAAAAAATCCATTCAGGCACAGATCGTATCTCTTCTGACCCTAAATGAGCGACAGATGAATCAAATGATGAGCTCCCATAAATGTGGCTGCTTGCTTTGAGGTGACCATACTCGGCCAAGGCTGAGTGAAAGAAAAAGGAATTTCAACTGACACTTGAATATGCAAATATTTGATAAATTTATGCAAATTACATTTGATTATAAAAGATAAACGCAAAAGCAGAAATGTAATCAGCAAGTTTCATTGCGCAACTCCAGCTGGCTCCACTTGTCAGCTGGGTTCATATAATGAGCCCAAAAACTTTTCCGTTTAGTGGACTTTACGGCACTCAGTTCTGTTAATAAGCAGAAATCAATTTTGCTTGATTTGATTTGAGTTGAGTAGAGTTCAGGTCGTTTCTTATTTAGTTTCTATACCTTATATACAAATGCTTAAAAGGGTGTAATAAAACTAAGCCAAGTTATGTAACAGATATATCGATAAAAACTACTTCTATTCACAATTTTTATAATGTCATATTTTATACAAACATAATTCTTATAAGCCTCAAGAGCTGTTGAATAAATTTCATAACGATCGAATAATAAACACTAAAGATATTAAAGAAACATTTTCGTTGTTTTAATTTCAAGTTATTAATTTTTGATTTTCAATATTTATAATCTTATCACAACCGAATCGATATTTTGGATAATTAATACATTATATTATTGTATGATTATTATATTAATATTTATTAAAACTTTAATCCTACGCTGTTTGGTAATATTTTTTAACCTTCTTCAGAGAGTTTGTAATTTAATTTTCTGTTTTCTGTTGCAAAGTTATTTTTTTTGTCAGATTTTTGGTAGTATATCTATAACTCTTAACTCTGGCTTAGAAATTATGTCTTTCAGAAATTATTGACATTTATGTATGTGTCAGATCAAAACAGAGAAGAAATGTGAGTAAGCTATATGCATATTTCATATAGTAATTGATTTAGTTTAGACGAAGCCAAGAATTGTTAATCTAGATAAAGTATATTTTAGAAAACTTTGCAAAGAATTCACATACATTTTTATAATTGAAATATGTACTTAAATATATTTTTAAAAAAATTTTGAATATGTGTAAAGATCACTGAAAAATCAGAGAAAATATATATATAAATTTAAATGCCTAAAAAATCGATAAAAAATATGATTAAAATTTGATATACATTTTATATAATTTGCTATAAAATTGGCTCACTTGTATTAAAGTTATGAGAGTAGCAAATCTAGTATTATCGTTTATTGGAATTTTTTTGTCACCAAAGAATAATTTCCTCAACTCTTTTAATATGTCCATTATATAAATTTGGCATAAGGATTTCAAATATCTTTATTATATGATTATTTCAAATAAAATTCAATTTAGACTATAATATTCATTATTTAAATGTGGTTCAGCTTCAGATTGATTTTGTAATTTCAATAGTATATTTCGTAGTCGTATATGCTCGACTAGAGTCATCTTACTCGTTCTTATTTAATTTTTTTTTGTTATTTTTTGTTGTTTTTTTGTTTTTCAGCACGAATTTTTGCAAATTTATTGCCACATTTGTGAGGCGCGCGCATTATTGATTTTGGTTGGCACTTTATTGCCATTTCCAGTGCTTTGTTGCCCCATTTGACCCGTTGCCCCCTTTTTTTTATTTTTTTTTTTTTTTGCTTTAGGCCTTTTTATGAGCGCAACAGACGACGGCCTTACCATCGAGCTGGCAATGTGCCATAAATTACTGTGTTTTATGTCTTAGCAGCCAGTCTCAGGCAAAACAGACAGATCAAATCAGATCAGATTTTCAAGCAGAAAATAAGTGATTTCTCAACACTGGCAATTGTGGGTTAAAGATTTCTTTCTTTTTGTGTTGTTTGTTTACTGATTTTGTTGGCAAGTGAGTGCAATTAGTATATAAACATATTTATAGTAAAAGTCTATCTAGTTGAGTTTGATGTAAACCTGAGCTGGATAATGTATATACATTTATACATATAACTATTTAACCTGACTGACTGACTGATTGGCGAGTCACGAGCATGCCAACCGGTAGAAGCCAAAAAACTTGCAATTTTTAACTGTAGCTTTCAATTATATCATAGGTTGGCACTTTGAAAAATGTTGTCCAAAATAAATCGGGAAAAAGGTGGAAAAAAATTAAAATTATTTGAAAATCTCAGCTTGAGCATATAAGGTGACGCAGTAGTCTTAAAAGAATAGTGACACAATAAAAATATGATTAATTTGTTTTTATATTTCTAATTTTACTTTTATTTTGAAATGGAAGCGGGACGTAGCAACGCACGCCGGGATGAGCTAGTATATATACAGACTTACACTTTTTTTCAATTCTAAGTTTTTATTTTTTTAATTATTTCGCTTTTTAATGAAAAAGATTTCGTTTTCCAAGTTTCCTAAAGTATTTTTTATTAGTTAACGAGCTTTAATCAATCGGAGTAACTTATAACTTTAATAGAAAAAATTCCGAAAAATACATATTTATTGATTTATCAACTTAACAAGTTATTTTTACCGATTTGTTTAATACATCGAGTCGAAAACTAAGTTTTATTATGATAAACTATTTCGCATGCAATATATTATATATATTTAGCAGTTCAATTAAGATTAGTATTTCTTTTTTTTCTGCATGTTAGTCCAATAATGCTTTCAAATTAAACAATATTGTTATTCTTTTTCTCGTTTCATCACAACTTTAGTGCGAATCTTTTCAGGTTTTTAGTGCATATAGTTTTATGCTTCTATTTGGTATTTTTTTATTGAGCAGAAATCACAAAAACTCCGTTTGGGCTATACATTTTTATTTCCTGTGCTACTCCTGTCTGTCTGCATTTTTGTTGTGTGTGCCTGTGCGTGCCTCAAAACGACAACATCCCTCAGGTGGGGCCAACACATAAAGGCTAAATTGAACTTGAATGTGCGCCGTGTGGCAGGTGGCAGGTGGCAGGTGGCAACTGAAGCAGGATAGAGAAGAGTGGCAGGTAAGAGGACCTTTTCTGATACCAGATGAAAACTACTAACAATGCCGTCCAATGGACGAAACACTCAAGTCATTTAACGCTCGTAAAAATATAGCCCCAGGCCGTCGCACACGGCCCAATTCAAATGAAAAACTCAATGGGATTCAATTGATCCGACAAGTGTATAATTACGCACGACAAGAACCTTGTGCGAATTTATTCTCTCATCGAAACACACTGAGATATTTGCCTGGAATTAGAAACTACTAAAGCTGAGCAGTGCCTTAATATAGATGGCTTTAATAAGAGGGCAAAGGTTTTTTTAATAGTCCTTGATTTGTCTACATTACAGATGGAATATTACAAGTACATTATAAAGTTGGAAATGCATTAATGTTGGCAACTTTATTAATATATAAATTAGTCGTGTGATAAATGGTATAAATGGTTTTTTAATTGTTGAGATTATGTTGCTGAGAATTGTTGCAAAAATATTATAAATATATTAATTTTTAGTAAGTATTTTTATTTTTTGTAATTTATATATATTAAAATTGTGGTAAAAATGTCTAGGTATTCATCAATCGAGAAAGGCTAGTCCGATTAGGCTCCATTTTTTTTCCAATGATGTAGGCAGTATTTTTTTAAATAAATACTAAAATTACAGAAGGCAGTATTTTTTAAATAAATGCGATTTAAGTTATTTGAACGTAGCGTTACTAGAAATTTAATTTAAATTCGCAGAACAATTTATATAACAACAATTGTCGGGTCAATTTAAATACGATTGGATTTACTATTTTTTTTTTTGAGGGAAGCGTAGCAACGCACGCCGGGTACAGTAGTACAAATATATTAAATTTTATAATGCAGTATATTTTTTTTTAATGGGACTGTTTTTCAAAATACAAACATAAATCCAAGTAGTGTGAACTGACGATTAAGAAGCAAGGAAATTTATTTTTTAATTCTCTATATATATGTTAAAGTTGTTAAAGTTCAACATAAGCAATAGGTGTACGCCATACGTATGAAATAAGTATAAAAGATTCTGAAAAATTAGTTAATGTTTTTAGGAGTTATAGTTGTGCTTATATCTTATATTATTTGCAACTCTTGATAAACTTGTGTAATCATAAATTGTTTCGAACTGTGTGCAAACTTTCAAAACTTTGAATTGATTCGGCTTAAAGTTACAATTCAAGAGCTTTTAGGCTATACAAATAATTTCATTTTAAATTTATAAATATATATTTATATATTTATAATCATAACAGATATCATACAAGGAATCTCCTCTGTGTGTGTGTGTTGTAAATGTTTTTAAACATGTTTGTGGAAACAACAACAAAAGCTGAGACTGCAAATCTTTGGCCCAAAATGCCAGCACCTGGCGAAGACCCAGGTGTAGTCCTCCCCCCTTTTACCCATGTACTCCTTCAGTCTCCAGCCTCTACCGCAACGTCCCCCCCTTTGGCTGACAACTTGGGGTTGCTTGCTGTGCATGTCTTTGAGGTTTTTCAGGCGCTTAACTATAACAACAAAACTTAACACCTTTTGATCGGCAGAGGCGGCGATAGCCGCGTACATCAGTGTGTGTATATGTTTGTGTGTGTATTTGGGTGTAGTTATGGCACAGAGTAAATTCCCGTAAGCTTTTTTGGAGAGCGCATAACAGTAACACACACACATACATACACACACACACATTCTGGAGCAGTATAGCTCGTTATTCATAAACTTAATGCCGAAGAGAGCATAATTTTCATTTTGCCTCGTTTGGCTTGGATTACTTTCCCTTTGGCAGCACTGCAGGGCGTGGCTGCCTCCTACAATACACACACACACACACACAAACATACACACAGTCGGAAACTGAAGTACATACAGCAAATAAAAGCCAAAAATACTGAGGTAACAGCAACAGGAGCAGGCGGCACCAATAAACTTGTTCTTGTGTGCCACTGGTAAGTTGGGAATTATATAAACATATACATCAGTAAACAAACACTTGCATACACATACACACACACACACACACACATACAGAGCTAACAGCTGGCAGCTGTTGCTGCGTCTTATGCTGCGTCTTATCAGCGCTTAGATCGACAACGTGCCACATGCAACGCGCAACACGGCGTATGAGCAATAAGTGTAGAAAACATATACAATAAAAAAAAATAAAAAAAAAACACACAGAAGGCAAAGAAATTAATGGCCACAATATAAAAGAGAGCTCGTATTTATATTTTGGCAATTAATTAACCTGGCTGAAAAGAAAAATTTGCATATTTCTATATACACAATTTTTCAAACTGTCTGACTGATTGGCGACTCACGGGCAGGCCAAACGATAGAAGCTAGAAATTTGCAATTTTTACTGTAGCTTCCTTCTATACCGTAGCTTGACACTTTGTAAAAATGTAGTCAAAAATATACCGGCAAGTGGGCGGAAAATGTATTTGAAAATTGTATGAAAATCTCAGCTGGAGCTGGAGCTGGAGCTGGTGGCACAGTGGGCTTGACATTGTATGATTAGTTTGCTTTTTGTTTATTTATTATTATTATTTTGTTTTTTTAGCGGGAGTGTAGCAACGCACGTCGGGAGAGCTGGTGTATTCTATACCCTTTGCAGATTAGTTTCTCATATAGAAAAATTTATTTAACAATCGATTTTTCATGTATAAACACTCTATGAGATAAATAAACCACATTCAAAACAATTTGATCATGGTATTCTGGTGTCAATTGCAATTGTTTTTACCTCAACAATTATAAAACAATTAATTAATATCAAATTAACAGAAATTCAATTGTATTGAATTGTATTGCATTCTAAGTGTCATATACTTGCTTTTGAAACTGTTTACACTAATTACAATTTGCTCTCTCGAATAATTATATATAATAAAAGTTAGCTTAAACAAAAGTTAAAGAATTAAATTGTATTATGTCTTTTATATATTATTATTTATTTATTATTATTATTTCAATACCTTAATCGACATATCAAGTGAATATTCCCACAATATTTTAGAACTTAGAATTCACACGGATTTAATGAATCAAAGAAAAATCAATATTTTATATAGTTTTAATTTTTGCAATTGGGTTAATAAGGCCGTTGTGTATTATTTTAAATTTATTAAAATTGTCCTCGTAATGTTCGGAAAGTTTTGTACCTTTCTCCAAGAATTTTGTGAAAACATGAGAATTTCTCTGTCTAGGGTTGTGTTTGCGCCTGAAACAGTTCTCAAAGATTTTCTAATTTTTTTTTAATATTCATATTACTTTCTATGTTTGATAAATTTATAAATTAACATTATTTTCAAAATTGTAAATAATATCATAAATAAACTTACTCTAAGATTATTATTAAATAGTAAACAAATATGTATATATAATATTTAATATATTTTATGGCACAACTTTCTTGAAAATCAAATTGAATTGATTTCAAACCAAAATCCGCTTTTTAGCAAATTAAACAAATTGTAATGGCCAGACACAAAATTCTATTGCACCTCCTTCTCCTACTCCTCCGCCTCCTTGACCTCGTCCTGGCATAAAAGCAAAGCCACAAAATCAAAAGCCCCCCCCCCCGCGTTGACCCCACCCAGTGACATTTGGCATCAGTTAACTATCAATCGCTGTAGGATGTTGAAGCATAGCCAAAACATACCAGCCAGGATATGCTCTTCAGTTTATTGAAGCATCGTCGGAAGGTGCAATGTGCAATCCTTGAAAGCGAAATATCAGCTAAGCTGTTAACCCGATTGCTCTGATGTCCTGAGGCGTCAGTATTCCTGGATTCGCATCATTCTGGATTCGACATTCGCTCTATTCGCAATTCAATTATGCATTCCGTCAGCGTGTCCTGCTTGACCCCCCTACCGCCCAGCCACCCTTCCAACCTCCCACAACTTCCCACTGCCATCCATGCTTTGCAACATTCCTACACCCCCTCCCCTCTCGCAGCTATTCCCACTCCAATTTGTACTCTTCCTTGCGCTTCGCAATGCAACTAAAAAATTTCTGTTTCATTCCGCATTCAGATCATTAATACGCCATCATCTATGGACAGCGGACAGCGGACAGCGGGCAGCGGGGCAATGCGAGCTAAGTCAGGCCATTGGCTAGTGGGCATTAGAGGCAGCTGCCATGAGGCATGCGGCATGGGGCATAGGACGCGAGGCATGAAGCATGAGGCATTGCCACATCAGGTTAGGTTCCATGGCGCTCTGTTTGTTGTCTCCTGGATACGCACGGACGGACAATTGGAATGCAGTTGGCGTTGTTTTTGTTGTTGTTGTTGTTGTTACCCATACCCTATAAAATATAAATACGGTGTTGCCAAAGTATGTGAGAAGCGGAACGATCAGTCTTCACAAGCCGAAATATATTAATTGTTCCTCAGCAAAAAAAATGTTATAATTGTTTCAGATTTATTGGAATGATATTAATATTATTTTTAAATTAAAATTAAAAAAATTTTTTTTGTGATATTCGTATTTTAAAATACAACTTGGCAAAGAATTTTTATTTTCAACTTTAACAATAAAAGTTGGCATTTAATATTTACTATCAATTTTTATTACAATTTTATGATAATTAAAAAATTAAAGGTATTTTATGACTTGTAAATTAAAATAAAAATTTTATTTTATTTGCTTAATATATAGAAAATTTTGTTGCCAAACTTAATGAAAAAAATTCAATCAATAATTCTTAACTTATAATTTTTATATATGTCAATATTATAAGTGTTCTGATCTAGATTTTGTTGCCATTGTTAAAATAGCTAGAAACAAATATTTTATACAGAATGGATAATTTTTTTATTGAATTATATTTAAAGTCTTAAGTTAAATTTAAATTTTAAATTTTAAATTTACTTATTATTAAAAAAAGCGCAAATAAAACTAAAAACTGTTCGTATTTAATTTGTAAATACAGCACAACTATTTCTAAAAGTGATGATCAAATGTTTTGATCAAAAAATGTTATTAAATTCGAACTCTTAAGCTTAAAATGCTTCATATAAAATCTGAATTGTTTCGATCTGGAAACAGTTTTATATTAAAATTGTATATTAAAATTTTGACTTTTTCAAACTGACGCTTTTTTGATATTGTACTCAAGAATGTTTGATTTATTCTGTGATCATGAAATTTACAATTTTCAGCTAAAATTAGAATAAAATTTTGAATTGAAAAATACGCTTTACAATTGAATCTTTAATTTCTTGGTTTGATTTAAAAAATTTAATGAATGTGTATACAAAGAGAAAATTACATGAAATTTTATTATTACTAATTAAATATGAAATATAAATATATAAATCAGAAATATTTAAGTCCAACATGGCTCTAAAAAATGTAATTTAATTTTATATATTATTTTCTATTCCTCAATATAAATCATGTACAAAATCGATATGCCTGCTGTGTATATTTTTTGATTAAAGGGGATTTTCAAAATTATACAGGGCATCGACAAGTTGAGCATACTCAACTTAAACATTCATATTTGTTGTTGCGATTTCTGAAATGTTGCACGCACGGTTGCGCGCCTGAGTGAAATAAGATGAAATGCTAATGATGGCAAAACATTCAAATACCGTTACGGTCCACACACACACACACACACACAGACACACACCCATACACACCCTTTCACACACAGGGACACACACACACACCCTTTCACACACAGGGACACACACACACACACTCACACACATACATTGGCATGTGTTCATTTGGCAATGCATTGACTGAATATCATGTGCAAAATTGTTAAACATTCGCAGCGCTATAATGCGATAAGTGCATTCTACCATCGCTAAGTAGTTGTAACTAGAACAGACATGGTTGACTTCATCCCAATAATCGATAATTCGAGATGTTTTTGTGGTACATCCTAAAGTGCTCTTCAGTTTTGGAGGGAAGTGGGCACATAAAAGCGACGCATTCGAAAATTGTTTTTATTAAGAATCAATTTTCACAAATTATTTACAATTTGCTTTTAATAGAAATAACTACAGTTGGTCAAATTTTAGAAATGGCATTTCAACATAATATTTTCATTAACAAACTTGCTGCCAAATCAAATATTTAATAATGTTTACTAACTAATCTTCAATAATTTATTTTACACTGTGCAACTCGAAAAAAAGGCCTAAAATGAAACGGTTTCACCCAGGGATCACAAAAAAGAGTTAAAAAAAATCCAAACTGAAAAAAATTGTCTAGATAAAGAGGAAAATAATTGATATACTTATTCATGATGCAGTATCCTGGAAGCAGAATAAAATTTTATTTATAATTTTTTTTATTATAAAATTTAATTTTTACTAGCTGATTCCAAAGATATTTATATTTAATTTTTATTGAAAAATAACTTCTATTTAAAAAAAATAAAAATTATTTTTCAATTTTAATATAAAAATCAATGAATAATATTTATATCATAATTTTTTATTTTTTTTTTAGTTATAATCGTTACGGCCCCTGGTTTCACCTTAATTCGGAGCTTACAAATCGAACTGCATCATTAGTTTTTAGATATACAAGTGCGATTCTGATAAAACTTGGTCAGATTAGCTAGATCACAATAATATATCGATCGTAAAAAAAGAACAAGTTATCGAAATTAAACTTACCAGATCGATTTTTATTTTATTGTATACAATATGACGAAACTTAATCAAAATCAACCTCATTATAATTCCAATCGGTTGAAAATGTATTGTTTGAGTAAATTTAAGCATTCACATTTTTTTAAATTTTGGAAGAGCTCAAGATTAAAGGACTTAGCAAATATGCATGATCTCCCAAAGCTCGTTCTTCATTGTTGCCTTCTGTCATTGTAACTTGAATTGAAAATTGAATTTCCTACGTCAATAAATGCACACAAGAATCTTGGCAGACACCAACTGGAAGTCACTGTGGATGAGAATATGTATCTTGAATGTCTATGCGGAGGGTTATGGACGGGGTGTACGCAAAAATCAATCAAACAAAACGGACTGACACTTAGACAGACGATTAGAAAGCAGCTCTAAAGCAGCGCTTCACCAACTTGATATGCAAGTCAGTTAGAAGGGGACAGGAGGCAGGAGGTAACAGGAAGAGACCCCCAGGCACTGGTAATGGAAACAATGAAATCCAAAAGATGTTGGATAGAGAGATAGAAGATATCAGGATACAAGCTGAGGCAAAAGGATTCTGTCATTGTTTCAGTCAAATGCACAACAACAGCCCGTTAAATTCAAGTGTGGCTCCTTAATTCCTTAAGCAAAATTAAACTTTTCACTTGAAACATAATCTCAAGATATCACTGCATAATGGCCAAATTTAAGTGTTGTATTTATGTATGCACATATATATAGTATATATATTAAAAGCAACATATGTTGCAAAATAGTTGCATTAATTGGTAAGCTAATACATAGTTTATGTAATTTGTATAGATGGATATGCAATTACACCATTTATACAACTCGTCAATATGTGCAAATAATTTGCAACTAATTCAGAGTTAACTTTGTGTGGGTATCATATTAGATATTCGTTTTGAGTTTCCTGGATTTCATAAAGTACGAGTATTTATGATTGAACTGATTGCTTAAGGACTTTATAAAAATATTTCACAACTAATATTTAAAGGTGTCTTTATTATATTTTAGGACGCTTGATCAGCAAAGTTTGCCTAATTTTAAAAAAAATACTTCGTTTAACTGAATTATAGTTTTGATAAAAGTAAAGCTGCAATTTTTTAGTTCATTATATTGGTTTTCAGGAATAAATAATAACTTATGGCTTGCTTTTTTAGTTTGGGCTCCAGGTGGGACTTAAAAAAACGTTATATTTGGGCCTATTTTTTAATTCGAAATCTGATAATTTTTACGAATAATTCAAATTGTTGCGAATATTTGAGATTAGTTAATTATGAACTGCAATCTCGAATTAGGATTAAATAATATGCTTAAAAAGAAGCACAAAGTACAAGCAGCAAACTCATTCAAATCAAGCAGTGCCAAGCAGTTGCATGACCACTGCTTGCATGTCTGGTGGCTGTTGACTGCTTCCATATGAAATGAGCAACTGTTTTATCTGTGTTTTTTAACCTATCGAAATAAAACAGCATATGCAGATCAACATTAGAATTTCGTATAAAAGTCAAAATATTGAAATAAATTAATTTAAAATTCTGAAAATAAAAAAGCGGCTACAGCTCCGCCAATTGAACATAAAACTGTTCAAATGTATATAGAGACATCTCCGACCATAAAATGTATATTTATCCTTGATCGGTATCAAAACTGATGTCGATTTAAACCTGTCCGTCTGTCTATCCGTTCATCTGTCTATACAATCGCATTTATCTCGGAGACTAACAGAGCTGTGACTTCCTGTATATCATGCGTCGATTAAGTTTTTTTAAAATTTCCGATAGTCACAAATCGATAACAATGATTTATAGGCACAACTTTAAAGCTATTATTCCCATGGCTGGCGTTAGCAAATTTTTTTACGATCGGACAATTAACACTTAAGTTATTGAAGATTAAGTTAACGTGGAAAAACATAAGTGCAGCTCTTTTTGGATATCCTGTAGTCGTTTATATTAGACTATAGCAATCTTAATTTATTTATTTGTTTTTTTTTTTTTTTGTACCTGGGAATTTTTGTAGTTCATTTGGTAAAGTCCTTGGACTACTTCATTATCAGGACTTGAAGTAGCAGCTGTAGTCAGGCGATTGTTTAACTCAATGTTTTCAGCAGTTTGGCAGCTTTATTTTAAATAAATAAGGACAACAAGAGCTGCGTATGTGTTAAACGTGTGTGTGTGTGTGTGTGTGTGTGTGTGTGTGTGCCTCAAGTTACAAATAAAACGAAACCGAAATGAGCTTAAGAGCTTATGGAGCGCTAAACAAACAACGCAGCACACACAAAGCCGCGACGACGACGACGACGACGACGTCTCAGAGTGGCTTGAAGGAGGAGGCAGGTCGAAGCGGGAGAGGTCGAAGCGGTTCGGTACAACGTCATCGCCGTCGACTGGCTTACAGCTGAAGAAGGCTGAAGGAAGCCGGAGAGGAGACTGGCGGAGGTCCTGGTTCAGTTCCTGATGCTGTTGCTGTCGCTGGCTTTTTCCTATGTCGACGCTTTTGCAAGTTTTATTTCTTTCGGCCAAAAAAACTCAACGGCACGGCGGATTGTGAGGCGTTTGATGGGTTGCCCGGCTTTTATGACTAAGTCAAATATGAAAGTTAGTAAACTCTGGCTGCCTCCTTGACTGCTCGACTGCTCGACTGCTCGACTGCTCGACTGCTTGACTGAGTAACAAACACGGCCAGGGCCATGCCATGCCACGCCCCGCCCTTTGGGCTTGCCACATGGCCGCCCACTTCTCTTCAATTTTCTTCTTTTATTTTTATTTTTTTTCTCTCTTGGCCATGGCGGAGCATTCAATTTGATTTATTGCCACTTAAAAGGCAACATTCAGTTTTCGAAATAAATAACACGTTTACACATCCAAATGAAGCTCCAGTTGGCGCCTCCACTTAACCCGCCCGTCCGCCATACCCCCCTGCCCCTCACTCATCAGCACTCTGGCAGGCGCTGGCGACGAAATTGTTAATAAGAACGCATATATTATGCCAACACCCACACACTCACACACATGAGCTTTCTCCCTTTCTCCCTTTCTCCCATTTCTCCCTCAGTGCGTGTGTTTGTGCCTCAGGAAGCGGTTTGAGCGTCCTCTGCTCACATAATTAATCGACTTGCTGCTGCGTCGCAGTCGCAGTCGCAGTCAGCGTCAGTTTTGGTCGAAACGGTGCGTGAATTGGCCAATAGCTGAAACAGCAGCTAAAGCCACAAAAGCTGCGCAGTTTGCTTTGAATTCAATTGTAGCTATCTATCGATTGGCATTTAAGTAATTTATCGATCGTTTAAGCAAGAAACGTCAAGTGACTATCAAAAATTTACTGTGCTCGTCTATCGGCTAACAATCGGCAGCATATCTATCGATAATACCACAATGGTGAGTGCAGGATCGATAGGTCGAGGCATGAAAGAGATGTGTTGCTCGCTGCAAACTAAATTTTTTTCGGACAAATCTGTTCTTTTAAAAACTGTTTCAGCTGAGAAAATAGCCAAACAACACCTAGCCGGTTGTCTGCGCTTATTTTGGGATCATACTTTTGATTAAAATAAAAATATTACCAGCATAATATAGTGAAACCCGAAATTGGTATCAATGTTACAAGATTAAAATTTGTTAGGTTCGAGAACACTTTTCAGCAAATAGGTTTACCTTTTACTGTAATAAGGCTAAGATCGACATTTTTATATAGCGAAATTTGGGGCTCCTTATAATAAAAAATTATCAAAATATTTTTTAAAAACTCTTCTACAATAATACTCTTATTTTTTGTCTATTTTTTTCGTCAGTTTAAATTCTCGACCATGATGTGAGTATATCTTAAACAATTTTAAAACCAGATTTATAATAGCAAAAAAAAAAAATTAAATAAACATTTACATAAAAGTGACAGCTTAGAAACTATTTAATCTTTTTTTTTTTAAATAACAATTTTATTGTGTACGCGAGCTTATATAATTTTTTCTTTTTTTTAAATAAGAATTTATTTTAATATTCTGTCCTCCCTTTTTATATTTATTTTTTCCTATTATCTTACCCAGCACTAGTTGATTATAGATTGACATTCGATCAATTACTCAGTAAATTGCCTAATGCAATCAAACAATATTCGCCGATCGACCGCATTTCGATCGAAAACACAACCATGGGCGAATGAAATTCACATAAATATGTGCATACCTGAAAGTAAATTCATTTAAAATCGAATTTGGATTGAATGTGGAAAATGTTGGTACACAGCTGACTAATCAAATTTTACACTGGAATGTATACAAGTGTGGCGAAAATTAAGCACAAATTTCAATACAATTACAATTTATAAATAACTAGTAATAAATTATTTTTATAGCGGCAGATTGTGTTTGTATACACACACACACACACACACACACACACCATTTTCTCTTACTTTTTAAACGCATTAAATGCAATGGCGTCGGAACATGAACACGAACCATGGGCACAAAAACCCTCCTAAATGGCTGTTACCCTAGCACGCTTGATTTCATTCAAACACACACACATAGACATCAGCATATAACCACAATGCACTATGGGCCAAAATGGACAATTTTGTGTGATATGCAAAGTTACCTTTTTTTGAGTTTAGTTTTCAGTTTGAATGTATCTTAATAATGATTTTTATACTTCTGAAAATTCTAAACATATTCTGTTAAGTTTCTAAAATTAAGAAAAAAATTTATTTTTATTGAAATAAAAAAATATTTTGCGATATTAAATAATCTGATTAAGTTAACAATTTTTGGTCCAAAATTACTAGAAAATTGTGAAGCAGGCAAGAATGTAATTTCCAGTTGCAACAGATATGCTTAGCAGCTGTTAAGTTAACAGTAGTTGATAAAAATTAAAATGTAAATCTAAGATTTAATATAAATAAATAACATTATTGCAATTTTATACCATTAATTAATATATTTTCTTATATTACATTCAACAGCTGTTATGCTAACAGTATTTTGTAGTGTTAAAATTTTAATAATGCCAAAGTACTTATGATAAATTTAATAAATAGATAAATAACATAATTTTAAATTTATACCAATAAATAAATAATATTATATGACATTTAACAGCTGTTATGCTAACAGAATTAATTAATGTCCAAGTATTTATGTTTCATTAAAAAAAATTGATCAACGTAAGCATAGAAATTCGTTATTAGCTTTGCATAAATTTTAAAATTTAAAATTTAACATTCTGTCGGAAAATGCTTACATTTTCCAGATAGTGCAATGTAATGTTGTGTCAGCTGTGTGTGTGTGTGTGTGTTTATGTGTGTATATTATTTGTGGGTGTGTCTGGGATGGAATGTTCGCGTAAAATTTATGACCGCTGACCATTTTTAAATAGCCACACGCGCACCTGGGCACACCTGCGCATAATGTGGTTGTAGCATATAAAATTTCATTCATGATAAATGCCCAGCAAGAAATAACAAACAAGTAAAATAGCAACACACTTAAACACACACAGACACACACACAACATACACATACACCCATATAACACTCATTCAAATACTTTGGGCAGCAAATTTTAATTAAAAAACATAAACTTCATTGCTGCGGCAGTTGGCACAGATTTGTTATTATTGTTGTTGTTGCCGCTATGATTTAGTTGCTTTTGCCAATTTGGAGACACACCCACACATGTACAGCATATATGCATGTATATACATATATTCCTGGCAGTTGTTTAGCCCAAATATAATTTCAGTTTTCAGTATTTGAAAACATGATATGCCCACAAAATGCTCATTAAATTAGCCATTGAGCATCGTTACTAATTCGAAACATTCGCAAAATATTGTTGACGCTGCACGTTGGCAACTTTTGCTGAGCTGAAAGCAAAAAGAAAACTTTAAAAAAAAATTAAAATTTTATGTTTACTGTGCGCTTTTATTGACCCATTGTGGTTAAATTAATGTGCCAATTAAATTATAACTTGCGGTGCCTTAAATTGAAAATGTTGCCCAGAAAAATACACAATCGAATTCAGGCTTTAAATCCAATCTTGCAACCTGCGTTGAAAAGCGTTATGCGGTCGTTGCAGCGTTGCAACCAAGTTAATGTTGTATATGCCGCGTTGCAATAGCCTCCAGTAAAAATAAAATAAATAAAAATATAAAAAAAAAACCACAAGCGATCATATTGACAATTCATATTGAAAGTGCACACTGAAAGCGCCAAGAGATAATACCATTGAATGTTATTAAAAATGCCTTAAAGTACTTAAAGAGGCAGTAACATTTTCTGAAATAACATTGAACAAAAAATTTGAAGAACAATTTTAATTATTTTTAATATGACCAATATTTACTAAATTAAAAAAAAAAATCACAACTAAAAATCGCAAATTTCTGCAAAATAAGTACAAGTAAATGGAAAAAATAGATTAAGTAAAAGAATAAAATTCGAAAAAGGGAAAATGTTTTGTATGCTGTCTAATTTGCTTAGGTTGAATAATAGTTAAAGTTGTGCAAAAAAAACTGAATTGTTTTACAATATACATACTTATCATTAAGACTAAAGGCAATTATTCTAGTATAATTCAGTGCTTAGGCGAATATTTTGCAATTTGAGCAATTAACAAGGCAAGAAATTAAACTAAAATTCAAATTTTTTAGCTATAATATATTAAACATCAACTCAATTGCAAAAATTAAAACAATAACAACATTTAAGGGGCCCACAAATATATACACAAGAAAATCAAAGTAGTTTTGCTCACAAAAACTAATTTTCTATTCGTCGCACTTATAATTCTCAACTGGTTTTAGCCACGAATTTGTGACATCAACACAAGTGTGCATTGAATAATTTGCCTTGAGATGCATGTTGCCCTTATAAACAGCGCTCTTGGTCACAACTTTCTTATTTACATTTATTTACTAATTATTTGTTCATTTTTTAATATGTGTTTTATCAGACGAATGGGTGGCTGTAGCATTTAAAGCCACCATTAGTTTATTGACAAAGATATGTGATTACTCCAAGTCAATATATTATTGAAAATCTCTCTTATTTACATTAATTTTACCTATTGCATATCGTTATAAGCGTTGTTGTAACATTCAACATAGTAAAGGGTATCATTACCAGTTATTAAGAAGTTCGTATATATCGTTGCTTTAAGCAAAGAATCTTATTTTCGTTAATTATTATAATATCAATTTATGTTGTAATATTAAACCGGAAAAAGATGGTTTCTCAAAATTAATTAAAAATACGATTTATATATGTGAAATGGTCAGCATATTTAACAAAGTTTTAGTTTTCTGGATGTAACAGAAATAGAGACTTGTGCTTTATTATGTATTGCCCTGCCAGAGTTTAAATATTTATATATTTACTAAGATAACTAAACCTAAAACTAAATAAAATGTGTTGCTAATGATAATTCAGATATATAAAATATCTATATATTTTTAAGCAACTATCGAATGCAGCTGGTTGAGAAAGTTATTAATAAATAAGTTTTATATTTGTGAAATGGACAACATATTTATTCAGATTTCCCAATGGAACATATATACAGTTCAAGACTTCCATTTTTCAGCAAAATGTAGTCTGGCAATTTTTTGAGAAAATTTCAAATCTGGCTTGAATCAATTCTCGTTCAATTAAAGCGATAACAATCGGCCAAAATTTGCTGTACACAACGTTTAGAAAATAGCTCTAAAATGGAGAGCAGAATATTGCGAAATCTTCGAAATAATGTTGATTAAAAATACATTTAAAATTGAAGACGTTTTCTTTAATGCGATAGACAACTCGTTAAAAAATTATAATTCACTTTTGGTAGCTACATAAAATGTAGACTATGGAATGTTTTCGTAAACAAAGTAAATACATTTCTTCATTTTTCAATTAATTTTTAAATTGTGCTCATAGGAAGCAATTAAATAAAATTATACCTTTGAAATAAAACAAGGCTTTGCCACTGGATCATGGCACAGTTACAAAACACACACTCTACACTTTTCACTCCACACTTGCCACTTGCCACTCGTGAACAATTAACAACACAATTAATGCAACCAAATAATGTTGGCCATGGTTAAGTTGAAAGCAATTTTTGCAATATCGGGTTTTTAGCCGTAGGGTTTCTTTTTTTTTTTTTTTGATTTATTTTTTTTTTTTTTGGTTTTTAATTTTTTTTTTTGACTTGCGAGTCTCGCGACTCATTAAAATGCAGTGTGGCACACAATCTACCAAATCAAATTTTCATTTTCAGTTACAGTTTTTCCAGGTTTTTTCCTGGTTTTTGCCAATCGCCAGCAGCCAAATATACTGCTGCAATATCTACAAATTATTATTAATAATATGTGTGCATGCTATGCACATGTATGAATATTTTCGCTTTATTTTTATTTTCAATTTTTAATTACACATTTCGCACACGGCGGCAAATTGATTGACTGTGATTGGATATATCCCACGGGTATTGCGCGCATTTGCTTTGTTATTCATTTCACGTTAAATTTGCATGCACACCGAAAACAAAGCAAATTATTAAAAAGAGTTGGTTATAATTAAATATAGCTGTAAATTAATGTTGATTTTTCAGATTTGATTAACCGCCAATTAACGTAAAAAAAATCTGACTAAACAAAGTTTTCAATTTAAATTAAACGTTATAATATTCAGGCAACATTATAAAGAAAAGTTTTGTTTTTTTTTTGTTTTTTTGGAATTTAAACAAGTCTGTTCTTAATTCCATCTACAAATTAATTTCGTTGAAAATTGTATAGCATACTTTTTGGAGTTATAAATTATTGTGTGGCGACCTTTGTAGGCTTCTTAGGCATTTAAAGTCTAGACCTTTGTCTCGACGCAGTAGATAGAATAAAATAGTGTACATATTTCGTCAATAAATAAAATTTTATTTTTAATATGCAACAAGCACATATGCGAAGGGGTAAACAAAGGGTTAAGTATTTTTGTAGAAATCAAAATTAAATATTGATTTTAAATGTGTATTATTGTATTGAATTTCACGCGTCGTCCAGTTGCCTTCATATTTGCCTTGTGCTTTATTAAAACCAAAAAAAAATATTTTAAAAAAATTTTCCAAATTTTTTAAATCGCTGCCCAACGAACGATTGAGTGGTGAGACTTCTAACCATGCCTCGTTATTTACAATTTAAAGGTATTTTTAAGCAATTTGGCAGTCTTTCTGTGCTTTCACATTATTTGAATGAACTCATAATATTTCTTAAGAAATCAAATGCTTTAAAATATTTTAGGCTAACTTGCACTCCCTGCTGCATTTATTATGATTAAAATGCAGCAGCTGCAAATGTAATTAAAACATTGTTTATAAATACTATACCTGCTTCGCTAAGTCAGAGATTTCTCTCTACCTTTTTCTAATTTTTTTTCTTATTTTTCTTTTTAATTTTTTTTTTTTTGTTTTTGTCTACTTTTCTTTAAAATAACCTCATTTATTTTTAATAATTCTTTTATTTATTTTTATTTTTATGTTGTTTTTTTATTTATATTTTTTCTATATATACATATATTTCATATATATATAATAATTATTATTTTTTTTTTTTATCTTTCTTATTTTTATATTTTATTGTTCAGAAGCCATTTAAATTAACATTAAAGAACAAGCTTAATATATTTATTTTTTACGATTCGATTTATATATTCTTCTTTTATTGTTTTTTTTTATTATGTGAATTCTTTATATATATTCTATACTTTAACTAAAATTAAGAAATATTCTAAAGTTTTGTTCTACGGCACAGCATTGCATTCAAGTTAAAACTTTACTTTAAATCTGTCTTTGGAAAATTTGGTATACGACTGATAATTTGATAATTTCTATCTTTTATTTCATTAAATAAAAATATGACAATTATTACAGAATTTTCTATATTATTATTATTTTTTTAAAAAACTGACTTTTCTGTTAGAGTATTGTATGTTATATTTATATCATCTTTTGTTTTATCTTGATAATTTCTATTTCTTCGTTCATTAAATACAAATATAACACTTATAACTGAATTTTTTACATTATAATTATTTTTATTGAAAATGATTTCTGTTGCTCAATATAATGTATGCCAAAGACTTTTATGTGTGTGTGGGTATATTGTCATTCTGTTCACACCTTGTAAAAATTAATTTGGTCAGCAGCTGCTGAAATTACTTGTATAGTGTATATTGTGTCCTGTAGTTCACAGTCTCCCACCTGAGCGAACCCAACACTTTGCTTCACTGAGCTGAAAAATTATGGATATCACACCCAACCCTTGGCACCCATCCTTTCATCCATCCACGCGTTACAATATATGAAATAGAAGGCGTTGCCTCTGCCTTGACCTGACAAGGCATTGTATGTGCTAATGACGAGCCGTTGATTTGTGTTCTTCATTATTTGAGAGGACATTGCCTTGGGAGGCGGGGCCACATAACTCACAACTTTAGTGGGTAGAACTCTATGTTTGGGCATGGAATGTACTTAACTAGTAATATATGAGGTTGGGGGGCTCAGTTTGGTGGGTGTCTCAGTTGATGAACTCTGCAAAACTAATTAAAACACGTGAAAAACACATGTAAAATGGCACTTGGCCACTAGGAAACATACACTGAAAAAAAGGATGTAGCTGTAATATTTGAATAACAAAAAACTGTCTAAGCATTTCTATAAATAAGTATAAATATCTACTAAAAAAAACCGTATTTATATAATATAAATAAACACATGAAAATATTGCAAATTATTATTTGTAACAATATAAAAAGCATGCGTTCTATAAAAAAGTAATAATAAATAAATAGAAAAAAATAACTGAGTAAACATTTTTATAAACAAATGAAAATATTGACTAAGAAAAATCATTTTCATATTCTAATTAAACAAATGAAAAGATTGAGAATTATTAATTGTAACGCATTGTATGTAAATAAATTAAATAAATTGAAAAAAATAACTGAATAAACATTTTCCATAAACAAGTGAAATTATCTACTTAAAAATATACTTAATTTTCATAATCTACATAAACAAATTGATAATTATTATTTAAAAAAAAAAAAAAAAAAAATAGTTTCTCTAATATGAAAAACATATTCTAAGCTATATAAAAACTCTGAATTTATTCGTATTAAGTATAACAAATATGTGGCAATATTTTATTAAGTTTTAAGATTTTTTAAATTTTGTTATGTACGGTAAAAAAAAAAAAATTTCATAAATAAATAATTTTGAAAATAAATAAATTAACATTTTATAAAATAATTCCTACATTTTTAATGCACTTTAAATTGGAAAATAATTTCACATTTATAAAAAACATTTTCTTAAAATTATTAAAAACTTGTGTGCCCAGTTAGAATACAATTTTTAATGGACTTTATTTAATCCACTTTTCAATAAGTTTTCTTTAATTAACAACAATTGTATTTACATATATATTTTTTTAAGTGCACAGTTGAATGTAAATGAATAATTTAAGAACTCACATGAAGCTGGAGGCTTCAAGGATGATGATGATGATGACGATGACCTCAAATGCCTGTTTTCAAAACTTGCCTACTCCGATGATACTGGGGATCTTTGGAACTTTGACTACTCACCGGACTTGTGTTGGCTCGTTTTCATGTTATTTTAATTATTAGATATTTTAGCTTGAAAACTTAATTTTCAACGAAACATATTAATGGCTCACTGACAGGCACACTGAGAAAATAATTATGTAGTTCTAAAAATTAAAAAATATTTTCAAATGAAATATAATATAAAGTTTTTAAAAAAGTTATATTTTTATTTTATGTAAAAGATTTCCTTGCTGTAAATATAAATACTTTAAGAGTGCTTTCATCGATCTTTTTCTTTCCACAACAGATGGTTGAATAAATATAATATCAAAATTGAACTTAAGCTTCAATCAATTCATTGAAATTGAAGAAGTTCGATTTTTTCTCAAACTTATTTAGCTTCGCTTTGCTCACTTCAATCGGTTGAATTAAGTTGAATTTGCAATCGCAACTCACACTTCAATTAGTTGAAACAAATATGCTCAAATTGATTTAACTAGTTGAAGGATGATTGAACTTATTTTTGCTATTTTTTAGCTAAGGCTTTCAAGCGTTTTCTAGCTTGCTTTTGGCAAATATATTCCATAGATTTTTTGTAGTGTGAGGTCTTTTGCTGACAGTTTGATGAGCTGGGTACTGGACAAAAGCAGCACGCTGTATCACTCGCCGGAAGTTCAAAGTGCAAACGGAAGTCGCTCATATTACGTCACACACGAGAGATTTGGAAATGTGCATCCGGTTTGGACGGCACTTCCGCTTGGGGAACGTGTGCAGCTGTCCTAACTCAGTCTCAGTCTCAGTCTGGGTCTCTCTCTTTCACTTTCTCCCTCTCCCTCTCTCTGTCTTGCAAATGTAGCAATTAAGCCAATGTCGCCGCAATTTATAATCCTTGCATTTTATAAATATCATTTCAAATGGCAAAACAAATGAAATTAAAAATCTTATATACGATATTAGAACGCCCATATGGCAGTCTGTTTAAGACCGTAATCTGTGCACAGGTTCGGTTGATATAACAGCGCTAATGTAGTAGCAGTTGCCAGGCAACAAATTACATGGACAACAACAGGGCCACAGCATCGATGGACAGGACAATGGCATCCAGGGAAACCTAAGCCAACCAACTAACCAGGCAACAAAACAATTCAACCAATTTAACCAACTTGCAAGCCACGGTCCGCATTGTTAGCGGCTTAGACTTTACATTGGAGTAAGCTTTGAATACGCTTTCAATGTTCGTTCAATGCAATTTTGGAATTTTGAGCTATCAAAGCAAAGAGATTCTTAATTAAACTATGCAGAAGGGTTTTTACCTTTTTGTTTCTTGAATGCAAATCATTTTAATGGAATTCTGAAATTAAATTACAACTTAGTTGATTATAAATTTTAATCAGTATCAATTGTTACGATGTGGTATGAAAAGTGCTCGATAAATTAAATTATTTCATTTAAATATAAATAAATAATTTTATTGGACATATTAGGCAATAATATTCATTTCCATTTATTCTTTAAAATTGAATACATATGTGCAATATAAACATAATTATTTCAATTCTTTCTGCATTTTATTAAAGTTAGCAAAGATTTTATTTCAATTCAATTTAAATTTCAATCCCATTTCAATCCCATTTCAATCCCATTTCATTACAAGTTCAATTGCTTCATTCGGCAGTAATAATTGAAAAAAAAAAATATATATAAAATTGAATTATATTTTGTAAAATCGTGTACTTTCAATTTCCATTCAACTTTTACATTACTTTCCATAAATATTCCGATCAACAACCAACAATGATTGATAATGATCAGTGGTAGCTAACAAGTATCTATTGTTTCAATTTCTATTTAATTTTCAATTCAATTCCATTTCAATTTCAGCAAATAGTCAACATACCCGACTCAACAATTGGACCAAAGCAATTCTGGACTATTGCAACCGCGTTGCGCGGTGCATTAAAACGGAAGTGAAAACTAAAAGCAGTTATATTTTTTGGCGCACTTACACGAATATTTGCTTTTTTTTGGTTTAAATGTTTTTAGCTTTTCTTCAGCTAGTCGCTGTATAAATGTAGAGATACAAGGGGGTAGATGCACTATGGGGTTTTTGCTCATATTTTTTATATTGTTTTAAAGATGATTTTTAATATTGTTCTAATTAATTAACTTTAATTTTCAAAATATTAGAAATACATAAAATACATTAGAAATACCTGAAACATATACAGCATGTTAACAGTTGCGCGCACTGTTAAGTTAACAGTTTTGTACCTTGGATTGAAGCGCATGAGCTGATGTTATACTCTTTTTTTTTTTATTGTTAAATTTAAGTGACTCACAGTAAAAATCGAAAATAATATATTTTTTAATATTTTTTATATGTTTTTAATACTGTTTGTTCGTTGTGCATATCTGTTATATCTGTGTTGTTGATATTATTTGTGTTGTGTGCAGTTTTGTGTATTTTAAAAACTTAAAACTTGTCTAAATTTTAAATTATATAAATCTTGTCAATAAATAAATAATTTTATATTAAAAATAAAAGTAAACTTTGAGAAGAGTCAAGTTATTTTGGTAGTATATGGTAGCAATACATTTTCTAGAGTAATTATTATGATTTTTGAACAGTTAGCTCATTCTATTTTCTACATTCTTAATGTAAATTGGTTTTTTGGCCGATTTTTTCTAAGGGATATATAAAGTTTTCGATCTTTATAATTAAATTATTTGCTCAAAATGCCAGAAGCCTAATAACAGTCATATCTGATAAGATTGCTCGAAATATCTTGCAAAACATAAAAATATTCATATATAAAGTTGTTTTTTTAGCCGATTTGTCCTATGAGATATATATAATATAATAATCTGAATCACAGAATTTTTTTAAATAATATTAATAACATATTAAGCCTGGAAGTATAGTTGCAATAACTTGGAAAACAAATAATTTTCTTATGGTTGCATAAAGATAGAAGTCGATGCCACGCCCACTTCTACCTTACCTCCTACTAATATTATTAAAAAACTATTAAAAATTCTTTTTCGAGTTATTAATTTTGATAAAAAAATCAGAGCAATTGGCCCATAGTAGAATGGTGCAAACAATTGGAACTGAAAACTGTGACTCTGACTCTGAATTTGACAGTGGCTACTGGGCTATATAAAAGCTTGTATACTGTGTGTGTAAACTGCTGGACAGCACTGTGTGGTTGCACTATGTGGCTGCCATGTGTGTGTGTCTGGTGGGTGTATGTGTGGGTGTATGTGTGCATGTTTGAACTGATTTTTTTTATATTTCTTGTTGCGCGTTTGTCGAATTTGTTTGTTTGGCAATTTGTGTAACTAAAAAGCATTCACTTTTGAACTTTATCAGGCTTTTGGACTGTGGGCGTGGCACATGACAATACATTGATAATGCACATGTGTGTGTGTGTGTGTGTATGTGTTTGAGTGTGAGTGTGACCGTATGTGTGTGTGGATAGCTTGTTGCCAGCAGATTTTGCGGTTGCATTTGCTTCCGGCAGTTGTCACTGCTCCCTTTTCTCAACCTTTCGCTCTCTCTCCCTAACTGTACATATTTGTGCCACAGCTCTTAACGCCCTCTTGCCCCCTTGCCCCCTTGCCCCCTTGCCACCTACCCCCGCCCTGTTGTCCTGCTGTGCGCTCTTTTTACACGTTTCGTTTGGTTTTGGCGTTCAATTTAGTTTCCGTTTGTTCATTTGTTGTTGCTATTGCTTTTTTGTCAATTTTAAATTACATTTTAACAACTTTTGCCAAAAGTAAAATTGTAATTATAATTAAACTTTGATGCGATTTCTCTTTATATATATATGTATAGAGGGTGTTTGCGTTAATTTATTTTACAATCATTTTTGTCAATGTTTTCTCTCAGTGTGCATATATATATATATATATATTTTTTTTTTATTATTTGTTTAAGCTATATATAGACATATGTACATAATAATAGATGTATATGTGCGTCGGCCATTTTCGTTTAGGCTCCGCCATATTGAACGCTGACAGCGCCATCTAGCGAGCAATTAATGTGATTTATGATCGCACTTCATTATCCTGGCGCAAAGAGAGCATAAACAAAATAAAAAAAAAAAAAATAAAGCAAAAACAAAAAATATAAAAAGTTGCAAAACATTGGCCGTTGCGTGTTTTGAAACTTAATCTGCGAAACGTTTATGCCACGCCCTACACACACACACACACACACCACATACACACACATATGCGGCCATATACGGTGCGTTTCTGGTGTGTAAACATGCGATTAATAATGAAAGAAATAAAAATAAAGTATGCATAAAATTAAATTTAAAAACAGCAACAAAGCGTATGAAAAAGGCTCAAAACGAATAATAAAAAATACAAAAAAAAATGTTAAAAAAAAAACAAATACAAAATACAAAAAAAAAAAATTAAAATAACTGTACAGCCCAAGCCAACAGCAGCAGTTGGAAATCCTTTTGTTACTGGAATCTGTTGTGGGGTTTTTGGGCCTGGCAGGAAGGCAGCTTGCAAAATTAAATATGCGCCTCATGTAGACGGCTCTTTTTTTTTTTTGGTTTTTTTTTTATTTTTTATTTATTTATTTTATGTGCGCGGCTGTGCGTGCATTGCACAAAGAGAATGATGGCGAGAGGGGGCTAGGGGCAACGGGCTTTGACAGGGGCATGGGAACTTTTGGAGGGTTTTTGAAGCTTTTTGGTTTATAGGCGTTGCCGTGAATAGGCGTTGAAGAAATTAAGAAGAATGCCAAAGAAAGGGGTTAACAAATTACAGCATTATATGCGAGCTGCATACATTTCTGTATCATTTAAGATATATTTGAGTTTCGGGCAGAAGAGCACACCAGCAAAACGGTATTCCATCAATCTGAGCACCCTATCAATTTGTAATACGCTGTTTACAAAAAAAAAACCAAAATATTTAGAATGCGTATATAAAAGTATATTTAACTCACACTATTGGGGTCTGTTTGAGGCTTTGGAGTTTTAATGTTAGTTACATTTTATTTTTGCATAAAAAGAATTTTTTTTTTTTATATTCTACTGTGTGCTGAATTTTGAATTTTTTTTTTTTATTATTTTGTAGAGCAATAAATATTATTCGATTAATTGACACATTTTTAGAAATTACGCACAAATGTTCAATGCCCACAACTTTTGTTTCCAGAGAATATATAAATGTTAGATATATAAAAAAATTAATATTAAATTGTCATTTGAAAATGTACTTGTACTTGAGCACATATTGAATACAGAGACGCATTAAGAATAACTAAGAATTTTAAGTTAAGAGTATATCTTATTTTTGAAAAACTTATTTTATTTAGAGAAATTAAAAATATTATCTTTAAATATAAGAATTATAATATAAATACCATTTACTAAACAGATTAGAATATATTTAAAAATTTACTTACAAGCATTTTGTATCCCATTTTAAAGTCGATTTATATGTACAATGAGTCACTGATTCCGAAAAAAATAAAAAAAAAAGCTAGATCGAAAAAAATTACACACAAAATAGTTTTTTTAAATGGGCATATTTTTGGGCAATATTTTCATTACAATCCTCAATAACTTCCAAACAAATAATCAAATTAAGAATTATTACATTGCAGATTGATAAATCATTTTATTACCTTCTAAAAAATATAAACATCTTTAATATCACTGAACTATGTTCGGAGTTATTGTTATAATACCGAATACGGTTCAGGCAAATTTTTCAAATTGTTGCATAGAGTAATACTTGAATTGAAACGCTAAAAAAAAATAAAAATAAAATAACAGAAGCAGCCAAAAAGGCGGAAAATAATACAAAATTATGACAATAACAAACAAATAAAAGCGCTTAAGACAGTTGATGGACTTTCACATACCCTGTTGATGCGAAATGCTTAAACAAATATGTCTTAGAAAAAACGTATAGCCTGTTAAAATGTTATTTGTTAAATACTTAAAATTTTTAAAAGACATTTTCTTCGATTTTAGAATTAATCGATTGTACAAAATTAAATTATGTTATACAAATTAATATGTGTTAAATATTTATATATAAAAAAAAATATAGTCCAATCTGTTTAACTTTTAGTGGATGCAGTTCTTTAATTTACAAGCTCAACTTGGAAGCTGAATAATTTTTTTAGAATTGCTTGGAAGTAACAACAAATGAAATTTCGATTTTTCCAAAAAAAAAATAATTTTTTTTTCTAATTATATCGACTGAATAAGTTATATTAAATATGTAAGTGAATTAATCAATGTATTTTATTGTGTTTGCTTTGATTGTTGTCGCTTGCAAAATAAACAACTACTAATATAAAAAAAAAACCTATTGTTACAAAAATAAAACAAAAAAAATTAGATAAAAACAAAGGAAAGAATTTAAAGAAGAGAAAATCAAGAGTAAAGTGGAAAAGGAAAAAAACAAATAAAATAAAATAAAATACCAGCTGAAATAAAAGACATAGAAACAAAACAAAAGTAACAATAAGACAAAAATAAAAATAAAACAAAAAAAGGGAAAAAACTTATCAAGCTGTTGGGATTGCAGGTGCGTGTGTGTGCGAGTGTGTGTGTGTGTGTTAGCGGGCGCTCAGGTGTGAAATTTTATTGAGTCGAAATACGAAATATATGCAAATTGCGAAATAATTTAATGGCGCGTTTAATTGGGTTTTTAGCGTGCACGCAACGATGGGAAAAATGAAAACATATCAGAAAAAGAAAAAAAAACAAAAAAAATATAAGAAAAGAGCTGCAAGGACGAAAGAAAGGAATACCCCAAGAAAATTGGGGGGGGAGGGAGGCCCAAGAAGGATTGTATTGGGGCTGATTGGAAAAGTTTTGGCATCTGGCAAACGAATCAATTGAAATTGAGCGCCAGCAATGGCGCTAATAAGAATTTGATGTGCGGTTAATGGAGATGCCGCGGAGCTCTGTAAGAAGAATTAAGCGAGTGTGGCACGTGGCAAGAGTGGCACAAGAGGGGGTGGCAAATAAGTAAGTATATACAACAGGATAGGGCTTGGCAGTCGCTGACTCTGAGCTGTGATTTTTTAAATCGCAGTCAAAGTTTTATCATTATCGTTTTGCATGAAATTCGCCGTTGGAAATTGCCAATGTCAGCAGACGCAAACGCGAACGCCCAATGAGCCAGCAACAAGGCAACAAAATTGAAAATCTAAAATATTTACTTATTATAAAAAATAAGTATTTATGGCACAAAGCAAACCATTCAGTTTCACTTTTTTCGATTAATCTGCTTAAGATTCACATGGCAATCTTTTAATGTTACTGCAATGGCAATGAAAAAGAATTTTTACAAAAATAAACAGCCAAAGTTGGATACCCTTTCAGAAAAGTTTCAATAATTCCTATGTCAGATGTGAAATAATACGTTAAGAAGCTGTGCAAAGTTAGTTTTGTAATGTTAAAATCCTTGCAGAGCATTTTATTTAAAGATTATAATATGAATATAAATAATATATAATATAATTGCAAATGATTTTCTTATTTTTAACTTCAAACAGAGACAATTTTTCTAAAGATTTTTGGTCATATTTTGTCCTCTAGATTGTTTTAAAATTTAAATAATCGAAATTTATTGGCTTTACATTTTTTTTTTTAAATTATTTTACAAATATTTTGCAAATATTTTGAACAAATTTAAAATAAAGCAATTACATTCACAAAATTTGTACACATTTTTTAGCCAGTTCTACAGAAAATTCATTTTTATTTTTTTTGTATTTTCAGGAAAAAATCAATGAATAAATTACATTAAATTAATAAATAGTACCTTTTTTTTTATATAAAATTGGAATTTATTTTTTTGAAATTTATTGAAATTTTATCTTTATATAACACTGATTAATCAGTTGTTTTTCAAGAACTCATAACTTCAAACAGAGATAACTTTCCTAAAGATTTTTTTTATTATATTCTGAGCTCTAGATTGTTTTAAAATTTAAATAATCGAAATTTATTGGCTTTACATTTTTTTTTTTAATTATTTTACAAATATTTTGAACAAATTTAAAATACAGCAATTACATTCACAAAATTTGTACTCACTCTTTAGCCAGTTCTACAGAAAATTCATTTTTATTTTTTTTGTATTTTCAGGAAAAAATCAATGAATAAATTACATTAAATTAATAAATAGTACCTTTTTTTTAAATAAAATTGGAATTTATTTTTTTGAATTTTATTGAATTATTATCTTTATATAACACTGATTAATCAGTTGTTTTTCAAGAACTCATAACTTCGAACAGAGATAACTTTCCTAAAGATTTTTTTTATTATATTCTGAGCTCTAGATTGTTTTAAAATTTAAATAAACGAAATTTATTCGCTTTCCATTTTTTTTGTGATTTTTGTAACACACATTTTGCTAATATTCTGAACAAATTAAAAATAAAACAATTACCTTTCCAAAATTTTTACATTTTTTTTTGATTTTTTTTTAAACCCATTTTTAAAAAAATATTACAAATTTTCTAGTCAATTCTACAGAAAATGAATTTATTTTGTATTTTAAAGAAATAAGCCATTAATAAATTATATTAAATTAAATTATTATCTAATACCAATTTTCATATTTAAAATTTGAAATTTTTTCTTACAAATTTCATGATTTATTTTCTTTATATAATACTGATTAATCAATTGTTTTTGGTAATTTGTGCATATTAATTTTCATATTCTTATTCTCACGATTTTTTCTTACATAATTTAGCATTGTTACTCCAAGTTATTTAAAGATTTCCATCATCTGATGCTTATTTATTTGAATATACATATTAATATTTATATTGTGATTGAAAAATGCTACAGTTTGGCTACAAAAGCTAACAAAAATTCAGGTGACAGGACACATCAATGGCAGTCAAACACACATTTCACAGACTAACAAATGGAAAACTCAAAGCTCATAAATATATATTTATGTGTTATGTATGTGGATATCTATGGATGCCACCTGCTCAGTTAGTCTATGTTGTTTTTTTCAGCAGGAGTTTTCCAAGAGTTTTTCACGCGATTTTTTTTTGTTTCTTTTTTTATTTTTATTTGCGTCAGTTAAGTAATATGCTGGAGACATTCGCTGTGCTTAGGATATGCGGAAAGGACGAGCTCAATTGCGTCGTCTTGTGCTTGGACGCAGTCGCAAGTCGCAACAGCGACGTCGACCGCAACAGCAACAGCAACAGCAACAGCGACGGCGATAGCGACGGCGACTGCGAACGGCAGCCATTATAAATTATTATTCATGAGCGGATGCGGATATTGAAAACTTTCATTTTGTTGTTGCCATTGTGAGTTGCTGTTGTTGTTGTTGCTGTTATTGGTGTTGCTGTTGTTGGTGTTGTTGTTGCTGCTGTCGCGTCTATCTTCATTTCAATTTTTACGCCGTTGACGTCGTCGTCATCATCGTTTGTCTGTCGTTGTTGCTGTTGTTATTATTGTTGCTAGTCAGGATCTCAGTCTTCTCAATTTCTGCTTTTCTTTTTCAAATATTTTTTTTTTTTCCAATTTTTTCAATTTTTTCGTTTGCGCGTGTTGTTTGGAAATTAAATTTGTGCACGTTTCTTGTTTTGTATTTCCATTTATCGGCATTTTCTGTGTCTCTCTCGCCCATTGTCGGTTGCTTGTTTTTGGTTTGTTTCTTTCTCGTTTTTCTGTAAATTATTTTTTTTTGATACTATAATACCCTTTTGGTGATATAACAAATAAGAACGTGGCAGTTACCAGCTCCCGACTGACGTATATTCTGCTTAGCGGAATGTTGACAAATTTTTTGGAATATATGATATTCTAACTCTGACTATAAAGATGTGCGAGTTGCAAATTTTTTAATTATAAATTTTATTATTTAAATCGTTTATGATAACGCCATTTGTGAACTCTATAAGTTCGACATTTATTTTCAGCAAAGTTTGCCTAATTTAATAAAAATTATTTGTTCAGCTGAAATATAGTTATGATAAAAGTAAAGATGCAATACTTAAGTTCATTTAATTGGCTTCCAGGAAAAAATAATAATTTATAGCTCCCTTTTTATTTTGGGCTCCAGATGGGGCTTTAAAAAAACCTTATATTTAGACAAATATACTTATTTCGAATCTGATAATATATACAAATTATTCCAATGCATATTGAACTTAAAAATAGCGCTCTTTAATTATAGTTGTTTAAGAATTTATTTGTTAGTCTTCTTCTTAATAATAATAATAAAAATTCCAATGCAATTTTATCAATAATTTTTGACAATATTTTTATAAGATTTTTATGTTTAATGTTTTGTTAAAAATATAGAAAAACAACTAAAAATATTATATATTAAACTTTTTTCTTACAGCTGTTCTCAATTTCATTTTCAAACAGATATTACGATAGTTAAACTTTGACTCTAAATTAATGGTGGTTATTCTTGCCTCTGTCAATGCCCCTCAATATTAATATTATTATTATTTATAATTTCCCCTAATTTTCAGTTTCAACAAGATTTTACGATTTGAATTTTGTGTGACCTTGTGAAATCAATTTGCCAACATGAAAATTAATGCAATTTTCATTCCAAGCTACCAGAAATGTAGAAAAAATTGGCAATTCTATTTTAATTATAAACTTTATTGTTTCATTATTTGTGATTGTTTTGCAAATTCAAATTGGCAAATTAAAACAATTTTATTCCTTTTATGCCAATTAACAAATTATCATTGGTTAAATGCAAATATTGATTTGGATGTTTTGTTGTAAATAAATGCAGAAAAGTTGAAAAAAAAAAACAAAAATAAAATATAATATATAATGCGTTTTAAACTACAGTGTTTACATATGCGTATAATGAGTTCATTTAGATTTATGTATTCAAATCGATTTAATTTAGATTTTGAAATGTTTTTGTTATAAAGTTTTTAGTTAAAATTGTCTTCTGGTTTATTTTTATTATAATGTTTTGTCTTTATTTATTGGCAGAACTTTGCTATAACTCTGATATAACTATGGAAACATTAACTTAAATATAAATGTGACAAGTCTGTATGTATAAAAACAACATCAATAAATTGCAAACCCTTGAGGCTATTGGTTGCAACACAGCAACAGAATATGGTGGCAACTCTAAAAGCGGCAAGCAAATCATAGTTTACTTAACTTGCAGCTCTTATCTTCTTTCACCTTGGGGGCATATGCAGCTTATTTCCCCTTTATAACCCTTAGCCCCGTCCTTCCAAGCATTTTCTTCTGTCTGGCTTGCATTTCAATTTTGAGTTCCAACTTGGGCTCAGCTTGGGCTCAAGTTATTGTCATAGACCCAAATTCATATTCCCATATATATATATATATATATATATATATACATATTATATACACACATATGTATCTGTATATGGGAGCAAAAGCATCTTTTTGTGCACATATAGATACTTACATACTGAACGCATCCGTATCTATGTCTATTATCTGGATCTGTATCCGCATCCGCAGCTGGTCCTGCTCCTGCTCCTGCTGCTTTGTCCTGCCCCTTAAGGTCCTTCGTATTTAGCTGCTGGTGACTCTCCATGGACTGCACTCAAAAAAATTAATGTAAATTTAAAGAACAAATAAAAATTAAATTAAATATCATTGAATTTATTCTACTAACTATTATGGAAGTAAATATTTTGGAAACAACATAATAAAATGTTGTTATTGTTTATATTTTCGCATATATTATATTTATATAAAAATATTTTTTTTTTTTTTGAAATTGTGTGAATAAAACCTTTATGTTTAATTTTTTATAATTGTTAATTATTTATTAAAAATTGCGCTCCTACTCTTCGGTTTTCAGTTTTTTTGATAAAGAGGGGATTTTTGGGGAAAGGGGGAGTGGCATCCAAAAATTAAAATATACTTTAGCTAATTTTGGAATCCAGGAACCTACACACCAAATTTCGAGTCTCTAGCTTTGATAGTAATTGAGATCCATCGGTTTATATAGAAGGTAGGACGGGGGAAGGTTAAATACGTGGTTTAATTATAAAAAAAAAAAATTAAACTTTAATCTATCTTAATCTTTAATCTTTAATTACTAGCACTCATGAAAAGTCTCAAGTCTCTAGCTTTAAATTTAAAATAATTGCCGCAAAAATCGACAAATCGCCCATAGTGCAATGGTTAAACAGAAAATGTTTAAAACGGATATTTCACCTATTTAAAATGTTCGTTAGGAGAATGTTCATTGTTTATAAATTCTTGATCAGAACGACGAGCTGCATCGATAATGCCATATCCGTTTATTCACTATATCATATAGTTACCATAGCATCGATCGGAAACACATCAATTTCAACCTAACTTATCAAGTCTAAGTTTCATTACTCTCTAGTTATTCTGATTTTATTTAATGAAAATCGAAATGCTATATTTATATAAGAACAATCGGTCAATAATTTGAAATATTTTTTTGAAGAGCCTTAAATAAATCCCTTTTCTAGCTTATATTAATTTTTCTCAGTGTGTTGCTTTAAAATTGATATTCCATTGACGTTTGGCGACCTTCTTCCTTCCCGGGCGCACAGAGTCAACTCAAGATATTTATGTGCTCGTTTACAAGTTTTGTTGTTGTTGTTCTTATTGTTGTTGTACTTATTGTTGTTGTTGTTGTTGCATAAGCCAGCAAGCCGCATTGATTGAAACAAACTTTCGCTTTGTATTATTTTGAAGCCAAGTGTCGTTGCCATATCTCCCATATCTCCCACTCTCTCTCTTAATCTACCAACCCCGTCTTACTCAGAGTCTCTCTCTCTCTCTCTCTCTCTTTCTCTTTTCTCTCTATATTCGTCTCTTTCCATGTCTCGCTGGCTGTCGCTCTTGGGCTTGATTAGCGTCATTCGTTGACGTGCGAACTTTTTAATCAAAGTTCCCAAAAGAGGCAACGTTGGCGGCTGTTACAATTAAGAGATTGAGTCTCAACTAAATTCTCATTCAGGTCGTCTAAAACTTCTTTCTATCTGTCTCCAATCTTTCGCCCAATCTCTTCCCTTCTCCCGCTTGCCAACTTGCTGCATGACCTTTGAATTTGGCCAACAGAATTCAGTCAAAAATGTCAATGATTTTTGGCCATATGCTGCAAAACCATCGATATTATTGAATTTTTATTGTAATGGGTATGTTGAAATTTTTTATATACCCTTGGATTTAATCGTTTAATCTCACTGCTATTTTTCAACAATTTATATTAAAATAAACAAATATTAATAACAATATCAACTTGAATAAAAAAAATTAGGTCTGATTATCATTTTTTGAAGTTGATGATTTTTTTTGATTTAGGTAAGCTATGCTTAAACAGGGAATTTTTTAAATTTTAAATTTTTAGTTAAACAAGTAACTCTTTCCGACAAGATACAACAAAATTTCAAACTTATACAAAAAGTATTTTTCTTTACACAACAAAAATGGAAAGTTGCCATTTTTTGTGCACTTGTATTGATTAGACGATAACACTTTTGATTCGTAAATATAATACAAAATAAGACAAAAACAAATTGTAAACTGTCTAAAATAATTGTAGATAATGTAATTCTCGCTTTCCGACAACACTCAAATTCTCCAGCAGGAGATTACATACTACAAAATTGCTGCAAGTTGTGGCTTTATTTATATGGACACTGGTGCCAGACAGGCCAAGAAACATCTTAGGCGACATATTGGGCTTTGTCGGCTCTTCAATTATAATAATTAATTAGATTTATGATTATTAATTATTAACCGTATCTGTAAGAAACGTTAGACGCATCACTTTCTCCGTAAGATGAAAATTGCGCCCTAACCAACAAATCGGAGACCGCTGTCACCCCTCCCATAGATCTGACAGGTTACGCCGTAGAGATTCTTCGGATTGTCATCGGGTGGCTGCATTTTTGGAAGGCCAACGCCAAAAATTACACCATCCATTGGCTATTGTCCTGCATCTCATCATCGATCTATCATAAACTTTAATACCTCATCAGGAAAGATGTCCTCATTCATGAATATGATTTGATATTTGATGAGTGCTTCCCACTTCTGGATAATCCACGTTGTGCCAAAATATGAATGCTTTGATTTTTATCACATGACTTTTATTTGTGATCCCTGCATTTTTGTGTATTTAATTTAATAGATTATTTAACTAGTTATATTAAAACACAATCGATAGTTCTATGTTTTTAATAATACACGCTCTTACCTCTCTATAAAAATATAGCTAGATTTTAAGCTGCGTTTGACCTGAAATGAGCAACCCCTTTGCTGTTCTATGCATAGAACGCATAAAATCTCATACACAAACCGGATATGGCCTTTTATGGTATTAAAGTAGAAGCCTGATGCTTCTCCACTCACAAGCACCTCACAACAAACCCCTCGAAAAACCTCGGCAAAACTGTCTGACCCGGTAAAAAAATACAAAAAAAAAAAATATGCCAAAACGGCCGCAAAAGCGAACTACAAAATTGAAATATTTTGATGTTGGCAGCAACTTAATGTAGAGTAGGACCAGTCCCAAACACACACACACACACACACACACACACACACACTCGCACACATACCATGTTGAATTATAATAAACCAGAAACGGGCTACACAAAATGCCGGAAATCGGCAGTGAGACGAGAGCCATATACCAAAACCCTGAAGCCCCTCTCAAGACCAAACGGCCATGGCACGTAAAATATATGGGCACACGTACTACAAGCTGCGTTTGAGGGGGGGGGTAGGAGTTGGTATAGGTACCTTAAGTTGTATTAATATCCATTAGATTTATGTTTAGCAAATGTAACCACAGAAATTACACTTTAAAGTCGTCCCTTGCGACCGACTTCAAAAGTCCAACCCAAAAAACTCATCCCGCCCAACTAAAATGAGCTGCAATTTTTCGTCGATATCGAAATGTGAACGTCTCAGTGTCCATCCCTGGGGATGAAGGCGGTATGGTTGGCTTGGGTAGGGAGCAATTTCACATTAGATATTGCCCCAGTTGTTTTAATAGCAAGGGTTGGCCTCATAATTAAGCACCCCTAAAAACCAAACCTTGCCCTTTTCCTTAACCAGTTGCCAGTTGCCATGTTGAAAGGATGGCTTGGCACGTACTGGGGCCATATATAAAACGGCCGACCATTTTGTCTAGAACTTATGGGGCCTGGACTTTAACACTTTGGTGCCACACATTAAGGCTGCAAATTGTTAAACGTGGCTTCTGAAGGAACCTTGGGTAACCTGAGTAACCTGACCTAACGTTTCAAGCATTTATAAAGGGTATAGGATATGTCTGAGTATATATGTAGGGAATCTGCCACAAAAGCATTGGTCCATTACTTAAGTTCATTAGCATCTCAAATAGCGTTTGCTATTGTCCGAAAATTGACTTTAATATGAGATAGTCTGGGGCAATGTTTACCAGACAATTGCCACTTGCCACTTGCCACTTGCCACTTGCCACTTGCCACTTGCCACTTGCCACTTGCCACTTGCAATTTAACATTAAACTGACTCAAGAAAATTGATTGCGGCGTAAAGAGCCATAGGCATTAAAGTATTTTAATATGCTTATGAATGTTTTCTCTTTTAACTTGATTTTATTTATTAGTACTCAAATTATATTAAATTTCTTATGATAAGGCTCAATTACTCAGCATTCAATAAACTGATCAATAAATTAAGTTTGCTTTATTTGTAAGGCCATTTAATTTATAGCATCAATTTATGTATTACTTTAAAAGTTGCTTAAATATATTCACTTAAAAAATGTTTGCAGGCTCTTTTTTCTTTTTTATGTAGTAAAAATTGCATTAGAATATTTAATATACCTGCAGGGGCACTTTAAAAAGTTTTTTGGGCGTCGAAAATAAGTTTATACATTTTATGGTCTTTTTTAGGCATATTTAAAAAATTTTTATAGCTGAATTGAAGCAACATTAAAGTTCTAATTTAATAATATATTCAACTGAGACTTAAAAAAATAAATTTTTTTTATACGATTTTTATTTAATCTAAATAAATATATATAAAATATAATTATTGGTTTTAGGTGAAACTTGTGCTATTTTATCAAGGATTTTTTCGTTACGCAGTTCTGCTCAGAGGGCTTTAAAATTTGCTTGCAGTTTTAACTATATAAAAAATTATTTAAATAATGAAAAAATTGCCAAATTTAATTTAATGATAACTGATGATGATGTACTTCAAAATGATGTATCCATACACTCAATACGAAAATTAGTTATCAAACAAATTATTAAAAAATTGATTTTTTTCTATAATTGAAAAATTCTTGTTTGATTTTTCTGAATTTAAAAAACAACTATGACTTTTTGTTATCAGTGCTTTTCCAGCCAAAAATTGCATACCTCTTCATTCAATTGCTAATCGCCTCTGTAGGACCTATAACTTTAACTTCAAATCTCACTTTAAGCCAACTTTAAAAGCATTTGCAGCTTTTGCACATTCATAAATCGAGTGAAAAAAAAAACGAGGACGCTGCACACACATAAGTAAATAGGGATAGGGAAATAGAGGTGTAGAGGAGTAGAGTGTAGAGAGGACTAGGGAGAAACAAATAAAAATACGCTTGAATTCAGCATGGCCAACTTCCTGATCATTCTACGACCGTGGAGTGGACATTACCACAAGGATTCGAAATGGCCAAGGAATTGAGAATTGAGATTGAAAATGGTAAAGGAATGGGTATGGGAATGGAAAAAGAAATGGGAATGAGCATAGGAATGGAAATAGAAATGAGAATGGGAATGGGAATGGGAATAAGAATTCGATGCCAGCTGTCGACGGCCCTTATTGATGGCTGGCAATGTTGTTGACATTATTTGTGCGGTTGTCGCCAGTTGGGCGCCTGCAATGCAAATTTGTTGACTCAAAAGTGTTGCACATGAATTTCAATCTGTGAGCTGTCTGGTTGAGCAAAAGGCCACATAAAAGTTCACAGGAGTTTTTTTATTTAATTTTTTTTATGAAACATTGCAAAATTGTACAATTTATTATCAATTGATATTTAAGTAAATGCTAGCTTCTGGCAAATATATGAGTACTTGAACAGCAAGGAAAATTAATGTCGTTTTTTTAAGTAAATGCACAGAAGGCAACGAAGGTATAATTTAAAAATAATTTAAACATAGTTATCATAGTAATTGTTTTTACTATAAAAACAAAAGTGTCGAAAATAAATTAAACAACATTAAATGCTTAAATTATATTAATTTTTGGCATACGTAATTTCTATTTCCGATCTGAATACGCTGTGAAAATTTCATTCCGATCAGATTATAAACACTGAAGTTATTAAAGAAAACTCTTGTTTATGCATAGAAGTAGCCACAACCAATTGCCAAAGAAGCACTGCTTGATTGGCATTACTTAACTTGCACTGCTTGACTTGCACGGCTTGACTTGCACTGCTTGAGTTTCACTGCTTGACTTTCACTGTTTTATTTGAATGTGTTTGTACAATGAGATATATGACAGTATTTGAATTTTTGTGTTTGCGGAACTTGGACTGAGAACAGGGTGTCGCGTAGTCGAGTATACTCGATTATGACATTTCAAATTTTATTTGGTATCAAAGGCTCCTTAGGACTGGTAACAGGGTGTCCGGTAGTCGGGTGCGCGACTATTTGTATTTATTTTTTTTATTGTAATAAAATCTATTTCCGTGTCATACGACATTAAGAGGTCAATGGCCTAAGTTACCAATTTAATAAATAAAGAAGTGGTTTATATAGAATAAAACAACGTTAGCACTTTACTGTTTAGGTTTCAGGATCAAAATAAATATTTTTATTAAATTTCCTTTAATTATTTATGATCCAAAACAGTCAGTAAATATATTTATAAGTGCATGCTAGTGACAGTTATATTACCGGTAACTATACGGAAATTTATATAGAGAATTTCCAATAAAATTAAATTAAATATTTTTTTTTTTACCCAAACAATTTCTTGTATATTTTTTTTTAGTTAAGCAACAGAATCTTGTCTTTATAAATGTTGTAAAATATTTTATAAAAATAGGATTCCTACACTATTATTTTAATTGGTTTCTGGGCTGTGTTATTTGTCAAATCTTTTCCTATTTCTTTTATTTTTTTTTCTTTTTATGTAAATGCTTGAAAAAATATAATAATTTCGATTACTTAAATCTAAGAAATGTTTATATATTTTAATTCATACAAAAACATGGCACATTCCCAAAGCTAAGCACTAAAGTTTTAGTTCCTAAAAAAACATCGATACTATCGATTTATTTATTTCCAGCTTAAATACATAGAAATCGAATGCTTAGTAATTAATTGTCAAAGCACATAAATATCGTATCATACAAAGAGAAGAGAGACAGAGAGAGAAACTCTGAGCGAGAGAGAGAGAGAGAGAGATAGAAAGTGGATGGGTGAGAGGATTACTTACTACTAAGCGGCACGGCATCATTTACCCATGAGAATCGAAGTCTCGATTCTCGTAAAAATGATTCATGTTATCGCATTATTTCCGTATCATTTGTAATTTCCAGTTTCCTGCGTATTTTCACCAGCCATTTGCACAACCAAACATATATACACACACACACACACACACACATACATAATAGTATAAGTCAGAGAGAGAAAATGGGAACTGCTGCAATTACTATCTATCTGGAATTTTATAACTTTGTGCTTGACGTCGCAACGCACAGTGGGAACTAAGCTCAAAAAAATTGCGCAAAAATCAAAAATTCAAATCGATAAAAATTTGTTGGATTAAAAGCAATTTATGTAATAAGTAAATAAATTTTAATTTTAAATTTTGGCGCTGTATTTTAATTAAATTTTTATTGCCAATACATTAAGCATAGTTTTGTAAATAAATAAATTTTGTATTTTTTTTTAATTATAAATATTTGATGAGTGTATGTTTATTTTGTTTTTTAAAATTATTTTTGTATTTGTTATTATTTTCATGTTGGCATTTTTATATTACAGTTTATATTTTTAATAAAATTTCTAGTGATATTTCATAATAAAAGACAAAATTAATTTGGACATAATTTAATGCGTTTAAACTATTATTCAATTCTTTTTTGTTTTTTCAAATTATTTTTGTAAATTGTTTATTATTTTAATGTGTGCTTGTAAACGTATTTTACTTAGTTTTTTACCGATAAAAAAAATTTCTAATAATAATTCATAATAATAGCTTAAAAATTTTGAAAACTTAAACTATTATTCAATTTTTTTTGTTTTTTTAAATTATTTTTGTATATTTTTTATTATTTTAACAAGCATTGTTAACTTACTTTTCCATTTTTTTTTACTTCTAAAAAAAATCTATATAAATTCCAACATTATTTTATGCGTTCAAAGTGATTAAGTTTTTTGCAATGGAAACATTTACTTGAGCTCCACTGTACATTGCGACGTTGTCTTTCCACTTGCCGCTCACCTCTTCCTGATTACAGCGCCCAAAGTCAGAGTCACAGTCACAGTCATAGTCATAGTCACAGTTACAGTGCGTCTTCATCGTTATTATGAGCATCATCATCGTCATCATCATCACTATTGTCATCATCATCGTCTTCTTGTCGTTTTCATCATCGTTATCATTCTTTGTTCGGCTCCTGTGTATCTATATATCTGTGTGCGCCATTTTTGTTGTAGTTTTTGATGAACATTTAATTGAATTCTCTTACTACAGTCGCGCTTTGTCTTTCACATTCAGCCACTAATACACACACACACACACACACACACGCACGTAGAGACATTGTGTGTGTGTGTGCGTGTGTATTTGCTAGTATGTATCTTTGCCCAGGCAAAAAGTATCTACTGCCTTGGCATTGGCCAAAAAGTAATGTTGCTTTCATTTGAGAGCATCTAATTAAAATTACAATTGAAATATGCACACACACACACCCTGCTTAAAGCAGCATCCCCCACAAACTTAAACTTAAATGTATCTTTAATCCGACATAAAGCCAGCACTTACTTGACTTTTCATTTAAACAGATACAGATACAGATACAGATACAGTTTACAGTTAAACACACATAAACACACCCACAGACAGCTATAGATATGGCTTTAAGAACTATAAATGTATTTAAGTTAATGCACTCAATTTGTTGAGTTGTTCAATGTGATTCCAAATTGTGAACTTGTTCATTTTCGGCCGCTTCAATTAATTATAATAAATATTTGAAATGTTATTGTATTATGCATCATTTTGTATATTGAAGTAAATGAAATATTTAAATATAAAATCTATTTTTAGCATAGAAGTTAATTTCTCATATTAAATATATTTTTTTTATTAAGCTAAGTAATTTGATTACTCTTAAGAAATATTTCAATTGTTTAAATTTTTTTCAATATATTTTGAGTATTTTAACATCGTTTCTTTGTAATATCTTTATTAAATAAATAAATTTTTATCCTTTTATTTTTGAGATCATTATTCAAATTTAATATAATAACATACATATATGTTTCAGTCGTGAAAATTTTACTGCAATTGATTTATTTAAAAAGATTGATAAATAGATTTTAATTTATTTTCAATAAGCGTCTAAAAAATCATTAACCTAAGTAGCTATAATATTTTATTGCCGTTTGGTAGCAAAAATATGTTATATTAAATTAAAAACCAAAAATATTTTATTTCATCTGAATAAAACTTTTTAAAAAGTGAAAAAGAAAATAATAAAATCCTGTTACACAAGGTTTTATTTTTGTTTAAGTTTTTCTTAAATACTACAGTATCATTATATCAAGTACTGCAAATGGTATAAACGCAGTTCAAAACAGAAAAGATAAATTGCTAACCAATTTTAAATTAATTAATTGGTTAATTAGCATTAGGCTTTTCGTTTAATCAACCATGAATCTGAGAATATAAAAAAAATATTTAAAACCATTTCTCTGGTTGCTGCAACATAATCCATATTTCAATTATTCCAATTAGTATTTCACAAAATTTATTTTATTCGTAAACCTCTCCTATAAGGTCGAATACTAATTAAAGAGGCAAATAAACATTTTCAAATAGTTTAGGAGATATGATATTTCCTTTTTATATCCTTGAAAAAGGGTATTATAATTTTGTCTCGAAATGTGTAATGCATAGAAGGAGACGCCTCCGATCCCATATGGTATATATATTCTTGGTCAGAACGACAAGCGGAGTCGATATAGCCATTTCCGTCTGTCCATCTGTTTCTTTGCTTACTTTTTGACTATATTTTTGAGCTAACTCAATAAAACTTGGCACAGATAAAGTTTAAAATTGTATGTAACTTATGTGTTAAAATCAGCCTTATCGGACCACTATATCATATAGCTGCCATCGGAACAATCGGAGACACTTCATTTTCATGAAAAGTGCTTGTAAGAAAAACATTTTTATTTTTCAAGATATCAAAACCAAACTTGGCACATCGATGTATATTTATGATTTGTACAATCGGACCAAGTTTGTAAAAAATCAGACCACTATATCTTATAGCTCCAATAGGAACAATTGGATCAAGAATGAGTTATTCTATGCAAAAGTATTCAAAATTTGCTAAGAAGACCATTTCAAGGGTATAAAGCTTTTTTTTCTTTTCAAAATTAGTTTCGTTTTGCTTTAGTTTTTAAATATACATGTTTTCTTAATATATTTTATAAGGACAACTAGCTTTATTAAAGTTAGATTTCATGATTTTACATAGAAAATTGTTGCAATTCGAGCATTGAACTTTTCAGTTCAAAAACTTGGTTCAATATCTTGGTTCAAACAGTTCCAGGCTGCAATTCCGAACATTTCTCTCCCTGATTCTCTACTTCAGAATGAAAATTTTCTGTCCTTGTCGACAGCTATGCAATATTAAAAGGTAAATAGATAAAAACAACATGACTTAATGAGTGGTATTTATTTTTATGCTAATTACTTTCAAATAAGCAGTACTTGTTGTTGTTGCAATTGTTGTTGTTGTTGTTGGTTGCAAGATGCAATGGCGGCAGTTACAAAGTTCGCCTTAATGAGCGTCAGACGACTGAGAGGAGCATAAGAAAGGGGCACCGACTGAATGCCAATGGGCGATGGTTGAACAATAATTGTTGTGCAACAAACATGGGGCATGAGCAATGGGGGCACAACAGAGAGCAGAGGGCAGTGGGCAGAGGGCAATGGGCCGCGGGCTGCGGGCAGCGGGACAATGGCGATGCTAACGACGACGTCGACGTTTGTGTAAAGTAAATGCCATTATACAATAAGCAAGTTGCGCTGTAAATTTTCTTGAAATGTACAAAAGCACTCGCATTGAAAGCCGTAAAGTATGCAATATGACAGCGCATAAAGGATACGACTTCGAGGAGCAGCTGGAATCGGAGTCAAAGTCCGAGGTCCCACACCCAGTCACCATCCCAGTCACATCCCAGTTCCATGTCCCAATCCCAGCTGAGTTGCGACGTGGCTGCCGTGGGTGTGAAAAAACAACTTAATTACCATGCTGGCTCACACAGCTCTTGGGAGTTGCAAGAACAAGAGCACGAGTTGCAATCAGCATCAAAGATAAACGTCCTTCTCCATAGCCGAGATTTATTCTGTTGCAAACTTACATATATTGTCAGACCACTGACAAAACTTGCTCCACAAATCCTAACATATACACACAAGTGCTGCAATCCTCTGATATATTGTTACATTTCTAACATCCAAATCTAATTCTGTTCTGAAAAATGTTCGAAAATTCAAAGTTAATAAGTATATTTAATAATTAAGGTAAATTTTTAACTATATTTTCATCTGTTAAGGAAATTGTATTTATATTATTATTCTGAAATTTATTCATAATATTTTTAATTTCTCTAAATAAAAAAATAAAAATTGACATAAAAAAATTCATCTTGACCAAAAATGGAATTATATTGTAAACATTTTCGTGCGATCGTTTTTAATAATTAATAATAATAATAAAATAATTTCAGACATGGCCAATCTCGTCAAGATTGCGTCGATGAGCTGAATTTTTTTTTTTGTTGGCGAATCTTCGATATATGCAAATGAATCCGAAACAAAATAACAATTAATTGTAGGTGAAACCTAAGAAAAGTTGTTACTTGAGCACCCAAGACATCGAATTATTGCGTTATTCGCCGAATATTTTATTTATTTTGATATCAAATAATTTATATTTGTTTTCCCACTTTAAGGAAATGTTGTCTGGTCAGCTATTTTTGAGCCCTCAAGAAGCACATGTTTAGAAAATTAAATCTTATGTAATGCAAAAGTTTATTGATATTTAGAGAAAATATTTTATAGAATAATTGAACCATTTTCAACTTTGAATATTCTGTGTTATAGGAGTGGGAGAGATACATAAATATCAACATAAATATCAAAATTCACATGGGCATTTCCAGAATAGCGTTACGTGACAATCGTACACCTAAATTTACAAGAAAGCTAGAAAAAAGTCAAATTTTTGAAGAGTTTTTTTTTATATTTGAGTAGCAATTCAGCTGGACTATATTTAGTGAAAGAGATTAAAGTATTCGACCTTTTAGATTAAAAGATATAAGCAAAAAACAGTCGTGGCGTTACGTGACAAGAATATATGTCGGTTTCGAATTAAGGATGCAAAAGCGTAAAGTGCAGCATATATACTTCTAAAAATATTATTTAGTTTTGTCAAATCAAAAAAAACTTAATTTATTGTATGTTAAAACATTTAAAAGAATAAGAAAAAAAAATTGATTTTTGTCTACAGAGATGTTGTAATTGTTATTATTTTGCGAAAATAATTCAAATACATTTTTGTATATTGTTTTTTAAAAATTGTAATTACTTGCAGCCTCTAATTTTAAGCACAAAATATTTATTTTTATATATCTCACATTATTAACAAGAAAAAAAAGAAAAAAAAAATCATATATAAAATGAAATGCTGTGAATTGAAAGAACTGCTTAAACAGCCCTCGACTGCCACTGTCACAGTTGATTTTTGCGCTTTCGTCCCGGACGCACCGCATAGACGCTCTGGGGCAAGGTACCATTGGGCAGGAGCTTTCCCGATCGGGTGACGGCCAGGAGACGCCGTTCGTGTACCTTGCGATGCTTGGTTAAATGATCGGAGCGTGCAAAACACTTGGCACAATAATTACACTTATAGGGCTTAACGCCGGAATGGGAACGACGATGCCGGGCCAGCTCATCGGAGCGGGAGAAACGCCAGCTGCAATCCGGCCAGCTGCAAGCGTACGGCTTCTCGCCCAGATGCCGTCGCAGATGGGCTTTGAGGTGGGCGGGCTTGGCGTACAGCTTCTCACAACTGCCAAAGGTGCACAGGTAACCCTTACCCCCGGCTGCATTCTGGCTGAGCTGCAGTGGCGCCTCCGAAGTGGACACATCAGCTGCATCGGCGGGTGAAGTGGGCGCGGCAAGGCGTAGATTATTGTTGCTCTCCTGCAGGAAATCATCGCACATGTCCGTGCACAATGGCGTACGCTCGGGCAGGATATCAATTAGTTCGGGTATTTCCACAAAATGCTCAAGCAAACGTTGCTCCCAATCGCTCAGCTCCGGCGGCACAGAGTACGCCTGTGTGCCTGTGATGGATATTAGCGATGCATCCGGCACATTAAAGTCAAAAAGCAGATCATGATCATTATCGCTGCTGTTGCTCGAACTATTGGTAATGTGGCAAATGTTGCTGCTGCTGTGATTATTGTTGCTATCCAATGTTATAATGCCATAATAATCCATGCCGCCCGGCTCAAAGCCATTGCCAAAATTAACATCCGCATAGCAACAATCGATTGCTGCTGCTGCTGCTGTTGCTGTTGCTCCTGTTGCTTGTGACAACATCTCCGGCTGCTGCGGCACCAGGTCATAGTAATCTCCATCCGTGGCATTTATTGCCGGCTCAGCCAATTCGCTGTAGAGCTGCTGAAATGCGCCCGTTGCAAAGAAGTCCATAATAACAAATGAGTTCAACTCGGCACTTGTCCAAATATTTATGGCAATCGATTGACATACACTCGGTTTGTGTTCTGGACACGCTAGAGTGAAGACTTTGACTGATACTACTCATGGATGATACATTTCGTCAATTCTCCGGAACAACAACAAAAAAAAACAACAACATTTTGAATCCTGTGGGAATAATTAGCATTCACACATTGAAATTAATCGTACTGGACATTTCAATGCGATCGTCGTTTATCTAACTCATTGCTCAGCGTCATTAACAACAGCAACAACAGCAGCAGCAACAACAACACCAACAACAGCAACGGCGACAGTAGACAGCCATATGTTGCCGCCGTTGCGGCGATTGTCGCGGCACATGTGTTGCCATCACACACACACACACAAGTTACAAAGTACAACATATATTCAAAAGTCGCCCATTCACGACAATCATGATCATAACAATTATATGTAAAAAAATAATAAATAAAAACTTAAAAAAAATGCTATGTTCGGCATCTTAGAATATATAAATTTTGACTCAATTGTTCCTATGGAAGCTATAAGATAAAGTGGTCCGATTTCATTTAAACTTAATCAGATTATACAAATAGTAAATATACATTGATATGTCAAGTTTGGTTTTAATATCTTGAAAAACAAAAAAGTTTTTCATACAAACACTTTTCATGGAAATGAAGTGTCTTCGATTTTTCCTAGGGCAGCTATACGATACATTGATCCGATCGGGTCGATTTAAACAGACAAGCTACATACAATATCAAACTTTAGCTGTGCCAAGTTTCATCACGATAGCACAAAGATAAAGCAAAAAAATAAGCATAGAAACAGACGGACATGGCTATATCGACTCAGCTCGTTGACACGATCAAGAATATATATACTTTATGGGGTCGGAGATGTCTTCTTTACGGTATTACACATTTCGAGAAAAAATTAAATTAGTAAGTAAATATTAAATACATCCAAAATATAGAAAAAAAATAAAAAAAATACTAATGAATATTAAATTAATATATAAATAAATAAAATTATTTAGACATTTGTCACAACTGATTTGTATTAGTAAAATTATTTTCACATGTTGTAATAATATTTTAATTATATATTAATATATATATAAATAAAAAAAAAATCTCATTTGTAATGATACTTATTAAATATAGTGTGAAAGAATCCGTATAAAAACAGTTTTTTGTTTTTTGATTTATTTAAAGTTCATAAACTAGTTAAGGCATATGCCACAATTAATTTGTCTCTTATATTTTCTTATATACACAATTTCTTTTTACTTATTAGATGCTCAACTTTAACCAACCATAAAATAACCAATAAATTTGTAGTTCTTGAACACATGAACATATCTATTAGTTCTTTTAGCTATGAATTTATTTTTCGAACTAACTTTAATAAATATTGAATAATAAAAAATTAAGAAATAAATAGATAATAAAATAGTACATAAATGAATTCCTCGATGATCATACATTTCTTTATTTATATATTTAAAAGGATTTTAAAAATTATAAGCTTTTGTTTGTCAATCACAAAATATAGGTTCTTACCATTATGTTCGACGTGTTTGGCTGCCATAATTAAAAATTTGCTTTCACAATTGTATCTGCATTTGAGACTGTGCCAAGCGGTATCAGGCAAGTATTGACAATTGACAATTGACGATTGGCGACGCTGTGTCATTGTCATACGGCACCTGCTTACGCCGGATCCGACAAGTGTCGCACAACTCTTTTCTCCCCCTTCCATCCAAGCGATATCGGCATACTCTACGTTAAAATCCCAAACGTTTCGAATATATTTCTAGAGTTATAATAAATATGTTTTTAGAATTTCTGTTTTTTTTTTTTACATTTGTTTTGGTCGCAGCTAATCAGTAAAATGTTATTAGTTAATGAGGCAAACAAACAAAATTAAAACAAAAAGAAGAAAAATCCCCGGGGACAGAACGCACTCACAGAGACAAACTGGAACATTCAGTAAGTGCGTGTGTTTTAACTTAAGAGAAATGCATTGGAAATATGAAAATAAATTATAATTTTTAATATAATTTTTATCTTTGGAGTGACAAATAGATTTTTAATTGCAGCGGCAAAGAATAAGAATTTCATTATTTATAGCAATATTAATAATAATCTAAAATAAATAAATGCTCTGCAGTATTTTTCATAATATTTCTTTTTATTTTTGTAACTTATTGTTGTTGCCAACTATTGCTGTCCACTTAGTGTTAGATAAACCTCTTCATCAGTGTTTTATTTAATGTTCCTCCTAAGGCGATGTTTCCATTCCCAGTATTATCCTTCAGACGATTTTGTACCTCTTATTTGAAGTTTAATCTTATAAAATTACTATTAAATATTTACCAAACGATAATTCAATACTAAAGGTTGCGAAATATATACTAAATTCAAATATACTACATTCACAACAGTTGCGTGTGGGTTTCCCTAATATGACCTATAAACGCTGAAATTTTATTTTGAAATTTCGCTAACATTATTGGACAATGATATGGAGGACTGCATTCAATTTAATACAAATTTTACCGCGGAAATTTTGACACAAATGTAAATCTCCGACGTGGATTATCCAGAAGTGGGAAACACTCATCGAATGCTCATATTCATGAATCTTTCCTGTTGAGGTATTGAAGTTTATGATAGATTGATGATGAGATGCAGGACAATGGCCAAGATGGTGTAATTTTTGGCGTTGGCTTTCCAAATGCAGCCACCCGATGACAATCCGAAGAAGCTCTACGGCGTAACCTGTCAGATCTATGGGAGGGGTGACAACGGCCTCCGATTTGTTGGTTAGGGCGCAATTTTCATCTTACGGAGAAAGTGATGCGTGTAACGTTTCTTACAGATACGGTTAATAATTATTTATCATAAATCTAATTAATTATTATAATTGAAGAGCCGACAAAGCCCAATATGTCGCCTAAGGTGTTTCTTGGCCTGTCTGGCACCAGTGTCCATATAAATGAAGCCACAACTTGTTGCAATTTTGTAGTATGTAATCATCTGCTGGAGAATTTGAGTGTTGTCGGAGATAGAGAATTACATCATCTACAATTATTTTAGACAGTTTACAATTTGTTTTTTTCCTTATTTTGTATTATATTTACAATTCAAAAGTGTTATCGTCTAATCAAAGGATTGTATTCGTGCAGAAAAAATGGCAGCTTTCCATTTTCGTTGTGTATAGGAAAATACTTTCTGAATACTGTTGAAACTTTGTTGTATATTTTCGAAAAATGTTACTTGCTTAACTAAAAATTTTAAATTGAAATATTTCCCTAAGTTTAAGCATAGCTTACTTAAATCAAAAAAATCATTTTCTTCCAAAAATGATAATCAGTCATAATTTTACATAATTATAAATATGCTTAAAATTGTGTGTATTAGGCCACTTAAATATTTAATATCTTTCAAATCAATGTAATTGAAACGATATATAACTTTAATTGCATTTAACTAAGCACTCAACATATGCTCATATATATAAAAGTTTAAGTAATATTTTCGAGCATTTGTGGCAACATTCACACACACAGAATATAACATATGCTACTGAAACCCCTTTCTACACACACACACACACACACACTCACACATAGACTTAGATATAGACATCGTATTTGGTGTATATACTAAGACAAGTCCTGAAACTCCTTTGGGGCTTTGCCAGAGTGCAATGTCTGTCAACACTAATTGTTGGCTGATGTCGCTGCTGTCTCTTTTGGCCATAATAATGTACAGATGTATGTGTGTAAATCCTGCTTACACACACACAGAGACAGTGTATATATATATATATAGGCATAATCAGAAGCATCGCATCAGCAGGCAGAGGCAATGGCAACATTTCTTGTGTCCCTTGCTGAAATTCTTATTGCTGTTATTGTCATTAGCTTTTGGCCAGGCTCAAGAAGCTGGCCAAGAGACCAAATGGCCAAATGGCGCATCTCGCATTCGGGTGCGAACATAACACAAATACTAACCAGGCCAACAACATGACACATACACTGTACACATACATACACATACGCTTAATTAAATTGGGTCAAAGCAGTTAACTCACTTGTCTTTGGATTATGTTTGCATTTCACCTAATCTGAGTCTGAGTTCGCGACCATCGCTTGACTATATATATTCATATACATATATATATATATATATATATACGTTATCCTTGTTATCTGCTCAATTTGGTGTCCAGTTTTCCTGCACATAGCAACAAAACATTAACTTAAACTCGACATAACTCTGACTTTAACTTTAACTTGAACTTTTGTGTAGACATAACAAATTGCTCTCGTGGCTCGCGCCGCATAAAATCAAATTATTGTCTTCAGTTCTGGGTTGCCCACAAAATATTGTCTTTTGCGAGTTTATTAAAACTTTTCAGAGCAAAAACAACGGACAGCAGCTTCAACTATCTAACTAAGTACACTATGCTTCTCTGGCCAGAACTTGTTAGTTGGCTAAAAACTTTTGACCTGTTGCCATACATATACAGTTGCATACTTTTACACACAAATACACACACATCTCGACAACTTTGTAATTTTCTTCACATTGCAAGCTTCTTAGCCAAATTGGTTAATTAATTGGAATGTGTTGCTTGTGAATGCCGAATGAGTAACTGAAGTATGGGCATGTGCTTAACAACTAAATAAAAGATAAATTTACACTTATAAACTAAAATACAAACTATTATACTCTCATACTTAATTGATCAAATTAGGTAAACTAGTATATATTGTCGACAAAGTAACAATAATGAGTAACAATTTGCTTTTAATAATGTATAATCCAGAAATCGCAAAAAAGAAGTAATAGGTTCACAAAAATCAAGACTATTAAAAATTTTCTAAAAAAATGAAAAAACCTTAGATATATTATTTGAATATATAGGTTTCAGGATACAGGATAAACCTATTTTTCCAATATTTATTAAAATATTACATTTTAACATGACTTTTACGATCAAAGAAATAAAATTGTGAAATAATAATTTAAAATCAATTTTTAATGTTAAATAATAAAAATTGATTTTAAATATCTTCTGAAATACCAGGGAACCCAAATAATAATTATGTGATAAAAAAAATGAAGCCTGAAAAAAATTATTTATATGAATCTTAATTGAAAAAATAATTTTTTACTTTGATTTTTGTTATGAAAATTAAAAATTATGTTTATTTCTGATTCTTATAATAAAAATTATTATTTAATTTTTATTATTAATTTTCTTTTTAATTAGATCGAATTAAAGATTTACTTTTTAATCATTTCATAAGAATCAACAAATAATTTTTATTTTATAAATTTATTTCTTAATTAAAAGCGTTACGGTCCCTTTAAAATAAACAGCCTTGTTCGTTCGTTATTCAAAATCAATTTTTTATATTTAATATAAAAAAAAATTTAAAAATAATTTTTATTTCTACAACTTTTAAACAAAAGTTGGCAAATAATTTTTATTATAAATTTTTATTTAATTAAATTAAAAATTAAAATTAGGTCAAAAAAAGAGTTTTTGACAATTTTAATGAAATAAATTCATTAAAAATTCTTAATTTTTATACATAAAATAAAGTGCTGCTTTAAAATCACATTTACTCTAAAAAAGAATTCTTTTAAGTATAGCAAATTTTCGAGAGGAAAAATTAATTAAATTTTTACAAACAGAGTATGAATTTCTACAAAGAAGTGAAAGTTTCCACCGTACGAATATTTATTCTGATAATGAAGAATAAACAAAAAATATTGTGGTTTTATTATAGAAAGTATGGATTTTCTATAATATGAAACGAGGTGTTCTTTGAAATGCAGTAAATTAACTATGCTAAATATAAATTTTTACAAATTATGTGGAATTATTTCTTTAACCCAAGTTAAATAAATATTTTATACAAAAAATAAAGACTTTTTTATTATGGCCATCAAATGATAGTTTCCTCGAGTTATCGAAATAAATTCGATACATGATACATTTCGCTACATTTTGTCTTGGTAATAAAATCCACATGGCATAGAAAATGTTTTTTTGAAGCTATTTCTATCCTGTTTTTCCACAAACTAAGCTTCCTTTTTCAGGGTATTTGGTTTAACCAGCTTCTCTTCCCATTTTTGCCGACCAGTAAAATCAACTTGATTTCAAGAGAAACTTGCCTAATCCAATGAAAACAAACAGCTCAGCTGCTATTGATAAGGCCACAAAAACGCTTGGCAACAAATCCGAACGGGTTTCTGAACAATTCAGATAATGCCTAGGTCCGTGTCGTGTATCAACAGCGGCCCAATATTATCAACAAAATAATATAAATATATATATATACATTTGCGGAAATTTATATAAAATTTCCGGCTAAAGATTAACAGGCAAAACCTTGATAGAATGTAGCGTAGTGTTGTTTAGAAATTATCAAAAATAATATAATATAACTTTCACGTTTATTAAATTCACATATCTGTTTTTTATTATTTTTATATAAAGTATCTCTTTAAAGAATAATTACTATTATATTAAAAAAGCAAACGTATTAAGTTGATGTTGGTGTCAATTTCTGGGAATTAAAAATACAGCAAAACAATTTCTACAAATTGTTTTTTCCATGTTTAAGAATTTGTATAATATTTTTTATACTTAAAAATTAAATTCCTACAGTTGCATTATTTTGTAAAAGACTTAAAAATTGCAGAATAAAATTAATAGAAATTTGTTGGCAGATTGGAAAATAATTTTATAAAGCAGGGACAGAAAATAGTTTTTGATTAAATATTAAATCCATTTTAATAGTTATTAAATTTTTATATTATCTATCATAGATAACAATTATTTGAAATTTAAAAAAAATATTTCAAATAATAATGTGCTACAAAAGAATAAAAAAACTAAAACTCAGTTATAATCATTATTGTTGACGAATATAATGGAAGTTAAGAATAAAAATTATTTGAAATATTTTTTTTTATAATTTTTAATATAAATTTTTCTAATATTCCCAAAGATTCTGAAATTATAAACAATTTGTATAAATTTAAACACAAATTAACCTTCTACTTAAATATGATTTTAAAAATTGAAAATTTGAACAATAAATTTATTTTTTTGGTTCCTGATATAAAGTAATAAAATATATTTAAATTAATTTTAACTTACATATTTATTCAATGATAAATTTTATGTAATTTTTTATTACTTTTATTTTGTGTGCTATCTCTTGAATTTATTTTAACAATTTATGCAACAAAAGAGAGAGTATATATTTGGTAAGAAATTCCTGCATACACATATATAAAATTTATAAAATATTTAAGCTTTTATTGGAATTCAAAAGATATAAAATTTTTGCCACATTTTAAATCGAAAATTTAATTCAACAACAATTTGAAGAACTCGAAAATGTATAGTATTATTTTTATAATTTTAATATCTATTCAAATATAGTTGTGTGGCCAACTCTGAAACAAACTGCGAGCCGCACCTGGAAAAATGCTTAGCTCATTTGGCTTTGTTCCATGGGCCATGTCAAAGCTTAAGTCCTTTTTGGACATTTGGACAATATTTTAGAGACAGCAAATACTCTCGACATGTATTTAAATTTTGTGGTCGCTTGCGCTTGTAACATGACAACGTTTTGCCTGACTGCAATTTACAGTAAAATTTTATGCATAATTCCCGTTATGACACTTGTGGTATACACACACACACACACATACACACACACAGAGAGAGAGAGCCACATGCAGATACATGGCAACAGATACTGGAAAACATTCAAAGATACAAATGCAGATACTACACGAACATTACTCGAATTTCTAAGCAGCATACTAATTTATGTTATCAGAACACTCAAATAAACCACCAAATGCCAAAGTTCTTGACAGTGCACTTATTTAATATGTTGTTGTTGTTATTTGTTGTTAATTGTTGTTGTTGTTGTTGCTTGTTGTTGCTTGTTATTGCTGTTGGTTAGATGTTACTAAAGGCGCCAAATAATTTAGATTGATGTGCTGTTGGCATTGCAATGTTGTCATGTTCAGCGTTGTCTCAATCAAACTGCAGACGACACTTCTATCAAGTGCTAAATAACACTATATAGTACATACACTGAGCGAAAATGCAGCTATTTTATTTAATTTTACAAATATACGAGTTTTAAGAAAATAACGCAACTTGCGTTGAATTTTTATACAATTAATTAAAATTTCTTTACAAAATTATTAATGTTTTTACTTTATGAAATTTAAATTTTAATCTTTTAAAAAAATTATTTAAAATCTTTTTAACAAAATGTTTGATTAATAAAATCATATAGTTTAAATTTAAGTAAAAGAATATTTTTATTTACACATTTTTTACAACATTTGAAAAAAGCTCAAAATTTTAGGTTTTTAATTAAAATATCAAAATTTCAAAAAAAAAGATTATCTATCTTGTATAGAAAATGTTAACAGTTTAAATGTAAGTAAAAGAAGATTTTTATTTGTGTTAAAGTTTCTACAAAATTCTTAAAAATGTATTTTCAAAATTAATAATGTCATACAACATTTAATTAAAGGTTTAAATTTTAACTTTTTATTAAAATTTCCATTTTTATCTTAAAATAAAATTATTTTCTATCTTGTATAGAAAATCTTTTTTGGTTTAAATGTTAGTAAAAGAATATTTTTATTTGTGTTCAAATTGCTACAAATATTTAAAAAATTTTTTACAAAATTAATGATTACAGATTAAAATTTAAGATTTTTTATTAAAATTTCAATTTAAATCTTAAAAAAAAAATTTTTTTTATCTTGTTTAGTAAATTTTCTTCATTTTGACTTTATATATACTTATTTATATATTTTAAAAATAAGTAAAGCATATATTTATTATTGTATATTTTTTTTAATGATTTTTGTAAATGAAAAAATTAAGTTTATATTTAAGCAAGAAATTCTGTTAATAAGAAATTATATTCAATCATTTTTCTATTATTGCTTAAATATAAATTTACATAATGTAGCCCAAGATAAAGTCGCAATATTTAAAATATTTGTAACATATATTAATTTTCTAAAATTAAATATAAAATTTATATTTCTATTATTTTTGTATAGTGTATGTCTAGAATCTATAACTGCGTATGTTTGTATATAATAAATATATACACATATCAACAGCTACAGCATTTGTGTTTGCATTTCTATTTGTATCTGTATCTATAGCTGTAGCTGTAGCTATAGCTGTAGCTGTATCTGCCTGTATGGCAAATGTATCTGTATCTGAATGTGAAACTATTTCAGTATCTGTAACGATGTCTGTTTTGCTGTCAGTGACAAAAACTGAAAATAAAAAGATAAAAACGCTTTGCAACGGCAAATTAAATATACTATGTAATTAATATCAAAGCACACACTCACACACACACACACGCACACCACCATACAATCGTAATTACAAATTGCCCCGGCCAAGTGCCTTGGCTGTCAGCTGTTGTTATCCTTTAAGTCCTTTGCCTTAATGCGACTGCTGCCTTTGATTTTTACAATTTCAATTAGCGCTAAGCGCGTCGCCCGCCAAATGACTGTGTCGAGTGGGAGAGAGGGCAGGGTGGAGGGGGAAATGGTTGAAACTGTGGTTGTTGCAAGGATTTACAGCCGCTGATTATTACATAACAAGCGAAAGTAAATTTCAACGCTTGCCGCACACAATTTATGTTAATTTCACTTGGAGCTGCCACTAAATTGAAAGGATGTCAGTAGCAGCATGAAAGGGGTGAGGAAGGGGGGTTAGCTGTGTATGCCAACTGCAGGATATGCTGCGTGGCACAACAGTCAGCTAATAGGTGTAGATGTGTGTGTGTGTGGCGCTTATTTCTGGCAAAACTCCAGTTACGAGTGTTGTTAAATGCAACCATAAGATAGGACTCCGAACAACAGCTGAATAAACGGGATAACAAATTTAGTATAAAATGGGACTATTAGCATATGAAGACGAGAAAAAAAAAGCTGAGCTAATAATGCGCCCTTGGGTATTCCCAAGAAATCCTGGAAAGCTTTATATCATACGAGAAACTAATTGTTTTATAAATTCGCAATTGTAAACACAAAGCGATTCAACAAATCATATTAAAATTAAAACAAAAATACAAATAATTTATCATTCAACAAAAGATAATGTATGCCAACAATCTGTTAATCTTAAAAAAAAAGAAACATTAAATCCGAAAGAGGTATTTCAATTGGAGTTACGAAAAAAGTGAAAATACATAAGAAATATACAAATTATAATTTGTAATAATTATTCAACAATTAATGTAGAGGGTTAAGAAAGTCTATAAGAGCACAGCTCATTTTAATTGTAAACTAGTTAAATATACATATGTATATACTTTCCTCGACATTTCATGACAATATTTAACTTAGCTTTCTTCAAAATTAATAAATAAAATTTAAATGTAGTTTTAAAATTTTTAAAACTTAACAAATAATATCAAACTAAATTAATTTGATCATGAGCAACATTTTAGCTAATTTTTAAAATAAGTTCTTAAATATTTCATTTCTAAATTTCAAAAAAATTATATGACTTGCACTTATTTAACAATTAGTGTCAATTTTTATTAATTTATTCAATCGCAACATTTAATCAAATTTTTAGAGTTTAGACATAATTATTTGTTCAAGCAATTGGAAAAATATTTCTATACAAAATCTGTGCAATTGCACATAATTAAAAACTATTAAAATCGAAATTTACTTATTCATAAAAAACTAGTTAACATTTAACATTTATTATTGCACTAAAAATGAACTTGGGTAGCCATTTGAATGCATTGTTATAAGTTGACTTTATGAATGTAGTTGCAATGGAAACAGATGCCCAATATGTAAACCTATTTATTATTATATTGTTTATATTACTTGCACAATATTAGAGAAATATAACTAAATTTTTATATGTTGTATATTGCATTGCAAAACACTAATATATTTTTGAAAATTTTAATTAAGTTTTTAAGGTGTTGTTTCTTCAGAAAGTCAGACCAATTCAAATGGATGACTTATGACAGTTTTCTTTTTCATTCATATTTTATTTCGACAAAAAGAACTGTGTAATCATGTCGCAAAAAAAGTATGATCCAACTGTGCCTCTAGCTCAAAATCTACACCAAACAGTGACACATTGTGAATGCATTTATTTTTCGACAATCACATGTGGGTTCTTCAACGGCTCCTGTCTCCCGAAGTTTTTCAATTAATCTCTTCACGGTTGACGAAGTTAAAACATTATTCCGACCATATTTAGAATGAAATTTTCAAATTGCGGCCATTTTTACTAACCCTAAAATATCAGCTCTCGATTTGATTATTTTTGATGATATCAACACTTTACTGCATAAGTAGCGCCAAATTTAAATCTTGCGTAAATTATTGGACACCCCAAGAAGAATTTAAGAAATTATTTTTTAATCCTTTTTTTTAATAGTAATAATAATATATCAAAAGTCCCTTCTTGAGTGGTTTGTTAAATCTTTGAATAGCAAAACGTGATGCGAAACTCTCAAGTCTTTGGCAGTTGAGAATTTATTCAGCTAAGCTCTTAGTAGGCGTAACTGAAAGCTGCACTCTGGCAGATATGGATGTAATTTGATTGCCTGCTACTTTTGAGTCCTGAGTCCTGAGTCCTGCACAAGCAGGACAAAATCAACTGTCAATGAAGTTGTGAAGCCAAACAACGTTCCAGCTGGAAATTGAGAGCACTAAGGAAAACCATCTAGGGTTCAGCTTACGAGTGCAATAACAATGCCAACGGCGACAATGGAGAAGCATATGATGCAGCTGCCTGATGTAAGAGCATTACACTTAGAGAAAATTTAAAGTACACTAATGACAATGCAATAGAATTTGGATTCAACATTTAATTTCAACTTAAATATAGAAAACTTGACAGCCTTTCTCTTAAATATTTTAATAAAATAAAATACAATGAAAATTGTTCTGGTGTTCTGCATTTCGAGCATTTAACATATTTTCTTCTTAAGTTGATTTTGTATTAAAATTTGAAAATACTTTTGATAAAATTCGTTAAAAATAAGGATTTATAGCTAGTCTAATTGTCGATATAATTTCTTATACAGATTAGACTTCTAAACCAATACACTTAAGGCTGCAGTAATTTAATTTTTCTTATTTTACTTATTTTAATTTCTATGTGACTCAAATATATTTAATAGCTAACCAAATACCAGAAACTTAATACTTGCATTAAAAATAATTTAACGTAGGTTTTTTTAATGTAAAAGAGTTTGATTATAAATAAAAATTAAAACCTTTTTTTTATAAAAATCATTGCTCTATTTACATGTTAAGAATACTTTAGTGTGAATATTAGGGCGGTTCAATTTGTTTATAAAAAGCGTTGACAAGTATCGTAATCTACGAAGAATTTGAAGAAATTTTTACCATAAAATTCGGAATTCGCTGCTAAAAGAAGGTATTTTGTTTGTCTCTAGTTTCCCTTCCCAATTACACATGCAAAAGGCTTTCCAGCAGTAGACTAAATTGCATTTATAGATACATAGTTTTATAGTCATATTTTTTTTTTAAATTTTCCTAGATTCCAATTCTTGTGGAAGCTTATCCCGGTTTTTTTTTTGACCCGAATAAATTGTCACGGCCTAATGAATAATTTCTAGAGACCCAGTGGGAAGTCAAGGCAATTCTTAAACTACATTTATTCTCTCAGTGTAATGCCATGTGTGTGTGTGTGTTTAAGTGTGTTTGAGTGTTAGTGGGGTTTAATATGTGTGTTGTTGGCCAAGTTGCTAGGCAGTTGACCCTCTTTATTGAATAGCCGCAGCTGCAGCCGCAGCTTTGGTTCAGAGACTTGAATCTACTAATGAGGCAACAGGGGTTAACAATAAGCGTTGCCACAACAGCAGCAACAGCAGCAGCAGCAGCAGCAGTGGCAACAACAATTGACAGCTAAAGGGCAAAACGCAAATATGCTTTTAACATGGCCAATGGCCAATGGTCATAAACACAAACGTTTAGCTAATTTGTGTGAGACACGAGTGTGTTTATGTGTGTGTGTGTGTGTGTGTGTGCATTAATGAAGTGCCAATAACAAGCACGTGGTATACCTTGTGTGATCTGTGTGTGTGTGCGTGTGTGCATCCCATAAAAGTGAAAAGCCATTGCAAGCTTTTGGGGCAGCGTCAATTTGCAATTGAAAAGAATGACAATAGTTACACGCTCATAAACATGGCTCATAGCTCATAGCTCATGTATGTCAGCTAAACACATACATATATATATATGTATATAAATGCATGTGTGTGTGTGTGTGTGTGTGTGTGTGTGTGTGGGTGCTGGTCGCACTTGCCTTAAAAACAAAGTGGCACAACAAAATGGCATTACACAAAAAGGGATTTATTTAGTTTATTTGCTGTATATCAGCAGCCATAACTGTCAAGTGTTTGTTGTTGTCTCTTGACTGCTGCCAGAGCACAAACAACACTCACAGCAAATGACTGTGTGCATGTGTGTGTGTGTGTGTGTGTGTGTGTGTGTGTATTGTGTATATATGCTACTATTACTAGAACTAGAGCTTTGCTGCATGCTGGCCATCATCATCAATCATTTTGATTTGCGCTAAAAACTATGCTATGCTATATATAGGGTGCAGCATTGCAAAAAAAAAACACACAATACAACAAAAACAAGTAAGAAACTAGCAGAAAGTAAACAGCATTAGAATATAACACGACTGCTGCATACTCTAGAATAATAGTTTCAGTTTAGAGCTTGCCTTTTACTTATTCTATAAAAATGTTCAACTTGATTTTGTGACTGAATGGCGACTCACGGGTCAGGCTGAAAGGTAGAAGCTAGAAACCTGCAATTTTTACTGTAGATTGCTAATATAACATTAGTTGCCACTCTGAACAAATTTTCTTAAAATATCGGGGAGATAGCGGAAAATGCATATGAAAATTGTATGCTAAAAAAAACTTAACTAGAATAAATTGTAAAATCTGGAGCTATGGCCAGAAAACACTTTTGGTGGCAGACGTATTAAACTAATCCATACAGATTAAATATGAAAGGAGATAGAACGACCTTTCTAAGGAGATATACATTTATCCCTACAATATATTTAGTATTTGTCAAGATAAAGGCCTGTCAATCTAGCCTTATTTAAAAATCATTACATTTTTTTGACTTTGATCGCCACATAATTCGCATTAATTTTTTAATATTTTTTTAATTATTTCTCAATAAATTCTGTGTACAAAAATGTTTATTTTAACTGAATTGGTTAAAAATTAACTACATTTAAATTAACTAAATTAACTAATAAAATAAAAATATATGAGAAATTTAAGTCTAGCGTGTTTGTTTTAATATCACTGTCTGGTGAATAATATTCAGGTTTATTTATGTTGAATTTAGGGTTCCTTATAATTAAAATAATTTTTAAAATTTTTCTATGTTCAAACGGACTTTTGTTAAATATGTTAACATATTTTTTGAGTTTTTTTTGGAAAGGCTCATATACTTGGGCATATCCTGCGTATGGCTTAATTTAAAAGTAAATTATTTATAAATTTAATTATATTTACTGAAAGATTTATAAAATAAAACTGCAGTGAATGAAATTATATTTCTACAAATTTTTGGGCACAATATTAAAAGAACAATCAATTTTATAGCAATAAAAATAATATTTTGAGTACAAATTCAAATATATTTTAAGTTCTCAAATTTAAAATTATTTTTTTATAGTCGTTCTAAAATAAATTTAGTAATTTTTATACTTTAAAAATTAATATATCTCGATTATGAAATATAACATAGAACATTTCTAAACATTGGAAATATACATATTGCTGTTCAAATATTCACCTAATTATTTGAAAACTTTTATTTAATTTATTGCAATTTTCCTGTCTTTTCTTGTTATTTTCTGATTAGTGTAAATGTTTAGCCCACTTTTAAAATATTTTAAAATTTTTGAAGCACTTAAAACAGAACTTAATTTTTTTTTTAATTCAAGCTTGCAACAACATACACACTCTTCTTTAGAAGCAATTTAAAAGAACAATCTGTAGATCTAATTAGACTTTTGAGCGATGGAAAAGTATACTTTAATGCATTTTAATGACCTTCTTTTAGGCTTATTTTGTCAAACCTAACAAACTCCCTTCTTTCTTTGAGAACAGAGTATAAACACACATATATGAAACGATAAAGTACAGCTGCAGTAACAGTAGCACGAACAACAACAATAGGAGACATGTGAAATGACAACAACAATTCATGTCGACAAGTTGCGCTTGCATTTTTTGCATACCCTACAGCAAAGGATATGATCATTTTGTTATATAGCTTGTAAAGCATTTTTGAGAATATACTAAATATGTTTTTTCTAGATATCAGTGGTTTTTTTAATTATTTGGAATATAAAAAGAAATAAGCACAAATATACATATTTTTTTAATTAAATGTTTTTATTACATTTATAAAAATCAATTTATAAGACTTCAGGAACAAATTGTTGTGGCAGTATATATTACTTTAAATATATTTACATTTTATATTTTTTGGTTAGACTTTGTGTAAATGTAAAAATTTTAAACTTTTTTAAACTTATTATATTAATTTCGCTTTAAAATTTATTAATTTCGATGTCGTCAATTTGAGTTAATTTGAGTATTTAATGGCATTGAAGTTCTGTGGAGATGATGTTATGATATGATATAATGCTAATGATTATCCCAATAAAATATATAAAATACTTGTGACAAAAGTGCAATTAATTGTTTATTTATTTTTTTTATTTAACTTATATTATTTATTGTATTTATTGTGTTTATTGTACTAATTGTATTTATTGTATTTATTGCATTTATTGTATTTATTTTATTTATTTAATTTATATTATTTATTGTATTTATTGTATTTATTGTATTTATTGTATTTATTGTATTTATTGTATTTATTGTATTTATTGTATTTATTGTATTTATTGTATTTATTGTATTTATTGCATTTATTGTATTTATTTTATTTATTTAATTTATATTATTTATTGTATTTATTGTATTTATTGTATTTATTGTATTTATTGTATTTATTGTATTTATTGTATTAATTGTATTTATTGTATTTATTGTATTTATTGTATTTATTGTATTTATTGTATTTATTGTATTTATTGTATTTATTGTATTTATTGTATTTATTGTATTTATTGTATTTATTGTATTTATTGTATTTATTGTATTTATTGTATTTATTGTATTTATTGTATTTATTGTATTTATTGTATTTATTGTATTTACTTTATTTATTTTATTTTTTTTTTTTAATTTTATTTATTTTATTTATTTTATTTATTTTATTTATTTTGCTTTATTTATTATATTTATTTATTTTTTTATTTCCTTATTGATTATTCTATCTATAGCAGCTTAAAATCTTATCACAATTTCACTTTCAATTCAATGTCACATGGAAAAATGAAATGGAATTTTAATAAATAAATCAGCTTGAAAAACAATATTGATTGAAAAACATTATAAAAACCTACATAAAACTATGCTTAAAGAGTGTTTATAGGGTATTTCTAAGTTGCACTTGCAGTTGAAGAATATTATTTTGGTTTCTATTTTTTCTTCTTGTCTCTATTTTTTTTTTTTTTTTTGGTATTTGATGCATTTAGTAAGTATTTTCTGGTCCTTTGTTTTGTTTTGTGACTTAGCAAATGCATTTGCATACAAACACACATAATGTCCGTCTATGCCCCTACAGCCCCCCTTCGTCCATCCACTAAATATTCCTCTATCGTACCCTTTAAGTATGCATACTCTATGAATGCATTAGTTTTAGATGCTCGGGCAGTTAATAGATGTGGCAGAGTGCGGGGGCGGCGGGGTATTTGGCCAAAATATTTTTACGGCTTGGTCGTAAAGTTTCTTGTCAAATATTTTCTGCAGCATTTTAAACATATTGCCCACACTGGAACTGGGAATATATATATATATATACGATATATATATATATGAGTGCATAATGAAATTTTAATTAAGGCCAAGCAACAGCAGAAGGCGTACAGAAAGTGGAGCCTTTTAATTCAATTTATAATTACATGGTGCATCATCCACTTTAGTAAGTACATATTATCGTGGCATGCAACGCATTTGCTTGCCTCACAAGACTTACACAATTGCCACATTTTCACAGTGGCAATGGGATTGCTTGGATAAGAGATCAGGTATCACAGGGATCAGGTAAACGTAACGGTAACGGTAAAGGTAAAGGCAAAGGCAAAGGACAACTGTCCTTCACAAATCAATTAAAAGAGATTCGCGAAATTGTTGTTAATGCAAATGGCAACAGCAAAACGACAGCACGAATGAACGTAAAACGAATAACGAATGAACGAATGAATGCATAAATGAATGACACATTCATCCGATGAATGAAAACTGTCTGTGTTTTTTTCTGCCATTTAAATGCATCTCTCAATCTGTCTCGTTTTGGGCCCAGTGACCCAAAGAGGACACCAAACGAGTGTCCTGTGAACCCTACCATAAACAAATATAAATTGTACAGACTTTATATAATTTTGCATTTATTTAAATACTATATAATAATTAGTACTCTTATCCTTTATATACACACAAAAGAAGGACGCAGCTGGGCACAAAAGACACAAACTAAAACAACGATAAAATTTTTAAAGATTATTCATAATAAATATATATTTAGTCTAATCAATATATTAAAAATGAAACGAGAATTAAATCACGCAACAATAAAAATATATAAAAGATTATTTTTATTAAATATATTTAGTCTAATTACTATATAAACAATAATTTTAACACTTCAACCAGCGTGGTTATTAGGAGATATTTTATTCAGCATATTAAGTTTAAGTTCATAAATTAAATTAAGTAAAATAATATAAATAAAGCTATAATTATACATTTAAAAAATAAAGCGAAGTTGGACTTATTTTCATTGCAAAAAAATAATGATATAGCTAGACACAGATTTCATTTTATTTTATAGTTTTAACACTTTACTTTTATTAAGAAAAGTAATTTTATGTACAATATAAATGTAGAAAAATATATAATAATATTCATTAATTTCATAGCCAAGTGCTAAGAGTCCTGAAAATTATAGATTTAATTGATATCCAACTAAATTGCCAGCTAAGAGACATTTTAGAAGTAATTATCTAAGCGACAAGGTAACAGTAGAGTATTTCATGTAACTGAAGTTTCTCCAATATATAAATATTCTATATCATAATTATATACTATTAACTTTTCGCGGCAACTGATTAGCACACCCTATGCTTTTTGTATTTGAAGCATAATATCTGCCAATCCAATAAATATTTTAGAATGAATTTTTTTATCAATATAGAATTTATAAATTTATAGAATTCTTTAAAAAAAATTAAGGCTAGGATTTTTATCTTATATATTATTTTATATTTTATTCAATTTAACATAGAAAATAAACCTTTATTTTTCCAACAAATTTGAATGCATATGTATAAAAAATAAATTATTTCATCAATAAATAGAAACACACTTCAAAATAAAAACAGAATTAAATCTTGAGTTTTACATTGCTTGGAAAAAAAAATAACAAAATTTCTATCGTTTATATTTTTGCAATTTACTTTCATATATTATTATTTTGAAATTTTCAAAATAAAACAAAGAAACTCAATGAAAATAAAAATATTATATTTATCTTTATCAGATATATTTATTATAAAGATATTCTCAAATTTTACCAACTACAAAATATTTAAATTTAACATTAATTTTACTTTGCTTATCATATACCAAAACCAAATTTATTTATTCTAGCTAATCTTTAACTTAATAAAGGGTATAATCTCGCCTAGCACATTCAGCAGACGCAATTCAACTTTAAATAATTAATTCTTGTCATCAACTTATGGCGAATTTATGCAAGAAGTTTGTTTAATATAACCATTATAATTTAAGAACTTTTCGCTGGTTCAACTTTTGATAAAAAAAAAAAAAAACTAAACAGTTTTCAAGTGGAAAGCTTAAAAAGTTATACAAAGAACTTGACTACAATTTTAAACTATATAAATTACTAAACATACTTAGTTAAAGTCACTTTTAACTAAGATTATTTTGTATGTTAATGTAGACACATTTGTGCTAATTTCTTATTAAATAATTTTCAATAAAAATTCGTTTTTTTTTTATTGGTATCAATTTCTGTAAAACTTGGGCTTGTGGCAAATTGCCAAGACACATAAATCAAAAGTCAACAATACTTGGATAGGTTCAATATGAATTCAAGCAATGTAATATATATACTATATCTCTTTTCTATCTTATGAATATCTCTGTCTAACCATCGGCAAACCCATACCCCAAAACCCAATCCCAATTGCATAGAGATGCAGCAGCCCAAAAACTATGTTCTACAGTTTTCGCTTTCGTTCCAAAACTTTCTAATAATTTCTATTTGAAAGGCGTACCAAAAGTTGTGCGTGGTGTGCAAAACTGTCATATTTCATAAGTTGTTTGTGGTAGGGAGGCTGTGGGGCAGAGTGTGACAAAATAGCGTATACGACGGGTGGGACAAGGGCAGGCGTTGAAGCCTGTCTGTGTATAATTACATGGTTCAACTGTCACGGCGGAAAACAAATAAATGAGTTTTACTCGCAAAAACTTTACCCAAAAAGCAACAGCAGCCACAGCCACAACTCAGCTCAGCTCAGTTCAGTTCAGCTCAGCTCAGATTTTATATTTTATGTTACAATACCGATGCACTTTGTGGCCATCGATCGTTGCAACATGTATCAAAATTTCAAATTTGATACGCATTCATTTTGATGCCCCCCGTTTAAGCAAAGTTTTATGATGCAGAAATGTTGCAAAACTTTATGTTGCCGCACAGCAAATGGCTCCATATATGGCACATGTATATAGAGAGGGCGGGAGAGACGAGTGCGGCGCTGCAGAAACTGACAGCTTGAAAATAAAAGTCAAACAAATTTTAAAAATACAAAAAAAAAATAGAAAAAAGAATAAAAGTATACCCTGACAGAAATAATTTTTATATAATAATTAAAATGATATGCATACATATAATATATATAATAGTATCCGAGGCAGTTAAATTTAGGGAACGCTTATAACTTTTATGCATAAAAATAATGGTTATGAATTATTTATGGATTTTTCTTTTTTATAAAAATTGGCAATAGTTTTTTTTTTTTGAGGCGAAAATTAAAAATGCTAATAAACATTTTTTGTCAATTTTTATATAAAAGTAGAATAAAAAAGTTATTATTCAATTTTTATTTTTAAAGTTAAAGTACACAGCTTGGTTTAGAAGAAATTAAAAAAATCTATTTTTAAATTGTTATTTTAATGGCTAAAAATAAAATTCGAAAAATAACTTAAATGTTAAAAATAAAAATAAAAAAATAAATTTGAAATAAAAAATTCAAAAATAAATATTATTTCATAATTTTATTTTTTAATCGAAAAATTGAAGCTATTAATTTATTATTATTTCACAATATTATTTTTTAATCGAAGAATACAAGTCAAAATTTAATTTTTAAATAAATATTGGAAATTAAAGTACAGGATCCTGTATCCTGAATTAATTAATGTATCTAAGATTCTTCAAATCATTTAGATAATTTTTTTCAGACATAATTTAATGTTCTTTTAACTTTAAAACTTCTATTTGCGATTCCTGGTTTAATCCTAAAAAGAAACATTTATGTCAAGTTTCATAAATATAGCTTTAAAATTGAAAAAAAGTCAGACAGTGACTTCTCGATTAAAGCTTTTATATTAAAGTATAACTAAAAATACATTCTTTAATGCGTTACACATTTTTTGTAAAAATAATAATACCCAACTCTTGCAACACACAAACCTGTGCCTGGGCCTGGTCCTGGGCCTGGTCCTGGGCCAGGGCCTAGTTTCGCATTCAAGTTTGACTTGCTGAATAGCTGAAATCGATAGCAATAAAATACCTGGCTTCATGGTCCAAGCATTTGAAATTAATTCAGATTGCAATTCCTTTGAATTACACGCATCACCAAACTATGATTTCTCATGAAATATTAATGCCGGCATGCGACATTTGATATTTTTCGCAGTGCGCTTTGTTTTTTTTTTCATTTTTTTTTTGAGGGGTTGAGTCCGAGTGGTAAAAACGAGCCAGGCCAACTTCGTTATCATTGTCAACATGCCATTGAGTCCAGTCCGTTGTGGCCCGCATCCGTTGCCTCTTTGCCCGGCGTAGTCCTCCGTACCCGGGCATAATCAGAGCAATTCCAAAGTTGTGTCTGTCAAAAAGGCACAAAATGTGACCATCCAGTGGTCGTCATCGTCATCGTCGTCGTCGTCGTCGTCGTTCACGTTGTGCTCATCGCTGTCTGCTTCTCTGGCAAATTCAAATTTTTTTTCACTTTTTTTATTCGATACTCTATTTGCCAAATATGCATAAAGGGTATATTGTAATTTTTGTAAGTCAGGGAATAGTATTTTGTATTTTACAGAATGAGTTCTTTTAATTTTATTCAACTAATTAAGCCATTTTAGGCTGCGCCAAAAAATTAAAAAAAGAAATAAAAGAAAGTTAAGTCTCACAGAATCTTCAAATAAAATATCAAAAATTTTGGAAATATTTTTTTAAAAAAAAATTTAGCTTGGAGTGTGCTAAACAAAAATATTTATTTTTTGTAAATTGGAATTTCTGTAAAATCTGAAAGTTAAACTACCTGAACATAATTCTTCAAGTTAAAGGCAAATTAAATCAAAACATTAAATTAAAACATTATTCAAGTAAACTTTGTGCTTTAACCCAAGTGCCTTAAAAGTTCTTAAAACTCTTGAAATATTTTTAAACTTTAATTTAAAATAGTTACAACATAGTTTTTAAAGCTCTTGTTTATTAAGCATTTATTTAAATTTAATTTAATTTTTTATTAAAATTTTATTAAATTTAGATAAAAAAGAAATACTATATTTAAAGCCCTAGGTTAATAAACATTTATCTAAATTGAAAATTAATTTATTTTTTTGAAAATGAAATTGAGATGAATAAAAGATTACTTAATAAAGTTTACGAAATGCTGACAACACAATGCAACATCATATTGTTTTCCGGCCTTTTTAAGAGTCGAATTATACATAAAATGGGTTTAAATAATTACGAAAAAAATAGAAAAAAACAAAAATTCGAACTTTACAAAAAAAAAAACGTCGCAAGAAATGGGCATATTTTTAGCCAAAATATTTTTTTCAATTCGCAATTATTTTTAAACGAGAGATGGCATTAAAAAAGATTATAAAGCAGGTTATATATAAATCGACTCTAAAAAAATCGGGATACAAGAATTTTTTTCTAATTGTTATATAGTGTAATCTGTGTGATATATTTAAAAAACAAACAATTTTTGTGGGTATTTTTTACGAAATATTTGTAGTTTTTCGGGAGTCTGGCCCTTTTATGACTAGACAATTTTCTTACTTAAATATTTGGATAACAGACAATGCTATCCCCAGATTTCATATTTTAAGTAAAAGTATAGAAAAAGCCTAAAAGAACTTTAATAAATTTCAAATAATAATGGGGACACGACAGTTTTATTTGCCAGACTGGCCAGCTATTTCTTGCCTAAGCAGAGTATATTTCAGTCGAATACTTTTAACTGAAAATCTCTGCCTTTTTTTTTTTTTGGTTTTTTTGGCTTTTTTGTGTTGGCACTTCCTTTTTGACACCGGCGTTCCGCTACGTTACACGGCTGTTGTAGTATGTGCTCACCTGCCCTCAGTCTCCCTCTTCTGGCCCCCTCCCAATGACCCAGCCTGTTCGTCCTTTGCTTTTGGCGTCTATCAATGGCGGCGTTAGTCCTGCCGCTGCTCTCGGCTGCCAGCCGGAAAATGTGAATTTATCACACGAGCACGTACGCATATTTTCTATGCGCCAGCTTTGACGCTAACCTTTTTATTCCCTTTCTCTTCATTTTTTTGTGAGGGTATGGAAATGGGCTTGGAGTTTGGGTTTTTTTTGGTGAGTTTGAGTTTGAGTTTGGGGCTTAGGGCTTGGGTTTTTGGGGCACAACGCGTCCTTGACAAGAAAAGTGGCACGATTGCTTCATTGCAACAAATGTCGTTATGCTCAAGTGCCTCACACAGATTAGTTAATATTCCACTTTGAATGTGTGTTGGGGTCAACAGCGGGTCACCAAACCGGTCGAGCAACGGTCGACCTGCTTATCAGTGCTGTTGCACGTGCCCCCAAAGCGTTATCGCATGCTGCATAGTGTGTGTGTGTGTGTGTGTGTGTGTGTGTGTGGTGTGTGGCATGTCGCACCTCTCTGCGTCAGGGCAATGGCAATGTGCACTCAAATCGTGCATTTGAATGTCTTAATTGCATCCTGTTTGTGGCAAATTCACTTCTGCAACAATTAAAAGCCAATTTTGTTGCGCTCGACGACAGCTGGCAACGCTTTGGGGTTTCTAATCAACGCAGCGGGTAGGTGGGCACAGCCGAAGGGGGGGTTTGGAGGGGCAACCCCGACAATGTGGCTCCTTTTGCAATTCTCCTTTATTTCCGTTGTGCGACAAAAATTGTCAGACATTTGCTTAATGTACGCTGCACACAAATTTAAAGCAAACTAGAAAAAGAAATGTAAACTTGAACGAATATGAATGCTCTTTGAGCATTACTGAATAGTCAAGGCACTGCTTTGAGCTACAATCAAGGACTCTCTATCTAAGAAAATATATAATTTATTCGTTTTTTTTTTTAGTTTAATCAAACATTTGTAAAGTGAATTCGCCAGCTGTTTAACTAAGATTAAATCCAGTTCAAGGTAAATGGCAAAATTGAATGCATTTTCATTCTGCTGCAAGTGAAATAAGAAATTATTCTGAAACAGACTTTAAAGTTCTCTATTTCCCTGTAAGAATACAATAATTTATTTACATTACTTACCTAAACAGACTTAATTTGGTTTTTGTTTTAAAAATTGTTTTTGTTATTTTCTGTTTGTTGAGTTTAATTAAAATTGATGAAAAATAATAGTAAGCTTGAATGATAAAATCAAAAAAAAAAAAAAATAAAGTTAAATATTACTTGGAATGTTTACTTGGGCATTAAACAGTTTTTGGTTATTTAAAATGTATTGAACTTAAAAATAATCCTTAAAGAGGCTTCAAAGTTCGCTATTTCCCGGATAGTCTAAATTCAATTATCAGCTTCGATTGTTGATTAATATTACTTGCAGCTTTTAGTATTTAAGATGTATTTGAAATACACCCCTCGCAACTTGAATAGGTTACTTAGTAGGTTTTTCAATCGCCCACTGCGCCCAAACAATAAAAGCTAGAGACATAACTTTATTTTTTAATTATAGTTCATTCAATTCTTGTTATTAAACCAGAAGGAATTTTAAGTGCTAAGGCTTTAAGTATTTATAAAAAAATTATCTGAAAAAATCTGAAAAAAAAATTTTTTCCTTTTTTTTTTTAATAGACTTTTAAACTATAACATGACATTTTTACTTAACATTTAAGAAAAACCACGCTTCATGGGAAGCTTAAATATCGCTATATTTGCTCAACTTAAATGCTTTTGTATATGCTTTGCTTTCAATGCAGATTTCAATGTTAACTCTTAACTTAATTAATTTACTGCAAGTCTCATATAAAGTTCGTTTAATCCCCAAGCAAAGAGTGTATAATATATAACGTTAACTGAAAATGTCGACCACAATTTCGCTTGACTGATAAAGCTATGTGCACTTTTGCGCTTTGTCGCCTGCAACTCAGACAGGATGTGATGCAGCAGCTCCTTTTTGATGCCATAGAGCAGCTGCTGTTGCACCCCAATTTAAAGGACCTGATGTGGTCGCTAATTAAATTGTGCTTGAAAGATACTTTGCCTTGTTGTTATCAGCAACGGATCACATTCCCGAGCAAAATCATCCAAATTGGGTGAACTCTGACGATGGCAATGCGTTGGCAGCGATTTTCTCGAATTTAAGGATTCTATGGCAATGTAACGATTTTTAGGTTCTCTGTGCTGTTCAACCTCATCTTGAATTGGTATCCAAATATGCTGTCTTGTTTGCAATATGTCCTGCCAGTGCATACGATTAGCGCGACAAATTTGGCCAATTGTTATATTATATTTGAGGGCCAGACGTATCATAGTGTCCTCGTTGCAAACTTGATGGCAAAGATAGTGCATATTGCAATTGACCAATTACTGGAAATTAAATAAATTATTCTTGCACTCTTGCTACATCATTATATCTGTGTATATAATATTTACATAAAAAAAATTCATTTGAAATTTAAAAGCCAACTTAAATTGAACATCATTATATTTGTATACTCGAGTGCGTCATTTAAGTTTGACTGCACCCTTTTGATGATCTACAGAGCATTTATGCAAATCACTTCACAATATACCGCGACGGCGTATACGTAATCATAACCGAATCATTGCGTATACGCAATGTACTCACGGCCTGTTGGAATATGCTAGCACGCTTGAATGCTTTCTTGGTTTGTTTGTTGATTACGTTTGAATATAGGGTTTGGATTGCCACATGCATCATAATGAAGGGGAGAAATTCCGTGTGCGTGTTTAACGAACAATAAAATCTAAAACCGTATAGTTATTTAACAGTATATTATGTGCCGGCACAGGGTAAAAATTGTTTAGCTAGTTGATCTTTAAGGTCTAGTTTAACTTACATCTTTTTTTCTCATTTGACACAATTTATTTAAATCCTCATGCATTTAGCTAACTCGACAATAATAAGTATATTTACTTCTGATGGCAAATTATTGAAACTTATGTCATTTGTCAATTTAACAAAAAAAAAATAAAATAAACGGCCTTTACTAAACAAAAATTTAAATAACAAATAAAATGGTTTTGCCTAAGAGCTTCGTTATATAAAATGTTTAAAAACTTAATAAAACATTACAAAAAAAAAAAATGTTTGGGCTGACGAACCTGAACAAAAAAATATAACATTGTTTTTGAATTTATTAAAAAAAAATTTTTTTTGAGCTTTTAATTGATACTGACAGCCTCGACGAGAGCATTATAAAAAGAAGTCTTTATAGTTTAAAAAAATTTAGTAAATACATGTGGGAGAACTGTTTCGAAAGCTGTAATCCCACACATAAAATAATTAGAAAATATATAAATGATATTGCACAATGACAGCACAAGTCTATGAGGAAATAAATCGTTTGGAATGGCTCATTAAAGAAAAATAAAACACATTGCAATACTTATAAATATATATTGAATATACTTATTTATAAATAAATATTAAAATAAGAAATCATGGCCGAGAGCATGGCAAATTTATTCAAGCTCTCGAAGTTGAGGTATTTTAAATATTTTGAGTTATTAAAGAAAGTGAGAGCCAAGAGTCTGTAACTTTGGAATGTAATAAGATTTCGGTCTGAAATTTTAAATATGAATGCTTAAAACTCCCAAGAAAATTAAAATAATAAAATAAAAGTAGACATGGCATGAGAAAAGGCATAATTTAACGGTCAAACGCAAAATATCGTTTTTTGTTCAACTCTTGAAAATTTGGGGGAAAAAAGAAATGTGAAAAATACAATTTTATTTTTATATTGTTAATTAATAATTTAAAGAAATTGTAAGTTTAATTTTGTAAGTTCAAATTTTTGTTTCTGCACCAGATAACTGCGACCTTGACCAACTGTATAAAATTTATTAAAAAAAAAATTTTTATATAAAATTTATGTAACAATATACATTTATATATTGAGTTATCAATATTTTGGGTGTCTTATATATAATTGTGACAAAGCTGCAAATGGATAGCCCCGCAATGAGAGAAAAACCCAGTTAAAAATATTATATAATTAATAATATAATATTCAATAAGACATAATAATTATAAAAAACAATTCAAAGGCAGAGTTTATAGTTCAAATCTATTGTGTTTGTTTTAAAGATGGGCGTGATATAAATGTACTTACATAAGTATATAGAATTGTGCTAAACTTGAACAGTTTACCCGATCATATTAACTCACATAAACGTGCACAAATCGATTCGAAAAAACAGAGGCAAATTCACAACAAAAGAACAATGAACACATAAAAAAAGACTTTTGGATATAGAAATATTAAAAATATATATATATATATATTGTAAAATGGGCAATCCGCAACAAACGAAGCCAGTTGAGAATAGTAAATATGAACGGGATAGCCAAATTCCGGCAGTATATAGAATACGGTTTTTTGTGACAATAATGCTATTCCTGGGCATGGCCAATGCCTATGTGATGCGAACAAATATGTCTGTGGCCATTGTGGCCATGGTTAACCATACGGCCATCACGGACGAGAAGGACATTAATGAAACGGATAGTGCACCGACTCGTGAGGATGGTGAGTTTGTCTGGAGTTATAAGCTGCAGGGCTACATATTGGCTAGCTTCTTCTATGGCTATGTGATAACTCAAATACCATTTGGATTTCTTATCAAAAACTATGGTGCTAAACGTTTCCTGGGCTGGGGCATGATAGTCAACTCGTTAGCCGCATTTCTGGTACCAGTTGCCGCACGTAAGGGTGGCTATTTGGCACTCTGCTTTGTCCGTTTCATTCAAGGACTTGGCGAGGGTCCCATTGTACCCTGTACTCATTCCCTGTTGGCCCAATGGATACCGCCCGATGAGCGTTCCCGTGCCGGTGCCGCTGTCTATGCCGGCGCCCAATTTGGCACCATATTTTCAATGCCAATTAGTGGACTATTGGCCACCTATGGCTTTGATGGCGGTTGGCCCTCAATATTCTATGTGTTTGGTGCGGTTAGCACCGTATGGTGTATATTTTTCATATGTATGGTACCCGAAGATCCCACAGCCTCGACGAGCATTAGCAGTGTGGAGCGTAAACATATTATTGACTCCATAGCGATGGTACAGCCAGGGGAAACGGATAAGACGCCATTTGGTAGCATATTCAGATCGCTACCCTTTTGGGCCATCATGTTGGCCCATTGTGGCCAAAACTATGGCTATGAGACACTGATGACCGAGCTGCCCACCTATATGGCCATGGTGATGCGTGTGCAGATCAAGGCAAATGGTTTACTCTCGGCTTTGCCCTATCTGGCCATGTGGATAATGGCCCTGATTTTTGCAGTTATTGCCGATGCGTTAATACGCCGTAATGTTAGCATAACAGTAATACGTAAGGTCATGAACAGCTTGGGACAATATGGCCCCGCATGCACCTTACTGGCCGTTGGATATTTTCATAATAATCTCGTATTGACGGTGATACTATTCACAATTGGCATGGGCTTCAATGGGGCCATCTATTCGGGTTTTAAGATTAATCATTTGGATATATCGCCACGATTTGCCGGCTTGCTCATATCGTTGACCAATTGTAGTGCCAATCTGGTTGGTCTTACAGCACCCATGATTGCCGGACATGTGATCAATCATGATCCTTCAATTGAGAATTGGCGTATTGTATTTCTTATTTCGGCGTTAGTTTATAGCTTTTGTGCCACTGTCTATGTAATATTCGCCTCTGGCAAACAACAGTGGTAAATAAAAACAGATGCTACTATTATTATTGTTGTTATTGTTGTTATTGTTGTTATTGTTGCTCCTATTGTTGTTGTTGTTTATGTGTCATGGCAAATTTGTTGGCTTTTGGCTTGCGGCAATTGTTTCTGCTAATGACACTGACGACATATCATCCAACAGGAAAGCCGCACAACATTCCCATCTCTGTCGGGACCCTGTGGATATGGCACATTGAAAACTGTTCCAGGACATCAATCAAAATTTGTTGCCACATTTGGTATTTAGACCAAACTGAAACCCCCCTTAAAATAGTTCGTCATTTAATTTCGCATTTGTTTTGGGTGCTATTCATGTGTATGACAGTGTGTGTGTGTGTGTGTGTGTGTGCACAACACATAAAGGGCTAGATCTATTCAATAATTGTGTTACACACAAACAATAATGAAAATGTTATAAGTTAGCCAATGAATTCAAACAGACTTGCTTTCGTTTTCACTTTATTTTGGTGATTTCAAAACGTTCGTAAAATTTGAATTGTGAAATTGAAATACTCGTTGTTTACCCAAATCAAGCAGTGCATATCAGAATTTTCAACATCAAGCAGATCAAGCAGTTCAAGCAGTTTATACAAGCATGGTTGGGGCTGGGCTGGGCTGCTGAGCCTGGCTAATGCCTTACTAATACCATAAAAAGTAATAGATACATTAAAAATGAAATTGAATACTTGGCTTCTAAAAAACATTTATTAATGTAACATTATATAGTGCATACGTGCTAAACAATTCAAGTCGACACTTATGTAAATTGTTCGTTGCTCAACGCATTAGACATTTGCCAGTGCCCGCACACTGCCCCAACCCGAAACGCAACTGGAAACCAAAGTTCACTTAACTCAAAAAACATACCAAACTCTTTGTATATACGTAGAGTATATACTTTTATTCAAGCCCTCAGCGTATAACTGCATTACAAACTGGGCTGAGTTGGTAGCACTTTCAACAAGTTTAAGCCGCTTAAATTTCATTGCAGTAATAATTTGCGTGCACATCAAATGACGGCCAGCATTTTGCTCTAGCAACCAACCAACTGACTGCCATAGTACTCATCTACAAATTCTTGACAGTCGTTAGATACACTCGCTTAGCTACAGATGCAGATACTCAAACACACACACTGGCACACACACACTTGTAGTACCTGCAGCTGGCCACAAAATGTGCACCAGTTTTGTTATAATCAGGACAGCAGCTGAAGGTGAAGGTAAAGTTGGTTGCAACTGCTCCTGCTGGTGGGTGGAGGGTGGGTGAAAGGTGGTCGATGGGTGAGCGATGGGTGGGCGATGGGTAGTCGACGGGTGGGCGACGGTTGGGCGATGGGTGGGCGATGGGTGGGCGATGGGTGGGCGATGGGTGGGCGATGGGTTGGCTGATGGGTGGTCAATGGGTGGGCGATGGGTGGGCGATGCAGCTCGTTGTCACATTTGGCCGGCCAGCATGCTATGCTAACTTGTCTGCACGTTTCGTTTTTGTCGCCAGCGAACCGTCTAGATAGGGAGCACATGTAATTGGGTTTTCACTTGATTCAACATGCGCCACAATGTCAAAGTATGCCGCAAGTTTGGTCAACCATTTGAACATGGCTGTGGCATTTTTCAACTGGAGCGGAAAACGGGGCTACAGAGGGCGCCCATTTTATACACTATTAGTATAAGCATATACACTCAGAAAAATAATCATTCTAAAAGTGTAAAAATCATGACTATTTGTCAGTTAACAACGCTTCTTTTTGATGCCAAGAAATATTGTCACATTGTATAGACGGATTTTTTAGAACCGCCAATTTTTTATTAAGAACGTTTCGGTTATGATATGTTTTTTTTTTTTTAATTATTTTATATGAATTTATTAATGATTTTCTCTTATTACCTGAATTTTTTGACTTATTTTAATGTATGTCGATTAATTTCCAAGAAACTTTCATGCCTTACATGCGGACTGCTTAAACTGTTTGAAAATTCCTGGTATTACAACGCATACAAATCTTTTTTAATTTTTTTTTATTATATAATTATCTTATTTTCTAAATTTACATATATGTTTATTAATAATAAGCGTACATTTTTCTAGGTAGATATTATAATTTCTTATTATGTTCAAATTGGAAATTGTGCTTATATTTTTAATTTTAAATTATAAATCGAGAACCAGCCATACTTTCTTAATCAGAAATAATTCAGAAGAAAACATAATAATAGAAGATCGATTCTTTTACAATTTTGAACATTATTTTTTTTTAAGTGTATGTGCATTTCTTTGCGATCCCGATTTCGATTGCGATTGTGATTACGTTTATCTTGCAAGCATGCAACAATTTCAGTTCTTTATCGATTTAAAATGGCAATTTGGCAAACTAAGAAGGCTTCAAAATTCTAGAGTTAAATAACTATACAGTTAAAATAAATCGTAGAAAGACGAATAAAATGAGTTTTCAGGAGATTTTTTTTCAAATAGTTTATTAACAATTCATATCTTTCATAGTTTATTTACAATTCATATCATATTCAATGCCAAATTAAAAGAGAAAACAAATCAACACCTAAAAGACATTGAAAATGTTATCGGAACTGAACAATTTGGATGATTTTCCGAGTAAGAAAAATATCATTTTAAATTAAGACTTTCAAAAATACATAAAAATTTAAAAGCCAAATTAATTACGGAAATAGGACAATAATCAAAATTAAATTTTTCTTATAATAAAGTCGGCAAAGTTTTAACAAAGTTGTAGGAATTGGAAGTCTAAAATGACGATTTTCGTTGCATTTTGAAGAAGTTTAAAAACCGCAGGGTAAGAGCATCAAAATGGGCAAAGATTATCTTAATGAGCGCAATCCAAATTCAATTTTCTATGCCAATTACAACTGTAGATTCAGCGACCGCCACAAATAGAATTTGTGAACATTATTTTGAAGCTTAACAAGTAGAAAGTTCGCCTGGGAAAATATCAGATTTTGATATGATGCTGCCAGAGACAGAGATTGATGACAATCGATTCTATTAAAATCTCATGTGCACTGGTCAATTGAAGAAGTATTACTCGATGCTTCTCGCTTCTTCAAACATTTCTAATGTGCACTTCAAATGCCGTACGAACAATGGCATTTTGTGGCTTGAGCTGTTCAGAATTGATATTTATGCATTGAAACCGCAACGTAAACTATGGAATGCCCATTGAGCTATAATAAATAAAATCAATCTGACAAAATGAGAGAGCCAAATCAAGAACAGACATTGCCATTCAAAACGCCCAACACTTGAAATTCTCGCTCTCTGTCGCTCAATATTAAGGCTGCTGCTGGAATATTAAATATTATGATAATGTGCTATGAACACAACCAAAAAAAAATAAATAAAAATATAAAAATATAAAATAACAAGAAAGAAAATTTCAACTTAGGCATGCCAATGCTAAGTACTCTTACAATGCTCTTTTAAATAAATTAAAATATTTAATCGATTGTTCTTTTTGGCGTTCGATTTTGATTTAATTTGGTGAGACTATAGCGAGCAAAAGGACTTTTAATTGGTTGGTTAGATTGGAATAGTATCTATAAAAACAAAAAAGTTGCTCATATACATAATATCAATTTTTAAATAATTTTAATAAATTGTGCATGTCAATATGATATCAATATTTTGATGAACTCAAAAAAATTTCATACAGACATATTTTTTAAAAAGTTAAATAAGTTTTAGATGTGCGAGTTTAATGGCAATTTTTAAGATTTTTTTTTAGATCATAATTCTACAGATGTCTGCAATCTTTTGGTATTTTTTTAAATGAAATTGAGTACGTCCATTCAATTATGTGCGCCCGAGTTCGAGTCCAGTTGTATACATGTTAAAAAAAATACTATATTGTATAGAAAAAAAATTATAAACGAATGGATTTTACTTTACTTACATAACACACTTAATGTCAAACCTATAATACCCTTTTGCATAGCTACACAAAAAAAAAACAACAACCAAATTAAAGATGTTAAAATTTGAGGAAAGACCAAATTTTTGGTTTTTTGGCCAGAGTTCGAGTGTATTTAATTGGTGTAGTCATCACTTTTATCACCAAATATTCAGTAAAAATGCTACGAAACTGCTGCTGAAATGGATAATCCCCGGCCCTTACCACTTCTGTTCCATTTATGGACATGTTGTCCCTAGAAATTTGCTGGGTGTTGCATGTTTGTTGGCATATTTTTTTTTTTTTTTTTAATTTTTTTTTATTTATTTTTGTCGTTTGCATGTTCACATTGAGAGCATTGAGGCCCGCTCTATTGATTTATTTATTTACAAGTGTATACAATATGCAATATTTTTTCCGCAATATTGTTGCGTATAATAAAAAAAAAAAAGCCCCGAAATACAAACAAAATTTAAAACACAAACACAACATCATTGACCCAAATTCGGCATTGCATTTGGGTTCAACCAACTGCCAGAAACAGAAAAAAACAAAAAAAAACGCTATTGAATACGCCGTATTTGACATTTGCACAAAATGATTGGTTTTATTTGGATGTGCACACGCAGCAAGCAGTGGCAGGAGCAGCAGGTGGATCCAGGTGGATCCTGGTTGACCAGGCGATTCAGGGTGGACGTGGTGGTCGAGATGGATGAGGTGAATGAGGTGAATGAGTTGGGGTAGCCGCAAGCAGTCGTAACCAGATATTGATGAGCCAAAGCAGTTTTATCGCCAACCAGCCGGAAATTAATCACAGTTGCAAACGTGCACCAAGCCGTGCAAATCGCATCAAAGCAACATGCAACATACAGTTGGGTATTTCGCTTTTCTTCCTTTTGTTATATATATTTTTTTAATTTTTCAAATACTTTCATGTGCATTATATGTGGGAGCAGTGTCAGGGCAAGTGTCACGAAATGTGTGCAGAGTTTGCAATTGAAAAGAATTTGCTAAAAGAAAAATGATAGAGCACTATATAAGTATATGAAGCGTAGAAATAACTTTTGCACTTCAATATTATACAAAAGCACAAGGAATTTGTTAAGTGAAATGCTAGAGGATTATGCAATATTAAATAGATTAATAGAGTTTATTTCGTGCGTTGGAAAATTAATTTTTCTGAAAGAAATTCTGCATTCGACTGATTAAAGGAAGATTGGATTTATATTTAAATTTAAAATCTTTTAGTGATTTTTTTTTTTATTTTAATTATACTCTGCTCCTTAAGTGAACAAGAATGCATTGATTACCAGTTTTTTGCTTATTCATTTTATATGAAAAATATTAGAGCAATGAAATATGCAAAACAAATTTTAACAAAATGTATAAAACAAAAAAAAAATTAATCTTCTACATATATATTTCTTATGGGTTTTTATCTTAAAAAAAATGTTTCAGCTTAAATAATTAATTGTTAAATTAACATAATCATTCTGTAATTAAATTTTTTGCATTGATGCAAAGAGATTTTAAAAAATGTATTAGGAGAAATTTGCGCAGAACAGTTGTGAAATTTGAAAGCAGTTAAATATAAAAATAATTAAGTTTAAGCAAATGCACTTAAGAACATTATTATCATGCATTTTTGGCTTAATAAACACTTCAATGTACATGTATCTCATTCAAAATTCATAGAAAATATGCAGAGAAATTTTTAAAAAGCAAACTTTGATTATTTTTCGACCTTGCAGATCAATTTGCATATTTCTTAAATAAATAAAATATTTCTGTATTTTTATATATCTTAAAACTAATATTGGTCTCTAGCAATATATAGTTTCACGAGTATAAATTTATTTATATTTAACTAAATATTAAAAAGGAAATTTGTTTAGTCGACTTGAGGTCAAATTATGATTTTAAATGAAATACTATTTTTTTCTTCAGTCTACAATCCAGTAAAAATATTGACAATTTATTGACAATTCTTGCTGTTACAAAGTAAAAGCTGCCACAATTCACTTAACATTTTTTTCAATTTATCTTAATTAACACTTCTCTGTAATGAACTTATTTTAAAAGCATTTAATTTACTCAAACTTTTAGGCTTTATAAATATTTTTTATGTGTGTTTTTGTGTTATTTATTTTGAAAGACAAGCATTGCACATATTGTGAAAAAATGTCGAAGAAATTTAATAACAAATGCCTCACTTGTTTGCAAAGACTTGCAAATTGCAAATTCTCTAGGAATGTACATTTGAAATTCATGCAGAAATGCACACGAAACTCGAGCTGCCAAAATACTTTGGTATTTTCATTTGAAAACGAGAGCAATTCCAGGAGACTTTATGAAGTATGGACAATTGGCATATTGAAAGTCATAAAATCTCATAACTAAATCCTGTTTCAGATGGTCAACTATTTGATTATTTTGAGGCAGTTGATTGCATAAAAATGTAATCAATGTCTAGGCAATTCCTGGTACTACTAGTTGCAACCTTTGGTCAATGTTTGTTTTTCGATATTTGAATTTTTGAAACTCAACTGTGAAATTGTACTGAAAGCCACAAAAATTCACACAAGACTAGGATAAAATTCTCGATATTGCCATATAAGGACTTGTGGGAACGAAACTGTTTGTCCCGTTGCCCATTCGACAGGATGCATTCAGGCGTGTCCTTGAAGCGACCGCACCGAAGCCTCTATGGCCGCCAATGCACACCCCCCTCCACTATCACCTCACCAAACATTTTGGTTGCCTCGTAGCACCCATTTATCCCAACATTATGGCTGATGTGCTTAGCCACCCCACAACTCCCCACTTAGCCCCCCTTAAACCACAAGCTGCCACGTTTGCCTGGTTTGCAATTTTTGTGCAGTATATAAGCGTGGGGGAGGGGGAGGGGGAGGGGGGGGGGTGTGTGTATAGCAGGCAACAAAGTCAAACAGTTTGCAGTTGAAATAACTTAACCACCCATCAATTCGCTTAATGATAACAGGGTATAAAGCTTGGATAGGGTGGGCGGGGGGAGGGTATGGATAGGGCAGGCTTAGCTGCCAACCGCAGCTGCAATTTTGAGCGGAAACAAGCATAGCGTGTGTCCATATATACAAACACTATATATACATATATACATATATATCTGTGTGTTGTATAAGCCGCAGGTGCATGCGACATATACAGCCACATGCATGCAGCATGCAACTGTTGCACAGTGCACTGTGGACCGGATAGCCAAATATTTGGCATTAAATCGAATACTACAGATATCTAATTGAAACTTGGTATATTTTATAATTATAGGCAGAAAAACATTTGGACAAAATTTTAAGTTCAATTGTCAACAATATATAAGATCACATTGCGGATACGTAATAATTTACCCAAGTTTTAAGTAAGTAAGCCAAAGCCCCAGAAAACCGCAAAAAACATTGTTAAATAAATGAACATAAATAAAAATAAAATAAATATACACTTTCTACTTTATTTTGATATACATAACACATCGCACAAAGTGACAGAACATATTTTTTTTGGTCCACAAAAGGCAAGCACTTTGAATTAATTTTTTGCGTTTTAAGACAATACAAAACAATCAACCTAAATAACATGCAACAGATATTAACAAAATATTTTTTAGTTAATCCATTCTTCATATCCTGGCCTTAAATATCTATTTTTTGCAATAGCTTTTTTTCCACCTCTAGCAAAAATATTTATCGATTATATATATATCGAGTATATAGTTTGATTGTATTATATTAAAATTTAATTTATACCAAATATTTGGCAATTTGGTTCACTGTGCATTGCACAACCATGCTCTCTCAAATATTATTACAAATGGCAATAGATACGCATACAACAGATACACAGAGTGAAAAATGGCAAATGCTTTTGAGTTCGCCATACGTTTGGTGGGCATTGGCGGGACAGGGGAGAGGGTGGTATAAACATCAACAATGTGCAAATCTCGTTAGTAAAATTATACACACACATAGAGAGAGAGAAAGAGACAGAGAGAGAGAGAGAGAGAGAGAGAGAAATGGCAGCCAGACATAAATATGTTGTGCAAAATTTATGCATTGCATGCGGCGACTGCAACCGGCACCGGAAGTGCACTTATGCCGCACTTCTATTTCCGCTGCAGTTTGCCGTTGTTATGCAGAGATTGAGATTGATAGCTATATAGCTATAGCTAAAGCCCACACAACTTATTGCAATGCTCTCTAATTGCTCGAATTTTCTTTTCAATCAACACAAAGCTCTGGCAATAATAAGATGCTCAACCATCGCAGCGTTTATAAGTTATATATTTATTTCCTTTAAATTTAATTTTTAAAAATGCCAGAGAAAATATTTATAATAAATTCTGGTCTTTCGATAAAGTTTCTTTAACAAAATATTGATTCAAAATTCTGTAAAGCATATTAAAATCTCGCTATAAACCTTAGACTACTAAATATAAATTACTACATAATTAATCTTTTACTAAGCACTGATTAATTGGACTATGACCAAGAAATTATATGAAAATGGACTGTTATTAAAATTAAAATTTAATTTAATCATTTATTATTGATAGATAAGACTATGACAAAAAAGTTTTATGATAAAGAATTGAAATTAAAATAAAAATGTAATTTAGTTTAAATTCACAATAAATTAAGAATCAGAGACATTTTCAATTATTTTTAAATGTAAAAATTCTGAGTTAAGAACTGTTCATTGAATTGTTTTATGAAAACTGGCAAAACAAACCCAAAAAATAAAAATTTAAAATAATAATTTAATTTAATTTTTATCAAAAATTCACAAGACTTTTTAGCTTTTAAAATAAAGTTTATTATTGATAAATGTTTGCCAACAAGGTTGAAAGATAAATTTATTTTTTTAACTTTTATTTTTAATTCAAAATAAATTTAAACTAAATTAAAATTGAGTATAAACTACTTTTTACTGTATATTCACACATCTTACTTATTTGCCAACGTTTTAATTTGGATTGTAAAATCTTTAACTAAAATGTTTGCTGTTTAACCAAAATAAAAATAAAAAAATTTTATATTTTACGGTAATACTAAAGTTTTTTTTCGCGAAATCAATTAACTTAATTTAAGGTACAAAAAAATACTTAAAGTTGTAAATTTTGAATGAAAAAAACTTTTAAAATGATTTATTCTAAAATTTGTGTAATTCTTTGTTAGAGCTGGTCCAAACTTACTAAATATATAATTTATTTAGTATTAATGTAGGACTTTTTCAAGGATTCAATTCATTTTTCACTATATTTCACTATAAATACAAAAATAGTTGTTGAAAATTTAAAATTTAATAAGAATTATATAATGAATTCGAAATTAAATCCATTCTTGATTAAGTTAACTGAATATTCAATATAAATTTATTAGGTATATTTCTATTTATTTTATTGAATAATGTATTCGAAAATAGTTTTATTCTCGTTTGGGTTAACAGAATCTGCAATAAAAATTTATTTAGTATATTTCTATTTATTTATTTATTTTTGTTTTTTATATTATTCTGTGCAATTTATCCCAAAAAAAAGAGTACCAAAAAAATCACTAAATATAAGTGCAACTATTAAAATTAAATTATTATTTTAAATTAAAGTATTGATAGTGTCTGCTTAGTATTTTAGAGCTAACTTTGATTACCAAATGAATTTCAATATTCTAATATAATGTTAACATATTTTTAAGTCTTCAAAATGTCAAATGAATTAGAATTTAATTAAACCAAAAATAAGTCAAAATGTAAATAATTCTTAAATGGCAGGAATCTTGCGGGAATCTGAACTTTTAATGTTTGTTACAAGACACATCAAATATGCATTATTTATTTTCTTATAATTTATTTTACATAGTATTTAATAAAATTGTTTTACTTACATTGCTTCAATACCACACACATACTGTAAGTAAGAATTTTACAAGCTAGTTTATTGCATTCTACAATAAATAAATTTTCAACAATTTATTGAACAGGTATGTCAAAAATATTTTAACTCTTTGGCCAATTGTTTAAGGCATTAAACAAAAATACCGAAAATCTCAGCAACTTTGATGGATGGATAGAGTTATGTAAGATGCGTGTCAGAAGGGAAAATTGATTTGTTGATGATTAACTTTATTGACAGTACCTCAAGTCATGTATATATGAATAATTAAAACATTTTGATTGATGGATAGATTTGAAAGCCATAAGTTAATTGTTAACAAAATTGTATGTCAGATATTATATATGAATCCGTTCATGGCTTGAATTATATTTTAAATACCAACAAATGGAAAGACAGAATAATAAATATAATTCACTTGTCAGGCACAAAACAACAACAAGAAGAGCAACAACAACTTAAACGTCTTTCCTGACAAATTCTTTGATTGATTTCTCATCCGTGTCAAGTCAAAAAGCTGCTGTTGCTTACTGCAACTGCCACACACGTTGCCACTGCAGTGACAACGTGGCACGTGTCTATCAATGTGACGCATTATGTGTGGCAAATATTTGTCAGTGCAACAGCGAAACTTAAATATAATAAGAAATGATTTTATAGGCTATGCTGTGCTATGACAACGACAAAAAGTCAAGAATTAAATCATGCTTTTGGGAAATGGAGAATTTCTTACAAATCGTTTAGGAAATCGTTTCAAAAACGCTGTTATAACTTAACACCCGCCGCCCTCCCTCTCTCTCTCTTGCTTACTTAACCCACTCCTCTGCCTTTAGTTGCAACGTGTGGCAAAGCCGCACATTGTTGATGCTGCTTGCTGCTTTAAGTAATCCGATTTAAAATGCACCAAAATATATAATGCAGCCGCAAAATCGCATTCGCCTGCGATCACGTCGCTTTTGCCACGACACTATCCCCATCAAATCCCTTCACACGCCGCCCTCTCCCCCCTCTCTTACGCGAAACCCCCCTCTTCTGAGGCAACCCCTTGGCTGTGCATAAGTGACGACCGTCAGAAGGCAACAACACCAACAACAACAACACCAACAACATCGCACTTGTCCTCAGCGCTACGTTAGCATTGTTGCCAGTGTTGAATAACGTCAAACTATACATCGCTCTTATGCATATCAGCATATAAACGTGCATACATATACTATATAGTGTGAATATGTGCATATATACACTGAGAGAAACAATTACCAAACAGTTTAAATACAACTAAAGTCATTTATTAGGTAAAAAAATTATATTGAATTTATATATCAGTTTCGGGATTAAAACTAATACAGATAATACTCAGAGATCGCAAATAAGACATAAATTATAAAAAATTAAAATTTTATATATTATATATTATTAATAACAATTAAGAAAACAAAATATTATTATTTTTATGAATTGAGAGTTGGTGTTATACGAATTTAAAATAATTTATTTATTTATTTTATTATTTTATAATTTTATTTTTCACAAATGATTGTTATAAAAGACTGTTATTTCAGAAAGTCTTCAATAACATTTATGAAAAACTAAATAAATTAAAACTCAGTATTATGTGTTAAAAATGAATAAAAAAAATTAAAACTCTGTTATTATTGTTATTGTTAGCAAATCTTATAAGAGCTAAGAATTATTATTATTTTATATTAATTATTTATGTTAAGTCTCAAATATAAGTTTTTCTGTTATTCGCAAAGATTCTGAAATTATAAACAATTTGGTGTAATTAAAACACAAATTAACCATCTACTTATATCCGATTTTTTAAATTGAATATTCGATCGCTAAATGTTATTTTCAGTCCCTGTAAATAAATTTTTAAATTCGTATATATCTAAAAGCTCAATTATAATTAATTATAGCAGGTTAACAATTCATTTGATAATAAATATTATTTTTAATAATATTTTTTTTTTTTATTGTCAAGAAGCATAAAAAACTATAACATGACATTTAGGAGAGATCGCCATGAATAGATCCCAACCACCTTTACAATTAATAATAATAATAAAAAGTTCTTATATTATATCATAATTTTGTTTTACAGAATAAGAATTTTTGCCAATTTTTATGAAAAAACTCAATATATAATTCTTAACCCATAATTTGTATATTTTTTTAAATTATAACAGTTGGGATTAAGGTTAAGATTAAGGCTAATTAGTGTCTCTGAAATTTATTTTATTTTAAATTAAATTATTTATTATGCAATAATAACAGTGATTTTCCTGCTGAATATTTAGAGCGCAGTTCTTTAATTCTTGATCGCAAGCTCTATAAGAGTGTTAAATAATATTTTTATTGAATAAATTAAATTAATAAAAAATCAACATTTAATAGATTTTACTTGAATTGTTAGCAAGGTTTGTCGAGAATGTGATATTTTCTAATATGCAAGGATTGGCAATTACCTTATTTAGCTAGCTTCAAAACTAATACAAAAGTAATAAAATGTTTATATATATGTTAAGAATTCAGCAATATTTAAAGCTTACAGCAAATTTATAATATATGCTTGTAGTTTAGCCAAAACAACATAAAGAACTCAAAATTCAAGTCATCAGTTAATCTCTCTATTCTGAATACCCTAATGTGTGTATTAGTTTTTTTTTGTGCAGTGTACACAGATACATAAACATGTACATATATTTATATATATATATATATATATATATATATATAACGACTTGTCATTGAGCTGAACTGAGGATTGGGTTTGGGACTTGGGGCTGACTTTGCCTGTACTTACTTATGCTCAGCATGTTGGGCTTGTATTCGGATTTTGCGCATTATTTGCTTATTTTTTTATTTTACTTTACTTTATTTTATTTTATTTCATTTTATTTTATTTCTTCATTTTTATTTTTTGCAATCCCTTGTTATGTCTGGGTGTGTGTGTGTGTGTGTGTGTGTGACTGGGACTAATCTTGCCGCGTTGTCGTCGGCAACGTCAGCAATGTTGTCGCCCTCAAATTCAATCTGCATTTCATTTCATTTTATTCGGTATGTCGACTTTAAAAATGCATGCTAAAGTATTTCACAAGGAATTTGGACAAAGAGTGCTCTGAACTATGTTCCGGTTTCTTCAAATTCTGTTGCATTCACAATGCAGGCTGTTGCTTGCCAGGATCTACGCGCCTTAAAGTTCAACAAAAAGAATGTTTGCCTACATTTTTGGGCGCTCGCATTTATTGGCCAACAAGGAAAAAGCGTTATTTGAACAAAAATGAAGTCAGGCGTTGATGACACAGCAACAAAAAGGGAAACAGCACACACACGCACACACACACACACAACATGAGGGCGTATTTTATCAGCAAATTAATGATTATTGCGACAATGCATATGAATACATAAATAAACAAAAATACGCAATCAACAAATAAATGCACATATAAATAAAACTCAAATGTACTATTTACCCAATTGACCAAAAGTTCGCATTTAAATTCGCGTGCAATTGCCAAATTGTATAAAAATCGAAAATTTTAAAGCTTAAATGCGATTTCGATTTAAATTTACATATTATTTAAATTAATATAAAGCGAATGGCGTTTTCAATGGTTCCTCTTTGTTGAAAAATAAATTACATTTTATTTTTTATTGATCATATATTTTATTAACTGTTTTAATTTATATAAATAAATCATTTTTTCTACAAATTTTTCGTTATTGCTTGCATATGCAACTTTGTTAAGGCGGAGGTTTTTTGCCAGTTTGCCAGTTTTTTTTTTATATACACAAACATATATTAAAAACTCTTTTAAAATATGGCACTTAATATGATGATATGTAAGATCAATAAAGACCCCGATACTGTCCTGATGTCAATGCCATATTTGCGACTTTTTCTAGCTTAGTACTATCTTTATTTTGGTTGTCGTTTTATTTATTATCAAAATACCAATCTTTGGAAAAATATCACATTAACTAAACCGAGATTTTGAAATTTTTTTCTTCGGAAATAAAGAAATAAATCTGACTGCCTGACTGATTGGTGACTTACGAGCAGACCAAACGGTAGAAGCTGGAAACCTGAATTTGGTAGCAATAGCTTCGAATTCTATCGTAGGTTGACACTCTGGAAAAAATTTATTAAAAATATTTCGGAAAGTGATTGAAAAAGGTATTTAAAAATTCCATATGAAAATCTCAAGTGAAGCATTTAAGGTGGCGTAGTAGCCCACAAAAATGGTAGCATTGAAGAATATAAATAGGTTTTTATTTTCATATTTTACTTTTTTGGTAACGGGAGCGTAGCAACGCATGCCAGGAAAAATTTCTTTAACCTGACTGACTGACTGAATGGCGTCTCACCGGCAGGCCAAACGGTAGAAGCTAGAAATTTTGACTGTATCTTCCTTTTATAACATAGGTTGACGCTGTTAACACATTTTGTCAAATATATATAGGGAAGTGGGTGAAAAATGCATTTGAAATTGTGTGAAAATCTCAACTGTAGCAGGCGCGCTTTTTGAAACGGGAGCGTAGCAACGCTCGCCGTTAGAACTAGTATAGTATATAAAAACTATAACTTGTTCTATGTAAGAGCAAGTTCCTTGTCTAGTACAAAAGAAATAAAATAAAATACAAGACAAGTTAAACTTTGAACTGAACATAAATCGAATGTGAAGCGAATAGCCGAATTGCGCATCCTATTCGGCTTAAACGAACATTTCCTTGTGTGTCAAGTGGGTACTTATATATATGTATGTAAATATATATGTATATACTTACTATATTTATTTATATATATATATATACTAATATACATATATATGTCTTTATAGGCATGTGTTTGTATTTGTGCGACGCCTGGCAGTCATAACAATAACAATGTAAAATCGCTTAGATTTTAACCGCAGAATAAAAATCGCAGAAAAGAGACAACAAAACAGAGCTAACGCCGCGAAAGTCAAGCGAAAGAGAGACAGCAAGGATGTGTGAGAGAGAGAGATATATAGAGAGAGGGAGAAAGAGAGAGAGAGAGAGCAGGCAGTCACGCATAGTACAACGTAAAGGCGGAGTCGCAACAGCGGCAGTTTCTTCCTTCTTCCTTCCATTCAATGCATTGGGCACAAGATATGCGAATGCCTCCGGGCACGTACAATCCATTCATTCAGCAAATACCAATAATAGACACGTACGCTCAGCTCAGAGAAAATGGTAGAATGAAGCCCAAGGAAAGAGAAAGAGTGTTCGAAGAAAGCAGCGAGCAAAGAGAGAGAGGTGAGGCAAAAAATAACGTTAGGCGGAGGCATTTCAAAATGGAGTGGGAAAACGAAAGCATAAAATGTGACTGCATGCCGGCAAAAGTAAAGCAAATTTGCTAAAGACAATAGGACTTTCAAGTCAACTACACAAATGTAGACAGAGAAGGAGTTAGAGGGAGAAAGAGTTAGGGAGAAAGTTAAGCAGAGGAAAAGAGAGATGCGACTAGAGCTGAGCTCGTGAAATGAAGATAAAAAATTAAATTTTTTGAAAATTTCAATAAAATAAACACAATTTTCACTTTTATTTAAAAAATACAAGATAACGATTAAGGGAACATTTTTTTGATATTAATTTAATTTTTTTTAAATATCAACAAAAAATTTATACATAATTTTATAAAACCTATTGCAAACTCATTTTTCTGCTCAAATTCACAAAAATATGAAAAATTATTTTTTTAAGATATTAATTGTTGAATTTTATCGTGTTTAACAATAATGATGAAGTTCGTTTGGAGATGATATTTTAATTAATTTTATACATCACTTTGCCTTTGTTTGCATTCTGTATACTGTTTCCAATTTAAAATTATGTTTCATTAGTTCTTAATAGTTATAAATGGCAATGTCAATACAAATATCTAAATCGAAAACGAAAATTGTAGCAAACCTTAATATTTTGAGTTAAAAAAAAAATTTTAAGAATAAAAAATATTTCCATAAAAAAAAACTTTTCTAATTTTAACATTTCATGAAAATATATTATTATTGAATAATAATTAAAAATTAAATAATTTTTTTGTTTTAAGGAAAGGTTTTGTATCACAAAAATGGATTCTTTATGGTGAATCGGAAACGGAAATTGTAGCAAATTTGATCTTTCTAGTTAAACAAAAAAAATTTTTGAAAAAAAAATATTTTAAATAAAAATAAAATTAAATTAATTTTTAACATATCATGAAAAAAATTACTATTGAATGTTAATCCAAAAATAAATAAGTATCTTGTTTTTAGGAAATAAATAAAACAAAAAAAATGTATATAAATTTTTTCCAAATTTTCTATGAGAAACTCAAAATAAAATTTAAGTTATTTTATAATGTTGTATTTTTGAGCAAAATTAGAATATTATAAAATGATTATAATTAAAATAAAAATGCCTTAGGCATTAAACTTTAGATTTCAAAAAATATGTAATAATATGTAGCAATTCGTGTATTAGTTATAATAGATTTAATTTAAAAGTCTTACTTATAACAGCAGTTAATTAATATCAAATAAATAAAAGTAAAAAAAAAATTTATAAAAATATAAAAAAATCAATTTTCTGGAATACAATATCTTTATTATAACTAAATATTTTTGTTTATTTTTTTTGTGTGTAATTTTAAAATATAAATTCGTTAGTTTCATATAAAGTAAATATATCGAATGCAAGCTCATCTGTGGATGCGACACACATGGCATAAGATAACAATATGGCAAAACAATATAGATAAGTTCAAACAACTGCCGTTTTGTACTCCCCTCCCAATTGTCAATTTCACCCGACGATTTGCCAAAGAAACGCTAACACACACACACACACACACACACACACACAAACAAATACACGCCTTGGAATGAAAATGTTTTTCTTGGGCCAAAGAATTTGCGCCACTTAATGCGTGTGCTGCCAACAAAATAGAACAACTCACAGTCATAATAATCATAGGTATTTTCTATGTATGGAATGGGCCTGGATGTTGGTTACGCTTAGTTTGTCCTTTGACTTTCGTCCTGGGCTGCGTTTGGTGTGGCATGCAGCAGCAGCAGCAGCACAACAACAACGATCGTTAATCAACATTGTTCAAGTGCCTGCAACTGAACAATTTGAGCATTTGAGGTGTATTTCTTGCAAGTGTTGCCTGCTTCCGGTATTTTGTCATGACTTTGTCGCAATGAGTTGACAGAAATTGTGTTGCCTTACGGAATTTTCATTTTCACATTTTGTTTTCCCCGAAGCGGCATATATGCGCTGTCATACGCTGCGTATGCGCAACGTTCTCTGTCAACTCTTGTCACTCAAACCGACAGAGTCAAAATAGCTAAAAGACAGCAAACAACAAAAAAAAAAATATATATATATATATATACATACATGTATAAATAAAGCGACAGTTAGCATTTTGTTTTATATTTTTTTTATACTCAAATACTTTGTTTTTAATTTTTGGTAGCAATTTAAATAAAAATCAGAACAAACTGCGTGGCAAACTGATGTACAAAATAGTCGACTTTGCAATGCGCTATAAATGAATTAAAAAATTAAGGAAAAGAGAACTTTTGAGTTAAACTAAATATGTATTTATATATTAACATTTTTAAAAATATTTTAGTTATGACACAAATTTGTTATATTAATTTTAATCTTTTCATTTCTTTATGACTTATTTAACTATAAAACTGTATATTTAAATTAAATAGAGCTATGTGTGCGATAATAAAATAATAAAAAAAATTAGTTTCGAAACATAAAATTTCATATATATTGACGCTAATCAAAAAAATCCAAAATATGCAATACAATACCTGAGCAATCAAAGAAGTTTTACATAAAAGATTAATCAAGCCGAGCTTGAGAACTTAAATATTATATACTTAAATATAATACAGAAATAAAATACATAAACTTTCCCGAACTTAGTTGCTTTAGAAGATTAATTTTTAAAGTTGGAATATATCTTAAAAAGTTTAAAGTGACTGTAGAGTAAAAAGTCAATTTTTTTGGATATAATGAGATATTTACTCTGTAATAAATAGAAGGAAAAATTCAACAAAATTTTCTAGATCTAAATTTTTTTGCACGCAGAAAACTAGGGAACTTTAAGAGGCAGAAATATGAAATTTAATATTTTGAGTTCCTAAATGTCATGTTTATATCCAATACTAATCCTAAAACGCACTCCCTAAAATATTTACTAATATAATACTAAATCCACTGATAACAATTATTTAAGAAACATTAAAGTTAATCAAGAAACTAAGTACAGTCGATGCTCACAAATTAAAACCACTTTGTTTTAAGCTAAATCCAATTTTTAAAATATTCTTGTTTCTGTTAATTTTTTTTTAAATAAAAGCAATTTAGTAAATTTCCTTTTTTTTTAATATTTCTATTAATAAAAACAAGAAAACAAAAGGTAACAATACAGTGCAATTTCTTTTTGAAATAAAAAATATATGTATACATTAAATCAAAAATATGTATTTAGATGCAATTAAACAACACATAAAGATTCACTCCAATTACATTAAATATGTTATTTCAGTTAAAACTAAAATTCCATTAAAAAACTGAAAAAAATCTATTACAAAGCCTAGTTTGTGGAAAATCTAATTACTGAAAATTCTAATTTGTCACAGCCAATTTTATGTAGTTCCTTATTTTGAGCAAAGCTGAACATATTTCCTGACCACAGCGTATTTTGTAGTCAAGTAAACTGAACTATGACATTATTGCTTTTATTTATTTTTATTTTTTTGAATTTTTTTTAAATTATCTTTTCGACAGTCTGTTTTTTTTTTGTATAAAGATAGAACAATAAAATGCATTACTTTGTTAATGTGCCTTAACAGCTTGTCAAGTTTTTTATGCTTACGGCTTTTTCTATGTGCTTTTGTTGTCAGCTTAAGCTTCTGGCTTTTTTCGAGCGTTCTCGGGCTTTCTCGAGCGTTCTCTTCAGCGTTATAGTCATCATCGCCGTCGCCGCCTCACTAAACCCATTAAAACGTCATAATCAACATAATCATAAGGCAAAAGAGAAATATTAAAAAAAAAAAAGCAAAAAAATAAAATATATAAAAAAAAAACACATCAGATAATTGTACGTTGGTCAGCCATTTTTTGCGTGCATTTCTCCTTCCGCTCATTATTATTTTGCTGGCCTGGCCACAAAAGGCGACTAAAGCCTGACCTTTGCTTAATTATGGTAATTAGCACGCAAAACCAAAGCGCCAAAGAAAACCAAACGAGCCGAACGAGTCAAGTCGAGACATGCAAAGTGCTGGACCGCTGCATTAATCTTGCCTCGACGACCCACGACCTCTGCACTCAAAAAAAAAAATAAATAAATTAAAATAAAATCAAAATAAAAGTATATATTCCTTTAATAAAAGCTCATTTAAGGCAAAACTTAGGAATGAAGCGTTTATCCTCAGAAATAAATTAAATTTTGTTAAAAATTAAATATTTAATTTTTTAAAAAAACCTCGTAAAAAAATGTTTTTATTTATATTGTATATATTCTCCAATTTATTAATATTTTTTAAGTTTTTTTTCAGAACTATCATTATCTAATAGCCATAAATTTATAAAAATCTCAAAATCTGTAAATTATTTATTTGTTTATTTATTTCAACAATAATATATCAAAAATGAAATATTTATTATTTGAAAAAACCTTTTAAAAAAGTTAATATATTGTATATATTTTCTAATGTATTTTTATATATTTAAAAATTATTTATTATTATTTAAATTTAAGACTGTAATATGAAGTAATAAAATAATTTTCCTAATACCGAGATTGAATTAAAAATATCCTGTTGTTTAAGCAAAAATTTATCGAAAAAAAATATTAAGTTTTCTATATTTATATATAATATCTTTTTATTTAATTTCATAATTAACTTATTTCAAACGTTGTCAACAATTATTTATGAAATTTTTGTTAAAATTATTCATGTATATTATCCAATTTCTTATTAAAAAAAAGGATCCAGATAAAAGGTGAGAAATTAAAATAAGATTATTCTAATAAAAAAATTGAATTAAAAAAATATTTTGATTTTCAAGTAAAAGTTCATAGCAAAAAAATTCAAGTTTTCTATATTAATAAATTTTTTTTATTTCATAATTAACTTATCCAAACATTGTCAACAAATATTCCTCGGTCGATGGCCTCAGCAGCCAGTTCTCGCTTTATAATTATGTTTTGTATTTAATACTAGATGAATCTATCGTATAATATAATATCGTATAAAAAAAAAATAGTTTTAAAAATAAAGCCTAAATATAAAGTATTTTTGATTCCACAATTACAGCTCAAATTAAAAAAGTGCGAAAAAATGCTTATTTTATTCTGAAAGTTAACTTTTCAAAATAAAATATTGCGTATTTAATAAATCCAAAAATTCAGTTAATCAAAGAATTTTTTTAAGCTTGGCAAAATTTTCTGTTCGACCAATTAAACAATGGCTTAAAATGTATTAAAGAGCTACAAATATCTGTTAAAACTGTAGTTCAACAAGAAGCAAAAAATGTATAAAAAAAATATAATTATATTTGAAAAAGTAATTTTTTTTCCTAGAATTTTCAAATTTCCAAATTTTTCGTATATTTAATAGAATTCTCCCAGTGTACGATAATGATGATGGTGACGTTGACAACAACGGGGACGACGAGCTAAGCGACGATGATATAAATATTAAAAAACATAGCACACTAAAATGCATAGAAACAAAAAAAAAAAAAAAAAAACAGGAAAAAATAAAATTAAATAAAAGAAAATGAGCAGCAAGTGAAAAGCCAAAAAGCGAATTGCCTTTGCGTTTAGAGCTCTTTAAACGCCACTTCGTGTGGCCCCGCCTTCCGCCTGCCGTTTGCCGCCTTCTATTATTTTTTTTTCCGTGTCCTGACAGCGCAATAATATTATGCAATATTTGTTTCACATTGTCTGCAATTTTTTGTCATTTTCTTTTTTTTTTGTTTTCCATTTTCCACTGTTTGCTTGCGGTGTGCGTTTCATTTTTTTGCGCATTACATTTAATTTGCCGTACATTTTATTTTGTGGTTCCCTTTTATGTTGAACAAAAAGTTGCCTAAAAACTTGCATAGTGCTCAAGGCATTTCATTTTTATTTTTTTAAATTTTTATATAGAATTAAGACTCTATGAAATTCGTTTAAAGCACGCTCAAACAAAAGATTCAACTTGCATAAAAATTAAAGCTTTAAAAATAAATATATAAAAAGTACTAGTAGGTTTCTTATTACCGAGTCAAAGCTCAAGAAAGTCACAATTTTGTTAAGTTCATAAATTTCAGTTTATTTAAAAGTTTTCATATACTTAAGACTCTGTTTTTTGAAGTACTATATAAGAAACACAATTAAGAACTTTTCTTTACAATATATCAAATACCAAAGTTTAATAACAAAATATGAAATATATTAATATAGAAAGGTAGTTAAGTTTACACTAGTGAACTACCTTATTGAACTTAAATAACAAAACAAAAAAAATTTGTATGTATCAATCAACGAATAAATAAGTTATTAGCTTAGATGTAGAAAATGGTAATTTTAAATTTTTGTGTTAAAATTTGATATTTTTTAAGGCTTTAAAAAATTTTAAAAATAAATTGTAAGCCATCAGCGTCAAACAAGGTATCGTTTGGAAAAAATCTATAAATAAATGGCCATGTTATAGCCCTTAAGTAAAACTTACTTCAATATACCAAAAATAATTTTTTCGCATTGAGATTTCTTTTATATGCTGAGGAAGTAGAAGAACAGCTGACTAACCTGGCCATAAGCGGGTTATTCCAATGAGTCTGTTGTCTATAAATGGCTATAAAACTCATCATAAATATATTTGAAAATATTGAAGCTAGGTGATTCAAATTTGGCAAATCTATAGACTATATGCTCCTTATTTTATTCAAAAGTCCTGATCGAATAACAAATACCGAAGTTATTCGAGTCAAGATGACTTTTATAAAAAAATTTTAAAAAAATAAAAGTTTTTAATGACTTTTTTCATTTTGTCGAGATATGAAAATTTGCCAATAAAATGTTATTAAAACCGCTTGCATAAATTAAATAGCTGAAGTATTTTTAGCAAAATTCATATTTAATATAGTTTTTATTCATTTTAATTATTTAATATAGATTTCTATATCTAAAGCTAAACAAAACATAAAGTATATAATTTTTAATTTATTTTATCATGTATCATGTTTAATTTTAAGAAAATCATATTTATTTTTAACTTCAGTTTGGCTTTGTTGTGTGTGCGTAGAATATCTTAAGATTTTAGCAAAATAAAATTTAATTATGCATACTAGTATTTATTGATTACATATTACAAAAATTTCAAAGTCATCTTCAAGCTCATGAATATACAGCTTTTAGATAACTTACAGTCTTCATTCATTCACTCTGTGGATTACCCGCCCAATTTCCAGGCAATTCCAAAAAATGCCAAAAAAAAAAAAAAAATGAAACAAAAAATAAATAAATAAAGGATCCAAACGAGGAAGGAACCCACGAGCCATGAGTCAGTAATGTGTAATTTATTACGCTGCTCAAATTGAAACTAAGCGCCATTAAAAAACAATAAACTAAACATGTATGTAATAAATTTTGGGCAGCCAAAAACTGTATACATATGTATATACCTAAACACGAGTTTGTATTATTATTTTTATTTATTTTTCTGTTTTTTTTTTCTGTTAGTATAAAATACTTATGTACTCGTATTTGTTGCGGGACTACAAAAAACTGTGCCAAATAAATTGACCAATTCTGGAGGATAAAAGGATTTGAAAGCAATTAATTGCCAGCGCATAGCAACACATCGAATCCTAAAAACAACAAACGACAGCAAAAAGTTCAACTGAAAATTAAATAATTGTTGCTATTGGTATTGCCATATATCTATCTACTATATATCTGTACCAGTAACTTGTCGAACCATGCAATTGATGAAAGCCATAAAGTAAATATATATCGCAAAAATACACACAAACAATAAACCTACATGCACACATATACATTTACATATACTCTACTATGTATAGGCACTATATAAACCACATGATATTTAAACTAGGGCCCAAACGCTGCTGCAACTGCAAACAAATTGCCAAAAAAAATAAAAATAAAAAAAAATTACCCAAAAAAATAATAATAAAATTGCAGATAAAAATGTACAAATAAATAATATACTTACACAATATTTGTGTGTATCATTTTAAAAGTTGTACAAAACAGAAACAGCACAACCTTATCAAACTTGATAATGTATTAAATAACCGGCAAACATGTTAAATATTAAAATAATAAAAATAAATTTTGCAATTTAATTTTGGTAAAGAGATATTTAAAAATTTTGTAAATTTATAGAGTATGCTTTTAACTAGTAGTGCAGGACCTTGCGGGGTTGCATTGCTAAAACAAATTAATTTAAAATTCAAAAATAATATGAGCCGTATTTTCTCTAAGTTTCAAGTTTCTTGCTTTAAAATTAGAGTTTTTGCCAAAAAAAAAAAACCGAAAATGTGCTAGAAGCCAAAGAAAAATTTCACTTATTTTGTTTGTTGGTTATTATGGTTTTAATGTTTATAAGGGTAACGTAATATACGATGAATTTAAAAAAAAAATTTCACCATGAAACTATATATCTAAAATCAATTTTTAGCCCCTGCTGAGAAGCATAAATTTTTCCGGTTGTGGCATTATAAAATATTTTAATTACTTTATTTAAAAATATAACACATTTTTCAATATTGTTGGGCTCAATTCTGATTCAGCTTTTATATAAAAATAACACATTAGACCTTTCGACTTCTTATACCCTCGCCAAAGATCAGTGTGCTTAATCATCGATTCAATGCAGTTGTATAATATTCAAATTTAATGTAAACTGCCAACATTTATTTAAATCTTATGTGGCTGATTGTGATTTAAGTATAAACACAGAGAATAAAGATTATATTTCACAGCATAGTATATTTTAGCATTCGCTTGAATAAGTCAACCTCAAGCAATGTGATCAGGCGTAATAAATCAATTATTTAGTCACTTTTGATTGATTCAGCACCGTCCACATACGACAAATGTACTTTTGGCACCTGCAGCAATTAAATGGGTGTCGATTATAGACATTGATAATAGCTTTTCTGGGTTATTCATTATGTAATGCCAATTCAATTTAGCAAATCATTTTGCCACAGTTACTACAGACATACATACATATTTTGGTATTGCATATTTCTGGCCAACTACTCTACATTTGCAACGGCAATATCCTGGCTTTGCCCATTGCCTTTTGCGGTTGCAAGTTTGCCATTTGCCGCATACGCACCGTTGCACATTTGCATTTGTTTGCCCTCTGTATGTGTGTGCTTGTGTGTGTGTGTGTTTGTGTGTGTTTGTGTGTGTTTGTGTGTGTGTGAGTGACTGGGAGTGTGTGCCTGTGAGTATGTGTGTGTTTGGGTGAGCATAGCCCTAGCTTTAGTCCTTCGCCTGCCCTGTTGCTGCTTCTGTTGCCTTAACAGCTCTTGTGGTTTATTATAACTGCATATATCATGCAAATATCCCCCCACACACACACACACACACTCACACAACTAGAGACAAGAAACAGCTATCAGTTATACAAACACAGACACAACAAATAGGGATACTCCCGACTCTAATATAGTCTACTCTTATTCCATTTATCAGGCACTGAAAGAACGTGATGAAAATATATTTGGATCATCAGAATACTGAAAGAAGGAAAGTCGACTTTCTTGAGAGTGTGGAAGATATTTTAATATACTATATACTATAATTTTTCATATTTTTAGAATCCTTCATTTTGGTCCTTTAAAAATATGTTGTGTATCATATGAAAGGTATTGATATAAAGATAGAAAGATATTTACATTCAAATTTTATTTTTGATTTTAATAATAATAATATATTTATTTTAAAATAAGAATAACTGAATAATATGCATATTTTTGATAAAAAAACAAAAAAAATAATTTTTATTTTACAATTTTAATATATAGTAACGCCAAGACTTTTACTTTTTAAGGTAAATATTGGAATCAATAGTCAATATTTCGCTATTATTGATAGGAATAGCTAATGCTTTCAATAGTATCAAGAACATTCAGAAATAATATAAACATATTGAAAATTAATTATTTACAATTATCATAAAAACTCACATGGCATATTTAAGATATTGTGGATGCTCACATATAAGAAACACTCTACTTTAAGATAATTCTATATTCTAAAAATACTCTAACTTCTGGAGGTTTTTTTGTATATAGAAATAAAATCTTTTTTTTTAAATTAATTCTATTAAATAAAGACACAAAATAAAAGACAACAATTTAATGCAATACATATTATAAGTGGATTTTTTAATAAAAAATATATGTACGCATTAAATCAAAAAATGATGCAATAAAAAACCACAAAATTGAAAAGTTCACTTCAATTACAAATCCTAAATATAATTTCTGAAAATTGTAATTACTGAATTAACTAATTTGTATATAAGATTTTAAAAATATTCAAATTCAAAAAATTGTACAAGAAAAGATCGATTTGAGTGATTTTTTGTTGAAATTGATAGTTCATAAAATCAATATACTCGCTTATTCGTTTATATATTTATTTTTTTTTTTGGGATACAGAGTATATAAATCCATTCCCCATTACTGCTAAAAAAAACAAAAACCAAAAAAAAAGGTGCCAAGCACCTTCCTTTCTGGCTGCATCAACAGATTCGTTTACAAATTTGGTTATTGCGTACTAGAATTTTAATAGTCAGGATGTCTCTGCATTTATTTTTCTTACTAACTCTATTGCTTTTTTGGCTGTTTTGGCTGTTTTGGTTGGTGGCTTGTGTCTAACCTGACCAGACTCAACGTTTTTGAGAATTATTTTATAAATTTTCATAGTTTTCACTTTAATTAAAAGTGCGGTCGTGGCTTCTGTGGTCTGTAGATTTGCTGGGCAACTCTATTACAAAACCACAGAGTTGCATGTAGTAAAAAACATGGCAATGGCAACTTGTATAGCGTTAAGGAATTATCACTGTCAACTTGTGGCAAATTGCTGTGTGTGTACTGTACTTTTGTTATATAAATTGAATCCTTAGGCAAGTTATTTCAATTAATTGGACGCACTTTAAATGTATTTTAATCGCATACCATATTAATTCACTTTTACAGTTGATAACGATTAATTGAATATTTAAATAAATTTCCCCATATTAACGTGGCATTTTACAGAATTTGATATAAATTCATTATTGAAGCATTTTCTCTCTTCAAGATTATTATTACTACAGATTATTATTACTACACAGAAAACTTCTCGATTATATGAGAACACAGTCAGCTATGTCATCAAATTGCATCTTAATCCAATTGAGAATTTTAAGCGTCAATAACATTAAAACTACTCTAAAAACTGAAAAAGTCGAATAACCGACTACTAAACATCTTGTAGCTCGTTGGAGGTATCGAAGGTCTATAATTTTTATGCTCAATACAAGAAGAATTGCTATAGTCGAGAATACTTGACTACGGGACACCCTGTACGCGATTTCAAATTCAATTATATAACTACACTTCAACTGAATGAACATTAGAATTTAAATAAATAAAAAGTAACTGTTAGCAGAGAATATAATGATTTATATACTAAAATATTTTTCAAATATTATCCCGCTATTTTCCTCAGTGTAGACGCAATTAATTAGTTTTGGTTTAAATTGTGAAAAGCATTTTGTCAATAATTCAAAATATTTATTGTATTATGGTATCAATTGCTCAAACAAATTAATTTACAATTTACTTGAGATTTTCTGTACACAAACCACACATATCACACACACATACATATATATTTATTATTTTGTTTATATATATATATATATATATAGACAACTTGGCAAAAGTATTTTAACATACCAGCCAACTAACTTCTAATTAATTTATCTCTGTTGCTATGCAATAAAAGAAATTTAAAAATTCCATAAAAGTTAAGAATAATGTTTTTAACGGGCGATTTTAAACATTATTAATATTTTTAATGATTTCTTATTAAATAAAATTAAAAATAAATAAACTTTATACATATTCATATGCCTTGTATTCTGACAAGGTTTTTTTAAGCATCCAAATAACAATTGTATACTTTTAATTAAACTTTTAACTTATTGAAATATATGGGCATTTCCAGAATGGCGTTACTTGACAATCGTACGCCTAAATGTAAAAAAAGCTAGAAAAAAGTCAAATTTTTGAAAAGTTTTTTTGAATCGGAGTAACAATTCAGCTGGACTATATTTAATTAAAGAAATTAAATTATTCAACCTTTCCGATTAAAAGCTATAAGCAAAAAACATCCGTGGCGTTACGTGACAAGAATATAAGCCGGTTTCGACTTAAAGTTGTCAAAGCGTAAAACTATGCCTTTTGTATAAAACTTTATTTAGTATTGTAAGGAATATTGTTAGTTAATTTTGCCGGCTATTTCATTTAAAAACCCTTTCCTTTTTTTTACAAGCCTTGGTAGTGTCGTTACGTGACATAAATTTTCGTAGTACAGACCCTTATTTAACGAAAAAAATACATTTATTTCGGCTTCAATATGAACATAATTTTAAATTAAAAGGAAAATTAAGAAATTCCGAAAAAAAATGCTTACCTATTGTAACTAAAGTAATTATGTTAAAATATCATTACTATATTTTATGAACCTCTTTTTCCAATTTTAAATAAAAATAATATGGAAAAATTATAGCGTTTGCTTAAGACAAAATGCAACTTTAATAATTATGCATTGTTACTTTTCTTGCAATAATTTGACAAAATTTATTTTTAATGCATGCCACTAATAAAATCAGTTTACCTTCAATATTATCAGCAGCTGATAATGATAACGATGATGATGATGAAGTCTATACAAAATGCCACACATATTACCAATCAATTTGTAATTGGTAGTTTATGGCATGCCACTAATTCAGTTGCAGTTCTATTGGGGTTTTGCAACACGAAAAAAAAAATATATATATATATGTTGTTCAATTTGAGCTGCAATTTAATCAGTATTTGATTGTAAAATTCTGGTTAGATTCTGATTATCTACAATTTTGTTGTCAATTGTGCAACGCACTGAGGCAGGTGTTGTTGTGCGTTCAACACTTTTATTTAATTTTTTTTTTTATTTTTTTTTGTTGCGCTTGTCATTTGCCAACTGCCATTTAATTTCATTAATTAATTTATTTGCAAGCACACACACACGGGGCAGAGAGAGGTGGAGTAAGGTAGAGAGATGTGCGCCATCTGCCGCAAAAGCCAAAAACAACAATTAAACATAAATCTTATAAATTTCCGTAGCCAAAACTTCCTGCCAAGGCTTTTTGCTGCTCTTGCCGCGGTCCTCTCTCTCTTTCGCTCTCTCTCTCTCGCTCTCCCTTTGTTTTGGCTGCGATTTTCGCCGTGCCACAGAACATATTTCATTTCGACTGCAACTTTAGCTCACGCCCACAATGCACAGAACCGCCTACCGCCCGCCGCACGCCGCCTGCCACATGCCACCCACCGACCATTGGCGCCGCTGCTTGCAACGGGCCAAAAAACTTTGCCAAGCTCTTGAAGGCGGCAGGCAGCAGCAGCAGCAGCGGCAGCGGCAGCAACAGCAGCGGCAACAACAACAAGAACGTTGCATTGTTTGTTGTCTAACAGTCTATGACTGTTTAAGACAATCTTCCACACACACACACATCGACACACACATGAACACACACATATGCACACATAATTTAATTTAACTATTTTAGTTTTACGCTGTGGCTGCCTTCAGTTTTCAGTTACTTTGTCGCTTTGCGGGAAAAGTGCAACAAGGCTAAGCCCAACGCACTGCCTATACCCTACCTCCACAACTCTGCTGCTCTGCTTTTGCAAAACATTTGTTACAATTTCCACACGTAAATACTTCCTGCCAAGAAGCACACACACACACACACACACCCACACACACACCCACACACACACACACACACACTCGCACACACACATATGCAAAAGCACAATTATAATTGTCATAACACAAAGGCAGCTGAAAATTTAGTGCCAAGTGAGAAAAGCCTTCACGTTGGGCGGACATTTAACTTGGCCAGCACACCGATTCGAGGTTAGTTCAAAGACTTAATGGTGTATGACAAAAGAAACAGAAAATATACATAAAATATCGACCAGACAATAAAAAAAAATTATTAGCACAATTTGTTGTAATTGCAAAAAATACACTGCATATCTTTAAGCTACACATCTGGACAATATAATAGGTGCCTAATTTTTTTCAAAATGCAAAATTTTGCAAAGTTATTAACATTAAAGTTTAATTTTTGAATTGGAACATTTAGATTTTATATATTCTATTATTAAAAAAATATAAAAATGTATCTACAAACAAAAATAAATCTTCATACAACAACTCAACTCATTTCGCTAGCAAATTTATCTATAACATCCAGATGACATTACAACTTAATTTAAATCAAATTTATTTAAGGAAAAGCCTTAAAAATAAATATAAATTAACTTGTCACTAGTGTATACTGCGTGCGTTGCTACGCCATTCCTTCGGATAATAATAAAAACACAAAACAATCTAGTCATAATTCAGTTAACCCGGCAAACGTTGTTTTGCCGTATACACTTTTTTTTGTAGATGGATATACTACAAATCAAATTTTATATAGGAAAAATTTAAGTGCAAATTTTTAATTAATTAATAAGCTGCTCTACTCGATATTTGACCGGTTTCGCCCGAGACAAGGGCGTTTCTATACCAATTTTTATAAAAAAAAAATATTATTAAATATTTAAGAAATATATATACACATCTTAACAAAATTTAGTATGAATTGGACAACTCTATCATTAAAAAAAAAACGTTTGGAATTTAATTTTCTCGCGCATATGCTCGCATGTTCCGTTAGAAAAATATTTAATCCAGCAAAAATCTATTTATTATTTTTGAAAATTTTTTTTTTATTTTTGATTTTTTTTTAAAGCGTTTATTACTTATTATTATTATTCACGATCGTGATTTTTGTTAAGGTAACTATTTGATATACATGATAAACTCCCAGCGTAATGGGTTTAGGATTAGTTGAGCATATAACGCAAAGCAGTGTAGTTATTCGATTCGACAGATTGGAATTTATAAAATGTATTTGGCCAAATGGCTAGAGGTTTTTCACTGATGCTGATCAAGAATGCATATAGATTATAGGATTGAACACAAAATATTACATGTTTCATGTAATAATATCCTCTACAAGGAAAAACATTTGATTATAATGTACATATATATATCGAAATTTGTCATATCACATATCCCTCTAGCAACCCTCTCTCTCTCTCTCTCTGTCGCTCTTTCTGTTCGCATTGGTGTGTGGCAGTGACACGTTGATAAATGACATTCGCAGCGTCAATGTGAATTTTATAAATTCTCGTAACTTTCACGCCCGCTGCGCGATGCTGCATGCAGCAAGTAGAAAGCAGCGCTGCCAGCTTCTGAAAGTTGCTTAGCATGCCCAAAACAAAACGCTGACGCCATCTATAGCAGAGGCAGAGGCAGCGGCAGAGGCAGAGTCAGCGACTGCAGCAGCGGCAGAGGCAGAGTCAGCGACTGCAGCGGCAGCGGCAGAGAGTTTTTCATCGCCTTCTTCAATGTTGTCGTCGTTGTTGTTGTCGTCGTTGTTGTTGTTGTCGTTGCGGTAGTTGCATATTTTTTATGACACTTTTGCGGCTTATCAACGTCATGGCAAACACATGCACTCACCACCCTCTCCACCCTCTCCACCCACTCCACACACCGACAACCCTACACCTCCTGAGCTTAAATTTGGCCGCCCCTCGCCAGCGTCCATTATTTATACTAACTAGATTAGCCCTCGCACGTATGCTCATAGTTAGACATGGAACGCACACACACAGAGACATACATACATACATTCAAAGCATACATACTTACATACCTGAAATCACAATACCATGAATTACAATACATAGACACGCTCACACATACCACAAATCAGTGGCATCCGCAGAATATTTTTTAGGGGAGGGGTTGTTACAGTAAAACTTTTCTTTTAAATTTTTAATAAAATTTTTATTATTCAAGCATTTTTTAACCTGAATTTTTGAGAGTTAATTTATATGTAAAAATCGGTCGCTTATTATAGGAAAGATTTTAATATTTTAATTAATGAAAAATTTTTATACAAAATTTTCAATTTAATCCAAAATAACTTCTGTAATACATATTGTTCTAATTAAAAATATCGTATTACAAGTTTATATACTTTTTAATTCGTTTTTTAAACAGAAGCATCTTCAATGTATTCAAAATAAAATTGGAGCTATAAATATACCCTTCACTAAAGCTACATTTATATATAGTCAAAAATATAGCTTTTTTTCGTTTATATTTAAAACGCTCCCTGCAATATATTTTTTTTAATTTTTTTCGGAATCAGCAATTGGCTTTACATATAAATTGACTCTATAACAAATTTAAAATTTTTGCATGGCCTAATTAATATAAATCCATACAATATAAACAATTTTTTATTGAAACAATTCGTGACAACATATAATTCCAATCACAAAAGTATTTTAAGGGTTGCCGCTTTCTTTATTAACACTTTATCTCTCTACTTCTGAAATTCGGGGGGCTTATTCCAAAAAATTCCTCAATTGCGTACGCCACTGCCTGAAATCATGATATAATGAAATATTTAACAAAAACACATTCCTAATAGAAATCAAATCAGTTTTGATCAATATAAAAGTTATATCTTTAGAAAAAGTATTTGCTATGAAAAAGAAACTACGCTTCCTGGTTTTCGCATCATTATAATTTTGTCAAATTTACCTTTAATTTTAATCTGACTGAGATATATTTCGGCGATTTTCAGAGCTGTTTGCAGAGTGTCTATAATTGACTATACTCTATAAACCATAGTATACTCATATAGAACATTCTCATTTATAATTTTATAAAGTTTGTTAAGTTTTATTGAAATTTAATTACTATATTATATGACTGCCAGAGGAACGATCAATCATAAAATGAGTTTTTGTATTAAAAACTTTTCAGCAAGGGTAAATACCTACGGAATCCCCGGAGATACCAGTTATTTCTTGTTTATATGAAGAATTGTAAAATTTATAAGCATTTAATGTAATTTGTTTTATGCAGTGTAGTCAAGAAGTTTTGACAGTTTTCATAGTGTTCATAGTTACTCTTAGTTTTTTTAATTTCTTATTTTAATTTTCAAGTCCTTGCAAATGTAATTTCCACGCTTATTTGCCTCCGCCATGCTATTCAAGGAGTTAAAATGAAAAAAAAATAAATAAAAAAAACCCCAAATGTGATGTCATCGCCAGTTCACCTCGGCAAAACCTCACACACTCGCTTAACTTAATGGATATATAGCTATTTAATGGCAGCTGCACGCAACAAAAGTTGCAGTCAAACTTTGCCAGCTTGTAGTACTACTAGTAGTATGTAGTAATACTAATATATATATGTATATATGGTACATATATGTGAGCACCCGTCTGGCTCCTTTGGCAACAAAGTTTCAATAAACTTTATACTGGGTTACTGTCAAGGAGCGAGGCTACTTGTATAAAACGTCGATTGGCAATGCAGCTCAATGCTTCATTTGGACTGATTCAGTGTCAGCAATGACATAAGCGCTAAACTGCATGAAATCAGTATAGAAAAAGATAGAAACGAGGTTGACAAAGTCAGAATGTTTATGCTATGGCCCCTGGGGAATGGCAGTGTCATGGCATTCAGCTTTCAGAATGCACTTTCAAGATGCTGACAGCTATGATACACCATCAAGCAGGGTTTTTATATCAATATTATTTTTACAGATTTATTTTAAATATATACAAGCAACTTTGTTATCAAATAAACGTTAAAGTTTATACTTTAAAATTTATTTCGTTTTTTTTTTGTTTTTTTTTTTGAATTTCAACTTTGGTAGTTAGTGGGGTCGTACTTGAGAAACATAAATCTCATATCTATTTTTTTTTTTTTTTATGTGTGTTAAACATCTATATATATAAATTTGTTCAACTTTAATGACTGACTGATTGGCATCTTACGAGCAGGCTAATCGATAGAAACTAGAAATACGAAATTTTTCCTGTGGCTTTCTATTATATCGTAGCTTGGCACTCTTAAAAATTTTATCAAAAATCGATCGCAAAGTGGATGGAAAATTCATTTAAAAATTAAATGAAAATCACACTTTCAGCATACCCGGAGGCGCAATAGGTTACAATCATAGTAACGTTAAAGTAGGAGCGTAGCAACGCTCACCGGGAGAGCTAGCATTTTATATATCTCTCCTAAAGATATTAGAATAAATGTTAATGTAAATGTTGATATTTCGTTTATACAAAAAAGACTACAACAACTTTTTAGCTGGGGATACTTTTAGAGTTCATTTGTATAGATATATATTATTTAAAGATCAAGACTAAGCAAATAAACTTAAATTAAAAAATATTGCAAGGTGATATACAAATAATAGCGTGATAAAAAAAAAGAATATAGTTTGAGAGTGTTGAAAAAAAATAATAATTTAGATTTATTGATTTAAGTCAAGTCTCAACGAAAACACACTCCACATAAACTTCTAACCCTTTCTAATTCCGTCTCTCGCTTTCTTTTCTAACTATCAACTATGTGCTATGTAGGACAGTGTTATGGCCCAAAATTGCAGCTGGAAAGTTGAGTGAAAACTTAAATGCGCCTTACTGAACTGAGTGCGCAGAGATAAAGTCAAATACTTGACAAGTCACAGGTAACAAGTATGAACTTATAAAGTCATAAGTGTGCATGTATGTGTGTGTCCTATGTGTGTGTGTGTGTCCTATGTGTGTGTGTCCTATGTGTGTGTTAGTCTTTTGCAAAAGTGCTGCAAAGTTTTCAAATTATTTTTGGTTATTTAATTGGAATTGATAACTTTTTGTTCACAACGCTGCATACACAGCGCTAACTGTAAAGAGTGTCAAACATACAAATACTTGCACACACCATCACACACACACACACACCCACCCACACCCAGAATTGCGCATGTATTTGTCAATAACAAGCAATTTAACAATTTGGTACACAGACACATAAAAGCGAAATTCTTGCAAAGTTATCATTCAAACTTGAAAATCAATAAAACTTTTGATACGACAACAGGCTGCAAAATAAATATAAAAAAAATAAAAAAAAAATCCCAACTTTTGAAAAAGCAACTCCGCCCACTTACTACACCCCGCTCCCACTCCAAGAATAAAAGACACACGTGATATTATTTCCCTGTGACAATTTTTTCTTTACACAAGTGAGGCATGCCACCAAATTGAAGGCCACCCTTTAACTTGTTATATACATATATATATATATATATACTACATATAAATATATATATATTTTTTTAGCTGCTTCCATAAGCCCACATTTTATTGGGTCTATCTGCCGAATTTGACGTCGACGATGCTAAAGAAAGTTAATTAAGAAAGTTTGATTTCTTATGGCTAAATAACGCTCGAAAGTTTTACTGACTGACAAATATCGAGCAATACTCGTAATAAAAATATTAAAAAAAAAAACAACTAAGAGTGGTACAGTTGAGTAAGCCCGACTAACGTACACCCTGTACTCAATTCCAATACGAATACGTTAAAATTTTCGGATAAAAATTATGCATAAAGAAAATAAAAATAAGAAAATTAAAATTGTCGCCTATAAATTATATAAATTTGCAAAAGTAAGGGCAAAGTATCGCAGATTTTAAATTAATTTAATCTGCATATGATATACAGGAACCTATATAAATAAAAATCGGACAGACAGAGCTAGATCGACTTGGCTTTTCCTGCTGGTCAAGAATATATTTACTTTAAATTCTCGGAGACACTTTCGAATTTATTACACCCGTTTGTCCATTGTTAATAGGTACAGGGTGTAAAAGACAAAAAAAAATAAAATAAATATGATGAAGTTGAGCCTTTCCTATCTCCACCTCCACCCCTCACAAATTGATAAGCACAAACTTGAGGGGCTTAGTTCGATGGGGTCGAATGGGTTGACGCAATTGCCCCAAGGGCTGTTATAGGGTTGTGCCCCCGGAGATTGTTGAGAAGTGGATAAAGGGGGGGACATGGCAATGGAGCTCAGCCGCAGGAGCAATAAAAAGTTTTTTTTTTTTGTAAACGGCATTTTGTCTGCCACGGTTAAAACAAATATCAACAAATATTTGCTTAACATTTATATTTATATGCATTTTATAACACAATTATGAGTACGATATTTATGAAGTGCAAATTTCTCAAAGCCTTGGGCTTTACACAAAAAGCTGTTAAGTAAAGTTTTGTTGAACTAGTTGAATTATTAACCGATTAACGCTTGACAAAATTGTTTGGCATCTTTGATTCTGAAGTGTCAATGATCAGCACCTCAATGTTGGCCAAAATGGCCATTAGCATGTGGATTTACCAGATCTAAATCAAACATCTTATAAATCTCACTAATATGGAGTCATATTTGGTTTCCTTACCGTGAAAATGATCTGGCTGGTAAAGTTCATTATATCGCTAATATTTAAGCTATATTCGATGGAGTATATCATCTTAATGCTGTAACAGATGAAAAACACATAGATGGAAATTGATAAAGTCTGTTATGAAGGAGGCCCAATGCATACTTTTTATATTTTCATAAGTAACTTTTGTCTTTTATTATTTGTTTCTTTAAATCATAGTTATTTTCTACCGCTGATTCATAAATTTCTCTTTACCATCAAACAAATTTTATACATTTGATAGCCAGTGTTAAATAGCATTTTCTATTTCCCTTTTCAGTGTTGTGCAAATGACCTACTTTTACCCCATTTTAAATAGATACAGGGTGCACTTTTGTGCATGAAATAAAGCCCCACAGCTGCTTAAACATTTCTGAAAATTCCATTTACTATTTGAAATTATTATAATAATTTGAAATCATAGCAATATTGAACTTACTGTCAATGAACTTTTGTTTAGACTCTCACATCCATTTCACAACATGTTCATTCATTGCCTGAATTTTATAGTAAAAACAACTACGATATAATTTCTAGTTTTTGTTTACTGAAAATTTATTGTGATTTTTCCTTATTTAAAAAAAAATTTTTTTTTTAAATTTTTTTAAAACATTTTAAGGATATGAATTCATCAAAAAAAAAGGCAAGTTAACATTATGAATATTGTGCAAGGATATATTATGAAAATAGATTTTTCCCACATTTAATCTAAATCTATTTTCTCTTTTGACTTAAACAGCAATCGGGTTAAAGGATTTGTTTCAAATCGCGGAAGTTTATGACGGATTATTCCCGGCGAATTTATGACTTTGATGTTGTCGAGGCTGCCGTGCTCGGTGCTAGGGCGTGGAATCGCCTCAAGGATAGCGATCGAGTCCGCTTCGGTCAGCACCGCAGTGATGATGGAGTTTGTGTCGACGATTGTCTCCCAAAAAAGAAGCGTGCCTGTAAGCCGAAGCGCAAAGTTTTCCCGCCGAAGTCGAAGTGTGGTCCGCCGAAACCCAAGTGTAGTCCGACCCGTAGTCGCAAACCGGCGTGTCCAGTGAAACGTAAGTCGGCGTGTCCGGTGCGTAAACGTAAGCCAGCATGCTGACCCCGACGCAATCCCTGTTCGATTTACAAACGCAAAAAACCGGGAAAAATTTCCTGCGGGAATATCGGCGCAAACACTGTGATTTAACCTCCCAGGAGTTGGTTCAAAAAGCCGCCTGGATGTGGTGCCATTTAAGTGAGGCGAAAAAGGAACGTTATCGTCGTCTGGTAAGATCGAATAGCATATATAATATGACAATATATTAACAAGAGTTTGCTCTATTCAACAGGACTGTCGTGGCACTAAGAAGTGCTAGACTGGGAAAAAATCCAAAAAAAATGTTAAATTGAACTATATAAAACCGCAACATGTCTATGTAATCTATGTTTAGAAATCCATATCAAGTAAAAATTTTTAAATTTATATTACTTTAACGTACTTTTCAACTGTGAATGTTTTAATTTTATTTTTGCAGCTGGTGAGAAAACTTAACAAGAACTAGATTAAAATTAATTGATACTCAATTTTTTATTTATTATTTTTTTTTTTTTTATTTAATTATCGTTCTACAAGAATATTTCTATTATTTTTAAATAAATAGCGGCTTCTTCGAAAGAAGGCAGAGAGGTAAAATATTTTCAATAAAGTAGTCTAGTCCCAGTCTGAGGTAGAGGTATAAAAAGAATGAAACTGAAATAACAAATAATGTTAATGATAAAACAAACTGATTTTATTTTATAAATGAACGAGGAAAATATACACCTCATGATTTGTTAGATTACATAATATTTTCAATTCTTTTGATGAAATATCCATATTAAAATCTGTACAATAAAACTCGAGTTTATTGAATTTTTTGAAAACTTCTACAAGACCGATTAAATTATTTTTTATTGCGGTATAGTTTTAATAGGAAAAGCTGTTCTGATCAAATTTATATGTGCATACTTAATGACAATTGAAATACAAATTGTAATACCCTCTAGTGCTATGTACATACAAACTGATGGCAACTAATCATTTCAGCATGCAGTTCACATTTCTTGACATTAGGCGCCAACAACTTAACTTGAACTTGCCATTATGGAATATACCATATATATATATATATATACATATAGGGCGGACTGTAGGCGCTAAACAACTTAATGACTTCCTGCTCCTATACACATAATACTTAAGGACACACACACACACACACACTCTCCCTGCAATGTGTCAACAACAATGGCAACAACAATAAGACAGGACAGCTGTGCGAATGAATGTTTCCTTTGGGCGACGGCCGCACAAAACGACCACAGGCGCCATTTTGCCAGGACTAAGGATGCCTGTTTCCCTCACAGCAAAACAGCAACCAAAAAAAATAAAATAAAAAAGTAAAGGAACAAAATGTACTATGTCGCAGTTGGGACGCGTTATCTTACATTTATTTTTGTTTTTCGTGTTTTTTTTTTTTTATTTTTGTGGTGCCGTCTTCTGTGAGAGTACATAAATTTTTAATGCAAATTTCCTTTCTATAATTGTTCATACTTGGACACATTTGCATTTATTAAGCGGCCGCATTGTGGGCGTGGCGTTGCGAGGACACTTAGTTTGCGTTTATTGGCCTCGTCGCCTGATGTTTTATGTATCCTGTTTATGTATTTTCTTCATGCCGCATTATACTTCGCTCGTATTAAGTAAACAGTTACTGTATTTTTGTGTTTGTTTCTATTTTTGTTGCTTTTTGAGCTGTTAAAAAAAATTAACATAGATTTTAGTTATATATTAGCAACTTGAACAACTAGATAAAATCGATGCAAAATACTAAATTATATACATTTAATAGTTAGTGCTATAGCAGTTAATATATTAAACAAAATACTGAATTATATTATTTTATAATATTAAGTGCTACAGCTGCTATTATATTATATATGTACTATCAATACCAGTTTGAATTTGGCCCAAAGATTTCTATTTTTCAGTTATACAATAAATGTTTTTCCAAAAATTTATTTCTCAGCAGTTCTACTAGAATAAGTATTCCTGCAGAAGCTACAGAGTAATATCTGGTTTGTCAAATAGTCTTCTAATTAGAATCAGAATATTATACAACTTTTTTTTTTAATTTTTATAATTTTTAACATTATACAAGTTAATTAGATGTGACTTGGACACTACGGACTATTGATGAACATGGTCAGAGTGTAATTCAACTCATTTTTTGAAGACTATTGATGACCTACAAGATTGAACAACTTTTATAATATTTTAATATTATAATGATGAGTTAGGTAAAATTTATTGTTTTTTTATTATTATTTTTTTTCATTAAATGACAAAAACTCCCGCATACTGCATCCTAAATAAGTACATATATGTTGGATTTTCCCCTTCATTTATATTTTTTATATCGTATATATAGAGTATATTGCTGTCGAGTGTACTTACTTGGTTTGTTGTTGCTGTAACTGCTTTTGCTTCAGTCTCAGTTTATGTGTGTTTGCATTTGCTTTTGGTTATTGCTATTTGGTTAAATTATGTTGAACATTTTTATTTTACATTACAATGGCAGCCATGGAATTTCCAGTAGCCGTTATCACTTTGATATTCGGCCATTTCCAAAAGCATCTAACGTACATATGGAACCGACTTTTTTACAAATCTGATGAGGCAGATTAGTTGCCAATAGCGATCTATAGAAGCTGCTCGGAGAAGGATTTTTCTAAACTAAAGTCATAAAATGCATGGATCTTGATCGTAGTGTACAGGAGCCTCCACAAGCTCCATTGAAGTTTTTGTACTGAGAGTTTGAAGTTGAGAGCTGAAAAAGCTGTAAACAACATCGGGCACTGTCATTGCGGAAATGATAAACCATCTCAGAAACACTTTTGTGTTATTAAAAGTTGTTAAAAAAAAAAATAATATTAGAAGAACAATTTAGCATTAAAGTCGATTCAGATTTCCTTGCCAATTAACATGGAAATAAAAGAGAAAAAACAATATTGAAACTTATAAAATAGCCTTGCAGATGTAAATAATAATTAAAAAATCGATTATAATCGATCTGACAAATCTGACATTTATATAGGCCCTAAATTATTCATGAACAGACTGAAGATTGTCTCATTGTCTAATCACAGCTATTACTTTATAAAAATATGTTTGTTATACTTTGAATATGCATTAATTGCAAAATATCTTGAGTAATGCGACACACATCGAGTGATAAAATTATAATACCCTCTGAAATTATATATAAAACCATCATGTCAAGACAAATATGAGAACAGCGGGTCTAGGGATTAAAGTCCAGGCATGAACAGGACTAGGATATCTTATGATCTTGTTTCACAAATTTTAAATATTGTGAACACTTCCATAATTGCATAAATATATTAAGAAAAAAAAATGTTAATATATTGCGATATTTAATTATTGATTTATCGTTAAAACGATGATATGGCAACCCTTTGACATAATTGTTGATCAAAATATTCTGCTTTTGAGAATACTATTTATGCTTCTTTAAATAGTTCTTATAGGCTTTTCGATAACATATTTATTTTTTTTTTTTTTTTTTTTTTTTTTTTAATATTTTATAGATGTTGGCAATTAGATCCGAATAGGAAAATACCATTTGCAATTATAATCGTCCACGTAGCGTGTAAAAATGAGCGATGCTGTGAATTTGTTGTCACAGTGACTGTGACAGTAAAGACTGTGACTGTGAATCAATTTAATTTTTAATTCAGAATCAGTTCTTATTCGGCAAAAAAAACTACGTACAAACTAAAGATAAGCTGATCATAGATTTTAAATAAATTAAATAAATTTGTAAAATTTGTTTTTCAAAGTTGCTCTCAATTGCTGTAAATAAATTAAAAATGTTGTCCATTTTGTCAGTAATTATTGCTTAATTATTTTTTATTTTTTCATATTATTTAATTGCTTTGTACATTTAACTGTACAACTGTGACAAAATATTAAAACAGTGAAAAGTATTGTGGCAGTGATATTGTCACAGTTACTTTAGATATTTTTTCACACACATGCAAACAACACTACCACACACACACACACACACATGTATGAGGACTGTCTATAGCTAGGTTTTTGGACATTTGGCAAAATTGTTAAATAATATACGCTAAATGAATTAAAGGACGACCTGCTGCTCAAAATGTCAAAGGGAAAATTGCGGAAAGGCGTCGAGAAATTTGGTGGGGGCAAAACCAAATACCAAATACATGCCACAAGCTGCGCAAGTGCCACAAGTTTGTTGTTCCGTTACCCGTCTTACGTTTTTACTACTTTTGGGCTAAGAACTTTGCCAGCGGACGCGGCACTGCTTACGATTCTTCAAGAAACGTAGCGCAGCAAGATAAAAGTAAAACTTTATGCAATAATAGCTCAGTCCAGAGAACCAAAAACCAAAGCCAGAACCAAAACAACTTACAGATCGAACAATGCAAAGCTACCGACTGCAGTATACTCTGTTGCCAGTTGGTGTCGTTTTTCGGCTAAATTTAGTTACTTATTGGCAATGTTATATTTGGAAGCAAACTAAAATTAAATAAACACCGTTCAATTGTAGTTAACTCATCATTGAAATTTATTAAGCCATTCGCTTTCAACTGTAGTCAATACGACTATCTATACTCTTCAATGACATTAATCAAACCATTTGCTTCGAAGAGTTTCTCATAAAACTCAATGGCTTCCATTGGGAATCTCTCATGTATGTGCTCAGCGGGCACCGTCTCCAATGTGATGGCATTTTCCCAGGACACCAGAAACCAAAGCTTCTGCTTGAATTCAAAGACATCGCATATGTCGATCAGACGTAGTCCCTTCTGCCATCCATAGACCACATCTCCATTGGCATTCAAGGTTATAGCTACTTCGGGTGGATCCATTTTTTTTTTCAATAATCTTGTTGTGGCTATTGAAAACTAATAAGAAAACTACTTTTAATTAGTTTTGGGACTGGCATACGCTAATTTAATTAAACTAATGATTAAATACAGGTCCGTCTTAAGGTTACACTGGCTAATTTCACAATCGGGGCCTCGCTTATCCATTTTTTAATGCGCGGGGCCATACGACTTAAGGCCCCGGGGGGGCACTGGCCACTCGACAAATGCCCAGTCATACCCTTAAGACGACCCTGCATAAATATAATAATAATTTACTTACTCAATCAAAAAACTTAGTGTTTTTTTGCTGTAGGAAGTAAAATTATCTGACAGCTACAAATTCTGCTGACATAGCGATGTGAAAACATGGATATAATCGATGTTTTTTCCCGATAGGCTATAAAATATAAAAATATATTTTTTTACATAATTTTTCACATTATTTTAACTTTATTCAAGATCTCATATAGCCCATTAACACCAAAGTCGATAGGCAAAAATCGATAGCTTCGACCAAAAGCAATTTTCGCTGAGGTCGCAATAGCAATTATCGATAACAATCAGCTGGTTTTTGTTTACCTAACAATTTGTATGATAAGATTAGTATAGTTTAGTTGTATGAATAAATAGCGTTGATCTTAAAAAAAATAAAAAAAAATATTACACTTTGAAAAGTGATCTGATTCAATCAGATTGCAAAGAGAGTCATCTCTGTCAGATGCTTCCTTTCCGCATATTTTGAACAAATTGAAACCCCCTCGACATGGCCATAAAAATGTGTCAGATGTTAAACTTATTTCAAGTAATGCGGTTACCAAATCTGATTGCACTGCCCTGTGATATAAGTCCACACTACTCCGCTTCTCACAACGAACAGAGTATAAAAACTGAATCAGAAACAGAAGCAAAGAGCTTTGGCCAGGCTAGTAGTGGCAATGGCCGCCCGTTGCTCACGTTATTGCCAACATATGTTGCCTGATATTATAAAACTACGATAAAATGCAACAACATTAGCAGTGGCAACTGTATAGAAGAAGCTGAAGCAGCAACAGCAGCAGGAGAAGCGTGGCATGCAACTTTGTGCGCTGGCTGCAACTGCAACAAATCATTTTTTGGCCAGGAGGCATCAACACGCCCACTAGCCCTGCCCACAACAAACCCCAACATATCCCCCTTTACCAACAAGCACATTCAGTTGTCTGTTTACCTAGTCCCAACTTGCCACGTTGTTGTTGAAGATGCGCTTTTAATTTATGTTTGTTGTGGCTCCCTTAATTTTCATAGAATTTCATGTTATACAATAATTCTTATGTTCAACAATACAACATACATATGTAAGTATGTACCATGTATATAATATATAAAACAGACAGTCTTAACCAAGTTAGTTGGGGGCGTGGCAGGCAGCTGTGTATTGTGTGACTTGAATGTAAAAAGTAACATGACATTTCTTAAAATATTGTGATAATGTTTTAATGATCAAAAAATAATAGTTAAACAGCAATAAAGTAATCTAACAAATCAGAGACACTGAAATAAAGTAAATACTAATAAAAAGAAATTAAAAAAAAGAAAATGAAGAAATTTAATAATAATATACAATCATAAATAGTAATAATTTTATTTATTAATAATATTAATTCACAGAAAAACTTTCAACAACATTTAATTTTAAATACCTAAACGATAACAATACCTATGCAATCGATATATTAAGTTGCATCACAAACAAATAAGATAAGATAAACAAATATATATAGAAATGCTCGCCGAATTCAATTTAATATAATTGTTAAACCTGAACTCTTGTTGACCAGTGTAATGCTTTCAGTGCAACCATATGCCATGCTTTAAATACTCATTATAGAATATTTAAGTGTGCATTTTATTATATCGATATTTGTATCAGATTTCGGTGCTTCCTTTGACAGCATTTGCGAATGCTTGTGGAGCTTAAATCAGCATATGTATGTATGTATATTCACTTGTCGATTCATTCATTTATTCATTCACTTGGTCCTTCATTTGTTCGGACTGCCTGCAGCTGTAAAGAATGACAAAAACAGCAGAGAGTACCGCAAATCTGAGCTGCAAGCAATTAAAGCCAGCACAACAAAAGAGATGCTTGATGGTCGGATTGGTTGGCTTGAATGGTTTGGGTGTTTTGATGAGGGTGATGGGGGTGTTTAAGCTGGTCAGCAGGAGGCAACTCGGCAAACAATTGCAAATCAAAATATTGCACTTGCACTCAATTGAGCGCACAAAGCGTCAAGCAGTTGAAAACAAACCGTGTGAAAGATGCGAAAGCTAAAGCTGTAAAACAAAGAGTGAACAAAATAGAAATAAAAATATACCAGAGATGGCAATGGCAGCACGGCAAAATGTTTTCCCCCTCCTTCGATGTCATTACAACATCAACATTCTCCCAATCATTCCAGTTGCAGTCTGCAATCGCTCGATTGCGCAAACATAACACAGAGAGATCCCCCCATTCTGCGAGTAAAGGCCCAGGGATCGGATTTTGCTAGAGACCAAGGACCAAGGACCAAGGCCTTGTAATGGCACATTTTGCACGGCATGTGGCACACTGAAGGTGCTGCAGTTTAGTGTCCAGTTTGGTCCAGTTGTTTGGCTTTAACAATGACATCACTTCGTTGGCCTGCGGCTCTTTTACAAGATGCCAAGTGGGGTTTCGGACCATAGCAGGATTCGGAATGAGAATGGGTTTCCCTGTGCTAACGTCTGCGTTAACAAAAGCTTGAATTGCCTTAAGCATCACCAGCCAGCAAATAGTTTATATCTACTACGACATCGTCGTCAGATTCGCTTGGCGACTGCATTTTTACTGAAAGTGAACGCGTTTCAGTTGCCTTTTCTGTCTGCCTGTTGTTTTAAGGATAGCTGAGGGCACCTAGGATACCCACACAATATATGTAACCCTAACTCACGTTAGACTTATGTATATACACACACACATACACATAGTTACTCGTATATATTGTAAAAAAAAAGCATCCATTTAATATAGAGAAGACGTCAGCACAATGGCTCTAACACTGCTTCTGATACAGCGACTCCTTCTATGCCACTGCCTCCGCCGCTGCCGCTGCCGCTGCCCCTGCCTCTTCTGCACAGTAGTCCAAGGGGGCCAATCTGAGGGTAATAAATTCAAATTTCAAAGTTTCAAATTGCGATTACTAATTCTATAGATAAGTTACTGATACTTTGTTTGTTAGCTTATTGATAAATATATATATAGTGCATACTTATATGTTTATATAAGGTATTGTGTACTTTCAAACTTTGAGCGTTACATTCAACGCTTAATCGATAGGTTGAACAAAAAATTGATGCTATTTTTTCAAGGTTTTGAAATCAATTTCATAGAAAATTGATAAAACGCGTTGCTCACATTGAAAGTTGATTTAAATAAATAAATTTTGGAGATGGGGCTTAATTTATTTTATTTTTCGATTTTATTTAAGTTGGCAGTAATCGAAAACAATCGATAATTTGGCTGATTAGCTTATGTTAGCAAACATAAGCAGCAATTGAGTATCGTTAGACGGTATTTTTTCTAACAGAAGCGTAGTCAATTCTATACCAAGGGAGCTGAATTAAATTTTCGACCAAGGTGCGGGGCCGTTTTAAGGTCTTCACAGGACCCCTGGCTTATATGATAAGCGGAACCACGCTACTCTAAGAACTATATTTTTTTTAGGACCACTCGAGGCCTAGGGGGCCCCTGACTAATCGGAGGGCCCTGGCTAATGCCCAGTGTGCCATACCTTTAAGACGGTCCTGGCAAGTGGGTGTAAAGGCCTTGGGGGCCTCTGGCTAATCGGAGGGCCCTGGCTAATGCCCAGTGTGCCATACCTTTAAGACGGTCCTGGCAAGTGGGTGTAAAGGCCTTGGGGGCCTCTGGCTAATCGGAGGGCCCTGGCTAATGCCCAGTGTGCCATACCTTTAAGACGGTCCTGGCAAGTAGGTGCTAAATTCCTTTTGACCGCTGAAACCCTTGAGTTTATATAAAAATACTCATCATAAAATATATCAAACTTAAAATAATCATAATCATTCTTTTGATTTTAGCAAACTTTTCACAAACTATCAATTTGCACCAGCTCCTACCTAACTACGCCCCTGTTTATTATTTTATTCTTTCTATGTTTGTGGCAACGTCTTGACACAATAAATATTTAATTGTCTCTATTCTCCCCGTATATATTAATTCTATATTTTAGCTCCGCTTAAATTAACTTTCATCATGCCCACAATTGAAAACCTTAAATTTAGACAAAAAAAAAACCAGCAAACATTTGCTTATTCTGCTGTATTTCGTTTAAACGTTGCCTAAGTATTTTAAATTCCTATTAATTCCTAGCAAAAATTCTAGTAATTTTCAGTGTGTGCTATTTTTTTCCTGAACCACTGTGCTGTGCCTTGCGTAGCCAGCAAGAAATTCATCTAAATTGCAAGCCAACGACTATTAGACTGTTGGACTTCACGGAGATGCTCCAAGCAGTTGCAAGCAATGTGCAATGTGACCTGCTTGCCAAGGCTGTTGAGGCTATCGCTTTCGCTATCTCTCATATCGCCTCTGATTCAGCTGCAGGTTTCAGCTACAGCTTCTCCAGCCTGGACTTGGTTGACTGTATGCCGTGCCGTGCCATTCGTTGTAAATACTTTTGGCTCTCTAGTAGTAGCACTTGCCTGCCTTCACTCTGCACTCGGTTGCCCTTACCTAAGCAGAAGCTTAGAGAATGTCACTGTGAATGTCATACATAATTGCAGAGTGTTCTCCTTTCCGTATCGCCCTTACCGTTTGCAGTATAACCATTTTTTTTTTTTTTTTTTTGAGTATAGTATATACGAGTAGATATATATATAAAGAGTATAAATGGCAAAAGAGGGCACCAAAAGTGGCATTTCTTTGGGCATAAATAACAAGCAAAGGAATAATCCAAATGGAGCACAAATATACTTGACCTTACAATGCTCTTTATTTATTTTATAAACTACAAATATTCGATAGCATTTTTAAAAGATTTTTTAGCCATCATTATTCAAAGCTAATTCCTAAAAATAAAATTCGAATCTAACGCTAAAACATTCGTGTATAGTATCGATAAACGATTATTCGCAATCTCTACAATTAAATAAGCCTTCATAAGTCCAGGCGTAAACTTATGTAATGAAATTGTGTGAATTTATTAAATTGCATTTAAATTGCTTTTACTTAATGCTTAATTGCTATATGGCTTATTAAATTAGTATTATGGAATGGCTTCACAATAAAATCAGTGTTGGTTTGATTTTGATTTCGTGAGACAGCCGATGTGTTTAAAAGTATAATAAAATAAATAGCTAATAATGAACGATTTAATTTTTAAATTAATTGATATACTATTTGCTTACAAAAAATTATTTTAATATTAGTCGACAATTATACATTGTTTTTTAATTTATATATAAATAAATAAAATATAGCATGTAAGTTGGTTTGTTTATATTCAAATTTATCGTCATATTTCCAATAGCAAAAATGTGAGCAAAAAAAAATTAAATGGCTATAATAATTTCTAATAGTGTAGATATCGTAATAGCTTCTGCCATAAATTAAAGGTCATAATTAATAAAAATAAGCAACACCGTTTATGTTATATTTAAGCGATATATATATCGATATTAAGTATGGTAACTGTTGTATCGATTTTAAAATAAGCAACAATATCGATAAAAACAGGCTTCGATAATTTACTTGTTACTTGAGCGCATGGGTTCATTTTGTGAAATATAATAAATATTCTTACTAAATTAAGAACAAAGAAGATAAATTTTACAATAGTATATGAACGGTCACACTAGAAGTTAAACGAAATCAATCAGATTCTGCTCAGATTTTTCCGATAACTGTTATCGAACTGGTCACACAGTTGCATTGTCTTGATTTTATATGAATTTGCCAAGAAGTCGATGGCTATAAAACTAACTTTTGACGATGCGATTTCTCTAGACTCTAGTTTGATTTAAGCATTAAGATTTTAACAAACGTATTAATATTTTCCAAAATCCAAATGCTTTTTAAATATAAAGTTCCTCCAGTGGCCACTTAGCACGTTTTCCCAGATTTAAGTTCGGGTTATTAAGGCAACACATAATGAAAATTATATTTGTATTCTTTCATTCTTTCATCTCTTCGGGGCCAAACAAAAGCTGTAGTTGCAGTTACTTAATGCCAGTGGCATTATTTTATAGTGCCCAGTGCAAAAACTTGTATACAGTTTGCCAGGTTCCAAGTCTTAACTAAATAATCTTTGTATAAAGTTTTTCTTTGTGCCACTTGCATAAAAGTTAACAGGCAGTTTTCGCATACAGGGTCAGAAGCAAAGAGCCACTGAGCCACTATTTTGACAGACCACCTAAAGGGTGTATGTTCTGAACCCAAGTCTAAAATACCTTGTACCAGGGTATACACTGCTTTGTACAGTTCAGATGTGGTAATAATAAATGTATGTTATATATTATAAAGAAAATCAATTTAAATAAGTATTTATTAATAAATAAAAATAAATTAAAATGCTACGTAGTTCATAATTAGCAAACCCGAATACATATACAAATCAAGCAGTGCAAATCAGAAATAAAACATCAAGCAGTTCAGGCAAGCATGGCCGGTGCCTGTGCTGCTTATGTAAGAAAAAAGTCTGTAAAAATGTAAATAGAAATGTTGAATTCATGCTTTTTGTTAAAAAATTTAATGTTAGATTTTGAAATGCTTTTTAACATACAGCGAATGACATCTGTTAAGACATTTTAAGCCAAAAATAATGCTATCGCGGTATTTCTTCAGATTTACACTTATACCAGACTATATACCAGTGCCAACAATCTTATCGCTAATTTAATATTTAAGGGTCAAAAAAGTCTACAACTGTCTGTAAACAAAAACAAAATTTATCATCTTAGCTGTTAAATACATTATCATAACTTATTTTCACATTATTTTCACAGTCACAGGGTATATAAAAGCAATGTCAATGCCAATGCTAAGCACACGCTCTGTGAGTGCTAATCCCGCCGATTGTAACTATATGTGAGTTTTAAGTTAAATAAAAAAAGCGCAGTAAAAACATTTCCAGTTGCGGGTTATAAGCCAGCGTTAGTTGCACGACACGGACACAGACACGGATAAGGATGAGAATGATAAAGGGAAAGAGGATGAGGATATGTGCAATTGGTGGCAATAAGGACATGAAGTCACAAACTTTTCCTTTGCATTGAGCTGTCACTTTTCTAAACACATCTAAAAAAAAAAACAATTGCACTTTTTACTGCCAACAAAAATCAGAAAATATATGCGTATATTTTTGCCAGCTTGAAATATTTTTATGTGTGAATGCAAACAATAATTAAAGGAACACACACACACACACATAATTAACTTTCAGGCATGCAGTGTAAAGTATAAACTAATTTTGCATCTAATAATATTTTCTTGTTTATTTGCTTATTTGTGTTCGTGTGACCTATGGAATGACTTTCAAGCTTTGTACATCATTTGAGGTTTATATTGTTGTTGCTGCTCCCTGAACTGCTCAAAAGGATTCCAGCTGGTCCCAGTAGCTCAATGATTGGCTGCCTGCTTTGGGATGCATTGGACACTGCTCTTGGTTGGTTGGGTTCGCCTTTTGTTTGTCATGCACAATGCATACAAATTGCATTACAATCAGCCAGGGCAAACATGGAAATTTATATTAAAAAAGTGCCAGCCAAAGACAACAATAATAGTACTACAAGTTGCTTGAATTCGTTGAAAGTACGCACAAAACATTGCAAATATTTACTTACAAATAGTTTGTCCCAAAAAAAAAAACAAAACAAAATAAAAATACACAATTCACTCTAAAGTTTTTATACACTTGTTTAATTATTCAAGTGTGGGATACCCAAATTTAAATCCGAATTCACAAAATCAAGTGAATTCGGAAATGGTAGCACAATTTTTGGTTATTATAATTTATATTATAATTTTGCTCATGGAAACATAATATTAATTTAGATTTTTTTAAAGCTTCGCACAAATTTGAATTCAAATTGACAAAATCAAGTGAATTCGGAAATGGGAGCACTATATTTTGCCAATATAAATTATGTAATTACTTCTAATTTATCTATTTTATAGAAACAAAATAATTCTTATATAATTAAGATTTCTCTTAATGCAGATTTCTTTTAGGGCCCAAATCTAAAACAAAATTTTGTTATATTCTAATAACTTCAGATAATGTCTATATAGTTTAACTGGAACGTTTTTACACTAATCTTCAATTCTACGTTTATATCAAATTTGTTCAGATTTTACTAAAATTAAAAAATGATTTATTTTTTAAGATAGGTAAGCAAAAATAAATAAAGAATATAAACTTTATATAGTCGGAGATGCCTCCACATGCCTGTTACATACACATGCTCTATTTTATAACATCCTTTTAACCATTTATAAAGGGTACAGGGTGTAAAAAATTTGTATACGACAAAGGGCAACTGAAATGCAAAATTCTAAATGTAATTTAGAAATTGCGAATTTTGCAGTGAGCCAATGGTTTGGGATTAATGCACAAGATATACAGACATACATATAAGTACAAGGATAAGCCCATTGTCTATTTTGTCTATATATCAAGCAAATCACGTTCTGCATACACACAGACACAAATTAATTGGCATCTCCCACTATCTCTAGAGAATGCTTTGTCTCGCTCCCTCGCTTTCTCTCTCTCTGTTGCAATGGTTTATTGTACTGTAGTCACAAACAAATGCAATTTGATATAGATGAGATTCTGGTTATTTGAATAGTTGGGCCTGCATTGTTTACGAATGTACAAAAAGCTCTCAATACACACATAAATACATATGTACATGTAAATGGGCTAATTATGCGTGCACTTCATTCATTGTTTATATGAAATGCATCGATGTTATTTGATGAGCTTCAATTTCTGTTAAGAAGAAAAGCTAATATTCCAAAACTTAATTAAACTATAATACAACATTAATATAGCGTCGGCAATCTGCATGTTTATACAAAAAGACATATTTCGTTCGGTTTTCAACATAAACAAAATTTGCGAATATTCATTTCCGATTCCCTTTAATATTTCAATTATAATCTATAAGGTTTGGGGAATTTTATTTAATTTACTTGCACGTGAAATTCAAATACCAATTAGCTAGGAAATAAAATTCACTCAATATTGCCCAAAACTGTGGCCAATTTGTAAGCCGAAAAAAGTTTCCTGGCTTGGCCTGTAGCATTCCATGAAAAATATTACAATTATATATTAAAAAATTATCCAAAGTTTAAGAACTATTTTTTTGTTAATGATTTTTTTACCTAAAAAAATGAATTGAAGGGGTTCGGCTAAATATAAATTTAAAAAATATATATAAAATTTAAAATTATTTTTTTTTATGAAAATATTTTATTTATGAATTTTTTTTTAGTTCAAAAATAAGTTCGTTTTATCTTCCTGACTAAGAATACTCGTATTATTACATTTTTTCCAAATTCCCTAGGAAAACTTCAATATTACTAATTGGGCTTTTTTTTAGCAAAAAATTAGCCTGTAAGAAAATCATTATTGTAAGAGTTTTATTTTCTCGAGCAAAAATAATGTTTACTCTTTGAGTTGTTAAGTGAAACTCTGTATTAATAATTAATAATTCTTGGTTAAATGGTAAAGTATAATTGAATATTAATCATTAATTTTTTAGAGAACGAAAACAAATTTAAATATTTTTAAATGAGTTGTAAAACGCATAGATTATCTTTAAATGAATATATTGGTACAATTCGCACTTTGTAAGTTACAAAAATTAATGATTTACCTATAAAAAAAAATATATATATATATATACATAAAATCATCACGCAGGTCCGTGGAATATATATACATGCAGAGACAGATCCGTAGATTACTAATTATGTAAAGAAATATAATTTAAAATCCAAGATAATTTAAATAATTTTTTTTTTGTATTTTATTCTTAAAATGAAAATTACAGAACAAACTTTTAAATATTGAAAAATAAAACACCTTTTTAGATTCAGGCAAAATATTTATATATATTATTATTCGTTATATTTAATAAATCAAAAATAAGCGATTTATTATCATTTATATAAAAAAAATTAAAAATAATTACTTTCAAGTTTTTTATTTTAAAAGTCTTACCAGTACAGCTTCATAATAATCATATAAATTAATTGTAATAATTATAAATATCAGTTGTATTTTCTGCATTTTCTATATGTACAAAAATGCAATATATAAAGCTGCACTCGCACTAACATACATAGAGTATACAGCAGTCGGAAGCTTTTGTGCTCACTTGTTATAGCTGACAGACCTGGCATAACATTTATGCATAATTTCATTTATTATTTTTTTTTATATCTTTTTTGTTGTTGTTGTTGTTCTCGTGTATTTGTGCTTTCTTTTGATTTTACCAAATTATTATTATAACTTTAATTTGACATTTTTGACTTTTTTGTGGACATTCATAATTTATATGTTTACTGGCATACTATATAGGCCTATATGTAGATGTGTGTGTATGAATATACATCAAGTTATTTGCCTGATTCTTTAGCTGTTGCCTTCTTCACAATATTCATCTTCCTGCGGCGCTTGTCATTTCGTTTCATTACATTTCATTGTTGTCCTTTTTTGCTTTTATGCTTTTGTCAAATATTTACATGTACCTTTTATTTTTTTTATTTTTTTTTTGCTACTTCTGCTTCAGCTCCTGCTGTGTCATTGTCATTGTCATTGTCCTGGCCAGGGCACCATGTCCTGTTCCTCCTCGCTTTTTGTCCTGTTAGTGTTACTGTTTCTTGATCCCGCTGCCGGCTGTCATTGTTGTTGTTGTTGTTTTTCCTACTGATGCTGCTGTAATTGTTATTGTTACTGCCGGCCATAATGGCATTTATTAATTGCTACGTAAATAAGTATACCAATGTCAGCCTTCAATGCGAATTAGAATTCAGTGTTTGCTCACAAAAATGAGCCAATTGGGATTGTCGATTTGCTTGTGAATCACATTTTTTTGCTGAGTCTACAAATTATACAAATATACTTACAAGGCATTAAGTGAAGAACAGAATTCCAATAAAGCTCAAAAAATTTTACAAAATCATTTTTTGTGCTATTCTCTATTATTTCAATTAAATTTAATAAACAATTTACGTATTGTTCTAAATAAAAACTGAATAACTGAAAAAAAATAATATTTACTTGTAAAATATTTTTTTCAAGTGCCCTGCTACATATTCAGTATAAAAATAATTATCGATAGCAGCTAAGCACCAAGAATACTTAAAAAAAAATACATTTTCAATATAACTATTTTATTTTACATAATCAGTATTACGATAAAATTAAAAAAAAAAAATGTAATTAGAATAAAACTCGATAGATCATCGTATTATCGATAGTTGCTAAACTTGTAACAAATCGTTGATTTTTAAGTGCTTTACCACATATTCAGTATTAAAATTAATTTAAAAAAATAAAAATTTAAAAAAAAATAACAATCAATAGTTCATCGTTATTATCGATAGCAGCTGAACATCAAACATATCTTTGATTTTCCATTTCTAACAAGTTTACTATAAAACAAAATAAAAACCCATTTACACCGCCAATATAACTATTTCAAGTGCCCTACTACATATTCAGTATTATAATAAAATTAAAAATAAAATAAAAAATAAAATTAAAAATAAATTAAAATAACAATCGATAGTACATCGCTATTATCGATAGCAGCTGAACATCAAACATATCGTTTATTTGCTATATCTTACAAATACACTTTTAACCCCAATTTTAACTGCATGATAAACGACATTATTTCTCTCTCAAATATTTATATTCCCATTTAAACATAAATGTTTTTGGCTCTCTCAGTTACACTTCTGTTATTGTCTCAGTCAGTTTTAAGCTTGTAAATTTCTTTTTAATTGCATTTAACCACAAACAAATTCCAAAACTCAACAACGACAACGAACCACAGAAAGAGGCCCAAAGAGCCTAGAATTCAGAAAACCGCATCAAAACTAGAATTTAACAGCAGCAGCAACAACCGCCAACTGTCCCCACCCCTTTTGGGCCACCCAATTTATTTGTATAAATTGTTTAAACATCTACCAACATATATGTGTAGTAGTACTATATATAGTATACTATATATGTATATTCAAATCGAAAAGGCGTTCGCAGTATGCACAGCAATCCCGAGCCGAGTGCTAAGCCAAGCAGTGTCAAGCTTTGGGGACAGTCACAGTCAATTATACAAATTGCATTTGTGTTGCAAGTATACAGACACACACACACACAGACAACAGGCAGGACTTTTGTATCGGCATTTGGCAACATTTTGGTCGCCATTTCCGGTTAGCCATATTATGCGAGGGCTGCTATTTATATATTCGGTGTAGTAGTAAAAACAGCAAGTATTTTGGATTGAAATTGGTTTTTTTGTTTTTCTAAAAATTCTCTCTGAAGATCAATACAATTTTGCTTATGATAAGATTAAATTTTTAAATAAATCGAACATTTCAAACACTACTTCTGGGCTCAAAAATCGCTGAGCAGGCAACATATCCTTGATGTGGCGGGAAAAAAAGGAATCATTGGGTGTCAAATCAGAATTGTGCTGCGGATAAACCAATAAATTTATGACTTGGCTTCTGAAATAGTCACTTGTTCGAAAATAACAACTTTTGTTGGATTTGACTTAGCTTGACAGATCCAAACAATATTAACAATATATCCAGGACTCATCATCTGTGCACATATATTTATTTTGAAGCAGCTTTAGAGAATTTATTGATCACTTCTTTGCTCCAATTTTGAGTGATTTTTTAATTGTTTGAAATCCAGCACTTACATATTTTATATATTTTATTGATGGTCGTCATATTAATGCACACAAATGCCTCCATCTCTATACAAATCACAGTATCGATGTTTCTTGGCACAACAATTGATTTTGGACGATGTTCTTAAATTAATTATTTAAATTTTTGTACAACATAAAGAGAATTTAGCTAATCGACGCACTCTTGACAAGATGGGCAACCATTGAAAATAATTGATGTTCAGAATTAAATTAAATTTTTGGTCAAGACGTATTTTTCATGTCAATGTTAACAATAAACAATGACCGTAAAGCAAAATATTCTATTGAAGTTTATACCAGAAAATGTTAAATTCTTATATGAAAATGTCAATTGGGACATAATATGTCTAAAACTGACCTAAGCCATATACATAAATAGAAACACTCGTATTAACATCTGTTTGCTTTCCAAAAGAATATTTATGTATATTTTTCACTCTGAAACTTTTAAATAAAAATTTAAATTTAATTATTATTTCAAAACTTTATTTTATTTAGCTTAGTCTTTTATATTAATAGATTAAGCGTGGTTTGTAAATTTAATTAAGCTACTTGCCCTGTTTTAGTCTTTAGTGTTGATTGTTCTAGGCATTAAATAAATATATGTATAGAATTGTTTTTTTTTTCCTGAAAAATAAAACTCTACATAAGTAAAAATTATTGCAAGGTTTTTATCTATATTAATAATATTTTAACAGAAATTCAACGGATTTAATATACAAATTTAATTTTTTTACGACAACTGATTAGATTAAATTACCCAATGAAAAATATCGAATAACATAAATAGCAACCCTCGTATATATAAATAAAAAACTCCACACATATATGTATTTTACTCTATTTTTTTTTTTACGCAAATTATTATTGAGACAACAGAACGCTACATTTGAATTTAAAGCCAATATAGTGGACATAAAACAATCTTTACAAAATGAACATAGTATTAATTTGTTCACAGTTCATATTAGAGTATTATACTGCGAAGAAAAATCAAGAGACGTAGCCGATTTCTTGATAAACCAATAAAGCCCACAAACTCGAATTTTATTATTTTGAGACAATTAATTAGATTAAGAAAAATAAATTGTGGCATTATTCATATAACTATAAACTCAAACTTGACTCTTTGTTTTTGCTGCTTTGCAGTTGATGAATTTATTTAAAAATTGTTCTTGTCATAAGTTCTTTAGTTTAATGACAAATTTCAAGTTAAGTCATGTGATTTTACATTTGTTGTCTGATTTAATGTAGCAACTAAAAAATGATTGTGGGATCGAAATTTGGATAGTTTTTAAATCTTAAAAAAGTTACAAATATTTTACACATTAATGTTCTTAATTATTCATTTTAATAAAGTATTTCGTTGAATGTGCTTTTGCTTTGACTTTTTCATAAACTTTTTGTTGATATTCAAGTAACAGATGACATATACTCGAATCACTTTTTAAGCTAAATAAAAAAGCAGACAGCGCCAGATTGTCCAGTGGCATTATGTCGAGCAAGTTCTCACACTTCATAGCTCTTATCATTTAGATTAAAACTTTGCGTTCAATGAAACTACGGGGGGAGTTGGGCGTAAGACTTGGACTTGGTTTTGGCCTGAAACTGAGACTGTAACTGGAGGTGGCTTCTTAAGCACCGGGTTTGCCCGTTGCCCGTTGACTCGATTACTTGGTTTCCTTTTGCCCAGTTCATCTTTTAATTAATTCACCAGGCTGTGCAAAGTTTTGCGCCGCAACTGCAGTCGGCAACCACTTGGGCCTAGTCTCACACAAATGAAAATGCTGCCAGGAAGCGAAAAAAAAAATAGAAAAAAAAAATATATATATATATTTATATACTATATATATATTATATATATACAAAAAAAACAACAACAAGAAAAAACCCGTCGGCTCAAGAAAAATCAGCAGGAAGCACTTGCAACTATGTGGCACAACGCAAAACTTTTCTTATACAAAATTATGGAAAAGTTTTATTTCCATGCATAACAGCGAGACGCATACTGACACACACACACACAGGGAACCACCCACACACACACACACACACAGACAGCTACACACAGATACAGTTTGTATTTATTTGCAGCGCATTTTTTATTCAGCTCTCAGGCACATATTCATGTGTGTGTGTGGGTGTGTGGGTGTGTGTGTGTATACGTTTACTTATATTGCTTTACTTTTTGCACTATGTGTGTGTGTGTGTGTGTGTGTGTGTGTAGAAGATTGTGTGAGCACATTTATTTATTTAGTTTTGTTAGCGCGCTGAAAGTTTTCCAACTTGCTGAAAACTGCGTGAAATTGGCACGTCAAAAGCCGGAAAATTTAAGAAGCCTTACAACAATAACAACAAGCAAAATGCACACCCACACACACACACACACACACACACACTCACATATATATAAAAAAAATATAAAAAATATATATATATACATATATAAGCGCACTACACACGCTCAAAGCTGACACGCCCTTTTCTCCCAATTTTTTGTTGTTATATTTTGAGAAATATTTAAACAAAATTTTTAATTTCACATAATGAAAAGAAAACTGTAAAATTTTCAAATATTGCACTAAGCTTTATATGAAAGAAAAATAATAAATAATAAAGTAATGACACACCTTTGAATAATGCGATATAAAACGTACAAAACACATTTGCTTTTAAATTAAATCAGAAATTTCATTAAATGTATGTAATTAAATATCTTGAAAATAACATGGCTTAAAAATTTATAAATCATTTTTTTTTTGAGGCATAGAAATATAATAGATACGATTGAGTACTTTGTAACACTAGGTAACAAAATTAAGCTTTTATTTTGTATCCTTTAGCAAAACTACTTTTCCGGAAAAAAAAATATCTAAAAATAAGAAAATACTATATTTAAAAAAATTAAAAAAAAAAATAGTCTCACCAAAGAAAAATTTTTAAAGTAGTTTTTCGTCATCTGGGGTTACATATGTATCAGAAAAAAGTAAGTTTGGTAGAGGATACAATTTGTGTGTTACCTAGTGTAATTGAAAAAAAATATGCCACAATTTGCAACATGATATTATGCTTTGAAAGCTGCAACAAATTACTTAGCATACTCAAATTTATTTTAAAATTGCTTATATGCTAAAAATTTTGATATGAATTTTCTGCTTCATAATCGGCTTATTATAAGTATGTATTTAAGAAAGAATTTAGAAATAATGTTTTATGAATATTGTTAATTTTAAAACTATCATAAGAATAAAATATACTTATTACCAAAGAATATTTTATTTTAATTTTGTTTGGACTTGACTCAAAAAAAAAAATGAATAATAAATTTTATTATTAAATCTTAAAAATTGATTTTTTTAAATTTTGATTACATATTTGCATAAGACGGACGATCTCCTGAATTAAAAGTGTTAGATACACTAAATAAATTTTAAATAAAGCTTAGAGGCTATTATATTAAAATTAGATTGCAAATTGATAATAATATTTTATATAATTGAAAAATGTAAGTATGTACAAGTACAGCTCCTGTGCCAATTAATGAACAGATTTATATTCTTTAAATGTGATCAATCCTATCATGCTACATACTCTATGCCGAATTGAATTAAGTATTACATAATTATAATATTTTAATATAAAAACCAAAAATATTCATTTTGAAGTAATAAAAAATTAAACTTTGTAATCGATTATATTCGAGAGCTATTTTTAAATAAATTACTAAGCGGCCAAATTCGCAATAAATGCGCCGAAACAAACGTAAAATTATTATTTACAAAAATTTCAAATTAATTAAAATATTGTACATAATTAAAAAATGAAGTTAATAAAATTCTGCTACTATTACCTGCTTAATCAAGGCTAATAACTGGATCTTATAAACGTAAGCGCCTATGCCAATTAAGATGAACAAATTTATATTCAATAAATGTGAAAAAACTCATCATGCTACATACTCTATGCATGAATCGAATTAAGTGTAGCAAAAGTATCAATCACAACATGTTCTTATATATATTATAGACAAACTCAAACCGTTTCGACTAATCGAAATGGTGCTACGAAAGCTGTTAAGCGTTTGTCAGTTGATTTAATTACTTATATTTGCCGGCTCCCCATCCAAAAAAATTGGTCAGCAGCCAGAATGAGATTGAAATTAACGAGCAGCCGTTAATGACCCTGTCCGTGGCTATTCTCAAAGCAAATAAAATTGCCAACTTGTGGCAGAGTAAGGCAGGTTTGCTGGACGTTAAATCAGGCAGGCGGACAGCCAAACCAGCCAGGCAAAGCGGCAATAAGGCTCAATCTATTTGGCGCAAAAAGGCCAAATCGAACTGAAATAATTTTAATAAGATTCACGCTGAATGCGTACGAAGCAAAATGCCGGTTATAAAGATAGATGTGGTCACAGGGAAGTCTATTTTTACTAGGACTTGGCCAGGACTCTCTGGTCCCCATGGCCCAAAATACTATTGAGCGATTGGCGACGTGTAAACGATAATCAAGTAATTTCCATTATGCAAGAGCTCACTGCCAGGACTCGCACCTAGGGGCCATAAAAGCGGCGCTAAATTGTCGATTGTCGCGACTGTGAGACACCGATACCAATACACACAAACACACACGTACTTACATACATTTAGATACAGATACATTACGCATACGCGGCATGCAGCACACACAAAAGCAAATCGAATTGCGAATTGGTTGCGATAAAGCAGCAGCAACAAAGTCAAATGTAGGCGTTGTTGTTCCTATTGTTGTTGTTATTGTTATTGTTATTATTGTTGTTGTTGTTGTTGTTGTTGCTACTGCTTTTGACTATTTATTGAGCCAGGCATTTCATTGTCCTGCCGTTCACTTGGCTTAGCTTTTAGACAACTTTTTCAGTGTCCCGTCGCTGTGTGTGTGTGTGTGTGTGTGTGTGGCTTTTAAGGCGCACACGATAATGGCCAATGATGCATGTGTGTGTGTGTGTGTGTCTGTCTGTCCCTCCCTTGCTATCTACCGCTCTACTATGTCAGCACTTTGCGACAACAATACGCCTTGTGAGGCTAACCGTACGTACATTCCCAGCCCACACCGATAATGGCGACGGCAACGGAAACGGAAGCGACATACTTAGACCACGCTTGGTTTGAGGCTGCCATGAAAGCTGCACTGCGTTTGTGTTTGTAGTGCAAAAGAGCAATTTGCCCTAAGTATGCGCGGACAGCGCAATTGTTTTGCTTTTGTTCCCTCTGTGTGTTTGTGTGTGTGTGTGTGTGTATCTTTTTAAGTGTCCAGCCAAAAAAAAAGATTCTAGCAAAATACTTAAGTGACAACAGTATCAAAATGCCAGCATCAGACTGGAGTACCTGTAACTAAGAAACTGTAGCAAGGCATTCGAGTTACAGTAAACAGAGTAACTCTATCTGGGCATGACAATTAGAGTAATATAATCAGAGTGACAATAAATAAAAGAGCTCAAAGAAAATAATAGTTTACTAAGGGAATAGCAGTAACAGAGTATTAGAAGTAAAACATTTGCAACTATTATACAATAACCGCAAATTAAGATAGTTTTTTTTCGTTTTTATTTTATTGTTTTTTTAAATAAAAAAAATCATGTACTTGAAGCAACTTTGTGGAAAAAACAACACCAATTTTAACCAAATAGGATACTTTTCATTATTTGTGATTTTTTTTATACCCAAATCTAACGCTTTATGTAAATTATAACCATTTATATAAACAATTTAAATATAAAAGTCAGGAATTATAATTTTGGAGTAGTAAAAAATTAAACTTATTAATCGAAATTACCTAAATACAATTTTTATGTTTTTTTGTTTAGATAATATTATTATATTATTATTTACAAAATTAAAAAAAAAAAAAAATATTACAAACAAAAGCCATTTTTTCACAAATTTTAAAAAATTATGATAATATTTTTTTTGGTACATATTGTTCTTTTTATTTTGGAAAAATATCGATATTTCGATATTTAGCTATAAAAACGCGCAAGGATTACCTTATGTTCTTTTTTAAAAGCAAGAAAATAAGATAGTGAAATCATCATTAAATGTATATTTTTCTTTAAAAGTTATCTTTTTTTCAACTTGTAGTATAATAAAAATTTATAATAAAACTTATTTGCCAATAAAAGCAATTTTTAAAGGATAGCTTTTTAAATATTGAATATATATTTGTTGGGACGATTTGGTTCTTTTATTCTTACAAAAAAATATTTAACTTTCGACATTTAAAAAGGGCCTCAGGAGCATTTTGGGTTTTTTTTAATCTATCAAAAAAAATTTAAATTTTTTTTAAAAATTTTTAAAATTATGAAAAATATATTCTTTGGTACGTATTGGTTCTTTTATTCTGGAAAAGTATCAAACATTGACATTTAGCTTAAAAAAAAAATGGTCTAGAGGGATTTTTAATCCTATTTTTTTTATACCTGCATTAAAAGAAGATAATGAAATCTTATTTAAATTAAAACTTTAATTTAAAAATCATTCTATTTTTCAACTTGTATAATAAAAATTGATAATAAAAGCTATTTGTCAATAAAAGTAATATTAAAATTTTTATTTTTGACAAACAAGCAAAAAGAAATTGAAAAAAAAAATACTATAAATTTAGAAAAATTCTCCATCGGTGTGAAAATATCAAAAAGTTCAAGAAACAAAGTACAAGAATTCAAATTCTATGCCAAAATTTTACAAAAGTTAAACCGAATTAAATTATTTCAAGAGTAAACAGTATGCATAGAACTTCTACCAGATTAAGATGAAGTAGCTGAAGCAGATTAGCGGAAAAAAAAATAAAAAGTAAGTGTATTTGGACATTCATTGTCATTTGTTGTGCGAGCGTGTGCGTGTGCGTGTGCGTGTGTTAACAGTTAATTGTTTAGCTCGTATGTCTCATAATGGTCGCCTAGCACGCGTTTATTCTCTTTTCTCACTCTTTCTCTCCTTCTCCCACTCTCTCACTCTGTCTCTGTCTCTGTCTCTGTTTTGTCGCCAAATTGAGTCATTAGCAGATGTATAAAACCAAATGGTCACACAGCTCATTGGCACGTTCCAAGCGCCAATGATGACGCTGACATTGCCGCTGTTATAAACACATATGTTTGGGCATTACGCATACGCTCCGTTGTGGCAAGGAAAATGGCAAAAAGAGCCTCTGCAAGCGATAACAGCACATACTATATAGTAAGTCCACAATGAATGACAGTAAAGCCAGTTAGTTAGCTTTTATGATAGGTCGTCAACTGTTTGCCCTTTTTAAATTGTAATGCAAGACAACAGTAAAATTTTTGCTTTTATGGCACTTCTTCCGCTAATAGTTAGTATCCTTAAGTATCCCTACCATTTTCACTTATAAAAAATTTGTAAGATTATAAGAAAAATTAAGGAAAATTACCGTGTGTACGTTGTATTCCCACTTGAGTGTAATATTACTGCATAATTGAAATTTTCAGATGATTGAAAAAAAAAAAATAGATTATTTTCGTGGCACTTTTTACACTTAACAGATAATAACACTTTTTGTGGCAAACAAATAATAGGTAATAATATACATACAAATTATGAAAGGAAATTAAACGTCCTTTCAAATGATATATATATATACATACTAAATATTTAGTATTGTTAAAGATATAGGCCTGTCAATCTAGCTTTTTATTTAATAAATCGGCATATTTTTTCTTGCGATAATCGCCATTCAGTTTTGAAAAGCCAAAAATCTAGCTTTTTTCGTTTATATTTATTTTTTTCAATTTTTTTTCGGAATCAGCGACCCATTTATATTAAAATTAAACCTTAGATTTGACTCAATTTAAATCAGAGTAGTCGGCTCAATAAATATCACAATCATAGTTAAAAATGTCATTCAAAAAGTAATAGTAAAATTTTTTTCACAGCTAAAATATTTTATTAAAATAAATTAAGTTCTTTCAAAATTTTTGGAATACTCGTTTTCGCTATTATGTATATTTTGAAGATAAGCACCGCAATCAGTCAGATTTTAAGAAGAATCTTTATGAACGGCGACGCCGCAATCGAAAAGATGTGGAATCAACAGGAGGCTTTACAATTTTATCTGATAAACAGACAATTAAATGCTATTTCAAAAAAGAGAAACTCTAATCTTTTTAAACGTGACGCTGACAATGTTATTAAATCTGTCATAAATTGCAATAAGCCGAAAAAATTGTTCAGCGTTCTGCGGACTATATTCCAGGCGGAGGAGTTTGCTTTGATGGGACGCAGGCTGACGATCTTTAATTTGAATGGCGATCCGCAATTAATGCAGATGGTTTATTAAACGGACTGATTGCAGATGATAAGTTTAATTTTTGTCAAATTTTAGTTTGTTGCAACATTTAAGCACATTGAGAATAAATTACCGATTTCGAGACCATCTCTAATTCATTATAAATGTAATATTTTAGTTGTCCAATTTACATAACTCCCAATTTTAATTATTTAAGAATTATCAAGTCCAATCAAAATCTAGAAACTTTTATTCTTAGTTGCCTAACAAGCTGCGTATTGTATTTATATTTTTTTATTAGTTATATACACAAAACCCGACATATTTTTATTGATAAAAAAAAATCACAAAAAAAATTTCAATTTAATTTACATATGCATTGCTTAAAATGATTCTTTATTAATAATTAATATTGCATATTTTAATCTATAGAATTTGTAACTATTTTATAAGAACTATCAAATCCAGACAATATATAGAAATTTTTATATATGTTATAGAGCCCTTAAAAACTGTGTATCGAATTTTTATTTATTTTTTTTTTTATTTATTAGTTATATTCATAATTAAATTATTATTTTGAATTCGCAATCCGCATGACCACGCACATTTTTTTATTTTAAAATAAGTTGCAGAAAATTTTCCAATTTAGTTTACGTATGAAATGTTTTAAATGATTTTTTAATTTTTAATGAATATTGCATGTTCTAATCTGTAGAATTTGTAACTATCAAGTCCCGACAAAAACTAGAAATTTGTGTTTTTATAACCCTAACAGATTGCGTTTCGAAATATTATTATTTTTTTTTTTTTTTTTTTTTTTGTATACATAATTAAAGTAATATTTTCGATTCCCAAGTTGCATGACACCAGCACAATTTTTATTTTAAAATACATATTGTTAAATATTTCAATTTTGCAGACGTGTCAATTGATAAAAAAAATTTTTATTGTTAACCAATATTGCTTAATTTAATCTGTTCAACTTGTAACTATTTTACGGGAATTATTAAGTTCAGATAAAATATAGAAATTTGCATTTATAAAGGCCACAAAAACTGCATACATTTTTTTGTCTCTTGCATTTATATATTAAAAATAAAATTAATATTTTAGATTTAAAAGACGCTTGAGATTTCTTTTGTTTAAAATACATATTACAAAGTTTTTAAATTTTGCTTATGTATTAATAAATGATTTTTTATTATTAATCAATGTTGCATATTTTAATCTGTGGAATTTGTAGCTGTTTTATAAGAATTACCTAGAGTTTTTTTATTTATAGAGCCCTAAGAAACTGTATATCGAATTATTTTTTTTTTGAATTGGTTTTATTCATAACACAACTAATATTTTTAATTCTCAAGCCGCAAAATAAATATTGCAATGTTTTTTTTAATTATGCATATATATTACTTGATTGAAATGATTTTTTTTTTTTAATTTATATTGAATATTTTAATCTGTTGACCTTGTAACTATTTTAGAAGCAATATAAAGTCCATAAAATAGCTAGAAATCTTAATTTATAGAGCCCTAACAAATGAACTACAACGCATATAAAAACTTGTCTTAAGCTTTGATAGTTTGTATTTACTGTATTTTCATAAACCAAGAGATTTATCTGATTTATCCTATTTATCTTTAGTTGTTTATTGGATTTAACTATTGATGTTTCAGTCTGATTCGTGCTGATTGCTTTATTGATATTCGTCGGGTCAGAAGAAATATTTTACTATAACTTTGACATTAGCAATTGCAATTGCGTGAAACTCATTTTGGCTGATGAGACAAGGATAACAAGGATTTTTAGGTGTTTGTAGGATATATAGAAAAATGAACTAGTATTAAGGTAGCTCAGGAATGAGCACTTGGTCAAGCTATATGCTACTCTTTAGCCTAGTCAGTACTCCTGATGTGCGACAGGTTAAATGTGGCAAATGCCTCAAACGCTGTGGTGAGTGTGCGCCGTGTGGCACTTAAGAGAGTCGCATCATTTGGCTTAAGAGAGTGAGCAGATACAGTTAGTACGCTGGTAAAATTGTAATGGTTGCAAATGCAAAATGGGCGACAAGTGTCGACCAAAAACAAAAACAAAAACAAAAACAAAAACAAAAACAAACTGTCTAAAAGCGTTTACTGTTTATTTAACGCTTGGCATAACTCTGAGCGTTCGTTAGCCAAAAGAACCAAGGCAGTCCAGTGTGCACTAAATGACTGACTGACTGACAGACTGACTGACTGACGGACACACGCACAAGCTGCCACACACACATGTAAGTACTCACACCTATAGACGACAACATACGCACTTGAGCGCGCCTTGAAGCATGCTCTGACAACTTTGAAGTACACTTGCAACGCGTTGCAAGCAACGGCTGCGCTGCTCTGTTGCTGTTGCAGCTGCAGCTGGTGCCAGTGGCCGCTTTGACTTGTCAAACAAAAATAATGCCATTTCTCAGCCACGAGTGTGCGTGTGTGTGTGTGTGGGTTGCACCAACTGCTGCAGCATTCGTTATAATGAGTACTCGGTGGCAGCTTTTGGCCAGGCCAGACAAATGCATGTAACTGGGCCAAAGACAATCAGCCAAACTGATGAACAACAGACAAAGTAGCCACTCAACGGTGTCACGCGAATGTCGAGATTATTTTCTCTTCTATTTTTTTAAATAACTTATCAAAATATACAAATAATTTTGTTTTTAATTGTTTAAATGGATCATTATTTAAAACAGGGATTCCAACTTTTATAGTTGTGTAAAAAATATAATATTTAGAAATGTTTTTCATTTGAACAGGCAATAACTCTTTCTTATTGAACCGAAAATAAAAAATTGACAATAAGAGTGATATTTCAGTTTATATATAAAAGTTAAATATAAAAGATATTTTTTAATTTTTATTTTGAATGTTATACAGCTTGGTTCAGAAGATATTAAAAATTAATTTTTACCAATATATAAATTAAAAATTAGTTATGCAGTTTTGTCCTACCATAAAGGCAATAAACAAATAAATAAATAAAAAAAATTTTTTTTAATTACTTTCAACTTATTTATAGTCAACTTTTAAATAAAAATTAAGATTTAATTATTTTTTTCACAATTTTATTTTTTTGATCAAAAAATACAAGTTAAAATTTCATTTCTTAAAAAAATATTGGAAGTTAAAATTTATCCTGTTTCCAGGATACTGCATCCTGAATTAGTAAAGCTAAGAATTTCCCATTCATCTAGAATTTTTTTCCATTTTTTTAGGCTTGATCTTTTCTTGGAATTCATAACTCTTGTTTGCGATCCCAGGCTTAATCAAACAACTATGAATAATGTAGATTTGTATGCCTAACTATAAACTTAGGTTTGAAAATTTTCCAATTGCGATTAGATGGTTTTTCTTGACATGAGCTATGAATATAAAGTTCAGCTTTCAAATTAGCACGAACTTTAGATAGACTTGTATAGAATTTTGTCAAATTATATTCTCACAATTTGGACTAACCCCCCTTCCCATTTGACCATGAGAAAAATTTGTAATATGTTTACATAAAATCCAAACATAAAGCTGCACACTTAAAATATTACATGAATAAATTTTTTATATTTTTTTTATATAACATTTCGCTTACCATAGCCACATAACCGATGCTTACATGTATATAACTGTTGCGTTTTATTTGTGACATATTTAGGTAATGTACACTGAGAAAAATAAGCATTAGAAAAATATCGAAATTATGATTATTTATTGACAATAATTTGCCTTGAAAGCTTGACACCATGAACGTTTTGGAAGACAATTGTTACTTGTTATAAGACTTTAAATTTGAAATTCGATTACTTTAAGATTCAAGATTATTCTGCCTCATTTCAAGATGCTTAATGTTAGAATAATATTTATCAAGAATTAAAATTTGCATTAACTAGATTTTAGAACTCAAAATTATTTTCCTTCAAGTGGATTTTAAAAAAATTTAGTATAAATAAACCTCTGCGCCTTTTATGCTGACCACTTAAATCGATTGAGAATTATAGACGTACAGGTATGCAACAAGCAGCGCCTATAAGTATACAACAATTTGCTTACACATCAGAGGCTTATTAAATTTTCTTGCTTTTATTTTTTTAAACTACAATTCGTAAACCAGCATTCTTCTTTTTAACAACTATTAATATTTCTTCATTTTATAAGATAATTTTTTCCGCAGTGTATATAGAATTATTTTCAGTTGATAAAATCTGCCATCAACATTTTATTTATTTGTGTAACTTGGCACGCACGTGGCACTCGCAGACGCAGCCATGTAATACAAGTTTGTTTAAATTAGAGCTCATTATATGACAAGTGCCTTATTGAGCTGGTAATGCCCTCCAGACGTAGAAATTTAGCTCATTAATCGGATCAACGCGACTCGACTATATCTATTTATTAAATACATAATTACTTTACTTTTATAATAAACTAAATAATTACTATAAAGTGCAAAGGGTCTCATATAAGACATTAAAATTTGGCTTTGAATTGCGCAATGTTTGCTAAGCAAACTAAATTCAATAAAATAAGATTAATTAATACAAAAAAAAATTATAATTTTATAAATGAGTAATATGCAATCAATTTAACTTGGCACTTAAAGTGTCTGCAATTGATTAAGTTAAAAATAAACAAATTCTAAATTTCATTATGACAGACATAATACTTAACCTTCAATATTTGCTCAACTCAAATATTCGTAATAGACAAACTAAATATGAAATATATTCTCATTGATGCCATTTCATTTCACTTTTTTTTTCCAAAATTCGCTGTGCATTTAATTGAAATTTCATGTGTGAGATGACATGCACAGACGGCTAGAGTACACAACAACAACAACAACAACAACAAAAACAACCTCAACAACAGCATACACTGGATCGGATTGCCAAATATTTGGCATAAAATCGAAGCTTTTGTAGAAACAAAACTTAATTTTAATATAATAAAATTAAACTATATACTCGATATATATATTAGCGATAAATATTTTTGCTTTAAATGCAATCCTGCCAATTTTATCGTGTGTCAAAGTCAGGCGTTTCGTCAGCTGCTTGTTTTGATCAAATTGGCGGAAATTTATTTCTCACTTTGTGCCCTTGTAAAATTCACACGTTTTGAAAAAAAACTATTGCAAAAAATAGATATGTAAGGCCAGGATATGTAGAATAGATAAACTAAAAAATATTTTGTTAATATCTGTTGCATGACATTTTTGTTGATTGTTATGTATTGTCTTAAAACACAGAAAATTAATCCAAAGTGCTTGTCTTTTGTGGACTATAAAAATATGTTCCGTCACTTTGTGCGATATGTAATGTATGTCAAAATAAAGTAGATAGTGTATATTTATTTCATATATATTTATATATATTTATTTAACAATGCTTTTTGCGGTTTTCTGCGGCTTTTGCTTACTTACTTACAACTTGGGTAAATTATTACGCATCCGCAATGTTTTCTTATATGGGCGGTAGGGTGGGAGTGGTGAAATGAACTTAAATTTTTGTCGAAATATTTTTCTGCCTATAATTAGAAAACATACCAAGTTTCAACTCGATATCAGCAATATTCGAATTTTTGGCTAATATTTGGCGATGTGGTTCACTGTGCAGCTACCAAAAATACAACAACAATCGCAACACGTGTGCGTCTATTTTTGTGGTGTTGTTGTTGTTGCTGTTGTTGCATTTGTTACCGCCGGCAAATGCATTTGCTTTTAACTGCCACGTAATATTCAAAAATGTGCAGCATTCAGTGGAATGAAATGAGCAAACTATTAGAGAAATTTTGATTTTTGTTACCTATTTAAAAATCTTTCAACAAATAGTATTTAATGCTTGAATAGATTTGCTGTTAAAAATTTAATGAGAATTTAAGTAATTGTAGCTTTTAAAATTAAATTCGAGAAATATTATGAGTTTTGGTGCAAAAATAAAAGATTTGCCTTGCAAAACGATGCATAAAATGAGAAAATGCTGTTTTTTATACTCATCAATTGAATATCACAAAATATTTAATTTTAGTTTATATTTTTCATATTTTTATGAAATTTAAATTATTGAAAATAGTTCGAAATAAAAAGATTTTAGATTTGCACAAACAGCCCAGCGTGCGCGTCAGTGTGCAACTGTGTGGGTGTATAGAAGCGTAAGTGTGTTTGTGTGTGTTTGTGGAATTGCATTGGTGTTAGTTTTGGCAACTGCACAACACTAAGTAGCCTGGCTTTAACCAACCTGTGCCACAACATTTCCTGTCATTGGCAGCCTTTTGGCAGCCAAAGATGCATATATACACACACACTCACACACATACACACGCGCCGGCAGCCCTTGAGCGTCAACAACAACAACAACAACAACAAGAAGAAGAAGCTGCTGAATTGTGCAGCAATGCGAATGAACATTTTTAGTTGTTGTTTATATTGTTGCTCTTGCTACTTTTGGCCACACGCGTCGTATACGCAATGCAGACCTGATAATTATATTGCATACCTCAGGGCGCGCGCCTTAATAAGTAAGTTACATACTGCATGGCACGTGGCGGGTGTCTGGCCAACAAAAACAACAAAAACAACAACAAGCAGCGTTAACAATAAGAATTCCAAAAATATATAGTCAGACTGCAACAGTTAATTTTACTTAATTTTATACGTTATTTACCCCTTACAAATTGGTAAAAGGGCGTCATAAAATAGTACAAGCTAAAGAAGATCCCATAGAATATATATATTTTTAATGGGTTTTTTCGTAAACTTTTACCCGTTTTGAAATGTTATATTGTAGTATTAATTGTAAATAATATATTCTTAAGTTGTAATATTAAGTAGAAAAGGCTAAGGCGCCTGAAGTTTTAATGGAAACTATATTATTACCGTAAGGTAAATCCAAATTAAAACCTTGAAATGAGTAAAAATTTAAATTGAATAGAATATATATTTATATTGTTGATCAGCATCAAAAGTCGTTCCAATATAGCTCCATCCGTCGCACAGTTGCTGCAAATAAATAATTTATTTATTATGGATTAATGTAAAGTGCCTTGAATACAATAAAAAATATTTTGTAATCAAATTAGTTATGCATATTAAGCAGCTGGGCTTGTACATTGTGTTGGTAGTGCTATAAACTTGTTTGTCTGTTATTTTTGTGAGTAAAAAAATTTTTACCAAAAATTAATTTTTTTTTTTAAGTTTAATTATCTTTGATGTTTTCAAAATTTCTAAGCATCTCTCAACTATGAGACAATATGCATATTGTAGAGTCATCAATAACAAATTTAGAGCAGAAAGCTGAAAAGCATTTTTTTGCACTTTTTGTGTAATTTTACTTTAAAAAAAAAAAATTGTGAATAAAAAAAAAAAAATTTTTTCAAAAACACTTTAAAATTACATTTATAGTGTTGACAAAAATGTATGCCCCAAGAAATAGTTTAATCTTTTAATTATTAATTTATTCCAAAGATTTGATTAAATTGCACATAGTGCGTCTGTATGAGCGCTCAGATTTCAGAGTCTATAGGAGGTAAAGAAATTCTATATAAGAGTTAATATATACCATACGCATATACATTTCAACTTTTCTATATACAACAAAAACGATTTGCAGCAATAATTTTATTATCATTTTTTACATACAACATTTCAATGCTCAATTGTAAATTATTTAATTGTGTAAATTTTAAATGCTGCATTGCTTAACTTCAAAATGTGTTTTGCTTGGACAGGGTACAGGGTACAGCGTAGTCGTTTATACTAGACGATAGCCCTTCTACTTGGACTTTCCTTTTTTTTTTTTTTCTTTTATTTTTTACGGCATACATGCTTGCATATTTGTTGATTTTATTGCAGGCATGCTTCATTGAAAGCAGGCAACAGCCAGTGGGAACAACAATAGCAACACCTACAGGAGCAACAACAACAACAACAAGTACATAAAGTGTCGGGAGCTGCTGTCAAAGACAAAATAACACACACACACACACACACACACACACACACACACAGAGAGAGATAGGAGCCAGGACTTCATTGTGCAAGCCACAAGAACTTCATTTGCGAGTGTGCGCCAGCAAACAGCGTCACAGCAAGACTATCAGTCAGCACACATACACAACACATACACACACAACACACACACACACACACACACACACCCACACACACACACCCACACATACTCAGCAGAGGTTGGTAAATTGGGTAAGCTGGCAGCTCATTTCATAAGGACGCTCGATATATGCATATGAGTCTGGTCCTGATTTTAATAATAATAATAATAATAATATATAAAGGTAAATATCAAATGTCACTGTAGCTGGCATTGATCTATGGCAGGCTATGCTTACACACACACACACAATAGCAATAATGTGAATTGTTAAAAATACAATGCAAATATGCATTTTAGAGCACGCATATCATTTAAGTTTATGCCAAGACGAAATAAATTTTCAACAAATTTCTTTCAGCATATTTTCATTTATACGCATTACATGCATACATCCTCATACACCAAGCACATATTTAATTTGATTATATATATATATATATTAAAATATATAAATATGGATAGTACTCTATATGCATTATATGCTTTGAATTTCTCAGAAATTTTTGCACAACTATGTGTATTATATAGAAAATAAAAATAATGCAAAATGAAATTCATGGCAAACTGCTGCTCTTGTGCTTGAAAGACTTATTGAATATGCTTATAAAATGAGAAAATTGTCAGACAATCTTTATTTAAATAGCAAACAACACATGAAAGCAATATTTGAAAGACTTTTGAAAACAACTCCACGCATTAGATTATAGTCTGAACTTGGCGTTTTTAAAAGCGCATTAAAAGAATAAAACGTAGCATTAATTTATATATTTTTAAATAAACTTAATTTCAATTTGAGCTTTATTAAACACATTAAAAGTTTTAACGTAGGTCATTAACTTAGTTTGCTGTTTAGAATGCAAAATTATAATTCAAATGAGCGCAAAGTCCGTTTACTGTGCACACAAAAATCAATTCAAGAAACTTTAAAAAATATACATATATTATTTTTTATTTATATGTTTTTTAATTAAGTGCAGCTGGCAAAGCTTCAAGCAGCGTCAAAGTCAAATTACTGCTTACAAATAAATAAATTTAAATTAATTACAATATTGTGTTTTAAAAAAAAATTGTTTTAAATAAAATATTGAACTGGCTTCAATAGGAAATTTTACCTTTGCCATTTAATTAATTTTCCATTAGTACTTAAGTTGAGTATATAAAACAGGTATTTTTTACAAGATTTAATTCACATAATTACATAATATATACTGGTATAAGTCAAAGGCTATCTAAGTTAAGTCGCAAGGTCAGTTTATTGTGTAAACAAAAATCTATTCAAAGAACTTTAAAAGAATATATTTATTTTTATATTTATATTTTTTTAATAAAATACAATATGTCTTAAGGGAAAAATTAAGTTTTAAGCATTATAAATTCAAATAACTGCTTACAAAAAAATTAACTTAAATTAATTGCAATATTTTGACTTTAAAATATTATATAAAATTGAAGAATTAAAATAAATATTAAACTCCAATAAGGAATTTAACTTTTGCCAATAAATTAATTTCTTATTTGTGCTTTATTTAAATATATAAAGCAGGTATTTATTAAAGATATAATTCATATAATTATACTTTATATGATGGTATAAGTCTCAGGCTATTTAAGTTAAGTCGCAAAGTCAGTTTATTGTGTACACAAAAATAGATTTAAAGGTCTATTAAAAAATATAATAATATAATATATAAATAATTAGATTTATAATTTTTTTTAATAAATTACAATATGCTTTCGGAGAACACCAAAGCTTCAAACAGCATAAATTAAAATAATGTGAACAAATAAATAAATTTAAAACAATTACAATATTTTGCTTTAAAAAAATTAATAGTTTAATTAAAAGTTTAGTTTTTTAACTTAATTTTCCATTACTGTTTAAGTTAAATAAATAAAAACAGGTATTTTAACCAGATATAATCCACATAATTAAACATAATTTACTGGTATAAGTCTCATACTATCCAAGTTAACTTGTTTGTGCATATTTAGAAAACAATTGGCTAATTATCTTGTCTATTATCTAAAGAGTAGACGTTTAATGCGCCTTATCACTGCTTTGTGTGAGCAACAAAACAATTATGACATATTGGCCTGTGTGTGTGGCCTTTGAACCATGGCCAAGAGAGAACTGTTGGCCATAACCAGAAACAATTTGCTTAATTGAATTTATGAAATATATATCTATATATATTCGCTCGATTCGCTTGCGATACAACTGTAAAACATTGTAAAATATTTCGGGGGAAATTGAGTAATACGAACGTGCCATTAAACACTTAAAGGCACTTAAAATTGTGACAGGAAGGAAGGAAGGCAAGCTGTGGATTTCATTTTGGAGGCATTTTGGTGGTTTTGGTGGTTTGCTGTTGGCATAAAACCGCCAAAGCACAAACTGTCAATCATGAGCATTGGGACATGGAATGGCAACGAAAACAATTAAGCATGATTACAGCAAGTGTAACAACAACAAAAGCAACAATGATGCCAACCAACAATTAGATGTTTATGTAAATTATATACACCGAGAACTGACATTGGGACAGGCAGGCAGGGAAGTGTGAGGTGAAAGGAGTGAGAATCGGTGCCAGAATCAGCATCAGAAACAGAATCAGGCAGGAGACAGCTGATGAGTCCCGGTTCGCATTTGCATAAGTTGCCAGAGACTATAAGGAAGGTATACCCTAACCAACCCCAAACATTCCGATAGCACAGTGGACCGGATGGCTAAATATTTGGCATTAAATCGAATATTGCAGATATCGAGTTGAAACTAGGTATATTTTATAATTATAGGCAGAAAAACATTTGGGCAAAATTTTAAGTTCATTTGACATAAGCAAAAGCCGCAGAAAACCGCAAAAAGCTTTGTTAAATAAATATATACAAATATATATTAAATAAATATACACTTTCTACTTTATTTTGACATATATTATATATCGCACAAGCTGACAGAACATATTTTTATAGTCCACGAAAGACAAGCACTTTGGATTAATTTTCTCTGTTTTAAGACAATACAAAACAATCAACTTAAATGACATGCAAAAGATATAAACAAATATTTTTTGGTTAATCCATTCTGCATATTCTGGCCTTAAATATCTATCTTTTGCAATAGCTTTTTTCCCAAACGTATAAATTTTACAAGCGCAGAAAGTGAACGAAAAATTCCCGCCAATTTCATAAAAACAGTTGACTAAACGCCTGACTTTGACACACGATTAAAATCGCAGGATTGCGTTTATAGCTAAAATATTTATCGATTATATATATTTCGAGTATATAGTTTAATTAGATTATTTTAAAATCAAGTTTGGTTTCCACAAAAGTTTAGTTTTTATGCCAAATATTTGGCGATCCGGTCCACTGTGGATAGCTGGAGCCGCAATCGCAGTGCTCGTAATTAGTAGCAATTACAACAACAATGTAGACTGGCAATGCTCATCAAATACAAAAGCGCAAATAGCAATAAATTTCACGCCAAAGCATGGCATTAACTAATTAATTGTGTTAAGCAAGCCGCAAAAACAACAAAACCAAACAAACAAACAACAAACAAACAAAATAAAACCCAAACCAAAACAAAACAAAATAGAAACCAAGTCGCAACTCGACCAATGGCCATAAGGACAATTCCAAAGCCAAAATGGCCAAATGACAGAGGCCAGAAGTAGGTGGGGTGAGGCAACACTCTAACCACAAAATGCCTGTCAATTGGTTGCCCATTTGAATTTGTCATTTTGTCGGCTCTCTGTCGCTGTCAGTATCAAAAACCCTTTCCCGTTTTTATTGCCGAAACTGATTCAAGCAAAATGATATCAATCAAATAAGTAAAACAACAATAAAAATAGCTATCTTTCGAATGCCAAAGATTTAATGCTCTACAAAAGGAAAATACTCTATCGATTGTTTGTGCTTTATGGCTGCTAAAGGATAGTTAAAGCAATCTTTTAATTGCAGAAAACTTATAAAGCAGGCATCGCAACATTTTTATGTATTAAATTTATGAGGTAAGAATTTATTAATTTATTTATGATTTATTTTTTTATTAAAATTGGAAATAACTCTAATTTTTGTGCCAAAAAAAAATTGATAGTAAGAATTATTTGCCAACTTTTATTTAGGCCAAACAAGAAGGGATCGCAACTTTTATAATTTTTTATGTTTGTTATACAAATTATGAGCTAGGAATTTATGAATTTATTTATGATTTTTTTTATTAAAAATTGACAATAGCTCTAATTTTTTAACTAAAAAAAAAATTAATTTTTAGTAAGAATTATTTTTCAACTATTATTTAAAATATAATAATTTAAAAGAGTATAAACGTTTTTTTTTTAATAAAAACTAATTTTTAAATATTTGCTGAAAAGCGCCCATTAACAAATGTCAACAATGTTGAAATACACAGCTTGATTGAAAAACATTAAAAAATCAAATACAAGTAAAAATGTAATTTTGAATAATATTTAAAATTATAGACTTTAATTTTCCTCTTTCCCGGTTCCTGCATCCTGCATTTTTATTTTTTACATTTAAAATAAAAATTGAAAAACTATTTTTGTTTTTAACTCTTAAAAAAAAATTTTATTTATTAGTTATTTCACAATTTTATTTTTTTGATCGAAAAATACAAGTTAAAATGTAATTTAAAAATTAAAAGTTTTATAAAAGTTTATTCATATTTTGATATAAAAATTTTCAAAGACATTTAATAAGAAAATTTAATTTAAATATATTTTATAACAATTAATCAAATCAAATTAACGTTCAGAATTGCAAAAAAAAATTTTTAAAAATTTTATTTATTGTTGAAATATAAGAACTATTATTCAAAAAAAAAAATGTAATTTAAATATATATTATAAAAATTATTCAAATTAAATCATTGTTCTTTAATTGCAAATTAAATATTAAAAATACATTTTATTACTGCTTTATAAAAACAAGTATTCAAAATCTAAGCTCCGTTTTTTGATAAACATAATCTCTTCTATGACTTATCACTATTTTATTAAACATATTAATTTGCAATTAAATCTCAAAAATGTACAATTTAAGCTACTTTAAAGCCAGTTTTAATTGAGGTTATTGCAAACTTCGCTATCTGAAAATTTAGTTTTTATTGCAAGTGTAAATCAATATTATTTTTAACAAAAATATTTTAAAGAATGTATCTTCTCATGTGCTAATCCGATATAGGCCCCTAGGCAACATGAAAAACAAAGTTGTATATAATATTCAAAAAACAAAATTTTAAGCAGCTTTTAAGACAGAATATTTATTCAATTTATTAGTTTTTGGCAGCAAAACAATTTAGGCATAGGCTAGACATCATTTGAATTGTTTTCTTTTTACAAATATATATATATATTTTTTTCAAATATATTCCTTTGCTTTTCTTTATTTATTTTCATAATTTGTTTACTTAGATGTATGTAAACTCAAGTGATTGGTCTTAAGCTTAAGGCCCACAGCTAGATGCCCAGCAAATTTATAACAAACACAACAAAAAAAAAATATATGAAAACATTTTCAACAGAATTTACGAATTTATGCCAAATAAATATATAAATGAGAAACTTGACTTTAAACGTTTTCTGAGCTACACTTTTGCAACAGTTTGCTACATTATACTTTTGGCCAATTGATTCAGGATTTTTTTGTTTTTTTTTTTTGGTAGTCAGACGCCTAATTGATTGGGTAGAAAAAGGCCATAAAGTTTACAACCAAGAACAGCAATAATAACATCAAATAAAATATGATATATGAAAAGTGCCTATAAATGAATTTTGTGCATTTTATGAATTTTATGAATTTTTGGATGCTGGAGCCCGCAAGGCAGTTGTTGTCACAGTGTCAGAGCTGAAGAGTTGCAGCAATTAAGATATGACACGACTACATGCCACAAGCATATATGCAGCAGTGGCATGCAACATACGAAGCGCTCTCTATCTCCCTCTATCTCCCTCTCTCGATTGTTTACGGTTATGAGATGCGGCTTATGCTTTACGTGCCAGATATTTGCTATACGGTTTGTCTGCCAACCAAATTGTATTTCATAAGTGCAGCAAAAGGATTTTGCAATTTTAATTTGTACAAAGTGCACACGCACACAAAAAAGGACACCGGACAACGAGCAGGACATCGGTACAGCATAGCAATGTAGTGCAGTGTGTGGAACAGTGCTGCTCCATCAGTAAGTCACACACACACACACACGTACATATATACACATAATCCACATGCCATATACTCTATATATATATATAGTACTACTCTTAGCTCATACTCATAGACTAGTCATGCATAAAATTCTTTGATTTTTGCAGTTTAGTTGAGTTGAGTTGAGTTTAGTATGAAAATGCCAGCTGCAGGCTATGAACGAATGATGTTCCGGGTGGAGGGAAGGAGTTTGCACGGCATTCAAGTTTTCCGACTGCCTCGTAAACATGCTTAAATGCGTTGTTTACATATATAAGCATATAAGTATTTATATATATATATGAACATAAATCTATATAAGGACTGTACCGAAAAGAAACTGCACACTTTATTTGCCTCATAACTTCAAAAGGCAAAGTGCTGTCAGTGTGAAACTTTCTTTCATTTAAAGGGGATTTTATTTTCTATAATATTTTGTCAATTGTTTATAACAATAATTAATAACAATTTTTTTGGAATATTTTTTTAGCAACCTCCATTAAATTTGTTCTGTGCACACTATTTTGTCGCCTTGGCAGGTTATCGCCAAATTTTTTGCGGCCAACTTTTAAAATCGAATAATAAACAATATAACCTTTTAATTTTTGTTAACATTGGGAGTCTGGTAAAAATCATAAGTCGATTTTAACGTACGTTTTGCCCAATATAATGTATATCCCAGCATTACGACACATTAGAGCATACAGATTGCGCAAACCAAATTTTTTTCAATTTTCGGATAATTTAGATATTTTTTGGTAATTTTTTCTATTTTATATAGCTCTACTTTATATAATTGCCCTGCACGCCAAGATTATAAATTGATTTCTTGTGACTTCTTTTTTTGATTTAGCGAACTGACATTGCTTGGTTTTCGTAAATCGAGGTAGACTGCTTTCCCTTCAGTGTCATAGACCCAGGCTTAATTTATTTCCAACTTTTTGGCTGTTTCGCATAAAAGAAGTTTTTCCAGATGTATTTAAATATTTATTTATTTATTTTTATGTCAATATCATAATTTATTAGATTTTTTTTACGAAATTCCATTTTTTAGTGTACTAATTGCACAGAACTCGTTTGTGCTCATGTTCTACGTTAACCGCAATTGCAAAAAGCCTGTTTATAATAAAAAAGAAAGTAAAGCAAAAAAAAAAAAAAAAAAAAAACTCAAAAGATCAAGCTTTCTAACGCTGCCAGTCCCGTTATGATCATATTTTTAGATGTCTAGAAAATCCAGTGCAAAAATTGTGCAGTTTCTTTTCGGTACAGTCCTTATGTAAGCATACATTTTGCAGCCTAATTGTTTTGCATTATGCTCAAGCGTTATATCATTTGAATGCCGTCCCACATGTCGTATGCGTAATGCGCGACCATAAAAATGCGTCGTATTGTGTCACATCTGCGTTGGCCATCAAAAACTTAAATGGCAAATGTTGAGCAGCTGCAACAGCTGTGGCAGCTCAGCTCGGTGGCAACTCTGTGGCATCTGTCTGGCAGCTATGGCAGTTGCCTACCTGCAAAGTTTGGCAATTAAAATGAAGGCTGACTAAAGCATCCTTGGAACTGAAGCAGCAGCAGCAGCAGCAGCCACCTTCCATAGCACTTAGCAAGTGCTCCATTGAGCAATCAGGCAACTGTTATGGCAAAGTCTCTGCTTCGTTTAGACCCGTCCACTTGTTGGCCAACTAGTCAGCCAACTGGTCAATTGGTCAACTGCTTGCCAAGTCATTTGCACATTTACCAATTTCGTTAGTTATTTATGCAGCTGATGAATTTGTTTACAGTTCGACAAATACAGATACGGCCAAAAAAAAAAAAGGGTTAAAAAATTAGCTATGTACGTATGCAGTAGACAAATGTGTTAAACTGTAAGATATCCTGGAATTAGATTTGAATTGACCATATATTTATATACAGACAAATTTGATTGATTTTGATTATTTTATTTTTTTTTTTTTTTTAATATTGTATTTTCTATTTAAGAAGTCTTTACGTTTACTAAAAGCTTATAAATAGGTCTATTAAGCATTTGTATACTTTGTTTTGCTCAAATCACTTGTTCTGCAACTAAATAATTTTAAATTAAAAAAAATTTGACTTTCATGCGGTGTTTGTACGATTTTTTGACTTTAGACTTCGGAAGAAAACTTTTTTTTTAATATATTATATATTTTATATTTATATTATTTAATGTTTGTATTTGTTGGTTTGTTTGTATTAATGTTATTGCATATTAATTGTTATTAAATTAGTTAAATCATTTGAATACTTATTGCGACTAGAGTTTCAAAACTGGTTTTAAAATGTGGAAACAAATAAATTCCCATTAGAATTTATAAACATTTAAAAAAATTTAAAAAATTTCTTTATAAGAATATACCTGAATATTTGGCAAATTTGTGTTGTAAATAGCTTTAATTAAATTGCAATAACAAAAGTTAGTAAGCTCAGAATCTATATACCAAATTTTATGTTTACAGTTTTTATATAGTCTTTCAGGCTTAGCTTTTATTTAGGCCGCTGTTCGACTACACGAACACCAAATTTTGAATTCAGAAAAATAATTTGTTCAACTGAAATATATTTATGATAAAAATAAAGATGCAAAATTTTAGTTTGTTATATGGGCATTCAGGAAAAAATAATAACTTATGGCCCTTTTTTTTCTAGTTTGATTTTTTTTTTAATCAGAAATCTAATAGTAAAATGTTTATTTTATCAAGACTTGTTGTCAATATTTGGGATCAGTTAATTATGAATTACAATCTCTAAAATAAGATTTAATATTATGGTCAAAAAATAGGTTAAAAGTTTAAAAATTAATAGCTAAGGTCTCAGTTTTTGAGCCAATTTTATAAAATCTGACTCAGTTGCTCCTTTCTCTTACAGCCAATTCATATCTGAAAATAAGCCCGATCGGACTTTATCATATCGCACTATATCATATAACTGAAAAACCAGTCGAATATGTGTTGAATACAAAGACACATTAAGATCGATACTAATCAAGAATACTTTATTCAAGTAGTATTGAACTTAGTTCCTTTTGATTATTTGTTCGGTTTGCTAATACCCTTCAACGTCATTCCACAACAGTACAGGGTATATTAAAAAAAACTAGCTTTGTATCATTAGCAGCTGTTCGACAGCAAAAGGTAGAGTGAAATAAAAAAAAAAAAAAGAAGCCAAAATGTCAATTTTCTTGCTGATTTCTCTGGCAGTGAACGCAGAATTTATGAACGAGCAAAAGGACAAGCTAGGACACACACACACACTTATACACACACCCAACTAGTGCGATTCCATACAAAAATGGAGTAAAACAAAACGCCATTATTTTTGCGTTCGATCAAACAAAAGTCGAAAGATTTATGTGACCCCGCTGTGTTCGTGTGCTTTTAGCCTAAAAGGCAGGCAACGGCTACACATGTTGGCCTTGGCACGCGGCAGACGGCCAGGATACACGACACACAGGACACAGGACGCAGGACACAGGAACAGGATGGTGGATCTGCCCACAGACTGTGTGTGTGTGTGTGTGTGGGTGTGTGTGTATGCCATTCATTCATTCATTCATTTGATGTCGTCGCCGTTGTCGTGACAATGAATTTATGCACATGCGTCTATATTTGTATTTGTATTGTGTGTGGGAATGCTTTTTATGTGTGTGCCTGTTGTAAATATCTTTGTTTTTACACTCCGAAACTCTGAAAGAGGTAGGTAGCACTGCCAGAGACAATATAAAACCAAAGAAAACCTTTTGCCACAGGCACCACACACACAGAAAACTCACAAAAACTCACAGAGCAAACTTTCTGTGATAATTATCAGTGTCCTGTCAATATCAAAGACATGCACAAAAGGAAACTGAATAAAACTGTGCCAGCATTCTACTAGGATACATTATGAGATGACTCTGTATCCTGACGTCTTATATTCATTGAACTGTACTGTAGAATTTATCAAAGTTAAACACTTTAACACGCTTCAAATTTTATATACATTTTTGGCAGAAAATCAAAGATCTCTGAATTAAATTTAATTAAGGGATTTTTAATGGTCGCAATTTGTTAAATATGCGTTAATAGAAAATTATTTAAGCCAACCAAAGCAAAAGAAAAAATTCAAAATATATTTAATATTGAATTTAATTTGTAATACATTAAGAAATAAAATATCTTATAAGGATGAGATTAAAATAGCTTGGTGAGACAAATATCTTACTTTGGACTATTGCTCTAATATATTGCATATATTTTTTGTTATTTCACTGAGCTTTAAAATTTGATTTAAAAATTCAAAATAAATTCTATTACAAAATGTATATTTTTCGATTAAGTTATATTAATGTCGCTGAATATGTCTGAATTCAATTCAATGCCAAAATCCTCAAATTAAAAATGCATTAAATTTAAAAACTTGTCCATTATTTTAAAACAAATTAGTTTCGCCAGTTAAAAAACAAATATAAATAAACTGAAAATATATATTATGGTAATAAATTTCTGGGTTGAAAGCTGGCCTATTTTAAAGTTTGCATAATTTATATACATATATAATTTATATACATATATCCATTAATTTTGTTCTCTTAAATTTATTCCCGAATTAGAAAATTAAAACTGATGCATTGGAAATAGATGTTGAAATTAAATAAAATCTTGTATTAAATAAAAATGCTTTAAATTCTAAATTTAGTCAACGTTTTAAAGGAAAAAAAAATTTTTTTGTATATATTTAAATAAAAAAATTTGTAGAAAATTTACTTCAAAAACCTACAAAAAACCTTTTTCCTTGGAGTAAATTCTTTAAAAAAAACGCAAGAAAGCAAAAGCTAGCAAACCATTGCAATACATATTTTAAGTTATTTTTTTTTTTATTAAAAATATATTTAGACATTAAATTTAAAATAGATGCAATAAAACAATACCCAAAGATTCACTTCAATACCATAAAATATATTTTTCCAGTAAGGTTTTCAGTAATAAACTAAAGATAAATTTTTATTTAATATGTTCAAAGTACCTCATTTTATCATTCTGGAAATTCGAATTACTCAAGGTTCTAATTTGTGAGCGCCAACAGTAACTATATAATTTAATTTTTTACACTTTATTTTTCAAAAAGAAAATTAAAGCTGATTCATTGGAAATATATGTTGAAACTGAATAAAATTTTTTATTAATTTAAAATTTTCAAAAATAATCAAAAATTACTTCATGGTTCAACATTGTTAAAATATATATTTTTTTTTTCTAAAATTAATTATATGGGCACTGGGTGCTCATGTCTAAGAGCCACTTATTTTGCACAAGTGGCCAACAATAAGAGAAGTGTGGAAGCATAACAAATAACTCATTTAATCTATGATATATATAAATACACAAAATGTACCAAAGTGCCAAAGTGAAATGAAATACAATCATTAATTTTGCATTGCCGGTGGCTAAAATACCCAAAAGAATGGCCCAAACTAACAATTTTAAAAGTGGGGAAATACTTCTGCCCCGTTGTGGTTGTAGTCCAGTTAGTTGTAGTTGTTGTTGTAGTTGGTAGTTGGTAGTTGGGGGAAAAGACGCTTGTTAGGGCATTAAATGAGCAACTCATTTACAAACTCAAACAGCGCTCATAAATTCAACAGAATATCATGAACACAATGTAAATTTAAAGTTCAAATCGCATTAATCATTTTTCGCAAAACTGTGAAAAGGGTGCCGTCCCAATGTCACTATTACAAACACCCCTTAGACTGGGCCAGGTCCCAGATCTCAACCCTTATATACTCAGAGCCATCTTAATGTGTATGTCTGAAGATTGCAAAGTAAGCAGCCAGGACTCCATATAAACTGAGGCATAAAGCCCAGAGAGCAGACACTTGGAGACAACTTTGCCGCTTCCCACAGAGCCAAAAGTCGTGGGTAGAGTTGCAATGGATTATATATTCGTATTCGTATTCGTATTCGTATTCGTATTTCTATTCGTATTTCTATTCGTTTTTTCCGTAAAGCTACAAGCCATAGACAAGTGCAACTGTTGAGTTGCCCTCTGCCCCCAAGTGGAATGCCTTTTCTGTGGTCGTTGCATGCAACGTGGCAGCATTGCAAAAACTTTTGCTTAGTCTAAGAGAAGAACTTTGTTTGGCGCTGGACTGGGGCTGGTTATGTGCAAGTTTCATTTGGGTATCGCAGCGAGAGTAACTCTGCAATTCAAGTTGCATTAATCATCAACTTGTTTGGACCACTGACTTCCACTGACTTTTATTGACTGTGGCCCTGACACCCGACACCCGACACCCGACACCCGACACCCGAAAGCATTTCACCTGTTTTGTCTAACGCGGTTCTAATAGACTACTATACAGTTCACTTGGCTGAACTTTATAAATTATCAGCAGCAAAACCAAAACTGACTTTCTATGGTCACTAAATGTGGTTTCTCTGTGCCCATATAAATCCCAAGCTACTGTTTGCCCCACTTTCCTATATATACCATGTGTACATATGCCTTTATGGAAAGTGACCGCAATAGCTCATAAATGAAACCGCAAAAGTCACTTTAAGTGCATGCCTCATAAGTTTAACAAATGCGACCGATGTCAATGTGTTTAATGAGCAAAATATGCTACTCCATTCCAGGCTACAGACAATGCTATTCATATTACGCATACGCAGCGTATATCACAACACATGCACACAAATTTTAAAGCCATCTATATGTGGCTCTGTTTGTTTGTTTGTTTGGTTAGGTTGGATTTGGTTTAGTTTCTTAAAGGAATTGTATACTAAAGCCTTGCTGAATACACACTATAAACTAATGCATATTTATAGCAAAAAATTAAAAAAATCAAATCTAAAAAACCCTCTGCAGGAGTAAAAAAAATTTTTTTTTTCCTTTTAGTTATAATTAAAATAAATAATTATTTATTGTCCAGAACAGAAAATCTACGCCCAATCTACTACTATGCTATATTTAGCTAAATAAACAATATTTTGTATACTAAATAATATCTTGTTAAACAAATTTTAAAATCTCTACTTTGTTTCAATAGTAAAAAATATATTTTTGTTTCAATATAATTTCAAAATTATTTCTTAAACAAAACTTGATTTTGTCCGCATATTTAATATTTAAGTTACTGAATAAACCCATTTTATATAAATAAAAAAAAATTATTATAATTATAATTCAGCGAAAAAGTTAAAAATACTTTATGTATATATATTATTTTATATTCATATGCATATTAATTTTCCATTACGCTATAATGCTTCTTAATTGGAGTTGATTTTAAATTTAAAACAATATAAAATTTGTAAAAACATATTTAAATCAATTTTAATTTTTCTACTTAGTTTAGCAAATTTGGTATATTTAATAATTTGTTAGAATTTACCTTTTAATTATATAAACCAATTTTATAACAAAATAAAAGAATTAAAATATAACAATCCAGCTATGCCTTAAAATTTAAAATTCTAATTTTTCATTTATTGATTTATTAAATTAATTTTTTTTATAATTTTAAATAAAATTGTATTGATTGCTATACGCATATTTTATATAACCAATCAATTAAATTCAATTCTAGCTTTCATTAAAGCATTCGACATATGCATATAAATATATATATATTCGTATTAAAAATCACTTTTTTTTTACTGCAGCACGTAGCAAATTCATTTGGCTTTTATTGAAAACTTTAATTTCATTAAAAACAATTGAAATTGTGCAGTTTTCGCATTCTAATGAAGTGCAAATTACACAAAGCCATTTGCTTTAATCAAACTGCTAAACGAAAAATGCAAAATATACCAGAAATAAAAACTAAAGATTTGATATGTGTACATTTCACCAAAGCTTCGTTCGTTACAACAAACTCAAACAAATTTTCACTTTGAGCGTTTGCATTCTTGCTGGGGAAAAAAACCTAACATGTTTTCATTTTTATTTTTTCTATTTTTTTTTCTACCAACCAAACCAAATTTTTTTTTAAATACTCTGTTAGCAAAAACTTTGCTGGGAATATTGGATTTGTTGTAAATGTTCAAAAAGGGCTTTTTATGATTTAATACTGTTAGTAATAAAAATGGAAAAAAGGAAGATATTAATTGTGCAAACACGCATAAAGGGACATCTTCGACCATATAAAGCAGGGTTGCCCAACGCCTATACACTTTTGCCTTTGTAAGACCCTAAAAACAAAAAGAAAAAATAAATAAAAAAATTGAATGCTTTTGAACTCTTTTAGTCGACCGCACGACTGCTTTATTTTTATTTTAGATAATATATAGGTGTGTATATTAAATAGCCGAATCGATTTAGATTAGAGCTCGAGACACAAAATTTCTGAATACTAAACAAAAATCAAATATATTACAAAATTTCCGCTATGACTTGCTTTAAATATACCAAAACAGTTTTCTGTTGTTTGAATGCGAGTTCCAAATATTTCTGTTCATTTAGCAAAAAAAAATAGTATTCTTTTTAATTTTTTTTCGTCGACCGCACGACAGCTTCACGCACTTTTTGTCGACCGCACGACTGCTTCAATCACCTTGCGTTGACCAAATCACTTGCTTTGTTTATGTATTGGTGTGTACACTTCCATTTTATATAAAGTGATATATAAAGTGTATATATTAAATAGCTAAATTTATTTAGATTAGAGCTCGTGGCACAAAATTTCGGAATACCAAACAGAAATCAAATTTATTTCAAAATTTCCACTACGACTTGCTTTAAAAATACCAAAACAATTCTCTGTACTTTGAATGCGAGTTCCAAATATTTCTGCTCATTTAGCAAATAGAGTATTTTTCAGTCTGTTACTTTCTTATTTTGATCATGTTATGTTTTCTATGCATGTTCCTTTGCTGTGTACTGTGTGCCGCATGCAAATTTTCCATGTGAGTTTACACTGACATGCGTTAAAGTTATTATTTCAAATTTTGCACTTTCTATTGGAGTTGGGCTCTGTTGTCTGCAGACCAGTTGGCAAACGTTGAACGATGCGTTTTCTATCACAAATATAGACATGAATATACATACATATACATATATGGGATTGTATCGTATATAAGAATATATATATATATGTTTATGCTGAGCTAAATAAATGCTTTTTCACTCAGAGGGCATAACAGACTGAGCAATTGCTCTAAATATGTTGTGGACATGATTTATAAGCTTAAGCTTAAAATGTCAAATATCTGAAAACTGAAAAAGCATAAGGTTAACTTAAGTTAACAAGATTGTTCAATATTATACCATTGCAACGTTACACAACTAAACTAGATGGCAAAACCTATACGCTATCTAAAAACAAAATTTAGGAAAACTAAAAAAAAAACTTCGGTTTGTGAAAAAAAAAATAACCAAAAAATTCAACTACACAGAGGGTTAAAAACTCTTTGAGGTGTGGCATAAAAAATCGCAGTGCTACGTGCATGTGTGTGTGTGTGTGGGTGTGTGGTGTGGGGTGTGCGTGTGTGTTTGAGTATGTGGTAAAACAAACGAAAGATGAAACTGCAGCTGAAAAAATGGTCGGCCTTTGTGCTTAGTTACTAACGCTCTTTCGCAGGACGAGCTAAAGTTTCCTGACAAACAGCTGACTGCCACCCCCCAAACCATCGTTTGCCCCTCCTCAACCACACTTGCAGCATCATCAAATGCTGTTGCATGGTCGAAATGTTACCGGAATGCTCACAAAAGCAATGAAAATTTGATTTTATTACAGGAATTTTGATTGGTTGCACTCGCACAATGCAATGGAGCCCAAGTAGGGCCACTTGGTCATGCTCCCCACCTAACTGACCCACAGCTAGCCACCGATCTGAGGATGCCACCAATTGAGAGAGACAGACAGACAGTCAGACATACAGTTGGACAGTCGGAGAGAAACTCAGCCGGTTAAATGGTTAATTTGTGCTATATAAAACGCTTTTAAACTGCTTGCAAGTGGAGCATTTAATAGGCAATCAAGGAAATTAGGGCGAGACGAGTGCGTGCCACAAGTCAGTTTGATTCTGGGGAGTGTGGAGGCAACAGAGAGTTGTGAGAGTTGGAGGCGTGGCATTAGGCTTTAACAGTTAACAGCAGCTGTTGCTGCCAATTAAGCAGCACTTTTAATTTTAATTAGCAACCAACGAGCGCCACTTAATTAATGACTAAAACTAAAGGATATACAAGTCGAGGCTTTCGTGCGAAGGCCAAACTGTCTAAATGAATTATAATGCGTGCAATAAATTATAATAATAAACATAAATCGAGTGTCCACCCCCCCCACCGACCCAACACCCTGCAAATAAATACGAATTAATGTGCGGCAAAAGGATATGGAGCATAAAAATAAATATAAATAAATATATATATATATATAATATGCATATGAATATAATTACCTATATAAGTATAATTAACGACACCAAACCAAAGCCCGAGGCAACAGCTACAACAAACAATTCAACTGATAAATATATTATAATCTTTCTAATTTAATATTAATTCAAGCAGATTGCAAATTAATAAATGCACTAATTAAATTAACAGCTTAAGAAATTATAGTTAAATAATATCATTAGCTAATCGAACAATAAAAAGCATTTTAAATATACTTTTTATTGTAAGTATTAGCTATGAAAAATTTATTGAAAAAAAGCAGGGATCGCAAATAAAAGTTATAAGTTCAAAAACAATTAAGTCTGACAAAAATTTTTTTAGTTAATTTGATAATCTAAGATATGTTATACTAATTTAGAATGCAGGGTAAACTTTCATTTAGAATATTTTTTAAAATTACATTTTCACTTGTATTTTTTTATCAACAAACTAAAATTGTGATATAATAAATAAATTTCAATTTTTATTTAAAAGTTGGAAGTACAAGATATTTTTCAATTATTAAATTAAATGCTAAAATAAAAATTGATTTAGAATATCTTTTGAGCGAAGCTGTTTATTAATATTAATATAAATTTCTTTTCATTGCTATATTTCGAAATACAGAGCGTGGTTCAGAAGATGTTCGATCATAATTTTAATTATTTAATATTGAAAATAAAAATTTTGAAAATAACTTTTCCATTTAACATTTTAATTAAGTATAATTTGTATTATTATCAACTTTTATTTTCGTTTCAACACAAAAAATTTATTGCCAATTTCAATGAAAGCAAGAAAGAAACGGCTATCTTCGGCATGCCGAAGCTATATACCCTTGCAATAGACTTCTAAGAAAATTGTGAATACATTTGCATAAAATAACTCATTTTTGACAAAATTGTTCCTAGGGCAGCTATATGGTCCCATTTTATTAGTCGGATTGTACAAATAATAAATATACACCAATATGCCAAGTTTTGTTTTGATATCTTAAAAAACAAAAAAGTTTTTCTTATAATATATAAACACTTTTCATGAAAATGAAGTGAATGTGATTGTTCACATGGCAGCTATATGATATAGTGGTGCAATCGGGCTGATTTTGACATACAAACTAAATATATTATCATACTTCGTCTGTGCCAAGTTTCATCAAGATAGCTCAAAGATAAAGCCAAAAAGTAAGCATAGAAACAGTCGGAAAGACGGACATGGCTATATCGACTCAACTTGTCGTCCTGATCAAGAATATATATACTTTATGGGGTCGGAGACGTCTTCTTCTATACATTACACATTTCGAGATAAAATTTGTAACCCTTTTGCAAGGCTATGAAAATCCATAAATAATTCTCGCTCATAATTTGAATACATTAAAATTATAAGAGTTACGATTCCTGGTAAACAAGGCAACAGTCACAATCACAGCTCAGATATTTCATAGTCTAAATTAGTGCTAATAATATTAGTAATATTCACATTATAGAAATTCACAATTTCCGTCGCTTGAAATCGTATTCTAATAAAAATAAGAAATATATTTTACTCATAATCAGCTAGTAATCTCTAAGAAATGAGGACAACTTGTTTGATCTTTAGGTTAAAGCAGAAACCCCTTCACCTTGCCAAAAAGGACACAGTTAAGGACTCCTCACATATTACAGCACTGTCATGTTATCAACAATTTCCACTTTAATAACAACTTTTTATATTGATATTCACATAAACAATGCAATATCTTGGGGCACTTATGGATGTTATTTTCCAAGTTAAGTAAGTATGATACAAGTATTTTATTTTATTCAAATAACACTTATGTGTATTAAATTCACTGTTAGCTCAGCAGTTAGAAGAAACATGGGGAAAAAAAAATGAAATCATGCTACATTTTTTACAGTAAACACACACACACACACGCACACACACACACACAAGACGTAGCGCCGCCGGAGGCAAATATTACGCATACGCAACGTTGTTAAACGTAATTGCTTTGTGCACAACTCGAATTACCAATTTATTTTCCATGGTTACAAATTGTTACAAAAAGCAGCAACAGCTGGTGATAAGTCAACAATTTTCAACAAAAATTGCAGCACATAGGAAATATACAGACTGTGAAAATACGGATAGAAAGCTGCTCGAACATTTGCCAACTAGTAGATGGCCACTCACATACAGTGTATTGAATTGGAGAGTGTGTGTGGGTGTGTGTGTGTGTGTGTGTATATAAATGTGTATGTGGTTATGTGAATGTGTCTGTGTGTTGCCTTATTGACATTTGATTTGCACTCTAATTGCACAAAAGGAAACCCAGAAGCCGTACAATAATTAAACACTTTAATAGGATTATGCGAATGCCTTTGTGTTGCAAAACATTGAATCGAACAGCAAGGACTCCCGTTGCTGTCAACATTGCCTTACTAATTAATTGTTGTCCACATATGTAGATTTTTTTCCTAACACTCAATACGTAGTTATTAGTTATACAAGCAAAACAAATCTGTGATTAGGGTGAAAGCAAAATCACAAAATTTATCTAGTTTTGTTTCAGTTAAATTTTGTTGTGGAGCTGATTTAAACAGTTTGAAGATTGTGTTAGAAATTAAATAAAGTATTTATTTATATTATGCAAAACAGCCAAAATAATTTATTGCTTAATTTTAGTTCATCTATAATGGTTAGAAATTATAAAGAATATGATTATTAATGCAGTCACAAGACTAATAAATTTGACTGCATTTGGATAAAAGGTTTTAATGATTTATTTAATATTTTTAGGCAGTTTTATAAATAGCTCAGGTGTATATAAAACTATTTATTTACAATTTATTTAAAGAAACTAAACAGGTGTTCATTAAACTAATTAATTGACAGATAATTCGTACTTGACCAAATTTAATATATTGTTATAATATAACAAAGTTAATGTTCGAAACATCTTGATTAATTTTAAATTTTTAATAATTTAAATTGTCCTATATAGAAACAAGTCTTATTAAAATACTTTCAAATCTATTATTTATATTTATATTTTATTTATTATTATTTTTACCATTATTGATCAGTTATTTTGATATTAAAACCGTATGTAAAGAGTTTAAATAGCGTTAAAATTAAAGCTGTTTCTTCAGTTAAATTTAAAGAGTTTAAATATCGTTTAAATCAAAACTGCAATTTTTATTTGCAAATATGTTAATAATTTAAATACAATGGAAATTCAATTGTTCGATATTATATAATGCTTTTTCTTAACTAGTAGGATATACTAATTAAGACATCCTCTAAACTTTTAGCATTTACAAGATTTTTGTTAGCTTATTTTGATGTCTTGTCAGCGGCATATAATCATATATACGCCTGGAATTTAATGGAGTTTGCAATAAATGTTTTTTTTAAGAATTTGCAAGAATAAACAAACCTTTGATTGTTAAACATTATAAATAGATCAAATTTTTATGTTATGTACAAAAACTTTTAACATTTGTGCCCACTATTAAGTTAGCAGCTGTTAAAACAGTACCTGCAATTAAAATCAAAAACCATGTTGCTTAATGTTAATTAATTTATTTTTGCTTAAAGTACAGGGATTTAAATCTTTAAGCAAAACAATATATTGTGATCAAATTTGTATTGAATATTAAACTATGTGACTTGTATTAGTTTTGTGTTGTTGTTAAAGAATCAATAAAAAAACGAAAGTTATTATTTTTTTAATTTTTGTAAAAACGCTTTAAAATCACATAATTTTCAAATTATACCCCAAGAACTTGCTTTGAGTTATTGATTTATTCCAAAAAATTATTTCAAATTTCCCATTGTACATACTTGTTAGTTAAGCAAGGAAAAATGGCTGCCAACACACACAAACACACTCGCCTTAAAGTACAAAAGATTTCAAGTTGTTTTTCTTTTTTTTAATTTGCGCTTTGCTCGTCGCCTTTTGAATGTAATTCTTTTCTTTATTTTTATATGTATGTGTGTCAAGTTTGCCTGTTGCACTGGCTTCAACGTTCACTCTGCCCCTTTTTTTTGGCGCAAAATTATTACTGATGTCGTCCTTGTTGTCCTTGTTATTGTTTCTGCTGCTGTTGCTGTTGCTGTTGCTGCTGCCTTTTTAATTGTGCTGCATTGTGCGGCATCTTTTGTCTGGTGCATGTCTGGGCGGCAACGTTGCCCCAAAAACAATTGCGCTGCTTTAATTAAAAAGTTAAATTTGTGCCACTGACGGCCTAAATATATACATATATATATCCAGAAAACTTGCTAACAACATCAAGGCAAGTGGCAAGGGCAAGGGCAAGGGTAAGGCGACAGCAATTTGGTCTTTGCCAGGGGATTTTGGAAAATCTTTTGCAATGTAAACACTGCCGGAATGTCGCCGCTTGACAGCTGACTTGACAGAGACTGAAACTCCAGCTGGCCAGCTGGCAGGAGAATAGTTTGGCCAGCTCGCAGCTTGTTGGTAACGTTGTTAGCTGTCAGTCAGGAGACAGCTACTGTCCACAGCATCCTTCAGTATCCCTCAGTATGCCAGGACATCTTTGACATCCACAACATGGCGCATTGTGGCTCGCTTTTTTTGTCAGCCAATAACATTTTTAGGACCCGCGGCATTTAGAGCAAGAAATTATATTATGAGCAAAGAAAAGTTGAAAATCCCGACAGCCCACAAAATCGTCCTGACGTTGTTGTCCTGTAAAATTTTAATTGAATAATGACTAAACGAGAAACTTATTTAAAGTGCATTATTTTCTGTGGAATATTAACGCCCGTGGGCTTTCAATCATTTGCCGTTGTCTTTCTTTTACTGCCTCTCGCTCTTCCTATCTCTTATATTCCACCTCTCTCTCCCTCGAACTCTCTTTCTGTCGAATTGTTTACACCCTGTAGCCGTTAAAATGGAGAAATAGGGTGTCATAAAATGGCAAATGGCAATAGGCTTAAAAAGGCATCTAAGGTCATATAAAGTATATATATAATTGATCGATCTTGTCGATTCATACCTTTTCCTGTCTGTCTGTTCGACTTTAAGAACTAGTGACACTTAATCCGATTTGTAGGTTCCAGTATATCATACTTCAATCAAATATATTTAAAATTTTCAAAACTCCCCAACCCAAACCGATTAAAACGATTAAAAGGCATAATTTTTAAATTTTGTTTTTGGTTTTATACACACGTAAATATACAAATAATTTAAATATGCTGTGCAAATTTCAGTTTGATTGAAAAATAAACTTTAAAGTTATTGATGATTTAAGTTGCTCGGAAAAACAGTTGGCGACAGCGCAGCGGCGCAGGCCATAGCGCAGTCAGTAGACTGCACTCCGTGTTTTTGTGGGTATTGAACTGGGCACAGGGTGTACCGTAGTCGGGTATACTCGACTATAGCAAGTCTTACTTGTTTCTATCCGGATTTTTGGCTGCTCGAAAAGATTAAAGGGAATTGCATAATCAGCGTGGCTAATCGGCAAATGTTTTGCGGTCGCATCTCATACCAAATACCCTACCCTCCACCACCCCCCGCCAATCACCCTCTGCACCACTGAGCATTTCCCGTTTAATTGGCATTAGGCTAACATCGCTGCCGGCCAAAGTTTTCAGCGGCAGCTTTTGACGTTTTAAATAAAATTAACAGTGAAATTATTTTAGTGTGCGCCAACTTTAAGCCGCTTATGCTTTTGTCCCAAACACATTTCAATTTGGCTTTGGCTTTGGCTTTAGATTTGCCATTGGCTGCATTCAAGCAACAACAACAACAACAACTAGAATAAAAACAACAACAACGACAAGTGTCAAACAACAAACAGAAGAAACTTTTGTCATCTAATTTTGTTGGTTAGCATTAAACCAAAACTTTTTGTGCCAATCGATTATTATGTGATCAGCAATGAACAGCTAATCAAAGCATTATATATAATGTTTATGTATTATTATGTGTTCATTTATCCGGGTCAATGACATGAACATAACACATAGTATATAAGGCTTGTCTACTTCAAATATAAGATATAATTTCTATACTTGTTAGTCGATACAGCTGAGCTTTGTTATCGCTTATTTGAAAGAAATTGGAATATGAAGAGTCTATAAAAAAACTTGTAAAACAATTTTTAATTTTTTTGTTTTTTAAAATATTGTTAAAAAATCTTACGAATGTCAAGTTTCATACTTTATTACTTATTTTAATTCTAACTATCTAGAAATTAAACCGTCTTCATAGCAATGGATTTTATTTTTATTTAATTTATCATAACTTAGCTTATTTAATATAAATCAAATAACTTTGGAATTGTTTGTTGTTTATATTATAGCCAATTGATTTATTTGGCTTTTAAATATTTTTCGACATTTTTTTTATCTCAATCAAATCAACTTTTATCATAATAAAAAATAAGAAAAATTTTTGAAAATCGTTTAAATTCAAGAATAAAATGTCAGTTTCCTAAAGAAGTCAAACGGACATTTTGGATAAAAATCTGTTCAGTTTTAATAAAGTTTATAACAGTTGAAAATCTAAAAAGTGCTTTAGTTCTCTAAGGAAATTTCTCTGTCAAGATTTCCAACTCCCACAACTTTGAAGAAATGACAATAGAGGGGTAAAAGTGCAGATAAAATAGAGGGTGAAAGTGAAGGTTAAAATGGAATGAGAGATAAGGGAAAGAGTGTGAAAAGACTGACTGCCGACTGATAAAACCGATTGAGAATTACAATCACTGAAATTTAAAAAAATTTTCAACAAATTCGAACTTTAAATCAGTACAATATACTTAAATAATGATATTTTTTTCACAAAAATGTGATACAATTTCTGACGTTTTAAGTATTTTCGATATTGATTTCAATATTGATTTTAATATCAAAGCCGTACTTATTATTTCGAAATCGTAATTAAAATTGTAGTAAAATAATATTTTGATTCTTTTATTTTATTTGTACATATTTTTTTTTTTAGTTTGGAAGTAGTAAATACTACGAGAACTTTCTAAATTTATACAAAATGCTCATTTTCTAGATTTTCCACATTACATAATTGTCTACTATATGTTCGTGATTTTTTTAATAATTTTTCATTAATAAATGGTTATTAAGTAAATAATTTAAAAAGAAAAAATTGCATTCATCTTAAGAATTTTCGATATTCATTTCAATTTCAATGATGCCGCTAGTATTTAATATCCCGAAATCGTTATTAAAATTTTTAAGTAAAAACTTTAAGTTTAAATAATATTTTAATTCTTTAATTATATTAATATAATTTATTTTCTTTTTGTATTTAGGAAATGCATTTACTATAAAAACTTGCTATTTTCATGTGAAATGCTCTTTTTCTAGATTTTCCACATGTAATAAGTGTTTACCATATGTTTGTGATTTTCTTTATAATTTTCCACTCGATGTGCTAAAATCGACGAACAAACCAAAGTCAAGAACTCAAAGCAGAAATAAAAATACATTAAAAGAAAACTTGAGCTGTTGCCAAAAAGCCACTGGGATCAGTACTCAAAAGCAGGCAACCATATGCCTGCCTTTCACACACACACACACACACACACACACACACACACACACACACACACACACACACACACACACATACACCCCACAGTCTTGCCACTTATATGAGGCTTATGGATGCTTTTAAAAAGTCGTCGACAGACAATGAGAAAGGTCGCATTTGGTAGGGCATTCAACCACCCAATCTATGTAGTACTAGTACCAGAAGATAGAGCCACCCAAAAGAGGCAAAAACCCTGTGCAAATTAAACGCTTAACTAACCATTAAACAAAGTTTTGCTTGTAGCTCTGCGGTTGCTCTTGTTGCTGTTTATATTGTTGTTGTTGTTTATTTTGGGTCTTGTTTTGTTTTTGTGTTGTTGCCGCTTGTTATTTTTAATTAAGCAAATTTTCGGCACAAACATAAGAAAACATCAAGCAGCACACTTAAAAATATATATATATATACATAGATAAAATTATAAACGCATGTGCGTGTGTCAGATTAAAATAAGGTTTTTGTCTCAAACGCACATTGTAAATAAAAATATATATATAAATAAATGCTTGTGGGCATTAGAGCTGTACAAATATCGATAGTTTTGATAGTTTTTTGCATGCAATTTAAAAAATATCGCATAAGGAAAGTGAAATAGAGAAAAAGAGTCTTAAAAAAACATAATATGTTGGTAAATAATTAAACTTGTTTAATGTATTTTTCTATTTTACAAAACGTATAAAAATGCCCTTTTTTATCGACTCTAGATGTATCGATCTGTGACTAAAGATATCGATGCATCAAGCATGTTATATTTGGTTGCATTTTAAAATTATCAGTACATTTATGTTTGTAATTCATTTATATTTTAATTTAAATTCGAATTGCGACGATCTTTCAATGTAAAATATTTTAAATAAAAAATTTAAAATTTATATATCGCCCCATCAAGCAGTGTACTTAAGCAGTTCAAGCAAGCAGAGCAGTTCTACTCTTCGTTTTCTTCAATTTCAAAATATACACTGGTCGGTATTAGTATTTTGATAAATCATCAACCTTATTTCTATTTAATTTATATCCTTTTCTGTGTTAAAAAATTTTTTAAATAATTTATATTTGCGGAGTGTAATGTTCTCGATTAGAAATCAAGTGATTTAAGTCAATATATTCGCATTTTTTTGTGATTTTTTTAAACTAAAAAATATTTAATAAACTGAATGGCTCTGATGGTTTTATACCTTGGATTTGTTTTTTCTCTAATGTATGGGCTCGAATGATCTATTACATTTTAATCGCACATTTGGACGGTTGAATCTAAAGTTGTAGCCCTTATCTTCCTGCAAGAAGCGTTTACTCATATGAGAAGAAGAGTTGTGCGGTTTGAGTAAGAATACTTCATCGAACAACCTAAATATTTATCAGATCACAACGCAAATAAATATAGAAGCAAGCTATTAAATAAATTAAAGCTGCAAAATAAAATACTTTTAGCTTATTTTCTGGCATTTTATTAAGTAACATTTATCACCGAGATTAATTAAAAAATATTTCTAAAAAATTGTATTTTTATAAAAATTCAATATATAGCCGATCGCAATAAAAGTTTTACCGCTGATTATTACTAAAGCTTGCCAAAAATCTGAAATTGAAACATTTTCCTATGTAAAACTATCGTAATAGTTGATAAATAAATTACGCTAACGATAGTAGCAACAATTCTTAAATTCAACTCTAGCGTGTGTGTGTTTGTTTGTGTATAAGTGGAAAATAAACAAAACTTGTTACTTATTTATGGGCTGAAGGCCGCAATGCACAACTAATGAAACAAAATGGCCTCGTTCAATGAAAATGCACACGAGTAGGCAAAGAAAATTGGCCAAACATACCAATAAAATAATACAACAACACATATGTATGTATGTATGTGTGTATACAGCCACAAGCTGGCTAATACTATAAAATGAAAAGCAAACACGCAACCAGCTGATGATAAAGTGTGAGAAGGGGCGGGGAGCGATGCCTTGAAGCGGTGAGGGAATTGTGTTGCGTGCGATTTTGTTGCCTACTTTCGGGCTGAGCCGCACATTATTTGCTCAGCACATGGATGAATATGTGTGTGTTTGTGTTGTGTGTGTGTGTGTGTACAAATACAACTAGAAGCCGTTTCAACGACTTGTTTATCTAGTTGTACATTTATTTGGCTAACTGCCTTTAACCGCAAAATGTTTAACCCTCGCGCCCAAACCCTACCAAATGTGCACATTTATTTTTTGTTGACGATTTGGCAGTTTAGGTAAAATTGTGCGAGGCTCAATTGTAAAATTTGCCATGCACATTTAATGGCTTTGCTGGTCAAAACATTTCAACCTGCACCATAAAAATAAAACGTTACAGAACAAATCGCTTTTAATAAATAAATAAAATGGGCTTGGGCCTGATCCTGGGGCAACAACACCAACAAAACCAACAGCAACAAAAATGTAATAAAATGTTTGCTGTATTTTAATATGCATAAAAAATTCCATGATATATTGAAACAATTCAAAGCGAGCCAACAATTGAAAATTTGAAATAGATTATAATGATATTTATTTTGAAAATAAAAAAAAATTATATATAAAATAAAATATATATAAAAAATATTAAAAAAAAAAAAAATAAGTCACAATAACGATAACGATAACAATAACACTAGCTTAAAGAATTTTTAGGTCTTGAATATTTAAGAGAGTTAAAGCAGGAACGTATATAAAAAGAACTGTTAATAATTATTCATAAGAATGCCCAAAAATAAAGAGTTCGATTTATTTTTGGTTAATAATATATTTAAATTACTTTTAAGGAACTTAACAACTTTTTTAAAAATTAAAATTAAGAGCTTTTTGTATTTCTTGAGCTTAGCGGGTTCTCATAAAAATTGTCCAACAGAAAATATTTGGAAATAATCGATTTAAGAAATTAGAAAGTCTTGCAAAATTATATTCAAAGAAATAAGGATTAATCGGTTTGAATATTTAGATTCTTCGATACTTCAATGTCAATAAATTTTTTTTTAATTTCGTCAAAAATAATCAAAATATTTAAATATATATAAAAAATTTTATTTATGTTACAATTCATATAATGTATTTATGAGGGTATTTTATTGAGTAAGAACACATTCTTCCGCTGATGTATATTAATTTTATATTCCTATAATTTTGTTTATGCTTGTATTATAATTGAGAAACCGATAAAAATTAATATAATTAATAAATTAGCTTTTTTACAAAACTATTGTAAAATATGTGAAAACGCAAAATTTTTGGAAATTTTTTTTTCTAAATACAAATCACAATAATATAATAATATAATTTAGAAAATTAGACAACAAGTCTAGAAACGTTGATTAAATTAAATATATTTTTTATACAAATATGTATATAGAATAATCGCCTTAATCAAAATACTTTGGCAACTCATATATGATTAACATGCAAATAACTAAATTATCAAATATTTTCAACAACATTTTTCACCAGCAACTGCTTTTCTAAATAATTTTAAATTTATTTTTTGATGTAAAGCGGATTAAACAATTCCATAACTAGTTGGTAAATGAAAAATTCTCTGTCTGTATCCAACTTAGGAAATTCATAATTGTTGCTTGCATGTAAAATGAAATTTTATTATGCATTCTAGCTAATACATTACAGCAGACTCTATAATGCAACTGCATTTTCTGAAAACTCTGTAATAAATCGGCTTATTTTAATAACTAGCTTAAAACTCAAATATACAATGACATGAAATTGACAACAACATAGTTTGCACATAGTCGAATATTCACTTATAAGTAGATTTTCTATGTACTTTATCCTTTTCAGATTATCAATTTTAATTTGCTTCATTTTGTAAATTCTCATATAGTTAACTGACATTTGCATATATATCAGAAAATTAATTATAGCCTTAATAAAATGAGCATGCAATTTTCTTATCCAATTCAGTTCAATACCAATTGTTTCTATAAAATCTTTGCAGATATTTTGACTTTGATTCTCATTGTCTATTCTTAAATATAAATGTTTCAGTTCAAAACAATTAATTCTTATAGAACTCTGTAAGCCATTTGTTTACATTTCAATCGATATTTGACTTTTCATAGCCGATAAATGACTCGTATGACTCTATATATACTCATATATCTCTGTTTCTGATTCTCCATTAGGCATATCGGTGATGGCTTTGCATATATGAAAAGTTATTGTTGTAACAACTTTTTGACAGCAACATGAACATTTCGTGATACTTTACAATTGTTTTTTATGCATTGTGTTTTTGTTATTACTCGGCATTATCCGCATCTGGTTTTGTCAGGCGAATTCAACATATATGTATAAATATATTATTTTTTTTTTTTGGAATGGCTATTGTTTTGCATTTGTTGTGATTAATCGTGTGTGTAAGTGCGTTAAGTGCAATTCATAGTTGAATATCCTAGGAATAAAATTTGCTCACTGAAAAATTAAGATAAATTTTCGCTTCTTTTAAGGTGCTAAAAAAAATGGGAATTGTTATTGCCTTAAAAGTTTTTTTTATCAATAAAATGTAATGTAGAGTCAGTTTGAATTAATTTAAAAACTTAACAAAAATTTAATCAGTAATTAAAGCTATGGCAAAATGATTTAAAAATATTAAAAATTTTTAGAATAAAATATAAATAATTTTACAATAAGATTGACAGCTAATTTATACGACAATTTCAAATTACTTTTGACTTAAAAAAAAAACAGATAAAATTTGAAAAGTAAATTGCAAAAATGTCTGGTTTATTATAAGGTAATAAAAATTGGAAATAATAATATATTAATTATTTATTAAAACATATATTCAAGAGCATCGAATAGTCGAGTTATCTAGCACTTTAGTTTTATTTTTTTTTTTTTTTATTTTTTTTTTTGAATTTTACAAACACCCTTCGAAAAGTATGCCACATTGAATTCCACATTCGGCTGACCAACGATTTTTATATATGCCATTTTCAATAAAGAGGCGCCGTTGCCTTTCAATCTTTGATTCCTTTTGCTTTAGTTATTGATGTTGTTGGCGTTGCAGGCGCTTAAAAACAATCAAATATGGAAATATCGAACCAGTTGAAGCTGTTGGGAGTATTGGCAGCCTGTCGATACACACACACACACACACACACACACACATAATCCAAATATGCCCCACATGGCTGACGCCAGCAGCGTTGTCTATCCTAGAGTTTGGGTCCCAGGTCCTGGATCCTAGGTCCTCCGTTGTCATTGCCATATCCGACTGTGCCCAGTTACCAGTTGCCATTGCATATTTCTGGGCAAATTCCAATGGCAAGATAACTATTTTCGATTGCGCATTTCAGTCCGTTGAGGCGGAAATATTTCAATTGTGACGCTGACTTGTAATTTTTCATGAACACGTACAGAGAAAAGAGCCATTGCGTATGGTTAGAATCGGGATAAGAGGGGGGAAAGATGGGCAATGGGTATTACTACATTGGCAACTGACACTCTCAATGTACATACAACAGACTAACGTAAAAATTGTTATTGTAGTTGCTTCTCTTATTTTGCTTTTATTTTTTTTATTTTTTGGCTCATCACTGCAAGTGTATTTACAAAGTATTCATGCAGACATGTGTGTGTGGGTTTTGTGTGTGTTTACACATACACGTAGCCAGGTTGTGTACCAAAAGGCCAAAATATACAGACTACTTTATCGAATTACACATTTCAAAAGATATTTACCAACAAAGTTGTTCCAATTAAACACATTCTTGCTTTGGTAATTTGAAGAGCAACAATCGATTAATTAATCGATCAGCATTTATGTGATACCAAAGAAAAAAGTTAGAATTCAGTACACATAAAACAAATATAAAAAATCGAATGTAATTTTTGTTTTTTCCAAGTTATAGGAGAACCTGACAACTGCCTGACTTGTGTCCCCCGGCTTACTACGCCCTTGTACATTACAGCAAATGCAGTAAGCCGCAAATGTTTGTAACTCCATTACGTTTGTTACAGTGTATTTGTGTGTTTGTGTGTGTCTGCAAGTATATTTGGTATGTGCCATGACGGAGCCGATTAGGCTACCCCGTTGGGCATCAGTTACTATGTCTGTTCGATTTTGTAAAGCTTTCACAACTTTGCAGTAAAGCTCCAATTTCAACGATACTTACTGTGACGAATTTTTAAGCGGATTACAACAGTCTTATATTCTGTAATCATGAAAAAAAAATAGGAATAAATAAGTGTAATAAATTAGTGCATACAGATGATGGCAACCCTAATAATATTCGGAAGAGCATTTTCTAATCGACAATCGAGTCGATCAGACTTACATAAACATGAGAAGATATTTCCAACCTAAGTACTAGCTCTCCCGGCGTGCGTTACTACGCTCCTGCTACAAAAAAAAAAAAAAAAAAAAATAAGAAAAATATAATCATATTCTACAAATTTTTTTCAGAGTGCCATACAGTAAAAATTTCATATTACCAAGTCACTTTGAACAGTTTTACACATATTAAGATATATATTCTTTTTCCAATTATATATAACACTGTCAGGGTATAATAAGCACATTTTTCCAGAAAGCATTAAAACATAAAATGATTTGCAATTCACTTTTATTATTGTTGTTGTTCGAATATATTATAAGAAAACTTAACTTAGACTTGGCGAAAAAATTCATAACATGATTTCTTGCCTATTTAGAGCAATTGAGCCCATTGATTTTCAAAGTTCTCTCATTTGTATTTATTAAAACTACATTTATGATGCTTAGCACAAAAACAAACGCAATTAGGACAACTAGCATAAAAACTTTAATCATCACATTATGGCACAAATGTTGGTAGTATATATACATATATATATATATGTATACTATATATGTATGTATTATATATAGTTGTAGAGTTAATGAGAGAAGCATAGCACATGGTTTATCTACATATAAAACGAAAAAAAAAAAACAAAAAAAATGATACTACCCGATTTATAAGGGGTATATACATAGACCCCACACACACACACTGATTTAACTTATCGAATTAAACGACCCGCTGATGAGGCTTTAATGCGACTACGTCTACTGCTTGCACCGCTGTAGCCACCATAGCCCCCACCACCAGTGGTGGCGCCATCTCCATTCAGTGTGGTTGTTGTGTGGGGCACATAGAGACTGATATTGTTGCGTGCATGCCGATGACGATAACGATAGCCGGTGATAAGCTCACGCACCGTCTTCCGATACTTGTCCGACAGCACGCAATATAAGAAAAAATTAGCAGCCGCATTAATGCCAACCAGCTGATTGCATACATTGCCGGCTATCGTTTGGGTATTCACATCAATTTCCATATAACGCTCCAATACCAAACAGATGGCCCATGGCAATTGACACACAATGAATAAAAGGACCACGGCAATCAATGTGATGGTCACACGATTCTCCTGCGAAACGCTGCCCGTTAGTCCAGTGTTGGACTTTCGCTGCAGGATTAAGAGTTGGAAATTATCAGTGCTGGCCAGGCTAAAAAGTTTCTTACCTTAGTGCGTCTAATGCTGCTGGCATTGGTTAAATCCCCACGCACACTCTTCGAGCGATGCACAAGCAAAATGAGGAAACAATTAAAGGTGGCCAACAGGAAAAGTGGCAGGAGCACAAATACCACCAATGTATACGCACTCCAAATGTTCAAGTACAATGCATTTTCGGCCAAACTTGATGGTACATCGCTATAGACAGTCATCTATTGAGAATGAATTAATTAAATTAATAACTTCTTTCTACAATTAAATCAAAAGCCTATGGCAAATTCGTTTAGGTCTTAATTAAGAAACTCCTTTTTGCAGAGTATCATACAATAAATGTTTGATGTTATTTGACTTTTAATAATTTTAATAGTTGCGTGATAAAATTGTGTGCATGCAAAACATTTTTCATACCTAACAAATTCCTATACAAATTGAAATTAACATAGATTCAAGAAACATATAGAAGCATTTTTTATACTCTTTTCCAAAAAAGAGAAATGGTTGCTAAATGGGTTTGAAAATTTGTAGACTTTTTTAAAAAGAAATATAATTTTTTGGTCAACAGTTAAGATGTAATTTTTAAACGATTTCCGAAAAAAAAAGTCTTTTTCCTAACTTTCTGGTCCAATTTTATACATTAAGGTTATACAACAGACAAATACATAGAACTAACAACTTAAGGTATAATCTACACTGTTGAAAATCCATTAGAAATTTAATAACAAAATTTTGTTTGTTTTATGTTTTAAAGCACTTTACTTGAATAAAAAATAAATTAATTAGGAGCAGCACGTTCTGATTATTTGAAACAGCTGGTTTAACAGCTGCTAACTTAACAGTGGCAGCGAATGTTAAAATGTTTGGTAAGTTACATTAAAGTTTGATGTATTTACTATTATTATTAATAATACCATTAAATCTTTGTTAATTTTTACAGTTCAAAAATATTAATTTGTTCCAAAAAGAGGTTTAAATTACCCATAGTGCAATGCCCACCTAACTGTGCATATGAACGCATTTTTATTCAAAAATATTGAAGTTAGAGCAATGAAATTATAAAAATTATTAAATTATTCTTATGTGTCAATTTTTATGAACACTCTCAGATTTAATAACCTATCAATAGCAACAATATAGATAATATGGACAATTTAAATCATCAGTAAATATCAAAACTATAGTTTAACAGCCATAACGATCTGATTTATATAAAAGTTATTAAAGCTCACATTTTGGCAATATTCCGTAACATTAAATGCGAATGCACTTGTGTTCATGTTGATGATGTTGTTGTTAAAGTTGCCATCATTGTAGTTGTTGTTGTAGTTGTAGTTGCCACTGTCCTCACTGCGTCTGGAACGTGACAAGTGCAACAAGCTCACCGTGGTCGCCTCCATCTGTTCCGTGGCTGGCACAGTCACGCCCAAAGAGGCGGACGTGAATGCTGGTAACCGACGTTGACTGCTTGGAATGTGGTCTGCCAAATAACAAATAGTTGAGTTGCAATTAATATGCATTTATGGTACATATAACAGTATAGAATATCATTATGGAAACAATTATACAATACCATGTAGAGCATATGAGACCAATTAACTATTATTTCTTTTTTCTTTTTTTTTGATAGTACAAACTTTAATGACTTTTAATTATTCCTTAGTAATAATTGATAATGCTTGTTTAATTTTATAGAAAACGTTATTTAGTGACTTTTAATTAGATATGAAAACATGCACACATTTCATATAAATAGAACTGAAAAATAATTATTTAAATCAAATCACTTTATTTATACACGAAGCATTCTTGATCTTTATTAAATGGCACGGCATTAAGAGCATTCTTCAACAATATCAAAAATTATTTTGGAAAAGGGCTTTACGGTTTTCTTGATTTGGTTTTATTTTGAAATTGAAATTCGCAATTTAATTGTACAAAAAGTAAATTTCTTTTAGTTGCAAAATAAAATGTACCCATAAAAGTATGCTACACTTTTAATTGTGCACATATTTCGCAAGTGAAATTGCAAATAGTTTTAATATTTAAGCGTTATATAGATGAAAACTATAATTTCGATTACTTAGCTCACCTGACTCCCCATCGCCGCTGCCCACATCAAAGTGCTTCAAATAGTTGGGCGTGGTAGCTGATGCGTTGATTGTAAACTGATCTACCTGCCATGCAGCAGTCACTGGAGTAGGCACAGCCGGTGTGGGCGACACATTTGCCAGAGTCTGGTTGCATGGCTTATAGGCGCCATCAATCAATTTCCAATTGATGTCGTATGTGTGCTCGAATACCTCAGAGAGCGTGGTCAGCAGGCAGAAGAGCGCAACGGCTGCCAAAACAATACAAAGGCTGTGCTCAGTGCTAGTCCAGTGGGCGTTACATCATCGTATGGCCACTCACCTGCTATTACCTTCTTGGCCAGCGATTCTGTGCAGAATGTTTGTCTTTTGAGCGGATAGCGTATCGCTATAAATCGCTCGATGGTAAAGCACACGGCTATGTAAATTGAGATGTACGCTGTGTTTTTGTGCGTGGACATATACATATGTACATATATGTGGAATGGGTAAAATTCAAGCAAAAAAAAAACAGATATCAGTATCCATCGATATGTTGAACATGAGTGTGTGCAATCGAGCTATTAATAATGAACCAACTAATCAACTAACAATACTGCGCCCCAAAAAATGCTTTCATACGAGGTAAGGTATCTAATGTCCTGACAATTTAGACATGGTATGTAAACCTTAATTTGGGCTCTCCAATTATCGCAGTAAGATAATTAAACGGTATAAATGGAAATTACTAATTACTAGTTAGCGAATTTATTGATTTAGGTGTAGAACAATTAATTTTGATTACATAGAACTTAACTTGAAATTGATTTGCCGGTTTCTATTAGTAAGGCTTTTTAAGGAAACTAGTGAATTATAAATACAAAATATTTTTTTAAAATTTTTTTGGTTTTAGTTATTAATTCTACTTTTTCTGATAGATATGAGACCCTAGATAAAAAAAAAAAAATTTTTTGTTTATTGAAAATTTAAAATTTGGTATATCAACACTCAGAAATCTTATAACCGATTTGAAAAAAGACTTTAAATTAATCATTCATAAACATTTTACAATGTTAATCACACGATTGCAATTATACTATAGCTTTTAATTACGATTTTTTGTGCAATATTTTTTACAAGTTTTTTGACTTTAAAATTAAAAATTTTATATTAAAATTTTTTTTGAAAAAATTACTGTTTTCGCACCTCTGCATTTATTAGATGTCAAATTAAATTATTTCAAAGTTAAAATTAAAATGTTTTTTTTTTATTCAAATAACTGTCATACTTATTTCTTCAGCCGTGACAAAAAACTAATTTAAAAATTCTTAAAAATTGTTAAGATTTCAGTTAATTAAGGAAACTTGTTCTACAACTCTTATCTCTAACACATTCAATTCTCTGCCCTAGAATATATACTTCCAAAAATCTGGATTCTATCAATTTAAATTCATTCCCTATGAATATTAAAATAAACATATATATATATAAATTTTTACTTACCGCTAACATCGCATAGCCATACTGCTAAACCGAATAGTTTCCAATATATCTCGCAATGGTATTTGATATATTCATAGTGTTTGAGTGATAAAATTAATACAAAGGTTAGATATACAATGTCCGTAATTGCCAGAGCCGTTAGATAAATGTTAGTGGTGCACCTCATGCGCTTTCTAAATGATCACAAAAAAAAAAATGGAAAAAAAATTGTTAAAAAATACAAGAAATAAAATGAAAATAAGACTAAATGCAAACTGTTTGTTTTTGTATGGAAATCTGAACAGAAGCCGTTAAGAGAACAATGCGACTGTGACCAAATGCAACAATAATTGAATAACCAAATTGTCCAGGAACGTGTATAGCTTCAGAGTTACTGACCCTGATGAAAAAAAATTGTGGAAAAATGTGGGAAAATGCCGAAATGCGAGTAAATGTCGGCAGAGTCATAAAACCAACAAATGCACAATAAAACCAAACTGTTCATATTTAGTTGTTGGCTTTTGAATTTTTTGAACTCAGGTTTTAGCATTGGGCAACAACGACGCTTAAGTGAGCTCAAAATCAACACTAAACAATGTTGGCCAACACTGGCGCATTGCATAACTGTCAGTAAAAAGGAATTTTCAAGTGAATTTTAGCTTTAAAGCATTCAGTTACATGATATTGCAAGTTGAAAGTTTAGATTGTGTTTTAATTTATAGCTACCAACTATTATCAGACTAAAAAGCTAAACAAAATAAAACACATTTCAAAAATGTCTCCTTATGTTAAAAAAAAGCTAGTTTAAATAATGTTTAACTTACAAAATTCAAGTAAATACCGATAGAGTTCAATCTACAGATACAATAGAGCCATTTTAAAAATTTAAAAAATATTTTTTATATGTTAAAAATGAAAAATAAGAAGCTCAATAATCAGATAAAAATTTTTAAAGATATTACGAATACAATTTGCCACAAATTTGGATTTTAAAATCGTTGTGATGAAAAATTTACAGCTTTCATTAACTTTAATTTAACAGTTTATTAATCAATGTAAGCTCACTTTAAAAAAGCTTTAAGCCAGACACTTTGCTAATGAAATAATTAAAAAAAAGACAAATTAATGTGTACTATTTTGGAAGTAGTAAAATGGGACGATAAAATATGCTGACACACATTTAAAATTCAAAAATTTAACAAGGAAAATATACTTTAAGCCAGCGATCGCAAATAAGAGTTATCAATTTAAAAAAATATCAAGCTTAAAAAAAGTATCTAGCTGAATGGGAAAAGCTTAGATATATCAATTTATGATGCCAGATCCTGAAAACAGGATAAAATTTTATTTCCAATATTTTTTAAAACTACATTTAAACTTTAATTTTTCGATCAAAAAAATTAAATTGTGTAGGAATAATTAAATATCAAATTTTATTTAAAAGTATAAAATAAAAATTATTTTTCAATTTTTATTTTAAATGTTAAAAATAAAAATTAATTTTTAATAGCCTCTTAGCCAAGTTGTGTATTTCAAAAATTAACATGTGTGAATGATCTCAATCTCAACACATTTCCATTTGTATGAAATACACAGATTGGTTCAAAAGATATTCAAAATCAATTTTTTTAATATAATATTTAAAATAAACATTAAAAAATAACTTTAATTTATAACTTTCAAATAAAAGTTGCCAAATAATTTTTATTAGCAATTTTTATTTTCGGTGTCAAAAAAAGACTTATTGGCAATTTAAATGAAAAAAAAATAATTTTTACAAGAGTTGCTTATAAAAAAAAGTTATTAATTTTTACTCATATTTTTTATACATAAAAATTAATGGAGTTGTGAACCCTGCTTTAAATTAATAAAACAAATTGTGCTGCTAACATAATTTTTTTTTTTCTAAATATTTTTTAGCTTTAAAAATGGCTGATTAAAGCGCCCTCAAATGTCGCATATTTTGAACATTTTACTGGACACGTCTGTTTCTCTATCCGTTTCCAAAACATTCAGTTGACTGTTATCTGTGAGCCGTTTGCATTTGGCACATGAAATTGTTGTTGTTGTCGTTGCACATTGTTGTTGCATGTTGTTGTTGTTGTTGTTGCTGCATGCATTTAGGCGATGAAATGATTTTAGAGTGCTGGCTAGATGGCAACAGTTAAATGCCTTGTGTAATGTGCTGCGTACCTGTTTTCAGTTTTTGGGCTATACAGCACGCAACATAAACATAAAATGCATAAAATAGCAGTGCTCACATTGGACGCACACACACAGAGCCAGTTGTATCGGCTCCATTTTGAATCAAGTTGGCTGCTCGACCGTAATCCAGCAACAATAACACGCAACAACAACAGCAACATCACATACATATATACAAGTGCACTTACCGCGTCAAAACATAAATGCTCACTGAATTTCCCAATAGTCCAATAACAAAAACGCACGGCACCAAAATGCGTTGCACAACGTGCCGCACTTCCGCCACATCCGCTTCCGAAAACATTTGCGCAGCGGCAATGCCATCGACAGGCATCTCTGTCGACGTTGACGTTGACGTTGCTGTTGACGCTGACGCTGACGCCGCTGACGCTGCTGACACTGCTAACGTTGCTAACGTCACTGATGTTGCTGCCAATGTTGGCAGTGGCAATGTTATTGTCATATCCTTTTCGTCCTTCTTGTCGTCGTCGTCGTCGTCGTCGCTGTTGTTGTTGGCGCCGCTGCAACTGCAGCAGCTGCCCCTCTGGGGGGGGGGGTGGGGAGGGAGTAGGCGGCCTGACCACTTGAGCTTCTTGATTCCGTTACCGTTTCCAATTCCACACTCAATGCTGATTCCTATTTAGCACCGCCCACACCGCAAATGCCACTGCAATAGCCAGATTGATACAGAAGGCACAAACTGATAATTAAAAATCAAATTCAAGTTAATGCATTTGGGGCAGCTGCATTTGTTGCCACAGTGGCGTAGGCAGGCATTTTTCAAAAAGGTGCGAATTATATTAAGAAATTTTTTTATTTTTTTTAATTTATAGTTATTCAATAAGACTAACTAAAATTGTAACAGCAAGAATATTATTTAGACAGCCTTTAATTGAATTATTAGTTTTTTTTTTAACCCCAAAAAAAGACCCCCCCATGCGTACGCCACTGTGTTACCATATGAGACCAAAATATAATTGTGCATAGTTTCGAAGAACCTAACAGAGGCTGGACTATAACAGAGCAGTGTAAATATTTATGATTAGCTTAAAAATAAATTTTGTGACTTTGTAATTTCAGTTTAAAATTAAAGCTTAATAACTTTAAAGATGCTAGAGTGTAGACAGTGTCGTTGGTATGATTCCGACTTATATTTTAATAGTTAATTAAGAATAGAATATATTAAAAGTAGATAGTATACTACACTACTGAAAATCAACTTTCCAAAATAAAGTACATTCAATCTACATTTATTATATTTTATTTTCAATTAACTATAAAAAGATCGCTGGTTCTCTATTCATACTACAAGAAAATTAAATCAAATTTTAATTTTAACAATTATAAATAAATTTGAATAATAATATAAGATTTTCTACTCAGACACTAATCAAATAAAATAAAACTAGTTTACAGCTAACTTGAACTAAAATAAAACTAGTTTTTAGCTAACTTGAACTTATTTTAATTTATATGATTTGTGTCTGAGTAGAAAATCTTATATTAATAAATAAATACAAAATAAATATTAAAAATTAAAAAATTAGTACAACAAAAAAAAAGTACGTTCGTTCTCCTCGATGTAGACTCTGAGAATATAAAAACTAGTAACAATTTTTACCATAATATAAAACTATAATACTTCACTAAAAGTGTGTGCAAAGTATTGTATATTTGAAGGCGCTGTTTGATTGTTACGCATAAGTGCGCCTACAATTCCCAAACGGCTTTAGCAGTTAGCATATAAGACATTCAAGTTGCTTATTATTTTCAAATAATTTTATGCCTATGTATAAAAATACAATTTATATAGTTCCTTTGCGATTGTTTTGTATTTTGTTTTAAATATTAAATTATAAGCTCCCATATAAGTAAAATATTATTATAATCAAAACATAATAATTTAGTTAAAATCTGGCAAAGATTATGCTCAAAATAGTTGCAAGAAAAACTAATAAAAATTCTAAGCTAAATAATATATAGCTGCTCAAAATAGTTGCAAGAAAACAAGTAGAAATTAAAAAAAATTTACATATAGCTGTCAACTTAATAAAGTTAGGAAATAATAAAAAAAAATTAAAATCGATTTAGTTCTGATAAAGTTTCGAGAATTGCAAAATTTATGCTAAGTATTTACGATAGAAACATTTGTTCTCCATTGAAATTGCTACAGGGTAGCTTATAGTCGCTAATACAAGGTTTTAAGCATTATTGTTATATTCTTTTATTCAGTGATTTTTCTAATGTATTCGCAATGCTTACCTTTCACGATTGCTTAACACCCTTTGCTCAACTCTCTCTCTCTCCTTCTGACTAAATCTGTTTTTCTCTCTTTCTCTGTCTCTGTCTCTCTTTCTCTTGGTCGCTGTAACGTTTTTGCCCTCTGGGGCACGATTGACCCTTAAAGCGCCATCAACTGCAACAGCAGCAGCAGCAGCAGCGACAGGTAAAAGTGGAAAATTTGACTTTTCCTGTAGTTGTTTTCGCTTAATGCAACGAATATCGCATTCGGTTTGCCACGTACAACATTAACACGCGTACTTCTACTCTTTTTTTTTTGTAGATATTGTTGTTACTGTTCAAATGCATTCACACACACACCAATACACACACACACACACATACAGCGACACGTATTCGCGATATTTGCGAATTTTGTGTGCCCTTTGAGGTAGCGGGCAGAAGGTGTATATGGGCGCGTGGTTTGGCTGTGAATTTGCCACTTTTATTGTTTTTAAAACGTTTTTCAATTTCTTTTCTTTTTTTTTTTGTTTCGCTTGACTGCTGTTTACTTGCACCCACTGTTGCTATTGCTGCAATTGAAGTTTTATTTTACGCGCAATTTGTCTGCTGTGGGGCCCGTCGAACTGTAAAGGGCCAGCATGGAGTTGTCCAATAACATTTTGCCAGCAATATACAAAAGCAGAAGCCGAAAACCGAAATTGAAAACCAAATAGATAAAGTGCATTCGTATGTCTGTGCAAGTCGAAAAAGTAATTCAAGACAAATAGCCGATTGGCAGTTGCAAAATCTGCAACAATTTCAGGGCAAGAAAACCAAATTCAAGTAATCCACACACATACATATACATTCCTATTCTACACACACACACATACAACGCCTGCCCCTTTTTTGCCACGCCCAATTTGCCTTGGGGCAGCTGCTTTTTCTTAGTGTTCTGCATTGTATCAATGCCAATCCATGCGGGGGCCATAAATCATTTGAAGCCAAGATGGAAGCTTCCGATATAGCCGACGATTAGCGAGCAATAAAGCGACGCCATTGTTTTTATACTCTATACAAAATGGTTGAAGAAAGGTTTGCATAGTTGCACAAATTTTTCAGTTACATTTAAATTGGTTTAAATAAATTTGGAGAAACATATTTTTATATATTTCCGTAAGGAAAATAGTTTATTCTAAATAATTTCAGTATTTGTTATACGATCGTTAGAGCAGAGAGTCATCGGAAATATGCGTGCTTAAAATAAAAATCAATAACTTTTAAATTTTATCTGCAAATTGATTTTTGTGCAAAAAAAAAAAATTGTTAACGATTCTCAAAAGTTGAAATTATTAATTTATTTAATTATAACTTAAGAATTCATTTTTAGAGTTATTTGATAATTTAATTATATACATCAATTAAATTTTAAACACATTTGGCAAGCCTATTAATAATAAATTGTTTTTTAAAATTGGCTGAAATTACCTCTGAAAATATTTGCCAAGCTCAGTTAGTGGTCCTACCAGCTAATTGTGCAGTACAAACAAAATATAAAATAAAAAAAAAATATTTACAAATATTAAAACAGCTTTTAATTGTAACAAAAGACTTTCTCATACAGAGTATACCGCTGTCTGGAACATCCAAGTTCAATTTACGTGCCTTTCTTTTGGTCCCACTAGTAAGCCAATTGAACTCAAGCAAATATCAAAAACAAGAGAACAAAAACGAATATGCAACTTAATGGTCGAATAAGATATATGACAAAAATGACTTTAAAATGGCATTAATGATATTCAGATCCATTAAGAACTACAAATAGCTGAATAGGATTGTTGAAATACTATAATACAGAGCTCGACTGAAGCTCTTTAAAGGGCAAAAAAAAAAAAAAAAGGATTAAGCAAGCAAAATGCAAATGAATACAAAAAAAATTAAATTGCATTTATTCATTCATTGTAGACATGAAATCAAATTGAATAGCATAATTTACTTTTGCATAATTTTGATGAATATTTTAAAGACAAAGGTGCAAAATTCTGCGAGCTTAAAATAAGTTTTTAAATGAGAACAAATGGTTAGCTTAAATAAAAGTAATTAGGAGTAATGTCTACTTAAATTTAAAAAAATATTTCATTTTTTTTTGTGATTAAATTTAATTTTTTTATTTAATTTAAAAAAAAAAATAACTTGCATGATTAAATTTAAAGGTTATATATTTTTAATATTTATCTGTGTGTTTAATTATTTAAGTTTTCATTGATAATATTAAAAAAACGTGCAGCAATGCACTGTGGAAAGAAGACTTAATTTTTTGGCATAAATGATAATTTTTAACGTACTTTAGGTAGACTAGAATTTTGAATTCTTCCCATTCACCCTTGACACCAAGTTGACTTAATAAAAAGGTTAAATATTTTGACACAAAGTCTAAAGCTAGAGAATTGAAATTTTACACATACTTTAGTTAGACTAATATACAATTTTGATTTTATAACACTTTTTTTTTAGTGTTACCAAACATACACAATTCACGCTAAAAATTGCAAAAAAAAAATTTTACGTGTTTCAATGCCCAAAATTGAGCTTCAAATATTAATTTTGGTTTGTAAAAATAAAAAAAAATACTTTTTAATCTAACTAGAAAATTGAGCTGTCGATAATCAAAAATAAATTCCAACAATAATTGCATTTATGCCAAAATATTAACCACTATTCCCATAGTGCAATGAAGCACATTACACATACGCAGCGTACGCCGTATTAGACATGTTATATAAATACTTATAGCTTATATTTGTTCCTTATATCCATTACCAGTCTCTTAATCCAGAACCTGCTTGGTTATCAATGCAATGGGCATGTGAATGAATATGAATGAATGCCTGAACGGCATCACAAAAATACCTTGAGGGCACTGGGCAATGCAGCGTTTGGGGCGGCATCGCATTCAATCCAAGGCGGCAGCCCGCATCGCATTCTAGTGTCTGCCGGGCTATTTGTTATTCTGTTGCTGTAACTGTTGCAGCTGCTGCTGCTGTTGCAACCGCATGGCCCACTCACAGACAAAGTCGCATTGTTTGTTGTTGTTTATTATTATTTTTTCCTTTTTTTTTTTTGGGTCTTTTTTCGCTTTTTTTTTTGGGCTGCCATTGCCGCGACAGCAACAACAAACGACAGGCGGCCATTTTTTGTGCGCTCCCACGCTTCCATGCAACTCTGTGTGTCATTCAGGCAGCAGACAACAAAAGATGCCTAAATTAGCACACACACACACACACACACACACACACACACACGCGCGCGCAGTTAGCTACTACGTGCGAAAAAAAAGGAGACGCAGAGCAACAACAACTGGAGGATGAAGCTGAATTGTCAGCTTAGGGGTTTTTATGTGTCGTCTCCTGCCTGGCCGCGTTCTAGTTTAGTTTTTTATTTTGTTGTTAGATGCAACTAATTTTTGCATAATTAGTGAGTGGCTCAGTGGTTACAACAACAACAGCAACAACAAGTCAAGTGGCTGTGCCATTTTCTCAAGCCAAAAACCCAACGCACGTTTTACTGCCTTTGCCTGGGCTAGGCCCTAATTGGCTGCCAACTTGAAGAGCTTAAATTTTTCCCCAGCTTGAAATTGGTCTAAATGTGGCCTTGCTTGACTTGACTTGGCTTGCCTGATAAGTCAACATTTAAACATCGTTTAGAGGCAAGCTTTAAATTGAAAATGAGGCAGCTCGAGTTGATTTGACTTGAGTTCGCAGTCAGCAGCTGGTCATATAGAAATCCACGTAGCAAACTGCTTAAGTTAACATTTTTTATACCCTGCACATAAAAATTGGTTTATAGCAGCATAACACTGCTATGCGATTTGTATGTAACCAGTGTGATTTATAGAAGAGCTTAAAAATATTCAATATTATGGCTAATGGCATTGCTTTGATATTCAACAGAAAACTTTAGATATTGTAGAGCTTTGAAAAGGGTTTGAAAAATCTTTAAAACGATAGTTATAGATTTAATTGATCAGCATAGAATTGGAGAATAAATTAATTATATATTGATATTTTGGTTGTTTTAATTATCAACTTATTATTTAAACATTTATTATTGTTAAATACCAAATGCAATAAATTGGTTTTAAGCCTTTAAACTCCTTTTTATCTTTAATTTAATTAATCTTTTCGCTTGTAAACATATTTCATATAGGTAAATATTTAAAAAAAAAATGTTCGTTCATTTCCAAATTCAATGAATTGATTTTAAACCTCTAAAACACTTTTTGTTCTTCATTAAATTAATTTGTTCGTTTATGAACATATTTCACGTAGGTAAAAATTAAAAAAAAAAATTTTGTTTATTTCCAAATTTAATGAATTGATTTTAAACCTTTAAACACATTTTTGTTCTTAATTAAATTCATTTTTTCGTTTATAAACATCTTTCATATGGGTGAAAAAAAAATTCGTAAATTTTTTCAATTTTGTCATCGTTTAGTTTATTTTAAACTTCTTAATAAAATCGTTGCAATTTATTTGAATAAATCATTTTAATATTTATTTAAAATTGTCCTTCCATGCTTTCTGCAAACTTTGTACCTTTTTCTGTAAGTCTGTGAAAAATGAAAATTAATTTTTATTTCCTTTTTTTTGGCAACACTTTTTACATTTCTGTTGGTTCTTACTACATAAATTATTAATAAGAATGATTTTCAGCAGCAGTCACAAATTTCTAGTACATTTATTAAGATTACAAACACAAATCCCTAACTTGATTGTCTGTTAGAGTATCTGCTAGTTAACAGACAAATAACTTATTTTTATATATAATTTTTATTTTTTTTTTTTTTTGCTCTCTTACTTTTTATATTCGCAATGGAGTTTTGTTTATCGTTTGCAGAGTTGCCATGCCCTTTGCCCGCTTTCGACTGAACGTCTGAACGACTGTCGACTGTCTCTGTGTTTACACGGCCAGCACACAGCAACAAGATAAAGTCAAATAGTTACAGGCATATCATGTCGAGCAACCTGACTAGTCTCCCAGTTTCCCAGTTTTCCAGTTTCCTCAGATTCCCCACTCCGCTAGAGAGCTCGTCGGGCATCCATTGCATTCATCTCAGCCCTTTTCAAACAACAAACAGGCAGTTTCTCATCCGGGTTTTGCTTCATTTTCAACCACAGACGCTGAGCTTTGTGACAGTGAGAAGATGAAGGACATGCCAAGTTTAGGGGTTCAGCTCAGTTCGAATATGGCATATTTTAGATAATATGCTGCAGCTATATACCCTTGCAATGGTCTTTTTAAAAATTACAAATTAAATTAGATTATTTAAAAAATAATTCAATTTAGAATTGAAAAGTTTTGTTATGATTTCTCTAACAACCAGAAATTAAGTAAAAAATTAAAAACTTATGGAATAAAAATTATTTGTTGATTTTTAACAACAAATTTGTTTTTTGCAGACTTCCTGATTTTTCAGTAAAAATTATTCTTAAAATTAAATACAAATTATTTTTCAATATTTATTATATATATCAACAAATTGAATGTAAATATTTTTGAACCAGCTGCTGTATTACAAAAAAATGAAAAAACCACATTCAAGATGTGTGGCTCAATATATTTTATATGATATATAACATCCTTTAAGTATTTAAAAAAAAATTTGTATTTTCAATTTATGTAATAAAATTTTAATTTTTATAATAAAAATTTATTGTAAAAATGAAAGTTTTTCCTGTTTCCAGGATACTGCATTCAGAATAAGAATGTCTGAGTTTTTCCCATTAATCTAGATAATGAATGACTTTTATTAAATCATATTTCTTATTTTTTTTTCAAACGATTCAGGACGATCGTTCTGATCAATTATATATAATTTATAATTGCGGAGGCGTCATTTTCTTAAAAAATTAAAATACCCTTTATGCAAGGGTATAAAAAAGCTTTTAAATATAACATAAACTTGGTTCAAGATTAGTGCAATTAGCATAAAAAGTTGTCGACCATTTTGAAGATTTCCCTTTCAAAAAACCATATTGCCATGTTGCAAGAAGCATTTTGTAGAAATTGAATATCTTTTTTTTTTTGCTATGCAGCTTAATCTTTTAAAACCAAAAAACTCTGCTGTCATAACAAATAACCAAGAAATAAATTTATTTTTTTTTTTTTTTTGGAAATTGTGAACATGACACTACTGGGCAGCGAATCGAGCGGCTACAGTCTGTGTGACAACATATCAGCATCAACTTCAACTTCGAAACTTCAATGTGCAAAATTGCATTTTTTTTTTTTTGTTGGTTCAAGGTGTGACCAGGTTCGTTTCTAACTGTGCACAAAAATTTCGAGAGCGTTTATAAATTGGGTGACAAGCACACAGTAGGTGCAATATGGGTGGACCACGTCCAAATGGTCATTGCCATAAAACTTAAACAAGTTATTTATGCGCACATGCGTTGAAACCGCTTCAGTTGCAGCTGGCGAGGACTATCAGGACAATCAGGACCCACACACAGACCGTTGAATGTTTGAGCTTCAGAGTCGTCGACAACGGCTGGTTTGGCCTTAAGTTATCAACATGGAATGCAATTTTCCAAACTGTCTATTTTCTATGCAAATTTGCATACATTTCTGCTGCTGCCGCCGCTGCTGCTGCCCCCTCTACCTTCTGCCAAGGTGCAGCTCGACTTTGCATCAAGCAAAAAAAATATATATATGAAATATAAATATTTTTTTTATAAAAGACTTGGCACGAACATACATATATACAAACGAAATGTGTTGCATAGTTTAGAACGCACACAACACCCAATAAAAAATATTAAAAAAAATACATTTTACCATCCTGTGTGTGTGTGTGTGTGTGTGTGTGTGTGTGGGTTTGTAAGCGTGCAGCATATTAACTTGATATATATAAGTACTTAGCTAGCAAATATATATTAAAAGATGCTTACGTTAGATTTATTTATACACTTACAGAGGGCATTATAATATTGTCACGAAATGTGTAACGAAATTATAAGTTAATCTGTCGGTATTAAAATTATTAATAAATATTAATTTATTTATACACTTGCAGAGGGCTAAATGTGTAACAAAATTTTAAATGAATCTTTTAGTATTAAAATTAAGTATATCGATGAAACTTGAACATAATAGCCTGAATAAATAAATATATCATAAAGCTGAGATAGGAACGATCAGTTTATAACAATTTTTATATGATGGAAAATTATCGTTGTAGTCCTACTCGAGTATAGTATTACTGCATACTTGAAATTTTCAAATGAAAAAAAAAGATTTCAAGCCACTTTTTAAACTTAACAGGAAATATCGCTTTTTTCTAAAAAACGTATAAAACTTATGAAAGGATAATAAACGACCTTTCAATTGATATATATAAATGGATACCAAATATTTAGTATTGCTCAAGATATAGCCCTGTTAATCTAGCTTTAATTAAGAATTATTAAATTTTTTTGATTTTAATTGCCATTCAGTCAAAAAGTTCGCTTTGCACAAATTTTTTCAAATTTTTTTTTACTAATTTTAAATAAACATCATGTACAACAATGCTTTTTGAACAGAATTGGTTAAAAATTAGGAAAGTTATGTTCAAATACGTATAGGGGAAATTTAAGTCTAGCGTATTATTTTAATAACACAGACCGAATAACAATTTTCAGTACCGCAAAAATTATTTGTTTAAATTTTTTTTTTTTTTTTTTTGGTGAAGAGCTTCTAATGACAAAAATAATTTTTCAAAAATTCTCAATGCTAAAACGAACTTCTGTAAAATATGTTAACATCTTTTTGGCGATTTTTTTTTTTGGTTGGACACATATATTTGATCATAATAATAATAAAGGTAAGAAAACTCATTTGTTTTTTAACGTATTGCAACCAAACTCATCAGCTCTGAGTTGAAATATGTTTTATAAATTTTTACCAAATTTGTTAAGTTTAGCAACAATTTAAAAAAAAAAAAATAAAATAAAAAATAAAAAAAAATAAATCTGTTCTGCTAGGGTATATTATGTATGTATATTTTCGACACACCAAAGAAACTCACTTTTTCTCAATTTAATTTTATTCAGCTTTACAGCTTTGAAATGCATTTCAAGTTGTTTTTTTTTGGTTAGTGCAGCAATTTGCATCGATTTTTCTTCTTTTTTATTTCCTAATACTCACATCAAGTGTCATTAAATTACGGTACGATTTCAGTTAAAGCACATTTTATTGGCCAGTTCAAGTTTTTAATGGCACAACAGCACTCAAGCATTTATGTCAACTAAATGAAAATTAGGCAAACAAATGCAATAAACAGATTTATTTTACCTAGTCACGAATTGTCATTAAACACATGTGTATGGGAGCTTAAAGTTAAAACTCAAACACACAAAAACTAAAACTAATTAAGTGTTCATTTCAAAAAAGGCTTAAAAAATTTAATTTATAAGCATTTTTAATGTTGATAATTTTTGATACTTGGTTTATGCACATTTGCCAAAAATTATTTCGTAAAATAAAGAAACAAAAATTCCACTTGCAAACGATAGTTTTTTATGAATTGACATAATAATTTCATATTTTTAAATGGGTACATTTTTATATTCAGCAGCTATATGTTAAAAAAAAAGGGTTTTATTAAGCTGTGCATAGTTAAAATTTATAAGGGCTAAGAGGTCTTTAGTATATATTTTAGCATATGTGAACTTGTCATAAGAGTTAACTAAGAGCAAACTATTTTAAATTGCTTAAATTTGTTAAGCAATTGGAAAATTATATCCTAATGGCTTTAAAATAGTTAAAGATCAAATTATATTAAAATATATCAAAGATTTGGAAGGCTTATATAATACACAAAAGCTGAAATAACTAACAAAAAATAAAGTCTTGAAAATCTACTCAGTTTAATTATATAAATCAGAGATGACAAATAAGAGTTTTAAGTTTACAAAAAAAATACAAAGCTGAAAATAATTATCTAGAATTTTGCAAAAAATCTTAGATACGAGTATACTAATTCGGGATGCAGTAACTGAAACACAAGAAAAACTTTTATTTTTCATTTTTTATTATAAAAATTATTATTAACTTATAAATGTATATACAAAAATTAAAGCTAAAAGTAATTTTTAATTTTTAAGGATCCTTAATATTTGTGCTTTAAGGACAAGTTACTTTTGAATGGTATTGTGCCACAAATTATGAATGTTTTTAAATTTTGTCAATAAAGCAACTGGTTCCAAAAATATTTACATTAAATTTTTATTTTTGATTTTTATAAAAAAAAAATTGGAAAATAATTTTTATTTTTATTTTAAAAGAAGAGTTCTTTATTTTTAAATTTTATTGATAAATATGAACAAATAATTTTTATTTCGTAATTTTTCCTATATTATTTATAATCATTAGGCTGCCTGATATATATTAAATACAACATTTTTGTCGCTTCGTACACCTTTAATGGTTGCATCCAATGCAAAATTTACAACATTTGTATGTTCTTGACAGTTTCAGGCTCATGTGTTTTGTAGTATGTTGCCTAACTTGTTAATCATGGCTCAAATGGCTGGCTCAAAGGGTGCGGTGCGGCTGTCTGGCTGGAATTTGTTGTTATTGTTGTTCTAACCCTGATTGATGCATCATTGATTGCTGCCAAAGGCATTTTCAGTTACCCTTTTTAGCAGACCAGTCGCTGCAAAATCTAGCCACATGTGTTGGCTGCCATGCCAAAAACCAAATGAGCGACACTTTACGCGTTGCTTTTGATTAACACGTTGCAAAAACTGTTTGGCCAGCCAATGCATGGTCATTGAGTGTAATGAAGGCTGGCGGGGGTATAGTGATGGCGGATTAAATCACCCTACACACACACACACGCACACACACACACACACTCACACTCACACTTTATGGGTCACTGGTTGCATTAACATTTAGCGAAACGCGCTGCAGCTGCGACCAGACTAAAGTAGAGTAGTTGACTGATATGTGTGTGTGCGAGTGTGTGTAAGTATGTGTGTGCCGTCCTGACATTGACAAATAGTGTGCGAAATACAATGCAGGCACAGCACTATGGGAAATTCCAACACTTTTTTGAACATAAATTGACTTTTTCAAGTTGTAAAAACTTTTGATAAAAATACATCACAAAAACATTAAAGTTAAAAAAAAAATTTTAACATTTACGCTCACTGTTAAGTTAACAGCTGTCAAAACAGCCGTTCCAAATTAAAAAAATTTTAATTTATCTTAATTTAAAACTAACTGTTTTAAATCTTCCAATTAACAACATGTTGTGATAAGCTTTGTGATAGAAATTAACTAATATAGATTGTACTTCATATTGGTAGTTTTGTATTGATCATATAATACGTGTTTTTCTTTAATTTTTGTGAGTGAAAAGCTTGCCATAATAATAAAATTTGCTCACCTTTAATGGTCAGAATAGAGATTTATGTTCTTTTATAAGAATGACTTTTTTATTTCACGTTCAATTACAAAAATAAATTTAAAAAAAAAAATTATTTTTATAGATTTTCTTGTACAATTTTTCCCGCTTTCAAATGTTATTGTGTAGTATGAATTTTTTTTTAAGGCTGTATTATTAAGTAAAAAATTTCCCTGCACTCTTTATGAACAATATAACAATACCCCCCAAAATTAATTTGAATTGAAAGCTATCAAAAAAAAATTATGTTTGGGTAGATTTTAATTAAATTTTCGGTATTTCTCAGGTATAAGACTATATGCATATTGTACAGCCATCAATTGTGAATTTGGGACACCTTGCGAATAATTTTACATATCCCCAATTTACCGACCAGGAACAAAGAAAATGGACAAAAATTAAAAAAAAAATCTTTTTACAAAAACATTTTAAAATCCCATCTAAAGTGTTGAGAAATAATCTTACCAAAGAACTCGCTGAATCTGTGAGTTATTAATTTTTCCAAATTTCTTTAATTAACATTTGGGTGAATAAAATTGAATTGAATAAATAATATCAAAAAGTAATATAATCTTTGAATAGAGTTTTAATAATATCTCAGTATCTTTCAGCTATGAGACTATATGCATATTGTAGAGCTATCAATTGTGAATTCGAAACAATAAGGTACACTTTTCACAGAATATTAATTTTCCCACATATCCCCAATTTATGGAATACCGACCAATGACAAAGATAATGCCAAAAAAAATAAAAAAAAAAATTTTCCTAAAAACTTTTTAAAATCACTTCTAAAGTGTTGGCAAAAAATCTTTTTCCAAAAATATATATTTAAATTTTCCATAGTGCAGAGGCATATATACATATAAACACACGCACGCAGGCGCACGCATGCTGGCACCAAATGTGTTGCATACTTGCGGGCGCAAATTATTGCTGGAGGACAGCTTCACCAGTTGGCTAATTAACAAAGCACTTTACACAGGCAAAGCGCGCCAACAGGAGCACAGCTATTTGAAAACGCGATTCCTGGCTGTCCTACCCTGTCCACCCAGATACTACAATAAGCAGCCAAAGCCCTTTTGGGTACAACTATATCCTGGTCTAACCAAGTCTCTTCTGTCAGCTGCCTGTTGCCGTTTGCCGCTTGCCGCTTGCCAGGACCTACATGTGCAATAATTAAATTTTATAACCGCCAACGTCGCACTTAGTGTGTGTGTTTGTGCGTGTGTATGTGTGTGTGTGTGTGTTATATTAACACGTTACGCAGCAAGCGGCAAATTGCAAGCGCATCGCATAATTTGCAGCATGCCGCCTTTGGCGACGACAACATTTTGGAATTGTCGCCAAATGCAAAGACTACCTGCTGACATCTCACAGCTGTCCTCATTCCGTAGCTTCCTTAATCGCTTGCAGCATTCTTGGAGGCGCTACAAAATTTGTCATGCAATGTGACCAGACGCTGCGACAAGAAATTTAATGTTAGCGACAAATAGATGCATTTGAATTAGAGGAAAAAGTTGTGCAACTTGAAAAGTAATTCAGAAAAATTAACACGATAGCTGAAAGCAACATTTTTCAATTAATTTCTACAGGGTATATGCCAGTCGAGTGCAATTTGCCAATGATATTTTTGAAATATTTGAATTTAACCATATTTTTTACAAATGCTTTTATTTTGCAAAATAAACTTTTAATCATGCTCACGCTTTGTTAAACAACTGAATTTTAACTTTTCAGTTTTTACTCATTTCCTTTTGTTTATGTTTTAATTTAACATTAATTAATACAATTGTTTTATATACATAAATCCAGAAATGATCATCATCATAAACAAACGAATATATAAACATTATATCAGGCAATTGCCAATTAGTTGGCATCCAGGGTGGGATTTTGAGTTTAAAATGAAAGTTGTAGGGCCAAAGGCTGCAGAACAAAGTCGGAATTCAAAATGAGACGCAAATTGGACAAAGGAGTCGAGAGGCAGCAGCTGAAAACAAATTAAAAGCAAAACGCTAAATAACAAAAAAAAAAAAAAACGAAACAAAAGGAATGAAAATTTAACAATTTCGCAACTCTAATCTGCACAGCAATAAAATGAAAATGATACAAGAAAACTCCGCGCCATCACAAAAAGCGTCACGAAAATGCGCAGACAGAAAACTATGGATATATAGTTGTGTGTATAGTGTGTGTAAGTGTTTGTAAGTGTGTGTGTGTTTGTATATATTTTGTAATGTTAGTCTCTGTTGTTGCTAACTGTGCTGCGATGCGTTTATTTAGAAAGTTATATCCATGCCAGACGCCGCCCAGGCAAGACACGAACATTGCCCAAAAAAAAATAAAAAACAGCAGCAACAACAAAAAACTAAACAGAATTATATAAAAAGTAACTAAAAATAAGTGCTAGCAAAATAAAAACATTGTTGCACATGTTCTGCTCCATGCCACATGCCCCATGCCCCAGCATGTTTCTCATTCTTATTCTCATATTGCACCAAGTAAGCACAACAAGCTACATTGTTGCCATCTTTATTTTTTTGTTTTTTTGCACATTGTTTTTGAAATGCGACAACACTGTCGCGTTTTGTAATTCATTTAGCATTTAGCCAAAATTTACTTTACTTATGTTAGAGTATATAGTAAATATATATATATATATATAACTAATCTTACATATAAATAACTAGTATATAACTAATCTTTATCGAAACAAAAGAAGTTAGCCTAACCTCAGTCTGCAAAGTCATTATAATGTTAAAGAAATGTATTTCATTTAAAAACTTAAATTTAGAACGACCATTCCGATGACAGCTTTATGATATAGTAATGAAATCCAAGCAATTCTGAAATTTTACATTTCTGCAGCAAAACCGTTACATCTGTGACAAGTTTAATACAGAGTTCTAAAATTATTTAGTTCAAAAACTGAGAGACTTAATTTACATACAAGACCTACATGACTATATCGAATTCGCAAGCCGATTAAGAATATATAAATATATACTTAATATATAAGCTTACCCGGCGCGCATTGCTACGCCTTTACTTTAAAATATATATACATACAACGGCTCATCCAGGCGTGCGTTGCTACGTCCCGTTCCCTTAAAAAAAATAATATAAGAAAAAAATATTTCCCATATTCCACAATGCCACCTAGAATGCTGAGATTTTCATATAATTTTAAAATGCATTTTCCACCCACTTCCCAATATATTTCTGAAACAATTTTTCCAGAGTGCAAACCTATAATACAATAGGAAGCTATAGTAAAAATTGCAGGTTTCTACCGCAGCTTCTACCGTTTGTCCAATCAGTCAGTCAGGTTTAACACTTACATATATATATATTTATATAAATATATAATTACGTATAATAATAACCTTTAACACATTACTCACTTTTTAACAACATAATAATATCCTTCAGAAGAAATTTAAAAGTTTAGTTGTAAAACTAGAAATTCTACTGCAGTTTTTTTTGTGAGTAATCAGAACAAACTCCTCAATCTAAAGACTAAGTTTCATATATTTATAAGGGTTTTTTATTTTTTAAAAACACATAAATAATAATATAATCAAACAGAATTAGCAACCAATCAAACAAGTTTATGGATTTTAATTAGAATTCTTTCTGCAAGTTCAGTATTTCTTTATCCGAATAACTCAAAATTTTATATAATATAAGTGGAAACTCAATTAATGGCACTGACAACTGGTTTATATCTATGCTCATAATAGTACTTCCATCAGGTTTTTTCTTAATGCTGTGAATATATCTGCTTTGGTATATTTATTTCTACAATTTGTTTTGACTTTGACTTTGCCATCCATTTGGGTTTTGGAATTTTATACACTTGCAAAATGTATTATAATTTTGTCAAGAAATCTGTAAAGCATTAAATAAGAAAACCTTATAAGTTATATAATTATGAGCAAAATTATTTTATGCATATGCTATAGTTAAAATATATATATATAAATACATCGAAATCGGTCAAATAAGTACATTATGAGATCTTATATATGACAGAATGCTCAAAACATGTTTTTTTATATTTTTAAATGTTTTTATTTCAACATGTTGCTACTTATCTAAGATTTGCTTTGTTCTTTAAAAGTCGAATATATTTTTATTTAATGTTTTTTATGAGCATCTCGGCAAGGGTATTAAATTTGCTACATATAAATTTAATATATAGATTTTGTTATTTCAGCTTGTTTTCGTTATTGCTGGAACTGTTGTTGTTGTTGTTGTTGCTATTGTTATGATTATTTAGCCATCATTTGCTGCCAGTGTCCGTCAATTGGTTGTAGCATTATTTTTCGTTGTTTATAAACAAAATGCGCAGAGCCTCATAAAAATCGCACAGCAAAAAAAAAAAAAAATAGCCAAACAACAAATATTTATAAGCTTTTATAGAATAGGATGAAGGCAATTTTTATTTTTTCGTATATTTTTAGAGCTGGACAGTTAAATTGGCATGCCAGCAGGCAAATTACGTACACAAATTAAACATATATATATATATATACAATACCCATATATAAATATAAGTATTTATACCTATAAGCATGTATAATTTAATTCAATGAAAATGAATTCAGTGTCAATTAATTGCAGGCGCCAGGGGCACAGACATTGTGAATTTTTAGAGTCCTCAAACGAAGCCCAAGGTCCAAGGACTGTAAAATCCAGGATACCAGGGCAAAATGTATTTTGTTGTTGATAATGATGATGCCTGATGCCCGCCGTTGTATCGCTGTATCGTTGTTGCTTTACGTTGTTTGCTCTGTTGTTATATTATGCGTAAGAGATTATAATGGAATTAATTACGTATACGCACAGGTGGACACTGGACTTTCGGCGCACTGACGCAACGATGCTGGCCGAAAGCGGCCCAAAGCCACTTAATTAGTGTGTGCGTGTTTCTGTGAGTGTGTAAAAGTGTACAAGGATATGTGAGCGTGAATATGAGTATGAGTATGAGTATGAGTGTATTTATGAGTGTGTGCCAGCGTATATATGAGTAAGCTTATATGTGAACGAGCTGCTGCTGTTGCATGGGCGTGACTGTGCGTGTGAACTGCTGTTTGTTTTGTGTTTAATTGTCTGGCGGCTTTTCAGCTGTATTTACACTTTTTTTTTTGTTTCTTTTTTTTTGAAATACCCTTGCCATGTGCATAAAGCCTTTGTGACAAAATTTGTGTTGCATTCAAGCATTTTCACCGATTCATATCGAAATTCAACGTAGCGTAAAATATTTAATAAATTGTCATAAGCAATTGCCTAAAATGTTATATTTCTTTGGGGCTCTGTACATTGTGTGGTATATTTATTCAGAAAAAAAAAGATTGAGAAGCTGGGGAATCTATTTACATAGATTTATAGACAGCTATATTCAGTTCATTTTGTGGCCTTTAAAGTAAAACGAACAAAAAATACTACAACTTCTTCTTCATGCTTAGATAAACTAGTGTACTCGGCGCGCATTGCTACGCACTTCGTGCAAAAACATAAAAACAATCCCGGCAAGCGTTATTTTGCCATATAAATTATTTCTGATGGCGCTACGTTCGCAACGTTCAAATAATTAAATACCCTAGTTTATATTAATTTTAAAAATATTGCCTACTGTGATTTTTGTATTTTATTTAAAAAATGCTGTGTACTTTAACAGTGGGCGCATCTGTTAAGGCGCTAGCAATTTTTGGGGTAAGTTGTCCGAAACTTCTCTTTTCTAGAAACGAACAATCGAAAATAAATAATGAGCCAATTTCGTCCAGTCATTTTTAATTGATGAATTCATTGACCTATACGTTAACTGCACCATTTTTTAATATGTTTATAGAATATACGATATATCAAATAATTATCTTACTTATTTCAAAGATTCTGAATTTTATTTAAATTTACATATTTTCGCTTTCATCTTTTCCAAAGAACTTTTAATGAAGAAGACTTAAATGAATTTTAATTAAAATAATTTTTCAAGTAAGCGATTTGCTACAAAGTTAAACAATTTTATTTTTATGGAAAATAATTATCCAGACAAAATAATAAAATTGATTTAATCGAAAAAAAAAACGGAATAAAAATAATCACACTTAAAGCTATAAACCTTGAATTCTTGGATTCTATTAGCTAGTTGTATTGTATCATTCAATAAAAATGTTATTTAGCTTTTTTAGTGTATTCAAATATTCTTTAATTTGACAAACTCTCTAATCTACAGCAAATATTCTTCGTTTGCAAATTCATTGATATTCATACCTATTTGTAAAATATGTACTTAAATATATATATTTTTTAAATTTGTTTGGCCACCATGACATTTAAATTTGCATAATTAATCAATTAATGAAACGTTTTATTGCGTCAGTTGAAACATTTTTTAACTCCTTTAGCCGAGGGCAACCAAATTTGTCACGTGCATAAATTGTTCGCATTTGATTTTCGTTTTTCAATTTTGTTTTCATTTTTCATTTAGTTCATTTTTAAGCCGCGCACGTGCAACGACGTGTTTATGAACGATATATATATATATATATGTACTGTGATATATACGAGATATTTTACCCGCTATATTTCATATTTATATAGTTTGTTATGAAAATACAGCCAAATGAAATTTAAAATGCGTTTTGTTTACCAAATTGGCGATATGTCAATTATTAAACGCTTATTTCTGTTTATTGTTTATTAATTTTGATTTAATACGAATACTTTGTATGTTTTTTATTGAAATTATATATGACATATCAGTCAAAGGCAGCCGACGTGCCTTGCTTTTATATTGACATATGTACTATAAGTATATAATCTCACATTTATCAACGATATATGCAAGAAGAGTTCATTTTTGTTAAGATTTTATTATTCACTTACTGATGGCATTTTATTAGTGTCACGTATTGTCAGACGCATTTCGATGCTATAAACTTTATAGTATAAAGTTTATATATACATATAGACATATAAAATCTTATTCAGAAAGGGAAGCCAAAGTTAATAGCATTTTTTTTTTTTTTTGTACTTTCCCTTTTTTTTTTGTCGTCTCCCTAAACAAAATTCGAGCTGAGTCGATATAGCCAAGTCCGCCTTTCATTACGGCCATCTGTCCGTCTGTTTGTTTCATTGAAAAAAGTCGTTCAGTTTTAGAACTATCTTTATAAAATTTGGCACTGCCGGATCGGACCATTATATCCATAGGAATGATGGGTCCAAAAAAATATTTTTTAAAATATCAAAACCAAACTAACAGATCGATGGAGTATTATAATCTAAATAATCTAACAAAATTTGATCAAAATCGGACCACTTTATCTTATAGTTCCCATATGAACAATGAGTCGAAAAATATGCTCATATGAAAAACTTTTTTGTTTTTCAAAATATCGAAATAAAACTCGACAGTTCGATGAAGAATTAAGATTTATAAAATCTGACCAAGTTTTATTAAAATCGGATCACTATATCGTATAGGAACAATTGGTTGAAAAATGAAATCTTTTATAAAAAAACTTTAAAAAAACTTTTTTGCTTAAACCAAACTCCAGAAAACCAAACCAGATCGATATAAAAAATTATTCTGTACAATCTGATCAACTTTAATTAACATCAGACCACATTAATATATAGAAACGATAAATCGAATACTGAAGCTTTATAGAAGACCATTGTAAGAGTACGAGTATATAACTTTGTCGTGCCGAAGATAGACATTTTTTGTTCTTGTTTAAGCCAAAATATTTTTTTTTATTATCATTTAAAAAAATATATTTTTTTTTAACTAAAATGGCATTTCTAAAAATTTTTTGCGTGCATCTAGAACCTTTTCCTCTTTGGGTTTAAACTTTGTTCTTGTAAGAAAAACATATTTGTTTATTATATCCAAACTTTTTAGAACTTATGTTAGTCTCATTATTTGCTTTACCATCAAATCAAATTTGATGATTGATCATAATTAGACCAATATATTTTGAACTATATCATTTATAATTAAGATACTCTTTCATCCAATCTATTGCAGAATATAAATGGCACGCGTATAGATATATCAATAGCTACTAAAACATACGCTGAATAAACAAAACAATATGCGACACATTTTTTACATTCGAATATAGAAACAGAATAAACCACATATATATATATATATAAATTATGTTTTTGTTTGCTACCATGGCAACTCTTTCATAAACAAGTTGAAAGAAATTTAAACTTCTAGCAAGTCAAAGAAAAATTGTTTTTTCTTCGCCATTAGTCGAATTTTAATTGGTCAATTTTTTTCTGCTTTATTTTGAATTTTCTTTGCATTTTTTGAGACTTAATTTTTAATTTTTTTTTTTTTTTGTTGTTGTCAATTCTCTTTGTCTAAGTGGATTGCAGCTTGTTAAAAGCACTTTTGCATTTTCTCAGTTATTCAGTGCAGGAATACGCAACTCTTAACTCATCATCTAACTCAATCCCAATCCCAATGGCATCCATCAAAATGTTTAAAACGACATTGAGCTGTCAATGGCGAACTGGACTCGTTTTCCATTTGAGTTTTCACACTTGTCTGAGATTTGTCATTAGGCTGATTCAGGCCAACGTCTATACCTAATGGATCTACACTCAAATTGTCTAATGTCATTGTTTTTTTTTTTTGCTTTTTTCACCTGCCTTAAAATCATCTGCATTTGATTTGATATTTTTTTTTTGTTTTTTGTTCGTTGTTTGCTTGGGTTTGCTTGAGTTTCTGTTATTGTTTCACTTCGTTTTGTTTTAATTGCTTTTAAAAAACAATAAGAAAACACTTCTTTTGAATTAAGTCTTTTTTTGCAAGTTGCTTTTAACCTTTTATATTATCTTGATACACCCATTAAAAGCCTGCCTATGTAGAAAAAATTATATATATATTCTTGATTAGCAGCCGAGTCGATCTGAACAGTGTGTATCGCAGTCGGATATACTTGACAAAAGGACTTTTATTTCATTTCTTGGTTAGTTTGCAATTTTATTTTTGTAGTCTGTTTCGAAAGAAAATTTTTGTTTATTGGTTTATAAAAATGTTTTGCAAATGATTCTAATATATAAATATATAATTCTATAATTTATTAAAGATTTCTTAACAAATCATGATATATATTTTACAACTTTAGAGCTCAAGTTACCAAAATTTGAAATATTATAGATAACAGCTTGGTTAATCGCATAATTTACAATCCACCTCAATTTGTATGGAAAATAAATTGAAAATAAAAAACTTGTAAATATAATTTAAAAATTATTATGTTTACATTCAAAATTTTTACTGACAGATTGTTAAATCGAATTATTTACAATTCAACTCAATTTATTTGAAAAATAAATTGTTTTTAATAAAAAAAACCTTTTAAATAAAATTTTAAAATCATTATGCTTAGCTTCTAAATTTTTACTGAACAAACAGAGTATATTGCAGTCGTTAGCCTAAAACTGAAATTTTTTTTAATTTTTCTATTTTTTTTTTTCTATTTTCCTTTGACGCCGTTTTTCCGGCTATTTATAACGTGGAATAAATAATACGTGGGCTATTACGTTGTCCGCATGTTGCATTTGGCCACATTTTACTAATTTTTTGTTGCGTTTGACATCTGCTCGTGTTTCTGTTGATATTATTATTGTTTAAGCTTTGAAAAATTGCTTAAAGTTTGTTTTTTTTTTTGACACAAATCAATCGATTTAAAATTTAATTGCAGCAAGTTTATAACTGGCTTAATTCCTTGTGGCTTAAAAATAAGGAATATTAATTTTTAAAAAAATATATATTTGATCTTTGTGGATTTTAAAAATTTTTTTTTTAATATATTAATGCCAAAAACTTTTCATAACTTCAACAAAAATTCATGATTTTGTGAATTTTTTATTTTTACATTTTCTAATGATTTTTATAAGAAAACCAAAAAAAAACTGTCTATAGCCCCTTTTTAAATAACTTGGCTAATCCTTTTCAAGTTAACCCTATTGTTAAAATCTTTTTTTAAATTACTCCTTATGAATATAATGATCTAATGATCGGTTGCTCTTACATGTCTTTAAATAATCAAGCTTCAATTAATTTGTGTAAAAACAAAGAAAATAAAAGTAAATTAAAATTTATAAAAACTCTTCGAAGAGGATTATATATTTTGCTTATAATTAAATGATTTTATTATTAACATATTTTTGGGAGCATTAAAATTTGTAAAATACTTTAGCTTGAATTTAAGAATCAAGCATGTATTAAAAATGGCCTAAATATCAGACTTTGGCCAAACACACACCCACACACCCACAACTTGAATCAATAAACGAAATCCATTTTGATTTATGTCAAATATCCTAAGCGAAAATCCAAACCAATTCCCAGCCTTGACTTTTAGATGAGTTCGCTGTCATATTTTCATTCATTTTTCAACCATTTTTTATGTTTTTATTTTTTTTTTAGCTAAATTGGTTGGAGGTATAAATATTTTGTATATTTATGTATACATATTGTGTGCTCAGTTTTTTGTCAGTTTCAGGTTTTTTTTTATTAATTTTTTTTATTGACCATGGCCGAGCAGTTAATGGACCATGTATAAACTTCGTAGTTAACCGACATGGCGCTAAATTAAAATCGAATATAAAATTGATTGCACATATATATATGCCTGCATTTTGTGCAATATTTACAAGACAACAGGGCAACAACAAAAACAAGAACAAATTTTACACTAAAATCAACTTATATACACATATATACATTAAAAGCTTTTGCGGTATAAATAAAACACATGTGGTACACAAACTTTGATTAGGTGTTAAATATTTTTGATAATGATATAAGCTATAAATATTGACCAATAATCTGTGGATTGCCAAAAATATTCATACTACTGATGGAAATACCCAGAAGTTATTTAGCCACTGCCGGATGTCTTGGCTATTTCAAAAATTACAAGCTTTCACGTAAATTTTTGTATTAAATGAATTTTAATTTGTTTATTATGAAAAGTTAAAGTTTTCAGTTCAGCAAGAAAATAGAAATTAAAAATAAAATTTTTTGTATTAATTTATTAAGTCAATAGAGAGGAATTCCAAATTAAAAGCAAGAAAATAGATATTAAAAATAAAATTTAGTATTAATTTATATGTCAACAGAGAGAATTCAAAATTAAATGCGACAAAATAAAAATATCAAATTCTAGTCAATACAATGTTTATTTGAAAGTGACATTCGATGCCTTTGTATATTTTTTACAATCGTTTGATTTTATAAAAATAATTCTTCATTCTTTAATTTTAAAAACATTTCAAGCTTCCAAATCAATTTCAAGCCGCTTTTTACACTTAAAGCGCTAAAAAATAATTTTTGTGACAAACATACAGTTTATAAAAACATAATTAACCTTCCTTTAAATAATATCTAAATTTTAAATTTTTATTTACATTATTAGAATATTTTTTCTTCGATTGACAATCAAATTTTTAATGACGGAAAAATTTTTCAAAATATTTTTTTATGGTAATAAACGGCCTATAAGTGAGGAAAATTGCAAATTTAATAAAATCTCACCTGCTTCAAATCAAACTATTCAATAAATCAGTGAATAGTATTTCTCTTTGATACTCTACTTAATAAGTTTATTCACTAACTAATTAAAACCTAAAAAATACTTGGCATAAGTAAATTAATTAACTACATGAAAAGTCAATTGTTATGTACTGCCAGGTATTTTACAGTCGTGCACTTTTAATTTTTGTTGTTACAATTTACTTAGATATTTGTTTCATTTCAATTTACATAGCATACAATTCAATTTCGTGGTTCATTTCATTTCCATTTACGGTGAATATAATTCAATTTCTTTTGTGCGCACCACTTGAGTTCGGATCTCTTTTATCTGGCATAAAAGGCCATTACAAAATCTAAGCCAACTGCATTTTTGGCTAACGAGCATTCTTGAGAAATGCAAAAAAAAAAAAAACAAAAAAAAAATAGAAAAAATTACAACGAAAATCCCATATAAATACGGGCCAAAAATATTTATTTGGTTTGAATGGCATTAGGTGACGCGCGGAGATCGTCGAGCGTTGCGCATAAAAATCTATTTTGATTCAAGGTCTCGTCATCAGTTTTTGTTATAGTTGTACAAATTGAGAAAACTCAATAACAACAAGAAAGAATAGCTAAGCATTTCTTTTTCTCAACAATTAAATACACTTTGCTAAGAAAATAAAGTTTACTGCAAAAAAAAAAGTTATTTCTCAACAGTTCTTGTCTAAACCAGTTTAAATATTATATACAGTATGTTCTGAAAAATGTCTCTTTTGATATTTTTTATATATAATGTTAAATATTATACATAAAGGTCTTTCCAACATAATAAGAAAATAGGGCCATTGCCTTAATTTTAAAATTTAACAAAACTTAATTTTTAAAAAAAACAAATTGTTTTTTATGCAACAAGACATTTTTCTAGCTACAAGATATTGTCATTTGATTTTTATGAAAATATATAAAATATACTAGAGTATATATTTTATGAAAATATATAAAATATATTACAGTATGCGGCGTGCGTTGCTACGCCCTTCCATCAAAAAATAAACACAATAACAAAACTAATCATGTTCTAGTTGACTCAGCAAACTTTGGTTTGTCATATAAATTATTTCTAGTGGCGCTACGCTACACTAATTCGAATTTATTTAAAAAATACTACATACAGTGATTTTCATATTTATTTTAAAAAATACTGCATACTGTAATTTTCATATTTAATTTATAAAATACTGCCTACTGTGAATGTTGTTACAACGCTGTATACGTTAACAGTGTTGTATACGTTAACAGTTCTGTGTACGTTAACAGTGCCGTCTACCTTAACAGTGAGTACATCTGTTAAGGTGCTAGTGGCTTTTCTGGATAGTTTTTTAAAAAAATTTTTGTCTAGAAATCTTCTTCTGCCAATTATGAACAATTAATAATAAATTTGATTGATGACGACTTGTATATATTTTTTGCACCACTTTTATATATATAGAAAAAAATACTTTGAATTGTTGAATGTGATGAAAATATCTTAAGAAAATGGTTTACATACGTCAATTGAATTTTGAATCGATCCAGCAAAAAAAAAACATCTATGCCAAGTTTCATTATAATAACTCTTAAGCAAAGAGATTACCTAGTATTTAAATATACAGATCTGGCTTTATCACCTCATCTATCAACAATACTTTATGAGTTCGAAAACGCTTTCTTTATTATATAACATATTTCGTGTGAAAACTATAATACCCCACTGCCAGTGTAGAGCAATAAGAAAGAGGCTTGCATGACATTCAATTCAAATAAATATTTGAGCTTGAAATAATTAAGAATTTTATATTAAAAGCAACTGAAGTACAAATTCATTTTATTCTGCTTGGTTGTTACACCTAAGGAAAGAAAAAATAACAAAAATAAAAATAAAACTCAAATGTAGAGCGACATCATTTCAAGTTGTTGCACAAAAGACGACACATGACACATTATTGTTCAATTATTCAATTGCAGAATTCTGTTTTTTTTTTATTTTTTCGCTTTCCATATGCGGGATTATCTGTCGTTTGGCATTGGCTTACCCAATCTTATATCACATACAGTCGCTCACTGTCGCATCTACAATTTCTATATACAAATATATACATGTGTATATAGGTATATTGTATGTGGTTGGAGAAATTGAAAGCATTTGTGTAATTTGAGTGCAACATTAAAGTGTGTTAGATTATAAGTATGAGTATAATGATGGCCATTGTGGTAATTGAGATACAAAGAGTGTGTATCAGTGTGTGTGTGTGTGTGTGTATATATATCTGTATATTTAACTGCGCATCTAACAAGGCTTGCGTATACGCAATGTGGTTACAATTGAAAATTATCACAGTCAACATTTGATTGATTTAAGAAAGTCCATGAAAAGTTTTGTTTTTTATTGATATTACAAATTATATTTAAATAATAGTTTTAATTTTATAAAAACTCTTTTTAATTTAGTTTTTTTTATATGCGGAATGGGAATATTTGAAATCTGCTTTAGATAAATATACTTAGCTTATAAAAAAGAAAGAAATACAGAATTTACCAACTATTATCCAGTTTTTAATAATAATGCTATTTTTTTTTTTTTTTTTTTTTTTAAAAATGCAATTAGATGAACCTAACATTTTGGTTTGTTATCTGAATTATTTTCAGATATATCAGCCAGTTTTCGAGCAGTATTTACGAAAGTTTACCAGATAATCTTTTTAAAATAAAAAAAATAAAACTATAAAATTCATTGAATGCAGTTTAAAAATTTCATACACATTGCATTTCAACATCTATGGATTTCTTCATATTATATTGCAAATTTTCAAAAAAAATTTTCTCCCTTTCAGCCCATCTAATACTTATGTTCAATATATTCTAAAATGATTCTCACGCAACTGGCAAAATACGAAAATTTTTAACAAATAAATAGAGAATTTAACAACCAACTGTTAGGCTTACTATTATTTTTTTTATTCTATACAATACTAGCTCTCCCGGCGTGCGCTGCTACGCTCCCGCTCGAACAAAAATAAATAATTAATAATATATTCTACAATGTCACTATGAGATTTTCAAACAATTTTCAAATGCGTTTTTCACCCTGTTCCCGAAATATTTTTGATAAAAATTTTTTAGAGTGTCGACTTATAATATAATAGGAAGCTACAGTGAAAATAAAATATATCTCGTTTCTACCGTTTGGCCTGCTCGCGTGTCGCCAATCAGTCAGGTTGAACAGTTTAATATATATAGATTGTATACCGATATATATAAGCCAGTTAACTTTTTTTTAAATAGTTTTCAAATAATGTTTATATCATAATACAACATTTTACAACACTTGTTCGATATGACATACAAAATCAGACTTGAAATATAATTGAAAAAATCGTATAAAATGCTGCATTTTATTTGACCACAAAAACAAGGATCTTATGATTATCCTTCAACACTTTAAGAGCTTTCAGTGTGCCAAAATAATATTGCACATAAATATTCAATAGTCTAAACGTTCCATTACAAAAACAAAAAAATGTAGCTAATATGTAAAAACCTGTACATATATAAAAATTGTCAACGTTCTCGCAGCGTGTAAATTACAATTTCAATTTGAAATGAAACACGCTCTGTTTCTTAGCATTATTTTAATGGCAATACCCAGCTCTCATACGACAATATATAGAATGTATCTCTCAGATCTTTTTTGCGCTCCGTAACCCGTGTGGGGATATTTCAAATTCGGCTATGCAAATGTAGCGGAAATACAAAAAAATGCCGCTCAGCTGCGCTTCTATATAGAGGTGAATAAGTATTGGAGTACTCGCAAATATAGTACATATACATACATACAAATATATACTATATATATTGTCTATATCTAGCTATATATATATATATATATTTTGGATGTTCATACAATTCTTCTACAAAAATGATGGCAACATTGCTGCTCTTAGATGCCACTCATGTGTGTCACTTGAAAGACAAAACAACTATATATACATATCTCTATATATATATATATATATTTATATATAAAAATATATAGACTGTCAATTATTTGTACCCATTACCTATTTGTTTAAACACTTGACTTCAACTTCAATTACTTAATAATAATAATTTTGAACATTGAAAAAATTATAAATAAACATACTGAATTATGCATAGAAAAATGTTATTACCTTGAAATATTTGTGTTTATTTTCTTTTTATCTTCCCAGAGACTCTTGGCCTTCAGTCTCTAATATAAGTATTTATTCATTGAGTTACTTGTTTCATAAAATTATTCATTAAACTAAAAAACACACACACACAGCTCTTTAATATTAAACTTTGCTTTAACACGCACTTTATTTAAATGTATGCTGAATATACTTATATATATATCACGCATATGTAAATAACCAAAGAATTTACACAAAAAGAATTAAACCAAAAAAAAAAGACGAGATTTCACAAATATTTGCCACTATTTTTATACAACCGAGAAGAGAAAAAAAAATAGAGGAGAAAAGAAAAAACAAAATTAAATAAAAAAATATTAATGAAATTGTTTAAACGAGCCATTAATATGTGTGCTAAATATGCGCCAGCATAAAATTAAATCAAATATATTAAAAAAATAAATTTAATATAAAAATAAAATTAAATGCGAAATGAGTAAAAATAAAATGAAATTATTTGAAAATGCTTGGCAGCCAAAACAACTTCCGACAAGCGAGAATTAGTTCCAAAACAAAGAAACATAAAATATTGCTATGCATCACAATTTGTAAACATATTAATTAAAATGAGATCTAATGAATATGTATAAAGAAAAACTAAAGTTAGCAAGTGATAATTATTAAATTTCAAAAATAAATTCTTTAAAAATTCTTAAGTCTATGCATATGCATTTTTAATGCCCTCCAATGCATTAAAACCAAAATTATATATATATATTTTAATGAGAACTAAACAATTAAATATTTTAAAAATTGTCAAAATACGGAAAAATGCTCGAAAAAAATTTTTAAGGAAATTTTTCAATTAAGTTAAATTAGTATTGTATGTTTAATAATAATATAATGGAATGTTTAATATTTAAATACAAAATTTCTATATCAAGTATAAATATATTTTTAAGGAAAACTAGAAAAAATATTCAGAATAAAATAATCATTCTTTAATTGCATTTAATAATAAATGAAAATTCATTTTACAATAAAAAAAAATACATTAAAAGTTAATAAAAATCAGGATATAAATTTGTGTTTATTTAAAAATATCTAGTATGTTTTTTCAACTTTATAATGTTTTTTTTTTTAAGGAAAACTAAATTCATATAGAAAAAAATATAAAGAAATATTGATTATTTTATTGCATTTAATAATAAATAAAAATAACTAACAATAAATAAAAATGAACTTATAATGTTGTCTCTAATATATTTTTATTTATAATAAAATAAATAAATAATATAAATAATAAATAAAATTTTTTCATTCTTCAATTACAATTATAAAGATAATTTCATGTTAAAAAAATATATTAAAAATTATTTGCATTTGACATAAATTGGAAAATTTCGAAATTTCAAAAAAAAACTAAACACCTTAAAAAACGAAATACTAAAAGTTCTGAAATAATACTTGGAATTCAAATGATATTAAAATGTTAAAAAATTCCTGCTTTATTATGTATATTCCAATGAAATGATCACTACAATAATAAACAAAAAAACCAAAAAAAAATTAATTTCAAAGAAAACTGAAAGCTTATAAAAATGAAGAAAAAGATTGGTTCAGAAAAAACAATGAACAATGAAATTTATTAGATGATAATAAGCAAAATAAACAAAAACAAAAATATATATCAATGTTTATATACTATATGGATGCTTATCTATAAAAGTACCGAAATGTTAAGCTTAGCAATTTATTTGATAATAAATTTTTGAAAATTGCGTATATTTGCATGTGCTCAACAAATATTTAATAAGCGTATGCAGTCAATTAAAATATATATATATATATAGATTCATTTATTTATATTATATAGTATATAGTATTTTTCGAAACGATTGTTAATTTACTCTATATTTTAATAAACAAATTCAAAAACATTCACAATGTTCGACACCCACACGCACCACGCACCGCGCGGCTCAAACAAATGAGGAGCAGACAGCACCACCGCGAATTCTCCGTAGCGCCGCATGTGAAGATCAACGCCAGAGCACCGCGAAGAGACTGAATAGATCTGAAGATCGAAGAATGTGCTGCCGCCTCGCAACAGGCTGACAATATGCACACAGATGTATTCAAGGGGCAAGGGGGGTGGCAGCTTACAGGTGCGGCTAGTTAGACGGGGGTAGTGATGAAATGGAAGGGGGATGCCAAGCAGCTTGGGGAGACGGTGCGCCGCGCGTGGGCAGCGGCCATTTAACGATTTGATAAATGAATGGAACGCGTCGCAGTCGATTTGCGGTAATTGTAAAGAGCGGCAAAATGAGAAAGAGAGAAAAAGAGAGAGAGAGAGGGAGAGCAGCACATGAGCTTTTGAACGCGCACAGGTGTTTGTTAAAAGCTTTAAGCAAAGGGTGCTTTGGCAAAACTATGCCAAAAAGCTTCAATATCGGCCGTTAACAGGTGTCTGTGTAAAACTGAATCAAGGGTAGCTTAAAAAGCTTTCGATAAAAAGCTCACAAGCTATCAAGCACAAAGCTCAAGCTGTTACTATCGCAGCTGCGAAGCTTTTGTAAGTCTTCAAAAATTAAGATGCAGTAGAACGACAATCTAAAAAGCTTCAAAAGCGCCAAAAGCTTTAAATAACAAGCGTCCCTGTATGGTTGAACCCAAAGAGGATTTATATTTATTATAATAAATCCTTTTTGGCTTGAACCAAGCAAAGTAGCTGACAAAATAATTACCGAAGCTATATACCCTTGTAATTGTCTTTTTAAAAAAAAACTGTCAATATTCGACCGATCGTTCCCTAATATGTATATAGCCGTCGGATTTTGATCAAATTAAATTAAATTATTTATAAATTAATTATCTACATCTTAATTAAGCGAACTGGTGAATAAATAAAACATTTTTCATACAAGCTCATTTTCAACAGACTTTTCATATGGGAGCTATAATCCGATTTTGCTAAATCTTGGTCAGATTGTTCAGATCATAAAACTACATCGATTTACCAAGATTGCGGTTGATGTTTAAAAAAAAAATTAACAGAAGAAAGCTCTTGTAATTGTCTTCTACGAAAGTTTTAAAAAACTCAACCGATTGTTCCTATGGCAGCTATATGATATAGTGGTCTGATTTCAGTCAAACTTTATCAGATAGTACACAAGGTATTTCTAAATCGATTTGGTTAATTTAGTTCTAATATCTTGAAAACCAAAAAAGTTTTGCATAGAAGAACTCATTTTTTACCCAATTCTTCCTATGGCAGCTATATGATATAGTACACCGATTTTGGTCAAACTTGGACAGATTGTACATAACATAATTTTACATCAAAATGTTGAGTTTGATTTAAATATCTTGAAAAACAAAAAAGATTTTTCTTACAAGCACTTTTCGACCGATTGTTTCTATTGGAGCTATAAGATATAGTGCTCCGATTTTGATGAAACCTGATTGGATTGGTCAGATTATAATACTACATAGATATGCCTAGTTTGGTTTTGATAACTTGAAAAACAATTTTTTTTACCCATCGTTCCTATGGTAGCTATATGATATAGCTATCCGATCGGTCCGATTTTTACATGCAAACTTCATACATAAACACAATGTATCCGTGGCAAGTTTCATCAAGATAGCTCAAAGATAAAGCCAAAAAGTAAGCATAGAAACAGACGCACAGACGGACATGGCTATATCGACTTAGCTCGTCGTCCTAATCAAGAATATATATATTTTATGGGGTCAGAGACGTCTCTTTTACCGCATTACGTATTTCGAGACAAAATTATAATACCCTGTTGCAAGGATATATTGTGACAAGAAGATTTAATCCACCAAAAACGAGCTTGAGATTTATTTTAGCACATAGTTCTTATAGATTTCGATAGCTAATACCATTTATTACTCAATTGTCACTAAAATGAAATATTGAAATTTTCTAAAAATTTTTTCTTTTTAATTTAGAGATCAAGTCATTTAAGCTTTAGGCTTGCCATCGCTCGGCTTGACGCCGGCATCTTTTGTTGCATCTCCCTTCGCAGTTGGAGGTGGTGCTGACTTAGCATCCTTGGTGTCGTTACTGCCTTTAGTATCTTTAACATCCTTGCTGTCTTTACCGTCTTTAGCGTCTTTTTTAGCTGGGTCTTTTTTAGCTGCGGCCACCTTTTCAGCATTCTTTTTCTTGGCCTCCTCTTGAGCGGCCAACAATGCCGCATCACCAACGGGTATGTCCTTCATCTCGTTTGCCGGAGTTCGCTTGGGCTTGCCAAAGCACACCTCCGAGAGTCGTATATGTTCGAGGCTATAGCCGGAGATACCACGTACTTTGGGCTCAATATTTTTCGAATAGATATCGGCAGCGAGTTCTTCCACGCCCACCTCCCGATCCTTCAGCACCTTTTTGCCAATACCATCCATTTCTTTTCGTACCGCTTCATCGATTTTCTTCAATTCCGCCTCATCGGCCAGACATAACGATATTATTTGTTTGCGGAAACTATTAATTGGATCACGTTCGTCTCGTACATGTTTAACTTCATCTCGCGAACGATATGATGTGCCCGGATCCGACATTGAATGCCCTTCATAACGATATGTCAACATTTCCAAAACAATCGGACCATGCTTATGTGCATAATCTACGGCAAATTGTGTGGCGCTACGTACGGCCAGCACCTGATTGCCATCGACCCAGAGTCCGGGTACATATTGACCACGCATATAGAAATCGGTTAAGGCCGCATGCCTGGATATATGGGTGCCCATGCCATATTGATTATTCTCACAGACAAATATACATGGCAAACACAATAGTTTGGCTATATTATAGGCCTCAAATACCTGACCCTGATTGGCAGCACCATCGCCATATAAAGCAATACAAATACCACCATCGCCACGATAACGATGGGCCAATGCAATCCCCGCACCGAGCGGTACTTGTGCACCAACAATGCCATTGCCGCCATAGAAATTATCACCGTATGTATGCATGGAGCCACCTTTGCCACGACTGCAACCGGTACGTACGCCAACTAATTCGGCAATCACACTATATGCCGGAACGCCCATTAAATATGTCCAGGCATGGGCACGATATGCCGTTATAACGCTATCCATTTTACGCAACATGGCGCACATGCCCACGGCTACAGCCTCCTGGCCAATATAGAGATGACAGAAGCCGCGTATATGTTTGCTTTTATATAGATTGCCACAGACGGTCTCCATGCGACGGCATTCCATCATTTTTCTATACAGAGATAATGCATCTTCGCGCGATAATTCCACATCCGTAGGTGGGCCCTTCTCCAGCTCATAACACTTGAAGGTCTGTCAAAATAAAGATAAAATAGATATTAATATATATTAATATATATATATTATATATTTATGACTTCTACTTACATTCTCCAGCGTTAATGTTGAACAATCAGAGCTATATCGTCTTGGATAACGATATTTATTGCATAACACACATTTGCCACCCATTATATTATATAGCAGCCGATATTGCTTTGCACATCCTCTGGCCGTACCTTTAAAAGTTCTCAGCATTTTTGTGAATTCGAATTTAGCTATTTTATTTAGCTAAATAAAGTTCTTATTGGTACAGCTAAAAAAATTTTCTTATTACTGGTTGTGTGTATCGCCGAAAGTTATAAAAGATATTGAATTTATTTTACCGCATAGATACAAAATATATAAACAGAAATAAAAATGCCGAAAAGTAAATTCAAACTTGTTGGAATTTTGACAAAAACATTTCAAAGAGTTCTACGTTGATAGGATTTTTCAAAAAACGAATAACACAATGCCAAGTGTTTGATTATTATAATAGATTATTCAATTTATCGGAAATTTATATTCCAAAGTGTATATATATAGTCGCTGTTCACAAATTAGAACCTTTTTGTTTTTAAATATAAAAATATTCTAATTTCTGGACGTTATAAAAAAAAAATGGAGTAAAAAAAAACTGCAAAAAGTATTTTTTTAGTTAATTCCATTAATAAAAACAATAATAAAATATATGTACACATTAAATAAAATATAGAGCGCTTAAGAGGTATTATAAACCCTAATTTTAATTTTTGGAAATTCTAAATACTGAAGTTTCTAATTTATGAGCGTCGACTGTATAATGAGAACTTATGAACATTTTTAAAACTCTATTTTCTGTGTAAAATTTTACCTTTTATCTTTTGCATTGTTAATTGAGCTTATAAATTTTAAAATCTGCTTTTTCGTCCTTTTAAACAAAAAGCAATTCGATATAGCTTCTTCAATTTGTTAACTCTAAAGCTGTCAAAATGCTGATAATAAGTTCAGTTTGGTAAGCGTAGATTATTTAGAATTTCTAATTTAAATTCAACAGTCGAACTTACACTTAAAAAAGACTTTAAGTGGCTAACAAGCATTATGTACTATTATTTTTATATTTTGTTATTAGTTATACAAATCTGCGTTTATGCAATTAAATTCCAGAAATTTCCATTTTTACAAAACCAAATTCACAATGTAGATAAATTTTATAAAACGACTTCAAATTCACAATGTAGATAATCTTTATAAAACGACTTCAAATTCATGAATCAAAATTCATAAATAACAATTTTAATATGCTAGCTGCATTTCGCTATAATACAAAAAGAAATACTTTACATTTCCAAGTCAATTAGACAAATTAAAAACATCATTTATTATGTATGTAGTATGTAGTTTATATTTCAACAATTTACACCTCGCTTTAACCATATTGAACACGTTTTTATATAATATCCGTTGCTGTTTGCCACAGACCCCAACTTAAGTCTATGTGTATATGAAAGAAAGGGTATGCCAAATCGTGGTTAGCTACGTTATGTGTCTTTTTAGCGTACTTTGTGTGTGTGTGTGTCTGAGTGAGTGCTTCTTCTTTACTGCGTTTATAAGCGTATAATAAGCAAACGTTATAAAATCTCTAATAAATATTTAGACGTGTAATATTTTCAAAATAAAAAAAAAAAAATGTTGAAATAAATCAAAATGTTTTACAAAACATGACAAGAATTGTTGTAAAAAAAGAAATTTACAATTTATGGGCATAATTTGAACACTTATAAGCTTGTATAAACGCAGTATATATTTGAACTACTTGAGAACAAAAGTTACTAACATCAACTTTGAGCTTAGGATCTAGAGATTTCGCATGTGTGTGTGTATATGTTTCTATATAAATGTAATATATGCCATGTTATCGAATCGTTGTATACATTCATTATCTAATGATTGACACCCTTTCGGTCCTGAATATGATCCAAATCGTAGCCATTAATATTACGCAGCTTGGGTTCCAAACAATTCGAATAGACATCAGTCCACAAATGATTAACGGCCAGCTCAGCGTCAGACTTGGCAATTGCGGTTGCCTCGTCGACCTCCTTGCGCACCTTCAGGTCAATGGCCTGACAAAAAAAAAAAGAAAAAGTTTTTTACAAATTTTATTTGAATTAAACAAAATTGAGAGCAGCATACCTTAACTTCATCGGTAGTCATGAGTCCCAGCTCAATGGCCAACTCCTTGAAGGAGGTAATCGGATCACGCTTTTGGCGCACCTCCTGAATTTCCTCACGTGTGCGATACGATGTGCCCGGATCGGACATGGAATGACCCGAATATCTATATGTATTCGTTTCCATTACCAACGGTCCATGTGTATTCACATATTTAATGGCAAACTCTGTTGCACTGCGCACGGCCAGAATATCCATGCCATCTACCCAAATGCCAGGCAGAGCATCGCCACGCGTATAGTAATCCGTATTGCAGGAAGCACGCTCTGAGCTGGTGCCCATGCCTGTCAAATAAACATGTAAAATTATAATCAGATAAATATATAATTTGATAATTTACTACGCACCATAATTGTTGTTCTCACAGACAAAGATGACCGGCAACTTCCACAGATAGGCCATGTTGTAGGCCTCAAAGACTTGGCCCTGATTGGCAGCACCATCACCGTAAAGTGCCAGGCACATGCCACCATTGCCCTTGTATTTGCAGGCCAGGCCAACACCAGCGCCGAGTGGCACCTGGGCGCCCACAATGCCATTGCCGCCAAAGAAATTTGGTGAATACATGTGCATGGAGCCGCCCTTGCCGCGTGCACAGCCACCCTGTACACCAGTCAGCTCGGATAGTACACCCACTGGGGGCACACCCATCAGATAGGTCCAGCCATGGACACGATATGCCGATATTATATTATCAACATCTCGCATTGCGGCCTTCATGCCAACGGCACAGGCCTCCTGGCCGGAATACAGATGACAAAAGCCACGGATTATTTTCTCCTTATAGAGATTACCAGCGGATGTCTCAATGCGTCGTATCGTTTGCATTTGTGTATAGTATTTAAGTGCCTCATCTTTGGTTAGCTTCACTGTAGTCTCAGGTCCTTCATCCAGGCGATGCAGTTTAAAGGGCTGTCCAAGCACACGCAGCACACGACAGCAACAGAGAAAGTGAAGAAGAGAAAGCAGGTGAGTAAATAAACAGGTAAACATGAAAGGGAGAGAGATAGTTGTACCACTTGTAAAGCAGTTTAGATTGTCCATTTGATAGGATTATAATAATATTTTGCAGTTAAACTTCGGTAAAGTCCCGAAAAATTTCTTGTATGCACTTGGAAAAACCTATCAATGTATTTTGTTTTTTTTTACTCGCTCAAAATGAGGTCTTGTGCGCCCGACTCCGAGTTTGAGACACATACTCGTGTGTATTTTGTTGTTGCGAAATTTTACTTGTTCAACCCCTAATGTATTTTATTATTATGAGCTCGCTCTCGATCGCCGACCCGCTTCTCTCTCTCCAAAAAATACAAAATTATATTACATTTCACTGCTTTAACAATTAAATAAATACAATTTCGTTTACCTCTTTAATTCAATCAATTTACAACACAAATACTACATCAAATGTTAAGGTCCAAATACATATAAAAACATATTTTCCGAATTACAGATGTATTAGGGAAGAATATTAAATATTTGAATTTTAGGAATACAAGAAATTTGAAAAAAAAAAACTGGTGAGCTTGATTTGATATGCAGGAACTCATATATACTAGATTTATTATGAAAGAATATTCCAAGAATATCTATACAAAAAATGATCTGAATACAAGAAATTTCAAATAAATTCGTGAGAAAACCACAAAACTAAATTTAGTGTCTCTCGTTTTTGTAGTTTAATTTTACCAAATCGCTTTGATCAATCAAAAATATATATAATTTATATACTCTTGTCCTTTCTACATACTTTTGCAGGTTCATTACGCATTTTAAATGTTTAAAAATGTATACATTAAATAAACGTTGAAAAGGTAAGCACAAGTCAAGGCATTTCTCTGTATCCGAGAGGAATTTTGAAACATAAAAGAAATTTCGAAGCCAGCTGCGAATTTTTAAAAATTGTTCCGTTTCGGCCCATATAGAAATTCAATTTCCGAAACGTTAGGAAACGTTCGTGCCGCCCTTAACACGAACTTGCACACAAAAATATTAAAGCTGTGACGTCATGTGCAAAGTGAAAGAGAAAGAGAGTGGGAGAGGGAGAGAAAAACAAGCTGCGATCTTTTTGCATAACCTATCGGATCACTCAATCGCAATGCTGGGCACCCACAGGGCGCTGCTATAGACGCCAACGCCAACGCCGGCGCCGATAAGAAAGTGCGTGCTGCTGTTGCATCCGCTGCCGACGTCGGTCACGCGCTGAGAGCGAGGCAGTGTCAGATTGTGACCTTCAAGCCGGCAATTGCGATGGACAAAAAAAAAACTAATTAAATAAAAAACTACAAATGCAACTCTGTGCAATCAGGTCACATAAATACACATACACATACGCACACGCCACCCACAAATACGCAAGCACACGCACAAACACACACACACAGGCACATTATGTAATCACTGTTAAGAGTGTTAATCATTCATATACTTACTCGATTCACCTGCACGGTGGCTTCCGTGGCATAGTTGTTGGTCTTAGCGACACCAGCCTGTGCTGCATTCTGGAATAAACCGAAAAATGACGATGAATAACTGCGCCTGCTGTCATATTTAAATTGCTTTTGTTGTAGATATTGCTGCCGTATTGTCCAGTGGTTGATGCTGTTAATGTTGCTGCTGTTGTTGGTATTGCTGCTGCTGCTGCTACTGTTGATTTTAATGCTGTTGATGTTGCCATTGCTGCTGCTGCTGCGGCTTGTTTGCTTATTATATTGTTGATGCGTATTAGTAGCAGTGGCAAGATGTTTGTTAGTATTACAATTGTTGTTACAGTTACGTACTTTTTGCAATTGCCTAACAACAATTGGCAATTCGCTAACGCGTGACAATGTACGCAACATTCTGACGGCTTTCGGTTTGGACTATTCTCTCTCGTTCGCGTAACAGCTGCTGGCCAATTGCCATAGAAAATACGCATTTTCAATGCAAAATTGTGGCTAAATATGCCGCATTACTGAACATACCGCAATAGATACCAAATTAATCGACAGCTATCGGCGGTTCTATTGGTATATTTTCTGAAAACAGTATGGCAACGCTATTGTTATTTCGTAACTTGAATGAACTAAATAAAAAGTTAATTTGTCAAATAATCAAAAACTAGAAACTACTGTATAACAACGTTTAAATTTAATATTTAAATAATGCTATTTAAAAATATAAATTAAGATGTGCCTTCTTCTTAATTACAAAAATACTATGTAGCAATTAAAATTTGTTTTTTGCGAAAACTAATGTTAAGGATAGTTAGAGAATCTTCAAAATCCGAAGATATTTACCGCTTGTAGAACACGTGTCAAATAACAAAGATAATAATATATATATTCCTATATAACCAAATTCAATTCCACCCTCAGTAAATAAATGCGATTGGTTTCAAGAAGTACTTTTATTTCACATTAAAGATCTTTTTTTGTTTTTTTTTTTTGGTTTTTTTTGTAGTTTTCTTTTCATGTCTTCTTACTTTTAAATGTTCCATTTCTTCACATGTCTTCATATAATTTACTAATTCTTACAAAAACTTATGTAATGTTCATTCCATGCACAAAAAAGAATTCATAAAGCCAGTAGAAATACATATATGTATGTATGTATGTGGTAATTAAATTAAATATAACATAAATTATATAATTAAAGCAGTTATTTTTGTTTTTAAACAAATTATAATTACAAACTAAGTTTTTAAGCTAGAGTTTTTCAAAAAAAAAAATGGCAGCTACAAGCTTTGAGTTTCAAGGATTTTGGATTCAAATGAGAACAGATCGTTTAGTATGTGTGTGTGTGTGTAGTGTTGTGTAACACAAAAGTCAACCAAATAAAATGGCGGGAAAAAGAAACGAAAGCGATATTTTAATCTAGTGCGAATCTCTCTCTCTCTCACTCTACACTGGACGCACAAATGTCGCCTTGCTAAGCATTGCAATACAAATCATTATTAAATATTACCATTCATTTCACGTTTTTTATTATTTTTGGGCATAGTTGCTTTGTTTTTTTTTCCTGTGTTCCGTTGAAGATTTACATCAAAAATTGGTATGCATTTATGCATTTTGGTATAGCACACAAATATTTTGCATTATGACAAAAAAATTATGCTTCTTTTATCTTTTTATATATGTATTGTATATATATAAACACTTATTAGAAGTTCTCTCCTGTGTCCGTTTGGAGTTGTTTTTTTTTTTTTTTTTTTTGGAATTTAATATGTATGTATGTATTTTTTGTATAGTCATTTAAATTAAACATACAATATTTTTTATTTATTTTTTATATTTTCGGTTAAATTTTTTCAGTGTTGCAAAGTGTGTGTATATGCGTAATGTGTGTGTGTGTTTGTGGGCAGGGGGGAAATGTTTCTTACCGTTAGCATAAATATTAGTAATTGTGTGAAAACGTGCAGCAAGAATCTAAAACGTAAATATATATATAGCAAAGAGCAAAGAGAGGTGCAGTGTAAAAGAAAGTAACGGCAAATGTGTTATGTATATATATATAAATATATGTGTATGTGTGTGTGTGTGTGTGTGGTAGTGCTGCAAAATGCTGGCATATAAATATCCTGTTGCTACTTGCTGTTGCTTTTATGTTTATAGGAAATTACGTATGTTTTTTGCATTTCATTTTATCGTTTGTTTTCTGCTTAAGCTGTGGTTTTTTTTATAGTTTACTTTACTTCATTTTTTTTATTTTGAATTCTGTTTTTTTTTCCATTTAATTTTTGTTTTTCTTGCGCTGCTTTTTGCTTGCATAAATTACACCAATTTAATATGCTTGAATATATATTAATTTTTTTTTTTGTTCGTTTTTTTTTTCATTTGCGTATTTTTTGCTGATGGATTGAACCAAGTTTTAAGAACATACATATATAGCACACATATATATATATAATAACGACAAGATGACAATTATGTATTTGAATACTCAATTAGATATTTAGTTGTCCATTTTGTGGATTTATTTTGTGGTTTTTGTTTTTTTTTTATTTGGTTTTGTTCATATTTTGTTACTTGCTTTTTAAATGTCTTGTTTTGTGGATGGAAATACTCTTTATTTTGTTTATTTTTTTTATATTATTTAATTTTAATCATGCTCAACAAATGTGAGTTACAAAATGATTTAAGTGCCTACTCAAAACTCACCGTGTGCGATTGATTGATCAATCAATCAATCAATATCATCGTTTTGATGACTGACGACACACCCACACAGCACTGGAAAAAATTGCTCAACACACATACATACATACATATGGAAAATTTGCAATTAAATTGTACAAATATTTCACATACACACATACTGCATATATGTATGCATGTGCATGTATTCAATGTCTTGTCTTAATAAATGTTTATTATTTGTTTTGCTGCTGGGTTATCAAAAAATATATTTGAAACCCATGAGCAATATATTTTGTTTATTTTTTAATTATTATTTATTTCTTTTTGTTTTTATTTTACTTTATTTTGTTTTTTTTTTACTTCTTGTTGCTTGTTCGTTCGGTTGCAGTGGTGGTTGTTGCCTGTGCTATGTATGTTCGTTTTTATATGTATATGTTTGTGTGTTTATGTGTATGGTTGTTGCATACGCTAAGCCAAGGCGCCAACCAAGCATCGTGCAAGACCATTGAGCCCAAAAAAAAAAAAAATAAATAAATTAATATATAAATCAAAACCAAAAAAAAAGAAAATTAGCAAAATTCATTTACCAAAAAATAAAAATGCATATTAAAATGTGTTTTGTGTGTTGTGTCTGTATGTTACAACATTTCTTTAATCATTTCACATCTGTCATTCCTTATTATGCTCTTTTTGCCGGGATTAACTTAAAATTAAGCCAAATTGCCATGCGATAATTTAATTTTATGGAATTATGCATCATACATGAGAAAAAAAAGAAAATAAAACAACAAACAAATTTTAAATTCTTTCCGAAATTAACTTAAAATTTAGTACTTCGAGCCAAAAATAAGGATAAGGGAAAACAAATTTTTAAGGTTATACAGAGAAATCTGTTTCAAGATTTTTTTTTTTTTACATACAATGGTAATGCCTAGCAGAGTTTTTTATAACTATAGTGTAAGTGTGTGTGTGTGTGTGTTGTGTGGGTGTATTTAGGTGTTATAATGTATCTCTCTCTTTCTCTCCCTATTGCATTAGGTTAATTAGCTACTACGACTTTTTTGTTTTTTTGTTTGTTTGTTTGTTTTGTTGGGCGGCCTCAGATGAAAAGCTGTTAACAAAATTCCGGTTGTTGTTTTGTATATATAATATATATAATAATATATATATATTGTATATATAATGGAAAAACAGCTGCTGCAACGTGCAACTGTGACAATGTTGACTTTTCTTTCTTTTCTTTACTCTCTCTCAATCTCTCTCTCTGGAACCATTCTTAACCAATGTCTAGCGGTGGCGATGGCGGCGGCGGTGGGTGCGTTGTTGGTGTGGTTGGTGTTGCTGTTGTTGTTGATTGATCAACTGCCAACTGTTGCTGTTGTTGTTGCTGATACTCTGCTTCTTCGATATCAGCGCGCAGACAGCTGCTGCAACTAGTTGCATCGCTATCTTCCACTATGGTGGCATCATCATCATCAATATCATCATCATCCTCATCATCAGCATCATCACCAGCATCATCATCGTCTGGCTGCATTTCCAGTTCCAAATCCATATCATCGTCAACATCATCATCTAATAAATCTTGTTGCAGTTGCAATTGTTGTTCTTCCATTAATTCTTCATCCTCATCGTTGTCATCAACCGTTGCTGTTGCTGTTGTTCTTGTTGTAATTTGCTGTTTCAGTTGCTGTTGTTGTTGTTGTTGCTGATTTTCCTTATGCCTCTCCACTTCCATCTTGCCATCTACCTGCTGCTCCTCCTCTTCACTCTGCTGCACAGTTGCAGCAACAACAACAGAAGAAACAGCAGCAGATCCTGCTGCTCCTCCTTCTACTGCATCTGTTTGTAGCTGCTGCTGCTGCCTCTGTATCTCCTCCTGCTCCTCCTTCACATGCTTCTCCTCATCCTCATCCTCCTCCATTCTGCCTACCACCACTTCATCCGACTCGACAATACTTTAACCGCTCTTAAACAATAAAATGGCCACCTGGCCCAAATAAAAGTATATGAAATGGCGCGTCTCGTGTGTCACATATGATCCAAAGTTGCGACCCACAATGCAATGCCAGGTGGGATTATATTTTTTGTCAAACTCCTTCTTGATATAAGCAGCAATATCCTGGAAAAATATGAAAATAAAGTCAAGAATTAGTCACGAATTAAACACAAACATATATCGACTATCGTTCCTAAGGCAGCTATATGATATAGCCATCCGATTTTGTTCAAAATTCATTAAATTATTTATAGAGTAATCAAAACTTAGAATTGGTATAAGTTTGGTTAAGATATTGTATTAAGTATTGTTCCTTTGTGATCTATAAGGTATCAAGATATAAGCCCGATTTTGATAAATATTTTGTGCGATTTTTCTTTTTTGTCATCTATAAGATATAGTATTTCGATTTTGCAAAAAAATTTTTGTCAGATTTTTTCTTATTGTTTTTGTCGTCTATAAGATATCGTAGCCTATATTTTTTTTTTCATTTATTTTTTCATTTTTTTTTAATTTTTTTTTTTTATTTTTTTTTTATTTTATTTTTCATTTTTTTTTTCAATTTTTTTCATTTTTTTTACATTTTTTTTTTATTTTTTTTTTTTATATTTTTTTCTATTTTTTTTTTTATTTTTTTTTACATTTTATTTTTTTTTACATTTTTTTTAACATTTTTTTTTCAATTTTTTTTTTCAATTTTTTTTTTACATTTTTTTCATTTTTTTTTCATTTTTTTTTTCATTTTTTTTTTCATTTTTTTTTTTCATTTTTTTTTTCATTTTTCCAATATGTTTTTTTCGCCTATAGGATATAGTAGCCACTTTATTTTTGTTTTTTTTTTTTTGTCGCCTATGACATATAGTAGTCCGATTTTGATATATAAAAAAATAAAAATAAATTTAAAAAAAAAATTGTCAGATTGTCTAGTTCATAATCATATATCCGTAAACTTGAAAAAACTCATTTTTTGCCCAACTGATTCAATGGCAGCTATATGATATAGTTGTCCGATTTTGATATTATAAAAAAAAAAATAAATAGTCTGATTATTCTGATAACATTATCAATGTAGTATCGATCTGACAGGTTTGGTATCGGGAAAAAAAATTCATGTAAAATTTTTTTTGTATCGCGAAGGAAAAAAAAAAAAATCATGTACAATTTTTTTTCTGATCGTCCCTGCTTCACCTATATGATATAGTGAATCGATCCGGCTAAGTCTGACAAAAATAAGCATCTATGCTAAGTTTCATAAATTAAAAAAAAAACAGACATGACGCAGCTCGTTGTCCTGCACAAGAATATATATACTTTATAGTGTCGAAGGACATTTTCTTCAATGCATTACACACGCCCTATTAAAAATTATAATACCCGGTTTGCAAGAGTAACAAAATACAATACAATACAAAATGTCTAAGTGGCTGTTAACTGGTTTTCAAATTAGCCGGAAAAACTCAATTAAATACCAAAACATCAAAATCAACAGCACGTCTCCCCGCACCGCCCCGACCGCACAATCCGCAAACCCCCACCAAAAAAAAAAACACATTTGCAACCCTCGTAGCAATTCGATTGTAACTAGGGTAACCCCCAAAATGTGTGACCTCAACACACACAAAAACAGCGCAACATTTGCCAACATTCCAATTGTAATGCGGGTCATGCCGCCAAAATGACAATGGAATGGAAACAGTTAATTTGTGTACTTGAAAAACTATCGATATTATCGATAAGTGGCTTGTAAATATTTTGACTGTCGATAAGTTTTACATTATAATAATTTCATTTAACTAAAATAATTGAATTATTTTATGCTAAAATAATTTAAAAATTGCAGTCTTAGCCTTTCTAATCAAATTTTTAAAAGAGTTTATACTCAGAGATGAAACGATTAATCGAAAAAATTAATAATCGATTATAATCTGTTAATTATTGTTTTTAAACTCTGTTTATAATAAACAAACAAGCATTCATAAAAAAAAATAAATGTGACAACATAAAATTAAAAATTATGTTTTTTGCTATCATATTATTTTTTATTTTATATTAAGCATTTTTTTATTTTAAATATTTTTTTATTTTAAATATTTTTTTATTTTAAATATTTTTTTATTTTAAATATTTTTTTATTTTAAATATTTTTTTATTTTAAATATTTTTTTTTTTAATTGTTAAAAATAATTATATTTATTAATCATTTATCGATTAATAGCTCATTTTCATTTTTGATAAGACATTTCAAATATTTTTATTTAAATTGTTGACAATAATTTTATTTATTAATCAATAATCGATTTAAAACTCTACAATTACTTGCTTTAAATAGCACAAGTTGTATTCATCGATTAATTATTTATATAATTGCTATTGACTATCGAATTATTCATTTCACATATGGTTTAAATGAGTTACAAAATTACATAAACGAAACTATGTAGTTTTTTAAATAAAGTTTTTTAAATGTAATTATTTTTATATACAAAAACTCTAGCTTTTAATATTTTTATTATAGATATGAAAAATAAAATAAATTACTTGATTTGCCTTTTATTTTGTATCGAGAAGCTGCTTAAAAGTCGTTTAAAACTATCGATTAATGCGAATTAAATAAAATTCCGCTTAAATTAAGCAAATATTGAGTAAACGAAATTATTTTTTGTTAGAAAAGTGGTTGCTTCATTCAGTTCATTAAATCGAAATTGAGAATTAGTTAACCAACAACTTAAACAGAGATTAGTTGGCTAATTGAAATTATAAGTGCTACAAATTAATTTAAGTAATTTTAGTTGAGTTTGGTTGACAATGAGATTACGAATAAGATTATATTTAATAGAAAATAGAAATGCAAGTAATTTATTGCCTTTTAAGCTAACAAATCGAAAATTTCTATTCCCAAATCAACATTTTAACCTTGACTGTAGTAATCGACCTTTTAGCAATAAACGAGACCTTCTTATAAATGGTAGAAAAACCCATAAAACAAACTTAAAGTGTAACTAAATGTTACTTTCTAACCATAGGTGCACAGATTTTCAAGTTAAAGACGCAAAAAAAAAAAAAAAAAACTTGACATCAAATGCGTGCTAAGCCATAAACTTAACCCAGTAACCTTAAAACCAAAAAAAAAAAAAAAAAAAAAAAACAATCTAAAGCTTATTTAACCGAGTGCTGCGACAATGGCGACTGTTACAGTGCTGTTCAGACTTTTACTTCCATCCCAAAAAAAAAAAACCCTCTGCAAATAGTACGTGATCACTATTAAGTCATTTCCCTAGTTTTATTTGTTGTTGTTCTTGTTGTTTCATGTCGTGTCAGACGACAATATTACGTTGATTGTTTTATATATTCAATTTAGTTCAGTAGCAGGTTGTTCAGGTGAACAATGTTTTGAGGAAATTTTGTTTTGGCAACGTCGAGAAAGAAAAAAAAAGTTGAACATTTTGCAAAAGGATAACGAAGGCAGCGGGGCCGCCCAGCAAGAATTTTTTGATGTGCTGAAACTCTCGACATATTGTGGCACTAAAAGCTATTCACACAAGCAATAAAAAAAATCTAAATATAGTATACATTATACACACATATTTATTGTTTGTTTGTAATATAAAGTGTTATATTATAATAAAAAAAAAAATGGGTTGGTAAATTTTATATTTTTTTTAATTTTAATTTTATTTATGAAATATTATTTAGTTGATATTTCAACAACATTTTTCATTGGCTTTAATAAACTATTAATTAAGAACAAAGAAATATTGCAATGCTTCAGTTTATTTTTTATTATTCGTTATTATTTTATGTTGTTTAATAAACAGACTTTTAATACCCTTGCATGAGGATATCATTAGTTTGTCAACAAATATGTAAGGCATTAATGGAAATGTTTTCAAACCCATAAAGTATATATATATATATATATTCTTGATCTGGTTTTTTTAGTTATTTTAATAAAAATTGAAACAGATTATTTATTTATTTTTTTTATTATGGTCTCTATAATCTAATCAAGTTTAATAAAAAATCGGAGAACTATATCTTATAGCTGACAAAGGAACAAACGTCTACAAAAATTTGTTATGAAAATTTATTTTTTTTTTTATAAAAATATCCCAAACAATTTAAAGTTTAGATTTTAATCAAATTCAGATTTTTTTTTTTTATCTTAACTTTAACTATATTTACATCTGTCCATGGGGCATTAAATTAAATGTTATGGTACACTAGCATTGAATATAATACATGTGTACTAGGGATGATCAATTGCAAATATTAACAAAAAGGATCCCGCATTAGGGAACTCTAAATGGTAAATCAAGTGGAAGGAGTCGCATAAGCCTTCGACGCTGCTCGCTAATATCCAGGAGATTAATTGCTAGTTAATGGCTAGGCTTCTGTGAATATCCATCCTGTCCCGATGTCTCCTGCTAGCCTTGGATATTACTACAGCAACAGAGGACACGCCTAGATCCCTTTTAATAGTGGAGTTACGAACATACAAAGGAACATTAAAAATGTGCCTCAAGATCTTTTATTCAGATCTTTTGAATCTTTTGATTGTTTGAGTATGATTGAGTATATTCAATTCAATTTAAGTTTAATTCCGTAAGTCCAAACAGGTTTATTAAAGGATTTATTTAGGACAAGTTTATTTATCCTTGAGAGTTTACTTCTCTTATACAGAAGTCAGGGCATTTTTCGAATTCAGATGATATTATTTTAATATTATTTTATTTTACTTTATTTTTTTTATACTTTATTTTATTTTTATTATACTTTTTTTTTATAGGAGTTTATTTGGTTTTTTATTATGTATTAAAAAGGTATTTAAGTTTCGGCATGCCCAAGATATATCCTTTTTTTCCTTGTTATTGAATTCCTGCACATTCAAAGGTCTCAATAATTTTCACATGCATTTTTATGCAATAAAAAAAATACAAAAAATATATATATTTCTTTTGCTTTTGATAAAGTTTTATTTATATTTTTATTTCTTACATTGTTCAGTGTGCTTTGTGTGTGCCTTCTTCTGCTTTTATACAATTTCAATATGTTTGATTCTCTCTCTCTGTTTTTCTCAATGTTTACACATTCCTTAATCTTTTGTAAATCTTTTTTTTTTGAAACAGAATGAAAAATAACGTTCACAATTTGCATATAGTGCAAACATTAAATTCTCATTCGTTGCATTTCGTATATATTTATTCATTCACAGACCATTTACATTAATCTCCATCAATTTTTTTTTTTTTTTTTGTACCTTGTTTGGAAATATATTTATTTATATATTCAACAATCTCTCCCCTTTTCTCTCTCTCTACTATTTTTCACTGGTTTTTCTGCTTTATCGCTTCGTGCATACATGAACTAACCTCGAAAAACGAAATCGAATCGTTAGCCAAAAAAAAAAAAAAAAAAAAAAACTATAAATTTGCGGTATATAAAACACACACAAGCTCTTCTTCTTTTTAGAGACAAAAGTCTCGGCCCAAATCATGTTCTCTCTGCCCTGACGATTTGACGGATATATTTGGTTGCATATTGATTAAACATTTGGCAACGCAAAATGCTTCAACAAAAAAAATAAATAAATAAATAAATAAAAAAAAAATCATAGATATGGCAAAACAATATCCAAGGCAAAAAATAAAATTACAAAAAACAAAAAAAAAAAAACTAATTAAATATATTTTTAAAACGCAAACGCGAGATGCCTGGAAATTGATTTAATTTTGCTTTTGTTTGCTTGGGTTTTTAGCGGTTTGTTTGGTTTGTTGGCCTCTTGTAGGCTTATTTGAGGATTTGCCTTTAAATCGCTGCCACAACCAAGGCGAATATACACACAGATACACACTAATACACTGGCAGCATTATGCCTTATGGTAGATACAATTTAAGCCTCTCGAAAGGTTGAGCGCGCCCCTAAAAATATACAACACATAATTCTGTTGCTCCGCATTTATGTATGTGTGTGCGAGTGTGTGTGTGTGTGTTTAACCCTTATGTGTATTGGTGTGCCAGTTGCGTATCTAATGGATACCAATTTGTTTTGCAATGATATGAATAGATTCTATTCTATTTATTAAAGGCGTTTTCATTTAAACACCTTTTTGCATTTAGAGTACAGTCAAACGGCTCTAAAATGAATTTCTTTATTAAATACATTTTGCATTTTTGATGTGTATGGGACATTTGAAATTTAACTGAATCTTTAAAAATGCATTTGTTAGATTCAATATAAAGTTTCGCTTTATATATCTGTATTAAAGTAAAGACACTTTAATTTTCCTTGTAATTTGTTCATTCATTTGCTCATTTTAGGTACAAAAGTTAAACCAAGTATTACATACAATTTAAAAAATAATAATTGAACATATAATTGTTTCAAAATGATAACAAAATCGGCACGAACCTATTTTCAATTAATTGTACTTGTTTATTTCAAAAAAATTCGATAAAAAAAAGCACATTTCGGACTTATTCAATTAGTAGCAGAGTAGTTTATTTTATTAGTATATGATTTTATTTGAATTTTATTTATTTTAATTGTATTTTATGTAATTTTTAATTTATTTGCATTTTATTTTATTTAATATGTATTTTATTTTATTTTATTTATATTTTATTAAATTTTTATTTTATTTGTATTTTTTTTAATTTGTATTTTATTTTATTTGTATTTTATTTTATTTGTATTTTATTTTATTTGTACTTTATTTTATGTGTATTTTATTTCATTTTATTTTATTTAATATTTATTTATTTTTATTTATGTATTATTTTTTTATTTAATCTTTTTTTTATATTATTTTATATGTATTTTATTTTATTTAATTTAATTTGTTTGTTTAGTCTAATTTTTTTTATTTAATTTGTATTTTATTAATATTTTATTTTATTTATATTTTATTTTATTTATATTTTATTTTATTTATATTTTATTTTATTTATATTTTATTTTATTTATATTATTTATATTTTATTTTATTTATATTTTATTTTATTTATATTTTATTTTATTTATATTTTATTTTATTTATATTTTATTTTATTTATATTTTATTTTATTTATATTTTATTTTATTTATATTTTATTTTATTTAATGTGTATTTTATTTTATTTAATGTGTATTTTATTTTACTTAATTTGTATTTTATTTAATTTGTATTTTATTTAATATGTATTTTATTTCATGCGTATTTCATTTTATTTTTATTTTATTTAATTCGTATTTAAATAAATTGTTACTATAATTGGAATTTTTTTAAATTTTTATTTAATTAATTTGTATTTTATTTGTATTTTAATTTTTACTTGATTTATTTTTAGTTGATTTATTATATATTTTATTTCATAAATTTATTTTATTTTTTTAAATTTATTATATTTCGAATTACTTAATTTAATTTTAATAAAACATTACAGCACCGCCTGGTCTAACAAGATAAAACTAAATACTTCAAATAACTATAAAATATCCTGTTTAATTTTAATAAATCTTTAGTTTTTTATCAACTTTTTTACTTTTCGTCAACTTTTCTGCAACTCGCAAGTTTCTGTCTATCAAAGCAAACTAATTAGAAAAAGTTCAACTGTAATTTACTTTGCTTAATGTTTATATTTAATCTTAAAAGCATAATAATCAACACAACGTTTTGTGTAAACTATTATTTTGCATGTTGAATGTAATTAAAATCAGAAGAAAAAACAAAACAAAAAAATAACATTTAAAGGAAGCGACAAATGAGTTAAAAATAAAAAAAAATTCTGCAACTTTATTTAAGGCGTATGCAACAGTCAATAATACTCTATTGCAATTTGCACGTATAGAGTAAAAATAACAACATAATTATTAATTAGCTCAATGCAGAGCGGAAAGTTGAGTGCATTAATAATGTCACAATTATAACAATGCATTAAAAGCAAATAAAAAAAAAAATAAAAATAAAAAAAAACAAAAGCAAAAGCAAAAGGCAATCAATCGCGCATTTGTCCAAGCAAACCCCCATTGTGTGTGTGTTGTGCGTGCCTTCATGTGTGTGTATTTGTTTTACAGATCCTGTGTCCTGTTCGCTGCGTATGTAAGTGTGTGTATATATATATAAATGTGGCATACAAACACATATATTTTATTTATAGCAACCAGGGGCAGGCGTTGGGCGTTGTTGTTGCTATTGCTGTGTGTGTGTGTCGTGTGCTGCTACACACTAACACACTGACAAACGCATTACAGCAAAAAAAAAAATGTTAGCATACTTTCTGGCAGCGCGCATCTCAATGCCGCTTTTACCTTTTGCCTTTTAACTACTCAATTAGCATGCCCCACCTCATCTCTCCCTATCCGTTGCTGTGATTTTATATATATATATGTTCTCTCTCCCTCCCTATCTTCCTCTCTCGCTCTCTCCCTCTTTCGTTCCCTGATATTCAAGGTCCTGGTAGCACCTGCCATTGGCAGTGACAGTGTTTCGCATCTACACTTAAAAAAAAAATCAATTAAAAATTAACAGTGCTTCTAAACAATTCTAGTAAATGTTATTTAATTTAACGAGAGAATAAAAAATATAAGAACGAGCAAATGTTTATTTAGCATAGTATATAAATGCAATTTATAAATATTATTTTATCGAACAAACTATATACAATTTTGTTCTACATGTAGAACAATTTTTATTTACAATTAAAATAAACATAACCTTATTAATTATTCTCTAGGGAACTTTTTTATTATATATTATAAGAATTAATACTTTATTCCGACTTAAGAAATTTATTTATATAATTCCAAAAAAAAAAAAAAAAAAAAAATGTGTGTTCTACCGGATCAGAGATTTTAGCCGGACATTTCTTTATTTTTTTTTGTTATTTTCTTAATTTTTATATATATTAAGTTTTTTATACTTTCTTTATTTTTTTTTAAATATTCAATTTTTTTATATTTTCTTTATTTTTCTTTATTTCTCTTTATTTTCTTTATTTTTCTTTATTTTCTTTATTTTTCTTTATTTTTCTTTATTTTTTTAAATTTTCTTTATTTTTTATATATTCTTTTTTTTTATATTTTTTTTTTTTTATATATTCATTTTTTTATATATTCATTTTTTTATATTTTCTTTATATTCTTTATTTTCATTTTATTTTCTTTATTTGTCTTTATTTTTTTTATATTTTCTTTATTTTTTTTATATTTTCTTTATTTTTTTTATATTATTTTTTTTATATTTTCTTTATTTTTTTTATATTTTCTTTATTTTATTTTATATTTTCTTTATTTTTTATATATTATATTTTATTGTAAAAAACAAATATATAAAAAAAAAAAAAAATACAAGTTTTTTATAACTGCATTTTTTTAGCTTTGATATCTTTTAAATCTTTGAAAGCTTTTCTCAACTATTTATACCATTTTTTTTTTACTCAATTTTTCTCAGTGTAAAAAGCCGGCTCCAGACCTGGATACGTAGTCGTAGTAGTCCATTAAACGTACTCATACCCCCCATACCCCAGTTCCGGCACTGACCATGCCAAAAAAAAAAAAAAAGAAAAGGGGGGGGCGCAACAACAAGCTTACAATGTTGTATGCCGCTTTTTTTCTTTGTTTTTTTTTTCTTCTTTTTTTTTGCTACTGCTGCCGTTGGCGCATGTCTATTGATTATTTCTATTTCTTCATTTTGCTGTTAAAAAATTACTGCTGTTGTTGTCATTTGTTGACATAGATGCCCCACGCCTTCAGATTGTCCATCCCCGCAGCTTATATTAAATCCTGTCCTTGAATAGGGCCAACATTTAAGTTTAAGAGGGTCGCATAAAACAGCCTCGGCACTGAATTATTATGTTGCGTGTGTATATTTAACAATATACGAGAAATTAACTAACAAGTGCAGCCAGAAAATGCATTTATTTTGCATTTTCAAATATATCGATAAATGCATTTATTTTGATTTTTTAAATAGATTGATAAATGTATTTATTTTGAATTTTCAAATATATCGATAAATGCATTTATGTTGAATTTTACAATATATCGATAAATGCATATATATTACATTTTAAATATATTGATAAATGCATATATATTGCCTTTTTAAATATTTCGATAAATTTACACATTTTGAATTTTAAATATTTCGATAAATGTATACATTTTGAATTTGCAAATATATCGATAAATGTATTTATTTCGAATTTTCAAATATATCGATATAATGATATTTTTGTCAATTATATATATTTTTTTTTATCAATTATATATATATTTTTGTCAATTTTATATATATTTTTATCAATTGTATATATATTTTTATCAATTATATTTATATTATTATCAATTTTATATATATTTTAATCAATTATAATATTTTTGCAAAGTTTTTTTTTATACAAAAACTTTTATTTTAATCGATTGTTCCTATGGCAGCTTTATTATATAGTGTATTCCGATATTAATTTAAAAAATGTACTTATCTTATGAAAGATTACACTAGTTTACAACAAAAAAGAAGCTGGACTCTCATAGATTACTCTTGATGTATTTTTAAGCGCGTAATATCAAAAATGCAAACAATTTTTTTTTTTTCAAAGAATGGTCTTCGAGAAAACCGCAAATAGCTAGTTTTTTTTTAGCAGTCTTTCGACTTATTTGTTCATATCTACATCAGATCTTATTTAATCTTAAATATAGAACATAATCCAATAGATAATTGTATTTCCTTACTAACGGTATGCCGTTTATACGGATCGAATGCGAATTGATGCCATTATAAATCCTCAAAGTTAAAAATGTAAACTTTTTTTGCATTTTTAAAAAATTTATGAATTTCAATTGCTTTTTTAAAAATGTTAAAAATTTGTTTAAATACTTTTAAGATTTAATATGTAAGATAATTCTTTTACGGATATTTTAAGTATACATTTGTCCAAATCGGTCGTTAAATGCGATAGTTATTCAGCAATTTGTAAAAACACTAAAGAAAAAATTCACAATTAAAAAGATTTTTAAATTAAAAATTTATTTTATTTTTTTTTTGATATTTTACGTATAATTTTATTCAAAATGAATCAGATTTTTAGGAGCATATTGAAACTTTAATTTAAATGTGAAAAATAACAAAAAATAAATAAAAATAAATCAAAAAAATATATGTATTCATTTATTTATATATATGTATCAGAAATATAATATCAGAAATTGCGAGTTAGCTATAAATCCCTTCCTTCGGCCCACGCATAAATGCGTGATTTAAAAAAAAAATATATATATATATAAAAAGGAACCTCCTACACAATTTACCTGCTTTTAAAATCAAATTAGCTGACTGCAGTTCCGGGAAATGACTCATTGCAAATTTACAAAACAAAATGAAATCTAATTTATTTCTTTTATGCTTGATACTGATATCAAGGACAGTAGAAAAAATACACATATCATGTATAATTCCAGCCCACGCCGTTAATAAGTACTTAACATTATTTTCAAAAGGAAAATAGAAACTTTCTACAAGTATCTGTAAGAAGATTAAAAAAAACTATAAATAAATACTAGCCCCAACCACATTTGAAGAGCGTATGCAAGGATTTAGCATTTACCTGTTTGTGAAATCAAATTAACTAACTGCACTTCTGGGAAAGGTGGCTCATTTTATATATTTACAAACAAAATGAAATCTAATTTATTTCTTTTATGCTTGGATACCAAAGTCAAGGCCAATGCAACAGCAGTAAAAAAAAAAAATGCAATTACTGAGCATTCAGAAATATAAATTAATAAGGCTAACCAAGCAGCTACTACTACTACTACTAACAGGAGCACACAATATTTCATATAGTATATATAAATTCTATATTATAGAATACTATTAATAGAAACCAAACCACAATATTGTGAATGCGCTAAATGCAGTTAAAGCCGCAATATGTTGCAGTACATTGAAGGAGTTTGAGTTTAATAATAAAATTAAGGTAACTGAGACTGTTGTTGGTTTTAAAAAAATTTAATATTTAACAGAATTAATGTGAGAATTTCGATTTTTAATTTGAAATTTAGAATGAATTTCTGGCATTCCAACAGACAATACACTAATGGGAAATTTGCACACTTTTCTGAAATTCTTTTATTTAATGTTCTTAAAATGAAACTACTTTATAAATAAATTTTAAAAAAAAATTAACATTCGTACTGACTATTAAGTTAACAGCTGTTAAAACAGCTGCTTCTAAAAAAAAACTGTTAATTTCCTTATTTATTAATTTATATGGATATTATTTATTAATTTATATGGAAAATTTGCTCACTTTTCTAAAATTTCTCTTTTTTAAGTTCTTAAAATTAGCCTACTTTATGAAACATTAAAAAAAATTAACAATCATACTCACTGTTAAGTTAACAGCTGTTTAAACAATTGTTCTTTAAAAACCTGTTTATTTATTTTTGAGTGTAGTAAAGTGCTTTAAATTCAAGTTTTTAAAAAGCAATTCATTTTATTTTTGCCTTTTAAACAATGTTTCCCTAATAAAGTTCAATGTAAAAACAATGTTTTCCTAATGAAGTTTATTTAACATTCGCACTCACTGTAAAGTTAACAGCTGTTAAAACTGCTGTTCCTAAAAATTCTGTTAATTAATTTATATGGATATTATTTATTAATTTATATGGAAAATTTGTTCACTTTTCTAAAATTCTCATTTTTAAGTTCTTAAAATTAACCTACTTTATAAATAAATTTAAAAAAAATTAACATTCGCACTCGCTGTTAAGTTAACAGCTGTTCCAAAAAAAACCTATTAATTTATTTTTGAGTACAGTAAAATGTTTCAAGTTTTTAAAAAGAAATTCAATTTATTTTTGTTTTTTAACAATGTTTGCCTAATGAAGTTTATTTAACATTCACACCCACTGTTAAGTTAACAGCTGTTAATACAGCTACTCCTAAAAAACCTGTTAATTAATTTATTATTGAGTACACTTTACTGTGCTTAAATTTCAAGTTTTTAAAAAGAAATGAATTTTATTTTTGCTTTTTAACAATGTTTTTCTAATAAAATTTAATGTTCTGGCTGCAATAATTTAAAAAAAAAAAAAAAAAAAAAAAAGATATATGCTTATTAAACGCTCAACTGTAATAGTAACAGCAGTCGGGATTTTTATATAGAATATAAAATCAAAGTTGAGATTTATGTACTATTTAAACTCAATTGTTATGTTTGTTTTGGAAAGTTGAGAAATGCTCAATGCAAATCAATAAACAGTTTCGATATTCACAAAACATGTTGACACACACAAGTTTTGAATTTTATTTATTTATTTATTTATTTTGTTGTTTTGTTTTGTTTTGTTTGTTTTTCTTTCATTCTATTGGCGTTCCTTAGGAAATCATCAGATACAACTTGTTTACAAAAGTTTCCACTGATAAAATAGCTAACAATAATATTCTCAAGTTTTCATTGTGCGATTGTAAACCCCACAAAACACACACACACACACACTGCTAATAAAAGATGCTGATGCTGCTGCCTTGCACTCTATTTGCTGTAAACATCTTTAAAGCGCCATAATAATCCCCAATTTGTATGCAGAGAGAAATGGGGAGAAAGTGCAAGACTTACTTATAAAAATGGTACAAATAAAATGCTCAATTGATTGGCATAAGCCGAGCAAATTAAGTGAACTACTAAAGCAAACAAAAAAAATACAGGTAAAAGCTCTTTCTAGCATTTTGTTCAAAGCAAATTACCCTTGAATTATTGCATTATAATTGCTTTTATTTTCCCAACATTAAATTTGAAATTGTTACAAAATTGTGTGCTATAGAATTTTTAAAAATCAGAAAATAATAAAAAAAAATTTTACTTTAGCTAAATTAATTGCCAAACAAAGCTCGATATATATATTTTTTGTTTTGCTTTTTGAAAAACAGAGCATAAAACAATTTAGAGTGTTATAGTCGAGTATACCCGACTATGGTACACCCTATACGCAGTGCAAAGCCAAAAACTTATATACATTTATCACATTTCTACACACATTGAGGCTTAAAAGTGTATAACTTAAAGACCCACAACTTCAGACGTTGCACTTCTTGCTGCACTGCTTACTTAACTGCTTACAGCACTGCTTACTGCGCTGCTTACTTCTTTTTCCATGTAACTAATTTGTTAACTAACTATTTTGTTTATTTTCCCAACATTATAAAACTTTTACAAAGCATTTTTAGCTGAGCACAAGAATTATGTATGCTAAAAATCAAAAATGTTGGCTTTATATATATATTTCTCATTATTTCTGATTTTCTGATTATTTCTGATTATTTCTGATTATTTCTGATTATTTCTGAATATTTCTGATTATTTCTGATTTCGATTAACAGGTTATGAGAGCGGTATTGAATTATTTTGAGCCTTTTCTTAGGTATTTTCGGACATGTTTTTAAAGAAGCTACGCTGAGAAGCTTCATACACCCATAACATAATCAAAATTCATTCGATATTCATCCAAAAATTCGAAATAAACTTGATTTGCGTATGATACACAGGAACTTATATATCAAATTTAGTATATCTAGCTCTTATAATCTCCGAGAGAGGACTAGATCAATTTTGCTATTGATACGGATCAAGAATATATATATATTTATATACAGAATATACCATACATACATTTTTCTAGATCGAAACTGTCTTCTAATGGCTTTTACATACTTTTGCACTGATAACACCCTTTTATCCATTTTGAATGGCTACAGGGTATAAAAAAGCAACACCTGTTGCCCCAGAGGGAAAAATGCTTTATACATATGCGCAGCAATATTTAAAAACTATTTTTCTATTCATTGAAATATTAGTTCAAATATTTGTAATCAATAATATAATTCTAAAGTTTAAACAAGCTACACTATAAATTTAATATTTTACTATTTAAGACACACTGAAGATATATTTCAACCACAAATTGTCCTTTGACATGTTTCTCTAATTAGTTCACTCAATCGAGCGTACACTGTGGTTTTGGCTAGGTTGTTGATATGCTGATGTGGGAAATGGAGAAAACGCAACTTAATTCATTTCATTAGAAAATCCTTTATCATTAAAATTATCATGTGAAGTGTACATAACAAAAAAATAGAGAGAGGGAGAGAGAAAATCAGGATACTTTGGAATTGATGTGTTCAAAGAAATAAAAATTTCCCTAAGGATTGTGGATAAGTGTCAACATTATTCTTTGTAAAACGAGATTAGATTTAAATTAATGCGATTTGTTAGATTTCAGATACTAGGAACAACAATAATTTACTACGCATTTTTAATTTATTTAATTATTGTTTTTCATCCTAATTCATCAAGTAAAACATATAAATTCAGGCAACTCTAGTCACTAAAATTGTATTTATTTTATATTTTATGCTGTTTTTGTTTTTCAAGATATTCTATTAGTTGAATTTGCATTTTGATGCAATTTTTATTTATTTTCATTTATTTAATTAATTCTAATTCTACCGTAGAGAGTATAAAAAGGAAGATTTGCGTTTTTATAAATTAATAGCATGAAAAGTTTAACTTCGATCCCAAAAGTATACTATATGCATCCTACTACTATATCGTCTATTATTATACCTTGGGTATTATAAGTTTTTAAGACATCTCCGATACCATAAAGTATATAAATTCTTGATCAGAACGACGAGCTAAGTCGATATAGCCATGTCCGTCTGTCTGTCTATTTCTATACTTACTTTTTGGCTTTATCTTTGAGCTATCTTGATGAAACTCGCCACAGATGAAGCTTGATAATGTATGTAGTTTGTATGTTAAAATCAGACCGATCGGAACACTATATCTTATAGTTATGAAGGAAAAATCGAAGACACTTAATTTTCATGAAAAGTGTTTGTATTTTTTGTTTTTCAAGATATCAATTCAAACTTGGCATATCGTTGTAGAATTACGATTTGTACAATCTGACTCAGTTTGAATATAATCGGACCACTATATAGCTACAATAGGAACAATCGGTCGAAAAGTTCTCGTTTGAAAAACTTTGTTTTTAAGATATCAAAACCAAAGTTGGCCTTCAAAATTTTCTTAGGCAACAATTGCAAGGGTATATAGCTTCGGCGTGCCGAAGATAGCCGTTTCTTTTTTGTTTTTTTTTTTTTTATTTAATAACTTCTTTAATATATCTTAATATTTTAATACTTCAAATTATTATTGTTTATTTTATTATTCCCTTTTTTTTAATATCTTATTTTTTTATTTTATTTTTTAAATTTTGGATTTAATTTATTCATTTTTGATCATAAGTTTATTTATTTTATTTTTTATATATATTTTATTTTTTTATATATATTTTATTTTTTATATATATTTTATTTTTATTTATTTATAGTCTTTTTTTAAACATTTATTTTTTTTAAACATTTTTTTTTTAACATTAATTTTTTTTTTAATTTATTTATTTTAAATTTTATTAAATTAATTAATTTTTATTTTAATTTCTTTTATTTATTTAATTTTTTATTTTATTGGTAAATTTTATTGATTATTAAATTAATTAATTTTATTTTGTATTAAATTAATTTATTTTATTTTTTAATTTAATTCGCTATTTTATTCTTTTTTTTTATTTTATTATTAATTTTATTTTATTATTAATTTTATTTTATTATTAATTTTATTTTATTATTAATTTTATTTTATTATTAATTTTATTTTATTATTAATTTTATTTTATTATTAATTTTATTTTATTATTAATTTTATTTTATTATTAATTTTATTTTATTATTAATTTTATTTTATTATTAATTTTATTTTATTATTAATTTTATTTTATTATTAATTTTATTTTATTATTAATTTAATTTCATATATTATTTCATAATATTTTATGTTTTATTAAAGATATACTAATATAAAATGTACACAGAGATTTCTTCATTTAATGAAACTTTATAGATCGAAAACTGCACTATATCATTTAACTTTATTATTAATTTTTCAAAAATCGAATCACTATATCATATAATTGATGATTATATTTTTATTTTTGGTTAAACTTGAACTTAAACTTACCTTCTCGATATTATACTTCTCCAGAGCTTGTGTCGCGCAATCGACAGCATCCTGTTGCATCTCCTCGCTCATATCGGCATTCTTGATGACGGCTTTGCGATCAGACATTTTAATAGATTTTTGGTTTTTCCGCTTTGTGTTGTGTTGGGATGAACGTTATATCTGCAATTAAAAGATAAAAACAGAAATTCCACACTGGATAGTGCAAAAAAAAAAATATAAATTAGTTGCCATGTTGTGTTGATATACATATACGTACGTATGTACAATAATTATAGAAGCTATAGTTAAGGAGACGCAAAACAACAACGGTAGTTGTTATTGCAATCAGAAACTTAATAAGGTTTAGCCACAAAAACACAAGCATTTCCATGTACAAACATGCACACACATGCACACAGAGATAGACCTGAGAGGGGGAGAAGAGAAGAGACGTTGTAAACATGACGCAGGCGCGCTAACCAAAAAATCGTTGCATATTTTTGCGAGTAGGCGACAATGCGAAACGGTCGCAATTCAATTAAAAGTGACAACACGCCGCGCAGCATCGCAAATCAAATATCACAACTGAGAGTTGTCGTCCTGGACAGCAGCAGTAGTTGCAGCACACACACACGCACACGCACACGCACACACACACCCACTAATAGAACAAACATACATCAATTAGCAATGAATAAGTAAACAGAAGCAGCGGCAGCGACAGCGACAGCATCAACAGCAGCAGCATCAACAGCACCAAAAACAGCAGCAGTGCAAGCAGCACAGCACACTGAGAGAGCGAGAGCAAGCATCAAGGCAAGAGAGAAAATATCGCGTGGCCTTGGTAACAATAATATTTGCCGAAAGAGAGTGAATATGCGTGAAAGAGCAAGAGCGAGAGCAAGACAGACCGCGTGAGCGAGAGCGAGAGCAGGAAATGCTGCTTATTTTATATTCAATGCAGTAACTCTCTGGCAATATAACTGGATATAACTGGATATTGCATTGCCACCATATATTCCTTGTTATTATTGTTGTTTTTCATCAAATATCGTTCGAATCGTGCGCAACTCTTCACACCGCCGTGCAGTGCAGTGCAGCAAATGTGAAGAGGAAGAGAGCAAAAAGATTCAATTGAACGAATTAGTTCATTGGTTCACAATTTTATTGATAGAAGCTAACGAATCAACGAATTGAATTAAATGAATAAATTTACTTGTTTCAATTTTTTTTTAAATTTAGTTAGTTTGTTCATTAGAGTCAACTTTTATGCATTTAATTTTATTACTATTTATTACAATTGTGATTCATTTGAACGACTCAATGAATCAGTTTTACAATTATAATTGAATTTAAGGCATAAATCTAGTCGGTTTTATATTTTTTAATTTAGTTAGTTCGTTCATTTGATTCAATTAGTTTTAATAATAAACTAACAAATAATTATTACAATTGTGATTCATTTGAACGACTTAATGAATCAGTTTTACAATTATAATTGAATTTAGGAAATAAATTTAGTTCGTTATATTTTTTTAAATTTAACGAATTAATAGAATAAATGGCGACGGATTCTTTTTTTTAATTTACTTAGTTCGTTCGTTTGAGTCAACTTTTATTCATTTAATTTTAATAATAAACTAACGAATTAATGAATCAGTTCTAAAAATTTAAATGAATTTAAGGAATAAATTGATAAATTTATAAATTTAGTTAGTTTGTTCGCCGTGTTCATTGGAGTCAACTTTTTGTCGTTCTTTTTTGATGAATTAACGATTTTTATCGTTCTATTTTGTTGAATTAACGAATAAATCATTTTATATTAATTGCAACATGTGATTTTTTTAATAATTTATTAGAAATAAAAGAAAAAAAAATAAATATCGTCTTTGGATTAAATAAAGTTTTTTTAGTTTGCAGTTCCAAAAAAAAAAAAAAAATTAAAATTTTTAAATGAACGAGAATTAAAACTCAATTGACAAAGAAATGAACGAATAAGCAAAATATATAAATATATATATATATAATATTAAATCAGAATTCTTATATAAATAGATCAGGATATAGTTCATTATTTTACAACTTTATTGAAACAAAATTGTTGCAACTCTAACAGAAACTTAAATTTAAATTCAAGCTTTCAAATTTGGGCCAGCAAAAGGACATTTTTAAGGGCAACACAAACACACCCACACACACACACACACACACAATAATAGTCAAAACTCCTCCTGGTATTCCCGGTATTTCCCAGCATCAGACGTCAAAACAATTATATTTCACTTCATCTATAATTATTTTTCTGTAATTTAATTTGCTTTACGTCGAACTCAATCTTTCATATTATACTCGTATGTGGGCAAAATGCTGTCATTACATTTTTCTCCGTATTTGCAATCTGTTGCACAAAAAATAAACTTATTATATATACTACTATTAACATATATGTTCAATTTCAAAGAATTTTATCATTCATGGCGTGTGCATCGCTTATTATCCTGTCATATGCCAATAAAATACACACAGTCTCTAATTGGATGTTTTTTGCATTTTGCACAAATTGATTTGCTTATTGTAACATTTAAATAAATTAAATGGTTTACACAAAATTTACAATAAATTGATAAACAAAATATATTTGTGTAAAATAAAAGAAATGACATTTTCTATTTACATTTGCACACTTGAAAGCCACAGGCAATTTACTTGGAAATTAAAATATGTTTTTGACAGGAAGTTAAATGAAAATTGCAATTACTTTGTTTTATAATAAATATACAATTAAGGAAGTGTTGAGGCAAAGAATGCTTTTTCTTAATCTTTAGAAATAATTGTTTTTTTTTCCTCGTTTATCTTCATTCATTAGGTTTAACATTAGTAAATGGAGCCCCATTAATAGTACTAATTTTCAACTTTTAATAAATTATATTTAGTATTTATTTTTAGTATTTAGTAAATACTAACATAGTTTAGTTGAGCAAAGGATGCTTTTTCTTAATCTTTAGAAATAATTGTTTTTTTTTCCTCGTTTATCTATGCATTAGATTTAACATTCGTAAATGGAGCTCCATTTTTAGAACTAATTTCCAACTTCCACAGTATTTAGTATTTATTTTTAGTATTTAGTAAATACTAACATCGTTAAAAATTTTTAAAAATAAACCCATATCTTTAAATCCCTAAATTAATTGATTTAAAGTATATTTGAATTTATTATTTGAAGTAGAAAAATTTTCAAATTTTCGAATACCAAAATATAAAAATTATACTTTTTTTTAAGGTTTCTTTTGGGATTTTAACCAAATAATAAGTAAACCCCTTTAAAGTTTTAATTCGTATTGTGAGTAACCCAAATTTTTTTATATCAGATACTAAATTTATTAATTAAAAAATAAAAATTTAATTAAAAATAAATTTTAAAAAATTTAAATTTTAAAAAATTTTTATATAAAAAAAAAAAAAAAAAAACAACAATGATTACAATTAGAGTTTTATTTTTGTTACCAATAATTTTTGTTTTAGTATAATTTAAAACTGAGAAAATTAAAGTTATATCCCGATTTAAGCCAAGCACTTAGGTTAAATATATATTTTTTTAAAAATAAAAAAACTCCATACAAAATGCATCAATTTGTTGTAATTTTTATTTTTACTTTAACTGATATTTTATATTTAGATATATTTATACTATTTTTATTTTATTATAATTATTTTTTTTATTTATATTTTTAATTTAAATGCAATTTTATAAGATTTTAAATAATACAATTAATTGTTGTATTATAAGCAATTGAATAAAATCAAGTAATAGTTAGAACTATAATTATAATTATTTACAAGTGATTTTTTTTAAATAATACATACGTATATTATCATCGAATTCACTCTTTATTGTTACAATATTTTTAAATTACAAAATATCTATATATATATACTAACTTGCTCCTAACTTTTCTTTAACGAAATCTATTTATGGAAATGATTTGGTTTGTATTTAGAATATGTTAACTATATTTATAAAAAAAAAAAAAAAAAAAAAAAATTCAAATAAAAATTAATAAAAAATAAAACAAATGGTCTTCCTAATTAGAATTCATTCTATATATTATTTATCCAATCAAAATTAGTTTGTCAGACATTTTTTTTATTATTTAATTAATATTATACACATTAGCAAACCTTTTTTTCCCAGCCCCAAAACAGAGTATACCACTGTCGGGAAATGTCGACAAAGTCACGTCTCAAAGTGAAGAGCATAATTTCTAGAACTAAATGCAAATAGCTAATGCCAAATGATAAAACCGGAAATGTTGCTAATAGTTTGCCTGACTAACAGTGTGGCAGGTAGGGGGCGGGCGAGGGGCAAAGGATATAAGAGGAGTAGGTCAACTATATAATATGAAAAGTGGCAAATTTTCTATTTCCTCTCTCTCTGTCTTAGTTTCTCAGTACCTTAATGGTATAAAAAATAAATGAAAATTGATTTCGAGTGCAACAAACATGCAGAGCAGTAAAGTGTGGCAGGGGGGCATGCAACAGTCTATAAAAGGATCAGAGAGAGCTGAATAAAGGAAACAGAATAGGAAATGATGGGTTTATATATATGTTGTGTGCTGATTAAGTCAATTAGAAATGCATTGACAGTTGGACAAAACGAAAAACAGCTTGTTGACTGTTGCAAGACCAGGATGACAGACAGGGGAGCGGAGGTTCAGCAAAGACAAATGGCAGACCGTTCAACTCATATATGTCACTATAAGTGTGTGCGTACGTGTGTGTGTGTGTATTGCGGATATGCGCATGAAATCAAGAAACGCACGCCAAAAGTATGCTACGATTTTTTTAATTAAACGCAAAACTCTGCACCGTGGACAAAAACGAGATATTTGTTGGAATAAAAATATATATATATATATATATATATATATATATATAAATATTATGGGTTAAATTTGCAATATTTCGTTAGGATTAACAATAAATAAAAACATAAAAAAGTCGATGAAAATATTTAATTTTTTATTTCTCTAATAAAGGCAGTATACATGTATATGGCTTACAGCCCGAATCGGGCTACCATATATTAATAATTCATTAAGATTCACAGTAAATAAGAACATAAAGAAGTCATTCATCATATTAATTTTTATATCACTCGAATTTAATGTTTGGTTAAGGTATAAAAAAATAAGAAAAAAAAATAAATAAATAAAAAAATGAATAAAAAAATATAGATAAAAAATAAAAAAAAACATTTTAGCTATTTTTTTCTATCTTCTATCGATCCAATGAAAGCTATAGGATAACTAGTTGAATTTTCATACAAATTTAATCATTTTATGCAGACCTAGATAGAATCCCGAGTTAATGCAGCTAAGTTGCGATAACTTGAAAAACAGGACACTAAAAGGTTTTATTTTAGATATAGTGTTTCGATTTACAGGTACAATATACCGACTATAAACTGACTATAAATCGACTATAAATCGTCGATTTCGATTAAATTTCAGTCGATTATCTAGAGCAAAACTTAACTAAGAATTGTATTGAATTGAATGTATTATCTCTAAAAATAAAAAAAATTGCCTATATTGCATAATTTTCAAACGTATCACATTGCCCATTGATCAAGAATATATGTATAACGAAATCGTTTTTTTTTTTTCCACCCACTTCGTGTAAGCGATCCGTTATTTCAGAAAAAATTGATCAAAAAATACGCACAAAAAAAACATTCAAGTAAAATGAGACAGGTGACAATAAGTCGCGACTCGCAGCTCAGCATGCGAATTAAAAAAAAAAAACAAAGAAAGATAGAAAAAAGGAAGAATAAGATAATATACACTAATAAAAATAATAAACACAAAAAGTGTTTATATTTAAAAAGTATAGTGAATTTGTTAAGAGCAATGCATTTTTGATAAACAATTACTAATTTAATGCGATTCTTAATCAAACTTCGAGTTGATGTAATTAAATTCAGTTAAATTGAAAAATAAAAAAAATAATGGTATTTTTTTTTTTTTTTTGAGATTGTTTATATAAAAGTTACAAGATATAGTGCTACGATTTACATAGTATGGTAAACTTAGAATTGCTTAGTTCAGTGGCAATAATTCAAAAATATTTGTATAAGGAAATCTTTTTTTTTTTACTGTTATTCCAATTGCAAAAAAATAAAAAAAATTCAGATGTAATATGAGACTCGGCGTCCGAATAGAAAAATTACAAAATAAAAAAATAAGGACAAAAAAAAAAAAAAAAGTGTAAAAAGAATTTTGCAAATTTGAATTTTATTGAATTTATTTTTATTTTTTTTATTTTTGTTTTATTTTTTTTATTTTTGTTTTATTTTTTTATATATTTTTTTTATATATTTTTTTATATATTTTTTATATTTTTTTATATTTTTTTATATTTTTTTTATATGTTTTTTTTAATTTTAATACTTGCGAAAAATAATCGACTATCGATTAGCTAAACAGGACAGATCGCTCAACAAAAAAAGAGGTCAAAAGTTAAAAAAAAAAGGCTAAACTTTTGCTGCCGTGTAGTCAAAGGCTAAGCTGACAGCACCGGCTAGAGAGAGCGTAATCGAGAGAGAGAGAGCGAGAGCAACAAAAACAACACGTTCAAATGGGATCATTCATTGCAGTCGCCGCAACCAAAAAGTAGGCAATATTATGAAGAAGGAGTACAAAAGAGAGAGAGAGAGAGTGAGAGTGAGTGAGAGCGATGCTTCCTTTTAATATGCTCACTTGTGTTCTTCAGCAACAGTTTTGGCTTTTGAGCAATTGAAATGTGTGTGCGTGTGTGTGAGCTGTTACTCCCACGACACTCAAATTATTAAATCTGTTGCTAGAAAGATCCAAGTCTCACATAATTACCTCTCAAGGCATGCGCTCATAAATTAAGCGCCAGATTAGGCAAAAAAAAAAAAAAAAAAACATAAAATAAATAAATTCAAAATGGCAAATGACGTCAACTTGATAACTTGTACCTTTTTAATTTATTTTTTTTTTTAGTATAAACTACACAATAGAGTTTTGGACACTTGAGAAACAAATCGCATAAAGCGTGGGCCTAGCGTAGGCAGCGACGTCGAAACGTTGACGCTGCAATTTTTTTTTTTTTCGGCATCTCTATGGGAATTTATCATTTGACGTATGTTTTTGCCCATGCACACTCACACACACATACATACATGCACACATATGCAATTATTGCACAACTTCACTCTTAAATTATATATTCTCACTCACCTTAGTTATTGTTATAGTTGTCGCTCTCTTTGGTAAGTTGCGCGCGATCTTTTGCCGCGTGCCAAATGCTAAAAGTATTAAACAAATTTTTTTTTTGGCGGCCTCTTTTTTTTTTGTCTGCTTGAACAGCTGTCAACTAAATATATTAACCAATTTGTGGACAATCTTTTGCTCAAAACTACGCAAAAATCTCTGCCCTAACAACTGAAATTGAATATGTGTGCCTGTGCGTGCATGTTTCTATAGATGTGTGCATGTGTGTGTTAGCTCCTTTTTGGCAATTTTGCACGC